>CM067765.1:41721428-46643928 GCA_034642375.1 Vigna nakashimae | reverse complement strand
TCACTTATGTTACTCTCATGAATTCCTCCACGAACTCCAGTAACAAAATCCCTACTCTACAAAAGCGAATAAACCCTAAACTAATGAATGAATGTAAAATTTGCAGCTTCTGAGAGTAAAGTGTGTCTATCTATATTTACATGGTAGAAGCCCTTTTTATAGGGTCGAAGAAGTAAAGAGAAGATAAAGAAAAAATATGGAACCTTGACAACTCTTGAAGCTTCTCTTCGACACTTCCTCCACTTCAGTCGACCGTTAACCTTCTTTGTCCATGTTGATCACCAGCCCTCCGATTATCTTCAACCTCTCCACCTATTCTGCCGATTGAGCCTCCCGCACGTGCACATTCACTAGATCATCTTCATTTGGTAAGTGGCATGAGCCACAACTTCCTTCTCTCTCATTCGTTCTTCTTTTCTGCTTCGCTCAAGCCCTAGCTGTGAAGGAGCTTTCTCGCTATGAAATGCTCGAGTGTTTCTCTCATAGCCAAAAGAAGCATATTGCCAAAGACCCCGAAAAGCAGTAGCTCCCAACACCAAAACGCTGCGTTCAATTAATTCGGAGTGAACCCAATGTACTGGCATCAGCACTAACTCTAAGTGGCAGCAGTGGCCCAATATTCTTTTGGCTTTTCAAGCCCAATTATCTCCAATTGTGCACATCAGCCTTGCATAGTTGACTGTTGACCAAGTCCAAAAAGAAGTCTGCAAAAAGAAAAAAGAATGTATTAAAGAAGAGTAACAAAAATACAACCTATTCTAAAATATATTTTTATTTTGTTTTCAAAAATATTTTTCTAAAAGAAATCTAAGTATTTAAAAAACTATTTTATTTGCCCAAAAAGAGAAAATTAACCAAATTTTTATTTAAAAGTTATTTTTAGGTATTTAAACTAATATATTCTATTTCTAAAAAATTAAAGACTAATGAAGGTTAAAAAAAATTGAAACAAAGAAAAATATGCAAATCTAGAGTGTTATCACGCCCAGATAGGAGGGCACCTAGGTGCCAACTCTACAGAACTAGATGGTGCTCAGCGCCCTAGAGAGGGCACCCAGGCACGAGATTGCCGAATCAAATGGCGCTCAACACCATGGCTGGGGTGCCCATGCGCCAACTTTGCGCATCAAATGATGCTCAATGCTTTGAGGGGTGCTCGGGTATGATACTGGCTTCATGAGTTCATGCTTTTGATGCTCTTGGCCCTTTTCCTAGGTTCCAAAGCATAGACTTAACCTACAAATAAGGGAATTAATGATGATATCTGCTAAATGTAACTTAGCTACAATTATTTACAAAATCAAGACAAAAGATGTGTCCATATCGACAAAACCAATGATCATGACATCGAATGAGTTAAACAATGCATGCTTTAAGCAAAGAGGAAAAACCTTAACTATTAATGAAAGAAAGCATGTATCATAAAGTTGATCTTTAAGAACAAATTCCATACAAGAGAGTTTCTAAGGATTTACATTGATACCCCAACAACAAAATAAGTTTAGTTCACCATATTCATGGTGAAACTAGATGAAATACAATGAAAGAGTAAAGGATAGAACCCTAGAAAGTTGAGAAAGGAGCCTTAGCATCCAAAATCCTCCTCCAAGGGGTGAAAGAGTGTGTTCTTGGTTCGTTCCAGTCAATGATACCAACCCTAGGACGTCCTAAAGCTTATATATTATTCTAAAAATTACAGAAAAGTAGGCCGAAGCCTAGAAAAGTGCCGCTCAGCGGTAGTAGCGCGTTTCACTTTTTCCCCTCAGCGGTGCCAACGGGTACTGAAAAGTGCCGCTCAGCGGTAGTTGGCGCTGAGCGGTACTTGCTGATTATCTTCTTTTGCACTTTTTGTCTTCTTTTCTGTCTCCATCTCTTTCCTACTTCACTTCTTTCATCAATTTCATCTTTAAACCTGCAAAAACAAGGAAATCAAGTATAAAACCTGTCCAACTCTCTTATTTCCAACAATTCAACAAAATCATGAGTTCAAGCTAATTTATAAGTCATAAAGGTTGTAATTGAAGTCAATCTTAAGTATAAAAATATCAGTTTTTCAACTGTTATCACAACCCCAAACTTAGAACTTTACTTGTCCTCAAGCAAATAAGATGTAACTCAATCTTCTACCCATCCATTCAATGGTTCAACACATTCAAAACTCCTTCTTTCAAGACAAGTAAATACTCAATTTAGCTCATCACCAAGACTTCAATCAAGATGTGCACATGCTTTTAGTGTTCCCTCAATCACATCATATCCAACAAATGCTATTATCATGAATGATCAATCAACTAAGCAGAGATATTCTTATGTGTTCATTGAATCTATCCTCACTAGATGAAGTGTTTCACCCAAACACACAAGTGGATAGGAGATATTCACTCATTCACTCTTTTATTACAATGTCACATGAATCAACTTTGCCTTTCATTTAACCATAATCGAAAACACTTACAAGCACACCTCATCACAAGGACTTTTCAATGGCTTATAATGTGACTGGGCTAACAATAACAATTGGTTTTTTTGGATTACAAAACCCTTGAGTTAAGAGAATCATCTAAACACAACCATTCTTGATTAATCCCAACTTTCTTTTGCATTGAGTTTTTCTTTTCTTTCATTTCTTTCCTTTTTCTTTTTCTTTTCACATGCTTAACTTTTAGCTCAATGCTTTTTATTTTCCCCTTCTATTTTCCAACAACCCCAAACTTGAACATTTATCAATACCACATAATATTTTCATCTTAACTCAAGGTAAAGCTTTTCAAAAAGGGTTTTCAAATCATGTTCAAGGCTAAGGGTTCAAAGGATAGAACACATAGTGCTCTCCTTTAGTGGGCTAAATTCATGCATTTTCAAATCATGTTCACATTCCACATACACATCCTGCTTAGCATCATAATCACAATCACAACATCATGCATTTGTTTACATAGCTCGTGAACCACCTGTATAAGCACATAATGTGCACATTCTCCACATCAATCAAGATTCAAACACATTAAGCATTACTCATCATGCAATAAGTCAAAAACTAACCATCATAATAGACAAGTTTCAAATTAAGAACATCAACCATATTCTAAAAACAGAAGCAAATAAGTTCAATATTACAAAATCAAAGATAGAAAAGATCTTGCTCTAGTGCTGATAGCATCCATCAGTAGATGTTATCTTAGATCCTCATCAGCCTGTGCTGTCATTTGTATCTTCCTCCTCTTAATTAATTTTAGCATCCCGAAATGAGTCATCATCATCTTCATCTTCCTCCATAGCTGAAGCTTCAGCTGCTCCAGCTCTGTTGCCCTGGGTTTGGTCCTCTGGCCAATCTACCACACTATGGAATTCATCCATAGTCCACCTGTGTGCTGGAGGTGTATCATATAGCCGAATAATCATCTCAGTAGTTGCCACCTGTCCTCTATGGATGGATTGCATCTGTGCACCTATGAGAGACATGTACATGTGATATGATCATAGATGGGGCAACAATGAAGAGTTTTCAAGTGACAACAAGCATAAAAAAGAGTAGAATAGGTTTCGTTGGCTTGTATTTGCCTCTTTTGTTCTTTCGTTATTTCTAGTTGTAGAGACGCTTATAAACTCTTCTTTCTCTTTAAGAACAAGCAATGTGGGACTTTCCATGGCTTGGTTTTAAAAAGAAAAGGAGAGGAAATGGGCATCCTAGGCGTTAGTGCAAGGTAGCATAGGTAGTTTTCATGTTTTGAACTATAGGAGAACTAGTTGCCTTATAAACCCTTTGGAGTGGAGAGAATTGAGCAATGTGGGACTCAAAAGTCCCTAGAGGAACTGCAGCAGCTGCTGGACGACCTTCACACTCATAAGTCCCACATCTCCTAGATCTTGCATCCTAGCTCACTCCAAAGGTTATATAAGAAGGCTTAGGGGTCTCCTTTTTGTACACCTTACCTTGATTCAATGAATTTGAGTTGATTTGCACTTTTGCAATCCTCTTTGAGATAGAATTCTGTCTCTAAAGTCCCAAATTTGGGCAGACCTTATCTTGTTCAAGCAAGTGGCGGTCCTCCTTTTGATGCTTATCTTGGAAGCTTGTTCAAGTGGCGCATCTTCAATTCTTAAGTTTCCTTTTCTTAATCTCTTCCATTTTTAATTTCTTTCCCATTCTCTTAAATGTCATTTAGTATATTCTCTCTAGGTATGCACTTCCCCATCAACATGTCTCTCATATGGAATGACTCTTCTTCATAAGTCTCTACAGATGCCTGACTCTATGTTGGTCTTCTTTCTCTACGAGGACGTTGTGGTGGAATTGGCTGAGCTGCCTCGTCTCCTCCATAATAATGCCTATAATAGGCCTCATCAATGGATTTCCTCGGCCTTTCCAATGGTGGAGCAGAAGTATCCACCCGAGCTATCTTGCACAGGTGTGTAATCAAGGAAGGATGCCCTAAAGGTGCCTTACTATTCATTGTGTTGGCACACATTTGTATTTCATTGGCAATCACTTAGCTAATGTTAATGCTCATATTTCTGAGCACACAGTAGAGGAGAAGTTCCCTGCTGAGAGTAATGTCTGAAACATGCGAACACGGCTGAATGTTGGCATGGGAGAATGTCATCCAATATTTAGCTAGAGGAGTCAAATCAGTCCTCCTGATATTCACCACTGCACCATTTTTGTTCCTCTAGCAGTGTCCTCCAGGTACACATAGAACACTCTCCACATCATTAAAATCAGTGCCTTCCTCCATACAAAAAGCAAACTGACATTGCTCTCCAACCCATTCAGTACCCAAAAAGTTGTTGATAGAGTTAGGATCATACCTAATAGCGTGGCCTCTAACATAGCTTAGGTACTCCTCAGCTGGATAATCACCCAACTTCCTTGCGTTGGTGTAAAATTCCTTTACCATTGCTATGTTGGCTGGTGCAGGGTATGTAGCCAATCTCCTCCAGTTTCTTCCCATTAGTTGCTCTCCAAACTGAGGAGCAAAGTTAGGTATCATTCCAGCTTTCCTCTCCATCAGGAGTCTCTATCTTGAACAATCTTAAAATGCTTCTCATGTTTGCGAGAGAGGAACCTACTAGAATAAGGTTGTTCAGGTTCCTTGTCTTTCCTCTTGGAGGTTGTGGTCTTCAATCTCTTGCCTGAAGAGGATGTCGCCCCTACATCAAACACAAATTACAAAACCATAAAACATGTTGTTAATCATTAGTAAACCATAAACAACATCCCAAATCCATGCTAAACCACCATTGAGGGTCACAAAAACCCCTCAGCGCAACCAGTGCACCAAGCTAGCAAGAAAAAGAAGCCAAAAACCAAGTCTAGCAGAGTCGCGCTCAGGGGAAATTTCCGCTAAGCGGCGATTCTGCAAATTTTGAATTTTTAACACTTCCTAACTCCACCCACAAGAAATTTTCATATTTCTAGACCAAAATCAAGCTTTTAATCAGTTCAAATATCAATTACTTCATGAAATCATGCATAGAAATCAAATTCTCTAAAGAATCATGCTTTGAACATCCAAATTCATACTAATCTATGCTTTCAAGAACCCTAGAATGAAAAATGCTTGACTTACTTGGGTGGAGATACTAGATGAGTAGAAAATGCTCTACAAATATGAAGAACTCAGCCCGAACAACAATGCTCTCTCCAAACCCCAAACTTAGATGGAAAACTAGTGAGAAAGTGAGTGGAAGAGGGATTTTGTAAAGGGGAATGAAGGGAAAGATGTAGATAACTCTTAGATTTAGAAGTGTGTGAGAAGAAAGAAATATGAAAATGAACACAAGATCGCACCCTAGGGTATAAAAATATCCTAATGGGCTCGGGTCCCGCTAAGGGCAACCCGAAAAAACCATTCTGCATAATTATTGCTCAGCGGTAAATGGCGCTGAGCGGCACTTGCGTGAGATATTTTCTTTCTTCCTAGCTTACCCTAGGTTCCTTTCACTCATGCCTCTCACTCACTCCATGCATTTAAGTTCTCAAATTACTCATTCATTGAATCCCTAACATGCAACTAAAGTAGAATCAAAACAAACAAACAAAATATAGTAAATCAATTGGGTTTCCTCCTAGGTAGCGCTTGTTTAACGTCACGAGCCTGACCCAAAATCCATCAACACCCATCAGTAGGTGCAATTTTACCTTACCAACACCCATCAATAGGTGTAACAAACCTGTTAATAAACCTAGTATCCTTCAATAGATACTTAACCACCTAACATCCATCAGTAAATGCTAACCCAAAAAGTTTCAACATAAAAGTAATGTCCAAAATTAAAAAAAAATTACAATCAATATCAATATAAAGTAATGTTCTTAAATTACTAGGGTGCCTCCCAGAAGAGCGCTCTTTTAACGTCACTAGCTTGACCTAGTAAAGCTCATGTTCCATCTTCAATGTTGGTGTTTATCTTTCGTTCCACCTCATCAGCTGCTTCCGTTCCACCTCTTTGACTCTTCTTGAATATGGAGACTCAACTTCTATCACTCCATCTTTCTTATAGTCTTTAATAATCCACAACCTGTTTTTGAATTTCACATGTTTACAAGGTTTGGGTTGTGCTTGCCTTGAACATCATGAACCGTCCTTCCTTTGCTATCTTTATCTTCTTTCCTATCCTGAAACAAGAAACAATTTTTAACTTTGAAGCTTGGCTTTGCATCTTGAGGACTAGTCATGAGTACATCTTGATATGTAGCTTTATAACTAGTCTTTGTCTGCTATTCCTCTTTGAAGATATCAATAACCACATTTTTATCTTGGTCTTGAAACACCACTATTCCTTCATCTACATCAATGATGACTTTATCCATTTTCATAAACGGCCTTCCAAGAATAATAGGAACTCTTTCATCCTTTATCTTCATCACCATAAAGTCCACCAAGAATTTTAGTTCTCCAACACAAATCGTAACATCCTCTACTATACCATACGGATTCTTTGAAGAGTCATCCGCCATTAACAGATTCATATTTATAGGCTTGACTTTAAGATCACCCATTTGTTCAAGTAAAGAATAAGGCATTAAATTAACGCTTGACCCTAAATCAAGTAGGGCTTTATTTACCGTTTTCTTTGCTATGACACATGGAATGGTGAAACTTCCTGGATCTTTCTCTTTTAGTGGAGGAGCTTCTTCTTGACCGCTTTGTAATTATTTGTCTCCTCTTCTCTATGTCTTTTGTTTATGGAGACTTGTTCCATGGGTTTTGTATAATTTGAAATTTGTTGCAAAATCTCCTTCAAAGGTGAATCACCCTCCAATTGTTTGAATATTTCTGTAAAATGCCCAAATTGTCTCTCTTTCTCTAATCTCTCATAATCTGTTGGAAAAGGAAGAATATCTTCAATTTTTATCTCTTCTCTCTCTTCTTTTTCTTTTCTCTCCACTCTTTCTTCTTTTTCTTCGACTCTCTTTTCTTTCTCTTCTTTTCTCTCTAACTCAACTCTTTCAACATTTACACTCACTAAAACTCTACACTCTTCTTTAGGGTTAACCTCAGTATTAGCCCCAAAACTCTTATCATGCCTTTCTTCCAACTTCTTAGTTAACTGTCCGATTTGCATCTCCATACTTCTAAGGGTTGCTTGAGTGCTGTTATGGTTGGAGATGATTACCTGCATAAACTGGTTAAGAGTTTCTTCCAACTTTGTATGTTTTTCAGTGAGTGTAGACATCTATTGCCATAATGATGGTTGTTGTTGTGGCCTATTAAATTGTCCTGATTACCCAGCTTGTCCAGATTGTCCCTGACCTTATCCCATGCTTGGGTGAGGTTTCCACCCTTGGTTGAAATTACCTTGGTGGTATGGAAATTGATTATTCATGACATTTACATCTTCTAGGACCTCCACTGGAAAAGCACATTGACCATTGATATGGTCACCACCACATAGTTCACACATCTATTGTTGAACTTGAGCAACAGTTTTTAATTCCTTCGGCAATTGAGCAAGTGTCTTTGCTAGATTCTCCAACTATTGAGTTATAACCTTATTTTGAGCAAGCAAGACATCATTTGACTACAATTGTAGAACCCCTTTCGGTTGAACAGAGGCTCCTCTTTCACTATGCTTTTCATTGTCATTAGCAGCCATGTTCTCTATCAATTCTGTTGCTTCCTCTGGAGTCTTACATTTAATATTACCTCTAACTGAGGCATCTAACATCAACTTGGTTTGTGAACCAAGACCTCCAAGGAAAAGTAGAACTAATGTTGCTTTATCAAAACCGTGCATGGGAGTCTTTCTCAAAAAGCGTTTGTACCTGTCCCATGCTTCACCTAACGTCTCCTCCATGCCTTGTCTGAAAGAAGATATCTCTTGCTTCCCTTTGTTGACTTTAGATTTTGGGAAGTACTTATTCAAAAACTTTGCAACCACAGCTTCCCATTCTGTAAAACTATCTTCTGGAAAAGAATTTAACCATAGCTTAGCATTGCCTCCCAATGAGAAAGGAAACAAGCTAAGCTTGATTGATTCATCTGGCACTCCATTTATCTTCACGGTCTTACAGATTTCATTGAAGGTGGTGAGATGTTCATATGGGCTTTCATGTGATAGCCCATTAAACTGATTGCTTTTCACCAACTGTATCAACGCCGGTTTCACCTCCATGTTTGTAGCAATGACCTTCGGCCTTGCTATACTGTTAAAAATGTTGAGGGCCAACAAAAGTGGTGTAATCTGCAAGAGTCCGTCTACCATTATTGTCCTTTGTCATATTTTCAGTTCTATGGTAATACCTTTGTGGTGAAGGTTGTAAGAGTGTCTCAAGAGAAGGGAATAGTTCTCTTGAAGTTTGAACTCTCCTCTTCCTTATACTTTCATCCAGGCCTTCAAGAAGAGGTTCAGAAATCTTTTTACTTCTAGTCTGAATATTACCCTGCATACACAAGTAAACAAAACCCTAGAAAAATTTTGTTAGCACAAAAAGATAGAAAAGAGAAGAAATAATGAAAAGATATAATTGAAAAGATAAGAAGATATGAAATAAAAAACAGAAAATAAAAATAGAAAAATAAACACAGAAAAATAAAATAAAATAAAAATAATAAACGAAAAAATAAGAACAGAAAACAAAATTCACAACAAGTCAAAAATAATAAAAAATCACACAAATAGAATAGTTAAACCACGAGTCCCCGGCAACGGTGCCAAAAACTTGATGAACAAATCTTTAAGCCCCAAAAACGAAGTCAAAGACTTGTTAACCCTTGGCAAGTGTAACCGAATCGTATCAAGCAATAACCTGGTAAGACCAAGTATCGTTCTCCTAAAGGACTCACGGCTTAGACAGTTGTGTGGTTTGTTGATTAGCTAAGACTTGTAAAACCGATTGATTAAGATTTAAGTGAGGAGTTGAGCGCCAGTCTTGTGGGCTTGGACCCGTTTCCTATTATTTTTACGTTCTTTTTAAGGACTTGGATTTTGTAGGGTTCACATCTTTGGATGAAATAGGCACATAAACACACTCTTTGTTCCCTCAGAGGCGAATTTGGATGCCGAAGCTCCTATCTTCAATTTTTAGGGTTTTATATTTCATTCTTTTTCTATTATTCATCTAGTTTCACCATGTTAATGGTAAACTAAACCTTATTTGTTGTTGGGGACTGATGTAACCTTTGTAAACTCTCATGTATTGAATTGATTCTAGATTATATGTGCTTCTTTCATTAATTGTTAGGGTAATTCTTCTTCGCATAATGTTTGCTTTGTTTAACTCATTCGTTAGCATGATGTATGATTTTCATGAGTACCGGAAGGTATCTTACAATTCATGTTCTGGAGAATTATTCCTAGAAGTAGTATTGCTCAGGAATGAGGGTATGAGTTCTGGTTATTTTAAATTTTTGATCTTCAGAATTAATCATTAGGAATGCTAGGAACTGTATGAACTAATAGTTAACAATAGGCTTTCTTCGCCGAGGAATCGGGTTTTAAGTATTTTAGATAGTGACATTGACATTATTGAATAAGTAGAATTCGTATACACATTAGAGTAAACTAGGTGAAATATTACCCCAACAACATATTCATTCCGTAATATCAAATCCGTTCATCTCTGCACTTTTGTCCAATTGATCAAATTGCATGAATATTTACTTTTCAGTATTTGCATTCTAAACCTAAAAGAAGTTTGTTTTCAAGTCTTATTTAATCAAAAAATCACATAATTGTTTAGGCCGTGAGTCTCTAGGGAAAACATACTTGGTCTTACCATGTTTATTACTTGATACGATTCAGTACACTTGCTGGAGTCTTAACAGTGTTCCGCAACAAGTATGGGATTTTTATACCTTGGAGAAGTGGTGTTCACTTTGGAATGGTGTCTAAGTAGACCGGTGTTAGTAATATCTTTATGGATGGTTCTTGTTGAAGTTATGTAGTACAAGAAGAAGGTGGAAGCTTGGTTAGAGCAGTAGTGTTTGGACTTAGTGTAATCATAGGGAGAAATAGAGGACAGGTTGGAACAGTCTGGTATACGTCTTAACAATCAGAAGAGATTTCGGGCATGTTCGTTTTGAGGAGTAGAAACGGTGTTGAAGAAAAGGAATGACAAGGTTATCAGGGAAGAGAGAAGTAATGGGTGTCGCACCCCATACAAATTTGATGTGCAAATAAGAATGCAGTATAGACTAGGAAGTGACTCCTAGGTCGTCTCTCAAGGACCAAATGTGCTTCGTGACTTAGCTCAAACACGTACTTGGGGAGGGTTTGAATGTGTTTTTGAATGCAGTTGAACTTGAACTTAAAGCATGAAATTAAATAGAACTAAACAGAATTGAAAGCATTGAATTAAATGTGGAAAACATGAAGACCAAACGGTTCTTCACAAGGCCGAACGGTTCTACTAACCAGGTCAATCGGCTCTAAAAACAAGGGTGTTGGAGACCGAATGGTTTTGTTCATAGACCGAACGGTTCTGTTTATAGAACGAATGGTCCTAGAGAGGAGATCGATTGGTATGGAAATGTAGACTAAAGCCGAACGGTAAAAGTAAAATTGAACAACACAAACAAAAGTTGAACGGTAAACATAAGAACAAATTCCTTACAAGAGAGTTTCTAAGGATTTACATTGATTCCCCTACAACAAAATAAGTTTAGTTCATCATATTCATGGTGAAACTAGATGAAATACAATGAAAGAGTGAATGATAGAACCCTAGAAAGTTGAGAAAGGAGCCTTAGCATCCAAAATCCTCCTCCAAGGGGTGAAACAGTGTGTTCTTGGTTTGTTCCAGCCAAAGATACCAACCCTAGGACCTCCTAAAGCTTATATATTATTCTAAAAATTACAGAAAAGTAGGCCCAAGCCCAGAAAAGTGCCTTTCAGCGGTAGTAGCGCGTTTCACTTCTTCCCTTCAGCACCAGTTTTCCCCTCAGCGATGCCGACAGGTACTGAAAAGATCCGCTGAGCGGTAGTTGGCGTTGAGCGGTACTTGCTTATTCTCTTCTTTTGCACTTTTTGTGTTATTTTTTGTCTCTATCTTTTTCCTACTTGACTTGTTTCATCAATTTCATCTTTAAACCTGCAAAAACAAGGAAATCAAGCATAAAACCTGTCCAACTCGCTTATTTCCAACAATTCAACAAAATCATGAGTTCAAGCTACTTTCTAAGTCATAAAGGTTGTAATCGAAGTCAATTTTAAGTATAAAAATAACAATTTTTCAACTATTATCAATACCTAGAGAAGTTACATATATGATCGATTATGACATAGAATAATCAGTTATCTTGTGCTATCTTGAAAAACCATTTTTGCTCTAGAATAATAGATTATTACTTCAAATAATCATTTATCACTGGTCCTGATGAGAACTGTGCATGTCCCTGGAATAATCGATTGTTGCTCAATATAATCAATTATCACTTTTTGAAAATACCTATAACGAACTTAAATAATCGATTATCACTAACAATAATCGATTGTCACTGGCAGTTTTAATTTGACTTTTCACTTCAGACCAACTGTCTATATATAGTTGTTTGTAAAACCCTTAGAGGGTTAACTCTGAGCTTTTTGAGAATATAGTGTAATATGAGGATGTTCTAAAAAGATAGTTCATTGCATTGCCTGGTCTCGTGAATAGGAGAAGCTCGCGCTTTGTGGGTCAAAGTTCAGAGCGGTTCTCTTCGAGTTGATAACGCTACTATTCTTCCAGTTTGATGGTCGAAGGAAGATTGTTTCTGCATTGTTCCGGTTCATTGGTCGAGGGAAGTGTAGATTGATCGCTTTCGGTTCGTTGGTTGAAGGAAGCACCCTTCCGGTTCATTTGTCGAAGGAAGGTTTTATCTTACGGTTTCATTCACTCTATTGTAAATCTGTGAAACTAATTTTAGTGAAAACGTTAATCACTTTTTATAGTGATTAACAATTGGAGGTAGAATCTTTTGATTTGAACCAGGATACAAATTTTGTGTTGAATTTTTCTACTCCCTACACTCTTTACATTTTCGGCACATCAATTGTTAGATAAATTTTCTCTAAAAAAACTAATTTTATAAAAACGAACCATCTTAACTTAAGTTGTGACCGAGCATGCTTTCTGCTTACGTTATTTTGCTGCGCGACTCTACGATATCGGTTGGCCTGATACCGACAATTGGTATCAGAGCTTGCTTTGATATTCTTTCAAACTTTTTTGAAAATGGTTGGTCATCAAACTCAAGTTTACGTCGAAGGTGCTTCGATCAAAAGACCACCACACTTTACTATTGATAACTATGCATTCAGGAAAGTCATAAAGGAAATCTTTATGGGGTCTGTTGACAGAGGCATCTGGGAAGTCGTACAAAATGATCCATATATTCCTAAAAGTACAGTTGATGGTGTAGAAGTAGAAAAATCATATTTTAACTAGACTGCTGAAGAAAATAGACGAGCTCAATTTGACATTAAGGATCATAATATTATTGCATCTACTGTGGTACTTGATGAATTTTATAGAATTTCAGTGTGTAAGACAACACAGGAGATGTGGGAGGTCCTCAGAGTCACACATGAGGGTACATATGACGTGAAACGTGCAAGGAAGAACACACTCATATGAGAGTATGAGATGTTCAGAATGCAACTTCGAGAAACAATTTCTGATGTCCGTAAGCGTTTCACTCACATAGTGAACCACGTGTCAGGGTTGGGTAAGACATTTGATACTGATGAGTTAAATTTTAAAATTTTGAAATCATTGGACAGGTCTTGGCAACCAAAGGTGACTTCCATCTCGGAGTCTCAAAACCTCACTCAGATGTCAATGGCAATTCTCTTTGGGAAGCTTCGTGAGCACGAGCTTGAGTTGAGAAGATTAACTACAGAAGAGGATCAAGGCAAAAGAAAGATGCTTGCCTTCAAGTTTGAAATCTCAAAAGGAAAAAGTTCTAAAAGAATTGAGGATGATGATTCCGATGACAATGAGGAAAACATGAACCTTATGATTATCATGGAGAAAGGAAAGATAATCAAGGATCTCCATCAAGCGTTAAATGCTATGGGTGTGGAGAAAGAGGACATGTGAAGACTGACTGTCCTAAGAATAGGAAAAGTGAAGAAAAGAAGGAAAGAAAGTTTCCAAAGAAGAAGAAAGCTTACATAGCTTAGGAAGAGAATGCTTCTAGTTCTTCAAGCTCAAGCGATTCAGATGAAGAAGCTAATCTGTTCTTAATGGCAGACTCAGAAAATGCTGGATGAATTTGATTTACAAAAGGCATTTCTTGATTTGTTAAATGAATATGAAAAACTTGATGCTGCTCATAAAAAGTTAAAGAAAGAGCATAATGAATTGAAATTGAAGTATGAAAAAGTGCTAGATGACGAAGTAGTTTTGAGAAACAAAGTTAATAATCTAGAAACTAAATTATCTGAATCTAATGCTATTGTACAACCTATTGCATGTCTATCGTGTAAGAGTCATATGTTTGATATTGACATTCTTGAGAAATTACTTGCAAAGGCAACCAAGCCTAATTCACATGCTAAAACAAACTTTAAAAGAAGCAATGCTAGAAATGGAAACATGCATCAACACAAAAAGTCTAAAGTGAAAAGAACTCGTAGAGTTTGGGTAGAAAAAGGGACTTTTGTGAAAAATAAAGTGCATGGGGTTTGTTGTTTTTACTGCATGAAACATGGTAATACCTCAAAAAATGCAACATTAAACATTTTGGTGTTCCAAATGGTAAATATGCATGGGTTAAAGTTGTGAAATGATGTATGTTTGCATGAACTAACCCCAAGGACCCATAATGAAATTGGGGACCTAAATTCTTGCTAATTTGTTTTGTAGGAACCTTCTAAGTCAAAGAAGTCATTGTGGTATCTTGACAGTTGTTGTTCAAGACACATGACCGGTGACAAGAAAAGGTTCATATCTTTTGAAAAGAAAAAGCAAGGATTTGTGACCTATGGGGAGAACAACAAAGGTTGAATCATTAGAATTGGAGACATTGGAGGAGGAAACACACAAACAATAAAGGATGTGTTATATGTTGAAGGTCTTAAGCACAACCTCCTAAGCATAAGCCAATTCTACTTTTGAAAGTGATAAATGCAATGTATACTTTAAAAATTCTACTAATATTGCTTTGCAAGGTGTTACGCATAATAACATTTACTTGATTGATATTGAAAGTGCATCTAGTCATAGTATAACATGTTTGGTTGCTAAAGAGGAAAATCCTTGGCTATGGCATAAAAGAGCTACAGATATTCATATGCAACATTTGAATAAATTGATTTCATAAGATTTTGAAAAATGAATCTTTTGAAAAATTTTGTGAAGAACATGGAATTGCTCATAATTTTTCTACACCAAGAACTCCTCGACAAAATGGTGTTGTTGAAAGGAAAAATATATCATTAGAAGAATTAGCTAAGACTCTTTTAAATGAATCTAATGTGCCAAAATATTTTTTTGGCTGATGCAGTTAGTATTGCTTGTTATGTGTTGAACAACATGCTTATTAGGCCTATTCTTAAGCTAACTCCCTATGAACTGTTTAAGGGTAGAAAACCAAATGTGTCTCATTTGAAAATCTTTGGATGCAAATGTTTTGTTTTGAATAATGGTAAAGATAATCTAGGTAAATTTGATGTTAAATCTGATGAAGCAATCTTCTTAGGGAGACAAGACATTGTAAACTAGTGATTAGGAGTAGGCTTTCTTCACCAAGACATCGGGTTTAAGGTAAATTAGAAAGTGGCATTAACATTAATGAAGAAGATGAATTCTTGAATACATGAGAGTGGATAGGATGAATTGAAAACCCCCAACAACATCATCATCAAATATTTCAATCACGTTTTGCTTCTTTTGTTCAATTGATTAATACATGCATTCATATTTACTTTTTAGTATTTGCATTTAAATCTACAAAACTTTGTTCACAAGTCTAATTTAATCAATAAATCATATAATTGTTTAGGCCGTGAGTCCTTTGGGAAACGATACTTGGTCTTACCATTTATTATTACTTGATAAGATTCGGTTACACTTGCTGAGGGTTAACAGTTGCGCTTCTGCAAATTTACTTTTCGTGCTTGTTTTCAATCGTTGTTTCCATTCATGTTTTGCATTTCTATATTTGCATTTTATGCTTAAGTTCAATTGGTGCATTTTAATTCACTACAATTTCATTTCTACTTACTCGTTTATTGTTCCTACATTTTGTTTCTACAACTTCGTTTCTGCTGCTTTTTGATTATGCGCATTTACTGTTTTTGCAATTGCTTTAAAACCGTTTGGCTTTGTCTTGTGCATTTCTTTAGTTTTCATCTTATTTCCATTTGGTCACCTTTAAAACTGTTTGGTTTGTCCTTGTACCGTTCGGCTGCATTTAGTAGTTTGCATTTACTAGCTTCCTTCAAAATCGTTTGGTTTCCTCGTCAAGTGTTGTTAGAACTGTTCGGCCTTGTGAATAGGACCGTTCGGCCTTGTGAAGAACATCGTTCGGATTTACTGTTTTCCACATTTATTTCAATGTTTTCAATTCTGCTTACATCTTTGGTTAATTTCTAGGTTAATTTAGTTTCTTTGCATTCACAAACAATTGCAAACCCCCCACTGCGTGTTGGACCTAAGTCTCGAACCACAATTTGGTCCTTGAGAGACGACCTAGGAGTCACTTCCTAGTCTATACTGCTGATAATAGTTGAAAAATTGTTATTTTCATGCTTAAAATTGATACTAAAAGCAACCTTTAACACTTTGAAACTAGCTTGAAATCATGCTTTTGGTCATATTTTTAGAAATAAGAGAGCTGGACAGGTTTATGCTTGATTTCAGTGTTAAATGTAGGTTTTAAGGTGAATTTGGTTAAAGAAGTGAAGAAGGATAGAGATGGAATCAGAAAATACATCAAAAAGTGCAAAAAAAGAGAAGCCGTAAGTACCGCTCAGCGCCAGTTTTCCCTTGAGAGACACTCAAGAACTCACGTTGGATCCGCTGAGGGGTGAAAATGCCGCTGAGGGGAAGAATCAACTCACGCACTTACCGTTGAGTGGCAGTATTTTGGCCTTGGGCCTAATTTTCTGTAATTTTTAAAATAGTATATAAGCTTTAGGACGTCCTAGGGTTTGTATCTTTGGCAGAATACGAAGCAAACACTCACTTTTCCACCCCTTGGAGGAAGATCTTGGATGCTAAGGCTACCTACTCATCTTTCTAGGGTTCTATCTTTCATTCTTTCATTATTATTCATCTAGCTTCACCATGAATATGGTGAACTAAACTTTGTATTGTTGTTGGGGAATCAATGTAATCTTTTGAAGCTCTCATATATGGAATTTTGTGTTTAAACATCATATTTATGATACATGCTTTCTTTCATCATTAGTTAGGGTTTTTCCTCTTTGCTCAAAGCATGAATTGTTTAACTCATTCGATGTCATGATTATTGATTTTGTCGATATGGGAACGTACGGGGAAATCTAGATCAGGGGAAATTCTCCCAATAGCATATTGCCAAGGCATAGCAATATGAGGGTTGGTTGCCTTTAAGCTTCTGTGCTTTAGAATTAATTATTAGGGATGTTAGGAATTGTACGAACTCGGAATTAAGGATAGGCTTTCTTGCAAGGTGATTTAGAGAGTGACATTAACATTGATGAAAAGAATGATGAATTCCTAAAGTATATGAGAGTGGATAAGATGAAATTGATTACCCCAACAACATACTCATCCATATAATTCGTTCAAGTGTTTGTGTTCTTATTTTCCATTGATCAAAACTCATGCATACATGTTTAATTATTGTCTTTTGCATTTGAAACCTCAAGATCTTATTCACAAGTCTTAAATAATCAACAAATCATATAACTAACTAGGCTGTGAGTCCTTTGGGAGAACAATTCTTGGTCTTACCGAGTTTATTACTTGATATGATTCGGTCACACTTGTCGAGGGTTAAACAAGTTTTTGGCGTCGTTTTTCGGTGTTCATAAATTTGTCATCAACTGCATACTTATTGCACATCAAATTTGGTGCGGGTGTAACCTTGAAAAATATTTGAACCCTCAGACGACAAAAAGGCGTTGTGTTAACAACATTTTTTATCCCCAGCAACGACAAGTGTGACCGAATCGCACAAGTAATATAAAATGGTAAGACCAAGTATCGTGTCCTAATAGACTCTCAGCACTAGACAGTCATGTGATATCTCGATTAATTAAGACTTAACGAAAACGGGATCATTGGGTTTAAATGCAAAAACAGAAAATTAAATATGAATGCAAGTTGATCGATAGCAGAGAAGCACAATGATGAACAAATGTTGTTTAATATGAGATGAGTATGTTGTTGGGGTTAGATTTCGCCAAGTTCCCTCTCATGTATGTAAGAATTCTTCTTTATGCATTAATGTCAATGTCACTCACTAAATCACTTCAACCCGATCCCTCGATGAAATAAGCATGTCCTTAATTATGAGTTCATACAATTCCTAGCATTCCTAGTAATTAATTATGAAGATCAAGAGCTTAAGACGACCAAGACTCATAACCCCATCCCTGAGAAGTATTACTCTTGGGAGTAATTGAACAAGAACCTGAATTGTAAGGAACCTCCCGGCACTCATGCAATTCATACACCACGCAAAGCATGCAATAATCACAGATGAATTACTCTAACAATTAATGAAAAAATATATATTATTAAGAATCAATTCAAATACGTGAGAGTTCACAAGGGTACATCATCCCCCAACAACAAATAGAGTTTAGTTCACCATAGACATGGTGAAATTAGATGAATAATGGAGAAGAATGAGATAGAAAAACCCTAGAAAGAGAATAGGAGAGCTATCACATCCCTAAATCTACCCCTAAGGGGTGAAAAATGTGTTTTTGTGCTCCCCGTACCAAAGATACAAAATCTAGGACATTTGGGTCCTTTAAATAGAGCGAAAACAGAACATAAATAAAGTCTGACCCATGTCGCTGGCGCTCAAGTGCCCTAAATGGGGCGCCTAGGTGTTGAACGGTACTTTGCTTAAGCGCCCAAAAGGGGGGCCTAGGTGGTGTCCGATGCAATTCTGGCGCTCAAGCCCCCCTCAAGGGCGCCCGGGCGCGGTGTGGGAAAAAAACTGGCACTTTGGTTGACTTTTCTGCACTCTGATTGACTTTTCTGCATTCTGACTCCTTCATACTTTGACTCCTCTTCCAAATCACTTCATTAACCTACTAAAACAAGGGAATTTAGTCATAAAATCATTAAGTTCAACCTTAACTCTCTTATTCACACAACTTAACAGAAACTCATGATTTCAAGCAAGGTTATAAGTAGAAAAGGGTGCATTTAGTATCAAAATTACATCAGAGATAAAAGTATTCTCAACTGTTATCACAACCCCAAACTTAGAACTTTGCTTGTCCTCAAGAAAAACATAATGTTACTCAGGTTTTCAAAACAATTACTACAGTGATTCAACATTTTTCAAAACCTTTTTCTTCAACGACAAGAAATCACTTTTATCAACTTAGCATAAGGATGTCAGTCAAGATGTGCATATGCCTTAATCCAATCAAAATCAATGTGATGCTCATATAATTCAACAGATGTTATCCTTAAGAATAATTAATTAACCAAGCAAAGAAGTTATCAGAAATTCAAAGAACTACTCCTCACCAAAGAAAGTGTTTCACTCAAGCACCAAAAGTGTATCACTGAAGCACTTAAAAGTGTATCACTCAACTCAAAGGTGTATAGTGAGGTGTTGTGTTGACAATATTTTTGATCTCCAGAAACAAAACCAAAAACTTGTTGATGGATCAGCAAGTGTACCGAATCGCACAAGTAATATCAAATGGTAAGACCAAGTATCGTATCCCTGAAGACTCTTGGCACTAAACAATTGTGTGATAACTCAATTAATTAAGGCTTAAATAAAACGAGATTGTTGGTTTCAAATGCAAAGACAGAATTAAATATGAATGCAAATTGATAAATAATAGAATAACACAAAGATGGACGAATCTTGTTTAATATGAGATGAATATGTTGTTGGGGTTAGATTTCACCAAGCTCCCTCTCATGTATATAAGAATTCCTCTTTATGCATTAATGTTAACGTCACTCAGTAAATTACTTAGAACCCGATCCCTCGGCGCAATAAGCCTGCCTTAATTCCTAGTTCGTGCAATTCCTAGCGTTCCTCGAAAATTAAGTTTGAAGATCAAGAGCTTAAGACAACCAAGTACTCATACCCTCATCCTGAGAAATATTACCCTTGGGAGAATTCAACAAGAACCTGAATTGTAAGGAACCTCCTGGCACTCATGCAATTCATAAATCATGCTACTAAATGAGTTAAATAGTGCAAGCATTGAAAAAAATGAATTCCCTAACAATTAATGAATAAAGCATATAAATTAAGAATCAATTCAAATACATGAGAGTTTACAAGGTTACATCATTCCCCAATAACAAAAAGAGTTTAGTTCCTCATAGACATTGAGAAACTAGAGGAACAATGGAAAAGCATGAGATAGTAAAACCCTAAAAGTAAACGAGGAAGCTCTCGCTTCCAGATCTACCTTCAGAGGGTACAAGAATGTGTTTTTGTGTTGCTCCACCTAGAGTTACAAAACCTAGACTGACTGGGTCCTTTAAATAAAGTTTGAAAAGAGTAGAGACAGAGCAAAAATTTGGCCGGATCTGCGATGCACGACGCTCAGGCGCCTCATTTAGGGCGCTTGGGTGGTGGACGTCGATTTCTGTAGCGCTTGAGCCTTCAATTGGATGCCCGGGGTTCAGAGGCCGACGCTTGGGCGGCGGAGGTCGATTTTTCTACGCTCAAGCTTCCTACAGGGTGCCCAAGCTTCATGCGGTTCCCCCTTTCGGTGCTTTTCCAGGCCTTCCTTACTCTATCTCCTTAGCACTTCATCTCTGCTTCCTGTATTAACTCATTTTCTATCAAAATAAAGGGAATTAGTCATAAAATCATAAAATTCAACCTCAACTCTCTTATTCACACAACTTAATGAAAAAACATGAGTCCAAGTAAGTTTCTAAGTCAAAAAGGGTGCATTTAGTATCAAAATTACATCACAAATGATGGTATTTTAAAGCGTTATCACAACCCCAAACTTAGAACTTTGCTTTTCCTCAAGCAAAATAGAACGTCACTCAGCTCTTAACAATTATCACATTGGTTCAGCAATTTTTCACAATCTTTTTCCCAAGACAAATCATTACTTCAATCAGCTCATGATAAGAATATCAGTCAAGATGCAGAGATGCTTTCTCTCAAATAACTAAAAGTGATGCTTCAACAATTCAATAGATGCTATCCTTACGAATGATAAATCAACCAAGAAGAGACGCAATCAGAAATTTAGAGAACTACTCCTCACCAAATAAAGTGTTTCACTCAAGCACTCAAAAGTGTATCACTCAACTCACGGGTGTATATTGAGGTGTTGGTGTTTCTTTCACTCTGCTATCACAATGTCACACATATTAATTTATCCTTTCATTTAACCATAATCAAACATACTCACAAGCAGGTTTTCATCACAAGGGCTTTTCTTGGCTTGTAACTTGGCTGGGCTAAGAAGAACATGGTTTTTCAGGAATGCAAAATTTTTGAGTTAAGAGAGATATTTATGAAATTAACAATTACACACAGGTTCTCTTTTCAAGAAGATCTTTCTCAACCTTTTTCCCTTGCAGTGAGCTTTCTTTTCCTTTTTATTTTTTTTCTTTTCTTTTGATTTCTCTTTTTATTTTTCTTTGTGCTAACTGCTTATTTTTCTAGCAACTCCAAACTTGAACCTTTATCAATACCTCACAAATATTCTCAACTCAACTCAATGTAAAGAATTTAAAACAGGGTTTTCAAAACATGTGTCGCAACCGAAATCGCGACGGGACGACGATCCAAAAATAAACGAGTTTTGAAAAGAGATTTTGGAGTCGCCACCATAGTTTATTAAGGAAAACTACGGAAAAACCATAAAATAATAAGACACGGTCCACGAAAACCATATTCTGGGTTCGGGAGTCGGTTACGCGTAGGGAAGGTGTTAGCACCCCACAACGCCTGCCCTAAGGCAATACCTTTAACTAAATGCGCGAATATGATGTGGTTTTCAAAATGTTTAACTATCCCCTAAAATAAAACTCTAAATGAACAAAATATATTTTTTAGTTTTTTGGGCTCGACAAGGATTGACCTTGCTCCTACGTATTCTCATTCAAAATGAGAAATCAGGGTTACGTAGTTCTTTTGGAAACTCTGTTGGAAATTTCGTTTGGAAATTTTTTGAAAATTCATTTTGAAATGATTTTGGATTTTTGGGAAATGAACCTGACAAGGACTAGCCTTGCTCCTACGTATCTTCACTCTTGATGGAGAATCAAGGCTCACGTAGTTCTGGCCTAAATATTGTTTCTTTGCTTGAAAGTTTTGATGTTTTTAGTTTTTGAAGATTTTATATATTTTGGTATTTTTTGAGAAAAAGCAAGTAATTAGCACAAGGACGACGCGACGATCACACGTGTGCTTAACCTTAAAACGTATTTTTGTAATTTTTTATAAGAAAGAAGAAAAGGTTTTTAGCACAAGGACGACGCGAGCGGTCACACGTGTGCTTAACCTTAAAACGTATTTTTGTAATTTTATATAAGAAAGAAGAAAAGGTTTTTAGCACAAGGACGACGCGAGCGGTCACACGTGTGCTTAACCTTAAAACGTATTTTTGTAATTTTCCATTCTTCAGCTTAGGAGACCCTTAGGGGTTTCTCCCATTCTTCTCATCAAGCCATTTCACCGCCACCGAGGCCAAGGGTCTCTTTCTCTCAGAGACACTCACCTTTGCCACCCACGGTCGTGACCCGACCTCCACCTCAACTGGCCACCGTGTCGCTGCTTCTCCGATCCAGCCACTGCGTCGCTGCTTCTCCGGACCAGCCACCGCGTCGCTGCTTCTCCGATCGAATCACTATGTCGCTGCTTCCTCAATCTCGGATCCCCTTCTTCGTCTAACACCACCGGAACGAGCCCAGACCACCGGTGTCGCACGTCA
Source organism: Vigna nakashimae (assembly GCA_034642375.1). Lineage (NCBI taxonomy): Eukaryota > Viridiplantae > Streptophyta > Magnoliopsida > Fabales > Fabaceae > Vigna > Vigna nakashimae. The sequence continues at coordinate 46,621,398 of CM067765.1, read as the reverse complement.
CGGCCAAGGTCGCCGCTGGACATCGCCTCCACGGAAATTTGCCGCCGCCGCCTCCGAGGCCGCCAACGGCCGCTCTGCCGGATCTCCTCTTCTGCCATCACCGCCGCGCCCAGTCGCCACCTTTCGGACCACGAACCCGGGTCGTGCCGGCGATGCAACCCGCTGCCCTCCCCGGAGTTCGCTTCCTCACCCGCGCCACCACTCCCTTTTTCTTATTCCCCCTTGCGCACTACCACCTTACTCTAATGTTCTACAACGTGATGGTGAGCCTGAAGGTGACTGTGTGTGCCTCTTTTTAGATTGGACAAGAATGAATGAAAGTGGAGATTGGTGTTGAATTGTTGAAGGCGATGGTGGACGGCACAATGGCAAATTCTCGCTTTGGTTCAGATAAAATACGAGCTCGTGTTTGGGTGCTAGAAATTGGTCATTGTTCTTGGTGATTAATTTGATGAACGTTGTAACATAGAAACATTGAGGGAGTGGGCTAATCAGCTGGGTCGTGTTAGGGTAGCAAAAATATGACGCTTGGTATTGAGGTCATGGGACTTGGAGACACTAAGCATGGAGTTCGAAAGGTCAATCTGCCACCCTTCGTTGAATGCACTGGACACGGCAGAGGATAAGGCAAGTCGTTTCAAAAAGGCAAGATTCAAGCTATGAGATTTGTGATTTGGCCAGTTTGATACAGGTGAAAGGCGGCCCCGAGAGATTAAGGCTAGTTATGACAAAGGTTGCCACCCAGATTTAGGGAGACCTACAGTTTGCTAGGGAGTTCAAAAAAACACTTTTATTTTGTGCTTTTTATGAGAGCTGCATCTGCTTTTGCTGTTTGTTTTTATTTACGTGTTTTATTTGCGTTTTTCCTGGGTATAGGGGAATGGATACTGAAGTTTTTGGGTTGAGGGAAAACACCTATATTCTATTGTTACTTATAACTGATGAATCTTAGTGATACTACATTTTGGGTGCAGTTTTGATTAACAGGTGAAGTCACAAAAGACGCAAACGACTATGTACTGATCAAACGTCCTTCATACATATCCAACAGACAGCATCATTCATTCATACCCAACATCATTCGTTTGTATCCAGACACACAACAGAGGGCATGCATTCACATAAGGCAAAGCAAGAGCTCAGACAGAGAAACTTACCTTCGCAGCTTCAAACGAAAATCGTTCTTTTGGTTCTAGCTCCCTCTGCCCTCTTCGAGTGATCTTCCTTTTGGTTGTCTCACCCTCTTCCAAGCGTAAGAATGTTGAAGGCGAATCCGTTCGGATGGGTCTCCTCTTGATTACTAAGTCCGGTGATATGTGATGAGGGTAAGTCTCCAAATCTCTTATGGTGAGGTCTCTCTAAAAAAGTCCTGATGATTCGTGATCCCCCCTTAATGACACGAAAAACATTTTTAAAAGCCAACCCCCAACCCCTTTGTCCTTGCATCCTGCGAGCTCTAGGAGATCTTTTGGTGTGGGATTTCCTTTTTGTTTTCTTCTTTTCTTCATGTTCACTGTATCGGCTATCAGTTGGCAGAAGCTTGCTTTCAAAAGAATCTTTCTCCTCTGATGTATACTTGTACTCCTAAGTAGGGAATTATAGGAAGAGGAGTCTCTGCTTTTTGTTGCTGCCATTGTAAATATACATTTTGAGCATTGCTTCTATCAATTGTATACGTTGCTTTTTGCCTTTTTCTGAACACTACTTACTACTGTTTTATGCTACACGAAGGTTGACCTTGGTTTTCTCTTTTTTTCTTTCCTTTTTCTTCTTTTTTTCGTTTTCTTACAAATAAAATGGAATAAACAATATATATACATACATATAATAATAAAATAATTAAATAAATAAATAAATAAAAAGTAAAATTAAAATATAAATTAAAAATAAGAATCAAAGAAAATAGAATAAAATAAAATAAGATGAAAATAAAATAAAATAAAAGTATTAGTCAATCCGGATGAAATTAGGTGCTGACAGCTGCCCCTCTTTACTTAGATATCGCTGGATAATATGAAAATTTGATATTTTCATATTATTTGGAGTAAAAGCTAACTAAAGAAAGAAACACTAATTTCATCCGAGCTTCAAAATAACAAGAAACAATAGGGAAATTTAAACAAAAATGAACAGGACCAAGAAAAATGAGGTGTGCAAACCTCATGGAGGGTGTAACAACCCTATGGATGAGTGAATGAGGTGTAACAACTTTGTGGAGGGTGTAACAACCCTATTGATAAGTGAATGAGGTATAACAACCTCGTGGAGGGTGTAACAACCCTATGGATAAGTGAATGAGGTGTAACAACCTCGTGGAGGTGTAACAACCCTATGGATAAGTGAATGAGGTGTAACAACCTCGTGGAGGGTGTAACAACCCTATGGATAATGAAAGAGGTGTAACAACCTCGTGAAGGGTGTAACAACCCTATGGATAAGTGAATGAGTCGTGGAGGGTGTAACAACCCTATGTATAATGAATGCGGTGTAACAACCTCGTGTTGGGTGTAACAACCCTATGGATAAGTGAATGAGGTGTAACAACCTCGTAAGGGTGTAACAACCCTATGGATAAGAAAGAGGTGTAACAACCTCGTGGAGGGTGTAACAACCCTATGAATAAGTGAATGAGGTGTAACAACCTCGGGGAGGGTATAACAACCCTATGGATAAGTGAATGAGGTGTAACAACCTCGTGGAGGGTGTAACAACCCTATGGATGAATGATTGAGGTGTAACAGCCTCGTGGAGGGTGTAACAACCCTATGGATAAGCGAATGAGGTATAACAACCTCGTGGAGGGTGTAACAACCCTATGTATAATGAATGAGGTGTAACAACCTCGTGGAGGGTGTAACAACCCTATGGATAAGAAAGAGGTGTAACAACCTCGTGGAGGGTGTAACAACCCTATGAATAAGTGAATGAGGTGTAACAACCTCGTGGAGGGTGGAACACCCCTATGGATAAGTGAATGAGGTGTAACAACCTCGTGGAGGGTGTAACAACCCTATGGATGAATGAATGAGGTGTAACAACCTCGTGGAAGGTATAAGAACCCTATGTATAATGAATGAGGTGTAACAACCTCGTGGAGGGTGTAACAACCCTATGGATAAGTGAATGAGGTGTAACAACCTCGTGGAGGGTGTAACAACCCTATGGATAAGAAAGAGGTGTAACAACCTCGTGGAGGGTGTAACAACCCTATGAATAAGTGAATGAGGTGTAACAACCTCGTGGAGGGTGTAACAACCCTATGGATAAGTGAATGAGATGTAACAACCTCGTGGATGGTGTAACAACCCTATGGATGAATGAATGAAGTGTAACAACCTCGTGGAAGGTATAACAACCCTATGTATAATGAATGAGGTGTAACAACCTCGTGGAGGGTGTAACAACCCTATGGATAAGTGAATGAGGTGTAACAACCTCGTGGAGGGTGTAACAACCCTATGGATAATGAATGAGAGTGATCAATAGGATCGACGATTGTCCTACAGAGGAGCACCGTCGTAGAAGAATAACTTGGATTCAAATTTTTGAAACGATGGCAGATACTGAGCCGAACATTGAAGAGACTTAGAAGCAAAGGTTGTGTTAAACTTTTCACAACTTGTCTTTCCCCTTAAGGATTTTTCAAATGTTTTTCCTTGCTTCTTATGAAATGTATGATGTAATGTCACGAGGGTGCATGAGTGCATAAACACATGAGACTTTTATTTCGTTCTTTTCTTTTGCTCTCCTCCTTCTTTTCTTTCTTTCCGTTTTTTTTATTATTTGTTATTATTTTTTTTGAAAATTCCATGTTTGGAACCCGTTGTCAATATTGTCATCAAACTCGATGTACATTCAAAATGCATTCATTGAAAGTAATGTCGAGAAATAGTGAGTCCTTTGATGAAAAGGAAAAGAGTGTAACCATTAGTTCAAATTCCCTTTATCGCTTTTTGCAATCTAAACTAGCTTGAACCCGAGAAAGTGTGAGAAATGGTTATGAAAAGGGGAAGGCTGAATGATGGTTTGTGGGCAACATTAACTTTCGTGCTCTCCTCATCTAGGGGGGTCGTCAATATTTGAATATGCAGGGCTCACAGCACTACCAGAACTTTGTTGTGCACAGTAAGCGCGATTTGGAGAGGTGGGAAGGTTTGGGTAGGAAGGAATGCCCCAGTTTGACGATCTTCTCTTGACAGGGAGACTTCACATTATATTTTTCATTTTTCCTTTACGATGCTTTTTCTTTTCTTCTAGTGATTGTGTCATTCACCACATCATTTTGTTCCAGAGTTAAGTTCGTGAGAAAGATCAGGACAAACATTCTTCAGTCAACGTGGACTTTAGTTGGCTTGTATCGTGGCTAAAGGTCAAAGGGTTTTGAAAGAAACGGATAATGAAGGCCCAAATAAGTGTTTGACGGTCGAATTGTCTTAACAAGAATCATCTGCAAGGTGTCGAGTCAACTGTCTCTAGGAGTTTGGAACTTCGGACATTCTTTTATTTTTCATCATTTTTTTTTGTTTTTTTGTTTTTTTTTGTTGTTTTTTTTTGTGTTTTTTTTTATTTTCTTCATTCATCTCGTTGCCCCTACTGTGACACTTTTTGAAACTTTTTTTTTCCATTTCCCTTTTCTACAAATCTTATCCTTGACTTGGATGTGATTGACGTTCCTTTGGATTGACATCGATATGCTAATGATTCTTGTTGAGGGTGATGAAGAAAAACAGTATTAACTTATGGGGGTGCAACAGGATAAATTTCTTTTATCACTTGGGTGAAGAAAAATGGCCACACGTCATTCTGAAGCTTACTTGCCTTATTTCCCACGACTTCAACCCTGAAACAAAACTCCGTAGCGGTTGACACACCGACTTCATTTCCTTCTGTTTTTTTCTTTTCTTTCTTTTGTCTTGTTTTTCTTAGACTACCCTTACAGGTTTTCAGTCTGACAGTCATTCTTATTTTATGCTCCCCAATCAATGTATCATTAGACAGAGGTACTATGATGAAAACCGCCCCGACATGACAATACCCCCCTTTCTTTTTAGGGAAGTGAAAGGGTTAGGGGTTCAAGCAAGGAAAAGAACACTAGTTACTATGAATCAGGAAAAGACTCAACACTAGCATTTTTCAAAACTTTGTTTGCCTTTGCTTTTCGAAAGTATTATGCCCTTGACGACTTTATTGACAACGAATTCAACATGTGTCCTTCCTTTTCGCCTTTTTCTTCTTTTTATTATTTATTTTTTCTTCATGACATCCTTCAGGAACGAGTTTGTGCTCGATGGATATACCCGTGATGCTTTAAGTATTATCACTTTCCCTTTTCCTTACTTTACTTTAAAACCCAGTGTGACATGAATCGTGTCGAAAGAAAAAGCGTAAAAGTTGAAAATGGATAAAACCGTATGGTATTTATTGAACGAAGTAACACAGAATACAACATAATTCAAAAATAGTGTTAATATCCCTTAGTGGCATCCCCTATCGCGGAATCATCATGCGTAAAACTTTTTTACCGCATCAGAATTAACCGGTAAAGGTAACTCCTCTCCATCCATCCTTGTAAGAATTAATGCCCCTCTAGAGAATGCCCTTTTTACTACAAATGGCCCTTCATAATTTGGGGTACATTTGCCTCTGTGATCCTTTTGTATAGTCAAAATCTTCTTTAACACCAGTTCGCATTCATGGAACTCCCTTGGGCGCACCTTTTTGTCAAAAGCCTTTTTCATTCTTCTTTGGTATAACTGTCCGTGGCATGCCGCTGTCAGTCTCTTTTCTTCGATGAGATTGAGCTGGTCAAACCGAGCTTGAACCCACTCAGCTTCCTCCAATTGGGTTTCCATTAAAACTCGTAGAGATGGGATTTCCACCTCAAATGGAAGTACCGCTTCCATCCCATACACAAGCGAGAAGGGTGTTGCCCCAGTTGACATTCGTACTGATGTACGATATCCATGTAAAGCAAAAGGAAGCATTTCGTGCCAATCTTTATAGGTGACCACCATCTTTTGCACAATTTTCTTGATATTCTTTGTCAACACTCAATTTCGTCCGGGTTGATTTTAATAAAATTAAAAAAAATCAATGTGTCAAACTTTGTATGGTTTTATCTTCATTTTTGTTTTATCTTTATTTTTAATGTATTTTATAAAAAAAAAGCAAATAAAAATATAATAAATTTCGTTTTGATTTAATTTAATTTTATCTTTATTTTATTTTGTTTTGTTTTTATTTTATTTTATTTTATTCAAATAAACAAAAAATCAAAATACAAAATTATAAAATAATTTTAAAATAAAAAAAGAAATCTCCACCACCTACTGTTTTGTCTCCAAGCTTATTCTACATGGAGGTCCTTTGTCTGCAAGCGGATCCTGAGTGGAGGTCCTGGGCATGATCATTCACCATGAGGGGCAGCCGACACTCCATGATCGTTTTTCACCATTACAAAAAGCAAATAATTCTTCGTGAATAGGGGAGGGCTGCAAAAAAAGGATAGAGCACTAAAGGGGGAGAAGCTACGAAAAAAGAGAAAAGGAACCCGAGACAGAAAAGAGGGTGATCACCACTAGAGAGCAAAGAAAGGAAGGGCATCTTGAAGCTGAAAAGGTAAGTTATTGTTTACCTAAGCTCTTCGGTCATGCTCCTCATAGATATGTTTTCCTTATGCATGCGTAGAGATGAATGATTGATGTTCAAGCAATGTATATGGTTAAATTTGTTTGCTTTTTCTTTGTTAATCAAAACTGCACCCATAAAGCACGCAAAGAAATGCAAATAAAAGCAAACTAGAATAGCAGACGCATTTGTCATAAAGCAAGCATTTTCATGAAGCAAAACGGACCCCAATCTCACTCCCCTCTGCATGCCTCCGTCATCTCCTCAAACTGCTTCCACCATCTTTATATTCACTTCATCACCTTCAACTGCCGCAAGCCACCGTGAGCGAGGCAAACCGTTGCCACCGGCTTCATCACGCTCACCAGCAACCACTACATCATTCATGCATCCCCTCCTGCAAACAATAAATCCAGGAATCCCATTCACCCATTCACTCTCTGATCATCAACCTCATCACTGTGAACGTAGAAAAGCCACCACCGAGACCACCGCCATGTGAAGCTCGCCTCTCCTTCTTTTCCGCAAATGGTGAAACTCTCGTTGCTGCCGCGTTCCAAACCTCACCCTCGACGCGCTTCTCTTCCCTCACCGTTCCCCATACAAACCGCAGATCCATCTTCTCCTCCACGCCAATACCCAGTTCCAAACCTAGCCGCCTATCCCCTCGCTCAAACCACCGTGAGTTACTAAGAACCCAAAGCTTCCTGCCACCATGGCGCCACCTTTCTGCTTTCGGCGCCACCCTTCCATCGCGAGCACCACCATGAGCGTCTCATCGTGAGACGCTGTCGCCTCCCCTACTAACATCGTTACCATCATCTTCGAAAGCCTTTCCTCTGTCCAACTACACCATCGACCTCACCGGACCATCTTCTTCCTCTAACCTCTGATACACCACTCCACCACTCGAGGGTCACCCCCTTTGCTTCCCCACTCCTCCTGGCACCACTGCAACTCAAGCCGCCGCACCTCCCGTCTTCGACCTCCACTGCCACGTCAACACCATCCGTGGTAGCTCTTTGGTCCTCTCCGGTCCACGTCCATAAAGCCACCTAGCGAGACCACGCCGGCCACCTTCCCGTCACCATCTCTTCACACCAACCTTCTACTTCAACTTCCCTGCCACCATCACCGACTATTCTCCACGCTTTCATTTCAAACTTCACCTCCGGCCACCGTGCTCCCTCCACTGGCTCACTACCACGGGCACCCCCCATGCGGCTGCGCCCCGACACAGTGACCTCGCCGGGATATCTCCCATTCGAACCTTGCAGTCTTCAACGCCATTAACCACTCAACTCACTGCTTCTCAACCAAACCCGACACCAGCCACCTTATTCGACCAAGCCTGACGCGTCTCTCGGCCCGTTTCTGACATGAAGAAGAGTTTGGGCCCTAGCACGTTCATTTTCATAAAATAAAAATCAAAAATAATCTTTAAAGCTTTGATATTGTTTTCATTTTGTAAATATTGTCTTTCTTAAATAAAAATTGTAAATTCATAAAAATAGTTTTCTTAAATTTTATTGACATGTTTGCTTTTATAATATAATTTTTCTTAAAATCACAAAAATAATTTTTTAAGTTTTTTTTATAAAATCATGAAAACAAGTGTTAGGTTTTTATTCTTATTTTGTTAGAAGTTATTTCTTTTTTCAAATAAAATTCTAAAATCCCAAAAATAGTTTTCAAACGTTTGTTGTCATATTTTTCTTTGTTATGTTATTTTTCTTAAATCATAAAATCCCAAAAATAACTTTTAAGTTTTTCTAGGAATAAAATAGAAATATAAAAATTACAAAAATATGTCTTTTGAGTTTTATTGTTTTATTTTTAGAAGAGAAAAAAGAAGAGAAAAATATAAAGTTACAAAATTAAAAAAAAATAGGCTTTAGCTTTTAATTTTACTTTTCTTCATCAAATCAAATCAAAAATACTAAAAATATAATATATTCAAAAATCCAAAAGAAACCATCAATCTATCTCCTCTCACAACTTATTACAAGCAAAATCTTGCTTCATCTTTCAAATCTTCAACAAGGTGCACATTTTCTTTTCATTCTATTTGTATGCATTTTGATCATTTTTTTAGTTCATAAATTCATCCTATTTTCTACCACAATTTTATCCTATGTTTTTTTTTTATATATGTCATAGATATTTCAACTCACTTCTCTTCTTAATAAAAAATATATAAAACTTTAAAAAACATTTAATGTAATAAATCTCGGTATGAGTACTCGTGCGATCGTATGCATCAGCCTAGTACTTATTGCCCAAATATAAAAGAAATAAAAAGCCGTGTGAGTGCTCGTGCGATCGTACGCATCAGCCTAGTACTCATTACGCAAAAAAATATGTTTCAAAGGTTTAGGCACATGTGTGATCGCACGCATCGTCCTTGTGCTAAAAACCTTTTCTCTTTTCTAAAATTAAAAATTCAAAACATATGTTTTAAAGGTTTAGGCACATGTGTGATCGCACGCATCGTCCTTGTGCTAAAAACCTTTTCTCTTTTCTAAAATTAAAAATCCAAAAAAATATGTCTTAAAGGTTTAGGCACATGTGTGATCGCACGCATCGTCCTTGTGCTAAAAACCTTTTCTCTTTTCTAAAATTAAAAATCAAAAAAAATATGTTTTAAAGGTTTAGGCACATGTGTGATCGCACGCATCGTCCTTGTGCTAAAAACCTCTTCATTCTCCTAAATAAAAAATACCAAAAAATATAAAAATCTTCAAAAACTAAAAACATCAACAATTTCAAACAACAAGCAATATTGCCTAGTCAGAACTACGTGATCCTTGATTCTCCATCAAAAGTGGAGATACGTAGGAGCAAGGCCAGTCCTTGTCAGGCTCACTCTCCCAAAAATCCAAATTATCCATAACAAATTTCTCAAATAATTTCCAAGCAAATTTCTCAAACAGTTTCTAAAAGAACTACGTAACCCTGATTTCTCACATGAGAATACGTAGGAGCAAGGTCAATCCTTGTCGGGCCCAAAAAACTAAAAAATATTGTTTGTTTATTTAGAGTTTTATTTTAAGGGAAAGTTAAACATTTTGAAAACGACATCCATATTCGCACATTTAGTTAAAGGTACTGCCCTAGGGCAGGCGTTGTAGGGTGCTAATACCTTCCCTACACGTAACCGACTCCCGAACTTAGAATCTCAGTTTCGCAGACCATGCCTTATCATTTTATGGTTTTTCCGTAGTTTTCCAGAATAAACTATGGTGGTGACTCCAAATCTCCTTTTTTTCAAAAATGTTTTTATTCTTTTTCCACGGATCGTCGTCCCGTCGCGATTCCGGTTGCGACAGATGGCGACTCCACTGGGGAAAAGCCAGAGAGTCAGGCCATTTAATAAGATGTGCGAATTCAATGTGGTTTTTTTCTTTGTGTTTTTCTTCTCCTTTTTCTTTATCTTTTATTTGATATTTGAAATAATTGCAGGTGTGTTTGTTTTGATCGTTCTATTTTGAACCCTAGGGTAGAAAACATGTTATATCTGCCTGGGAATTTTCTGGTTGTTTTGCAGGTGAGGGTTTGGGGTGTACAATTGCATTCTCCCTTCACACACACACAATGTTCATATCATGAGTGGGGCCCTATACCCGGGTCTGAGCGCAACTTAGAAATAGAGGGGTTGTGTAGCGGTGTCATTTGGGACATACTTCCTGTTTGGCTATCGTGAGAACCCCATCCAGAGTCTGTTCTTTTCATTTGTGTCTCCACATCTAGTTGATTACTCTGACTGTTGTGGAGAAACAGTGAAAAGAGCCATAGCTCTGGTGGCCTTAATTTAAGCATTAGGAAGCTATCCTTGTGAGTGCATATATTTTGCCTCAGAACTTTGGTACTTCAACATTTGATAGGGCACGAAGGGAGAAATGTGTACTGTTACCCGCCTCCTATTTGTTCTTTTCGTAAGTATTGACTTTGCATTTCATGTTACGCATGCATTTGTGTTGTTGGTCATGTTTTACTTCATTATTTTATTATGCATCGTGTTCATACGTCATTTGGTGACATGCTGGTTTTAGGGGAAATCACAAGTGTTTAATTTGTCTTTTACAAGATGGAAGTTGATACAAGATCTGGTGCTACACAACAGACAGATTCTATCATTTTAAGAAAGAAACCTCGCCTGAGGGTTCATGGGGGGAATCTGACAGGATTGATAAGCTTAGGAAAACGGCTAACGACCATAAAAAGAGAAACTTTCAAGAAGAAATATGGAAACCTGTTGGGTCTAATGGAAATGGAGGTACAGTTGCCTGCTATCACAGCTCTTGCGCAGTATTATGACTCCCCGCTAAGATGCTTCACCTTTCAAGATTTCCAACTAGCACCGACCATAGAAGAGTTTGAGCATATCCTTGGTTTACCACTGGAGGGTACCACGCCGTATCAATACTTAGAGCATCACTCTTCTATCTCGACTATTGCTGCCCTAATGAAATTACAGCCCCAGGAACTTGAAGATAGGTGGGTAACGAGGCATCAAGAGCGTGGGCTGACACAGGGATATCTGGAACAGTACCTGCAGCATCTGGCTGATAAGGGAGAGTGGGGTTAGTTATCACACCTGGATCCGGGAAAGGGTAAAGGAAGTCAAACTGGATTTCAAGCCTATCTGTGATCAGCCAGCTAATGAAGAGCGATCCCAAGAACCAGAGAGCGAAGAGGTGAAGCAGTTGAAGATAGAAATGGAGAAACTAAGGGAGAAAAACGCTAGGATGGAAGAGGAATTACAAACTGTGCGCAACGATTTTGTTGATATGAGGAATGATAAAGAAGAAAAAACACTGGCCTATGAAGAAATTGTCAGAAGTCAGAAAGCCGAAAGAGATTATACATTCCGATTGAAACAAAACCTCGCAGCCGCAAGCAAAGAGCTGGCCATGAGAGTGAAGGAGAAGAACGCAGCATTAGAAGAGGGAAAACAATGGAGGCTCCTCTACGAAGAGGCTAAAAGAGATAAGCAAGAGGCTCTGAAGAGACTAAGAGAAGCGCAGGTTCAAGTAGAAAAGGCGGGGCACAACATGAAGGAAATGGCCTTGTCTTTTGAGACAGATATGAACCAAGAGCGTTGGAAGCTGGCAGAGGCCGAAGAAGAGCATCGCTCCATGATAAAACAAATGGAGGAGTACATTGAAGAGCAAGAGGAACGGTGGAGGTCAATGGAGTTTGGAGAGAGGCATCATGCCTTGGTAGAACAAATGAAAGACCACATCGCGATGCAAGAAGAGGCTGTGAACCATTGGAAGGGAAGTTTTGCCCAATTGGCTATGTTGGCCAACGGAGCGATTGAAGACATCCCCAAGATGGTGTTGGATGCCGAAGCCATGACCCACTTTTGTAATCCGCCTCACGAAATAATGCTTTTTATTAACCATTGTAAATGGCTAGTAGGCGAAATGAAAGCCTTCATTGCTCAAGCTAGAAAATGACTCGTGTCTTGTTAGATTTTCTCTATATAAAAGACGTGAGATGTGTTGTATGTATCAACTTGTATCAATTTCCATCATTAACGTTGTCGTGATCTTATGATTTCCACCTATCACTAGCATGCATCTCATTTTCTTCTTTTTCTTCTTTCTTTCCTTTTTGCTTGGCACATTTTCATCTAACTTAAGTTAATAATAAAGCAGTAAAAAAAACGGCCAACTTTCCACGACATCCCTACAGGACTCGAGCCAATTCAAGGATCATGGAAAGCTGGGAAGAGTCACAAGAATCCATCAAAGCTGAAATGAGCCAGTTGAAAGACCAGGTTGGCCAAATCTTGGTTGCCCTTGAATCCCTGAAGGCTACTGGAGAGTCTTCATCTACACTGGTTGGCGGAAATACCCATTTTTATCCCCCGTTATTCAACACTATGAGCCAAGCGATTCCTTTCCCGTTGTATGGGTTACCCCAGGGATATACTCCTCCTGTAGGAGAATATTCGGAAGGGGAGCATGCATCGTTTCCCATTCCCACAACTATTGATGTCCCGCCAATCACCACTCATGAACCTATCTCTGTGGCAGCTCCCTTGGTAAGTACTCAAACGAATGAAGCAATCACAGTTGAAGGAACACGAGTGACTACAATACCGCATATGATTGTTAACCACGATTCTTCAGCAAGAGCCGCATCACAAACCGCGGCGCGTGCAGGAACAGACATCATTAACGGTGCTAAAAACAGACTGGAGATTTTGGAGGAAAAAATGAGGGCTATTGAAGGAATGAAAAACTATGGGTTCGGAAATGTTGCAAGACTAAGTTTGGTTCCTGGAGTAAAAATACCGTATAAGTTTAAGGCGCCAGAATTCGAGAAGTACAAGGGTGATACATGCCCTAAAAACCATCTGGCCATGTATTGCAGAAAAATGGCTGCGTATGCCTATGACGACCAGTTACTTATCCATGTTTTCCAAGACAGTCTAGTTGGGACAGCATTAAATTGGTATACTCACTTAGAGCCATCTTGGATCCATTGTTGGGCAGATTTGGCCGACGCCTTTGTAAAACGGTATATATACAACACACATGTAGCACCAGACCGTCTGCAACTACAGAATATGGGGAAGAAAGACAATGAAACCTTCAAGGAATATGCCCAACGTTGGAGAGAATTGGCCACACAAGTGGAGCCGCCTTTGTTTGAAAAAGAAATGGTGGCTATGTTCGTAAATACGCTTCAGCCACCATTTTATGAATATATGGTGGGGAATGTGTCCGCCAATTTCGCCGACGTCGTCATAATTGGCGAGAGGATAGAGATTGGGGTGAAGAGCGGGAAGATTGCAGGCGGTCCATCTACGATGGAGAACTCTAAAAAGAAGCCTTCTTTCAATCCAGGAAAGAAAAAAGAGGGAGATGTGCATGTGACATTGGCAATGCCTGTATGGAGAGGTCAGGCTCCTATGCACAATTATAGACCATACCTAGGCCAACCTCCATATTCAGCCAATGCGGCTTTTGCTCATCCAATCAGGCCTCAACAACAACAAGGATTCTACCAATCACAACCCGTCACGAGTAATGCTTGGAGGACTGGGCCAAGTGCAAATCCAAATCCAAATGCAGGTCAAGGCGGTTATCCAGGAAGAACACAGGAAAGAAACTTTGTCCACTTCACCCCCATCCCCATGACTTACACTGAATTATTACCTCACCTCGTCAAAAGGGGTCTGGTTGCTATATGCCCAATGATACCCATACAGCCTCCATACCCCAGGGGTTATGACGCCGATGCCAAGTGTAGTTATCATGGGGAAGGCGTGGGTCACTCGACTGAGAGGTGTATGGCCTTCAAGCGTAAAGTGCAGGCCCTAATTGATGCTGGGTGGCTAAAATTTCAAGAAGATAAACCTAGCGTTGATACTAATCCGTTATCCGGACATGGTAATGCCTCGACAAATGCCATTGAAGTTAAGAAGCATGAACTGATAAGGGATGCAAGTAAGATCCGAAGTTCCAGAAGGTTTATTTTCAAGGAATTATTAAAGTCGGGATTTTTAAACGGGTCTTATGATTTGGGAAGAGCATGTGGACTCCATCCATGCATGGAACACTCTATCGAGGAATGCATTGAATTCGGAAAGTTTCTACAAGATCTGCTTGATAGGAATTTGATGCAAGTGTGCTATGAAGACAAAGATGAGGAGGTGTTTGCACAAACTAGTATGGAGCCAGATGTAACTTTGCCAGAGCCGTTGATAATACGTTTCACTAGAACCACCCCTACACCAGTAATTCAAGGAAGATCGCCCGTTGTCATCCATACACCTGTTCCTTTTCCTTACAAAAGCGAGAAAGCTGTCCCTTGGAGGTATGGGACACATGTAGTCAACGAAGGACAGTGCGTTGAAAGCTATTTCTCTAGCCAGAATCCAGTTGTTGAAAATATATCAGGCATCGGCGGAATAACAAGGAGTGGTCGAATCTTCTCGCCACCAAATTTGATGAAAAGAGGAACTGGCAATAATGAAACACCGATGGACGCAAATACTAAGGAGCGTTCAAAAGGAAAGGGCGCGCAGGTAGAGGGAACCCCTGACAAGGCGAACAAGAAGGAAATCTCTGAGGAAGAGGCTTGCGAATTTTTGAAATTCATACAACAAAGTGAGTACAAAGTGGTGGAACAATTGAATCGTACGCCTGCTCGGATCTCCCTGTTAGAGTTACTCATGCACTCGGTCTCCCATAGAAAACTGTTGATGAAGGTACTGAGTGACGCCCATGTAGAACAAGGTATTTCCCTGGAAAGTTTCGAGGGCATTGCCAGCAACATCACTGCTAATAATTATCTCACCTTTACCGATGAGGAAATACCTGAGGAGGGGAGGGGGCATAACAAGGCTCTCCATGTTTCCGTGAAATGCCTGGATTACGTCATAGCACGCGTATTGATAGACAACGGCTCCTCCCTAAATGTCATGCCCAAAACGACATTAGATAAGCTACCTTGTGACGGAGTACACATGAAGCCAAGCTTTATGATTGTGAGAGCATTTGACGGTAGCAAGAGAGAAGTTATGGGAGAAATAGAATTACCGGTCCAAATTGGCCCATGTGTTTTTCAAATAACTTTCCAGGTCATGGATATCCTCCCAGCCTATAGCTGTCTGTTAGGCCGCCCATGGATCCATTCAGCGGGGGTTGTGCCCTCCACATTGCACCAAAAATTGAAATATATCATGGGAGATAAGTTGGTCATAGTTTCTGGAGAAGAGGATCTCCTTGTGAGTGGCCCATCCTCCACCCGTTACATAGAAGCAGCCGAGGAAGCTCTGGAAACAGCTTTTCAATCATTAGAAATTGTGGGAAACACCTATGTTGAGCCATTTCCTATGAATCCAAATTTATCATGCACCTCTATCATGATGGCCAAGGTCATGCTCAAAGAAGGGTATAAATACGGGAATGGTTTAGGCAGGTATGGACAAGGGCGTACATTCCCATTGGAGGTGATTGGGAACAAAAACAGATATGGCCTGGGGTACAAGCCCAGCAAGGACGATAAGAAGAGGTTGGTTGAGGAAAGGAAGGAGCGAAATCTGGCTCGAATGGGGAAACGGGAACCAAAGGCGAGAAAAATTCACATTTGTGGTATCAAAGAGAGTTTTCGTAGTGCTGGATGGGTGCACACTAGCCATATAGCGGTCGTGGAAGTGGAAGCTAGACCGGGAAGCTCAAACTTCGTGTGGGTTTGCTCCCCAGAGGCACAGCTCAACAATTGGAAGACTTTGGATTTACCCGTGATGTTTAAATCAAATGAAATGTAATTGCTTTACCCGGAGCTTTAGAATTCATGATTTACGGGTTGACGTTTTATTTTCGGTGTGATAATTGAATCGTGTTCATTCTCATTTCTATCATCATTTAGCCTTTTTCAGTGTTCTTCCTGTTTATTTATTCTTTTTCGCAAACTTAAATAATGCAGATATGACAATGAATGTTTTGAAAATAATAATGTCAATATCCCTAAGTGGGAGCATCCTGTCATTAATACGGAAGATGATCCGGAAGATGATCTGGAACCCTCTCCAGAACTTTTAAGATTAGTGGAACAAGAGTCTAAAGAGATAAAACCCCATCAGGAGGAGATCGAAATACTCAACTTGGGAGAGAAGGATGAGATAAAGGAAGTGAAAATCGGTACTAGTATGAAAACGGGAGTGAGAGAAAGATTGCGTGCCCTATTGAAGGAGTTCAAAGATGTGTTCGCATGGTCTTACAATGACATGCCCGGTCTGGATACCGATATTGTGCAGCATAGGCTCCCACTCAAGCCAGAATGCCATCCAGTCAAGCAAAAACTAAGAAGAATGAAGCCGGAAATGTCCTTAAAAATTAAAGGAGAGGTCCAAAAGCAATTTGACGCAGGATTTCTGGCTGTGGCAAAATACCCACAATGGGTGGCAAATATTGTACCAGTACCTAAGAAAGATGGGAAGGTTCGAATGTGCGTCGACTATCGTGATTTAAATCGTGCAAGTCCGAAGGATAACTTTCCGTTACCACACATCGACACTTTAGTTGACAATACAGCCAAGTACTCGCTATTTTCGTTCATGGATGGTTTCTCGGGGTATAATCAGATTAAGATGGCGCCAGAAGATATGGAAAAGACGACTTTTATTACATTATGGGGCACATTTTGTTATAAGGTGATGTCTTTCGGACTCAAGAATGCTGGGGCAACATATCAAAGGGCAATGGTGGCACTTTTCCATGATATGATGCACAAGGAGATTGAGGTTTATGTGGATGACATGATTGCAAAGTCTGAATCGGAAGAAGAACACGTCCTCAACTTGAAGAAATTATTTGAGAGATTGAGAAAGTATAAACTCAGGTTAAACCCTGCCAAATGCACATTTGGAGTGAAATCCGGGAAGTTGTTGGGCTTCGTGGTTAGCCAAAAAGGGATAGAAGTGGATCCTGACAAAGTGCGAGCGATATCAGAAATGCCTACGCCTAGCACGGAGAAGGAGGTTCGCGGTTTTCTAGGTAGATTGAACTACATTGCTAGATTCATCTCCCAATTAACCGCTACCTGCGAACCAATGTTCAAGTTGCTGCGAAAGAATCAGGTTATGGTTTGGAACGAGGATTGTCAAGCCGCTTTTGAAAAAATCAAACAATACCTGCAAGACCCACCCGTATTGCGTCCACCCGAGCCAGGAAGACCACTCATTTTGTACTTAACTGTATTGGAAAGGTCAATGGGTTGTGTATTGGGTCAACATGATGAAGCTGGAAAAAGAGAGCATGCAATATATTACTTGAGCAAGAAATTCACAGACTGTGAACAACGATATTCATCATTAGAGCGAACTTGTTGCGCGTTGGCATGGGCTGCTCATCGCTTGAGACAGTATATGTTAAGTCACACTACTTGGTTAATATCTAAGATGGACCCCATCAAGTATATTTTTGAAAAACCCGCTCTCACTGGAAGGATAGCTCGGTGGCAGGTGTTATTGTCAGAATATGACATCGTATACGTCACTCAGAAATCCGTTAAAGGTAGTGCGTTAGCAGAATACCTGGCTCATCAACCCATCAGCGATTATCAGCCAATGCATCCTGAGTTTCCTGATGAAGATATCACGGCTCTATTCGAAGAAAGCAGAAAAAACCAAGACGAAAAAACATGGATATTATTATTCGATGGAGCCTCGAATGTAATGGGGCATGGCATTGGGGCAGTTCTTATCTCTCCAGATAAGCAGTACATGCCAATGACATCAAGGCTGTGTTTTAATTGCACCAATAACATTGCAGAATATGAGGCATGCGCTATGGGTATTCGGGCGGCAATAGAATCCAAAGTAAAAATTCTCGACGTATATGGAGATTCAGCTTTAGTCATCAACCAGTTGAAGGGAGAGTGGGAAACAAGGGACGCAAAATTAATTCCTTATCAAGTACACATCAAGGGATTAATGGAATGTTTCGACATCATCACATTTAACCATATACCACGGGAAGATAACCAATTAGCAGACGCGTTGGCTACTTTGTCATCCATGTTTGAGGTTGACCCAAATACAGAATTACCAGTGATTGAAATGAAGAGCCATGCAGAGCCAGCATATTGCCAGTTCATCAAGGAGGAGATGGATGGTAAACCTTGGTACTTTGATATCAAGCGCTATCTTAAGACCCGAGAATATCCCGAAAAAGCATCTGAAAATGATAAAAGGTCGTTACGAAGGTTGGCTGGTAGTTTTATTTTAAGTGGGGACATTTTATACAAGAGAAATCATGACATGATTCTCCTCAGATGTGTAGATACAAAAGAAGCCGAATTGATATTGAAAGAAGTGCACGAAGGTACATTCGGCACCCACATGAATGGGCACTCAATGGCTAGGAAAATCTTGAGGGCTGGTTACTTCTGGTTAACCATGGAAAATGATTGTTGTACACACGTGAGGAGGTGTGAGAAATGTCAGATGCATGCAGACAATATCAATGTATCGCCCACAACTTTGAATGTGTTGTCCGCACCATGGCCATTTTCAATGTGGGGAATAGATGTTATTGGAGCTATAGAGCCAAAAGTGTCAAATGGACACCGTTTCATACTGGTCGCAATCGATTATTTCACCAAGTGGGTTGAAGCCGTTTCTTATGCCAACGTGACTAGAAAAGTGGTGACCAGATTCATAAAAAAGGAGTTGATCTGCAGATACGGGCTGCCTAACAAGATCATCACAGATAATGCCACCAACCTAAATAACCGGATGATGGCGGAATTATGTGAGGAGTTCAAAATTCATCATCTTAATTCTTCTCCTTACCGTCCAAAAATGAATGGGGCAGTAGAGGCTGCTAACAAGAATATCAAAAAAATTGTGCAAAAGATGGTTGTCACCTATAAAGATTGGCACGAAATGCTTCCCTTTGCTTTACATGGATATCGTACATCAGTACGAACGTCAACTGGTGCAACACCTTTCTCGCTGGTATATGGAATGGAAGCAGTGCTTCCATTTGAGGTGGAAATCCCATCTCTACGAATTTTATTGGAAACCCAATTGGAGGAAGCTGAGTGGGTTCAGGCTCGATTTGACCAGCTCAATCTCATTGAAGAGAAGAGACTGACGGCGGCGTGCCACGGGCAATTGTATCAAAGAAGAATGAAAAAGGCTTTCGATAAAAAAGTACACCCAAGGGAATTTCATGAAGGCGAACTAGTGTTAAAGAAGATATTGCCCATACAAAGGGATTTCAGAGGCAAATGGACCCCAAATTATGAAGGGCCGTTTATAGTAAGGAAGGCATTCTCTGGAGGGGCACTAATCCTCGCAAGGATGGACGGAGAAGAGTTACCTTTGCCAGTTAATTCGGATACGGTAAAAAAGTTTTACGCATGATGATTCTGAGATGGGGGATCCTACTAAGGGATATTAATGTTGTTTTGTAAAAATTCTGTTATATTCTGTGTTATTTTCTTTCAATAAATGCCCTACAATTTCATTCATCATTTAATTCTTTCATTTTTGCTTCTCGTCACGATTCATATCATACTGAGTTTTAAAAGTAAAATAAAGAGAAACGACA
Organism: Vigna nakashimae; assembly: GCA_034642375.1. Classification (NCBI taxonomy): domain Eukaryota; kingdom Viridiplantae; phylum Streptophyta; class Magnoliopsida; order Fabales; family Fabaceae; genus Vigna; species Vigna nakashimae. Next base: position 46,601,692 of record CM067765.1, on the reverse strand, counting down.
ATCATTAAAGCATCACAGGTATATTCCATTGAGCACAAACTCGCTCCTCAAGGATGTCGTGGAAGAAAACAAATAAAAATAAATATATAAAATAATACAATAAAATAAAAAAAGTGTCATCGAAATTTCAAATTGTTCAATTTGTTTTACGAGTTCATTGTTCCTCTCTTCCCATTTTCTGCATTGTCTCATACGCATTATGGTTCAAAAATATTGCTCATGAAGATCTCATTTTATTTGAAATCATTTTCCGTATTTTCTTTGTAAATAATTTTTTCTTTTGAACCCATTTACTCATTGTGTCATACAAATAATTGTGAGTTTTACTTCATTTCTCATCTTTCGAAGTTATTTTTCCTTATTGTAAATATTTTTTAGGCCCTCTTCTTCATTTTTTCAAAGGTTTATTTGATTCGAATCTTTGTTTAGACTAAAAAAAACCGGCCAACTTTCCACGACATCCCTAAAGGACTCGAACCAGTGGCAAAACCATGGAGAACCAAGGAGAAGTTCAAGAGGGAATGAAGGCTGATATCAACCAGTTGAAGGAACAAATGAGTCAAATCTTAGAGGCCTTGAATGCCTTACAAAGCCCTGAAGATTCGTGCGCACAATGACCACAACAAAGAATTCCAGAGATACAAACTACCCCTTCCTATGGTCGTCCCCCGAATTATACTCCATCCTCAGAAATGGACTTGAGACATCTTGACGCTCAAAAAAGTCAAAGGGGACACAGTTGGAGTAGGAAACGAGTTTGGGGGGGCAACCGTTTGGATGGTCCTTAGGAGAATTATTGTAAGCACTAGGAGGACAAAGCCACCTGAGTTGAATAAATCTGGTCACCATGTCATCACATCAATGTTGAGGTTGTCAGGCACTAATTTGAAGAACTGTAAAAATTGTGAAAGCCATAGAAGGTGGATGAAATGCCAAGTTTGAAAATGTTGCAAAGTTTGAATAGGCTCAGATCTGATGGTACTTCCAAAATTCAAGTTTCCAGAGTTTGAGAAATATCGGGAAAGAGTTTATCCCCAAAGCCATCTATGGCAAGAAAATAATGGTTCATGCATGTGATGGAAAGTTATTAATTCTTCTGTTCTGAGAGATGAGCTGGCATTGCCTCTAATGGGAGTACTCATCTCGAACCTTGATGCATCGGCCTAGGGAGAATCTGGTGGATGGTTTTCTTGAGACATTGCAAATATAACATGGATGAAACATCTCATAGAGCATGATAGAGAAGGAGTATGAATTATTCAAAGAATATGCCCAAGGTAGAGAGAAGTTTTCTTCTCAAGTAGAACCACCTCTGAGCAACAAGAAGGTCACTACTGTCCTCTACAACCATCATGAACACATGATAAGCAATGAGAGGTTGAAGGTGGAAGAGTCTCTGACAGGGTGCGGAGCTGAACCAAAGTACAGAAACGCTCGACACAAGCACACGGACAATCACCCTATGGACGACAGAGAGTATTTCACTAACAGCACAAGTGGACGTTCGTCCTATGAAGTGGACGTTCGTCCTTCAGCTAGAAGTGGACGTTCGTCCAGAATGAGGCAGCCGCTCGTCCAACCAATGAAAACGAACGCTCGTCCTTCAGCTAGCAGATGACGCTCGTTCAAAGAAGCGGACGCTCGTCCAAATATAGGCAGTCGTTCGTCCAAACTAAAGTGAACGCTCGTTCAGTCCAGCACAGAGAAGCGGACGTTCGTCCACGAACTGAAGAACTGGACGTTCGTCCTGTGAAGTGGACGTTCGTCCTATGAAGTGGACGTTCGTCCTTCAGCTAGAAGTGGACGCTCGTCCAAAATGAGGCAGCCGCTCGTTAAACCAATGAAAGCGAACGCTCGTCCTTCAGCTAGCAGATGACGCTCGTTCAAGAAGCGGACGCTCGTCCAAAGTTATTCAGACGTTCGTCCAATGAAGTGAACGCTCGTCCTTCAGCTAGAAGTGGACGTTCGTCCAGAATGAGGCATCCGCTCGTCCAACAAATGAAAGCGAACGCTCGTCCTTCAGCTAGCAGATGACGCTCGTTCAAAGAAGCGGACGCTCGTCCAAGGTTAGGCAGTCGTTCGTCCAAACTGAAGGGAACGCTCGTGCAGACCAGCACAGAGAAGCGGACGTTCGTCCATCAACTGAAGAAATGGACGCTCGTCCAGCACATTCAGGTGGACGCTCGTCCAATATAGAGAATTGGACGCTCAAGTGGATAGAAGGACGTTCGTCCGGCAAAAGGAATTTGACGCTCGCCCAACAAAGAGAATTGGACGCTCGTGCAATTGGGAGAAGAGAGCGGACGTTCGTCCAGCACACACAATGGGACGCTCGTCCGGAAAACTGAGTTGAACGCTCGTCCGGAAAACTGAGTTTAACGCTCGTCCATAATGGAAGTGGACGCTCGTCCTGCACGTGATGGGCGTTCGTCCTATAAGTGGACGCTCGTCCTTCAGGCTGAAACGGACGCTCACTTGAGCACAAATGGACGCTCGTCCAAGCGAAATAGACGCTCGTCCAAGCTGAATTTGACTCGCCTCTAACGCGCTCGTCCATCCGAACAGAAGTGGACGCTCCGCCTACCTTTAGAAGAGAACTCTCATTGACGAGATGGAAGAGGACGCTCGTTCTCCAATGAGAAGGTGATGTTCCTCGAGAAAAGCGCTCAATTGACGCTCGGTAAGATATCGGTCCGATAAGATTTCAGTGAATTCTCGTGCGCGATTTCCCAGAGAGCTTCAAGCCCGGGCGCGAATGAGAAGGTGTCAGGCATGACGTTGGCAGATGTATCTATTTAACCTCAAAACGCGAAGGAAAAACGGGTCTTTTGGATCATTAGAGGCGCAAATTTCATGAGAAAGATAAAGAGAAGAGTTAATTCACATTTTACTGCCTATCCTCAAATGTCGTATTGAGGAGGTTGCCAACTTCACTCCAATCCCTATGACCTATGCAGAGTTACTGCTAAATCTTCTCCGCAGTAACCTCATAGAGGTTTGTCCAACTAGGCCTACACGACCTCCATACCCAATGCATAAATGCGAGGTGTGATTATCATCGAGGAGCGCGTGGACACTCAACAGAAGCATGCAAGGCTTTCAAACATAAAGTGCAATCTTTGATCAATTCAAGATTTTTTTAAAAAAAAAAAAAAAAAAAAGGTTTGAAGAATGTCATTTGAGCGTCGTGGCGAGGCGTGAGTTTGCCTCTGCAAATGCCATGGACAAATAAAGAGGACCCTAGTACTATCTGGGAAAGCGTGGGTTATTGTAAAAGGCGACATTGATGTCGTTTTTGCTCATGTTTTGGGATCGTTTTGCTATGAGGGCTATGTGCATTGATATCATGTTTCAATCCATCACTCTTAAGGTGAATTTTTCATTACGAGGAATCCTCAAGATTTACTGGGAATCGTATCCTAATAAGGTGTCGTGGAGAATGAAAGCCGCAACGAAAAAAAATCAAAACAAGTTTTTTAGGTCACTTGTCTCTCTTGCAAATTGCCGAACCCTTGTTCTTTTTCATACAATTAATTTTGAGTTTTACTTTAGATCTCTTTTTTTGAAATTAATTTTCATTATTTTCCTTAGTTGTAAATTTTTTTTTTAAGCCTTTCTTCATTTCATTACGTACAAGTAATTGATTGGAAATGTTAGACTAAGTGTGTCAAATAAAATCATAAAGGGCTAATTTATTTCATCAACTGAGCAAACTTTACAGGGAAAAAGGTTTGAACAGAGAGACTAATTTGAATACAAAGCCAAAATACAAAAAAAAAAACAGGGATACACAATTTTAGATCTAACAAAAAAAACGCAAGGTTACTTTACCTTACACAAAAAAAAAACACACATAATAGCAATAATAGTAAGGGTGTGCAGTGGTCGATCGCGGACGATCGTTAAGGTTACAGTCCAGGAAATAAACAAAAATAGAAAGCATAAAATATCTTAAGTGTCCATATTACAGTCCTTATTTTTGGCCACACTCGGCCCACAAAAACATGCAAAAAAAAAAAGGGGTTTTCAGCGAAAAAAGAATTCTCGAGCTGGTTGTGGTGGTCTAAGGGAAAGCTCCGTTGAGGGACCTCTGGTACGAAAAGTCGTGGACGGAGGCGGAGGAATCTCTGTTTCTCCATCGATTATGATCGGAACGGGGAAGAGGTCCAGAAGCTTCGGAGCCTTCATGATTACCCAACCGGGTTCTCCAAAAAAAAATATATAAATAAATAATTGTGCCAAAAGAGAAGGAAGAGAGGGAGAAAATTGAAAAGTCAAGGATGAATTTAGGATTTTTACCATACATATACAGGGGTAGTAGAGAAAAGAGGGTGCCGGTGGGATCCAATTCTGCTTGCCAGCGTCTTACTCTATTCCCATGATTGCTAAACCAGCACTGGACGTTGTATTCCCCCGCTTCTCCGAATGCCCTGATTCGATTAGTGATCTCAAAAATCTGAGCTCGACTTGGGTGAGTGACTCCGTAATTGTAAATGTTGGTCATTATCCTGATCTGGTCTTCTGTCGGACGCCACTTTGAGCAGGTCGGTCTCTCCATTTCCATTTCCTTCTCATCCGTTTCCCTAATTTGTCTAAATAAATAATAAATAAAAAAAAAACAAAAAAAACAGCAACAAAATAAACCATAAATAACAAAAATTTTATGTTCATTGGTCTAATGTCTTCTTCCATTGTGTTTCTTTTAAGCTAATTTTGTTCTTTGTTTTGGGTCTTTCGAGTCTCGTTGTCCAGTTTGTGATCTGTTTCATGGTCCTCGCAAAGGTTCCTAAACGGATCTACGTCCAGATTGTCCATGTCCATGTCCTTGTGCTCATACGAGTAATTTTTCTTTTAAGTTTTCTGTTTTTATGGGGTACGTGGCGTTGTTCTACCCGATTGTCTCTGTCATACCTTCAAACGAAGGGAGATTAGCGTCTGGTTTCCAGCCTATATACCCCTTATCTTTGTTAAGACAGTTGTGTTTTTAAGTGTTTTAAGTTTTTAAGATCAAAAAAAGAGGAGAAAAGAGGGCTCAGAAAGTAAGTACAGAGAAACGCGAGAAGGAAATAAAAGCAGAAAACGGAAAGAGAAAGTAGATAAGAAAAAAAAACAGAAAAGCATGCAGGAAAGGAAAGCAGGGAAATCGAAGAAGGAACAAAAGCAAGAACGGAAAAGCGTAAAGGAAAGCAAAAAAGGAAAGTGGGAAAGCATGAAGGGAAGTGAAAAAGAAGAGCGAAAAACTTAAGGGAAGAAGAAAGGAAAGATCGAAGTGCTCAGAAGACTTACCTGGAAGTGGAGGGCTGCAGAAGCTCGTCGCAGGAGTCAGACGCTCTTCGAAGGCACACTAGGCAGAGGCTCCGCAGGAGCTCAGACGCTCTCAAAGGACACTCAAGAGAGAGCAGAGAGAAGGGAGAAGTAGAGAGAGAGACAGATCGAGAAATGTCGCCCAACGCGGAGGAACTCTCGACTTATAGCCAAGCAAATCCACTGTGTCCACAGTTCCGGTCATTGCAACCGTTTGGTGTCGGTCTGATCTTTCAGAATTAAAAAAAATAATAATCGAAAAATTGAAAAATGAAAACGGGTAGGGTTTGTTGGGTCAATCCGGCCCAATAAGAGACTTATTAGATGATCCGATTTCACAAAAAATAATAAAACAAAAAATAAAAAATCTGATAATTAGAAAATGTTCAAAAATAATAAGTGGAGTGATGTAAAATTTGAAGTGTTCAAAATTGTTTTTCATTTGCATGATAAAGGATATTTTTCAAGTTCATTGGGCCTCGTTGTCATGTTAGCTTTCTTTGAACCCAATTCTTTCTGAAATGTAAATTTGAGTGAAAAATTATTTTGGCATGTTTGTAATTTCACATCACACCATTTTGTTTGATTTTATTCCTTCTTCTTCTGCATTTTTGAATAAATCTAAAAAAAAAAAGAAGCGAACAGTGCTCGAGCCCATTAGGCCCAATGGCCTTCGTGGTTTTTCTCTCGAGTCTACTTCTTTTAAAAAAAAATATCAAAAATATTTTGTTTTCACATTTTTGCTGTTGAATGATGTTTAGTACATTTGTTCAAATTGTCCTGTGTGATTTTCTTTGAATTTGTAGTTAAAAAAAAAAAAAATCTGAAAATGAAAGGGAACAGTGCTCGAGTCCATTAGGCCCAATGGCCTTCGTGGTTTTCTCTCGAGTCTACTTCTTTTGAAAAAATATCAAAAATATTTTGTTTTCACATTTTTGCTGTTGAATGATATTTAGTACATTTGTTCAAATTTGTCCTGTGTGATTTTCTTTGAATTTGTAGTTAAAAAAAAAAATCTAAAAATGAAAGGGAACAGTGCTCGAGCCCATTAGGCCCAATGACCTTCGTGGTTTTCTCTCGAGTCTACTTCTTTTGAAAAAAAATATCAAAAATATTTTGTTTTCACATTTTTGCTGTTGAATGATGTTTAGTACTTTTGTTCAAATTGTTCTGTGTGATTTTCTTTGAATTTGTAGTTAAAAAGTTAAAAAAAAATCTGAAAATGAAAGGGAACAGTGCTCGAGCCCATTAGGCCCTTTTGTCATATGTGGTTTCTCTTGAACCGGTCCATCTGAATTTCTGGAAAAAAAATAAAAAATACATGTTTATGTAGATTTTGTGTTTTCAATTCATAATTTCCCTTTCCATTTGTGTGAACAAGTATTTGTGCGAAAAAATAAAAATAGAGGAATTCAGACCCTTGTCTGAAGCTTTTGTCATGGTTGTAAAAAGAATAGTGTTGGGCCCTTTGAGTCTAGTAGTGTTGCAAAATTTTTCTTCAGTCCAATCTTGTGAAATCCTCTCATAACAAAAAAAAATGATTTTCTTTTAGCTTGTTCCATAAACTAAAAAAAAATGTCTTCTTGGTCATCTTCTTGTGTCAAGTTCACACGGCTCAGGTCATCTGATCCATTGGGTCAATGTGCCTGGTAAGTTCAGCTTCCTTTTGTTAATTCTCCTCAGATTTTCAAACGTTTTTGGCCCAACTCGGCCCATTACATGCATATTTCTCATTAATTTCTATTTCTAAAAGATAAAAAACACAAAAACATTTTTCTAATATGCTTAATATTTTTCACATTGTGTAAATAAAAAAAAAAAAACATTTTATTTTTCAAACGTTTTTCTAAAATCAAGTTTTCTCATATCAATTTTTGCATTGCTTACCAAACCGAGTTTCTGCACTGGTTCCCAAGCTCATTTTCCACATTAGCCCAGAAAGTTCATTTTTCATAATGGCTTGAAAAGCCCAGTCGCAAAGCCCAAATTCCAAAAGGCCAAAAATCTCAGTTTCCGCAATAGCTCTCAAAGCCCATTTTACATACTGACTTGCAAAGCTCAGTTCCTACACTGGCCCACAAAAGCCCAGTTCCTATACTAACCCACAAAAGCCCAGTTCTCACACTGGCCCCCTAAGCCCAGTTCTCACACTGGCCCCTAAGCCCAGTTCTCACACTGGCCCGTAAGCCCAGTTTTCACACTGGCCCCCAAGCCCAGTTTTTTTATACTGGCCACCAAAACCTAATTTGCTCTAAAAAAAAAAAAAAATCTGTTTTTCAACTAGTCATCATTTTCATTTCATATTACTTTTCTTCATGCATAAAACCAAAAAAATACGCAAAAGTTGAGTCATTTGTTTTCGATGCAAATTATCCATTTTATGAGATTTCAAAAAAAAATGCAATGGATGTCATAGTCTCCTTGAGTCAAATGATCAAGTCACATATTTCTTAAGAGATATCTGTGTGTGCATTGCTTGAAAACATCATCCTTCAGCCTATACCAATAGATTGGCCCAATCATGTTCTTAAGCCCAAGTAATAAACACCGAGTTTTACACTGGGGCAGATTTTCCATTACCTCCACTGGCTTTCATTTGGGAGATCTTGGAATCCGTGAAAAAAAAACGAAAAAAAATGAAAACAAATGACTCTTGTTGAGATCATTTAGTCTTGTCTCCTAATTAATCTTTTGAAAATGAAGCAACCAATATTTGAAATGATGCGTGGCCATTTTTCTTCATCCAAAAAAAAAAAAAAAAAAAAAAAAACAAAATATATCCTTTGATACCAAATTTGAGCCAATAAGAAATTTCTTTTCAAATTTACCCAAACAAGGGTTACCATCACAGTAGAAGTCGACTCAAATTGCACACTTAGTGATCAAATGAAGTGAATTCCTCAAAAGTGAAGCAAGAATACAAAGAACCACAAAGTGATAGCAAGCAAAGAATGAAATTTGAGAAAGGGCAAAATAGTCAAAACAGTTTTGACGAATAACTGATACGAGGTGCAGATGGTAACTCTTGTTTCAAATAACCCACAAAAATTTATTTGAGCCTTCATATCCTCTCTTTCAACACCCTTTAGCCCAAGCCACATTACAAGCCCAATAAAAGTCCACACAGATTGAATAATGGTTGCTTAATTTTTCATAAAGCTTAATTTTCGAGACAAGACAAAAATGACCAACAATGCAGTTAAAAAAAAATGATAATGAAAAATAATTATCCTCGGATGAAGAGAACTCCCTATTGATCAAAATTATGAAGATCAAACCAATTTGGGGCAATCTTTTCAAGCCAATCCTTTCCATATCCATCACAAATTCCTGAACACATTCAAATCCCATTCAAACTCTTCCCCCGATTCACAAACTAGAGGGCAATTTTTGGGCAACTTTATTTCATGTGTTTTGGCCCTTCCAAAATATAGTCAACTTTGTTAGTCTCACATTTGTTTCATCTGTATATGCAAAATTCGTATCAAGACCGGGGCATCCCTTGTTGGGCCTCTCAAATTTGTTCGCACTGAAATTCATGGATCCACCCTCAAAATAGAGGCAGACATTTTGGGGCTTTGTATGATTTTGAGTCCATCGTATCATTCGTAAACCCAGAGTGGGGGGAAACTTCTTTTTGAACCTCGCTTAATTGACTCATACCCAAAACTGGGGCAACTATGTGACTTTCATATGTTTCGACCCATTCGGAGTATTGGGCAACTTTGGTAAATCTCAAATTTTTCCATCTGAACATTCAAAGCTCATACAAAGACTGGGGCATCCCTTGTTGGGCCTTGCATAATCTTGGTTCGCCCCAAACTTCAAAAGTCTGAAACCACCAAAATTGGGGCAATTTGCAAATCCCACGTGATATCCTCACTCCCTGATTCATGACTTATTCCCTCACAATTCACAGATACATTTGTCCATACCAATACTTTTACCATGTTCCAGAGCAGCTTCTGGGTATCTACTACCTCACATTGGCCTTTGTAGCCGTTTTAAGGAGTAAGAGGCTCAAGTAGCCAACCCGGTACTCTCCAAATCCTTCCAATCATCCTCCACATTTTTTAACCAACCACTGATATCAAGCATGTACACACTAGTATCTCGTCAAGAAATGTGTAGCACACAAGCTTCATTTTGAATGCTTAACTTCAGATTGGGCATCCATTGAAAAATAAAAAATTTTGGAAGTTTTAATTGTCATAAATTTGATGATTTCAAAGGAAACAAATTGACTCTAAAAAAAAAATGTCATAGTTTCATAATCTTCCAATACGTCATGTACATATTTTCATCAACTTTGAATTTGCCTCCATGTAAATTTCATCAATTTTCCTTCCTTCAAAAGGTCAAAAAAAAAAAATGCATCAAAGTTTTCCTCTCCAATTTCAAAATTTCATCAATTTTCCTTCCTTCAAAAGGTCAAAAAAAAAATGCATCAAAGTTTTCCTCTCCAATTTCAAAATTTCATTCAAATTTCCTTCCTTCAAAATGTCAAAAAAAAAATGCATCAAAGTTTTCCTCTCCAATTTCAAAATTTCATCAAATTTTCTTCCTTCAAAGGACAAAAAAAAGATCAACATGCATCAAAGTTTTCTTCTCCGAATTTCAAAATTTATATCAACCATGTTTCTTTTGTACATCGAGGTTTCAAAATCCAAATCCTTGTACATATTTGCAGCACCTTGTTTCTTAATTTCAACCTTATGCAAAATTTTCAAAAAAAAAAAAAAAAAATAATAAATCAATCAAAATCAAAATCAAAATCAAAAATTATCTCAAAATTTCAACCAATTCCAATTTGGCAATTCAAGGCAATCAAACATTTTTCTCTCTTCCATTTTTATCTCGGCCATCTGCTAGATAATGGTCGAAAGCACTTTTCTCTTGTTTTATCTCGGCCATCTGCTAGATAATGGTCGAAAGCACCTTTTGTTCTATTGTTTTTTATCTCGGCCATCTGCAAGATAATGGTCGAGAACACTTTTCTCTTATTTTATCTCGGCTATCTGCTAGATAATGGTCGAAAGCACTTTTCTCTTATCTCGGCCATCTGCTAGATAATGGTCGAAAGCACCTTTTGTTCTGTTTTTTATCTCGGCCATCTGCAAGATAATGGTCGAAAAGCACTTTTCAGCTTTGTTTTTATCTCGGCCATCTGCTAGATAATGGTCGAATGCACTTTTCAGTTTTGTTTTATCTCGGCCATCTGCTAGATAATGGTCGAATGCACTTTTCAGTTTTGTTTTATCTCGGCCATCTGCAAGATAATGGTCGAAAAGCACTTTTCAGCTTTGTTTTTATCTCGGCCATCTGCTAGATAATGGTCGAATGCACTTTTCAGTTTTGTTTTATCTCGGCCATCTGCTAGATAATGGTCGAAAAGCACTTTTCAGCTTTGTTTTTATCTCGGCCATCTGCTAGATAATGGTCAAAAGCAGTTTCAGTTTTGTTTTGTCTCGGCCATCTGCAAGATAATGGTCGTGCCCAATTTTACTTTCTGTCATTGGTATCTCGACCCTCTGCATGGCAATGGTCAGGTACAAACCAAATTTTACTTTTTCAAAACGATCCTCTGCATGGCAATGGTCGAAACCAATCAAATTCAAATTTCTCATTCATTTAATTTTGTTCATTTTATTTATGCACTAAAAAAAAAAACAAACAAAAACAAAAACAAAAATTTGTTCCTCGTACACTGCATTTGTAGCATTGGTACACCCTTCGCGAGGTTGTCACACTTCAATTCTCTCAGCTTTGTTTGTTTGTTTTATTCTCTGTTTGTTTCTTGTTTCTCTTGAAACCCAGACGAAATTAGTATTTCTATCTTCACTTATCTTTTACTCTGATAATATGAAAACTTTGTTTATCATATGATCTAGTAAAATCTAAGTGAAGAGGGGCAGCTGTCAACACTCAATTTCGTCCGGGTTGATTTTAATAAAATTAAAAAAAATCAATGTGTCAAACTTTGTATGGTTTTATCTTCATTTTTGTTTTATCTTTATTTTTAATGTATTTTATAAAAAAAAAGCAAATAAAAATATAATAAATTTCGTTTTGATTTAATTTAATTTTATCTTTATTTTATTTTGTTTTGTTTTTATTTTATTTTATTTTATTCAAATAAACAAAAAATCAAAATACAAAATTATAAAATAATTTTAAAATAAAAAAAGAAATCTCCACCACCTACTGTTTTGTCTCCAAGCTTATTCTACATGGAGGTCCTTTGTCTGCAAGCGGATCCTGAGTGGAGGTCCTGGGCATGATCATTCACCATGAGGGGCAGCCGACACTCCATGATCGTTTTTCACCATTACAAAAAGCAAATAATTCTTCGTGAATAGGGGAGGGCTGCAAAAAAAGGATAGAGCACTAAAGGGGGAGAAGCTACGAAAAAAGAGAAAAGGAACCCGAGACAGAAAAGAGGGTGATCACCACTAGAGAGCAAAGAAAGGAAGGGCATCTTGAAGCTGAAAAGGTAAGTTATTGTTTACCTAAGCTCTTCGGTCATGCTCCTCATAGATATGTTTTCCTTATGCATGCGTAGAGATGAATGATTGATGTTCAAGCAATGTATATGGTTAAATTTGTTTGCTTTTTCTCTGTTAATCAAAACTGCACCCATAAAGCACGCAAAGAAATGCAAATAAAAGCAAACTAGAATAGCAGACGCATTTGTCATAAAGCAAGCATTTTCATGAAGCAAAACGGACCCCAATCTCACTCCCCTCTGCATGCCTCCATCATCTCCTCAAACTGCTTCCACCATCTTTATATTCACTTCATCACCTTCAACTGCCGCAAGCCACCATGAGCGAGGCAAACCGTTGCCACCGGCTTCATCACGCTCACCAGCAACCACTACATCATTCATGCATCCCCTCCTGCAAACAATAAATCCAGGAATCCCATTCACCCATTCACTCTCTGATCATCAACCTCATCACTGTGAACGTAGAAAAGCCACCACCGAGACCACCGCCATGTGAAGCTCGCCTCTCCTTCTTTTCCGCAAATGGTGAAACTCTCGTTGCTGCCGCGTTCCAAACCTCACCCTCGACGCGCTTCTCTTCCCTCACCGTTCCCCATACAAACCACAGATCCATCTTCTCCTCCACGCCAATACCCAGTTCCAAACCTAGCCGCCTATCCCCTCGCTCAAACCACCGTGAGTTACTAAGAACCCAAAGCTTCCTGCCACCATGGCGCCACCTTTCTGCTTTCGGCGCCACCCTTCCATCGCGAGCACCACCATGAGCGTCTCATCGTGAGACGCTGTCGCCTCCCCTACTAACATCGTTACCATCATCTTCGAAAGCCTTTCCTCCGTCCAACTACACCATCGACCTCACCGGACCATCTTCTTCCTCTAACCTCTGATACACCACTCCACCACTCGAGGGTCACCCCCTTTGCTTCCCCACTCCTCCTGGCACCACTGCAACTCAAGCCGCCGCACCTCCCGTCTTCGACCTCCACTGCCACGTCAACACCATCCGTGGTAGCTCTTTGGTCCTCTCCGGTCCACGTCCATAAAGCCACCTAGCGAGACCACGCCGGCCACCTTCCCGTCACCATCTCTTCACACCAACCTTCTACTTCAACTTCCCTGCCACCATCACCGACTATTCTCCACGCTTTCATTTCAAACTTCACCTCCGGCCACCGTGCTCCCTCCACTGGCTCACTACCACGGGCACCCCCCATGCGGCTGCGCCCCGACACAGTGACCTCGCCGGGATATCTCCCATTCGAACCTTGCAGTCTTCAACGCCATTAACCACTCAGCTCACTGCTTCTCAACCAAACCCGACACCAGCCACCTTATTCGACCAAGCCTGACGCGTCTCTCGGCCCGTTTCTGACATGAAGAAGAGTTTGGGCCCTAGCACGTTCATTTTCATAAAATAAAAATCAAAAATAATCTTTAAAGCTTTGATATTGTTTTCATTTTGTAAATATTGTCTTAATTAAATAAAAATTGTAAATTCATAAAAATAGTTTTCTTAAATTTTATTGACATGTTTGCTTTTATAATATAATTTTTCTTAAAATCACAAAAATAATTTTTTAAGTTTTTTTTATAAAATCATGAAAACAAGTGTTAGGTTTTTATTCTTATTTTGTTAGAAGTTATTTCTTTTTTCAAATAAAATTCTAAAATCCCAAAAATAGTTTTCAAACGTTTGTTGTCATATTTTTCTTTGTTATGTTATTTTTCTTAAATCATAAAATCCCAAAAATAACTTTTAAGTTTTTCTAGGAATAAAATAGAAATATAAAAATTACAAAAATATGTCTTTTGAGTTTTATTGTTTTATTTTTAGAAGAGAAAAAAGAAGAGAAAAATATAAAGTTACAAAATTAAAAAAAATAGGCTTTAGCTTTTAATTTTACTTTTCTTCATCAAATCAAATCAAAAATACTAAAAATATAATATATTCAAAAATCCAAAAGAAACCATCAATCTATCTCCTCTCACAACTTATTACAAGCAAAATCTTGCTTCATCTTTCAAATCTTCAACAAGGTGCACATTTTCTTTTCATTCTATTTGTATGCATTTTGATCATTTTTTTAGTTCATAAATTCATCCTATTTTCTACCACAATTTTATCCTATGTTTTTTTTTTATATATGTCATAGATATTTCAACTCACTTCTCTTCTTAATAAAAAATATATAAAACTTTAAAAAACATTTAATGTAATAAATCTCGGTATGAGTACTCGTGCGATCGTATGCATCAGCCTAGTACTTATTGCCCAAATATAAAAGAAATAAAAAGCCGTGTGAGTGCTCGTGCGATCGTACGCATCAGCCTAGTACTCATTACGCAAAAAAAATATGTTTCAAAGGTTTAGGCACATGTGTGATCGCACGCATCGTCCTTGTGCTAAAAACCTTTTCTCTTTTCTAAAATTAAAAATTCAAAAAATATGTTTTAAAGGTTTAGGCACATGTGTGATCGCACGCATCGTCCTTGTGCTAAAAACCTTTTCTCTTTTCTAAAATTAAAAATCCAAAAAAATATGTCTTAAAGGTTTAGGCACATGTGTGATCGCACGCATCGTCCTTGTGCTAAAAACCTTTTCTCTTTTCTAAAATTAAAAATAAAAAAAAATATGTTTTAAAGGTTTAGGCACATGTGTGATCGCACGCATCGTCCTTGTGCTAAAAACCTCTTCATTCTCCTAAATAAAAAATACCAAAAAATATAAAAATCTTCAAAAACTAAAAACATCAACAATTTCAAACAACAAGCAATATTGCCTAGTCAGAACTACGTGATCCTTGATTCTCCATCAAAAGTGGAGATACGTAGGAGCAAGGCCAGTCCTTGTCAGGCTCACTCTCCCAAAAATCCAAATTATCCATAACAAATTTCTCAAATAATTTCCAAGCAAATTTCTCAAACAGTTTCTAAAAGAACTACGTAACCCTGATTTCTCACATGAGAATACGTAGGAGCAAGGTCAATCCTTGTCGGGCCCAAAAAACTAAAAAATATTGTTTGTTTATTTAGAGTTTTATTTTAAGGGAAAGTTAAACATTTTGAAAACCACATCCATATTCGCACATTTAGTTAAAGGTACTGCCCTAGGGCAGGCGTTGTAGGGTGCTAATACCTTCCCTACACGTAACCGACTCCCGAACTTAGAATCTCAGTTTCGCAGACCATGCCTTATCATTTTATGGTTTTTCCGTAGTTTTCCAGAATAAACTATAGTGGTGACTCCAAATCTCCTTTTTTTCAAAAATGTTTTTATTCTTTTTCCACGGATCGTCGTCCCGTCGCGATTCCGGTTGCGACATTCTTATTAGCAGCCTCTACTGCCCCATTCATCTTTGGACGGTAAGGGGAAGAATTAAGATGATGAATTTTGAACTCCTCACATAACTCCGCCATCATATGGTTGTTCAGGTTGGTGGTATTGTCAGCGATAATCTTGTTAGGTAATCTGTATCTGAAGATCAACTCCCTTTTTATGAATCTGGTCACCACCTTTCTAGTTACATTGGCATAAGAAGCAGCCTCAACCCACTTGGTGAAATAATCGATTGCGACTAGTATGAAACGGTGTCTATTTGACGCTTTTGGCTCTATAGCTCCAATAACATCTATCCCCCACATCGAAAATGGCCACGGTGCAGACAACACGTTCAAGGTCATGGGCGACACATTGATATTGTCTGCATACATCTGACATTTCTCACACTTCCTCACGTGTGTTCAACAATCCTTTTCCATGGTCAACCAGAAGTAACCAACTCTCAAGATCTTCCTGGCCATTGAGTGCCCATTCATGTGTGTGCCAAATTTACCCTCGTGCACTTCTTTCAATATTAGCTCGGCTTCCTTTGCATCCACGCATCTGAGGAGAACCATGTCATGATTTCTCTTCTATAAAATATCCCCATTTAAAATAAAGCTGCCAGTCAACCTCCTTAACGACCTTTTATCGTTTTCAGATGCCTTCTCAGGATATTCTCGGGTCTTAAGATAGTGCTTGATATAAAAATACCAAGGTTTACCATCTACCTCCTCCTCGATGAAATGGAAATATGTTTGCTCTGCATGGCTCTTCATTTCAATCATTGGTAATTCTGCATCTTGGTCAACTTCAAACATTGATGACAAAGTAGCCAATGCATTCGCTAATTGATTATCTTCTCGCGGTATGTGGTTAAATGTGATGGCGTCGAAATACTCCATTAAACCCCTGATGTAAGCTTGGTAAGGAATTAATTTTGCATCCCTAGTTTCCCACTCTCCCTTCAACTGGTGGATGACTAAAGCTGAATCTCCATACACATCTAGAATGTTCACTTTGGACTCTATCGCCACCGAATACCCATAGCGCAAACTTCATATTCTGCAATGTTATTTGTGCAATTAAAACGTAACCTTGCTGTCATAGGTATGTACTGATGCTCTGGAGAGATGAGAACTGCCCCTATGCCGTGCCCCATCACATTCGAGGCTCCGTCGAATAATAATATCCACGTTTCTTCGTCTCGGTTTTTTCTGCCTTCTTCGAATAGAGCCATGATATCTTCATCGGGAAATTCGGGTTGCATTGGCTGATAATCGCTGATGGGTTGATGAGCCAGGTATTCTGCTAACGCACTACCCTTGACGGATTTTTGAGTAACATACACGATGTCATATTCTGACAATAGCATCTGCCACCGAGCTATCCTTCTAGTAAGAGCAGGCTTTTCAAAAATGAACTTGATAGGGTCCACCTTGGATATCAACCAGGTTGAGACTCAGCATGTATTGTCTCAAACGATGAGCAGCCCACGCCAATGCACAACAAGTTCGTTCTAACGATGAATATCTTTGTTTGCAGTCTGTGAATTTCTTGCTCAAGTAGTATATAGCATGCTCTCTTTTCCCAGCTTCATCGTGCTGACCCAACACACAACCCATTGACTTATCCAACACAGTCAAATACAAAATGAGTGGTCTTCCTGGTTCAGGTGGACGTAATACGGGAGGGTCTTGAAGGTATCGTTTGATTTTTTCAAAAGTAGCTTGACAATCCTCATTCCAAACTACAGCTTGATTGTTTCGTAACAACTTGAACATTGGTTCACACGTAGCGGTTAATTGGGAGATGAATCTAGCAATGTAGTTTAGTCTACCCAGAAAACCTCGAACCTCCTTTTCTGTTCTAGGCACAGGCATTTCTATTATCGCTCGCGCCTTATCGGGATCCACTTCTATCCCCTTTTGGCTAACCACAAAACCCAACAATTTCCCAGATTTCACTCCAAACGTGCATTTGGCGGGGTTTAACCTGAGTTTATACTTTCTCAATCTCTCAAATAATTTCTTCAAGTTGAGAACGTGCTCTTCTTCCGATTCGGACTTTGCAATCATGTCATCCACATAAACTTCGATTTCCTTGTGCATCATGTCATGAAAAAGTGCCACCATCGCCCTTTGATATGTTGCCCCGGCATTCTTGAGCCCAAAGGACATCACCTTATAACAAAAAGTTCCCCACAACGTGATAAAGGTTGTCTTTTCCATATCTTTTGGCGCCATCTTGATCTGATTATATCCTGAGAAACCATCCATGAATGAAAATAGCGAAAACTTGATTGTATTATCGACTAGAGTGTCGATGTGCGGTAGTGGGAAATTGTCTTTTGGACTTGCACAATTCAAATCACGGTAGTCAACGCACATTCGAACTTTACCATCTTTCTTGGGTACTGGTACGATATTCGCCACCCATTGCGGGTATTTTTCCACAGCCAAAAATCCTGCATCAAATTGTTTATGCACCTCTTCCTTGATTTTCAAAGACATCTCCGGCTTCATTCTTCTTAGTTTCTGTTTGACCGGGAGGCATTCCGGCTTAAGAGGGAGTTTATGCTGCACGATATCGGTATCCAAATCGGGCATATCATTGTACGACCAAGCGAACACGTCCTTAAATTCCTTCAATAGGACACGCAACCTTTCTCTTACTTCCTCTTTCATGGTAGTGCCGATCTTGACTTCTTTTGTCTCGTCTTTCTCACCCAAGTTGAGTATTTCGACATCTTCCTGATAGGGTTTTATTTCTTTAGACTCTTGCTCCACTAATCTCATTAGTTCTGGAGCGGGTTCCGAACCATCTTCATAATCATCTTCCGTATCATCGACAGGATACGCCAAATTAGGGATATCGACATTGTTATTTTCAAAACATTCATCGTCATATCTGCATTATTTAAGTTTTCGAAAAAAGAATAAATAAACAAGAAAAACGATGGAGAAGGCTAAACGATTATAGAAACGAGAACAAACACGATCCAATTATCACACCGAAAGCAAAATAAAAGCGTCAACTCGTAAGTCATGAATCCTAAAGCTCCGGGTAAAGCAATAGGATCAATTAATATATTACATTTCATTCGAATTAAACATCACGAGTAAGTCCAAAGTCTACCAATTGCTGAGCCGCGCGTCTGGGGAGCAAGCCCACACGAAGTTTGAGCTTCTAGATCCAGCTTCCTCTTCCACAACCGTTATATGGCTAGTGTTCACCCATCCAGCACTGCGAAAACTCTCCTTGATATCACAAATGTGAATCTTCCTCGCCTTTGGCTCTCGTCTCTCCATCCGAGCCAAACTACGCTCTCTCCTTTCTCCTATCAGCCTTTTCCTGTCCTCTTTGGTGGGCTTGTACCCCAGGCCATATCTGTTGTTCTTATTCTCAACGACCTCTAGAGGGAAAGCTCGCCCCTGCCCATGCTTGCCTAAACGTTTACCATGCGTATAACCTTCTTTCAGCAAGACTTTGGCCATCATAATAGAAGCACGAGACATATGTTGGTTTACTGGGAACGACTCCACGTAGTCATTTCCTACAACCTCCAATGATTGGAAAGTTGTCTTGAAAGCTTCCTCAGCTGCCTCAATATAGCATGCGGACGATGGCCCACTTACAAGGAGATCCTCCTCTCCTAATACTATCACCAACTTATCTCCCATGACATATTTCAGCTTCTGGTGCAGTGTAGAAGACACAACTCCTGCATAATGGATCCATGGGCGACCCAACAGACAACTATAGGCTAGGAGGATGTCCATGACTTGGAATGTCACTTGAAAAATGCACAGACCGACTTGGACCGACAGTTCCACTTCTCCCATCACTTCTCTCTTGCTGCCGTCGAACGCCCTCACAATCATTGAGCTTGGCCTCATATGCATTCCATCACAGGGTAGCTCCTCCAATGTCGCCTTTGGCATGACGTTCAAAGAGGAGCCATTGTCCACCAAGACACGCGCTATGACGTGATCCAGGCATTTCGCAGAGACATGAAGAGCCTTGTTATGCCCTCTGCCCTCAGTAGGTATCTCTTCATCGGTAAAGGTGAGGTAATTATTAGCAACGATATTGCCAACAATGCCCTCGAACGTTTTAGAGAAATACCTTGCTCCACATGGGCCTCACTATAGCATGCAGACGATGGCCCACTCACAAGGAGATCCTCCTCTCCTAATACTATCACCAACTTATCTCCCATGACATATTTCAGCTTCTGGTGCAGTGTAGAAGGCACAACTCCTGCATAATGGATCCATGGGCGACCCAACAGACAACTATAGGCTAGGAGGATGTCCATGACTTGGAATGTCACTTGAAAAATGCACAGATCGACTTGGACCGGTAGTTCCACTTCTCCCATCACTTCTCTCTTGCTGCCGTCGAACGCCCTCACAATCATTGAGCTTGGCCTCATATGCATTCCATCACAGGGTAGCTTCTCCAATGTCGCCTTTGGCATGACGTTCAAAGAGGAGCCATTGTCCACCAAGACACGCGCTATGACGTGATCCAGGCATTTCGCAGAGACATGAAGAGCCTTGTTATGCCCTCTGCCCTCAGTAGGTATCTCTTCATCGGTAAAGGTGAGGTAATTATTAGCAACGATATTGCCAACAATGCCCTCGAACTTTTTTAGAGAAATACCTTGCTCCACATGGGCCTCACTATAGCATGCAGACGATGGCCCACTCACAAGGAGATCCTCCTCTCCTAATACTATCACCAACTTATCTCCCATGACATATTTCAGCTTCTGGTGCAGTGTAGAAGGCACAACTCCTGCATAATGGATCCATGGGCGACCCAACAGACAACTATAGGCTAGGAGGATGTCCATGACTTGGAATGTCACTTGAAAAATGCACAGATCGACTTGGACCGGTAGTTCCACTTCTCCCATCACTTCTCTCTTGCTGCCGTCGAACGCCCTCACAATCATTGAGCTTGGCCTCATATGCATTCCATCACAGGGTAGCTTCTCCAATGTCGCCTTTGGCATGACGTTCAAAGAGGAGCCATTGTCCACCAAGACACGCGCTATGACGTGATCCAGGCATTTCGCAGAGACATGAAGAGCCTTGTTATGCCCTCTGCCCTCAGTAGGTATCTCTTCATCGGTAAAGGTGAGGTAATTATTAGCAACGATATTGCCAACAATGCCCTCGAACTTGTTTAGAGAAATACCTTGCTCCACATGGGCCTCACTATAGCATGTAGACGATGGCCCACTCACAAGGAGATCCTCCTCTCCTAATACTATCACCAACTTATCTCCCATGACATATTTCAGCTTCTGGTGCAGTGTAGAAGGCACAACTCCTGCATAATGGATCCATGGGCGACCCAACAGACAACTATAGGCTAGGAGGATGTCCATGACTTGGAATGTCACTTGAAAAATGCATAGACCGACTTGGACCGGTAGTTCCACTTCTCCCATCACTTCTCTCTTGCTGCCGTCGAACGCCCTCACAATCATTGAGCTTGGCCTCATATGCATTCCATCACAGGGTAGCTTCTCCAATGTCGCCTTTGGCATGACGTTCAAAGAGGAGCCATTGTCCACCAAGACACGTGCTATGACGTGATCCAGGCATTTCGTAGAGACATGAAGAGTCTTGTTATGCCCTCTGCCCTCAGTAGGTATCTCTTCATCGGTAAAGGTGAGGTAATTATTAGCAACGATATTGCCAACAATGCCCTCAAACTTGTTTAGAGAAATACCTTGCTCCACATGGGCCTCACTAAGTATCTTCATTAACAACTTTCTGTGAGATGCAGAATGCATGAGCAGTTCTAGCAAGGAGATCCGAGCAGGCATGCGGTTTAGTTGTTCCACCACCTTGTACTCGCTCTGTTGTATGAACTTTAAAAACTCACAAGCCTCTTCTTCAGATATCTCTCTCTTCTCTCCTTCGTCAGGGGTCTCTTTTTCTTGTACATCCTTCCCTTTCAAGAACTCCTTAGCTTTTGCGGCCATTGTTGCTTCCTTATTGTTGGCTCCTTCTCTTGTCAGCTCTGGTGGTGTAAAGATTCGACCACTTCTCGTCATTCCCCCGATGCCCAATATGTTTTCAATGACTAGGTCTGCACCCTTTCCTTCTCCTAACCCATATGCCCCATATCTCCAAGGGACAACTTTCTCACTTTTGTAAGGAAAGGGGGATGGGACACAGATAACGACATACGATTTTTCTTCAGTCATCGGTGCAGGGGTGGTTCTAGTTAAACGGATCACCAACGGTTCCGGTAGAGTTACGTCAGATTCCCCACCATTTTGTGCAAACACTTCTTCCTTTTTATCCTCGCGACATACTTGCATCGAACTTCTGTCAAGCAGGTCTTGCAGAATATCTTCTAATTCAACACACTCTTCAATAGAGTGTTCAGCATCTGGATGAAGTGCACATGATGTACCCATATCATAATCACCTTTTTTATTAGACCTACTTTTAACGTCTCGAAAATAAACCTCCTAGAACTCTGGATTTCACTCACATCTCTTATCAACTCATGTTTTTCGGCCTCGATGGCGTTCGTCGAGGTACTTCCATGTCCGGACAATGGGTTATCCTCAATGCTAGGCTTATCTTCTTGAAACTTTAGCCACCCAGAGTCGATTAGGGCCTGTATCTTATACTTGAAAGCCATACACCGCTCAATTGAGTGACCAATGCCTCCTCCATGGTAACTACACTTGGCATCTGCATCATAACACCTTGGGTATGGAGGCTGTACAGGCTTCATCGGGCAAATGGCAACCAAACCCGTTTTTACGAGTTGAGGCAAAAAGTCCATGTAAGTCATAGGGATGGGGGTGAAATTAAAAAATTGATTCCTTCTCGGGTTGGTGTTTTGACCCGCATTCATATTTGGACCCGCGTTTGCCCCGGCCCTCCACGCTTCAGTTGGGACTCGCTGTGGTTGATAATACCCTTGTTGTTGTTGTGGCCTAGTTTGATGATCGAACGAGGCGTTAGCTGCATAGGGGGGTTGGCCTAAGTATGGTCGATAAGTATGAGTAGGAGCCTGACCTCTCCACGCAGGCATTATCGAGGCTGCATGCACCTCCCCTTCCTTCTTCTTTCCCGAATTGAAACCGGGTTTTTTGTAGTTTGCAGCTGCGGGCGGGCATACACAATTTTCCTGTTTTTCAGCCAAATTTCTATCCTTTCGCCAATTATGATGACATCCGCGAAATTGACGCACACATTCCCCACCATATGTTCATAAATCGGTGGCTGGAGAGTATTTACAAACATTGCCACCATCTCTCTATCAAACAAAGGCGGCTCAACTTGCGCGGCTAATTCTCTCCACCGTTGGGCATATTCCTTGAAAGTTTCATTGTCTTTCTTCCCCATATTTTGCAACTGCAGACGGTCCGGTGCAACATGCGTGTTGTATACATACTGTTTCACAAAGGCGTCAGCTAGATCCGCCAAACAACGGATTATAGAGGGCTCTAAATGGGTAGACCAGTTTAACGCCACCTCAGCCAAACTGTCTTGGAAAACATGGATGAGTAGCTGGTCATCATAGGCGTACGCAGCCATCTTTCTACAATGCATGGTCAGATGGCTTTTAGGGCATGTACTACCCTTGTACTTCTCAAACTCCGGCGCCTTGAACTTATGCGGTATTTTCACACCAGGAGCCAAGCTTAGTCTTGCAACATCTCAAAAACCGTAGCTTTCCACCCCTTCAATGGCTCTCAATCTTTCCTCAAGAATCTCCAGCCTGCCTTTAGCTCCGTCAAGGTCACTGATTCCCCCATGCACTACGGCTTGCGATGCGGCCCTGGCTGAAGAGTCATGATTAGCGACCATGTGCGGCATTGCAGTTACTCGTGTTCCTTCAACTATGTTTGTTTCGTTCACCCGTGTACTCACCATGGGAGCTGACACGGAGACGGGTCCTTGAGTGCCGATTGGCGGTACATTAACAGTTGTGGGAAAGGAGAAAGATGCATGCTCTGTTTCTAAGTACACTCCTACGAGAGGAGTGTAACCTGGGGGTAACCCATATGGCGGGAAAGGTATCGATTGGCTGGCGGTGTTCAACAACGGGGGATAAAAATGGGCATTCCCTTCGATCTGTGCAGACGAAGACTCTGCAGTAGTCTTCAAGGATTCAAGGGCAGCCAAGATTTGGCCGACCTGGTCTTTCAACTGGCTAACTTCGGCTTTGATGGATTCTTGCGACTCCTCCCAGCTTTCCATGATTCTTGAATTGGCTCGAGTCCTGTAGGGATGTCGCGGAAAATTGGTTGTTGTTTTCCTCACTTGTACTGTTTTATTATTTGATTAACTTTAAATTAGATGAGAACGAAATAAAGAAAACATGATGCATGTTGGTAACAGGTGGAAATCACAAGATCGTGATGACATTACTGATGGAAATCAATACAAGCTGATACCAGACAAACATTCCATATCTTTCATTAAAATACTCAGTTCAATACATCGCATAAAGAAAACGAGACACAAGGATCTCAAAATACATCATTCTCGAGCTCGAGCGATAAAGGATTTCATCTCGCCTACCATTTACAATGATTAATAAAAAGTTTTATCTCTTCCGGTGGGCTATAAAAATGAGTACTTGCTTCGGCGTTCAACACCATCTTGGGGATGTCTTCAATTGCTTCATTTGCCAAAGCTGCCAATTGGGAGAAGCTTTCCTTCCAATGTCTCACAACCACTTCTTGCTCCGCGATGTGATCCTCCATTCGCTTTACCAAGGCCTGATGCCTTTCTTCAAACTCCATCGACCTCCACCGTTCCTCTTGCTCCTCAATGTACTCCTCCATTTGTTTTATCATGGTTTGATGCTCTTCTTCTGCTTCTGCTAGCTTCCAACGCTCCTGGTTCATATCTGCCTCAAAAGACACGGCCATTTCCTTCATCTCGTGCCTCGCTTTTTCTACCTGAACCTGCGCTTCTCTTAGTCTTTTCAGGGCCTCTCGCTTATCTCTTTTGGCTTCTTTGTAGAGGTGCTTCCACTGTTTTCCCTCTTCTAACGCCGATTTTTCTCCTTCACTCTCATGGCCAGCTTTTTGCTTGCAGCTGCAAGATCTTGTTTCAGTTGGAATGTATAATCTCTTTCGGCTTTCCAACTTCTGACAATTTCTTCATAGGCCTGTGCTTTTTCTTCTTTATGATTCCTCATATCAACAAAATCGTTACACATAGTTTGTAATTCCTTTCCCAACCTAGCATTCTTCTCCCTCAGTTTTTCCATCTCTATTTTCAACCCCTTCACCTCTTCGCTCTCTAGGTCTTGGGAGGACCCTTCATTAATCGGCTGATCACTGATTGGCTTGAAAGGCAGTTTGACTTCCTTTACCCTTTCCAGGATCCAGGTATGATAACTAACTTTGCCGTCCACCACTCCCAACCTTAAATCCTTTTCCGCTCGCATACCGCTTTCCCAAGCACTTCTAACTTTCCTCAACTTTTCAGTGAGGTGCCCATCCTCATAATAGATGAACAATGTTGTAAGGTAGTCTAATGAAGGTGCCCCTTTCATGGGATGTCTGAATTGCCTTTGAACCAAGACATGGTTATAATTGATGCAATATCGGGTACCTATGAGGGGTACATTGGGAAAGTTGCCACAATGATGGATAGAGGGCTTAATCCCAAGCCAAGGAAGACGCCACTTTACTTTTCCTCCATTCAAGCCAGCAAAGAATTGGGCCCACTCATTTCCTCCTTTTTCCTTGGGCCCTTGGTGCGAAGGATCTCCCGACAGACACCTGACATTAACTGCTCCCTTACATACGCGCACAGTCATCCATTCATACAGTGTCGGCAAACAACAAAGAATTTTCTTCCCTTTCCTTTCATGGCAAAAACTCATGGTCCCATATGTTACCAATAAGGAGTATTGGTAAATCTTGAAGAAATTTGTTTTGATGATGCTACAAGAAGTTTTAGTTGCAGAAGATATTAGAATTAATTAAAAGCAATTTGTAGAAATTAAATGTAGTAGGAAATTCTTGTAAACCTTGTAAACTTACATTTTTAACTACGATAATCGATTATGATGAAGCAATAATCGATTATCACAAGTCATACTTGAATAATCGATTATCACTTCATATAATTGATTATCACATTTTTGAAAACCTATAACGGACTTGAATAATCGATTATCACTTACAATAATCGATTATTCATGGCAGTTGGGAGCTGACCTTTGGCATTCAGTGTACTTGGCTATATATTGTGTTTTGGAGAAATTAGAAAGTAACGTTGTTGAACAGAAGCTCTTGCAGAATACTGTTTGTCAGAGGAAGTTCTCAGAAGCTATAGTTCAAGTTCCCTTGCTTGGTCTCGTGAACAGGAGAGGCTCGTGTGTCGTGTGTCGATAGTCGGAGCAAGCTCTCTTCGAGTTAGCAAGGTGCTCTGCCTGGTCTCGTGAATAGGAGAAGCTCGCGTTTCGTTTGTCGATAGTCGGAGCGGTTCTCTTCGAGTTGGCAGAGTGTTCTTCTTCCGGTTCGTTCGTCGAAGGAAGGTTTATTTATCTGCTTTATTCACTATTTTTGTAATCTGTGAAACCATTTTTAGTGAACTAAATATTCAGTGTATAGAATCTTTTATCTTATATCTTCCAAATAACTAAAAGATTTAAATAATTATAACATTATTTGAAAGATATTTTCTGTTGATATTCCCAAGTTAAATTAATTCAACAACTGAATTTTATTTTTTATCTTTTCTGACTTTCTAAAATTACACAAATGCCCTGAAATTTTCTCTATCTGCACTTTAGCCCCTTCTGAGTTTCTGAAATTGCAAGAAAGCCCCTCAGTTGACAAGACTTTGACCAGAGAAGGCTTATTGACCAACTTTGACCAGAGGAGGACGCACCAATGGGAGCTCGCCACGTGGATGCCCTCTTCCTTCCCCAATTAGGGTTTCAGATTTGGGGAAAGAGCTTGCCCCTGTGGTTTTTCAGTGTTTGTTGTTTGCAGGTGCGTGTCAATGGAGGAGATTGGGTTTTTCTATGTGGTCTGGTTGCGAATGAAAATCCGAGATGAAGGTCTTGCGGCGATGATGCTCGTTGATGGCGTCCAGCGGGGGATCGCGATTGCGATTGCTAGGTTCTTTGCAGGTCTGGTTTTTGTGCAGGTTCGAGAATGAGGCACGGCGTCTACGGAGTTTGGATGAGATGATGAAGATGGTTTCGCAGAGCTTGCGGCAATGGAGAAGATGAAGATGTCGCTTGAAGATTCTCGCAGCGGAGGCGCGGTTTCTCGGTGGCTGGTGCGTGTTCGATGGTGGGGAGCACTCGTGGAGAAGAAAGGTTGCGTGATGGTGGTCGAGACGCAACTTTGCAGAGGCACGATAAAAGGGATCGCGAGAAGGGAGAAGATGAACGGTGGTGATGGTTGATGGTGGCTTTCCGGTGAGAAACTCGTGCAAGAATGGTGATGGGCATGGTACGCGACGACGGTAGTGTGCGATGAAGGAAAGGATGGCGACGACGTGAACCTGTAGTACCCTGTAGTGACGGCGGCACGACAGTGGCGTTGGGCTTCCGGTGAGAATGGAGGGAGAAGAAGTTGGCCGGGGATGAGGATGGTACGACGGAAACGGAACGGCGGCTGACGGCATTGGCAGCTAGGGTTTATGTGGAGAAGGTGGAAGATGATGCTCATGGGTTAGGGCTGAGGTGGCGTGTTCTGACTGGTTTACTAGTGAGTGTAAGGATCAGTGATGTGGCATCATCTGAGTGGTTCAATATGTTAGTGATGAACTGCCACGTGGCATGATCTGGTGAAGTTTGGCTTAGGAGGGGTGTGTATAGGAAATTTAGGGAGGTGTAGTAGAAATGGCTTAGTGTTTGGGCTTGGTCTTTGGCCTGTTTTAGAAATAGGAGTGTATGTAGGGATTTTAGGGGGTACAAGGGTAAAGTCTGCCTGTTTGAGCCATCTGTACATTATTTTCCAAATAAAACCTGATTTTGGGCCTTGAATTGCCATTTGAACCAATAAAACTTATAATTTCAGCTGCACAAATAAACGTAAGAATTTCCAAGAATAATTTATGCAATTAAAATCACTTTTTAAGTCCCTTTTAATTCCAAACACAATATATCAAATCATCACAAATCCTCTTTAAATCAATCATTCAAGCACAATTATCCCATAAAAAATTTGAATTTTAAAGCATAAATGTGGGCATAAATATGCACTCATCAAAATACAATAGTTATATTTGTTGTACATCTTGGTCCAGATATATTTATTGTACATCAGATATATTTCTTTATTTGTTATCAGTTATCACTCTATATTTTGATGACAAAAACAATATATGTCTTATTATTGGGTGATGGAGGTTTCATTGTTATATAGCTTTAGATCTCATATATATCCCAACCTAGCAGATTGTTAAGCATGTGACAGCTAATTCCTTAGTCCATACTATATAAAACCAATATATAGACCTCTCTTTACAACATATCAAATTAAAGAAAAAAAACATTCTTTAGTCAAAAAAGTCTGATTTTCATTGAAATGGAAGAAAACTACAACATAGTTACAAGACATTAGCCCATTGTCATCAACATTGAAACTAAAATTGTGTTTATTACACATAAAACACAAACCAAAAATATCAAGACCTTCATCCACTTTTCAACAACGAAGACAGATTTCTCTAACTTAACTAGCATATTCCTATTACTATCCATTTCTTCACTGTGCAGCAAACTTTCTTTGTTTCCTTCAGACTTCAAGCATGTGCCCTTTTCGTCTTCCGCAACATCAGTGCATCATTTGAAGTATTTGCAACAACCCTCTTCAGCACCACTCTATATAAACAACAATCTCTTCTTAGAAACACTTCCACATAATGCATAGGTGAAATAAATCATACCTTATACTTCGAGCATCCCCAAAATTGCTTGCCACGATTCTTCAAAGTTTTAGCAGTTCTCAACACACATCTCAGTCCACAGTGGAAAATCGGTGAACACACATTACGGTTCTCCTTCCGCCACACATTGCATGTTGACGAACAATAAGAATGCTCCTTCGACAACGTCTTCGAACAACAACGTTTAACATCCACCCTCCAATAACAAGCAGAACAAGGTCGAAGACGAACCTCGTTCTCCACAGGGAATTCAATCTTCCAATTTAGGGATTTCTTGAAATCTCAATTATTTTCCCAAATTTCCTCAAATTCCATACCCAGACAACAATCAAATTAGAAAAAACCTAACTAGTCATCTATTTTTCAAAAATAAAACATGGCGTTTTGATTAAAGTGAATTTTTTTAAATACGTGAATAAAAGAAAGCCAACTCACGCTCCAATGTGTGCCACATCAGTACCACTTGCTCATGTCACCAAGCAACGCATCAAATTTTTTAACATTGTTCAGCCTAGTTAACGGTAAGGTATAAGTTGGTTAAAATTTTCACAATAAAGGACCTAATTGAGAGGATTTAAAATACGAGGACCAATTTGAGATGATCCTGCACAAATAGGGATGTCGAAAATGATTAAACCTAAAAAATACGGCTTCAACCTTCAATCTTCGACCATTTGATGGTGTTGACAACCTGGAAGATGAAAAACCTTAACAGCGGCGGGTGTCGAAACGTTGGCAGTGGCGTTGAAAAACGCTAATATAGAAATACATTTTCAAATACCATAAATCCACCTCACCGTAACCTTGAAGTGTCTACGTTAGCTAATAAATCACATCTCATTCATTGATTGCACAAGTGGACAGTTGGTCGTTAACGATTTACATGGCATTTGCAAAAAAGGACTAAATTGAACACAAATTACAATATTTAGGACTACAATGAACGATTTAAAAAAATTAGGACCATTTCGAATAAACCTGACAAAAATTGGGACCATCAGTGTTATTAAGCCTAAATATAAATTCCTTAAAATAATTTAAACAAATAAAAAGAGTAAGGAAGAGAGAAAATTGGACAAGTAATTTTTATTCTTGTTTGGATCATAGAGATCTTACATATATTTGATAATCTCAACTGAGAATTAACGCTTCACTATCACAAACTAACAAACTATTGCAATCACAAAGAAAATAAACAAGTTTTAGGTTAGGACACCTCTCTTGTTACCCCAAGATATGAAAGTCACTTCCCTTGTAACCCACAAGGGATGAACACCTCCTCTGAATCTTCACAAAAGGATGAACACCTCCTTCGAATGCTTCACAAAGGATGATGGAATTTCAACTCAGCAACAACAACAGCACTCAATCACACCCCCTGTGAAAGTTCTCGCTCTATGCCAACAGCAACGACACTTAATCACACTCCCTATGAAAGTTCTCGCTCTATGCCAACAACAACAACACTCAATCACACTCTCTGTGAAAGTTCTCGCTCTATGCCAACACGTCAAGTTCTCAAAGCCACAACAAAGGGGTTCAACAAACCCTAGAACACTTATCACTGCAACCTGCAGAAAAGAATTTCAAAAATACACCTTTTTGTATGTTTCGTATTTTCGTATTTTAGAATGAGAGTCTCAATCTAATTTATAGAGATCTTACTCAAAGATAGCTCCAAAATCGTTGTCAACTAATTAACATGTGATAATCAATTATCCAAGAGTATAAAATGGGGTTTTCTGATTCAAAATAAATTTTAGCACAACCTAAGACAAACAATATATAGAATCAAAGATAAACCACATCCTATACATAAATCTACTAAATTACAAAAGCTTTAATATAAAAATAAGTCTTCATAAAAATCTTCGTGTAGTAAGAGCACATATAGACTTGACTTTGAGATATCAAAATTTTTGTTCTTCAGCTCTATGCTAACAAATTTGATAGCAATAAATGAAATAACAAAATGATAAAAGACTTTAAAATGATTTTAATCAAACAGGTTGAGTCCACTATTGTTATCCATATATTATTGTTCAATTGATTATTTTTGTTTCTGATTTTAAATTAATTAAAGTAAGTTATTAATTAACTTGTTGACATTCTTCCCAATAACCAAAGTAGATTCTCAAATAAAATCAATAACTTTTTAGATTATTCATAATAAATTTAATAAAAGTATATTCTCGATTAAATTCTAGTATGTCTAATCATGTTTATTATTTTTCTTCCTTATCAAATAGAAAGCTAATTAATTAAACTACATTATTGATTAATTCTTGTTAAAGTTTTTACCTTTAATCAAAGTATATTCTCAATTACTGACAAAAGCTCATTTAATCACATGAAAGTTCTTAACTTTAATCAAAGTATATTCTCAATTAAAATTAAAATTATTAAACTCATATATTCAGTATGCATATATATTAAGATTGAGTTTGGATTCTAGTTGATCATTTCCAAAAGTGATGGATCATAAGACATGACATCATCTAATTGGATATGATTTGATGAATGGTAGGACGAGTGAAAGTAGAGAAATATAGGGTGTAAGAATATGTTGGTTTAATAGCCAATTTAGTCCTCACTTTGGTTGAAAAATCTCAATTTAGTCCCTCGTTATAAAAGTGTTTTGAATTAGTCCTAACTTTTAAAATAGTGGGTCAGATTGATCCTTTCTGTTAAATATAAGTTAATAAAATTAATGGATGATGATGTGACACAACTTAAAGCTAACGAGGGACCAATCTAACACATCAGCTTTAAGCTGTGTCACATCATCATCCATTAATTTCGTTAACTTATATTTAATGAAAGGGACCAATCTGACCCACTATTTTAAAAGTTAGGACTAATGTAAAACACTTTTATAAAGAGGGACTAAATTGAGATTTTTCAACCAAAGTGGGGACTAAATTGACTATTAAACCGAATATGTTTTATGTCACCCATACGAAAAAAGAGTATATAAGTAGAGACTAAAAGTACATTTAGGTCCTTTCCATAAGTTGCTAATTTTGGTCTTATTTTATAACTTGAAAAAAATTAATTTCACACAATCAAAATTTAACTCAGTTACGTCAACGAACATTATAATATTAAAAAATAATGAATACAAAAAGATATATTTTTTAAAACATTTCTATTTCACAAGTTCAATTATTACAAATACTATTTAAATCAATCTTGTAAACATAAAAATTTAATTAAAATTTAAAATTTAATTTTAAATAGGATATAAATCATTACCACTCAGCATCCAATATAACTCTATCTCATATCTCACACTTAAATAATGCAAATTTCACAATTTAAGTTTCAGATTCAACTTAACCAAAATTATTAAATACATTAGTACCAGTTATCATATAATTATTATTCAATTTATTTTATTAACTAAATATTTATTTTATGAGATATTAAATTACTTAAGTATTCAATAATGTTTTTCTAAAATGTTTTGAAAATTTAAGAAAAATATTTTTTTCAAATTACAAATCTTAGTAAAAGAATTAAAAATTGATAATCCAATTGAGCAGCTCAACTAATCCAACTAAGAATAGGTTAAATTGAATGTAATTTAATAAAAAATTGCAAAAAAAAACTCAACACGATTTAACTATATACTCCTTGTAGATGTTGTGACATCCCAATTATATACGTCACGCATATATAATAAATACGTCATCATGCATAATATAGGAAAGCAGAGTAATTAAGGATTACAATCATCCTTAGAGTAGTGCGAAATTGACAACTAGAGTATTATGATTTCTTCCTGGAAATTACGAAGAATTTAAAACTTTAAATACTCAAAAGTTCTTCCAAATAATATGAATTCATGGAATAAAAACTAGCAAATCTAAACTGCAGCACTACCGTCTCCATCAAGAGTTGTTCCAAAAGTATCTCCCCGCCATCTGCTCCCATCCAAGTGGATGATCATCGCCAAAGAAACATACACAAGCAATACAAACAAGAAAGGGTGAGCTAGATATAAAAAACATGTTATACAACGTCACACGACATGAAAAAGTCATCCAAACATGGTAAACTGACATCACAAGACTTGTTACTTTATAAATCGACTCGTTGTTTTATAGACCGACTCGTCTGGACCAGAATGATTACCGAGCTATGGCGGGTTATGCACTCGTGGTGGCCTCTACTGCTTTGCAAAGCCGTTGCCAATGGGTTCTACCCTACCACACTCACGAGGTTAGTCCGTTCCGCACCCTAGAGCATACTGGAAGCCTCCAAGACTAGGACCTCCTACTACTTCTTACCACATGGATCAATACTCTCTACTTGAGAATGAAAGACCATTGGAGCGTCAGGAAAATGGAATTACGTCCCCAAATCATTCTATACACCCCCAAATCACCACCATGTATCCTCTCCTCGAGGATAATGGAATTACGTCCATGAATCATACTGTTACTTTGAAACTTAACCTCAATACATGAATAACCAGATACCACCATATTATCACAATAAATCCAACATATCTCGTACATTCACATACTTCCCACATAAATCACATCATACTATGCATTCCAAACATTCCACATGCATGACAATCTGTTAAGCAAACAACATTAATCAATCCAATACACATTATTAGACAATAACAGTCTCAAGAGAACCACTAAACAATACAAAACCCCGTAACTCATACTTAGACAAAGAAAATGGCTTTGAAACCATCACCAACAGTTTTGGAAGGGTTCAAAACCTCCAAAACGACTTAAGAAACGTCCAAAACGGACATCCGGAACCCCAAAAACTATCAAAAACAAAGACAAAACAATTTTCTGCGAACTCCTCGCGCCCGGACGCCACAGTAGGGGCGCTAGGCGCGACTTTTTGCGAGAGTCTCACACCTGGGCGCCACCGGGGGGCGCCGGGCGCGAACCAAAAGTCGTACAGCCCCATACCAGTTGACAACAACCATTTTGCACCTGTTTTGATCAGTTTGATGACTCTAACAAGTGACAAATGACTTACCTAATATATCCCAACAACCCAAAAGTGCTCAAAATCCCTACTTCCCAAAATCACTACCTCACTTCCTCTCAAAGTGACCCAAGACTCTATCAGCTTGTTCAAAACAGTGTATAACCTTCCACTTGATCACCTCTCCAACGGAATACATACATCAACATACCAATCTCAAATATAATTTTAGCCCAACCACATCCACAGTCACAAATTTCCAGCATACAGTTCATACAGAGATCAACACATGTATTGTTCATACAACCCATAGAAAAGGATCTAGCTCCCCTTACCTCTTGAAGACTTCCTTTGTAGACCTTGAATCAATCTTCACAAGACTTGCAGCACCTTGGCCTCCTTGCAATTCCATAAGCTCTCAACTTCACCTCTTCACGGATTTTGCAGCAACTACTTCACTCCCACAAGTGTAGAACCCATTTCTTCCTTTTCCCACACTTGTAGATCTGTCCAAGAGACACCATGGCCCCTTAATCCACTAAGAAGCACTTGTTAATTGGAAAGGAGGTCTGCCCACGCTCCTCTCTGACCCAAGGGACCAACCACTATAGGTCTGGAGCATATTCCCCAACTTTCCACGCAATCCCCACTTATTTCAGATATGTGGGCGCCCCTTGGAATAGGGCGCTGGGCGCAAGTCTCCCAGCAGCACCATCATTGCAACTTTGACAGTCCGGTTGACCCCCTTCCCGAAGTCGAAAATACGCGTATGAATACTCAAATCGAAGCTCTTTGAGTCTATTATCCAATAAAAGAAGAATCAACTCAATTGATACTTTTTACAAAAAATTATAATTAAAATAGTAAACCATGTCAAACTTTGACAACATTCTATTTTACATTATAACTTGAACTTTTTACAACTAGATAAATTCTTAAAGTTCTAGGTATTACAAATGTTATATGTATTGATTTACACACTATAAATTATGAAAAAAATAATTTATAGACACCTAGAATATTGATTAAGACTTAAAATACACCTATTAAAAGACAAAAAACCATAGATTCATAAAATATATAATATGATAAAAAAAAATAAAAAAAAATAAATGCATTATCTATATATATATATAATAATAATAATGATAATAATAATAAAAGAATACGTATATCATTATGTCTCATTTTTCTTCTCTCTTTTCTTGATACTTCCATAAAAAAATAAAACTTTCTCTCTGATTCTCTTTTTTTTCATTTTTTTAACGTTCCTCATCCAAACTAATAGTTTTTTTTCCTCAAAAAAAAAAAAAATCCTCAACCAAACTTAACCGTAACAATTGTATAACTAATCGAGTCTAATTCAAGGAAGATATCTCATATCTTTATCATAATGGGACTAAAATGGTGCTTGGTTAAACATGATTACTTATTGAAGTGATCTTATATTAGCGCCACTTATCATAATTTATAATTTTTTAAAAGTTTACATTAGATTAATAATTTCAATGCTAAATTATTCTATATTAATAAAAAAAAAACCGTCAAACAGTATAAATAATGTATTTTAGAGAAGTGTCCTACTAAACGTAGACAAATAATTGCACTTATCACAGGATAATGAAAAAGAATTTTCATACTGAATTTTCACGTTATCATATTATATGAAAAATTCATGATTATCTCTCTCTTTATAAGTATACACAAATTTTAATATCATTTCACCTATTTAGTTTTTAAGAAAAAGAAGGATAAACCCAAGATTTCGACTACATCAGAAAATTGAACAAGAATACATGTCATTTGATGCACCTGTCATACAACACTCTAATCCGCTTGAAAAATCTATATTAAGAGTTTTGTTACCAAAAATATAAAAAAATTGCAGTAGATAAAAGAAGCCACGGAAAAACGAAATTTTAATTTTAAACAGAAAATGGCTGGACTCAGGACTAGAGTGTAGATCGCAATGTTCTATCACGTTTCATCTGCGGCTGAGAGTGTTTAAAGTAGCAACACAGCCCAGTCTAAAACCTCGAACTTCTATTGAAAAGTCTCAATTTTGAGCTCACTCGGAAGTGATGGAGTCGAACGTGGATCTGAGTTTTCTCCTACACGCTCTCATGCCATCTTGGAACTCCGTTAGTCCTTAATAATCAACCCCAATCTCTTCGATTTCACCGATTATACGAAAATAATGATCAATTTACAATCTTTTCCCCCTTTTATAAACTGGGTCAGGTTCCTTTGCTTACGGGGTTCTTCACTTACTTGGCCATTGCTGGATCCATTCTCCCTGGAAAAATTGTTCCTGGGGTTGCTCTACCTGATGCAACTCGTCTTCACTATCGCTGCAATGGTCAGTTATAATATGTGCATGTTAACGACAATGTGGTCGTTTTTTATATATAAATATGAAAAAGTGTTTTTGGGTTTTTAACTATGTTTACATTTTCTCAGGTCTGCTCTCGCTTCTTCTGTTGGTTGCTTTTCTTGGGATCGGTGCCAATATGGGTTTTGTGTCTCCCACTGTATGTGTTTCCTGAATTTTTCTGTTTTGTCTAGTTTTATTGGAGTGAACTCATGAAATGGAAGATGGATTAGATTGTTCACCTTTTTTCTTGAAGATTGAGGTTAAGATGTTTAATGTGCTTTTGTGGTAATTCTTGCAGGCCATATCAGACAGAGGACTTGAGTTGCTGTCCACAACGTTTCTCTTTAGTTTTCTTGTATGTAAGCTTATAATTGATATTTGCAGTGTCAAATTTTGGCATCTGATCATTTGTTGGACTAAACTTACATGCTCTATAAGTGTTTTTGGTATTAATCAGAATTGAAGTTTCGTATCAGTAATGTATGTTGATTTTTAATGTGAACTTTTATTACTTGTATTA
The DNA here is from genome assembly GCA_034642375.1 of Vigna nakashimae. Taxonomy (NCBI): domain Eukaryota; kingdom Viridiplantae; phylum Streptophyta; class Magnoliopsida; order Fabales; family Fabaceae; genus Vigna; species Vigna nakashimae. The sequence continues at coordinate 46,565,791 of CM067765.1, read as the reverse complement.
TCGGGTTGAAACTCTAATTTTGATTAGATTACACCCAAAAGCACCTGTAAAACTGAACTTGCTTGTAGTTTTGTGTCATTCATTACTTGTCATCTTTGTCTATTTAAATACTTTAAGTGACATGTATTCTTGGATTAATGTCTCTTCTCGAGATTAGCAATTTGTTCACAACTTACGGCTGATTTGAATGTTACGTTTTGATGCTAAACTAGTATAGGTTGAACATTAATTTGTTTGTTTTTCGTATTTAAGGTTTTCTACTTTTCTTCAATAGGTTACGTGCACCGATCTTGTTGTGGAGGTCATTGCTTCACCAATAATGGGTCTCATTTGTAAATACCAATTTGGTATAAATAAATTAGTTTTCAATTCCATCCTACATATATACTAAATGAAAATATGAACATATCCCATTTTATAATCAATCAACAATATAGTCTTATCCTATTGGGTGGAGTTGGCCACTTACTCCACTATTAATAAAAACGGTTAGAGTGTGGTCTTTTCAAATGGTTTGTCTGAAATTTTCTTTGACATTCCTTCACCTGTTTAATTGAACTATTCCATTGATCCATTTTTAAACTTAATTGATGAAAAGAAATTATATGCCCAATATTTGGACATTAATACCTTCTTCCTCCAGTTAGTGTTCAATCTCTTCTACCTACATTTTGGTTATCCCCTTACAATTTTGACATAAGATGGTTTATTTCAATCATCATTTATGATGTTCTTACTATTCAGCATGGCATGATAATTTTATATCCTTTTGGTTGTCAGTTTTGTTGATCTTTTGCGAATAAATGGCAGGTGACTCTGGTATTGTATTTTTCTGGTTGCGAGTCACAAAGTAAAGGTTCATCTCTAAAACCTCATATCAGTGGGAACCTGATACATGATTGGTATGTTCTAAATTGAGATTGTTTTAACTAATGGCTATTTTAATTGAGAAGTGGGGCCATCATTTTGATGTTGGAAGCATCATATATTACTTTTCATCTCCTTAAACAACAGGGAGTTGGCAGAAGAAATATGTACATGCTGTAGGTTACTCTATGACCCGTATTCTCTTCTATTGTATTTCCCTGACTCTCGGCACTGCTGCAGAATTTGTGGCTTCAAGAGATTATATTAAGTGGTAGAAAACATACTTAATTTAAGGCTTATTTAATATGTAAGTAGCTGCGTGTTCGCATTTAGAGGCAAAATGCTGTCTGTTTGCATTTTCTATGTTCTATATTTCTGTGTATGGTAATTACTGGCATGCAATTAGTAGCATGGTCAACTTTGCTCCCCAGAAGGAATTACTTTTCTATGGTTAATCTTGATGATATTTGCTTCCTTTTTTTTTTTTAAATAGGTGGTTTGGAATACAACTAAATCCTCAATTCATGGGTATTGACGTCAAGTATGTGATTTTCCCAAATTTCTTGCTTGATCTCATTTCACTTGACTGTTTTCAATTTAGGCCATGTTAAAAATATATTTTTATTCCCCATCTCTGCCATTGAAAGATGTATTTTCTTTTTCTCATTTAACTTGACTGGTTCAAATGTGATTTATGATCTTACTATGAATGATACATCTTGCCCCAACCTACCAATGAAATTTTTATCTCATCTGGAATTCCATCATGATTATTCTGAATACCTAACGGTGGCTTTTATATGATCTGTGGATTGTTCTATTCTTTTCCTTGTGAAACTTGACTCAGTTTTCCCTGCAATGTTTATTAACAACCTACATGTCTCATGTTTTGACATCCTATTTTTTAATACTGGCCAAACAGACTAAGTCTTAAAAAAAGTAGAAAGCATAAATGTGTTTTAAAGAATAAAAATTGGAATTGTTATACTGGGCACTATACTAGTAATCATATAATAGAGCAATCATGGATAAGAGATGTTTGTACTGTGTTGTAATTTTAACTTACAAAATTGATTACTAGTATAGAATGACAAATAGTTTTCAAATCGATCTTAAGACATGAATAATAATTCTTTATGTTACTTGCGCCCTCCTGCACCCTACTCTCATGGCCAGATTTTAATTTTTTTATCTTTCAATGTTTTCTCTATATTTCATCATTTGGCTAAATTTATGATAGTATCACTGTCTTTATTTTCTTCGGCTGCATATTTTTTAGATTTTTTTTTCACTTTATTTGTACAACTTAAGATTAAAAACAGAGAAATATATTTTGGAGGGCTTGAGAGATCTCTCTCATAATCTTCCATTTATAATAAAAATGTTCAAAATCAGAGTTTACGAATAAACGGAATAAACGAAAATATGAAGTGTGAAAAGTGGAATGGTGAAAATTCACTATTATGATAAATCAGAAAACTCAGAAGGTTCCAGGACCCTCTGCCGAGAGCCAAGCTCCTTAGAAGAATCGTAATAATTCTTCTCCTTCCACTCCACCAAAAACAAAACGTGTCCCCCCTCACATCCTACACCTCAGAATATATAACAACCCATACTCTTTTTCTCTCTCTTCTAACTAACACATTTCACTCACAAAGCCACGTCACCCTTTTCTCTCCTCTTATAAACTCTGCCCCACCAATTTTTATTATTTCCTCCTCCTTGGATCAAGGGTTTATTGATTTCCCTAACACCTGGGTACGTATCAAAAAACCTGATACAAAAGTACATGAAAGATCAAGGGACTGCATTAGGTACATAATCAGGTACAACTATACGTAGAGCTAATAAATTGACTGGTACACTACACCCTACTTAGTCTTAATAATGATACATAGATGTAATTTTTCTAACAGTACATAGATTTCTCATGCATGTGAAATGATTTTTGCAAACAAGATTACATTATCAGCATATTTAACGAGGTGTGAATGATGACTGAAATCAATCTGGCATTTTGTGATGGATTTAATGGATTATCAAATTGCAGATTTTTCTTTGTTAGAGCTGGAATGATGGGGTGGCTACTTATCAATTTATCTATTCTTATGAAGAGCATGCAAGATGGTACTTTGAGCCAGTCAATGATTCTCTACCAGCTATTCTGTGCAGTAATCTCAAAAACTTGAATGTCTGTTTTAAAATTAAAATGTATTATATTGTGTGTTTGACATGTGAATTTCTGCATTTATGTTCCAGCTATACATCCTGGACTATTTTGTACATGAAGAATACATGACATCCACGTGAGTTACATATGTTACACTAGAAGACTTGCGTTCTATAAATTTCATCATGCATTACTTGTCATGCTATGTTTTAAGATGATGATACTCATTCACTTTGTTGTAAATTAAAATTCTTAAATCAATGAGAAACTTTCATACGATGAATTTTTAATAAAATCTATCTTTGCATCGATCCATAATTTCTTATAAAATTCCACATTAGTTTGAAATTGTTTTCTTATGCAATTTAAATGTGTTAAAACTAACTTATAATATATTTTTCAAATGAACAACAACATCAATAAGTTGGCCATCGAAAGCAGGCTTGAAAATGGTAGGTTTTCGTGCTCTTTTCTTTTTTTAATATTTTTGGAAGGGGTGTGGTGACATTGGAAGTGCAAGCACCTGGATGGAGAAGTATACATGGCCTAGTGGATGGTCAAACTCAAACCATCACCATCACACCTCTAAGCCCTAAATACATTTACAATATTTTAGAGGAGAGGGAACGGGGTGGGGCGTCTGTGACACTAATGCTAATTTATTTAGCTGTAAAATGTCTCAGTACTTTTGCTATGATCAAGTTTGTAGCCACAATGCATGCATCACTTTATCTGTCTGCATCAAGGGAAGAAATAATAATCTTGCTACTATGGGTACTAGTACTACTACCCATTGTAGAATTTCTGAGATAATAAATTGACATAACTGAATTATATGCCATAGCTGCATTAGGTGGATGAGTAGATGTATTATCTGCTGTTCGTATTGGATAAAGCCCAGTTTTGGGTGAAACATGATTTTTAAAATTCCCTTCAAAGCATTTGATTGTAAAAGCCAGGTTGTGAACATACGAGTATAACTTATAAGTACCATGTCCAAAATACAATGGACCTATTTGGGTTAGCTTCTTTATAAGCATTTTTGGAAAAACAAAATAAGAAGGGAAAATGGAAAAAAAAAGTTATACTCTAAAATTAACTTGTACATGAGTTAAAAATCATCTTGTAGAGAAGCTACTATGAGAGAACTTTTATGAATTAGTTTATGCATAAGCTAAGACAAAATTATTTACAGAAAAGTTTACCTGAATAAACCAAATATTATGAAAACCCGGAATCTAAGTTCAGCACAGTATATACATAATTTTTCATCTAAAAATCGACAAAGATTTAACCGAACAACATTTCTCCTGAATTTTCCAGTGAACTATGATCAGGATATCCACTTGATCAATTACATATGATCCAATTCCCCTTTCTAACCTTATCATTGTTTTGTCTTTTGCAGCTGGGACATAATTGCAGAGAGATTGGGCTTCATGTTGGTGTTTGGAGATTTAGTGTGGATACCTTTCACTTTCAGCATACAGGTATTTGTCATACTTGTGGGTTTGGATGAGAAATAGAAAAATTTGAACTTCCAGTTTGTTTGTGTAAGCAGAGGAGATGTTACCTTTTTTGTTCATAGTCATACCTACAGTTGTAAACTGAACTTTTCTATATATGAACTTAGTTTCACCTCCCAAAGGTGTTTGAGGAGCTCTTTTGTTGACATTGAATACTCCATTCTGTTTGTCATCTTGATTGTGGATTAACTTGAAAGTGATTTTGGTAGATGGTCAATTACTACTTAGGTGAATTAGGTTTGTATTAGGCTAAATCTAAAGGATAGAAAATTCTTACTAATGTTATTCTTGTCCTTTATTACCAGTTGAGGATCCTATAAGGACTGAAACCCAACGGTTGGAGGATCTGCAACATACACAAGTATGATCCATAAAACACAAGCACGAACAATATTTAAAATAGAAAAAGCCTAATTGATCAAATTTTCCAATCAAATGGACTTCTGATCTTTTGCTTGGGCATGGATGGAGGTTCCATAGTGTCCGTGTTTGACAATTGTGTTGGGCTTTTCATCTATTATCTGATTTTTTTTTTCTTTGTTTATTGTATTTATGTGTGATATAACTCATTTTCTACTCTGGCCACTTTCTCAAGTTCTAACCTTTTGTGAATAAATCTCTTGGTATAAATTATATAGGACGAAGCTTGCCAATTCATGTAATCATTTTTTGTGGACACGTAAAAGAATTTAGTGAGAGGGAGTCCACTATTATTACTTGTATTGATTTCCAGAGCACACTTTTGTCTTGTCAATTTGAACTATGACATATGTTCTATTTGGGTGAATTGTGACAGTCGATGTACAAGTAATTTATTATGTACAAGTAGTAATGAATCATGATCACATCATCTATTTAGAACTTGGTATAGTAGTTTTATTAGCTGTGGTACACTCTGTATTTTAAATTGTTTCCTTAATAGGAATATTTGCTTAGGTAATTGTGAGGATTTTGGTACGTTGATTTGATCTTAGTCTTCTGACTTATTATGATTCTGAATACTAAGTCAATTATTCAAAAAATGGTATCCATGATATGCCACCTGGATATTTGCACATGTATGTAAAGTGCATGCTTTCAAATGCTTTAAATCATGTTTCTTTTCTTTCCTCTATTTCTGTACAAAAGTAAGCACGAGAGCATCAATCATATACAGTTAATTCAGTAACCAAATACTAGGTGTATTACTCATCGGTGACAAAATCAGGTCAACAAGATAACCTACTGAACTAAAAGAATTAGTTGGAAAATAATGCCAAAAGGCCTAGAAAATGGGCCTATGGAGAATTTGAATTTGTATTCCTATTAGAATAATGCTTCTTTTTCAGAGAGCAGCCCCTGACTTATATTTTCTTTAATGTGTGCATAATTACCATTACAATTGATAAATATGAAATGTGTGTTATTTATGTCTTCCTTTTAGTTTGCTTTGGTTTCTGTCTGACATTTTAGATTTCTATAAATGAGGGGACTTTCCAAATCATTTTCCAAGAGACTCTCTCTCTCTCTTGTTAATGCATGTTTTTCATATTTAAATAAGACAAATTTCTCATGCTGAATCCATATTGATTGTTTTCTTTTGAGTTTGAGCTATGGTCAAGACTTGATAGTGACCAACAAAGGTATGTACGTGCTTTAGATGCACGCTTCAAACATAGTTCACTTGTGTTGGAAATGAAACTTGCTACTGATTTAGTTAGCTCCATATTTAACTTGTGTCCATCTCTTCTGCATTAAAATCTTGCATGTATTGACAATCTGCAATTGCTATTAGGGGTGGTGGCTATTGAAGAACAATGTGGAGTTAACAACGGCTGCCATGGTAGCTAATTGCTTTGTCTTCTTGATCGGGTAACTTGTAATATGTAAAAGTGAATTCTGTAATGCATACACTCCTGAAGTGACATAAAAGAAAATTTTATGAAGACTGAAACTGATCTAATAAACTCAGCACATTTTTATCAGTAAACCTTATAAACTGTAATTTGTGTAATATAACTGTGCAGATATATGGTATTTCGAGGGGCAAACAAGCAAAAACATGTGTTCAAAAAGAATCCAAAGGCTCCTATTTGGGGTAAGCCTCCAAAAGTTGTTGGAGGCAAGCTACTAGCGTCTGGTTATTGGTAAGATTTCATTTATGTTGAAATTACAGGGTTTTAGATATAGGGGAAAGGAGAATATAGAGTAACACTCTGAAACTGATATTCAGTATGATGTTTTACAATGTGATAAAATAGATAAGCACTGACCTCGTTCATTCAAACACTAGTAACCAGACTCTTAATTCTAATGAAATAAGGAAACATATCATGAAATATAAAGAAACATGGAAATTTAAGAAACAGGAAAACTGATCCTAAATTTTGTTCGATATCTCTTTTTCTTGTTCTCTAACTAATTCTGATGTTAAGAGGCAAAAAGAAAAGATGATTGTCTTGTCATATGTTTATGGGATTCATATGCATGTCTGACTTATTTTTTGAACCCTTCATCTAGCTCAAAATTTGTGACACTTATTGCAAGAATTTATATTTGGTGCTGTCTGTGATCATTTGTCATCCTAGAGCTGGCTATTGCAAAGTTCATATCCTTATTCCTTTCCTTATTGAAGTCATCAATCTTTCTTATATTTATTCTTATTATTATGTTGAAGGGGTATTGCTAGGCACTGTAATTACCTAGGGGATTTGCTACTTGCTCTCTCCTTTAGCTTACCTTGTGGGATAAGGTGATCTCCTTAACTAGTTGCTTTATTATGTTGACATAAATCATGGATATTTGTTATTTTTCTAAAAGAAGTTAATGCCAAACAGTTGTATTTAACTCATTTTTGCAGTTCCCCAATTCCATACTTTTATCCAGTTTATCTTCTTATTCTGTTGATCTGGAGAGAGAGAAGGGATGAAACTCGCTGTGCAGAGAAGTATAAAGAGATATGGACAGAGTATCGTAAACTTGTTCCATGGAGAATATTGCCTTATGTTTATTAGGAATATAAGAATGACTTCATCTTGCCAATGCTACTAAGCATTTTGATGTAAATTGGTTCTTGGGGTTCCCAATCTTGGATCTTTTTCCTGTTTATGTATGGATTATCATGCTCATGGTTTTCTTTTTGATGGCCATCCCTTTTGATATTTCTCTTTTTGTTTTGAAATGAGAATGGCATGGTGCAAGATCCTTGGCTTATCTTACCACTACCATTAATGTTTGGAATGACATTCCTATTGGAATCAAGTTGAAGTCTCATTCCAAAGTAGTTGTTTCCTTAAAAAAAAAAAATTAAAGAACTGTTGGATTCATGGTAAGAAACAAGATGTATTGACTAGGAGGAAAGACCTTCTGGTCTGATATTGTTCATGAAAAGCCAATTTGCTTAAAAAAGAAACAAAATCCTTGTTTTTGCAGGTTCTACAGGGACGCACCAGAAGTGCTGAAATTCAACTACCAGCTCTCAATGCTCCAAATCCGTTTTCAATTTTCCGATTACAGTGAACATTGAAAATGGTAATTATAAAACTAAGACCACAACTAAGAGCATGAAGTTAACATGTGAATACACAAAAAAATTCATAACATTTTCGTTGTTACTCTCATCCTGAACAAAAGTTGAATATGCTTTTGTAAATTTCACGTGTAAGTTCACAAAAGTTGAACATTTTCGTTGTTACCCTCGTCCCTCAAATGTTTTCTTCGCATGACTAATGTATGCTCCATATGTATTAAATTTCATGTGGAGGGGACCAATTTATTTAAATAACATTGTCTTCTTTCCTTGACCTGCAAGGGATAACAAAAGTCTTTAGAATTTTAAAGTTAGCAATGATACCTTGTTCAAAAATATTTACAACACTGAATAATGTATTCGAAGCACCTCGGCTTGTTTTTGCTATTCCAAATCCCTACTCTTGTGTTACAATGAATAACATCATGGCCGATTAGGTTCTTAGTGTTAAGAAATTTAAATATTATCTTAGAATAAATAATCACAATAGAGATATATATGAATTTTCACATTGAGGAAACAATTTTATATAATGAAAATATATTGGAAGCCATCAATAGCAATCAAGAGAAAACATTCCCTTACACGAAACAAATCCTGTTTCTATAATAAAACATTCAACAACCACAAAAATACACACCCACCTCCTTAAAAGAAATAAAAGAAACATAACTAACAAAGAAAATCATCTAACTATGAAAAAAAACTACCCCTAACAATGAAACTCCTCCTAACTCGCCCAACTATCACTTACTAACTGTCATATTTATTTTTTCTAACATAAACCTTCAAAGTAGGGTTGGACACGGTTAACTAAAAAAACTTAAACTATAGTTTATCTGTACTTTTTTAAACTTAAAAAAATTAAACAAATTTTACTAAAAACTAATTATACTCATTAACAGTTCAGTTTAAGAATACTAAACTATTTTATTTTGAGTACAGTTAGGTTAACTGTGGTTTCAGTTTTCCCAATTCCTTTCTCAATCACAATTTCTCAATCAAATTAGGTTTTCCTATTTCCTTTCTCCATCAAAATTTTCTCGGACCTCTCGTTACGTCCCGTTCGTCAAAGGTTGTCGTTGAAGACTCGCTGTCGTTGAAGGTTCGTTGTCGTCGAAGGTTCGTTGTCGTTGAGGACTTGCTGTCTTCGAAGACTCACCGTCATCGAAGCCTCGTCGTTGTCGAAGGCTTTGTCGCACTTTGTCATTGTCGAACTGTTGAAGGCTCTACCACCATCGTCGAAGGTTCTGAGAACACTTCTCGTTGGAAAGAGAAGCAAATCTGCAACCCAAAGGTACAAATGTTTTTCCCTTTCCCTAGTCGCATTGTTCGATGTGATTTTCGACATTTTTTTACCTTGGCATATTTGTGTCTTATTTAGCTTTTGACAGATGAAATCGATGCTTTCCTAGTATTTTTTCTTCTTGTGTTGATTCTTACAATTTGATTATTTATATTGACTTCTAAAGTCCTTTCGTGTTGAAATGATTTGCGAAATAACTGCATTTTACAAAGAATGCAGGGTTCTTCACAAACATCTTCTTACTTGTATTTAGCTTGATTGCTAGGTGTTGTTTAGGGCTAAAATTGACTGAAGAAAAGTTTCCAAGCATATCATTATGTTAACTTTCCATAGAAGGAATATATCTTTGGATTTCCTAAAGTAAAGACCATAATTCAGTGGCTTATATCTTTGGGTTCTTGACCCAGTAATGTTCTGGCATGGCTGCTCTTATTTCAGCAATCTTGAATGGTAGAGGAGCACTGGGATCAAAATCTTTGGGGTGCCATTTGCAGCATAGGCTAAAGGCTCTGTGTCTTTAACCATTTATGCTAGGTTCCGTGGTTCTCGGATTTAGGGATGTGTGGTGGCTGAGTGGGGTAGTGGCTTTATGCTCTGTAGTCCAGAAAAACCAAGAAGCATAAATCTTGGAAAAATTTACTTACGGGGTAGTGCATTTCTATAACTGCAGGTTGTAACAATTGTAATAATAATAATATAATAACACCTAAACTTTGTACTTTTACTTTATTTGCTTCTCCACTATTTATGTTTGTTACCAATAAGGAGTATTGGTAAATCTTGAAGAAAATTGTTTTGATGATGCTGCAAGAAGTTTTAGTTGAAGAAGATATTAGAATTATTTTAAAGCAATTTGTAGAAATTAAATATAGTAGGAAAGTCTTGTAAACTTTGTAAAACTTGCATTTTTAACTGCCATAATCGATTATGGAATGACAATAATCGATTATCGCAAGTCATCCAGGAATAATCGATTATCACCTTATATAATCGATTATCACATTTTTGAAAACCTGCAACGGACTTGAATAATCGATTATCACTTACAATAATCGATTATTTGTAGCAGTTGAGACTTAACTTTAGATATTCAGAACAACTAGTTATATATTGGGTTTATGTGAAGATCAAAGTAACGTTGTTGAACAGAAGCTCTTGCAGAATACTGTTTGTCAGAGGAAGTTCTCAGAAGCTATAGTTCAAGTTCCCTTGCTTGGTCTCGTGAACAGGAGAGGCTCGCGTGTCGTGTGTCGATAGTCGGAGCAAGCTCTCTTCGAGTTAGCAAGGTGCTCTGCCTGGTCTCGTGAATAGGAGAAGCTCGCGTTTCGTTTGTCGATAGTCGAAGCGGTTCTCTTCGAGTTGGCAAAGTGTTCTTCTTCCGGTTCGTTCGTCGAAGGAAGGTTTATTTATCTGCTTTATTCACTATTTGTTGTAAGTTGTGAAACATCTTTTTAGTGGAATTGTTAATCACTTTTTATAGTGATTAACGACTGGACGTAGATTCTGTTGAATCGAACCAGTATAAAAATTACTCGTGTGATTTTCTATTCCCTACACTCTTTATCTTTTACGCATATCAACTGTTCGATAATTTTTCTGAAAGAAAATTGATTTTCTAAAAACAGACCAAATTATCTTAAAAAGGTGACTGAACACGCTTTCTGCTACTCTAGCTTTATTCTGTTGCGTTACACTCTGTCTGGTACCAACCAACAACGTTGCTTTGCCTATAACAACTCACAAACCATGTTCCAGGTTTCAAAACACAGTTACAATTACACCTTACTATTCTACCTTTTTTTTTTCTTTTACTTTGTAAGGTAAATAATGTTATTTATATTAAAATTGTAATAATTATGATTAACATGTTGATTAATATTGTTCAATGTTTATATTAACAATTTTTCTCTATTTAATTATGGTTAATTAACAGTTTTTCTCTATTTAATTGTTTCTAATTTATGAAAACATTAAAGAACTTCTATATGAAGATGAGAAAAAAGGTTGCATTTTAGTAAATATTTTAATTAGCTTCAAAATATAGTATTTTTATACTTTAATATATTAAGAGCCTGAATAAAATTATTCTAGTTGAAATTGGATTTAGTTCATACATTAAAAATATTATAAATTAAATTTCTAGGTTCATAGGAAGTGAAAGTAGTGTTTAGTGGGTGTTTTATGATTTGAATATGATGTTTTGTGGCTATTTTAAGTAGGTGCAATTTTGGAAAAGAGTTGATATTGTTCAACTTTTTTAAATGATATAAAGGTTATGTGATGGATAATGAATCTTTTTATTATGTTCTAATGCTAAATTCTCAATTATATGAATATGATATTATTGTGTATTTCAATTTCCATATATCTTATATGACTATGTTTGTATGGGCTGGAGTGGATTTGATTGTGCTCCTTGTTAAAGGTTATGGCAGACCATTATTAATGATTTCAGTTTCCATATATCTTGATTTGAGTTTATTAAAGTAAATGAAATAATAATTGTTTTTTATCATTCTGGAAGCTTCCAAATCTTAAGTATCATCCATTAGTGACACATTTAGGTGAATATAAGTTGAGATTCAGTGTTAACATTTCCAAAAGTTTTATGCTTTTAGTGAGTGTTGTCTTTGTTAATATTTCACATGAATGAATTATTTTGTTAAAATTGTAGCAAAGCACCTACATGTAGGAGTGTACCACACAATTAAGTGGGGTTCCCATCACAATGAACTAGAGTTTCCCATTGGAATTGGAATGATTTCTGCCATCCCATTTCTAGACACCTTCTTGGAAATTTCTGAATTTGTTTTCAGAGTTTATCACAACACTTTCATCAATGTAGTGACGTGATTTTTGAATTTGTTTTCAGACCCTATATCATCATCATTTAGATAAATTTGCCTTTTGTTTGATTGAACTCTTAATTAATGTAGTGACGTGAATGTCAGAAACGGTAGAAACCCTCACACCAAATACTTCTGAAATGGATCATTTGCCTCCTTGTATCGATTCATCGTCAATTGAGAATAGTAAGGGTCGATCAGATGTGTGGGGACATTTTACTAAACAAAAACCTTATTCCGAGAAGAAGGCCAAATGCAATTATTGTGGTGATTTGATTAAATATTTGGCTGGAACAAGCGGGATAAGGAATCGTTTGGCGATAGTAAAGAAAATCCTAATAGAGAAGCATTCAAAAGGCAAAAGCTTTTATCATCAACTACAGAAGTTAGTGTTAGCTCTTCACCAACTATTTCTAAATTTGACCAAAATGCATCTCGAATGAATTTGGTGGAGATGTTTGTGAAGTTCGAGCTTCCTTTTCAATTTGTGGAAAATGAGGACTTTCGTGACTTTGTATGGTCCTTGCAACCACAATTTGAAATCCCATCCCGCACTACATTGAGGCGTGAAATGTGGGAACTCTATGAAGAGGAAAAAGCAAAGTTGAAAATGTTTCTATCAAAGCAGTGCGAGAGGGTTTGCTAAACTACAGACACATGGACTTCAATCCAAAACCTAAATTACATGAGTTTAATAGCTCATTTTATTGATAATGATTGGAAAGTTCAAAAGAAAATTTTGAATTTTTATCAAACAACGGGACATTCAGGGTAGCTCATTCCTAAACATGTTGAGGCTTGTTTGAATAATTGGGAGTTGAAGCGAGTTCTTAGTATCACCGTAGATAATGCTACAACAAATGATGTTGGGGTCCAATACCTCAAAAGAAGGATGTTATCATGGAATTGTCTTGTCTTAAAGGGAGAATATCTTCATATGCGTTGTTGTGCTCATATATTAAGTTTGATTGTAAAGGATGGCTTAAAAGAGATCAAAGATTCAATTTCAAAAATCCGGAGTGCAGTTAAATATGTGAAATCTTCTCCCACTAGATTTGCTAGATTCAAGGCATGTGCTGAACAAGAGGGAATTTCTTACAAAGGTATTGTTTGTCTTGATGTTGAAACTAGGTGAAATTCAACTTACTTAATGTTAGAGGCAAGCTTGAAGTACAAAGATGACTTTGTCTTGCTAGATATGCAAGATAAGAAATTTAGTGTTGAAATGGCCAAAAGTAATGGTGGTGTGCCATTAGAAGAGGATTAGGAATATGCGAGGTCTATTCTACCATTTTTAAAGATGTTTTATGACTCTATTGTACGCATTTCTGGTTCTTCTTATGTCATGAGTCATATGTATATAAAGGAGGTGTTTGGAATTGGTAAAAGGATTCGACAATATTCTAAGAGTAGTGATGTGAGCATAAAATTGATGGCAATGAGGATGAAGGGCAAGTATGAAAAATATTGGGGAAATCCTAATGGAATTAATATCTTATTATTGATTGTTGTTGTGCTTGACCCTAGGATTAAGTTGGATTTTGTTAATTACTTCATTAACTACTTCTTTGAATCTAGTATGGCTAGTGAATTGAAATCAAAATTATTGTCATCTTTAAAAACACTTTATGAACAATATCAAGGTATTGAGGAGGGTTCTCAAAGTAGCCAACAAGAATCTCAACTAGATGATGATGATGATGATCCTCATGGCATGAGTTTCTACCTAAGAGCTACAGGATGTAGATTTCATTATAAATCAGAGCTTAATAAATACTTGAAAGAGGATCCTGAACCTTATATGAAGTCAGTTGAGCTTGATATTTTACATTGGTGGAAAGTCAACTCGACTAGATTTCCTATCCTTGCGAACATGGCTGGAGAGGTGTTAGCCATTCCTATCTTTGTCGTAGCATTAGAGTGTGCATTCAGTATAGGAGGAAGAATGGTTAGTCCTTATCGTAGTTGCCTAAGCCTAAAATAGTGGAAGTGCTTGTTTGCACACAAGATTGGTTAAAAGGAACACCTTTCCCTATACTTTTTGATGAGGATCCTAAAGAACTTGATAAATTTGAGCAAGGTGAGATTATATAACAAATTTATATATTTTTTAATTTATATTTTAAGTGTTCAAAAATTATGAAATATTTTATTTTATTTTTGTAGAGATAACCTCTAAAGATGAAGTGGGACCTTCAAGTGCGGCTATTAATTTGGATGATTGAAGCTTTGTCACAATTTGTTAGTTATATAAAGTACATGAGCGTAAGACTATAACCTTAATTCTTTGTTTTTCGTGTTGTTTTGTTTTGGAAACGATACACAAATTCTCAATACTATTTTTTAAAACTACTACCTTTAATGTTAATTTCAATGTTGTGCTACAGGATAATTCATACATTGAAAGCTACATAAGCACCATCGGAGTTGATTTTGTGAGTACAATATAGCACCTTTTTAACTTGTCATTTCAGATTGTTGCTCAATTGATCATCATTTTACTTTGTGCAGAAAATTCGCATTGTTGAGTAGGATGGGAAGACAATTAAACTAAAGATTGTATGTATGTATTTGATTGGCTTGATATTATTTTTCAGAATAGAATTCCCTCAAAGCAGCTTTTCCTCTTGTTTCTTGCTTTTTCTAAAGATTGGGATTACCAAATATGCATAACAGGTTTATTACCAAATAGGCCTCCACTTTGTTCCTTTATGTTTGACCTCTTTACCAAGCTTATACTTTATTAATTTGGATGTTCTATAATTTTGTATAGTATATATACCATGTTTCTCCTTTTATGAAACCAAGTGGTTGGTATCTTCTATCTTTAGTGGATTTTAGTTTGGTCAGTGTTTGGTGGTTCATCACATGACAAGTTCTATAATTATTAGTCAGTGTGTGACTGATAATAGGAAAAGGTTGAAATGGGAAAACTTGGTTGGATGTTTGACAAGTTGTGCTTCCTTCTTGTTTAAACACTTGCTTATGTGTTAATTCCATGGAATTTGAAGATGATGCGTTTGAGAGCAAGCCTTTGATTGACAGTGGTAGTGATCTTAAACTAAGACTCAAGGATGTAGTTCATGGAAAGCAGACATTGGCTTTCATTCTAATTTATAGTTAGTAGATTAGTTTTAAATTTCAGCTTTGCATAGTAATTGTTTGTATTGTTTTTAAGCTTTCTAAATTAATTTGTTATTAGACAGTGGTAAAATCAAATTTTAGAACTAGTGCAGTTTTATTAATGCAATTTTACTAGTTAGGGTCGTAGTTATTAGTGTTGTAGAGTTAGTGCAGTTCTTGGTTAAAAGTATTATAATTCAGTTCAAAATTAGTATAGTTAGTAGTTCAGTTAAGTTTATATTGTAGTTTAGTACAGTTTAGTATAGTTCAGTTTAGTACAATTTGATAAAACAAAAAACAGTTCAGTTCAGTTTAGACAAACTAGTTTTTAGTTCAATACAATTTTTAGTAGTGCAGTGCAGTTCAGTTTGATTTGCCCACCCCTACTTCCAAGACCTATCAATATTGTCAAGGGTCTAAACAACCTTGTCTACAAGGTTGAAATTAGGAAATTGATCTCTAATCAGTGCTTCGTCTTCCCAAGTTACGTTGTCAAGACCCCCTTCCTTCCATTCAGTAGCATTGGAACATTGAGGCCTTACAAAGAGTGTAATCTACGATCTAAAACCTTGAGAGGGACACAACTTGGTTCCTTGTACTGTAGCTCACTTGATAATTCCTTCTATACTGACAAATGGTGATTCCCCATCGTTGGCTTAAGTTGGGCAACATGAAAAACTGGATTTATCCTTGTTGATTCTAGCAACTTGGCCAACCTACCTTAGGACTAGAAAAGGCCCATAATACCTGGGTGCAAGTTTAGGATGTAATATGGTAAGCATAAACATCTATTTATGAGGTCTAATCTTCAAAACCACTCAATCTCCCACCTAAATTATGGATGAGTCGCTTTCTCTTATTAGCAAATTTCACCATCTGATATTGGGCTCGTCCAAGGTGAAATTTCAATTGCTTGAGTGGCTCATGCCTATCTCTAAGGTTATGCACTACAACTTCAATTAAAGTTTCACCTGGAACAAAATGAGATAATGTAGGAGGTAGACAACCATAAACTGTTTCGAAAGGTGTACATTTAGTTGATGCCTGAAAACTAGTATTGTACCAATATTCAGCCCATGGAAGAAAGGAATTTCAAGTCTTTGGTTTTTCATAATTGAAACATCTTAAATATGTTTTCAAAGTTCTATTCAAAACTTTAGTTTGGCCATTTGACTAAAGATGGTAAGATGTACTCATCAATAATTGAGTACCCTGAAGATGAAATAGTTCCTTCCCAAATAAACTCATAAAAAGAGGATCTCGGTCACTTACAATGGAAGAAGGAATGCCATGTGTCACACCACCTTTCTTACAAACACTACAACCAATGACATGTCTAAATAAGGATGTTTTAAGGAAATCTAATGACCATACTTATTCAATTTGTCTACCACCACCAAGACTGCATCATACCCATTTGATTTGGGTAATCCCACAATGCAATCCATATTGATGTCATCCCAAATGGCCTACAAAATAGGCAAGGGTTGTTGAAAACCCTAAGGTGAAGAAGTCAATTATTTGTGTTGTTGACACATCAAACAAGAAGCAACAAATTTTGTTACATATTTCTTCATACCTATCTAATATAGAGTTTGGGCCAATTTCCTATAGGTTTTAATTCAATAGTTGTTAGTTCTTCCAATTTACGTGACAACACATCAACAACCTTATTAGTTACACCAAATTTGTATTCAATCTCAAACTCATAGCCCAAAAGCTTGGTTAACCAATTTCGTTGATTTTAAGTGGTTATGCATTGTTCCAACAATTACCTTAAACTCATTTCATCCGTACGCACCACAAATTTTTGCCCCAACAAATATGGTCTCCAATGTTGACTAGAAAGAACGAAAGTCATCAAGTCCTTCTCATATATAGATTTGGGCATGAAGAATCATTTAAGGCTTTGCTAAAATAAGCAACAGGCCTTCTATTCTGTTATAAAACTACCCCGATACCTCTTCCAGATGCATCACACTCCACATGAAAAATCTGTGAAAAATTTGGTAATGCCAACAATGCTGTTGTAGTCAACGCTATTGTAGTCAGAGCAATTTTAAGAACTTGCATGGCTGTTTTTCCTTTTTGAGTCCATTCAAATTGCCCATTCCACAACAGATCTGTCAATGGCTTAGCAATCTTCCCATAATCTTTAATAAATCACATATAAATCTAGTTAGCCCTAAGAATCCTCTAAGAGCTTTGATATTATGTGGTTCAGGCTATTCTTTTAATACTTCAAACTTCTCTGGTTCCATCATCACTCCTTTTCGTCAAATAGCATGAGCCAAAAATCTAATTTGTTGCCTACCAAAATCATACTTCTTATTGGCATACAGTTGTTGTTGCCTCAATGTTTGGAGAACTTGCTTTAGATGGTCCTTATGCTCCCCTCGTGAATTGCTGTAAATTAAAATATCATCAAAGAAATTTAATACACATCTCCTAAAAAACTGCTTCAATATCGTGTTCATCAAACATTGAAAGGTGGCAGGAGCATTAGATAATCCTTATGACATCACCAAGAATCCATAATGCCCTTGATGAGTCTGGAAAACAATCTTTGGAATATCTTTCTCCTCCATTATGATTTGGCGGTATCTAACCCTCAAATCTACTTTAGAGAAATAAGTAGCCCCATTTAATTCATCCAACAACTCCTTGATAATTGGAATGGGAAATTTATTTGGAATAGTGGCCTTATTCAAGGCCCTATAATTGATACAAAACCTCTAACTTCCATCTTTTTTCTTCACTAAGATAACAGAGCTTGAATATGGATTGTTACTTGGCCTTAAGATCCCAAAAGTTAACATTTTCGATACACTTTTTTCAATCTCTATCTTCAGCAAATTGGGATATCGATAGGGCCTCACATTCATAGGATCCACACCTACATTGATAAGGATTTGATGGTTCATTGGCCTGTTAGGAGGTAATCTGTAACATCCCGATTTTTCAAGATGTCACGGTGTAAAAATTTTTCACAAGGTACTTCCATAAAACAATCCTTTAGTACAATCAAACTTTATTTAATTAAAATGCGGAAGCAAAACATAATTATAAACGTCTGTTCAAAACAACAATATCAAATAATCTCTTTTACAATAAAATACCAAGTCTGGAAACTTTTAAATAGAATAAATGATCATTCCCAAAATAAAGATCCCAATTCTCACGTTTGCTACTTCGTTCCAGTCTTATGTGCAACGCCATCTACTTCCGTACAAGTACGATCATCGTGGGTGGAAACCACAACCACAACATGCTAGGGTGAGCTACCAGAAATGTCATAACACATAATATAAATAATCATGTTAACTATAAAGTATATAACCCTACAACATATTTCATCACAACATCAACATTACAACCAATCCATTCATGACTCAATGTCGTTTCCTTATACTGTGTCATCATAACCTGTTATCACTAGTAGGAGACCTGTTCCCAACAGGGCAATTCGAGTTGTCTTCCATCGCAATTTCCGACTTATCTCCCCGTCTCCTCAAGGAATTAAGAGTAAAAACTTTGGTGGTAAACACCCGTCGAGCACTATACTCACACGAGGCGAAGTCATTTGAGCGAGACATTCACATCCCCTCGTAGAGGGAAGTTACACTTGAATCACTATCTCTAAACGAGAGTCCAACACATTATTACCGTAGCTTAGTACGAAAAGTTCATCCATGACCGGCCATAGTACAAGGTAATAACAGTTTCATATTCACATCACACATTAATACACATTCTGAATAACATGCATTGCTCACCAATCATAAGGTTTATAACATCTTCATCATTACACTTCATGCATAATCTCAATATTATACATCAACCCATCAATTACAAGTAGGGATGGCAACGGGTCGAAACGGGCATGGATAGTGCCTACCCACAACCCGACCTGCTACCCCCACAGATAAACGCTTAAAAAATATCCACAGATATTTTAAAACCCACGGATACCCATGGACACGCGCGGATACCCGCAAATATTTTAAAAAATATATTTTTATAAATTATTAAAATAAATTTTTAAAAAATATATAATATTATAAAAATTAAATTAAATATACATTAAAGTTTAATATTAATTAAATTTAACCTTATAAAATATAAATTAATGTTAATTTTGATTAAATATAACTTAATAAAATATAATTTTTTTTTGCGGGTAGTGGATATTCGCGGGTACGGATAGTATAATATCAGCACCCGACCCATTTATAAGCGGATATTAAAATACCCGCTACTCGCGGGTAGTAAATATTAGCGGATACAAACTATCTATCGCGGATTTTATCCGCAGATATCCACGGGCGCAAATTTTTTTGTTATCCCTAAACACAAGGTTCATAATACAATCTCAATACATTCCACATTAATTTTCAATAGTAGGCATTAACTCATCAACAACATGCATTATTCATTAATCACAAAACTTATAGCGCAATTATCATTACTTTGCAAACATAGTCTCATAATTATAAATTAACTCACCGATCAAGATTTATAATATAAATTGATGGGGTTGTCGCAACCCATACAAATTTGATGTGCATTAAAGAATGCAGTATAGTGATAGGAAGTGACTCCTAGGTCGTCTCTCAAGGACCAAATGTGGTTCAGTCAATAGGTTACACTTAGTGGGGGGTTTTGTGAAAGATTTTGTGAATGCAAATGACGAAATTAAAAGTGAGAATTAAACACAACTGAATACAATAGGAAACAATAAAGTAAATGAAAACATTAAACCAAACAATCCTAAACCGCACATCAGCCAATTAATTAAATTGGACTTGAAAAATGGATGAGCTAATAAAATGAAATAAAACCAAACAAACTAGTGACTAAAAACACATTAAAGAGCTAGCCTATGAGACCGAATGGTCTATACTAGCCTTGGAAGCACTAGATGCATAAAGTAATTAAATACATAAACTAATTAAATGCATAAACCATAATCAGCAAAAATGAGACTTCAAACAACACATCATGCACCTTGCAGCAAATGAATCACCGAGCTTCTAAATTAAAAGAAAATAAACACCGCGTTGCACCAAGCATTTAATCACCGCTTCTGCCTCAACGATTGTGGACATGAATTGTGTGCCTCTTCCTAATGTCCTATGCTTCCTCTACAGCCCGACCGTGACACCACTCCTCTCAACATGCTGGCTTTGGAGCTCTCCATCAAAGACGTGGTAATGTGACAGTGTGCGCTGTTCTTCCTCCCATAATTAGCAGTTGGACGTTTCTACAGCAGCAAGCACACCACAATGCTAGACGTGACAACAACTTCCAAATGAATCAGCGTGCGTGGTGCTCCCTGGATGCGTGCTTCTTTTCAAATGGAATTAGCATTGTGCTTCCTAGAGCTAAACATGTTCCTGCCCCTTCCGTGACACCTCTGCTTTCTAAAGTGAATGAATTCCTCTCCACCTAACGGCTACATTCTCCACGTCTCTACATCACTCATGTGCATCTTAAAATGAAGAAAATGAATGCTCATTCACGTGCTGGACGTCGTGCACACCGCTGCAGCATCCACTCCTCTCCGTCAACGTGTTGGAATCAAAAGAAGAAAAGAACATTCAATAAAAATGTGTTGTACCGAAAATGAAAAGGGGCGGAAAGAAATGAAACCAAAATGAAAATGGCAGTGTGTAAAATCAGTAATAATAACCAGCGTTCACATTTTTTCCCAAATAAAAACGTTCCCAGCCAAAGATAAAACACATGAGCGTGGCGGCTAGTTGCTCCCTCCAATTCCCTGGGCCGGGTGTACTACGAAAAAATGAATCATCGCATGTGCTTTTCTCCTTTGTGCCTTGCTGCTCCAGATTAATTCCCATGGGTCGTGACCTGTTGCTTTCTGCTTTTTTTCCTCTCAGTGGTTGCTCCTTTATTCTCCACTAGACTAGCTGCTGCCTAAAGCTTAACATCATCCCTCTCCTTCACGTGTGCACCCCCAAAATTCAATTAAAAGTTGAGCACGTCATAGCTGCTGTCCGTGTGAAGGCTTATTGGATCTGTGTGCTTCTTTGCAGCCATAAAGAAATGTGCTTTTCAAAACAAAATTGAATGAACAATGCTCCCAGGCCGTGACCATTTGCGTAGAGTGCAACATGAAGAGTGTGAAGATAGCTGGAAGTGTGAAGTCGGCATGGAGCATCACCAACCGCACATCCTCTCCAAGCCTAAATGAATGCACCCCTTTCTATTGTGGGCCATAGAACCACTTCAATTTGCTTGTGCCAGTAGCAGGACCGTGAAGCACCTCCTTCCGTAGCCTTGCTGGACCAACTACTGCCAGGCTGTGACACCTCCATTCAAAGACGTGGCAGCCTCCTTTCTTCCATGTGCACCTCCTTCACGTGTTGAGGCTCTCCGTGTGCACCTCCCGTTGCTAGACGCTGAACCAGGCCGAGTGAATGTTGGATGTGAAGCCCATCATGTGTTGCTGTGTTGGACGCTGTTTATTTGTTCATGGGCCGTGACACCACACTGCTAGACCATTTCTCCAAGAAATAAAAGGATTGAATTCTCCTCATGTGTGTAGCGGTTGCACACTTCTTTTGTGGAGAGTCTTGAATTATGTGACAACCCTCCAAATGTCCCAAAATATTATCCAACAATTTCCTTGTAATTAATAATGCAAATAATTAACCTTAAATAATTCAAATTAATTAAAATAAGAATTTATGATCAAATTAAGAACAATTAGCAAAAATGAGAAAATACTGGACATTCAAGCATAATTCCCTGATTAAATATAACACAATAAGCTAAGTGAAATCAAGAAAATATTGACTCATCAAAATAGACCACACTTAGTCTTTTGCACTCTTGGGCAAAATCAAGATGCAAATCAAGGAATAGTTCAGAGGACATCAAGGGTATGACACAAACTCAACACACAACAAACAAAGACTTACAAGGAAACAAACAAATTACATAGTCCTCAAGGAATCTGAACAAAGAATAGAAGTAGAAAATATCCAACACAAAATCAAGGAAAGCAGATACTCATGAAATTATCCAAGCAATTCAAAGCATGGCAAAATGATCAATCAACTCAAGAGGTGAATCAAAAGCAACAGAACCTCATAGATGCACTATCAGTGTTTCTCTCAAGTGTCTAGGGTAAAGAATTTCAACTCAATCCACTCAATAAAGCAAGCAACAACAAACTTGGTAAGCCTCTAAATCAACACTCAAAACATATGCATGTTCAAATCAAAAGGTCTTTTATGGATGTAATGGGACCAAGAACAAGGGAGGATAACATATGGATGAGAAGCTATAAACCAAAAGAAATAGAGGAGCAATAGGGAACAAGTGTAAACATAGTCAAATCACACCCAAACCTCTAATTCAATCCTCTTCTTGACTCCGTCATTCACAAACAAATTTTTTTTTATTTTTCTCATTTTTTTGTATTTTTTTTCTTTCTCATCTTGTCTCTTTTTATTTTCTCTATTTAGGACTCAACTATAAGACACAAGATACACAACAATTTACAAAAATGAAACAAGAAGAGGAACCAACTAGCCAATTCATCAGAATTCCCAAGGAGACCACACTTGTTCCCAAAACACTTCCAAAGCTCCAAAATTCCCTAAGGCTAAGGTAATCATGGTTTTTTCACATAGGTCTAGTGTATGAGCTTCAAAACAAGGAGAATGGAAAGCATAGGCTCAAAAGGGTTATCAAATGATCACAGTAAGGTAAGCTTATTTGGCTAGAGAGGCTCAAGAACAAAACTGCCTTTATCCCTTCCAAACATGCATATCAATCAAGAATTATCAACCAAAGTCAAGCCAAGGCATATGTGCAAGCAATCAAGAGACATATCACACACAAGAAAGACATAAAGTGGCTCAAATCTCACATAAGGTACTTTTGTCACAATCAATTCAACTCTCAAACATCATAATCATCTTCCAAGCAGAGAAAAGCAAGGATTTCCAACCAATCAGAGTATCAATGAAGTGAAAGACACATCTACAACCTAAACAAAGTCCAAAAATCAAGTGAAACATGTAAAACTGTACACAAGACAACAAAAACTACCTAGAAAAGAAAAAAAAATTTACACGGAAAACAAAAACTATCAAAGAAAAATCAGAATCTCCCCCAAAAGACCACACTTAAACTACACAGTGTCCTCAATGTGTCATAAGCATAAGATCAAAAATCAGAACAGTGAACAGATCATGGACAAGTGAAATAAAAGTATGGAAAGGGGAAGAAGGGAAAAGAAAACTCCTCTGGTCATGGTGGCAGTTGCCAATTTTGGACTATCAGCAAGGAAGTCTTGAGGAGGAACTGCTTCATCCTCCAAATTTGATCAAGCAAGGAAATGTCTTCCACAGCTGGATCTAAGGAGCAGTGATTGTTGATGAGCGGGTTCAGGTAGTGCCTATTGTCCTTGAAGTTTTTGTGCATGCGAACACCTTTATTTTCTACTGTGAGTGTTTGTTGATCAAATTCATGTGTACCTCCTGCAACATGGTTAGTGCAATGTGACTCCAAAGAAATGACACGTAGAGGTATAACACCCAATTCCAATTTATTAGATTGAACCTCAATTATACTCTCAGAACGTGAATCACTTTCAAATTTAGAAACAATATCAACAACAGACTCATATTTATGTTCAGTGCATGGATAAAAATTTGTTTCTCATCATGCAAAGAGTGGAAATGAAAAGCATGCTCATCAACAATATAATCATCAACATACCCCTAAACATCATAATCATCAACATAATCAAATTGAGGTATGTTTACCTCCACTTCCCTAAAGATTGGTAAAGTGGTGGAAGATGAAAGTGGTCTACCTGGCTCAAAGGTGTTACTTATACCTGCCTGGTCCTTAAAATCTTTATCATGATCTATCTCCTCAAGCGCAAGAGCAGGGACATCTGAAGGTGGGAAAGTAGGTGGCGTAGTAGTAAACTCATGACTCTACTCCCCATCTCCTACGTTGATGGCATTAACATCATCTGGAAGCTGAACAGTCTGAAATGACAATTCCTCAAAATGTTGAGACTGTTCCTGAGCAAGTTGAATAGCCATCTGCCCTATCTGGCCATTCAAGCTTTGAATGAATGCTCTGGTCTCTTGCATGAACTCAATGTTCTGCATGGGCATCTGCCTCAGTAACTCCTCCAATGAAGGCTCAGAAGTAGAATGTTGAGGAGCTATTTTGGCAGGAGCATCATATTGCTGACTTTGGTATTGTTGGACAAGTGGAGGCATACAAGCATTCTGAGATGGTGCTTCTTGATATTGTTGTGGAGCATCATACCATCCCAAGCTAGGTTCATTCCATCCAGGATCGTTGCTGTAAACATACTAAGCATGGAAGAATTTATCCAAGAACATATGCTTAAGATCTTCCCAAAAAGTGATGGATCCTGGAGGAAGACAATACAGCCAATCCCTTGCTGCTTCTTGTAATGAATGTGGGAATGCCCTTAAGAACATGTCATCAACCAGGACATGTGGAGGTTTCATTGAAGAGCAAATGAAGTAGAATTCCTCCAAATGTCTATGTGGGCATTCACCTGCAAAACCATGAAACTTAGGCAGCAAATGTATCAGTCCAAAGGTGAGAACGTAATGAACATCATCCTCATTAAGTGAAACTGGCTCCCAAAGAGCACTCTCAAGAATGGAAGGATAAGTCATATTGTTCTTAACATAGAAATCAGCATGAGAACCATAATCAGAGTAACATGCAGAAGGAGAATCATAGTCATACGCAAGGGCAGAAGAAGCAGTATTCACAAAATCAAAATAGGTAGACATGGAAAAAGAAAAAGGGAAGATAGAAAGGAAATCCTAAAAATTACAAAAACAAACAAAACACAACACAATTAAACATGCGACACGCACACACAATAACGCACACACAAAACAAAACATCACACTCACAACACAAGACAAAAAACAACGCACACTAACACAACAAAAGACCTAAGACCGAACCGTTGGTCCCTGGCAACGGCGCCAAAATTTGATGGGCTGTCGCGGCCCAGACAAATTTGATGTGCATTAAAGAATGCAGTATTGTGCTAGGAAGGTACTCCTAGGTCGTCTCTCAAGGACCAAATGTGGTTCGGTCAATAGGTCGAACACTTAGTGGGGGGTTTTGTGAAAGATTTTGTAAATGCAAATGACAAAATAAAAAAGGAGAATTAAACACAACCGAATACAATGGGAAACATTAAAGTAAATGAAAACATTAAACCGAACAATCCTAAGCCGCACACCAGCCAATTAATTAAATTGGACTTGAAAAATGGATGAGCTAATAAAATGAAATAAAACCAAACAAACTAGTGACTAAAAACACATTAAAGAGCTAGCCAATGAGACCGAATGGTCTATGTTAGACTTGGAAGCACTAGATGCATAAACTAATTAAATACATAAACTAGACTTCAAACAACAAACCAAGCACCTTGCAACAAATGAATCACCGAGCTTCTAAATTAAAAGAAAGAAAACACCGCGTTGCACCAAGCATAATCACTGCTTCTACCTCAACGATTGTGGACGTGAGTTGTGTGCCTCTTTCTAATGTCCGTATGCTTCCTCTCCAGCCCGACTGTGACACCACTCCTCTCAACGTGATGGCTTTAGAGCTCTCCACCAAAGACGTGGTAGTGTGACAGCGAGCGATGTTCTTCCTCCCATCATCAGCAGTTGGACGTGTCTACAGTAGCGAGCACACCACAATTTTGCACGTAACAGCAGCTTCCAAATGAATCATCGTGTGTGGTGCTCCCTAGACGCATGCTTCTTTTCAAATGGAATTAGCATTGTGCTTCCTAAAGCTAAACGTGCTGTTGCCCCTTCCGTGACACCTCTGCTTTCTAAAGTGAATGAATTCCTCTCCACCTAGCAGCTACATTCTCCACGTCTCTACATAACTCATGTGCATCTTAAAATGAAGAAAATGAATGCTCATTCACGTGCTGGATGTCGTGCACACCGCTGCAACATCCATTCCTGTCCATCAACGTGTTAGAATCAAATGAAGAAAAGAACATTCAATAAAAATGTTGTACCGAAAATGAAAAGGGGAAGAAAGAAATGAAACCAAAATGAAAATTGCAGTGTGTAAAATCAGCAATAATAACCAGCGTTCACATTTTTTCCCAAATAAAAACGTTCCCAGCCAAAGATAAAATGCATGAGGGTGGCGGTTGGCCCTCAAATTCCCTGGGCCGGGTGCACTGCTAAAAAATGAATCACCGCATGTGCTTTTTCTCGATGTGTCTTTCTGCTTCAGATTAATTCCCATGGGTCGTGACCTGCTGCTTTTTTTTTTTTCCTCTCGGTGGTTGCTCCTTTATTCTTGGCTGGACCAGTTGCTGCTAAAGCTTAACATCAGCCCTCTCCTCCACGTGTGCACCCGCAAAATTTAATTAAAAGTTGAGCAGGTGATAGCTGTTGTCGGTGTGAAGGCTTCTTGGATCCAAGTGCTTCTTTCCAGTCATAAAGAAATGTGATTTTCCAAAGGAAATTGAATGAACAATGCTCCAAGGCCGTGACCATTTGTGTGGACTGCAGAATGAAGAGTGTAAACATAGCTGGAAACGTGAAGTCGGCATGGAGCATGCACCCTTTTCTATTGTGGGTCGTAGCACCACTTTAATTTGCTTGTGCCAACAGTAGGACCGTGAAGCACCTCCTTCCGTAGCCTTGCTGGACCAGCTATTGTCAGACCGTGACACCTGCTGGACCAAGGCCGTGACACCTCCATTCAAAGACGTGCACTCCTTTCTTCCATGTGCACCTCCTTCACGTGTTGAGGCTCTCCATGTGCACCTCCCATTGCTAGACGCTGGACCAGGCCGAGTGAATGTTGGATGTGAAGCCCATCATGTGTTGTTGTGTTGGACGTTGTTTATTTGCTCATGGGTCGTGACACCACACTGCTAGACCATTTCTCCAAGAAATAAAAGGATTGAATTCTCCTCATGTGTGTAGCGGTTGCACACTTCTTTTGTGGAGAGTCTTGAATTATGTGACAACCATCCAAATGTACCAAAATATTATTCAACAATTTCCCTGTAATTAATAATGCAAATAATTAATCTCAAATAATTCAAATTAATTAAAATAAGAATTTATGGTCAAATTAAGCACAATTAGCAAAAATGGAAAAAATACTAGACATTCAAGCACAATTCCCTTATTAAATATAGCACAATAAGCTAAGTGAAATCAAGAAAATATTGACTCATCATAAATCTTATCATCTTTCGTGAACACTATCAAAAGGATACAAATATCCATCAACTCAAGATTCTAAAACATTAAGTAATTATGTAATTAAACTCATAAAACGATTAACCTTATGTGACTCTCCACCACGTGCCACGCTCTTATTCCTGAGCCGGAACTATTTTACACACCAACCTTATCATTCATCCCGCGTAAAAACAGTAACAAAAGTCTACTAATTCATCCACGAAAACCACTTATTCATCCAAAACAATTTAATTCCTTCTTTATTACTCCCTTGACCGTGAGTTTCCTAAACAGAGAACTCAATTTTCTCCTCAAGGTTAAAGCCACATCTATAGTTTATTTTCTCCTCTCCTAACACTCATTGGCCTGACGTCAATTAGTGCCATCAAAACCAGATCCTCACCTTACTCAAAGTATAAATAAAATTAAAACATATGAAAAGAAAACCTTCCAAGAACCTCTTTCTTTTTCTATTATATCACACTTGAAATTATTCTCTCTTTCTCAAAATCTCGTGCCTACTATAAAGCTCTTCTCTCAACACTTTATTCACATCGAGAGACCCATACAACAATAACTCTTCGGACCATGATATTTTAACAACTTTTTTTAACAATTTTTTTATAACAGATTATGTGTCATTTTTTATTGGTCCGTATATTTAAAATGGACTGATCACAAGCTACCACATAGGTTGTTGTAAAAAAGTTGTCAAAAAAAGTTGTTGAAAAGATATTTTCCTAACTCTTCGCCCACACTCACGTAGCAACACCTACGTACTCTCTGCTCATGCAAAAACCATCATCATCACATTCACCCCCACATCTCTCGGCCAACCACACACATCAACTACCATATTTTACAAGGACCATGATATGTTAACAACTTTTTTTAACAACTTTTTGACAATAAACTATGTGTCACTATTTTATTGGTCTGTATATTTGAAACAGACCAATCACTAACCACCACATAAGCAATTGTAAAAAAATTGTCAACAAAGTGTTAAAAAAAACATTTTCCATTCTACAATGGTTCGTCCCACCTTCTCTCCTTCACCTTCAACAACCCATCCAACATTATTTTCTCAGTACCAGGGCTCTCTCTCTCTCCCTCTCCCAAAAGCTGGATCCTAACACATAACTCCCTTTCCTCTATGCGTCCCTACATGCTACCTTTTTCATTCTCCACTTCCACACTAACTTCTCACATTCTCCCCCTTTCTTCTTCTTCTATTTTCATCTCATTAAAACCAACCTTCTCACCTCTCCTTCATATGTCAAGTAGTAGGACACACACATCCATGCAATGCCCCCTTCGTGCAACCTCTCTAATATCTCAAACTCTCCTTGCTTTTGCTAACTTCCACCAATCCTTCATGCAATATATTTTTCTTTCTTTAGTTCCTAAAACCCACCTTGTCCTTCACTCCTTCACTCTAAATCAGAAGAAACTCCATGTCATTACTTTCTCTCTTCTCCTACTAAGAACATCCACACCATACGTTCCCTTACTTCATTTTCCTTTCACCTCCAACATTCTCCTATACCCCAACAAGTGCAAACTATCTCAACCCAACCTTTCTCTTCCTCTTTCTCTTTCAATAACCTACACCTAGACTTCTCATGCATACTTATTCAATTATTCTTATTATTTCTTCTCATTTATTCCCTACCCATTCAACCACACAACTCACTTATCAGTTCACTTCTTCTCTTCTTGAATACTAACCCAAAAGCCAACCTATCAAACACTCACTCCATAAGCTACTCTCGTCACACCCATAACAGTTCACACCAACTTTCCTGTTAAACCCATCACCAAATTTCGTTATACCCACATCCCATTCTACATTCTAACATTTAATATTCGCTTACCCAAGAACCCACCATTTGAACCTCTCTATACTATCCCACCTTCTGTTCACCTCACAACACCTTCACATCCCCATCTTGATTCTTCTACAAAGCAAACTTATCCCTCCTATACACTAAGAGACACACACACACACACACACACAGATATATATATATATATATATATATATATATATATATATATATATATATATATTCACAACCCCATCTTTTCTTCCTCTTTTTCTTTATTCTACCACTAAAAACCTTCCAATCCTTCAAGAAGAGGTTCCGAAATTTTTTTGCTCCTAGTACGAATTGTATCCTGCATAAACAAGAAAACAAAACCCTAAAAATAATTGTTAGCACAAAAAGATAAAAAGATGAAAAGATAAAATAAAAAGATAAAAATCAAGTCAAAGCTAATCAATAATCACACAAATAGAATAGTTAAACCACAAGTCCCCGACAACACGCCAAAAACTTGTTAACACTTCGGCAAGTGTACTGAATCGTATCAAGTAATAATAATTGGTAAGACCAAGTATCGTTTACCTAGAGACTCACGGCCTAAACATTCATATGAGTTCTTGATTAATTAGGACTTGTAAACGATATCATTGTGTTTGTATTATGGAAAAGGTTTAATAGCCAATTTAGTCCTCACTTTGGTTGAAAAATCTCAATTTAGTCCCTCGTTATAAAAGTGTTTTGAATTAGTCCTAACTTTTAAAATAGTGGGTCAGATTGGTCCTTTCTGTTAAATATAAGTTAACAAAATTAATGGATGATGATGTGACACAACTTAAAGCTAACGAGGGACCAATCTAACACATCAGCTTTAAGCTGTGTCACATCATCATCCATTAATTTCGTTAACTTATATTTAACGAAAGGGACCAATCTGACCCACTATTTTAAAAGTTAGGACTAATGTAAAACACTTTTATAACGAGGGACTAAATTGAGATTTTTCAACCAAAGTGGGGACTAAATTGGCTATTAAACCTATGGAAAATAAATATGCATGCAAGTTTGATCAATTGGATTGAAAGATGCAAAGGTGATTGATATAAAATAATGAATGATTATGTTGTTGGGGTTTCCGACTTATCCTATCCACTCTCATGTATTTATGAATTCATCTTCTTCATTAATGTTAATGTCACTTTCTAATTTACCTTAAACATGATGTCTCGGTGAAGAAAGTCTACTCCTAATTACTAGTTCACAATGTCTTGTCTCCCTAGCAATTAATCATGCATTACATTCGCACAAAAGCTTAGAGGTAACCAACCCTCATATTCCTATGTCTAGGTAATATTGCTTTTGAGAGAATTTCCCCAGTTCTAGATTTTCTCATATGTGTCCATAGTGACAAAATCAATAATCATGCAATTGAATGAGTTAAACAAAGCATGCATAGAGTAAAGAGGAAAAACCCTAACAATTAATGAAGTAAAGCATTTTATAATAAGAATCAATTCAATACATGAGAATTTCAAAGGATTACATCGTTTCCCCAATAACAATGGACGTTTAGTTCACCATAGACATGGTGAAACTAGATGAAAATAATGAAATGAATGAAAGATAAAACCCTAAAAGTTGAAGATCGGAGCTTCCGCATCCAAAATCCACCTCCGAGGGATGAAAGGAGTGTAATTTCGCCTCTTTCTGTCCAAAGATATGAGCCCTAGGTCGACTAAACCCTTATATAGTTATAAAAATAATAGAAAATATGAACAAGCCCAAGTCGACAGTGCTCAACGCTGGAAATTGCGCTCAGCGGTACATGTGGCACTCAAAATGACACTTAGTAATGACGCCCAAGCGTCAAACGGTGAACTTAACAGTAGACTGTGGCGCTCAGCGGTAGAAATGCCGCTCAGTGGTGACTGCAATACTTGGATTAGCCCTCAGCGATGGCGCTTAGGCGTCAGACAAAGAACTCAACAGCAAGCTTGGTGCTCAACGGTGAAAATGGCGCTGAGCGGTGGTTGCGATTATTCTTTTGTGCAATTTTCCTTCCTTTCATGAGTCTAACTCCTTACTTCTTCAACTTCTTCATCCAATTCATCTTAATTCCTGTCAAAACAAGGAAAAACAAGCATAAAGCCCATCCAACTCTCTTATTTCCACAACTTAAGCAAAAGCATGATTTCAAGCTAGTTTCTAAGTTATAAAGGGTGTTTTTAATGTCAAAATTAAGTATAAAAATAATGGTTTTTCAACCGTTATCACAACCCCAAACTTAACTTTGCTTGTCCTCAAGCAAACAAGATGTAACTCAGTCTTCCACCAATCAATACAATGGTTTTACACATTCTAAAACTCTTTCTTTCATGATAAGTAATTACTTAAATCAACTCATCAAAAAGAATTCAGTCAAGATGCACACATGCCTTGATTCAAAATAACTCATCATGGTGTTCACATAATCACATAATATCCAGCAGATGTTATTCTCATGAATGATCAATTAACTAAGCATAGATGTAATCATTTGCTCATGGAATCATTTCTCACCAGATAAAGTGTCTCACTCAATCACACAAGTGTATATAGAGGTCACTCATTCACTCTACTATCATAATGTCACATGAATCAACTTTGCCTTTCATTTAACAACAATCAAACACACTCACAAGCAAGCATCATCACAAGACTTTTCTATGGCTTATAATGTGGTTGGGCTAAGAAGAAAATTGGTTTTTCTGGATCACAAAATCCTTGAGTTAAGAGAGTCATTCATACTTTCATCATTTAAACACAATCATTCTTACTTATTCCCAACTTTCCCTTGCATTAAGCTTTTCTTTTCTTTCTTTTCTTTCCTTTCTTTCCTTTTTCTTTTGCTTTTTCATTTGCTTAATATTTAGCTTAATGCTTTTTATTTTCCCTTTCCAGACTTCCCAACAACCCCAAACTTGAACCTTTATCAATACCACACAACTATTCTCAACTTAACTCAAGGTAAAGATTTTCAAAAAGGGTTTCCATATCATGTTCAAGGTTAAAGGTTCAAAGGATAGAACACATTGTGCTCTCTTTTATTGGGCTAAAATCATGCATTGGCTAAAAAGGGATAACAACAGATGTCCTTGATCATATGACACATGCAAACAAGTGATTCAATCATAGAAACATGGGCAAAGTCATTCATGCTTTCAAAGTAATAGCAATCATTCACAAAAAATATGAAGTTGAAAACCTCACATATAGGCTCATTCAACATTCCATATATTCCAGACACACATCTTGCTTAACAACATAATCACAATCACAACATCATGCATCTGTTCACATAACTTGTGAACAACCACCTGTACATCAACATATGGTGTACAATCTCAACATCAATCAATATCCAAGCATCATCAAGCAATACTCATCATGCATAAGTCAATATCAAACCATCACATCAGATAAAGTTTCAAACTAAGTACATCACAACCTATTCTAAAAATAGAATAAAGAATAAAAAGACGAGTTTAAAACATTAGGTTGCCTCCCAGTAAGCGCTTGTTTAACGTCACGAGCCTGACCCAATAAGCTCAAGGATCAACTAACTTCATCCCTATGGACAAGCGTTCCAATTCTCCTCCCAAATAGTACTTGAGACGTTGACCATTCACTACCCAACTTCTCTATAGATCACTAGGAGCTAGATCAACCAATTCAATTGCTCCATGGGATGCACACCCTTCACTATGAATGGTCCTGACCATTTTGACTTCAATTTTCCAGGAAACAACTTGAAACGTGAATTGAATAATAACACCTACTGCCCTGGATTAAAAACTTTTTTTATCAGCTTCCTATCATGATAGAATTTTACCTTTTCTTTATAATTCCTAGATGAATCATATGCATGCAATCACATATCTTCAAGCTCCAGTATCTACCTTCTACGTTTATTCTAAGTATCATAGGGATAAAAATTCAAAAATTTCAGAGCCCACAAAGCCTTTTGCTCCATCTCCACTGGCATATGACATGCTTTCCCATAGACTAACTGAAAAGGTGATAAACCCATAGATGTCTTCATTGTCATCCTATATGCCCAGAGAGCCTTATCCAAATTCTGTGACCAGTCCTTTCTTGATGAAGCAACTGTTTTCTCCAAGATCCTCTTTATCTCCTTGTTAGACACCTCAGCTTGCCCATTTGTTTGTAGATGATAAGGAGCAGCCACCTTATGCCTCACACCGTAATGTTTGAGTACTTTTGCCAGCTGAAAGTTGCAAAAATGAGATCCTCCATCACTAATAAGTACTCTTGGAGTTCCAAAACATGAAAAGATTTGCCTCTTCAGAAATTTGATCACAGTGCTAGCATCATTCTTGGGACAAGCTAGGGATTCCACCCATTTACTCACATAATCTACCTCATCAATCAAAGACTTCAACCTCTAAAATGCCTTGTAGTGGTAGCTCATGACGTCTTGAAATAGCTCCAGTTCTTTGACATTTATCACACTTTCTGGCATGATTATGAGCATCTTTAAACAAGGAAGGCCAATAAAATCCTAACTGGTGAACTTTTGTTGTTGTTCTTTCTCCATTAAAATGTCCTCCATAAGGTGAATCATGACAGTGCCAAAGAATGCCTTCTGCTTCTTCATTTCTTACACACCGCCTCAGAAGGTTATCTACTTCAATTTTGAACAAATAAGGATCATCCCAAATTAACTACTTGGCATCATGTAAAAAAAATTCTTTATTTCCAATTGAGATCTTCTAGGATTACTCCTGCAACTTTAAAATTAGTCATATCAGCAAACCACGGTCTTTGTTGAATGTACATGATTGTTTCATCTGAGAAAGATTCCCAGATTCTAGCTTCCATGCTTGTAACTTCACTGTTAATCAACCTGGATAAGTGATCAACAATTACATTTTAACTCCCCTTTTTGTCACGGATTTCCACATCAAACTCTTGTAGTAAAAGCACTCATATAATCAATCACGGCTTAGAATCCAACTTGGTTAACAAATACTTTATAGCTGCATGATCTGTGTATATAATCACTTTAGACCCAACAAGATATGGTCTAAATTTCTCCAAAGCATAAACAATAGCAAGAAATTATTTTTCTGTGGTGGCATAATTCAATTAAGCTTCATCCAAAACCTTTCTTGCGTAATAGATAGTATGAAATACTTTCGCTTTTCTCTGACCAAGCATAGCTTCTATTGCATAATCATTGGCATCACACATTAGTTCAAAATTTTGATTCCAATATGGAGCTACAATCACTTGGGTTGACACCAATTTGCGTTTCAAAATATCAAAAGCTTTTAAACATTCTTCATTCATCACAAAACGCACATCTTTAACCAGCAAATTACTCAACGGTTTAGAAATCTTCAAGAAATCTTTAATAAATCTTCTATAAAACCCAACATGGCCTAAAAAACTTATAATCCCCTTCACATTTGTCGACGGTGGAAGCTTCTCATTAACTTCTACTTTGGCTTTATCCACTTCAATTCCCCCAGCAGAAATCTTGTGACCCAACACAATTCCTTCTGTTACTATGAAATGACATTTCTCCCAGTGAAGCACAAGATTCGTTTGAACACATCTCTTGAGGACAATATCCAGATTCGCCAAACACCTTTGGAAAGAATCTCCAAACACCAAAAATCATCCATGAAGTTTTTAATCTGTTATTGTTTTAGTTATTTTGTTCTGTTGTGTTTCTTTCATTTGATTGAGCTCTGAGTGTTTGAAAAGCTTTGAATCAACCAAATAAGGCAATGAGAACATGTTCTAGCCTTGGTGATACAAGCTGAAGCACTAGAAATCAATTCTAGTTTCAATTATGTTTTGAAATATGCTACAAAATTTTAATTCTGTTTTGAATTGTGAATCTCTTTTTCAGTTGAATTTCTTTGATTCTAGAGCTTTGTACAACTTTGTTTCATGTTATTGAAGGTTGCTAAAGGTTTAGCAAACCATACCAATCAATGAAATGCAATATGCATAGCTTGGTTGCTCAAAACCATTAAATTTTATGATTTGAAAAGAATTTGAAGTGATAAAAAGGGTTTTGAATTAAATTCATTGATCTGGTTTACAACTCTAGGTGCATATTTTAACTTGCCAAAGTTGATCAAAATAGTTTCACCAAGTCTTAATTAGATGATTTTGCTTTTCTTGTACTAAATAATTTAGTTATGTCTAGTCTGGAATATTTGGTGGCTATAACAAAGCAGGTTTTTGAATCTTAAAGGAAGACTTTGAGTTGATCCATGATATAGGCAACGTGCAGATCATCAAATCTCCTTTTGATTGCATCTCAATTGCTATATCCAAGTTGTTCTAGAGTAGAAAACATATCCTACAGTAGCTAGTTCTGGTCTACAAAAATGTGAAACAACAATGTATAAGGGGTGAAGGATTCAAACAAGCATGGAAGCAGCTCAACAAGTTTCAAAGTAGTGTATACATGGAGCACCAGAGTAGTGTAGCTTGATCCTCTTCGAATTCTAAATTTGTAATCTGTTTTAGATTTAATTTTCTTTTGTTTTTCTTGTAAAAGGACATTTAAGACCAAGTGTTTGGAAGATCCTTCGTGTAGTTGTAAACATAAAAAACCACATATTCTTGAATGGATAACCACTTACTGCACTAAGTAATATGACCCATTATATTTAACTTAAAACATTTTTTTAGTTGTACATGACAAGGTTAATAAATAACTACATAGCACTTACTATATAACCACTTATTGTACCAAACTAATATCATCCTTCATATTGAACATTAGCATTTTTTTAGTTGTACAAAACCAGCTTCAAAAATAACCACATCAGAATGAGTACATAACTAGTTACTGCTCCAATAAATGTGATGAAATTTATCCTCAAGAACCACTAGATTTGTTATACATAACGAGTTTCATACTAGACCACATACCTTTGATTGGATAACCACTTACTACACCAAAATAATTTGATCCTTCATATTGAACTTAAGAAGTTTTTTAGGTGTACAGAACCAGCTTCATAAATAACCACATACGAATGAGTACATAACCAATTATTGCACCAATAAATGTGATGAAATTTATCCTCAAGAACCACTATATTGGTTCTACAAAATGAGTTTGATACTAGACCAGAAACCTTTGATTGGATAACCACTTACTGGACTAACTAATATCATCATTCATGTTCAACTTAAGCATTTTTGTAAATGTACTTAAAAAGCTTAAGAAATAATCACATACAATTAAGTACATAATCACTTATTGCACCAATAAAATATGATGAAATTTATCCTCAAGAAACAGTAGATTTGTTGTATATAACGACTTTCATACTATACCACATACCCTTGATTGGACAACCACTTACTGCACTAAAGTAATATAATCTTTGATATTGAACTTGAGCATTTTTTATTTGTACAAAACCAGCTTCAGAAATAACCACATCGGAATGAGTACATAACCAGTTACTGCACCAATAAATGTGATGCAATTTATCCTCAAGAACCCTTAGATTTGTTCTACATAACGAGTTTGATACTACATCACATACCCTTAATTGGATAACCATTTACTGCATCAAAGTCATTTGATCCTTCATATTGAACTTAAGTAGTTTTTTAGTTGTTCAGAACCAGATTTAAAAATAACCACATACGAATGAGTACATAACCAATTACTACACCAATAAATGTGATGAAATTTATCTTCAAGAACCACTATCTTTGTTCTACATAACGAGTTTCATACTAGACCACAAACTCATGATTGGATAACCACTTATTGGACTAACTAATATGATCCTTCATATTCAACTTAAGCATTTTTGTAGATGTACATAACCAGCTTAAGAAATAACCACATAGGATTGAGTACATAACCAGTTACTGCACCAATAAATATGATCAAAATTTATCCTCAAGAAACACTAGATATGTTGTATATAAGGACTTTCATATTAGACCACTTACCCTTGATTGGATAACGACTTACTGCACCAATACTTTTGAAATCAATTTTTCAACCAAAAGATGTTTAATTTGTGTTTGATTTGTGCAGGATGCTCGTAATTAATTGGGTCACTCATTCTACTTAGTTGTGATATGTGACAATAGTTGATTTCACCGTTATTTTTTATTCAACTGTTTTACTAAGTGAGCCCGTTTTGACTTAAAAACTTGCTTGAACTCTTATTTTTTAATTAAGTTGTCAATAAAGAGAGTTGAGGTTAGAACTTATGAATTTTATCACTAAATTCCTTTGATTTTGTAGGAAATTGGAATCCAGAAAGGACAGAAAAAACACCAGAAAAGAAGGCTACAGAAGGTTGCAGGACGCCTAGTTGCCCTTTTCTGGAGCCCTCAGCGCAGGAAGCCTCGTATCCATGCCTGAGCGCCTTTCCAGGGGCGCTGAGCGCCAGACTTCGAGTACCGCTTCACGCCTGAACGCACCTCCTGGGGTGTTGAGTAACACTTCTCTCGCAAGCTCGCCTAGGCGCCCTAAGTAGGGGGGCTGAGCGCTGGCGACGTTGGCCCATGATCCAATTTAGCTTTATATACTTGCGCGTTCTAGAGGGGGTATCTTTTGATATAAGGGACACAAATTTAGACTTGTTCGACTCTCTGAAGGTAGAATTGGATGCGGAAGCTCTCCTCTTCGGTTTTTAGGGTTTATATTTCATTCTCATTCCATTGTACATCTAGTTTCTCCATGACAATGCGGAACTAAATTCATTTGTTGTTGGGGAAGATGTAACCTATAAACTCTCAGGTATTTGAATTGATTCCGATTTACATGTGCTTCTTTCATTAATTGTTAGGGTTATTCTCCTTTGCTCTATGTTTGGTATGTTTAACTCATTCATGGCATGATTTTTGATTTTCTTTGTTATTGACAAATACCTAGAAACCTAGAACTAGGGAATTTCTCCAAAGGAAACTATTGCCTAGATATAGGGATAGAACGTTTGGTTGTCTTAAGCTTCCGTTCATAATGGAAAATTAATTATTAGGGATGCAAGGCATTATGGTCTAGTAATTAAGGATAGGCTTCTTTCGCCGAGACATAGGGCTCTAAGTAATTTAGAAAGTGACATTGACATTTAATAAAGAAGAAGAATTCTTATATGCATGAAAGTGATTATGTGAAATCTAAACCCCAACAACATCTTCATCTCATAGTACAAACATCATCATTCACTTTTGCGTTTCTCTTCAATTGATCAAAATTGCATTCATATTTATTTTCTTATTTTTACATTTAAAAAAACCCTAAATTGTTCTTCAAAGTCTTAATTAGTTAAGTAATTACATGACTGTTAAGTGCCATGAGTCTCTTGGGAAACGATACTTGGTCTTACCATTTATTATTACTTGATATGATTCGGTACACTTGTCGAGGTCTTAACATGTTTTTGGCGTCGTTGTTGGGGACTTGTGGTTCAAACTATACTTTTGTGTGATTCTTAACCGATTAGACTTTACTTTGTTATTGTTTTTAATTCTAGTTTTTATTAATTTTTATTTTTATTTGTTGGCGCTAATTGGGTGCTCTAGTGTTTTGTTCTCTAGTGCATGCATGGTACAATTCAGACTAGAAGAACGAAAGTTTCTAAACCTCTTCTTATAGGTCTAGACAATAATGGAAGAAAAAGCAGGAACAGGACGTCCAGAGAACTTTTCCCTTCTCCTGAGACTCTTCAACAGCCTTCACCTCAAAGATCTGACCAAGAAACAGAAAATATGGCTGAAGAGCATAATGGTAGATGTACCTTGGCAGATTATGCAACAGTCATTGGCCCTAATCATTTTGATAGTATTGCAAGGCCGAGGGTTAATGCTGCAAATATGGAGATGAAGCCTGTTTTGATTCAATTGGTGAAGAGCAATCAATTCAGTGGATTATCTCATGAAAATCCATATGAGCATCTGACCACATTCAATAATATATGCTATACTGTGAAGATCAATGGCGTGCCAGATGAAGCTATTAGACTTAGCTTGTGCCCTTTCTCTTCGGGAGGCAATCGTAAGATGTGGTTGAACTCTTTTCCAGAGAACAGTTTTTCTGAGTGGGAAGCAATGGTTGCAAAATTTCTGAACAAATATTTCCCACAATCAAAGGTGAACAAAGGTAAAAAAGAAATTTCTTCTTTCAGGCAGGGCATGGACGAAACATTAGGTCAAGCGTGGGAACGATTCAAAGGTTTATTGCGGAAGACACCCACACATGGCTTTGATGATCCTACAATAGTCATTATATTCCTTGGAGGTATAATCTCGCAGACTAAATTGATTTTGGATGCCTCAGCTTGAGGTAATATCAAGTGCAAGACTCTAGAGAAAGCTTATGAGTTGATTGAAAATATGGCTAGCAATGATAATGAGATGCACATTGAAAGAACTCAATTTCAACAGAAAGGAGTTCTACAACTACAATCTCTAGATGCTCTGTTAGCGCAAAACAAGATAATGACTCAACACCTGGAAACTTTGATGAAGAAAATCTCTCAATTGCCAAAGGAGTTGCAGAATGTTTCACAAGTTCAACAACAACTTTATGAGTTATGTGGTGGAGATCATATTAATGGTCAGTGTGTTATGCCAAAAGTTACCAAAGAGGAAGTCAAGTTTATGGGTCAAGGTAATCAATTTCGTCCAGGTAATTACAACCAAGGGTGGAAACCTCACCCAAGTATGGGTCAAGGGCAAGCTGGGCAATTCAATAGACCATCACAACAACATGGCAACAACAACCTTCCTTATCTGATTAAATGGCAAACCTAGATGACACACTTCAACAATTTATGCAAGTGTCCATCTTCCATCATAAAAGCACTGAAGTTGTAATTAGAAGTATAGAGATCCAGGTTGGTCAACAAGTTGAGAAGTTAAAGGCTTTTGGAGCTAATATTGAAGTTAACGTGAGAGAGGAGTGTAAAGCCATTAGTACTACAAGTGGCAAGTTGTTAGATGAGAGAAAAATAGAGAGAAATGAGAGAGAGAAGTTGAGTGAAAAAGGAGAAACTGAGAGTAAGAGAAAGAAAAAGAAGAGAGTGAGAGAAAAGAAAAGGAGAAAGATGAGGGAGACAAAATAAGAGAAGAAGAGGACGGAAAATAGAGAAAGATATTTGAAAAACCCCTGCCTTACCCAAAGAATTATTCAAGGACGGAAAAAGAAAAGCAATTTGAGCGTTTTGTGGAAATGTTTAAGAAACTGGATATCAACATACCTTTCTCTGAGGCACTACAGCAAATGCCTTCATATGCTAAATTTTTGAAGGAACTTCTCATGAAAAAGAGGAAATACATTGAAGAGGAAACTATTAAAGTGCAAGGGAATTGCAGTGCTATCATACAGAAACTCTTACCTCCTAAGTTTAAAGATCTAGGAAGCTTCACCATTCCATGTACTATAGGGAAGTTAGTTGTTGTAAGGGCCTTGATTGATTTGGGAGGCAACATCAACTTAATGTCGCTTTTTATGTTTAAAAAGATTGAAGATTTGGAACTCAAACCTACTCGGATGACTCTCCAATTAACAGATAGATCTCTTAAATACCCCTATGGGGTGGTTGAAGATGTGCTTATTAAAGTGGACAAATTCTTATTTCTGGTGGATTTTGTCATCATGGAGATGGAGGAGGATATTGATGTGCCTCTCATTCTTAGGAGACCCTTTATGAAAACGGCTCGAGTTTTAATTTATGTGGAGAATGACAAACTCAAGGTGAGGGTACAAGATGAAGAAGTTAATTTTGAAGTGTTTGAAGCCATGTCTCATTCAAAAGATGATAAGGCGTGTTTTTATCTTGACGCACTACATGAAGTATGTATGATTCAGGAGAAGATGTTACGTTGTTCTTCACCTTTAGAGAAAACTCTCATTAATGCATGTGAAGATTTGAATGAGGAAGAAGAGGAATATATTAATGAGTGCTTGACTGACTTGGATGGATTAAAAGAAATCCCTTTTCATGAGGTGAAAATTGAAGAGATCAATACCAAGGAAAATAAACTAGAATTGAAGATGTTACCTCCACATTTAAAGTATGTTTTCTTAGAAGAAGGTAGAATAAACCGGTCATCATCAATAATTCTTTATCCTCCAAAGAAGAAGAAAATTTGGTGGAAGTACTAAGAGTCAACAGAGGAGCTATTGGATGGTCAATTTCGGATCTTAAAGGCATAAGCCCAACTTATTGCATGCACAAAATATTCATGGAAGATGAGTATAAACCAGCTGCCCAACACAAAGAAGACTGAATCCCGTGATGAAAGAGAAGGTTAGAAAAGAAGTGTTGAAGCTTCTAGAGGTTGGTATTATATACCCTATTTCTTATAGTGCATGGGTAACCCAGTATAGGTGGTACCAAAGAAAGGTGGGATGACAGTTATATACAATGAAAAGAATAAGCTCATTCCTACTAGGATGGTTATTCGGTGGAGGATGTGCATTGATTATAGAAAGTTGAATAAGGCTACAAGAAAGGATCACTTTCCCTTTCCATTCATGGATCAAATGTTGGAGAGATTGGCTGGACAAGCTTTATATTTCTTCTTGTATGGTTACTCAGGGTACAATGAAATTGTGGTGGATCCAAAAGACCAGGAAAACATAGGTTTTACATGTCCATTTGGTATTTTTACTAATAGAAAAATGTCATTTGGCTTGTGTAATGCTCCAGCCACATTTCAAAGATGTATGCAGACAAGCTTTCAGGATATGATAGAAAAGTGCATTGAAGTCTTCATGGATGATTTTTCGGTATTTGGTGATTCTTTCCAAGTGTGTTTATCTAACTTGTATAGTGTTCTTAAAAGGTGCATTCAGACAAACCTTATTCTTAACTGGGGAAAATGTCATTTCATGGTAACTGAAGGCATTGTTTTGGGGCACAAAGTTTCTTCCAGGGGAATTGAGGTTGATAGAGCTAAAGTGGAAGTCATTGAAAAGCTTCCACCACCGAAAATATGAAAGGAATCAGGAGCTTTTTAGGGCATGTCGAGTTTTATAGAAGATTTATTAAAGACTT
The DNA here is from genome assembly GCA_034642375.1 of Vigna nakashimae. Taxonomy (NCBI): domain Eukaryota; kingdom Viridiplantae; phylum Streptophyta; class Magnoliopsida; order Fabales; family Fabaceae; genus Vigna; species Vigna nakashimae. Next base: position 46,523,277 of record CM067765.1, on the reverse strand, counting down.
CTCCAAGATTTCCAAACCTTTAAGCAATCTCCTTATCAAAGATGTGCCTTTTGTGATGAATGATGAATGCATAAAGGCCTTCGACATTTTGAAGAAGAAATTGGTTTCTGCGCCAGTGATTGTAGCTCCATATTGGAATCAAGACTTTGAGTTAATGTGTGATGCTAGTGATTATGCTATAGGTGTGGTGCTTGGCCAGCGAAGAGAGAAGGTGTTTCACACTATGTATTATGCCAGCAAAGTTTTGAATGAAGACCAGTTGAATTATGCCACTATAGAAAAGGAATTCCTTGCTATAGTATATGCCTTGGAGAAATTTAGACCTTATCTCATTGGGTCTAAGGTGATGATATACACGGATCACGCAGCTATAAAGTATTTTCTAACCAAGCCAGACTCTAAACCACGCTTGATTAAATGGGTACTTTTATTGCAAGAGTTTGATGTGGAAATCCGTGACAAGAAGGGCAGTGAGAATGTGATTGTTGGTCATCTATCCTGGTTAGTAAATGGTGAAGTTAAAAGTAAGGAGAAAGAAATTTGGGGGTCCTTCTCAGATGAAACACTCTTGTATATTCAACAAAGGCCATGGTTTGCTGATATGGCTAATTTTAAAGTTGCAGGAGTAATCCCAGAAGATTTTAATTGGCAACATAAGAAAACTTTTTTGCATGATGCAAAACAATTTATCTGGGATGATCCGTTTTTATTTAAGATTGGAGTGGACAATCTTTTGAGGCGTTGTGTTACTACTGAAGAAGCAAAAGGAATTCTTTGGCATTGTCATGATTCACCTTATGGGGGGCATTTTAATGGAGAGAGAACAATTGCAAAGGTTCTCCAGTCAGAATTTTATTTGCCTACTTTGTTTAAAGATGCTCATAATCATTCTAGAAATTGTGATAAATGTCAAAGAATTGGGAGCATCTCAAGACGACATGAAATGTCATTACAGGGCATTCTGGAGGTTGAAGTCTTTGCTTGTTGGGGGATAGATTTTGTTGGACCTTTTCCATGTCTTTTAATAATGAATATAATTTGTTGGCGGTTGATTATGTGAATAAGTGGGTGGAAGCAGTTGCTTGTCCCAGGAATGATGCTAGCGTTGTCATTAAATTTTTGAAAAGGCATATTTTTGCTCAGTTTGGAGTTCCTAGAGTTCTTATCAGTCATGGGGGATCTCATTTTTGCAATGCTCAGCTAGCAAAAGTACTCAAGCATTATGGTGTGAGGCATAAGGTGGTTGCTCCTTATCATCCACAAACAAACGGGCAAGCTGAAGTATCTAACAGGGAGATAAAGAAGATTTTGGAAAAGACGGTTGCTTCATCACGGAAGGATTGTTCTCAAAAGCTAGATGATGCTCTTTGGGCATACAAGACTCCAATGAAGACACCTATAGGGCTATCTGCTTTTCAATTAGTATGTGAAAAAGCATGTCATTTACCAGTGGAGATGGAGCATTGAGCTTTGAGGGCTTTGAAGTTCTTAAACTTTGATCCATTCGATACCACTGATAAGAGAAAAAGACAAATTCTTGAGTTGGAAGAGATGTGTTTACATGCTTATGAGTCTTCCAAGAATTATAAAGAGAAGGTAAAATTTTATCATTACAAGAAGTTGGTAAACAAGGTTTTTTATCCAAGGCACATTTCTTGTTATTCAACTCATGTCTAAAGTTTTTCCCTAGGAAGTTGAAGTCCAAGTGGTCTAGACCATTTACAATTAAGGATGTTAAACCGCACAAAGCAATTAAGTTGGTAGATCTGGCTGCTAGTAATCCGCAAAGAATTTGGGTGGTTAACGGGCAACTCCTCAAGCATTATTTGGGTGGAGAGGTTGAACGCTTTTCCACAGTAATAGAGTTGGTTGACCCCTGAGTATAATGGTGTCAAGCTCGTGACGTTAAACAAGTGCTTACTGGGAGGTAACCCAGCTTTTATAGAATTTTTGTTTTAGTTGATTTAGTTGAATGGTTTTGATTTGATTGTGTTATGAGTGTTTTTCAGGTTAGGATGGTGTTTCTCCCAGACTTCATAGCACTAGCATGTCCAGGACCAAAAAGGATTCTTGTTTTCTTTTCTTTACTTTGATGATTTTTTTTTCAATGTGAACTATGTACTGGGCTAAATGGATAGATAGTTTGCTGCAATGGTTTGGTGATTGGTGATGAACTGTTTTGTGATGAGTAATATTGTCTTGTGTTTGCTCTATTGTTTTGAGATGCATGATTGTGATAATGATTCCTTTAGCTTGAAAGCATAGATGGTGGTTACTAATAATTGTTTAAAAACATATGCATGGTTTCAATTGTGATTAATATGTTGGGCATGATGTTTATCAAATTGTGGAACTTGAGTTACCCTGTGAAAGGTTAGACCCCAGAGTCTTTGATTGATTGAGTGTTATTGCTTTGGAAGCATGATTGATTGAGTGCTATTGCTTTGGAAGCATGATTGATTTTTCCTGATTTTTTATGATTGAACCACTTGTTTGCTTGTTACACATGATCAAGGCCATTTGTTCTTCTCCCATGTAAGCCAATGCCAATATGTGAACCCAATAATGAACAATGTTTGTTCTAACCTTTGAACTTTGAGCCTAAATATGAAAAACCTTTTTGAAATCCTTGCCTTGAGTTGAGTAGAGTATGTTTATACGGTAATGGAGAATGGTTCAAGTTTGGGGTAGTGGGAAACCGGTAAGAACTCTGTGAAAATCTTTAAAGAGCATTGAGCAAAAGAAAAATCAAAAGAAAAAGAAAAGAGAAGAAAAGAAAGAAAAGAAAAGGTTAAGCTCAATGAAAGGAAAGTATGGAATGAGTTAATATTGGTTTCTCACATAAAAAGCAAAAAGAGAGATTAATGTTGTATCATGAAGTAAAATTGTTCACTCTCTTAACTCAAGAAATTTTGTTATCTAGAAAAACTAATTTTCTTCTTAGCCCGACCATGTTACAAGCCTAGAAAAAGTCCTTGTCATGATAACTTGCTTATGAGTGTGTTTAATGTGTTTAAAAGAAAGGCAAAGTTGATTCATGTGACATTGTGTTGGTAGAGTGTAAGAGTGTCATCTCACTTACACCTTTGAGCTTGAGTGAAACATTATCCTGGGTGAGGAATTGTTCCATGCACTTTATGATAACATTCTTGCTTGGTTGTTGATTGTTAATGAAGTTGGCATATGTTGTGTAAGTTTTGATTATATGAGCACCATAGTTGAGCTTGATTGGTTAAAGCATCATTATATCTTGACTGATCTTTCTATGAGGAGCATACATGAGTGATTTACTTGTCCTGGAGAAAAATGCTTTTTGGTGTGCTTGACCATTGTGGTTTGGCTATGTTATTAAGCCAGGTTTGTTTTGCTTGAGGACAAGCAAAGTTTCAAGTTTGTTAAGCCAGGTTTGTTTTGCTTGAGGACAAGCAAAGTTTCAAGTTTGTTAAGCCAGGTTGTGATTCAATTTTGATACTAAATGAGTCCTTTTTGACTTAGAAACTTGTTTAAACTCTTGCTTTATTTAAGTTGTGAATAAAGAGAGTTGAGGTTAGAACTTACGATTTTTATCACTAAATTTCTTTGATTCTGAAGGAAAGTGGAATGATTTGGAAGAGGAGTTAAAGTGCTAAGGAGTTGGAATCCATAAAGGACAGAAAAGGCACCAAAAAAGAAGGTTATAGAAGGTTGCAGAACGCCTTGTTTCCCTTTTCTAGAGCCCTCAGCACAGGAGGTCTCGCAACCACGCCTGACCACCTTTCCAGGGGCGCTGAGCCCTAGACTTAGAGTACCGCTTCATGCCTGGGTACCCCTCCTCGGGTGCTGAGCGACACTTCTCTCGCAAGCTCGCTTGGGCGCCCTAAGTAGGGGCGCTAAGCGTTGGCGACGTTAGACCATGATCCAATTCAGCTTTATATAAGGACTTGCACATTCTAGAGGGGGTATCTTTTGACAAAAGAGATGCAAATTCAGACTTGTTCGACTCTCTGATAACAGTTGAAAAACTGTTATTTTCATGCTTAAAATTGACACAAAAAGCAACCTTTACACTTAGAAACTAGCTTGAAATCATGCTTTTATCCATATTTTCAGAAATAACAGAGCTGGACAGGTTTATGCTTGATTTCAGTGTTTTTGTGCAAATTTTAAGGTGAATTTAGTGAAAGAAGTGAAGAAGGAGAGAGATGGAATCAGAAAAGTCAACCAGAAACCAGAAAAGTCAACCAATCAACCAGAAAAGTCAACCAGTCAACCAAAGAGTCAACCAGTCAACCAGAATACGAAAAAAGTCAACCAGACGAGTTTTGGGCTAGTTTTATGCGATTTTATGATCTGTTTGGGCCTGGACCCGTTTTCTATTATTTTTAAGTCCTATTTAAAGACCTAGATGTCTTAGGGTTGGGATCTTTGGCAGAAACGAAGCAAACACTCTCTCTTCCACCCCTTTGAAGGAGGATCTTGGATGCTCAGGCTACCTCTTCACCTTTCTAGGGTTTTATCCTTCATTCTTTCATTATTGTTCATCTAGGTTCACCATGAATATGGTGAACTAAACCTTGTATGTTTGTTGGGGAATCAATGTAATCTTTTGAAGCTCTCATATATGGAATTTGTGCTTGCATCTTAATCTAAGATTTATGCTTTCCTTCATCATTAGTTAGGGTTTTTCCTCTTTGCTTAATGCTTGCTTTGTTTAACTCATTCAATGCATGATTATTGATTTTGTCGATACGGGAACGTACGGGGAAGTCTAGATCCGGGGAATCTCTCCCAATATTATATTGGTTGTCGTTAAGCTCCTGTGCTAAAAGAACTAATTATTAGGAATGCTAGGAATCGTATGAACTCGTAATTAGGGATAGGCCTTCTTAACAAGGTAATTTAGAGAGTGGCATTAACAATGATGATTTGAATGTTGAATTCCTAAAATATATGAGAGTGGATAAGATGAAATTGACCCCCAACAACATATTCATCCATATATTTCATTGAAAGTGCTTGTCTTTTGCTTTTGCCATTGATCAAAACTCATGCATACATGTTTATTTTCTGTTTTGCATATTAAACTCCAATTATTTCGTTCTTAAGTCTTAGCTAATCAACAAACCACACAACTAAACTAGGCCGTGAGTCCTTTGGGAGAACGATACTTGGTCTTACCAAGTTTATTACTTGAACGATTCGGTCATACTTGCCGATTGTAAAACAAGTTTGTGACATCATATTTTGGTGATCATAAATTTGTCCATCACTCTTTGGAGGCAGAATTGGATGCGGAAGCTCTGCTCTTCAGTTTTTAGGGTTTATCTTTCATTCTCATTGCATTGTACATCTAGTTTCTCCATGACAATGGGGAAATAAATTCATTTGTTGTTGGGGAAGATGTAACCTCTAAACTCTCATGTGTTTGAATTGATTCCAATTTACATATGCTTCTTTCATTAATTGTTAGAGTTATTCTCCTTTGATCTATGCTTGTTATATTTAACTCATTCATGGCATGATTTTTGGTTTTCTTTGTTTTTGACAAATACGTAGAAACCTAGAACTAGGGAATTTCTCCCAAGGGAACTATTGCCTAGACATAGGGATAGAACGCTTGGTTGTCTTAAGCTTTTAATCGTAATGCAAAATTAATTATTAGGGATGCAAGACATTGTGGTGTAGTAATTAAGGATAGACTTCTTTTTGTTGAAACATCGGGTTCTAAATAATTTAGAAAGTGACATTGACATTTAATAAAGAAGAAGAATTCTTATATGCATGAGAGTGATTATGTGAAATCTAAACACCAACAACATGTTCATCTCATAGTACAAACATCACAATTCACTTTTGCGTTTCTCTTCAATTGATCAAAATTGCGTTCATATTTATTTTCTTGTTTTTACAATTAAAAACCCCTAAAATGAATGTTCTTTTAGGAACCAAGACTCAACAATAGCTTAAATCTTATTGATGAGTCGTTATTTCTTGAATTATATTTAGTTTATTGCACTTAAATAAACCAGGGAATTGTGTTTAATTGTTTGTTATTTCCCCCTTATCCGAATTCTGCTTAATTTGGTCGGAAATTTGTAATTGCGCTAATTTGGGTTTTCTGAGCTAATTAAGTGCATTTTTGAAGTGTAGGAAAATTTCGGAAATACATTTTGGGACATCAGGAAGAATGCCAATTAAATTCAAGACTCTCCAAACAGACATTTTAGAATTAATTAAATTGTAATTCAGTAGTTTAGAATTTCTGTATCAAGTCTTACATTTTGGGTCAATTTTTGGTAAACTAGATTAGACCCAAAAATTAGAAGTTAGTGACTTGGACCCTAGGGTTTTATTGTGTGGACCCTACCCTAAAAAAAGAGGACACACGACCTTAAGGGAGAGAGCCAGCCGCCACTTTGAAAAAAGGCCACTGGTGACTTCTTTGTGAGGGCTCTCGGTTTTACATTCATTTTTAGCGTTGGTGTGCACACGTTTTATTCAGCTACTGTTACATTGATTTTAATTTTTCAATGGGAGAGGATGCGTGGATTTCATGATCTTTGATGTCTCTTTTCCTGGTGGATGTTGTTACGGAGAGGACAAAAATGAGAGCTCAACGTTAATTCCTTTTTGGTGGATGCATTTTTATTCTGCTTCTTTGCATTTTCGGTACAACATTTGTGATTGAATGTTTTTGGCTTTTAAAAGAGGGAGGCGCTGATTCCAGTAGGCTGCACGGTGACTCGTTTCTCCATTTAAGGCTCTCGGTCACAGCATCCTTGGAGAGAAGGAGCTGATTCAATCTATGGAGAATTTGGTTTTTGCTTTTAGAAAGTAGAAGTTGATTTTATTTGGAGTCCAGCAGCGTTGGGGAGAGAGCTGGGATGTGTTGGAACAGCCACTTGTTTGAGAGTTAAAGAAGTGCACAGGGTGAACTGGTCTAGCTCATGCGGTAAATTTCTTTGCTTGACAGGAGCTGATTCCATTTTGTAAGAATGAAGCGGTGTTGAATGGAGAATGGGCAGCAGTTGTCACGGACACTTGGCGGGAAGGTGCTACACGGAGTTGAGAAGGAAGCAACGTGGGCGTATGGAACAATATGGAACAATGCTGAATCATGTGGTGTCCTTGTAGTAGGAGAAATCAATGAGGAAGAAGTGAAATGGTGTGCACGGGAAGTGGAGCAGAGGCTGAAGCAGCGATTTAAATACGAAGTGCTGCCACGTCCATGAGCAGTAGGTGTCACGGTATTTGGGTCACGGCTGGTGCAAGAAAAGAGTGTTGATTCATTGTTGAAAAGAGAGCATGCTGTCACGGTGAGAAGAGACACACACGGCCTGGAGTTTCATTTAATTTCCATTTGAAAAGCACATTTAATTTTCATTTTACTAGAAGCGGTGCACACACACTATTCCATGAATTAATTGCATTTTAATGTGTCGTGCACTTTGGCATTTCGTTTATACCCAATGCATTTAAATTTGAATTGAAGTTTATTAGCTAAGTGTGTTTCTTTATTTCCACTGCAATGAGCATTTTAATTATTAGCTAAACTTTGTTTCTTTTATTCCAGTGACTTTGTGTTTCAATTGGTTAACATCTCTGTTTCTTTGAATTTTTATTCCAAGTTGTAATGTGCATTTCATTTTTAGCTTTAGTGTTGCATTTGAATAACACGCCAATTGTTTTTGGATATTTATCTGTCACAGTGCTCAGTTTAATATATTCATTAACTTTAATACTTTAAATAATATTCGGCTGTGTTTAATTTTCATTTTTAATTTAGTTCATTTCTAAGCACAAAAACACTTTCAAAACCCCCCACTACGTGTTTGACCTAAGACTCGAACCACATTTGGTCCTTGAGAGACGACCTAGGAGTCACTTCCTAGCACTGTACTGCATTCTTTTATGCACAACTTTTGTGAGAGGTGCGATCCTCTCATCACTTATATAACAATTAATTGAACCTCCACCCATAGTAACCAAGGTTATACTGAGAGGTGTGGTCAATAAAGAAACTAAATACACAACTATATCACCTTGAACAAATGGATCAAGGGAGACAAAGAAAATGTTGTAGCATTAAAATATTATGATCCATAGTCTACACAAAAATATATACACGAAAAAAAAGCAACAGTTTGACGAAGAAACCAAGTTATTCCCAACGTATGAAGGGGCTAAAGGGTCAGAAAGAGCTAAAAGGCTATACCAAAAAAATGGATCATCAACATGCTCACGTGAAATTAAAAGAACTTGAGTACATGAATGTATGGTCACAATCTAACACAAATACATAGCTTCATGGGGAAAATAATATGAAGGGATAAAACAATCGAGATACTTCACTTTTAAGTTCATGAGATAATATTTTAGTCTCATACTAACACCTACCATAACACAAACCGAGAGAGCTTCACCAAATCACACCCAAAACATTCAAGAGTCTAAGGGAAACATATGATGATAAAGTTTAGGGGCAACTAAGTTTTCCATTCTTTCTAAATTCAGAGTTACAACATATTTTGAAGTTCTAATATTCATTTATTCATCAGATAGTTCTCTTCTTCATGGTTATCATACTCATTTCAACAATAGAATTCATAAGGTTAGTTCATAAGGTAAGGTAGAAAACATAAGCCAAGCAAGGAAACTCTCATCCATAAACCATATAGAGCACATATTTCAGATCAAAATTCACAAGGTTAACAATATTGGTATAGTGAACATACTATTTTCAAAGAATGATTACCATATTTTGAGAAGAAAAAGTGTATAAGTAGAACCAATAGGAGGGTTAGCAGGTATGGAAAACAATAATGTCTACCTGAACTACCAATAGCAGGTATTGTTCAGCCAACAACGTTTGGACTCATTGGATTCCAATTCTTCAATGCTTAACTTCAATTTCAAATGTGTAGGGACATTTGCAAAAATTACAAAACCCACACAATTACAAATCCCTAGTCATATATATATACCTATTCAACCATAAAGGATTTAAAAAAAAATCATACACACTAATTCTTATCATTACACGATATAAATAAACTATAATTCTACAATATGACCAACCAACCACAGAACAAAACTCATTTAGAAGAATAAAAAAAATTGAATACATGGTATAACTAGGTTAAAAAACATAATATGAGAGAAGAAAAGGTATTCATCGCACTCACATTAATACGATGATCAATACTCAAATTTCACACACCACAATCGTTTTCGACTTCCCGCCTTCGTGCACCACACCAATTTAGCATTCTTTTTGCGTTCGATTTACGGTTTCTGGAGCACCAAAGAGAAGGGGATTTTGTGTTTAATTTAGGGTTTGTGGAACAAAAGAGAGAAAGGGTGTTGCGCTCCTAATCCATTGCAATAACTACTTCAGTGAATCTGATGCATAGAGAGAAAGGGCCATTGCGTGGAGAGAAAGGGGCCAGTGCATGGGAGGGAAAGGGCTTCTACAAATACATGTTCATGTTCAGTGTTTGATAGAAAAGAAAGGATAAAATTTTTGAAAGGAGCGACTACCTTCATGGCTGTAAAATTCCAAAATTACCCTTAGTGAGATTCAGAAAAATTGGGGTCCACAACGTGTCTAATGAGTGGCAAGAGTGAAAAGTGTGTCAAAGTATTCTTTTTCATAAATAAAATAATTAATTACATCTCTCTCTTGCACTACTCCCTACATGAACTCCTTAAGACACGTAACAACATTTAACTAGGCAATGGAAGCAATAAACAAAATAGAACATCATCCTAACATTCATTCACATGAATTAATGACCATTTTCAAGATTTTTCTCTCTTTCCTACGCCATTGTGGGACCCACGGATTCACTTAATGCAAAAAAACAAAAGCTTTTTAATGTTGTAGGGATTCAAACCATGACCCTAAGTGTGCTGCCACTCTCACACAATCCATATACCACTTGTCCAAGGTTGTTATATTTACATAATAACACAAACATCAATATATAATTCTTACTTCAACCAAATTTCAAACATTTAAAATAAAATAATTATAAATAAATTTTCATACAACTCCTTAGTACTTTTATCACCCAACATCATACCATAATTAAATATTATTAATAGAGAATATTAAAATAAAAATAAAAGGTATTTTTATTTTATCCTGGTCTTACATAATCCCTTTGGTTATTGAAAAATATCCTCAAAACCTCTCAGAATTTCCTCCAACTCTACCTACTATTATGGGGACAATTTTACACTTCCATTCACCCTCTCTTCCCATTCTGCAAACACTAGTGCAGAAAGGGCTTTAGACGTCTGCTTTTTTGGCCTTTTGACGTCCGACCTGTACCCGACGTCTTTGTGGGTGACGTTGGTGAGACGTCTGTTGTGCCAGGCCAAACGTCTATATAAACATATGTTCTGAAACAAACGGACGTCTATGTAGACGTCTGTTCTGGCACAACCAGACGTCTATATAGACGTCTGTTCTGACACAAATGGACGTCTCCATAGATGTCCGTTTGTCTCAGAACAGACGTCTATATTGCTGAACGGGTTGTTTAAGGTAACGGGATTTGGATGTCGGTTTGTGCACTGCCAGACGTCTATAGATGTTTGTCAGTGCACTAACCGACGTCTACTAGGCGTTTTTTTTAAAAAATCAATTTATTTTTGCATTAAAACCACACCCGAAAAGCAGAAAATTGTCCCAGAACAATATATAGTATAGTATATTTGTGTTTCATATAAAAAAAAATCTACTTAATGTACAAAATAATCCAAAACTATCAATATAAAACTTATAAAACTAAAATTAATCAATGTTCAACAACAAATAAAACTATTCCTAACTTCATCTTTGCAGAAGATAAGTTGTCCACTCCTGCCTTATTTGCCTAATCGTTTCCTCTGGTAATACGAACAGTATCTAAGCTTTAGGTCTTCCTAGGGTTTGTATCTTTGGCTGAGACGAAGCAAACACACATTTTTCACCCCTTCGAGGAAGATTGGGAGATGGTGATGGCTCTCCTCTTCTCTTTCTAGGCTTTTGCTATCTTTCCTTATTTCATTATTTTCATCTAGTTTCACCATGAATATGGTGAATTAAACCTTGTATTATTGTTGGGGAATCAATGTAGTCTTGTGCAACTCTCATATATGGAATTTGTTTTAACATCTTATTTTAAGATACATGTTTTCTTTCATCATTAGTTAGGGTTTTTCCTCTTTGCTTAAAGCTTGCATTGTTTAACTCATTCAATGCCATGATTATTGATTTTGTTGATATGGGAACGTACGGGGAAATCTAGATCCGGGGAATTTCTCCCAATAGCATATTTCCTAGACATAGGAATATGAGGATTCGTTGCCGTTAAACTTCAGCGCTTCAGAATTAATTATTAGGAATGCTAGGAATTGTATGAACTCGTAATTACGGATAGGCCTTCTTGCAAGGTGATTTAGAGAGTGACATTAACATTGATGAAAAGAATGATGAATTCCTAAAAGTATATGAGAGTAGATAAGATAAAATTGATAACCCCAACAACATACTCATCCATCTAATTCATTAAAGTGTTTGTATTCCTCTTTTCCATTGATCAAATTCATGCATACATGTTTAATTATTGTCTCTTGCATTTAAAACCTACAATCAATTGTTAACAAGTCTTAAATAATCAACAAATCATATAGCTAACTAGGCCGTGAGTCCTTTGGGAGAACGATACTTGGTCTTGCCGAGTTTTATTACTTGATATGATTCGGTCACACTTGCCGATTGTTAAACAAGTTTTTGGCGCCGTTTTTCGGTGTTCATAAATTTGTCATCAGGCAGCTCGAATGATGGTTTTAATCCAGCACATGACATAGAAGCCACATTCCCATGAATCCTGCTGCTGGTTACACTAAAATGATGCACTAAATAGTTAATAATTTAGATCATTCAATAACATACAAAATGAATTATAACTATAAACGACAATTAACCTTTGGATATAAATTTTGAACTAGTTGACCTCGAGAGTTTGCCAATAACTCTGTACATATTAAAAACACAAAGTAAAATTATCCTAACTATATTGATCATAAAATTTTAAGGTGAACATCAAATTCAAATTCATTTTCGGATAAACACTTACCCTTGAAGCATGGTCCTCAAGTCATTTCTCATCTTCCTGTGCAACGAACAAAACCATATAATTTTGCGTTGTTTGGGAATGATGACCATCAGCTGCCAATGCGACCTATCACGAAGGACAAATAGTTATTTAGCTAAGTAATTAAGGAAACTTTAATAATGAACTTTTACATATAACAACACCTACCCATCAATGTATGGCACAAGGTATACGTCTCTTTTTGACTCATCCATCCATGTTTGCAAATAATGTTGTTTGTTTGCAGGTGTGTTACCAGAAGGTTGAATGGTCTGAGGTTCAACAAATCCGTACATGGAAGACCGACCTTGGTCTACAACGATTGTGTCCATGTACCTAAATGATCAAAGTTGTTAGAAACTATATGAATCAAACAAAAAGACATATGGAAGACAAAATTAACTATCTTACATGCACCACAGTTGAATGATGGAAATATTCAACATCCTGTCTCCCCAAATCACCTCCAATGCATCAGGCAATGTGATATATACTAGCACATGGGGGGCAGACCAAATACTCTCAAATCCCAATATAGTTCTAATGGTGCTCTCTTCAACCTAGGTAATCTTGTCATTAGCTTTGATAGAGGATCATCCTCTGCTTCAGCCATGTCCTCATCTTCATGTATGAATTTTTCATAAATCGGCTGCTTCTGAAGACGTGTGAACTGAAGATAACAATTTCATCAAAGAGTTATTGGTAAATATTTTTAAACTTAACATAGAAATACTAATAACGAAGACATTATACCTGTGGAGTAGCGATGTGTGACATGATCAATGCTCGAGGCCAGGCTATAACTGAGCCTATGGCCTCCCCCACAAAATTAATTTCAAGAGTGGGTACAGGCACCAGAGCCTGGGGATCCCGAATCTCGTCAATCATCACACGCTCGTGGTGGGGTAATATGGGAACACCATGAATAGTGACCCCTCCCTCAAGCACTCGTCCGACAGCCACAATGCGTGGGGGATCCCCATCAACCAACAACTCATATTGACCGCTGTACTCAGACGGTTCAACAGCAGAGCATGATCCTCTAGTGCTGACACGAGGCGGCATGGGAGTTTCACCGGGCCCCGTGTTGCCCTCCGTCATGGAATGCAGCTTCTGTTCAAGCACTCTTTGTATTTCTTATTGTTCTTGTAGCTACTCCATGAATTGTTGCTCCATTGATCTCATGCTTTGGTTGAGACTTTCCTCCCACTGAAGATCCATCTGCCTCAGTGCCTCCTTACTCATTGATTGAGTGGTTTTTTGTGTGGGGCCAAAGTAGTCACGAAAACCAATCGCCCCAAGAACTCCACGTACACATCCTGGGTGCTCGGGTCTTCCGATGGCCGTTGTTAGAATGTTGTCCCTACCTTGGCCAACAAATGCTCCCTGAGTCTGCTGCTCAACCCACTCATCCTGCACATAAAACTGAAGACACTTAGAAGACACGCTGTGATAAATACACAATCAAACAATGTTTAGAAGTTGAACTTACAATTCTTTGGGAGGTCAAGGCTACTGAGGAAGATGTCATGTTCCCATCAGATTTAGTCCGAGCAGCCTTCCACAGCTCGTACCTAGTAGGTGTAGGTGCTAGGTCCGACGACTCAAGTCCCAAGGCATCCACTCTAGACTTTTTAAGTTTTCTTTCCAGTTTTGCATAACCACCTCGTGATAACAAGTGTGGTGCATCGTTTAGCCGTTGTCTTTCTTGGGCGGCTAACCTTTTACACTGTGAAACCATGTACATAAATAAGTGTAAAATCATATGAACTCAATGAAAGGTTTTTAAGTTGTTAAGAAACAGACCTTCCATTCCTCAGTCTCTCTAGATGCACGAAACTGTATCCAGTCCTCCTCTGTGAAGTTATACTGCTGACATGGATTTTGATCTTGTATGTCTCCAAAGACATATAGTCGTGTCAGCCTTGTTTTGAAGTCCCTCCATCTTATCGCGATATACGATAACACTTTCTTTCTAATTTCTATCATGTTTGGAATATCATAATGTTGTTGTTTAAAATAGAACACATGTTATTGATTTTAAAAGATGAAAGAAATAAGTATATCAACAGTGTTGTAAGTAAACATACCCGAATATCTTGCCATAAGAGGTTCTTGTCGACCTTTGGGACGTTATCCCAAGTTGCATGAAGGATAGAGACATGGCTTTTTGCTAACTTACCCAGATAACTCCTAAACCTATCAGCATTTGGCCCTGATGCCTGACCTGATTTGGGGTCAATCTCAACATGTCTCCTCTGCACATCAATGCGTCCGGCTGTCACATCAGCCAATCGTGTGACGCCTCGACCATGTCTGGTCTGTCCCGATCCTGAGTCTGAGGTCGACATACTTGAAAAATTATACAAGGTTAGTAATAATTCAATTTTCATGAACATAAATAAAGTCAATAATTAACTATCACAACCTATTAAGATATTGTTTTCTCCCAAATCCCTTCATTGTGATCATTACGAATTGCCTGGATGACATCGGCAACGTCATCAACTAGGTCTTCAATGGGTCCTGATGCAATAGATGTTGTCTCAAGTATATCAAGAGAATCGTCATCATCATGTCCATACATTTTTTTCCTTCTAAAACCACTGACCAATTTTTATTCGCTGGATCATTTACGTAAAATATTTGTTTTGCTTGACTAGCCATCATAAATGGTTCATCAGTATAATTCATCTTGTTCAAGTCTACCAATGTGAAACCAAAGTCATCTATCATGACACCAGAATTTATATCAACCCATTTACACTTGAAAATTGGGACTCTAAAAGTGACATAATCAACTTCCCATATTTCTTGTATTAATCCAAAATAACTCATGGATGCTGTGATTGGATTTTTGTCTTTAGAACTAGCAAAGTGGACAGCCTCAGCTTGTAGTGTGACGCCACTATTTTGAACTCTACTTTTGTCATCTTCTACCTTTGTCTGAAAAGAAATATTGTTTATATAGTACCCACCATATGTAATGACATATGTGTTCGGTCCATGAGATAACCTCAATAAACTTTCAGAAACATTTGGAGTCGCATAAATTTTTTTCTTAAACCATTGTAAGAAAGTTTTGACATGTTCACTAAGATGTCATTTTTCACTCATTCTTGGGTTTGCTGCCTTTATTTCATTAACGTGGTCAGAAATGTAAGGAATCACATCAACAATGTTGTTTAAGATGTACAAATGAGCTTGATCAACTTCTTTTCTGCTAACACTTTGAATTCTCACACCTCGAACACCCTTACCTTCACATTTTCCTTCATGTCTGCTCTTGGGAAGACCCCATGGTTCACAAGATGGCATATAACTTGAACAAAATTCAATGGCTTCCTCTGCAACGTATCGCTCTATGATTGAAGCTTTTGGTTTATATTGATTCTTAACATATCCCTTTAAGATCTTCATGTATCTTTCAACTGGGTACATCCACCTTAAGAAGACCCACCCACATATTCGAATTTTTCTGACTAGATGAACAGTCAAATGTACCATGATATCAAAAAAAGAAGGTGGAAAATACATCTCCAATTGACACAGTAGTTTTATTCCTTCATTTTCCAATTCATCTAAACCTCCAGGGTTAACAACTTTCTTGCAAATGGCATTAAAGAAATAACTCAGGCGTGTCAGAATACCCCTAACAGAATGAGGTAATATGCCTCAAATAACAACAGGTAACAATTGTTGCATCAATACATGACAATCATGGGACTTTAAACCAACTAACTTTAACTCTTGCATAGAAACAAGGTTACTAATATTTGAAGAATAACCTTGTGGAACTGATAACAAATTTATGAACACCGAAAAACGGCGCCAAAAACTTGTTAACAATCGGCAAGTGTGACCGAATCATATCAAGTAATAAAACTAGGTAAGACCAAGTATCGTTTTCCCAAAGGACTCACGGCCTAGTTAGCTATATGATTTGTTGATTATTTAAGACTTGTTAAAAATTAATTGTAGATTTTAAATGCAAAAGACAGTAATTAAACATGTATGCATGAATTTGATCAATGGAAAAGCAGAATACAAACACTTTAATGAATTAGATGGATGAGTATGTTGTTGGGGTTATCAATTTCATCTTATCCACTCTCATATACTTTTAGGAATTCATCATTCTTTTCATCAATGCTAATGTCGCTCTCTAAATTACCTTGCAAGAAGGCATATCCTTAATTACGAGTTCATACAATTCCTAGCATTCCTAATAATTAATTCTTAAGTGCAGAAGCTTAATGGTAACCAATACGCTATTGGGAGAAATTCTCCGGATCTAGATTTCCTCGTACGTTCCCATATCGACAAAATCAATAATCATGACAATGAATGAGTTAAACAATGCAAGCTTTAAGCAAAGAGGAAAAACCCTAACTAATGATGAAAGAAAGCATAAGTCTTAAAATAAGATGTTAAAACAAATTCCATATATGAGAGTTTCACAAGACTACATTGATTCCCCAACAACAATACAAGGTTTCAAAGATTCTTTGACCTGTTTACCTTTCATGGAAGCACAAGAAAAGATTGTATCATTGAATGATACTCTTGGAAATCCTCTTACAAGATAATGACGTTGCAGATTTGAGATTAATCTCATACTTACATGTCCACAGTTGTTATGTCATGATATTGCCTCATCTTTTATAGATACTAAACAAGAAACGTGTTGAGATTGCAATTCATTTAGATTTATTTTGTACAGGTTGCCTTGCATATTTGCAATAAATACTAATGAACCTTATAATCTAAGACTTTGATTTGAGCTTTTTCAAAAATAATATTATATTCGATGTCACATAATTGACTTATCAGCAGATTATACTTTAGGCCATCAACTAATAAAACGTTATCAATATATGGGGAGCAGTTTGTATCTATCTTTCCAATTTCAAGGATTCTGTCTTTCTGGTTTCCTCCAAAAGTGATTGTTTCTCCTTTCTTGCTCTTTAGGAGTAGGAACATACACCTTTCTCCTGTCTTATGTCGTAAGCATCCACTGTCCAGGTGCCATGACAAGGTTTTCCTTTCTATTATCAAGCAGACCTGCAAGAGAAATTAGTTTGCTCTTAGGTACCCATCCTGTATTGGGTCCTTGCTTGTTCGTAAAACGCTTTTAGTTATGTTATTTTTCCAAAGATAACTGATGAGTTGATATTTTCTGCACTGCACTTAGTTTATTGTGCTAGAGTTAATCAGGGAAGTGTGCTCAAATATCCAATATTTTCCCATTTTTCTGTACTGTGTTTAATTTGACCAGAAATTCTTATTTGAATTAATTTGAATTATCTGAGTCTAATTATTTGCAATTTTAATTGTAGGGAAATTGTTGGATAAAAATTTAGAGATTAATTTCTTTTGGAGTGCACACAACAGCTAATTTTCACTGCCCATGAATTAGGAAGTGTCACGTTTTTTTTTAGTTTGCTACATCACATTGAGAAAATGCATAGTAAGCTTTAGCAACAAAAACATATGCTCAGAACAAAGTCTTCCAGAGAACTCTAGCTTATTGCACGTGAAGATATAGGCATCAGTTTGTCAACATGAAACACTAATTGGATAGATACATCCAAGCACAGGGAATTGATTGAAGAAAAATGAGGAAGCTAGATGCTAGGAGAAGAGACAAGCCTAGAGCCTATGGTCAGAAGGAGACAACACAAGGATTTGGAGATCTCTCTTAATTTCTTCCTCTCGGCAATTTGAAAGGGGCATCATCTTTTCTTCTTTTTCACGTGAGACAGCAAGAGTAGAGGAGGCATGATGGCTTGGTAAAGGAGAAGAAGATACAAAATCTGAAGTTGGAGATGAAGAGAAGAAGCTGCTGTAATGATGGGAAGATATGCATATGAGATGAGCTTTTGGAAGAGTGAGCATGGTGATTTGCTTGGAAAAAACTCCTGAAGAAGTAGATGAATATGAAGGTGTGATTCTCGGTCAAAAGAGCTAGAATTGTGTGATTCTTACTTGCAATTTGGAGAAGTGCAGCCATGGTCCAGCAACACATGAATTCTCGGCAAAAGTGGTCCATGTAGTAGTATAGTTTATGAAATTTTTAATGCTTTCAATGACTTTGGTTTGTTTGCACGGTGGTATGCTTTGATTTTCAGAACTTGTAGTTTCAATTTGCTTTAAGAAATTTGAACGGCTATTGCATGTTTTCATCTTCCAATCAACATATTTTTTCTTGTATTTCTTTTATATAATGTTTATGGGTCCAGCAACATCATTATTTTACACCTTTCTACTTTGTTTACTTTTCAAAGATGAATAGAAACATGAAGTGAATGTGCAGCTACGTTTTTTTATTCTTAGTTCTACAACAACAAAAGCTTTCAAAAGATGTATTCTTATATGAAAAACTCTTAAGCTTACGTGAATGAAGAAAGAGAAAAGTGAAGAATTTGCAAAAGTGCAAGTGGCCCATGGTTTTGTTGGCATCTTTGTATTTAATTGATAATGGCCAAATAGTTGTTTGCATGATATGGATATGAATTCAGCAATCACAAATTTATTTTGCTTTGAAGAAAGTGGTAGGGTCCTCTTTGTTTTTCATTTTCTAAATGCTTTATTATCCTTGTTTTGTTGTAGAGAATGTCGTGTGGTTGTGTGTCCAGTAGCAGTCCCTTCCTTTAACATATTGCACTTTGTTTTGTAATTAAATTAAGGGATTTACGTGAATAGGAAGGAGAACAAAGTTTTCAGAATTCTTAACCCTTTTTTCACATGAAGGGTTGGCCTATGTCCCTTCTTGCAATTATTTTTATTACTTTGAGACTTGTTGACTAAGATGGAGTAGTAGATAGCTTCTATTTTTATTTGTTTTCAATTCTCTTTGCAATTGAGTGGACCTTGTGTGTAGAAGGTAAAATTCACGTCTGGAAGGAAGAGGCAACCAAATTGCTTGACATCTTCTTCTTTGCTTGCCAAATAGCTCACGGCCAAGAGTATTTAAGTGAAGCATTTCTTTTGTTTAAAAAAAAAAAGGGGTATTAAGTAAGGTCACGACCAAGAGGAACCAAGCGTTTAATTTCTTTTAGGAAACTCATAGAGTGTCACGGCCATGGGGTAGTTTTTGCCATTTTCAATTTCTTTTGGTAGATGAATTGGTCACAGTTAATAGTTGAGAAGTTTTACTGTCTTTCATTTCTTTTGCTTTAAAATATTTTACATCATATGTTGAAATAATTTTCTGTATTTTTGTTTATTGTATTTTGCTGCTGTCATTTTAATTCTGTTTCCATATTTGAATTTTACTGTTTTCTGTATTTGCTGTTTTACTGTATTTTTATTTTCTGTATTTTCGTTTTCTGTACTGTATTTTTCTGTACTGCAGTTTTTCTGTTTCTATATTTACTGTTTTGCTGTAAGTATTACTGCTGTAATTTATTTTCTGTTTCTACTGTTTTCTGTATTTATTATTTACTGTATTTTTGTTTTCTGAATTTTTGTTTTTTTTTTTATTTAGTTTTCTGTTTCAGATTTATTTTTACTATTTTACGTTACTGTATTTTCGTTTTCACTGTAGCAATTTCGTTTTTTTTTTTTACTGTTTAATTTCATTTTACTGTTTTAATTTCAGTTTTACCATTTTAGTTTTATGTTTACGGTTTGTTTTTACTGATTCTTTTATTTTTGCGTTTAATGTTTTATGTTTTATGCATGTTTAATGTTCCCGCGTTTATTTTATTTTGATGTCTTTTACCGTTCGGTTTTTACTATTTTGAATTTTACTTCACCATTTTTAATTTCTAGTTTTATTTAAGTTTTAATCGCAACCAAAAACAACCAATCAAAACCCCCCCCCCCTCGTTTTCTTTTGACCTGAAACTGAACCCTAAAAAATTGGTCCTTGTGAGACGACCTAGGAGTCAATTCCTAGCACTGTACTGCATTTTAATTGCACGTAAAATTTGATCGGCCGCGACAGCTGTATCAAATTTTGGCGCCGTTGCCGGGGACCAACGGTTCAGTTTTGAGTCTTGTGTCTGTGTTGTGTGATTTGTGTATGTGTTTGTGATAGTGTTGTTTTGCTACCTTGTGTTTATTTCTGTGGTTTGAATTTTCTGTGCTATTGTTTCATGATTACAGGGTGTCGTGATTTAGTGCATGACTAGAGGAAATCCTGGATTCATACCACCCTTTGATCCTAAGATTGATAGGACTTTTCATAGCTTAATTAGGCATTCTAGGAATTTGTCTTTAGAGTCTGTTTTTGAACCTGTTCCATTAGATATTGTGCATCCTACTGTTGAGTACTCTGTGCATACTGCATCTACTGCATCTGTACTTGATTCTGATTCTGTTGTTTTTCACACTGAGAACAATATGGCACAACCTCCACCTCGCGAGAGGACTTTTAGGGAGATGGCTGCACCTGATTTCGATATTGAAAGCTTGTGCATCCAATATCCTGATGAGGACGTTCCGTATGTTCTCAAGACTGGACTGATCCATTTGTTGCCCAAGTTTCATGGTCTTGCAGGTGCGAGTCCACATAAGCATTTGAAGGAATTCCTGGTTGTCTGTTCCAGTATGAAACCGCACGATGTTCCTGAAGAGCACGTCTTCTTGAAGGCATTCCCTCATTCATTGGAAAATGTTGCTAAGGATTGGTTGTATAGTTTAGCGCCGAGATCCATTGCTAGCTGGGATGATCTGAAGAGGCTGTTCTTGGAGAAATTTTTCCCAGCATCCCGGACCACAGCTATCAGGAAAGACATAACTGGGATTAGACAGCTTAGTGGAGAGAACCTGTACGAATATTGGGAGAGATTCAAGACACTTTGTGCTAGCTGCCCCCACCATCAGATACCTGAACAACTCCTTATTCAGTATTTCTACGAGGGTTTGAACAACATGGATCGAGGTATGATCGATGCTGCCTGTGGTGGAGCTCTTGGAGACATCACACCTGCTGAGGCCAGACCATTGATTGAGAAGATGGCCTCCAACTCCCAGCAGTTTAGCAACAGGAATGATGCCATTGTGGTGAAGGGCGTACAAGATATTGCCCAGTCTTTATCAGCTGTTGAAAGCAAGTTAGAAGGCCAGATTAACTCTCTTGCGAAGATGGTGACACAGTTGACTACCAACCAGAGATCGACATCTCAATCTGCATCTGTTGCACGACTATGTGCTATTTGTCCTTCCAGTGACCACTACACAGATGCATGTCCTTCTTTGCAACATCCTGCTGCCTCTGATGTGCCTCAGGCTTATACTACAAACATCTACAACAACAGGCAGCCACAACAGCAAAATCATGACTTGTCCAGCAACAGGTACAACCCAGGGTGGAGGAATCACCCCAATCTTAGATGGAACAATGCGCCACAGCAACAGCAGCAGGCACCACCTTTTCAGAATGCTGGAACACCTAACAGATATGTGCCTCCACCCATGCAACAACACCAAAGGCAACAACAACAGCAACAACAAGAGGCACCTGCCCAACCAGCTGCCCAACCTTCCACTTCGTCTGAACCTTCATTGGAAGAGTTAGTGAGACAGATGACTGTGCAAAACCTGCAGTTTCAGAAAGATAACATGCAGTTTCAGAAAGACAACATGCAATTTCAGCAGGAGACTAGAGCGTCCATACAGAGCCTCACTAACCAGATAGGTCAGATGGCCACTCAGATAAACCAGGCGCAGTCTCAAAATTCTAGTAAGTTACCATCGCAGACTGTGCAGAATCCAAGAAATGTGAGTGCCATAACCCTCAGATCAGGGAAGCAGATTGTTGTACCTTCAGAGCCCGCCTCTATACCGACACCCGTGCCTGCTACTTCTCACAAAAAGGAGGACCAAGCTGGTCCAAGCAGGACATTTGAGGCAGGTGAATCTTCTTCTCCAGTCGGTGGTTCTTCTTCAGGAGGATCTCCTCCCTTAACCACCACTACTGCTGCCACACCATCTCCATTGATTGACCGACCTATCCCTCTTCCATTCCCTTCACGACCACTTCCTAGCAAAAAGATGGAAGAGGTAGATAAAGAAATTCTGGAGACCTTCAGGAAGGTGGAGGTGAACATACCTCTACTTGATGCAATCAAGCAGATACCAAAGTATGCAAAATTCTTGAAGGAGTTGTGCACACACAAGAGGAAGATGAAGGGAAATGAAAGGATTAGCATGGGAAGAAATGTATCTGCACTTATTGGTAAGTCGGTCCCGCACATTCCTGAAAAGTGCAAAGATCCAGGTATATTTTGCATTCCTTGTGTGATTGGAAATAATAAATTTGAGAATGCCATGCTTGATTTGGGTGCTTCTGTTAATGTCATGCCTTTGTCTATATATGAATCTTTATCTCTTGGTCCTTTGCAAACCACGGGTGTGGTCATTCAGTTGGCTAGTAGGAGTGTTACTCACCCAACAGGTTTCATAGAAGATGTCTTGGTAAGGGTTGGTGAATTGATTTTTCCTGCTGATTTTTATGTTTTGGAAATGGAGGAGGGATTCTCTCATGGATCCGCTCCCATTATTTTAGGCAGGCCATTCTTGAAAACTGCCCGAACTAAGATTGATGTATATGATGGAACTTTGTCTATGGAATTTGCTGATATTGTTGTTCATTTTAATATCTTTGATGCAATGAAATTTCCAGCTGAGGACCATTCTCTGTTTAGGATTGATACATTGGATAACATTATTGATGAATTTGTTGTTGACAACTTTAATTCTGTGCATGAGAAGAAGCATTCTTTTCTATCTTCTTTGTATTCATGCATTGAATCTGGATTCGAATCAGGATTTGATAATGATGTTGATAATGCTGTGGATTTTGATGAAGATTGTGATGTCCAGGATATTGATGCTATGCATGATATTGATGATGATGTTGTTGACATATCTGATATGGACATTGATTTGGATTGTGATGAGATGAATGTTCTGCCTTTACCTGTGAATTCTTTAGAGTCAGAATGCATTAACCACGTTGCAGGAAGTACACTTGAATCTGACTTGCAGGCACCCACTCTTGAGCTGAAACAGCTACCAGATAACCTCAAGTACGTGTACTTGGAGGATGATGAAAAGAAACCGGTGATCATTTCTACCTCCCTTGATTCTGTTCAAGAGGAGAAGTTGCTTGGTATACTGAGGAACAACAAGAAGGCCATTGGTTGGAGTTTGGCTGACATACCTGGTATTAGTCCATCCACATGCATGCATAGAATTCTTTTGGAAGAAGGGGCAAAGCCAGTGAGACAGCCACAAAGAAGGCAAAACCCCGTGATCATGGAAGTCATCAAGAAGGAGGTGACCAAGCTTTTGCAAGCAGGAATCATCTATCCTATTTCAGACAGTCAGTGGGTGAGCCCCATCCATGTCGTACCCAAGAAAACTGGCCTCACTGTGGTGAAGAATGAGAGGGATGAGCTTATCCCAACTAGAGTGCAGAACAGCTGGAGAGTCTGCATTGACTATAGGAGGCTCAACCAAGCAACCAGGAAAGATCATTTTCCCTTGCCATTCATTGATCAGATGCTGGAGCGCCTGGCAGGTAAATCTCATTATTGTTTTCTTGATGGTTTTTCTGGATATTTTCAGATCAATATTGCTCCTGAGGATCAAGAGAAAACCACATTCACCTGCCCCTTTGGCACTTTTGCCTATCGGAGGATGCCCTTTGGTCTATGCAACGCTCCTGGTACCTTTCAACGGTGCATGCTTAGCATTTTTAGTGACTTTCTTGAGAGTTGTATAGAGGTGTTTATGGATGATTTTACTGTGTATGGATCTTCTTTTGATGTATGTTTAGACAGTTTGGAAAAAGTCTTGAAAAGATGCATAGAAACAAACCTTGTTCTCAATTTTGAGAAATGTCACTTTATGGTTGAACAAGGTTTGGTTTTAGGGCATATCATTTCTGAAAAGGGAATAGAGGTAGATCCTGCTAAGATATCTGTGATTTCGCAGTTGCCTTACCCCTCTTGCGTGCGAGAGGTGCGATCTTTCCTCGGACATGCAGGTTTCTACAGGCGCTTCATCAAAGATTTCAGCAAGAAGGCACTTCCCTTGTCCAGACTGCTGCAGAAGGATGTTGACTTTGTTTGTGATGACAGATGCAAGCAGGCTTTTGATTGCCTGAAGGAAGCTTTGACCACCACCCCTATCATTCAGGCACCGGATTGGACAGCCCCATTTGAGCTCATGTGTGATGCATCTAATTATGCATTGGGGGCTGTCTTGACACAGAAAATTGACAAGCTGCCAAGAGTGATTTACTATGCTTCACGCACTTTAGATGCTGCCCAAGCAAACTATACCACCACTGAAAAAGAGTTGTTGGCAATTGTTTTTGCCCTTGATAAGTTTAGGTCATATTTGCTTGGATCACCTGTTATTGTGTATACTGACCATGCAGCTCTTAAGTTTTTGTTGAAAAAGGCTGAGTCAAAGCCTAGATTGATCAGGTGGATGCTACTGCTCCAGGAGTTTGACTTGCAGATTAAAGACCGGAGTGGAGCACAGAATTTGGTTGCAGACCACCTCAGCCGAATTGAGAGAGCTGGGAATGAAGTTGATGTGTTGCCCATCCAGGATGACTTTCCTGATGAGAGTTTGTTGATGATTTCTTCCTCTCACCCCACCCCTTGGTTTGCACACATTGTAAATTATTTGGTTGCTTCTGTTTTTCCTCCCTTAGCATCACGTGCTCAGATTGCTAAAATTAAGAGTGATGCTAAGTATTATGTTTGGGATGACCCATATCTGTGGAAGTTGTGTAGTGACCAGGTTACTAGGAGATGCATTCCAGACCATGAGATTGACTCGGTCCTGCAATTTTGTCATGCCTCCTCACCTGGTGGTCATCTGGGGATACAAAGAACAGCTCGTAGGGTGCTTGATTGTGGGTTCTATTGGCCTTCCATCTTCAAGGATGCGGAGAAGATTTGTAGCACTTGTGAGCCTTGTCAGAAAGCAGGAGGACAAATTTCACAGAGACAAGAGATGCCTCAACAGCCTATGCTATTCTGTGAGGTGTTTGATGTCTGGGGTATAGATTTCATGGGTCCTTTTCCTGTTTCTTTTGGTTTTTCCTATATTCTCCTTGCTGTGGATTATGTTTCAAAATGGGTGGAAGCTAAAGCCACCAGAACTAATGATGCTCGGGTTGTTGTGGATTTTGTTAGATCTCACCTCTTTTGCAGGTTTGGAGTGCCTAGAGCAATTGTTAGTGATCAGGGAACCCATTTTTGCAACAGATCCATGCAAGCTTTACTCAAGAAATATGGGGTGACGCACAGAGTTTCTACACCTTACCACCCCCAAACAAATGGGCAGGCTGAGATCTCCAACAGGGAGATTAAGAGGATTTTGGAAAAGATTGTCCAACCCAACAGGAAAGATTGGAGTAGTAGATTGGACGATGCTCTTTGGGCCCACAGGACTGCATACAAAGCACCGATTGGGATGTCTCCGTACAGGGTTGTCTTCGGAAAGGCATGTCATCTACCAGTTGAAATTGAGCATCGGGCATATTGGGCTGTGAAGACATGCAACTTCTCCATGGACCAAGCTGGAAAGGAAAGGAAGTTGCAACTGAATGAACTGGATGAAATCCGATTGGAAGCCTATGAGAATTCGAAGTTCTACAAGGAAAGGACCAAGAGGTTCCATGATAGCTCCATTCTTAGAAAGGACTTCGAGGTTGGCCAACAGGTTTTATTGTATAACTCTAGACTCGGCCTCATGGGTGGTAAGTTGAGATCAAAGTGGACTGGACCCTTTGTTGTGACTAATGTTTATCCTTATGGTGCAGTAGAAATCCAGGATCCATTTGCAGCTAAAAGCTTCAAGGTGAATGGGCATAGACTGAAGCCCTTCCTCAGTCATCCTTCTCTGTTGGATGCAGTGGTGGAGGAGACGTCTTTGGTCTACCCCACCTACCCTCCCAACTGACGCAGGGAGTTTCTTCTCTCCTTACCTCCTCACTTTTATTGCACTATGTCGATATCTGATGACTGTTTTGATTGCTTGATCTGCTGATTGTGACACACTGAGGACATTGTGTCGTTTAAGTGTGGTCTATTTGCTAGGGGAGGTTATTTCTTTGTTTATGTTTCGTTTTTGTGTATTTTGTGGTGTCTTATGTACAGTTTTGCATGATTTTCGTGAATTCTGGACTATGATTAGGTTGTCAGTTTTCCTGCACTTCATTGATACTCTAAACTGTTGAATTTCTTGCTTTACTTTGCTTGGGAGATAATCATGATATCAGAGAGTTGAATTGATGGTGACCATATTACCTGTGTGAGATTTGAGCCATTTGATGATCTTTCTTGTGTGTGATATATGCCTTGATTGCTTGCACATATGTCTTGGCTTCACTCTTTGAATTGATTCTTGACTAATACGCATGTTTGAAAGGGATAAAGGCATTTTGTTGTTGAGCCTCTAAGCCAGATAAGCCTACCCTGTTTTGATCCATTGATAACCCTTTTGAGCCTATGTTTTTCCCCATTTCTTTGTTTTGAAGCTCATACAATAGCCCTAAGTGAAAAAACCATTATTACCTGAACCTTAGGGAATTTTGTAGCTTTGGAATTGTTTTGGGAATAAGTGTGGTCTCCTGGGAATTTCAGATGAATTGGCTAGTGAGTTCTCTTCATATCTTGTTTCTGTTTGTAAATATGTGGTGCATCTTGTCTCTTGAAATTGTGTGTTGAACAGAGTAAAGAAAAGAGACAGGATGGAAAAAAAAATGATGAAAAAAAAAAATGATGAAAAACAGAAAAAAATTGTGAACAACGGTGAATAATGGAGTTAACTAGAGGATGGAATTAGAGGTTGTAGGTGAGTTTGAATGTGTTTATACTTGTTCCCCATTGCTCATCTATCCCTTATGGTTTATAGCTTTTCATCCAGATATATCCTCCCTTGTCCTTGACCCCATTATGACCATAAAAAGACCTTTTGATTTGAACATGCGTATCTGTTTGAGTGTTGATATTAGAGGCTTGCCAAGCCTATTTGTGTTTGCTTTCTTGAGTTCATTGAGTGACATTGATTTACCTTAAACACTTGAGAGAAACACTGATTGTGTACATCTGTGAGGCTCTGTTTCTGTCGATTCATCTCTTGAACTGATTGATTGTTTCCCTTGTACTGAACTGTTTGGATGATGCTTTGAGTATTTGCTTTCATTGATTTTGTGTAGGATTCTGCCTGTACCTTTTACTGTCCAGATTTTGTGAAGATTGTGAAAGTGTGTTTCTGTTTTGGAGTCTTTGTTGTCTGGTTGTCGAGTCTGTGTCATTTCTCTATTGTTTGAATAACCCCCTGGTTTTCGTCTTGGTTTTGCCCAGGAGTGCAAAAGTCTAAGTGTGGTCTATTTTGATGAGTTGATATTTTCTGCACTGCACTTAGTTTATTGTGCTAGAGTTAATCAGGGAAGTGTGCTCAAATATCCAATATTTTCCCATTTTTCTGTACTGTGTTTAATTTGACCAGAAATTCTTATTTGAATTAATTTGAATTATCTGAGTCTAATTATTTGCAATTTTAATTGTAGGGAAATTGTTGGATAAAAATTTAGAGATTAATTTCTTTTGGAGTGCACACAACAGCTAATTTTCACTGCCCATGAATTAGGAAGTGTCACGTTTTTTTTTAGTTTGCTACATCACATTGAGAAAATGCATAGTAAGCTTTAGCAACAAAAACATATGCTCAGAACAAAGTCTTCCAGAGAACTCTAGCTTATTGCACGTGAAGATATAGGCATCAGTTTGTCAACATGAAACACTAATTGGATAGATACATCCAAGCACAGGGAATTGATTGAAGAAAAATGAGGAAGCTAGATGCTAGGAGAAGAGACAAGCCTAGAGCCTATGGTCAGAAGGAGACAACACAAGGATTTGGAGATCTCTCTTAATTTCTTCCTCTCGGCAATTTGAAAGGGGCATCATCTTTTCTTCTTTTTCACGTGAGACAGCAAGAGTAGAGGAGGCATGATGGCTTGGTAAAGGAGAAGAAGATACAAAATCTGAAGTTGGAGATGAAGAGAAGAAGCTGCTGTAATGATGGGAAGATATGCATATGAGATGAGCTTTTGGAAGAGTGAGCATGGTGATTTGCTTGGAAAAAACTCCTGAAGAAGTAGATGAATATGAAGGTGTGATTCTCGGTCAAAAGAGCTAGAATTGTGTGATTCTTACTTGCAATTTGGAGAAGTGCAGCCATGGTCCAGCAACACATGAATTCTCGGCAAAAGTGGTCCATGTAGTAGTATAGTTTATGAAATTTTTAATGCTTTCAATGACTTTGGTTTGTTTGCACGGTGGTATGCTTTGATTTTCAGAACTTGTAGTTTCAATTTGCTTTAAGAAATTTGAACGGCTATTGCATGTTTTCATCTTCCAATCAACATATTTTTTCTTGTATTTCTTTTATATAATGTTTATGGGTCCAGCAACATCATTATTTTACACCTTTCTACTTTGTTTACTTTTCAAAGATGAATAGAAACATGAAGTGAATGTGCAGCTACGTTTTTTTATTCTTAGTTCTACAACAACAAAAGCTTTCAAAAGATGTATTCTTATATGAAAAACTCTTAAGCTTACGTGAATGAAGAAAGAGAAAAGTGAAGAATTTGCAAAAGTGCAAGTGGCCCATGGTTTTGTTGGCATCTTTGTATTTAATTGATAATGGCCAAATAGTTGTTTGCATGATATGGATATGAATTCAGCAATCACAAATTTATTTTGCTTTGAAGAAAGTGGTAGGGTCCTCTTTGTTTTTCATTTTCTAAATGCTTTATTATCCTTGTTTTGTTGTAGAGAATGTCGTGTGGTTGTGTGTCCAGTAGCAGTCCCTTCCTTTAACATATTGCACTTTGTTTTGTAATTAAATTAAGGGATTTACGTGAATAGGAAGGAGAACAAAGTTTTCAGAATTCTTAACCCTTTTTTCACATGAAGGGTTGGCCTATGTCCCTTCTTGCAATTATTTTTATTACTTTGAGACTTGTTGACTAAGATGGAGTAGTAGATAGCTTCTATTTTTATTTGTTTTCAATTCTCTTTGCAATTGAGTGGACCTTGTGTGTAGAAGGTAAAATTCACGTCTGGAAGGAAGAGGCAACCAAATTGCTTGACATCTTCTTCTTTGCTTGCCAAATAGCTCACGGCCAAGAGTATTTAAGTGAAGCATTTCTTTTGTTTAAAAAAAAAAAAGGGGTATTAAGTAAGGTCACGACCAAGAGGAACCAAGCGTTTAATTTCTTTTAGGAAACTCATAGAGTGTCACGGCCATGGGGTAGTTTTTGCCATTTTCAATTTCTTTTGGTAGATGAATTGGTCACAGTTAATAGTTGAGAAGTTTTACTGTCTTTCATTTCTTTTGCTTTAAAATATTTTACATCATATGTTGAAATAATTTTCTGTATTTTTGTTTATTGTATTTTGCTGCTGTCATTTTAATTCTGTTTCCATATTTGAATTTTACTGTTTTCTGTATTTGCTGTTTTACTGTATTTTTATTTTCTGTATTTTCGTTTTCTGTACTGTATTTTTCTGTACTGCAGTTTTTCTGTTTCTATATTTACTGTTTTGCTGTAAGTATTACTGCTGTAATTTATTTTCTGTTTCTACTGTTTTCTGTATTTATTATTTACTGTATTTTTGTTTTCTGAATTTTTGTTTTTTTTTTTTATTTAGTTTTCTGTTTCAGATTTATTTTTACTATTTTACGTTACTGTATTTTCGTTTTCACTGTAGCAATTTCGTTTTTTTTTTTACTGTTTAATTTCATTTTACTGTTTTAATTTCAGTTTTACCATTTTAGTTTTATGTTTACGGTTTGTTTTTACTGATTCTTTTATTTTTGCGTTTAATGTTTTATGTTTTATGCATGTTTAATGTTCCCGCGTTTATTTTATTTTGATGTCTTTTACCGTTCGGTTTTTACTATTTTGAATTTTACTTCACCATTTTTAATTTCTAGTTTTATTTAAGTTTTAATCGCAACCAAAAACAACCAATCAAAACCCCCCCTCGTTTTCTTTTGACCTGAAACTGAACCCTAAAAAATTGGTCCTTGTGAGACGACCTAGGAGTCAATTCCTAGCACTGTACTGCATTTTAATTGCACGTAAAATTTGATCGGCCGCGACAGCTGTATCAATAACACTTTGTCATATGCTAATTTTGTTTAATGTTATTTGTTAAACTTCAGAACATATGAGGACATTTAGATACTTTAGTCTTATATAACGGTTTTTTCTTAACAACACCTTTTTTCCTTTTAGCACCCCTTGTAACTTCATAATATTAGATGATGACAACCCATCAATAGAAAAAACATAAATTGCATGTGATTTTGTTCCTTCTCCTCTTCTTTTTCTTCCACTAATTCCTCATCATCTCCTATACTGACAAGTCTAATATTTTTTTCAGGGCACTTGTGTCCCGAACTAAAAGGTTCCCCATAATGAAAGCATTGTTCCTCTTCTCTTCTTCTAATGCATGCAGGATAAGGCAGGTTCATCATTCCTCTATTCCGGCTACTCCCTGTATCATTGTTCCAAACTCTGGATTCCATCATTGTTCCTCCTTCCTTCCTAAGTGTGCTAGCATTACTTAAACTTCCTGGTTCGTTCATAGTCCCTTTCAAAGTTTCACCCTAGAGATCACACCTTCACTACCATGATAACGATTTTGATAACCCTTACTTCTATTCGTATTTCTCTCACCCCCCCCCCCCAACTTTATTCTCCTTCAAAACTTCGTTCACATCTCTCGCTATCTCCATTCCCCTTATAATCTGACTTCCTATATTAGAATATAAGCCCACAAAAAAGTATCTCATCAATTTTTCCTCTATCAACTCGGTTGATTATCCTACCAACATTTCAAACTCTTGAATATATTCCTCTACACCGCACTTTTGGCTAACTACTGCCAATTTTTCGAACACTAGAGATTTTTCTTTTTTTTCCCAAATCTCCTTACAAGTGATTTTGTCAACTCCTCCCAAGTAGGACTATTGGTTTTTGTCTTCCAAAACCAAAACCATTGACTGACTCCTCCTTCCATACTTATAAAAGCCAATCTAATTTTCTCTCTAGATGTAACCTCCTAAACTTAAAAGAATTTTCTTGATATTGCCATCTACCCCATATGATCTCCTCCTTCAAACATGGACAATTTTACTAACATCATCCATGCCTGTTGATTCTCCTTTCTTTCTTCCTCTGATTCTTCTATAGTCTCGTCCCTTTTTCCCACTCTATCTTCATTCATAGATCCTCTAATTTCTTCAGAGCCTCTTTCCAAATTTTTCATTCTTTGCATCAATTCCTCCATCATGTCACTAAGCCTTTAGAAATTGGCTCGATATTCCTCCCTTGCCTCTTTAATAGCACGAGCATTTTTCGCCACTAATCTCTCAACTACACTCATGTGACTCTCCATATCTCATCGTATATTTTATGTGGCAGGTTACACCAACTATTACGGTTCTTGGTGTCAAGAAACCTAGATACTATCTCAAAATAAATAATCACAGATATATGAATTCTCATAGTGAGGAAACAATTTTATTAAATGGAAACACACTAAAAGCAATCAGCAGCAATGAAGGGAAAACATTATCTTACACATGACAAATCCTATTTCTATAATAAAACACTCAAAAATCACCAAAACATTCACTCGTCTCCTTAAAAGACATAAACGAAACAACTAACAAAGGAAATTGTCAAGTACTAAAGAAAAATTACCCCTAACTGTTCTGAAACTCCTTCTAACTCCCTCAACCACCACTTACTAATTGTTATGTTTATTTTCTCTTACGTAAACCTTTAAGGACCTATCATGGCCACTGATAAAAAAATTCTTTTATCCCTGACAACGACGCCAAAGACTTGTTTAGATATCAGAAAGTGTACCGAATCGTATCAAGTAATAATAAATGGTAAGACCAAGTATCGTTTCCCAAGAGACTCACGACACTAAACAGTCATGTAATTACTTAACTAATTAAGACATAAGAAAAATTTTTGGGATTTTTGAATGCAATTTGATCAATTAAGGTTAGATCACACTAATTACGTGACTTGGATACCAGACATTAAACTTTGGCTTAAGAGTTAGGGATATGTTGATCATATTACTCAAGAAGTTACTAATATTTCTTTAGGTGAGGTTTCCTGTTGGAAGAAAACTGATGCTCAATTATGCATCGTTCTAAAGGGTACATTTCACTCTTCTTTGAAACAAATATTTCGTTCCTACGACACATGTTCTAAATCATGAGACCAAGCCAAATTATTATACACAAATGATATTCAATGTCTTTATAATGTTTGCAATGATATTTTCAATGTTATTGCTCCTTGGAATCAAGACTCTATCGTTGATTATATGGGTAAGAATCATGTTCTTTTTCATGAATTTAATGAGTTATAGCCTCCCGTCACTACTCATACCCAAGAAATAGAGAAATGTCAAAGTTCATCATGGTATTGGCATTACACAAACCTGCTAATAAATATTCTCATGTATGTAATCAGGTTTTGGGTTCATTTATTATACCTAATTTCGCTTCTACTTGTTCCACTCTTTTGTGTGTACCAAGTACACCCATCAATCATACACCTACTTTTGCTGATGATTCCTTTACATTAGCATCTCAACATTATTATCACAATCGCTCTCGTAAGCTTTAAAAAGGACCTCACAAGTGAAACCACTGTGGCAATTTAGCCACAAGATTGATAGGTGTTATGCATTACATGGACATCCTCCTCGATCCATTATTGTTGTTCAAATTGATCCTCCCTCACAATCACCTCCTATGAATCCTTCTTCACATGATATCACTAAAAAATTTGTTATTATCGATAACTTTCTCAAATGGCATGAAGATCAACCATCTTCTAGTTCCAATGCCTCTATAGCATGCACAAGTACATCTTTTGGTTGTCTGACTCAATCTTCTTCTGTTGATCCTTAGGTTCATGACTTACAAGCCACACATCACATTATTGGTAACAAATCTTTGTTTTCATTTTTATCCTTTTCGAATAATTTACCTTCTGTTACAACAACTAATGGATTTAGGGTTTTAGCTCGTGGTATTGGGATTGTTAACCTTTTTACTTTTTTTTCATTGATAATGTTCTTTATGTTCCTAGATCTCCCTTTAACTTATTATCTATTAATCGTTTAACATGTACTCTTGATTGTGTTATTTCTTTTACCAAAGATTATGTTTGTTTTACAAGATTGGAGTTCGACATAGATGATTGACACCGGATGTGAGTCTCGTGGTCTTTATCATATTCATCCTTCAACATATATTGGTACAACTATGGAATCTCCTTCTCTTCTTTATGCTCAGTTAGATCATCTTAGTCTTGCTAAATTGTAGCAGTTTCTTCATAGCTTATGCAAGTTATCAAGTTTTGTGTGTAAGTCATGTCAATTAGGCAAGCATAGTCATAGT
The DNA here is from genome assembly GCA_034642375.1 of Vigna nakashimae. Taxonomy (NCBI): domain Eukaryota; kingdom Viridiplantae; phylum Streptophyta; class Magnoliopsida; order Fabales; family Fabaceae; genus Vigna; species Vigna nakashimae. Next base: position 46,489,663 of record CM067765.1, on the reverse strand, counting down.
TCCTTTCCTCATAGTTTTTGACAATGTGTTTCATCCCCTTTTATCATAGTTCACTCAAACATTTAGGGACTTAGTCGTGTTAAGTCTAATTTATTTGTTTCAATATTTTGTTACTTTTATTGATGATTATTCTAGATGTACTTGATTGTTTTTAATGAAAAAATGTTCTAAATTAGTTTATATATTTCAATATTTTTTTAATGAAATTAAAACTTACTTTAGTGTTTAGATTCAAACTTTACGAAATGAAAATGGTCATGAATATCTTTCCCATTTTTTTAAATAGTTTATGGCTTCTCATGGCATTCTCCATCAAACTTCATGTGCTTATACACTTCAACAAAATAAGGTGGTTGAGCACAAAAATAGACATCTTATTAAAACAACTTGCACTCTTTTAATTCATAGTGAGGTTCTCAATTCTTACTGCATGTTATCTCATCACATGTCCTCTACGATTTTAGATAATAAAATACCTCATTGTATTTTATTTTCTCATGAACCTTTTTATCCCTTACCGCGAAAAGTTTTTTGTTCATAATTTTAGGTTTGGTCTTGATAAATTATCTCATCGATCACATAAATGTGTTTTTTTAGGATTTACTAGATCACAAAAAAGATACAAGTGTTTTTCTCTTTCTCTTAACCGCTATTTTGTTTCTATAGATGTCACATTCAATGAGTCTTCTTTTTACATTAAAGGCCATTCTTCTTCTTATATGTCTCTGTCTAATACAATCAATATTCCTAATACAATTCATATTTTTGTTATTCGTATTCCTCAAGTTGTGCCTAGATAATTGCATAGATATTTTTATATTGGTTTACTCCAACTAAGCTACATCCAGTCTCCTCCGTAGAGGGTTCCACTATAATCTTCAACAAGATTACAACTAAGTATTCGCACCACTCATGGTCTTCTTAGTCAGTGAATAACCTCCTGTTATCGTAGACTAGATGAGTAGTCTCACCACTCCTTATCTCCTTAGTCAGGGAATAACCTCATGTTATCATAGACTGGATGAGTATTCTCACCACTCCTGATACTAAGCAACCTTGCCTAAATTTTCTTAACTTAATTGAGTCCAACAAGTGTTTTAATTCTCTTCAAAATTGCAATCAACGATTACGTATAAGTCATTTAGACTATTAATCTTGTAAAGAGGATATGATTATAATACAATGCAATCTAAATACTTGCAGGTATTTCTCTCTTTTCTCTTTCTCTCTTTCTTACAATCAGTAAGCAATATTACAATGAAACTCAAGAGTATTGCATTTCTTCTTTCTCTTCTTCTCTTTTTCAGTTTAGATACTTTCTTTTTCTTGAGCTCTTTCTGTACTTTTCTTTTGAATTCTTCTCAAAGGATGAATATTTTGTTGTGTGATATTCTCTTGTTATCCTCTTGATTCTTCATTTAAATGATCTTTTATTTAAAGGCTTTTTGGATAAGTGTCTATTAGACTAAGCTTTTAGCCTTGATTCTTGTGTCTTCTCTTTCTTTGTGTACAACAATCATTGGTTAAAGTCAACTTGTCAGAGTATGTATGCTTTTTCAGTACTATGCTTGAAGTAGGTTGTACTTTCTTTTAGACACCGCTTGAAGTGAAGAACATTCTATGAATATCTCTTTTGTATAGAACATCCACTTCTAATATTTTAATTTGAAGCTTATGGATGCGTGTAGAGTAGCTCATTTGAAAACAAATAGAATAAATTGTGCATTTAGCATATATGTTTATTTAATGCTTTCTCAAAAGAACAAAGTTTTTTTTACTTCCTACCCTTGAGGTAGCGTTTAATAATTAAGCTCTTCTTCTAAAGATACCAAGTGTTGAGTGAAGACTTCATCGTTGGACGAAATAATAGTTCAGTTCATGGTATCGTTTAGATTGAGTAATCGCTTCTTGTGATTTTGCCTCTTTATGCAGATGGTGTTTAGCATTATTTGTGTTTTCTTTGAATTTTAAGTTTTCATCTTTTAGAGTATTTTTCTCAATGAGATCGTCTTGACATTGTTTCATTTCTCTGAGATTTAAACTCAATACCCTTTTGCTATTATAAGCTTTACGCGTTTAGCTTCAACTCTCTTAGAAGCTTTTAACTTCACAGGCGTTTAGCATTGCGTCTGGGTGTTTTGACTTGGTTATTTTTTCTATTTTCTAAAATCATAAGTGTTTTCATAAGATTTCTTGTGTTGGGAATTTTGGTTCTAAGTCTTATGTTTCTCCGTATGGTATTTCAGATTATTATTATGTTTAATGTTATTTGCTTAAACTTCAAAACATGAGAGCGTTTAGGTGAATAGACAATTTTGTCTTAACACTCTCCACATTATATTTCTTTAAGTTATCATAGATTATCTTCACCTTTTTATATCTACCTTTCATCTACTTTTTTGTGACCATTCCAAAATATGTTAGTGAAGCCTTAACTCATCCGACTTAACTTCAAGTCATGCTAGATAAGCTAAGTGTTCTACAAAATAGTGGAACTTAGGAGCTTGTTTTATTATTGTTTGGGAAATCTATTATTGGTTGTATGTGGGTCTTTGTTATCAAAGTTGGTCCTGAGAATACTATTGATCGCCTCAAAATTCATCTTGTGGCCAAAAATTACACTAAAATTTTTCGGTTGGATTGTGGTGATATGATTTCTCCAGTGGCAAAGATGACTTCTGTTTGTTTATTTATAGTCATGGATGCCTTTCTACAATGGCTCTTTAATCGTCTAGATGTCAAAAGTGTGTTCCTTAATGGAGATTTTCATGAAGAGAATTATATGGAGCAATCTTCAAGATTTGTTGCTTAGGGGGAGTCTTATGGATTAGTATGTTGTCTTCGTAAATCTTTATATGGCCTAAAATAGTCTCCTAGGGCCTGTTTGAAAATTTTAGCAGTGTTGTTTGATAATGACCAATTTTACTTCATTATCCAACATCAAATTGATGGAAAGTGTCAACTCTTCCTTTACTTTTAGTCTTGTTTAACTCAATTTCTGTTGTTTGTAAGTGATTACTTAATAAGTTGTAATTAGCCCATTTGATGGCTAATCCCCATTCAAAGAAGCTGGAGAAGCTACTCACAAAAAGAACAATGCCAAAACCCAAGAAAAGAGAGAAGAGGAGCTGAAAAGATGAAGATCCAAGTCTGCTGCAGAGAGTCACGCCGGGCGCCTGGTGACCGAGGCGGCGCCGGGCGTGACGAGCCTGACCGAGAGCGCGCCTGGCGCCTGTCTGTCGGGCCGCCGGGCGCGACTTTTGCTGATGTGGCAGAAACGGCTTATTTAGTTCTGGAACGCGAAAGGGTTGGCATCTTTGGCAGCCCAGACGCGATTTCTACACCTTGGAGCAGCTGGAGGCGATCTTGGAGCTGTGGAAACACTTCTCCTTCCACCTTGGGTCTTCTCCCTTCTTCCATTTCATCAATTTGTAAGATCAAGCTCTCCATGACAATGGAGAGCTAGTTTCATTATTGTTGGGGGTTGATGTAATCACGGATCTTTTGTGCTAATTACAGTTGAATTGATTAATTATATGTCTATTCCATTGATTTCTAGTGTTTAATTCCTTCTCTTAAAGCTTGTGATGTTGTGTTCCACCATTGCATGATTCTAGGGTTTGCTTGATATTGGGAAATGTTGTGTAAATCTGAAATTGGATTAAATACCTAAGGGAAATTGTATCTAGGGATAGAACTTGGACCTTTGGTTGTCTTAAATCTCAACTCTTAAAGCGGATGAACTTGTTAAAGTTTCTAAGGAATTAGAGTTTAAGAAGTAAGTCTAGGCTCCTTCTACCAAGGGATTGGGTTGGAGTAATTTAGTTGATTGACATTGGATAATTAATGGAAAGAAAGTGAATTGTATGCGCAAAAGTGAAGTAGATGAAATCATACCCCCAACAATACCATTTCATACCATTTCTAATCACTCGCAATTCTAACGTTTAAGTTATCAAAGATCAACTTTTATCATTTCCGCATTATCTTTACTTTAATCGTATCAAAACCACAAAAATATGGAATCATTCTTTAGTCTAAATTAGTTAGTTATTATACGATTGTCTAGGACACGAGTCTCTTGGGAAACGATATCCGGTCTTACCGGTTTTATTACTTGAACGATTTGGTACACTTGCCAAAGTCACAACAAGTTTTTGGCGCCGTTGCCGGGGACCCGTGTTAAACTAGACTTTTGTGTGATTTTTAACCGATTTAGGCTTTATCTTTTTGTGTATAAGTTTCTATTTTATTGTAATTATTATCTTTATTTTTGGGCTGACTTGTGGCTCGAGTTTGGTTGTTTTCTAGTGTATGCAGGGAAACATCCGTACAAGGAGAACTGTGTCATCTGAACCACTCCTTGTGGATCCTGAGATTGAGAAAGCAGCTAGAAGGAACAATAGTGACACTAGGAAACGAAAAGCTCTAGCAGCACAAGCCGCTCTTGAATCCTCAACTTCTTTCAACAATCAAATCATAGAGTCTTTTGATTCTTCTTCTGTGAACGGGATGGCTGGCGCAGGACCACCTCCAAGGAGAACCATAGGGGACTCAATAACCTACACAAGCCCGAGAAATTTCTCAAGCATTGTGAGGCCCACTATGAGTGACAAGCTGGCAGAAATGAAGCCTGCTCTACTCCAGCTCATTAGTTCCAATCAATTTTCTGGCCTAGACAATGAAGACCCCCATGCTCATTTGGTCACTTTCTATGAGCTATGTGGTACTATGGGTGTACAAGGGGAGGATGAAGAAGCATTGTACATGAGACTCTTCCCATTCTCGCTGAATGGCAAAGCAAAGGCTTGGCTCCAGTCACAGCCTAATCAAAGTCTTACAAGCTGGGAGGATGTGGAATATAAATTTCTAGCACGCTTCTTTCCACCATCAAAGAGCACAGAGGTGAAGGCTGCCATTGCTACCTTCGTACAAGGAGTAGATGAACCACTTTGTGAAGCCTGGGAAAGATTTAAATCCTTATTGAGAAAGTGTCCCAGCCATGGATTCAGTCTAGAAATGCAAGTGCAAACTTTCTGTAATGGTTTGCAACCTCATACAAAGATGATATTAGACGCATCCTTTGGTGGTTCAGTACTATTCAAGACTGCTGATGAAGCCATTGCTGTGATAGAAAATATGGCTTACACTGATTTGAGGAGCCAACATGGAAGAATTCCAGCACAGAGGAGAGGAGTGTATGAACTAAGTGCCCAAGATGCTTTACTTGCACAGAATAAGCTTCTGGCTCAACAAATGGAACTCTTAACTCAACATATGGCCAAACTACCTCAGCAGTTACAAGCAATGCAAGCTCAACCTCAACCACATCATCAAGTAATGAGATGTGATTTCTGTGGAGATAACCACCCCAACGGCCATTGTCAAAGTCCTAGTACGTCCCAACCTGAAGAAGTCAATTATATGGGAAATCAAGGACGGCAACACTTCTTCAACAATCATTTCCCTAATCCTTCCAATCAAGGGTGGAGACAAAATCAAGAAGCTTCTAGCAGTAAAAATCCGTATCAACCTGCCCAGCATTATCAACCTCAAAATGATCGGACTTCAAAGCTAGAAGACACATTGCAGATGTTTATGCAGCAGTCCATTCAAAACCAGAAAAACACTGATGCATCCATAAAGAACCTGGAAGTGCAAGTTGGTCAATTGGCTAAGCAATTAGCAAACCAACAAGGTGGACATTTTACTGCAAATACTCAAGCCAACCCGAAGGAGGAGTGTAATGTAATATTCACAAGAAGTGGGAAAGAGGTTGGAAGAAAAGAAGAAGAAGAAGAAAAGCCAGAAGAAGAAGATCAGAAAGAAAATGAAGAAGAAGAAGACATGGTTGGAAGAGAAGAAGAGAATAAAAAGAAAGAAAAAGAGAAAAATCAAAAAGAGAAAGAGATTGTGAAACACCTTCCTTACCCAAAAATCCCATCTACTAAAGGGAAGGAGACACAGTTGGCTCGGTTCAAGCAAATATTTGATCAACTTGAGATTACCATGCCATTGACCGAAGCACTACAACAAATTCCTGCCTACGCAAAGTACATGAAGCAAATCCTCAACAAGAAGAATAAGTATTTAGATGAGGAAACAATTGAAGTGCAAGGGAATTGTAGTGCCATCATGCAGAAAACCCTTCCTCCCAAATTTAAAGATCCAGGGAGTTTCACCATTCCATGCACTATTGGAAACCAGGAGATAGGTAGAGCTCTCGTTGACTTGGGGGCTAGTATCAATCTGATACCCCTATCTATGCTTAAGAAGATTGGTGATCTTGAAGTCAAGCCTACGAGAATGATGTTGCAACTGGCAGATAGATCCATCAAGTACCCATATGGTGTAGTGGAAGATGTGGTGGTCAAAATAGATAAACTCCAATTCCCGGTGGATTTTGTAGTTATGGACATGGAGGAATCTGCAGATATACCACTCATCCTTGGAAGACCTTTCATGAAGACAGCTAAAGTTGTCATTCAAGTGGAAGAAGGAACAGTAAAATTGAAAGACCAAGATGAGGAGGTGACTTTCAACGTCTTTGGGGTTGAGCAGCAAAATCATGAAAAAGAGACTAGTCTTGGAGATACAGATGAAATTTTATCAATTACTAGTCTAACAGAGCATGTCAGAAGCGGCTGCAGCGGATGGGTTAGCGTGGAATAACAAACCAAGAGGGTTTTCAATACTAACGTGTGCCTTTTAATTTCTACTCAATTAAACTTACTTAGCAAATAATAAAGACAATAAAATAGAGTAAGGTTGAGAGAAATTTGCACAGATGATTTTATCCTGGTTCGGATCTTACCAATCCTACGTCCAGTCGCTTATCTCAAAACAAGATAAACAATTCACTAATCACAAAACAATTACAAACTACAATCACAAAGATACAATTTGTAAAAGTTTAGAAAACACCTCTCTTGATGCCACAAGAGATGAGACAACACCTCCTTTGAATCTTCACAAAGGATGAACACCTCCTCCGAATACTTCACGAAGGATGAACACCTCCTCCGAATACTTCACGAAGGATGATTCTCTTCCGAACACCTCCTTAGACACACCAAGGATGAACCGGCTATTTCCTCTGTCACCGTAGCAGCACTTCACCAGCTCCACAGACAAGAGTTTCACAAGCCGAACAAGAACACACAAGTCTCAAGAATTTCTGAGTATTTGAGCACAAGGGAAGAGTTTCTGTGTCTCTAGATATTAAGAGGAAATGAGAGTCTATTTATAGACTCATCCAAAGGCTCTTCCATTCACTAAAAGACAAACTTAACGGCTAGTTTGTCCAACGGCCATAAACGGCTAGTTTGTCCAACGGCCATAAACGACTAGTTTGTCCAACGGCCATAAACGGCTAGTTTGTCCAACGGTTATAAACGGCTAGTTTCTTCAACGACTAGTTTCTCCAACGTCCGTGTTAAGTGCGATACTCTTACCGTTAACCGTCACTATTCACGTGAATAGTGTTACTATTCATATGAATAGTACTATAGTGTTTTGTTGCAATGATTTACTATAGTAATTTTACAAAACACTTTTCTTTTTCTAATCTAAGTCCTATACATATTTCTAAGAGTATTACAAAAGCTTTCCATCACAATATAAGTCTTCATAACATCTTGAATCTTGATTTCTCTTGACTTGATTTGGACATCATCAAAACTTCATCTTGATCATTTTGCTAACAATCTCCCCCTTTTTGATGATGATCAAAACCTCCTTGATTTAAAGCTTTTGGTAATAATCTGTATTTAAAACACAACTTATGGAAGAAAGAGTGCATTAGTGAATAAGCACAAATAGTACAAATAGGCAACTAAGCTTTAAACATTTTCTCCCCCTTTTTGATCATAATTAAAAAGTTGTGTTGATGTTCTCCCCCTAAGATAATACTCCCCCTTAATAAAAGCATGTATGCATATGAGCTAAAAATATTTCAAATTTAAAGATTCATTCAAACATGCACAATAGGATATTTAAAGCAAATATTTTTAGGAGAAAGATCTTATAAAACATTGTTTAGATCTTTATCTTGAGGATTGTCATCATTATTTGCTTCATTTGTTGTGTTCTACAAATCTTCGTCATTGCCTGCATGTAATTCAACTGACTCAAGAGGTTTTGCCTCAAGGTCTACAATTTCATCAAAGACAACATGCTCACATAAAAATTTTTCCGATTGAAAACTATATATGCTTTGTATATTAGAAGATATAAAAATAGTTTTACCGGTCTTGAAAAAATTTTCTTAAAATTTGTTTTAAAGAAATTCTTAAATTTTTAAACAATAGGTACCCAACTACTTGTATGGGTCCTTTGGATTAGATTTAGAAAAAAGAAATTATTTTATAACCCAAACATATCTACCACTTGGAACACCATAATGCTTAATTTTACATTTATTAGATGTATGACCCTTTTTCATACAATAAAAGCATGATACAACATTTGTGTTCCTATAAGTTGTTCCTTTTTCTACCCAAGTTCTACGGGTTCTATGATTGTGTTTATTTTTAATTCTAGGAACATACTTATTTTTAACAACCTTATTTTCATTATTTTTACTACATTCTCCTGAGGTTGTTTCATCTAGTAGTTTCTTATAATTAACACAAGATGCACATTCATTACTACTAGTAAATTTACCCTTTTCAAAAATTAAAACTTTATTTTTCAAATCTTTATTTTCTTCAAAAGTATTTTCAAAATTTAATTTTAAATTCTTATTTTCTTCAAGAATATTTTCAAAATTTAATTTTAAATTTTTGAAATCCTTTTTCAACTTCTGATGGGCTTTATCTAACTTTTCAGATTCTACTATTAAAGCAGCATAAATTTCATGCAATTCATTTTCACTAATTTGACTATAATTATCAGAATCGCTAGATGTACTTACTTGGCTTCCAGCGTCGTCGTTCACCACTAAACAGATGTTTGCTTCTTCATCTGAGTAGCTTGAATCTGAAATGGTCTCATTGTCATCTTCCCATGCAATGTATGCCTTCTTTTTCTTGAAGAATTTCTTTTCTTCACCCTTCTTTTGATTTGGGCAGTCTGCTTTTAAATGTCCCTTTTCTCCGCAACCGTAGCATCGGTAATTTGAGGAAGATACTGGATTATCTTTCTTTTCATATCTAAATTTTCCTTTACCTTTAGACTTCATGAACCTATTGAGCCTTTTTATCATGAGTCTCAATTCTTCTTCTTCGTCTGAGTTTTCATCTTCCGATTTACCTTTGCTTCTTTCAACCTCCGACTTTAACGCCAAACTCTTCTTGTTGTTTTTGGCTTTTGATTCTTCTTCATCAAGTCTTCCGAGGTCAAGTTCATGCTCTCTCAACTTTCCAAATAATGCAGCCATGGTCATTGTGTTGAGATTTTGTGACTCAGAAATTGCAGTCACTTTTGGTTGCCAAGACCTGTCTAAAGATTTCAAAATTTTTATATTAAGCTCATCAGTATCGAAAGACTTACCTAGTCCAATAAGATGGTTTACGATGTTGGTGAAGCGTTTCTGAACATCTACTATTGTTTCCCCTTGCTTCATCCTGAACATCTCGTATTCCTGGATTAAGGTATTCTTTCTAGCTCTCTTAACATCATTTGTACCTTCATGGGTTACTCTTAGTACTTCCCACATTTCTTGTGCAGTTTTACAAATAGAAATCCTGTAAAACTCATCAACAGTTAAAGCAGATGAAATAATATTACGACCTTTTACATCATTACCAAATTTTTTCTTATCTTGAGCAGTCCATTGGTCACGGGGCTTTGGTTCCTGCATATTGTTAGTTGGAACAAAAGGACCAGATGCAACAGCATCCCAAATATCTATATCAATAGATTCCATAAAAATTTGCATTCTAACCTTCCAGAATGCGTAATTTTCACCTGTGAATAGTGGTGGTCTATTGATAGAAGCACCCTCTGCAAAGGTTTGATGTGATCCTGCCATTTGAATGACTATCAAAGCAAGCTCTGATACCAATTGTCAGAAGCGGCTGCAGCGGATGGGTTAGCGTGGAATAACAAACCAAGAGGGTTTTCAATACTAACGTGTGCCTTTTAATTTCTACTCAATTAAACTTACTTAGCAAATAATAAAGACAATAAAATAGAGTAAGGTTGAGAGAAATTTGCACAGATGATTTTATCCTGGTTCGGATCTTACCAATCCTACGTCCAGTCGCTTATCTCAAAACAAGATAAACAATTCACTAATCACAAAACAATTACAAACTACAATCACAAAGATACAATTTGTAAAAGTTTAGAAAACACCTCTCTTGATGCCACAAGAGATGAGACAACACCTCCTTTGAATCTTCACAAAGGATGAACACCTCCTCCGAATACTTCACGAAGGATGATTCTCTTCCGAACACCTCCTTAGACACACCAAGGATGAACCGGCTATTTCCTCTGTCACCGTAGCAGCACTTCACCAGCTCCACAGACAAGAGTTTCACAAGCCGAACAAGAACACACAAGTCTCAAGAATTTCTGAGTATTTGAGCACAAGGGAAGAGTTTCTGTGTCTCTAGATATTAAGAGGAAATGAGAGTCTATTTATAGACTCATCCAAAGGCTCTTCCATTCACTAAAAGACAAACTTAACGGCTAGTTTGTCCAACGGCCATAAACGGCTAGTTTGTCCAACGGCCATAAACGACTAGTTTGTCCAACGGCCATAAACGGCTAGTTTGTCCAACGGTTATAAACGGCTAGTTTCTTCAACGACTAGTTTCTCCAACGTCCGTGTTAAGTGCGATACTCTTACCGTTAACCGTCACTATTCACGTGAATAGTGTTACTATTCATATGAATAGTACTATAGTGTTTTGTTGCAATGATTTACTATAGTAATTTTACAAAACACTTTTCTTTTTCTAATCTAAGTCCTATACATATTTCTAAGAGTATTACAAAAGCTTTCCATCACAATATAAGTCTTCATAACATCTTGAATCTTGATTTCTCTTGACTTGATTTGGACATCATCAAAACTTCATCTTGATCATTTTGCTAACAGAGCAAGCTGCCAAGTTGGTCAAGAGGAGCTTCAGCTGTTTATCCCCAAGAGCAACGGGAGAGGAAGAAGAAAAAGAAGAAGAACTAGTCCACCAAAATTCTGTGATAGCAAGCGATGAGCCCAAACCTGGCAAACCAGTGAAATTCAAGAATAAGTTATGGGTCATCAAGAACATCAAGATAAATGGAGTACTTGAGATCAAGGCTCCATATTCTAGGAGAGTCAAATTGGTGACTAGGAAATTGCTGAGAGGATGTTGGTGTCATGACAAGAAGAAGCACTCCAACATCAAGAATCAAACTTGAGCTTAATGGTGTCAAGCTAATGACGTTAAACAAGCGCTTACTGGGAGGCAACCCAGCTTCCTAACCTTTTCTCTTGTGTGATTTTAATTCTTGCGTGTTGTTTGATTAGTTGATTGTTTGTTGAAGTGTGTGATGTGATTTAATTGTTTTTGAAGCATGTTTGTGTGAGGAACAACCAAGGTGATTTGTAGAGTTGATTGTTAAATATGTGAAGGCTATAGTGAATTGATGTGAATAGGAGATGTGAAACTGTTTTGGCTATTGTCTGGGCTGTTTTTACATGATTTCAAATTACCTTACTCAAGCCAAAAGCCAAAAATGTTGCCTAACTTGTGGAATTTTAAAGTTTTAAAAGAATGACTTCAATTTTGCCACTTGAATGCTCAAATTCAATTCCTTAGGTTTTGAACAAGTTTGTTTAATGATAATATGAGATTCTGGAGCATCTCAAGTGATTTGAAGTTCAAATTCTCAAAAACCCGTGTTAGGTAACTTGAAAAAACAGTTTCTGCATAATTCTGCAGAAACTCACGCCTGGCGCCGCAAGCACTAGGGGGCGCCCGGCGCCAGCTCGTCCAGTTTGACCATCACTTCTCAGATTCAGCATCTGGCTGGGTCACGATCCCACGCCCGGCGCCGCATGACCTAACAGGCGCCCGGCGCGACTTCTGCAGCAGAATTTTTTCACTTAAATCTGAGTGCACAGTGGGCTTGGCCCATCAAATTCTTTTCACCCCACACTCACCCTAACACTCCTCTCAGTTCAGAAACTCCTCACACACACTATCACTCTTTCTAATTCTTCTCCACTTCACGGCCTCATCTATTTCTTCACTCTCCACCACCACACTCACTCCATTATCATAAATCTTCAACCTCCACACCTAATTGATGCTGCCTCCATTGCTCATCATTCCTAACCACTCTCGGGCCATCTCAATCCAAGCACTCTCCAAATTCAAAAGTCCCAAAATCTAGCTAATCATCTTCTCTGCATATCAAGTAGGTTGTTCACTCTTTACTATGGCCATAACCTTCACAATGCTTTGTCTTGGTTGTTCTTCATTTAATTGGTTTTGATTTGTGACCTAGGGTAGTTTAATTCAATTCAATTTGAGTGTGGTTTGTTATTGCTGCTTTGTTGCATTAATTTTGTGGCCTTATTGACCTGTTTGAACAATTACACACACGCACAGTGGCTAGGATGCAGAATCTGGGTTTACCCCAAAACTGCATGTCGCGCCCGGCGCCTGCTGGCTGATGCGGCGCCGGGCGCGACTTTCCCTGTCCAGTTTTGATGTTTGTTGTGGTGTGTCCTACAGCTTGTGTGTATTGGTTCAATGTTAATTGTTATGAATTCTTGACTGAGCTGTGATTAAATCTGAGTTTGAGCTATATTAAGTTGAGAACATGTGTTGATTCATGAGAATTTAAGCTTGTACCTTGACTTGTGCTGATTGGTTTATTAAAGGATGCACACTTAAAATGCTTAAGCTTATTTCAATGTCTGGAAACTGAGCTACCAACTGTGAGGCTGCAATCAAAATCTGCACACACTGTTGTCACGCCCGGCGCCTACTGACTGAGGCGGCGCCCGGCGTGACTGATCCTGACAGCTTCATTGTTTCTTGCTGTTTTTCTGTTTTGGCTTCCAATTTGCACTGATCATGGCCCTTCTTTGCTCAATTTTGAATGAATAATTAGTGTGAATATCATTGAATGTATTGGGTGCATGAAGATTTAAGTTATTGATGAATTCATTCATGAATCTAATAACATGTAACTTCTTTGACTCTACCTTATTTTGCAGATATGGCTTCTTCATCTGGGTCCAAGAGAACTAAGACCACTGCTGGTCTCAGGGAAAATAGAAGGAAAGAGAAGATATACTCTGATATCTTCTTAACTAAGGACCATCAGAAGCATTTCTCCAATGTCCAGAACAGAAAACTGTTGATGGAGAGGAAAGTGACCCTTCTACCTCAAGATGTGCCAGAATTCTCCAATGAGATTTTGGAGAGGCAATGGAGCTCTTTATGCACGTACCCAGAGCCCGCCAATATTGCAGTTGTCCAGGAGTTTTATGCCAATGCTAAATCCTTCTCTCCGGACTCAGAACCTTTCTGGAGCTTTGTGTGTGGTCAGCGGATTTCATTCAATGCTGACACTATAAATGAGTTCCTCAACACGGAGTGGGACGATGATGATGAGATATGTGGCTACGATGAGCTGATGGCGACTGAGCTAGACTATGAGGAGATTGAGCAGGCCTTATGTATTGCAGGAGGATCATTTCAACGAAATAGGCAGCAGCAACCTCTTCATATCAAGAGAGTGCACCTGCATTCTCTCAGCCGCCTATGGATGCCTCTGGTGCATTCCAACATTTCACCGTGCACGCATGTCTCTGACGTCACGGTTAACAGAGCGGTCCTCCTTTATGCCATTCTCACTGGACGCTCTGTGAACTTGGGGAAGCTAATCGCAAATGAGATACGCAACTGTGCGAACTCCACAAAAGCTCCCCTTGGACATCCCTCTCTTATCACCCATCTCTGCAAACAAGAAGGAGTGGACATCACTATTCCACCATTCGAGCATCCTAGGAGACCTATTGATATGGGGTATTATACCCAATTTTGTCTGGATGCAGATGATGGAGCTGCCAGTCCACCACCGAGATCGCCGAGGAGACATGCCAGACAGCGCCCTATCCCCAGACGTCCTCAGCCACCACCACCAGCACCTACGTCCGATCCTTACCAGATGATGGACATGAGACTCGCACTGATTGACTCAAAGTTGGAGGCGGTGAACCGGATCGGCCAGGCCCATGCAGAGATGATGAGGCATGTTTATGCAGCATCCCATCCAGGTTTTATGACACCGGACCAGTACAGCACCTTCGTTGCTTGGCCTGGGGACCAGTCCTTTTCTTCTGGGGGGTAGACCTCAGGATGGCACTGCTGCTATGGATGAGGATGATGATGACGATGAGGAGGAGGAGGACGATGATGAGGCAGACGAGGAGGACTCAGACTGATGGATGGCCATCACAGCAGTAGTCGACTTTCTTTATTTTTTTCTTTCATTTTCAGTCTTTATTTTACTTTTAGGACTCCTTTTTATTTTTGAAGTTTTTATGTTTACAACCTTTTCATAAACATCTTCTTTGCATTTGGTTTGACAGTATGAGTTAATGATTTGTGAAAATCTGGTTGTTATGCTTTCTTTATGTGATTGAATGTGTGGAAATAGTTGAGTTAATTGAGCATTGATTGTGGATGTCTTCACTGAGTTATGATAATGCTTAGGGAATCAATTGCAGTCAATATTCATGACATTGTGTTAGCAAAGTATGGAATCTTAATTAACAGGGTGAGAATTTGTGCCTCAGATTTTTCTTTTATGTGCGAATGCTATCATGCTAGATCACAATTGACTTTGCCTGAGTTTCTATGATTTGAACTATTTACTTGCTTGTTGAATTTGATCAAGGCATTCTTTTCTCACCTTACACATACATTAGCCATTCAACCATAAATGTAAAAAGATCTTGCCTCTTTGTACCTTAAACTTATTGAAAATTCCCTGAACCTTGTACCTTGAGCTGAGTAGAACATGCATCTGCATTACAGGAGAACAATCCAAGTTTGGGGGGGAAATTATGGTGTATTGAGAATAAGACAAAGATGGAAAAGTAAGAAAAAGAGAAAAAGAAAAGTACTGAATGAAAAACAGTTGGGTGTAAGTTTGAAATTGGTAATGATGTATGAGGAGCAAGAGAATAGCTTATATGAATGAAGTGAATTGTAATCTCTCAGCTCAAGAACCTTTGATTTCCAGAAAAACCATGATTCTTTCTTAGCCCAACCACAATACAAGCCAATCAAAGTCCTTGTGACATCAACTTTCTTGTAAAATGGTTTTGAATTGATTGAAACGAAAGGCAAAGTTAAATTGTGTGATAAGTGATTGTAGAGTGAGCTTTTTACACCCCTATACACCATTGTGTTAGAGTGAAACACTTTCCAGGTGAGGATTGATTCCATACATCATGTGAAACACTCTGTCATGTTTGTTGATTTCTTTTATGCCCTTTGCATTGTGATCATAATTGTTGATAGGTGAACAACACTGTTGTGCTTGATTGATGAAAGCTGTATATATCCATTATGTTCTTTCCATTAGATGCAAACATAGGATTTTTACTTCATGAGCTTAAAGGATATCTCAAATTTGAAACCAATGCATGTGAATGATTGTTTTTAGGATAATTTACCTTTTGCTTGAGGACAAGCAAGGTTCTAAGTTTGGGGGAGTTGATAATGACCAATTTTACTTCATTATCCAACATCAAATTGATGGAAAGTGTCAACTCTTCCTTTACTTTTAGTCTTGTTTAACTCAATTTCTGTTGTTTGTAAGTGATTACTTAATAAGTTGTAATTAGCCCATTTGATGGCTAATCCCCATTCAAAGAAGCTGGAGAAGCTACTCACAAAAAGAACAATGCCAAAACCCAAGAAAAGAGAGAAGAGGAGCTGAAAAGATGAAGATCCAAGTCTGCTGCAGAGAGTCACGCCGGGCGCCTGGTGACCGAGGCGGCGCCGGGCGTGACGAGCCTGACCGAGAGCGCGCCTGGCGCCTGTCTGTCGGGCCGCCGGGCGCGACTTTTGCTGATGTGGCAGAAACGGCTTATTTAGTTCTGGAACGCGAAGGGGTTGGCATCTTTGGCAGCCCAGACGCGATTTCTACACCTTGGAGCAGCTGGAGGCGATCTTGGAGCTGTGGAAACACTTCTCCTTCCACCTTGGGTCTTCTCCCTTCTTCCATTTCATCAATTTGTAAGATCAAGCTCTCCATGACAATGGAGAGCTAGTTTCATTATTGTTGGGGGTTGATGTAATCACGGATCTTTTGTGCTAATTACAGTTGAATTGATTAATTATATGTCTATTCCATTGATTTCTAGTGTTTAATTCCTTCTCTTAAAGCTTGTGATGTTGTGTTCTACCATTGCATGATTCTAGGGTTTGCTTGATATTGGGAAATGTTGTGTAAATCTGAAATTGGATTAAATACCTAAGGGAAATTGTATCTAGGGATAGAACTTGGACCTTTGGTTGTCTTAAATCTCAACTCTTAAAGCGGATGAACTTGTTAAAGTTTCTAAGGAGTTAGAGTTTAAGAAGTAAGTCTAGGCTCCTTCTACCAAGGGATTGGGTTGGAGTAATTTAGTTGATTGACATTGGATAATTAATGGAAAGAAAGTGAATTGTATGCGCAAAAGTGAAGTAGATGAAATCATACCCCCAACAATACCATTTCATACCATTTCTAATCACTCGCAATTCTAACGTTTAAGTTATCAAAGATCAACTTTTATCATTTCCGCATTATCTTTACTTTAATCGTATCAAAACCACAAAAATATGGAATCATTCTTTAGTCTAAATTAGTTAGTTATTATACGATTGTCTAGGACACGAGTCTCTTGGGAAACGATATCCGGTCTTACCGGTTTTATTACTTGAACGATTTGGTACACTTGCCAAAGTCACAACATTGTTCAATAATTTGGTATGAAACGATGTGAGACAAATCATTTAGTCTTTTATCGTCACTCAAGTGTTGGATATGTGATTGCATACCCCTTGCCATGATCTAGCACATTCATGAAGAGTTTGAGGCATCTATGGAAGATGGGCCTAGACTCTTTCTCTTGGGTCATCTTAAGTCATCATGAAGATTTAGTAGAGTAAGAATAATTTTAGGCCTTGTATTTTGGGTCAAGTAGTCTAGATTTTATTTGGGCTTTTTATTATAGGCCTATTAGTGTAGGACTGCAAGTGGAACTTGTGCTTTGGGCCAAGTAGAATAGGATTTTGACCAAACAACTCAACAAAGGGTCAAGACCCAAAGTTGACTATGCTTGGACCTCCAAAATGGGTGTGTTGATCAAGGGGTCAACATTTTGGATAAGCTTGGAGAACAAGGGAGAAGAATTTCGTCTTAGACATGTGCAAGTTTCCCGTTTGAGAGTTTTCCTCCTAGTTAGTGGCCATGTGTCACTCTAGGAATGGAGAGTTTTTCCATAGGTAATGGTGACATGTCACTCTCTCATTTGAGAGGATTTTTGCCACTTGTCTCCCTCCTATTAGAGAGTATTTCTCCTTGCTCTCCAAGCCAACCAAGGTGGCTCTTTTAGGTTAAAGTTTATACCCATTTTGAGACACCTTGGCTTATACATAGAGGTGCTCTTCATCATGTAATCACCTTTGATTTAGAGTAAAGTTATGTTGTCATGTTTGTGCCATACTACTCTTTTAAGGTCACCCTAGGCTAGAGCAACCCAAGTGGCCTCCTCTAACCACCTTCCTCCAAGAGTTGACCTGGCCTCTCTTAGAGAACCCTTAAACACATCTTCCCTCACAATAAAACTCATCAAAACTGAGTTATCAATACCTTTCACCACCACCAAATTTCGCAATCTTCATCCATGAACTTATGGCTTGATTAGCTTCACAATTTGGCTTGTCCTAGCTAGAGCATTGCCATCAATATGTCTACTTGATAGTATATTTTGATGACATTTTCTTATAGGCAGTGACAACCATGACATCTCCAAGGTGAAACAACATCTATGTCATCATTTTCAAACCAAAGATCTTGGCAAACTCATATAGTTCTTAGGTTAAGGTGGCCCAATCCAACGTATTGTCATATCTCAAACGAAATATGCATTGGATATTTTGGAGGAAACTAGGTTGATGGTGATACATCCATGAATCCTAATATCAAACTCTTACCAACTTAGGAGGAGCTTATGTCAGGTTATGTGTAGTACAGAAGATTAGTTGGGAAATTAAATTATATTAAAGTTACTCGTCCTGACATTTCCTTTGCAGTAGTGTAATAAGCCAGTTTATTAGTTCCCCATGTATAGATCATTGGAATCCATTCATTCGTATATTAAAGTACATTAAATGATGTCCTAAAAAAGGAATGTTATATGGTTCTAATAACTATACAAGACTTGTGTGTTATTCAGGTGCTAATTGAGCAGGATCTCCTGATGGAATATCTAGTTTCAAATATTGTGTCTCCGTTTATGGTAACGTAAGTTCTTAGAGAAGCAAGAAACAAAGTGTTGTGAAAAATCTAGTGCAGAAGCAAAATATAGAGTTATGGTCCTAGCCACTTGTGAACTTGTTTAGCTTAAGCAATTGCTTAAAGAGTTACAATTTTGAGATATCACTCAAATGACACTTATATATGGCAATAAAGTTGCTATTCGTATTAGTTCTAAACTTGTATTTCATGAGAGGGCCAAACACATTAAGATTGATTGTCCTTTCATTCAAGAAAAGATTGTATCTAAGATATCAAGACTGAGTTTGTTAAATCAAATGATCAATTAGCAAATATTTTTACTAAGTCTTTACGGAGACCGAGAATTGATTATATTTGAAACAAACTTGGTACATACAATTTATATACACCAGGTTGATATGGGAGTGCTAAATATCTTAGAATATTAGATATCTAAGATTTCTTATATTAATCTTAGTTTAATACATCATTTGGTCCCTACTTTTATCTTGAGACACTTATCTTTTGTTACTTTGTTATTATTTTTTTAATTTGTATTTTGGGCTTTAGTCCATATTCCTTCATTATAAATAAAGTACCATATATATATATATATATATATATATATATATATATATATATATATATATATATATTACACTTAATTTTTTATTACATTCAATATTTCCCTTTGGATATATATTTTTTTCTAAATTGCATTGTTGTGTAAAGTAGACAATTTTTCCAAAGTTGATCATGCTTAGTTTAGTTTGGGGACTTGTTGAGCTATTTGTTCAAAAGAAGTTAGATGTGACATGTTTTTTTTTTGCCTAACAGATCTTCTAACAGATCTTTTTGGTAGACGGAACTAAGTGGTAGACGTTTATTTCAACATAGAATAAATATTTATGTTTTCTATTCAGTGTTAACTTACTTTTTGTGTGCTTGTTGTTTA
The DNA here is from genome assembly GCA_034642375.1 of Vigna nakashimae. NCBI lineage: Eukaryota > Viridiplantae > Streptophyta > Magnoliopsida > Fabales > Fabaceae > Vigna > Vigna nakashimae. The sequence continues at coordinate 46,470,258 of CM067765.1, read as the reverse complement.
AGCATCTTCTTGGCATGTGAAACTGTAAAACATGATCACCTAGTATTGTATCTCTATTAGATGAAACCCATGCATTTTACATGATTTGTTATTATGATTAATCATTGTCTTTCAAATGACACATAATCATAGTTTCCTTTTTTGTTGTTTTGACATGATTTTGAACTTTTTCCTTATCAGGTTGTTTAATGAAAACACGAATATTGGTATCAATTAAAATCTTAAATATAACATTAATGATACCATAATCATTAAAATATCTTTTAGGAATAGAAAAAATATATATTGAAATTAATTTATAACACATGCCTTATAATGAGAGATTTAATGTTCATATCTCCTTCAACAAGCCATTTTTTAGATTTTTCCTTTAAAACCCTTTTAAAATGGTTGTGCACTATTAAGAACAATTATAACTTATTTTTCCTTTAATTTAGTTCTTCATAATTTGATTGTGCAGTTTTAGTTTAAATTTGTTGAATCTTGTAGATATTTCCTCAACTTTATGGCATACATTGCAAAAAGTTTCCCTACGAAAAGGTTAATTCTAGTCCTAAATTCATGGGAGTTTTTTTAATAACAATGAACATAAGACACCTAATGTAACTTTATATCAGACTTCCTTAATCACTCTTATGTGATCAGGATATTTCATCCATAGGAACAGTATAAAAGATAAAAAGAAAAAAAAAATTATTTACTAATTAATAGTTTTAAATAAGATATGATGATAAATAATGCATGTATATAATTTCTTTCCAAAAAGTTTAAATATTTATTTGTCCATGCAAATAAGGTTATTCAAAATTATGACATTTTTCAAATGATTTTGTTTTCTGGGAGGTTTTCTTTACATTTATTACGTTTTTTATATTTTTAAAGTTATCTTTGTCATATATCTTTATTAATTTCTTCTTTGATTGAAGACCTACACAAGAATGAAAAGTTTAATTGTGTATTAATTTTTTTTTACAAACCCATATTTGATTAACGCAAACATACAAAAGTTAGATTTAACAGACACATTACCAATACTTTTTTTAATAGATTATGACTAATAAAAAATGTGATAAGCAATTTCAAGTTTCCAAACACTCTCAAAAACATTTTCAAAGCTTACTTTTGGAAATATCTTCATTTAGATTAGTTACAATAAAATAACATACAATATAAAAAAGACAATAAATAAGAGATATTACTGGAAGATATTTTTATCCTAGCTCTCAATTAATATAATAAGTGTCACTAAACATATTAATGCTAAATATTGTTTGGATCTTAACCACTTCTAGTTATGATAATGTGAGTATTATTTAGATATGCAAACACTTAAGACTAAAACTCCAAAAATGCAATCACTTTTGACTAAACTATTCAGTAATCTTTAAAATATAATTACTTTACTTAAAACACTAAAGATTAAAATAATAATTTAAAAATTCACAAAAATATTCAATTAAAAAAGAAAAAATTACATATTTTGAAAAATACAATATTTTTTTAACGTTTGTTACAAGAAAAATAGAAATATTTTTTATATAAAGCAAAAAAAATCAATGCACACATCTTTCGAAGTTATATAAAAGTTTCCTTCTGCTATTTTTATTAATGCACGTCACTCTAAACTTTTAAGACACTATTTTGAATTTTATATTCATTTTAAAATGGATTAATTCATCTTCGTCTTAAGAGATTTTTAGATGATAATGTCACTAGTATATTATAGTATATTATGACAGTACTATTTGTTCCTTTGAATAAATGTCAGTAGTATATCATGACAGCACTATTTGTTCCTTGGAATTGTTATTTAACATTTCTTACAATACACAAGTAGTTAACTAATATTACATGATAATGATTAAAAGTGATGGTTAAAAACATGTTTAACAAATACCAAAATCAAAACTCATTCTATAAATATTAAAAACATATTTAATTGAATAATAATAAATGAAATCCCTTTTACAATAAATGAAATCAAATTTTTATATTTTTACAATATTAGTAAAACTAAAAACTATTAAAAATTACTGGAACTTTTTAAAAATTGTGAGCAAAAATAGAACTTTAAAGTGATTTTAAAAGTTTAATAAAATTATTCATCTATTCTTAAAATAATAATAACATATTAAAATTAAATTTAAATAAATTTATATACTTATTTCATATATATAAAATAATGTATGAATAATATTAATAATGGTTAGACCAATTTATGGCTTGAATTATTTGCTTAAACTTATTGAAATAAAAGTATTCCTTGATTGATTAGAAATTACTGGAATTGTTGAATGATGACTGAAGTTATTGATTTTAATGTTACTCAAGTTTTCTTAGGAAAATAATAAATGTATAAATAAGTTGACAAATCTAGATATTGGCTAGAAGTAATTTTAGTTGATTTAATATTTTATCATCTTGTATTGGTAAGAATTTCTTTAAAAATAAACATAATTTCTGTCTGAGTTGAGTTTAGATTTAGGACATATATGACTCATAAGTTTTAAGGTGATAACTTGGTAATTTGGTAAGAGTGCTCTAAAATAAATAGTCTTTAAAAAAAATATGTTACAATTAAATTTTAAAACAAAAGTGAATGCATTCGATAAGAGTGAAACATTATGTTGGAATAATATTATGCTTGTTAAGTGTTGAGGGATGATCTTCTTTATGAGTGAGAAAAGAAGTATGGAAGTGAATATTAAAATATATTTATTTGATTCTCTTTAAATGTTGATGTCTTCAACCTAATGGAAGATAGAAATGAAATTAACCTAGCTCAGAATGCACATTCTTCCATACAGAATTGTGTGTTCCTTCTCTCTCTCCCTGCTCACTCGGTGAGAACTCACAAGTTATCAGTGAGCCTTACATATATGAGATTTCTAGATCTCCAGCATTGACTCTTTGTAACTAACTTTCCCATCAATTTATCGTTTTAATTTTGGATTTGGTTTGCCGAATGGGAGAAACGGTGGTCATGCAGAACAGGAAGCGGAGATTCCAAAGAGAATAATCAAACACACTATTTTGCTTCTGCTTTCTGGCTTTTCGTAGTCTATCAGTTTTGGATTTTTTAAATTAATTGGGCAGAAATAAAATATTCGATCCCTTCTGCACTTACTCAGTACTCACATGCTTCATCACTCAGCGGTTAGTCGGCGAAAGGTATCACAAACCTACCTTTGTCAATGTTGCTTTATTGCATCAGCTTGGAACTGTGTCTATGATTTTGTTCTTCAATTTCACTTATTTATTATAATTATTTCACATTTTTCATATATATTAGGTTCAACGGTGGAGGTGCTCCTTGTGGTGAGGAAAGCATCGTGATTGAAAAAAGTTGTGACCTTTATGGGGAAATTGAGCTTCTGAGAGCACCATGTGATAGTCCCAGGCAGGAATCTAATTCTTTTATTTTCCTTGACGTTTTTCATTGAGGATTGGAGAAGTGAAGTGAATGGAGGTTGGGGAGATGGATGGAAAAGAGCCACAAGTTGAGGTTCCTTTGGCACCTGCCACCCTTATTAAGCCTGTTCCTCTAAAACCAGTGCCGATCTACACGCCCGGGGTGATTAACCAAATGGGTTATCATGCAAATGGAGCAGTTGCATGTGTTGAATTTTCAATTGGCCAGGAGAAATTGTGTAGGTCAGATATTAGGTCAGATATTGGGTCAGACGTCGCTCGTGACAGTGGCAAAACTGGCGAACATACAGCTTCTGATGCTTCTTCCAGCTTCAGCAAACTCGGGTTTTGTGAACATTTGTTCGCGGTTGAGGCTGAATCGAGGAACTCCAGTGTGACAAAAGGGACTAATGAAGGATTCAACAATCCATTTGTCCCTTCTTTCATCCTTGACAATATTCAGGACCCTCAGGGTAAGTCCTATATGTTATCCTTGCTACTCTTCGTGTGTGATAATTTTATTAGATTTTCCCCTCTACGTCTCTCTGGAACTCTGCACCAATTATTATCGTACTAAGTACAACACTGATGATGACCTAGGGCAATAAAAAAATGAGTAACAGCTAGAGTGAGCGGATACCCGGTAAAATAGAATGGGATCATCCTTGAAAGTTATCATCCTTGAAAATATGTTGCTCTGTAACATTCATCAAACCTGCACAGCAAGCACAACACCCACCAATTTTCTTATAACTTTCTGCTTTAATTTCCTTTTATTACTTGGTCTATTAGGGATTATATTGCTCTTACACTTTGCATACTCTCTTTTGAGACAGAAACATACATTGCTTGCTGTAGCAACAGAATTTCACAGGATACCCCATTTACACTTGACAATGCGGACAAAGAAAGCAGCCAAATAGCATCAATGCAAATCAATATGGAAGAAAATGATCCAGGTGGGGAAGAGAGAAATGGCCCTGCCAGTAAGCTTGACAGTAATGTACTGCCAAGCAGCAAAGAACTCTGTGACCCTATCATGGAATTCGCTGCTATTTCTTCACCATTCAAGGAGAATCAAAACCAGGATAAGGGAAGCAATCTTGATACTAATCTTAATAAAACACCACAACCAAAACCAAGGAGAAGAAAACACCGTCCCAAGGTCATCAAAGAAGGCAAACCCAAAAGAACTCAGAAGCCTGTTACTCCAAAGCCTGTTCAATCAAAAGGAAACCCAACTGTGAAGAGGAAATATGTGAGAAAGAATGCATTGACCAAGACTTCTATTCCTCCAACGGAAGTGACTAGCGAATTGACAAAAGAAATGCCTGAAACTACCAAAACGTCTTGTAGAAGGGTCATAAATTTTGACATGGGAGCAAGAGATGAAAGTTCTGCTGGCATTGAAAACATAACTGCACTGTTGGGAAAAGAAAATGGCGTGAATGTAGGCCTTGCAGATGATCTGAACTCTTCTGTGAAGCAGGCGTCAAACAGTTACACATCAATACCAGAAGACACGCAAACCCAAAATACATTTCCTTCGGGAAGAAAAGGCTCAGGGACAAAACCAGCTGCAAAGAGGAAGTATGTGAGAAGGAAAGGAGTGAGCATGACTTCTGCTCCTGCAGCAGAAATTACCAAAGGGATGTCCCAGTCCACCCAAATGCCATGTACAGAGTTCAGAAATTTTGATGAAATAACCAGAGATCAAAGGTGTGAAGTCAAAGAGCATGCAACAGTATGTACTGGTAGTGAAATTGGTGTAATCATGCAGGAAATGAATGCAGGCCTAGCAAACTATTTAAACACTTCCATTACCCAGCCAACAAACGATTGCATGTCTTTAGCAGAAGACTCACGAGCCCTAAATACATCTTCAGGAAGAAAATGCTCTGGGACAGAACCAGAGGAAAACTCAGCTGTTAAGAAGAATACAAGGAAAAAGGTGAATTCGACTTCTCTAACAGAAGTGGCTGGAGAAATGATTACAGAAAATGTGCCTGGATCAGCCCAAGAGAATCCAATTATCATTCCAGGCAGTGAAATTGGTGTAGCCATGCAGGATACTAATGTAGGTTTTGCCTATGATCTTAACACTGACATGAAGCTGGCATCAAACACTTACGTGTCATTACCAGAAGAAACACAAGCCACAAATACATCTTCAAGAAAAAAGAGATCTGGGACAAAGCCAAACGAAAACCCAACTGCCAAAAGGAAGTATGTGAGAAAGAAACGGGTGAAGACATCTGCTCCTCCAATTGAAGTACCAGGAGAATTGACTAGAGAAAACATGTCAGTATCTCCTATTCCTTCAGAAATAACAGGATTGACTGAAACAGTGATAGTTCATTCTAACAATATGTCATGGAGGCCTTCAAAATCTGACATGGGAACTAGAGATGTAAGGTATGTACGGAGAGAAAATTTACATTTGCACATGGGAAAGGAAAATGTGGTGTTAGAGGAAACAAAAGTAGGTCTCAAGTGTAATCAAGACCCTTGGATGAACGCAACATTAACTAATTGCAATCCATTACCTGACAGAGTGCAACAACTTGGTACATCTCCTGGAGCTACACATCTTAGTACATCTCTTTCAAAATACACCCACCTTGGGGCAACGGCTTGGGATGGAAACATCAGTAATAGTCAAAGTTCAACCACGAGGTTACAAATGGATGGTACAAAGAGGAAATATTCTAGTAGCTTTAGTCATGCTGATGACAGCAGCATGAATCTGATTGGAGCACATTTTAATGGATTGTTATCATACAAGAATAGCTGCTACCTTCAGTTTCCAAACATACAGAAGAAAAGGAGAACTGGAAAAGGGAAAACTTCTGGCACGTACAACAAATCTGTGACTGCAACAAAAGTTCAACAGGCATACCCTCAGAAAGATGCTCTAGGACATCCTTATGCATCACGCCCTAGCTGCTGGAATTATGGATCTGGATATAATACGACACCGGTCCCAGTCATTAGTGAATTTGCTGAAAATTTTATTGATAATACTAAAGCATTTATGTTGTCTTTGAAAAGGCGGGAAGAAAGGTCTCAAACCTCTAATTGTGGTTCTGGTTCTCCAACCAGAATTAGACACGGTGATACTGAACCAAATTATAATACAAAACAAGTAGGGATACCTGCCAGAGAAACATTTAGGGATGCAAAAAGACCTCAAACATGCATTGATGCTTTAATCGCAGATACACCTACATCACTGCCAAAAAAGAAACGGAATAGAAAGAAAAAAGTCATTTCCAGTTCAGCACATTCTAGCACAAACGAGATGCTACATAATTTTACATTGGGGAAGCCATCAGGTTTGAACTAAATCCTTATTTTTGTGTCAATAACATTATAAATCTGAGAGGACAAATAATTCCACCATGAAATTTTTTGCATTACAGATGTTGCTTCCGAAGCACTGTGGAAAACAATGAGCTATGTTGATGCATTAACATTGCAGTTTAGACGACTAAACATAAACACAGAAGCCAGAGACCTCGCATTTCATGAGCAGAATGCACTTGTTCTGTATAAACAGCCAAATCGAAAGCAAAACAGCCTTATCCTTGGAGATGGGGCCATTGTTCCCCTTCAAATCAAGAAACAGCATCTACGACCAAAGGTTGACCTTGATGATGAGACCGATAGAGTGTGGAAGCTTTTGTTGCTTGATATAAACAGTCCTGGAATTGATGGAACAGATGAAGATAGGGCCAAATGGTGGGAAGAAGAGCGGAATGTGTTCCGAGGACGAGCAGACTCATTTATTGCACGGATGCATCTTGTACAAGGTATCATGTTTGACATTATTCACCTTTGATACACCTCTAGCAAGGCACCAACTTACATGTGATCGATGAAGTGAAAGAAATGAGAAAAAGATGCAAGGCAAGACTACATCTTAAAAGAGTAGTAAACACCATCTGATCAACCTACGTTTCATAAATGTGAACCAAAATGTTGAAGATAAACCCCACCTCCAACAACTATAACAAGAATAGTCATCTTAGACCACCACAACCATGAATTTTGAAATGATTATATCTGAACTTCCTAGGTTAGTAATGATATAACAAGAAGGATGGATGGCCATTCTCCTTTTAAAAAATTTAAGTACCTAAACTTCGGTGGTTATCCACGGGGTTTTTTCCAGGAATTGATTAAAGGCAATAAACTCGTAAGAGTAAGACAGATAATAGCATAATGAGTATCTGAAATGAGTATCTTGCATCTCTTTGTAACAAATGATCATAGACAGTACCTGCTATTTCATCATAGTGCAACGTAAAATGAGTATCTGAAATATTTGTTCGGGTGTGGTATACATAAATCTCAATGACTTCACCTAATTTGACTAAGACATATATAGCAGTCACCGAAATAGCGTAATGAAACCACACTCCCGGGATGTTACTGCTTTGAAGAGAATAAAATAATTGCAATTTTATCTTGAAAGAAAGACTATGCAGAAAATCTCTACACCATCAACAATCAACAACTTCATCCTATAAGAGTTTCTTCAATTGCATAAAAGAGTTCATATACTAATATATATCATAATCAACAGGAGACAGACGATTTTCTCGATGGAAAGGATCAGTTGTGGATTCAGTGATTGGAGTTTTCCTCACCCAGAATGTCTCTGACCATCTTTCCAGGTATAAGCATTACAAGCTTAATTTTGGTGCATTTATAAACTTGGTGTCATGCGACAGTAACAATTTCTATTCTCTGTTGACAGCTCTGCTTTCATGTCCCTTGCTGCTCGATTTCCAAAAAATTTAGGTAGCATGTACAAAGCACACCAGGCAGAAGACACAAGGCTGGAACCACAAGTGCGTGTAGTGGAACCAGAAGAAGGAACTGAATGGAATGTAAAATTATTGAATCAATCTGTTTATGACCAGAGTTCTTTGACGACAGATATAGTTGAGCGTTCTGCAGAAAAAGAAGCCATCAACAGCAATGATTCATGTGGAACTACCAGCAGTGCAATTAGTCTGTCAGATGAATCAAACTCCAGATTGTCAGTATCATCTCAACAAAATATTAAGGAACAGTGTAGTCCAATGGGAAGTGGACTATATTGTTCCACAATCGAGGAAGGAGAAGAAAAATCATGTGATGATGATAGGAAAGAGTTGATTGATATAGTTTCATCCCAAGGCTCTGTCATTTCATCTCAAATTTCTGGAGATTTTTCAAATGATCAAAATCCTGAGAAAATAGGAGCATGTTCAGATAGCAACTCGGAAGTAGAAGTTCTATCGAAAACAGCAAAGTACAACCATTATGATAGTAACACTTCTTTCAGTAAACTCCTCGAAATGGTTAGTTCAACCAAGTTTTATGAAGATAACAATCAGAAAAGCAAATCAAATCAGAACTTAAGAGATGCATATGATCAATCTTTATGCAGGCAGCATGACACCCCAAAAGAAAGCTTGCAAAAGTCAAGTGTTACTCATGGCTCTTCAGAAGCATCCATTAACCTGTCCCATGACTGCTTTGATCCTTTCAAAACCAAATCATCAAGTGACTTGTTGTTGAAAAAGGATGATAATGGCATGAACAGATCTAGTTCTCAAACAACAGAACCTGCCAGCCAAGTTGCAATTACTCTTTCTCAAACTATTGTGTCTCAAGTCCATCCTCAGGAACAAAGCAATCACCAGCAACAAAGCTTTTTCAATTTCAACAGCCCTGGACAAACTCAAGATCTTATGCAGAAAGAAAGGGGATCAGATCTTGGCAAGCACAAAAATGCCACGAGGAATGGAGCCAATGAGATAAGTTCTACCCCATTAAAAGTAAAGACCAAGGATCAAGGAAAAGTTCAAAAGGATGATTTTAACTGGGATAGTTTAAGAATAGAAGCACAAGCTAAGGCTGGGAAAAGAGAAAAGACAGAAAACACCATGGATTCTTTAGATTGGGATGCTGTGAGATGTGTAGATGTCAATGAAATTGCCAAGACCATCAAAGAACGGGGTATGAACAACAGGCTTGCAGAACGGATTCAGGTAGAAACAAATACCATGAAATGCTACTTATAACTTTCTTGACACAGACACCTAAGAATGCAGCTTATAGTACATGATACACTGTGCAGAATTTCCTGAATCGCCTGGTTGAAGAACATGGAAGCATTGACCTTGAATGGCTGAGAGATGTTCCACCAGACAAAGCAAAGTAAGTCCAGTGGTTAATTAAACTACCTAATGAAATGCTATTTCTCATACAATAAAATCAGCGTTTATTGACTCTAGTTGGTGAAACCAACATCCTGAACTCTGTCCATTCACTAGTAAAACACACACAAGTGATGATACTTTTTTTCCAGTAAGGCAATATATCCATAATAAAATTGATTTACACATACAGAGAATACTTGCTCAGTGTAAAAGGATTGGGATTGAAAAGTGTGGAATGTGTGCGGCTTTTAACACTGCACCACCTTGCCTTCCCGGTAAGTTGAAATAAGTTTGTGCAATTACTGGAATATGGAATAAATCTGATAAATTACTGACATATAACAGGTAGACACAAATGTTGGACGGATAGCAGTACGACTGGGGTGGGTACCTCTGCAGCCACTGCCTGAAACACTGCAGTTGCATCTCCTAGAATTGTGAGTACCACATAAATGATGAGGCATTTGTTCTATTGAGAAGAAAACTAACATCATTGCCTTATGTAGGTACCCAGTGTTGGAATCAATACAGAAATACCTCTGGCCCCGACTGTGCAAGCTAGATCAAAAAACACTGTATAGAGTTTGTTTTTAAATTACTGTAGCGAAATAACATACGACTATATTCTCTGTTTCGGATGTTTGGCAAGGTATATTGATTCCTCTTGTTTGTTTATCTTATGTTATTTTGTAATATGTTGCAGATATGAGCTACATTATCAGATGATTACATTTGGAAAGGTATATTACATTTTCTCAAGATACTGACTGTACTTAACCAAAGCCCATTATGACAAAGACAAAAACTGCAATGAATGCAGGTCTTCTGTACAAAAAGCAAACCAAATTGTAATGCATGCCCAATGAGAGGAGAATGTAGACATTTTGCTAGTGCATTTGCAAGGTATGTATACGTACTACTAAATTCTTTGCAAACTTTAGCACTCTTGGAGGCGCTGCAAGTATTTATATTTAGCAATATAGACAAGGAACTTGACAGAATTCTTGGAGGTTCATATAAAAATTGTAATACTCACCAACTCGTTAAATAAAAGTATCTTTGCACTCTATCGTTTTTACAATGGGTTAATAAAGAAATGTTTACTTAAGTAACAGTTGGAAATTATCTCAATGCCACACAGAAGCCAATAATATGCATGCATTGCAAGTTATTATAGATTAATTACAAATAAACAATATTGTATGCAGTGCGAGGCTTGCACTGCCTGGACCAGAGCAGAAGACTATAGTTAGCACAGTTAGAAATAGTGTGATTGACCAGAAGCCATCTGAAACCATCAGTCAGTTGCACTTGCCTCCCCCTGAGAACACAACCCAAGGAGAAGAAATTCAACTAACAGAAGTGTGCAGGCCATTGGAATCAAAATTAGAGATAAATATTTGTCACCCTATCATTGAAGAGCCAACAACTCCAGAACCAGAATGCTCCCAAGTATCACAAATTGATATAGAGGATACTTTCTATATGGATTCATTTGAAATTCCTACCATCAAGCTTAACATAGAAGAGTTCACTCTGAATTTACAAAATTACATGCAAGAAAAGATGGAACTCCAAGAAGGTGAAATGTCAAAGGCATTGGTGGCTTTGAATCCAGAAGCTGCTTCAATTCCTATGCCCAAGCTAAAGAATGTGAGCCGATTACGAACAGAGCACTGTGTGTAAGTAAAATAACAAACTCATCTCCAATTGCATAACATTGAAAGCACAGATGAAATTGCATAATAGTTACCTCAAAAGCAAGACCAGCTATTAGTAATTACATGCCCAGAATTATAATCCAGCGATATTCTAAGATGAGTGTAATAAGAATCTTGCATGTAATACATCCAGAGTTTAGAATGCATCACAACCACCCTACTCCAGCAGTCCAATTCTAACAATATATACTGGTTGTGTTTACTTTTACAGTTATGAACTCCCAGATACACATCCTCTTCTGCAAGGGGTTAGTTATTGCTGCATCTGTTAATCAAAGCTATGTTTTGTCCTGTCTGCCCCATCTGTTATTAACTACTTATGCATTACAGTGGGACACACGAGAGCCTGATGATCCAGGCAAATACCTTCTTGCTATATGGACTCCAGGTAGGCAAATAACAACTTCACTACTTTGCCTCCTTCCAGATGAATTTAGATACTCTGTCTAGCATTTTTCTGCTTCATGCATCAGCACAATACGTTACATCTCAAATTTTAAAATACATATTTTCTTTCAGCTTTCTTGTGTCTCAGCTAATTTTCTCGAATAAATTTTACATCAGGTGAAACAGCAAATTCTATACAGCCACCAGAAAGCAAATGCAGCTCCCGAGAAGAATATGGCCAACTCTGTAATGAGAAGGAATGTTTTTCATGCAACAGTTTCCGAGAAGCTAATTCACAGATAGTTAGAGGGACACTCTTGGTATTACTGCTTGTCAAAATCATTATTTTATTAACCATATTAGCGTAATAATTTGTATACAGTAGTGAGGGCAGGGGAGGGAACATCTGCATAGAATTCAAGCATGATAGTAGACTGACTTGAGTTCATGATAAATATGAACAGATACCATGTCGAACAGCTATGCGGGGAAGTTTTCCACTGAATGGCACCTATTTCCAGGTCAATGAGGTAAGATAATGTGCAATTTTTAGATTACTAAATATCTTTTCCTCTTGTACTTATTTATTGAAATATAAGATAGTACCAACTCGTATGATTTGCGCCAGGTATTTGCTGACCACGAGTCTAGTCTTAACCCAATCAGTGTGCCCCGAAGTTGGATCTGGAACCTAAATAGACGAACAGTGTATTTTGGAACCTCCGTACCAACAATATTTAAAGGTATAGACTTTATAATTCATAGTAATATATTACGATTTCACGACTATACATCAAACTATGAAGTTGAATACATGATTTTTGCCAATCAGGTTTAACAACTCAAGAAATTCAACAATGCTTTTGGAGAGGTATGATTTAATACAGAATGTAATCCTGCTTTGTTAATCGAATATCCTGCTATAGCTAGCTTTTTATAGGGTTGATTAACATCAATAATTTGCATTTTTTATACTATAGGATCAAAAGACTAAATAAACGCACTTCCTACCACATAGTTCGTCCAAATAAATTCTAAAACTTTAGTTGACAATAGTTTGTCATAACAAGATCAAAAGACAAATAGCAAACCAACCAAAATATATCTTAGTTTCATAACCAAAGGGAAAGATATGAAACAACCTAATTAGGAGTAAATTATTATTGTAACAGAGAGCCACTTGTTTCTTATCTTAATCTAACCCAGATGCATTTTGGGCCTAATGAAGTCTAATTGACAACTTGCACTGTTTGCCACTTGAGTGTACTAGGGTGTCAAAACTCCTTATGCCAAAGCAGTCCACTAAACCCACTTCGTCTGATGATTTTAGCAACTTTGTTTCCGTATTTTCTAGTCATTGCATTGTCGGTCTTCTATTATTCATATCCTCTTCTCCTAGTAGAAAATTCATGCGCTTTCCGGCATACATTACCACTAATACTCATACATATTAGAACACTTCCAACATCTGTTTCTCTTTTCACATATTGTTTTACAAACGCAGTTTGTGCTAAAAAAAGGTGATTGCTAAAAAGTAATTTCTTTTCTAGTAATTCTTATATTCGAATATAACATAAATTAATGCGTGCTGTTTCTTGTAAAAGAACATTCTCTTCTACCGCATTTACATTTTTTATAAACAACTCCAACTTGGTTGTTGAAAAGCGTAACACTACTATGGTAATAAGTGGTTATTTTATTAAATGGAATTTTTTTCTAAAAAACCTTAAACAAACACTTCAATATAAATATGATGTACTACTTTGTAATACAAATTACAAGAACTTTTAGAACTTCAATAATGATAGCACAAGTGGCCTAAAAAAATGTTTTCTTTAATATATTAAAATTTACAATATATAAATTATATTATTATCAAAATTCATAATAGATAACTATTTTATTATATGAATTATATTTTTGGATTTATAATGAATAATTTAAGTTATAATGGTTATTTTCAATTATTACAAAATCATTTTAAATAGTCCATCAAAGATATGAATCAGAGTGTAGATTGAAAATATTAGTAGCTAAGTAGTTTGAGATGGTTGAGAACTATTTTAATTAATCGCAGAGTGGTGTGTGAAATGCACATATGGACGAAGAGAGAAAATACTGCGAAAACATCATTGAAAAATTAAAGAAAATGTAAGCAGCACTATTCAAATTGTGATTTATATAACTAATGGAAGTATATTAATTAGAAAAGAAAAGGAAAATGAATTATTATGAACCGTCTATCCTAATTTGGAGGAACCATGTTATAGCTGAATAGAAAAGCAGGTATCCAGATAACATAACCTATCTGAAAATGCTTTGCAGGTTATGTCTGCGTGCGGGGATTTGACAGGGAAACACGAGCACCCCGTCCCCTGATGGCTAGACTACATTTCCCAGCTAGCAAGTTGGCTAAGACTAAAGAGAAGACCGAAAAGGGATCGACTTCCGCAAAATCACGAGGAATGAAATCAAATGTAGAACAGCCGGAATTGATTTCTAACAGTAGCAACTTTTAATGGAAGGGAAGAAACTTCAGACAAATCAGTATTACGCATCCCATAGTGTGTTGACCGGTAGCATGTATAAAATGACGAAGTCATTATTTAATTTAACTTTGAGTTCTTTCTATCGTGCTCAGAGACTGAGCAGTTTTTCCAGATTAGGACCCCCAATAATGTCTGGTGGTAGCACTTAGGCTCTAGTTTCTTGTTTCCAGAAAAAAAAATCAGATGATGTGGATTGTGAGCCATGTAATGCTGCTATATGAGATTAACTGGGATACTTGCGTAACAGCACAGTACCTTTCACCCCAACTACTGCTTAAGGTACTTACGAATTCTAGATTTGAATGTCATGCCCCTCTCTTCACCAGTGGTGCGCGTACACTTAATCAGATTATAACGTGAGTTCTATTATCATGATACAATAACAACAGCTAAAAGGCCTATTTCGCTAAGTGAGGGTGCCCAACTATATTGATTAATACAAAGTACAACTAAAACTCAGTGATATTTACACTGGAGCTCATCCAAAATTATGATTCCTATTGGCAACGGAAACGAATCCTAATTCAAAAACTGGGAACAGAAAATTTTCTTCCAACAATTGGAAGAAAACAATTTCATGGCATAAATAAATAGTATATTCAATTAATTCATCTAAAAGCATGAACACAATAATCCACGCGAACATTGAACTCAAAACAAATTTCGCCCCCAAACATTGTAATGAGGAACAGTAAATTAACAGAGTAAATGCTTGAAGTGAGGAGCAGTGAATTAATATAGAATGAAGGTTTCCGTCAAGGAAGCGATTATCATAGATTAGAGGTTCTGAACAAGAAAGCGTACCTTGAGAATTGTTTTGGCGCGAATAGAGAACTACTTCGATTCAGGAAAAAAAGGAACATCGATAGGGTTGAGGCAGAGAAGATAATATGAAAGAGGGTGCGGCGCGGGTGGGAATGAGCGCAAATTAAATCTTTTTGCCGCCTTTGCGCCAACTTCATATATTTTTCTTCCCTCCAAGTATTTTAATATTCTTTTCCTACTCGATGAGTTGGACTGGGCTTTTCAATTTTGGATTAAAGTCCAAGCACAAAACTTCTTCGGCCGCTGCTTCCTGCACCCCATATTCTCCGCCTACACCCAATGTTTTCCCTCCAGCATCATATACTTGGTGAAAAGACATTTCTTTCTTTCCTTAAAAAAAATGAAATCCTACTTTTCTACTCTCCATCTTCTACTTCCTTCTCCTTCCTTCCCTTTTCATCTCAATCGGAGAATGAAATTCGTACCCTTGGCTGTCTATTGAAACCACCTACAGTGGCATTGCTCCGGTGTAGGTATCGCTTTTTCTGAAAAAAAATTGCTTTTGTTATCTTTTTGGGATTGGATAACCTAAAAATATTTTAAAATATATAATTTAAAATGTATTTTTATTTAAAAATGTATTTCAGAATGAAAATTTCGGAATGTGATGAATATTTTAAATGTTAGATAAACTTTTAAAGTTGTTGTTTTTCTACAGCTTTTATTAGGTGTCGGAATTATTGTTTCTGTTTTTTATTTATTATGTTGAGTTTATTTGATTTAGATAAGAGATTGGTCATTGAACAGAATTGGGCCAGTGCAGTTTTTATTTTTGTTTTGTTAGGAGAAGTTATGATTCTACTTTTTATTCTCGTAATGCAATTAAAAGCCAATTCACAAACTATTTAAAATATAGACTTAGTTTGTCAAAAAATTTAGAGTGTGCGTAACATTTTTTTTTTTACAAAGTGGTATCAAAGCTTTAGGTTATTGGTTACCAAGAGAAAAAGAAAAGAGGAAGAATAGTCAAACACTATCAGGAAAATCGTGAGTTTTTGAGTTTTTTTTAAGAGATGACAAAGATTATCAACAAAATAAATGTGTCACAATTGTAAAAAAATCAATTATAATAATTGGTGCCTATAAATGAAGGCATTGTTGAGATCCCTGGATATTTGAGATATGGTGGAAGACAGTACAATGAACTCGATGAGGACGACTATCAGACGGTGGCACAGATGACCGCGTTGAAGGAAACATGTGCAAAAGATGGGTTAGCATTGTATTTTCTCTACGATGCAGTACATGAGTCAAGAATTGAAAAATAACAAATGTCGCATCAGTAAAAAAAGTCTGGGAGATATTGGAGGTTACATATAAAGGTGACAATCACGTTAAACAAGCCTGAATACAAGCTCTCATATGGGAGTTTGAACAGTTGAAGATGGGACTCAAAAAGCAGGTAACCATGGTGGTTAACCAACTTGGCAAGAAGGGAGAAAAATGTCACCTAGCTAGGTCTTGGGGAAAATCTTGAGATCCCTCACAAAAGATTTCAAAAGTATCGTGTGCGTCATCGAAGAATCAAAGACTTGTCAATTCTCATATTTGATGAACGTGTTGGGTCATTAGAAGCCCACGAACAAAGGAGAAGGAGTTGGGAAACATCTCGCCCAAGCACTACAGACATAGTTTGACTCGAATAAAACTCGAATTACTCAAAGTCGAGGTCCTTAAGGCAGAGGACGAGGAGGCAAAAGACGAGGTAGACATGGTCAAGGTAATTTTGAGGATGATGGTAAAGAGCAAATCAGTCAGCAAAACTGGTGTTGCCGAGGACAAGAGCAAATCAGTCTTCGCTTTTACTTGGGTTGCATCGTCTAGGTATCGTGAGATATTTTATGGGTTTAGAGGTGAACCAAATCTCAAAAGGGATTTTATGCCCCCAAAAGAGGTATGCTAAAGATATACTGAAAAAGGAAAAGATGATGAAGTGCAATCCAGTTTCCACTCCGATGGAACCTGTCACGAAACTATCAAAAAATGAAGAAGGGGATCATGTTTATGCAAATAGGTATTGAAGCATGATTAGGAGTCTTAAGTACTTAACAAACACAAGGTCAAAGCTTATGCTCAGCGTGGGAGTCACAAGCTGTTTTGTGGAGGAGCCAAGGTATTCTCATTGGAAAACATTGAAACAAATACTAAGATATCTAAAGAGAACCATGTCTTTCGGATTTTAATATACTAAGTCAAACAACTACCGACTTATTAGGTATTCAGACAACGATTAATGTGAATATGTTGTTGATTGAAAGAGCACAGTTGGTTATATCTTCTTTATGAGAGATATAACATTTACTTGGCTCTTAAAGAAACTTGCTATTGTTGCACTATCGACGTGTGAGGCTGAGTACGTGACAATATCTTGGAGTATATAACATATAATATGGCTGAGAAACTTGCTGAATAATTTAGAAATAATGAAAGAAGAAAATGTGCTAATCCGAGTAGACAATAGATTGTCAGTTAGCAAAGAATCCAGTTAACCACGAGTGAAGCAAGTATATTAATGTTTATTTTTATTTCATCAGAAAAAAGTTGAAGGAAGGAAACATGAAATTTGAACACACTAAGAAACATATCTATCGTATCATTTTAAGAGTTAAGGAAGCTTATTAGAATGAAGAAAGGAGAATTTTAAGTTTATGAAAAAATTTTATTAGATAAACTTAAAATTAAAATTATGAGGGTTAAAGTTATTTTTTTATTTACATTTTTTATTAGGTGTCAGTATTATTGTTTCCATTTTTATTATATTAAGTTTATTTTATTTAGATAAGAGATTGACGAACTAATAAAACTAGGCCATTCGGTGTAGTTTTTATTTTTTTTCGGTTAGGAAAAGTTATTATTATGATTTTAGTTTTTTTTTCGTAATATTTTAAGCGGTCAAAGGCCTATCCACCACTATTTAAAGTCTTTGAATGATAAATGAATACAAACTCATTTTTACAGAAAAATCAAAGTGTACGCGTAACCTTTTTTTTTTTAACATACATTGCAGAGTGTATTTCCACTCTTCCACTGAAATACATAAAAAATGGAGTCCATGAGTGCAGGGTGAGGCTGTTCGAAAAGGAAGGAGAAGAAAAAAAATTAGTTTTTTTATTTATTTTTACCAAGGCCAAATATGTCTTTTCGTTAGCTTAAAGGAGTGCATAGAGAAAATACGGAGATGAAAAGCACCGGCCGACTTCATTATGGATCATGAGAATGAAATATGCCTTTGTTTTCTTTCTGCACCCATCATTACTAAATGCATAATACAGTATCACAAAGACTAAAATCCCTTATTTACCGTATCACATTGCTGCTGCTATTTCAGAGGAGAAAAAAGAGAGGAAGAATGATAGAAAAGAACCAGAGAGAAAATGCGGGAAAAAAAATAATATTTTCATAATGCATTTAATGTGTTTTGAGAAACAAAGCTTGTTTCAAAAAGTTCATCTTGGAAAAATAATTTAAATAGGTATTATATGTATTTTGAGAAAATTTTTTTTCTAAAAATCCTATTTAAAATGCATTTCAATTCTTGAGATTGTAATATAAGAGTTTTGAAGTAGACAGATATAAGCAAAGGATGAGACCGAGCGATTTAGATTAAAATGAGATTGCTATATAAATGAAAAGTTTCAAAAGTCTCGTCCCATTCTCTGAATACAACTTTATCTCTCTAATTTCTTTTACTCTCTTCTTTTCTCCTCCTTCTCTCTAGAATTCTTTCATCTTAATTCATTTGTTCAACGTTCAGACTGTACCTAAAGAATCAGTGTGTCAAGAGCTTGCAATTCACCGATCAATGTAGTGGTTAGAGTTGGTAAGTTTCGTTTCTTTAATTCTGGTGAATTTCTAGAATTTATAACACATGCAAGTAACCTTGTTGTTTGCATGTGTTCATCAGTCTTCTCTTCTACTTTCTACTTCATTTTTGGTACTTTGGTTGGTCTCTTCTCACCAATCAGTGAGCTACAGGAGTTCTTAGGATTTTCTAGAACTGTGAGCAAATTCCGGAAGGGTAAAATATTTTCTGTTCGGTTGAGAAGTAAGGGAAGCTAGTTAATTTAATTGTTTGGTTGATGATGTATGAAAAAGTTGTTTGATGGTTTTGCATGTGGGTGAAATTGAATGTTTGGGTGTTTGGCATTGTTTATTTGACATGTTAAATGATGTGATTGTTGAGTTGTAGATTATACATACCTTGGAGTGAATTTTGGATGGAGAAAATATTCAGTTTTGGTAAATTTTAGTGTGCATTTCATTCTGCAGAAGTTTTGCAGAAGTTCTGCAGAATTATGCAGAAAGTTGAGTGTTCGTTGTTGACTGCTCGGTCAGGCTCAGGTACTCGATCTTAGCGGTATTAGTTTTGTAGTAGTATTCGGTCTTAGTGTTGCTCGGTTTTGTTCTGATGTATGGTTTTAACAGTTTGTTTTCGTCCTTGGAAATATTTGGTTTGATATTAGCGTTCGTTATTGGTCGTACTCAGTTCTGTAATAGTGTTCGATTTAGTAGTGCTAGGTTTCATATAAGTGTTAGGTTTTGTATTCTCGTTTGGTCTTAGCAATGTTCGATTTTGTATTCACGTTCTGTCTTAGAAGTACTTGGTATTGTATTAGTGTTCGGTCTGAGTAGGACTCGGTGTTATATTAACGTTCACTTTTAGTAGTATTCGGTTTATTCATAACATTCGATTTCATACTAATATTTAGTTTAGCTATAGAGTTCAGTCTTGTACTGGTGTTCGACCTTTTATGGGACTTATATGTTAATTACCGTTCGATAATGCTTTAGTGATCAGTCTTATATTAGTATTCGGTTTAAGTTCTTAGTGTCCTATCAAAGTTAAAAGTGTTCGGTTGTTCTAGCATTCGACCTTCAACTGCTTTAGGCTCTTGTTCGAGCATTGCTCGTTAAAGGACCGTTTAGTCATGCTCGCGTGTTATGAGTATTTTTCCGTTTGGTCTCATTCATTGGTTATGTTGAGTTTTCCTGTTCGGTCGTACTTAGAGGTTGTGCTGTTGTCTGTTCAATTTTCTTCTACAAAATGTTATTCGGTCTTTAGATGTTGATTTCATTGTTTGGTTCAGATTGATTATTAGAGTTGTATTGATCTATCTTGTATGAGAAATTGTATTAAAATTCAAATAAAGTATGATGTTCCAATTGGTATTAAAGGAAATTTCAAGGAGAAATGTCTCAGTGATCGGTTAATCAAAGTGGTGGTATAGTATGAATATGGATAACAAAATCTAAGGCATTCATCCTGACATTCTAATGATTACCAATTCTTAAGTAGAGATGGGTAAGTCATGTCGTGAGAATAGTAGGAGGTCTTAACTGAGGGGGGGAGGGGGGTCCTACGATGAGTGATAACGGGTTAACCTTGTGTGATAGCTGATGAGTTTCCAGTTACTACACCCACGAGTGCACGAACGACCAAAGCTACATATTCATACTAGTCCGGACGGTCGGTTAAAGTGGTCGGCCAATACATGTTATATGTTTTTCTACTTGTTTAATTATTTTATTTGTGTTGTGTTTGGATTGTATGTTCACATGACTATTAAATTACACTGACTTACCCTTCTTTCTATCTTGCCATGTTGCTCAATCGACATTTCTCCTTTGCAATGATCATCCGGTGGATGTGAGCAGAGGATGGTGAGTGTTCGGTGGAGCAGACGTTGGATGGAGAGGACCCAAGTGCTTAGATTAGGACCGATAGGTCAGGTGGAGATTTTTTTGAGAACGATCGAGTATGTTAATAGTTTTGTTCTTTAGGCAGAATGTTGTAAGGTTTTAATTTTATGGTTATCTTTGGATAACTGTATTGTTAATACTTTATTACATAGTAGATGATTGTTCTATTTTATCATTTTATGTGATGACTCTATTATATAGTTTATACTATATTTTTGGGATTTTATGTGATGACTCTATTATATAGTTTATACTATTTTTTTTGGGATGTTACGTAGAAATCCCTTTCCATAAATCATATTTTAGAAATTCCATAAAGCTTGTTTTGAAAAAAGTTTGAACAAGTAATCCAAAAGTCACTTTTTGTGAAGGATGAAACTTGAAGGGATGGTCAAAGAATTTGTGGAGTTGCATAAAGGAAAAAGCATGAAATATTCATCATGGGTGATGGCCGTTTCTTCGTGCACTCCATGATCACTGCTTCCACCCATACTAACAATTTAAAGACTTTCGTCGTGAAAATCTACAAAATTCATTTGAAACACAACTCATATATTTTGAGAAGTAAAGTTTGTTAAAAAAAACTTGTTTGGAAAAGCTCATTCTAAAAATTGTCATACATTTTTTTTTTAAAAGCCTTGTTTAAAAAATTATATTCTAAAAATTATGTTCCTAAAAGTTGTTCTAACAATCTTGTTCCAAAGATTTTGTTATGTAAATCATATTCCAAAAATTCTAGAAAACTTATTTTGAAAATTTAGAAAATTTCACAGAACTTGTTTCATATCCGGTAATCCATAAATGACTTTTTATAAAGTGCAAATTTATTATTTTAAAATTTGAGAGTGGAATTAGGAATCATATAGTGCAGGAAAAAATCATGGTTGATTAAAACAAAACGTGAATAAATGAAGTTGTTTTGTTTAACTTTTTTTATTCCAGAAGCAAAATGCATTTGTATGATAGTCAAACATGAGATCATCGATAAAAAGATGTAAAATATGTTTTTCATTCCTGTAAAATTAAATGTTTTCGCCACTTCCAAATTTTAGCATTTCAAGGCAAAATCAGTTTTTTTTTTCAAATTGATAAATTCAATCATCAAAGTTTTGAGAATACAATCCCTAAGTTTTGAGAATACAATCCTTTATGACATCCCAAAATATCATATAACCAAAATATCATATAACCAAAATATCATATATACATATAATATAATAGGATTCAGCTATTATAATATGTAAAAGCAGTTGGGAGATAGAGATAATAACATTTAGATATGTATACATTCATCCAAAAGATAGAGGAAATTAAAACGAAAATCAAACTTGAGTACAAGTTTCTAAAGTTCTTCAAAATACAAGGCTATTGAAATTTTAAAGAGACTTAAAAAGTTTTCCAAAAATGTCGAACTATATAAAATAAAAGCTAGGAGTTTTTCAAAATAACACGCTAATCAACTAAGAGCTAGTAGAGGGCCTAAGTACTAGGACTGGATCTTCTTCAACCTCCAAAGCTTGCTCCAAGGGTACATCATCACCTACTGCTCACATCCAAAGGATTGGATGATCATCGCAAGGGAGAAGACCCACATACAATGCAAGGGTGAGCTAGGTCTCAAACAAACATACAGATAATTTCAATTCAATCTAGCATTTCCAACAACGTCCATACACACATAAACATGTAAGTCATCATAAACATAAATATTTATTTCACAAAACTCATTAAAGCAAGCATCCTATCATGTTAAAACTCCTAGACACGTCCGAACATAAAATGTATGTAGAGTTGGGGCGAGTTGTGCACTTGTGATGGCCCCTAATGCTTTGCAAAGCCATTGCCGAGGGGTTCCACCCGACCATACACAAGGCTAGTCCATTACTGCGGAATAAACCTTCAGTGATAGCGCCTACCCTAGGACCTTCCACTACTCCCACTATACACGTAAATCCTCTTTAAGTGAGAATGAAAGACCGTTGGAGTGTGAGGGATAACCCCCCATATGGAAGCCTCTCACATTCATTCAATACACTAACTGATCCCACCAAGAGATCTTAATTTCATATTCAATTCGACCACTTTAAATCACATGATATTCCTCTTGGATCAATAATGTACCTCATAAACCACTTTGATTCATCAAACATAAACTTTCATAGTCATTCAAGGGCATTCTTACTATATTGTCTCATACCAAACCCATACACCATCATACAACATCAACCATGTCATAAAAACAACTCATACATTACATACTTTCAAAAAATCATCACTTATTAACACAAATTTCTTTAGGACTTTTAATTATCAATACTTAAGTAATTCAAATAGCTTGGAGACTCTCACCAATGGCTTCGGAAGGGTCAAAACCTCCCAGAACGACCTAAAGAACATCCAAAACGAACATCCTGAACCCCACAAACTATCAAAAACAAACACAACAACAGAAAAGGGCGCCCAACCCCCTTTAGGGGCGCCCAAGAGTGGCATCTGCAGATTTTTCTGCATAATTGAGCAACTCTAACTCCCTTTTACCCATTCTAATCATTTTGGTGAACTTCTACCACTCATAAATCAACTTTCATGCTAAATTAAACTTACCTAAACAATTATAATCCTTTCTAACATTATTATAAAGTGTTTATGCATTGATTTAGGTTCTACAACTTCAATTTTATCAACCTAGAGGTCTAAATTCAATTCTACAACTTGGAGTTGGTTTTTAACCATTTAAACATGCCTACTAAGCCACACATGACCTACCTATGTTTCCTAAACTGACTAGGATCACCAAGAATGCCTAACTCTAAATTTGACCACCACACTTCCTTTCTAACTCTAAAACACCAATATTTCCCAACTTAGAGACCCAAAACCCGATCTTACCTCTTTGCACTAATTTTGACCAATTTAGTGACTCAAACAAGTCACAATACAGTGGATAAAACTGTTCCAACAGTCCAATAAAGCTGCAGACCTCGTTTGCTCAAAATCACTACCTCACTTCCTCTAAAATGGCCTAAAATTGACCCTAAAGACGCTTGATTTCCTTTCTAACAGCACTACCACAAAATTTTCATGCCAAAACAGTTCCAACATACACAATTCCATCATTCTAAGTAATTCCAAACAATTTATAGCCATCAATCACCAAATTCACATAACACACACTTCCATACATGCATTTCAAGTTTACTAGAACCAAGTTCACGCTTCCACAACATACCACTACAAACTTTATCATGCATTCACTCCACACAGTAAAATCAAGAGTAGAACTAGCTCCCCTTACCTCTAGTGTAGACAACCAAGCTCAAGTAGGAACCCAAGACCATTTGCTTGCACTCCCAAAATGTTAGAATCACCTATAAATCATCAATTGATGATGAAAAACGAATCTTAGAACCAAATAAAAGCTAGATTATGGAAGAAAACGAAATGGGTTGCATGCAACAAGTTCAATCGCATGCTTACAACCCTAGGACACACGAGAAAGGGGGTTTTCTTACCGGTTGGAGAAAACGAAAAATCAATCGGTAGAAACGTAGCTCTTGGAGTCCTGAAGATCTAGGTAGCTTCAATTCGGGAAACAAATGGTTAAATTTTGGAGTTGGAATAGAGACTGGCAAGACAAGGAAGAAAAGAGAGAGTGCTTGAAAGAAAAGGGAGAACGTTCTTCTGAAGCACAATTTAGACGTGGGTTCTCTTTTTTTTTTTTCTTTTAGGAGATTAAGTCCCAACCTATTCTATGCTGCCACAGGTACACACTTTTTGGTTATATTTTATAACGCCTTACAATATCAAATTTACAACACTAAAAAGTTTGAGAATTTAATTTATCAATTTGAAATAAGTATAAAATTTAAATAAAAAAAAATCAACCAAAATACATAAATTAAAAATATATTTAACTTTTAATTAAATAATAACATTTTTTAACATAATAGACAAACTACGACTTTAATTTTGAAGGATTTAAAATATTAAAAAAAAATAGATGGATGAAAAATAAATATTTATAACTATAAAAACAAAATATAGATTTAATAATAACAACATATTTATAATAAAACTTTTTCATAGTAACAACATATTTATAATTTTGAAAGATTAAAATATAATAAAATTAAGTTAATTGTATTTTTATTTTATAAATTATAAAGCGATTTTAGTTTTTATCCTTATTTCAAACTTTGTTTATGTTATATTCATACTTAAGAAATATATGGACGTAGTGTTTCTCGTTCAATGAGTTGATGGTACATTTAAAAAAAAATGGTGAGTCACGCTAACTTTTTTATTGTATACACGTGACCTTTAAATTGTTGACACGTGCACCCTCATTTCCTCATCTCATTCTACATTCTTATTTTCCATGATTGCTCATCCCCCTTCCACCCCTCCACAGTTTTGACCTCCTTCTCCCCACCTTTTTTCTACGATCCTTATTTCCCTCCTCACCCTTTCCCACGAGTCTACAATGAAAGGGTATTATAGACTTGTTTATAAAACATGCTTCACTATTCACATCACCTTCCCTTCTCCACTATCTCCCTCAAAACATTTTTCATTTATTGTGTCCATGAAAGACATTTTTACTTAGAATGCCCTTGAAGAACAAGCTGGAGTTAAAAAATTGGAAGTAGAAAAATCCCTAATTTACCAAGAGTTGGAGTTGAAATTTTGTCAAACAAATTCGTAATTCCCTAAAGTTCATCCACCATTTTCACAATCAAGCATGCAATGAAATAATAATGTTGAGAATAATAATCATGATTATTATAAAATAGTATGAAGGGGAAACAAGTTCAATAACTTGAAGGGGTCATTTTCCTCTCATTAAGAATCATTCTAAATCAAATAAAAGAAATAGTTCTCAGTTCAATGAAAATCTTTTCAAAACATCTCAAGATTGCTTCTGGACTAATTTTCTCAAAGACAATAGTAGAAAGTCTAAAATCAATTTTGAGTAGTTGCTTCGCAAACAACTCCAAACAGTAGTGCTATCAGTTTATCATGTAACTTTATAGATTGGGCAACCGTAATTACAAATGTTGGAATATCTAAGTAACTCAAATCTAAAGTCTTCAAACCTTTACAAGCATTCACATGCCTCAAACTTTAACATATATGGATTAACACTTATCTAGCCTTCCATTAGTAATTTAATCTCTCTATGATGAAATACAACTTCCCTACCAAAGAATTTGTTAATGAAAAAATATGTTAGCCAATATTGGTTTGTTGGCTAGTGTGGCGATGTTAATGACACCAAAGGAAGAGGCAGAAAGCTTGCTATTAGAAGCCAGTGAAATTCGAACTCTAGTTTGTTAAAAGTAGTACTAAGAAGGCGTTCATCAAGACGAGGACATTCCTCATTGATCTACAATTCTTTGAATATTTTGAGATATCTTTTCACCTTCAACTCCAAGTCTTGATAAATTTGTTTGAAAAGTTAGGGATTTTTCTACTTCCAATTTTTTAGTTTTTGCTCCCACTTTAGGGGCACCAGTCTTTCAAGGACACAATGGGAAACGAGGGTGTTCTAAGGGAGATGAGAACCATGCCGGGATGGTGGGAGATGACGAGGAGTGTTGGGTTTATCGAGGAGGAGTTTTCCTGTGAGTTATACAGACACCAATAACATTCGAGCCAACTATATAAGAGATCGACACCACTCTTTACCCAAAACCTTAAGACAATAAAATAATGGGCCTTTCATCTTTATATACTGCTCTACTTTCTCAATTCTATCCAATGTGAGACTTGGATTCACAGTTGGTACCCAACATCTCCCCCTCAAGGGTGAGTCCCTTCCACATAGGTTCACTCCCCCCTCCAGCGGAAGCATTTCCAACTAACCACAACCACGAGTAGCCCTTTCCAACCGTCGTATCTTAACGAAACTTGCTTACCTGAATACCCTTTGCCAAGAAGACTTTCGGTATAAGGATCATTATACTCGTCCGAGTCGGTCATCAAGACAAACCATTGGCTCTCATACCACTGATGGGAAAAATCTCACAATATACGCACTCTAATATTTTCCTGAAATTGAGTCTTACTATTCATTGATAATTGAAAGACTTTAAATAGCCATAACACTTACAATATTACGAGGAATAAAAATAAAATATCAACTATCTTAAAAATAAAATCTGTTTAATCTATCATAAAATAATATTGTACTTAGATAAACCGAAAATCATAACTACGTATCTCTATTTTATCTTTATCAAATCAAACTAAATATTACTATACCCAAAAAATAATAAAATAAGATTTAAACAAAATTATTAATAAAACCCTAAAATTTAAGTTTATCCCAACAAACTCCCCCATAAACTTAAATTCTTCCTTCCTTCGTTCGACTTTCCATGTGCATCATCCTACTCCGGGTTTGCATCTTCTCTCCAAGATTTTCAGCTCCTATTCATACAACCGGTTCTTCTTTGCTTTTACCTGGGTTGTTAGACGACCATGCTTATCCTTTAAATACAATATCTAATTTTTCATAAAAACTGAATTACCTTTTTCAATTATCTGACCCATGCTTAAAATATTACTCTTCAGCTCCGAAACATAGTAAACATCCCTAATCTCTCCAACTCGTCCATTCTTTTGCATATATCAAATTGTTTCACGCCCTTTCACGACCACCTTGGAGTCATCTCCGAAAGACATAAATTTGGCCTCCACCTTAGTGAGTTTATCAAAAAAGTTCTCATTTCCACACATATGATTGCTTGCCCCAATATCTAGATACCATACCGAGTTGGTAGAAATCTCATCAGCCTTCATCTCTTCTTCATCTTCTTCTTCCCTACTTTTATCTAGTTCATGAACGCTATATGCTTTCTCTTCCTTTTCAAGAGCTGCCTTCTTCAGCTCCTTAAGCTCAACCCTTTGTTCATTTAGAAGCCTCCCTATCTGCTGAATCTCTTCATCTTTTTGTTTGAAATCTTTCTCCAGATTCTCCTTCTCCACAATTATTGCATCCTTTACTAAGATCACTTCATCCATTGTTGGAATTGGGCTCTCCATGTCCATTGCATCCGAGCTCTTTGCCATCCACAGGATTCCACACTCTTCTTCAACATCTTCAGTAACGAGATTCGTCTCTTCCTTTGTCTCAGACTTGCAATACTTTGCAATATGACCTACCTTACCACAATTGTAGCACTTTCTTGATCTACACTCATTTGCATAGTGGCCATACTTGCCACACTTAAAACATTCAACTCCTGATCGATCTCCTCGGCCTTTCCCTTGTCCTCGGTCATGCCAATTTTGCTTACCGGTTTGCTTTTCATCATCATTCTCAAAATTACCTCGGCCACGTCCACCTCGTCCTTGTCCTCCTCCCCATCTACCACCAGGATCTTGGCTGTGAGTAATCCAAGATTTATTAGAGTCAAACTGTACATGTAGTGCTTGATCATCGGGTTCCCTCTTTTTCTTTTTCTTCCTCAATTCGTGGGCTTTTAATGACCCAACTAACTCCTCCACAATGAGAGTTGACAAATCCTTTGATTGTTCAATAGTGACCACCATACTTTCAAAATCATCCGTCAAATTTCTCAAGATCTTTTCTGCAACCCGGTTAGGAGGAACCTCTTCTCCATTCATTCCGAGTTGGTTGGCCATCTTCTGCACTCGAGTTATAAACTCGGAAACTCCCTCATTTTCATCCATCTCCATATGTTCAAACTCTCTTCTAAGAGCTTGTACTCGGACCTACTTCATGCGGGTATCTCCTTTGTATGCCACCTTCAAAATTTCCCATGCTTCTTTTGTTGACTTTGCATTAACTATTTTCTCGAATCCAGATTCATCCACGACATTGTACAGAAAGTACAAAGCCGATCTGTCTTTCACTCGTGTCTTTTTCAATGCAGCAATTTGGTTCTCTGTCTGATGCTAATCATCTGTGGGTTCATTGTACCCGTCCTCCACTATGTCCCATACATCTTGGGATCCAAGAAGAACCTTCATCTGCAAAGACCAATTGTCGTAATTGGTGTTTTTTGAAAATTGTGGCACACTCATCCTGTTGACTACCTTTGTCATCTCTCACAAAAAAATTAAGCACTCACTTCTTCTCTAACGGTGTTTAACTCTCTCCTATCTCTCTTTTTCTCTCTTGGTACTCAGAGCATAAAGCTCTGATACCATTTGTAGGGAGGTTCGACACACACACATACACATAGATCTCCATACTGATAAGATATTGTCCGCTTTGGGTCGAGTCCTCACGGATTTGCTTTTGGTACCACTCCAAAAGGCCTCTTAACAATGGAGGTATCTTATGTGTATATAAACCCATGTCCATTTCTTATTTTATCCAATGTGGGACTTTGTTTGTACCCAACATCTCCCTTCAAACAAAGGACTATGGTTCTCCACCTCCACCTCCCCTACAGCAGAAGTCTTGAGCATCTCTTGCTCTCCACCTCTCATGATACACTTCTAGGCTATCTGCCAGCCTCTCATGATACACTTCCAGGCTATCTTCCGGCCATTTGCCAAGGCTTCACCTGATCATGGGGGACGTACTCGTCTAAGCTCGGTCACCATACTTGAACTTGGCTCTGATACCACTGTTGGGTCTATCGAGGAGGAGTTTCCATGTGAGTTATACAAACACCAATAACATCCGAGCCAACTATATAAGGGATTGACACCACTCTTTACCCAAAACCTTAAGGCAATGAGTTAATGGATCTTTCATCTTTATATACTGTTTTACTTTCTCAATTTTATCCAATGTGAGACTTGGACTCACACTTGGATACCCAACAAGGAGCAGTCATGAATAGTAAAGAAGGGAAGGTGGGTCTGAACAATGGAACATTCCTTCTAAGTGGGTCCATGCCCCCAACATTGCATAACTGGCCAGAGGGTGGTGAAAGGGAGGCAAGGACCGCAAAATGAAGGTTGGGTGAGGTAGGTGGATTCAGTGAAAGGAAAGTGGGAGGAGGGGAAGGAACGACCATGGAAGATAAGGAAGAAGAATTAGAGAGGGATATGATGGCACAAATGTCAACAATTTAAAGCCCACGTGTGCATAGTAAAAACGCTAGTGTGGCTCGTTGTTTGTCACGCCAAAAATAAATTAATGTTGTTGGGTGAGGAGGATTGTGTTAATGCATTTCTTAAGCATGAGGTTCTAACGAAAGTAGAATTTTGGATAGGGACGAAACCAAAATCGCTTTATAGTTTAAACACTAAAAGCATAACTAACCTTAAAATTTTAGAGTAATGCAAAGTGAACATTTGTAATTAAAAAAACACATTTGATAAAATCAATACATTGAAATTGTAGGTAAAAAAAGGTACTCTTTTGTTATATAATCCTTTAACACTCCACACTTAAAA
The DNA here is from genome assembly GCA_034642375.1 of Vigna nakashimae. Classification (NCBI taxonomy): domain Eukaryota; kingdom Viridiplantae; phylum Streptophyta; class Magnoliopsida; order Fabales; family Fabaceae; genus Vigna; species Vigna nakashimae. The sequence goes on along the minus strand of CM067765.1, from coordinate 46,440,069 downwards.
TTTTTGTTTTTTAAATCATGTTTCAACCTAATTTTTTTTAGAAATTCATTGTTTCAACTTTTTATTTACTTATGTTTAATGATTCTAAAATGGTTAAAATTTTATTTGTAGTTGTATTTTTTTTTATAAAATATTGTATAAGACTACAACTTAATATTTAAGTATTTTTAATATATTTTTTTAGGGTTAAATATGTTTTTAATCCTTAAACTTGGACATGAAATTGAAATTCGCCTATGTCCTAAACTTTAATATATTTTGATCCGTAAACTTTAAAAATAAATGGATGTAGTCCTTTTAAGCTAACAACGTTTTTTTGTACTTTTGCGTATCAAACAACATTTGAGTTCAAACGTGTCAAATGATCTAAATAATTTAAACATCAGTTTGAAACATTTCTTGACACATCAAAGAAAGTTAACGTAGTAGGATTAGGAAAATTATATCTATTCATTTTTAAATTTTGAGGTCCAAATTGTATCAAAATTTAGAACAAAAACAAATTTCAATTTTACATCAAAGTTGGGAGATAAAAAACATATTTAATCATATTTTTTATTATTAATTTTATTTTTTGTGAAATCCAAAATTCATAAATACATGAAATATTTTAGTGAAGATCTTTATTAGTTTTAGTTTTGGAGGATTTAATTCAAGTGGGTATTTCTTTGATTTTTAGTAAACAATTTGGTTTCTAAATTTAGGAAGATTTAAATTTGATATCTTAAGACATCGTTTTTCTACATCATATGAACAACATTCTTATTTTGGTTAAGAAAATTCAACACTTACCATGGAGTTCTAGTAAAACAATTTCAAGACTACTAGGTTTATTATTCTTAATAAAAACAAAATTATCATCTAGTCTTCATCCAATTTGAGATGAACTTCTCATTTATGAACATCCTAAAAACACATGTGAAAAATATTCTCTAGAATGAAGAAGAGATTATCCAACATATGTTAGTCAATATGCAATGATAGAAACAAGCAAAGAATAATACAATATCCAAAAGTAACTTAAAAAGTTATTACAAGAAAATTTTACCAAAGACTTAGAAACTAGTACGCAACCAACATTGAAAAACAAGACCTAAATGATCAACTTGTTATCCCCATTTAGGATTGACAAATACAAAAATATCGAGGACAATCGTCAGAGTAGTGCTCCTCAACACACCTAACAAGTCGTTGAATCTCAATACCGAGATGACACTTATATAGAGAAAAAAAAACATACCAAGGGTACTAAGTGAAAAATTATAGAAGCTCACTCTTAAAATAAGAATATTGAGGTATGATTGTAAAAATAATACACAAAGGATCATACTAAAAAAATACACATTAAAGGACAAACACAACAACATAGTATAAAGTACAAAAGCAACCCTAGGAAAATGATCAATGACAACATTTCAAGGCCATTCCAATTCCCATATTCGATGGCTTTATAGAGGGGAGCTTAATGGTTTCCATCTACTATCTTTTTATATCATGAATGTCACACTTCTCACAAAGGAAAGTGTCCCATTATTGAGGAGTACAATGACTCATCAGATTTGTGTGCTCATTTAAGAAGTACATGACTCAAGTCAACTTGTTATCCAATAAGTTGATGGTACATTTCAAAAAAAAATTTGCCCCATCACAAGGTCAATGTTATAATGATATTATTCCTCTCCAAGAAATTAGATTAGAATCCTCTTAAATTTTTCCTGAAAAGTTTACAATATGATTTATAACCCATAAATTGTTGAATGAAAATTCAATCACCTTAAATAACATCACACAAGGAGAGAATTCACTCCCTTTGTAAATACATGGTTTGTTTTAGTAATAAAACATCACTCAACATTTTTTTATCTCCATCCAGCAACATCCATGCATAAAAGATTAGACTATGATTGAGCTAACTTTTTGGACAATCTTTTTTTCGACCTATAGAAAACATGAGCAAGTTTCATGACTAAGCTACTTGGTATAAAAATATAGAAGAAAATATAGAGATGCAAGAATAATAAATGAAGGATGTTGCAACTCCATCTTCCTCTACTAGACTACACTTATAACTAATGTATAAATATTAACGCATAAGGAGAAACGACAACTACATCCCACTCATTGCTAGTCAAGATACAAACATTCAAGAGGCATTTAACCTTTAGAAGCTACACCACCTATGCCTTCCCATTATGGAGTTGATTCAAGTAAGATATATATATATATATATATATATATATATATATATATATATATATATATATATATATATATATATATATATATATATATATATATATATATATATATATATATATATATATATCGTAAAAAACACAAGTCACACAATTGAAAAATGCTATAAGGTACATAACATAAGAAACGATTACCTATGTATAGGTATATTGACCTATTTTGTATAACATGGCCAAATTGGAAAAGATTAAGGATGATGAGGATGTGGTTATACGGAAGAGGACGTGAAAATCACTAAAATGAACAAAGAACTCAACTATTTAACAAGAGCAACTAGACATAAACCAACCTTAGCAAATTCTTAATGAGATTAGATGAGTTATTAAGAAAATATTGTTGGTGGTGTAAGTTCTAGTTGGGAAAGAAAGATACATCTTCAAAACATTAACTTAGTAAATCACTTCCACCAATATCTCTCTCACAAATCACTTTTTTATATGATGATTTAAGCATAAATGTCCTTGCACAAGATCATCCAATTGTTGTTACTACTACTATAACTAACTAACGAGCTATAAAGGTACTTGTTGAACAACTTTTTTAGTCGCCTAAAGCCAACAAACGTAGTCCCCACTAATGTAGTATAGGATCGACTAGGGAATCAATCCAAGGACTTGATACTTATTAAATTTAGAATTATAGAATTAAACCTAATTATTTATTTACTAAAACTAGGTAGGGAATGAAAATAAAATCTAAGGAAAGAAACTAAAAGATAATGCAATGCATGATTTTATCTAAAATGAATACATGATACCTAATATAGAATGATACAAAGGAGGAGAAATAAAACTGTAATCTATGCTAAAGAAAGATAAATGGAATACTTAAACTAAAATGACATATTAAAAGAAAAAAAATCTAAGAAACTAAAGGCTAAATGCATGAAAACTAATGATGAATTAATGTTGGAATGATGAAAAGAGTAACACATAGCAATTAAAAACAAAAATGGGAAATCTAAACCTAAGCACCTATAATGGAAACAACTCAGAAAATAGAGTAAAGTTAAAACATAGTTTTGGCAACAGGCTTAATTTGAAGCTTTAAAGCATACTATGTCTCAAGAAGACATCTTGAAAAATAAGTCCCTCTTTGGGATCCTAAGACATTTGAATGAAATACCTATAATGTGCACAGTTTCCTTTAAGTTCCAAATCAATGTCAATTGCCTAAAACTGCACTTTCCCTTACACTGTAACACCTAAAACAAATTATCTAGACTAAGAAGATTACCCAATATCAGACCCTAAACTAACCTAAACTACAATTGCAATTGAAACGAGAAACTGAAAGAAACATAGTACGAAACAACTAAAAAAATTGGCCAGAAATCTTAAATTGCATGAATAGTAAAAGAAAAGAACTTTGTAGGAATTCAAATTGTAAGAGTAAGAACATAAAATTGTGCAAAGAAATAACAAAATTGAAATGTATTGAAATTTAAAACTGAATTACAAGAGTTGTACCGAAGATCACAAAGGGTAACCTCATGGTCACCCAAACCCTCTACGAATCTAGTAACCCAGAGCAGTGATTCTATATCTATGAAACTTAAAGAAATCTAAACTAAACCAAGAGAATAAAAACCCTAACCTAAGTACATTGGCTGTCACCCAATGCACAACCTTTTACACTTTACAAGACTTCCCTTTATATAGGGAAAGTAAAAAAAAAAACGAAAAAAAAAAGAAAAGGGGAAAAGGGGAAAGAACTTCAAACTAATTCGGAAGCTTCTCGATCAACTCCAACTGACTCTGACCAGGTTCTTCGACTGTTCGAGCTTCGCACATGCTTATGATCAACTTCCAATTCGATCAAGCTTCACTAGTCCAATTTGCTTTCTGAGCCAATCATCCTTCTAGGCTGTCAGTGTATCGGCCGTGGAGCTTCTTTCACAGCACCTTTTCTTCTATGCTTGAAGAACCCTAGCTCTAGGGTTGAGAGAATTGGGGAAAAACTTCCAAAATGAACGAACCTTTTCGTCCATGAAGTGTAAAACAAGAGACCCCATTCAACCTTGGCCAGCAAAACGTTGTGTTTCATTTACTCAGCAAAAGGCCTTCAGTCCAACTCCAACACTAAACCTGGGGTGTTGCTTCCTCCACCACCACACACCACTCCCTTCACCTCCCCATTCTTATTATGCCCTTATATTTAATTTCTGATTTTATCTTTTTATCCAACAATCAACCACTTTTGTTAACAAACGGATGTCATATCACAAATATTGGCATCCGTTGAAGACGCTAACTTTGGATATTGAAATCCGTTTAAGACGTTAACTGACGTTCGTTTTAAGATGCTAACGTATATTCACATCCGCTCAACATAAAAGTGATATAGAATGAATGACTAAGCATTACATAAACACACAACCAAGTGCAATGTAAAGGTTGGGTTAAATCAAAATGCATATGCAATCCTTTAGTAGTTTATGCCTCGCAAGAAAACAACTCTGTTTTTGAAAGAGAACGGTGAGGGAAACCAAAAGTTATCTAACTCAAAAAGCTAAAACATTAAGAATACAAATTTTCATAACATTAAAATTTAATACACGCACACGTCATATGCTTTCAATCTAATAAATATTTTCATTTTCATTAAATACTAAATATTCTCTTCAATTAAAGCACCAAATCACTTGAAAGAGAAGCAGAACACAGAATTCCGAGACAAAAGTGAAGCATAAAATCGACATGCATGAATCCAGAAGCAGTATTGGGACACAGAACAAACTTCAGGTCCAGAAATGGATGACAGAACCACAAATCCAGAGCATAAACCCTCATTCTCAACACAGATGACAACCTACCCTACCCATCCTAGATTCTCGAGAAAGAAATTCACAACCCATAATCAGAAACCATAAAAATAAAAAAAACTATTCAACAAAAAGAGACAACTGAGAAACTCCGATAGGCGTAACAATGCCCAAAACCACCGCACCACCACCGCACCAACACTGCACCACCATCGCACCATGAATACACAAGCAAGGGACCAAAATAGAGATAAAAGAAAGAATGAAGTGGAAACAAATATGGAGAATGGGTTGAAAAGAAACGAATCTGGAGAAAAAGTCAAAGTTGGGGGTGGGGGTGGGGGTGTTCTCTGCTGTGTGTAAAAATGAGATTTAAGGTTTTCATAAAAAAAGTAAAAAAAGTAAAAAGGATAGTTTTGTAATTAAAATTTTGTTGGGGAGGTGTAGGAAGCTGTTGGGGGTGGTGGAGGGAGTAGCTCTCCCAAACTTGTTTCAACTACTGCTAGCCCATTTCAGCGCATCAAAATTCTTTTCATTCAAAAACGTTACCTTATGATTTCTCCAAATCAAATTATATAGCCAAGTACACTGAATGCCAAAGGTCAGCTCCCAACTGCCATGAATAATCGATTATTGTAAGTGATAATCGATTATTCAAGTCCTTTACAGAGTTTTCAAAAAAGTGATAATCGATTATATGAAGTGATAATCGATTATTCAAGTATGACTTGTGATAATAGATTATTGCTTAACCATAATCGATTATACTAGTAAAAATTACAATGTTTAACATTTTCCTACTACATTCAAAATCTACAAGTTGCTTTTTTTAACTATTTTCCTACTACATCCAAAATCTATAAGTTGCAGCATCATCAAAACACATCTTCAGGTTTTACCAATACTCCTTATTGGTAACAATCTCTCCCTTTTTGATGATGATCAAAAACTCTCTTTTTAAAACCAACTCAGGTTTACCTGCAACATATATAAACTAATGGACAACCACAGAGTTAGCAGTACCTGTACAATTAAAAACTATTATTTTTTATTTATTATTATTATTATTTTTTAATCCTCCCCTTATATTTCTTCTCCCCCTTTTTGATCATAAGCAAAAATAATAATGTAATAACCTCCCCCTTAATATGAGCTCCCCCTCAAAAATGGAATATATGCAAAAAATAAAAGCTCATTATATTAAGAACAGAAAGGAATTACATGAAATTCATAAAGATTAAGAAACTAAATACCATAAAGAAAATAACATAACAATCAAACTTAGAGGCCTAAAACCTAGAATTCAGGACTAGGAGAACGTTCAGGAGGTGGGATATTAAGATGACCCTCGATGTTAGATAGGCGAACATCAAGATCAAGAAATTGATAAACCATGTACTCATCAACAGATCGTTGCCACTCATAAATCTCCTCAAAGTGAGTCTTTTGTGCAAGACTCATATCCTCCAACTGTTTAGATAACCTTGCAAAATGTTCTTCCATAGAAGTTGAGGAAGAGGAGGGTATGTTGGATGGTCCAGCATCAGACGGAGCAACAACACTTACTAGGTCAGCCATATGAGTGTCCATGTCATCATCTTCATCTACATCAGGATGGTCATCATCTTTGTGAATAAGGACTCTGCCTCTAGTAATGAATCCCATTTGACGAAAGGTAGTATCTCCAATTTTTGATCCCACAACTTCAATAGTTTGAACGAGTTCTCCTTCAACAGGTACACCTTTGAATTCTAAAATCCTAGAAAGAAGAAGAGCATAGGGAAGTTGATATGAATGGGATTTCTTGGATTTTACCATTGTGTCAGCAATGAGAGCAGGCCAGTCGATGTGTATGTGATTTAGAATCCCATACAACAGAATTAAATCCTGCTCAAAGCATTGAGCATGGTTGGTTGCTCTAGGACATAAAATCCAGACAATCAAGTAGTGGATCATGCTTTCTTCAACTTTAGAACCTCCAACCAGTAATTGCCTTCTATTGGTTTGTCGTTCAGGATGACGTAGGAAGGATTGAAAAGTCATCATCCTGTTGAAATCTTCAATGGACTTTGACAGCATCATCCCAAATGGGAAGTTGAGCAACATTGGTCCATACGTCATCATCTAAAATGATGCGTACTCCCTTGACCTTAGTAGATATTATCCCATCTCGATAGCACAAGTTGAAGTAGAAGACTCTTATAAGATCAGGATAAATGCATCCTTTTTGTTCTAACAGATGCGTTAACCCCTGCTCAGCAAAAGTGTTTGGAAATTGAAAGCCATAGAAGCGGAAAAAGTCAAGATGAATAAACTTTACCGCCATGATGTTCCTTTCTTGCCAAGAATTAACAAAGTCTGCATGTTTCCCTTGATCTGAAATCCATCCATCTATGTTTGCAAGACGTGGTTGAGAAGAAGAGGAGGCTCCAACTGTTCTGCGACGGTGCCTTCTTGAGTTAGCCATGGAGGAAGAATGGGAAAATGAGATTTTGAGAAGGTGAAGAGAAATGAAGAAGATTTGAGCTCTAGATTTGATTTCAGCAGTATTTGGGTGCAAAGGAGTGTCTAATAATCAATTATGGGGGGCTATTTATAAGAAAAATGGAAAAACTAGCCATTTATGGTCGTTTATAGCCGTTATGGGATGCTCCAACGGCTCTATTTTTGAAACTGTCAGCGCGATAATCGATTATGGCTCGTGATAATCGATTATCAGTTCACTAATTACTGCCCAGAATTGCATGATAATCGATTATGCATAATGATAATCGATTATCTGCTCAAGATTTTCCTAGAATTGAATTTTATGCATGAATAATCGATTATAACTTAGTGATAATCGATTATGAAGCGTTAAGTTTACGAAAAATGCAAAAATTTGCATAGATTTTGATTCTAAGATATGTCTAACACTCCTAACTCTCTTCTAAGCTCAAAAAATCTATCTTTAGGTAGAGCCTTGGTAAAGATATCAGCTAATTGATGTAAAGTATCAACATATTCAATTTGACAATCCCCCTTTTGAATATGATCTCTTAAGAAATGGTGCCTAATTTCTATATGCTTAGTTCTTGAATGCATTATGGGGTTCTTAGTCAAATTTATCGCACTAGTATTGTCACATTTTAGAGGAATTTTGTCAAGTTAGATATCAAAGTATTCCAATTGTTATTTCATCCACAAAATTTGGGCATAACAGTTTCTAGCTGCAATATATTCAGCTTCGGTGGTAGACAAAGCTACACATGCTTGTTTCTTTGAGTGCCATGACACTAAAGAACATCCCAAGAAATGACAGGTTCCACTAGTACTTTTTCTATCAATTTTACAGCCACCATAATCTGCATCAGAGTATCCTATTAAACTAGGTGAGGCATCAGAGGGATACCAAAGTCTAAATGAAGTAGTTCCCTTAAGATATTTTAGAATTCTCTTAACTGCAGTCAAATGAGATTCTTTAGGATTGGCTTGGTATCTAGCACATACACAAACACTCTGCATAATATCTGGTCTACTAGCAGTTAAGTATAGCAAGGATCCTATCATGCCTCTAAACATGGTTTCATTCACTCCTTTTCCAATTTCATCCTTATCTAAGTAACATGAAGTACCCATGGGTGTACTAGCTTCCTTGCAGCTATCCATACAAAATTTCCTAAGAATTTCTCTACAGTATTTAGTTTGGGAGATGAATGTTCCACCATTCATTTGTTTTATCTGTAGTCCTAAGAAAAAGTTTAACTCACCCATCATAGACATCTCAAATTCACCTCGCATTATTTTTGCAAACTCTTCACACAAAGAGTCATCAGTTGACCCAAAAATGATATCATCTACATAAACTTGTACGATTAAAATGTGTTTTCCTACTTTCTTAATGAATAAGGCTGAATCAACCTTTCCTCTAGAAATTCATTTTCAATTAAAAAGATACTAAGTCTTTCATACCAAGACCTAGGTGCTTGTTTAAGACCATAAAGGGCATTTTCCAACTTGTAAACATGATCAACAAATTTAAAATCTTCAAAGCTAGGAGGTTGACTAACATACACTTCTTCTTTTATAAAACCATTTAAGAAAGCACTTTTTACATCCATTTGATATAGTTTAAATTTCATCAAAGATGCATATGCAAGTAATAATCTAATTGCTTCTAACCTGGCTACCGGTGCATACGTTTCATCATAATCTATACCTTCCTCTTGACAGTATCCCTTAGCAACTAGCCTTGCTTTATTCTTTGTAATGTTTCCATCCTCATCAAGCTTGTTCCTGAATACCCATTTTGTTCCTATGACTTGGAATTCTTCTTGTTTTGGAATAAGTTCCCAAACTTCATTCCTTTCAAATTGATTTAGCTCTTCTTGCATAGCAATGCACCACTTGTCATCTTGAAGAGCTTCCTTTATATTTTTAGGTTCTACCTGAGACACAAAAGCAACAGTTAGACAAAAATTATTTAAATTATTTCTAGTAGTTACCCCTTTTGATATATCTCCTATGATGTTGTCCAAAGATAGTCCTCTTGGTTGTTGATAGCTTTTGGAATCAACGACTTGGGGTGTTTCTTGAAGCTCCGGAGGATAATTTTCATTTAGATACATCTCCTCAAGGGCTTCTTTTAAGTAATCCTCATCACCTGCAATGGGTCTATTTGACTCAAGAGGATTTACCTCAAGGTCTACAATCTCATCAAAGACAATATGTATTGATTCTTCAATTATCAGTGTTCTTCTATTGAACACTCTATAAGCTTTGCTAGTCAAAGAATATCCTAGAAAAATTGCTTCATCAGATTTTGCATCAAATTTTCCAAGATTATCTTTTCCATTATTTAATACAAAGCATTTGCATCCAAAAATTTTCAAATGAGATATATTTGGTTTTCTACCATTCAACAGTTCATATGGAGTTAATTTTAGAATTGGCCTCATAAGCATCCTATTTAACACATAACAAGCAGTACTTACTGCATCAGCCCAAAAGTATTTTGGCACATTAGATTCATTCATAAGCGTTCTAGCTAATTCTTCTAATGATCTATTTTTCCTTTCAACAACACCATTCTGTTAGGGAGTTCTAGGTGCAGAAAAATTATGTTCAATGCCAAATTCTTCACAAAATTTTCCAAATGATTCATTTTCAAATTCACCACCATGATCACTTCTCAAAGTTCTGATTTTCAAATCTTTTTCATTTTGAATACGTTTAGCAAAAGTTTTAAATGCTTTGAAAGATTCACTTTTCAGAGTTAAAAAGAAAGTCCAAGTAAATCTAGAGTAATCATCAACAATTACAAGAGCATAGTAGTTTCCACCAAAACTTTTAATTCTAGATGGACCAAACAAGTCCATATGCAAAAGTTCTAAAGGTTTTGATGTTGAAATCATGCTTTTCGATGAAAATGAAGATTTTGTTTGTTTACCCTTTTGACATGCAGAACAAAGTTTATCTTTCTCAAATTTTAGTTTAGGCAAACCAATCACAAGATCCTTAGAGATTAATTTATTTAAGTGTTGCATGTGAATATGTGCATCTCTTTTGTGCCATAGCCATGGATTTTCTTCTTTAGCAACTAAGCATGTTATACTATGACTAGATTCACTCTCAATATCAATTAAATATATGTTATTATGCCTAACACCTTGCAAAGCAATTTCAGCAGAATTTTTAAAATAAACAGTACATTTGTCACTCTCAAAAGTTACCTTGAAACCTTTGTCGCATAGTTGGCTTATGCTTAGAAGATTATGTTTAAGGCCTTCAACGTATAAGACGTCTTTTATTGTCAAAGTGTTTCCTCCTCCAATGTTTCCAGTACCCATTATTCTGCCTTTGTTGTTATCCCCATACCCATACGTTACAAATCCTTGCTTCTTCTTCTCAAAAGAGATGAATCTTTTCTTGTCACCAGTCATGTGTCTTGAGCAACCACTGTCAAGATACCACAGTGACTTCTTGGACTTAGATTGATCTTGACTTCCAGTTTCTTCAGAATCTGCCATAAGGCATAGATTGGCTTCTTCTTCTGTGTCACTTGAACTCGTTGAGCTAGAGGCATTATCCTCCCAAGCTATGTATGCTTTCTTTTTCCTTTGAAATTTCTTTCCTTCTTGTGTTCACTTTTCTTGCTTTTTGGACACTCAGATTTTACGTGCCCTCTTTCTCCACAACCGAAGCACTTTAGGTTTGATGGAGATTCTTGACTTTCTTTCCTATCTTTGTGAAATTTGTCCTTTCCCTTTGCTTTCATGAACTTTGCAAATTTCTTTATCATCAAGCCCATGTTTTCTTCATCATCAGAATCATCTTCTTCGATCCTCTTAGAGCTTTTTCCTTTAGATATTTCAGACTTGAAAGCTAGAGTTTTCCTTTTGCGTTGATCCTCTTCAGCATTCAATCTCCTCAGCTCAAGTTCATGCTCACGGAGCTTTCCAAACAAGATTGGCATTGACATCTGAGTAAGATTTTGAGATTCCGAGATGGCAGTCACCTTTGGTTGCCAAAACTTGTCCAGAGATTTTCAGAATTTTCATATTAAGTTCATCAGTATCAAAAGTCTTACCCAACCCTGTTAAATGATTCACAATATGAGTGAATCGTTTTTGAACGTCAGAGATCGTTTCTCCAGGTTGCATTCTTAATATCTCATATTCCTGAATGGGAGTGTTCTTCCTAGCGCGCTTCACGTCCTGTGTTCCTTCATGAGTGACTATGAGGACTTCCTACATTTCCTGTGTTGTCTTACACACTGAAATTCTATAAAATTCATCAAGTACAACAGCAGATGAAATTATATTGTGAGCTTTAATATCAAACTGAGCTCGTCTATTTTCTTCAGCAGTCCAATTAAAATAAGGTTTTTCAGTCTCTACACCATCAACAGTATTCATAGGAATATAAGGGCCATTTTGTACAGCTTCCCAGATACCTCTATCAACAGACCCCATAAAAATCTCCATTCTCACTTTCCAAAAGCATAGTTATCACTAGTAAACAATGGAGGTCTGTTAATGGAAGCACCCTCAGCATATACATGGTTTTGATTGTGACCGGCCATTTTCGCAAATATTTTTTTTTTGAAAAACTATCAAAGCAAGCTCTGATATCAATTGTTGGTATCGGAGGGGGTATTTTTCGAAGAGTATAGCGCAGCGGAATTAAAACTCAGAGAGCGGAAATCGTGTTCGATCACAATTAAAATTAATTTGGTCCTTTTAGTAAAAAATAATTTTCTTTCAGAAAATTAATCAAACAGTTGATATACGTAAAATAATATGAGTGTAGGGAATAGAAAAATCACACAGATATTTTATACTGGTTCGATTCAACAGAATCTACGTCCAGTCGTTAATCACTATAAATAGTGATTAACAGTTTCACTAAAAATGGTTTAACAGATTACAATCAAATGAACAGGAATAAAACGAAAAGAACCACTCTACCAACTTGAAGAGAACCGCTCCGGCAATCGACCAACGATTCACAAGCTTCTCCTTTCACAAGACCAGGCAGAGTACCTTGCTAACTTGAAGAGAGTCTGCTCCGACTATCGACACACGATACGCGAGCCTCTCCTTTCACAAGACCAAGCAAGAGAACAATGAACAAAAAGCTCTCTAAGAACGTTCCTCTGACACACAGTGTTCTAAGCTTTCTCAGTTCAAAAACGTTACCTTATGATTTCTCCAAATCAAATTATATAGCCAAGTACACTGAATGCCAAAGGTCAGCTCTTAACTGCCATGAATAATCGATTATTGTAAGTGATAATCGATTATTCAAGTCCTTTACAGAGTTTTCAAAAAAGTGATAATCGATTATATGAAGTGATAATCAATTATTCAAGTATGACTTGTGATAATCGATTATTGCTTAACCATAATCGATTATACTAGTAAAAATTACAATGTTTAACATTTTCCTACTACATTCAAAATCTACAAGTTGCTTTTTTTAACTATTTTCCTACTACATCCAAAATCTATAAGTTGCAGCATCATCAAAACACATCTTCAGGTTTTACCAATACTCCTTATTGGTAACACAAAGCTGATGCGGTGGCCAGTGTATACGGTACTCGTAAATGTGAGTGTCCGTTTATATTAAAGGGTAAACCATGTTCAGATGGGGCCGGATGGGTGTTGAAGGTGATGTGTGGACGTCACAACCATGAGTTGGCTGAAACTTTAGTTGGTCACCCTTATGCTGGCAGGATAAATACGAGTGAGAAGTCATTACTGGTTGATATGACAAATAGTAAAGTTACACTTGCAAATATTTTATTAACACTCAAACAAAATAATGCTCGAAATGTCACAACGATTAAACAAATCTACAACGCAAGGCAAGCGTATAAACGATCATTAAGAGGGTCCAGAACTGAACTACAACAACTTATGATGTTGTTGGATCGGGATAAGTACATTCACTAGAGTAGGTGTGCTGATGATTCATAGATTGTTACTGACGTGTTTTGGACACATCCTGATGCGATCAAATTGTTAAACTCATTTAATGTTGTATTTTTGATGGATTCCACATATAAAACAAATAGATATAGACTTTCGTTGCTTGAGATTGTGAGTATGACGTCTACAGGGTTAACCTTCTCAGCAACATTTGCTTTCTTGTCTACTGAAAGGCAGAGTAATTTCACATGGGCTTTGGAAAAATTGAAAGGTTTATTTTTAACATCTGAGGGTGGTTCTAAAGTCATTGTCACTAACCGAGACTTGGCTTTGATGAATGCCATTGCAAATGTATTCCCTTAGTCATATCAGATGTTATGTCGATTTCACATCCTTAAAAATGTTAAAGCTAAATGCAAAATGTTAATTCATTCTACTGAGGTTTGGGGTGTGTTGATGGATGCATGGGAAAATGTGATGGATTGTGTTGATGAACAGTTGTTTTCTGAGTATGTGAATGATCTTCAATACGGAAGTAGTTCATGACCTTTGCTCTTTGAATATGTTAATCAGACTTGGAATATTCCTTACAGTACATACTTTGTAAAGTTATGGACGAACAAAGTAATGCATTTAGGGAACACAACCACAAATAGGTATGTTGTGATGTTATTTTATTTATTTGTTTTGTAAATAAATATTTATTTGCACTTGTTGATGATTTTTTTTTTGTTTCAGGGCTGAATCTGCTCATTGGAGCCTGAAGAAAGTTCTAGGAAATAGTATGGGTGATTTGTGTTCTTGTTGGGATAATATTCATAACGTCATTATCCTACAACACAACAAGATTAAGGCTTCATTTTAAAGTAGTCTGTTGCTCACGAGTGGCCATTTTAAAGGCTACAGATATAGAGAACTTATTAGGCGTGTCTCTTGATATGCATTGGATCTCATTGCTAAGGAATTGGAAATAGTGCAGCAGATAGGATTGAACTCCTCAAAGTGTGGATGCGTATTGAGACGTACATTTGGTGTCCCATGTGCATGTGAATTAGCACAATATGATCCTAGGATGATTCCTAGGGTGAATTTCATATCATGTGGCGAAGATTTCATTTCTCAAATATTGAATTAAATGAAACTGAGCCCCAGTTATCCATTAAAAATAAGTTGAAACAAGTAGAAGAATGATTCAATGAGGTTGACATTGGCGGTAAAGTCACCATAAAGCAGAAGTTACTTGAGATTGTTTGTCTTACATTGACATTAATGGTCCCTCCATTACATAAAGTGAAGACAAAGGGTGCACAAAAAAGTAAAGTTCAACGAAGAGAAAGGTCTACTACGCGAGATCCATCATAGTTTGAGTATGTGGACGCCTTTCATTCAACCATAGAATCTTCATCTATAACACGATATCAAGGACTGTAACATTCTCGTCATTCGCTTAAATCTAGCTTGCATTATAATTATATCAAACAATTAAATAAACAAGGTGAAGAAAATTTAATAATATAAGCAATGAAAAATAACATACCAGGGCGCCAGATGGTGAAGGTGGAGACGATCTACGATGGGGTCGTGCCTTCTGTGGAACATCGGGGCGCTGTCTAGGCGCAAGAGCTGGTCGCACGTCATCTGCAGCAACAATAATATAAGGATGCGAAACCCTTCTGAACCACCGAATGTACCCATCGACACAGTTAGAAGGGGATGCTGCATGTTTGACATTACTCACAACGTGAGCTCTGAAGTGCAACCAAACATGATCAATTGCCACTATATCTGCATCTGGAACTATAGTCGGTGATCGTGGAATTTCTTGTTGAAACCCAAATTTCCTAGCACACGCTCAGGAAAATGACGACAAAGGGTGTCATTAATCTGAATCCATCCAGAATACATACAGATGTCGAAGAATGGTCGAATGGCCCGATGCCCCTCATACGGATGCCATACAACTCCACTGTATGTCAGCACATCCAATTGTGACCGAATCTCCGTGAGAGTGGAACTCTGCCACCTCATGGCACATGGTGTGGTATCATCGTAAGAAGTCACCAACTGCCTCCTTCCCATGCTAGGGAAATGTTCGTATATCCAACTCTAAAAAATAATTATTCAATTAAATTTTATCCATCTTCGAACATGGAAATAAATACATGAAATAAATGTCAAAGTTATAACTGTACCTGAAATAGAGTCAAATATTCGGCCATCTGCTTCGTGGAGGTGAGACTCGCATCCCCGAGCTGCTCGTACAAATGGGCGAGTGCAGCAACACCCTAGCCATATCTGCCACACGCGTGTACGTCTCTAAATAACAATAAGTAAGACACTCGTATAGAACTGGCACTCTTATTTGCAAAAGTCGTGCATCATACTAGATGAAACAAATATGCTCTGGCAGCATAGTCCCAATGTTGCAACTCACACCTCTGAACATATATCTCTCTAAGCCAGCTGAGTCTGACTTTCGGACCACGCCCGTCCTCCATCTCAGCACCTACTGTGCCACCATCAACGATGAGCAGCTGCATAAGGACTGTACGAGCCTCCTCAAACTCCAACTCCTCCAAATCACACATTTGTCCCATCACGGGCTGGTGAAGTAATGTTGAGACGTCATCAAGAGTAATCGACATCTCCCCTATAGGGAGATGGAAACTACTGGTCTCGAAATGCCACCTTTCTACAAATCTAAGGAGTAACCCCTTATCAACGTAATCATAACAAATCCTTGTGAGAGGCACCAAACTGGAATTCAACACAATGTGTTGAATTCCCTCGTGGCATGGTCCTAACTTATTTACTTTTTTTCCGTGGAAGATCAACTTTAGTGTGTCCCCTCGATCCTACACATCAATATTTAATAAAATTTCTATTGAAAAAATAATGAAATAAATTTTATTTTTGCACTCACCCCACCTTGTGAAATAGAATAAGCTACATGCTGAACATAGTGCATCAGCAATGAACCATCACGTGGACCTCCAGGAAATCCACCGACATCCTCTTGTATGTCAAGAACATATGCATGCTCCTCCTCATCGTCATCATCGTTAGGGGCCTCAAATGCATCCTCCTTACCATACGTCTCATATGTCTGCTTCTTAAAGGCTCGCTCCTCAGCTTTGAGGTCATCCTGGTTAGGAGTTGCATGACTTCTACGAGCAGAAACGGTAGGTCTTCTTTGAGCTTCGCTCTGCGACGAACTCTCTGTTCGAGAACTCTCACCTCGAGAACTAAGAGATACACCACGTGTTCTTGCCATTTCTAACAAAAACTTATTTGTTTAATTTCAAAAATTAAAAAAATTATTGTTTCAAAAATATCATTAATAAACTATACAAATATACAATTCAAAATAAATTAAACTAATAATAATTAATTTATTAACTACAACAAAAATTAAATAAAATAAACAATTAGCTAATTAATTAAAAAAATATATTTAAATACATTTCTATTTAATTATTATTAAATTAATTATTATTACAAATACAAATTTACTGTAAATAAATTAAATACAAATACAAATTTACTAACATTAAATAGAATTAAATTAATAATATTTATTTCAAAAAATAAAAAATAATTTAAATATATAAAAGTTTACGTATCTAATTCAAACTTAATCAATTCATTTAAAAACTACAAATAGAAAAATTTATAAAATATTAAAATAATAATCTAAAACGTTAAAGAAAATCTAAAAATAACTATATATATCAAATATATATATATATATATATATATATATATATATATATATATATATCAAATATTACTGTTTAAAAAAATTAAGAAAAAATATATCAAATATATATATATATATATTCCAATTATAATAATTCTAAAAGCAATTAAAATATTAAAGAAAAAAATACAACATCCCAGAGCCAAAACGGATGTGGGATATCCGATCAGCCTTCAATGGATATCCCACATCCGTCGACGGAAGTCGGACATCCGTCGAAGGTCAAACGGATATCCCACATCTGTTTTTGGCCTTTCGTGGGCACTCTTTAGGACAACAATCTCGACGACAACGACAACCAGCGACAATAGTCAAGCACAAAAAGCACGTAAACAATAATAAACCCTAAATTAAACAACAAAAATGGTAAGCGAAGAACCAACTTGGACGACAACCACAGATCCATGCCCCTCCATGCCAGATGAACAACCTCATATACACTAGAGATGAACGACTGCTCCACACCAAACAAACTCCTCCACACTAGAGATGAACGACAATGGAAACTTTGAAACACAAATGCAAAATAAAGAAGAAAGAAATGGAGGAAGAGAAGTGAAACGGAGAAGACAAATGCAGTTACAAAGTAAAACGGAAGACAAATTGTTAAACGGAAATGGGAGATGGAAAGATTGGGTGCATGGAGTAAAGTAGGAGAACTAGGTTTGAAATAAATTAAAATAGTAAAAGTAAAAAAATTTAATTTGAGAATATAATTAATTAAAGAAAATTGGGGAGATGGAGGGAGGAAGGGGTGGTAGTGGAGGGAGCAACACCCTTAACCATATTTAGTTGGGCCCAAATAGCTTTCTTCAGCCCAATACTTTCAAAAAGTTGATCTGCAAAAAAATTAGGAGTTTTAAAGAGCGAAAAGAGAAGATAAAAGTCTAAAAAAAATTTATTTATTTTTTCTGAATATTTTTATCTAAAAAAAACTTATTTATTTAAAAACCTATTTATTTAACTAAAAAGAAAAAATTAACACTATTTCTATTTACGACCTATTTTTATCCTATTTATACTAATCTACCTTAATTCTAGAAAAATAAAAGCTAAACTAACCTAAAAGCATAGTATTAACACATAAAAATGGGGAAAAATAGAGAGTTAACAATACTAGTTAACCAAGAAAGCTAAATAAATATTTTATTTTGGTCCAAATTATTAAAGCTAAATACTCTTGCTTCACTATTGAAATTGTATCCATAATCATTACTCAAGTTTTCCAAGAAAAGTGTTAACATTTGTAGATATGTCCACCTATTGACAATGTTTTGTACCAATGAGTCACATCAGACACTCATGGTCTAATATATTCTTGTGCATCCATATACTACTTACAACATCCTTATTAGACAACGAATGATTAATTAAGTTAGAACCATACTATTTATTCCACAAAAGAAAATGAAATTCCTTTTAAGATATGAGAGTCATCACAAGTTGTTAGAAAAGAATTGCCTTGTTTCTTTTACCAAGAGGGGGGGGGTTGAATTGGCGATCAATAAAAACAATTACTTTTTAAATCTTTTTGGAAAGATAGAATGATCTTTAATCTATATTGAAACACAAGCAATCAAGCGCATGCAATGAAAGTAAAAGAGATAGGAAAAGAGAAATAAATAGAGGGTTTATACTGGTTCGGCCTTAATGCCTACATTTAGTGTCCTTTCAATCAACCTTAGATTGAAAGTCAATTGTACTATAAATATTTGAGTTTTACAATAAGGCATGTACAAAGATCACTTCTCAAGTGTAATCACCTCTCTAACTCACTAATCTAATATAGTCAATAACAAAAACCCTACAACAAGAACAATCATCTCGTGCAGTCACCCATTGAGACACCTCTAAAAGTCCAAATAACTCCTCGCTCTTCTTCCCGGCCACACGCATAGGGAACAACACAATCCAAGATTGCTAAACACGAAGTCTGATAAGTCAGAAGTACACCTCAGTAGTGCAGTAGTTGATCAGCAGTGAAAACCAAAATCTATTCTTCAAGAAACCTTCAAGATTATCAACTTTTGTATTTCTTATTTCTTGGAGCATCTCGATACACCTATATCTCTTTTCTCAATTCACAAAATATCATATATGAAAGTTAGCAAAATGATCAAAATTTATTAGAACATTGTGCAGTGCGCCAATTTATAGTTTTCTCATATTAGGCGCAAACTAATCGATTACGTTAGTAATGCAAACGGTTACATTAATAGCAGAGGTAACAGAATTACATTTCGAATAGTTCTAATTGAATGCACATTTAATGTAATGATTTCCAATCAATGCTAGTCAAACGTATTTGAAAATATGACCGTTAATATAGTTATGACTAAGCATGAAAACAGTTTTCAAATAATAATAGACTTAATTGATTACATGAAGAATGTAATCGATTAAGAACAACACTTAGGCAATTTGAAAACATTTTCTCTTCAAAACTCATTACAACATATTTCAAAAAGATATCTGCAAAGACACGAGTTTTAATCAATTTTACACTTAATGTAATCGGTTAAAACTTGTTGTTTTGCCACAATTTAAAGCATAAGCTATTTGATGAACTTAATTGATTACAATATCATTGTACTTGTTGTTTTGTACTCGATTACAATATCATACAAAACATTTAGTATGCATACATAAGATATAAACACAATTATGATCACAGTAGTATGCAGACCAATCAAATTATAACAAAACATGTATATACCAACATATGTATAAATCACAAATACACATTTTTGTTATGTAATGAAAACATGTGTGTTGTTATAATCAATGTGCTATCATAATAAAAAACAAACACATCAGGGAATAAGTTTAGCACTCATATTGCTTCCCTATCAACAATCTCTTGCTTTTTTGATGATGCACAACCATGATGTATAAAATAACCATGATGTATAAAACAACCATGATGTATAATGCATAAACAGAAATTGTTTTCAACCAGATATATTCAGATACACTGTCACAAATATGTTAATTATCTCTCTTGTTTATTCAATTAAACAATTTCAAACAATCTAAACAATTTCAACTATCTCTCCCCCTTTGGGCATTAGGAAAAAAGGCATAAGTACACAATGTACATTTGAAGCAAAGAGACAGTGAGTCAAATAAAGATCCATCAACAGATTTAAACAATAATGTCAAAAACGATGCTCTGCCTATCAATAATCTCTAGTTCAAATTGTTTGCATTTTCCCTTATCAAACTGTAAAAGGGTTTATAGTAATGAATTTAACTAAACAGATAAACAAGCTACCCCTATCAATATACATTATTTCCAAATTCTTTCAAATGCATAGTTCAATATTAGAACAACAAATAGAGATGTATTATAGCATATATAACCGAACAATTTTAAAGCAGGTATCATATAAAATTACAGAAATCAGAGTAAAACAAATAGTGCTTGAATCCAATGAACTTGTATATGTGCAACATTTAAAAATAGGCATGTTTGTTCACAACGGATGTAATATGATAAGTATAAGAGCACATATATCATCAACATGAGTGCTTTAAAATCAGTGATTTATCAATAAGAAGTTTCAAACCACATTTGCACAGTTTAATTGATTCTACTACTTTTGTAGTCGATTAAATTTTGCACAATAGCTCATATCCATATCAGATCAGCGTTAATTCCTGTAGACACCTTTTATATAGTCACAGACCTGCTAATCACATTTTTCTCATTCTTTGTTGAGTGTTAGTACAATTTAAGTGTAAATGTGAAATAACAAAATCATCAAATCTCAACAGAGACATTCAATGAGGTTCATTCAACCAACAAATTTGATATAATTCAAACTTACTTTCATTCATTGATATAATCAGAACAAGTACAAGTAGAAAACAAAATACGAATGGCTTATCAGCCTACTCTATAAAAAAAAAACAACCATGACTAAATATCACTAAGATTGAAAACTCCTATTTTGAGTCAGAGATTTCTTTATAATCATCATCTGTTTTGATTTCTTCATCTTTAGTGACATTCTCACATGTTTTGCTAAAGGCATTGATTCTTAAAGCATAGTATAATTTCCTATGCAGACCAAACAATGACCTTTTTAACTTGGATACTTTATCATCTTGTTTCTTGAACTGATCAACCACAAACTGTTCAAATTCTAATTTAAGCTTGAAGCAGTACATGGACATTTCAATACCAATAGGCTCAACCTCTTCCACTTCAACAAATGTTCATCTTTCAAGGACCAACCATTTTCATCTTTTCGTAGCCTTAGATGATGTAAAGTCAGCTTCTCAATCAAATTCTTCTTTTAGCGGCCTATGGTAGCTTCATTAGACACATAAACTCCATGATGCCTTAGAATTATGCTAATGAAGACAACATACAGAAGATGGTATACTTGCTGTCTGGTGATCTTAGTCATGTGATCACTCACCACAGAGATCCAGTTTGTTGGTACCTTGTCTCGTAACACATGTAACAAATACACGTCTTTAGTGGTAAGTTGTGCATGATTTTCACCTCTTGGCAGTAAAATCCAGGCTATGATGAACGCACACAGATGCTCATTCTTTTTCAGACCACCAACCTTGAAGAGAGTGAAGTCTCTTGGCTCTTCAGCAAACCTCAAACAGTCTCTGTAGATGGTCATCTTGTTAATACCGCTCATGCCCAAATCAGACTTAATCCCTTCAGGATGAAATCCTGCAACTGTCTTCCAAACAGCTTCATCAACGTGGATGTCAACACCTTTTACTCGTGAAAGAATGCGATTGTCTTCAACCTTCAAGTTTGTATAGAATACTTTGACCACCAACCTTGAAGAGAGTGAAGTCTCTTGGCTCTTCAACAGACCTCAAACAGTCTCTGTAGATGGTCATC
Source organism: Vigna nakashimae (assembly GCA_034642375.1). Taxonomy (NCBI): domain Eukaryota; kingdom Viridiplantae; phylum Streptophyta; class Magnoliopsida; order Fabales; family Fabaceae; genus Vigna; species Vigna nakashimae. Next base: position 46,418,002 of record CM067765.1, on the reverse strand, counting down.
TTGTTAATACCGCTCATACCCAAATCAGACTTAATCCCTTCAGGATGAAATCCTGCAACTGTCTTCCAAACAGCTTCATCAACGTGGATGTCAACACCTTTTACTCGTGAAAGAATACTGTTGTCTTCAACCTTCAAGTTTGTTAGAATATTTTGACCAGTTATGGGTTGTAGTCTCCTTCCATTTCAACAAATTTGGCTAAACCAGAATAAACTAGCCATTCCTGGAAAATGAATCCTTCATTGCTAAAGTACAGAATACTAAAAGTCTTGTGCTTTATTACTTCCTTGAAATCCCAAAAACACACAAACTCAATTCTTTTTTCATTGTCACTAAACCAACTAGTAGGATAGGCTTTTCTTTCAATCGGTGCAAATTGTTTTTCCCAGCGTGAAGATAAAGAAGTCATCACATATTTTGAATTCACAAATGGACTCTTAGTTAGATAGGGTTTACAGACTAAGCAGTGAGACAGGGCGGTTCATGACTATATGAAACAGTTTTTGTAAAAGACCTAATTGATTAGGCTTAGGCTCATTTAAATTTTTTTCAATGTATGTAACCCAGTATAATACTTTAATCAATTTAATTATTTTTGTAATCGATTAAGATAAGTCGAGTCTGAAATTTTTAACAACACAGAGAAACAAATTAATCGATTACATTACTAATGCAATTGGTTAAAAGTCGTGAAAACATTTTTCAACCAATTTGACAATGCAGACAAACAATGATTATAGACACACATCAATACACATACACAAATACAAACAATGATGCATGAATTTCAAGTATAACAACAATTGTTACCAAATATGATACTCAAGTGATTTTTGACGAATCCATTGTAATTCCTCCTTGAGTGTTGTCTGTTGTCAATCACGTTCACTTTCCTGCAAAACTTTCAATAGATTTGGATGTAGGTACCCAAATGAACTTGGAGCCTTTTCTGTTAGTTACAATGGTTGGTTCTTTGGGAATCGACTTAAATTTTTCCTTTGGAACACCAACCTTTCTATAGTAACAATTTCTAACATTATGACCAATAGAGTTGCAATAGAAACAGGAAGTAGTTAAAGGTTTACTCAAATCAATAAATCTTTTTGAGTTAACTCTTTCACTTTTAGCTTTATATCTTATTCCTTGTCTGTTGATTACTCTTCCTTATGATCCTAGTACAACTTCTAGATTGGATCTACAAAGAGTAGATTTGGCCACTGTCTTAGTTAGATAATTGATTTTTTCCAAATAAGCATGACAATCCTTGCAATCCTTTTTACAATCTCTAGCTTCATATTTTACATTAATAGATGATTGTAAAGCTTTATGAAGTTCAATTTTCAACTTATCATTTTCTTGAACAAGGTTATTGATTCGAGATTTAAAATCTTTTCTTTCAGAGTTTAATCGATTAACCTTATATTGAAGTTTCAGAGCTTCTGCATGAAGCTCCTGAAACGCATCCAACAACTGATCATATCTGACTTCTATAGGCTCATCTTCAAAGTTGTTGTTGTTGCTTTCAGAACATATCGATCCAGCCATGAGACACAAGTTTGTCTCCTTTTCTAGACTACAATTGTCTTCATCACTGGATAAATCATCAGAGTCACTATTTTCCCAGGCTATGTATGCCTTTCTCTACTTATTCTTCCTTTTGTCCTGATTGTGCTTCTCATCAGCTTTTTGCATCATCTTCAAATCTGGACAGTCAGGCTTGATGTGTCCTTCCTTTCCACATTCATAGCACATAGGAATTGCAACTTTTCCTTTTCTCCTTCCTCCTTTAGAATTACTTGCAAAATCAGATACAATATTTCTATTTTTCATGAACTTTGTGAATTTCTTTACCATCATGTTCATTACTTCTTTTTGTGACATGTATGTATCAGAATCAACATCAGATTGTTCAGTCTCCTCTCCTCTTTCAACCTTTCTAGCTCCAACTCATGTTACCTAAGCTTACCAAAGAGTGTGGTCATGTTCATTGTAGTAAGATCTCTTGATTATGATATAGTTGTTACCTTTGGTTGCCAGCTTTTGTTAAGACTCTTCAAGATCTTTATGTTGATTTCTTCTTTCTCAAACACTTTGCCAAGTGCAATGAGATGGTTTACTATGTGGGTGAACCTTTTCTACACATCAAAGATATTCTCTCCGGCCTTCATCTTGAACATCTCGTATTCCTGGATCAGAGAATTTTTTCTAGTTATTTTCACCTCATCACTCCCTTCATGAGTCACTTTTAGGACTTCCCACATTTCCTTTGCGCTTTTACATGTTGAGACCTTGAAAAACTCAACATATTGAGCCCTTCTATTTTCTTCTTGATTCAACTCAGAAACGTTTTTTCAAAATATGTTTTCCATCAATTATTTTTGTAGGCTCAAAAGGACCATTAATCACAACATCACATACACCCTTATCTACAGATTCAAGAAAGATTCTCATTCTAATTTTCCAAAAAGGATAATTTTCTCCCGCAAACAGAGGAGGTTTGTTTGTAGAAGACCCTTCACTGAAGGTTTGAGAAACAAAGGTCATCAAGATCAATTAATCGATTTCACAGAAAATGTAATCGATTATTTTTCGAGTAATTTTCGAAAAATCAACTCTGGTGCCAATTGTTAGAAAAAAATTGTCTTGTTTCTTTTACCAAGAGGGACAATGAATTGGTGATCAATAAAAACAATTGCTTTTTAAATCTTTTTGAAAAATTAGATTGATATTTAATCTATCTTGGAACACAAGCAATCAAGTGCATGAAATGAAAGTAAAAGAGATAGCAAAAAACATAAAAACAGAGGGTTTATATTGGTTCAGGCTCAATGCCTACATCTAGTGTCCTTTCAATCAATCTTAGATTGAAAGTCAATTGCACTATAAAAATATAAGTTTTTACAACAAGGCCTGTACAGAAATCACTTCGCAAGTGTAACCATCTCTCTAACTCACTAATCTAATATAGTCAATAACCAAAACCCTGTAGCAAGAACAATCCTCTCATGCAGTCATCCTTTGAGACACCTCTCAAAGTTCAAAGAACTCCTCGTTCTTCTTCCTAGCTGCATGCACAGGGAACAACACAATCCAAGATTGCTAAACCCAAAGTTTGATCAGTCAGGAGTACACCTCAGTAGTGCAGTAGTTGATCAGTAGTGAAAACCAGAATATGTTCTTCAAGAAACCTTCAAGATTATCAACTTTTGTATTTCTTGTTTCTTTGATCGTCTCAACACACATGTATCTCTTTTCTCGATTCACAAAATATCATATATGAAAGTTAGAAAATGATCAAAATTTATTAGAACAGTGTGCAGTGCATCAATTTATAGTTTTCTCATATCAGAAACAAACTAATCGATTACGTTAGTAATGTAATTGGTTACATTAATAACAAATGTAACATAATTATAATTCAAATACTTCTAATTGAATGCAAATTCAATGTAATCGATTTCTAATCAATGCAAGTCAATATATTTGAAAGTATGACCGTTAATACGGTTATACTAAGCATGAAAACAGTTTTCAAATAATAATAGACTTAATTGATTACATAAAAACAGTTTTAAGTATTGAATTTTTTTTTAGACGAATCTCTATTAAGTCATTAACAAACAATTCAATTTCCAAATTTGGGAAGATTCGGCTCACATCCTTCAAAACATCATTATTTCCGATTCGAATTGCCAATATTCTCTTTTTTTTTTAAATTCTTAAAATTTTTCTTACATCTTCTAAAAAATTATATATATATTATTTATTTATATGAAATTTAAATATATTATTTAATCTTTTTAATATTTAAACATATTTTTATGTCACTTTTATGTAATTTCATATAAAAAACCATTATACCATTATACGTAAAACGATAAAATTAATATAAAATCAAATTATATATATATATATATATATATATATATATATATATATATATAATATTTGATCTTTATAAAGATATAAAACACATTCATTAAAAAGTTCAGTAATTATTCGTTCAACCTTGTTGTAAAATGCTATTTGTAATACTTCAAAAATGTTTTGAAAATTTTCAAAATAAATATTATTTATTTTTCTTAAAAATAATATTATCAACTAAAAATAATATTTCTAATTTTAAAAATAAATAAATGATGTGTAAATATTTAATACAAACTGAAACTAAGAATTATTCTTTTTATAAACAATAAATATAATGATTTAAAAATTATAAGAGATAAAAAGGGTAAATACACTAGTGCAGAAACGGCTTTTTACGTCCGATATTTTGGCCTTTTGACGTCCGGCGTACGCCGGACGTCTATGCGGTAGACGTCCCTCAGACGTCCGTCCTGGCACGACGGACGTCTATATGAACGTCCGCTGCCTAAGGACGGACGTCTATATGAACGTCCGCTCTGCCTGAGGACGGACGTTTATATAAACGTCCGCTGCATCAGGACGGACGTTTATATAAACGTCCGTTGCCTGAGGACGGACATTTATTATAAACGTCCGCTGCCTCAGGACGGACGTTTATATAAACGTCCATTTCCTGAGCACGGACGTTTATTATAAACGTCCGCTGTCTGAGGACGGACGTCCATATAAACGTCCGCTGCTGTCTGAGGACGGACGTCTACCTTGCTGAGTTTTTTTGGTGTAGGGCTGGGGGTGGGACGTCCGTATGTGCACAGACGGACGTCTATAGACGTCCGACTGTACACTAACGGACGTCTAGTGGGCGTTTTTTTTTAAAAAATTTGTTTGTTTTTTCAATAGAACCACACCTGAAAAACAGAAAAATGTCCCAGAACAATTCTCCAATAACATAAATATGCGTTTTATATAAACAAAATTCTACTTAATGTTCAATCCACTACCAAACTATTAACATAAAATTAAAACTAAAACCAAACAATGTTCAATCAAGAAGAAATATAACTATTCCTAACTCCATCTTTGTAGAAGATAAGCGGTCCACTCCTGCCGTATCTGGTTAATTGTGTCCTCTGTAATAGGCGATGTAGTCTTGAAGTGCTGCAAAATTCAAGAAAGATTCATTATTGTTTCATATATATAGTTGAAGATGATTTTGATTTGTAATGTATTGAAGGTATACATCATTACCTCATTCCAGTCATCTGTAATGACAGCTCGAATGATGGTCTTAATCCAACACATCACATAGAAGCCACATTCCCATGAATCTACCTGCTGGTTACACTAAAATAACAAACTAAATAGTTAAAAATTTAGATCATTCAATAACATAAATGAATTAGAAACTATAAATGATTTACAACCTTTGGATACAAAATTTGAACCAATTGACCACGAGATTTACCAATAACTCTGTACAGATTGAAAACACAAAGTATAATTAATATGACTATTTTATCATAAAAGTTGAAGGTTAACATCAAATTGAAGTCATTTTTTGGAGAAACACTTACCCTTGAAGCATGGTTCTCAAGTCATTTTTCATCTTCCTGTGCAACGAACAAAACCATATAATTTTACATTGTTTGGGAATGATAACCATCAGCTGCCAGTGAGACCTATCACGAAGGACAAATAGTTATTCAACTAATTAAGGAAACTATAATAATAAACTGACCACATATAAAAACACGTACCCGTCAATGTATGGCACAAGGTATATGTCTCTTTTGGACTCATCCATCCATGTTTGCAAATAATGTTGTCTGTTTTGAAGTGTGTTACCAGACGGTTGAATGGTCTGAGGTTCAACAAATCCGTACATGGAAGACCGACCTTGGTCTACAACGATTGTGTCCATGTACCTAAAACAACAAAGTTAAGTCGTTAGAAACTATATAAGAATGTAAATAAAAGTAATATCAAAGACCAAATTGACTAACTTACATGCACCACAGCTGAATGATGGAAATATTCAACATCCTCTCTCCCTCAATCACCTCCAATGCATCAGAAAATGTGATATAAACTGGCACATGTGGGGGAAGACCAAATACCCTCAAATCCCAGTATAGTTCTAATGATGCTTTCTTCAATCTGGGTAATTTTGTCACTAACTTTGATATAGGATCATCCTCTGCTTCAGCCATGTCATCATCTTCATGTATGACTGTATCATGAATTGGCTGCTTCTGAGGACGTGTGAACTGAAGATAAGAATTTACGTCAAAGCTTTATAAACAATTATATGAAGACAATTAACATAGAAATACTAAGGAAAAAGACATTATACCTGTGGAGTCGCGATGTGGGACATGATCAATGCTCTAGGCCAGGCAATAAATGTTCCTATGGCCTCCCCCACAAAGTTAATTTCTGGAGTGGGTACAGGCACCTAAGCCTAGGGATCCCGAACCTCGTCAATGGTCACACGCACGTGCTGGGGTAATATGGCAACACCATGAATGGTCTCCCCTCCCTCAAGCACTCGTCCGACAGCCACAATGCGTGGGGGATCCCCATCAACCAACAGCTCATATTGACCGCTATACTCATTGGGTTCTACAGCAGAGCATGATCCTCTAGTGCTGACACGAGGTGCTGTGGGAGTTTCATCGGCCCCCATGTGGCCTTGCGTCATGGAATGCAGCTTTTCTTCAAGCGCTCTTTGTATTTGTTTTTGTTCTTGTAGCTGCTCCATGAATCGTTGCTCCATTGATCTCATGCTTTGGTTGAGTCTTTCCTCCCACTGAAGATCCATCTGCCTCAGTGTCTCCTGACTCATTGATTGGGGGGTTTTCTGTGTAGGGCCAAAGTAGTCACGAAGACCAATCGCCCCTGGAACTCCACGTACACGTCCTGGGTGCTCGGGCCTTCCAATGGCCGTTGTCAGAATGTCGTCCCTACCTTGGCCAGCAAATGTGCCCTGAGTCTGCTGCTCAACCAACTCATCCTGCACATAAAAAAACCAAGTTACTTAGAAGACATGCTGTGATAGATACACAATCAAATAACTGCTTATAATTTGAACTTACAATTCTCTGTGAGATCAAGGCAGCTGAGGAAGATGTCATGTTCCCATCAGATTTAGTCCGAGCAGCCTTCCACAGCTCGTACCTAGCAGGTGCAGGTGCTAGGTCAGGCGACTCAAGTCCCAAGGCATCGGCTCTAGACTTTCTCAGTTTCTTCTCCAGTTTTGCATATCCACCTCGTGATAACAAGTGGGGTGTGTCGTTTAGCCTTTGTCTTTCTTGGGCGGCTAACATTTTATCCTGTGAAACCATGTATATAAGTAAGTCTAAAATCATAAAAACTCAATGAAAGATGATCTTAAGAAACATACCTTCCATTCTTCAGACTCTCTAGATGCACGAAATTGCATCCAATCCTCCTCTGTGAAGGTATAATGCTGAGATGGATTTTCATGTTGTCTATCTCCAAAGACATATAGTCGTGTCAGCCTTGTCTTGAAATCCCTAAATCTTATCGCTATATGGGATAACACTTTCTTTCTGATTTGCAATGTGTTTGGAATATCAAAATGTTGCTGTTTAAAACAAAAAACTTGTTACCAAGAGAAAAGTTAACAGATAAGTATATCACAAATTGCATGAAGTCTAAACATACCTGAACATCTTGCCATAAGAGGTTCTTGTCGACCTCTGGGACGTCATCCCAACATGCATGAAGGATAGAGACATGACTTTTTGCTAACTTGCCCAGATAACTCCTAAACCTATCAGCATTTGGCCCTGATGGATGACCTGATCTGGGGTCAATGTCAACATGCCTCCTCTGACCATCCACGCGTCCGGATGTCACATCTGCCACTTGGGTGACGCCTCGTCCACGTCTGCTCTTTCCCGATCCTGAGTCTGAGGCCGACATACCTGAAAAATTAGACAACGTTAGTAATAATTCAATCATGATGAACATACATATAAAGTCAATAAAAGTGAAAATATTAACCTATTAATTAATTGTTTTTTCCCAAATGCCTTCGTTGTGATCACTACGAATTGCTTGCATTACATCGGCAACGTCATCAACTGGGTCTTCAGTGGGTCTACATGCAACAGATGTTGTCTCAAGTATATCAAGAGAATCGTCATCATCATGTCCATGCATGTTTCTACCTTCTAAAACCACTGACCATTTGTTATTCGATGGATCACTTACGTAGAATATTTGTCTTGCTTGACTAGCCATGATAAATGGTTCATCAGTGTAATTCATCTTGTTCAAGTCTACCAATGTGAAACCAAGGTCATCCATCATGACACCAGAATTTATATCAACCCATTTACACTTGAAAACTGGTACTCTAAAAGTAACGTAATCAACTTCCCATATTTCTTGTATTATTCCAAAATAACTGATGGATGCTGTAATTGGATTTTTGTCTTTAGAACTAGCAAAGTGCACAGACTCAGCTTGTAGTGTGACGCCACTATTTTGAACTCTGCTTTTGTCATCTTCTACCTTTGTCTGAAAAGAAATATTGTTTACATAGTACCCACTTTCTTTCGTCAGAGTGCCATTTAAGGTTCTTTGCATCTTCTTTAACAGAGAACATACGTTTGAACCTAGGTATTATAGGCAAATACCACATCACCTTAGCAGGTGCACCATCATTACCTTCATTACCAGTGACTCTGTCAGATTTCTTTTTAAAACGGGATAAACCACATGTTGGACAATAGTTTAACGAAGCAAACTCCTTTGTGTACAAAACACAATCATTAGGACAAGCATGTATCTTTTGATATTCAAGACCCATTGGACATAAAATTTTTTTGGCCTCGTAATTACGAATAGGTAGAGTATTATTTTCTGGAAGCATCTCCTTCAACAACTCCAACAACTCGGTGAAACTTTTATCGGTCCATCCATTCCTTGCTTTTAAACTAAACAACTTTAAAGTTGAAGACAAGCGTGTAAAGTTTGAGCATCCTGGGAACAACGGTTGCTCTGAATCATTAATAAGAGTATCATACAAATTAGCCCTTCCAAAATTATCTTCACCGACATCACGTATCATGTCCTCTAAATGGTCACTCATCCATTCTTCCACATAATTTGTTCCTCGTGACGTGGTAGGCTGCTCAAGTACTTCTCCATGCCAAGTCCAAACGGTATAAGTCCTCATTATGCCGTACATGAATAGATGGTCACGCACATTGCCTAAGTCTTGGCGTATTTGATTAAGACAACGCACACAAGGACAAAAATATGTCCCGTTGACAGACTTAGCATTTTGTTCAACGTATTGCAAGAACTGCGAAACACCCTTGTCATATTCTTCACTCATGCGACGTTCGTTCATCCATCTTCGATCCATACTATGTTCGTAAAATCATCAGTTCAAGTGTTTTAACTCTCACAAGGTTAGGCCCTACCCATTCAAAAAAATTAATTTTCATAATTTGCTCAGCCACATGCATTGAAGTCTACATCATAAAATTGATACAATTTCGGCAGCATTTCGCATTGGTCTCCAAAATACACGAAATGAGAGTAGTCAACGATGACCACAATCAAATATGCATCCGGAGAACAACACAAGTACTGAACCGAAATTTCATCAATCTTATCCTTAAACTCCAATTGACATGGTATTGCAAATTATGAAAATTAATTTTCTCAAACTGTCCAATCGGACAATTCAAAATTTAACACAAACGATTAAAAGATTAATCGTTTGTCTTAAATTTCAAACGGGAACTAAGTGTCACTCAATGTATGGCAATAACTAATACACATTTTACACAATAACACATACATGCATACAAAAAATTTAATAGTCAAAAACGTCCATACACTAATACACATTTCGCATTAATCGTTTAACACAATAACATAACTAATACACATTTTACAGTCAAAAACGTCCATACACAAAATCCACATACATGCATACACAAAATTTTCAACCAACAAGCTAACCTGAAAAGTTGATTCCAAATGAGAAGGAGGGAAGTGGAGGAGTAAACGGCCTAACACGCAGTCCAAAAAGAGTCAAGGAAGCCGCCCAAGAACACGCAAGAGTCTGCAAAAAACCGGACCCAAAACAATTTTTAATCGGTTCAAATCAAAGACATTTCATCACAGAGCAATGTAATCAGATTAAATGTAATTTTAAACGGTCCAAAAGTGAGAAAACCAACCTCGAATATCAACGGCGCAGCAGCGTTCTGCGGAGGAAGACGATGAACAGTGGTTTCGCGTTTGCGGAGCAAGGTAACTGGTCACGGTTCGCGGGTGCACGTTTTATTATCTTAGACGTCCGACACTCTGGGGGACGGACGTTTATAATAGTATAGACGTCCGTTTCGTCACTAATATGACGTCTTTGACCATTTAAAAATCATATTCGCGGGTGGCTTTACACGTCCGTCCTGGGTCGTGGACGTCTATTGTACTAACGTTTCAACTCCCCATGGCAGCCCATAAACGTCCGTCCTGGGAGGGCACGGACGTCTATAATATTATAGACGTCCGTGCCCTCCAGACTGGACGTGTAAGGACCTGCAGAGAATTAAATAACCAACCACCCCTGTCAGTACATAAACGTCCGTCCTGGGAGGGCACGGACGTCTATAATATTATAGACGTCCGTGCCCTCCAGACTGGACGTGTAAGGACTGAAGACAATTAAATACCCAACCATCCTGTCAGTACTTTAAACGTTCGTGATGCGGGGACGGACGTCTATAATGGCTGCCATGGTATTTGAAACGTTCAGCTTATAAACGTTCAGTTGTCAGCTTATTAAATTCATATCATTATAAACGTCCGTCTCATCCAGGGACGGACGTTCAAAAAGCTACACATCACTGTACAGCCTAGTAAACGTCCGTCACCTAGAACGGACGTTCGTAAGGTTATGAACGTCCGTCACCTAGAACGGACGTTCGTAAGGTTATGAACGTCCGTCACCTACAACGGACGTTCATAAACTTATGAACGTCTGTCACCTAGGACGGACGTTCATAACCTTATGAACGTCCGTCACTTAAGACGGACGTTCATAACCTTATGAACGTCCGTCTCGGCCAGGAACGGACGTTCACAAATGCACATGATTTTCACTGTTGAGCCTATTAAACGTCCGTCACCTAGGACGGACGTTCATAACATTATAAACGTCCGTCTCGGCCAGGGACGGACGTTCAAAAAGCATGTCTTTGTTCAGCCTATTAAACGTCCGTCACCTAGGACAGACGTTCAGAACCTTACGAACGTCCGTCTCGGCCAGGAACGGACGTTCACAAATGCACATGATTTTCACTGTTGGCCTATTAAACGTCCGTCACCTAGGACGGACGTTCATAACATTATAAACGTCCGTCTCGGGCAGGGACGGACGTTCAAAAAGCATGTCTTTGTTCAGCCTATTAAACGTCCGTCACCTAGGACGGACGTTCAGAACCTTACGAACGTCCGTCTCGGCCAGGAAAGGACGTTCACAAATGCACATGATTTTCACTGTTGAGCTATTAAACGTCCGTCACCTAGGACGGACGTTCATAACATTATAAACGTCTGTCTCGACAACGGACGGACGTTCAAAGGGCTGACACATGTTCACTTGTTCAGCCTATTAAACGTCCGTCAGCTAGGACGGACGTACATTACATTATAAACGTCCGTCTCGATAAGGGACGGACGTTCATAGGCTCACAGGGGTTAACTAAAACGTCCGTCTTCCAAAGACGGACGTCTATAATATTATACACGTCCGGCTCGACCCAGGACGGACGTCTATAGTTCCACTTATTTACAAATATGCCACCGGTCAATTATATACGTTGGGGCGTTTGTGGACAGACGTCTATGGGGAGACGTTGAAAGGGCTTTCTGCACTAGTGATATCATATTCAAAACTTTGAATTAAAATATATTAAAATTTTTATTTTGTTATTTATATAAAAAAATTATGAAGATTTAACAAAAGTATATTCTAACAGGAGTAAAGTGTTCTTGAGGTCTTTGTATTATGCATTATTTTTGTTCCAAGTCAAAGTCTATAGGGGTCTTAGGATTAGGCGTTGTCTAGATACTGTTTAACACTGACTTCATAGTGAACTCTAGTGGTTGGGGCGTTGTGCGTTACAAGTTTTATTAGACGCTCCTTTTACATAGTTGCATTAGATGTTGGTTAAGTAAAGTTGGGTGTAAGAGAAGTACGTTAGAAGTTGAGCGAAGATGTTAAGCGCGATTATGCTTTGTTCTATGCTTTTGAATTGTTTTAGTGAAAATGTTTTTGGAAATTATGAAAATTGATGGGTGAGGTTGGTTTTTATTAGGAGAATGTAGGGATTCCTAAGGAGGAATATTGTATTGATCTAGTATTAATATGTATCGAGAAATGATTTTGTATAGGAATTATACTGACTCTACTAATATCCTATTCATAAAGAGAAGATAACTAGTTGAGAGATCTGAATATTTCAATTATAGAATTTATCTTATCAAGCTCAGTGAAAAAGAAAACGAATTGTTTGATATAACTATAACCCCTCTGAAATAGGGATTTGAGGTAACAAGTGCATGATCTTTTAATTTACTTAATATATTTGCCTTTCAAAAGTAGTGTCATAATGTTAGTATTATGAGTTTATGTGTTAGATTGAAAATGTCCTTTCATTGTTAATATTTTCATTATGTTTTCAATAATATGAATTGAAATCGAAACTAATATATAAAGTAAGACTATTGCAAAAAGAGTTTATAACATCACTATCTTCACGTCACAAGTAGTAAGTTTCGACGTTAAAAATGTGTAGTGACATTTTTGTAAATATTTCACCTAAATTGACATCATACCTCCTCACAATAGACGTCAATTAGTTATTTAACGTTGGTTATAATGGCAACAAATGTTAAATGATGTTGAACTAACCTAGGCCTGATGTCATTTAACATGAGTTGGCCCTAGGGCCGATGTTAAGGGGCTAATTAACGTATGTTGTGAGTAGCTTTAACATCAATTTTTCTTTTAAAATCAGCTTTTTCATCTTTCTCTTTGATATTTGCACGAAACCTCCCACCAAAGTGTAACGACAACGCTAAACTCATAGGAGTAAGTTTTTCAACTCATTTCATCTTACCATTGCGGTGCTCATTTGGATTGAAACTTTCATTTGTCCCGATTATATTTCTTATTAAAGTTGGTGTTTTCATTTACTAGTCATTATTGTGTGTCATAAAGGTTGCATTTTTGTGGTTTTAGTTTAACCTTTAGTTTTGTAAACTTAAAATTATCATAACTTTTGGTATTGACCTTGAATGAATATACTAAAAAAATGAAAGTTGTTAAATGAGATAATGAAAACGTTGGTGGCATTGAAGATTTTTTTTCTCGAATGTTGTGGAATGTAAAAAAATCATAGTTTTATGTTTTTTTTATTTTATTAGTATTTTTCATCCTTTTTTTTATACTTTACATTTTTATTTTAGATACTCATTCTACTTCTAAGATTATGAAATTTTTTTGTAGTATATTCTTGTATTGTATATTGATTTTCTATAATTTCAGTGAAAAAAATATTGACAAAAAAAAAATTACAATTTGACATGTGTTGTTTTTGTAACATTTGACAATAAACATCGTTTATAAATACAACATATATTAGTTAATGTCTATTCAAAAATAATATGTGTCAATTTGTCTTGTAATTCTATAATGTCATACCTAACGCCAAAAACTTAAGATAAGATATTTTAAAAGAATTTTTATGATAGTGTAAATAAGGGTTGTTTGAATTATATAAGATTATCTTCTTTTATTTGTTTGAATTATATAAAAATATATATGTGAATGTGATAAAGATGATGTTGAGTAGTGGCTAAAGAAAGTTAAAGTCTTTATGTTTTGATATATATATATATATTTATATTCCATGTTCATATGTTTGTCATAGTAGCTCTTTATATCAATATAGATGTAACACTTACATTTAAGATGTCTAAGCAAATTTTATTCTTAATTTTCATTTTGGCGAGATACATATGAGAAAAAAAAAAGTGTATCGAATTATATTAACATTTAATAACTGGAGTTAGAAAAATAAAGCATTCAACTCATCTAAATTGGTCTATTTCGGAACGAAGTCTAAGATGTCAAAAAAATAGTCCGATTTAAAAACTTAATAAATATAACAAAATATTATGAATTTAAAAATATTTTTTAATTTAAATTATATGCATAAAATCAATTTTAATTTTTAAATATAGTAATTTAGTACATAAAATTTAATATATATATATATATATATATATATATATTTAAATTTTAAAGTTTAACCTGTACTATTTTCTTCAATAAATATATACACCCACTCATCCCATTAGCCATTAATTCAATTTTCAAACTATTTAAATCTCTTTAAGTAATAATAAATAATACAAAATATGAAATAGTTAAAGATTTTCCCCCACGCTAGAAGTAGGTTGGGTTCGCCCACGTTGGGCTCGCCCACTGTATCACTCATCATTTCCCATCAAACATCATGGTTACCGTTGCGAACCGGAGGCTTTTGTCTAATCTTACTTTTAAATTTATTATAAATCCCACATTGACTTTAAATAATATTAAAGTGTGAGTAATAAAAATATAATCACATCCATGACAGCTTTAGGTTCAGATTCATGAACCAACCCCTTTTCTTCCTTTTAAAAACAATACTTTAATACGGAGGATATTTACATACGTAATGATCACACATGCAACATTTTTTATATTGTAATCGATTTGGTATTATTGTTGATTATATTTTCTATTAAGATAGTCTAATCCAATATTAATAAAGTAAACTTTTTTAGAAATTTGTATATTATAAATTAGATTTATTTTTAATATGAGATCTTTAATGTAGTTGTATACACTTAAAAACATTTTGTATCCTAGCTGATGACTTCGACCATGAGAATTGAATGACAAATCTTTCTAAACGAGTTGGTTTAAAAAAAACTTAGATTAAGATTTATTTTTTTAATATGTTTAATAAATAGCTTAGATTAAGATTTATTTTTTTAATATGTTGAGAATAGTTGTTTGAAGCTTATCTTAATCGAGATTTATATTTATGGTATCATTCTGGTTTCTTCTTGATTTTTATATATTTGGTGTATTAGTGTAAATATACAATATTTTTTACATGACAAATATGTTGAAGATCTCACGTTCACTAAAAATAAAATTATTTTGAATTATATAAATGAAAGTAAACCTTACTTAAATAAGTTGATCTAGTGAGATTAAATCATGTTTAAATTTCTCTTCTTAATAGGATATCATAGTTTAATATAGCTTATTACTTGCATAGTCCAAACTTTTGTTGAAAAGTTTCAAGCCATTCCCTACTTAAATTTTTGTTTCAATTGAGTTCTATTTTTTTAAATGTTTCAATTAAGTTATTTTCGTTAGATCTCCAAAAGAGGGTGGTTATGTGACAAAATGTAATAGATACGGAACAAAGTTTTACATTTCATGTGTAAATGCAATTGTTACATGACAACTTTTACCTTTTTATAGAGAAGATGATGTTTACCCTAATGAATTATGTGGGTTTTCCATCATGTGTTTTAACCCACCTTTTTTTTCTTCTTTTCATGCACGAACCCCTCTTTCTTCTTTCTCATTACACAAATGACACCAAAGCCAGACATCCATGGCTTTTTCCTTCCTTAACCATAAAGCCAATGTCACCTCCGCCCAATTGGACATGTCGTTAGTAATGTCGACCATAATCGGAAGCTTCACTAACATCTTTAGTTCTCCTCCGTTCTTCTCTTCTTCCATTTATTTGTTTTCCTCTACACCACCATCATCTTTGCTCACTACTCACACTAAGAAATATAATTCAAACCGAGGAAATAATAGTAACGGAATTTTTGTTCAACCCATCTCTTATAATCAAAGCCTAGATGTTACTCTGGTTTGGTTTTTTGCGTAGTTTTTTCATGATGTTACGTAAATAAATTGATTGAGTCCATTTTAATCTTAATAAAATATTATTCTAATTGATTCAGTTTTTGCTACAATTATGAATGATTTGTGTATAACATGAGAAGCACGAGCCAAAAAAAGACCTAAAACATGGTTACATGCACAAGGTATAGAAGAAGATATTGTAGTAGCAATTACTATTGGTTTTGGTGGTTATGTTCCATGAACACCATGATGAAAAGGAAGCTAAGAAGGAAAATGAGGAAGCTAATGGAAAGAAGCATCATCGTCTCTTTGGTTGAATCAACATCACCATGATTACAATATTCAAGCTCAAGATATCACAATGTACATGTCTTATTTTATATTTTGCACTGTCTACAAGTAATTTCTAAGATTTTATGTGTGAATTGATGGAGAGGAATGACATGGATATGAAAATGAATGAGAATAATATAAATGTTATTTGATGAAGGATTTGGGAGAGGGTGATGCAATGGATGGAGATAATAGTGAATGAAGGTGCAACCCTTAAGAGTACTAAGACATTGTGTATGAAGTACAATTTTACTCACATGTTTTAATATTGTTATCAACCTAAATTTTCATGTCAAAATTAATCAATTGTCAAATAAGCATGTCTAATATAAACATTTTAACAAAATTTAGGTCTCAATTGAAACAAAAATTTAAAAGGAGACAGGTTTAATTTTTTTAACAAAAAATTGGAACCAAAGTAATTAAGTTTTTGTCGCATTAAAGTTTCAAGAATATTTGAAATTGTAATCCTAAAATGTAGTTTATTATCACAGATTTTATTTGTATGAATAAATATTTGTTAGGGATTTCAATAGACAAATTATAATATAATCATAATGTATATATAAATCATAGTTTAACATCATTCTTAATATGATATCATAGTTCTATATTAAGGATATCTCAATGCATATCCCATACTAGTGAAATACCTGTTATTATCACATGAATTTGTTTGTTGTGAATAAATATTTGTTAAGAATTGCAATGGTCACATCTTAATATATATAAACCATGTTTTCAAATAAAAGAATTTACAATATTAGATTTTAACTTAATAATAAATGCTTAAGCAAATGATATTTAATGTATAATAATAAAGATTTATTTTGGCTTAATTACTTATTTTGTTTTCATTTTGGTTGAAAAGTTGTAAATAAGTTTTTTTTTCTTGTTTCAATCTAGTTCTAATTTTTAAAAATTAACTCAAATTAAGTTTTTTTTGTTAATACCTTATAAACAAGGTTAAAGACATGTCGTATATCAATTCATAGTTTTTAATATATTTTACAAAAAATTTTGTTGTTCATGTGTCAAGTCTCTTGGTGTGATAGGTAGTACCATTAATGCCACGTGGTAAGATAGTGTTACATGTCATTGTTAAGTATTATTGTCTTATATTCAATTTAGTCTCTAGATATTTCTCTTTGATTTAATTTAGTTTCAATATTTTAAGAAAATGAACAATATTGTTCTTCTCTAAATTGGAATCAAATTTATTATTTATATAAATGTTATACTGATAATTATATTAAAATTATTTTTTTATTAAATATTTTTATTTTTAAACCAACTCTAATGATATTATTCGATCCCATTTAAATTAATTAATTTTTATCTTATGAAAAATATCGTAGATTACTAATATGGATAGTAGTTTTAACTACTTACTCTTTTTAAAATAATTATATTTATAAAATAAATAACAAAGTATTGTTTGAATTAAAATAAAATATTAAATAAATATTTTTCTAACTTAAAAATATAAGAATTTAAAATGAAAATAATTAAAAATCATTTTTATTATATAATTAAATAATTAACATTTATATATTAAATTTTAATTATTATTATTATTTTTAAAACAATAAAGTAATTTAATATGTAATTACTTAAAGCATTTTAATTTAATATGTTAAAATGTGAATTTTTATTAAAATATCAATATAAAATTTATACAAATAATAAATTTGGTTTTAATTTGAAGAGAAACAATAATTTTTATTTTTTAAATAATTGAAACTGAATTGAATAAAAAAAAAGATATATATAAGAACTAAATTGAATATAACATAATGATATTTGACACTGACATTGACACTAACACGTGACATTTTCTTGCCACATGGTACTAACAATGTCATATATCACACCACACGATATGATACATGGAGAACAAGAAATTTTGCAAAACAAAAAAAACTACAAACCAAAACACGTTACATGTATTTAAAACTGTTTGTAAAATATTAAGAGAAAGGACATGATTGAGTCAATTCTTTAAAAAATTGAGACAAAAATAAGAGTGAAGACCTTCTTACAACTTTTCAATCAAAATGGAAATAAAAAAGTATTTAAGCCATTTATTTATTTTCATTAAAGTGTTTTATAGCTTGTATTTAGTGCAAGTCCTTGTGTTATGGATTAGGAAGGGTGGAACTTGCACTATAATTTCTAAAACTCTTAATTAATATTTTAGTTTCAATATGTGTGAGATTGACTCAATATGATTTCTTAATTTTTTTTATCTTAAATTTAGTCTCCATTTTATTTAACATATTCAATATTATTTATTTTAGTAAATTGGTGTTAACACGGTTTGAAATGTTACATGTGTCATTTTTTTTTCTTTCTCCCTCTGCCTTCCTCCATCATCTACAACTTTCCATCATCTTTTCTCCTATCCTCTGAGGGTTTCTTTATCCTTGTACTTCAATCTTCCCTATTTATTTATATTACTTTCTTTCACCTTAAGTCCCCATTTAATATTTTTCTTTCTTTTCAAACTCCTTTATATTTTTCCTTTCTTTTGTTCTTCTCACATCTCAACAAAACAAATAATGTTGTCAAAATGGATTATAACCTGTGGGCCAACTCGGTTCACCACAGGTTCAGATCGGATTGAGTTTGAAAAATGTAAATTTTTTATACGGATCAATTTTCAACCCACCTCACTTAAAACCCAGCTCACCTGTGATGAAGGAGTAGGTTGTTGGGTAGCTTTGGGGCAACGACTCTTGTTGTGCCCAACCTCCCTACATAGCCCACATCTCTTGCGCAAACTAGCCTTGGTCATTTGAGAATCATCTTTTTTTATCTCTCACTGTTCCATTCTTCTTTTCCTTTTAGGTCTTCCAGGCATAACTTTTTTGTAAGGAGACATGACATCCGGATATAGTTGTAGGTCCCACATGTTGTTGCCATTGATGGGGTATACGATTTATGCATATGTTTCTTCATAGGTGGACTTCATAAAGCAACTTGGAATGAACTGTTGTCCATCAATATTCAGAAACTCCATTAGGGCTAAGGAGTGACAACATGGGATTCCTGTGATGCTCCATCTCCTGCAGGAGCATGACAAGTCGTCTATGTTTACAACAAATTTGTCTCCAATGTGGGAGACGTGTCTCACTTCAAACAATTTATTTCCTGACCAGCTGTGAACAAATTTTAGAAAAATGGACAAAGTTTAGATTGGGCAACATTTGAAGAAAGTAGATTACAATTCAAAAGTAGAGAAGAAAGTTTACCTAGGAATCCAGTTCTTGGTTGATTGGGATTCCTTTTTAAATCTAGCTTGGATTTTTGGACAAATTAATGTTGTAAAGGATTGTATCTTAGTCCTATTTTTTTGCCCATCTTTGCATGATGTACACCCAAATTTCTTCTACCATTGTTATGATTGGTTTAGTCCGGGTATGAACCAATACACTGTTGAATGCCTCACTCATATTGTTCACCAATGTGTCACATTTTGGTCTTGGACTGAATCTGGACCTTAACAAGTATCTACACCATAAAATATAGACAATTTTAGTGCCTATATATGCAGTAGTGAGTTATAGTTCTAATAAAAAAGTACAAAAATAAACCTTGGAGGGATGGCTATCAAATGCTTGAATGTGTCTTCATTGACATCTTTAATGTTTCTCATTTCCCTCTCCCAATTTTGTGGATGAGTGACAGTAGCTTCCCTTCACATCAGTTTCTTCAGATTTTTACTAGGAAATGTCTTCCTAAAGTTTGAATATAGGTGTCTGACACATAACCTCTGATCAACACCGGGGAGTAACTCTTGTATTGTTAGTAGTAGACCCTGTGGGCAACATTAAATATGATTAAATATGATATATAAGTAATAAATTAATGTAAGAAAGAACCAAATTAAATATGATTGTTACCTTTTGTTGGTCTGACACAAAAGTTATTGATGAACATATTTCTTGACCACCAAGATCATCAATCAAAAGATTCAAAAACCAGGACCATGAATCTTTGTTTTCCCCTTCTACCACCGCATATACAATGGGCAACATTTGATCATTTCCATCTCTCCCAATAGCTGTTAACAACTCACCACCATAATTCCCTTTCAAAAAGGTCCTCATCTAGTCCAATTATTGGCCAACAACACACGAAACTGTCTTTGCATGCCTTCAGACAATAGTAAGATCTCTGGAAAATTACCTCATCCTCATTATTCTCAACAACCACTTTAACTATAGATCCAGGATTTCTTCCCAACAACTCATGTGCATAATCATATATCCTCTTATATTGTTCTTTAAAGGACCCATCAATGTGCTCAGAAGCAATAACTTTGGCTGTATAAGCCATACCCCTAGATATACCTATGTTCCACTTCCTTTGAACTTTTTCACGAATATCTACACCCTTCATTTTAGGATTTTCCCTTATTGTTTTCTCCAACTTTGAGCTCAACCACTTGGCGTCAAGTAACTTGAGATTGAACTCCCTACTACACATGTGAACGTCATTTTTAGTTCTTATCTGGCATGATTTCTCAACCTCCATATAAGCACAATAAATGGTCCATGGTCATTCTCCTTTTGCACCAAAGCACTTCATCCTCAATCTTCTTTTGTCATTTTTGACAAACTTTATATTCCTACCATTTTCCAACGCATACCCTTTTACAACATCTATAATATCTTGCTTATTTGTAAAAAAAGTCCCTACTTCCCATGTAAAGTCCACCATACTTTTTGGCATACAAAAAGTACTAAACCTCCCATAACCTCCAGTGTCATTAACCTCTTCATCACTATCTATTGCAGTAAGTAATTCCTCAGATTTCCACTCCTCATCTGACAAACCTCTCTCATCTTGATCATCACTTTCAACACTCACATCATCACTGTCTTTAAGACTTTCTACTTCTACTTCCACATTACCATCTATATCACATTGAACACTCACATCCACAAGTCCCTCTAAGCACTAATTATTTTCATGTACATCACGTTCATCAGTAGATGTACTCCAACTACAAACATGAACTTCATCCTCCACAACTCCTTCAACACCATTAACATCTTCTTCAACCTCATGGAACTCTTTTACGTGACCATGACCTTCAACCTCTACTTCAACAGCATCACCATCTTCTTCAGCCTCATGCACCTCTTCTAAGTCACCATCAACTTCACCATCTACATGAACACCGTCACCATCTTCTTCACCCTTTTCTTGTATTTCACCATCAGCATGAACTTGTCCTTGATCATTAGTAACATATTGAAGCATATTTATCACTTCAGGCTCAGAAACAACATGTAAAACGTATAAATGAACCTCACCATTAAGCCTACCTAAGTTAGCCATATGCATGACACCAGTGTCATCAATCAATTCTTCCAACCTATTTTCCAACACTGAACCCCCTCCTACGCAGTACCATAATTGTTTAAAGTTATCATATCCAAAACTTTTCACTACACTAACAACCACAAAATAACTCCAGTCATCAGGGTCAAAGGACAAAGTTGTTGTCTCCTCTTCATACTTCAAGGTACCATCAGTAATGAACTTCCTCCCATGGTGGAAAATACAGTAAAAAACGTCGCCCATTACGCACAACACGGTATCAATATATCTACACGCACAACACAGTATGGCGATAAAAAAAAATTAAAACAATAACAAAACACACTCACAAAGACTCATATAACTTTAAACATACATGGGGGACCACCAAAACGCAATTAAGAACGCAGACCAAACCATAGGGGACCACAATCGAATATTATACTTTCCCAACTATAAAAAGTAAGACAATAAACCAGAAACCTTCGTTCAGATTAACCTCCACTCAACATGTGCTTTATCGTCGCGCTTCCAATGATAGAAGGTCCCACAACTCACCTCGTGCTTCAACATTTTCCACACGCACATGCGCCGATAATTCACCCATCAACACTCGCGCATCCATTCGAACAACAACGTCTTTCTGATTCCTAAAATACTCGCGCATCCACTCTTTCACAACTATGAGACACGAGCCCTAAAACACAAAATTTTCCCAATTTGATTTTGATTTCCCAATTGTAGAGAAAATGGATGTTTCAGCAAAAAGAACAATACCATTTTCCATCTTTGCCCTTTCTTTAATTAATTTCAGCAAAAATTATAATATATTTACTTAATTCTTTAATTCTAAATTTTAAAAAATCGCATTCACACACGTTTTTATTGACACGTGTATTAAAAATGCAGTGTCACTAGGCCACGTCACACACTCATTAACGCCGTTTGATGAAATTGACGGAAAGAATTTATTTGCATCAAATTAACAAAAATAAGGACCCAATTCAGACGCCAAAAAAGAAAGGGACCTATTTGAAATTATGGATGAAAATAGGGACCTATTGAGACATTAAACCTAAAGTGAATTTTATTTAGATTTGAATTAAAAAAAATTATAATTTTTTTTATTTAAAAAAAGCATGTAATTAATTGAGGTAATGAATCAACTCGTTTAATCCATCAATCAATGGTGAACCAGGCCGGATCGGATCAAATCGGATGACTAGTTTTGACAGCAATATAGAAACAATTTAACTTACTCACAAATGGAGTTCGTTTAAATCTTTTGATTGAGTTGCTAGTAAAAAAAAGAAAGAACATAGTGAGTGAGATGTACAATGAAAAAAAAAGTGATGGTGGAAGATTGAAGGAGAAGAAAAAACAAGCTAAAATAATAACACCTGGTGAATTTTTAAATGAGATTATCATTCATTAAATCATTAAATTCTTCTAAATGAAATATAGACTAAATTGAGAAAAAAACTAAAAAGTTATATTAAATAAACTTTAGAACAAAATACCAATTAAATATTTTCGAAAACGTTCTCTTTTAACACCATTTATTTATCTTTAATGTACCTTTTTATTAGTTAAAAATTATTAAAAGTAAATATTATGCAATTGTTAATAAATATTAACTTAGACTTAAGTGAGTTAAAAATATATATTATTAATAATTATCGTTACCATGAATAATTAGAAAAAAGGTTTTGGAAGATATTGGTTTAAGTCCACAGTAAATTCCAAATCATCTATTCCTGATCCACCTGCATGATTGTGGGGGCAATTAATCAACAATTTTTTGAAGTTCTTTAATGTGATAACATTTACTATTATAAAATATTTCTAAAGTTTAAAATAATAATTCCGCCTATTGTTTTCACTTGTTTGTTCCTTTTTACCTGCATTTGGCACACTATATATCCATTTAAAATATTTTTTCAAATTGTATATGTAATTAATTGTTTATTGCTTTTAATATACCTGGTTTTATCTCGATCTTAAATTGAATTTCAATAGATGTTTAAAAAAACTGATCAATAATACACACAATCCTATATGGTAACATAAATTGTTCATTGTAACTTTAAAATATAATCTTATTTAAAGTCATTAATTTTTATCAAAATAATTTTTAATATAAACTTTATTTATTTATTTCGTTTTTAATTAAAATAAAACTTAACATGTATAAAAATAAGATACTAAATTTTATGCGTGTGGCAATGTAATTTTTTTATATTGATGTCTAATTCCAATGTATTGTATATGATCTGTTTGTTGACTTTAATAACAAACACGTTAAAGTCACACCAAAATTGGTTTTTAACTAGTTACTAGTATACATATATTATATAACATTGGAAGTTTAAGGAAAATTTGCATGTTTACCTAATTCTGATTATGTTAATTTTCGTGTCTTTACTTTTATTTATGTTCATTATAAAAAGAGATTGTTATATATTAGATTCTTTTTGTTAGAGTTTTTTTAACATGTTTAAATTTATGTATATGGTAACTTTTATTATGTATATTCTTTCGTATTTTTGAAAGTATCATATTGAACATACAAACTCAAATGATTGTTGTGTTTTGTAAAAATCATTTATATGAAGTATGATTCAATTACTTTTAAAGATAGACTTTCTTGCTTTTATCAATGTATATTGTGATATACACATGTTTAGCTTGTCCAATGTCTAAATATGTGATTTGTCTCTATATACTACTTATGACTATTCTTTGTAGAAGGGTCTTTATATACTTGGGTAAAATAATTTTTTAGTATTGATATATTTGTTTCTAACACTTCATTGTAATTCTTAATTATATGATTGATTTGGTGTGTTTATGTGAAAATCCTTGTATGGATAGGGTATATTATGGATGTATTGTGTGTTTGTTACGAATCATGTAATCCACTGTGTGAGCATGAATAGACTTTGTCAATTTTTGTGTGAGCATGGGTGGAGCCTGTAAGCCTTTGTGTAAGTATGGGTGGACTCCATCACTAACTGTGTGAGTAGGAGTGAACTCCATTAGTCTTTGTTGAGCATAAGTAAGACTTTGTAAATTTCTATGTGAGTATGATTTTTAACTTTGTGAGTGAATGACTAATAACATCATGGTGAGTGACATCACTAGTAATTAACCATGTATGGGTTAATATATCTAACAAGCTTTATGAAGTGAGTGGCTAGGAGCCGTACATGAACAAACAATAAATAGTTATGTGTGAGGTATTAATTGAAACTTTGTGAGAGAGTAACAATTTGTAGTTTCATACAAGTGCGGTTTTGTGTGAACCTGTGATTTCAGGAGTTTGAGTTTTATGTTGAGATATTGTTTGCTATTGTGTTTGTAATATTGTGGTGATGTAATTATGTGTGATGTAAATTTTCAAACTGAAGGTTATGTGTTGTTTATATTAGTTCATCCTTCTGTTCTGTGGTTGTGGTTTTTCACCTATGATGATAATGATTTATCATGGGAGAAAATGATAGTACAAATGTTGGGGAAATACATAGTAGAGATGAGAGTGTTAGGAACAGTTGTAGAAGCAATTGTCTTTAGTCATTTTTTATTTTTGGTAATTATATATTTTTGGAACAATGAGACATGTATTTTATTAATACTTGATGAATACAATTGTTTTTTGTTTATGCTAAACATTGGTATCAAGGTTTTAAGTTATTTTTGTTTTCAATATAAGTGTGAGATAAATATGAGTTTTAGTATCATCCTAGCCGAGGTGTTACATTAACAACTTAAGATAATAGATTAAATGTAAAAAAACATTTTTAATCAATGTTTTGAACCTTTGACTCAAACTTAAGTAACATTTTCAAACATTAAAAAATTCAATCTTAAACATTTATAGTGACAAAACTAAGCCGTTTTCACATTGTTTCAAGAGTTCATTGAATAATAATTCAATAAATTTTTCAACTCTCTTAATTTTCTCAAAGAATTCAAAAGTTTGTGTTTTAGTGCTTAAACTTCACTTGTGGTTGACTATGATATGTACATGGTAACTTCTTTTCATTTCCAGGTTGTTAGGTTGACCCCACATTATTTCCTCTTGAGTTTTCAAGGGTTTAAATGATGTCCCCTTCAAGTTTATCAAGAAGTATTTGTTGTATTCCTCTTGGTGTGATCTAGAACATTTCCTCCTTGAGTGCGATAAGGAGTTGATTTACTTGTCCCTATATCTTATATATGCCTTACATATGTTAAGTTCTTGTAATTGACATATATATAAAGATATTGAATTTTAGTTGTTCTAAGGTTGAAAAGCTAAACTAGGTATATAATTTATTTTTATCCTCACTATTATTGATCTTTGTGTAATATTTCATATCCTTTCTTAATATTTGCATATTATTCTTCTTGTTTTTGTATTTTTGTGTACAATCTTTATCATATTGGTATTTTATAAAGCATGAACTATGAACGTGTAGCATATTATCAACAACAAACAATAATAACCAACAACAAACAAGTTCAATCAAACAACAACAACAACAAACAAGTTCAACTAAATAACAACAACAAACAAGTTCAACAAATAAGTTCTTCAAAACTAAAACGAAAACTAACCTTCAAAAGGTGGGTTCGTCGGAATAAAGTTTCGTCACAGTGAGAGGGAAAGCAGAATGCGCCTATGAAAGACAAAAGCACGAAAATAATCGGTTAAAACAAACAAAAATCATACATAAAATAATTAATTAATATGCATTTGTATCAAATGAAAGAAAGATTACATGTGATGTTCGTTAAACTTCGTTCAAGAGAAGTTTGAGAAGAGAAGAAGGTATCGCGCGCTAAAATAAAGTAAATGAATTTTCAATCTCTCGCTCAAATTTTTATTGAACCCATTAACTTTTTGATGTCGAATTTAAAAGTCATTTGACGTTTTATATCCTTTTACATCGAATTACAATTCTAAACGACGTTTAATAATTGCATTTATTTACAAAAATGTCACCGCTCATTTTTAAAGTTGGTTATTCAGTGATTGGACGTTGAACGCGTGACATTATACGCTGTTTTTGTACTAGTGATTGTCTCCCTCTTTGTTTAGCTTAGCCTCAATTTCTTTTCTAACATAAATCTTCATGTTAAGTTTTGTCTTGTTTCTTCTTTGTCTAACTGATCACATAATGGTAACGTCTAGATAGTATAACCCACTGAAGATCAATAATGGATGTCATTTATTATCGTCTAATAGACATCATCTATCTTCTAAAACATTAATGCATATTGGGTGGATGTTAGATTATTATTTTATTAGTTTGTTGGTTTTTTTTATCCTGTTGTATAATTATTACCAATATAACTACTTTGTAATTATTCTATTACAAATATATATATATATATATATATATATATATATATATATATATATATATATATATATATATTCAAATAAAACTAACTTAGAAGAATGAGGATTAACATGTGTATTTAATTTATTTGATCACCCTTGTAATTCGTTTATCTTATTTAAGCATTTGTAATTTTTTTTTAACATTGTGTTTGATCTTGTATGTGTTTATCAATAACATTATGTTTGATCTTATATATACTCACGAAATTTGATAGAACTATAAATATTGGTATGCTTGGAAAAGATAATCAAGGGTTCTAAGCTATTAAAGAAAGCTAATTGGATTTTACTTTAAAAAGTTAATCAAAGGGTTTTAAGCTATCAAAGAAGGCTAGTTAGATTTTAGGAAGACAAAGATTTGGAGAATGAGAGGTGATAGTTGGTGATACAATGATATAATGGTATTTATGGGTGATGTGATAAATATTGGCGGAGGAATGACTATTTTAGGAAGAGGTAAAATATAGTGTAAATCTAGGGATGTTTGGTGAGTAAATTGGTGGATAAGTGGTTATTGGGTGGTTTGGTTCTCATATTGGAAAGAAGAATATTGACAACATTTTGAAGGATTTTTTACTTGATCTCCAAAGTAGAATGATTGACATCCATGAATTATTGGAGAGTTGAATAACGATTATCTTGTGTGACAATCACAATATCAAACTGGGATAGGAGGTTGACTAACTTTTCAATGATAACCTCTAAAGTTTTCTTAATATCTTTGTTTGGTTTAGGAGACGAAAGTAGGTCAATGAAAATACAAAATTGATAAATTATTGAAAATAAGAAAAGGAAAGAAGAAAAAAAAAACTTTTTTTTCTCTCTCTTTTCATTTAAATATTGTTATTATATTTACAATCTATACTAAAAGATTACTTCTAGACATCTGTTTAACATTCTAACATAATAATTTTTTAAGATAAAAAATAACAACTATCATATATCAAGTCAAACAAAATATTAGAGTCATTTAAATTTGATAATGCTTTAAGGGACATAAAGTAAAGTAATCAATTATCAATCTTTCATCAAAAAATTATAAAAGCTATATATTTACTAAACAAATCTTTATTGTAATGTTTAAACAAAATTTCATTATGGTGAAAAAAAAAGGTAAATATAATTGTGAAAGAAAAACATGACATACATGTTTTCCTAAGGTCAATTTGGTTAATAAAATAAATAAAAAATTGTTTTTGGAAGTTATTTGGTAAAAGTGAAAATGAAAATAGGTAACTTAATATGTATATGTGACAGAAAAAAGTTTACAAACAAAATAACATGAATGTATGATTTATATAATAAAATATGAAATGTACAGCAACAAAATTATTTTAAATATTTAATATATATGACTACAGTTTTCTCTATTCTTCTTCTGAACTTATGAAAAAAACTAATAATGCGAGTGACACATGTTCTTGATTTAGTCGTTGTTCCACACTTTTATAAGGAAACTAGATCTATAAAAGAAAAATATTTATATCTTTGACCTTCATTTCTTTCCCCCATTTTTTTTTTACAAAGTTTACATAAAATATTGCTATATCACAAATAACGTTAGTGTTATTTTCTAACTAAATTTGTAGTTTTATTTTAATTTTATATTTTATTAGATGGAAGTGAACTCTAAATGTGATTAGAGATCAACATCGATAATATTTAAGCCATATATGTAGTTTTTCTTTTTCTTTTCTTTGAATTGATATCAAGAATAAAATGCGAAATGCTTTTTTTAAGTTATTTTTATTTGGGTAAATAATATATGTACTATTAATATAATATTTGACCAAACACACATTAATTTAAAGAAAACATATTTGTAACTTTTGACAAGTTCACTTACTAAGAAAGTTTTATCAAAGTTACTTTATAAATTAGTGAAATTAATTTATAAGTTTCTGATATCAAACAAAATTTTAATATCAGTATTAATTATTAATTTTGTTGATGAATATTTATAAGTTATATTGAAATGATTTGTCAAATACACTCATATATATATATATATATATATATATATATATATATGTTTAGGAAAAGATTATCCGACAAAATTTGAATAACTATTTATTAATTAATAATTTTGTGAATGAATAGTTAAAAAACAAGTGATGATGATTTGTAAGATTAAGCTAAAAAGGAAGTTTAAGGATTGTAATTACGACAGCGCCACCGATTAAAGAAAAGGGTGGCCTCGTTCATTTCTCTCCGACAGTAGAATTCGAAAAGAGAGAGAGAGAGAGGACTAATTCAACCATTTTCAGTGATTCACGGTCGCACCTGCTTGTAGTTATAGTGAGAGAAAGAGAGAGAGAGAAAGAGAGAAGAATACCAGAACAGAAAACCGCGCAAAAACTAATGGCGAGTTTTAGGGTTTTGTGAACCTACTGCGATGGAAATGCCTGCTAGAAGATCCAACTACTCGCTCCTCAGCCAAATTCCTGACGACCAGTTCTCCGGCGCCTCCGCACCGTCCTCCTCCGGCGACGGAAAGACAGGCCGCGCCGGCAAGTCGGACCGCGTCTTCGACTGGGACCTCGTCTCCGATCACAGGGCGGCTCAGCAGGGGGCCAACCGGATCGGAAACCTGTACTCCTCGATCGGCCTGCAGAGGCAGTCCAGCGGGAGCAGCTACGGCGAGAGTTCGGTATCCGGCGGCGGCGACTTCTATGCTCCGACGCTGTCCACGGCGGCGGCCAGTGACGCTGACACCTTTGGCTACCTCCACGACGATAGGAGCAAGTTTTCTGAGGCCCCGGCGAGGATCGCGGGCTCCTCCGGGAAGAGCTGGGCGCAGCAGACGGAGGAAAGCTACCAGCTGCAGCTCGCGCTCGCGCTGCGTCTCTCGTCGGACGCCACGTGCGCGGATGATCCCAATTTCCTCGATCCGATGCCTGACGATGGGGCCTTGCGGCTCTCGTCATCGGCGGACGCGGTTTCGCATAGGTTTTGGGTACGTTGATCCTTGTGCCTCTCTGTTTTCACTTGGATTAGATTGTGGTTGGGAATTCCGGTGATGGATTTCGCGTGAGGTGTTATTGAATAGTGTAAAGGTGTGAGTGGGCATGGGTCTATTTTGACCCTGATAAACCTTATTAACTGCATTGTAACGTAGCAAGAGGTGAAGCTGCAGTGGTTCTATTATTGATGTGATTCTTCTGCAAATTGTTGAGTTTCTATTATGTAGGTTTTGTAGTCTGCGCCAGCTGGAGTATCAATCAAATTGTAGTTGATGGTTGCAAACTTTAGAAGTTCATTCAGACTGCTGGTCCTTTTCCATGAGTGACTGGAGGAGTTGTAAAATTGTAGTTTGAATGGAAGGAAGGGAATTGCAATAGTACATAACTGTTTGAAGTTAAATGGAGTGGAAGGAAAAGTTACTTACTGAAAGTTTGAATAAAATAGTCAGTAAAAGAAATTAGTTAGATATGAGCAGGAGTAATTAAGGAGAAAGGATGATATATCTTGTATCTGCTGTACATGAGCTTATGCTCTTTGTTAAGGGGAAACCCTTGTAGCAAAGATGTTTCTCCTATTTTCTATTCTTTTTATTCCTTTTAATTCCTAACAAAAATCTTCTTAAGAAGTTATGTTTTCTTTGTCTCAAAGGACATAGTTGGATTTTGAATTATAGTGTTGAAGTCTAATGGGTATCAGGCTCCTCTATGTTTTTCTCTTCTACCCTTCCTCTCTGGCATCTGCCCCTTGGGGGAAACTGTTTGACAATTGCTGTGAATTTTGGGCTGGGTATCCTCTTATTGTGTGGCTATCATATTGTTCCTTCTTGAGTTATTTTTCTTGTTGTTGCACTGCATAAAAATTCAATATTGAAAAATGTAATGTTTTAAGGAGCTTCAGAATTTTAAATTATATATCGGCTCCATTGTGGTGGAGCAGAGGGTAATCGTTCATTCTCGAAAAATTGACACTAAGTAGTACTATTGTAATTTCTCAGAGATGAAGTTGAAACCTGATTCTTAGGTTATATGAATTAAGTTTAAGAAGAAAAATTTCTCTCCACTCTTTATTCTACTTTTGTTTTCCTTTAAAAAAATTCTCTAGTTTTTCCTAGAAAGTTGAGCAAGGGAACTGGAAGTTTTTTATTTTGACAGACTTGTTGCACTTGTTGATATTTTGTAGACATTCAATTGTTGATTTTGTCTTATTATCAACATGCACCAGGTGAATGGCTGCCTGTCATATTCTGACAAAATTCCAGATGGCTTTTACTTAATTCACGGGATGGATTCTTTTGTCTGGACTGTATGCACTGATCTGCATGAAAATGGTCGAATTCCTTCAGTTGATATGCTGAAGTCTGTGAATCCCTGCATTGTTTCTTCACTTGAAGTAGTTTTGGTAGATCAACGCAGTGACCCCAGCTTAAGAGATCTGCAAAATAGAGCTCATAATATTTCTTGTAGCAGCATAACAACATCAGAAGTTGTAGATCAGCTCTCCAAGCTGGTTTGCAACCGTATGGGGTGAGCCTCCTTGACATTCATGGCTTGACCTATTTAACTTTTTTACTGGTCATGTCAGTCTAACTGTGTTTTATTGCTGTAACAAGGGGATCAGCTTCTGTTGGGGAAGATAACCTTGTTTCCATCTGGAGGGATTGCAGTAATGATCTTAAAGATTGTTTGGGATCTGTTGTTATTCCTATAGGTAGTCTATCTGTCGGCCTCTGCAGGCATCGTGCTATATTATTCAAAGTAAGGCTCCACTTTCTTTTGGAGTTAAGGCCGTGATTGTGCATGATGACTTTTTTTTTTTTATTTTTATTTTATCTATTTTAGTGCATGCAATTGTATTTCATTTGTTTTTTAAATGACCTGCTTTATACTCAATATTTTCAGGTACTAGCTGATGCGATCGATTTGCCATGTCGAATTGCAAAGGGATGTAAATATTGTAAAAGGGATGATGCCTCATCTTGTCTTGTACGATTTGGGCTGGACAGGTATGTGCTCTATTGCCAATCACGTATTTTTCTGTTTATGAGTAGAGCTGCAGTGTGAAAACTAGTTTCCATGAGTTATGATGACCATGGAAAAGGACATTATTTAAATGGTTAACGTTATGTGTGCATTGTATAAATTAACATTTTAAATATGTTTCTTAAAAGCAATATTCCTTACACCTCTCATCTGACATAATTTCAATACAGGGAATATCTCGTTGATTTAATTGGAAAGCCAGGACACTTATCTGAGCCTGATTCCTTGCTCAATGGTCCATCTTCCATCTCATTTTCTTCACCCTTGCGCTTTCCACGACTTAAACCAGCTGAACCTACCATTGATTTCAGGTCACTGGCCAAACAGTATTTCTCGGACTGTCTGTCTCTTGAGCTCGTCTTTGACAACAGTTCGGCAGGTTAGATTCATATTTCCTTTTATTTTATGTATTCTGTATCTGTAAATGCTTTATTGTTGTTTTCACTTCTTGAAATATCCTTATAATGGCCTATTATTGCAATTATTAATAATTTGAGATGTAGTTCTCCCCCTGATCTTTTTGTTTTAATTTCCATTTTTTTAATGAATGATGAAATCATTTGATTTAAGCTAGGTACTCTGCAATAGGGTTGAGTGCCCAAGAAGACCAAAATTTGGAAGGTTTATGTTAATGAAAAACGGTGGCTGCTACTATACCTGGTCATCTGAGTATGAAGAGTTAGTTGCGTACGTCATAGAGCCATAGATCCCCGGTAGGGGGATGGTCATTAGGAGGAGAGAGTGAGGAGTTAGTTTTTGCAATTATTTTGGCTTTAAGTGTAGGTGAAGAATATATTGTTTCTGAGGAGTAGCATTCTGCTCTGGAGTAGATTTTTTTTTTACCTGTCACAGGTCCTTGCTTCAGATAATTATTAAACTATCAGCTTATGGTATTAAATCTGCCATTTATTGTCATACTCCATTGTTAATTTGCTTAAATAGCTATATATTAGTGTGTTAAAGCTCTGTTTTGAATTCAAATGTACCCTTTTTGCTGTTTTAACCAGTATATGTGTCTGTAATTTTGGAAGGTTTATGTTGTAATTGTCATTCATGTGTTCTCTATAATTAGTTGACATAATTTTATTGAACTTGTAAATTGCAAGAGTCTGCTACAAAAAGCGTCATGATTTTTCACCTAGATTTTTGTGCTCTATTATGTTCTTTTTAAGTTGGGTTCTGTATTGTAGAATTGGGGAACAGATCACGTTAATTGGTCAAGTCTGTTGACTATCATTACAAAATTCTTGTTTTATTGTGATGAACAGGGGTTAACATAATATAGTCTGTCTACAGGATGAAATTTTAGTGAATGTTTGGTAAATTTGCAATTAAGTCAACATCTGAAATAGTGCCAGAAAACATGTTCTTTGAATGAAT
Organism: Vigna nakashimae; assembly: GCA_034642375.1. NCBI lineage: Eukaryota > Viridiplantae > Streptophyta > Magnoliopsida > Fabales > Fabaceae > Vigna > Vigna nakashimae. Next base: position 46,384,701 of record CM067765.1, on the reverse strand, counting down.
GTTCATGCTGCATGCTGGACCTTAGTTGTAGTTTTGCTTGCTATCCTCTAAATTTGAACTAGGTGCCAGTCTAGAATGCCCTATATATATTTTTTTGTATGAGTTGTTGTCAATGGAAGTTCTCGATTCTCTATTTCAGAGCAGTTTGATGGGAAGTACAAAGACAGGAATAACCCGAGGCCAATTTCAACAGACAGCAATAGAAATTCCCACCTTCCTCTCCATCCCCAAGATTCTCATCCCAGCACACGTGAACAGTTTTCTGAAACATATGTACCAGGTAATGCTCCCCAGAACATTGTAGACTCAACCGTGGGAAAGTATCCACCACCAGTAAAGCATAAGCGTCCTGTTGGTATGCCAACCCCCTTAGCACTTACAAATACTAATGATGACATGATTGAGGGCAAGAGGTTTGTTGAAGGAAGTCAACTAATTCCTAGCAAACCTACCCGAGAGCTTACACTTGACATGGAGGATTTGGACATCCCATGGAGTGATCTTGTTTTAAGAGAGAAAATTGGGTCAGGTATATCTCCTCCTTTATAACACAATTTTTGTTTTTAAAAGTCTTGGGGACTAAAGTAGCCATACTATTGGAGAGAAAAAAGAGAATATAACGTGATGATGATAGAAAAGAGGGAAACCAAAAAAAGGAAGCCATCTCAGTTGTGCAGTCTCCAATCCATATGCATTTTTGATCGGGGGATTTCATAGGGCTTCCTGGCTAGATCACTAAATAAAAAAAATTCAAAATGTGACATCCAATCGCATATATCACACCAACACAAATATTTCTTCTCCCAAACCAAGTTAATCAAGGTCTTCTCCTAACTAGAGGAGCACAGTGTTTAATGAATCAGTAACTTGCTTCTTCTAGTGGTGTGATTTGTGTAAATAGTGTAGGTAGTTATTAAATCAAAAGTGGCTGTTGTATTTCAGGTTCTTTTGGAACTGTACATCGAGCTGAGTGGAATGGCTCGGTAAGCCACCTCTTTATCTCTTTCAAATTGATGCTGTATAAATTGGCCAGAATGTGGTTGTTTGAATTGTTCCTGTTAAAATTTCAGGGAATGAATGAAAAAGTGAATAGAGAGAGTAATTGATGCACTGGCCCTTAACTAGTTTTCTTCTATTTTTTCTTAATAATCTATGCCAAAGACAGGTATAGTAAAACTATTACAAACAGAAGTCCGGTCCAATGCTACTCCTTACATAGTATTATTAAAGCTAATCCTTGTAGGCTCCACTCAATGTACATCTAGGACAAGCCCAGCCATCAGTAACAATATACAATTTCTATTTTCTAATTGAGTTGCGCATCAAAAGACCTGGAGTTTATTTGAAAAAATGTCATCTGCCAAGAGGATTAGGTGTCTGTTGCTCACGGAACTATTTCCATCAAACATTTTATTTTCAGCAAACAAATGGAGCCTTAAATAATGTTGCCAGAGTGTTTGATATTTTGGGCTTATGTTCTTTTGTTTCAAGTTTTTTTAGCTATATCTGTGTCATCATTTGGAATGCATATGCGTTGGGGTCATGGGGGTTATATATTCTCAAGGATGTGCATTTTCCAGGATTGCTTCATTGAAGCTTGAAACAGAAATAGTGTTTCACAAACAATTTTCTTATGCTTCCCTCTTCCTTTCAACCCTTTTTATCTTTTAGTTTTTCTGTTCTTACATCCTTCAAAACAATCAATTGCAGGATGTTGCTGTGAAAATTTTGATGGAACAGGATTTTCATGCTGAGCGCTTCCAGGAGTTCCTGAGGGAGGTGCACTTTACGTCCTAACTGTGCTTCATATGTTCTATTAGATATTTTCTTGCTGCTCATTTGAGCTTTGTTTTCCCTTTTTTTGTAGGTTACAATAATGAAACGTTTGCGGCATCCAAACATTGTTTTGTTTATGGGAGCAGTCACTCAGCCCCCTAACTTATCAATTGTCACGGAATATTTATCAAGGTTGTACTCCTTTCCTTGTTCTTCATTCTTTTCCTTGAAAGAGTGAAGTTTTTCAAGGCTATAGGATTATAGGATATTTGGACCTTGAGATTCTAAGAGTTTTTGACGGAAGTGCAGGGGTAGCTTATATAGGCTGTTGCATAGATCTGGTGCCAAAGAGGTGTTGGATGAGAGGCGTAGGCTTAGTATGGCTTATGATGTGGTATGCATTTAGAAAATAAACTATTGTTTCTGGTTTTTATTGTTTTTTTAAATCAAAATGTCATAATCTTTGTATTCTTTGATTAACCATGTTATTTTGTCATTTGCAGGCAAAGGGGATGAATTATCTTCATAAACGAAACCCCCCCATTGTTCATAGAGATCTGAAATCTCCAAACCTTCTCGTTGACAAGAAATATACAGTGAAGGTAAGAGTGAAGTTTTCTCTAGTATACCAAATACGAATAGTCTAAGAGTTTCATATAAATCATTTTGTCACCCATGGCAGTAGAATTCCACTTCTCTTGCAGATATCCTTGTGTTGATAGAACGCTATAATTAGTCACCTATGTTTACATCATTTTTGTTCTAGCATAGCTTGAATGTAGTAAGATGTTATATTTGCTCAGTTGGTAGGTGGGCTGGCTATCTCAGGTTTCTTCTGGGGACAAAGCAACCTTCTCCCACCTGTCCCTTAATTTGTATGTAATCCCAGTAGGAAAATGACACTTGTTCCACATAGCATGACTGACTGCTTTTTTATATTTTCTTGAGAGATGGAGCTAGACGAATAAGCTGTTGATTTGATATTTTCTTGAAAAAGTAATTAATACTTTTTTTTTGGTACATTCTAGTAAAAATTTAGTATTTTGGTTTCACCTGGATACTTTTGAACTGGTGGAACATTGAGTTTATTTCTAAACCTGCTCTATTTTGATAGAAGCTTCAGCCTTCTGCTAATTAGTTGTGCTTGTTTTGGTGCAAATTTGTGAAATTGTTGAAAAGCCATTTAATATGATAACATGTGCGGTGTGTTGGTAACAATTTGTCTTGGGGAGCTTTATGGGCTGGCGAGTGGGAGGGATTGATCTGCTTTCTTGGACATATATTGAGGTTTCCCCCCTCTAAATGATATTGCCTACTTTGTAGGTTTGTGATTTTGGGCTTTCCCGTCTGAAAGCCAATACATTTCTCTCATCCAAGTCTGCTGCTGGGACTGTAAGTTCTCATTGGCTTCTGATATTTTTGTTTTGTACTTATGTTCGAGAGGTACATTTAATTTTTCTCCTTTTCCTCCCATAGCCTGAGTGGATGGCTCCAGAGGTTCTTCGCGATGAGCCATCAAATGAGAAGTCAGATATTTACAGCTTTGGTGTAATCTTATGGGAGCTTGCAACATTGCAACAGCCATGGGTTAATTTAAATCCAGCACAGGTTTGTTTTTTAACAGTTATGCATGAAATATCTGCATTTTTATGCTACTTCTGCTGTAATTATATTGTTTCAGAGCATTTATGAGACTTGTGCTGTGAAATGAATGACCGTATTAACATGTAGTATGAAATTGGAGTAGCATGTAGCCGGGGAATACAAATCTAAAAATTATGGCAAGAAATATATACCGGTTGGAGCATGTATTGGACAACTCAGCAATGATGGGTATACTGTTAATGTTAATGTTGTGGCTGAAAGGATGGAGTTTTTGTTTTTCCTTTTTTTTTTTTTACTGGAGTATTATTCCATTTCATGGTGGTCATTCATTTATTATATCATACTTGCTTTGGTTGCATTTGCATACACAGGTATCAGTGTAAAAGGACACTCCAGGTTTAAGGAGTGATCTGGGCGAAGGGTTCTCAAACTATTATGTTTCTACTACATATTCATTTATTTTGCTTCAGCGTTGACGAATTCTTATTGGCCTGTAGGTTGTGGCAGCTGTTGGTTTTAAGGGAAAAAGGCTTGAGATCCCACGTGATGTGAATCCCCAAGTAGCTGCCCTAATCGAGGCTTGCTGGGCCAAGTGAGTTCAGATGCATTTTTGCCTTTATACATTTCAATTAAATATTCCATCGAAAATGTTTTATTGATGATATACATTGTTTACTACAGCGAGCCTTGGAAACGACCTTCTTTTGCGAGTATTATGGATTCTTTAAGGCCATTGCTGAAACCCCCTACACCTCAACCTGGTCGTCCGAACATGTCATTACTCAGCTGAATGGTTGGAACACCAAGTTGCTTTTCATGCACATATGACAGGATTTTATCGATCTTGATGTCTAACAAGATTACACTATTTTTAGTTGTCCTAGGTACGTCCCGAATTCCATAAAGGTCTTCTTGCCAACACTAAATCTAGATGGGACCTAGTATTTCTCAATGTTAGCTAGGGCTATGGGTAAGGGGAATGACCATCGATTTTCTAGTGGAAATATTGATTTTCTCGTTATTATAATTGGAGTTTGGACGTACACAACTTTCTGGTAAGAGAATTAATCATGCCAACCCTAGCTACAACTCAGATCAAAAAATATTGTTAGAGTTTATCTTTATTTATTGTATCCTTCTTGATCGTGTGACTTACCTCGTGGTCAAACTAATGCTTGTTCGTGTCTTTTGGTTGCAGAGTCAATTGTATATTTCTTTAATTCAGGTTTAAGAATACTGATTTCCGACCCAGAGCAAGGATACTCCATCTTTATTGTTCCGACAAAATTGTTTGATTAGGTGATCTTGTAATTTTACTGAGAAATATTTTATTTTTCTCCTTCCATAGTTTTGTATGTAAAAAAAAATTCCCATTGTAATTACATTCAGTTAAATGATAAGCAGCTTTCCCAGCGGTGTTCTACATTTTTTCTTCCTGAACCAATGAATAGACTCTGTGCTTGAATCAATTCCGTGGTAGGAGTCCTTTCAGACCAAATGGTCCCCCCCTTCAAGGTATTATTTTTCTTGGTATTAATGTCTTTCTGCCCCTCGTGCTGGAATGGCGCCGGTTATCATACCGAGTCCCACACGACTCAATTGTACCCACGCCACATTTTTCTTGGTTATAATTGCTACTCATTCTAGAATTTTGAAAACAAAATCCGTTTTTGAGAAAGTCGTTTTGCTCTAAATTTAAGCCTAGAACAAAATACGTCTTAATGTACCACTAGAGCTTTATTAAATTATCTACAGTTTAAGATTTACACATAAATTGTGAATAATAATAAATGTGTTTTTATAATATAATTTTACTAAAATTGTCGTTTTCTCAAGTAGTGATTGAATAATTAACAGATATAATATTTAAAATGGGTTAAATATGTTTTTAGTCCCTGAAGTTTCACTTATTTTTGGTTTTAGTCCCTGCATGAAACATTGATGGCATTTAATCCTTATAATTTTGAAACTGTTATAAATAGTCCCAAATTTTAAACGGCGTTAATTTTTATTTGACGTGGCTAACGTCTAATGCCAAGTGTGATTTTATTCTCTCCACGTTTTCTTTTTTTTTTATTCTAAATTTGCAATGAAGTCCCTAATTTCTACGATGTTTACACTTTAGCATTAACACTGCAATTAGGGTTCAGAAGGGGTAGCCATCTGACAGTACAGAAACACATAAGGGGAAACGCAGATCGCTGTCGAACCTCCAACGCAAGGTCGCCGCCACCTAGCCTCCATGTCGCCACAAAAACCTTAACCAACCACCTGCAAACTCCGAGCAGAAGCGCCACCGTCATCTCCTTCAAATTGTGCCGCCACCGTCGACAAAGAAAACCAGAGTCAACAGTGTCGCGTCGGCGTCTTTGCGGAGGTGAGCAGCCTGAGTCGCACCATTTCCGGCATTGATTTCAGCGACCCCGATTGGAAAACAAAGTTCCAGCAACATTGGGAGGCTCGTTTCAGACTTCCCCATCTCACCGACATCTTCCCAGATGCTCCTCCCATTCCTTCCACCTTTTGTCTCAAAATGAAGTTGGTTGGTAGGTCTAGTTTTCTTTTCTTTACCCTTTGTTTGCTACTACGGAAACATTGGTCTGTCTGGGGTGAGGATTTTTATGCTTTTAAAATTCAACCAATAGAGAAAAGGAATGAGATTTTGGACAACGGGCAAAGGACAAGTTTCGGATTGCTGCATATTGTACTCCACCCCCATTGCCAGATATTATAACAGCCCTCAAACCGTATATGCCATAACTTCCAAGAAGTTTACCTTCAGTGTCCACCAATTCAGTTCTGGCTAATGGAAGGTTCCAGGTGAAGGCACAAAGTAGAAACAGAGAAAATAAAAGAAAAGAATCAAAGTGCAAACATAGAAGAAATTAAGGGCTTCTGTGCAAATTTGAAATAAAAAGAAAACAAAATATGGCACATAATAAATTCATAGCTGGCATGAAACGTGGATTGGTTGTTAGCCACGTGAAACAAAAGTTAACGCCGTCCAATTTTAAGGACTATTACTCAGAGTTTCAAAACAATAAGGACTAAAAACCATCAAAGTTCTGAGTAGGGACTAAAACCAAAATCGCTTGATAGTTCAGGGACTAAAAACATATTTAACCCTATTCAAAATTCATTAAGATTGAGGTAGGTTATGTAAGGGCAAGTGAGGATAGAAGTCATCGATAGTACATTGTAAATTCAGAATACAAGTTATATATGTCTTGGGACAAATTGTAAATGTTAAAATTTGTGATGAAAGTATACATTATATATTTTCGACCTAAGAGATGTTCGAGTAAGAAATATAAACTTCTAAGTTAACATTCATATACATATATATATATATATATATATATATATATATATATATATATATATATATATATATATATATAAAAGTTAATCAGTAAATATAGATTTTTATTTTTAATCTGTATACAGATTAATTTGATTTATATATATAGAAAAAGTATTCATGGAGAAGTTTAAAGATTGTAAAAGAATAATAGTACCATTGAGAACTTGATGATAACGAGGGAGGTATGGATAATGCTTCTTTACTACCTGTAAAATAAAATTCATCCGTTAACTATTTGTTTCTCTTTCAGATATTTATTTAAAAAATATATTGTAAGTATTTTAAAATATATAAATACTCACAAATATTTTTATAAATTTAAAAATAAAATTTGAATAAAATTATAAAATAATATATAAAATATAATATAACTTAAATTAAATATAAATTAAAATTTAATTTTAATTAATTTAACTTAATTAAATATAAATTAATTTTAATTTTAATCAAATTTAACTTCATAAAATATAAATTAATTTTTAATATTTTACATGTAATAAATATATGCCGATATAAATAATATAATATTTATAAATAATTATTAAAATATTCATTCTCTAACCTATAAATAAATATTTATAAATATTAATTATTTATTACGAATTTTATCTATAAATACTTATAAATAATAAATATTTACAAATATCAATTATTTATACGAATTTTATTTATAAATACTTATAAATAATAAATATTTACAAATATCAATTATCAATCACAAATTTTATTTACAAATTCGCGGATACAAATATTTTTGCTGTTGGTTTTTCATATCAGACTCCAATTACATTGGCATAAAAACCAAACGATTTTCAACATAGTTCATTGGCTTTTAATTATCAATTTAAGCAAACAAATTGTATTTTTTCAGACGTTAATGGGGAGAACTTATAAATTTTTCTGTATGAAGCCAAGAGGATCCATGGTAGCAAAATCCCTCTGCAAATTTTATTTAACCCCACAGACACAACATGTGTTGATGAAAGAACAACAAAAAACCCTCGCTACTGCGTACTTGTTATTCTGTGACAACAATCATGAATAAACTGCAATAAAATAAAGGAAAAGCCGGGGGACCCAGGAAAAATCCGCAGAAAAGACAAGAATAGGAAAAAGCAAGTTTACAAGTGTGGTATTGGGTGGTAGAGTTGTCTTGGGCACTAAGTATCTGACTTGACCAGTCGCTGTCAGTGACCACAAAATCCAACCCAAGAAACAGCTAAACAATAGTGCGTGTGACAAAAATATCTACCCAACAACGCGGTCCCAACACACAAACACTGTTCCCCAAGAATCAACCATCCTCAGTTGTAATTGTAACTAACCAACGTAACTGCCACGAAACAAACGAACCTCAACCTCAACCTCAAATATTAATCAAAGTCGGCACTCTCACAGTCACACTTTCACTGTGCAATGGCCCTCCTTTGCCACCGCCATTCCTCCACCCTCCACCGCCCTCGCACCCCTTTAATAGCCCCTTTCTTACCCTCCAAACTCCACTCTAAATCTCTCTTATTATTCCTTAATTGCTCTTCACAATGAACCCCACCGATGACAACTCTCCCAAGCCCTTGGAGGTTCTGCAGATGAACCCGGTTCCGCCGTTTCTGTCCAAGACCTTCGACCTCGTCGATGACCCCACTCTCGACCCCATAATCTCCTGGGCCTCCTCCGGCTTTAGCTTCGTCGTCTGGGACCCTCTGGAGTTCGCCAGAGTCGTCTTGCCGCGACATTTCAAGCACAACAACTTCTCCAGTTTCGTTCGCCAGCTTAATACTTATGTGGGTATCTTCGCTCTGCTTTCGTTCCGCTACACATGGCTGCTTCCCTTTTATCTCTATGTAACTCTTCTTTTGCTTTTGGCTTGTGGGTCCTTATGTAAGTTACTTTGTGCTGTTTTCTTTGGGTGTTTTTTGTAATTTGGATTAGATTGACTTCTTGTATGTACTTTGATTTGACAAGTTGATGTATCCACTGGGGTGTGAGAATGTAAATAAAGTTGAAATTTTGACGTATTTTTTTTATGGTGTGTTGTGTTTCTTAAATATTTAGTATGGTTTCTTTGCTTGCTTGCATGGATTTTCTGAATGCGTGCGTGTTTGTAATGGATGAGTGTGTTGTGTATTTGTGCGGATAAAGAGAGTGAACCTTAGTTTTTCGTAAGGCCTGGTTTTGTTTTGTTCCAGCCCCTGATGGCATTAGAAAGTGTTTTTATAGTGAAGAGCATTTCTGTTTTTTGTAAATTTTTCTCCTGAGTGCTTCAATAGATAGTACTTGGAACAAAACAAAAAAGATGGGGAACATCGGCTCCTATTGTTTGCATTTTGGTTTGTAAAACCTCTCCTTGTTTTAGAACAATTTTCAACTTCAAAGATTTTGGATGAGAAATTGATTTCTTGGTCGTGTCAAATTGATTTTGAAAAGAGTTTTTAAAACAGAAAGTGAAAAAAATCAAACTATCCCTAGGTTTATTTGCTTCTGTTTTCTCCTTTGTTAAAGGCAGAGTTAATATTTTAGGGCACTTCAAATCTAATTGACTAGTAGAGGAACAAAGCGAGAAAAAGGAAACGAATGTAGTTATAATAGGTAATGTGATGTGATAGAAAGAGAGATGGAGATAATGACATATAGATGTTAATGAGGTATATGAAACAACGGAGTGTTGGGATATCATGACTCTAATATTTTAGTCTACAGAATCTGCCCATTGTAATAGCTGCTATCTTGAGATGTATTGTTGCGAGTCTTGTGTGTTATTTTGAGTTTGCTTATTGCTGTTACTAATGGAATTGAGTAATATGAGTATGGTTTGGATTTTTACTCATTGAATTGTAGTTAGGATTGAGACTTGAGAGATTATCACTACTACTACTACTGGAAGTGACAACAGGAGAAATATTCTCCCTCCTCTAGAAGGGATTTCATCTTCCACAGGTAGTTCTCAAGGTTCTTTGGGGCATGTGTCATTTTGACTTTTTCCTTATCTCTGTGCAAAGCTTGCTCTGAATTTATAGAATACATACTCCAATATAGCTTCCTCTCTCTATCAGCTCATAGTGCTTAAGTTTTGGTGTACCTAAACCATATGTATATCTTGTTTTCCCTTGCTAATATTTATTCCATTTCCCCCCTCATTATTGTCTTGGGGCCTTCTGCTTCTGCTCCATACATTCTCAGGTAACTTGGTGTTTGTCTCCAGGGATTCCGGAAGATTGACACGGACAAGTGGGAGTTTTTCAATGAAGCATTCCAGCGATCGAAGAAGCACTTGCTGAAGAACATACAAAGACGTAGATCACCACAATCCCAGCAGGTTGGTAGCTATATTGGAATTGGATCTTCTACCACTGAGGCAGGGAGGTCTGAGGTTGAGGTTGAGATAGAAAAGCTTAGGAAAGACAGGACTATCTTGATGGAAGAGGTGGTTGATTTGCAGCAAGAGCAACGAAGAACTGCTAACCGTGCAGGAGAAGTGAATCAAAGGCTGCAATCTGCAGAACAAAGGCAGAAAAAAATGGTTTCTTTCCTGGCCAAGTTGATCCAAAACCCAGCCTTTTTAGCCCGCCTAAGGCAAAAGAAAGAACAAAGAGAAATAGATTCTCCAAGAGTGGTAAGGAAGTTTGTCAAGCAGCACCAACATGAAACTGGAACAGCAGAAGCTCTCCAAGAAGGACAGATAGTGAGGTACCAACCTGATTGGACAAAAATAGACATGTCTTCTGAATCTCCAAAACTAAGTCCAGTTTCCATTGAGCAGTCTCATCACTACCTTTCACAGGGTTTGGCGGGAGAAATGAGTGGAGGTGCACAAGATCTCACTGTTCAAATTCAGAATATTGTAACAGATGATTTGGCTGCAGTGCACAGGATCACATCACCTCAAGAAACGATGATTGGAGAAGGATCATCTGAAGACCTCCTTGTCAAAGGGAAGAGTGTTATGAGCCCTAGTCTAGAACTTCCTCCAGATTATTTTACTTCCTTCCCAGAGGTTTTGACCCAGGAGAAAGGCTTTCAAGATTTTTCTGCTCTTGGAGCTGAAGACATTATCAAGCTTGAAGATATATGGGATACTGGCCTCAATCTTAGTGGTGTTGGTGCTGGTTCAAGCTGTGGGAATGAGCTGTGGGGAAATCCTATCAATTATGAACATGTTCCAGAGTTTGGAGTAACAAGTGGCATGTCTGAGTCAGACATGTGGGATATTGGCTCTGGAAGTTTGGGAATTGATAAGTGGGCAGGTGATGAACCTTCTGTTGGTGAACTAGATGGTCAATCTGGTCAGCCAAAAGAAGATAGGCCTCAGAATCTTGATCCATAGGGCTTCATATGCACCTGCACTTGTTGCCCTTTGGGTGCTTGCTATGTAAATGGTTCCTAGGGGTCATATTTTTGAGTCATTTGATTTATGAACTGAATTCATTATCCCGCTTTTATTCCTTATTTGCTTTCAATTCTTTATTCTTTTCACATTATTTCTCTAATTGTCCATAATTTTCTATGTAAATTCTCATTGTGTAATCATTGACAACTTCCATATTCAAGTAAAATATACTTTTTGTTTTCACCTGATGAATGATTCAAGCAAATACCATAGAAGGCAAGTTCATCAGAACCTGTTTCGGGACATGCTTTTCTCTGCAATGCCCTGCTCTTGCAGATGTTTGGTAAGGTGTGCTGTTTAAATGGATTGGTTAGTTTCCTGTTTTCTAGCCCTTTAAGCAAACATTCACTGATTATTCATTTTATGCTTCTTCTCAATTTTTTATTTTACTTTTTATTTACTCTATTATTACAAATATTATGCGTAAGATTATTTTTTACATTTGTTAAGTTTTTTTTATTACATTAGTATTTTATTTTTATCCCGCATGTTAAATAGTTAATTTTATATGATTAAAAGTTTTAATATATAAATTATACCCTGTACTTTGTCAGAACCAGTAAAATCAGAAGTCAGAAATCAGTAAAATCCATGCACGTATTGTTTAGTGGAATTCACGTGTCAAGAGGGGAGTTTGACACTCAGATGACGAGTGCCAGCTATCAAGCGAAGAAGATCCGAAAACTAGTTAGTGGAAAACAGGTGTCGGCTGAAGAGGGGACATTCGTTTTGGCGTGTAAAGCAAAACTTAGATTTTCAGAAAATCTATCCACTTTCTCTGCATGCAGCCTCTTTTCTCATTTCTGAAGAAACCCTTCCTCTCCTCCTTCTCTCTACGACTTCTCCACCTTCTCTCTAAGAACACAACCTCTTCCTTCCTCCGATCAGTATTCCGGTACCGTAGAAGGACTCACGGTGACAAGAGCTTCAAGAGAAACCGTTCGGTTTGTGAAGCTGGACTGGTAAGTCTTTCCCTGCTCTCTGTCGTTCGTTTTCCAAGCATGCAACTCAGTTCTGAGTTCGTACGTTGATCACCATTCTTAAAATGAGTAGATATGATGGTGTCGGGGTTCACTTGTTGTAGTTGGGATTAACAAGCGTTGACGGTAGGAGAACTTGTAGTAGAGAAGTTGTGTTTTTGCGTTTGGGAACGTTCAGTAACCTTTAGAGGTAAGGGAAACTTATTTAATTTAATTTGTATGCTATGGAAATGTTTGAACGTTCGTTTAGTTGATTGAATGAATATGATGCATGCTGGTTGATATGTATGATGATGGTTTATATGTATGAATGTGAATATGAGTAATCATTTTGAAGTATGAACTATTAATGTGAATTCTATAAAGTATGTAAATTGATATTTGATATGAAGTTATAAGGTATGAACTGATATGTTGAAAACTTGAGTTGAAAATAGATGAAAATCTGAATATGAAATTCTCATTATGATAATGTACGTTCGTAATCGAACGGTCCTCTACCGTTCGGTTTTCTAGTAAACTGTTTAAAATGGAATTCTTTCATTTGGAGAGAACTCTGGTCGAGAACGAGCGTCCTCATGTGAAATACTATGTTTGAGCATTTGACTCAGCCTAGTGGTATCTGGATATCTGAAATAAAGTAATATATATTTATAACCTGGTACTTTAAAGTTAGTAGCACTCGGTCTTTCACCTAGCGTTCGTAATAAGTAACGCTCGGTCTTATACCTAGCGTTAGTAATAAGAAGCGCTCGGTCCTACACCTAGCGTCCGTCCTAAGTAGTGCTCGGTCTTATACCAAGCGCTCGTACTATTGTATAATCAACCTTGATAAAATAGCGTTCGTCCAACTTCAGTAATATTTTCCTTTACCATGTTCGGTCATATATCCGGCCTAAGGCCTCCATACTTAATTTATTCCTTAAGTATTGGTTTGAACTCACGAGAGTCAGTTCATTCAACTGATTCACATGGTAAATAATGTTCGTCACTTGGAATCTGATATTACTCAAATCTGATCGTGACTCTGTCAGTCGTATTCTGAATAGGAACGAGCGTCTTCTTCGTTCCGTCCACAGTGTTCGTCCTCGGTCTTAGTGAGGACAGAACGTTCGGTATTTAATGGTCTTCGCATTGATGATAAAGATGAATGTAAAATGATGAATGATAAATGACGAAAAGTATATGAGATGAAAAGAATGTTGTGACTTTTGAACGAGCGTTCCGGGGAGGAATGACTCTTGGATGATTATGGAAATTGTAAAGTATGACTGTGGTTATGCTAATGCTGGCAGTTCATCCTGATGTTCCGTGAGTACCCATCCTCACATAGAGGAGGGTAGGTCATGTGTGGGAACGACAGGAGGTCCTAGTCCTTAGGGGTACTTTGGATAGGGCTAACCTCGGGTGGCAGCTGATGAGATTATTCCAGTTACTACATCACCCGGGTGCAAGAACGCCTGTAGTTACACAGATTCATACAGTCCGGACGGTCAGTCTAGTGATAGCTTTCATATAATTATATATGTTGAACTATTCTTGTGTTGTTGGGATGTTTAATTTATGTGTTGATGTATGAATTAAATTACATAAGCTTACCCTGTGTTTTTCCTTGTGTTGTCTCGTCCTTGTACGTCCGTCTTGTCGTTGCAATGATCATCCGTGTGGATGTGAGCAGAAGGAGACGAGTGGCTGGAAGATGCGCTGGAAGAAGAGCGTTTGGTAGAAGTTGAGGTGAAGACCGAACAGTAAGACGTTCGGCTAGTAGTATAGGTGTTTGACAGTGGTCGTTCGATCACCTTACTTTCTATGTACGACCGTTCGGTAGTTTTCTCTTGTAAACTGTTCGGTCAGTTATTTACCTATGTCGTTCGACTTTAACTTTGTAACTCTTCTGTAAGAACGTTCGTCCTTGCGCGTTCGTTTTTTTTAAGACTGTACTGAATTATTATTAAATGTGATTATTCTATTATAAAGTTGATGACTGTATATTTAGGATGTCACATACTTAAACCAGTGCATTTACATAATGACATTTATTTTATATAACTAAAATGTATTGTTATATATTTTAAATAATTTTGCCATATAATTGCTTTTATATATTTACGTTAAATAATTTATATTATGATAGAATTTTACCTATTTATTTTTATCAATTTGATAGTTTCTTCTATCAAATATTAAAATTGAAGTTTAAAATAAAGATGTAAAAATATACGTCACAAGCAATGAAAGTAAATAATTATATCAGACGTGACAACTCTCGATTTTTAAAAACACCCTTGGAGAAACTTATTCTAATTTTTTAGAGGAATAGTTACGCGAGAAATATATAATTTGTAAGGACCTTAAAAAAAGCAGTTGGGCGGTTGAGGGAGGTATGTAAAATTATGGACATCATGACTTTAGAAAGGATGTTTCAAAATCTGAGTTCATTAGTCAATTTTTCCTTCTCTCTCTAAAACTCTTATTTTCCCTAACCTTGCTATGCCTTCTGTTTACGATTCTCTCACATTCAGTCGTTGCATTGTTGATTAGGTGGTGCTCAGGTGACCGCGATGTTGAGACCTTCGCAACCATCCGAATAGATTTTCATTCTTCAACAGGTAAGTAGCTATTCACTGTTCTCCGTTGTTTGGGACTTAGGGCAAGTTGCATGTGCCTAGTGTACCCTTCTTTACGTGTTTCCTCTATTCGTTCTAGCTTTAAGAGTTGTTTCTATCGCCACTTGGGTGATTTGTAGAGTGGGGTTGTGCCCTTGCTGTGTGAGGTGCGGTAGAGAACGATATTGTAAGTTGTGCTGTGGAGTTTTCCAAATAAGGGGAGCTGGATATTGTTTTCAATTTGCTTGTAATATTTGTATATATGTTAAATTCCTTAATGGGTGTGCTGTTTGGTTTGCTTGTTTAAGCTCTAAAGTAAGTGAAATTATGGTGTTTTAGGTCACTTTGAGAGGAAGTGAGGTAGTGATTTTGAGCATTTGAGGTCTAAAGCGCAACTGGGATGTTGGGGCAGTCTTAGCAAGTGGATTGTGACTTGTTTGAGTCACTAAATTGATCAAAATATGTGCAAAGTAGTAGGATTGGGTTTTGGATCCGTAAGTTGGGAAAATTGGTGTTTTAGAGTTGGAATTGAGTCTTAATCACTTTAGAAAGGTAGTAGGAATGTTCAAAATCATTTATATGAGTTTAATTAAGTATAGAACAAGAATTAAGGGTGTTAGAAGTTAGTAAAAATGGTTATGTTAGGTGTTGTTCATAATTCTGCAGAAATTTTGCAGAATTATGCAGTTTCACCAAAAGCGAACTGATAGTCGTTCGACCATGCGCTGTTGAGCCTTCGGTCTTAGCATTCGGTCGTAGAAGCGTTCAGTTTTAGTGGGTGGTCTTAAATAGCGTTCGGTCTTAGTGCTTGGTCTTAAGTAGAGTTCGACCTTAGTCTCAGTCTTAAATAGCGTTCGGTCTTAGTGCTTGGTCTTAAGTACAGTTCGGCCTTAGTGCTCGGTCTTAAGTAGCGTTCGATCTTAGTGCTTGGTCTTAAGTAGATTTCGGCCTTAGTGTTTGGTCTTAAGTAGCATTCGATCTTAGTGCTCGGTCTTAGGTAGTGTTCAGTCTTAATAGTGCTCGGTCTCAAGTAGCGTTCAGTATCTTAGGTAGCATTCGGTCTTAGGTAGCGTTCAGTCTTGATAGTGCTAGGTCTCAAGTAGCGTTCGGTCTTAGCTAGCGTTCAGTCTTGATAGTGCTCGGTCTTAGGTAGCGTTCGGTATCTTAGGTAGCGTTCGGTCTTAGGTAGCATTCAGTCTTGATAATGCTCGGTCTCAGGTAGCGTTCGGTCTCTTAGGTAGCGTTTGGTATTAGATAGCGTTTGGTCTCTATGGTAGCGTTTGGTCTTGATAGTGCTCGGTCTTGGGTAGCGTTCGGTCTCTCAAGTAGTGTTCGGTCGTAGTAGCGTTCGGTCTTAGTGGTTAAATAGCGTTCGGTCTTAGTGGGTGGTCTTGGTAGCGTTCGGTCTTAGTGGATCGTCTTAAATAGTGTCCGACCACTTCTTCAGTCTTACCTTTTATGGACCATTCGGTCCAGTCCTTTGGGAAGTGAGATACCAGTTCGGTCTCCACCATTCATAGGGTGTTCGGTCTTGCTCATTATGTGTTGATGTTTTCTGTTCGGCTTGTATTCCTATTTATTCTAATATGCTATTTTACTTAATTGTTCCAGTTGCTTTAAGGGCTTATGTGTGCATTATCATGTTGGTGTTAAGGTGAAAAGTATCAATATTGGACGTAATTCCATGATCCTCAAGGGGGATACATGGTGGTGCCGTCAGTGTTTAAAATGATTTGCATGGTAGCTCAGTCTTGAAAGTTATCTTGAAACTACAATGGTCAATCATTCTCAAGTAGAGAGGATTGAATCATGTCGTGAGTAGTAGCAGGAGGTCCTAGTCATGGATGCTTCCAATATTGCCCAAGGTGAGTGATAACAGACTAACCTCGTGAGTGTGGTAGGGTGAAACCCATTGGCAATGGCTTTGCAAAGCAGTAGAGGCCACCATGAGTGCATGACCCGTCATAGCTCGACAATCATTCTATGTCCGAACGAGTTAAGTGTAAAGTGTAACAAGTGGTGTTGTATGGTTCATTGACTTTGAATTAAACTTGCATGTTGTATGTGATTGTTATAACATGATGTTTGTATATCTAGCTCACCCTTGCTTGTGTGTTTGTGTTTGCTTGGGTATGCTTTCTTTTGCAATGATCATCCACTTGGATGTGAGCAGAGATGGATAAGGTACCTCTGGAGCAGGCTTTGGAGGAAGATGACGCTGCTATTTAGTCTCCTTAGGATTCTATCAGTTATTCCTTATCTTTTGAAATACTCTAGTATGCTTAAGTTTTAAATTCTGATTTCTTATCGGATGACTGTAAGCTTAACAAACTTTATTTACAGTCTACTCTAACTGTTCTCTTTTATTTAAATATGGACTTACTATATTATATGCTTCTATATGATATGGCATGTTACATAATTTGATACTATATGTTAAAAATAAAATAAATGAAATTGAAAATACAATAGAAAAAAAAATCAATAATACTTAAAAAATGTCATAAGTGAAAATAATATTTAAAATAAATTGCAAATCCTCAATTTTCGTTCTTTTATTATTGCTATTTTATCTTAATATTCACGTTTTCGAGGATATACAATTTTAATTTTTTATTTGGATGAATTAAATCATAATATTAAGAATTAAATATACTTTTAACTTTTAAATTATTAAACAAATTTATTTTTAGTTCTCTTTTTAAAAAAAACTTAAGGTAGATTTTAGTCCTCAATTTTTTTTTCTTTCAAAAGCTAAGATCCTTAAAAACACAGCAAATGTGGCACGTTGGAAGAGTCTTGCAAGCGAGATGGCGAAATTGTAGAACTTCTCCGGATTGAGATTGGCGTCGGAGGTTATCTCCGATAGGTACCATCGATGAGTTTTCCAACGAGCATCTGGTAGGAGTTTCTTGCCTCTAAGCTTACCAGAAAATAACTCAAAATCCTCTCCACACACACGACGTCGTAAAGCGTTTCGTTCAAGTAGGAGTAACTCGGCACGAGAAGGTCGTCGAGCGTGGCTTCTTCGAGCAGCAGTCCTATCTTCTTTTCCAATGCGTCTCTGAGAAATGTCCTCCTCTTCTTTAGGGTAGAAAGATTGGAACTTTCCTTTCAGACTTGGAAATTTTCCAATGCGTCATGCCTGTCAGCTAATAACTTTTTATTATCATTATTATTAATTAAAAAAAGTTATTATAATTTTTTTCCTTTTATTTGAAGAATATATATCTTTTAATTGTACAATATAACTTTTGTTTTTCCGCAGCTATAATTGTATATTGTTAATGTATTGCATTAATTTATTTTTACAAACTCAAGACAATGTTTTCTTACAAATTTTCTTTCTTTCTTTCTATATGGTTTTTCTTACATTAAACAAAAGGAAAATGTTATGTTGACAACCAATCTTTGCCAACAATTTGACAACGCCAGGTGGCGTTTTTGCATTGGCCAAAATAAAATAAAAGAAAATGGGGAGAAGTTATCAGGCCGAGGGCAAAATTGGAAGAAAAGTTTAAAACTTTACGAAATTGGTTTCGCGGTTTTCATTTTCTTATTTTCGCTGTAACCTCTAGAGTTCTTTCGTTCCTTCCATCTTCTCTCTCATTCTATCCTGTATGTTCTCTTTCAAAAACTAGTTGCGTTTTCGCGTGTTGTGGGATTTGGTTTTTCACTTCTTTCATGTGGTAGTTGCTATTCTCTTCTATTTTTTTTTGTGGTTGGAAGGCCAGTGCCGTTTTCGGTGTGGTCACATTGTTGTGGACTTTCGTCTCTTCGACGAGGCTGTGGAGCATTGTTTTCTTTCGTGGTTGGTGTGCTGGTGTTTTTGTTGTAAGTCATAATGGTCGAACTCTAACTCTATCTTTTACATTGTCTTTTTGGTGTTTCAATAACCGTAATGATTTAACAAGTGTGGATTGTTATTTTGTTAGTGCAGGTGCAATGGAAGGGCAAAAACGAAGTGTAAGATAAATTATAATTTTCTTTTTATAGATAATTTACTATTATAAAAATTGTAGTTATTAATAAAGTTATCATTTTCTGTAGTGGCGCCTTCTTATCTCGATGGACTCATCGATCATTATTGAAATGAATCGTTTACTAGGGAAGTGTCATGTGGAGCACATTAGGATGACTCCATTTATGTGGTGTTTGAATATTCATAGCCCTGCAGAGGTGAATTTGAAATTATTGAAGGTTATGGTTTACAGGTGGGCCAGGCATGATAATAGTTTTAGAGTAAGTCAACAGTTGGTGCCCTTTTCAGTTATTGATGTGTTCATGAGCATAGGTTTAGAAATAGGTGGTTTAGAGATTCTGTTTGATGAAGTAGTTGTTGGATTAGTTGGGGAAATGTTCAAATAAAAAACTATCACTTTGAAGGAGTTGACGGACATGTTTAATGTCATTGTGCATGATAATAACATTGATGTTGATGTAGTATGTAGGTTATATATATTAGTTTGTTTGGTTGTTTTTTTATTTTCCTAGGAAATCAAGTAATGTTTGTAACATGCCTTTTATAGTGTTAGATGACTTAGACAGTTTGTGTCTATACGATTGGTGCACCGGTGTACATAAACATATTGTACAGAATTTAAATAAATGTAAGAAGAAAATTATGAGAGGAGGAATCGTGCAGTCATTCACTCTTAGTGGCAATGTGGCAGTGTTGCAGGTAACATGATTTATAGTTTATTATTTTGATGTACTGGAGAACATTGTCAATTAAGTTTGATGAAATAATATTATGATATTGTAGGCGTGGACGGTTGAAAGACTTTCTTTGCATGGTCATGCTTCACACAGGTTTTTCCCGTGCATAATGCGATGGTTCCCTTATAAATCAAGGACCGAAAAAATTGAACATATATTTAAGACCGGAGATGTAAGTGTTTTGATATTCGTTATTTTTGATGTAAAAATCGATTGTCTTATTTGTCAAAATTTGTTGTGTGATAATGGTGCAGTTAAATCTGGAGTGGTATGTAAGAAAGGAAGATCGTCATTGCCCGAAAATCCGTGTAGCTTTCCACATGGACGACAGAGGGATGAGTGAAGGATCCTTGGCTGTAGGATCCAATGTTGAAAAAGATGATGATGAAAGCTCTGATGATGACACATGGGAAGTAGGTGCCGAGGAGAGATTGAGGAAACACAATGAAGATCTCATAGTATTGAATGCCAAGATTGGAGTTCTTACTAGGGAGTTATTTGAAATTTGTCAAACTCCAATCTTTACTGAAGAAGATGCATGTGGTACTGATGAAGAAGTTGCTGGTGGAGTTGATGAAGCACCTGAAGTTGGAGGTGACGAAGAGCCTAAAGTTGGTCGTGATTGTGGATTTGAATAACAAGGTGATGGTAATGCAGTTGATGACCCTCTACGTGCATATACAGAAGTAAGAGGGGAGGATAAAACCACATATGAAGATGAGATAGTTTCAAGAAGTCATGATAAAATTGTTTGTATTGAAATCCATGATGATGGTGATGAAGACGAATGGGAGGCCGTACCATTTGTTATCCCCCTATTGAGCAGTTTTGTTGGGGATCCAAGCAGTACTGTTGATGTAGACCAATTGTACAGAGCAGTCAACGTCAGAGAGATCACTGTATACAGGTATATGCTGTGAATTGTAGTTGTGGTTGGGGAATCTCTATTGTTTGTGATGGACTAATATTTATATGTTTAGGGTTGTATGCGAGATAATTGGGCAAACCTTGAGCACGACTTCATTTTACACTTTGGGCCCGATAAAATACGTTGATAACACGGCTAGTATTGTGACATTTCTTTGTGTTTCATGTTGTAGTTTATGTTAGTAATGTGAAAATTTTTTATTGTGTAGGTGGTGTTATTTGCTTGTACGATGTTTATGTACTTTGAGAAAAGGTTGTGCGGTGTTGTTAAGAGGATTCATTTTAGTCCATTATACTCGGTAAATAAAATTTGATATTGTATCATATATTTCATTGAAGAAATGATTTTTGATTGATGATTTTGAAATTGTCCACATCACCATATTCTTACAGATTATAGGAAATGTCCACATAATCGTCATGTTTGGATGCTTCATAACTATAACAGTTATCTGTGTTGCGATCATTTTGGACTTGGAGACATTGCCACAGCTGACTGTGTGAGTAACCTTTAATGTGCAATATTTGTCCAGTTTTGGTCGGAAATGTGTTATTGATATTGTTTTTATTGTTTGTAGTTGTTTTTTCCATTTATCCACGATGATCATTGGTGGTGTTATTCAGTGAAATTGAGTTCATTAGAGATATTTGTGCTTGACTCATTGGGTAAGGGGATCAGAGACCAGAAAAGGATAGACACACCTGTTGTCAGATTCCACATATTTCATTGTTGATGACCTTGTGATTGTCAGATAACCCTGTATTGTTTAACATTTTTTTGTATTTGTTAACTGGTAGGCTAAAAATATGGCAGCTTTTTTGCCTCTTGATGAATAGACCAGAAGGTAGTATTGGTCCTTTGACTGTTAAGCAAGCAAATATCTCATCCTAACCAAACTTGTAAGTTTATGAATTGTACTGCTGTATTATATTGTGTTGTGATGAATATATGGTGAAAAGTAATTTTATGTGGTGGGTATATTATTTCAGACATGATTGTGGAGTCATAATGTTGAAAGCAATGGAAATTTGGGATGGAGACGACAAATACAACGGAAAAAGCATGCCTCAATATACAACTGTAAGTAGCAATTGTGTGTTTGTTAAAATTATTTTGTGTTGGTTTCTAATGGGGAAAATGTTGGTTTCAGGAGGAGTTGCTTGGGATTAGAAAGAAATATGTATGTGAATGGATCTTGGACAACGAGAACATAAGACGAATGGAAGCCCTAGAGCTATATGGCATTTGTTAGGATTGCTTACACATGAACAAATTTGTCTTGTAACACAGGATGTTTATATATGTACATGTCCTAAGTTGACAATGTAGACATTGTTTTTGTAATAAGATTATTGGTTAGATTTTCAATTTAATTGTTTTGACGTTGTGTTTGTTATAATGAATAAATCTCTTATTGAAAAAATAACGCACCATTATAATAAGTATTTCAAAAGTAAGGGAGGGTTTCATAAGTGAAATTAAAGGTCATTACTGCGAGGGAGTTCAACAAGTTCTAAGTTGGGCTGGTGAAAAAAGTAAATGGTAATTGTTTACAGTGGGTTAGTAAACGATTACGCGACAATAATGTGTGTTTTGTTCACAAATTTGAATTGAAATAGTGAACCAAGGTGACTTTGGTGACCATTGGCAAAAACTATTAGTTTGACTCAGAGTTGCACTTGTGTTTGGAAGATGTTGGTGTTTTAGTGGTCTTACAGGGTAGTAGGTGATGTGAGGTGACCCCAAGTAGTGGGGAAGAACCCATTTTCAGTAAGGGAAACAACTTGGGTAAGGCCCGAGCTAGTTTGCTGAAAAACACACTGTCATAATCGTTTACACTGTCATGGTAAACGATTACGCGAGAATATTTCAGGTTTTGTACAAGAACATCAACTGCAGTAGTCAGTCAGGGTAACATGGGTGACCATTGTCAAAAATAGTTTGTTGGAGTCACATGTGCAATTGTATTTGGAAGATGTTAGTCATTGACTGTTGGTAGATGGTGCTTGGTGATGTGATGTGACTCCAAGGAGTGGAGAATTAGGCAATGTGAGTGGGGGGGACCAAGTTGTGGAAGGGTTGAGTGAGTGTGCTCAAAAAACCCATTTGTAATCGTTTACAGTGTCTTGTAAGCGATTACACGAGACAAATCTAGTTTTTGTACAGAAACTGGAACTGAAGTAGTCAGTCAGGGTAACATGGGTGACCATTGTGAAAACCAATATGTTTGACTCACACGTGCACTTGTGTTTGGAAGTTGTTAGTGTATGACTGTTTGTAGATGGTGCTTGGTAATGTGATGTGACACCAACGAGTGGGGAGTGACCCATTTTGAATGGGGGGACCAAGTTGTGGAAGGGTTAAGTGAGTCTGCTCAAAACAATCTGTTGTAATCGTTTACAGTGTCTTGGTAAACGATTACGTGAGAGCAATCCAGATTTTGTACAAAAACTCCAATTGAAGTAGTCACTCAAGGTAACATAAGTGACCATTGTCAAAATATTATGTTTGACTCACACGTGCACTTGTGTTTGAAGTTATTAGTCTTTTACTGTTGGTAGATGGCGCTTGGTCATGTGATGTGACTCCAAGGAGTAGGGAATGACCCATTTTGAGTGGGGGGACCAAGTTATGGAAGGGCTGACTCAGACTGGTAAAAAAACCGTATGGTAATCATTTACAGTGTCTTGGTAAACGATTACGCGAGAGAAATGCATATTTTGTACAGAAACGTCAACTGAAGTAGTCAGTCAGGGTAACATGGCTGACCATTGTCAAAACCAGTATGTTTGACTCACATTTGCACTTGACTAACATGGCTGATCCAATATCTTAGAGGTAGTCTTCTAGGTGATGGAGACCCAAAGGGAGCTTGAAGTCTAGAGTGGTAGCCAAAAAAGAAAGGAGAGAAACACCTTGGGAGGAAGCTTTGATTTGGTTGTAATTTTTTGGCTTTGTAATCTTTCTTGTTTTTTTTTTCTCTTGTAACTCATGGCCTTATTAGGTGTATTAGGGGAGTCTTTGGTGCTCAATCCCATCTCCTAACAAGAACCTTTATTTCATAGTAATTTTCTCTTTTTTAGTTGGTTGGTTGGAGGAACCAAAGTTCTTCTAACTTAATCATTAGGTCACATAGCTAGTTTATTTGCTTTCTTTAATTATGATAGCTTAGTATGTGTCAACTTTAATATCAACTTTAGTTCCCTTTGAGAAATTTGGTTCAAGAGTGCCTAAGGTAAACTTTGGCTAGAAAAGGTTTAGTATTTATGAAATCCATTGTGATTCACCTCCTTTTCTTGGAAGTGAACTTGGGTGTCTTTTGCGTCCTTAAGTCTCTTAAGAAACTTTCTTTGAAATTTAAGTATTTGTTTGTTGCAATGCACCTTTTTTTAACACCTTTAAGGAGAAAGTAGAAGAGAGAAAGTAAGAACAAAGAGAAAGTAAAAAGAGAGAAAAAGGAGGAGGAAATAAGAGGAGAGTATGAAGAGAAAAAGATAAAAGAAAGGAATGAGAAAGAAAAGAGAGAAAAAGAAGAGATTGAGATAAAAGAAGAAGAGGAAGAGTTACTAATGCCCCCTACCACTCCCACAATTAAGGTTGAGACTAAGATGATGAAGGGAGCTTTACAATCCTTGAACTTTTCTGAATACATCCAACCATCTTTCATAAGTCCATATTTTACTTTTGAAATTACAACTTCTTTTTCACCTTCCATTATTTTTAACTCCTCAAATTTTTCCAAATCAAACTTTGAGTTGATGTTACCTTTTATGATACAATAACTCAAAGTAAACACAAACAATTTTGTGGAGTAGACCTTCCAAATTTTCAAGAAAATTCTTTTAAAATTAGCATAAGGTTTTATTTAAATCTTTCATCTAGATACATGTTGTTTGTGGCACATAAGATTATTGGTTTTGAGTTTGATGAAACTTGCATATGGATCTTTGATCCTGGTGGAAAGATACACAAATTAACCAATAATAAAAAAAAGTTTTTGTCATTGTCAATACCCAATTTCGTCCAAATAGATAAAAACGTCCAGAATTAAGAAGAAATAAAAAAGGGATTTTTGTTGTTATTTTCTTTTCTTTTTTGATTATTTTTCTACTTTTTGTGTTTTTATTTTCTTCTCCTATATTTATTATTATGTTTTAATTTTTATCCTTTGTTTTTATCTTTTATTTTTATTTTATTGTGTTTACTTTTATTTGTTTGGTATTATATTATTTTTTTTATCTATGTATATATTTATTTTTATTTGTTTTAATTATCAAAGTTTTTCCATTTTATTTTTTTTATTTATTTATTTGTTTTTTCTTAGACTTAGGAAAGTAATATTTTTTTAAGTGATATATATGCATTGCTAACAAAAAAAGAAAAAAATAACACAAAGAAGATCCACATCAGGGGATATGTCCAAAAAAACAACAACAAAACAATACAAGGAAAATCTCATATTAGGGGATGTGTCTCAGCTCCTGGGAAGCAGTGCACAACAAGCTTGATGTTTCTTTAAATTTGTTTCATCACAAAAGGGACAGATCGCACGGAGGAGAACGGGAAAGAGAAAGAAAATTCAATCAGAGAGAATAAAGAGACTAGAGCGAAAAGAAAAGTTTTTTCTCTGTGAAGCCGCAACGATGAGTCTTCGTATCTAAGCTCTTTGGTCTCACTCACATATAAGAATGCATGTTCACTGTGAATAAATGATGTTTGATCGATGTTTATAGATGTGGTTGTTCTCTTGTGCCATCGTCTTTTAATCAAAACTTCGTTCAAAATGCGATTTCAATGCCCACAAGATTCACCAAGCGTAATTAACAATAGTTAAAAAAAACTTGAACTGAAAGTTAGAGAAAATAGCCATATACTCATTGAACAGATACCTCTGGAGGAGCCAATTTCCTCCATCAAGCATACCAAAGGAATCTACCATTCCCCAACCTATATCTTCATTTTCCTAGTCTTTGCCCACGATAACAACAATGACTCCAACCTTTGTCTCCCTCCCTCGCAAGTCACCGTCAACCGCTTGGATTCTCCACTCCTCTTATCAACGTGCACACACCCGCAACCACCCCAACAAACATAACCCATCGTCCATCCCTTATTGTTGTAACTCCCATTCGTCTTCCATTCCTGCAAGAAAAGGATTCATCCAAATGCCCACCCCGAATCAATCAACACTAAACTAATCAATAGGGTTGGGCATAGTTTATTAAAAAAACTTAAACTATAGTTTATTTGTACTGTTTTAAACTTAAAAAACTTAAACTAATTTTACTTAAAACTAATTATACTTATTAATAGTTCAGTTTAAAAATACTGAACTGTTTTTATTCTAGTACTGTTAACCAGTTAACTGTGTTTCAGTTTCCCAATTCTTTTTCTTAATCACAATTTCTCTCAAAATTAGGTTTTCTTTTCCCTTTCTCCATCATAGTTTTCGCTTGCCGTCGTTGAAGGTTTCTGAAGGTTCGTTGCTGACTTGTTGTAGTCAAAGACTCGCCATTCTCTCGTTACTTCTCGTTCGTCAAAGGTTCGCTCGCCGCCATTGAAGGTTCTCGAAGGTTCGTTGCCGTTGAAGACTCTTTGTAGTCAAAGACTCACTGTCGTCGAAGACTTGCCACTTTTGAAGGCTTTGCCGCACTCTGCCATCTCCAAACTGTTGTCGAAGACTCGCCCTCGTCAAAGGTGAGTTTACCAGGCTGCTGTGAACTTTTGGTGTGAACCCTAGTCGCATTGTTCGATGTGATTTTCAGCATTTTTTTACCTTGGCGTATTTGTGTCTTGTTTAGCTTTTCACAGATTGAATCCATGCTCTCCCAATATTTTTTCTCTGTGTTGATTGTTACCATCTGGTATGACTGTTGTATGTTACCACTAAATTTTCATCTCGTAGCTACTGTTTTATTTAATTGAATGTTTGTTTTTTTATATGTATGAGAATACAAGAAATGGTATGGTTGTGTCCCTGTTGGTTCACGAGACAGAGAAAGTAGCCACAGAATCTGTGGGCATAATATACAAGACACGACCCTGCTGGATTCACATGAGAGCTACCATAAACTGTGTTAGCATTACCTGTTTGGATATGAATTCCAAGCTGCAACGTGTGAATATTTTACTATTATAATAAATGGTCTAGGGAGTTTAATATGATGGGTTATGTTGTTTAGGAGATAAGCATATGATAAAACAGAGACAAAATAACAAATTGTTGCAGAAATGACACTTATTCTCACTTCACAGTTTAAAGCTAAAACAAGAATATTTTCAGCCGAGTATAAACAAAATGGTGTTAATACATCTTTTTTTTGGACAAAATATTATGATTATTTATGTTCTAGATATGATAAATCAATAGGCACAACTTTACTAAACCTTTGAATTACCTTCCACTTATTTGTTGTTAGTTTTAACTTTGGTTGTGTTGTGTCAAAGTTAACATCCATGTACATATGTTTTTTTTATCAGCATATATATATATATATATATATATATATATATATATATATATATATATATATATATATATATATGGAACAATTGGGTGCCGCAACCTTCATACAAAAGCATGATTAAAACCTCTATTTGATATCAAAATATCCCTATCTTATACTTATCTAGTCTATTCTTGATATATACATGAAAACAGATGGGAATAAAAAATATTGAATTAAATCATTAATGTGCAGCATCAGTCTTTATGGTGTTGTTACCATCGCTTGAGATTGTGCATATTAACATATTAAAAACTAGCTCAATTTCAAAAATGAGTGTAGTAAGCTTTAAACAAAGTGAATCTCATTAAATGTCATTTGATTGTACATTGCAGCAACATATTGATCCAATTTTCATTTGCAGAAATTGAAAAAAAAAACTCTAGAGTAAATAACGTAAGTCAAGGGTTGGTTTTTTTATCACTCTGTCTTCTATTCAGTTTATTTGATGTTCATGTTATTATAGTCAAAATGAACACATATACTTTGAAAATGTGACATACTGGTCGAAATTTACTAGTATGATAAAATTAATTTTTTTTAATATAAATTCGAAAACAGATTCCCAGTAATTGCTCACTTACCCTGTAAACTCTAAATTATATCATACCCATAGCACTGTATACTTCCACTGTATGGGCAACTCAATTTACAGTGATCACAATATGCATACCCATAGCACTGTATATATAAAAAGTAGAAGCAGGTCAAGTAGTTCATTTTGTTTACAGTGGAACACTATAAAATTGCCTTTTGAAATACATTTAAAATTAAATACTTTAAGTAGAGAAGAAACTTTTGAAATAGATAAAAACTGGATTAGACAAGATTATGAAGCTAATTTTAATAAAGAAAGGATACATTGGTATTATAAAACATTTACAAAACAACAAGTAGAAAATTTTAGAGAAAAATTTTATAAATACCACATAAAGAACCTATAAAACTAATATATAAGTTATTCAACGTACCACATAAAGAATTAGATTCATTAAGATTAAAAAACGATATAGATTTAAAAATAGAAGAATTGAAAAAGAAATTAGATAGGCTAAATAAACCATCAGCGAATACATTAGAAGTCTATAAATTAAAAACATATCCAAAGCTTATAAACTATTATCATCATCTTATGACTGCTGATGTGCAGTCTGCTGATCTACTCTATTTCTTTTTATTTCTATTGGGTCCTCTTTTCTCTTCCTATTGTTAACTCAAAATCTAAATAGATATTAATCTTTTTTTATCTAACTAGTATGTTTGAAATTATTGGGTGAGTACAAACTGACTAGGTACTTTAACAGTTAACTAGATACGTAATATCATCATCATTTAGATAAATTTGCCTTTTGTTTGATTGATCTCTTAATTAATGTAGTGACGTGAACCTCACACCAAATACTTCTAGAATGGATTATTTACCTCCTTGTATCGGTTCATCGTCAACTGAGAATAGTAAGGGTCGATCAGATGTGTGGGGACATTTTACTAAACAAAAACCACATTCTGAGAAGAAGGCCAAATGCAATTATTGTGGTGATTTGATTAAATATTTGGCTGGAACAAGTGGGATAAGGAATCATTTGGCGAGATGTAAAGAAAATCCTAATAGAGAAGCATTCAAAAGGCAAAAGCTTTCATCATCAATTGTAGAAGTTAGTGTTAGCCCTTCACCAACTATTTCTAAATTTGACCAAAATGCATCTCGAATGAAGTTGGTGAAGATGTTTGTGAAGTCTGAGCTTCCTTTTCGATTTGTGGAAAATGAGGACTTCCGTGACTTTGTATGGTCCTTGCAACCACGATTTGAAGTCCCATCCCGCACTACATTGAGGCATGAAATATGGGAACTCTATGAAGAGGAAAAAGCAATGTTCAAAATGTTTCTATCAAAGTAGTGTGAGAGGGTTTGTTTAACTACAGACACATGGACATTAATCCAAAACCTAAATTACATGAGTTTAATAGCTCATTTTATTGATCATGATTGGAAACTTCAAAAGAAAATTTTGAATTTTTCTCAAACAACGGGACATTCATGAGAGCTCATTGCTAAACATGTTGAGGCTTGTTTGAATAATTGGGAGTTGAAGCGAGTCCTTAGCATCACAGTGAATAATGCTAGCGCAAATGATGTTGGGGTCTAGTACCTTAAAAGAAGAATGTTATCATGGAATTGTCTTGTGTTGAAGGGAGAATATGTTCATATGCATTGTTGTGCTCATATATTAGGTTTGATTGTGAAGGATGGCTTAAAAGAGATAAAAGATTCAATTTCAAAAATCCGGAGTGCAGTTAAATATGTGAAATCTTCTCCTGCTAGATTTGCTAGATTCAAGGCATGTGTTGAACAAGAGGGAATTACTTACAAAGGTATTGTTTGTCTTGATGTTGAAACTAGGTGGAATTCAACTTACTTAATGTTAGAGGCCAGCTTGAAGTATAAAGATGCCTTTGTCTTGCTAGATATGCAAGATAAGAAATTTGGGGTTGAAATGGCAAAAAGTAATGATGGTGTGCCATTAGAAGAATATTGGGAATATGCGAGGTCTATTCTACCATTTTTAAAGATATTTTATGACTCTACCCTACGCATTTATGTTCATCTTATGTCACGAGTCATATGTATATGAAGGAGGTGTTTGGAATTGGTAAAAGGATTCGACAATATTATGAGAGTAGTGATGTGAGCATAAAATTGATGGTAATGAGGATGAAGGGCAAGTATGAAAAATATTGGGGAAATCCTAATGGAATTAATATCTTATTATTGATTGTTGTTGTGCTTGACCCTAGGAGTAATTTGGATTTTGTTAATTACTTCATTGACTACCTCTTTGAATCTAGTATGGCCAGTGAATTGAAATCAAAATTATTGTCATCTTTAAAAACACTTTATGAACAATATCAAGGTATGGAGGAGGGTTCTCAAAGTAGCCAACAAGAATCTCAACTAGATGATGATGATCCTCATGGCATGAGTTTCTACCTAAGAGCTACAGGACGTAGATTTGATTATATATCAGAGCTTGATAAATACTTGAGAGAGGATCCTGAACCTTATATGAAGTCAGTTGAGCTTGATATTTTACATTGGTGGAAAGTCAACTCGACTAGATTTCCTATCCTTGCGAACATGGCTCGAGAGGTGTTAGCCATTCCTATCTCTACCGTAGCATCAAAGTGTGCATTCAGTACAGGAGGAAGCGTGGTTAGTCCTTATCGTAGTTGCCTAACGCCCAAAATAGTGGAAGTGCTTGTTTGCACACAAGATTGGTTAAAAGGAACACCTTTCTCTATACTTTTTGATGAGGATCCTAAAGAACTTGATAAATTTGAGCAAGGTGAGATTATATGACAAATTTATATACTTTTTAATTTATATTTTAAGTGTTAAAAAATTATGAAATATTTTATTTTATTTTTGTAGAGATAACCTCTCAAGATGAAGTGGGACCTTTAAGTGTTGCTATTAATTTGGATGATTGAAGTTTTGCCACAATTTGTTAGTTATCTAAAGTACATGTGCGTAAGACTATAACCTTAATGCTTTGTTTTCATGTTGTTTTGTCTTGGAAATAGTACACAAATGCTCAATATTGTTTTTCAATGCTTTGCTACAGGATGATTCATACATTGAAAGCTACATAAGCACCATCGGAGTTGATTTTGTGAGTACAATATAACACCATTTTAACTTGTCATTTCAAACTGTTGCTCAATTGATAATTACATTTTACTTTGTGTAGAAAATTTGGGACCAGTCAACTTCATCTTGACAAGTTCTAAGAATTGATAAGAAATGGAATATTTGTTTATGTTTTTGCAATTGTGGCTGCAAGGAGGAGGAACAAGGGTGATTGAGTGGGACAATAATCTTTTCTTAATTGAAATAGAGTTACTATTTGGGCACAGGGGAAGAGCTGGCCTTCTTGCCAGCTGTAATTCTGGGGGTAAGGAAAATAGATTGATAAAATTGTACCTCCATCTTTGATTTGGGCTGGTGTTTTGGGCGGGGTAGGGCTGATCAAATTAACTGGTTGTAAATTAAGTTAACCATAACTGAATATAACCTTTTTCATGTTATCTGGTTAACTGAAAACAACTATAAAATGTCTGAGCTCACGTGTAAAGAGTTGTATTCAATATGATCACATAAAGGGCAATAATAACTATGCATATGGTTCTTCATTGTCTGCAATATGGTATTAATTATGAGGGGTAAATATAGAGTGAACTGAAATCGGTGAACTTGATTTGGCAGGGTGTCCCTTTACTATATGTTCCACTTGAGGCAATAATGTCTGAGTTCTATGGTAAAAGTGAACGTCTTCTAGGGAAAGTGTTTTCGCTTGCAAACAATCTTCCAAATGGTGCTATTATATTTCTAGATGAGGTAACAAAACGAGGAATGTTGATATAGAGTTTCTTTTTTTCACTTGTTGATTTTCTGGAAAACTACTTTACGTATTGTTTGTGTTTTTACATTTGTGGATACAGATTGATTCTTTTGCTGCTGCACGTGACAATGAAATGCATGAAGCTACACGCAGAATATTGTCAGTCTTGTTGAGACAGGTTAATCTTGTTGGTTACTGCTTTATGATACATGTGATGGCGTGTTAATACCTTTTGTATTTAGAAAAGGATTATGTGCTGGAGTTTTGAAGTTCTATTTTGTATTGAAGAGTTTATAAAGACTTATTTTCAATTTGTAAGTTTTATTTAGCATTATATTATATGTACTCGTCAAGATTGATTTATGATATGTTCTTTGATTTTTATTAATGATGCTTTTCTCATGTTTAATTTACAGGATGAAGTGCAGTTTTATTAATGCAATTTTACTAGTTAGTGTTGTAGTTGTTAGTGTTGTATAGTTAGTGTAGTTCTTCGTTAAAATTAGTATAATTCAGTTCAAAATTTGTATAGTTAGTAGTTCAGTTCAGTTTATAGTGTAGTTTAGTACAGTTAAGTATAGTTCAGTTTAGTACAATTTAATAAAACAAAAGCAATTCAGTTCAGTTTTTCTGAACTATTTTTTAGTGCAGTTTAGTTTTTCTGAACTAGTTTTTAGTTCAATACAATTTTTAGTAGTGCAGTGTAGTTTAGTTTGATTTGCCCACCCCTACTAATCAATAATAAAAATGATGGGAAGAAAAGAAGAGAAAGTAGTGTTGCGGGAGACGTTTGGCATTTAAGAAACGAGCTCTCGAAGGTGGAAGGAAGTGATGAAGAAAAATGGTGTGATTTCGTAGATGAGGCGGTAATGGCGGGACATAGTGAAGGTGTGTTTGAAATGGGTGAAGAACCGAAGCCTCGACCACAACTCGACAAGGAAACTGATCTCAAAGTGGCATGTCTCCTCAAAGACGCTATCAATCGCTCCTCCACCGCCTTCCTCACGGCCAAATCCGTCGCAGACTGGCAGAAGCTCCTCGGCCTCACCGTCCTCATCTTCCGTTCCTCCGCCGGATCCGGCGCTGCGTTCCATGACGTCTCCTCCCTCATCCTCCGCTTCCCTCCCAACTTCCAGCACCAGTTCAGCACCAAGGCACAACGCAACTGCAGCAACATCGGCGTCGTGCAAATCATAGCTGCTTCGTGGTCCAATGAGAACGAGGTTGTACAGTTAAATCATAGTTCTTATTCTTTGTTTTGAAATTTGGTTCAAGCAAAACGATCCGACGCCAAGACTGGTTCGGAGAAGCAGTGGCGTGGTGGCCGGTTCAAAGAAGCAGTGGCGCTGTGGCTGGTTCAGAGAAGTAGTGGCGCGGTGGCTGGCTCGAAGAAGCGACGACCTTGGCTTGGTGGTAGCGGCAACTTGTGTGACGAGCGACAGCGTGTGCGACGTCTTGCGCCATGATCCATGGCGTTCGGAGAAGGAGGCATGAGTGTACTGGCAACATTTGATCTCGTCGGAATCAGGGAAAACTCATCCTAGGGAGTGTGTTCTTTTTCACTCACAAGAAGAGGAAGAGAGGGCGGTGACGGTGTTGGTCGCCGTTGGTTTCGATTGGTGGAAGGCCGTGGCATGGTGGCCAGTTCTGGCTGAGGCGGCGGCGAACCTCCGGGAGGGGAAAGAGATGCTGAACCCCTAGGGATTTCTAGACAAAAATTGGGCCAAACCCTAGAACAAAAAAGAGAGATAGATATTTTTCCTTGCACCCCTATTCTCCCTTTTCACACTCCTTTTCGCTTGGGCTTTGGCCCAGTCCGTTATTAGAAAGAAAAGTGGTTTAGACACCCGCATTTTCACTTGGTGGACAATGGCTCCTCTTTGAACGTCATGCCAAAGGCGACATTAGAGAAGTTACCCTGTGATGGAATGCATATGAAGCCAAGCTCTATGATTGTGAGGGCGTTCGACGGCAGTAAGAGGGAAGTGATGGGAGAAGTGAAACTACCGATCCAAGTCGGTCTGTGCGTCTTTCAAGTGACATTCTAAGTCATGGATATCCTCGCGGCCTATAGCTGTCTGTTGGGTCGCCCATGGATCCATTCTGCAGGAGTGGTTTCTTCCACACTACACCAGAAGCTGAAATATGTCATGGGAGATAAATTGGTGATAGTATTAGGAGAGGAGGATCTCCTTGTGAGTGGGCCATCGTCCATACGCTATATTGAGGCGGCTGAGGAAGCTCTCGAGACAACTTTCCAATCATTAGAGATTGTAGGAAATGCTTATGTGGAGCCATTCCTAGTAAGCCCGCATATGTCGCGTGCTTCTATTATGATGGCCAAAGTCTTGCTAAAAGAAGGTTATACGCATGGTAAAGGTTTAGGCAAGCATGGACATGGGCGTGTTTTCCCTCTGGAGGTTGTTGAGAATAAGAACAGATATGGCCTAGGGTACAAGCCCACCAAAAAGGATAGGAAAAGGCTGATAGGAGAAAGGAGAGAGCGTAGTCTGGCTCGTGTAGAAAGACGCGAACCCAAGATGGAAAAGATTCGTATTGGTGACATCAAGGAGAACTTTTGCAGTGCTGGATGGGTCAACACTGGCCAAATAGCAGTCGTGGAGAATGAAGAAAGATTTGAAAGCTCAAGTTTCGTGTGGGCCTGCTCCCCAGATGCACCACTCAACAATTGGGAAACCCTGGATTTACCCGTGATGCTTAACTTGAATAAAATGTAATAGTCTTAATTAATCCTATAGCTTTACCCGGGGCTTTAGGATTCATGACTTACGGGTTGACGTTTAGTTTTTGTGCTTAGTGTGATAATAAAGTCGTGTTTGTTCATGTTTTTATCATCATTTGGCATTCTTCGTCATTCTTCCTGTTTATTTATTCTTTTTCCAATAATTAAATTATGCAGACATGACGATGAATGTTTTGAAAATAACAATGTCGATACTCCTAATTTTGAGCACCCTGTCAATAATACGAAAGATGATTGTGAAGATGATCTGGGACCCTCTCCAAAACTATTGAGATTAGTGGAACAAGAGTCTAAAGAGATAAAATCCCACCAGGAAGAGATTGAAATACTCAACTTAGGAGATGAAGATGAGATAAAAGAGGTGAAAATCGGTACTAGCATGAAAGCAAAAGTGAGAGAAGAGTTGTGTGTCATATTGAAGGAGTTTAAGGATGTGTTTGCTTGGTCGTATAATGATATGTCTGGTCTGGATACTGACATTGTGCAACATAAGCTCCCACTTAAGTCGGAATGCCTCCCAGTCCATCTAAAGTTAAGAAGAACGAAACCAGAAATGTCCTTGAAAATCAAGGAAGAGGTACAGAAACAATTCGATACAGGATTTCTGGCTGTGGCAAGATATCCACAATGGGTAGTAAACATTGTACCAGTGCCTAAGAAAGATGGTAAAGTTTGAATGTGTGTTGATTATCGTGATTTGAACCGTGCAAGTCCAAACGATAATTTTCCATTACCGCACATCGACACTTTAGTTGATAATACGGCCAAGTTTTTGCTATTCTCATTCATGGATGGTTTCTCAGGATATAATCAAATCAAAATGGCGTCGGAAGATATGGAAAAGACAACCTTTATCACGTTGTGGGAAACGTTTTGTTATAAGGTGATGTCATTTGGGCTCAAGAATGTTGGGGCAACATATCAAAGGGCGATGGTAGCACATTTTCATGACATGATGCATAAGGAGATCGAAGTTTATGTGGATGACATGATTGCGAAGTCCGAATCTGAAGAAGAACACATTCTCAACTTGAAGAAATTATTTGAGAGATTGAGAAAGTATAAGCTCAGGTTAAACTCCACCAAATGCACGTTTGGAGTTAAATCTGGGAAGTTGTTGGGATTTGTGGTTAGCCAAAAGGGGATAGAAGTTGATCCTGACAAGGCGCGAGCGATAATAGAAATACCTGTGCCTAGAACAGAAAAGGAGGTTCGAGGTTTTCTCAGTAGACTGAACTACATTGCTAGATTCATCTCCCAATTAACCGCTACTTGTGAACCAATGTTCAAGTTGTTACGAAAGAATCAGGTTGTAGTTTGGAATGAGGATTGTCAAACGATACCTGCAAGACCCTCCTGTATTACGTCCACCTAAACGAGGAAGACCGCTCATTTTGTATTTGACTGTATTAGCTAAGTCAATGGGTTGCTTGTTGGGTCAGCACAATGAAGCTGGGAAGAAAAAGCATGCTATATACTACTTCAGCAAAAAATTCACAGATTGTGAACAAAGATATTCATCGTTAGAATGAACTTGTTGTGCACTGGCATGGGCGGCTCATCGCTTAAGGCAATACATGCTGAGTCACTCTACCTGGTTGATATTCAAGATGGACCCTATCAAGTTCATTTTCGAAAAGCCTGCTCTTACTGGAAGGATAACTCGGTGGCAGATGATGTTGTCAGAGTATGACATCGTGTATGTTACTCAGAAATCAGTCAAAGATAGTGCTCTAGCGGAATACTTGGCTCACCAACCCATTAGTGATTATGTTAATCTCTTTGGCAAGTGCACCAAATCGTTCAAGTAATAAACTGTGGTAAGACCAGATATCGTTTTCCCAAGAAACTCGTAATACTAGAAAATTGTGCGATTAACAACTCATCTAGACTCAAGAACAACTCATCATTTAAGAATATGTGCAAAAAGATAAATTCACAAGTAATTACAAGGTTGGACTGTGGTATTGAAGGCACTTGGAAATGGAAAAGACTAGAAATGGTATGAAATGACATTGTTAAGGTTAGTTTTCACTAATGCATTCTTGTGTATAACCAATTTCATCTCCTCTCTATCAATTTACTAAAGTCAATCCACTAAAACACTCTAGCCCTAATCCCTTAGGTGAAAGAGCCTAGGTTTTCCTTATCAAACTCCAATTCCTTGGACAATCTAAGACAACATGTGAATCATATCCCATCCCTGGCTCAATGACCCATAAGGACTCTTGTTTCAGTTCAAGATTTCATATCCCATCCCTGGCTCAATGAAACCCCAAAATCAAGTCATGAACGTCCCCATTACATGCAAGCTTTAAGATCGGAAACAAGAATACTAATAATAGATAGAAAAGGCATTTATAAATATGAAACAATCATTCATTACACAAGAGTTCATAGGCTACATCTAACCCTAACAAGATGAATCTGGTTCTCCATTTCCATGGAGAACCCTAAAGCTTACAAACATGGAAGATGGAAGAAGAAGGAGACCCAAAGGAAGAGGAGGAGATGTTCCCACGAGCTCCTCTCGCCCTCCATGAGCCCCAGACGTGAAATCGCACCTCCAAAGAACCAAAGATCCTTTTTTCTTTCTGCCTCGTGAGTATATATACTGCCCGAATTCTTGCTTAAGCTAAATTATTCTCGCTTAAGCTAAATTATTCTCGCTTAAGCGAGAATAAACTTCTTGAAGAAGATTGTCATTCTCGCTTAAGCTAAATTATTCTCGCTTAAGCGAAAATGACTTTTAAATCAATGACTTCTTGGATCACCGAGGCTCTTCAATGTAATGGAGGATCTTCCTAACATCAAAATAGATCAAAAAATAAGGGATTAGAGTATTATTTACGTAATGTAGCTCAAAATATAGATAAATACTAAAACTAAATAAAAGAGAGGATTTAAGCAAGTAATAAGCTAAAGAAGAGTTGATTTTGCTACTAAAATGATGCTTAGATAATGGTAAGACTTAGCATTATCAAATTATAAGCCAATGCAACCTGAATTTCCCGATGAAGACATCATGGCTCTATTGGAAGAGAATAGAAAAGACCAAAATGAAAAAGCATGGACGGTATTATTCGATGGAGCCTCGAATGTGATGGGACACGAAATAGGGGCAGTGCTTATCTCCCTAAAGCATCAGTACGTACCAATGACAGCAAGGTTGTGTTTTAATTGCACGAATAACATCGCAGAATATGAGGCCTGTGCCATGGGTATTCGAACGACAATCGAATCTAAGGCAAGAATCTTGGATGTATATGGAGATTCAGCTTTGGTCATCCATCAACTGAAAGGAGAATGGGATACTAGGGATATAAAATTAATTCCTTACCAAGCTTACATCAGGGGATTAATGGAGTAGTTCGATTCCATCACGTTTAACCACATACCTAGAGAAGATAATCAATTGGCAAACACGTTGGCTACCTTGCCGTCAATGTTCAAAGTTGACCAAGATGCAGAATTACCAATGATTGAAATGAAGAGCCATGCAGAGCCAACATATTGCCATTTCATTGAGGAGGAGTTAGATGGTAAACGTTTGTATTTTGATATCAAGCATTATCTTAAGACTAGAGAATATCCTGAGAAGGTGTCCGAAAACGATAAAAGGTCGCTAAGGAGATTGACTGGCAGTTTTATCTTAAATGGGGACATTTTATACAAGAGAAATCATGACATGGTTCTCCTCATATGCGTGGATGCAAAGGAAGCCGAGCTGATACTGGAAGAAGTTCACGAAAGTACCTTTGGCACACACATGAATGGACATTTAATGGCTAGGAAGATATTAAGAACTGGTTATTTTTGGTTGACCATGGAAAATGATTGTTGCACACACGTGAGAAAGTGCGAGAAATGTCAGAAATATGCAGATAATATCAACGTGCCACCTACGACCCTAAGCGTGTTGTCTGCACCGTGGCCATTTTCAATGTGGGGAATAGATGTCATTGGAGCCATAGAGCCGAAGGCGTCAAACGGGCATCGTTTCATACTAGCCGCAATCGATTATTTCACAAAGTGGGTTGAGGCTGCTTCTTATGCCAACGTGACTAGAAAGGTGGTGATCAGGTTCATAAAAAAGGAGTTGATCTGTAGATATGGGCTCCCTAACAAGATCATCACTGATAATGCCACAAACCTGAACAACCGAACGATGGTAGAGTTATGTGAAGAGTTCAAAATTCATCATCATAATTCTTCCCCTTATCGTCCAAAGATGAATGGGGCAGTAGAGACTGCTAATAAGAATATCAAGAAAATTGTGCAAAAGATGGTGGTCACCTATAAAGATTGGCACGAAATGCTTCCTTTTGCTTTACATGAATATCGCACATCGGTACAAACATCAACTGGGGCAACACCTTTCTCGCTTGTGTATGGGATGGAAGCAATACTTCCATTTGAGGTGGAAATTCCATCCTTACAAGTGTTGATGGAAACCCAATTAGAGGAAGCTGAGTGGGTTCAGGCCCGATTCGACCAACTCAATCTCATTGAAGAAAAAAGGTTAACAGCAGTGTACCATAGACGATTGTACCAAGGAAGAATGAAAAAGGCATTTGACAAAAGGGTGCACCCAAGAAAGTTTCATGAAGGCGAGCTGGTGTTGAAGAAGATTTTGCTCATACAAAAGGATCATAGAGGCAAGTGGACCCCAAATTATGAAGGGCCATTTGTGGTAAAAAAGGCATTCTCTGATGGGGCACTAATTCTCACAAGGATGGATGGAGAGGAGTTACCGCTACCGGTTAATTCTGATACGGTCAAAAATTATTATGCATGATGATTCTGTGATAGGGAACATTGTTAAGGGATATTGATGTTGTCTTGAAAGCTTGTTGTATTCTGTGTTATTTCATATCGCGTTGAACTTTTAGGTAAATAAGGGAAAATGAAAATAATGCATGTTAATAAAAGCATCACGGGTATATTCGGTCAACACAAGCTCAGTCCTGAAGGATGTCGTGAAAAACAAAAAGAAAAAAAAGAGGCGAAAAAGAAAATCACATGTTGAACCCGTTGTCAATAAAGTCTGTCAAGGGCATAGTACTTTCGAAAAGAAAAAGCAAACAAAGTTTTCAAAAATACCGGTGTTGAGTCTTTTCCTGATTCATAGTTTTGGAGGTAACTAATGTTCTTTTCCTACTAAAGCATTTGCATTCATATTACTTGAACCCCTAACTTTTTTCGTTCCCCTTTAAAACAAAGGATGTTCATGAATATAATAATGAGACAGTTTTCATCATGGGACACGTGCCCATTGATTTCGTTGATCGGGGAGATAAAAATATATTCTAAAGAAAAAAGAAGAAAAAGAAAATGAAGCTGATGTGCCAATCGCTGTAGAGTTTCACTTCAGGTTTAAGGTCGGGGGAAGTAAGGCAAGCAAGCTTCAGAGTGACGTGTGGCCATTTTTTTTCTCCACTCAAATGATGAAAGAAATTTATCCAATTGCACCCCCTTTAAGCCATGAATTAATTTTTTTTTCATCACCCAAAATCATTAGCATATCGATGTCAATCCAAAGGAACGTCAAGGGCATCCAAGTCAAGGAGAAGATTTGTAGAAAAAGGAAATAAAAAAAGAAAAGTTTCAAAAATGGCCACAACAGGGGCAAGGAAACGAAGGAAAAAAAAAGGGAAAAGAAAAAGGAAAAACAAAAAATGAAAAATAAAAGGATGCCCGAAGTTCCAAACTCCTAGACACAGTTGACTCGAGACCTTGCAGATGATTCTTGTTAAGACAATTCACCGTCAAACACTTTTTTGGGCCTTCATTATCCGTTTCTTTCAAAACCCTTTGACCTTTACCCACGGTACAAGCCAATTAAAGTCCACGCCGACTGAAGGATGTTTATCCTGACCTTTCTCACGAACTTAACTCTGGAACAAAATGATGTGGTGAACGACACAATCACTAGAAAAAAAAGGGAAAACATCGAAATAAAAACAATAAAAATGTGTAAGGTCTCCCCGTCAACCGTCATGTCAAGAGAGAATCATCGAACTGAGGCAATCCTTTTACCCAAATCTTTCCACCTCTCCAAATCACATTTACTGTGCACAATAAAGTTAGGGCAATCCTATGAACCCTGGATGTTAAAATATTGACGACATCCCCCAGATGGGGAGAGCACGAAAGATATTGTTGCCCACAAACCATCATTCAGCCATCCATTTTTCATAACTATTTCTCACACTTTCCTAGGTTCAAGCTAGTTTGGATTGCAAAAGGTGATGAGGGAATTTGAACTAATTGTTACACTCTTTTCCTTTTCATCAAAGGACTCACTGTCTCTCGACATTATATTCAATGAATGCATTTTGAATGTACATCAAATTTAACAACAATATTGTTACACCTCATTCATTAATCCATAGGGTTGTTACACCCTCCACGAGGTTGTTATACCTAGTTCATTCATCCATAGGGTTGTTACACCCTCCACAAGGTTGTTACACCCTCCACGAGGTTGTTACACCCTCCACGAGGTTGTTACACCTCATTCACTTATCCATAGGTTTGTTACACCCTCCACGAGGTTGTTACACCTCATTCATTCATCCTTAGGGTTGTTACACCTTCCACGAGGTTGTTACACCTCATTCATTCATCCATAGGATTGTTACACCCTCCACGAGGTTGTTATACCTCATTCATTCATCCATAGGGTTGTTACACCCTCCACGAGGTTGTTACACCTCATTCACTTATTGATAGGGTTGTTACACCCTCCACGAGGTTGTTACACCTCATTCACTTATCCATAGGCTTGTTACACCCTCCACGAGGTTGTTACACCTCATTCATTCATCCATAGGATTGTTACACCCTCCACGAGGTTGTTATACCTCATTCATTCATCCATAGGGTTGTTACACCCTCCACGAGGTTGTTACACCTCATTCACTTATTGATAGGGTTGTTACACCCTCCACGAGGTTGTTACACCTTATTCACTTATCCATAAGCTTGTTACACCCTCCACGAGGTTGTTACACCTCATTCATTCATCCATAGGGTTGTTACACCCTCCACGAGGTTGTTACACCTCATTCATTCATCCATAGGGATGTTACACCCTCCACGAGGTTGGTACACCTCATTCACTTATTCATAGGGTTGTTACATCCTTCACGAGATTGTTACACCTCATTCATTCAGCCATAGGGTTGTTGCACCGTCCGTGATGTCTGCACACCTCAATTCTCTTAGCCCTATTCATTTTTTGTTTAAATTTCCCTGTTGTTCCTTGTTCATTTTGAAATCCGGACGAAATTAGTGTTTCTTTCTTTATTTAGCTTTTACTCCAATAATACAAAAATATTAAATTTTCATATTATTCAGTAATATCTAAGTAAAGAGGGGCAGCTGTCAATACCAAATTTCGTTCGGATAGATAAAAACGTTCAGAATTAAGAAGAAATAAAAAAGGGATTTTTGTTATTATTTTCTTTTCTTTTTCGATTATTTTTAATATTATTATTTTTCTACTTTTTTTGTTTTTATTTTCTTCTCCTATATTTATTATTATGTTTTAATTTTTATCCTTTGTTTTTATCTTTTATTTTTATTTTGTTTTAATTTTTATCCTTTGTTTTTATCTTTTATTTTTATTTTGTTGTGTTTATTTTTATTTGTTTAGTATTATATCATTTTTTTATCTATATATATATATATATATATATATATATATATATATATATATATATATATATTTAATTATTAAGGTTTTTCCCTTTTTATTTTATTTATTTATTTATTTGTTTTTTCTTAGATTCAAGAAAGCAATATTTTTTTAAGTGATATATATGCATTGCTAAGAAAAAAGAAAAAAAAAACAAGACAAAGAAGATCCCACATCAGGGATATGTCTAAAAAAAACAACAAAACAATACAAGTAAAATCCCATATTAGGGGATGTGTCTCAGCTCCTGGGAAGCAGTGCACAGCAAGCTTGATGTTTCTTTAAATCTGTTTCATCACAAAAGGGGCAGACCGCACGGAGCAGAACAGGAAAGAGAAAGAAAATTCAATCCGACACCGAGACTGGTTCGAAGAAGCAGTGGTGCGGTGGCTGGCTCGAAGAAGCGACGGCCCTAGCTTGATGGTAGCGGCAGCTTGCGTGACGAGCGACGGCGTGTGCGACGTCCTGGGCCGTGATCCATGGCGGTCGATTCGAAGAAGGAGGCGTGAGTGCATCGGCAGCGTTTGGTCTCATCGGAATCAGGGAGAAATCATCCTAGGGAGTGTGTTCTTTTTCGCTCACGAGAAGAGGAAGAGAGGGCGGTGACGGTGTTGGTCGCCGTTGGTTTCGGTTGGTAGAAGGCGGTGGCGTGGTGCCCAGTTCTGGCTGAGGCGGTGGCGAACCTCCGGGAGGGGAAAGAGAGCTTGGGTCTTTGGAGCACTGAGTATGAGCGTTGGGAATGAAGGGGGAGATGTTGAACCCCTAGGGATTTCTGGACAAAAATTGGGCCAAACCCTAAAACAGAAAAAAGAGAGAGATACTTTTCCTTGCACCTCCTATTCTCCCTTTTCACACTCCTTTCCGCTTGGGCTTAGATCCAGTCCGTTATTACATAGAAAAGTGGTTTAGACACCCCCGTTTTCACTTGTACACCCCCATTTTGTTTGGGCTTAAACCCATTCGTTTCTGCAAAAAAAAATAAAGAGAGAGGTGTAGAGCTCATTTTGTTTCTGGCACCTCCAATTTTACTGGTGAACCTCTACCCTTGGGCCAAATCCAGATATTAAAAAAAACAAAAAAAACTCTATCCTTTTGCACACACCCATCTCCCATTTACACCCCTGTTTGGGCTTAAGCCCATTCGATTTCTGCTGAACCTCACACCCCATATTTTTTGTATCATTTATTCCTTTTATTTTTTTATCGTATCTTATTTGCACTATGATATTTTGTTTTTTTTATTTTAATTAATTTTATTTTATTGACTTTTATTTCGTTTTAAAATGTCTACTTATTAAAATATTATATGAAAAAATACATAAAAACTACAAAAAATAATAAAAAATAATAATATTTTAAAGGTTAAGCACGATCGCACGTATCGTGTTTGTGCTGAAAACCTTTTTTATTAAAAAATAATATTTTAAAGGTTAAGCACATGTGTGATCGCACACATCGTCCTTGTGTTAAAAATCTTTTCTGTTTATTTTATAAAAATACCAAAAAAAATATTTTAAAGGTTAAGCACATGTGTGATCGCTCGCATCGTCCTTGTGCTAAAAAAACCCTTTTCTCTTTCTTATATAAAAAAGGGAGACCAAAAAATATAAAATCTTCAAAAACTAAAAACATCCACACTTTCAAACAACAAACAATCTTTATGTCAAAACTATGTGATCTTTGATTCTCCATCAAAAGTGGAGATATGTAGGAGCAAGGCTAGTCCTTGTCAGGTTCACTTCCCCAAAAATCCAAATTTATCCATAACGAATTTCTCAAGCAAATCTCTCAAACAATTCCTCAAACAAAATTTTCAAGCAGTTTCTGAAAGAACTACGTAAACCTGATTTCTCACTTTAATAAGAATACGTAGGAGCAATGTCAATCCTTGTCGGGCACAAAAAAACTAAAAAATATATTTTGTCTCTTTAGAGTTTTATTTTAG
This sequence comes from Vigna nakashimae, assembly GCA_034642375.1. Lineage (NCBI taxonomy): Eukaryota > Viridiplantae > Streptophyta > Magnoliopsida > Fabales > Fabaceae > Vigna > Vigna nakashimae. The sequence continues at coordinate 46,341,019 of CM067765.1, read as the reverse complement.
GGATAGTTAAACATTTTGGAAACCACATCATATTCACGTATTTAGTTAAAGGTACTGCCTTAGGGCAGACGTTGTAGGATTCTAATACCTTCCCTAAACGTAACCGACTCCTGAACTTAGAATCTGGTTCTTGTAGACCATGTCTTATCATTTTATGGTTTTTTTGTAGTTTTCCAGAATAAACTATGGTGGCGACTCCAATCTCTTTTTTCAATCTCGTCGTTCTTTATGTTTTTGGATCGTCGTCCCGTCGTGATTCCGGTTGCGACAGTCATAAAAGAACAACAAGATTTGAGGGCAAATCATTTTCAAAAGGGAGGAGATTATGGCATGCCCCTTGCCATGACCTAGCACATTCATGAATTGTTGGAGGCATCTATGGAAGATGGATCTAGACTCTTTCTCTTGGGCCGTCTTAAGTCATCATGAAGATTTAGTAGAGTAAGAATAATTTTGGCCTTTTATTTTGGGCCAAGTAGTCTAGATTTTATTTGGACTTTGTATTTTGGGCCAAGGGGTCAACATTTTGGCTAAGCTTGGAAAACAAGGGAGAAGAATTTTGTCCAAGACATGTGGAAGCTTTCTATTAGAGAGTTTTCCTCCTAGTTAGTGGTCATGTGTCACTCTAGGACTGTAGAGTTTTTCCATAGGTAGTGGTCACATGTCACTCTCTCATTTGAGAGAATTTTTGCCACTTGTCTCCCTCCTCTTGGAGAGGATTTCTCCTTGCTCTCCAAGCCAACCAAGGTGACTCTTTTAGGTTAAAGTTTCAGCCCATTTTGAGACACCTTAGCATATAAATAGAGGTGCTCTCCAGCATGTAATCACCTTTGATTGAGAGTAAAGTTATAATGTCATTTTTGTGTCATACTACTCTTTTAAGGTCACCCTAGGCTAGAGCAACCCAAGTGGCCTCCTCGAGCCACCTTCCTCCAAGAGTTGGCCCAACCTATCTTTGAGAACCCTTAAACACATCTTTCCTCACCATACTACTCACCAAAACCATGAGCTATCAACACCTTTCACCACCACCAAATTCTGCAATCTTCATTCATGAACTTATGGCTTGATTTGCTTCTACATTTGGCTTGTCCTAGCTAAAGCATTTTCCATCATTAAGCCTTAAAACTCCATCATCTACATTGATGACAACCTTAGTTGTCTTCATGAATGGCCTTCCAAGAATGATAGGGATCTTCAAATCTTCCCCCATCTCCATCACCACAAAGTCCACCGGGAACTTTAGTTTGTCAACTTGTACCCAACGTCCTCCACTATCCCGTGGGGATTCTTGGTAGATCTATCCGCCATTTGAAACACCATCTTTGTCGGTTTGACCTCAAGACTACCAATCTTCTTTATCATGGATAAGGGCCTCAAATTAATACTAGACCCTAAATCATTTAGTGAAGCTTCCCAGATCTTTGAATTTAGGAGGAAGTGTCTTCTGTAGAATCACACTATAATTTCCCTGTACTTCTATTGTGTCCTCATCTAAACATTTCTTCTTCTTGAGGAACATATTCATAAATTTTTCACAGACAGGGATTTGATGCAATGCTTCAGTCAATGGAATATTAATTCCCAATTTCTTGAATATCTCCATGAAACACCCTAATTGTCTCTCTTTTGCCTTTGTAGGAAAAACTTTAGGGTAAGGAAGAGTTTTCTCAATTTTTCTCTCGTTTATCTCTCTCTCTTTTTTCCTTTCTTTCTCCTTTTCATTCCTCTCAACCTCACTTTTTCTCTCCTCAATTTCTTCTTCTTTTTCATTCAACTCAACTTTTTCTTTTCTCTCAATTTATCTATTTTCTAACCTCTCACTACTTATACTCACAATAGCATTACACTCCTCTTTAGGGTTAACTTTAGTATTAGCCCCAAACTGCTTTTTAGATTTCTCCTCCAACTTTTTAGCCAATTGGCCAACCTGTATCTCAAAATTCCTTATAGCAGCTTCAGTGCTCTTATGATTGGAGATAGACACTTGCATGAACTGTTGGAGTGTCTCTTCTAACTTTGTAGTTATTTCATATAGTGAAGGTTGTTGTTGCCATTGTTGTTGTTGTGGTCTATTGAATTGCCCAGCTTGCCCTTGACCCATACTTGGGTGAGGTTTCCATCCTTGATTGTAATTACCTGGAAGAAATTGATTACCTTGACCCATAAAATTGACTTCCTCTTGGGTAGCTTCCGGCATAGCACATTGACCATTAATATGATTTCCACCATACAACTCACAAAGTTGTTGTTGAACTTGAGAAACGTTCTGCAACTCCCTTGGCATTTGGAGATTTTCTTCATTAGAGTCTCCAGCTGTTGAGTTATAATCTTATTTAGCGTCAACAGAGCATCTTGAGATTATAGTTGTAGAACTCCTTTTTGTTGAAGTTGAGTTCTTTCACTATGCATCTCATTATCATTTGTATCCATATTTTCAATCAAATCATAAGCTTCCTCTAGAGTCCTGCACTTGATATTACCTCCAGCTAAGGCATCTAGTATCAATTTAGTTTGTGAGCTTAGACCTCCAAGAAATAAAATGACTATTATAGGTTCATCAAAACCATGAGTAGGCGCCTTTCTCAACAAGCCTTTAAATCGGTCTCATGCTTGACCTAATGTTTCATCCATGCCCTGCCTGAAAGAAGAAATTTTCTGCTTACCTTTATTTACTTTTGACTGTGGGAAGTATTTGTTCAAAAACTTTGCAACCACGGTTTCCCACTCAGTAAAGTTGTTCTCTAGAAAAGAGTTCAACCACATCTTAGCATTGCCTCCTAAAGAGAAAGGGAACAAACTAAGTTTAATAGCCTCATTTGGCACGCCATTGATATTCACAGTGTTGCATATCTCATTGAATGTGGTCAAATGTTCATATGCATTTTCATGTGATAATCCATTGAATTGGTTGCTCTTCACCAATTGAATCAAAGCAGGCTTCATCTCCATATTTACATCATTAACCCTCGACCGTGCAATGCTATTAAAATTATGAGGGCCAATGATTGTTGCATAATCTGCCAAGGTACGTCTGTCATTTTGCTCTTCAGCCATATCTTATATTTCCTAGTTAGATCATTGAGGTGAAGGCTGTAAAAGAGTCTCAGGATGAGGGAAAAGTTCTCTGGACGTCTTCTTTCTCTGGACGTCTTGTTTCTCCTTTTTCTTCTACTATTGTCCAGACCTGCAAGAAGAGGTTCAGAGACTTTTGTGCTTCTATACCGAATTGTACCCTGCATACACTAGAGAACAAAACACTAGACCACCCAATTAGCACTAACAGATAAAAAAGATAAAATTAAAGACAAAATAACAAATGAAGATAAAAAGATAAAAATAAAAGATAAAAAGATAAAATTAAAGATAAAGTCTAATCGGTTAAGAATCACACAAAAGTATAGTTTAAACCACGAGTCCCCAACAACAGCGCCAAAAACTTGTTAAAACCTCGGCAAGTGTACCGAATCGTATCAAGTAATAATAAATGGTAAGACTAAGTATCATTTCCCAAGAGACTCACGGTACTAGACAGTCATGTAATTACTTAACTAATTAAGACTTTGAAGAACAATTTAGGGGTTTTTGAATGAAAAAACAAGAAAGTAAATATGAATGCACTTTTGATCAAGTGAAGAAAAACACGAAGGTGAATATTGAAATTATGAGATGAGTATGTTGTTGGGGTTTAGATTTCACCTAGTTTACTCTCATGCTTATACAAATTTGTCTTCTTCATTCAATTGTTAATGTCACTTTCTAAAGTACTTAAAATCCGATCCCTCGGCAAAGAAAGTCTATCCTTAATTATTAGACCACAATCCCTTGCATCCCTAATAATTAATTATGCATTACGATTAGAAGCTTAAGACGACCAATCCTCCTATCCCCATCCCTAGGCAATATTGCTCTTGGGAGAAATTCTCCAGATCGTGGTTTCTAGGTATTTCCCAATAACAAAGAAGACCATAAAATCACGCCACGAACAATCAATACATAACAAGCATAGAGCAAAGGAGAAAATCCCTAACAATTGATGAAAGAAGCATATATAATTAAAACCAATTCAAATACATGAGAGTTCACAAGGTTACATCATTCCCCAACAACAAATTGAATTTAGTGCCCCCTTGTCATGGGGAAACTAGATGAACAATGGAATGAGAATGAAAGATAAACCTTAAAAACTTAAGAGGAGAGCTTCCGCATCTACTTCTTCCTCTAGAGAGTTGAAGAAAATCTGAAGTTGTGTCATTTATGTCAAAAGATACTCTCTCTAGGTCGAGCAAATCCTTAAATAGGGTTGAATTGGATCATGGGCCAACGTTGACACCGCTCAGTGCCCCTACGTAGGGCGCCCAGGCGAGCTTGGGAGAAGATGGCACTCAGCACCCAAGCGTGAAACATTACAGGAAGATTGGCGCTCAGCGCCCCTGAAAGGACACTCAGGCGTGACTGCGAGACTGCTGCGCTGAGGGCCCTAGAAAAGGGCACCCAAGCCTCCTACGGCCTTTTGCAGTCTTCTCTTCTGGTGCTCTTTCTGTCCTTTATGAGTTCCAACTTCTTGACAACTTAACTCCTCTTCCAATTCAGCTCATTTCCTGCAAAATCAAGGAAATTTAGTGATAAAATCGTCAAGTATAACCTCAACTCTCTTATTGACCAAAACAAGCTAAAACCATAGAACAAGCAAGTTTCTAAGTCAAAAACGGTTCATTTGGTATCAAAATTTACTCCCAAATAACGGTGAAATCAATCATTATTAGATGTATCACGGATGAGCCTGTGAGGCTGAATGGCTTAATAGTTGAGGATGAAGGGTCGAATACCTGTGAGACCGAATTGCCTGATGCCAAATTTGGCTAAGTACTTGAGGCCACGAAAGGCTGAGCAGTTGTGACCGAATGGTCGAATACCTGTGAGACCGAATGACCAAATAGTTGTGAGACCAAATAACTTAATAGTTGTGAGGCCGAATGGTCAAATATCTGTGAGGTCGAGTAGTCGAGCGGTTGAACATCTGATGCCAAATTTGGCTAAGTGGTGAGTGTGTCATTGGACCTATGTATGCTTCTTTAAACAAAGTTCTTGAAGTTGTTTTGACGTTGATGGTGAGTCTTTTACAAGGTGAGGTAACAATCACAAAGGATGTTTTTATTCATCTTGCATTTTATAAAGTCTTTGTGTTGACACTAATTGAAGTTGTGGCTTTTGGATTGCCAACATTTTCCATATTCAATGATTGTCCTGTAGAGATCAGCGCGATTAGCATTGTTGGCGACCTCGATTTTAAAATCCTCTGGTTAAGTGCTTTCAATCGACTGGGAAAATGTTTTTCTTGATCTAGTTAATCATGAACAGGAATAGTTTTTGGGCGACTCGCCCATGTACCCAGTTTGGAATCCATCTACGTGTCGGTTGTGTCTATATCGCAAACATCGTCTACGGTTGGAACCCTTCCGTCGTTTCTTTCAACGCTGAGGAAGTCACCTTTAGGTTAGTGTTTAAGAATCCCGGAATGGAAGATGTCCCCACTTGTGGTCCCATCATTGACAACATTGCCATTCAAAAGCTTTTTACCTACCGCTTTATCAAAAAAAATGCATAAAGAATAAACCTTGAATAAATCTTGAATGATTCTTGTAGAACTGTCATAATTGGATTCACAGTATAAGATGAAACTGCTAAGAATTTATTCATAGCTGAGTAGGACCGAAAAAGTTTATTTTGGTTGCTGGTTTTGGAAATTTCTTTTTCACATAAATTATAAATTATAGACTATGTACTAGTGATATGCAATCTTGTTTAGTTTTCCAATATTTAGAAAGCGGAAAAGGTTTCTTTAACAACTATATTTTGCCAACTTTTTTACAACGCCATGTGGCGTTGATTCATTGGTTGGTTTTAAAAGGATTTTTTAAAAAGGTGGAATTTGTTTAAAGGTCAATTTTGGAAAGAATTTGGATAGAAACTCCTTTTGGCGGTTTCTTTTTTTTTTTCAGATTCACTCTTTCTCGCAGCTTAGTTTTCTCAACTCTCTCCACCATTGAAGCTTCCATCTCTCTCCACCATTGAAGCATTTATCTCTCTCCACCGTTTCGGTCTTCTTCGTTCCTTGCTTTTCTTCATTCTCTGTCCACCATTGAAATGTTGTTTCTCTCTCCCCTTTGAGTTTGAGTTCGACTCTTCTTACTTCATTTCTTGGGTCATTTGGTCATTGTCGAGGATTTCGTCTCTCTCTTTACCCATTTCCCCTTTTTTGATGGTGTGACTGTGGGCTCGTTGGCGGTATATATCCCCCATTCTGGAATTTTGTTGATTTTGGCGTGCATTGTCGTTGGCGGCATTTTCGTGGTTGTGTAAGTCTTTGGCTTTTGTCTCCCATTGTGGTTGGCAGTATTTCTCCCAAGGTTTGGGCTTTTTCGCACGCACCGTCGAGGTTGGTATCACCAAGGTTTGGGCTTTTTCGCACACACAATTGATTCATTACCAAACTTCACATTACAAGTTGTGGAAACCATCAACTATGACCAATAAAGGTCCTTCATTCATAAAATCTTAAAAACACACTCATAACAAACAAAAAAAAAACAATCATAGGGAGCGCAGTAACCACACTTGGGTAGCACAGATCAACTTTCAGTACAAAACTACAAATTTAACCTAGTAATCAATTACAGCCTTTTTGTAAGCGATTACAAGTGCATGTCTCCAATGTGTATGGTGCAGGACCTGACCTGCGTTGCTAAGACCACCCAGGATGGGTGTTCCCTACACAAAAGACTTACCAAACTTTACACTACAAGTTGTGGAAACCATCAACCATGACCAACAAGGGTCCTCCATTGACAATATCTTAAAAAGACACTCGTAACAAACAAAAAACAATCATAGGGAGCGCAGTTGCCACATTTGGGTAGCGCAGATAAACTTTCAGTACAAAACTGCAATTTTAACCTGGTAATCGATTACATCCTCTCTGTAAGCGATTACAAGTGCATGTGTTCAGTGTGTATGGTGCAAGAACATGTTAGGTCATTGAATTGTTGAGAAAAAATGTCATTTACGTGCTTTCATGTAAGTTAGATGAGCTCCATAAGCATTTCTGGCCAACTTTTGCCCTGGTAATCGATTACAGGAGTCTTGTAATCGATTACCAGAGGAAAAATGGTCATTTGCACAGAAAATTGAACTATACTCCCCACCTGGATGAACAACACTCCCCAACTGTGTTTTTCTGACCTTTGCTGGTTGTTTTGTTCTTAACTTTCTTCACTGAACTCCAAATCAGTTTATTCTTGTTTTGGTTGAATCTAGACTCAGAGCTTTCAAATGACCGCTAACTCATAATTTTTAGACTACTCTACTAGGTGCAGTTAATTTCACAAAACCAAAGTTTTTATAAGCTTTCTAAATGAGTTTACTTTCAAGTTATTGTTTCATGTTTGTTATTTTAGATGGGTGAGTGAGTTTAATGGGCCATGAGTGGTCTTTAGTGCACCAATGAACATGTTAAGTCATTGAATTGTTGAGAAAAAATGTCATTTAGGTGCTTTCATGTAAGTTAGATGAGAGTTCCATAAGCATTTCTAGCCATTTTCTGCCCTTGTAATCGATTACAGGGGACTTGTAATCAATTATAAGAGGAAAAATAGTCATTTGTACAAAAACTTGAACTATACTCCCCACCTGGATGAACAACACTTTCCAACTTTGTTTTTCTGACCTTTGCTACTTGTTTTGTTCTTAACTTTCTCCACCGAACTCCAAATTAGCTGATTGTTGTTTTGTTGGAATCTAGACTCAAAGAGATTTCAAATGACTTCAAACTCATAATTTTTAGACCACTGTACTAGATGCAGTTAATTTCTCAAAAACAAAGTTTTTCTAAGCTTTCTAAATTAGTTTACTTTCAAGTTATTGTTTCATGTTTGCTATTTTAGATGGGTGAGTGAGTTTAATGGTCATGAGTGGTCTTTAATGCACCAATGAACATGTTAAGTCATTGAATTGTTGAGAAGCAATGTCATTTAGGTGCTTTCATGTAAGTTAGATGAGCTCCAAAAGCATTTCTGGCCATTTTCTACCCTGGTAATCGATTGCAGGGGTCTTGTAATCGATTATCAAAGGAAAAATGGTCATTTGTACAGAAACTTTAACTGTACTCCCTAGCTGGATGAACAACACTCCCTAACTCTGTTTTTCTGACCTTTGATGCCTGTTTTGCTCTAAACTTTCTCCACCGAACTCCAAATGAGTTTATTCTTATTTTGTTGGAATCTAGACTCAAAGAGTTTTCAAATGACTACTAACTCATAATTTTTAGACCACTCTACTAGGTACAGTTAATTTCACAAAAACAAAGTTTTTCTAAGCTTTCTAAATGAGTTTACTTTCAAGTTTAACGGTCATGGATGCAAAAAAATGTTTTTCTAACCACTTCCCACCATCAATCATTACCAAGACGTGTTACCCATTGAAAATATTCAAAAAATTCCCCCTTAATGTCAAAAAATCTACCCTAGGGAGTGAGACTCTCATAGCTGGGTAGTGCGCACCAACTTTCTGTACAAAAAGTCATTTAGACCCTGGTAATCGATTACAAGCATAATGTAATTGATTACCAAGGCATGTCTTGCGTAAAAATGGACTTTCATGCACAATGGACCTGGCAAATTTTGGTTCTGAAAGACATTGAAATGGAATAAAAATTGTTCATAAAATCAAAACTGATGAATGATCAACAACGATGACCAACAACAATTCAAATGAAAATGAAAATCAAAAAGGGAATAACCTACATCTTTATTAACATTTAAAACATTTATTACAATAAATTTACATTTACATTTACATCTGCCTACATTGATCTCCTACTGCCAATAGTCGCTAAATACAAAATTCACTCATGGTTTGGACAATATCTAATGTACGGGGTTCTATAAGCTCTATTCTTGTAACGCTTTCGTCGTCATTCCTTCATAAGGTTACTTTTGACGTGTTGGTTTTTTTTGTTCCTTCATATCCTCTACAATTGTATTAGCTTATGCTTTCACAGAGAAGTAACAAATTTCTTTGCTTGATGCACCCACATCATCAACGAACTGAAATTTAACAAAAATTACAATTGTATAAAACCATAAAAGGAAATTATAACAATAAAGGAAAGGGCAAAAACCAAAACGAAATAGGGGAAAACCAAAGGTCATATGGCATATACCTTGCTCTCACCGGACAATTCCATTTTGCACAATACAATCTACAAAACAAACCAAAAAGGTGAGGCCTTGAACAAACAAAAGAGAGCTCTCATTTACAAAAGCAAAAATGAGACCTTAAAAAAGAAAGGACACACCTTCAATAGAAAAATGAGACACCTTCAACAAAGAAGAAAAAGGACACACCTTGAACTGAGAGTGCAGAGAGAACGGAGGACTAGAGAGAGAACGGAGAGTGGAGAGAAAACGAAAAATTTAAATTGTAGAGAGAATGAACCCTCTTTTTTTGAATGAAAAAGGCAAGGGTATTTTGGGATTCATAAGTGTAATCTGATTACACTTTCCCATGATACCTTTTTCAAATAAAAAAATCATTTTAAGCTCCTCCAATACTTTGTTGACACATAACCACTGTCAAAAAGTTGTAAAAATAAACGTTGTTAACGTATCGCGATCCTTAGATAGCATGGGTAGGAAAACCCATGTGGCATAGTCACTATTGATAAGACTAATGCAAAAGGCATTTCTTCTAAATCTCTAAAACATGATAAACTATAATAAAATGTAAGAAAACAAATGTTAGGCGAGCTTTGAGCACTGCCAGATCATATGATTACGGAATCATGGGAGATTGAGATTATATATATATATATATATATATATATATATATATATATATATATTTGTTGTGGCTTATTGTAGAACTCAAACACTGTTATAGAATAATATACAGGTAAATTTTTTATTTTATTTTGATATGAAATACTCATATTTCAAAAATACTTATCTTGTTGATAATATTTCATGTGGAGATAATGACCCATGTTGGGTAGTCTTTGCTTTGAAAATTCCCGGTGTTGATCCGAAACATTGATGTCGAGATTGGGCGCTAGTCTTGGTTCCTTGTGGTTTTAGTGGGATTTCGTTCAGTTGTTCCTCCATATTTCTCGTGGTCATCATTGGGTTTCTTCTGCTTCTCTCGGTCCCACGGTGGGCGCCAAAATGTTTCGTAGGGATTAGTTCAGGACCGGGAGACTAACCTTTCTGACGTGTTCTCCTTGCTTTCGAACGCTTGGATTGTCTGGACCGCTCGCCTTGATTGTCAAAACCGCTCGTTTCCAATCTGGATCGCTCACTTGTCGACTCCTCCGCTCGATCGTCACTGGCTCTGATCGGTTGTACTCTTGACCAGAGGGGGAGGTACCTGCAAAAGACACTCTGACGCTCAAGTTATGTGTGTGATTTGAAGAGCTTCTGTTAACTATTGAATATTCAGTGAACTGTTATCACTATTGAGTAATTAGACGTACTGGAGTATGGGTAAAACATAAGTAGAATGTGAGTGGAATGTATCTGGCTTTTGGTCGTGTCATTATATTTATAAGTGTTTTATATACCTAGGGATTGAGTTAATTATTCATCAACGGCTTTATCAATATCTCTAATCAAATATCTGGTTATTTTAACCGTCTGCTGCACTTTTGACCCAAAAGTAATAAATTAAACGTTTGTCCAATTATGACCCAATATTGATGTAACGGATGAACCAAACAGTACTTAGTATTAACCGTTCGGTCCTAAGTGTATACCATATAAAAACATTTATAATGAACTTTTAATTGAGACTAAAATTACAATTTAATCTAATTCTAAAAAACATTTATCATTTAATATGGTGATTCAAGTTAATAATTGAATGTTGGAAAATTTATTGTTTCGATGGGCACGATATATAAAAAAAAAAAAAGGAATGCGAATGATATTAAAAGTGAATTTGAAAAGAAAAACTTATTTTTTTCAAATAATAATGTTAATACTGAAATCACTTTTGAAGAAAAAATGTAACTAAAATTGAGAAAAAAAAAGCTTCTGATTGGATTTATTTTGGCCAATATGATATGAACGAAGAGATATTGTTTGTGACACGAATAATGGAAACTATAGAATAAAGTACCACAAATTTAATTTGACCACCAAAAAAGACAGATTCATAGTTTCATACATAAAATTAATGTTATTCAACCCAAAAGAAAAATCTAATTTTCCCCAATCAATTTTATCTACCGCAACGTACTCTTATCCACTGCAACAGATTACTCAAATATAATTGTCATAATTAGAATTGATTTGTTCTGTTCGACACGTAACGCGTCATTTGAAAGTTCAGGCATAAGTGCTTATTATAATGCTTTTTAACTTTTTACTCTTCCACACTTGTAGAGAAAGAAGTAGGCGAAGAAAGAAGTAGGTGAAGAAAGAAGGTAAAAGATGGAAGAAAGGAAAAAGGAGTGCGTCAGTAAATGAAGAAAAAGATATAAAAGAAAAGATAAAGACAAATAGTTCATTCCACAACTTTTCGCATATTGAAATGCATGAAATTGCAGAAAAAAACTGCCAACCTTCAACCTTCCAATAGGGGTAGAACGGGAGAATGAAAATAAGATCCAGTAACTCGGTTGCAATCACGACCACTTAAAAATAACATCACTTGCAGAGAAGCGTGCAAGTGATTTCAAGACAGTATGAAATGCTTGAATGTGTATGACAGTATGGTTTCATAAGACAGTAGAAGCTCCAACGCATGATTTCATAAAACTTGATAATCAAGGGCAGCATTTCAATTAAGCAAAATATGAAGGGAAAAATACAGTGAATAAAAAGATGACAAAATCCCCCGTACAGGGGGAATCATGAATATTCATGACACCTAAAAAACATGCAGATTAATATAATATGACCTACAATTGATCACTTTATAATCAGATCCAGGGAAGGACAACAGGTGTAATTTATAAGTATTAAGAATCTTCCTTCTGCCGTTTTGGAGCATTTTCTCCGTCCTTGTCATTTTTCCGCTTGGCTTCTCGGCGCTCCCTCTTGACTCCTTTTGCTTTGTAAGGTAAAGCAGTTTCTCCAACCTAAGGCAAGCACAAATTGTTGCAGTTGGTTAGACATCTTTCAGAAGACAGAGCATGAAAAGTAACATGACAAGGCCACGTTCAAAAATTTTTCCAAAAGGAGCTAATTTATAACAGTTGATGCAACAAAATTAGTCGATATTACCTTCTGATCTGGAATATAAATACTTCCGATCTTTCCCTTTAATTCATCCCTTTTAACATTTTTCTCCTGTGAGAGTGACAGAGAAAATACACAATTTAGGTACCCAGTTTCAATACAGTTACAGATAAAACAAATAAATCAGGACATGTAGCCAACCTTTTTCTTCGGCTTCTCCCTTGATGTTTTCATTGCTTCCTTCCTCAAACTTTCATTAGGAGGACGATGCCTACGAATAACAAAATCCATGGAAGGGCCAACTTCTACCAATTCCATCCTTGGCACAACAGTTCCAGACTTTTTCAGCCGCAATGCACAGTGTGTAAAAAGCACCCGATTTGGAGAAAGGGCGGCACATACATATGCCCGGTCTACTCCGGCAAGATTTAGATTTTCCACAACCTGCAGAATCCATCACATCATTTTGGTTAAAAAGAAAAAGGCAAAAGTGATGCTGCAAGACCACAAAAAACAATGGCAACGCACCTCACCACGAAGAAGATCAAGCAAAACTTCCTTCAAATGTTTTAGCTCGTCCACAGCCTCAAATCCTTCTCCAATAAATACGATAAAAGGCTTTGAGCCTTCCTTAGGAGCCAACTTCTTATCATAACTAAAAGACTCCATGGGCTTAAAATTTTCAATGCCAACCTCCACTAAATCATAGATGTGATGATCATAAGTTCTCCCTATAACAAGGTTATCAGGCCGCTTCTTTGAGTGAGATCCATACTGCAAAAAATACAACCAACAAATCAAAAAAACCGTAATGGAGTGTTTTGAAAGAGAATTTAAAGAGAACAAATCAATTTTTAAGTAAACTTAAATCCCATACACATCAAATCAACTTGTTTGCAAATCAATTTGAAAGAATCTTTAAAACCATAGAAATTTTGGTAGGGTATTTTTCGAAGCAAGATGAACAGAAAGACAATTCTATTCAAACAACATCTCAAATGAAAGAATTATAGTGTTTGAATGTTGGATACATGCATTCTAAGCATTTTTACGTCAAATCTCAAGTTTATGCAGAAACTACAGTGAGTTGCATTGCTTTCCTAGTGGATCTACACTTTGTTGAACTAGACAACCAGTATGAAAATCTGCATCTTTACACGATCTCAATGAGAACACTCTTATCCCAAAACTAATGCAATATCTCTATCTTGAGCACCCTCTTTTTCCTCAATTTACACTTCTCTGAATTCTATAAACCGATAATATTTACTTATTTGTTTTGTTAAACAATAATTTCACAGATGCAAATATTATCAGAAATTAAAACACAACAAATTCAGAACAAATGTGAAGAATTGGAAATCTAAATCGCCTTATTCAAACAATATATTTTAAAACAGAAAGATTTCAACTAGACTAATTAAACGAATCCTAGGTATACATGTCAAATATGCGCGACAGTTTCATCACCACAGTGGGTCTTATCCTGCTGTAGAATTGCCTCAGGTGGAGGATACACGTGGTCTTAAGAACCAAAATTCTTACCACTCAAAATTCATTTGAAATTTTGAAATCCCTACCCCTAAATACTACCTGAAGCCGCATTACCAAGCATGCAACATATTCAGACTCTCCATTACTATTATCCCATACAAACATTTTTTTCCAACAATTGTTGCTGAAAAAATAAATAAAAACCATGTACTACCATAACACAAAAACTCAGACACGCCACTATCATCTCACTAATGAAGGCTATCCTCCACAAAACTAAAATCCAAGTCATTTACATATTCTTAATGCTAACGGAACGGAGGGTAATTACCACAAATATGCTGCAATCGGTTTTGAGAGAAAAAAACTCAAGAGAAGTCTCGCCACCGGCCTCAAAGGGCTTTACGTTCTCGTTCTTCCGGCTGTACTTGACGGCATCGTTCTTTTTGAGGTGATAAATCTGCGCCAGCACGGCGTTCAGCACGCCGCTGGTCTTCGTTCCATGCAAGATCAGCGTTTTCTTCCCGGATTCCACCTGCAAAAATATATTCCCGGAAAATGTAAGATTTTCTGGGAAAAGAAACGGAGAGAGAGAGGGAAAGAGAGGAAAAAGGGATGAATACTTACGAGCTTGGGGGCACGCTTCTCGAGCTCCCGCTTGCCCTTGCGGGTCTTGGCGGTTTTAATTTCCAACATCGCAAGAAAAAGAGAGTATGCAGCTGTTGTCTACAACACTTTCACGTTTTAGGGTTTTGAAGAAGACCAGGGTTTTTGCCTTCCAATTTTATTTCTCTTCTACTAAACCCTCACCCAATTTTCTTTTTCTCCTCTTTTATCTTTTACTTTTTACTATTTGTTTTAAATTCCATGAAATTAATAAACATATTTATCAAATATTTTTAAAAAAGTTATATATATATATATATATATATATATATATATATATATATATATTTTAGGAGTTTATTTTTTGTAGGAGTGTTATAAAGATTAAATTATAAAAATAACGTAACTTGATTTTTTTTTTATATTTTAAATGAGACTCTTTATATCACAGTACTTTTAAATAATTAATGCTAAAGATTTACATGTTTTTTCTAACTTTTTTTTTTATTTTTTACTTTTCGATAATTTAAAAACAATTATATTATTTTTATTTTTCTCCATTTTTCTTGTTGAATAAAGGTTCGTATAAAAGTAAGGTTAAACTTTTTACTTTTTTTTATACGACAGCTTTTCGTATAATGACTGTGGATTGAACATATGTTATTATTTATATATGATTACAGTTAATTTTTAATTTAATTTGATCACAATTTTAAATTTTGTATTTCATACTTATGTATCCCTTATTTTAGAGGAGTAAATGGTTATATTAATTAATATTGAGGAATACTCTATTTTTTGTTAGAAAGTATTATATATATATATATATATATATATATATATATATATATATATATATATATATATTAGATAAAGATAAGTAATTTTTTTTGTATAAAAACTAATTTTAAACTTATGTATATGACGTGTTTATTTAAAAAATTCAAAAATTGAGAAAAGAAATAAGAAATATTTTTAAGTTTATAATTTGATTTATGAATAAATCAACATGAAAATTTATTTATAAATTTAGAAAGCCAACATGTTTGTGAAAATATAAATAATAAACTTTGTAAAAATACAAAGGATAAATTATGTGCAAAAATATAGTAGATCTAAAAATATAAATAATGGGTAGAGTAGATTAGCTAAAAATATAAATCAATGTATGAACAAACTCATGTAATGTATATGGTTAAACTTATCTAATCAATGCACGATGAGACTGATCTAATATGTGTTGTTAGACCCCTCTAATCAATATACGGCACACTCATCTAATGAGTATTGCTAGACTTATCTAAAGTTTTTTACTACACTAGTGTATGAACAAACTCATATAATATATATTGCAAAATTCATCTAATCAGTAAATAAACAAACTTGTTTAATGAACTCGTATATGGAAAGACTTGTCTAATATATGATGTTAAAATTGTCTAATCAATATAAGAATAATTTGTTTAATGTGTATTGTTATACTCTAGTCAATATATGGACAAACTCATCTAATATATTTAGTTTTACTTATCTAATCAATGTATTCTTACAAAGTCAACAAAATAAAGATGGATAATGAGATAAATTTTATAGTATCTTCTTTTCTTATATTATAATATATTATAATAGAATATTTTTGTCTAATGTTAGTCTAATTTATTGTTAAATTCATCTAATAAATATTTTTTAATAATTTATTAAATGATCAAGTGATTATAAATTATAAAACCATAATATTAAGAATGAAAAAGAAAATAGTATAGAAATATATTTTTATTTTTAGAATAAATCAATTTAATAATAAAACCATTAAATAAAAGAGTGAATATTCTACACACGTGACAAAAAAGTAAATATAAATAAAAAATCAATTTAGTAATGTACTTAAAAAACCAAACACGGTTAAACAAAATAGAATGGTAATAACATAAATTTCCTCATATCTTTTTTTATTATTTTTTTAATATTTGTCTAATTTATTTTGTTAGACTTATCTAATAAATATTTTTTAACAATTTATTAAATGATAAAGTAATTACAAATTATAAAAACATAAAATTAAAAATGGAAAAAATAATATAGAAATATTAATAATGAAAAAAATAGTACATTTTTATTTCTATTTTTTAGGATAAATCAATTTAAAAATAAAATAAATGAATAAAAGAGTCAATAACTTTCGACTTTTTTGTCTCACAAAGCACATGTTAGATTTGAAATTATCAACGTAGTATACTATGCCTTAAATTTACACAAATGACACGATTTTTGCTTAGTTCAGAATTTGGTTTCCAAATACCAAATTCTAACTTTGTTATGCATTGTTTTTTCATAAAAGTTTAAGTTAGAATTCAATTTCTGGAAAATTGAATTCTGACTTATATTTTAAATTTTTCTATAAATGGAAGGTTAGAATTCGATTCACAGAAAATCGATTTCTGACTTTTATTTTTTAAAGATTTTTACGAAAAGTAAATTAGAATTTGATTTTACGAAAAGTAAATTAGAATTTGGTTTCCAGCCAACTGAATTCCCATTTATATTTGGAATTTCTTTTATGAATATAGGTTTGAATTTGGTTTTTGAAAAATCATATTCTGACTATTTTCTAAGAATTTTTATGAAAAGTATTTTGGAATTCGGTTTTCAGGAAATTGATTACTAAGTTTTTTTTTCTATATTTTTGTGAAAATGTATATTGTAATTCGTTTCACGGTAAATTTGTGTTAGAATGAATTTTACAAAATAGTAAGTTCAAATTTGGTTATCACGAAACTGAATTTTGACTTTTGTTAGTAGTGATCCAGATAATCGATTTCAGAGGTAATTTATTATTTAATTTTTATTTTATTAAAATGAAGAAGGAGAAGGATTTTTTTTTTTGTAAGACAAATATAAGTTTTATTCATTGAATTACAGTTGAAATAAAAGTTCAATGAATTTAATGATAAGATGTGGACCCTCTAATGTCAGGATTGTGAGGGCAATGATTTCTTGTGTGGCCTGGGATTTGACAGTATGAGTAATTTTGTGGATGTGCTCGTTCTGTGATGTCCATTTCAATATTGATTTTGGACGACCCTTTGCATTCCTTTTTGTGACTGGATAAGGCAAAATTTTTGTGTCTTGGTATGGTGGTCAATATTCTTCATGTCGTAGCTCCCCAAACATATTGTTATACACTTTCATGATGACATCCAACCTATAGTAGGGACTAACATAAATGTTAAAGTCGTGATAAACATGTTTGCAAGCTGCTAAGACATGTGAACACGGTACATGAATCTTTTGAAAATTGCCAAAATCACACCATCGTTCATCCAATATGACAACAAATTTTCTTGTAGGTCGTATTTGTCATGAGTTTACCATCTCATCGACTTTGAATCTTGTTGTATTTCTATCAAATTCAACCACCTTGTGGGTGTTTGATTTTGAATCAACATCCTGTAGGACCTTTGTGGCATTTTCATAATAGACATGTCCAACACTTATCATTGTAATTATATGTTTCCTTCTTTATGTGAAAAAGGTGTTGCATCTTGTGTTTGTGGTCAATACTATGGATGAGATTAATAAATTTCTTGTCTTCTTCAGGACTGAGTTAATTGCTTCGACTAGATTTGTTGTTAGGTGACCACATCTTCTGCCTTCATCATACGCAAGTGTGAATTGTTGTCTCGGAATTTCGTCAATCTAAGTTGTTGCTTCAAGATTGTTTTCCCTAATGATATTGTAGTAATAGTTACATCACAGCTCAGTCATTGCATATACTACAATATTTAAGAAAATATTAATGATTACAGATAACGAAGAATAATAAAGACGACATTTATAATTGGTTAAAATTTGTAAAAGGATATTGTTGTAGATGCGAAGGAAATTCTTCATAGGATTGAAAGTGTTGGGGTGGGTTGTATGAAATAAATGTAAAAGGTTGTTGTTGTTATTGGCTTATGGAGGGGATATCTAAGTTTTATTGTTCATCATGATTGTGTTGGCTTAGCATTTCATCATCATCTTCACTAAATGGATCTAATGACGATTAAGATAAGCCTTATATATCATTTTCTTGTAAAGTAAGAGGCGATAAGGGTTTTGTGTTTTGATGTGGGAGATATTGGAAAAGTTGTGAATTGGATGGACCGGTTAATAGTGCAATGTATAACTGTATGTCATTTTGTTATTCTCCTAAATATGTGTTGTTAAGGTCACAAGAGTGATGTGTGGGTTGGGTAGGTGAGGGTGGTTCATCTTGGTTAGATTGTGTTCCGAAATTCGGTTCGAAAGATGGAATAGTTATGGTATAGGTGGAACAAATTTGTATGCATGTTAAAATTGGGTTGACCTCTATGGTGTCGATTGCACCTTCCAAGTCATCGTCATCTTGAATTTGAGTTGTTGTGAAGATGATATGTCTCCCAAATATTTGAGTTGAAAATCTAAAGTGAAGGAATAGAAGTGGATGTGTTAGATCTCTATTAGACTTTTGTAATAGTATTTGTATTAATCTGGACAACGTAAAACCTTTGTGAATGCGAATCATGATTTTGGTGTCCGATGTAAACAGAACACCAATTTCAAGATCAAGAACAATGTCACAATTATTGTAGATGCATGCATAAACGAAAGTTGCCATTTGAAGTTGTGGTAGAAGATGATTGCTTGGAAAATGCACATTAAAAAACCAAGGCTTAATACCTCTTTTTGTCCCTCTTTAATACTGCTTGTTGTTTGAAAAAAGCCAGATGTTTTTAATCTTTGAAGATTTTATGTTTTTAATATTTTCGAGAAAAAGAAGGTAATGAGTACTAGGCCGACGCGAACGGTCGCACGAGTACTCATACCTTTAAAATGATATTTAAATATTTTTTATTATTATTTTTTTTTAAAAGAGAAATAACGATATTAAGCACTAGGACGATGCGAACGATCACACGAGTACTTATACCGTTATCTACTTATTTAGGAAGACTTGAGAGTATTGAGTGCTAGGCTGATGCGGACGATCGCACGAGCACTCATACCCTCGTTTAATTTTATATAAATAAGAGAGAAAGGTATTGAACACTAGGACGATGCGAGCGATCACACGAGTGTTCAACCTTTAAAACATATTTTTGGAAATTTTATTTAAGAAAAGAAGAAAAGGTTTTTAGCACAAGGACGACGCGAGCGGTCACACATGTGCTTAACCTTCAAAACGTATTTTTTGTAAATTTATTTAAGGAAGAAGAAAAGGTTTTTAGCACAAGGACGACGCGAGCGGTCACACGTGTGCTTAACCTTCAAAACGTATTTTTTTGTAAATTTATTTAAGGAAGAAGAAAAGGTTTTTAGCACAAGGACGACGCGAGCGGTCACACGTGTGCTTAACCTTTAAAACATATTTTTTTGTAAATTTATTTAAGGAAGAAGAAAAGGTTTTTAGCACAAGGACGACGCGAGCGGTCACACGTGTGCTTAACCTTTAAAACGTATTTTTTGTAAATTTATTTAAGGAAGAAGAAAAGGTTTTTAGCACAAGGACGACGCGAGCGGTCACACGTGTGCTTAACCTTTAAAACGTATTTTTTATAAATTTATTTAAGGAAGAAGAAAAGGTTTTTAGCACAAGGACGACGCGAGCGGTCACACGTGTGCTTAAACTTTAAAACGTATTTTTTGTAAATTTATTTAAGGAAGAAGAAAAGGTTTTTAGCACAAGGACGACGCGAGCGGTCACACGTGTGCTTAACCTTTAAAACGTATTTTTGTTATTATTATTATTTATTTTTTATTATCGTCTTTTTCGTATTTAAAGTACAGCAAATAAACCAAAATAAAAAAATAAAAAAAAAAAAAATCTAGGAGTGGGGTTATCACATAAAGGGGTTACATACAGTAAAAACTAATAACCAAACATATACTAATAAAAATAAAGAAACAAAAGCATAAAAATGAAGCAAGAGAAACAGCCCAACAAGAATAGGGGTGTAGAGATTAAAAACCAGAGGTGCGGCGTAAAGTTGAGGCTCTTTAGTTTGGGCCAAAACCTTTTTTTTTTTTCAACTTTGCATCTGTCAGGAGTGTAAGGGTGAAACTGGAGGTGCATCCCGAAATAGTGTGCACAGGCCCAATTCTTCTTTTATTTTTGTTTGCAGAAACAAACTGGGCTTCGACCCAAATGAAAAGGGGTGCGAATGGAGCTGCACGTGTGGCAGGAAGAGATGGGAAGCATACCGCACCAGGCCCAAGGTCTCTTAACCCTAATCAGAAACCCATTAGGGGTTCCTCCCACCTCATCTCATTTGTGTAGGCAGCCCTGAGATCCAGGGTCTTCTCCTCTGAAGGAAAGAAAACAGAGACGCTCATCTCTGCCACCCACGGCCATGACTCAGCCTCCCCACAAACCGGCCACCGCTAGCCGCGGTTCGCGGCGTCGTCAACGACGACAGACGCCACCGGAGCCATCGCCGGCCACAACACCATGTTCCCCTCCTTCTTCTTCTATTCGCGCGTGAGAGAAAAGCGCTCCCATTCATCGCCGACCACTGCTTCCACCGAAACCAGCCACTGCGCCACCGAAACCAGCCACTGCGCCACCGAAACCAGCCACCGCGCCGCCGCCTCTTCTAGTCTTGGCGTCGGCGGCAACCCCAAGCGCCACCGGAACCGTCTCCAACCGCGGCGCCTCTCTCTCGTCCCTCTTTCTCGTCTTCGCCGGCAATGGGGAAATCCCCTTCCCCTTCATTTTTCACACGGCACTGCCATTAATCTAACTCCAACAGTTGCCCTCCTTCTTCTGAAATTAGAACTTGCTCTCAACAATTGCTCCCATATCCTCTGATATCCATTTTCTGTTTTGGGTGCTGGGATGAATTTATGTGATGGGAAACATAGTTGAGGTTAGGAACCGAGTGAGTTCTTCTCTGTTTTTCAGGTACAAGATGGGGGAAGAATGGAAAATGATGAAGAAGGGGTTCTCTGTTCTAGTGAAAGATGAATCAATTTGTGTGTGTGAGAAAAAATGAAGATGGCCTTGCGTGTTTTTCTTTATTTTGAAAGATGAGTTGGATGGGAGAATAAGGTTCTGTTGAGTGAATGGAGGAATAGAAAGTTTGTGTGTGTGTCCGTGATGGTGAATGTGAGTTGTAGCAGGGGATGGAGATGATGACAGGTATTGGAGATGATCACGGGTATTAAGTGTTGGAGATGAAAATGAAAGATGAAGGGGATGAAGATGGTGATTTTGACTGTGAGGGAATATGGATGAATGATTATGGGTGTATATGAGTTGCCAACATTGATAGAAAATGGAGGAGGATTGAGTGTTGTGTGATGCGGAGGTGAATCTGTAGAGTGAATGGGATAGGAGTATGTGTGGTGAATCCTGGTTTGGTGAGGAATTATATGAAGGGTGATAATGAAGTCTTCTGTGTCAAGAACGGAGGTGTAGCAGGTTATGGAGGTCTCGGATGAAAAGGATGAGTGTTGGAGGCAATGGAGTTGGGAGTGAAAAAAAAGGAAAAGTGGTTAGGGTGGTTACGGTGTGTGTAGAGCAGAGGGGTGGTTACGGTGTGTGTAGAGCAGAGGGTGGTTACGGGAGGATAAAAACCCCTAATAATATAAAATGAAATGATATATATAGTAAAATAAAATTAAGAAGATAAAACGAAGTAAACTAACTTAATAATAGTAAAATAAAATAAAATAACCAAGAAAGACAAAAAGGATAAAATAATAAAATATAATAAAGTGAACTAAAGAAATAAAATAATATAAAAAATAAAAATAAAAATAAAGAAAATAGAAATAAAGCAGAATAAAAAGAGAGTCGTTATTTAGTCAATCCGGACGAAATTGGGTGTTGACAGCTGCCCCTCTTTACTTAGCTATTACTGGATAATATGAAAAGTTGATATTTTTGTATTATCAGAGTAAAAGCTAAGTAAAGAAAGAAACACTAATTTCGTCTGGATTTCCAAAAGAGAAAGATGGAAGAATATAAAACTAAAACCTGGATTTGACCATTGCCTCGCAGAGGGCCAAACTCACAGAACAGAAATTTAAAACCGACCATTGCCATGCAGAGGGCCTATAACAGAAAACTAAAACCTGGATTTGACCATTGCCTCGCAGAGGGCCAAACTCACATAACAGAAATTTAAATCCGACCATTGCCATGCAGAGGGCCGACAACAGAAAACTAAAACCTGGATTTGACCATTGCCTCGCAGAGGGCCAAACTCACAGAACAGAAATTTAAATCCGACCATTGCCATGCAGAGGGCCGACAACAGAAAACTAAAACCTGGATTTGACCATTGCCTCGCAGAGGGCCAAACTCACAGAACAGAAATTTAAATCCGACCATTGCCATGCAGAGGGCCGAAAGAAAACTAAAACCTGGATTTGACCATTGCTTTGAAGAGGGCCAAACTCACAGAACAGAAATTTAAATCCGACCATTGCCATGCAGAGGGCCGACAACAAAAAACTAAAACCTGGATTTGACCATTGCCTCGCAGAGGGCCAAACTCACAGAACAGAAATTTAAATCCGACCATTGCCATGCAGAGGGCCGACAACAGAAAACTAAAACCTGGATTTGACCATTGCCTCGCAGAGGGCCAAACTCACAGAACAGAAATTTAAATCCGACCATTGCCATGCAGAGGGCCGAAAGAAAAAACTTGAGTTAAGAGTGCCAGGCGAAGCTGGGCTTGGTGGGCCAGTGAAACTGGGCTTGATGGGCCAGTGTGGAAACTGGGCTTTGTGGGCCAGGCGAAACTGGGCTTTCAAATTTGGAAATTCTTGAAACTTGTAGTTTTGTGAAATGGGTTTTTTTATTTTGTAATTTTGACAAAAAATTGATTTTTGAAAAGGCATTAGCGACCATTTCCAAAGAGAAGGTCCTGACATGAGGATATGGGAAACAAGGCGTAAAAAACCATTGTAGAATGCTGAACAGGGTGTAAAAATGTGTATTAAAACCCCAAATGAGAGAAAAAATTATCAACAAGAAACAACATGACTTGAAGATAAGACCATAATGTTATTCTTTTTGTATTTTTGAAGAAGGATTTGACAACCATTCATATGAATGAAGAGGGTTTTGATCTGAAAGAATTTCTTTTGATATATGCACACATATGGAAAACATTTGCTTTGTTTTGTGTTTCATCTAAATTTTTTTTTTTTTTAAGTCATTCATCTTACTTGCAATCATCATCAAACTGATCTTTATTTTCAATGTTTTGTGAAATTGAGGAATGTCATACATTCGAGGTCTAATGTTTGATATGATTACATTTTGACTTTTTCTTTCGAGGCGTCGACGCACACATGCTTGAATTTATTGGCAAGTGAAGGATGAGAGTTATTTAGAATAGTTTGGAGAAGTTTGGGACAGCCACATAAGCACATCATTCCTTATACATTGCCTAAAGGAAACGAGACACCCAAAAGTTGCCCCAGTTTGGTGTTTGGGAAAATGAGCATTGGGTTTGGATTCATGATAGTTCAGGTGAGACCCGCAAAGCTGTTTCAGTCTAGGATTATGTGTCAATGAGTTGCAAGGCGAAGAATTCGTGTGATATTCACAAATCTGCCCCAGTTTTTCGGGTATGGGTTCTTACCTGGAAGAGTTAGTGGGCATGAAAATGATAAGCTAAAAGGGTGCCCCCAATTGGTCTGATTTGCATTTGCATGCTTTTGCTTAGTTGGCAAAGAGATCCCTTATTCCTGAGACATTACTTTTTTCTTTTTTTTTTCGTTCACAGAATTAAACTTTATGAAAATCGAGCAATCATTATTCAATCTGTGTGGACTTTATTAAGCTTGTAATGTGACCAGGGACTAGAAGGTATTGAAAGAAAAGGGGTATAAAGGCCCAAATGAATGCTTGTCGGTTATTTTTTTTTTAAAACAAGGGTTGTCATTTGGCATTGTGTCAACTATTTGACCTTTTGAGCACTTTGTTTTTGAACTTCAATTTTCATTTTTTCCATCATCACTTTGTGATTTTTAGTTCTTTTTGTTTTTTCTTTGTTCACTCTTCTTGATGAAATTTCTTCGTTTGATCATTGAGTGCTCTTCATTTGCATCATGAGTTGACTCCTACCTGATGACAACCCTTGCTTGGGGATAATTTTGAAAAAGAATTTATTTTTTGGCTCAAACGGGGTAACAATGGTTATAGTTTTTGCTTTTTTGGATAAAGAAAGAAGGCCACACATCATTTTGAACTCTGATTGCCTTATTTTTCAAAAGATTAATTCTACGATTAGATGACCTCAACATGAGTCATCATTTTTTTTCTTTCTTTTCCTTTCTAGACTGCCCTTTCGGGTTTTCAATCTAGTGGGCTTATTCTCTTTGTAAAAGTTCTTCTGTTTGTCTCAATGGATTCAGGGATCACCCAACTAGCGCAAGCGAGGAAAATTTTGGCCAGGCCAATCTGCCCCAGTGTAAAGGCTTACATCATTACTAAGGGCAGTGACAGTGTTTGTTGGAGAACATCCTTTATTTTGGAACAGTGAAGGGTGAAGGTTTTCAAGCAAAATGCGCACAAACGCCTCGGGAGAAAGCGTCAAATTGTTATTTTTTTGATTAAACACTTGACCTTAGAAAAACTTGACATCCCAATTTTCCTTTTGATTATTCATCATTTTTTCTTTTGCTCTTTTCTATTTTCGAAAAAACAAAAGTTTGACGATTTGCAAGAAAGATAAGTGACTCAAGATTGACTTCATTTCATTTTTTCAATTTTGTTTTCCTTTTTTCCACGATACCCTTTCAGGACTCGATTTCCAGCACTACTTGGAGAAACCCTGTAGTGAATGTTCGCATCCAAAGTCATGGATGAAGACGTGATACCGATGAGCATACTTCCCAGTAGCAAGACACTCCACAACATCAAATTCACTTGTACAATGACTTATGATTTCTTGTGTGATCTTAAAGCCCACTTCGTTTCTTCATGGCATTTGTAGAGGCATTCTCAAGCCTTGCCTCAGTGTTGGATTGACTTTCTTCACAATTTAATCATCTTGAATGAATCAAAGTTTGCCTTTGCGCTTGACCCACCAGCATTTTTGGTGGAATGACCGATAGCCACTCCATGGTGATCACCTTTTGTGTATGATGTATCATGAGTCTTGAGGTATTGAGGCTTTAAAGGCTTCATGTAACAAGTAGAGGCCACGCCTTTTTATGCAGAAGACATGGAAGAAATGTTGCATAAGTCATAAGGCTAGGAGTGAAACTCATATGCCTTTCGTCTTGATCAACATTTTTGCCTAGCGGCTTGGTAGGAAGTTGAGTTTGGGTCGAGTGATGAACGGGTCGCACCGCTCACAAAAGTTTTGATGTGCACAGATATTAATGCAGTATAGTGCTAGGATGTGACTCCTAGGTCGTCTCTCAAGGACCAATATTGTGTCGGTTCAGTCTTGGATTTTATCACGAAGGTGGGGGGTTTTGTGATTGTGTTTGTTGTGGTAAAATTAAAGTTGACTAGAAATTAAATAACACAAAATTAAAAACACTGAAGTAAATTTTAACGGTGGTAAAAACTAAACGGTAAAACCAAAAAATGTAAAATTCATCAATGCTTGAAATGAAAACATTGTAACAGTAAACATGTAAAAAATGTAACAGCCGTGTAAATAAAATTTACCCAAAACATCGGTGAAAATGAACAGTAAAAACGACGTTGAAAATAAACCGAACGGAAAAATACATTGACTGAATTTAACGGTTCAGAAAACAGTAAACGGTAAAATAAAGAGACAGTAAAATTAAAAACACTTAATTGGAAATCAAATTTAGCAAAGATTCAACACTTGAAATTAAATTCCTGGACAATGAAAATAAAAATTACAGTAACACATTATACGCTTCAGAAAATAAATCACTGTTGCACTGTTTGGAAAATGAAAATACAGAGAGTTGATTGAAGGAGGAAGAGGCAATAGCCTCCTCCCAGACGTGGGTAGTTCCTACACTACTCCTAAAATCCACACTAAAATCTCTGCTTTGATGCTGCCAATTTATAGCAAAACTCAGGAATCTAGCCTCCCGTGACTTCTCCATTTGTTCTGGTCTGTTTGTGTAGCTGGAAGACTTTCTTCACCAAATATTCACGGACGTATGAAAATAGATGGGGCCGTCCAATGTGCCAATTTGTCATCTTCTACCACTATTGCCGTGACACTCTGCTCTTTCGTGGAAATGGCTCCCACTCCAAGTTGGATGCTACCTCCCTTCAATCAATCCCGAGAGTTACTGTAAGGGAAAGAAAACAAGAGCTTATCCAAGCCGAGAGACCTCCATCTTCATCTTCTCCCTTCACATGTCCGTATCCTCCACATGCTTCCTAGCTGCTGGATGCATGAAGGCCATTTCCTTTGCTGGACGTGCTGGACCGTGATCTTCCATGAGCTGCACCAACCATGTGCTCTACTCCAAATGAATATCCAAAATCAAAAGTTTGTGTGGAGTGGAAGAGCACGTCAAACACCAACCAATCTGCACATCTCTTCAAGCGTGAATTCACTTGCTTTCCATGGACCGTGTGCCTTCCCAAGCTAATGTAAAATAAACCATGACATTCCATGGGTGATGGCTCCCACTTATATTCAAAATTATGCAGTTTGCTAAATGCTTGCATGGTGGCCGTGGAGCTCCTTCAGTAAAATTCTGCACTTGATTTTTGAGATGCTTTATGCGGTCATGAGCTTCCATATGGTCCCTTCCTTCTATTTTAAAGTGAGGTTTGCTGCATATTTCTCTTCTCAAAACCATGATCTCCCAAGTGGAAAAGTACTTCAAAAATTCTGCAGCAAACAAGGTCAAAACCGTGAAGTGGTGGCTCCCTTTTATATTCATGTGATGCCAATTGAATGAAGAAAAACCGTGTGGTGGTGAGTTTTTCTGGAACACAATGGACCCCATAATTTAGCATTTGTATACTCCAATTAAAAATGATGCTTCTGCAAACTTTATTTTGCACTCCTCAATGTGGCCGTTAGCTTCCAAGTTCCAATATGGCCACCTTCCCTTTTATTCATATCATGCCAAAATGAATTGTCCACCATGGGGCCATATGTTTCAAATACCAAAAACTTTGCATTTTGTAGTTCCCCCACTTTCACGTAAGCTTTCAAAGTGGTGGCCCCTCCATTATGTCCAGATGCTAAATGCTTTGCCAATTACAAAATCATTGCAAGATGCCGTGCCTTTCTTTTATGTGGTGGATCCCACTTTCTTCATTCTTTGGATATGCAAAAGATGAGGGTCGTGTGCTTCTTTGGTTTCTTTTCCCAATTGCCAATTCAATTATAATTCTCGTTGCAAGAAGGTGTGGTGGCCCCTCTCCTTTAATTCCAATTGGTGTGCTTTTGTGCTAGCTAGCTATTGCCGTGAGATTGCTTAAAATTTGGCAACCCCTTAGTCTTGCTAATTTCCATGTGCCGTTGTATGTGTGATATATTTTGTCCTTAGCCAATTTGCTTCAATCACTAAAAGTGGAACCCATCCGTGGCACAACTTCTTCCAAGCCAATTGAAAAGAAAATGAATTAACATAAGAATTGGAGGTGTAGGCGGTAACAATTGAAATGTGGCAGCAGACTTCATTTTGCATAAATTCTGAATGTGTAGTTTTGTTCAGCTCAAAACAATTTGGAACTCTTTGCAACCAATTAAGAGTCTAGAACCACATTTAATTTCTTTTTGTGGCTATGAGATGCATTGTCCAATGATAAATTCCAGCCACCACAAGTACTAAACATCAAGCAAACAATGCAAACATTTTAGAACACTCACACAGTAATCACTGGACTGACATAGGAGAGTAAACAAAATACTGGGAACAGCACAAAATGAATTTTAACAAACGAACAACTATACATGAAAATAGACATCCATACGAAACTATGAAAAAAAACTGCATGCAAAACGGATAAGAATTGAACTCGAACGAGGACAAACAAGTTGACACAAAATTCACACAGCAACCAGCGAAAAGTCAAATGGCTGAGATGAATTTGGCTCAATTGTCATTTCTCATTTAACATTCAAATGTTCCAAATTTATTTCCAAAATTTTCCATGCAATTACTAATGCGAATAATTAACTCAAATAATTCAAATTAATTAAAATTAGAATTTCTGGTCAAATTAAGCACAATTAGCAAAAACGGAAAACACTGGACATTTAAGCACAATTCTCTGATTAATTCTAGTACAATAAACTAAGTGAAGTGTAGAAAATATCGACTCATCATCGAGTCTCCAATTTCTCCTCAGGCTGGTTTCAAAGGGTAGGCCAACGGTATTTGAGCAGTGGGATGTGATTGAACTCTTTCTTCTCTCCTTATCCCAAGCTTAGACCATGCTTATTCACATTTACTGCCATGGTAGGACCTTGAGCGATCTCTTCAGTCTTCACATAAATTTTAATTCTTTATCTGATTATCACCAAGTTTGCAAAGTTTAGGGAAACACTGCTCACCACGGTCTCACAGAAGGGTGATTACAGAGTATTGAGGAACATGAGAACCATTTCCCTGTCACTCTCATGAAACTTCATTTGAGCAACAGTCTCTTTCCACCTTTGACATATTCTTTGAACAATTTGAACTCCTTCACCAAGGTCTGTAGTTGTAATCTATCAGGTGCCACATCCCTGATATATTTGTACTACCTTAAGAAAGCATCCACTAGATCCTCCCAAGACCGGATGCATGACTGTTCAAGATGAGTTCCCAGTTTGGTGTCATGCCAGCCAATCTACCTTAGAAGAAATGAATTAGCAACTTTCATCATAGGACCGCACAACCATTTTCTTTCTGTACATCATGAGATGGCTCTTGGACAAGTGATGCCTCCGGGTAATTTAAAATTTGGGAGGTATCAGCATATCATCTGAGACTAAGCATAACCCTGCAACATTTGCAAACTTAGAGCTTCCTCCCCCTTCCATGACTCTTATCCTTTTTTCCAGTATTTCAAATTTAAGCTTGTCAGCATCAACATCCACTAGTGCAACGACATGAGGGAAAGATTTGAAATCGGGTTCCTTCGTCATTGTCTTACTCACAAGGCGTGTGATGATTCAATATTTTATTCACTTCACTTAGTTTATTGTGTTAAAATTAGTCGGGGAATTGTGCTTAAACGTCCGGTATTTTTCTGTTTTTGCTAAATGTGCTTAATTTGATCGGAAATTCTTATTTTAATTAATTTGAATTATCTGAGCTTATTATTTTGCATTATTAATTACGGGAAAATTTTGGATAACTTTTTGGGACATTTGAAGGCTAAATGAGAAATGACAATTGAGCCCAATGCATTTCAACCATTTTAGTTTTCGCTGGTTGCTGCGTGAATTTTGTGTCAATTTGTTTGTCCTCGTTTGAGTTCAATTCTTATCCTTTTTCCATGCAATTTTTTTCATAGTTTCGTCTAGATGTCTATTTTCACATATAGTTTTTCGTTTGTTCAAACTCGTTTTGTGTTGTTCCCAATATTTTTTTTACTATCCTATGTCAGTCAAGTGATTACTGTTTGAGTGTTATAATATGTTTGCATTGTTTGCTTGCTGTTTAGTACTTATGGTGGTTGGAATTTATCATTGGAAGGTGTTAAGATCTTCCAACACTCTTAAGCAAGGTTGATTGGCACATCCACATAGAAAAGCATTTTAAATCATTTTGGTTGAAAGCTCATGTTAGGAGGAATCCAAAATACAATGTGCTGAATTTTATTAAAGGAAGAAAATAGCATGGCCCACAATTGAGATTGAGATTAAAGAAAGAATGATAATGCTCCAAAATGACCTTCACGTGAAAGGGGAATTAAGAAGCATTAATTGGCTTGTTTCTCACGGCCAGCACATGCATCAACGTGGAAATTAGAATGAAAGTGGAGAAGGGTTTCACGGTCATACTACCATTACTTTTTGGCTTTATAAAATTTGTAGTCATGGAGCAACTTGGAGGGCCCATGTTCACTTTTGCACGTCCAGAGTGAAGAAATGGAGAAAGCTTGTTATAATATTCAATAATAGTACTTGGACAATGGGCCGCCACATCTTGCTTGGCTTGCAACGTGATTTAGCAAAATAGAAGGTCACGGCGGCTGGAATAAAGTGGTAAGGGCTGGAACCGTGACAGGAGAGAGTAGCTTCCAAAAAGGTTCCGTGATGGAGGAATAAGTAGTGATTTATACTGCTGGAAATACACAAGCAAAGAGCAAAAAAAGTCACGGTCCAGCTGGGAGAGATCACAGCCTGCTGCAAGCAAAAAGAAGTGCAGCACTTTGAAGAAGACCTTCACGGTCCAGCAATGTTCTGGGATTTGATTCTTCATTCATTCCATCAAGAGCTGATTTCACGTGAGGCTGGAATGGTGTGCACGGAAATGAAAGCCAGCAGCTTGGTCCAGCACCAACACTTGGTGGGCAGCAGCACAACCTCATCCAGCATGCACAGCAGAAGAAGCTACAACAGTTTGGAGTGGGGCACACGGTTGAAAGGAATTTGCGTGAATGGGGGGAAGCCTAAGCAAAGCCTAAGCAAACGCACACCACATAGAAGACCTCTTTTGTCACGACTAGGAGCAATTTAGTAGAAGAAAGTCAAAGATGCTACGGAGACAAAAATGCAAATTATGGAAGAAAATTAGGAAGGCACACCGAGAAAGGGGGAGGGCTGTCTCTCCATAGAAGGATATAAGCCAGTTGCAGCAGAAGAAATGGGACGGCCTTGAGGCCTGGAAGAGGTTTCGGTTCTTCTCTTCCAGGAGCTCTCTCTCTGATTTTCCATTTTTCCCCAACACTGCAATGTAGTTTTTATTTCCGAAAGCTTGTAGTATGTCACAGAACAGTTGTCTTATTTCATTTTATCTGTACTGTTGAGTAATTTTATTTTAATGAATTTCACTTTTATTCTGTTGTATTTTACCGTTTAGTATTTTCTACACTGTTAAATTATGTTATTGTGGTTTACTGTTCACGTTCATATTATTTTCAAGAATTGTTTTTACGGTTTATTTTTACTGATGTTTCTGGTCAATTTCAACACTGCGTAATTTTCCATTTTCTAATTTTACCGTTTTTACCGTAAGGCTTTTACAGTCGTTAAAATTTATTTCAACATTTTTAATTTTGCTGTATTTAATTTCCAGTCCAGTTATTTTTCCATAACCAAAAATCACAAAAACACCCCCCCACTTCGTGTAAAAAAAATCTGAGACTGAACCAACACAAAATTGATCCTTGAGAGACGACCTAGGAGTCACTTCCTAGTTATACTATACTGCATTCTTTTATGCACAACTTTTTGCGAGCGGTGCGACCCGTTCGTCAGCGTGGTTGAATCATTTCCTAGGGGACCATGAAAGTGGTTGCCCCAAGCTTGTTTCTTCCTTCAACTGCGTTATTTTATGCCTTTTGAGTGTGAACATGCCTCAATTCCACCCCCAAAGGTGAAGTGTAATGTAGGGGAAGACCATATGAGGAGAAAATTTAGCCCTCTCGAACTTTGTATTGTAGTCGTGGTGCACACGAATCTCCCGGGCTTTGTAAGGCATTCAGAGCCTCTAGGATTTGGCTCATTTATCCCTTCAGTTGTTGGATATCGATTTTCATCCCTTCTTGAAATTATCCTTGATTCTCCAAGATTTATTAACTGGTTCGAGTCCTTTAGGGTATCTTGGATGTTAAGTTATATTTTTTTTTTATAGATGAAACAATTTAAGAAAATGAAAATGAAAATGAAAAGAAAAAGAAGAGACAATGTAGTTCAAATACACTAGTCAGAAATTATGAAGCTGTGAAAACATCGCTCTGGTAGTTTGGAAATTAACATGAAACAAAGTCAATAGGGTAGTTCATCATTCAGAAGTTCCGAAAAAGTGAGTCATAAGAAGTCTTGGTCAACTGACTCGGGCCTCATCCATCAGATTCTTGCAACAACTGAGGAAATTTTCAATCCCCTTAGGCGGGTTAGAGATCGGCTTTGCAGATTCAGCATCAGCTAATAACTTTAGAAGACCTTCAATGGCTTCATTGGCGAGGGAAGCTAGTTATGAGAGACTTCTCTTTCAATTCCCTCTTGTTCAACAATATGCTTCTTCATCTGAATTATCAATTCTTTGTCTCCTTTTTAGCTTGATGTCAACATTCCTTATTCAGTTTTGTCACTGTTGCTTTCACACTGTTCATCACTGTGAAATTTCTTTTCACAATTTGGGTCAGGGGAGATTAACTTGAATGGAAACTGGATTGTCTTAACTCTTTCTACGATCCATTGGCTAAGGGAATCTTTCATTAACAGTCCATGATCGTGGGCCTCTCTCGCAGCGAATAACATTGCCCCAAGCGTCCCTAACTTGATGAAGCATTTCAACAAAGGTTCATTCCTCATAAGATCTGCAATGTGGCAAGAGATGCAGGCATGGGCGTTACCCAGATTGCTTTTGTGCTAACACAATATTGTGATTAGTACAACATCGAATACCCATGAGGGGTACATTAGGGTACTTCCCGCAATGATATATGATATGCGGTCTTCGCTGCCAAGAAAACACATCATTTAAACCTTTCCTCCTCTGAGGCTGCACAGAGTTGCGATCATTCATTTGCCTCTTTCATCTTCAGTTTACACCGCAATAACTCCTCCATGTGACATGTGGCATTCAAAATGGCCATACTCATGCGAGAGATCTTCTTTCTACATGGCTCATAACCTTGATTAAGGGTCTTGGAAACTTTAGTTAGGACAATACTGACTGGATTCTTTAGAGCGAACTTTATATCCCACAAATACATTCATGACGACGTAATTGACAAAATCCATGATATTAGAAAAGAGCATGACACCATATAGGATAAGAGCTAGTACATTCATAATTGTTTCCCATCTTTCCTCCTTAGTCGAACGATACAGGTACCACTCTAGGTAACCCCGAGGAAGGCTCCTCGTTTTACCCTTAAGCATGAACTCTCTCTCTCTCCAACTTCACATGGTGTACTTTTATAATTCTCGTTAGCTGTAAGACATGGGTAAACTGCCCAAGGTAATTGTATGGAGCTTTGCCCTCGAGAAGTAATTCTAAGATTTGCTCAAATTCTTCCATTGTAGGCACCAATTGGAAATCCTGAAAAGTGAAACATCTCAGTGGTGGATCATAAGACTGAGCTAAAACAGTAATGGCCAATGTTTGAACTTTCACCTCTAACAGGCTCAACAAAATCCCATACTCCTTCCCGAATGCATCCTTTTGGGTTGTCTTCATTTTCTTCAGCCGTTCTCTCAGGCCATCCATATTACCCTCCTTTACTTCACTGGCTAACCTTCCCTTTAAAATGTCTGAACTTGAACGCCCCTTGACTTCAGATCTCATGTTAATTTCCATTTTATCTCAAAGGCTTAATCACAAATTTATAATTTTCTGACTAGAACCAGTGACAAGACCATAAAAATGCATAAGAAAAAGAAAGAAAGAAAAGAAAAAGGTGTATAAAAACGGTATAAAGATGTGTACAAGGTGTTGAATTTTATTAAGCAAATATGAGGGTTATAAGACTGCACACATCTCCCTTTGTGCCCTAGTGAAGGTTGAACACTTTGGAGTTCAAGGTCAAGTATATGCAATCTCACCAGGATGGCTCCCTAAACTTAAAGGTCGACGGTCACTAGAGCTATGGCCCCCTTCATAGCATCTCCACAACAGTCGAGTAATCAACTAGGTGTGAAGACACAAATGAAGAGAACAGACTCTAGCTGGAGTTCTCACGATAGCCAAACAGGAAGTACATCCCAGAGTGACACCGCTACACAACTCCTCTAATTCTAAACTACGCTCAGACCCGGGTATAGGGCCCCACTCATGATATGCCGAAAGTGTGTGTGTGAAGGGAGAACATCATGAACACCCAAACCCTCACCTGCAAAACAACCAGAAAACTTTCCAGGCAGATATAAACATATTGTCTACCCTAGGGTTCAATATTCAACAATTATTTACTCACATGTGATTATTCAAATATCAAAGATAGATAAAGAAAAAGGGAAGAAAAACATAAAGAAAAACCACATTGAATTCGCGCATATAGTTAAATGGCTTGACTCTCTGAAAAAAAGTCCCCAGTGGAGTCGCCATCTGTCGCAACCGGAATCGCGACGGGACGACGATCCAAAAAGAAACGGGTTTGAGAAGAGATTTTGGAGTCGCCACCATAGTTTATTTTGGAAAACTACGGAAAAACCATAAAATGATAAGACACAGTCCGCGAAAACCAGATTCTGGGTTCGGGAGTCGGTTACGTGTAGGGAAGGTATTAGCACCCTACAACGCCTGCCCTAACGCAGTACCTTTAACTAAATACGCGAATTTGATGTGGTTTTCAAAATGTTTAACTATCCATAAAACAAAATTCTAAATAAACAAAATATATTTTTTAGTTTTGTGGGCCCGACAAGGATTGACCTTGCTCCTACGTATTCTCATTCAAAATGAGAAATCAGGGTTACGTAGTTCTTTTGAAACTGTTTGAGAAATTCGTTTGGAAATTGTTTAGAAAATTTGGATTTTTGGGGAAGTGAACCTGACAAGGACAAGCCTTGCTCCTACGTATCTCCACTCTTGATGAAGAATCAAGGATCACGTAGTTCTGGCTAGAAATACTGCTTGTTGTTTGAAAAAAGCCAGATGTTTTTAATTTTTGAAGATTTTATGTTTTTAATATTTTCGAGAAAAAGAAGGTAATGAGTACTAGGCCGACGCGAACGGTCGCACGAGTACTCATACCTTTAAAATGATATTTAAATATTTTTTATTATTATTTTTTTTTAAAAGAGAAATAACGATATTAAGCACTAGGACGATGCGAACGATCACACGAGTACTTATACCGTTATCTACTTATTTAGGAAGACTTGAGAGTATTGAGTGCTAGGCTGATGCGGACGATCGCACGAGCACTCATACCCTCGTTTAATTTTATATAAATAAGAGAGAAAGGTATTGAACACTAGGACGATGCGAGCGATCACACAAGTGTTCAACCTTTAAAACATATTTTTGGAAATTTTATTTAAGAAAAGAAGAAAAGGTTTTTAGCACAAGGACGACGCGAGCGGTCACACGTGTGCTTAACCTTTAAAACATATTTTTTGTAAATTTATTTAAGGAAGAAGAAAAGGTTTTTAGCACAAGGACGACGCGAGCGGTCACACGTGTGCTTAACGTTCAAAACATATTTTTTTGTAAATTTATTTAAGGAAGAAGAAAAGGTTTTTAGCACAAGGACGACGCGAGCGGTCACACGTGTGCTTAACCTTTAAAACGTATTTTTTTGTAAATTTATTTAAGGAAGAAGAAAAGGTTTTTAGCACAAGGACGACGCGAGCGGTCACACGTGTGCTTAA
Organism: Vigna nakashimae; assembly: GCA_034642375.1. Taxonomy (NCBI): domain Eukaryota; kingdom Viridiplantae; phylum Streptophyta; class Magnoliopsida; order Fabales; family Fabaceae; genus Vigna; species Vigna nakashimae. The sequence goes on along the minus strand of CM067765.1, from coordinate 46,305,264 downwards.
CCTTTAAAACGTATTTTTTGTAAATTTATTTAAGGAAGAAGAAAAGGTTTTTAGCACAAGGACGACGCGAGCGGTCACACGTGTGCTTAACCTTTAAAACGTATTTTTTATAAATTTATTTAAGGAAGAAGAAAAGGTTTTTAGCACAAGGACGACGCGAGCGGTCACACGTGTGCTTAAACTTTAAAACGTATTTTTTTTAAATTTATTTAAGGAAGAAGAAAAGGTTTTTAGCACAAGGACGACGCGAGCGGTCACACGTGTGCTTAACCTTTAAAACGTATTTTTGTTATTATTATTATTTATTTTTTATTATCGTCTTTTTCGTATTTAAAGTACAGCAAATAAACCAAAAAAAAAAAAAAATCTAGGAGTGGGGTTATCACATAAAGGGGTTACATACAGTAAAAACTAATAACCAAACATATACTAATAAAAATAAAGAAACAAAAGCATAAAAATGAAGCAAGAGAAACAGCCCAACAAGAATAGGGGTGAAGAGATTAAAAACCAGAGGTGCGGCGTAAAGTTGAGGCTCTTTAGTTTGGGCCAAAACCTTTTTTTTTTTTCAACTTTGCATCTGTCAGGAGTGTAAGGGTGAAACTGGAGGTGCATCCCGAAATAGTGTGCACAGGCCCAATTCTTCTTTTATTTTTGTTTGCAAAAACAAACTGTGCTTCGACCCAAATGAAAAGGGGTGCGAATGGAGCTGCACGTGTGGCAGGAAGAGATGGGAAGCAAACCGCACCAGGCCCAAGGTCTCTTAACCCTAATCAGAAACCCATTAGGGGTTCCTCCCACCTCATCTCATTTGTGTAGGCAGCCCTGAGATCCAGGGTCTTCTCCTCTGAAGGAAAGAAAACAGAGACGCTCATCTCTGCCACCCACGGCCATGACTCAGCCTCCCCACAAACCGGCCACCGCTAGCCGCGGTTCGCGGCGTCGTCAACGACGACAGACGCCACCGGAGCCATCGCCGGCCACAACACCACGTTCCCCTCCTTCTTCTTCTCTTCGCGCGTGAGAGAAAAGCGCTCCCATTCATCACCGACCACCGCTTCCACCGAAACCAGCCACTGCGCCACCGAAACCAGCCACCGCGCTGCCGCCTCTTCCAGTCTTGGCGTCGGCGGCAACCCCAAGCGCCACCGGAACCGTCTCCAACCGCGGCGCCTCTCTCTCGTCCCTCTTTCTCGTCTTCGCCGGCAATGGGGAAATCCCCTTCCCCTTCATTTTTCACACGGCACTGCCATTAATCTAACTCCAACAGTTGCCCTCCTTCTTCTGAAATTAGAACTTGCTCTCAACAATTGCTCCCATATCCTCTGATATCCATTTTCTGTTTTGGGTGCTGGGATGAATTTATGTGATGGGAAACATAGTTGAGGTTAGGAACCGAGTGAGTTCTTCTCTGTTTTTCAGGTACAAGATGGGGGAAGAATGGAAAATGATGAAGAAGGGGTTCTCTGTTCTAGTGAAAGATGAATCAATTTGTGTGTGTGAGAAAAAATGAAGATGGCCTTGCGTGTTTTTCTTTATTTTGAAAGATGAGTTGGATGGGAGAATAAGGTTCTGTTGAGTGAATGGAGGAATAGAAAGTTTGTGTGTGTGTCCGTGATGGTGAATGTGAGTTGTAGCAGGGGATGGAGATGATGACAGGTATTGGAGATGATCACGGGTATTAAGTGTTGGAGATGAAAATGAAAGATGAAGGGGATGAAGATGGTGATTTTGACTGTGAGGGAATATGGATGAATGATTATGGGTGTATATGAGTTGCCAACATTGATAGAAAATGGAGGAGGATTGAGTGTTGTGTGATGCGGAGGTGAATCTGTGGAGTGAATGGGATAGGAGTATGTGTGGTGAATCCTGGTTTGGTGAGGAATTATATGAAGGGTGATAATGAAGTCTTCTGTGTCAAGAACGGAGGTGTAGCAGGTTATGGAGGTCTCGGATGAAAAGGATGAGTGTTGGAGGCAATGGAGTTGGGAGTGAAAAAAAAGGAAAAGTGGTTAGGGTGGTTACGGTGTGTGTAGAGCAGAGGGGTGGTTACGGTGTGTGTAAAGCAGAGGGTGGTTACGGGAGGATAAAAACCCCTAATAATATAAAATGAAATGATATATATAGTAAAATAAAATTAAGAAGATAAAACGAAGTAAACTAACTTAATAATAGTAAAATAAAATAAAATAACCAAGAAAGACAAAAAGGATAAAATAATAAAATATAATAAAGTGAACTAAAGAAATAAAATAATATAAAAAATAAAAATAAAAATAAAGAAAATAGAAATAAAGCATAATAAAAAGAGAGTCGTTATTTAGTCAATCCGGACGAAATTGGGTGTTGACATTGAGTAAAAAGTAAAAGTAAATTTCTCTAAGTTAAAACCCCAAACCATTCACAGAATTTGCTTTGAAATGAGTTTCGAATTTTAATTTTTATAAAAAAATTTCTAAAGATATTAAAAATTCGGTTTCCTAGAAACCAAATTCTGAACGTATTAAAAAATGTTTATATAGGTAAATATAACAAACATTATGCTATATATGAAATTAAAAACGTAATATGTGTTATTAATGAAAAAAAAAATCAAATAACTTCTTTGTACACGTGGTGGAAAAATAAATATAAATAAAAAGGCAATTTAGTAATACACTAAAACAATCAACTTTTAAGATACTTGTCAACACAATAAAAATAGGTAATAAGGTAAATTTCTTAATATCTTATTTTCTTATATTATAATAAATAATAGATTATAATAAACTATTTTTGTCTAATGTTAGCCTAGTTTGTTGTTAGATTCATCTAATAAATATTTTATAATAATTTATTAAATTACCAAATAATTAAAAATTATAAAACTAAATTAAGAATGAAAAAAATAGTATAGAAATATTAAGAATAAAAAAAATAGTATAGAAATATTAAGAATAAAAAAAAAGTATAGAAACATATTTCTATATTTAGGATAAATCAATTTAAAAATAAAACAAATGGATAAAAGAGTATATAACTTTTATGCATAGGTGGCACAAAAATAAATATAAATGAAAACCAATTTAATAATGTATAAAAAATCAATTTTTAGGACACTTATCAACAAAATAAAGATGGATAATAAGGTAAATTTACTATTATCTTATTTTCTTATATTATAATAGATAGATTATAATAAATTACTTATGTGCAATGTTCATATATAATTTATGTTGTTAGATTCATTTAATAATTATTTTTTAATAATTTATTAAATGTATAAAATTAAGAATAAAAAAATAGTATGAAAATATATTTCAATATTTAGGATAAATCAATTTAAAAAAATAAAAATGGATATAAGAGTAAATAACTTTTATGCACATGTGGAAAAAAATAAATATAAATAGAAAAACTAATTTAGTAATGTACTAAAAATAAAATTTTAGGACACTTGTCAACAAAGTAAAGAGGGATAATAAGGTAAATTTTTTAGTATCTTTTTTTATGTTATAATACATAAATAACTAGTGGCACTAAAAAAAAAAGCTTATTTAGAGGCAACTTTGCTTCACTAAATGCATCTCTTAGCAAATCTAGGATCATAGTCATTCCCTTGTCACTTAATCCACACAAAACCTTGATATGATATAATTTGATTACAAACTCTAATTTTGTGTACTTGCTCCCGTCACACAATATTTGATTTCCATCGTTGAGAAACTCATTAAATTCATTATGATTCTCCCTTGGCCTTTCATTAATAACATCATCTTCACCCAATGGTTGTGATCTGCCTATATTAGTACCTTCTTGCCTATAATGTTCAAATGCTTCATTTATCATTGTTTCCATTGGATTTTCAAAATGAAATGTCTCTTGTGACTCATCTTCATTTCTAGAAATATCTTGTCTTTGCCTCTCACCATGAAGATTCCAAATAACATAATTTATGGGAAATTGTTTTAAAATCAAGTGCTCCTCAACTATGCCTCTAGCTTGCCATTTCACAAACCCACATTTGGGGCATGGACATCGAATTGTGTCTCCAGAGGCCCCATTCTCAAAAGCAAAATCTAAGAATTTTTGCAAACCAATTGAGTATTCAACTGTATTTCGGGGCTTAGTTATCCAAGATTTATCCATTCAAAAATATTCCTAAACAAAATAAAATACACTAACACATGAAAAAGAATACAATATTCATGGAAAATACAAATAAATAATGAATTAGAAAAAATGAAATACTTGTTTCTACTAACCTTGAAGCGGTGAGATTGCAATGCTTAAAGAAAAACCTGCAACATCAATTATGAAAAAGGAAAATGATTGTTGAGGAAAGAAGGAAGGAAATGTGAGTTGGAAGAGAAAGATAGTTTAATGTAATTTTGTTGCTTAGTGTTCAAATAATTATCACATCCATTTGCTAGCAATGACTCATTGAACAGTTTTATATCTCTCACTCCAAATCCTCCATATTTTTTCTTCTACATAATTTTTCCCAAGTAACCCAATGTATTTTTCTTAATACACCCACAATAACTTTCTTTGCATCTTCTAATTTTCTTCCACATCCCACTCAGAATTTTGAAATTGGATGGGAAAAAGATTCATAAAGATAACAAAACATAAGTGACTAAGCATAAGTGACTAAGCAATTTAATTAGGTATCGTTTGATTTTTTTGGATACCTTACATACATACATATATATATATATTATATATATATATATATATATATATATATATATATATATATATATATATATATATATATATATATGTCGGTTGGTTTTCAAAAATAATTTGTCTTACTGCAGAAATATAGTACGCAATTACAAGCTATTCAATGACATCAACATACGGTCCAATCTATTGTTCCAATCGCAAGCTTGGCAAATTTATTCTAGGTATAAATATAGTGTACATGCTTGTAAAGAAGTATGTTCATGTTTCAAATTATGTATGTTAATAAAAGAAATTTGATTAATGTGGATATATCTTGATGCACTTTTGAAGTATTAAAACACATACACCACTCAATAAAATGCATAAACTTGATGAATTAGACACTTTCCAGTTAATATTCATTTGACCCTACAAAAACTGAAAGAAAACCAAATGTCGAACTCAAGTTACTTGTTGATGAAAAACATGATTGAAATTGGGAAGAAGATAACCCACTAAAGTGACGCAGAATGAACTCAATAAAACGCTGCACCAAATAAAAGCACAAAGAGTTGTAGAACGATGTACCTCCGTGACGTTATGAGCTCCGCTGTCTGCCGGTCCGCAGAACCCCCGTTGCAGCTTCGTCCACCGACTGCGAATCTGAAAGGAAAAGGAAACACGGGCAATCCAAAGGAGAAATGAAAGAAATGAATGACAACAGGAAATAGAAGAAGGAAGAAAGGAAGATTGCGTACCTGCGAGGGAGAAATCGGATGGAATGAAGGGGGAACTGATTTTGCGGATGGAATTAAGGGGGGAACTGATTTTAGGGTTCAGTGGAAGGGAGAAATTGAATCAGAAATTAGACGAAAATATTGGGTTTAGGCAGATGGGTTTAAGATATGAAGGGAAGAAAATTTTAGGATTGTTAAAAGAAAACTTACGGTAAAATTTTTAGAGGGAAAAATGTAAAAGAATTAGTAAATGAAGAAAAAAAATATATTATTATTTGAGGAGGTTATAAACCTCTCTTAAAAGGAATTAAAACTCCCACAAACATTGTCAGTTAAATAATTTAAATTAAACATCTTAAGTTGTGTTAATTTGAGGGGGTTTTTTATACCCTCTCCAAAATAACCCCCTCTAAATAAGATTTTTTTTGTAGTGTGGTTTTTATTGATGTTTCATAATTCAATAATATGTTTCGTAAATTGGAAAACATGGTTGCATTATCATGTTTATTAATATGATTATTATTTTTTTTGAGATGGAAGGTATTAATTTTTGGTTTTCAACTCTCCACTAATGTTGTGATTGAGAGATGGATGACGTTGATATTTGTAGATGTCAACAAATGTCTAAATTTAGTATGATAAATACAATTTTTCATTCAGTTGGAATTTATCCATAAACTTTGAAGACAACAAAAGGCAGAAAAGAAGGATAAGAAGGATAATGTATGGAAAAAGAGAAACATATGAGGTTTGATGGATAGTCTATACAAGATATGTTTGTAACCTACATATATGAAAATTATTTTTGTAAGATGACTTAAATGCGTACAAAAAGCACTTGCTTCTCCTTTGCAAGAGGGAAACTAATGTATGTACTCTCTTTTTCACTTCACATTCATGTCCTTCAACACTACTTTGGTTCATGCATTTTGATGGTGGTCAAAGGATGTCAGGATTCTCTGCCAAGTCTTCCTTCACCTCAATTAAATCTACCAATGAAGTCCACAAATGCATGCTCGTGGATTAAAGCAATCCCTACTTTGAATTCATGCTTTCTATATGTGAATCAATGCAATCCTTGAATTAATGATTATAAGTTCTAGTGCATATGATAAAGTTTATGGATAAACTCTATTTACAACATATTTTTTCCAATGGATAATAAGCTCTTTTTACAACATATTTTTTGTAAACACTAGTGCAAAAATAACTTTTTATGATGAGTAAAAATAACCTATTATGATAGGTAGACTGACGTCATAGTTCTGGTCGTCATAATAGGTCCTGCGTTTTTAATGACGTAGCAAAAAGTATGTTATAATAAGTTCAACATACTATGACGTACTTTTTGTCCCGTGTCATAATATGTTTATTCTATTATGACAAATTTTCCCTTAGCAATCATAATATGACGAATTTATTATAACGTAGCTAGCTTTACCTGTCATAATATGTGGTCTTTTATGATATAGATATTTTTACATATCATAATATATGTTTCTCAGAATTAACCTAATATGACATACATTGTCATATACATCATAAAAACTTGTTTTAAAAAAATCGTTTTTACATTTGAGATCCAATCAATTTCCTGTATTATCATCTCATCCAATCAATTTATAATCAATAGTTTGAAATGAACAAACATTAAATTGTCTAAAAATATTTAATTAATAATTTGTACATTAAACTATATATTAAAACCAAATATTACATTAACCTACATACATTACTAAATTGTAGTCAAGTTTCTACAATTTACTAACACTTAAAATAAAAGAAGCCGACCTGGTTCTAATATCTTTTGGAGCTTCAATTGGAGATGAATCATTAAAGATCTACAAATAAAATAATGGAGTTAAAACAATATTGCAATGCTCTAACTCATATAGAAGAAATACCCAATGTATTAAGATCCAACACTAAAAGAAACTCAGAGTTCTATCTCAGATCCTATCAATCTAACAGACTTTAAACACAAAGCTTAATTATACTACCCTACCTATAACTAGTCTAATACTAACACTGTCACAACTACACCTATTATGACAGATTTCCTAAAGTACGTCATAATATCTCTTAGTTTTATTTCGAAATTGTCATCAGTCAATGTATTATGACAAGTGAATTTCACATGTCATAATAAGCTGTCATGGAAATTTCTTTTTCCACTAGTGAAAATAGGATACCACTAACAAAATACTAACAACTAACATTCATCGATAAAAAAAAAAGAAAATAGGATATCACATAAGAAAATTGGTAAAACTCCATAATCTTAAATACCTAATAGTGTGAGGGTAGCTTGATAAGATAATGTTATCCGATCCTAAGAAAATAAAATATGTTCTAAAACTTCTGATTGTATGTTTTTAGGCCATAAAAACATAGTGCTACTTATAGGTTTTTTGTTCTTATAAGATAATGTTATCCGATCCTAAGAAAATAAAATATGTTCTAAAACTCCTGATTGTATGTTTTTAGGCCATGTAAAACATAGTGTTGCTTATAGGTTTTTTGCTTAAAAGTGTTGTAATAGAACATAATACCACAATGGAGACAAAAAATGTTGAGTTCTTTGAACATATTTTTTCTTTAAAGGTTAGTGAGACATTGAAACTTATATATACTAATAATGATGTCATGTGTGAGGAATTGAGGAGAAGTAAAAGACAAAGGAAGAAAACCTCATTTAGAGATATTTTTACTCTTATTTAGCAAAAAATAATCCAATAAGATTTTTTAGAAGCTATTGGTTTTTCTAAATTGAAATTCATTTATGTCGTTGTGATTCCTTTTGTTTCACCATGTTCCTTCCTTGGTCCATATGAGGTATGCGATTACTCATGGAAATACTGTAGTCTTCTTTTCTTTTCGTGAATCGTGTGGTCTATAATTCTTTTTTTTCACCTATAAATAGATAACTTCTCTCTCCTCTAAATCACACACAATTTCACACATATTCTCTATTTTTCTTTGTTCTCTTTTATCTTAAGTTATTTATTATTTTAAGAGTTTATCTTGCTAATTCTTAGTTCTTCGATTATGGAGTTCGTGTTGTATTTTGAAAACTTACAAATACATTGTGGATATGATTTTAAAGATAGTAAAATATATATGCATGAGAAAGTCCACTTCATTTGTGTTTTCATCATCATTTACAATACTTATTGTATATGAAAAAAATCACAAAAAAAGTCTTCTATGTTTAAGTTTTTGCTAAGTACATGATAGTTATGTACTAATTAATGTCGTAATCGATGAGAATGACTTTTTTCATGCATAATTTTCTAATAAAAGTTGTAGAACTATAATATAACTTAATAAAGTCATATTTAACTAACATAACTTTTAGAATTAACGATGCTTTTGGTCTTTAAACTATAACAAGATTTTATTTTTTATTTCTATCTTAAATTTTGATCTTGTTAGATTTTTATACTTAAAAATTACATAGATGCAATCATTTTCATCCAGCGTGTTAACGTATATTTTAGAAAGAAAATCATGATATATGCCACCTTGGTAATCTTATCTGTATATAGATTTAACAAGTAAGCACATGCTAGTATATTTTAGTTTTGTATCTACTTCTATCCCAAGATTTTTTTTGAAGAAAAATATCTCAAACAATTTTAAAATTTACAAATAAGTAAAGTTAAAAGAATTTTAAAATTAGTAGCAATCTGGTTGCTCTTGTTGATATTTTCTTCTATCATGCACCATGTCTTATGTAGTTAAAGCTCAAAACTCCCACCATTTTTTACCATATTTGGAATTCACTCACGTACCTATTGATAAGTGTCCCCATCAAACATAAAATAAATAAAAAAACCCTATGGACACAAAGAGAGTTTATTAAGAAAAGACTTAAATGTTTATTTCATTTTTACGTTAAGAAGTGAATTTCTGTTTAGTATCCGATTTTAAAAATGAAGACATTGGGTCTCTATGTTATAAAATTAAAATCCAAAAAAATAATAAGTCCAACAAATCATAAAAAAGAATTAAACAAGAAAAGAAAAACTACATAAAAAAAAAGAGAAAAAGTTCAACTACGTCAACACAAATTTAAGGTCGTTATTATCTACTTATCGGACATAATACAATTTTCATAACGCAGTCATTCAACGTGATACTAAACAGGTCAGTACCAAATAACCATTTAAAAGGAAATCCACCTTTTAAAATAGTCAACATGAGACGAGGCCTTGTCTGAAAAACCAGCTTTACTCTTGCACTGTTATTTCATCTCTTCCCTATCGAATTCCAACCCTTCTTTTCCTCTTTACGCACACAAGAACAAATTTTCAAGGCTCCTCAACCCTCTCTGTTCTACCCTCCTCCTCTTTTTCTTCTTATTGTACGAACTGAAATTAGGGTTTTATTTCTATTATCGTTGTACAATTTAGAATTGTTTTTGTTTTTGTTTCAGTTTTATAGTATTTCCTGCTTATTTCAATTGTTCTGATTTGATGTAAATAATACAATAACAGCGAAGCTATTTTCATCTTGTAATCTAGTTTATACATCTTTGTCGCCCAATTGTATGTAAGTTAGGGTTCGGATTGGGAGTTTATTTTTGTTTAGTTTTTGGGCGTTTGATTTGGCTGGCATGGAGAACTCGCGTAGACCGTTCGATAGATCGCGAGAGCCTGGACCGAAGAAGCCCAGATTGATGGAAGAGCTGGATCGGGCTCCGAATTCTGGTGCGAGACAGTTTCCTCAGCTACAAGTGATTTCTGGGGTTTCGACGTTACCGTCTGCAAGGTTTAGAACAACCGAAAGAGACGTTGAAAGCAATGATTTTGGTCGCCGGGGTGGTGCTGGAGGTGGCGGTTATCAGCCCCAGCCACTGCCATTTCAGGAGCTTGTTACTCAGTATAAGGCAGCTCTTGCAGAACTTACTTTCAACTCGAAACCGATAATTACCAACTTGACTATCATTGCAGGGGAGAACCAAGCTGCGGAGAAGGCCATTGCAGCAACTGTTTGTGCTAACATTTTAGAGGTGAACTTAGTTTATAGTACTGTGCAGCTGTTTCTCTGTTCAATTGTTGTTTTGTTAGGGATATGTAGCCAATTGCTGATTGAATTGAACGGATAGAAAAGGAAAGGAATTTTTATTATGTTAGTGATCCTGATAGAAAATTGTTGTAACATACTTGGAATAGAAAAGGAAAACGGGATCCTGATATTATGATAAATTGTGTCATTTCTTATGTTTTGTGGTGTGATACAGTGTCTTTCCGAGAAAGTGACAGTATTGTAATGTTTGCTATTAATGGAATGTGGTTCTTTAGTGTTGTTACTGTTGTAGAAGTTGTCTGGTGATTGGGGAAAGAGTTGCAGTTGCCATGGGAAAAGAAAAACATGTATGGAGATATGGGCTTTATTATAATTTTCCAATTTCATTTCATTGGTCCACTCAACGCTTGGCGTATATAAAGCTCTGCAATCTAAATAAAAATAAACTTGAAAAGGCTATCATTCTTCAATCTGCAAGATTATGGCGGTTTGGTAATCATTTGCAACAGACAAGCAGCATCACTAGAGAGTGGTACACCACACTTGACCTGGTATTTTCTTAACTAAGTATGCACAAGGGGAGATGAATCTTTAAAATAATTTAAGTGAACACATTATGTGAGGAAAAACATTACCATTTCACTGTTGCCAATCTCATAAATGTTCTCTCTCTCCAGCTCCCTGTCTCCATTTCCAATATTTGTAATATACATTGTACTTTTACAGTATTTTGTCACTTTGTTGATCATGAGCCAATGCATTACCTCTCTGGTTGTTTCTTTTTAGGTGTGGGGGAGGAGGGGTTATATTTTAGACAGAATTTGTATAGCCTAGTTGTACAAAGACATTGTAATTTTATCATTTCATTTTTCTACTTGTAGATTTGCTTTGATTGAGGGAGTTACATGTAGCATGTAATTTATGATAACAGAGATGTATCCCTCTAAAATCAATTTGAATCAAATAGTGGAAGGAACCAGTGGTATTTATTTTGATCTAAAGGTTGAATCATATTCTTTTTATAGGAATGGAGATTGTGGCTAAGACGTTTCATATTTCCTGAGTTTCCAAAGACCGCTCTAATACATCTTGTACATTGTTAAGACTTTTGTTATCTGTTGCACTTGTTCCATGAAGGGCAACATATGATCAAAATGACCTATAAAAATGTTTATACTGTTTTTTCTGTTTGTTTACTTTTGTTAGTTGTCTCCCTACTATGAGACCTTGACTGTTAGAGGCAACTAGAACTAAGGAATGAAATAACTAACAATTTTGAACAGTCGTGACATTTTAGTGAAACTTCTATGTAATTTTAGATCCAATTGCTGTTGATATACTATTTCTGAATTTTCATTTTATTTACTGGTATTTTCCAAGTGCGAGCAGTATATTATTGGTTTCTGTTACTTACACGCGGGCTGTCTTTTCTTGTTCTTTGGTCATTAATCTTTTTGTAATACTAAAAGAGGTCCTTTTTTTACAAGTTGTGTTAATGAATTTCCAGGTTCCTAGTGATCAAAAGCTGCCATCACTTTATCTCTTAGACAGTATTGTTAAGAATATTGGGCGGGATTATATTAAATACTTTGCTGCCAGGCTACCTGAGGTCAGACATTTATTCTTCTTTTAGCTCGTTGTTGATTTCGTTTTTCCTCTCTTGTAATCATCATCTTGTAATTGTCTATAAATACGTTAAGTAGTTATGTCATGCAAGTACTCAAGTGCTGCATGTATTTGTGATTTTAGGTGTCTATTTTTATGTTGATAGTTTCTAATTACTCCTTTACATATTAGGTATTCTGCAAAGCATACAGACAGGTTGATCCTTCTGTCCATCAAAGTATGAGGCATCTTTTTGGAACTTGGAAAGGAGTCTTTCCTCCTCAGACCCTTCAGATTATTGAGAAAGAACTGGGCTTCACTTCTGCAGTCAATGGCTCATCTGCTTCTTCTACTCTCAGGAGTGATTCACAGTCACAACGTCCACCACATAGTATTCATGTCAATCCCAAGTATTTAGAAAGACAACGTCTACAGCAGTCCAGCAGGGTGGGTGAAATGATTGCACCTCAATTTATCCTTTAAAGTTTTAGAACATTGATTTGGTTATAGGTCAATATATAAAATACAGAATTTATGTTGTGATGAATTGGATTTTGAATTCATTCCATGGTGAAAATGGATTTGGATATATTGTATCGATTAATTGAAACACTAACTCTTTTTATCATTAACACTTTTTTGATTGACAATATGTCTTGTGAGATATCGTAGACAACTCCACTTTATAGATCTAGTCAACCAACTCTAGCTTGGATGCATTAACTTGGAAACATTAAACTCTTCGCCCTGGTTGGGATGGGTTTGTTAGAGCTAACTGTCACTGTTCTATAGATATTATCCATACAATGATTGCCTTGCAGAGCTGATAATTTAACTGTTATAGCAAAAGACATTTTACATGTTACTTTAAGTTGCCATATCCTTTCTTTTTTCAAATCTCTAGTGCTTAATTCTTTTGGCATATACTTTTTCTGTCTTGAAGACTAAAGGAGTTGATGATATGACTGGAGCAATTTCAAATTCAAATGATGACCAAGAGATGCCTAGTAGAACTTTAGGTGTTTTACGATCATGGGTGGATCATAATGTTACTGTTAGCGTCCATTCACGTGAAGTAAAGTTTCTTTCCCCTTATTCCATTCACTGTCAGTTGTCATGATTTAATGTGATAATCTACGTTGCAGAATGATCATCGTGCTCGAAGAGATGCATTCAATGATTCTGTTCCAGAAAAGAGCACTGGTGCATCCTATGGAAGCAATGAACTTGGTTCCAATATTTCAAGGAATTTAGGCTTGGGTATCAGCCGACCTGGTGGTAGGGTGACCGAGTCAGGACATGACAAAGGTTGGTACAACAAATCTGGTGTTGTTGCAGGGACCATGCCTGGGCAAAGAAATGGTTTGAGTAACAAGTATAGTTTTTCAAGTACTGAAGCATCAAAGTCCATGGTTTTGGATGCACATCATCAACCGGCACATAATATAACTAGCACACAGAGCAGTGTGATCTCAAATATCTGGAAAAATTCCGAGGAAGAGGAGTACACATGGGATGAGATGAACTCTGGCTTGACTGGTCACGGTACATCTATTGTTAACAGCTTGAGCAAAGATACTTGGACTGCTGATGATGAGAATTTGGTAAGCTTGGTAGTAGTTGGTGATTTGGATATAAAAATGATGCAAAATATGTTCAGAAAAGGGCAAGTTCTACGTTGGTTAGAGATAAAGCCTGAAGAGAGTATAAATGAGGAACAATCTGCATCTCACAAGCTTATTGAGTAGGCTCAACTCTATTTTCTAAAATGTTATTAGAGTCTATCCTGGATTCATTAAAAAATTAGGATTACTTACCATATTATCTATGCACCAAGTCCAGTAGTGGTGGGCATGAGGGGTCATACTAGGAAAAACCCAATTCTTATTCTGATCAGTGATAAAGCCTGAAAAAGTATATATTGGGAGACAACTGTCACTCACCTCAAGCTGATTTGAGTTAGATCTATAGGGATGGTATTGGAAACCAATATTTGGTTGAGAAATTCTTCATAGGTGGCCAGGACACTAGTTGATACACAACCCAAGCTTATAGGACTCTTAAAATTTAATAAAAAGAAAAATAAATGAAGTTGTTCCTAGAATTGGAATCACATATCCAGGACTCTGGGACCCAAATAACCTGATCCTAATTTTCTAATTATTGTCAGTTAAACTCCAAATCCCTAGAAACACAGATCCTTCAATTACTGACCAGTTAATACAATAATCCTGGTTTTTTCCTGGTCATTTTGCATTGTTAAATTATGTAGCTATGCACATTAATTGTTGTGTATATATATATATTTTGTGTGCAGGAAGTTGAAGATCGCATCCAAGTCAAAAATCCTTTTGTGGTAAATGCTGATAGAGAAATAGTTATTGAATCTCAAGCCAATGAAAAGAAACAATTTCCTGCATCTCAAAATCATTCATCACTATCATGGCAATTGCAGGAGCAGCATTCTATTAATGAGTTGAATCGAAAAGCTGGTCACTCCAGCAGATTTGTGTCCGCACTTGGTGCCATACCGTCCAATACAAATGCCTCTACTGCCAGAATGGGGAGTCGGCCATTCCTTTCAAGTGCAACCATAGGATTGCCAGGAATTGCAGGACCCTTTCATTCTTTGGGAGCTGAAAACCCTTCAGGGCAGTCACCTTTGCAGCGGAGGTCTCCATCACCACCAGTAAGTGTGCACTATTCTCATCCTGTGCAAAATTTGGCTGAGCAAGACCTTCCCCAGACATATAAGGCATCTGGATTTCTGGGAGGTCTGCAGAGCCCCTATATTAAAGATTCTTCAACTGCTCTTCCCCCTAATATTCAGGATGGTCACTTACAAAGATCACAACTGAAAAATTTGCAGGGTCCATTCTCTTCAATGACTTTTCAGGCAAGGCATCAGCAGCAATTGGGCACTTCTCTTGAGGTTACTGTTAAGACTGAGAAGCCACCTGTGTCCAAGGTTTCTTTAGTCAGAGAAACTAAAAGTAGCATGAGTACAGGGAATCTTCCAACTCGATTAGGTGCTCGGCCTTCACGAACAGGTGGTCCTTCCCCTGCCACATTAATTTCTTCATTGTCCACAAGTGCATTACCATCTTCATTAGGTCCTTCTGGTGATAATTCATCTGCTCTCTCAAAAATGCCTCAAAGAAAGGCTGGACAACCACCTAGGTTATCTACTCTACCATCTACTGCCTCTAATGTCAGCAGTGCCTCTGCCCAGACAAGTGATACCAATCATAACTTGAATCCAATTGCCAACCTTTTAAGCTCTTTAGTTGCAAAAGGCTTGATATCTGCAGAAACAGAATCAACATCTAAGGAGCCCTCTGAGTTGCTGACTCGACTGGAAGAAGAAAGCGATAGCATTACCACCGGTAACTCTTTGCCTGTGGCCTCAATTTCTGGTTCTGCAGCTGTACCAGTCCCTTCAATCAAAGATGAGGTTGATGACACTGCAAGAACGCCCATATCCTTGTCTGAATCAACCAGTCCAGGAGTAGTAAATCTCATTGGCTTTGAGTTTAAGCATGATGTATTACGAGAATTCCATTCATCTGTAATTAGTGGATTATTTGATGATCTTCCACATCATTGCAGCATTTGTGGCTTTAGACTTAGATTCCAAAAACAGTTCAATAGACACTTGGAGTGGCATGCCACAAGGGATAGAGAAGAGAATGGTTTAACTAAGGCAGTGAGATGGTATCTTAAGTCAAGTGACTGGATTGTTGGCAAGGCTGAATATATATCAGAGAATGATGCTGATTCTGTAGATACTTATGGCAATGAAGCAGACAGAAGTCAAGAGGATGCTATGGTTGTAGCAGATGAAAACCAATGCTTGTGTGTGTTGTGCGGTGAGCTATTTGAAGATTTTTACTGTGAGGAAAGTGGGGAATGGATGTTCAAAGGAGCTGTTTACTTTGCTAACTCTAATAGCAACAGTGAGATGGGAACTGGAGATATGAGTACTGGAAGGGGTCCCATCATTCATGCAAATTGCTTATCAGATAACTTGATTTCAAGTGTCCATGAGATGGTAAGACTTATTACTTGATATTCGTGGACACAAATGAGGTTTTGTTTAAGTTCAATGTAACACACCTTTCCTATTTGAAAGAGGGTGTTTGCTTAAATTTTTGGTTTCTATGCTCTTGTATATCAGTGGCAGTTGAGCATTGAAAGTTAACTAGAGAATGTCAAATTATTGCCCTAGGCTCTCTGTTTCTCAAGTTTAAAAAACCTGTTTTGTTATTTTGTTTTCCCCCACTATTTGCTTACTTCAAATCGAAGGACTTTTATTTCTGATAATGTCTGGACCTGTTACATTTTGCAGGGACAGGATTAAATCAAGTTAACATTGGAGCTCTGTTGTAACAAGAACTTTGTAGGTGAGGGAACTAAGGTTTACTTTGAATTAATCAAATCTTATGGCTTTTAATGCTAAATTGTTTTCTAATTGGTTTCAAGAGTTGTCAAACGAATTTTGTGCACTTCATTTTTCTTTTGTTTTCTTTAGTTTCTTTTGCACTCAGGAAGGAAGAGGATATTCCTTAGTGTTCAGAGTATGTAAAGTGCGTTAGCTTTTCCACCTCAACTTTTGCTCATTGATGTGGTTGGTTGCATTACTTCATTTTGGTTATTGAAGTGGGTTTTTGCCTTTTAAACAACATCTGGTTGTAATATGGGGCAAAGCACTGTGGTCGTTGAAGTTATTCCAAATGTTGGATGGCATTCTCTGTATCATATGAATTCTAACTATTCTGATTACCTTTTATGTGTTTTCCTTGCACACTGTCCTTCGCAAGGGGTTTCGGAATTGCAGTGTTACTTTCTACCGGGACATTGCTTTCCTAATGTTATAAATGCCATTTCTATGAACAATAGCGAATGTTGATTTGTATTTTTCTTGCAGAGTACTGACTGAGTTTTTCATTTTTTTGGCTTTGAATAAAGATGAAAGATGTACATTTCCTATTCAGATGCGGAGCCTTTATTGTTTATTCTGCTAGGTAAATACGCCTTTTCACCCCTAGCATTTAGTTGGTGAATTATGTACTTAATGAATGATATTCGCACAGCATCTGTACGTTTTTGTGCAAGAAATTTCTGCAACGCATTTTAGTCTGCGTTTTGCTTTTCTTGTCATTTATTTTTGTCACTGTCAAATTTCTACCTGTTCCTTGTTGCTCAAGAGTTGATATTAAGTTTTCTTTTTTCGCATTACTTTCTGCACACTTTCTAATTGTGATCGACTGGCATGGGAGCTGATGTGTTTCTTTGTGAAAACATATTCAATGATACATCAAAATGTTTGTTGGAGAGGATTCATTGCTCATCCAGGTGCCAATCTTGTTATTTATCAGTTAATCAAACTACATCAACTATGTCGTGTCATAAATACATTCATTAACTGATACCTTATTGGTACTTTATGTTATTTTTCGAACCTATCGGCTGCATATTTCAACTGTTCCCCTTAACATTGGACTAGTCTGTCAGATGCAACATCAACTGGTTATCGGTCACTGCAACTAAACTCCCTTAGGTCCAACAATTATAATTTGTGCTTCTGGAGGGATAAGGTATCCTAATTGTATACCTTCCTTAAAAGGAAGAAAAAGTTTAGTGTTCTAATTTCGTGACAAGTTACATCAAGGGCTATTGCAAATCATTTTATAAAAACAAAACGAGTAAATAGACTTGTCACTGAATTCGATTCACTCATGGTCACGAGAGTGCTGACATCGAAAATACTTCATATTAATTGTATTTTCGGTATCTGAGTATCTACTTGTGCAATTTTAATTCTTAACAATTTTAACTTTTCCATTTTGAACTAATTTTACAATATCAGTTTACTTGTATTTTCTTTCTTGTTTTTAGACTTTTTATGTGGTGACTCGTGATTAATGAAAATTTAAGATGTCAACATTTTGTAGTGATGTCTAACATGGAATGAAAAAAAATGCTAATGTACTGTGTGCAAGAGACGTAAATTGCATAATTACTAAATTTGAGAAACTCAGTATGCAGACTTGGAACTGAGAGGCTACTGAGAAATTAAAATTACACAAAGTGATTCAAAGACTAAAAGGCATTTGTTTGGGCAATGTTACCAAGGTGGTCCTGTCCAGTCACAGTTATGTAGGAATAATTATATAAATAATATTAGACGTTTATGATTTGTGAATAAACATATACACAATGGAAAAAGTATATCCCGAAAAATTATGTGATGACTCACCATCTATCCTTAGCTAATGTAATTAATTATTTCTTTTTCATTTTCAATGACAGGCACAACTTGAATCCCGGAAAAAACAGAAGACGGTTTTATTGGTTTTATATTAGGGACTCGTACTCAATACTCTGCCTTTGAACCAAAGTTCAAGTCCAATTAATTCAAGGCTTGTGGCGTTGCGTGTAGATGTAATCCAAGTGCGCCTCCACCATCATCCTTCTGCTATTGCACCCTTCATCATTCTCAAAGCACTCCTCCAAACCCATTAACTGTATGAAATAACATCCAATTAGAGAAACATTTCCTGTTTTCAATCTCTGTAAAAACTCTGTACAAAACAGTGAACAGAAAGTGAAAACAGAAGACGTAATTGTTTTCACTAGTTTTTGTTAAAAGAAAACAATACATTGTTACATTTAAAAGTGAGAATAGAAATATAAACAGAAAATATTTTAAACAAGTTCATTTTGGTTTTAAACTGTGTGTATGAGAAAGCAACATGCAAATGGAGATGGAGATACATTAAACATCAGACGTATTCTTACTTGTTCCATATTGTCATTTAGCTGAAAGGACGACCGAGAAACAGATTTATGATTGAGCTGCACTTCCTTCTCACCTATATGAAGTTCTGAGGTGAAGAAAGATATAATATATAATATAGAATATAATATAGGATGTGATGTGATTTACCTTTGGGTGGTTGAAGGAGACGGGGAGAAACTAGGAAGGAGGAAAGAAGGAGAAGCAAGAAAAGAAAAGCAAGGTGTTGCTTCATTGGTTGAATATTAAGGGAGAGAGAGAGAGAGAGCAACAGAGATGAAAGCATGGTTGAAAGTAGGTGGAAGAAGGAATAAATAAATAAGTGAAAGAAGAGGTGTAGAAAGGGTTGAGTCACGTGGTGAACCCCCCTAATAGTCCAGAAAATAGAAGCAGCTTCATGGGACCCTACCCATTTACCATCTTTGTCTTTAACTCAAAACCATCAATGGCACCAACGTTAGTAGTCTCTTCATTCTTCATGTGATAACAGCATCGCATCATTTCGGTGTACAGCATGAACACACAGCAGAACAAGGATTGTCATTTTCATTGTGGTCCAAAATCCAGCTACAAAACAAAACCAATTAAACTCAACAATCACTTCCTTCTCATCTTTTAAATACTATTTACCATCTTTTAGAGGATGAGATCACCAATACGTATTTATTTTCCATCTTCGTAGACCATCAATCTCTCATCTTCCTGTGCCGACAGCTGTTTCCCTTTTCATTCACCTTTTTTTTTTAATTTAATATTACTTTTCCTAAAGTTTCTTCATAAACTTTTTGTTGAGAATTATCCATTCTTTATTACCTTAATTTTAATTCTCATAAACACGTCTTTGTTACTTAAAAGTAATTTTTCTCTAAACTCAATATTGCAAACCGTCTCAATAATAATTAATTATGAGCCAATTCCATAGAAAAATAATCATATACCATTTTCAATCATATAAATTTTTGGGTTGCTCCGTAATTTTCTTATTTACATTTTGAATTTGTCACACAACATTAACTTGTTTTCCTTTCTTAATGCACTACAGAAATAACATATTTTATGAGGATTTTTTTTCTGACGGTTTTATAAACTTCAAATAATTTTTAGTTATTTTATATAGAAATCGCAAATATATTTTTTATTATCTTTCTATTGTTTTTCTTTTAGATTTTTTTTGGCAATTCTAAGCTAAAATAAAGCTAACATTAATTTTTAATACACGGTTTGTTTATCAAATCGTCGATAAGTATGTTAATATTTCATAGTTCTACGTCGCATCTTCATCAATTGTTTTTCATCTTTTTTTGCTGTTGGTAATAGAAAAAAGCCACTGAAAACGTAGAAAAAAACCTCTTGTATAATCTGTTCTTTTTGTAGTGACGGTGGTGTTAAGTTGTTAAATTAAATATATGAGTTAGTTAGACTGATAATTGTGGAGAATCATTAAAAACACACCTAAAAACCTTCTGAACGGATGTCAAGTGTCAAACGAATGAGATCCGGAAATTAGATAGTGAAATGCAGGTGTCTATAGATGAGTGGACGTTCGTTTGACGTGGAAAGCAAAACTGAATTTTTGGAAAGGATCCTAATTGAGAACGAGCGTCTTCACTTCGAAATTTTGTGCATGAACGTTCAGCCAAACACAGTTGGTTATTGATGTTCGGTTATAAACTTAAGTATATATATATATATATATATATATATATATATATATATATATATATATATATCATATATAGATCTATATATATATAGATATAAATATATATATATATATATATATATATAGATCTATATATAGATCTATATATATATATATATAAATATATATCTATATATATAGATCTATATTTATATCTATATATATATATATATATATATATATATATATATATATATAGATCTATATATATATATATATATATATATATATATATATATATATATTTTATACGTCTCGTTTATTCTTAAACACTACTTTAATAGTATCTTATTATATTTATCAAGCTTTCTGATATAAGTTTAGCAGTGCTCGGTCTTACACCAAGCACTCGTACCGAGTAGTGCTCGGTCTTACATCAAGCGTTTGTACTGAGTAGTGCTCGGTCTTACACCAAGCGCTCGTACTGAGTAGTGTTCGGTTTTAAACCAAGCGCTCATACTCGTTTCTTTTCTAATCTATCTTGATGAAAATAGCGTTCGTCCAACTTCAATAGAGTTCTCTCTCTACCGTGCTCGCTCATTGACTGGTATTCGGTTTTCTTGATACTAAACTCAAATAAGCTAAGTTCATAAGCGTTCGGTTTCTTCATGTGAATTCTTCTAAGTATTATTCGTTGAATGTCTTGAAGTGTTTGTATCCATTGGTTCCAGCCTAGAGTCTTAGTACTTGGCATGGTCTTTTCGGTGTTCGGTTGGAACTCTCAAGAGTCAGTTCATTTAATTGGCTCCCTTTGTAATTAATGTTCGTTATATTCGTTTCTTGCAATATCTATTGCACTCGATTTCTTTCTCAACCTGATAGTAACCTCTCGGTCTTAATCTGTTCTGGAACTAGAGACCTTCGGTCTCATTCCAAGTGTTCGATCTCGTTAAAGGTTAAAGTTTAACGTTCGGTATTTGATACCTTTAGTGATCCTTGTACAAATGACTTAATGGAGATGATTATTAATGAAAGATGAAGAGAATATGATATGAATGAAATGTGTTGGATTATGTACGAGTGTTCGGAGAGGAATGACTCATGAATGAATATTGAAATTGGTAAAGTATGAATGTGGGCATGCTAAGCTGACAGTTCATCCTGATGTTCCGTGAGTACTCGTCCTCACGTAGAGGAGGGTAGGTCGTGTGTGGGAACGACAAGAGGTCCTAGTCCTTATGGTTAATTTGGACAGATAGGACTAACCTCGGGTGACAGCTGTTGAGGGTATCTCAGTTACTACATAACCCGGGTGCACAAACGCCTGTAGCTACACAGATTTCATACAATCCGGACAGCCAGTCTAGTATTAGGCTTTGTATGAAACGTATGATGAAATATATCTTGTGTGTTTGATTGTATGAAATGTATGTTTATACAAGAATTAAATTACATAAGCTTACCCTGTGTTTCCTGTCTTGTCATGTTTTGTACGTTCGTCTCGTCATTGCAATGATCATCCGTGTGGATGTGAGCAGAAGGAGACGAGCTGTTGGAAGATGCGCTGGAAGAAGAGAACCTGGTCGAGGTAGAAGTGAATACCGAACAGTAGGACGTTCGGTCAGTAGTTAGTTTATAGTAAGGTAGTCGTTCGATCACGTTCCCTTTTGTTAAGTATGACCGTTCGATAATTTCTTTTGTAAACCGTTCGGTCAGAGTTGTATCCCTGTTCAGCTTTATTTTCTCGTACTGCTTTGTAAGGCCGTTTGGCCATAACCATATACTCTTCTTAGTGTAAGACTGATCTGTATATTATTAAATGTGATTATTCTATTATATAGTTTTAAACTGCATTTTTGGGATGTTACTGGTTAAAGTAAAAACGATTGAATTATAAAACTATAAATATTTTAAACGTTGATTAAATTAAATTTTATTCATTTAAGTTGAGTTAACGAATTGAATTAATAATTCATTATTAATATTTTTTATAATTATTTATTAATTTTAATTATGTACATTAACATTTTAGTTTTTTTTAAAACTAAAATACAATTTGATTATTTAAATGTATAATTTATTTGTTTGATCTAATTATATAAATTAATATTTCAATATTTAATTACTGTCTTTATAATACTATTTCTTAACTTTGGTTAGTGTTTAGTGAAATAGACAAATATCCTCGTTGTATTGCTATGAACTCACGAATTGAATTAGTCTGCTTTAATATTTGATTCTACCATAATAAATATTTGAAAAAAGGTTTAAACCCTCGGTTGATCCTTGTATTTATATGGAAATCTCAAATGGGTCATCGTTATTTTTTCGGTCTCAGTTTGGTCATATTTTTTGTAAAAATGAGCCAATTTTACCCTAACTGTTAAGTTGTTCTAAACAGTGTTAAATTAGGTTGAGCTGTATTTTTTGCTTTGATGACGTGGCATTGTTCAATAAAATTTAATGGCTGATGTGTTTTAAAATTGTTCACGTCACATCTCAAATCAACTTCTTCTTCTGTCTCACCACTTTCTCTCTCTCCCATCTCTTCCAACACTCAAAAGCTGCAGTTTTTTTTTTCAGGAAAGAGAAATGAGGTTCATTTATGGAAATTCTAATAGGGGATATCTGATACCTGAATACAAAGCACGTCTGAGATTTGCCATGGCCTTTTCTCCAACCACTCCAAAGAAGTAATGCTGGACGGTGTGGCTGAATAATGAAAGCATCCCTACTGCAGTGAAGATGACTGAATAAAGTCCAACTTTCGTTTTTGCATCTTTCTTAAAGTATGCTACTCCTATGGTGATGATGAAAAACCCAAAAAATGGCTTTGAGATACCAGAGAAAGCTGCTGCAATTGAGCCAATAGAAACCTTCACTAGCTCCCTTTTTCTAAGACAAAACCAAATTCTGAAAAATATATTTCTTTTTCCGCTGCCCATTTTGTTGTGTTCCTTTAGCACAGAGTGCTCGGTAATATTCTTTTGGACCTCTCCCTGCACTTCTACTGGTGGTCTAGTTTCAGTAGGAAAATCTTTCTTGGCGGGCACTTTTAGTCTTTGAAGAGGAAAAAACAAAGAAAAATTGCAGCTTTTGAGTGTTGGAAGGATGGGAGAGAGAGAAAGTGGTGAGACAGAAGAAGAAGTTGATTTGAGATATGACGTAAACAATTTTAAAACACATCAGCCATTAAATTTTATTGAACAATGCCACGTCATCAAAGCAAAAAATACAGCTCAACCTAATTTAACACTGTTTAGAACAACTTAACGGTTAGGGTAAAATTGGCTCATTTTTACAAAAAATATGACCCAATTGAGACCGAAAAAATAACGATGACCCATTTGAGATTTCCATATAAATACGAGGACCAACCGAGGGTTTAAACCCTTGGAAAAACAAAATATGTGTAAATGATTTCCTTAAATAAGTTAGATTACAAAACTTTTAATTCATAAAAAAGTGAATGAAAATGAGTTAACTTACTTTAGTTAAACTCATAATAAACTTATCACACTTGTACATTATAATAGTGTTATACAAAATATATGATTTATTTTTTTGTGTAAGGAATCCTTGTCATGGTCGACATACATTACATTATTATGTTGTATACCAAACAAGTCTTGAGCAGACAGGCTCTACCCAATGACGTGAAGATTTGTGATGAAACTAGAAGCAGTAAGAAAAGGACAAAGTTAAAAAAACTGAGTAGAAATGTTGGACCACTGATGAATCGTTGAATTAGTGAGAGTGTTAAAGTTATATTCTTATCTGCTCATAAAACCACTCTAAACTTTACTTTTCATATCTATTGAATAACATGAATCATCATGTGCAATGCACATTTCATAAAAAACATGTTTGCAAAAGGATTAATTCTTATACTTCAAATGAAATTTATGCAAACCAGCAGAATAATTTCTCACATACTCTTTCTAACATTTTATGTGATTGGAAGAAATTACATTGATTAATTAAATGACCTTTTTCAACTCTTTATTTCAAGATCTCACTTCTTAGCGGAATTCACTTACAAGTTATAAAAGAGAAAATTCCAAGCATATCTCTTTTGCAATTATTCATTCCATGAGTTGTCACCACCCTAATTTAAATTGGTCCACAAATTCGACTCATTGTCAAAATATAAATTATTTTAAAAGTAATATATTTACAATAATGTTTTAAGTAAAACTAGTATTGATATGATTAAAATTTTCTGATTTTTACTTTTATTTATTATTGAATCAGTATTTATGATAAAATATAAATATATTGAATTAAAACTTTCTGATTTTTCCTAGTATACCCTTACCCAAAACTGATTATACTTTTGTTCCTTCTTCTTTATTTAATACAAAAATTCTTTTAAATGTCACGTCTGCTTAGTAACTGCACTGACCATGCCACGCAACCAATATTGTTACGGCCGTTTGTCCAATTTAACGGCAGACTTCTAATTGATTAAATTTTACAAAAACAAGGACTCAATTGATACGCCGAAAAGAAAGAGGACCTATTTGAAATTCATGACCAAAATAGGGACCTATGGAGACATTAAACCTAATATATTTTAATCTTGTTAAAAATAAATATTATTGATACAAAAATATAAACATTTCAAATGGTGACATAAATTAAATAATGCAAACAAAATAAAGCAGTAAACCCTCAAACTAAATAATACAAATGAGAAAAGTTAAAATCTCTACCCTATAATTGTCAAAACAAACATGGTAATATTGATCCCATAAAAAAAGTGCAAAAATGCATTTAATATTTGTAATAAAATAGTTGAAAATAAAAGAGATTAAAAACCCCCACAAAATAATAGTCAGTAATAGAGGAGGTTTTTAACCTCTGTAAATTGAATATGATATCAAGGGTCACAAAAAACTCCTGCAGATAGGTTGTGTCGACTCTAACTGCGGAGGTTTGAAAAACCTCCACAAATTAATTTGAGAAGGATAAAAATCCCCACAAATCGGAAAAAAAAAACTTCACTAAGTAATATCTTTTTTGTAGGGTCTAAACATTACAACAATTCAATGTTCAACTCTTCTTTTTAAAATACTTTTTCTTATCTAATCAAATGATTCACAATGTGTAAACCGTTTCTATATATTTGCGATGTTGCTTCCTATTGTACTCTAAAGAGTTCATATTGTGAAATGAATGTGTTTCCTAGCTCTTTTGACATCATTTTTGGTTTTATGTGTGACTTCAAGTATGTCACATATTTCTTTTAGTTAATTGTACAAAGACACTTTAAAGAATTCATTAAGATTCAAAGCAGATGTTATGATGTTTTTAGCATGCTATTATATATATATATATATATATATATATATATATATATATATATATATATATATATATATATATATATATATATATATATATATAATATAAAGTATAAAGAGAGAGGAAGAGAGGGAGAGGGAGAGGGAGAAAGAGAGATTAACACAATAAAATTTATATTAATTCACGTTATACCAAGACTTATGTAATATCAAAGTTTGACAAACATAGCCTAAATGGTGAAAGGAAACTATACAAGAAAACTCCAAAACACTTTTAAAAATAGGCTTAGGAAACTAATTGTAGAGATTAAATTCTCCTTTTTATACCTTAGGAGTCTAATTGCTCCAATAGGATTTTAGAAGACTAACTTCTCCTTTTTACACCTTAGGAGTCGAATAGTTCCCATCAAATTTCTTTTTATACCTTAGGAGTCTAATTGCTCTCATTGAATTTTAGGAGACTATTTCCTCCTTTTTATATAGTAGGAGTCTAATTGCTCCCATTGAATTTTAAGAGACTACTTGCTCCTTTTAATACCTTAGGAGTCTAATTGCTTTCATTGTAATTTAGGAAATTGTTTACTCATTTTTAAACCTTAGGAGTCTAATTTCTCCTATTAGATTTTAGGAGACTATTTCCTCATTTTTATATAGTAGGAGTCTAATTGCTCCCATCAAATTTTAAGAGACTACTTGCTCCTTTTTATACCTTAGGAGTCTAATTGCTCTCATTGTAATTTAGGAGACTATTTACTCATTTTTAAACCTTAGGAGTCTAATTGCTCCTATCAGATTTTAGGAGACTATTTGCTCCTTTTTGTACCTTAGGAGTCTAATTATTTTCATTGGATTTTAGGAGATTAATTGCTCATTTTTACACCTTAGGAATCTAATTGTTTCATTAAATTTTAGGAGATTATATGCTCCTTTTACACCTTAGAATTCTAATTGCTCCTTTCTCTAATCTCCTCTATTATGTCTAACAATACCAGTTATCCTTCTTCATTAATTTAATTAGAAAAATGTTCCACTTTTGGAGATGAAAACGCCATTTCTACTTGAAACATTGCATCCACTCCATAAACTAGTGCAAAGGGTGTTTCCTCCGTGGTTGTTTGCTTGATTAAATGGTAAGACCATAAGACTTGTGACAAGGCTTCAACCGATCATCCCTTCGATGTATTTTATTAAGATGTCTTAATGAAAACAAAGTCTATAATGCAATGAGAAAGATACATCATAAACTCTTTGAATATTAAGAAAATAATACACATAACTCTCTCTTATTACTATTTGTTTTTGTTAATTCTATTATGCGAAGTGTTTATCATCAAAATTAGTATGTTCATTACATAAAGTTAGAGGCTTTTCATGTCATAGAGTTAAAAATTATTAAAATGAGTTTTGTATTTTTATGTCTAGTTCAAAATCAAATTGTTTATATTAATATAACACTAGTGCAAACAAGGTTTTTTATACCTGTTAAAAAAAAGTTTTTCACACTTGTTTTCGAGTAGATATAGAAGTAGGGGATATAGAAATTTTTTTATTTTTCACACCGGTTCTTGAGTCGGTATAAAAGGTTTAACTTTTCACACCAGTTCTGTCTATAACAGGTATAAAAATTGGTATTCATACCTGACATTCTAGGAGCATGTGTAAAAAAACATAAGGAAAAAACCCATTTTTATACCTAATGGTTCTACAACAGGTCTAAAAGAATCTTATTTTTATACATGTCGTTATTATAACAGATATGAAAAATGAGACTTTTTATAGTTGTTGTGCTTTAACAAGTATAAAAATGACGTTTGTTTTTGAATATTTGATTTGTATGTGTTACTATCCATATTCAAACCGGTATAAACTTCAATTTTATAATAGAGTCTAAATAATTAATAACTTGAAACGGTTATACATAGAAATTGAAAATTACATTGTTTGTAATTCAACTTAAAAAATTAACAATTACATTGTCTATAATTCAATAACTTGTCTTTCTAACAATTAATCACTTGGAGAATTTGATAAAAAATTTATCACCTAGACTTAGCTTCTTAAAGTGTGAATCATATTCTTCTAGTAGATCAAGCTCAAATGCAGTCATGTCAATAGCTCGAACCAGACTCTTATTACCCACTTTTCTATTTCCTTTAGACCTTTAAATTGGAGGTAGAAATACAATTATAAAAAAGCACCGAATGTTTATTCTATATATGCAAAAGGGTTAGAGTAATAAAACAAAACAGTAGAACAATATACAGAAAAAGAAAATTTAAAAAAGCATTATATTTTAATTATACATATTGAAAGTGTGAAGGTATTGATTGACCTTTAAACCATTCTGAAATGCACCATAATATATATAGTCTTTTAACCAAGAATATATTTAACCAATTGACTATTTTATGTTGGACATCAGGCCATATAAGCTTCCTACAAGAAAAAGGATTGAGACATAAAATTAATAAACTAATATTATACTAAGAATGATAATTTTTCGCATGACAAATTCCACTTGTTACATTTGTATTTGCAGTTAATGTATATGGTGAAATGTCAATCTCCAATGCTAAGGTGTTTCTTTCTACTTCAAGAAAATGTCCTAAGCTGTTATAAAATATTAGCTCGTTACAGTTATCATCAAATACATGTTATCCAGGTAAATCCGAGGCCAGTATCAATAGACACCAAGAGGAAAGGGGAGTAACATTATCATATTACTAATTAACCATAAAAAGATTGGTTTAAATCATGAAAAAGATTATGAATATATATAGAGAATAAAAAGTTAATTAATGAGAGTGGTCTCTAACCAGGAAAGTGAGTGATTTAAGGTACTAAATTCTGCATACTCTAAAATAACACCATCTGAACCAGAGCTTCCACTCAAGAGGTAGTTTACAATGTTGAAGGAGTTCACACTTGAGAGATCGTTAAAGTTTAAGCGTGCCTGAGTCCTCTCTTGTGTAAAAATAAGTAAGTTGAGCAACATATAAATAAAAATGACCTACAAATCCACTGTCTAATATATGTTAAAGCATTAAAGCAATCAGATTAATTAGTCTTTCTTATGTATATGTTGCTCAACTTACTCATTTTTACACAATGTAGGACTTCAACTCAAACTTCAATTCTAATGGGTAGCAATAACAATGAAGGTGACAACATAGTGATGGTTGTTGTAATGATAACGGTGATGATGATAGTTTATGAGTATATTATAAACACAACAATTCCCTGTTTTTTGAAAATAAATGCAAAATAGATTCCTAGTCAAGATAAAAACCATTCCAGCTGCTTTTTTTTTCTGCACACATTTTTGTTATGAAAATTGCATTTTAAAACTAGAAACTCAACCACCCAAGACCGTCTCCTAGCTTAAAGTATGTAGTCAGTAGAAAGAAAACTACAAGAAACTATAAAACATTTGAAATGATACAATATAGGAAATTATTTTCTATATTCAAACTACCTTGATATCAGTTTCACTCCATCATCAATGTTGAGCATAACTAATTACAAAATAACAACCAAATGGTATATAGTCCAACGTAAATGAAAATATGAGATATCAGAGTTCGAAATAATTAACAGCTTTTGGGCTAAGAAGAAGGGAGTATTGCACATGCTAAAAATGTTGAACATTAATAATTTTAGCTGTACATACTTGCATGTAACTGTCGAGGTAACACCAAAAGCTATCATTAAACACAATACAGCTTTGAATGTTGGGATTCCTGAAACGCACATAAGAAAAATAAAAATCAAGTTACTTATCCAAATAAACCAATATACAGGACAAGCAAATGGAACCCACTTTGATATTTGAACCAAACAACCTTTACTTCATTACACTATATTTATTAGATAAGTACGCAAAAATGAATAGATATGATTATGATTGGCTAGCTTCTTTTGTCAGTTTCAATTTATATGCTTGTGTTATTAATAAAGAAAGTCCATTTTAATTTCAATTTGTTTCTTGTTTCTAAAATTTTGCATCATCTTCTCATTTTAATAAACTAAATTATGACCCTACAAGTGTCATCATCTCATTTTAACAAATTAAAACTATAAACTAAATATTATAAATATTATTTTTTTAATATTCTAGGACCATGCTATAACATCTTTGAACCATTTGATTTTTCTTCTTCAAAGTGTCCCTATACTCATTATAGATGCATATTGTCCCTACTTAAGAAAAAGAAAGATGAACACAACATCTCAAAATTATAAGCTACAGGTTTGAAAATAACATACATATATTCATAAAACAAAATAAAACTAGGCAGAAAAAGACAAAGGCAAATACTCATAAAACAAATTAAAAATAAGTGCTTAAAGATTTGTTTCAAAGTAGGTTTCAAACATGTGGGCACATAAGATATCGGGTTTATATTCTTGAAACAACCAACTTTGTATAATTACCACCAAGAAGAAAGCAACTAAATGTTAGCATGCCCCAATGCAATCATACACTATGGTACGTTAAGGTTGCAAATAAACTTGCTATCACAAGATATTGCACTTTTTCAACTAGACCTCTAATGAATATTAATATGGGATGATTTATTAGAATTGAAACTCATCAAAGCCTTCCAATTTAAAGTTGTTTTGCATTCATGACTATGTATATGCCTAACAGATGTTAAGATACTCGCTTATCATAAGGAAGTTTACTCTTTCTAGTAGAATCTAAAAGGGAATTACTGTTCTCCTTTTTCATCTGCTTTCTAATCTATTCTTTCAACTTCTGCCTCAATTCAAGGTAATGCAGTTCTTCCTTTGTTGGCTTGGGAGGTTCTTCCTCTACGTATTCTACCTTAATCAACAAAGCAAAAACATATTCTTAACATCAAAATTTAAAATTTCTAAGCAACATGATTCATACAAAGACAAATTGAACTTAAATAAATATCCAGAACAACTTTAAACTTTAAAACCATATATATATATATATATATATATATATATATATATATATATATATATATATATATATATATATATATATATATATATATATATATATATATCCATAAACCACTCAGCTCATAATAAAATTTACCACTCAATACATTTCACAACATATTCCACTAATCCTTAAACACCCCAAAATACTTAAACAGTTCAGTAACAATTATTTCTCAACACCAAATGGATGCTACGTAGTTAAGACAAGGAGAGCAGACTGTAAGTGAATATTTTACAAAAATGAGAATTATTTGAGACGATCTTGAGAACCTTCATCTAGATCCTGTTTGTATCTTAAAGGTTCTTGCAAGGTTTCAAATTTGATAGCTGAAAGGAAAGTAGAAGACCATACAATGAAATTCTTGATAGGTTTAAATGAACAATATTGTAATATCAAGTCACATGTCTTCCTAATGGATCCTTTACCTCCTATCTTGATAATATTTTCTTATGTTTTACAACATGAAAGACAATTAAATAGGAATAATGTGATTGCCAATTTAGAAAATAAGGTTATAGCTATTGCCATTGTATCAACATGTTCCTTTTGTGGGAAGAATGGACATGTATGCATTCACTATGGCAGAAGTGGTCACACAATGGATGTATGATATAGAAAACACGAATTTCCACCTGATAATAAGACTTTCAATGCCAAGATTATATTAGAAATGTTGATGCCAAGAATGATGAAGATGAGTAAGAAGTTAAACTCATACACCAACAATACCAAACATTGATGGCCTTAATCAAACCTAGAGGTGAATTTGATACGAGTCACAAAGAAAATCACATTACCAGCATTACATCAAGAGTTATTGATCCAAGTAATATCTCACATTGCATTAATCTTCTACACATTAAAGGAAAATGGATCCTGGAGTCATGAGCCACTAATCACATTGTCATAAGTCTTGAATATTTTGTCTGATATGATAAAATTAAGAATATCAAAGTCAACCTTCCTAATAATGTTTGTGTTAATGACACTCATAAAGGAGAAATCAGATTTACTAATGAAATTCTTATGCTTGATGTTCTCTTTATACCTGATTTCAACTACAATTTGATATCCATCTCCAAATTAGTTAAAGACTTTCAAGTAGATATTATATTTTATATTTGTTAATGAGGGTTGTTTTTATTCAAGATCAAATGAATAAAAAGATGATTTGATTCAATTAGCTTCCATGAGGGATTATACATTCTTTCTGCTTTTGAGAAATTTGTCAATTCTGTTAGTAGTAAGATTTGGCATAGAAGACTTGACGACTTATTTGATAAGAGATTGCATCTGTTACGAAAAAAAATTACTATATAAAATCTGGAATTGAACATGTAATGTATGTGATATGGAAAAGCAATATAAACTTTCTTTTCCTAATAGTAATTCACGTCAATATTTGAGGCCTTTCTCTTAATCTTTCTTTGCATGTCCATCGATATTTCTTGACAATCATTGATGATTTTAGTAGATTTTCCTGAATCTATCTTATGCATAATAAATTTGAAACTAGGATGCATCTTACTAGTTTTGTTAATCTTGTTGAAAATTCATAATTTCCTAAACTCAACCACATATGCTCACGATAATTATAATATATGAAGCATAATACTTCTACTTGTTTAGTAACTTACTTGTGGTTGAGGATAAGAGAAGGTGGCCAATTCATATGAATCTTTCCTTCCTTCATTATCATGTATGCTTTTAGTGCACCCAAGGTGGTTTGAACCTAAGATTCTCAATTGGTGTACTTCTCATGCCACTGATTAGAAGATGTTGATGATGTGGCAATGTTAGATGAAGTAATGCTTAAATTTGAAAGTCAAAGTCTTGTATTTCTAAATGAGTAAGTAGGAGTTGCTCCCAAACCTATGCATCACATTCTCCTAGAATGCTCTAAGCCTAACACTCCACCAACAACATCATTAAGGGAAACCTCTGATTCATCAGTAGTGCTTTGAGTTAAACCCACTTCAATTTGTTCCTATAGACATGTAACATTTTGTAGTTAAAACTCTAAATATTGAAGGAAAATATTTGAAAATATCATATTATAGTATAACTAACCGCTATAGCCTTTGTCACATCATTTACAAATGATCTATCTTTTTTTTTATGAGTTTCAATCTATAACTTTTCACGACTAGGTAACTGTCCAATTTTCAAAAAGTAAATAAAAAGATAAGTTAAAATAAATAGTAAATTGTAAAATATAGTACAAGTGATCATATTTTTCATAATATCACTACCATCTCATGCCTTCTTCTTGAGATAGGTTCAAAACCACCAGTATGAGGAATTACTTTTGAGGCTTAGCAATCCAAGATTTATCCATTAAAAAATATTCCTAAAAAAATATCAATATGATATTTCATAAAATACATTGAAAAAGAAATCAATAATCATGGAACATACAAACAAAGATTTAATTAAAAAATAAAATACTTCTTTCCCAGTGAACTTAAATCTACTCACCTTGAGAACTTCTATTTCATAGATATGTATGATTGTTGAAGTGAAACTTTGTCCTATAATGACACACATAATACATTAGTTTGAGCAATGGACCTCCCATGTTTAAGCGATAATCAGTCTTAAAGGCAAGTTTAGCAAATGCCATTGAATGATGCAATTGGGTTAGGGCCAATGCTTGATCCATAAACAAGTCATTTAGCATTGAAACAACTTCAGTTGCATTGACGAAAGGTACTGTTGAACCATTTAAAGGAATGAATGTGATAGTTATGGTATCAGAGGTGACATTGATGGCATACTCAGTGAAAATAGAGGTAAGGAATGATACATACCCTTTGTATGATGCTGCCCCTTGGTGATTCGTCGAATACACATAAGTAGTACACCTCATAGATAGAGAAAATCTTCAGGGAATGATCAAAATAAAGAAAATTTCGCAGGGAATACTCAAAATAAAGAAATACCATGAAGGCCCTGAAGATTGTTGGGGCAGGAGACGATGCAATGCGATGACAAACGATGACGACGACCAGAACTAAGGACTTAGCGACAATTGAAACTAAGGATGCAACGACAACCGAAACTAAGGACTCAATGGCCATTACAACTAAGGACAAAACAACGACACACATGAACCTTAGCTGACGACGGAGACCACATGAGATGATGACTTGAGGAAGATGCTAACTTGAGGATGAGCTACGTTGTGGGGGAAAAACTGAAATGGTTTTGTGAAAAATTCGAGCAAAAACGAGGACGAGTTGCATTCGTTGCAATAAAAAATCATATGGTTGTGTCAAAAATTTTAGAAAAAACGAGGATGAGCTACGTCGTGGATTACGATTCGTGTAACAGGTTTGGGAAAGGGGGAAATGTGAAAAAAAAATGACATTTTCGTGTAAGAGGTTTGACAAAAGGAGAAATGTAAGTGTGTCAATGGATGAAAGGTTTATTAAAATTTCAGTGTAAGTGAAATTATAATAGTGAAAATTGTATTTTAATCTTGAAAGGTCATAAACCTCTTAGAAAATAATTAAAACTCCTCCTATTATCAACATTTAGATAATTCCTTTTAAACATATAAAAATATGTTAATTTGTGAAGGATTTTTATAACCACTACAAAAATAACTCCGCACAATAACAATTTTTTTATAATGAGAAAAAAAGCTTGAGAATCCAAGGTAATTACAAACTCTAAATCAAAGGATCTATCTACAATGGTTACCATATCTTTGTTTAGAAAGTTGAGGGATCATAAGCTAGAGATGAATAGGCTTACATGAACAATAGAATTTTGATAAGAAGAAAAATAATATTGCATTGAAAATAATTATAAAAAGAAGAGAAGAGAGTAAAGAGGAACAAATAAGTATAGTGGTTCAGAAAATCTAACATTATTGCTGAGGAAGTTAGGAAGACTTATGAAGAAAATAAATAAGGATAGAAACCTTTAAAAAAAAGTTAAAAACCTAAGTACTCATATATATATATATATATATATATATATATATATATATATATATATATATATATATATAAATATAATTTTGTGATCCCATTTCCACATCTAGTTAAAAATATTGAGTATATTTAAACCTATACTCATACTTAGTTAAGGAGTGATTCTCAATCAAAACGAGAATTGGTTCGGAGCATATTTACAGGTTTATTTTCCTTCCCTACCTTGATAGCTATTTACTTATTAAGGCTTACTTATATTTTTTAATCAATAAAATTTAAGATAATTCTATTTTTATCTTTCAAAATTTTAAAAATAATTATATAAGTTTTTCGAAATTAAGAAAATATATCTTTAATCCTTAAACAATAAATTAGAGATACTAAAATGAGTATTTTAAAACTGTTTTTTATCTTTCAAATTTGATGATTGGAAACTAAATTAGTGTACTGAATTTCAAGGACTAGAATGATTGCTTTTTAAATTTGAGAGACTAAAAATAAATTTAGTTAAGAACTAAAAACATAGTTAAATCAATTATTAACTTATGAACTCATTAATTTACTAATACATTAGTTAATGGATTGATTTAAGTGATGGACTAATTCATTAATTATTTTTGAAATGTTATCTACAAATGGTAATTTGAAGTTATTAAAAATTCCAAATACCTAATTCAAATCCAGAGGGCAGAACAATCTAAAACGGACAATTTGAGTATTAATAAAAAATGGGAACAATATTGAGAATATTTAGTAAAGTTATTTCCTTTGAAAAAGCTGAAATCTTGAATGAGATAAGTAATTTATTTTTATTTTCTTAATTATATTTCTCAGAAAGAGTTTTTTTTTTTTCTGAAGTTAGTTCAACGGTATGTCTCATTTGCAGGTCAAGAAAATTAAGAAGAAAAAAAAATGGAAAAGAAAAGAGTAGTATAGAAATACGATTTACCACGAGACAACCTTTTAAAGAACTTGTTCTTTGTTTTAAGAACTAAGAAAATGAAGACGATAATAGAATGCTGTGTCTCTGCAAGTGCCACACGTGTCTGTGGCCTTTTGCCGTACAGAAATTATTCATGTAATATCATGCTTGCAACTTGTTCAGCATCATCCTCAACAACAAGAAGAACTGTATCTCTTTCTCTCATCTCCACCACTTTCTCTGCATTCATCTTCTCACTTTCTCCTCCTTCTTCCTCTTCTTCTTCTTCTTCAAAATTACCCTTTTCAAAGTTCGTTGAGATCCCTGATTCCGGTGGAGTTAAGGCTTTGGACCTCCTTGATGGTTCAGGTGAAGTTCCCTCAGATGGGGACCAGGTATTATCCCCTTTTCACCTCTATAATACTAACACTACTCAATATTTCATATTTGCAATTCATATTCTCATCTAATTAAGTAATTTTCAAGTTTTAGGTTGAGATAATCGTATGAAAACCCTATTCTACTGATAATATTTATTTGTTATTTTATATGCTGGTTTTATGCCATGAAACATTTACTTTATTGGTAGTGTAAGATAACTCGTAACATTATATGTATAGAATAATCAACGCAATAACATTGTAAACATGTTATTTTGAAGGTTGCAATTCACTACTATGGCAGGCTGGCAGCAAAACAGGGATGGCGTTTTGACTCAACCTATGACCACAAAGATGACAATGGCGAACCCAATCCATTTGTCTTTGTCCTTGGCTCTGGCAAGGTATAGAAGGGAAATACTAACACTTCCCAATCTTTCTTAGTGTTCATGAATTAATGTTTTGTTTCTCATGTTTTTGTTGAGTATAAAGGAAAATATTTTCACTACCTAAATTTATGAAATGATTTGTTTGTGAAGCTGCCACTCAAGTTTTTTGTGGATGGATTGTAAAACTAACTTTTATATGAATGTTCTCCAAAGATTGTTATTAAATTATATATTTATATCCTGTTCATGTCACATCTGAATCAAATGCTATGTTCAGGTTATAGCTGGAATTGATGTGGCAGTGAGATCGATGAAAGTAGGAGGTATTCGTAGAGTCATCATACCTCCATCACTTGGGTATCAAAACACATCACAAGAGCCAATCCCACCGAACGTAAGAAACTTTTTCTGCTCCAAACTTATTGCATGTATAAGCCTTTATACCATGTCTTCAAAGTAATCTTTTCACAATACTCTCTTCTGCTGCTGGACCAAGGATTGCAGAGAAAACCAGTAATCATCTATCTCCAACATTTTCTTTTAACTAATTGCTGATGATGCCATGTTTTCTTTACCCCCCTTCTAGAATGTAAGCACTGAGAACAGCACCCTGAAACGTATGCAGGACACACAATGCACCCTATAATGTTTTATAATGTTGGACTGTGATTCGAGGTCAAAGCAGCCTACTACAAAACCAAAAGAAAGAAATAGAAATGGGCTTAAGTCTCATTCTTATATGCTGGATCATTACAATTTACAATTAATATATATAAATAATGATGAACACTTGTTTGTTGTTATGCACAAAACAGAAACAACAACAAATTTTTAACAATTTCCTTTCACAACCTAGCTAGCTCATACTTCTTATTACTGATAAAAGATAAAATATGCATCTAATAGTCCTTTAGGTCTAATAGAAAGAGTGAGTTGGGCCATATCAGGCTGTCAGAAGAATTATAAGGAAAACCGAAACAACAAAAAAGGGGACACTAGACTGATGTTGTAAGGACTTTATCTAACACAAAGCATGGAATTTACTGTTATGAGTCTCAAATGAATTACTTGAAGTCAGGGTCATAGACTAGTATTTTGAGTTAGATTCTTCTCCTGAGCCTAAGTCCCAATATGTAACATGGCATGTTATATCTTGTGTTTATTTTTCCTTACACTGCGAAGGTGTACACATTAAATGAATTACTAGTTGCTGTATAAAGTATAAATGTTATCCAAATTGGTAGTTCTTAATGACTGGAAAAAATAATGGTCAACTTTTCTTTTGTCCCTTTTTGTGTGGTGAACAACTTAATTGAGTGTTGTATTGTTTATCTCTTTACTTTGATCTTAGAGTAATTTGTGTCGTATTCCTCCAAAACAAAAGTTCTTTGACAGGCAGAGGTTGTTCACTACCATTTTTAATCCAACTCGCCGTGCAAATGGAGAAGGCTCCACTTTAGGAACAGTTATATTTGATATTGAGCTGGTTAGCGTGAGGCATCCGTGAAGTCAACAAATATGATCCAACGTGGAAACCAGATATATACTGTTATCATTATTGGCAAAGATAATGTATAAGCATATTGGTTTTGGTCTATTATAGTTTATGGAGTTATATCATGATGTCTGCTGTGTAATTATTAGTTTTGAAGTGGTGGACCTATAATATTCCTCGAACTCCTCATACTTCGTAAGAGTGAAAATGGAAAAGGTGGAAAATAGATGGGTAAAAATGAGATGTTATTTAGACTTATGATCATGGTGACCAACATGTCAAATTCACAGCAATATGGCTGACTGTTTTGGAAGATTTTCTGCGTTATATGACTGACATGTGGCTGTTGAAGAAAGCTGGAACAAATCCTTTGCATTTGATAACTTCAACTTGATTTGTAAAAGTTGCATTGCACTTCAATTGAGTGATTGCTTGTAGTCCCTACTGGTAAACTTTGTATAATTAAACATAATCAATGTGTCGATATTTTTCAGAAACAACGTTGTGTATTTCATCCAAGGGAGGTCTTCTTCGTGGTCCGATTTGATTTCTAAGTTGTTAGAAACTCTCCCGCAGGCTGCAGAAGGTTGTATGGTGGTGTACTCCTGGAGTAGTTAATTTTTAACCGTTGAAATATTCTTGATATCCTCAATTTATGTCGCATTTGAGTAGTAGATTCTAAGGATGGATCAGGTGAAGGAAGACACTTTCCAAAATTTCAACTTCATAGATGTGCAATCAAAACTCAATAAGAAAAGTATAAGGTTTTATGTTTCATATGAAAGATATCTGACTTATTAATTTAATGAATCAATATGTAAGTAAACTAATAATAAAAGATAAAATGATAATAGGGTTGAAAGTGTAAAACTCAAAATCCATGGAAAAAAAACCTTTCAATGGCCCAAGCATGGAAAACAAGAAAGATGCCTTGTGACATTCATGGTTATGGAAGGAAAAACAAAAACAGAAAACAAGTAAATGAAAGTAAAAATGGATCAAGACATGAGATGGAAGTAAGAAGACGCCATGTTCAATGGAAAATGTGAACATGGAAAATGAAAGGATAAGCTTCTCACGATTAAAATTAAATTAAGAGAATTCGAGACTCTCAAATATGAACTAACAAGGAAGTTTTTGTTCAATATTCAAGTGTATGTTTACAAAGAGTGAAGGACTCGTTATATATATATATATATATATATATATATATATATATATGATGTAACTTAACCAAGAAGAGGAAAAGACAAGAAAATTAAGTTAACTTTGTTTATCATTTAAATCCCTTAAACATGATTAGTGCATCAATTTTTCTTTTAAATTAGGGAGTTCACATATGTAATCCATTAAATTTAGGAAAATACTTATGATGACTCTACCAAGAGTTACATGGATGAAGCCAACTACTCTCTTAAAGACAAAAAAGAAATGGTTTTTGATGGTTTGAAGAATCACTTGAAAGAGTCCAATTATCCATGTCCGTTTAAAAGTGACACGTTGAAGTTAGAAATTCTTTAAAAAACAAACTCTCTTAAATTTGGGCAAACTCTATAAAGTTCCTTTGAATTCTAGAATGCTCCAAACAGATAAGGAATATATTTAAATCTAAAAATTCTACAAATGTACATGTCTTCTTATCTCCTCTTCCATAAATTGGAGTCTCCCTCTTATAACTTTATTAGAATCTTATTTTGTTTCTTCTTCTTTATTTCTTCTACTTCTTATATTTATTCCTATTATATTCTCTTTTCTATTTTCCATAAGGTCTTCTTCGTTCTTATTTATATCATCCTCCAAGTTTAAGAGAGAATTCGTCCACAAATTTTGAAGTTGGCATCACATAGAGACACATTAGAAACATTGAAGTTATGATTTATACCATAATGCTCAAGGAGATCTAATTGGTGTGCATTATTGTTTGTTGAGCCTCCAATGAAGTTGTTTTGATGATAATTTTGGAAGATGAAGATGTTAAAGATGTTTTTGAGAGATTTTAGCTTTCATTACATCTTATTAAGTATTTCACAAATGTATTCACAAGGTTTTTGATTCAACACAACCTGTGATAGAACTGCAGGACTCTAGAAGGGGAGAGGGTTGAATATAGTTTATAAACTCTTTTTCACATAACACTATACTAGATCGTTCAATTCATAAAGATTAAGCATACACAAAACTTTTTACACTAGTTCTCCCAAACTCACATGTTATATCTAATTCTCCTTAAGCACATAACTTAAGAGGTTCCACCAATAAACAAAATTATTACAATGAGTACACGACCTCTCTAAGTTACAATAAGAACATAGAC
Organism: Vigna nakashimae; assembly: GCA_034642375.1. NCBI lineage: Eukaryota > Viridiplantae > Streptophyta > Magnoliopsida > Fabales > Fabaceae > Vigna > Vigna nakashimae. Next base: position 46,265,069 of record CM067765.1, on the reverse strand, counting down.
CTCTCCAAGTTACAATGACTATTTACATCTCTCCAAGTTACAGCTTAATCTCCACTAAGATTGAGAACCTCAAGAATAAAAAGAAACACACTCACCATATAACACAATTTAAAGTGTTTTACAACATGAAGAATATTACTGTTTCGGTTGAATTGGTCTGAGGTCAGTCATCCTTCCTTGCTATGCTTTCTTTTGATCTTCAATCATCTCCAAGAACGCGATCCACTCCAATGGGTTTTGTTGACTTGCAGAAGACACTCCGACGCTCAAGTCAGATATGTTTCATAAAGAGGTCTGTATTTTATTAGGATAGAAAAGGATGATTGTACTTGGACATCTTGTGACAGCCACGTCCATTGATTAACCATTAGTGCAATATATTTTAGGTAATCTAACCCAATAATTAATCATTAATGTCGTATATTTGTAGAGCGTAAGACAATCTGACCTATTAGTACCTACTTAATGACAATCAATTCCGATCGGTATACTTCATATAGTACATAAGTCCCCCAAGTCCGAGCAAGCTCTTTATTAAAAGAGGTGTGTAGGGATTATTATGAGCTTTAAAAGAGGTCGGTCATGTTGTATTTAGGGATTCTATCTTCGATGCTTTAAGTCTTCATTGCTCTATGTACCGAGCGATGAACTCTAGTAGTTTTCTTTGGATCTGTTCCTTAGACTAAACAGAAAATGCTAAGAGTTCTCTTTGAAACTTTTTCCTCTACAATAGATTTTCACTCCAAATAATATGCTTTTAAATAAAGTAAACGCTTCAATATTTATTTTTATAATGAAAAGGCATTGGAACTTGACAAAGCTGAACCTGTTGAGCAGTTGACTGATAAGAGCTCTTTTTCAAACTTCCTACGTTGAGTGGGGATTTCTGAAGTCATTTTTCTGACTTCCCCCGAGCGACTTGAGGCAGGAGTCATTTTCTGACTTCTTACGTTGAGCGAGGATTTCTGAAGCCATTTTTTTGACCTCTCTCGAGCGGCTTGAGGCGAGAGTCATTTTTCTGACTTCCTACGTTGAGCGGGTATTTCTGAAACCATTTTTCTGACTTCCCCAGAGCGGCTTGAGGCATGAGTCATTTTTCTGACTTCCTGCGTTGAACGAGGATTTCTGAAACAATTTTTCTGACTTCCCCCCGAGCGGCTTGAGGCAGGAGTCATTTTTCTGACTTCCTGCGTTGAGCAAGGATTTCTGAAGTCATTTTTCTGACTTCCCCCTGAGCGGCCATTATAACCTGACCAAGTTGGGGTCTAAACCTTTCTACACATAATATTTTATAATTTAAAATTAAGAGTCGTTACAATCTTACAAGGTTGAACGCAGCTCCGAACCATCTGTGCATAATATTTTATAATTTAAAATTAAGAGTTGGTAGAACCTAAACACTGAACCATCCTGTGGATAATAGTTTATAATTTAAAATTAAGAGTTGATAGAATCTAAGGTTGAACTCAGGTATGAACCATCCTCTGCATAATATTTTATAATTTTTATAATTTAAAATTAAGAGTCTTTAGAACCTGACAAGGTTGAACGCAACTCTCAACCATCCTGTGCATAATATTTTATAATTTAAAAAGTCGATAGAACCTAACAAGGTTGAACGCAACTCTGAACCATCCTGTGCATAATATTTTAAAATTTTAAATTTCAAATTAAGAGTTGGTAGAACCTGACAAGGTTGAACACAACTCTGAACCATCATGTGGATAATATTTTATAATTTAAAATTAAGAGTGGGTAGAACTTGACAAGGTTGAACACAACTTTGAACCATCTTGTGCATAATATTTTATAAATTAAAATTAAGAGTCGGTAGAACCTGAGAAGGTTGAACGCAACTCTGAACCATTTGTGCATAATATTTTATAATTTAAGAGTTGGTAGAACCTGACAAGGTTGAACGTAACTCTATACCTTCCTGTGCAGGATATTTTTAGTCACAAAAATATGAGTTAAACAACTATATTATAATTTGTAAATTATAATGAAAACTGGAACCTGTTAAGGTTGAATGTAGGGCTGAAAGTTCTTAAAACAAAAGACATGCCTTTAGGAATTATTACGGAATTTTTTACTCTTGTTGCAAAACCTGGTATTGATTCGAAGTAGCGATATCAAGACCGAGCGCGCGTCTGGTTCTTCGTGGCTTTATGGGGATGCCGCTCGGCCCTCCGGTGGGCGCCAAAATGTTTCGGTTGAACTGGTCTGAGGTCGGTCGTCCTTCCTTGCTATGCTTTCTTTTGATCTTCAATCCTCTCTGAGAACGCGATCCACTCCAATGGGTTTTGTTGACTTGCAGAAGACACTCTGACGCTTAAGTCAAATATGTTTCATAAAGAGGTCTATATTTAATTAGGATAGAAAAGGATGATTGTACCTGGACATCTTGTGACAACCACGTCCATTGATTAACCATTCGTGCAATATATTTTAGGTAATCAAACCTAATAATTAATCATTAATGTCATATATTTGTAGAGCGTAAAACAATCTGACCTATTAGTACCTGCTTAATGACAATCAATTCTGATCGGTATACTTCATACAGTACAATTACAATTGCTTTCACACTTCCATTTATGAACACATTAAACGACTAGATGATAGCTTTGTAAGTCATTATATGAACTTTGTTTTACTGTTTCATCCTTTTCTTCCTCTTCAACCTAGAATCTTTGTATAACTTCTGAAAAATAATTGTTGAAGCTTTAAAATAAATATCTATTGACTTTGTCAATATGTGTATCAACTTCAAAACACATCTTCATCTCATGATAAACATTGAAAAAGAGAAAGTAAGATTTTCAAAGCATTCATTAAAGCTTCTCACCTTTGCTTTTGCTAAAGGAAACAATTCAAAAATATATGGAGATATATTGCATTTAAGTGTAATCAACCAAAGTTAAGAGCACATAATATTATAATTTGATTATAGATAATGTGTTTCCATATTTAGGTATAAAGAGATAGTTGATTATTGAAAGTTATTCAAATTGCAAATTACGGGTTGATTGGAATTCATTAGAATTGAATTTAAATGAAATTGTGAGTACTAGACGTCATTTGATAACATGTTAGATGAACTATTTTGGGAGAAACAAATGAATTTTTATAAGAGATCTTTAGTTGTATGAACAAACATGTTAGAGAGATTATATATAGAGTGTTGTTATAATCAAAATCTTTAAGAGATCTTGTATGAATAAGGTCGTCTGATAAGGTGCATTGGATCATCTGATCTTAACAATATGTGGTAATCTAATCTTAACAAAGTTGGAACATTTGATCTTAATAACCTATACTAAAATCAATTAAAATAACTTTTCTTTTGTAAAGTTAAAAATGTGATAATTCATGTAATCTACTAAACAATTCATGAAAGTTTTCAGTACAAGGTAATTGATTATATTAATTGATTAAGTTTTCATGTAATCTACTAAACAATTCATGAAAGTTTTCAGTACAAGGTAATTGATTATTATTTCAGTTAACATATTAAACCAGAAATCACTTTTAAGCGTTTTCAATGTTATAAAAAATTTACCGACTAAATCTTGTATAATCAGTTAACTTATTTTCTAAATTAAATTCAAATGTGAAATAATCAATTAACATGTGCTATAATTGGTTAAAACAGACAACATCAACAAAGAATAATCAATTAAATGTTTGAAATTATTGATTAAATATGTTTGAATTTTCTTTAAATCAACATTAATCACTTTTAAGCGTTTTCAATGTTATAAAAAATTTACCGACTAAATCTTGTATAATCAATTAACTTATTTTGTAAATTAAATTCAAATGTGAAATAATCAATTAACATGTGTGGTTAAAACAGAAAACATCAACTAGAATAATTAATTAAATGTTTGTAAAAGTTGGTACATGCTTTAATTTTCTCTCCTGTTAGAAGTGTAGCAATGTATATTTTGTGTAGTCAAGAGTTGATATGGTTTGTATCCTCTTATAGTCTTTCAATGGTTTGAACATATCTTATTGAGTGTGATAAAGAGTTGACATAATTTTTCCTTTTCGTCTTGAATTTGCAAGTTGTCATTGTGAGTGTTTTGTAAAAATTTTGAAGATAATGAAATTCAATTATTCTAAGGTTAAATAAAGGAGACTATATGTGTGATCACTTGTGTTCTGAACCAACATAACTTTTTTGTGTAATTTTTTTATTTTTTTATTTCTTTATCTTCTTTATATTGATGTTATCCAAAATTAATCTTTATTTTCAAATTAGTTGCATTCTATTTCTCAAATTGAATAAGATCTTAAAAAGAACCGGAACTAAGGAAAAATAGGTTGAAAAGATTTCAAAATCAATTTACCTCTTTTCTGGTTTAACTAAGCCATATATTGTTTTTCAACATTGTTTATTCTTTTTTAAAGACTTGAAAAGGGTCACCTCCTCTATTCTAGATCTTGGATTTCTTTGATTTGAAAATCTCTCTTTTCTTAGCTAAACCCAAACCCAATTTCCAAGTTGGAAGACAACCTCTTTTCTCTTTATTTTAGTTTAAACTTTTATAAATAGATTTATTTACCTAATAAGAGCCCACGTTTGGGCCTATGTTTACTTTAGATTTTTTAAAAAATATATAGTGTAAATGTGCTCTAATCATATAGATATAATTCAATTTGTTTAGTGTTTTAGTTTTAGAAATTATCTTTTCATCTCCTTTTCTCTCAATTGTCATTTAGATTTCTTCCTCTTCTTCTCTTAATTCAATTTCATTTTGTCTTAATCCAGGAAGAATTCATTCTTAATGACCAATTCATGAAATTAAGATCAAATATACCGAATTGAGTTTATTTGCACCAATGGTTTAATGCTCTATGATTTTTCTTTTTTTCTCTAATTTCATTTTCCTCTAATTGATTACAATTTTCATTTCTAATATTTGAAATAAAATTAAGAATCAATTCAATCTTAATTTGACAATTAGATACATATTAGATTGAATGATAATTTGATTTGATTCATATAATTTGTTTAATTTATTAATGTAATTGATCAATTGTTCAAATTTAGATGTTAATCTTTAGAGAAATGTGTAAGATGAATTGTTTGGTTCTGGAATATGTGAATTGAACATGTATCTCCTATTAACTTTTGTTTTTAATTTTTGTTCCATTTTAATTTCAACTTCTATTTTGCTTAAAAAAGATCCCTAATTAATTTGTGTAGGAAGAATATTAAATATTTAATACAATATACACATGTCTTTTGAGAATCATCTAGGATGTGTTTTATGGAAAACTGATGAAAAAATTTGGAATCTTTGATTCAAAAATAACATTAAAAATAAAAATGTGGGCTCATTCTTTCTTTAACACACCATTTTTTCTATGCATCCTCTACTAATTATTTTTTAGTCTCTTTTGTCTCTTTAGGATTGCTCTTTTGTGCAAGCCTATTAGATAATGATGATCCAAGAATGAGGTCTATTTGATGTTCAATTCTGCTTAAAAGAGGAAGTCTCTTTGGACGATATGAAAATATATCATTATATTTCTCTAAAAGTGTTTTCGTGCCTAAAAGAGGTGAATAGGGAAGTTGAGAAGACAAAGAAAAATTAGTAGGTAAAAGAAGATACAAGTATGAGTTAGTTTTGCCTCCATGGATGAAGCCATAAGTATCTTCTTGCCTTCTTCTCCTTTTGACTTGCTTTTGGAGGGTTTCTTTTCATTCTCCCATGCTTTCCTAATCACCATTCAATCTCTTCTCACTTCTTCAAAGTGATAGGCTTAAGGGAATACTTCTTACCTTCAATTTCAAACAAGAACTTGTCGGTTCGGTCACATGATGTACCTATCTATCATATTATAATGACCTTTTCATTTAGATTCTTCCTTTTCTTCTCTCAATTTAATTTTCATTTTGTGTTATTCATCCATGAAAAACTTATCAATTCATGAAATTAAGAACAAACAAGCTGAATTAAATTTTTCACCAATAAATTAGTATTCTATGTTTGTTCTTTTTCTCTCTAATTTGACTTTGCTCTTTGTGATTACAATTTGTGTTTCTAATTTTAGAAATAAAATTAGGAATCAATTCAATCTTGATTTAATAACTAAATACATATTAGATTGAATGATAATTTGATTTCATTCATATTTTTAATCAATGTTCCATATTAGTTTCAATTTCTATTTTACATAAAATAACCCCAAAATATTTTGTACAAGAAGAGTATTAAAGATTCAATGTAATATACATATATCCTTTGAGAACCGATCTAGGATGTACACTATGAATAATTTTAGAGAAAATTTGGAATCTTTGATTTCAAAAATAACATTGCAAATAAAAGTTGGGCTCATGCTTTCTCTAACTCATCCTTTTTTTCCATGAGGCCTCTACTTGTTTTGAATCTCCTTTGTGTCTTTAGGATTGCTCTTATGTCCAAAGCTATTAAATAATGATGCTCCAAGAAGGAGCTCTATTTGATGTTCAATTCTTCTTAAGAGGGGAAGTCTTTTTAGAGGATATGAAAATATGTTATCATATTTCTCTAAAAGTTTTTCTATGTGTGAAAAGGGGGAAGGGGTGAGAAGACAAAGAACAAACATTAGGAGGTAAAAGAAGATACAATTATGAGATAGTTTTTCCTTTTTCACTTCCAAGGATGAGGCCACAAGTGCCTTATTGCCTTCTTTTCCTTTTGAATTGCTTTTGGGATTTTCTTTTTATTCTTTGCTTGCCTCATCAACATTTGATCTCTTCTCACTTTTTCAAAGTGATAGGCTTAAGGGAATACTTCTTACCTCCATATTCAAATATGAACTTGCTGATTAGGGCACCATGATGTACCTCTCTATCATATTGTGATGACCTTCCCAACAAGACATAGCTTGGATCCATTATTAAAACATCACATCACACTTAGTCTTTATACTTTCCAACGATTAAGCTTATAATGACTTGCTTGTTAACATTTATTTCTCTTTCTATATATTGAAAGGTTTTGGATGAGGAATGATAGGGAGTTTAATTTTTTCCACCTTCCTTTAGCTTGCTACATTAGTAAAATTTCCTTCATCAATGATAAATAGGAAAGCCTCATTTAATAAGTTAGAATGAAAAATGTTTTCTCTTTAACAACATCAAAGTCCTTGTAGACATGACTAAACATGTACCTCATTATCAACAAGTCTCCTTCAATTAGAGAAGATTCACACTCATCAATTTCTTAATTCTTTATCACAAAAATCATTTTTTGAGAAATTGGAAGTAATATGTCCAAAACCTAAGTATTTAAAACGTTGTTGGTCTTTTCTTCAAAATTGGATTTCGACGAAGAAGACTGATACACTGTTGTTGAAGCTATCAAATTAATATTATTTTTCAAGGCAACTTCAATATTGTCAAGTCGGTAGTCAAGAAAGTAGATAGAGTTAAAGTAACCTTGAGCCGTCTCCCAACGATTACGGAATTGATTTTCAATATTTGAATCCTATGAATGTTATGCAATGCTCAAGAATGAAAGTGAGAAACTATGCTAATGGAATTAATGTTTGAAGAACAAAGAGAAAACTTAGAAACAATTATGATGAAATAGGCTAATTCAACTGTTTTTCCAAGATAGATTCATCATCGGTTATCCACATATCATTGTTCAATTGATTATTGTTGAATTTCAAATTAATTGAAGTACACTCTCAATTAATTTGAGGACGATCTTATAATTAATCAAAGTAGATTCTCAATCAAATGCAAGACCTAGATTATTCACAATGAATTTAACCAAAGTACATTCTGAATCAAATCCTATTGTGTTTAATTATGTCTATTCTTAAATCTCCTAACCAAATTAAAAGTTAATCAATCAAAGTAAATTCTCAATTGATTATAGTTGAAATTATTACCACCAATAAAAGTACATTCTCAATTGATAACAAAAACCTGTTTAATCATAAAAAAGTTCCTTAATTTAATCAAAGTAGATTCTCAATAAAACCCAGAAACCCATGAACTCATATGATTAATATGCATGTAGATTCAAACACGTTATGATGCAAAAATCATTGTTTTTAATATGATTGAGAGATGAAAGACATAGAAAGAGAGCAACTCAAATCAATAATAAAAAGAAATAATTGCATTAATTCAACTTAACCTCAGAATCCATAATGAAATTACAATGGAATAGCCCTAGAAGCTTAGCCCTTCATGGATGGAGTAAAATACATGATGAAATAAAAGTGAGAGGAGTGGTGGATGAATGAGTTATGATTTTTGTCTCCCCTGGGTGTCTTTATATAGGCTTAATTGGGCTTCGACTCTGAATCTTCTGTTGATAAGATCTTTTATCTTATATCTAATATCTTCCAAATATTCAACAAATTTAATTGGTTTTTGAGAATATTTGATAATATCATTTCTAGATTCAAAAAGATTTGACAACTATTATCTTTTGATATTTATTGATATAGTTAAATAAGATAATTATTTAACAATATCAAATAAAATATCCTAAGATATATTTTCTCCAAATTATCTTTTAAAATATCTAATAGATTTGAACTTGCCCAAAATTACAATTAAACCTTTTTTATTTTATTCAAAATTACAATTCAAATTCAGAAATTTTCTCTAATTGCACTTTAGTTTTTTCTTTCTTTTCAAAATTGCAATTCAAACTTTAATTCCAACTGCATCAACAAACATGAGATTCTCGTAAACTTAATTTTTTACTACTATTCCTTAAACTTAACCTTTACTATATCATTTTAATGAAATTTAATAAAACAAATTTAATATTTTTGAGACTATAAAATGATGATACTGGTTATGATTACAAACAAAAGACTAAGTAGGACTCATGTAACATTAATTGGCTTTTGCACCAAAGTAGGCAAAAATGAGCAATTTATTACGGATCTAGGCAAAAATTGACCAAAAGTGAAGTCGTGGGGGGTAAAAACGACTTCAAAAGAAGAAGTCGTGCCCCCCTACACGACTTCACACTGTTCATAGCTACAGTGTTGAAATCGTGCACCCTAAAAACGACTTCAGGGTCTTGTAATCGATTACAATGAAATCGTAATCGATTACAGACTGTTGAAATGGAGACCCTGCAGATTTTGAAATGTGTAGACAGAAAACGCACTGGTAATCGATTACGGCATGTGAGTAATCGATTACCAGGTTGGTTGTGTAGGAAGTAGCACTCTGGTAATCGATTACAGGGTTTGTGTAATCGATTACCAATGGGTTTTTGTTTGGTTTATGAAAATGATTTTGTATTTGACATATGTTATGTATTGGTTATGTTATAGGAAAAGAGAAAATAAATATATCTAGGAAATATTTATAGTAATATATGAGTAATGGATTTGATTACAATTTGGTAAGATTAAGAAATAACTATTGGCGAAAAGGACAATTTCCCCTATGATGACCTTCGTTGCGGCAGTAAGAGCATTTTTTTAGCTTATCTGGATTGGATTGATCCATTTCATTATGAAGCCTATTTGTAGATGGTCTTCCGGATGCCTTGCGTCGCATTTTAGGATCTGGTATGAAGTTTGGACCTGTATACAGAGACCAATAGTCTTCATTTTGGATTGGGTGAAATTGTACTTCGTATGCCTTGAAAATGTTGTGAAGACTGTATACTGGATCGATTACTTGGGTTAGGGGGATATGCGAAAATGCACAAACAGCAATGACATGATGACATGGGAGACGAGTAGCTTGGAAGTGTCCACAATCACACCACCATTCATATAGACTGACCTTGTACGAAAGTGGAACTGGGCGGTAGTGGTGAGGTGTTGAAATTTTTTTAACATCAAATTCAGAATTTTCACGATTGTAGCGATGAACATGACAATATGCGGATTGTTGTTGATTTTTCCTAATGATGTCGGCGATCTGTTCAAGATATTGGTGTCCTGCTTGTATCATAGAGTTGGCCTTTAATCCGCGTTCAACAAACCATGATTGTGTCCTCTCAAATGTTGTTCTGATGAGAGCACATATTGGTAATGAACGTGCTCCCTTTAAAATGGAGTTGGTGCACTCAGCAAGATTAGTCGTCATATGTCCATATCTTCTCCCTCCATCAAAAGCCTGAGACCACTTTTGTAATGGAATTTTATCTATCCATTGAACTTGTTGTGGGTATTGGTTTCTCAAAGCAGCAAGTTTTGCTGTGACAGTTGGTTGCTTCACCTCGTAAGCTGTAATAAGGTAATAAAAAAAATAAATTAAAGAATAATAATGTTAACAAAATTATAAAAGTATATAACTGTTAGAAGAATTTTGGAATGAGTACCTAAATTGATGAATTGTTTTTTTAGGTCGTGATTTTTGAATTTGGTGTTGAAGTTGGATGCTAGATGATGTATGCAATAAACAGAGTTCAAACCATCTTGTTCCCAACCAACTTCATCTGATCTTAAGGCGGACAATATACCCTTTCCTCTGTCAGTGATGATGCAAATATTTTGTTGATGACAAATATGTTCTCGAAGTAGTTGAAAGAACCATATCAAGGCCTCTTTTGTCTCACCTTCTACAATGACAAAGGCCAGGGGAAAAATATTTCTATTGCCATCTTGACCTATGGCGGTTAGCAAAGTTCCATGATATTTACCCGTGAGAAATGTGCCATCAACTTGGAGAATGGGTTTACAGTACTTGAATCCTTCTATGCAAGGACCGAAAGACCAGAAAACTCTTTCCATAATATAGCAATTATCGTCGGTATCTCCATCAATATTCACGGGAGAACCAGTGCATTGTAAAATTGTACCTGGGTTTGCTTCCTTGACGGCATGCAACCACCTCGGCATGTGGTTATAAGAGTCCTCCCAGTCTCCAAACTCCATAGCAAGAGCCTTCTGTTTAGCGATCCAAGCTTTTCTGTACGACACAGAATATCTGAATCGACCCTTAATATCGACAATCAAACTCTTGACAGGAATGGATGGGTTTGTCCGGATTGAATTGGATATGATCGTGGCAATGTGAGTACTATCAAGATTCGTATGATCTTGAGATAGTATTGTTGAGAAACACGAATGTTGTCCGTCTATATTTTTTATTTCCCAATATTTACGGACTTTGCTATAAGCTGCCCTAAGACGCCATTGACAACCGTTGTGATATTCCAGACAACGAATAACATAAATGTTGGGTTTGGACTCAACGACGGTGTATTTGTAACCGTTTGTTATGTGATAATGTTTGATTGCTAGAATAGTTTCCTCCTTTGACTGGAACTGCATACCTTGAATCAACTCTGGAATTACTTGTGCAGATGATTGTGCTATGTGGCCGTCGTCGTTGTTGTCATCTTCGATTATGTTGTCTAATTCATCATCCGTGCTGAAATCATCAACGTTATCCAATATTAAAGGTTCTTCATCAATGAGCTGCGATGATGAAGATGATGGCAAGTTCCATGATGCCATTTTTTACGAAATATTCGGAAGACTTTGGTTACCAAGCTGTAGAGGAAGAGGTTTTGAGCGTGCAGAGTGAATATGAAGATAGACTTCTTATATAGCGTATCACAAGCATGAATGTGTGTTATGATGTAAAATTCAAAGCAATGAACAATATTTGTTGGACTGTGAATATAGCACTGGTCGACATTGTCATCTAGACATAGAGTTTGATGTAATTAAAAGGTACCAATAGTATAAGATCTATTACTTTCGTATAAAGTGATATGAATATAGCTATCCGTAAAGCACTGTCACTTTGATAGCTTTCCTACACCAGTGATTCATAAAATACTTTATAAATACATTAAACAATAAGAATAAAATAGTTTGTAAATTAATTAAATTATAAATACACATAAAGGATGTTTTAAAAAAAAGGGAATATAAAAAAATTAGAAAAAGGAATTAAAAAAAAATTAGAAAAGGGAATTTTAAAAAAAAATCAAAAACGGGAAGTTGGGGGGTGGCACGACTTCAATAGGGGAAGTCGTGCACCCCCTACACGACTTCAATTGTGGAAGTCTTGTAGGGGGTACACGACTTCACCTATTGAAGTCGTGCCACCCCCCCCCCCCCAACTTCCCCTTTTTTTGTTTTTTTGATTTTTAAATCCCATTCCCATTGCTTTTACAGGTTGGAAAAATTATTTTTTGGGTTCCTTATATTGTTTTTCCAATTCATGAAAATTTTTTATATGAATTTAGTAATTACTTTTCATTATAAATATGTAAATTATATTTATGGATGCATTGGGCTACGGGGGACAAGAAAGGGTACACATGCATGCCTCACATTTTGCTCTGAACACCAATAATAGTATTCAACTATGCTAACCAACTTTCCTATTCATTTGCATGCCTACATTTATATTTGCTACTTTCCTATTCATTTGCATGCCTACATTTATATTTGCTGACCTTCAATTGTACTTGTACTTTTTCACATGCATGTCTTCTTTTTTTGCAGGTTGAAGAATCTCTGAGGGGCACTTATTATCAATTGTCATTTCCTTCTTCTTTCTCCCGTGACTTTGAATATTGTTGGGAATCAATTCCTCTACTTAAATTGGTAGAGGGTGCATTTCATTTCTCCCAACGTCCTCTCAGTTTCAAGACCCAAACCCCTTAAGCATGGTCTTTGCTTCCATATCCCTGTAGTCTACCAATACCAAATCTGAGTTCCAATACCAAAAAGACTTCTCCTTTGTCAAAGCTTCAATAACCCACTCTCACCCACAAAATTTAAATGGCTTCTGCCCGTCAACTTCCCGTTGATATGTCCCTTTTACGTCTACAAGATAAACACATCGTCAAGTCTATTTGGGAAGGCAATGAAAGAGTCATTTGCCCTCGAAGACATGCAATTTGGTTAGCAAAGCATGTCCACGAAATTGATGAAAGAATAAAGAATATTTTACATGGAGCAGGTTTTATCCATATTTTACAAGCTTCAAGTATGGAGATAAGTCACAACCTTGTTACTGCTTTGGTTGAAAAGTGGAGAGTGGAGACTCATACTTTCCACTTGCCTCATGGTGAAACTACAATTACATTGGAAGACGTTGCATTACAACTGGGGCTTACTATTGAAGGACAGGTGGTGAGTGGCATAAGTTCTGGTCCCCTAACGGTATTTTGTCATCAACTACTAGGAGATGTTCCACCTGAGAATTGTGTAAGGGGAAACAGAATCAAGTTGTCATGGTTGAATAACACTTTCCGCCAATTGCCTAATCATGCAACGGAACAAGTTATTGAACAATACGCTAGGGCGTATATGTTGATAATAATTGGCAGTGTGATGATGCCAGATACATCTGCAAGCATGGTGCATTTGATGTATCTTCCCCTATTGGCCGACCTCCAAAACGTTTCACAATATAGCTGGGGATCAGCCACGCTCTCCTGCTTGTATCGTGCCCTTGATCACGGGAGTAGGGCTGACCAAGACAATATTGGAGGGTGCATGATCTTGTTACAGTGCTGGGCATGGGAAAGAATAACATGTCTTTCACCAGAATTACTTGAAGTCACAGAACATGAGATTTCTTCATTTGCAGTTTTTCTACTTGCGAAAAGATGGTGTCGCACAACACAGTCTGCTTTCCAGGACACTACAAGTGTTAAACAATTTCGCCAGAAAATAGACGACGTATCACCTCGACAGGTATTTTTGAAATACATAAAAAAAATTTTGGTATAAAATTTTTGTACAATTGATGGCTTAATTAGTATACCCTAAACCAAAAACTTCTTATGATGCAGTTCCTATGGACACCGTACAGACGTCCTGAAATTTCACATCTCATTCAAGTAGAAGTGCCACCGACATGTCGGGCACTTGTGCCACTTATATGTTTCTCTGTGGTAGAATACCAACAATCCGACCGGGTCATGCGACAGTTTGGTTTTAGGCAAAATGTTCCTCATCCACCAATGAATCTAGATGAGGAACATAAATTGGATATGAGAGGACGCGCTGATTGGAATTGGCATGAACACCATCACCAGTGGATTGGATTGTGGAATGACCGGCATAATCGTGTCTTCAACGGGATACCTTTTCAGAAAAATGGTCACTTGCGAGATGAATCGGAGTATATGCAGTGGTATATAACTCATACCATCCGGTACATTGGTTTAATAGAAGATTCAACGGACTCTGAGGTACTACAATATTTCCTCCAAAAACAATTATTATAGTGTTCATATCTTGTGTTATTAACTTTTAGAAATTATGTTTCGCAGTATGACATGGACCACGAGGAACACTTCCAGCCGCCATCTCAACACCGTGCATCTTCTTCATATCATGATCCACAAAGGTCAGCCTCTGACCATGGCAACTATCAACATCCAGCTGTAAATTCAAGGTTTTAACAACACATTCCACCGACACCAACATATCCTGGGGTTGAGAGTGGTTATTTCGCCTTTCCACCATCCAAACCGTTCAGTGGAGGTCCATCCAATTATTTTGGAACCACCACAATGACTCAACCATCTTCATACGTACACCCATCATCCTCACATAACGTCTATCGACCGACATTTGACTATCAAAGCCTTCAACAGTGCAATGAAAGTGATCCAACGGATGAAGAGCAACCAACGCACGATCCCACACCTCAACAACGACCACAAAGGCGAGCCCAACGACATCGACGACGCCCACCGTGTGGAACTGGAGGACATAGATAGAATGCTTGCCTTCTTTATTTATAAATATGTAATTTGTTTACTTCTCTTAAAGTAATTAAAAACAGTTTTATCATCATAAACTATTATCGTCATATTACCTTATTCAACTGAACTTTATATACAAACCAATTTTAATACATAATGCATTCAATAACTAATTTAACGTAACAGGTCAAAAATTATCTAAATCCACACACAAGAATGACTGGTAATCGATTACAGGTCTTCCGTAATCGATTACCAGTCCACCAGTGTTAGAAGTTGCAGGATTTTTTCAACTAGGTGTAATCAGTCACACTGGTAATCGATTACATGCTGTCCGTAATCGATTACCACATTCCCATGATAGGACTTACAGGATTTTGCACAGTGGGCCTTACCAGACTGACTGGTAATTGATTACATGGTTTTCGTAATCGATTACCAGTGGGCTCGTGTAATCGATTACATAAAACCTGTAATCGATTACGCGACGAACCCTACTCTATATATTTAACTTTTTCTCTCTCTTCACGCACATCCACCCCTACCACTCGAGCTGCAGCGCCACCAAGGGTTCTTCCACCCTTTCCAACCTCCAAAAATCACCTAATCTTCCACCTTTTTCACTCTAAAACACCATAACTCCACTCCCCTTTCAATTCTCTACACTTTGAACCGATTGGATTTTCAAATGGCGGAATCTTCGAAAAGGCAAAGAGTAAGGGGATCATCTTCTACAGGTGGGGGACGTCGCCGCCGTCAACCTTCACCGCCACAAAAGTCTCCGCCACCCTCACCACCGCCGTCACCCACCGCTGAACACCACAATGTTCAGTTTTCAACTCCTGCACAAGCCCAAAGGTATTTCTCACTATACAAAGACCGCCCAATCATTGAGCCAAAATATCTAGATTAGCAGTATTTTGAGACCCATGATTTTGAATTTTTTGGGATGCTAAAAAATTTGGGATTGGATGAATTTTGCTGCGATTTTAGTCCATATAATCCTCATTTGGTGCGTCTATTTTATAGTAACCTAAAATTTTCTGAAAATGGCACAATGAAAAGTGAGGTCAACAATGTCCAGATTATTATCAAACCCAGCATTTTCGCTGCTATAGCCAATCTTCCCTCGGTTGGGTTGCCCTTTGAAGGGAAATTATGTGAGGATTGGGCCAATGATTTTAATATGAACGCAGCCAGACAATTATTTTGTTTGCCACACATTCGCCCCACCACTAGATTTCTAGCCGGGAATATGACAGCTGAGGCTAGAGTCTTACATTATACTATATGTCGTGTTTTGTTTCCTCGTGTTTCTAACTTTGCACAGGCAACCAAGGAAGATATTCTGATTATGTGGGTTATAATGACGGCAAAGCAGATCAAGTGGACCCATCTAATCCGACATAGGATGAAGAAGGGTTTGAGGGACGGTGCTCGACTTCCATATCCAACATTGGTCACCCGCATCTTGGAACATTTTCAAGTTCCACTGGAGGATGAAATATCGGTCCCACCAACTAGGCATTGGATGATATCAGGAGCAGTCATACAATCATTTGGACTCATCCAAAATGCTGACAACAGATGGGTGCATAGAAATTCTCCTCCTCCACCTGAACTTGAGCGTAACCCACCTCCTCAACTATTCATACCACCACCACCACCTCCTCGTAGTCGATTTGATGAAGTCATGACGGGGATAAACGATCTTCGAACATTTGTTGGCGACAGCTTCAATACACTTAATGAAACGATGAATGCAAGATTTGAACAATTGGAGCTGAATATGGGTGACCGGTTCGATACTATTGATGCTAGAGTTGAAAATGTGGAGCACGACATCCAGTATCTGCGTCGTCATTTTGGTCCACACGGTGGATCATCTTCCTAGATGCCTTTCAATTTGTACTTTCATTTTATTTTCATTTTAGGTTGTTCTTCTTTATGTAATGCACTTTTCATTGAATAAAATACTTTGTCTTTTCATATTATCATATTCTCTTATTTTTATTAAATCAAATGATATACTCTTCCTATACAAAACAATACATCACAATGTAATCAACAACGATGCGTGCTTACACAACTTCATATCAACACACTTAATAAACTTCAACATATCCACCACAATTACAATACAAAATTTCATAAACCAACCAAAAACACACTGGTAATCGATTACAACGACCCTGTAATCGCTTACCAGTGTCAATCTTCCACCAAAAACAACCTGGTAATCGATTACACACCTGCCGTAATCGATTACCAGTGCGTTTTTCCCATTAAACTTGAAGTCGTGCTGGGTGACCACGATTTCAACACGTTGTAATCGATTACCAGCACACTGTAATCGATTACAGTCCTCTGAAGTCGTTTTTGGGGTGCACGACTTCAGCACTGTAGTAATCTACAGTGTGAAGTCGTGCAGGGGGGCACGACTTCTTCATTTGAAGTCGTTTGGGCCCCCCACGACTTCCCCATTTACGTAAATTTGTTTGACTTTGCCTATTTTGGTAATATAAGAGGCAAATTTGCCCATTCTCGTGCAAAAACCAACATTAATTTGAATTTCTAACGGTGTGACTTAAGTGATAAACTCATTTTTTTCCAAATAGGCAATAAATTACAGCTTTGAGGAATAAAATAACTTTTTATTGTTGGTGTAATAATAGTTTAAAATATATTTATAGAGCTGTCAAAACGGGTCACCTGGTCCGGCCCACCACGGATTGGTCACTTAGTGAGTCAATTCAACTCGGCTCATTTATTAGCGAGCCAGAAAAATTCAAACCCGGCTCGACCCACCACGGATTGACTCACTGATTCACTTAATTACAATTTTTTTAAAATTAAAAAAATTACAAACTTCCAATAATACAAATTTAAACAAATTTCACTTCCAAATTTCACTCCCAACATGGATGTTTAATTAATTTTGAAAATAAGGATCTTAAATCATTTTTTCAAGCAAAAAAAAACAATAAATATTTTTTTATAAAATTAAAATTAAATTTTAATAAAATAAAATTAGGTAGGTGAGTTGGTGGGCCAACCCGGCCCACCACTGGTTCAACCTGCATGAGTCGGGTTTAAACGAGCCGGGTTGAAATATGATCCATATAGAAAAAATACAATTTTTTCTAACCTAACCCGGCTCAAACCTATGATGGGCTGGGTTGGCTTGCGGGTTGTGACCTATTTTGACAACTCTATATATTTATTTAATTAATATGATTAAATGATAAATTATAAATGTAAATTACATAATTGAATCTATCTCCTAAGTATTTTAGCATTTGGTTGTCATCACTGAAAGCTATACGAAAACTAACTATTACAACGTTAAGCATGTCTTCGTTGTTATATATTTAGGCGTGTTTTAGGCCGTTATCAGCACTCAATAAATTACATATATATTTCAAGTCAATGGTTCACGTTGTTATATTAAAGCTAAAATAATAGAAAAAAAAGTTGTTTGAGACCACCTTTACGTCCATTTGACATTAGGTTTTAATAAAAATTAAAATAAATATAAATAAAATATTAAATAAAATAATAATAGTTCAAAGAATAAGTTGGAAAGTAAGAAAAAATTTGCATTGTAAAGTACCACTGTCCAAAATAATGTGATAAAAGGATGTAGAAAAAAAAATCTCTATATTAGGAAAATATTTTTTGACACCACTTAATTCATAATTTACTTTTAGGATATTTTCATTACTAAAAAAATTAACTTATATATTTACAATGAAAAAGAAAGATTGAAAAATAAAATAATAAATATAAAGTGTGTAAAAATTTGTTAGCTATCAAGATAATAACATATCAGTGGGATAATAGGGATATATTGTAGATATAGATGGAAAATCATGAATATCTTTTAAATATCTATTTTATATTGTTTTAAATAAAATTGTTTAAAAACCATTCTAAAAATATAAACTCAAATAAGTTGCTTTTTGAAAGTATAAATTTAAATAAAACTATACTCTAAAATATAAGTTCAAATAAAATTTAAATTTAAACAAATGACCAAATATAATCCAAATAAAATCAACGTTTTACATAAGTGTCTCCCACAAATATGTAGAGAAACTGTCTGTAATATTCTACTTCTATATTTTTATGTTGACCTTTTTACCAATTGACGTAAAATATGTGACGTAATTTCTTTAGTATATATTTTCATTAAAAAATTATTTAAAGATTAAAATATTTTATAATAGAGATATATGATTAAAGAGAATTCAACTTTTATATATTGGTTTGAGAAAATTTTTTATAATAATTTTGGAATTAACATAAATATAGTGAATATAGAAAGTTTTTACTTTCATGTCGGCTCTACTGTAGAAAATTTATATTATATGTTAGTTCTGGATTCGTCATAGCAAGTTCACTTGAGAATAAAAAAAATCTGTAATAAAAATTATTTTATGTATTGATATTGTTGTCATAACTAACCTAAAAAATTCATTTTTTATGTTAATTTCATTTATAAATAACATAAAAATGTAATTTTCTATGTTGGTTAAACAATCATTAAAGAAAGTGAATTTTTATGTTGATACCCGATATACAAAGTGTGACATCCCAAAAATACAGCATAAACCATAAAATCAGAAAAATCACATTTAATAATATTTCAGTACAGTTTTCCAATGAAAAAACGAATGAACACTCAAGGACGAACGTCCTTGAGTACAGTCTTACCATAATAACAAAACAGACGCGCAAAGCCGCACGTCTTCAGAGTTACAAATGAAAAAGCTGAACGTACACGAAACTTGACCGAACGGTTTACACAGCACAAATACCGAACGGTCTATCAGAATAAAATAATAAGACAAGATGGTCGAACGACCACTCTAATACTGGCTACACAACTGGCCGAGCGCCTCACTGCTCGGTCTTCACTTCGACATCAACCAGGTTCTCTTCATTCAGCGCCTCTTCCAAACGCTCGTCTCCCTCTGCTCACATCCACACGGATGATCATTGCAATGACAAGACGGACGTACAAGGACAATAGACAACACAAGGAAACGAAAGGGTAAGCTTACTTAATTTAACTCATGCATCAGTCATACAATTCATTACATAATTCATCACACATCAAGGTATTATAACGCATGCACAAAATAAGACTCGACACGACTGACTGTCCGGACTGTATGAAATCTGTGTAGCTTCGGTGTTCGTGCACCCGGGTGATGTAGTAACTGGAACTCTCATCAGCTGCCACCCGAGGTTAATCCTATCTGTCCAAATAATCATCAGGACTAGGACCTCCTGCCATTCCCACACATGACGTACTGCCTCTACGTGAGGATGAGTACTCACGGAATATCAGGATGAACAACCGGCTAAGCTTCCCACATTCATACTTTACAAATCTCAATAATCAAATTCTGAGTCGTTCCTCCCCGGAACGCTCTTTCAAAAATCATAACTTTCCATTCAACTCAAATATTCTTCATCATTTACTATTCATCATTTATCATTCATCATTCACGGTTCATCAAGTACTATTCATTAATACATAATCCTTTTCCACCATTCATAATAAAACCACCAAGACCGAACGTTCTGTCCTCAAAGACCGAGGACGAACGCTATAAATGCGACCCAAAAGGACGCTCGTTCGAACCAAAGAACGAACGGTTTAAGTTCGGAAATTTCCAAATCTGGTACTATCCATTGGACGAACGTTTTGAGGAAAATAATACGAGCGCTCAAAATGATACCGAGCACCGTTGAGAACGAAGGCTGAGTATAAGACCGAGCCCCATTTTAGGACGAACGCTCAGTTCAAAACCGAGCACCATCAGGACGAACGCTCAGTGTGAGACCGAGCACCAATTAGAGCGAACTCTCAATCTGAGACCGAACACCAATTTGAACGGACGTTCGGTATGAGACCGAAATCCACTTTGAACGGACGTTCGGTATGAGACCGAACTCCACTTTGAACGAACGTTCAACATAAGACGGAACGCCAAACAGAACGAGCGTTCAGTATAAGACTGAACAGCAATTAGGGCGAACGTTCGGTATGAGACCGAACGTTCAAGCAAAGCATTTTGGTATGAGGACGCTCGTCCTCAACCAGAATTCTACCCGAATGACAGAATCCTATTTCCACCATGTTGGCCAATATAACCGAACGGTCAGAGACCGTCTCAATAACGCACGTATAACATTATAGGAAGTAAAAGGATAGAAATTTGTAAAAGACTATTAAGACACAAACAGTGCTTGGCCGAACGCTCAAGCATGTCAAATTTAGGACGAGGACGTTCGTCCTCAACCACATTTTCAATCAATGAAAGATTCAATATTTCAACCGTATAACAAGGAAAACCGAACGGTTGATGACCGTCCAGAACGAACGTACAACTGTTCATGGGCTATTCATTTCTCAGCAAAATCATATCATCTCATTCGTTCATATGTAACATAGTCATATATCATTTTCCTTCCATAAAAACGAACGTTCACATAACTCAATCATAACAACATCATGCAATCAAAATAACGAACGTTCATGCGAATCATTTAGCACATCATACAGTGAAATAACATACGTTTATACTTTCATTTAATTCATTCATCATGCATCACTTTTAAACAGTAAAATAACGAACGTTCACACCCCCACATACAGCAGAACAGTTAAACTAAGTAAGCTTCCCTTACCCAGAAATGAACGAACGTTCACAGGCGCACACAGACGCTCTCTACTCAAATCCTTATCACCAACGCTCGTTAATCCACCTATATTTGGTCATATACTGTTAGGACGAACGTTCAGAATATTTAAGAACGAACGTCATTTTACAAAAAGGCCAAACGCTGAGAATCGAAAACAACACTCGTTTGGACGAGCGCTCAAAGGAGAACGAACGGTACGGGACGAATGCATGAGCAACGCATGAGCGAACACTCGTCAACTGAAGAAAAACGAGCGTTCAAATCAAAGTGGACGAACGTTCAATTCGTCTCAATTTGGACGAACGTCCAATTTGAAACCAAATTGGACGAACGCGATTCTGCAGATTCTGCAGAATCACAGGTTTTCCAGAAAACCAGAAAACCTCCATTTTTAACTTTAAAGCTTTTGGATTTCTACAAAAACAGTAAGATTAACTAATCAAAACGAAAATTCTAGCACTCCTTACCTCTTGAAGACTTCCTTTGTAAATTCTTTGAGTCTATCTCCTCCAAAACTTCAAAAGTTCTCCACTTCTCCTCTTTCCCAGAACTTGCAGCAAGAACTTCTCCTCTCTCACAAAAATTTGGCAGCAATCATTTCTCTTCCCAGCAGACCCATAGCTTCCCTTTTTAACTTCCCAAACTCTTCCCTCTTCCCCTCTTCTTCTCTTTCCTTTTCTTGTTTGCTTTTGGTTTTGTTTTCAAAGGGGGAAGCAACGTTAGCTGTCCCTTTGTGGCAGCGCACGTTCCTTCCTCCCCGTTCTCTTTTGTTTTTTTTTGTTTTTTTTTGTTTTTTTTTTTTTTTTTTACGATTCCTTACACAAAGTAATATTTTTAATATTTAATGCGTTTAAGAAACACTTATTTAGACTTGACATGAGGAAAAAATATTTTACAAAATTAACATATTTTAATGAAATTGAGAGACATGGAAGATAAAATTTAGAGGTGATTCTTTTACTGATTCTTTTCTTTTGTTTGATAAATTTGTTTAAGCATATTTAAAGACTACATCAATAAGAGATTCAAGACAAATTATTTTTTAAAAGTTCTCCCTACAATTAAAAAATTATCTGCGAGGAAAATTGATTGATATTCTTTAAAAGCATTATTCCATAGCCAAAGAAAAACACATTTGGCCTCCGACACCTTCAACATATGTCTCCTAAAACTGGTAGACCATTTATAGTATGAAAAATATATATAGAACGAAGAATTTTATTCTCGGAACGCTAAAATCACGTTTTAAAAGCTTTTAGCAATAAGCACTTATCCAAGGTTGCATGAAATTATAGAAAACAATAGAAGCATCTGTAGGAGGTAAAACACATACACAATTATTCATAAATCTCCATACTACTAAGATATTGTCCGTTTTAGACAAAGTGCTTACAGATTTGCTTTTGATATCACTCCAAAATATCTCTTACCAATAGAAGTATATTATGTGTATATAAATTAATGTCCATCTCTTATTTTATCCGATGTGAGACTTTGTTTGTACTCAATAAAATTAACCAAACCTATAGAAGCAAAATTATAGGTCGGTAGCTCTGGTTCAAATGTTAAAAGGGATTTAGGAACCCGAGTGGGCACACATGAGCTAAAATCTAGAAACCTATATCACTTATTGGAGCATGCCGTCATTTGACAAACTTATCATCATTCTTGTCTCTTTCTCCAACATGATGCAACTTAACATGTTTGTGCAACCACGAAGAACAATATATTACAAAAGGAGTGGTTGATGATGGGAAAATGAAGAAGAAAACAAAGGTAAAGCCTTAATTAAAATGATGACGTTTTGGTAGGATGGTGCAAATTCAACTACTCTCTATTCAGTGAATTAACTATAATAACGACCCGTAGGACCCACACAGAATATTTTTATTATATTACAACGTGAAAATATATAAAATAAAGTTAAAGGACTGAAGTGAGTTAAGAAAGTTAATATGGGGTTAAAATCTACCTAGAGGATGAAAATAATTAACATATTGTAATATTTAATCTTATAAAGTATCACTTATAGTAGTTGGTATTTGTGATATTTTCAATGGTTAACCTTAAATATTGAGTCCTTGAAAATATTTAAGATTTCATTTAAGTGTTTAAAATTTTTATTTTGGTTCCTACTTGCGATAACATCTAGGAATTAAAATAAAAGAAAAAGAAATTTCAATGAAGTCTTTACAATTTAAAATTTATTGAATATGTTTTAGTTTTAAGGATAAATATGACAAAGATATATAAACACTAAAACACAGATTTAACAAATAAAAACTACATAGTTCAAATTTAATTTAAACCATATGACTAATTTTTCTAAGAAAATATTTTTCGGTACAAGAGTATATTTGGAATATTGAGACTTTATTCGATTGTCAGCTATTATAGATGACTTGAACCATAGAAACCATTAAAGATTAAAAATCCATCAACTCTTTAACAAACTTTTAATATTCATTCATATTCAAATTTTATAGAACCTATCCTATTCTCGATTTAAGAGACGACGATTATTGAATGTAATTTTTATTTTTCCTAATATTTATGAATATTTTTCTTTATATTTGTAATATTTAGTTCATTTTTTTTCAATTTTTGTGAAAGTAAATGTTAAGGTTACACTGTATAGGTCTTAGGAAACTGTAGTTTTCGGCAGCAATTCGGAAAAACCAGAAAACAGTCTAAGGACACTTCAGTCCTCTTTTATCTCAAAAAGTCAAAGAAAACGACAACAATTTTTTATAACAGAAGTACTAAAGATCAGGCGAAAAGTCTATTTTTATTTTTATTGTGAATCGAAATAAAAAGAAGTAAAATTTTGCCTTGATTCAAATGTAATCAAGTAGGATTTTTGCTTTTATTTTTTATTTTTTTTTCCTCTTAGAGCAATATCATTGTTCTTCCTGTAAACTAATCAAACAATTTTATAATTAATTTAATTAATAATAAAAAATAAAATGTAAAATGGTCCCAGAGAGAGTGTTTATTATGATCATTAACCAATGATTTATTTTGGGAAATAAGAAAAAAAATTATTCCTTAATTAAGGAAGATGAAAAAGTCCAACTTGTTTTAA
Source organism: Vigna nakashimae (assembly GCA_034642375.1). Taxonomy (NCBI): domain Eukaryota; kingdom Viridiplantae; phylum Streptophyta; class Magnoliopsida; order Fabales; family Fabaceae; genus Vigna; species Vigna nakashimae. The sequence continues at coordinate 46,240,592 of CM067765.1, read as the reverse complement.
GCTTCAACATAACTCTTCAAAGATTACATCCAAAGCCCCCAGCTTATAGCGATCGTTTGGTCCATTCTTTTTCAGTTTTCCCTTTTTAAGTTCGTCCACATCTATGGTCCAAATTTGCCATTGGTTTTGACTTTTTCATTTCCTTATTTATTAATCCCCAAACAAGTGCCTATAAAAGTAAACCTTGACACTGCACCCTTTGCAATTGTCTTCTCTGCTTTTCAATCAACACACTAGTCAAACCCTTCTCACAAGTCCCAAAAAAGCAACCATGTCTTGCTTCAAGAGCAAATACCAAGGTTAATAGTGTTCACTGTTTTTCTTTTTATGTCTGTGTTTTTTTTTTCTCTGTACTCTTCTTCTTACGTTAGACACTGTAATATTGTTATCCCATTACTCCTTACAGTATGATGGTAAGTTATTTAAGAAGAATTATTGGAATGAAATGCAGATGAGCTGATTGCCAATGCTGCATACATTGGGACCCCTGGAAAGGGTATCCTTGCAGCTGATGAATCAACAGGCACCATTGGAAAGCGTCTATCGAGCATCAATGTGGAGAATGTTGAAACAAACAGACGCATTCTTCGTGAGCTTCTGTTCACCGCCCCTGGTTGTGCTGAATGTCTCAGCGGTGTCATCTTGTTTGAGGAAACCCTCTACCAAAAGACAGCTGCAGGTACTCATACCAGGATAAGATTCCTACCATGATCCACACCAAATGCAAACACGTCAAGTGATGCAAAAATTTATCATTTTTGTTTTCTCTCTGTGATAGGAGTACCCTTCGTGGACGTGATGAAGAAAGGAGGAATGCTTCCGGGTATAAAGGTGGACAAGGGCACCGTGGAGCTAGCCGGAACAAACGGCGAAACCACCACCCAAGGCTTGGACGACCTCGCCCAGCGCTGCAAGAAGTACTACGAAGCGGGCGCGAGGTTCGCGAAGTGGAGGGCAGTTCTCAAGATTGGCCCAACCGAGCCCTCACCACTGGCCATCCACGAGAACGCGTACGGGCTGGCCCGTTACGCCGCCATTTGCCAGGAGAACGGCCTGGTCCCCATTGTGGAGCCCGAGATCCTATCGGATGGGTCGCACGACATCGAGAAGTGCGCGGACGTGACCGAGCGCGTGCTGGCGGCGTGCTACAAGGCACTGAGCGACCACCACGTGCTTCTGGAGGGGACGCTGCTTAAGCCCAACATGGTGACTCCTGGGTCGGACGGTAAGCGCGTGGGGGCGGAGGTGATAGCGGAGCACACGGTGAGGGCGTTGTTGCGGACTGTCCCACCGGCGGTCCCGGCTATCGTGTTCCTGTCGGGGGGTCAGAGCGAGGAGGAGGCGACGGTGAACCTGAACGCGATGAACATGCTGAAGGGTAAGAAGCCATGGTCGTTGACTTTCTCGTACGGAAGGGCTCTGCAACAGAGCACGCTGAAAGCGTGGGGTGGGAAGGACGAGAACATTCCGAAGGCACAGGAAGCGTTGCTGGTGAGGTGCAAGGCGAATTCTCAGGCAACGCTGGGCACTTACAAGGGTGATGCCAAGAGCGATGGCGCCGCTGAGTCTCTTCACGTTAAGGATTATAAGTACTGAGAGAGATGGAGCGTTTCTTTCTTCTCTTCCATGCACTGTTAGATGGTGCTGTTTTGTAGGGTTTTGTGTGGACCAGTCGGAATAATCATGGATGGCTTCCTATGTATTTGGCCTTGTCGCCGTTTACTTTTTCATTTTATCTGTATACTTTTTTTTTCCTTTTTTCATTTTTGTCATAAAATACCAAGAGAAATGTACCTACTTATCTGGTCATTCTTTCTCCTCCCCTTTTACTCTGCTGTCTCTTGTTCTCAATAAATTCTAGATGAGATGAGGTTAATCTTCTCTGTTTTTTGTGTGTATATTTTGTCATTGGATATCGATTTCCTATTTACTGTGCAATGATTTTCATATTATCAACTTATAATATATATATATATATATATATATATATATATATGTATGTATGTATGTATATAAATTATTATTAAATAATAATTATATATTAATTAGTTGTAATAAATAATTCAACATTTATTCATAATATTTTATTTGAATTTCCCATTATGGAACTGAAACTTGAACTAATTATGAATAATTAGTAAGGATTTAAGGCGCATTTCATTCAATGAATAATACCGATTTAGATTAAAAAAAAGATAAATAACAAATAAATAAACATATTACAAATACAACAATTATATTTGATGTGTTATCAAATATTATATATTTTGTTTTCAAATACTTTTAAACATTTTTTTACACCACGTTTTTAATTGTGTGGGTTACATTTTCATCTTCATCCAACATAAGTATTTCCAATTATTTCCTTACTTTTATTCTAAAAACAATAACATATAGTTGAGCATTAGTTAAGCATGTGTGAAAACTATAAGTGAAATTGATTGGAAAAGTTATCTTATGACCATTGTTTTTTCCTGTGATGACAGTGAAAAAAACAACATTTTATCCAAATTATTAACTTTAACTTTGTACCAATATTTTACACAAATTATTAACTTGTAACTTTGTACCAGTCCATACCACGGGCAGAGATGGCAACCTCCAACCCATGGAATAAGAATTATTTTACTGTTTCAATATTAATTAATTAATTTTTATAAAATTATAAAAATTACAAAAAAAAACATAATATTGTCAAATTTTTAATGTTAAAAGGACATTCTCGCTCTTTTAATGTCAAATATTTAGGAAAAAATTATCATTATATATAAATATAAAATTAGAATACCAATAACAATTAGATACAAAGGAAATAATTATATAAAATAGTATACAATTGTACATAAATAAAATTTCATGACAACTAAAATATATATTAATTTTGCAAATGTTAAAATATAATTAAGGATAAAATAGAATAAGAAGATAAGTTTTTTTTTTATATTCACCATTTGAAAATTGAGAGTCAAACATTATCATGGAAAAAAATATAAACAATAAATAAAAAATATTGAAAAAGAGTAGTGTATGGTAGGATATCTGAATCGAGCGACTGGCAACCCAGACGATCATCAAGAATAAACAAGTCACATATTAACGAGTTATCATATGATCATTCCCGAATGATCGTCAACCTGCTAGACAGATCGATCGTTGTATCATATGCTCGTCTTTGTCGCTCCAAACATCAATCGTCTAGCGATCGTCTTTTAACGATCTTCTGTGATCGTCTTTTGACAATCGTCTGTTGCTTAAACCAAACGGTCAACATTAGCTCACACGGTCACATCAACCCAGTCAAAGGTAAGAGTCAACAGACGTTCGATCAACTTTAGTCAAACTGGATCAATTAATCCTAATAAACTAAAGAATAAGTGGTTAGAAATATCTGGCCATGACGTCGCAAATCACGAAACCAACTAACTCAATATCAAACACGACCAAGCGGTTGTGTTTTCCAAGAAGTTGAGTTCTCCAACCAATCGGATTTTTAGGTAAACAGTTTGTCTTACTATTAGGTTAAATATGAAAAACCAGAAGGAAAAAATGTACGTTTTTCTGAAGAGAGAGAGAAAGGAGAAAATATTATTTCTTCTATAATTGAACGAAAAAAGTTCTATCATTCCCTTTTTCTGACTTGAGCGTCGGAGTGCCTTCGCAGGTACCCACTTCATTCTCCCTGAAGAATCCTGTGCAGGAAGAAGACATAAGGATAACTACATTGCTGAAAGGAGAGGACATCATTCATCAGATTCGCATCTCAGTCTCAACTATTATACTGAAACAAGTAGAAATAATGAAATATGAGACATAAAATCTATTTGATTAAGTGAAATTGGTAATACACCATTTGAACGTAACCACATAAAGGAAAAATTGTGTAATCAAAGTTATGATAAGAGAGAAAGTACATTATAAATGTGAGTGAACATTAATGTAAAAACGCTAAATAACAACACTTGTGTGACTGGCATAGTAATAGAATAAGAAGATAAGTTTTTTTTTATATTGACCATTTGAAAATCGAGAGTCAAACATTATCATGGAAAAAATATAAACAATAAATAAAAATATTGAAAAAGAGTAGAAATAATGAAATGTGAGACATAAAATCTATTTGATTAAGTGAAATTGGTAATACACCATTTGAACATAACCACATAAAGGAAAAAGTGTGTAATCAAAGTTATGATAAGAGAGAAAGTACATTATAAATGTGAGTGAACATTAGTGCAAAAACGCTAAATAACAATGCTTGTGTCACTGGCGTAGTAATAGAAGACATGGTGGCAGTATCGTAATTAAGTGTAACGTTATAACGAAGGTTTTAAAGATGATCGTCGTTATAATTGCAAAATAAAAAAAATGCATTCCTCCTTGTTCTCGTTGTCGATGCATAATGTCTTCCAACCACCATTGACAATTTTCATAATTTATTTTTATCCATTTCACTATCGACATTGGTCGCCGCCCTTGGAGCATCCTTCGCTTTTTGACATATGCCTTGGACGTCTTTTCGCTATTTATGAAGTCACTACTACCACTACTGACACCACCTCTCTTTGTTGTCGAAGTTGGTTGCCCTTGGAGCGATAATGATGACACAAGCCTTGGACACTTCTTTTCGTACAAAGTCGCCTCTTTTGAACGCATTGTAGAGTTGTCACACCATTTGCACCACAAGGAGCGTTGTTGTCCCTCTTCACTTACCCCTCTCCAATACCCCTCTTTGGACACTCCTTTATCTTGCCATTGTCACTATCACTACGTTTGTTCGTTATTATTTCATGTTTGGTCCTCGTTTTGGTCTACAATTGCACTCCATTGAGTGATTCTCTTTATTCAAAGTGTTTTTTTTAATTTGATTATTAATATTTACTTAGAAAATTATATAGTTATACATGATTTATATATTTTTTTATTAATTTTGTAATTAGTGATATTTGATTTACTTCTTGCACCATTATATATATTTCTATTAGATAAGACAAATGTCATTATACTTTCTTAAATTAGAAATATTTATTTTATTGAAATTATTGGTAATGAGTCTCAGAGTGTCCAACTCCCAGTAATTATTATTTATTATTTTAATAATTATTTAAATCTAATATCGATGACATATTTATAAAACAAAGATAAGGATTATAGTTGAATTAATTTACGATAAATAAGTGATTATTAGGAGAGATGGATGATATAATTTCTACAGTTCACTCAACGTAATGTTGGTAGTGTAGAAAACAAATAAGGATGAGCTATCCTTGTGTGAATTATTTGAATGAGAGAAGATTGTTGGTTGCCGAAATTAGAGAACATCTTTATGCGATGAATTTGTGAAGAGTTATACAATATGAATGTGGCATGGTGAACTGTTGGACGTGTCAAGTGTGTTTGAAACACATGAATCTATTGATTGGACAATGAATGATAAATTAGATGACATGATCTGTGATGTTGGTTAAGTTGACTCTGTTATATCTTGGTTAAGTTGACTTTACACGATTATTAGTTGTGTTAAGGTTGATGAATAGGTGGACTAATAAAATTTTCACATAATTGCTTCAGTTGTTGAAGGAAATGCTTCCTAAAAGTGATATTCTACCTAATCAAATGTATGAGGCTAAAAATATACTTTATCTAAAGGGATGGAATATGAAAATATTTATGCATGTCCTAATGGTTGTATTTTATATAGAAAAGAGTTTGCAGAGTTACGAAGTTGTCTCAAGTGTGGTTTGTCATGTTATAATGTCAAAAATAGTGATAAGAAAAATATTGATGCGGTCACATAACACGATTGTCCTTCGAAGGCAGTTTGGTACCTATAATTCCATTGTTTAAACTTCTGTTTGCAAATCCAATTGTGGTTAAAATTCTTAGATGACATACTTATGAGTGGAAATGTGATGGACTACTTTTTAATCACAGTATTTAAAAATCTTGTTACTACAATCTGTTTCGTTACTTATAAATTCAATCATCTCTTTATCTAAGTTGAAGTTGATAAATAAGCATGTTTAAATAAATAAACACAAATATCTTGGGAAACAATACTTGGAAATTTCACATACTAATTGTAACGATTTGGTACACTTGCCAAAAAGTTAACACTTCTCTCTCATTTGGTAAAGGTTATGATAGAGACTCTATTGGTTATTGATGTTGTAGTTCTTATACCGACATAACAGGTTGGTATTGTATCGTAAGCATCTCAAACCTTCATCGTCTGGCTGAAACATCTCGTGAGGATGACACCACATATTGAATTAGTTTGTACCTCCACTAATATTGTTACGTATGTAGTATATAGTATCCTAACTAATGTCATGTTTATTTTGTGTAGCAACATAAAAAAGAGTTACATGCTTTAAAAAATTTGAAGGATTTACTAGCCATGTTGATAGAGGCTGTTGCAACCATGGGGATAGAGCTAGTGGCGATTCCTTGGAATGCTACTGTTTATATAGAGATAGCAAACTTCCATTGCTCATATATAAACCTAATTTGATGGAGATTTTAGCAGACAATAAGGAGTTAAACATATCTATTATGCAGTTATTGATTATGTAAATTAACTTTTAAAGTCATTTTTATTCCTAAATATTTGATATGTGTTTTTAATATCCAATTTAGGTATTTTCATGTGTTTGGAAAAGTGAAAGGATGATACCTATGGGTTTATCATGACTCCAACGGGTAACAAGAAAACATAAACAAAAATGTACATCTCTAATTCCATAATGCAAAAATAGAAACAAGTTTACCTTCATTTTATATAGATAATTAAGTCTATCCTTATTTAATAACTAGCATGCTACATATGGTAACTAATTTTCAATATAGTCATCATTGGCAATTGCTAGTTCTATCACTATCAGATCGTATTGTATGGTTTTGCTCCTTACATAAAATGTCTCCCTCTCACTTAAAAGTATAGTAGGCACGAGAGTATATTTTAAGAAACCCTACTACTACATTGACCTTACAATTGAACGTTTTCTAACGCTGAATGTTTTAGTGCCCTTAATGGACAAAACATATTGAGTGACAGATCAATTGTCACAACTCAAAAGATCATATGGATTTTCGTCAAGGTATTTTTAATCTATCAATGGCTTATTTTTGTGTTATCATTTAATTTATCTAAATAGTTTTACTATGGGTGTAGTGGTATAAAGAAATCAAGAGTTATAATTGTGGCTATTACGTCATGTAGTGGATGACAACTATTGTGCAAGCCGACTCTCAAAATAAGTGAGATAATGTAAGATGTTATAACCCACTATATATTAACTTTAGTTTCAACTTCAATATGTCATACTTTTAACTTCAATTCACTTTTGCAGTATAAAAGCAACTTCCAATGTCTCGTAAAATGTATGTGATCTAAATTATATACTATTTATACATTATAGTAAAAATATATTGATGTGATTAAAAGTAAAATAGTTATTCATTAATTAAGTTTATATTTTTCTAACTTTTATAAGAATATTTTAATATATTTGTTATATAATTTTATTTTTAACATTTATTACACCAAATTTTAAATAGGATGTTGATTAAAATATCTTTTTATACAATAAAACATTGAATAATTTTTAATAACAATGAGGAATATATAGTTATTTTTCTAAAATTATTTTTAGACACTTATTTTAAATAAAATAAATTTGACTTCATTATTTTATAAATAATCAGTGTAAGATCCACGAAAGTAAGGGCTTTAAAAATAAAGTAGTTTGAGACTTTGAGTTTTTGTTTAAAAATTAATGTTGTTGAGGGTATATTTTTGTTATAACATAATTGTTATGTTATTTCTTTATTTTTATATTTTTTCATAGGGAAAAAAAGGTTTTTTACCTTTATTTAATTGGTGTAGAAATTAATTTAGGGGTGATTTGATTTTAGAAACCCTCGAAACTCTAAATCAAAGAGAGAAAACAAAGGAAGAGAGGAGATTGACGTTTTGGGAGAAGAAGAGAGAGAGAGCGACGTAAAACTCTTAGTGTAAAACAAGATTGGTGATGTTTTAAGGTTATATATAAAGCCTTATGATTGGCCAAGGTATGAGGAAACTTACCTTTGTTTGTTTATGGTTGTATGTTATATGTGTTCTTGATTATCTTGATGTGTAATCCTTTTTTTATACACATGTATATGATTATGATTATTTGTGGTTATTGTTGAGTAAGAGTTTGTGTCTGAACGGGCATAGGGTCTATGTAATATTTGTAATGAGTTTTCCTTCTGAATGTATTATGTATGTTTTATTGGGTTATCCCAACAAAGGGTTTGATGCTAAGGGAAAATAAAGCTATGATCCTTAATGGTTTAAATGCAAATATATGTTGTAAGTGTTGTGTTATTGGGCTCCCTTCTTATGTGGAGATATGACAAATAATATGGATCACTATGTCTCACTTTGTTTTAGTGGAGATGGTTAGACTAGTAGGGTACATTAGAGTCTTTTGAAGAGAGGGAAAAGGCAAGTGAGAGAGAAAGGAAGAGAAGAAGTCATTTCTGCATAACATAAAACCTGCACTTGTGTTTTCATCGTTGTGAAATCATTCACCGTTTGATCAGGTTGGTTTTTGGACAGTGGGTTCCAGACATATGGTTCTTAGTTATGACCGTTCGGATGGTCAATCAGAGGTCTAGTTTAGGAGAAAACATCCTCGCATCAACAGCTCTATTTTGGAGAATTTCATAAAATCTGCACTGGTGTTTTCGTCATTATGAAGTCATTCACCGTTTGATCAAGCTGATTTTCTGTCAATGGGTTCTAGACGTATAGTTCTTCTTTTTAATTCTTTGGATTGTCAGTCGGAGGTCTAATTTGGGAGAAAACATCCTCATACCAGTAGGTTTATTTTGGAGAATTTTCATCTTCTTGGTTCTCATTTATAAGCATTATGCTTAATTAGTTTGGCTGATTGAAAATCCTATTTGGTGTTTTTATCGAAGACTTTTTTGCACCCTATTATTGGGGGTATAACATGTCAATAATTGAATCTGGATGATTCAAGTGATGTATTATATGTGTTTGCTTATGTTTACACGGGCATGTGATGCTTGAATGCATGTATGATGTGTTAACTGTGTTTCAACGTGATCTAGGATTTATGTATGATGTTTGAATGCTTGAATCATGTCTAGGATGTGTTTTGATTCGGCAATAATCAATTATCATTAGTTATAATCGATTATTTGTGCATTGGTTTTGAGTATGGTTTTTGGAATAATTGATTATCTGGGATGATAATCGATGATCCCTTCCTGCTTGATGTTTTTGGGTAAACTTTACTAAGATAATAGATTATCTTAAGTGATAATCGATTATCATAGTGCATTATAGTGAAAAATTATGAATTTGATGAAGAATGGACGTGAACCAAGCTTGAGGAACTATGGAACATGATGATAATTGAAGATTTATGTTAATGGTTATGTTTAGGGTCAGTTTGACTTGTGGTTGAAAGTGGAGCATGAGTGAGCATCAAATGTACCTAAGTATGTGATTAAGGAGCATGAGTGAAAGATAAGTCTACTTGTTGTACTTCATAAATCTTGGTTCTATCTGCGGATAGGTGCTTCCTTTTGCTTTGTGTGCATTGGAAGGAGATGATACGTAAGGAGGCTACAAGTGTCCTGTTGGGGAGGCTGCATGTGTCTTGTAGGGAAGGCTACAGGTGGGTTGTAGGAGCGGTTACAATCGGTGAGGTAGGGTATAATAGTAAGATGAACTCTTTGCACTATGGTATTATGGTACAGTGGTGCTCATGTGTTGTTCATGACTGGGATAGTCATGATGGTGGAGTATCTACGATGATGATCATGGTACTTGAGATGCTCTAGGGTATGTTATGTTGATAATGGTGTTACTATAATGGTTATAGTAAGTAGTTAGCATGGATGATAATGAGTGGATATACCAAGGTTCAATGTGTGAGATGTTAGTGATGACATCAAGAGTTAGAGATCAAAAGTTAAAGGATCGGAGATAGAAGATCGAGTAATTCAATATGATTGAACTGTTTATGTTAGAGGATTATGAATCCTATTGTTATTACTATTATGTATGTAGTGTTTGATTGTGGTTGATGTAATCAGAATGTATGTATCTTGTTGTGTGTTTGATTATGGTTGGTATAATTAGAAGATATGTATCTTGTGGTTATGATTGTTTTATCGAAACCTTACCCATACATGTTTGTGTTTGTATGTTTGAGATTGAAATTATGGCGATGACGTGAGCATATAATGTCATAGATGTTCCAGAAACGTGATTGACTCTAGAGAGAATGAAGACTAATCTTGGGATTCATTTAAAACTATGTTGTTTTAAATTGGAGTATTTTTTTTTGTTATTTTATTACTCAAAATAATATAATTGGATAAGGTTTTCTTTAACTATGTTCCAGCGTTATGATAAATTTTGAATTTTACCGATTTTTAATAACTTATGTAATTGAGGTGTTACAATTAGAATATATTAATTACAAAAGTTATTTTCACTTTTACACATAAAAATGATTTGGTAAAATAAAATTGTTCTTATGAAAACATTTTTTATATTTGTGCAAAAAGTAGTGTATTTTGTTTGATAAACTAAATTTAAAACTTATTTGCTAGACTAACAAAATTTATTTATCATTTAAAAATAATATTAAGAAATTGTATAAATTACTTTATATAAACTAAAAATAATATATAATAATAGAAGACAAATATCAATGTCATTTTAAATTAATTGGCCATTCTATTAACTAAATAAAAAATTACTTTTAATGACAATTTTTTTTTATTTTTTTTATAGATGACAGATAAACAAGCAGAGGTATGGTAAGTTCCAAAAGTGGAGGGGTGAAAAAAATCATCGTCAGTATCCATTCTGGCTTAATTAATGACATAACGACAGAAAAAAAAAGTGCATTAGAAGTTTATGGAAGAGTATGATAACCTAAACGTGTGTGGGAAGATGATAAGTGAGAGAAGGTATGGAAATTTTAAAAAGGAGAGATATGCCTAATTTAATGTCTGAATCTAATTTTTAAAGTTTTTACGAGAATTTGAAAATTTTAAAAAACATATCTCAATGACTTAATCTAGTTTTTAAAGTTCTAATAGAATTTGGTTGAACATAATCAATAAACGTTTCCAAGAGGATTTGTAAAATTTTAGAGCCGCATCATTGTTGATTAATTAGATAACGGTTAATTTCACATATTTTGAGAATAATTAATAAAATATTCCATTTCGATGAAAACAAATAATTTTAGAAATTTAACAAAAAATATTCATCTACAAATTTAATATATGTTTCCTAACTGTTTTTCTTTTTCATAAAACATGTTCTTAATACTTTGGAACGTAAACATTTTATATATTTTCTTTGAACAAATTCACTTTTTTTTATATAAATTAAAAGCTAAAATACTTCTTTTTTAATTTTTGTTAAAATTATTTAAGAAAGTTGCATTATTTTTTTAAATAAGTTTCAAATTTTATTAAAATGTTTTAATTATGTAATTTTCGTTATATTTGTAAAATTACGTTAAATGAGCGATGAAATAGAAATATTTAATAGATATGATTCATCATTTTAAAAATAAGAGTGCATATCCATGGGTTAAGGTGACAAGTTTATTCTTTTTTAGAGAGAATATGTTCTTTGTTCTAATAAATGGTGTTATCTCTCCATCTTGCATCTTGTCTTTTTTTTTTATTATTCAGGTAATCTATTTCTCGACGTAAGTCGTCTTCATCTTGCACATGTAATGTTTGGGGATATAAAATCATAGTCCTCTTCACATGATCATGGGTCTAAGGGATTAGATATAACAACGATTTGTCATTGTGAAGAGATTACATATTTGAAAATTGCTAAAACTATTATAAACAATGTTGACTAAAAGATTAGATTTATAGAATTTAGCTTTTGTTTAGTTTATGTTTTTGAAAATAAAAATTATTGCTGCTAATAAATGTTGGTTATGTTATGGTTGTTTTGAAAAACACAATGGAAGTGAATATTTTATGGGATGTAATTATTTCAAGTGGTTTAATAAATATGGTAGTGCTGAAAAGGATTTTATTGTCTTGAGGCAGAGGAGAAATATATATAATCTAAGAAATCTTTTAAGGTTTTGGGAAAGTAGGTGAAGCTAATAATAGGGATAATTTGTTTTGTTTGTGTGATCAACAGGATCATAGTCTTGATGTTGTTGAAAATTTCATGATGTGTTTAGATTATTAAAATAAATTTTGTTGAAATGAATATAGTTATTGTTTTTAGAACAAATAGTATAAAATAAGTTTAAATAAGTTTTGTTGAGGAAAATTAATATATAAAATGTTGTTTGTAAGTATTGTAGAGATGATAGGATGGGTTTTGTGATGAGAATCCTTGGTGGGTGTAGATAGCTGAAGAAAAAGGGGAAATAAAAATGAAGAGGGTAGAGAGTAATGAATGAGTGTTGTTTTCGGGAAGATACGGATGAGGTTTCCATTGACAGTAGTAGATACTGTGACAAGGATAAGTCCCTCTCCATCTGCTACTCAGAACCTGATGCCAGAATTTCATTATTGCCTTTCAATTCTTATCTAAATTTATTGCTTTCTTCCCCCAAAAATACTTAAACCTACTTCCACTTGCCAGAATATTTCCCTTCTCCACTCCTCACTCACCTAATACCACTTTTACTTCTGCTTCTAATTAATAATATGCCTTAATATTTTTAACACATTTAAATAATTTGATGAATTTTATAAAAAAAATAGATGGTGTATTAAATTAAAAATAATGAATATTTGGAAATTAATTTAATATGAGAAGTTGAAAGAAGAGTGGTTGTTGAAGAAGAGAAGAGTAATAAGGAAAAGGTGAGAGAGAAGTGACGATGAGTTTGTCTCCCCAACCCTGTGGGACGCTTCACTTTTGCAGGAACCTTCTTTACTCTTTCCCAGGTACGGACACTGCCCTTTACTCCACCAACACCGTCACCACCACCCTAACATTATATTTTTTCTTCCAAATACCTAAATCATAATTCTCAACATATATACATTTTTTTACTTATTTATCAACCTATTTTTTCTTAATTTATCTTTTTTTTTTATTAGTTTAACTCTATTGAAATAATATTATTAAATAACAATCATTAAATCCAAGTCATTCTTCACTTTCGAATACGAGACTCCTTACAATTTATCTTTAAACAATTTTTTGGAAGATTGAAAATAAATGTGTATTTAAACGGTTTTTAATATCAATTTCTATGGAAGGTGTGACTATTGAATGTTTTGAATTGTGGAAATGGCTTTTATTTTAAATAATATCTTTATTATCATATTATTTAATAAGATTGACACTTTCAAATTTATTTATAATTTTTCACTCAAAAATAAAAATAAAATAACATGATGTTGAAGTAATATTAACCTGAATTTTGGAATTCTAAATTGATTTCTAAGATAACTTTTAGTGAAACTAAATAAATAAATCTTAGAATTAATCTTCAGCTTTTTGTTAATTCATGAACACAATTAATTTCCTCCTTGTACAAACTAGAAACAAAAATTAAAAAGAAAAATTCGTAATCAAACAATAATTTCTTCTCTCCTTTATAACTCAAGGCGCAATAGATGAGTTCGTTAAATGAGCCACCATTTAAGTAAAATCACATTCAAGTAAAAAGTGATAACCAATATTTCCACTATAATCAAAATAATTCTCATAATTAGTTCATACATTGATTTAATTAATTTTTATTTTATTTCCTGATAAATTTTTGCAAACTCTTTCAAGAAAATCTTCGTTAAATTATCTAGGATAGTGGATGGTAATCAATTATCTCTACATTGAAATTGATTCTAGATTTATTACACAACAAAAATAGACACGTAGAATTAATTAAAAGTAAATTATGTCTAAATGAAAACATTTTTAGATGGTTATTGTATTGAATTTCTTAACCTCAATTAATTTGTATGTAAATAAAAACTTTTTGAATTGTTATATTAAATAGTTTTAACGAAAGTCTAATAAAGACATTTTGTAATATATATATATATATATATATATATATATATATATATATATATATATATATATATATATATGAGAGGAATTGAGTGAAATTATGATGGGTGTACAGTGGGGATTTTTCATCTTTTTCAGACACAGGTTTGGATCCCTTTATAAGAAAATTCACATGGTAGACATATATGGAGACCTGACACTGAGAACTCTGTAGATCTCAAATAATTGTGATTGGATCATTTGCAATTTAGATATTTATACAATCATTATCTGGGTTTCATGTCATATTTTTTTAGGTCTAATCTACAATCTCAGCCACGTCATATAACAACAAAATTATATATATTTATGATTTCTAACACATGTTCATATATAATAGGTGTAACAAATTTTAACAGTTTTTCATATTTAAATTGCCATGCCAAAATGGAAGGATGTCTTAGATATGATAATGGTTATTTGACAATCAACTGGATGAATTCATTGTGAAAATCGAATCTTTTATTTTTATTTTTTGAAAAGTATTGACTGATTTTTGGATGTTTTTAATACCCTTGTCTAATAATGCCAGCAAAGAAAAAAAATAAAAGAAAATTTCTTAGAATTAATACATATAAATTTTTATATTGATTTGATTTTGGATAAAAATTTACATTGAGTTTAATCCAATTAATTTTAATTGGATTTTTCACTAATTCTTAAATAAAGCTTGATTACAAAAACCTCCAATGTAACCAGATCAAAACATACACAGAACTTGTTGAAAAACTTTTCAAAAGATAGAAGAAAATCAGAAGATATACTGAATCTTATCAATCACCTAAGCACACACTAAACACGATGTAAAACCTGAATTTGTAAAATCTAAATTCATAAATTACAAAAAAGTGAAGAACAATATCATCACCTTGTCTCTTGTCTCTTTTTTTATGGTGATCACCTATACTTTGAATAATTTTCTCTTGAAGAAATATTAAGTACTATATTGATAAGAGATTATAAGTAGATGTACATATCATATTATAAACCAATTTTATATAATTAAGTTAAATTTAAAATTTACTAGTTGTCATAAAATTTGAAAAAAGATAAAAAAAAATAATTTATAAATACGAACCATTTAGAAAAAAAAAAACTCTCTTTACACTCACGGTATATATGAAAAAGAATCGATTTCTCTAAGAAGAAGGATTGTTTTTAAAAGAAATTTTTTTATAACAGACTATTTTAATCCAATTTGAGGTTGATCAATTATTACTTAATCTAATTGATTATTTGTTTTTGACAAATTTCAAAGAAAACTTAGAATAATTAATTATACATCTATGTAATGAATTACTTGCGAATTGAATTGAGTATTATACAAATGATATTACGCCTAAGCTAACTCGATAATTTTGTTAACAGTGGTAAAAATATACATTATGATTAATCCTAGTTGATTATCTACTAAACCCAGATGAGTAATTTGTTATAAAATGACATAATAATCTGAGATGAGGTTTGAGAAGAGAGAAAAAACATAAAGTATGAAAGAAGGTTTTGTAGAAACGTATGAAAATGAGGAGATGAGGAGAAGATAGTATAGTAATATAGGAAGTGATGTGTTGTATGAATTAATGATGTTTTGATGAGTGATATAGTAACCCTAAAAGTATAGGGAGAGAAGAGAGTAAAGTGGAGGAAGGTGAAATGAATTAGTTGCGCCGTGTTGTGGGTCTTTGTTTGACAGTGAAATAGGAAGGACCACAAAATATATATAACTGTCGAGTGTATCGCTGGAGAATTACTATGCTGTGATGTATGGCTTTTTTGGGTATGTGCTGCAACCTGTTGCTGTATGATATTGATGGATCCTTGTGCACAAACCTGCTAACTGTATGCTCATTAATTTGCACACTCATCAAGATCACTGCATCATATTCCTCAAGAAACATCATCCCTCTTACTACTCATACATCTTTATGTTTATCTCTCTCTCTCTCTCTCTCTCTCTCTGTAAAATCTCACTTCCACTTGTACTTAACACACCTATTACATTTCCTCACCATCCATAATTAATCAATGCACACCATTTTCGCATCCCAAAAACTTCAATCGCTCACCATTATCAGATCCACATGCAACATCCTACACCTCGTTATTTCCTAGGTTTTTTTCTTTTTCTTTTTTCTAGTGAAACACCAAACGGATAAGCTTATGTTTGAATTCAAAACTGTAAATCAACTCTTGTTTTTTCTCCTTAAATTTCTGACCATGTTTCAAGACAAATTTGTAATAAAGCTTGGTTTCGGATCAAATTCAACTCAAATATTGTTTCGATTTTACCTTTTTAGCATATGTTTTGGCTTTCGGATTCAACACCAAATGTGAGTTAACTCTATGTTAATGCAATGTTGTTTTGCTGCATAATTATTATTTTTTCTGCTACCTTTAATTACGTCAATTTAATTGCTAACACTTAGTTTTATAGAATACCGTTAAGTATAGATAAGCTAGCATAACTTAATAATCAGTAATTAGTAATTAGAAATTTTGAATCTATTCATTAAATTTTTTATAGATAAATTTTACAGTTTAAAGTATTTCGTATTTAACATGATTAAAACTATAACTAAAAAAAATGAAGTTCTGGAAAAAAAACAGTATTGAACACAATGCAGTTCTTTTGGAATCACTTTAAGCCTGACTTGTTCTTCCAAAAATGAAATAAAAAATTTACAAAGTACTATAGTTTGTTGCTGACTGCTTCTACAGGTGAGAAAACACACACAGACATATATATATATATATATATATATATATATATATATATATATATATATATATATATATCAGACCAGAAAGTTTGCTAATCAAATTGTTTAGAAGTTCCTTGTTGATATACAAATAAAGTAAAAAGAGAAGAAGAAATGATATACTACCATTTACTATCCCGAATATGAAGAATTGATTATGAACAACGTGGACGTATTATGATTTTTTTCTGTAATTTTCAATCGAAAAAGCTCTTTAATATATAATAGTAAAAACTAGGGACCTGGTTTGATGCCTGAACAAGCACATTAATCTCCTTATTCGTACACATAGTAACTGAAAAACAAAGGAAAGAAGTTACTACCTCAGTTAGTCACCTTCAGTACACACATACACGAGGGAAGAGGGAGGAAAACAGTAACCAACACTGATATGCAAATATCGTCGAAGGTGCAACATACCAGGTAATACAATTTTTTTTCCATTTGCATGCATCAAAGAAAAAGAAACTAACCTGAATATGGTGTCATATTCTAACACGCAAGTGAACTTTCTCACTTCACCTTCCTCACTAAAATATAAATCGAAGCCATTATTTTTCTCCCAAATGCCCCATTTATATATATATATATATATTAAGATTGACCATCTAATCATCATCAATCTCTATACATAAACCCTCAGTTAACTCTTGCTTACACGACGCACGTGAGACTGTCACAGATACTAGGCTCTCAAATTTCTGTGCTTCTTACACGAGTCATGACACTAGCCATATATTTCACTCAGTGGTTTTGGTTTTCTTTGTTGAGCTTTAGGCCGTAATTCTCCCACAAGTTTCCACCCTCACTGCTCATCAAGAAGGGGAAGCAGCTCTCAGAGGGATCAACGTTTCCAGCATTGCATTTTGAAGGTGAAGAACTATTATTTGTTTGTAGCCTCTCAATCTCTTTTCCTTGATCACTGATATCATCACAGTAGGCACTTCCTTGGTCGTATAAGGAAGATTGTCGATGATCATCATTGTTCTTGAAGAAAATGCTGTTTCTAGTGTTTTCCTTGCACTTCTTTCTCCCTTCCTTTTCACCCTCCCTTGGATAGTTACTGATACTTTCCCATTTCTCTTTGCACATCAAAGCACTCCTTTCGTAGCCAAAACAAGCCATTTTGGTTGCTACTACCTCCCATGAAACCTCTTCAGAAATTTCGCTGCATGGAAACCTTGTCTCTATCTCAGCTCTCAGCTGTTGAAGCCTTGTAATTTCAGATTCTGGCCACCTATCACCACCTCTGATAACATTGCAGCTGTTTAAGATTTCACTCTCATCTTCATTATTCTGGTTTTCACTGTGGTTTTGAACTTCAGCAGCCGTTACATTGATACCATCATTGGGAGTTTCAGGCTTCATTATTTCTCTTCCAGTTAGCTTTTGTAAAGCCTCCATTAGAGCAGCATCCCTGGCTTCAATCCACGCTCTCTCTTTGGCCCAAAACTTTTGCTCCCTCTCTAACCTGTTTGCCTCTTGTTTTCTCCACTCTTCCTCTCTTAACATCCTCTCCTTCTCCTTCTCTTCCAGTGTCTTCACAAGTTTATCCAACCACTCCTTCTGCTTCTCCACAAGCTTCCTCATCTGTGAGTCAATGAAGTCTTTTATCTTCACCTTCCAACTCCTCCCACTGTTCCTCTTTCTCCTCTTCTCTATGGACTCATTCTCCATACTGTGGTGGTCATTGTCATCATCAGATGATGTTGTATCAAAGTTAGTGGAGTTGGTGAGGCTGAGGCTATCACAATGCTTGCTATTGTGAGACTGAAACTTATCTTGATTTGTCTGGGAGGGGTCATGGCTGCTTGCTTGAAAATGAATGCTGCCAACAACATTGGTTTCTGGGACTGAAACTGTGCTACTGTTTTCTCCATACAAGGCTTCAAGTTGACGAAAGAATCTGTAATGCTTCCCATCGTGTCTCCCCGCCTTACCATCCTTTGTCTTCTTGTAATACTTGTACAAATTCTCAAACTTCTCCCTGCACTTTTTCCCACTCCTTTGATATCCATGTTCTTCAGACATGATCCTGAGACCACCGGCACAATCAAAAGTGAAATGGGTGTGGAAGACATTAAACAGGAAAAGGCAACAAGAACTATTGCAGAATAGAACCCTAGTTCTCAAAGAAACAGCCCTCCCTCGATCATCCCATGTGACGACGAACTTTGTGGCATTTAATTAATAATTTTATGCAATGCCATGCAGTGACGTTTTTAGGTTCTTGGTGCCTAGTTATAGCAATCAAAACAAAGCATGCCACACTGCAATTGCCACATAAGTGAGGCTTCGAAGGAAGAGCCTCGGCTCGGTGTCATTTCATACGACGGAATCAGAAGAGAGGTGCAAATGCATCGGAATGGTCAATGAATTTTCAACACCCAAAAACAAATAATGAAACAAAGGGAACGAAATCTTGCACCTAAAAGATGGGTACAAAATTTCAAAATGCAAAACCAGACTGTCATACAAACCGTACTAGAATCGGTATACACACATAAACTTAATGCTTTTGAGTACACGATCAATAGTCGCAAATTCAATATACAAACATAAACAGCTTCTGCACACTGTATAGTTTTTTCCCACGAAAGAGAAGGTTAACAAAATTAATGCATTCCGCTACATGTCGTAGTTTCCAAAACTCCCAACGACAAAATTAACGTCAAGTCCATCCATGTCATCTCACAATTAACTAAATCGCGGAAGCATCACATGTGCATCCAATTTAGTAGGTTGCCCTCAATATTTCTTTTTTCTAAAAATCCAAACAGACTACACCAAAATTATCATTTTAAAATTCTCAACCCGAATCTACAGAAATTGAAGAGAAAAAAGTAAGTGCTATCGAAGAAGAAGAATTGTTAAATCTAAAATATAACTCTGTAATTTAGATAGATTTTACCCGCAAAATATTCAAAAGAAAACTTCTCTTCGAACCTGTAATCAACTTATGCACTCCATAAATAAAGAACGTAAATTAATTCAATTTCTATAGTAACCTAAAATCAAGTTATGCAGTGAAGTTGAAGAAGGTAAAGAATAGAGTTTCTGATTAACTTATTATGCAGTGTATATGGAGAAGTTAGATTTATGCACAAGTTAAAAAGAACGAATATTGTACCTAGAGACTTCATCCCATAAGGGTCCTTTGTGGTTAGCCTCTTTGAATTTAGGGTCCAAGCGAGATCTGATCTCAAGGAGAGTGAGGGTCTCTTGTCTGGGCCATCTTCCAGTGGAGGGGTCCCCACCGATGCAACCTGCACCCTCGGCATCAAAGGTAGGTGGAGTGGGTAGAGTCATGGTGGCTGCTGCTGCTGCTGCAGCAGCAGCAGCAGCAGCAGAATCGTGGGGTGTGGAAGTGAAGTCGTGAAGGCTAGGTGGCATTATGTCACGACCGAACATCATAACCTCGTAGTGTTGTTGCTGCTGCTGGGGAGTGGGCAAGGGTGTGAGATTCCGGTGGCCCGGGAAAAGCTCCGCCGTTGGGTGGGGAGGCATGGAGAGGAAGGCGTTGTGGGAAGTCCTCGGCCCATTGACGACTTGCCTGAGATCGTTGATGCCAAAGTGGTGCTGATGTTGATGTTGATGCTGCTGGTGGTGATGGTGATGGTGATGCTGATGATGGTGATGGCGGTGGTGGTGATGGTGATCTTCCATTTCCATGAATGGGAGTTGAGAGAGAAAGAGGGTGTGATGAATTGGAAATAAGGGTGGAGAGAGAGAGAGAGAGAGAAGGGAGAGTGGTAGAAGCGGCAGAGTCGGATCCTGTCGTGCACGAAAAAGCTCAAAATTTGAGCTGAGGACTATGGTCCCATCCCATGTCCATGTGTATGCTTGTGATGGTGTATATGTATATGTATGAGACTGAGACTACAGAGAGAGAGAGAGAGAGAGAGAGTGACACTGTTTGTGTTTGTTTAAACTATAGTATATAGTATTAGTGTTGGAGTGTTTGGGATATGTTATCTGTCTATTTGGGTTTTGGAAGAACAATGCTGTTTCCTTCTGTGTCTTTGTTGAGAACAGTGTGGAGAGTGGGGTTGAAGTGCTTGGAAGAAGCCAGCAAAAAGGGTCTAAGCCCTAAGCCACAAACACAAACATCAATATATGTATGTGTATATATGTTCCACACAAATTATTAAATCTCTCAATTAATTACCTCTTCCATTTTATTACAGATTATATTCAAATCAGAGTTTAAGTTCCACTTCTTTTGGATCGCCTCCGCCAACTAAACATTCCAAATTCTCTACGTTTTCTTTCGTATAGTTGTTATGTCCACTTTTTAAAATATATTGCTGCTGATATATGAAAATTTTCTTTTAATATATTTTAAAATAACACAATCAATGTTTATAAACTACAGTACAATACTACCACTAAAAACAGGAAATCCAAATTCTAATTTTACTATCAGTAATACATTTTCATCTCGAATCATTTTTTAAGCAAGAACAATTAATAACGTTTCATGTAAAAGAAAAATATATATTACCTTTTTTTAAAAACAAATCAATTTTCTCTTTTGAACTATTAAATTATGCATTATTATTATTTAAATAATTATAATATATATATATATATATATATATATATGTATGTATATATGTATGTATTTGTGTGTTTAGTATAATTATCTAATTTTTATTTCTTTACTTTTTTTCAAATAGCAAGTTTGCATTGCTGACGCTTGTATAGTGTCTGGGATGATACCTTTTTAATTTTGGTAATCATTCACTACAACAAACCCTGCGCTTTCAATTTATTTTTAAATAAATACTTTTAAACAATTTGCTTAACTTTCCCCTACTTTTTCTTTAAATATTTTACGGATTTTTTTTAAAGTTCTATAAACTGGAACACTTACTCATAATTAATATATATATATATATATATATATATATATATATATATATATATATATATATATATATATATATATATATATATATAATATGTATGTATATACTAAACATTAAATCTTACTTCTAGTATCAAATTGTTACAATATTTATTATATAATATATACATATATAATATGAAAAATAGAGTATTAAAATTAATAAATGTTTAAAGTAATAAGACAGAATATTTTGATGTTAAAATAATTTAATAATATAAATAAAATTTTATAAACAAGTATTATTATTTAAAATTTTCTTGAGTTCTTTTTCTCTTCTTTTAATGAATTCTAACTCTTGAGACATTGTTTGATGATCAAAAGGTGTCTAAGAGATCACGACACTAAGTTCTCTACTTTCAACCGATCAGTCTTCCATATAAAGTAAGTTAATTTTTGCTTTTTTTCTTTAGTTTTTTGTTTAAGATACATGTAAAGGGGATTTATTGCATGTGTTATTCAACCTCTCTTGTTAGTTCGTTGTTAATCAAAGGTCTTAACGGCATACCATGATCATGATTTTGTTGTTTGTAGGCACAATTAGTGTTCTTTAAAATCATTTGGACTTATAACAGGTAAGGAAAGCTAGTATTGTCCTTAATTTCATGTTATGATTCATGAGTTTATGTTTGTTATGTTGTGAAGAATAATGTTATGTTGGTTTTGTTATAATTGAAATGATTGTTTTAGTGTTATTTGTGTTTTGAGTGTGCTTGACTATTTGATGCATGACATTGATGATTTTGATTTTGACTTGAATGAGCTTGTGAATGCTACTATTATAAAGTATAAATGATATAAAATTGATTTATTATTGGGAAGTAGAGAGTAGATTGAGTTTTAGGTTGGTTTTTGGTCTAAAAAGGAAGTTTTGATATCTCAGAAGTGAAAGTAATCGTCAAATGGAAAAAATTGTGTTTTTGAGCCTGTTTTACCAAACCAGAAAAATAATGTTAAATGTAAAAACTAATAGGGATAATTGATTATCTTACTTGATAATTGATTATCTAAGTTAGAATATTCTCTTTTCTTCAAAACTCTATGGAATAATCGATTATTAGGTGTGATAATCCATTATTCACTCAGAAGGTCATCTTTATATGAATTTTCTTAGGAATAATCGATTATTAAATGTAATAATCCATTATCCTTAAAAAAACTTAAAAATTTTAAAATTTGTTGGGCGTTTTGTTTCTTAGTTCTTATATATTTTCCTTGTTTTGGATTCTTTACTTGAGTATGTAGTTTATAAATTTGTTATACTCAATTGATTTAAAGAAATAAATATTTATGAGTGTTGAATATGTTTATGTGTATGTGTATGGTTGATGAACTAATTCCATGACTCTCGTGGAGAGATTCCATAGTGGTGCCTTGTAGTATAGGTGTTGATTTAGGGAGCTCAGTCTTTGTGGTTATCCTGATGCTCCAATAATCGTTTATCTTAGTTAGAGAAGGAGATTATATAGTAAGGAGTAACAAAAGATCATAGTCTATGGTTTGGTATTCTTTGTCCATAAGTGGTTGACAAACTAACTTGGAGGGGAGTCGAGGGGAGGAGTTGTTCCACCACCACAAATGTTTGATTTGTCATAACTCAATACTTGTATTCGGATTTGTCAAGTTTAGAATATGTATATATGCTTAGATTCTTGTTTGAATTTAAAGTGAAATGTGTTGTATAATGAATTATAATTATATGATTTAATTTTTTAATAATATTAGCTTACCTTTACTGTTTTTGTTTCTTTGTTTGTATTTGTTTTCTCTTTTAATTATCATCTTAATTGTGTGTATCTATATATAAATAAGAGATTTTTATCAACTTAAATATTAAATTATAATTATAATTTTTAAAGAATTAAATTATACTTATATACTAGTTTGATTGTTTATTAAACTTGCATAAAACTAAAAAGATACGAAGGATTCAGTTTTATAGTTTACAAAAGTGTATTTTATTTAATTTTAATATGCATGAGTAAAATATTAAATGCTTTTTAATTAATAAAAAACTTTTAGCTGAACGATTTTACCTTAAAACACATTAATAAAAGATTATTTTACATGATGCTTGTACTTAAACATGTTGATATATAGATGCGTATTTTAAGATGTTATTTAAGCAGCATAAAAGTTATAGGCTTAACTTTCGCCTCAAAATAAATCTAATTTAATACACAAATTCAACGGAACTTATAAACTTTTTTATGTTTTGAAATCATTTAAAATAAGATAAACATATTTTTTTAGTTTACTCAATAAATAATAAATATTGTTTTTCGACTTTTAATTGATTGACATTCAAACATTATAGATCCACTAGAAATTTATTTATTAGTGTTTTATTTAAAGAAAGATATGGTGGTGTTTGTGAGGCTAAAAGCTCACTATCATCATATGGTGGTGGTGTTTTGTTTGAAGATTCTAAGAAATGTTAAACCAACTCTAAGACGAAAGTGATAAGAGAAACCTTATTAATTGCTTTAGCTTTGATCTTAAGTTTAGAAAAAAATGAGCAACATAACTTTACTCAATATCCAAGATAAGAGGAGACACATCTATTTATAGGCTAAAGGTGTCTCCTAAAAATCCTGAAAGTAGGACCTCTCACCCTTGCACTCCTTGGCCAAAAGTGAGGTCTTCTAAGGAGTAAACAAGTGTCCACAAATCCTCTTCAATAAGGGAAGGACATATGGACACTCATAAAGCACAATCATCTCCATTCCTAGAATGTCATTTAACCACTACTAAAGTTAAATAATCTCCAATGGAAGCATGATACATGACACATACTTCCCACATGATTTAGATGTCTAGCTTAAAGAAAAACCCTATACTAATTAGGCCTTAATACAAACCTTAAACAAACCTACCTACTTGACCAAAATATATAGCCTAAAGAAACCTATAGTACTTGACCAAAATACATGGCATAAAGAAACCTATAGTACTCCAAGTTATGCTCCATGATAGCTCCAAAGATAGTCTAAAAGGTAGAATTTAGACCATCTTCATGAATGACTTCAATTTTTCTTATAGATGCTTGACCATGGCTAGGGAGTATGTCATCAGGTAAAATTCATCAGTAATACATATTTTACTTATCGACCGCCGAAAATTTTCATTAGTAAAAGGAGCGAGAATTTTCCCGCCGATTATTTCTCTTAGTCCGCAAGAGACATTTTTTATTTTTCTCTCTCTCACATAGGTCTTCATTTTCGTTGTGCTATTGAGCCTCTGCATTTCCCCACGTCTCCATCTCAGCTTCGACCACCGTAACTTGAACGCACCTCCATCTTTGTTCAGTCAGGTCGTTGTCTTCGTCTCCACTAACATCATTGAGGACTTCCGCTCCATCTTCTTCTTCTCTAACATGTGCAAGGAAGAGACAATGTCTCTTTTCTTCCTCTTTCACGCTTCACGCACTGTCACCACCGTACAACACCATTATTGTCCACTATAAGCCCAACCAAAGCCAATGTTTTCCATAACCGTGCAACGATTTTGGATTGGTAAAAATGAAAGAAAGAAGAAGAAGGAGAGGGAAAGCAAGAAAAAAGATGAACCAAATCACGAGAAAGAATATGATGAGGAGAAGCCATAGGTTATACAACAAAACCTAAACAGTAACTATTTACTTTTGAATTTTTTTTTCAACATTTGACAATATTACTATAAAACATTTTCATATTAGAAGTACATGCATATTAAAAATAAACAATGTAATAATAATTTCATGAACAATCGAAGTTGCTCAGCTATGTATGTAAATTCACTAAAGGCGCTTGTGAAAAATATTTTTGAACATTCCACGTTTTTCATTGAGAAAAAAGAGACGATCATAATAGCGTTACTTTAGTTCAATCTCCCTGTAAATTTTCTTACTTTGTGACATCTTGAATGGACCAAAGGAACAATATACTGCGTTGAATAATGGTGGAAAAAGCAACTTTTCATTGTTTTTTTTCCAACTGAATGTAACTTTTGGAAATTATTGAAGCATATCTCATCTCACGCCTTTCCTCCGGGCTATTCTTTTCTAGATGCATATGGTGAATCTTAACATATATAATTATTATTTTTCATTATTTTCCTCACTTTCTTCGTCTATTTTCCTTTGTTTCTACTCTGTCCTGCAAAATAATTGAATTGCCAACGGTGTGTCATAATCTTACATGAAAAATACATTTTTTTATATATTTTTCAAATACAAATATAAATACATAAAAGCAGCTGTCAATATATAAATAAATATAAATCTTATTATTTTATAAATTTAAACTTAAAATTCTTAACTTAGATTAAATTAATATTAGTTAATGTTACCGTAGTGAACTTTAATTAATGTTATCGAGTATATATTTTAATTGTCATTAGTTTAAAAAACATATATAAAATCGAAGTTATTTATCATTTAACATATGTTTTTGTACTAGTGGGACCGGACACCAGATAGGCCGGACATCCTACATGGACCAAACACGCTAACCGTCTGCTCATCATCAGGGGTTGGACACGCCAAGCCGGACGTCGTACGTTCGCGATCATGCAACCTTGCCGCTCGTCATCCGGATAAACAGTAACGAGGCCGGCCGGTCATGTCGTCCATAGGAATTGACTAGCCGAAAGGCCGAACATTGGGAGACCGGCCGACCATGCTGCTAATTATCAAGGTTTAAGGTAAGTTGAGGTTAAAAGCTATTGGGCTGAATTTGGGCCGTGATTAACTTTTCACTAATCTCAAGCCTATAGCAAAAACTATAAATACAGGTTCAGGGTGAGTGGTAGATAGGTTGCATTTACTGCACATTCATTACTATTCCATTGAAAAACGTCATTGCTCTCAACTGACTTTGGCATCGGAGAATCTTTCGCAAGTCGCCCACCCGCGCACTGAGAAGGAAATTGAGGAGCCGGAGGGCCGGACATATGGAGTACGAGGAGAAAAGGACGTGGAGGCATTTGACTAGCTTAGCCCCTACATTCGAAACATTTTTCTTTTCTAGTTTTTGTGTAAGTTTTTAACCAATAGTTAACCAATTTTCTTGCAAAGTTATACTATAAATATTTTTTTCAATCATCAATGTTGTTGAAAATATAGAAAAAAAAATTGAAACTTTGAATCACACTGCTAAATATTTGTAAAGTTGTATTGTTATTCCCATTATTATTACTATTATTATTTTTATTATTATTATTATTATTTATTAATATAAATTGCTAGTATACTTTGCTCTTTTTTATTTGGATATCATTCACAATAGAATGCAACTGAAAAAACATAATTAAATATAATGATGATTTTTTACGCTAAATAATCATAAGTTGGGTGAATTTTATTTATATATAAATTGTAAGTTGAATTCTTTTAATTTTAATCAGGATTTTATATGTAAATATTTTAGAATAAAGCACAAAATCTTTTTTTTTCTTTATTAATAGAGAGTAGAACCAAATCTTGGAGAAACCAGTAATGATATATTCTAAAAGTGTCGATGATATCCACCTATAAAATTACATTAGTTTTATGAAGGGTTCTAGTTGATGGATGTATGTGGTTGTGTTTTGCAAAATACATGTATTAAGGAAGGGTTTGATGAAGGGAATATGATTATCTAAACGGAAATGTCTTTATATTTTATGTATAAATTATGTTTTCTTTATGATACGATATCAAATGCTCCTATTTAATATAATTATTTACTGATAAAAAAACTGCTCAATCAAACATTTATATGATAAAATTTTATATACAATAATTATAGGATTAATTGATAATTTGAGCCTTTAATATGTTTTAGTTTCTATATTTAGGTTTTTCATTTATTCGTCTCTATATTTTTCTCAATTAAATCATTATTAGTTTAAAAAGACTCAATATTATTCAGAAGGTGATTGATCAATGTCAAAATCAAGGTTTCTTCTACGTAACTAATTTTTTTTTCTCCCTCAACCTCAAACCGCCTTCCTCAACTCCTACAAACTTTCTTCACCTTCTACCACCTTCCTTCTCCTCTCTTAATCCCATCTTATAACAACTTTTTGTTCCTTATGTTCTCCATGGCAAAAACATCAATTAAAGTAGGCTTTTTTGTTGTTGTTGAGGTCTTTTTTAAGAATTTGGAAATTAAATATGATTAATGTAATAATAGACTATGTTGAGAGAGAGTTTGAAGAAAATAAACATTTAATTCAATTACAAGTTCTTGGATGTAATTTGTTTAGTAATTTTCTAATTTAAGATTTAGGTTAACTAACTATATTATACAAGCCACTAGTTTGTGTTATCCGGTCAGTCAACGGCATATAAAGTCAATTCTAGAAACCTCAACACAAGTTAAACTGAATTGTCATCAACTCGTACTGACTTGATGATCATTCGGTATCTCGCACATCAAAGATTATATAATTTGATTAATAAGGTAAAAACATACTTAGATGATATTAGGTCGCGATTGGGCCAACTTAATCAAAAGTTCATTTCAAAACCTATAAATATATAGGTAAGGTAAAAAAGACAAGTGATTGCATTTATTGGATATTTAAGACTTAGTTGTGATAACCTATTAGTAACTAAAAACTAAGTTGAACGTCGACTCGCTCGAAATTGGATTATACTAGAGAAAACTGACAAAATATTGGAGGAGAGATAAATTGAACTAAATAAAGAGATTTAAAATGTGAATGTATAATTTTTAACTCTATATACCGAAACACTAACCATATTGTCAGAACGTGCTGGATCTTAAACGAAGTAAAGAGAAAGAGAGGAAGACTGAAAAATATGAAATAAAAGAAAATCCAAAAAGATTACAAGATAAAGATGACAAATCTTTTAACATGTGTCACCTTATAAATGTTATTAATAACAATTTAATACAAAAAGACCACTAAAATTTAAAAATAAAATTAAGAACCAAATTAAACCTTTAAAAAAACTATAAAAAAAACTAAAACGAATCAAAACTAAATTAGTAATTAAACTATTATTCCAAACTATTAACCTGTAAAAAATTTCAACTAAAAATATATAAAATAGTTAAATTATATAGAAAATAGTGTCGGCGTTAATATACAATTTGCACGTGTTAGTGAATTTAATTAGTGTCAACTGCGAATATTATCGTGACTTTTTACTGCAAGTGGAAATAGTTAAGTAAAGGTAGAATATATTTAGAAGCTGCCTCCTCCATTCATTTAAGTAACAAGGTATATATTTGTAAAGTTTTAAGACAGAATCTTTTATGTTCTTTAACGATGATGATAATAAGGTATATTTGTAAACTAACGTCTCTTTCTAAATATATATATATATATATATATATATATATATATATATATATATATATATATATATATATATATATATATATATATATATATATATATATATATATATATATATATATAATTGTTATTATTTGCATATTTAAATAAACGTTATGTAATTGAACATTAGACCAATAGAGAAATAGGAAATAACAAAGTTTACATTAAAATAGCCAAATAAATATAAAATTATTAGTTTTATCTCTTCAATGTAATTTTCCTATAAATATAGTGATGGTAATAGTTAGGTTTATATGCAATTGATGAAATATATAAGAATGGAAGCTTCAATTATGTATTTAAGACATTTGAATTTTTTTTTTTAAATTAACGTTTAATCGATACAAACAGACAATTTATACTTAACAAACGTATTGCCAAACAATTTTCGTAAGAGTGCATCAAATGAAAAACTTAAACACAACTTTATGTTTGATAAACACATTGACAAGCACTTTTCAATACGAGTTTTTGCAAAACTCTCTTTGTTCAGATTGCTAAGAGTACAACTTAAAAATATATACACTTGACAATTTTACACTAATTTGTCCCGAAAACTATTAAGAATTTTTTTGAGTTATGAAAATATGAGAGATATAAGATCTATGAAAAATATAAGATATATGTTATATAAAGGAATTTATCGTTATATTTTATCTATAAGGACCTATAAAATAGAGTATTATAGTATATAGATATTTTAAAATAATGAGACAAACATTTTTATTTTAAAATAATCACATAATATAAATAGAAATTTATAAAGTTCGATTCATTATCTAAATACATATCATCTCTCTAAAACATTGTTTCCTTTATTTTCTCTGTCTTCTCTCTAACTTTTCTCACGATTGTAGTCTCTGATTGACGATCAGGAAGCGCCTAGACGATCCTGGCGTCAAGGGCAACAATCTAGACCGATCAATTTCTGATTCTGATTCAGTAAGTTGTTTTCCCCTTTTTCCCATGCGTTCTTGAATCTTGATCATGCAATTGCTTCTGTTTGCATGTATCTAGTATTTTCTTTCTTCAATTCTCAGCTCAATTTAGGTTTTAAGAGTTGTTCTCTATCACCAATTGGTGATTTGTAGGGTTTCTTAGAGTTACCTTGCGATGCAAGCATCGATTTGGGGTTTTCGTGAGCTGGGTTGTATATTCCTGAGGTAAGGGAAACTGAATTTTGTCTCTGTTTTGTTAATTATATTGTGCATGTGTGAATAATATGTTAGTTATAGATAATGAGTTGAATTGTTGACCTTGATTTTAATAAGGATTGAGTTTACTGTGGCTGTTTTGAATGTGCATGTTTGACTGTGAAAAGGTATCAAATTGGATGATATTTGGACTATTTTAGATGCATGAGAAATGTTAAATTTGTGTTAGTAGTGAATGGTGAGGAATGAAAACAAGTGGTCTTAGTATAAAGTTAACTTAGAGGAAGTAAGGATGTGAAAATGAGAAATTGGAGTTGAGGGCTCAATTGATATGTTGGGACTATTTGGATAAGCCAAATGTGACTTGTTTGAGTCATAAAAAGGGTCAAAAATAGGTTCAAAGTGGTAGATTGTGATTTGGGTCCTTAAGTTGATAAATTTGATGTTTTAGAGTAGGAATTGATCCATAAACATTTTAGATTGATGTTAGGAAGGTTTAGAATCACTTAGTCAAGTCTAATGAGGTATATAATACAATCTAGGAGCATTAGAAGTTCGGAAAAATGGATAGAATTGGTAATTGGGGTTTGAGTTGCATAATTTTGCAGATTTTCGTTCTGCAGATTATGCAGACTCGCTATGCGAATAGATTTGCATAGCAAGTCGCTCTGGCGAGATGCTCCTGCCAAGGGCATTCACACAGCGAATTGGTGCGCTATGCGAATGACTTGAGAGGTTTGCTCTCTGTTTGGGCATTCGCACATCCAGTTGGGGCGTTCTGCGAATGGTTGGTGAGGGTTGCTCTTTGTCTAGTGATTCACATGGTGAATCAGGGTGTTATGCGCCCGGTTGAGGTCTGGAACTACTGCCAATTTTATTCGAATAGAGAAAAGGGGCGCACAACGAGTAAGTTATGATGGTTGGCCTCTGTTTAGGCTTTCGCATAGCGACCTGGGGCGCTATGCGAGGGGGTTGAGGTTTGGTACCTCTGCGAGTTAATTCGCACAGCGAGATAAGTCTTTGTGTGAGAAACTCCTAGTTTCGCCTTGCGAATTGGGTGCGCGGAGTAAAAGATCTAAAACTGTTTATTCTTTATTTGCTTTGTATTTAGTTGAATTAAATTAATTGTGACATGTATTGTGAAGTGTGTCTGAAGGTGTATGACAATATATAATTGAGTATTATTATGAGTGAAATTACAAATAAAAGTATGTGATTCAAAGGGGTGAATGTATGTTTCAGTGTAGAATCTCTTGGTGATATTCTAGGTTGTTTAGAATGAATGCAGGAGCTCAGTCTTGGGGGTTATCTTGAAACTCCAATGGTGTTTCATTCTCAAGTAGAGAGGATTGAACCATGTCGTGAGGAGTAGCAGGAGGTTTTAGTCTTGGGGGCTTCCAGTATGCCTCAAGGCATGGAACAGACTAACCTCGTGAGGGTGGTAGAATGAAGCTCATTGGCAATGGATTTGCAAAGCGAGGCCACCACGAGTGCATGACCCGCTATAGCTCGACAATCATTCTAAAGTTCGAACGATTCAAGTCTAGAATATAACATGCTAGGATGTTTGATTCGGTTACTTTGCTTGAGTTATCTTGTGTATGTTATATGCTATTAAATTAGGTGTTTTCTTGTGTATCTAGCTTACACTTCTGCTTGTGTTTGTATTTTGTATGTGTGGTGCTTTTCTTTTGCAATGATCATCCGATGGATGTGAGCAGAGGAAGATGAGGTGCCTCTGGAGCAGACTTTGGAGGGAGATGATGTTGTTGTTTAGCTTAGTTTATTTAGGTTGTTATTTTGATATATAGTTGTAGAATACACTTCTGTAGATAAAGTTTTAAATTCTATTATTATTTTGGATGATTGTAAAAGTTTATACTTTATTTCCTAATCTTTAACTGTTCGATTTTATTATTTCTATTACTACTATTATATGATTTATTACTATATATTTTGAGATGCTACATTATCTTTTATATATATATATATATATATATATATATATATATATAAAGTAAAATGTAACAAAGTATCATATATAAAATAGTTATAATATTTCAATTTTAATCTAAAATAATAACTAATTTCTAAAACTAAAAACTAAAATATATTTTAAAAAATGAAATATTTTGTAAAAACTAATTTAAATAAAAATAAATAAATATTCGTAAGACTTTAATATCTATTTATTTGAATTTCAAATCTTTAAATTAGATTCTTGTTTTGATGTTTTTTTTCCATAAGTTTTGCTTTTCTTTTCCATGTATAACGTTTTCTTTCAATTTGACATCTTTTATTGTATTTTTTCTTCTATTAATTTCATCTTCTTTGTCAATTGCGTATTTCATGGTAGTGATACGGACCTTTCATGAATTTTAGAATGTAGGTTTTCATCTACTTTCTTCACTTGAAATAAAACATCTTTAAGATATATTAATATTCTTTTTACACTAGTGAAATTTTGACTTTTTAAATCGTGTTATATGTTTCGGTTTTCAAGAAAACAAAACATATAAAAATAGAATGACAATTTTGAAATTTTTGCGAACTTATAGACTCTAATCACAAAGGATACAATTTTGTTTCTAGTCCCCGTTAACTAAGGTTGAAAAGTGTGAAAATTTTTAAATTTTTTCAAAATTTTCGTTATTATTTTAATTATTTCATCTAAACAAGGGGATTTGACTTTGATTATACAATAACCAAAGTCATACATCATTTTCTGCTTTAGTTTCCTAACAACCAAAGCATAAAGATGTCCAAATTTTTTCAAAATTTTTAATATTATTTTAATTATTTTATCTCAAGGAGGAAACTTAGTTTTGGTTATATACTAACCGAAAATATACATCATTTTATACTTCGATTCTCCAATAATTGAGATCTAAAGATGCATGAAAATTTTTTAAAATTTTCAAAATTCTCGTTATTATTTTAATTATTTTATTTGAGGGAGGAGATTTGGTTTTGGTTATAACCAAAGCCATATATCATTTTCTGCTTCGGTTTTTCACCAATCGATACCAAAAGGTAAGTGAAAATTTTTAAAATTTTAAGGGTATTTGGTCTCGGTTCTTATAAGAATCGAGACCAAATACTCTATTTATCTCGGTTCTTGTAAAAATCGTAATCATGCATCATTTCTTGCTTCAATTTATAAAGAATTCAGGCCAAAAGGTGAGCAGAAATTTTCAAAGTTTTTGCATTTTTTTTAATTATTTTATCTAAGCAAAATTTGAGTCCGATTTTTATTATAACCGAAGCATAATGTGCTGGCTAAGGTTATTTTAATAAGATTTGTACAAAGGTGTCATTTCTATCTTCCTTCGTTGTTCTGGTTCTCTACAGACGTGATCTTGCCACCATCCTTCATTATTTTTATCGTCTAACATTACCATATTGTCGCTTCGTTGTTGCTACCATTCCTCTATTCTCCTTTATTCATTTCTCATATCCTTCACTTTGCTTTCATTTTGAAATTGTGAGAGAGATTCGCTCAAGTTCTTTTTCTATTTTTTTATTTGAAAGGCTAATGCAACTATTTTATGTTCAGGTTCTTCACACTAGACACACTTTGTCACTTGGTACTTTGAAGATTTGCGAGTCTTTTAGTTCCAACTTATGCTCCTAAATTCATGAAAGATTTTAAATTTTTTGTAAATATGTTTTTAATTAATTTTTCTTTTTGCATATTTATGTTACAGAAATTTTTTTAAGTTTAATGTTTTTTTGGTTTTATATTTGATATATATTGCATTAGTATTTAACACATTTATTTGTCATAAAATAGCAAATTCTTATATCTAGATTTTATTTTATTATAGGTATGATAAATATAATATCTTGTTTTATGGTATTTTATACAACTTTAATAGTTAGGAATATAGAAAATAAACTATAAAAAAAAGGCCTATATATTAAGTTTTAGTTATACATAATTGAAACATAAAGAATCAAAACCTAATAATCTTTCTGATTTAAAATATTATTTATTTTTAAAGGTATTTAGTATAAGTTTTTCTAAGAATAGAAACAAAATATCTTATTGTGCCTTGGTTCTTATATTATAAACCAAGACTAAATATCTTTAACATTAAATAATTTTTTTAAATCAAAAAGAATTTAAACTTCAGTTGTTATTTGAACCAGAGTCTAATCCACATTTTTTATATTTGTTATTAATTATTTATGGTTTTATGTTTTATGGAAGAATCAAAATATAATAGACACCATTATGATTGGTTTGAAACCGAAGCCAAATAACTATCCCTTTTATGTATATATTATTATATTTAATAATATCTCCTATGAATGGAATATTTATATTATCGTTCAAAAGTATTAAAATAATTTTCTTGTATACATAGTTAATGACTATTATTAATAATGTGATAAACAAATAGCTACTCTAATATTTTCTAATTTGGGTTATCATATAAAATATAAAAAAAAAGCATGAAACTTCATTAAAATACTAAAAAGCACTACATAAAAGTTAAAATATAGGCCATTCTGATTTTTCATTTAAGGTTGATACCAGTGAGAATCAAATAAATATTTTCTTTAAAAATTATTAGTTAAAAAATAATTTCATATATCTTATTTTAGAAAAAAATTGTTAAAAATAAATTATTTTTTTATATTTAATTAAAGGTAAAAGTTTTACAACGAATGTTATGAAGTATTAATAGTTTTCATTAATAAATTTAGTTTTGTAAACAAATTTGTAGAAGTTTTTTCACAATTTTATTGATAAACTATGACGAAGATTTATTTCATTCTTTAAAATTACTTTTATCCTTCCGTCATTATCCTGACTGTGACATTCGGGCTAATTGGGTGTGAATAGAAAATAACAGTTCAAAATTTACCCAAGAAAGAGGTATTATCATTGGTTGAATATATAGAGATTCACGTCATTTACGCTCTAAAATATTTAAATAATGAATCGATATAGATATTTTATTATATAATGCTCAATTTTTTATTCAATACCAAATATAAAAGGATTAAATACATTTTGAATTTATAAATTTAGATATAAAATTAGAATTATGTTATAAATTTTTATATTTTTTGATATTTAAATTTTTAAAAAATAAATTTTAAGTTTAACTTAACTTCATAAATCTGGTTTATTTAATCAATGTAAAACTCTTAATAATCAACTTTTTATTAAGTGTTAATTGATTTTTACTTGTTAAATAATATTTCAAACTATTTTTTAATTTGTTTAAACCATGTGACACATTTAAGAGTAAATGATCATATAAAACAATGGTTCATATAAAATAAAGTTAGCATTATTATATTAAAATGATTATATTTTTTTATTTTTTAAGTTTAAATATCAAAATATATTAAAGTAATACAATTTTATATCAAAATTGAAGAACTAAAGTCATGTTTAATCCAGTATAAAAATTTTATTCAAATTTAGATTATGAAAGAAAATAACAGTAAAAAAATTATCCAAAAAAAAAAGTATTATTAAGTATATATAGATGAAATATAAATGTAATTCTTTTATGATAATTTTAAAGTCTGAGCCGGTCTGTAAGGTGTTGATAGGAGTAGGACCCTTAAGAGTGTTCGTCGGGTAGCTAAGTGGTTTGTATTGATAAAAAATATGTGGGAAAACACCATGTGACCACCACCAGCCTGTGGCTATACCATATGTACAAGTACTTACCTCCTGCATTAAATACCTCTGCATCATCTTCTTCTTCTTCTTCTTCTGTGCTCCTTTCTTTTTTTTCTTTATCAAAAGTAAATTTTCAAACTCTTCCAATGCAGGGGTTACCAGAATCTTCAGATTTACTTTACCACTATTCATGTTTGGATACTCTCTTTCCATCTCAAACTCTGCACTATTGTAAGCTTTTTCATGTTTAATAATTTCATCATGCTTTTCTTTTTTTATCTTTACCACGTCTCGCTCAATTAACAATACAAAATAGTTATAAATTATTTTACCTCAATAATGTTAAACTCTATATTTTAAAAAAAAATTAATCTTTCTACTAGTGTAGTAAAGAGAAACAACAACGGCTATTTTCGTCTATTCATACCGGTTTTGAAACCAAGGTATATACAGGCGAGGCAAAAGGTCTATCACTTTTTGTCTTAGTTCTGAACCGAGATAAAAAGGTGTATGTTTTTGTCTTGGTTCAAATACAACCGAGACAGTAGAGAGTGTACTTTTTTTTATCAGACTTTTGGCCTCGGTTGCTGGTGAACCGAGACAGTAGAGGGATATAAATTTGTCCTCTGCAAATTAGACATGTGAAACATTCAAATTAACAATTTGATGCAGGTTTACCTTTTATAATAATGATAACAATTAACTAGTTGCCTTTATGAGCAACCTTTCACTATAAAGGTCATTCACGTATGAGAATTCATTGAAGTCTTGGTTACTAGCAAAAAAAATCTTACAAATGGGTAATATACATTTTGCAAACAATGCAGATAGTAATAAAATTGGGGATGGGGATCTGGTGGTGGCGATCCATGGCGGCGATCCTTTCCGTCCTCCAACACTCCTCCTGTCCACAGAACATTTTCCTCCCCTTCGTTTTCTCCTCCAACGTGTCCCTCCTACCACAAGCTCTGCTAGCATCCCCACCACCAACACTAGGAATCAATATCTCAGGCACCTCAACAAGCTTTCTCAAAATATCTCCAAACCCATAATTAAAAAACCCACCTTTGATCATCCTCACCCTCAGCCACCGCCACCGTCATAACCCCAGCCCCAACCCCAACCACAGGCCCAACCTTAGAATCCAAACGCGCAACAGTCGCAGGCCCAACAGAACTTGTAACATCAGCCACCTGTGTACAACATCAACAAGAATGAATTCAGGGATGTAGTTCAGAGACTCACGGGCTCGCCTACGCACGACCACATCTCAACACCTCCTCTCATTCAACAGCCCAAGCCTCCCAGCTCACGCCTCCAGCGGATTCGCCCTCCTCCCTTGCGCAGATTACCAATCGCCCGCCTCCGCTCTTTACCACGTATTTCACGTCGATGTTCTGGTCCAACCCCTCACTCTCGCTCACCTTCGGCGATAGGAAGCCCTGCTACTTCAACACAAGGGTGATGGTCATCGATTTGGAGCGATGGCGAGAGGGGGCGGCGACCAATGACTATTTTGATGAACTCGGTTTAGAGCTTGGTAGCAAGGAGGCAGGTGACCACGTTGGTGATTTTGGAGATGAGGTAGGGATCGAGGGAGTAGCGGATGACGAGGGTTTTGGCGGAGAGGCCGTGGACAAGGCGGGAGAAGACCATGGCGACGGCGTAGTCGGAGGGTAGGGAGAGATTGGAGAGGGCGATGTGGGGCTTAAGCTTGTTGACGACGGTTTTGGAGAGGGCTTCGACAACTGGAGGAAGATTGTTGGTCTAGGGCGGCGACGACATTTGATTAAGGGGTGAGAGGGTAGCGACGACTTGCGGTGAGGAGTTTGACGACAAGCGTCGCGACGACGACGACGATGACGAAGGGCTCGCCGATCTGGAGCGGCTTGGCAACAAACGCGATAGTCAAGGGCAACACCCGCCGTAACCTGCGCCCTCAAAGGTGATTGGTCGGCGGACTACATTTTGCAGGTTCCACGGTGGTAGTGTCTTTCGTGACTGATGATGACTGAAGGAGGGCAACCTCCTTCTTCAGTGCGTTGCGGAGGTCACCTTTTACATACGACATGAACTCCGGCGGAAGGATCTCGCTGGCTATCGAACGGATGACCATTGCAGTGGCGGCTACCGATGCCGCAGTGGAGAGGACCGACTTGGCGGTAGCGAAAATGCTGAGAAAATGCCTCGTGTGTTCTCAGAACTGAGGCAGTAGCCCCTTTAGACACCGGTTCCTGGACAACCGAGGCATATACTTTTCCTAAAACTACGAAATTGCCACTGTGTTTTTACACTCTTCGATTTTGGTAAAACCGATGCGTATATAGCGCATTAAAAAACCTATTTTTTACTAGTGTTGCATACTCTATATTTTATTTGTTGATTTTAGGGTTAAATATGTTTTTAGTCCCTCAACTATCAAGTGATTTTAGTTTTTGTCTCTCTTTCAAACTTTGGTACACTTTGATCCTTATCCCTAAAGAAAACTATAATTTTTAGTCCTTTATAACTAACAGTGTTAATTTTTATCTTAGTGGCTAACAATGTGCCACATCATTTTTCCTTTTTTCTGAAACGTGTCAGACTCTTATCACTTGTGAGGTAGAACCTTATCACATGAGGAAAATGCTAACCTGGAAACCAAGTTTAGTAATAGCACATGAAAGTTTGCGGGTGATACCACCTTCCGCTAGGTGTTGAACCCCTCATCGTCCTCTTCAGACCCAGATGAAGAAGAACATGACATCACCTATGATCTATGAAAAAACTTCACCTTTTTCCTTCAAAACAACACTCCCAAATGAATGATCCTTCTTTTTCTCTGTCTTATCACACCCAACATTGCAATAACTTGTACCAGACATTGTGATAGATCCCTTTGACAGATCCCCACACGCGAAGTCCATTGCCACCACCTTCACACGCGCGTTCGGATTCTTCGCCTTGATTTCATGCACAACGACTTCCAGCTTCTACAAGGTTATGCTGACGAGGATGAGGCTGAGCCCTCACTCTACCAACTGGTAGGCGAAGGCCTTTCCGATGCCGTCGGTGGCTCCGGTGACCACAGCCTAGGAACTAATCTATTCAGAGCTTGGTTTCAAGGTCAACATTTTCCTTAGGTGTAAGGGTGCCTCATAGGTGATAAGGGTCTGACACATTTCAAAAAAACGGAAAAATGACGTGGCACACCGTTAGCCACCTAAGAAAAAAATTAACACCGTTACTCACGAAGGACTATAAATTATAGTTTCCTTAAGGACAAGGATCAAAAGTTGCTTGATAGTTAATGGACTAAAAACATGTTTAACCCTTGATTTTAATATCTTTCTCTACGCGGGTGTGTCTTTTTTTTTATGATAGGTGTTCATTATTTCCAATTTAGAAAATTATTAGATGAAATTCATATTTAAACAATTTAAATAGGCAACTCAACACATTATATGATTCAACCTTCCTATACTTATATAACACATCATACTACAGACAATTCAACATGCTAGACTTTCTAACATAAATGTTAACTCATTGGCAAGTGTACCAAATCGTATCAAGTAATATAAAATGGTAAGACCAATTATCGTATCCCAAAAGACTTACGACACTAAACAATCGTGTAATTACTTAACTAATTAAGACTAAAAAACTACTTTGTTGGTTTATAAATGCAAATGCAACAAAAGTAAATATGAATGCAAGTTGATCAATTGAGGCAAAAATAAGAATGAATGAATGAAGTTGATAATATGAGATGATGATGTTGTTGGGGTTAGATTTCACCTACTTCACTTTCATACATATTAGAATTCATCTTCTTCATTGGAATGTTGATGTCACTTACAAAATTACTTAGAACCCGACCCCTTGGCATAAAAAGCCTAGTCTTAATTATTAGACCTCAATTCCTTGAATCCCTAATAATCAATTCCTCATTAAGAAAAGAAGCTTAAGACAATCAAACGTCCTATCCCTATTCCTAGGCAATATTCTCTTTGGATGAAATCCTCCAGATCATGATTCATAAGATATTTTCCAATACTCAAATAAATCAAACATCAAGTCATGAATGGCCAAAACATAACAAGCATTAAGAAAAGGAGAAAATCACTAACATTCAATGAAAGAAGCATAAAATGTTTAAATCATATTCAAATACATGAAAGTTTAGAGGTTTCATCATCCCCAACAACAAAATGAGTTTAGTTCTCCATCGTCATGGAGAACCTTGGTGAACAATGGAAGAATAATATAAAAACCCTAGAAAGAGAAGAGGAGAGCTCTCACATCCACAAATCTGTCTCCAAAGGGGCGAAAAATGTGTTTATATGCTTTAGCCATCAAAAGATACCAACCCTAGGGTGTGCAAGTCCTTAAATAGATCAAAATCGGATCATTGGCCAATGACGCTAGTTCTCAACGCCCTAAGTAGGGCAACCATTGAAATTGGCGCTCAATGCCCTAGAAGGGGCAACCAGGCGAGCTTGCTAGAAGGTTGGTGCTAAGCACCCAAAATAAGGCAAGCAGGCATCATGTGGTACATTTAACTGGCGCTCAACACCCCTTCTAAGGGGCCCTCAGCGCGGGCACACCAGAAATCAGCTTTTGTGCAGTCTGTGCAGGTGGCGCTCAAGGCCCTTGACCTAGGACCATCAGCCTGACTAGGTGGCGCTCAGGGCCCCTGACCTAGGGCCCTCAGCCTGACTAGGTGGTGTGCAAGGCCCCTGATCCAAGGCCCTCAGCTTGACTTTTCTGCACTGTATTTTTTTCTCTTTTTCTGCAGATCTGCTTGCTTTTTGTGGTTGGTTCAACTCTTTACATTGTTGGAGATTCTTCCAAGCACAATTTTAGCTACAAAATAAAGGGATTATAGATGAAATTACATCAAAGTAACCCAAAACACAATTATTCATAAAACTAAGATAAAAGAGAGGATTTAGCAAGCTTCTAAGTCAAAAAGAGTTTATTTAATATCAAAATATTATCACAGATAACGATATATTTAACCGTTATCAATAAACTTTAACTATTTTTCACAAGGTGAATATTCATCGATTGAAGCTTTTAAATTCGTATGTTAAACCTCCCACGATCAAGGAGTTTCGTAAAGATATTGGTTGATTGTTAATCAATGTTTATTAAAACAAGATGAAACAAATTAGTACAAAATTTCTCTTGTACAACATGACAATCTATATCAATATGTCTTACCAATTTGTGAAAATTTGAATTCAAAGCAATGTGTCTAGTGTTTGGAATCCAAGTGAATTTAAGTCCTACATTAGATAGAATTGAGAAAGTGAAACACTATATAAGGATGAAGACCCATTAACCTATTACCTTAAAGTTTTCTATTGAGAATGATGTCAATTCCTTATGTGATTGGATTTAGATCTCATTATTGTTGTATCTCCCAAGTGAATCTCCTCCTTAATAAACCTAACAATTAGTGATTCTATAAACCTAGTAGGTTTCTTGTCACAATAGAGCTTTCAATGATGTGGGTGTCACAAAGAAGGTAAGTAAGCCATTGTATCTTTCAGATAGTTGAGGCAAGGGCTCAATACTTAGCTTTTGAAGATGAATACAAAATCATACTTTATTTCTTATATTCCTATGAAATTAAGGATAATCCCAAATAGATAAATACTAAGTGTTTGGACGTCTCATGGTATAAGAAGCCCAATTAAAGTCACTAAAACTCATTAATAAAACGATATAAAAGAAGAACATCATAGCTTATTGATGAGTCGATATTTTCTACACTTCACTTAGTTTATTGTACTAGAATTAATAAGGGAATTGTGCTTAATTGTCCAGTATTTTCCCGTTTTTACTAATTGTGCTTAAATTAACCAGTAATTCTTATTTTAACTAATTTGAATTATCTGAGCTAATTAATTGTATTAGTAATTGCAGGAAAAATATTGAATAATATTTTTGGAACATTTGAAAGAGCATTTTGTACACCGAATTGGCTAAATCAGTAGAAGAGAGCAACTTAATTCTTTGATGGTTTCCTAATGCATCTCACGGCCATGATTGAGTGTGTACGTTGGAAGTGGCAAC
Organism: Vigna nakashimae; assembly: GCA_034642375.1. NCBI lineage: Eukaryota > Viridiplantae > Streptophyta > Magnoliopsida > Fabales > Fabaceae > Vigna > Vigna nakashimae. The sequence goes on along the minus strand of CM067765.1, from coordinate 46,198,639 downwards.
CAATGTTTCCTTTATTTTAATATTGTGGATAGACATTACGTGTGAAGTAGAGCACAAAAGGAGTAATGTTCGGCACCTAATACATGAAAGCCTTTTGGTTTTATTTTATTTTATCATTATGAAGGACAAGAAGGAAGTGTATTACGGCTGCAACATTATAGTGGAGGCTGTTCTGGAAAAGTGATTCACGGCCTAAGACAAAATGGAGAAATTTCCTAGAAAGTGGGAGCCACCACCTATTGAAAGTCACGGTTTGGAAGAAAGCCTCCTCGCTGCAGCTGCTGTTTTTATTTTTAGAAGCAATGGAAGGAAGCAGATCACACTTTGCGTTGGAGAAGAAAAAAAGCTGGTTCCTTTTCTTTCCTGGAGTGAAGCGGTGATTCACGGCTACTGGAAGGAGCGTGCGCACTTCTTTTGCTTTCATTCATCATAGTTGCACGGTGTCAAGGTGGGAAGGAAGCTTATTTGAAGGCAGCAGCTCACGGGATTGGTGATGTGTTGGAGCTGGAAGAAGTTGAAGCACGTTGAGAGTGCTGTCACGCTGCACGCACACGAAGCAGCGTTGGGGAAAGAGCTGGGGTGTGGTGCAGCTGCCACCCGAGAGAAGGAGAATGAATGGTGTGCACGGACGCTTGAACCAAGGTGTGTGCAGTTTGGATGTGCAGCACGGTCCAGCAGGGAGCGTACGGTGATTGAAGATGGATGCTGAACGAAGAAGTGGACGAGAAGAAGATTGAAGCGGTGATTCACGTTGTGCTGGAAGGTTGATTATTCAGAAGAGTTAGGAGAAATGAAATAGCACACGGTGCATTTACTTTCTTATTAGAATGGAGCGGTGATGGATTTTGGTGTGCACTCGGTGGTTGGAGAGTGATGATCCAGCTTGGATGTTAATTTATTGAAGCATTTTATTTGGTTTAAAGCACACTTTACACGGTTAAGAATTCGTGCAGCCCATGAATATTTTGTTCCTTTCTTTAAGTTCCTTTCTTTAAGAAGAGACCCGTGACTAGGACAAAGACACTGCTGGAAGAAAAGAAGAAGTGGTGATTTGGTGGAGGATGGAAGGGAAGCAACACATTTCATTGGAGAACGTAGCTTCCGTGTTGGTGTGCACGGATTTTATTCCAGCAGCTGCAACATCCTCCACCAGTACAGCACAAAAGAGGTGTCTCGGTAGGTTTCTCCCATGCAGCAGCAAGCGTCAAATGGAATTGGAGCTGGCTTGGGAAGAGCTTCACGGCCTTTAGCATCCTCCCATCCAAAAGCAGATCACGGGTCCAGCTAGCTTTGAAGAAGCTTCAAGTATCCAACAAGGAGAACCACCGAAAGAGCTTGGAAGGTGTCACGGCCTGCAGCACTTCACGCCCATGGAGGTAACAGCTTGGGCCAGCACAGCAGCAAACACACGGCCATTAACCAAGGGACCACCTCATGTTCTCTTTATTTTGTGGGTGCAGCTACGTAAAGAAAGAAGAGGAAATGAAGTTGGTGGCTCTGAATTTTATTAAACTAGTATTATTAAGGGAAGTGGTTTCACGTCCCCACATGTGCAAGTTCAGATTTTTTTTTTTTTACCATTCTCTTCCACTCCACACGGTTTAGCACCTTCAAAATTGAAAAGAATTAAGCGGACAACAACTTGGAAAAGCCACCACCTAATGAGACTCACGGGCTGAGTGAGACAAAATCCAAATGATAGATTGAAGGAGAATATGTCAAGAGAAGTGGCTATATAATGGAGCAGCAGCAACACATCAGAGGATATTAGATTTTAGGAGTAGGAAGCCACGGTCCTGGGAGGAGGCTGTGGCCTCTTTCTTTTCCATTTTCCAGCAGCCAACTCTTACTTTCTCATTTTCCAGTAGCTCTCTGTTTATTTTTTCAGCAGTGTAGAATTTTATTTCTGAGTGTGTAGTGTATCACAGTATTTGAAACAATTTGTTCGTTTTATTTTTATCTTTCAGTATTTTGGAATTTTAATTTAAGTGTTGAATGTTTGATGAATTCCATTTCCAGTGTTTTATTCTATCTGTTGTATTTTACAGTTTAGTATTTTCTGCACCGTTAAATTCTGTCATTGTGTTTTACTAGTCATGTTATTTTCAAGAATCGTTTTTACGGTTTATTTTTACTGGAACTATTGATAAATTTTAATTACACTGTTGTTTTGTCTTCTGCATATTTACTGTTCTGTGTTTTAATTTCCAACACTGTAATTTTTCCATTGTCTGTTTTTACCATATTTTTTTACCGTTCAGTTTTTACCACTGTTAAAATTTATTTCAGTGTTTTTAAATTCAGTTATGTTTAAATTTTAATTTAATTTTTACCGCACAAAACATCTACAAAACCCCCCCACTTTGTGTAAAAAAAAATCTGAGATTGAACCGCCACATAATTGGTCCTTGAGAGACGACCTAGGAGTCACATCCTAGTTATACTGCATTAATTTCTGCACATCAAATTTGTATGACCGCGACAGTCGTAGCAAATTTTGGCGCCGCTGCCGGGGAACCAATGACGGTTTGGTTTTAGATTTTTGTTGTATAAAGTTTTGTTCTGTTAATATGTTTGTTTTGTGTGTTTTGTCTTGTATATTTCTGTAGGCGACAACGACACCTTCAGCAAATTTTGGCGGCGTTGTCACTTCAGATCCAGGTTTTTGTTTTAGATTTTTACTGTGTTAATATATATTGTGTATATATGTGTTTAATTGTGCTATGTTCTGTATTTAGTTGTTATTAAAAAAAAAAAAATTGAAAATAAAAAAAAAAAAATTTTGTGTTCCTGTAGCATGTATAAATGTGTTGTGAATTATCTGTTTCGTAATTTTTAGTATTTACTTTTTATTTGTTTTATTTTTATTTTTCGATGTCTACCTATTTTAATGTTGTGAATAATGCTTATTCTGCCAATGTCTGTGATTATGATTCTTATTCTGCATATTACTTTGATTTTAAATCTGCTGATTTTTATGATGAGAACAATATGTTCCATCATCCAATTTCTGAGAGCTCTCTTTGGGAGCCAGTTCCACAATATGAGAGTCAGCAGTATGATTCTCCTATTCAAATAACTTCTCAGCCTTCAACTTCTGAACCTACATTGAAGGAGTTATTGGAGCAGATGACCATGCAGAACATTCAGTTTCAGAAAGGGAACATGCAGTTCAAGCAAGAGAGCATGGAGTTCCAGCAGGAAACTCAAGCTGCCTTGCAGAATCTGAGTGATCAGATCAGGCAGATGGCCACTCTTGTACCTGAGGAGACTGATGAAAATTTTGGGGACCCGGCAGAAGTAAGCAGTAATCCTGAACCAGGTAGACCACCTTCATCTTCCCACACTTTAGAAATCTTCAAGGAAGAGGAGGTAAGCATACCACAATTTGATTATTATGTTGATTGTGATGATGATCGGTATGCTAATGACTATATTCTTGCTGAGTCTGATTTTAATTTTTCCTCTGTGCATGATGAGAACCGTTTTTTACTATCACATTCGAATGGTTATTCTTCATGCACTGAACATGAATCTGAGTCTATGATTAATATTGCATGCAATTTAGAAATTGATTCATGTTATGAGGTTGTATCTAAGGCTCAGTATGATGAATTGGGATTCGGTGTTATACCCCTGCATGAAATCTATGGAGTGCCAAATTGCACTAACCATGCTGCAGGAGGTACGTATAAACTTGATGAGCAGACACCTACAATTGAAGACAGAGATGCGAGCACCCAGAACGATTTCAACAGGCACCTGTTGAATCTATTCATCAACAATAATTGTTTGGATCCAGTCGTGGAAGACATTTCACTGCTCGATCAAATCTGGAGGATGAAGCAGTTCGTCCTCAACAATTTCATACTGGATCCTAAAGAGAAGAACATCTCCCTACAAATCCAAAATTGGCAACTGCCACCCTGACCAGGGAAGTTTTCTTTTTCTTTCTTCCCAGTTTTCATATTTTTAGTGCACTTGTCCTTTATCTGTTTGTTGTTTTAGTTTATGATCTTATGCTTAGAAAACATTTAGGACAGTGTAGTTTAAGTGTGGTCACGGGAAGATTCTGATTTTTGTTTTTCTTTTAAGTTTGTTTTTCCTTTTCTTTTTAGTTTTCGAATTATTATTATTATTTAAAAAAAAAATATTTAAAAAAAAAAAAAAAAAAAAAAACATAAAAAAATTTTCTGTTGTGATAAAATATTTTGTTTTAAGCGTGCCAAATCTTTATTCCGATATGTATATTTATTTCTTAGTTTTTGAGTTGTTATCCCTTAAAAAAAAAAAAAAAACAAAATCAAAAAATTGTTTTGCGTAGTCATGATTTTTTCGACCCTCAGTATCTTATTATTTCATACCAATAAAAATTTTCACTTCAGATCTCATTTATTTTCCTTATTTTCCTTCACTGTAAATACAATTTCTTAGTTGTTTTCATACAGATCTTTGATTGCAAATTTTTAGACTAAGAAAATATTTCATTCATAATAGCAAAATTACAGTAATGGAAAATAGGAGCTTGAACAGATCTGAACATAAAATTGCAGTAGATATATATAAATAAAAGATGTTCGGGGGAGTCGATTTTTAGTGATCGTTAATATTACAGACCAAAACAACATAATAATAAAAAAAAAAACATAAAATTAAAAACATAAAAAAAAAAACATAAGTGTTCATATTACAGCCCATATTCTGGCCACACTCGGCCAACAAAAACATAAAAAAAAAAAAAAAAAAAAAAACAAAAAAACATTAAAACTGAAAGAATTCACGAGCTGGTTGTGGTGGTCTAAGGGAGAGCTCCGTTGAGGGAGCTCTGGTTCGGAATGCGAGCGGAGGCTTTGGTGGAGGAATTTCTCGTTCATTTCTGTCGTCATCGATGATGATCGGAACTGGAAACAAATTCAGCAGCCTCGGTGCCCTCATTATCACCCAGTTTTTTTCTTTCAAACAAAAAAAAAATAAAAAATAAAAAATAAAAAAATAAAAAAATAAAAAAATAATAAAAAAATAAATAACTTGTGTTAATTATAGAAGAGGAAGTGAAAATTTTCAATAAAAATGGAGGTGTGATCAGAGGTCTTACCGTACATGTACAGCGGCAGTTGTGAAAAGAGAGTGCCAGTGGGGTCTATCTCCGCTTGCCAGTGCTTGACCCGATTGCCGTGGTTGTTGAACCAGCAGTGTACGTTGTATTCAGTGGCTTCGCCGAAAGCCCTTAGTCGAGACGCGATCTCGACGACTTGCGCTCGGCTTGGGTGTGTGACCCCATAGTTGAATATTTTGGTCATCATCTGGATTTGATCGTCGGTTGGACGCCACCGTTGACTGGTATATCTCTCTGATTCCGTTTCACTCATCCTTCCTCTCGTAATATACAAATACATAAATAAAAAAATAAATAATATAAAAAGCATAAAAACATAAAAAAAAAAAAGAAAAACAAAACATAAAAAAAAAAAGAAGCATAAAAAAAAAAATTAGATTAGTTCTCTGTTTTCTTTATTTGATTCTTGTTTCCTTTCAAATTTATTTTGTCCTGTCTGTCTTTGATTGTTTTTGTGTCTGGTCTCAGATCTGTTTCACGGTCCTTGCAAAGGGTCCTAAACGGATCTACGTCCAGTGTCCTTGTCCATATTGTTCTTGTATATTATGTTTATGTGTTTAGTTTTAAGTGGGGTACGTGGCGTTGTTCTACCCGATTGTCTCTGCAATCGAAGGGAGATTAACGTCTGGTTTCCAGCCTATATACCCCTTAGTTTAAGACAGTGTGTTCTTGTTTTTGTTGTAGTTAAGAAAGAAAAAATTTGAAAAGGAGAAGATAGATCGGGCAAAGAAAGAGGGAGAGCAGGCAAGAGATCAGGAAGAAAAAAAATGGAAAGCAGGAAAGCAGGAAGGTATAACAGCAGAATGAAAGATCTAAAAGCTTTAAAGAGAAGCAGAACATGGAAAGCAAGCAAATAGAAACAGAGATCCAGGTGCTGAGGACTTACCTGGAGTAGTAGGGCTTGCAGAGGCTCCTTGAGGTTCTCAGACTCTTCAGCAGGCGAAGTGGCAGGGGCTCTACGCAGATCTCAGACTCTTCAGCGGACGCGGGGGGAGAGGCTCCCTGCAGAGATCCAGACGCTCGAGAGAGTAGAGAGAGAAGAGAGCAGAGAAGAGAGCAGAGAGAGGAGTAGAGAGAGAACAGGGAAGTCAGAAATGGCGCTCTGACGCTGAGGAGGTACCCTTTTATAACCAGATTGTTTCCACTGTAGCAACAGTTCCGGTCTTTGCCACCGAGACTGTTGCCACAGTACCGGTTTTCCCCTTTTCCAAAATAAAAATAAAAAAAAAAAATTTAATTATTAGCATCTACTGATGGGTGCTAGGTGTTTTAGACATCGGCTGATGGATGTCCCTGATAACATCTACTGATGGATGTTACTGAAAAATTTCTTCCCATTTTTCCTAACTTTTTATTGCACTTGTCTATATTATTTGACTGCTCTGAAATTGATAATCTGATGATTGTAACACACTGAGGACATTGTGTGATTTAAGTGTGGTCTACTGGGAAGAAATTCTGATTTTTCTGATTTTTCTGTTAGATTGTATTTTGTGTGTTAAATTTTTTGTTTTTGAGTGTTAATTTTTTTCTGTTTTAAGTTGTTTTTAGTTGTTTTGTGTGCAATAAATTTTACATTTTTCTCTTGATTTCTGGAGTTTGTCTAAGTTGTAGATTTTTCCTTCACTTCATTAATACTTATGGTTTGAAATCCTTGCTTTTCTCTGCTTGGAAACATGATTATGTGTTTAAGAGGTTGATTTGATTGTAACAAATGCCCTGTGTGAGAATTTGAGCCACTTAATTTTCTTTCTTGTGTGACATGTATCTTGATTGCTTGCACATATGCCTTGGCTTGATTCTTTTTGATAATTCTTGATGGATATGCATGTTTAGAAAATGATAAAGGCATTTTATTTCTTTAGCCTCTTTAGCCAAATAAGCCTACCCTGTTATTATCCTTTGATAACCCCTTTGAGCCTATACTTTCCCCATTTATTTGTGTTGAAGCTCATATACTGACCCTAAGTGAAAAACAATGATTACCTTAAACTTAGGAAAGTCTGGAGCTACAGAAGTGTTTTGAGAATAAGTGTGGTCTCCTTGGGAATTCTGATGAATTGGCTAGTTGGTTCCTCATCATGTTTTGAAATGATAATTTATATCCTGTTGTGTGAAAAAAAAAAAAAAAAAAGAAGACAGGATGAAAAAAAAATATTTGATGAGAAAAAGAGAAAATTGAAAAATAATTTTATGAATAATGGAGTCGAGAAGAGGATTGAATTAGAGGTTTGGGTGAGATTTCACTGTGTTTACATTTTTTTCCCTAGTGCACCTCTATTTCTTCTGAGCTATAGCTACTTATCCAAATTTATCCTCCCATGTCCTTGGCCCCATTACAACCCAGTAAAGACCTTTTGATCTGAAGATGCATATGTTTTAAGTATTGATAATTAGAAGCTTGCCAAGTCTGCTTGTGTTTGTTTTCTTGAGTACATTGAGTGACAATTATTTACCCTAGACACTAGAGAGAAACACTGTAGTGCATATGTGAGGTTCTGTTATTTTTTGAATCACCTCTTAAGCTTATTAATTATTTTTCTACGTATTGAATTGCTTGGATAATTTCTATAAGTATCTACTTTTCTTGATTACGTGTTGGATATTTTCTACTTCTTTCCTCTGTCCAGACTTTTTGAGAACTCTGTAAATTCTTTTTATTTTTCTTGCGAGTTTTTATTTTCTGTCTGATGAGTTTTTGTGTCATACACCTAAAGGTCCTTTGAACCATTCCCTGATTTGCGTCTTGATTTTGCCCAGGAGTGCAAAAGACTAAGTGTGGTCTATTTTGATGAGTCGATATTTTCTACACTTCACTTAGTTTATTGTACTAGAATTAATAAGGGAATTGTGCTTAATTGTCCAGTATTTTCCCGTTTTTACTAATTGTGCTTAAATTAACCAGTAATTCTTATTTTAACTAATTTGAATTATCTGAGCTAATTAATTGTATTAGTAATTGCAGGAAAAATATTGAATAATATTTTTGGAACATTTGAAAGAGCATTTTGTACACCGAATTGGCTAAATCAGTAGAAGAGAGCAACTTAATTCTTTGATGGTTTCCTAATGCATCTCACGGCCATGATTGAGTGTGTACGTTGGAAGTGGCAACCAATGTTTCCTTTATTTTAATATTGTGGATAGACATTACGTGTGAAGTAGAGCACAAAAGGAGTAATGTTCGGCACCTAATACATGAAAGCCTTTTGGTTTTATTTTATTTTATCATTATGAAGGACAAGAAGGAAGTGTATTACGGCTGCAACATTATAGTGGAGGCTGTTCTGGAAAAGTGATTCACGGCCTAAGACAAAATGGAGAAATTTCCTAGAAAGTGGGAGCCACCACCTATTGAAAGTCACGGTTTGGAAGAAAGCCTCCTCGCTGCAGCTGCTGTTTTTATTTTTAGAAGCAATGGAAGGAAGCAGATCACACTTTGCGTTGGAGAAGAAAAAAAGCTGGTTCCTTTTCTTTCCTGGAGTGAAGCGGTGATTCACGGCTACTGGAAGGAGCGTGCGCACTTCTTTTGCTTTCATTCATCATAGTTGCACGGTGTCAAGGTGGGAAGGAAGCTTATTTGAAGGCAGCAGCTCACGGGATTGGTGATGTGTTGGAGCTGGAAGAAGTTGAAGCACGTTGAGAGTGCTGTCACGCTGCACGCACACGAAGCAGCGTTGGGGAAAGAGCTGGGGTGTGGTGCAGCTGCCACCCGAGAGAAGGAGAATGAATGGTGTGCACGGACGCTTGAACCAAGGTGTGTGCAGTTTGGATGTGCAGCACGGTCCAGCAGGGAGCGTACGGTGATTGAAGATGGATGCTGAACGAAGAAGTGGACGAGAAGAAGATTGAAGCGGTGATTCACGTTGTGCTGGAAGGTTGATTATTCAGAAGAGTTAGGAGAAATGAAATAGCACACGGTGCATTTACTTTCTTATTAGAATGGAGCGGTGATGGATTTTGGTGTGCACTCGGTGGTTGGAGAGTGATGATCCAGCTTGGATGTTAATTTATTGAAGCATTTTATTTGGTTTAAAGCACACTTTACACGGTTAAGAATTCGTGCAGCCCATGAATATTTTGTTCCTTTCTTTAAGTTCCTTTCTTTAAGAAGAGACCCGTGACTAGGACAAAGACACTGCTGGAAGAAAAGAAGAAGTGGTGATTTGGTGGAGGATGGAAGGGAAGCAACACATTTCATTGGAGAACGTAGCTTCCGTGTTGGTGTGCACGGATTTTATTCCAGCAGCTGCAACATCCTCCACCAGTACAGCACAAAAGAGGTGTCTCGGTAGGTTTCTCCCATGCAGCAGCAAGCGTCAAATGGAATTGGAGCTGGCTTGGGAAGAGCTTCACGGCCTTTAGCATCCTCCCATCCAAAAGCAGATCACGGGTCCAGCTAGCTTTGAAGAAGCTTCAAGTATCCAACAAGGAGAACCACCGAAAGAGCTTGGAAGGTGTCACGGCCTGCAGCACTTCACGCCCATGGAGGTAACAGCTTGGGCCAGCACAGCAGCAAACACACGGCCATTAACCAAGGGACCACCTCATGTTCTCTTTATTTTGTGGGTGCAGCTACGTAAAGAAAGAAGAGGAAATGAAGTTGGTGGCTCTGAATTTTATTAAACTAGTATTATTAAGGGAAGTGGTTTCACGTCCCCACATGTGCAAGTTCAGATTTTTTTTTTTTACCATTCTCTTCCACTCCACACGGTTTAGCACCTTCAAAATTGAAAAGAATTAAGCGGACAACAACTTGGAAAAGCCACCACCTAATGAGACTCACGGGCTGAGTGAGACAAAATCCAAATGATAGATTGAAGGAGAATATGTCAAGAGAAGTGGCTATATAATGGAGCAGCAGCAACACATCAGAGGATATTAGATTTTAGGAGTAGGAAGCCACGGTCCTGGGAGGAGGCTGTGGCCTCTTTCTTTTCCATTTTCCAGCAGCCAACTCTTACTTTCTCATTTTCCAGTAGCTCTCTGTTTATTTTTTCAGCAGTGTAGAATTTTATTTCTGAGTGTGTAGTGTATCACAGTATTTGAAACAATTTGTTCGTTTTATTTTTATCTTTCAGTATTTTGGAATTTTAATTTAAGTGTTGAATGTTTGATGAATTCCATTTCCAGTGTTTTATTCTATCTGTTGTATTTTACAGTTTAGTATTTTCTGCACCGTTAAATTCTGTCATTGTGTTTTACTAGTCATGTTATTTTCAAGAATCGTTTTTACGGTTTATTTTTACTGGAACTATTGATAAATTTTAATTACACTGTTGTTTTGTCTTCTGCATATTTACTGTTCTGTGTTTTAATTTCCAACACTGTAATTTTTCCATTGTCTGTTTTTACCATATTTTTTTACCGTTCAGTTTTTACCACTGTTAAAATTTATTTCAGTGTTTTTAAATTCAGTTATGTTTAAATTTTAATTTAATTTTTACCGCACAAAACATCTACAAAACCCCCCCACTTTGTGTAAAAAAAAATCTGAGATTGAACCGCCACATAATTAGTCCTTGAGAGACGACCTAGGAGTCACATCCTAGTTATACTGCATTAATTTCTGCACATCAAATTTGTATGACCGCGACAGTCGTAGCACTTATATCAAGTTTAGTGTTTGTCAAATAAAGGGAAAAACCAATGATTCTTCCATATAAATGGGCTTAATTGATGTAACTATTTTTCCCATACAAGTGTTTTGTATCTTTGGTTATGGAAATACAATAAAGCTTGACAACAAGCATCCCATAACCGACAATGATGTCAAGACAATATTTTCATTGACAAAGATGTATTCTTTTAGTTATTCATGATATTTCTAATCCTATGAAGAATTTTAATTTGTCGAGATCCTTGATTCTGAAAATTTTCTTTAAGATACCTTTAACATAATTTATTTCATCTAAAGCATTACTTAAAAGAATTTTATTATTAAGACATATAACTGACATTATGATAAAATTTTTATTCATCTTGATAAATAAACAGTGATGAGAAGGTGATTACATGAACTGAATATTATGTTAAAATGGGGTAAAACATTTGTTTTAACACATCAAGACTTTGTAAGATGACAAACTTGATTAGCTTTGTTGGAGTTTAAGCCTTGAGGTAGAGTCATGTACACTTCTTCATTTAAATCACTATATAAGAAAGTATTATTCACATCTAGTTATTTTAGGTGTTAATTATTTGTTATGGCGAGGTAATGGGCGAATTATGATGACTTCAGCATAGGTGAATATTTATCTAGGTAATAGCAATATATATCCTTAACAACGAGACATGTTTTGTATCATTCAATATCACTATTAGCTTTGTATATGATCTTGTAGACACATTTGTTTACGATGAGAATTTTTCCTAAAGGCAAATTTGTTATGTACCAAGTTTTGTTGATTTTTAGATCTTCAATTTCACTTTTCATGGCTTTTGCACCATTTAAGAATTTGGATGGCCTCATCACATATTTGTGGCTCAGAGATGAAATATATATAATATAATGTATGTGTTTTGGAGAAATATAATTGTATGAAGCATATAAACAACGATAAAAGACACCTTGTTGTCCTTTAATATGTCATAGTTTTCTTTTATGTTGTTGAAAATTTGATTATGGTAATCTTGTCAGAAGATTTGAGTTGTAACTCCCAAAAGATTTTTGTAGACCCCACTTTTAAGATTTTTTCTTCTTCAAAATGTGCATGATCTTATGTATTCTCATTTAAATGTTTTGTATCTTTATTAATGTTATTATGTGAATAATCAAATAAAGAACGAAAAATATATTCATATGAATTCTCCAATATTTTCTTTAATACTTGTTTCTATATGCATGAAAACATGTTCATAAAAGATCACATCTCTAGATATAAAACTTTCTCTCTTGGTATCCATGACATCATAACCTTTAGTTCCATTTTCGTATCCAAGAAAGATACATTGTTGTGCTCTAAGATCTAGTTTATTTATGTTATTTTATAAAGTAGAAGCAAAAATATAAATAAATAAATAAGGATGTCAACATTTCGTGGATAGAGAACTTCATATGAAATTTTATAACCAATGCAGGACAAGGTTGAAAGTTTACTAGAAAAACAACATGACACACTATTAGAGAAAAATCCAATATTTCATATTTTGATTAAGTGTTGTTAAACTACAAAGTATAAAACATGATAATACTTTGTTAGTAAGACGAAAAGATTTCATTTGCAAGAGATCATATAGGATGTTAGTGTTTTGTTTGATAAAAATGTATAACACTTTGCAATCTCATTTCTGTTGGATAAGCAACATTTTTCTCATATAATAAGAACATAGACTAAAGCTACCTTTGAACTTCATGAAACATTCATTATACTTATTATAAATTGTAAGGAAGGTTTGTTTCCTCCATTTTTCAAGAGGATCCACGAAAGCATATTTGAACGTCAAAGATATCTTGTGATATGAGCTAAAGTATTTATGCATTGGTAATTCCTTAGGACATGTTTTGCTACTCTAGAAAAGACTATCTGATTGTATGATTTTTCATTTTACATAATATCAACTTAAGGCATTATGACCAAGGACGAATAAGTACTTTCAATTATCAGGATGTCGAATTAAGAGGGAAAGAGGATTTACTCCATGATTGGAGCACATTTAATGTCTTCTCTACCTTCAAGATGATTAAATGAAAAGAACATTTCTCAATGGCTAAAAAACTATTTTCAGCAACTCTTTTCTTCAACACTTAGACAAAGACATCATTCAAGGAAACAAAAACAAGAAAAAAATGGAGCTATAATTTGCAAAGTTCTTAAATGTTTTTGAAAAATTTTAGCCTTAAAAAGTTTTATAAAGACATTGTTGTGTTCAGTAACAAACTAGTAGAATGCTTAAACCATGTATACATCATAATTATCTGTAAGGTTTGACCAAGTTCAAGAGAGGTGAGTAAATTTTTTGAGGTTTTTGAAAAGTGAACCCGACAAGGATTAACATTTCTTGGTTTTAAAGATTTTGTATTTTTTTTATTTCAAGAATGGTGGGAAGAAGGAAAGAAACCAGCCATAGGCCGACACATACTCTTACTCTTTAATTTTTAAAAAAAAATATTATCTGTGTGTAGTAAAAAAATGATACCTTTAGAAAAAAAACTTTCAAAGTACAATAAAAAGAGAAAAGAAGGGTGTAGAGATGACATACATTTTCAACTTTTAGTACTTCCCTAGTTCTTCCTTGGTAGCTTCTAATGGCAAAGTACCTCTAGCGTGAGAACTCATTTTTCTCTATACTCTCTCACTCTTTCTATTTAGGTTTAATGTCTCCGTAGGTCCCTATTTTGGTCATGAATTTCAAATAGGCCCTCTTTATTTTCGGCGTATCAATTGAGTCCTTGTTTTTGTAAAATTGAATCAATTACAGGCCTGCCGTTAAATTGAACAAACGGCCGTTACAGTATTGGTTACGTGGCATGGTTGAGTGCAGTTACTAATCAGACGTGGCATTTGAAACAATTTTTGTATTAAATAATTGGTATGCACAGATGTATATTCAGTTTTGGGTAAGGGCAAAGTAGGAAATTTGAAAAAATTAAAGGGCAAGACGTTTTAATTGAGGAATGCAATTGAGATTGGGGAAAGAATTTGAGGGTTTTTATTATTAGGGTTCGCGTGAGAGGCCAAAAATCGCGATCCTAAGTTCGAGCTGAAGCGGCAGAGTGCATGCAAGGGTTGGTGTCTCGATAGGTCAGGTGTGGGTCCTTTTGTTGTTGGAAGCAAGAAGCTGAAGCACGTGGTCAGTGGAGGTTAATCTCAAGGAAGGTCAGTGTTTGTGCTTTATTGTCTTCATTTTTATTGAATCGAAACTACAATATTCGGTGGTGGTCCCCCATTGATGGATGGTTTGGTCTCTGGTTTTGATTGCATTTTGGTGGTCCCCCATGTATGGTTTTGCCGGTGTTCGTGGGTGAAGATTATGTAGTTGGAAGTGGGAGGGTGCGCGTTCTTTGTTCGATTCGAAGTGATGGATAATGAAGTGCAGAAGTCGCATTCTTGTTTATCTTCGACATGCAATGGGTGGCGGAACTAGAACTGCTAAGAATAGAGGGAAACAATTCTGGAGCTGCCCTAAGTACAAGGTAAGAACGTGTAGAAGTAGTGTTTTGTTTGAGTGGAAAGTCGTTTTAATTGTTATTTTTTTCACAGACTGGACATGAAGGTGGTTGCAATTTCTTCAAATGGTGTTGTGAAGACGGTAATGACAAAAGCTATACGAATGTGAAGTGGGAAGAAAAGCATGAGTGTTTGTCAAAGACAGGAGAAATGGGAGGTGGATCGAAGATGATGAGTGATTTGATTAAATCTGTCAACGTTGTGGAGAAATGGATGAAGGTGTTGACAGGATTGGTTATTTATATTTTTTTACTTAATATTATTGTAATTTCAATATGGATTATAAATCCATAATGTATTAGTGTTGATCGTATTCTTAGGAAGAAATTAGCCGGGTTTTTCGGTTTGTTAGGATGGAACTGTTTATGTATATGACGAGATGTGAAGGAATGAAGTTGTGTTACTGAAGTGATAAACATAATAAATTGAGGTTTTGGTTTAATGTAGCAGGTTTTAAGGCCTTTTGAAAATTGTTTAATGTTTATTTTATTCACAACAATGTTACATAATAATTAACGCTCGGTCCGGTTGTCCTACCGTGTCTATCGCTCGTCCAACTAGGTCCCTGTTCCCTAGCGTTCGGTTTAGTCGTCCTCCCTCGTGTACCGCTCGTCCAACTACGTCCGTGCTCAAGACCGTTCGGTCTGGTCCTCCTGCATCGCTCTTCCAACAACCTCCGTGCTCAAGACCGTTCGGTCTGGTCGTCCTCCCTTGTCTACCGCTCGTCCAACTACGTCCGTGCTCAAGACCGTTCGGTCTGGTCGTCCACCCTCCTGTATCGCTCTTCCAATTACCTCCGTGGTGAAGACCGTTCGGTCTGGTCGTCCACCCTCCTGTATCGCTTTTCCAACTACCTCCGTGTTCAAGACCGTTCGGTCTGGTCGTCCACCCTCCTGTATCGCTCTTCCAACTACCTCCGTGGTGAAGACCGTTCGGTCCGGTCGTCCACCCTCCTGTATCGCTCTTCCAACTACCTCCGTGCTGCAGACCGTGTATCGTTCTATATAAGACGTCAAAGAAGGAAATTGTAATATATCCAAAACATTGTAATACATCCAAAACAGTTCCTGGTCATTGACAAAATAGTTCCTGGTCATTGTAATACATCCAAAACATTGTAATACATCGAAAACCATACATAGTTGGCATCATTGTCATTCATTAAATTACATAGCAATAAAACCATAAACCTTGTTCCTTAGACTATTACATAATAAGATCCTTAAACTTGGCATCATTGTCATTTATACACACATCTATAGTTGAGCTTCCTGGTCATTCATACACACTTCAGATAATTGTGATGATGGCATGATTGGTTCTTGGGTTGCTTTGGGGCAACGACTCCTGTTGTGCCCAACCTCCCTACATAGCCCGCATCTCTTCCGCAAACCACCATTGCTCACTCGTGAATCATCCTTTCTGATCTCCCACTGCTCCAGTCTTCTTTTCCTTTTAGGTCTTCCAGGCATAACCTTTTTCCTAGGAGGCATGACATCCAGATATGGTGTTAGGTCCCACATGTTGTTTCCGTTGATGGGATATACGATTGATGCATAGGTTTTTTCATAAGTGGACTTTAGAAAGCAAGCCGGAATGAACTGCTGGCCATCAATATTAAGAAACTTCATTGCGGCTAGGGAGTGACAACATGGAATTCTTGTAATGCTCCATCTCCTGCACGAGCATAAGAACTCGTCTATGTTTACAACAAATTTTTCTCCACTTTGGGAGACGTGTCTTACTTCAAACAGTTTGTGTGCTGACCAGCTATAAAGAAATAAAAAAAAATTTAAACAACACATTTAAGTGTCTGACATAAAGTTTACCAAGGAATGAATAAACATTTATGAAGTTATGAAGAAAGTTACCTAGGTATCCAGTTCTTGGTTGCTTGGGATTCCTTTGTAAATCTGGCCTGGATCTTTGGACAAATTGGTCCTGAAAATGATTGTATCTTAGACCTGTTTTTTGCCCATCTTTTCATTATGTATACCCTAATTTCTTCCAGCATTGTTATGATTGGTTTAGTCCTGGTGTGAACCAAGACACTGTTGAAAGCCTCACTCATATTGTTGACCAATGTGTCACATTTTGGTGTTGGACTGAATCTGGACCTTGACCAATATCTACAACAGATGATATATACACATGTTAAAACTGCAACTAAAATGGACAAACATAAAATAATATAGAAAGGGCAAAAGTAATTAATACAAATTGTCAACCTTGGAGGGATGGCAATCAAATGCTTGAATGCTTCTTCATTTATATCTTTAATGTTTCTCATCTCCCTTTCCTAGTTTTGTGGATGAGTGGCAGTAACTGTCCTCCACATCAGCTGTTTCAGATTTTTACCAGGAAACTTTTTCCTAAAGTTTGAATATAAGTGTTTGACACAAAATCTCTGGTCAACACCTGGGAGTAACTGTTGTATGGCTGGTAGTAGACCCTGTGGTGTTAACATGAAACATTTATCACCATATCAAATTAATGAACCAATATACGAAAGAAGCAATTTAAATATGATTATTACCTTTTGTTGGTCGGAGACAAAAGTAATTGAAGAACATACTTCTCCACCACCAAGATCATCAATCAAAAGTTTCAAAAACCACATCCATGAATCTTTGTTTTCCACTTCTACCACCGCATATGCAATGGGCAACATTTGATCATTTCCATCCCTCCCAACAGCCGTCAACAGCTCACCACCATACTTCCCTTTCAAAAAGGCTCCATCTAATCCAATTATTGACCTACAGCAGACAAAACTGTCTTTGCATGCCTTCAGACAACAGTAAAATCTGTTGAAAATTAACTCACCCTCATTATTCTCAACATGGACCTTAACTGTAGATCCTGGATTTCTTTCCAACAACTCATGCGCATAATCATATATCCTCTTATATTGTTCATTAAAGGACCCATCAATTTGATTAGAAGCAATAGCTTTGGCTCTATAAGCCATAGACCTTGATATACCTATGTTCCACTTCCTTTGAACTTTTTCACGAATATCAACACCCTTCATCTTAGGATTTTCCTTAACTGTTTTCACCAACTTTCTGCTCAACCACTTGGTGTCAACTAACTTCAGGTTGAACTCCCTGCTGCATGTATGAATGTCTTTTTTAGTTCTCAGTTGCCATGATTTTACAGCCTCCATATAACCAAAGTATATGGTCCATGGGCATTCTCCTTTTGCACCAAAGCACTTCATCCTCAATCTTCTGTTGTCATTTTTTACAAACTTTATATTCCTCCCATTTTCCAAGGCATACCCTTTTAGAGCATCTAAAATATCTTGCTTTTCTGCAAAAAAAGTCCCAACTTCCCATGTAAAGTCTACCATACTTTTTGGCATACAAAAAATACCAAACCTCCCATAACCTGCACTGTCATTAACCTCTTCATCACTATCTGTTGCACTAAGAAATTCCTCAGATTTCCACTCAAAATCTGACAATCCTCTATCGTCATGATCATGACATTCAACACTGACATTATCATGGTCATCATCACTGTCATAAAGACTTTCTACTTCTACTTCTACTTCGACATTACCATCTATATCACATTCAACACTCACATCTACTAGGCCCTCTAAGCACTCATTATTTCCATGTACATCACCTTCTTCAGTAGATGTACTCCAACTACAAAGATAAACTTCATCCTCCACAACTCCTTCACACACATTCAACTCTTGCTCTTCTTCAACCTCATGCAACTCTTGTACGTGACCATGACCTTCAACCTCTACTTCAACAGCACCACCATCTTTTTCACCCTCGTTCACCTCTTGTAAGTCACCATCAACTACACCATTTACTTCAACACCGTCACCATCTTCTTGACAAACATTCACCTCTTGTAAGTCACCATCAACTACACCATTTACTTCAACACCGTCACCATCTTCTTCACAAACATTCACCTCTTGTAAGTCACCATCAACTACACCATTTACTTCAACACCCTCACCATCTTCTTCACTAACATTCACCTCTTGTAAGTCACCATCAACTACACCATTTACTTCAACACCCTCACCATCTTCTTCACAAACATTCACCTCTTGTAAGTCACCATCACCTTCACCATTTACTTGAACAGAATCACCATCTTCTTCACCCTCTTTTTGTACTGTACCATTACCTTCAACTTCTCCTTCATCATTAGTAATGTCTTCAAGCATATGAATGACTTCGGGATCAGAAACTACATGGACAACGTATAAATGAACTTCACCATTAAGCCTAGCTAAGTTAGCCATATGCATGGCACCTCTGTCATCAATCAATTGTTCCAACCTATTTTCCAACACTAAACCCCCTCCTAAACAGTACCATAAATCTTTAAAATTCTCATATCCTAAACTTTTGACTACACTGACAACCACAAAAAAACTCCACATGTCAGGGTCAAAGGACAAAGTTGTTGTCTCCCCTTCATACTTTAGGGTACTATCATTAATGAAATTTCCTCCATGGTGGAAGACACACACAATAGCGTCCTCCATTACGCACAACACAACATAAATATATCTACAGACCTATTATGAAAACATATCACGACAAAAAAAATATATATTAAAACAGGCACAGAGATCAAATAACTTTAAACATACGCACTCAGACAAAGTCAAATAACTTTAAACATACATGGGGGACCACCAAAATGCAATCAAAACCAGAGACCAAACCATACATCAATGGGGGATCACCACCGAATATTGTAGTTTCGATTCAATAAAAACGAAGACAATAAAGCACAAACACTGACCTTCCTTGAGATTAACCTCCACTGACCACATGCTTCAGCTTCTTGCTTCCAACAACAAAAGGACCCACACCTGACCTACCGAGACACCAACCCCTGCATGCACTCTGCCGCTTCAGCTCGAACTTAGGATCGCGATTTTTGGCCTCTCACGCGAACCCTAATAATAAAAACCCTCAAATTCTTTCCCCAATCTCAGTTGCATTCCTCAATTAAAACGTCTTGCCCTTTAATTTTTTCAAATTTCCTACTTTGCCCTTACCCAAAACTAAATATACATCTGTGCATACCAATTATTTAATACAAAAATCGTTTTAAATGCCACGTCTGATTAGTAACTGCACTCAACCATGCCACGTAACCAATACTGTAACAGTCGTTTGTCCAATTTAACGGCAGGCCTGTAATTGATTCAATTTTACAAAAACAAGGACTCAATTGATACGCCGAAAATAAAGAGGACCTATTTGAAATTCATGACCAAAATAAGGACCTACGGAGACATTAAACCTTCTATTTATTATTTTTGAGTATCTCTCTCTTTTTTTTTCGTCCCCCATTTTTTCTATCACAAGATGCGTATTTATATACACAAATTGTATATTGTGGTAATCTTGCCTTAATTGTGAATTAATTGACAATTAACAAAATAGGGAAAGAAATGGTCTTGGTTGCAACAAATCAAAATAATATTCAAGACATTGATTATAATTGTTGTAAGAAGATTTTGTCCATTTTTAACATCATAGTTTTCTCTTTAAAAAGAAATTGACGCAGCAAATTATATCAATATATTATTTTAATTATTGCTTATAATTATTAGCATAATATTGATTCAAATTATTACCATATTAAGCTAATATTTCAAAAATAATTTTACGTATACATTTTTTTAAGGAAATTTATTTTATTATTTTCTTCTTCCTTTTTTCTTTATCCACCATTAATTATTATTCTCGTATTCTTTATTTTTATTTATTTACTTGCCCAAACGAAATTGAGTGTTGACAAATACTCTCTTTGATTTAGCACAAGGCCTTGTTGTGATTGAGCAACCTCAAAACCAAGAAAGAATTTGAGAGAGCCCAAATCTTTGATCCTGAATTTATGATGTAAAAACTGTTTGACATCAATAATGGCCTAATAAAGCAATAAAAGAGTCATGATGGCTAAACATAGAATGATCAGCAGAACTATGTGAGAACCCATAAGAATTTAAAGCAGACGTAAGCTTGGAATTCCACTGTTGAGAAGCTTGTCTAAGGCCGTAAAGAGACTTGTATAATTTACAAACTAAATAAGGTTCAGGTAGAAGCAATTCTGGAGGAGGTTTCCTATAAAAATCTTCATCTAAATCACCATGTAAAAAGGCGTTATCAACATCAAGTTGATATAAAAACACATTGTGAGAAACAGTAATGGAGATGAAAAATCTAATAGTGGTGAGCTTCACAATAGGGGAGAAGGTCTCAAAAAAATTCATGCCTTCAGTTTGTGTAAATCCTTGGCAACAAGACGTGCCTTATGTCTCTCTATGGAACCAGTTGCATTCAATTTAGTCTTATAGACCAATTTCAACCAACAACCTTCTTATATGGTGGTAATTTGACCAATGACCAGGTGCAATTTCTTGTAGAGCTTGTATTTCTGCAAGCATGGCCTGTTGCCAATGATCATGCTGATAAGCTTCCTTAAAGGAAGTGGGCTCGATAATGTTAGATAAAGACATGCAAAAGGCAGTGTGAGAGTTAGAACAATTGGAATATAATAAATATGAATGTAATGGATAAGGAGTACTATAGGAAATGTTAGCAGAAGAAAGAGTAGGACAATCATAAGAAGACAAATAAGCAGGGGGCTTCCTCTGTCGAGTTGAAACTCTAGGAAGGTGATCAATAGTTTGCACAACATTATTAGAATCATCATTGAATTGCATAACTAGTTCAACAACAGTGTTATCAATATTGAGAGAAGAAACATTAGAACCAGGTATGTCAAAAACAATTAAAGAATCAAAAGTATGTTGTGATGCAGTAAGACCAGTGTTGTGGTGATGAGAAATGGATTGAGAATCAGGAGCATATGGAAAATGAGACTTATAAAAAACTACATTGCGAGACACAAGAAAATTTTTGTTATGAAGATTATATAAATGATAGCCTTTAACCCCTGGTTTAAAACCAAGAAAAATGCACTTAGAGGCATATTTGTCTAACTTAGTTCTGCCAGCCATAACAATGCTAGCAAAAGCTAAACAACCAAAAAAACTTAAGTGTTCGAAAAGGAGGCTTCAAAAACATATTGAGAAGGAGATTGGTGTTTAAGAAAAGGAGTAGGGAGCCTATTAATGAGATGGACAACATGTCTGATAGCATATGACCATAAAACAGAATGTAAGTGAGACTGGAAAAGTAAGGCGCGGGTTACATTCAAAATATGTTGATGTTTGCGCTCAACTATCCCATTCTGTTGAGGACATTCAATGCATGAGATTTCGTGAAAAATGTCTTTGGAAGAAAAAAATCAATTAAGAAAAATTCCTTGCCATTGTAAGACCTTATTCTTTTTAGTTTTGTATAAAATTGATTTTCAATGAAATTGATGAATTTGGGAAGAACAATTTTGACTTCATCTTTGAATTTTAAAAGATGAATCCTTGTGAACCTATTATAATCATCAACAAGTGTTAAAAAGTATTTAAAACCATCAATTGAAACAGATTCTAAGGGACCCCAATACCAGCATGTAACAATTCAAAGAGATAAGAACTTTTGGAGATGCTAACAGGAAGAGGTAATTTCTTATGTTTAGCAAAGTGACAAATGTTGTAGAAGATACAATTTTGATATTTAATATCATAATGATGAAAAGATAACAATTGTACCATATGGTCCAACCTCATAAACTAACATACTCAATTATGTAAAGAGAAAACAAAACTCAAGTAGGTAAAGAGAAAACAAAACTATTCTTAAACTAAATCTAATATAAGTAAGTCAAATATATTTTATATCCAACTACTAAAAAGAGTGTCAAGCTTTTAGATATAACAAAGAGATATCTCCGTACTCTATATTCTTCCTTATATATCACTAATAATTTATTTCCTGTTGTTCTCTTTTTTACCAAATCATAATAAGAAACATTACATCTAGATTATATTTATTTTTAGGTTTAATAAGATTTTGTCTTGAATTTGTAGTAAATCTTATATTTATCTTTAAATTAAAAAAAAATTAGTCCGTTAAGTTTAAAATAATACATTTTTAGCTACTAAATAGTAAATCTAAAAGACTAAAAAATCATGTTATTCCATCAATTTAAATATTTAAGCTTTAAAAATTTAAAATAATATATTTTTTAAATTTGAGGAACAAAGTAAACTTTTTTTTTAATTTGGCAAACTGAACATATATTTATCCTAAATTTTACAAATTAAAAATATAATTAAGTTTTATTTTTATTTTTATTTCTTTTTAGATAAGTTTTATTTTTTTTTTCACAAAAAGGTATTAAAGTTAAAGTTAAAAGACTGCTAAAACCTCATTATTTTTTCCAGAAAAAGTTTATTGAGTTGGAATATACTCCACATAATCATATATAAAGATTCTGTACAAATATACTTACAAAGTATCCATCCTAAAGTTTTTACATCGATGACACCAATCCAATTCACGTTTTTTATAAATATGAAATTATAATTATAAACTAGGCTATTTACTGATAACTCATTATGTTTAAACACTGTGTGATCAAATTTCCTGCCTTATAGGACGAAATCAATAAACAAGACCTCACTTTAATTAATTTTAAAACACCTGTAATCTCAAATACATAACCTCTAAAAAATAATTTTTAATTCATTCAAGATCTATTACAAAAAATTGTTTAATTCATTCAATCTCTAGTTCGATTCCTTGACGACGCAGTTGCATTAAAATTTGGTAACACAGATCCGTAGCTGATAATGATTAATAGAAATTGTATTTTACAGGAACTGGATTAGTGAAATATTTAGATTAGCATTGGATTAAATAGGAGTACCTTAATGAGAAAAGAAAGGTAAAATCGTACACTGGTTTGTTTCTTCAGTGAAGCAAGTTTGACCAGTCTTGTTTCTCAATTATCAGGTCAAATTGTGTTGAGAGATAGTTCCCTTTCAGCAAAGCTTATTGGAGAACTAACAGGGACATGCAGCAGAATTGGTGGGTTCGTCTCTAACCGGTCACACGTTGAATTACATGTAAAAGGAGAAAAAATAAAAAAAATTACTGTGAAATTGAATAGTTAGTTGATTTGAGCATAATCAAGAAAACTTAATAAGACTTTTAAGTATAATAGACTTTACAATTTCAGTAATGATCACTATGTTGGAAAAACAGACAACAACGTCAAAATAAGGAAAGAAATCACACGGTTTACCATCATAACATTACCGTGTTAAAAGAAAGCAATATATAAACATTGAAGCGTCGTCACCGAAATCAGGCGCCCCCACTAATACTATTCGTTGTCAGCAACTACTGCAACAGTACATTTGCTATTCAAGTATAGCTTAGCACTCTTCTTGGACATAGCAAACGAAAATCAAGTTCTTTCTCACAATTCTATTTGGTTGAACATATGATCGATTGTCTTAAAAGTTGGATTACTATTACCATATATCTATTTTTTCTTTCATTTACTTTTTATTTTCCACTGAAGATTTTGCTTGAAAGTGTTGCATGATTGGGTTGATATATATATATATATGACTTTATCATGGTAAGAAAAAGGAGTGTAGTGTAAGGCAGAAGAGCACAAGAAGAGGAAAAGTATTAAGGCAAAGACACTGGTGCAACGGTGTAAAGAATCTTGACTGGCAGAGCGACAGAACTGATAACTTGCTTTTCAAGTATATATATCAGAACGTGCAGAACGTTCCATGCATGCATAAGCAGACGACTTAAATATGCTTATAAAGGAAAAGGAAAATTAGAATTATATATTGTTTCAAATTCATATATTTCAGTATTTAAACTGTTAGAATGAATAAATAATCTTTTTTATTTAATTGTTTTAAATTTTTTTACGTGACAAACACTGACATAAAGTTTGAATTTACATTATTTTGTTACGTTGTAATTCAAATATTAATCTAAAACATTATTTAATAAATCTAAAAATATTAATATTATTAGATTTAAATAATTGTATCTATTTATTTTTAAAATTTGAAGACTAAAATATGTTAAAATTTATAATAAAGACCAATTATAATTTTAAACTGAAATTTAGTGACTAAAAATTTATTTAAGTTTAAATAATAATAATTATAATAGAAAGAAGAAAACAGTATCCAACCACAATTATTGTTCGGTTAAGAAACTGAGTTGGTCTCACGTGAACAAATTTGTATTATAGCACTAACAGAATTGGGGTCAGTATAAAAGGTACAATGTACTATATGTATATCTAGTGTATTTTTTGTTCTCTATTAAAAGTTTTCGTTTCATGAAAATACTAAATAGTGTTATAGCGCCTCATCTTTTTAATTTTCTTCAACCAATAAATGATGGAGGTAAAGTTTGCTCTTAATGAATGAGTATATAAGAAGAGAAGTATGAATAAAGTACACTAAAATATTTCTTGCTATTCAAGCATAGTTCGTCAATATTGGTATAACATTTATCAGAGATTGGGTGGTTGAAACAAAAATAGATTTGTATGTATGCTTTCAATATATAGTATATAGTAGAGAAGCATATGTTATATTATGAAAATTGACAGGGATTCGAAATTAATGTGCTAAATTTTCTTTTAGCGTATTAAAGCATACGACCATATTTATTCAATTTCATACTTAGAATACTTTTACATTATTTAATCAACTACATAGAATTAAAACCACAAAAAATATAAGCATAGAATACTTTTATTTAACAGTTTTATATATATCACTCTGAGAAAAATTATCAAATTTCACATTTAGGGTTTTTCTCCTATCAACGTATGAGAGTAAACCTATTAGACATGTTAAAGTATTCCAAAAGTATTCTTTTTTTTAACCTTGAAATAAAGTTTACTAATTGGTTTAAAGTTTTTTTAATGTTTCAGTACATCTCTATTTTTGTCCATAATATTAAATAGGTTCTTTTTCTTTTTTCGCGTTTCAGCTGAATTTTATTTTTGTAAAATTGAATCAAATAAATATTTTCTATCAAATTGAGAACACGCCGTTAAGGAAGGTGTTACGTGACATGCTGACAGTGTCTCTTTAAATGACGTGACATTAAAAACGTGTCTGAAGTATATTTTTTCTTATTTTTGAATTTAAAAATGGAGTGCAAAGTTGGGGAAAATTTTAAATAAGGGCAAAGTGGTCAAAATAATGTAATTAAGTGCAGCAACTCCTTTCTCTTTCGATTACCAATTCGAAATCTGACTAGGGGAAGAAGATTGGGGCCGTGAACGAGACCAGTTCCATTCTACACAACTTACAAAGATTCCTTTCTGCAATGCTGCAAACGTGCCTATTACGGTGCTATCATTGAAAAATGGAGGTGGCTCGTTTAGGCCAAGGGATATTGATACATCCACGCCATCCTCAATAGTTGCATCCAATGCAGCCAATACACTGCTTTCTGGGTAGTTTTCTCCAAAACATACTTTGTATATTGCCAGGTGAGCATGAGGGGCAATCCATGTTGTTGTACCTTTGGCATTTCCTAGTAAATCTGCATTATCAACAAAAGCACCAGTTGTAGTGCTCGTTGTGTTGGGTCCCATGCCCATCTTCATCAATTGGTGCCACTGTTTCTTTCGTTGCCTCTGAAGCGAGGTTGAAAGACCTTGCTCCAATTAGTTTATTGTTACATGTTGTCCTATTAAGCTCGCATCTCCCTTTCCATTTGGGTGGTGGTGGCATTCCTACATCACTGAATGAAGGATGGATTAAGCGTGATTCCAGTTCCGAACATCGCACATGCACCGTTATTTCAAGTCGATGTTCTTCATCCGCCAACTTCCACGCTTCCAATCGAACAACAACGATTTTTTTTCTCTCACGCTTCCAATCTTCTTCCCCCAATCTAATTTCGATTTCGAAAGAGAAAGGAGTTGCTACACTTAATTTACATTAGTTTGACCACTTTGACCTTATTTAAATTTTATTTCCCCTCTTTGCACTCCATTTTTAAATTTAAAAGTTAAAAAGATTCACTTCACACACGTTTTTAATGTCACATTATTTAAAAAGACATTGTCAGCATGTCACATAACACCCTCCTTAACAGCGTCTTCTCAATTTGACGAAAAGTCTCTATTTAATTCAATTTTAAAAAAATAAGGACTCAATTGAGACATAAAAAAAAAGAGATCTATTTGAGATTCTAGATGAAAATAGAAATCAACCAAAACATTAAACTTTACTAATTTTATATTTGATGCTGAGAAATAAAAGTTACATCTCAAAGCGTCTCAAACCATGAAAATAACAAATGTTAGGTTTTTCATTCTTTCACAATTTATAAGAAGTCCTTTTCAACAAGACAGTACTATGTTCCATACATAGCAAGTCATGTTCGTTATAATAAATTTTACATAAATTAAATATTTTCTTCTAAATAAAATTTACACGATAATCTATAATATTTATGTATTGTATGATTTATAAGTGTGTATATTATCATATTCTCTCAATAACGTAAAATATAATAAAACTTCATTAAAATACTACAAAAATATTTAAACTCAAACTAAAAAATATATATTAACTCAACAAAATCTTTTCTAAATTAAAGAATTATATAATCTTGATTTTCAATATGAATGAAAATGTGTAAAAGTTAGGTTCACTCAAATAATATGTTCTTCAAAATATAATTAGTTAAATAATTGTTTAATATTTTATATTCTTTTATTTTAGGGGAAATAATTTTTTTGAAAGTTACTTTAATTTTGAAAATTTAGTTAAAAGTAATCATTTTAGGAAAGATGTACGAAGATGCTAATACCTTTATTATGCTGAATCAACTCTCAAACCCAAACTTGGTTTCAAAGACCATTTAATAAGGATTTTTTTTTTCATAGTTTTCATTAATAAAATATGGTGGTAACTCAATTATTCCTTTTCAAATTAATTTTATCATGCCTTCATCACCTTGTGATATTCGAGACACTTTATCTTTGGTTTATACTGATCAATAAATGATTATGAGTATCACTTCTAGCTTTTAACAAGTCATAATATTTTCTAATCTCCTACTAAGATTGAGCAACAAATGCAGAATATCTCTGTGTATGCAAAGCCTCGTAAAATTATACAACAAAATTTGTTTGACTATTATAGGAAACTCTCAAACGAAAACATATGAATGAAAAATCTCTTTGTTTTAGAGCCTATGCTTCACAATTGTAAAGGATTTACAACTCTCACTATGTATGTGTGTCAATGATTTTTTTTATAATGCACTTAAAGGCTAGTAACTTGAAGAAATTTCAAATCATGTAGGACATGTATATAGGTTATTTGATATTCTTTCACTACTTTGCTTTGCATGGGCTTACTTCTATTTATAAGCACCATAAAGAAAAAATTGTTACGATTGGGTGATTTTTGTGTGTTCTTTGTGTTAATGTCTTTTTAGAATGTTTTTTACCTTATGATGACAACTTCACTACTGAGCTATTTTACATGGTTATATTTCTATTTTAATAGCAGGTGATTTGCATGTGTTTCATCCAATGGTAAAGCTTCTTATAGTTTTGGCCCCTCAATTTGTTTAATACATGTAAATTAATATATATACTTTAGTTTTAGTATATTTTTGTGTATGATGTACTCTCCAAAACTTTGTATATATTTGTTTTGGCATCCTCAAAATATTTATTGAAGATCCGCTGCTGGTTTCATCTAATCTCGAGACTTTTTATGTTGACAAGCATATTTTTGTGTTACTTCATCTATTTGAATGATGCTTGACTTGAGAGTGTTTTAATATCAATTAGGACTCTATTAACATTCTTGTTATCAATGTGTTGTTAATATACGTGAACTAAGTATTTCCAATTAACTTCTATCATAATTATTTTTTTATCAATATTTGTAGTAGGTATTTTTGTATCATCGATATCAATGTTATTCTAATGTTGAGTTTGAATATTTTCAATAAATGGGTGAATTTTTTAGTCACCAATTACTAAAAGTTAGTAAAAGAAGTTTTGAATAACAATATCACTAAAATAACTCTAATTAGCCAACAACTTTAATAATTATAGTTGACATCAACTAGAAATAAGTTTACTTGACGTTAATCAAGAAATACTTTTTTTAATGTTAATAAAAAATATTGATAAACTTTGACTGAAAAATAATGTTGTATGTTTAAATTATTAACTTTGATATTTAAATAAATGTTTACATTGATCATGATTGAAATACTTTATTTAGAAAATATTTAATTCAATAGATTTAAATTTAAAAAACATTTTAAAAAAAGGAAGCATTTAAAATAAAATTAATTCAAAATTAAATATTTAAATGTTTTAGAAATTGTGAAACTTCATGTCAAAAGTGAAGAATGGAAGGATAAAGACAATGATCATCCATTTTTATCGTTAAACTAGCGTCATTTCAATACATTTTTTTATTGAACTCTTCCATGTTATTTGGTAAATTTATTTTATGTTATTGAGCAATTCTCCTACATGGAAGTGTTAGAGTCTATTCACAATGTTTATGTCAAGAAATTTGTAATTAAAAACATATATCATTAATCACTTTTATATTTTTTAATATAAAGGTATAAGTATATAAATACACATTTTTAATATGTTAGGTTTAGCAATATCATAAAGAGCATGAATGATTGAAATCCTTTATAATAAAGAGTGTGTTTGAGATGACATAAGTTGGATTATTATAACTTATTTCATTAACTTACCAACTTTAGTTGGTCCACTTAAAACTTTCCTTGAGCTTGTTTTCCCCAACTTATAAAAATTATATGTTTCTTAAGATAACTTATAGTGAATATTTTATTATTTTTCATCATATTTATAATACATTTTTTAATATAATTTTACTTTTATGTTTTCCTTTATTTTATGAAACCACCCAAGGATTTATCACTCACAAAATAAACTAATTATCACTAAAATTAATCCACATTCCAAGAATTTTTTTTAAAAGAGCATTGTTTTGATAATATATTATTCAATCAAATTGGTCTTCAGTTTTGCATGCTTAAAACTTGTAACTTATTTATTTTTTTCTTAATATTTGTTTAAATTGAAGGATGGGAAAATAAGGAAGTGGGAAAAAATGAAAAATAAAACTCTTTTATCTAATAGAGCGTAGATAATTTTTAGGTGTAAATGATTGAATTAATAAAAGTGAAAAGCGTTGTTAGGTAATTGAAAAAAAAAAGTTGAAATCAAAGTTATTTTAAAGTGATAGAGGCTTAATAAAAATGAGTTAAGCAATTGAATTGATAGAAGTGAAAAGAGTTGTTATATTTTTGTTTTTTCAAAATCTAAATTATCTTCGTTTTTTAAACAAATTTAAATATGTTAAGGAGAAAATTATGAAGAATGATGGAAAAAAATATACTCCAATTAGTACATCAAATTAAATTTGATCAACCTAATCTTTGTCTAAATGATTAATTCTGATCCATATGCTTTTAAACATTATAAATTATAATTTTAAAAAATTAAAAATAATATAATTTCAGTCACCCACTTACACTACAACACAGTTCTTCGAAGTTGCTTGGCTTCAAACAAACACCACTCAACAAACTCAATTTGCTTTCTCTTCATGCGACAAACAAAACCTAATTTCTTGTTTCTCTTTCTTTTATTCTATTTAGGTCTTTTAACTTAAGCACGATCAAGTATTGTAACATTTTTTTCACGTGGGTGTTGAGAGAGGAATCAATTATCAGTTTCATTTCACGAAAAAACCATGGCTAAAATAATTCCATTTGAAAAATTATCTGAAGTTATATTTAATAATTTTATAATTGTTTTATTTTAAAAGAATTTCAATAAATTAAGATGGACGTGTTTAAAAATTACTTTTGATTTTAATTTGTAAGTGTGTATTAAATTTACTACAATTTTAAAATATTATTAATAAATAGTTTCTATAACGCTAAAACCTTAATAATTGATCTTAAAGATAAATTTAAATTATGATTCACATGCCAATTATAATTTTTTATTAATAATTGAGATTATATTTTAAATACTAATAATTTTAATATTTATAAAATAATATCTAACTTAATTAATATAAACTTTAATTATTTTTATTTTAAATTAATTGTTATTCAATAATTTTCTTTTACTACTAACATAAAACTTTAATCGAAATTAAAAGAGAGTAGTTTAAGTTCTTTGCTGATTGCATATGAATCATGGTTTTAATGTAAAGTAACTTTATTATGACTTGAATAGAGACAGAAACTGTTTGTGAATTATTATTATGACACGTGTAATTGGTCTCAACACAAACTATTGATACTCTATGTGATCCTTTATATAAGGCATTTTTTAAATTGACATAAATTAATTAACTATTAGTACGTAATTCATTTTTTTTTATTTATGATATAGATCAGAGATTATTAAATTGGTAATGTTTGTTGAAATTTTTAAACAATACATCAAGTTAGTCTTTATTATTAATAGCTTTTAAAATTATATTCACGTTATTTCTAATAAAAAAATTCATAATTCAATGAAAAAAGAAAAGAAAAAGGTAATTAAATTAATATTTTATATAAACTATAAAATGCCTTATAAAAATAATCATCCATCTCTTTTAAATTCTAGTTTAAGAAGGGAGAAAAATAAGAAAAAAGAAAACTAGAAAATAATAATATTAATTAACTAAATATTTACATATATGAAAGTACGTAGTGTATAATATATGACTATTTGAAAAGAAAAAAACACAAATATTTAATTTAATTTTTGAATTGAAGCTATTTGTTTTGTGTTTTGATAATTTATATATTAAAAGATGGAAGTTGAAGGAGATGGAATGGAGGGTGAGATAGTATGATTCCATAGAGATTATTGTAATGGGGTGATGTAAGATAGAATAATAGTAAAGCAAAAGGGTTGGATTATGGAATGAGAAAAAGGTAAAATTGAAAAATGGTGGTGGTGGGTAAGGGTCACTCTATGAGATAGTGGTTCATGTAGAAGATCCATTGTGGGCCCTTATCCCATCATGCCAATCACAAATAGAAATCCCCATTATTTAAAATAGTTGTAAGCTTAAAATGTTCAAATGCATGAAATCTATTTTATTTTTTTTACATAAAATCAATTCATTTTAACATAAATTCCCAAAATCAAACATGTCATTAATTTTTTTTATATTTTATTTTTTAAGTTTATCTATGTGTGACCCAAAGAGAAATCTCTATGGAAGTGAGAAGATCAAAGGGGGATTTGATTGGTAGCTTGAAAGTGAGAGGCAAGAACTTCTAAAATAATCTTATATGTTTTTCTTTTAAATTGTTTCCTCATTTAGAATACTAAAGTTAACAATTGTATTTTTCTTTTTGCATTTATTAAGTAAACAAAGTGTTAATTAAATACAAATTCATATAAATAAGTAAACTATAGTGCATAAAATTAAAATTATTTAGTGATTATTTACTTTTATATGTAACCCATCATTGTTTTGAAATTAGTCGAATTAGAAACTAATATCTCATTAGGTTTGTTGGATTAGCTTGTCGGTCATTAATTGGCTAATAGAAAAAATTAATGATGATAAATAAGAAAGTAAGGGGGCATTGATTTTAAGCACAAATAATTAAAGGAAGTACTTTTCTGGTGTCTGGCAACAAAATGTCCTTGTCAATTTTTGAGTCAAATTATTATTTATTGTCTCTGAACAATTGAAAATTGGCTAATTAATTTATTCTTAAGAAAATAAATAAATAAATAAATATTTACACCATAATTATTTTTTAAAATTTTCTGATTTTTTAGTCTTTATTTTTATCAATACCATTTTCTAGAGATCATTACCCCATTGCATATTCTG
This sequence comes from Vigna nakashimae, assembly GCA_034642375.1. NCBI lineage: Eukaryota > Viridiplantae > Streptophyta > Magnoliopsida > Fabales > Fabaceae > Vigna > Vigna nakashimae. Next base: position 46,166,517 of record CM067765.1, on the reverse strand, counting down.
TAATACTTCAAAGCCATTGCTTATTACTTATCTCTTTTAAAAACGTTTAAATTATGTGGATTTTCCATTTTCTTTTAAAAGTTATACTTTTCATTACTTTTAAAGTCATGAACGAGTTTCTTATAAATATATTTTCCTATTATTTTCACTATCATTAGTTAGTAATGTTGAACACTTTTTTTTTGGGAGTGATTAAACAATGTTGACCACTTTATCATTAGTTTTAAGACTTTAGAGAAAAAAAAAAAAAAAGAATGATGCTTTAAACTTTATAGTACGGAATTTGAAACTTTACAAATTCCTTGTGTTAGCTTCTGAGTTTCAACAATAAAAATGTAATATATATAAAAATAATTAAGGGATGAAATTTAATTTTCCCTTACGTGAATTATGTATATCATTATTAATACATTAATATTTTAATAATTAGTTATTGTTAGAATAAATAATTAAAAATCTTATTCTGGTGAATAACATACACAATCATGTTTTAAGGTTTCAAATGAAGTATTATTTATAACCTTTATTAGACCAAATTATGTCTATATTAGATGATATATTGTCTAAATACAAATAACTGTTTTTTATATATATATATATATATATATATATATATATATATATATATATATATATATATATATATCACATATATATACGTGTTATTTAATATTGTTCTTGGGATTTTTTTATATATTTTCCTTAACATTAATGGGGAAATCAAAAATTAATGTTCTAAGAGCATAATCTAGTGGAGAAAACATATTCACTTAAAAATAATCCATGGCGTGAAACCTATCAATTAAATACATTAAATATGATTTAGTGTATAATATTAATGGTCTTTTTATTACCTCATTAAGCATTAGACAATAGCAAGTGAGTATAATGACTATCTATTTTTTAGTACTTTTATATATAAGCAATTTCAAATATGAAAAATAAAATAGAACTATTTATCTATGTCTATTTGAAAAAAAATGTCGCTATGATTTTTCTAAACTCTATACTATTGTATCTTTGAAGATGCTTTTAGTTGAGAAAAACATAAGTTAGTCCTTATATTTATCTATTTTAGACGTTTTGGATCATAACTCCTTTTAATTAATTTATTATAAGTGATATTAAAGCCGAATATATTGAAAAAAAAAATTACTTGGAGTAATTGCTTAGAAAAATAAGTAAACCAGAATAATTAAGTTTTTATTTTATTTTTTCTAAAGGTAGAAACAAAAAAATACTAGTTGTAAATTTTGTTTTTAGTGAAACATGGAGATTTTCAAAAAATGAAGGAAGTTTCATGATTGGGACGAATCATATAAATTCTCTTATCCCTTTCTCTCTTTAACTCTTAAAGGAAAAACATATTTTAAAGAAATATAAAAGGAGTTAAGATTTCTAAGTACTTTTAAGAAAAATACAATTCAACCTCTTCTGCTTTGTTTTTGCACTTTATTGAAAACTTTAAATTTTTAATCCATGTTTAATTTTCTGTAATTAGTATTTTACTTGATATTGACAAATTTTAAGAATGCTTATATTTTTATTTTAAAATATATTTCAAAATGTTCTTATAATAAAAATAAAATACAAATATATGGTGTTCCTAACTTGAATTGTCGAATCACCTAAGATATAGATTTTCCAATATTATCAACAAACATAATATAGTAACATTGAATAACAAAGCATGCCCATTTCCCTCCCATATTAAAAACAAATTAGAAAATAAGTTGGGTAGGCCCAACAAGAAATAGTTAATTCAACAGCCTCTTATTTTCTGTACCTCTATAGTTTCTAATTGAACTCCATTATTTTTAAAACGATATTTTACTTACTGACTTATAGAAGACAGGGGCGGTAATGCCAGTGATGATAAAAGTAGTGGCGGTAATGCACTGAGAAAAAATATTTTAATTTTTTTTTTCTGTTAGTATAGAAATGCAATTAGTAATAATAGGAGTGTAGGAAAAAAAGGCCTAGTTCAAACATGACTTTCAGTTCACAAGCCCAATATTTTCATCCTGCAAATGGACCCATACTTTGGCTATTACTTTCTACACCATATCCTTACACCCTATCATTTCTGAATTCATATTTTTGAAACACATTAAAATAAATTTGGAAATTTTTTCCGTAAACAATCACCCAGCTTCTATATGGAAATAAATTTTTAAAGGCTTTTGATGGGGTGCATAAAGAAATTTGATAGGTGCAGAAAGTCCTTGCCCCATACTTTTCCAATTTGTAATAAAGAAATGTTAGATAATTCAACCCACTTGTGTTATTTACCTTGTGTAATTGACTTACTTGTTTGAACTGTGAAGAAATGCATGTGAAGAAAAGTTCGGTAAGAGAAGAATATCTTTAAAATTTTATTTTTCAATTTCTTCATGCTACTATTTTAAATATTGTTAATTCAGTTTTATTTTCTTTTAACAATGCATCTTTTCTATCAAATTAGTGGTAACGGTAAGTGATACGCATAACAAATGACCACTTCACTTTAAGTATCTAACTTCACCTTAATATTTCTTTTATTAAATTATTCGTAATAACTCTTTAATTTATTTTAATATTTATTTTTCTGATTGAAAATTATTTAAAAAGATTCAAATTAGTTTTTACTTTTGTATACAAGAGTTAATGTGACTCATTTTTTAAATTGGCGCGTATGTGCAAAATTCCTAGGTTTTCATGTGAAAATATGAATTATTTTTTATTTTCATATATTAAAATAAGAAAAATTCAAAGAAGATAATCCAAATTTTGACATGTGACAAACTTAAATTTTAATACACTTCAAAATGATGTTAATGTCAAGTTAACTAAAGTGATTACATTGAATTCTTTTACAAAAATATGGATTCAATTAAGTAAAAAACAAGTATAATGACCAAAATGAATCAAAGGTTAAACATATGACCAAAATTAGTAATTAAAACAATATTATACAATGTGATATAAATAATAAATAAGACGTAATAAGTTAAAATTGACTTGTTAACAAATCAACACATGATATACATATGATATACATAGTGAATGTCACCTCTCATTTTAATAATATCGTCATTGTAAATGAAGTATATTTAATCAATAATGTATGGTAAAATGTGTTTTAACTATCTATTTATTTAGTAAGGAATGTCTCGTGCTTTCTTTTGAAGGAGCATGCTTATGAACTTATTTGGTGATTGCAAGTTGTGTTTATTATTATATAAACATATAATATATTCACATATATATGTTGTGTTAAATACATCAAAATGTCATATATTTTGTTAACGAATAAGCAACATAATTAAGAAGGAATCAATTATTTTTATATTGCATAAATAGATACTATATCTAACACATAACAAAGATCTCAATCCACAAGAAAATGTTATATTACGTAAGCGTGTACAAACTTCACCTTAGGAACTTATTTTATAAGGTAAAATTATGTCTAAAGTACATTTTTAAAATAATATTGAAGTTATATAAAATTTATTCTCATGATATTTGTTTTTTGATAAACTTATTATATTGTCTATTATCAAAACACGGTAAGAACATTCATTAATATTTAGTCTTACATTTTAAATATATATTTTTTTAGCATGAAAAACTTGTATTAAACATTTTACATCAATAAAAATAAAACAAATTTAAGTAAATATAAACTTTATTTATGAACCAATTTTGTAAGATTCACTTAAAACATTATGATTACTATTTCTTTTATTAATAATTTTATTTTTATTAATATAATTTTTATAAACTCAAATGAAATTCATAATTTATTTGATATTAATTATTTTTGGTATTCCAAAATGTAGTAATATAAAATTCGAATAAATCAAATTTGATATCATTACTTAAATATATATGATTATAATTGATTGAATGAGAAATATTCAATAATCAATCATATATTTTATTTATTTTAAATATCTTTTAAATATTTAAGTCTTGACCTATAAATACATATTGTTCACAAGGAAATATTACTCAATTTTTAATTTATTTCATATTCTATAATTTCTCTAAACTCTCAGTGACTTGAAGATAAGGAAATTTTGTGCAGGTGATCTTCTGTCAGTATTCATCAACTATTCCACGGTCAGTACTTTGAACAATACTACTTTTTGCACTTTAGAAGAATCAAATTGTTCCTTTCGGCTAAAAACAATTTAATGTAATTATTATCATAAAAATATATAATTTTTTTATAGAAATATTTAAATTTTTTTAATTACTATAATTATAAAAATAAAGATAAAATGTTAAAAAATAAGAAAACACGTATATAAAAAATGAATGTCAGTCTTATATATTATAAATTACATTAATCATTTATAGTATATATATAAATAGTATTTCAATATACATAATAGTTAATTATTCCAATTGTAACTAATTAATTCGATTCTAATATGTTATCTTTTTATATCAAGTTAATTTATTTTTGCAATATTATTGTATTTTATGTATTAATGTATTAATGTATTAATATATATTTTAATTTTCGGTTGTATATATATTTTTGTACTTATATAGTTATATAAATTTTTTATTTCTATCTTATCTTGTTTAGATTTAATATATTATTTAAAATACGAATATTTTTATTATCAGGTTAATGTGATGAAAACCAAGTTTAAACTTTGAAAAAAGTTTAAATTGAATAAATTTATCTAAAAACAATAGTATTCTAATCATAAATTAAACTTTTTATAAACAGGAATTTCTGAAATAGTTGAGATATTTACTATTATTCTTGGTAGAGAAAATAAATTATATTTAAATTTGTCATTTTTTTAACATTGTAATTTTAAAATAAAAATATGATAATTTTTTTTATAAACAAATGTTATGTAAGTTTTGTTTTTTAACCCAAACTTCTTTTACTCCTTCTAACTTTTACTTCTAGACCAACATTATAGGTTTTGTTTGTTTTTGTGTAAAATAGAAATTATTTTATGATATATATTATGAGATTATTATTAATGTTATACATTATTTAAATTGATATCAGTTAATACAATCACACTAGTTTGACTCATAATTTATTAATCTAGTAAACTAATCATTGACCAAATTTTAAAATTATTATAAAATTCAATAAATAATTTCTTTAATATAATTTACAGTACCAATTAAAATCAAATGGTGGGATTATCAATTATGATTATAAATGTGTACAAATATTTTAGTTGCAGGAGCAACAGTTTTCTTTTTAATGTCATTCTTATATATAATATTCTTCAAAGTGTGTAAATATGTTCATGTTAGAAAGAAAGTTCGTAAATAGTTGACAAATTTCTTTGCTGTCACAGGGGATTGAAAGTTGAAGAAAAAACTACACAAAAATGGGTTTTGCAGTGAAGCATATATTGGCAGCCTTGGTTTTTGTTTTTCTATTCTCACTAGGTACGTATATCAAACACAAGCATATATTTTTAATTTCAAAAGTTAACTTATTTAATGAAAATAATTGAGTAATAAAATAATATCACGAGTAATAATGATATGAATAAAAATAATTATATTAACTGATTTTTAAAATAAATAAATATGATGATTGTGAACAGGTATGAGCAGACAGCATTGTCTGGGGCCATGCCAAGAATATCCAGACTGTTCTGGAACTTGCAAGAAGGCTTCGTATCAGATAGGACAATGTGTTATGGTTGATCCAAAACATGGCTTCTGTTGTTGTGCAAAGTTTATTGTTAAACCTGCAAAACTGGAACAGTTTAACTAAAGAGGACAAAACAATTTATTGTCATTTTAAATAAATGAATTTATAAGATTTTTATTCTTATTCTAGTTGTTAATGAAAAATTATGTGTTCTCTAAAACATGCATGTATAGTTTCTCTACAATTTTATTTTTAAATTGTTGATAATAAATTAGTTTTATTAAATTTAAATACATTTCAAAATTATTACTTATTTAAGAAGTAGACTTTGTTTATTAAAATGAATTCAAATAAAAAATATATTATATTTGAGTGTTCGTATTTAGATTATTAGTTTAAATTCAATGTCTAAATATAATTTGTATAATTTTATTGTTCCCTTAAATAGGAAATACAAACGCAGTTTTTATAAGTATTTATTTTCCCTTCACTCCTACGTAAATTCATCTTATCTTTTACGTGTTTTTTTTTAAATGATAAATTTAAAAAATAACATGATAATTTTTAAAATTCTATTTTAATTATCACCTTATTTTACTTAACATGATAATTTTTAATACTTTATATAGATAAAATTCTATTATCAACTAAATTTGAAATTGAATATAATTCTTTAAAATTAAAACGTAATTAAAATAATTTAATTATAAAATGAGTCATAGAATAACATAATAACTTTTATATTTTCAAACATAATAGACAAAAATTAATTATTAATTTCTGAAACATAAATATAATTCACCATTTTTTAAATTATTACTTAAATGAGAATTTTGATCATCAAATAAACTCTACACTTTCACATAATAATCAATAATTTTTAAAATTTTATGTGAATGATAAAACGAGTTTAAGAATAAACAAGATAGTAATGCTATTAAAAAGTTATTATATAAGAAAATCTTTAATTATCATCCCAGTTTGACTTAATATAATAATATAGTTTAAAATAACAAAAATGATCTAGTTAGTGTTTTTTTATGTGATCGAGATATCTAATTAACATGATCCACGAATGCTATAATCTTTCTATTCTTGAGTGGGACTGCAGGCATGGGTAGTAGCTGTGTAATAGCTCTACATTCAATTCAGTAAAATAATTTACGATATTAAGTATATATACTAAAAAGAGCAATTATCTCTGCCTCTCCTCTTGCACCTCCACAATTTCCTTTTTTATCCTTTTCTTATTAAGAATTAATTAGCTTTCAAAAACTAATTAAAAGTTTTACATATTTTAAAAATTATTAAAATTTTAATCAATTTTGAAAAGCAAAATCTTAATTAGTTTTCAAAAATTGGATTAAAATAATTTTTTAATAAATTTTCTTAAATAATTTTTTAATCGACTTTCAAAAACTGATTAAAAAAAAGTTGCTTAATCAACTTTCAAAAATCGATTACAATTTTTTTTTAATTATTTGTTTTAGTTTACGTTTTTATATTTTATAATAATTTATAAAATTTAATCTAATATGTTTTAGTGCATAAGAAATTAATATATGATCGTTACTTTTCCAACGGTTAACATATTTTTAATTTTTTTTTGTTTTTAATCTTTTAATATGTACTATTTATTATTATTTAATATTATATTTTATAAATTCAAATATTAATGTGTATTAAATTATATAAAAATATTAAATTAAATAAAGGGTTAAATATGTTTTTAGTCTCTAAACTATCAAGCAAATTTGTTTTTAGTTCCTCAAGTAAGGTACATTTTAGTCCTTATATTTAAAAAAAACGTTAATTTTTTATCCTCCCGGCGGTTAGTTTTGGAAGACCTAAAATTAAGGTTTTTTTTGAAAGAGGAGAACTAAAAATGTAAAAGAGGAACTACAAACAAATTCGTTTGATAGTTTAGGGACTAAAAACATATTTAACCCTTAAATAAATGTCTATTAAATATTAAATGAAAAAATATGTTAACTGGTTTTGAAAATCTTGTTAACATATTACTTTATTATTTTTATTATTATTAAATATTAAATTAAAATATATTATTATTATAAAATATTAAATTAAAAAATATATTTATTATACTATTATTAGTATAAAAAACAAAAAAAGTAAAGTAAATTAAAAAATAAAAAAAAATAAGGAACCTTAACTGGATATGTTAAGAATTTTTTCTTAATTTTTGAAAGTCGGTTAAGGCTTCGTTGATTTTCGAAAGCCAGTTTAGATTTCATCGATTTTCAAAAGCCAGCTAAGGTTTTAATGATTTTCAAAATACGTAAAACTCTTAACCGACTTATGAAAGCGGGTTGGTTTTTAATGAAAAGGATAAAATTGGAATTTTAGAGGTACAGGAAAAAAATAAAGAGGTGTTAAGAGAATCACTCTACTAAAAAAGGTGTTTACTTGGTGATTAATCTCTTATATACCTTTTTATTTGGACTATTATTTAAATGGGTCTAACTTACACCTAGTCTTTCCATTTTAAGAATGTGTCTCTATTTTACGAATGTGTAGATATGTATTAAATCTTGTATTACCACATATATTACTATTTTTAACATGGACTATGATGATATCAGCCACTTTAATCCCTGTCTATTAAAAATACCCTTAGTTGTAGATCAGGATCATCTTGACCTTATACAACACTATCCACCCCACCCCCTGTAACATCCCGATTATATAATAAATATTACATAATAAAGATGTCATCATTACAATATAGAGAACAGTCAGAATACGACGTGTAATTTAATTGTTAAATTACAATCATCCAAAATAATAGAAATGGAAATTCAAACTTAATAGTTTATAGATTAGAACACTACACGTGTTCATATAGGAAATCCTAAGAAGATTACTCTGCAGCCTCAGTATTCTCCAGCTCTTGCTCCAAAGGACCCTCCTCGATATTTTCCTCGACCACGTCTGCTCCCATCCAAGTGGATGATCATCGCCGAAAAATATATCCAAATTGGCACACAACACAAACAATGCAAGGGTGAGCTAGATATAAAAAGCATGTTATCTCCTAGCACAATTAATTCATGTCATCATAGATTTAAATACAGAAATATTTATGCATACTTATTAAACCACAATCCACATATTCATATGACTCATCCGGATTTTGTATAATTATCGGACTATTGGTCGTCTCTACACCTGCTAGTTCAGCTGGTCTTTCTCCAACACTAGCAATATAAGTCCCCCAAGCTGCCTATGTCTAAATTCAAAGATCATAGACGAGGACCTCCCTCTACTCTCACCACTCACATTGTTCTTCTCTACTTGAGTGTGAACAATGCTTTGAGTTTAGGGATAGACAACCATTTCAAAGCCCCTACAATTATACAGACACAACCACAAAATTTCACATAACCACTTTTCATCCATCTCTCCCTCAGATTTCCGAATCATACTCACATTCATCATTTTCATCATATAATCACGGTAATTTATCATAATTCATACATGCTCACATAAATAAATCACATCATATATTTCACACATTTATACACAGAATTCAATTCAAGATAAAACTAAAAAAAAATCCAACGCAGAATATTATTTACACGAGAGTACACTATCACCATTTGGACGAACGTCCTATTCAAAACGGACGAACGCTGAAACACTTTGGACGAACGTCCACTGTTCACAATTTAGACGAACGATCAAAACTGGACAATTGTGGGACGAACGCTCAAATCTGGACGGACGAACGCTATTACAAAATTTGGACGAACGCCCATTTCGGAACTGACGAACGCTCTTTAATCGAATGGACGAACGCTGATTTTAGATACTTATGCCGAACGCTAATTTCACAGAATGGACGGACACTATGCGAATCTGGCCGAACGCTCACTTGAAGTGGAAAAACGAACGCTCACTTAGGACGAACGCTCTTTTAGGACGAACGCTCAGCAACAGGCCGAACTGGACGACCGCTAAACAATCGAAACGCTTCTCTGGACGAACGCTGCAGACGAACGCTCATCAACAGAAAGACTTCTCTGGACGAACGCTTCTGGACGAACGCTGCGGGACGAACGCGAAACAACAAGCCGCGAATATTCATTTGGACGAACGCTGTTGGATGAACGCTCAAAGCCGAACAGTTCTTTGGACGAACGTTGTAGGACGAACGCGAACCCTAAGAATTTTCCTTAAGACTGAACGCTCACTCAGATTTGCAGGAAGAACGCTATATTCAATTTGAAGGACGAACGCTACGCTCATAAAGAACGACAAATTCTACATTCTTACGGAAGGACGAACGCTACACTCGTATTGAAGAGCGAACGCTACACTCTTATGCACGAACGCTCACTCAACAACGTGGACGAACGTCGCCGTTTCGGACGAACGCTCATCAAAATACATATAAAAATCGAACGTTCAGAAAATACCGAACGTTCACAAGTTCAAGCTGGACGAGCGTCCCCAAAACTAGACGAACGCTCAGAAATCAAACTTAAACAAGACCGAACGCTAACTATTTACACATACAGAAACAAATTCTACTAAGACCGAACGCTAATATCATTAAAACTCAACAAGGACGAACGCTGACTAACTCCTACAGACCGAACGCTCAAACCGAACACTTTGGACGAACGCGCAACCCGAGCTACGAGGACGGACGTTCAGAACAAAAACCGAACGTTCACGATTTGACTGCTTTGAACGAACGTTCAGAATATTACCGAACGTTCGGAGTTTGCCATTCTGGACGAACGTTCGAAATGTTGGACGAACGTCTAAAATTTCTAACACGACCGCGAACGCTCGTTACGAACATTCTAACCGAACGCTCATACCATTTCTGCCGACCACCGAGGAACTTGAACGAACGTCCAATTTGAAACCAAATTGGACGATCGCTCGATAATTTGGACGAACGTCCAATTTGAAATCAAATTGGACGAACGGCGTTTCTGCAGAATTTCTGCAAGTTTTCCAGAAACCCAGAAACCAAGAACAACCTCAAATTTTCATCCCCTTCTTCCCATAATTGCATCATACAAAGCATATAAAATCAATCAAACAAAAGATCTAGCTCCCCTTACCTCTTGAAGACTTCCTTTGTAAATTCTTTGAGTTTATCTCCTCCAAAACTTGCAATTCCAAGAAAATCCACCAAGCTTTGAACTTCTCCTCTTTCACCAATTTGCAGCAAAAACTTCTCCCCTCTCACAAAATTTCAGCAAGGATCGTTCCAGCCCCTCCTTCCAGTGCAGAGCCTCTCTTCTCCTTTTAATCTCCCATACTCTTCCCTCTTCCCCTCTTCCTCTCTTTCCTTTTCTTGTTTTGTTTTGTTTTGTTTTCAAAGGGGGAAGCAACGTTCGCTGTCCCTTTGTGGCAGCGCACGTTCCTTCCTCCCCGTTCTTCTTTTTTTTTTTTTTTTTTTTTTTTTTTTAATTTTCTTACACCCCCTGCTACCCCCACCTTGTAGTTTCCACGTAATAATGCATAAAGAGTCTTATGCTAAGATGATATTTAGGTGTTACATTATGTTTTATTCACATTGCATAACTATGACCTAGCATATTCAATAACTGTTGATGAAAGAGATATGATAGATGAGAAGGGCAAAGATAACCACTCTAGATTATTTTCTTGCCCTATAAATAGAGGTTGATGCATGGGAAGGTCTCATTAGTGTAATAATTGTTGGAAGTCTCACATCGATTAGAGATAAAAACAATTTATAATATATAAGTGAGGTGCAAACCTCACCTTATAAGCCAATTTTATTGGGTTGAGTTAGGCTTAAACTCACTTTCTAATATGGTATCAGAGCCATGGTTATAGTCTATCCTAACGATATTTCTTGTTTCTTGGGCTTTTCTATTCCACCCGTTATCGGGCCACTATCGGACCACCAATTTCTACTATCACGCTCGAGATGTCTATACCTCGACGTGAAGGGATGTGTTGGAAGTCCCACATCGACTAGAGATAAATAACCCTACAACATCCGCTTGTGACCTTCTTGTGGCCATCTCCCAAGCATACTTTATAGGGAGTAATTTCTTCTTCCCCAAACCTAGTTCTTTTACCAGTTTGGTAGAAATAAAGTTGTGGCTGACACCACTATCAATCAATACCATCACCCATCTTCCTTTTACCTCACCCAGTAACTTCATTGTGTTGGTTGGTGTCAATCCTCCAGTTGAGAATGCTGAAAATTCCATTTGTTTCTACTTTATTTCTTCCATTTCTTTCCTTTCTTGTACTTCCTCATCCTTCGCCATAATTAAAACTCTAATACTCCTTTTGGGACACCTATGACTAGGGCTATAGGGCCCTCCACAATGAAAACATCTACCCTCTTCCCTCCTCTGTATGTACTCTAAATATGGAAGGGGTTTCTTACCCCCTTTTTTTGTTATTTCCTCCATCGTTATTGCCCATCTTGGAACCTCCAATCGTACTCTGTCCGCTTTTGGTTTCTTTGAACACTTCTGTGCCTGAAATAGCTTCATAACCTCCTTGATACCATATTAGAAAGTGAATTTTAAGCCTAATTCAACCCCAAAACACCGACGTCTAAGGGTGAGGTTTGCACTCCACTTATATATATATATATATTATAATTTGATCTTATCTCTAGTCGATATGGGACTTCCAACAATAATAGAGATATCATGGTTGAGATAAAATCGACTCTATTTGTCGATAACGTATGTCACACTCATTTACTTATTGTGATTCTGCATTAAGATCTAGAGTTTCGAGGATGGTGAAGCCATATTTATGTCGTCTTCATCACATAGGTAGTGAGGATATCACCTAACTAATGAGGATAGTGATGTCCATGCCTTCTTTCATAGGTGTTATGATGGAGTAGATTTCAATGTAAATGTTTATTTTTTAAGGTATAGTTGATTATTTTTCGTAAATACATTTGTAAATAGTATTGAGATGGTAAAGTGGATGAGGATGTCAACATAGATCAACTAGGTATAATAGATAACATGTGTTGTGGTTACGAACGTGAAGTCAAAAGAAATTATAGTGGGCAACAGACAAAAGAAACATTAACAATGAATAAATCACTAGTTGATTTAACATTAATCGTTAACTATTATATTTTATATGTGGTATAATATTCAATTATAAACATTATATATATGGAATTCATGTATGGAAGGATATGGAGTTAAAAGTTTAGATTATATATATATATATATATATATATATATATATATATATATTTATACGTTAACTAGAAAAAGGATGTAATTTAAGAGGGGTTCATTTTTGGCGATATTAAAACCGCTTTAAATTTTCGGTGATTTTATTAAAACCGCAACTAAGTTTTAAATTTTTATTTTTTAAATACTTTTCGGCGGTTCTCAGAAAACCGCAAATAACGCTTTTAAAATGTTTTAAATTCTCGCAATTTCTATTTCTGCAAAATTGTACTCTACTTCGTCTTCGCTTCTTTTTTTTAAAACGCTGTTCTGCTTCTTTTTTTTGAAAACGTTGTTCTTCTTCTTCCCTTCCCATAATTTCTAAGTTCACTTTTTGCTGTTCTTCACTTCCTGCCACCACGCCGTAGAATGGAAACTCGTGTGGAAAGTTTTATTTCTGACTCCCATTGAAGCTTCTCTGGACAAGCGACACAGAGTATCAAGAGAAGTTCACGAAAGGAGAATGTAAGCATGTCTATCTCCGACACTTTCATTCAGCTTCTATGTTCATCTCCAAGGTTTGGCTTCATTGTGCCTTTCTGTTTGTTGCTTGTGGTAATTTTTATCTTTCCTATTTTATTTTGTAGTAGAATGGGGGAACGAAAATAAATTTAGGGTTTAATTGTTTACAAAAGTGGGAAAGAATTTAAGATTTTACTTTTTGATAATTGATTTGCGTTTTCTAGGATTTTCCCTACAAAACGCGATGGAATCAAGCGAACACAGTGAGATAGATGAGTTGTGCATTGTGATGGAAATCGTGAAGAAGCATGCCTATGGAGGACTTCTTTTTAGGGTTTCTTTTTTTTCTTCTTCTTTCTCCACAATCTCATTTCTCTTCTCTTCTTCTAAATTAAATTTCAAGAATTAGGTTGGAAGATGATGCAAAAGCAGTAGTGAATGGCAGAAGTATGAAGAAAGAGAGAGGGAAATAAGCTCTGATCATCCTTGATGTGAAACTTTGGGTACCTCCGAAGGTTGTCGTGATGATAATTGTAGTGGAGTAGACTCCAGAGTGTCCTTTATCAAAAAAGTTCAATACTATATCATCACCAATTAATTTTCTCTGGTATTTGAATTCCTAGATTGTAATTCCTCTCTTTTATTTGATTTAGTTGCTGTAGTAATTCACTATTTTTTAGCAATATTTCATAATCATCTGATTTGTGTTAATGGATAATTATATGAGAAGAATTAAGTGATTTAAGATTTACACACTTGGTTTCTTGGAGGTAACACTGTTGTAACTGTTATCAAGCAGGTCCATTCAGAACTTCTAACAATTGCATTACCACCTTGTCAATGTTATAATTGACCACATTCTTTCCCCCTTTTGTAAGACCCTGAAAACTAGAGGAAAAATTAAGTCTTGGGTCATTAGAAGATTAAGAAACCCAAAATGTATCAAGTTGTAATAAAAGTTCAAGTTAATATGTAAAATACAATGCTGTCAACTTTGACATGGTTTAGTATTTTAATTATAACTGTTTGTACAAATTAGATATTGAGTTGATTATTTTTCCATTAGAAAGTAGACTCGAATAGCTTCGATTCGAGTACTCATACGCGGAATTCCGACATCGGGAAGGGGTTTAACAGGACTGACAAAGTTGTCCCAGTGATTGAACACGTTTTTGACGCGTTTTGAACGCGTTTTTGACTGGGTAAACGCGTTTTTACTATTTAAACGCGTTTTTACTATTTAAACACGTTTTTATGGTTATTTAAGAGTGTTTTAGGGCTGAGAGAAGTTCCTAAGTTGAATCAGAGGTCAGAGCACGGAGGTTTTGAAGCAGAGAGACTTTGGAGTTCTGTTTTGAGTCGGGGGAACGTTCGCAAAGAGTTTTTGGAAGATTAGCTAAGGAGAAAACCGTAAGGGGAGCTAACCTTGAGTCTTTTTGTTTCTGTATGATCTTAAAATTGGTATATGTTTAGGATTTTGATTCTCTTTATGATTTTAGAGTGAAATGCTGTTTCTGTTGTATCTTTTGAATTGATGTACGGTTTGGAATTGGGATATGCTTCTGTTTGGACGATTTTAAATAGATCTTGTTTGTATTAAGTATTTTGAATCGGTGGAAGTTTTTTTAGGTATACTTATAGTTTGAAGATTTTAAATCTGTTTATGGGTCTAAAAGGAGATTAGGTTTTTGATATGAAATTTTGAGTTGTACTATTTATCCGCTGTCTTTTATTTATATGTTGAGTTTAGATGTTTATAAGATTTGGATGAATATGGGTTGTTGATAGAAGATGAGTTTTTGGATGTCTAGAAGGTCCGTATGATGAAAGGAATAGTCGGTATAGCCCGAAAAGTAAATGTTCGTGATTTTGGAATAGTAATTTCGTTGGAGCGAGTTATGTGTGACAGATTTAGTGATTTTGATGTTTTTGATGTTTTGGGAGTTCTGGATGTCCGTTTTGGACGTTCTTTAGGTCGTTCTGGGGGTTTTTGACCCTTCCGGAGCCATTGGTGAAGGTATCCAATCTGTTTGACATACTTAAGGGTTCAAATTAATAGACCATAAAGAATTATGTGTAAATAAGTGATATTAGCGTTCGGTCGTTGGTGTAGGTTAAACCTTGATTTACATCGTTCGGTTGATATTTGATTGAATAGTTTTCGATTAAGTATTGATCTGTTACAGTTAGGTCTTGAATGTTTAGTACCGTTCGGTTAGAATTGGATTTAGTATCGTTCGGTCAGGCTTTGATTTAATACTGTTCGGTTAAGTGTGGTACTGGTTGGTCATGTGTTAAGTTGTGACATTTGGTCAGGATTCTAGACGATCGTCCAATACTTTAGGTGTTCGACATAGTACTCTAGGTGTTCGATCAATATTCAATACGTTCGTCCTTTGGCAAGTCAAGGAGTTTTAATCTTGTTCTTTTTGTGTGGTGAGGTATTCTTTTCGGTTAAGGTTTCTATTAATCCAGTATGATATTTTAAATGAATTATTCTATGTTGTTTTAAGGGTATATGTATGTCTTATCATGTTGGTATTAAAGTAAAAAGGTATGTGATTCAAAGTAATGGAAAGTGTGGTTTTACAAGTAAGGTTAATGGACGTAATTCCATGAATCTCAAGGGAGATTACATGGTGGTGCCCTATTTTATTGGACGTAATTCCATGGTCTTCAAGGAGAGGATACATGGTGGTGCCCTTATTGTGTGTGGAATGATTTGCATGGGAGCTCAGTCTTGGGGGTTATCCTGAAACTCCAATGGTCTGTCATTCTCAATTGGAGAGGATTGATTCATGTGGTGAGGAGTAGCAGGAGGTCCTAGTCTTGGAGGCTTCCAGTATGCTCCAAGGTGAGTGATAACGGACTAACCTCGTGAGTGTGGTAGGGTGAAACCCATTGGCAATGGTTTTGCAAAGCAGTAGAGGCCACCACGAGTGCACGACCCACCATAGCTCGGCAATCATTCAAGTCCGGACGAGTCAAGTATTAAGTTTATTGAGTCAAGTGTAAAGTATAAAGTGTAACAAGTCATGTGTATAGTTTAATTGATCTGTATTTCTTTGCATGTTGTGTATGATGTGATAACATGATTTTCGTATATCTAGCTTACCCTTGCTTGTGTGTTTGTGTTTGCTTGGGTATGCTTTTTCTTTTGTGATGATCATCCACTTGGATGGGAGCAGATGGCGAGGATGTTCGTGTGGAGGCAGCTTTGGAAGGAGGTAGCGATGCTGCTGTTTAGTCTTCATAGGACTTTCTTAATAATTCCATGTATTTCGGAATACCTTTTCTTTCACGTTTCCAACTTAAACTCTAAGTGTGTTTAAGTTTTAAATTCTAACTCTATTTGGGATGATTGTAATCCTAATTACTCTTAACTGCTTTCCTATATTATGTATGATGACGTCTTTATTTTATATGCATGACGTATATAATTTGGGACGTTACACCTTTCAATTTCAGGTGATCAATTAATAATTGGAAATTTGGGGATTCTCGTGCAGGTCGTTTTACACATTTCAGTTTCCTCAAGGGACATTTTGGTATATGCAATATCAAACAAACTACTAGGCTAGTTATGGTAGAGTATGTTTCCTTAATTTTTTTGTATAACTACTGGAATTTAACACAAATTTCATTTTGAAAATTCTAGCTTCCCTTCATTAACAATGAATTTAACTACTGGATATGTCACCTAAACTTTAATGCCCTTACTTTACCATCACCAACTTTACCATCCTATTTATTTATTAAACTGTGGATCATTTGTAATATTAAATCAAGTATAATATGACAAAGCTCTAGAGTATACACCTTTTTCCCAGAGTATGGATATAAATGGTATAAAAATGATTGTGGATGTTTTAATGTATGGTGTTGTGATTATTAGTGGATCTGATGGGTAGAAATGCATACGCAGGCCGATCGTTCAACTTACATTTCTAGAGAGATTCTTTCAACAGTTCCTGATCCTGGTGCTATGGCTGAAGCGACTTGGTTCAGAGTTGCGACCTTAGCTGTGAAGGAAAAACATGAGAGCTAAGCCTCGACATACATAACTCTTCTTACAATCTCCTTCTGTTTGTGCAGATATAGCCAAGTTTTGTTATGAATTTTGTACTCTTGTAACCAACCATTTAGGCTTTCCGCTTATGTCTGTGCCTTTTTTCGCATAAAACTGAGAGAGTCATTAGTCATTGTCAGTCAGTCACTCAACTTTATACACGCCAAATTTTAAAGTGGATGTAAATTTTACACTTTCTCATTATACAATCGATGATAATATCCATCTCATTTTCAACTCACAAGAAATATGCGTTTTTCTGGCGGCCTCTTACCGAAGGCCTAGGAGCCCTCGGTAATGCAATGGTGAATTCAATTACCGACGACCCAGAGGCCTTCGGTAATGTGCATGTCACTTACCGACGGATTTACCGAAGGCTTTTGGCCGTCGGTAAAAAGTGCGGGAATTTTCCCCCCATGATTTCATTTAATGCCGTTACCGAGTGATTTACCGAAAGCTTTATTGCCGTCGGTAAAAAACCGGAAATTTTCGCACCCACTGCCAATATATGTCGCAAACACTCATTTCTCCTTCTCATTTCGCTCAATCTCACTGTAATACTTCCACCACCACTACTCTCCACCACGGCTGCTCTTCACCGCCGCTGTTCTCCACCACCGCGTCTCCACTACCGTTGCTCTCCACCACGGCTGCTCTCCACCGCCGTTGTTCTCCACCATCGCATCTCCACCACCGTTGCTTCCACCATGGCTGCTCTCCACCACCGCTGTTCTCCACCACCGCATCTGCACCACCGTTGCTCTCCACTACCGCTGTTCTCCACCACCGCGTCTCCACCACCGTTGCTCTCCACCACCGCTGCTCTCTACCACCGCTGCTCTCCACCATCGTTGCTCTCCACCACCGTTGCCATGGGAGAGCACCACTGCCGTGAAAGCATCACTGCCATTGGGGATTTTTTGCTATTTTAGGGTTTCTAAAAATATTGAAGGACCTAAGTGTTGTCATTGATTTTGGTTTTGAAATGAATTGGATTGTTGTTTTCGTTTAGAAATGAAGAAAGTTGGACAAAAAAAAAATGAAATTTGGAGGATACAGAGAAGGGAAAGAGGAAGAAGATGAACCAGATCAACATATTTACCGACGGACTTACCGAAGGCTTTTGGCCGTCGGTAATTACCGAAGGATTTTGGCCTTCGGTAAAGCATTGGGTAATTACCTTGGGCCAAAAGCCGTCGGTAAATGTTACCGACAACGATATTACCGACGGCCTTTGGTCCGTCGGAAAAATCGCATTACCGAAGACTTTTGTCCATTTCTGAAGGATTTTAGTCGTCGATAATAATTGTTTTTTTTGTAATTGTAAATTTAACGCTTGCTTGGTTGCTTCCTATCTTCTTTTTATCAGTTAAACTATTGTTATGAATACACTCGTCAAAAGCTTTCCACTGAACATGTCCTATACAGGATACCCTTAGTTTTTTCTTTTACATATATTTTCCTGTTGATGTTATTTAGTTTCATTTCAATTTCCTCAGTACAAGATGAGGATACTTGTACTATTGTTATCCACAACACTTTAGGTTATAATGTCGTACTCTTCGTTGACAATCATCATCAACAAAAAGTATATGTCTTTATTTTATTCTCTGTAACTCACACAACCAAGAGTTTTTAGCATTGTTCAATAGCATGAATTTTAGTACTCTATACTTATAACATAATGATTAAAGGTATGTGTAAAGAAGGACTGCTAGATGATGCTAAAGAGATGCTCAATAAAATGGAAGAGAATGGGTGCTCGTCTAATAAAAACTCTTACAATGACTGTTGCGAAAATATGATATTTCAAGGTCTAGAGAATATTTTCAAATAATGGAAGATAGGATTTAGAGTAGTGCCATGCTGGCCACTACTAAATTTATTGTATGTTTTTTTTAAAACCTCTAGATCTTTAGATAACTTTCATGAGAGTGACAGATGTATCATGACTAGCAACAAGACTCCTTTAGAACTTAAGATTCCTTTAGAGATTCTTGCCTTGCTTTTTGACCTCTCCAAAATGTGGCACCAGGGAAATTGATGGGGAGAGAATGAATTGTTTTAAATGCTAAAGTGAAATCCACAAACAAAGCTTCCTTGGTATGCTCATCAATACATTTTTGGCGGTTCATACAAAACTCCGGTCATTTCCGGCTGTTTCTATAAAACCCCAGTCATTTTCGACTGTTTCTATAAAATTTCAGTCATTTCTGGCGGTTTCTATAAAACTCAGTCATTTTCGGCGGTTTCTATAAAACTCCAGTTAGTTCAGACGATTTTAACAAAAACCCTTACAAATATCGGATGTTTCTGCGAAACCCTCGCTAATACCAGTAGTTTTCTCAAAACCCCTGAAAATTGTGACGGTTTTTTAAAAAATCGTCGATAATTACTTAGTGATACAACTTTTTCTAGAGGTTTTCCGAACTGCGGGTAATGTATTTTTTGGAGGTTAAAACCGCCGGAAACAAAAAAAAATAACCTCGAAAAAATTGTAAATTTTTATACTGGCTGTGGATATTGATTTAAGATAAATTCTACTCAAATTCTCTTATTTAGATGGATCATCTTAATTCATCAATTACTCAAAATCAATCCTTCCAATAATACTACTTTTTACATATTGGAAGAATCACATTCTTCCTTTTAGGTAATAACAATTTAATATAATTAGTATGATAAAATTTTATAAAAAATGTTATAGAAATATTTAAGTTTTTTATTAATTATTATAATTACAAAATATAATGATAGAATAGTGAAAAAAAACACGCATATAAAAAATGGTTTAAAAAAAATAGTCATATATATTATAAATTATATTAATTATTTTTATTATATATAAATAGTATTTCAATATAAATAATATTTCAATTATTCGACTTGTACCTAATTAATTCGGTATCCTAATATGTTATAATAGTGAAAAGACACCAGTATTAATGTAAAGGTACATGCATTTTTTTTATATTATTTTTTTACATCAAGTTAAAATTTAAATTTTTGTAATATATTTGTATTTTATGTATTAATATAAATGTTAATTTTCTTTTTATATATTTTTTAAGACGTATATCGTTATATAAATTATTTATTTCTATCTTATTTTGCTTAGATTTAAGATATTATTTAAAATACTTAAATTTAAGAAGTAAGGAATTTTGAAGTCTATCAGTCGGAAAAAGAATAAATACAGAAAAGTTGAAAAGTTTAAAAAGCAAACACAACATGAGTGATTAGAAGAACTCAATTTTGAAGGAAAAAGACAGAAAAAGAAAACCGTTTTAAATATATTAAAGGTTATATTAGAAAAATAAAATCATTTCACTATAAAAATGATCTTTATATATGAATAAGGGAAACATATATGTTAACTTTGTTCATTTTCTATATGATGTCTTATTTTAGTGAGTTAAAATACAAGTATATTAATTTTATAAATTGAATAAATTTATCAAAAAAATATATTATTATGTTTAATACTTAATTTTTGTAATCTATAATTTAAATGAAAATAATATTACTTTATTTAAAAATTAAACTTTTCATAAAAATTTCTGAAGCAGTGGAGATATTTATCATTATTTTTGGTACAAAAATAGTTTATATCTATTATATTTTAATATTATAATTTTAAATATAAATAAAATAAAAATATAAAATATATAATGTAACATCCCAAAAACATAATATTAAGCAACTATTACATATTTAATATAATAGAAAAGTTAATCAATATAGGAACTAAAAGTTTTCATTATAATTATACAAAACATAACTAAAAATTTAACTTTATATACCAACTAAAATAAGACTATATACTTATATAACATAAATAATATATAACGTAAATCAAATCAAACATCTTAACATGCAAGGGTTAAATTGGACTATCCAGATTTAATATAAATGTCAAACTATAGCAGGTTGTGCACTTGTGGTGACTTCTACTGCTTTGCAAATTGTCAATGGGTTTCACCTTACCACACTCACAAAGTTAGTCTGTACCACGTCTTAGGCCATACTGGAAGCACCTAGACTAAGATCTTTTGCTACTCTCACCACATGTATCAAATTTCTCTATTTGAGAATGAACGATCATTAGAGTTCAGGATAACCCCCAAGACTAAGCTACCTGCATTCATACCAATAACACTTTGATACAACACCTAAGAATCCTCCTTATGAATCTTATACATCTCATTTCATTCAAACATAAGTTATAAACATTTCTACATATCATACATCAAACCAATATATCTTTTAAAACCATACATATAAGTAAAAAGATTTGAAAACACTTAAGAGCACATACCCACTTGCCCAGCTAACAGACTCTGCTTGCCTAGCAAGAGCCAAAACAATGAGTTTCCCAACCTAAGTGAGCTAGCTCGCTCAACCACTCCAACTCTCTGCCAAAAACCTCAAGTACTCGCTCAACTAGCCAATTCTATTCGCTCAACGAGACCATTTAAAAACATCACCAATTGAATACTACTTTATTGTAGATCATAAATTTACCAAATTATCAACGCAACAAGTCCCGATTAACCATTCAACAAAACTTAAATTACCATATCTCCATTTAGACCTTTATTTCTCCAACTCACTTATTAAAACCTCCATTTTAGACTAAAAACTAACTTCTAACTAAATCAAAACCTTATTTCTCAATGTTACACAAACTTCACACCAAATACATTCCAAAATAGCATCATACATACAATCATTCAGTCTCATTCACCACCATTCATAACAACATGCATCAATTTATCAAACATGCTCATTATACATCATTTTCATTATAACAATCATCTCAATCATAACCAAATAAGTATTACCAATCAACAACTATTATTCACACTACTCAATTTAAAGCTAAAGAAAATTATTAGCTTCTCTTACCTCACAGAGAATTTCTACAGCTCTAAGAACGTCCACTTGTTTCTTAAAATGCAAGGAACTCTAAAAACGCCTATAAATCACTAAATTATGATAAGAGTGATTTCTTAGGACCTCAGACTAACAAGAAACTAGGGAAATGTCCCATATGACACATGCAACAGATAATCAACACGCATTATTTTGACCTAAGAACGAGAGGAAAAAGGAGTCAAAGCTTACTTGCTCAATACTAGGAACTGATCGGGTAGAAAAGGAGATTACTCCACCGTAGGCACCTCCTGATCGTCAAACATATGATCGAGGAGTTAAAAATGGTAGAGATAAGTGGGAGAAGAGAAAGAGAAATAGTTTTAGAGATGATTTGTGTTTTAAATAATGAGACGAATTTAAGAAATTTTATATGTATTATTAAATTATTTTAAAATAAAATACATAGTTTTCTTATTTTAAAACATTTATCTACTATTAATATTATACATTATTTAAATTAATATCAGTCAATACAATTTAATAATATCACACTAGTTTGACTCATAATATATGAATTTAGTACGTTAGTTGACAACTAAAATATAAAATTATGGTAAAATCCAATAAATAATTGTTAAAATTCATTAAATTAAGTTAAAGAGAAGATAAACTAATGACACTGAATTCATTGTTTATAGAAATTCCATGAGCTGATTGAATTGTTGTTTTAATGAAATGAATAGTACCAATTAAAATAAAATGGTGGGGTCAAATATTATTAATTACAATTATAAATGTGTACAAGTATTTCATTCCACCAGCAACACTTTTCTTTTCAATGCCATTCTCGTAAATAATAATCTTCAAAGTGTATATAAATATGTTGCTGTTAGAAAGAAAGTTAATAAAAAGTTGACATATTTCTCTGTTGTCACAGGGGATTGAAAGTTGAAGAGAAAACTACAGAAAAATGGGTTTTGCAGTGAAGCATATGTTGGCAAGCATGGTTTTTGTTCTTCTATTCTCACTAGGTACGTAGATCAAACACAATTTTCTTCTCAGACATGTATTTTTTAATTTCAGAATGTTTGTAATTTGTAATTTTAATAATAATTATATTAACTAATTTTGAAAAGAAATAAAAAATAAAAAATATTTTTAAAAAAATGATGAAGGTTGTGTAAATAGTTATTTTATATAAATAAGTAGTATTATGATGATCTGAGCAGGTATGAGCAGTCAACATTGTATTGGGCCATGCGAAGTATATCCAGACTGTGATGGAACATGCAAGAGGGCTTCGTATCAGATAGGGCAATGCGTTCGCGTTGATCCAGTCCATGGCTTTTGTTGTTGTGCTAAGTTCATTGCAGAAGTGGAACAATTTAACTAAGGGGACTAAACAATGTATTACGACTTTCAAATAAATTAATCTATAAGAACTTTATTCCTGTGAATCAAAGCATATATAATTTTTTTTTCTCATTCTCATTTCTATCAAATATAAGATATACTGTCTTACTTGTACCTATACTCAATTTTTTTAATATTTTATTATTAATTAAATATTTTTTATAAAAAAATAAAACTCACATTAAAGGAAACATAATATTATTCAATGTTCAATATTAAAAAGATGTTTTTTATATTTTTATTCGTTAAATATGTAAAAAGAAATTATATTGATATAAATTTTAAATCAAAATACCAAATAATAAATGGATAAAAATAAAGTAATTATATAAAATATTTCACATTTAATACAAAAAAAATTTTATAACTGAAATATTTACAAATTTTACAAATATTAATAAAACAAAGTTCACAAAGTTAAAAATTATTTTTTTAAATTATAAAAAAAATATTTAAGTTTAAAAATATTCTAAATGTTTTCTTACTAATATACTTTATTATACCTTATAAATATTCTACTCAAAGAAATCGTATAGAAGAAAAATATTAAATTAACATTAATTCAAATTTAGACATAAATATTTTACTTTTTGACTTCAATCTCGATTGGATGATATAAACAAAATTTATGAGAATAATATTAATTCATTATATTATTGCAAATAAAATTGTTAGAAATTTTGGATTATATATATATATATATAACAAATCATTAAATGTATTAAGTTCATTGTGTAAGCATTTTATTTTAATAGTATAAAACTACTAAAATAAGAGCTACAAGATGACAACTATTAAGGAAAAACTACCTATTTTTGAAGAAGAAGATTCTACATTTAAAGAACAAAACCCATCTATGTTGTTGTTTCACCTTTAATCTCGCGCGAAAACAACTGGAAAGATATTTCGCCTAAGCTCATACCATTTAAGGTGATCATTGTATAAGAGAAAACACACACAGACTTGCAAAGACAAAAGCAAAGGTAAATTAATGATAAAAAGAAACTAACAAGATAGATTAATATTTCATCAAATATCACATTTCACTCAGAGTAAAACAACCATCCTAATCATGCCATAGAACTAAACTTGACCATCCGTATATAGTATAAGTGTCGAACTGTGGTAGCTCATGCACTTGTGTGATGGAACAACTGACCCACTCAAAGCTACCACACAAGGTTAGTCCGTTAAAGTGCTTAAGGTCATGTAAAACCTCTATACTAGGATGTCCTACTACTCTCACCACATGCCTCAACCCTCTCTACTTGAGAATGAATGACTATTAGAGTTTCAGGATAAATCCCTAATACAAAGCTCCGTGCATTCATACCAACAACAATTTGAAACCACCAACAAGAAGTTCCTCCTTGTAAATCTTGTAAACCTCACATCCATTTAACCACATGTTCCAAACCATACCACACATTCTATATGATATATCAAACACACATTAAAGTATTAGTGTAATTATCCTTCATAAGAAAATACGAGAAAAGAACACAAAACTCATCATCATCATATATCATACATAGTCATTTACATAATCCTGTTTCCAATTCATATTATAAATCCATTTATACTTCAAAATAAGTATTATAAACCAATCATTCAAACAATCACATACATTGAACACACCTTAAGAAGTATATAAAATCTTAGTTGAAAATTATGATATTTTCGCTCAGCCATGAAATATGTTTGGTCAGCTAAAAGTGTCTTTTAGTCCACCCGCTCAGCCACAATGGCTCGCTCTACGAGTACAAAAATAGTGAGTTTTTCTCGCTTAGCGGCTACACTCGCTTAACTAGATATAGTTCTACTCTCTCAGCGACTACACTCGCTCATTGAGACTGCATAATTCTACAAAATACCAGTTACGCAGAATTTGCACCCCTCAACTTCTCATGACCTGTCCTATGCACTTTTACCAAATTCTACCACTTATAGATGAAATTCTAAGCTACAACAGCCCTAACCAAAAATATATGAACCAACTTAAACTAGTTTTAAACTCATTTTACAACCCAATTGTAACTCAAATTAACTAAAATACCACTTTAGAGACCATAAATCCACTCTACAAGTTTTAGCTCATAACTAGGCATCTTAAGGGTTTAGACAAGTCACAAATGACTCAAAGACAGACCCCAAACACTTCAACCTACCTGAAACCTTCCAAATCAAAAAATTACTCTTCATAACCTCTAAAATGCTCCTAAAAGTCACAAAAATACCATTAATTATATACCATACATTTCTAAACCATTTTTCTACTAACTCACTATCCAAATAAGTTCCAAATGACCATAGCATAGAGCTTAAAACATTATTTTTCCACTTAGACCATTTGTCTAAAACTCACCTATTAAAACCTCCATTTTAGACTAAAAGTGACTTATGACTCCACATACTCCTTTTTCCTCAAAATTGCACCCAACTTAACACCACAAAATCTTCACAACAACAAAATTTGTAACAATAAGCATGTCCACACAAATCATCAAAGTACACCATCATCATTCAACCAAATGCATTCATTCAAACATACTCAATTCTTATAACAATAATGTCAAACCTAACAATCAACATGCATTAATCTCACATACTATCAAATATCAATTCATACTTTATAATTCAATTAAAAGAAAATACTAGCTTCCCTTATCTATTAGAAACTTAAACCAGCTCTAGAGAATCCTAGAAACTCAAACTAGCTCTAGAGAATCCTACTATGCTTTCTCAACTCAAAGAGACCAAACAACACCTATAGACATCAACAACATGATCAAGGGATGCCATTAGAACCACTAATCAATAGAGAATGTAAAAGAAGACTCAAACCTTACATGCGATAGAACCAAACATCACATGCATTGGAAAACATGAAGCCATAGAAAAAGAGTAGAAATTAACTTACTCTTTTTGGGAAATTGTTTTAGTAGACTTGAAGATCTTACGACGAGGATCACAATGGCAATCTCTAATCTTTAAACAGGTGAACAAGGTACATAAACTGTTGAATTGGCATCGCACAACAGAAAGGATTTTAATGCATGTTACAGACAATAACCAAGAGGAGAGTGGTGAAATGGTTCTTTTAAAATTATGATTTTCTTTCAGTAATTTTATCGAACAATTTGTAAACAAAGAGTATAAGGATAGAGAAAAACACACAAGGAATTTTATCATGGTTCGAATCAACAAATTCTACGTCTAGTCGTTACTCACTATAAAAAGTGATTCTTTTCACTAGAAATTAGTAACAGATTACCATACAAAAATAAAGATTGAGATTAGAAACCACCTCTCTTAACACATAAGAGATGAACGACACTTCCTTTTGACGCACAAAAGGATAAACAATTTGACTCTGCTTTGTAGGTATACTCCACCACTTAGACACACCAAGAAAGAGTACTTCCTCTAACAAGCACCAAGATCACAAGCTCCATTTTCACATACAGGGAGTTTCCCTTAGGCACACAACTCTAATACTCTCAAATGAAAAGATTTTTTTCGAAGAGTTGTGGATAACTCTATTTATAAGTCAAGTTTCGTGCAAGGATAGAAACTGAAAAGACATCTCCCAACTACCAGTGATAATCGATTATTATAAGTGATAGACGATTATTTGTGACCGTTATGGGGTTTTCGAAAAAGTGATAATCGATTATCCTAAGTGATAATCAATTATTTGCGCACCCTGGACAATATTAAAACTTGCAGTGATAATCGATTATCCTATGTGATAATCGATTATTTGCGTGAGCAACCCCTTTCTATTTTAGCTTGTGATAATCCATTATTCCCTATGATAATCGATTATTCCCAAAATAAATCACTAAATTAAGAAACCTTCTAAGTACTTACAAAAGTAAAATGATTCCTATACAAATTATTTCTACATTGAATGTTTTTAACATTTACAGAAGGTTCTTCAAGTCTTCAAGTCTTCACTTGCATCATCATCAAAATTACTTCAAAGCAACAATGCTTCACATTGTTAACAAAAACCCTTAAAGAGGAGGCAGAGGACTCTGGAAAAGTAGGGATTGCAATGTTTTAAAATAATGAAACTCGTTTATAACGAAACTATTTATATTAAAACAATTTAACATTAAAATATTCTAGTCTCACTACTTTTCATCCACAACTACTTTTAAAATACCATCTTCTAAGCCTTCACATTCTCTCCAACAATAAAAGTTTTTGTCCTAAAAAATTCACTCATCAGGTAGAAGGAAAAACCTACTTTCCTCATTCCTCTTATCAAAACCACCTAACTTTTCCAAGATACTAGTCCCCAACAACTTAACCGACATGAAAAACCTTGCCTCTATGTTAAAATGCTCTATTATTCAATAATGTAGATTGGTCTAGCCTTTTTCTTTAAACAACTTATAAATCTTCAGATTTCCACTTTAAGGATTCTTCTTTCACATGACCAACCAATTGGTATCTGGCATTCAAACTCACCTCCTATCTATCTTCCACTACCTCTAGTAAATTCCTTTTAAAAATTTAGCTTGCCTTGACTTCAGATCAACACTTGATTGATATTACTTCACCTTCTTTTCCTTCTTCTATGAAACACCATACAATTGACTTGATCACTAAAGACTTCTGATTTACTACAAACCTTACCTCTAAAAATTGTGTTATGTTGTTTTTCTATTCTCATTATGTCACTCAAACTTATTTCCAAAGCCTTAAAAAAATATTTATGTGCATTTTGCGCTTCATCCCAAATATTTAAGTCATCTTGTTTTAATAATTAGTAGGCTTCACTTCCTTGCATAATGTTACAAACTCAATTGTCTAATGTAGGCATTGGAGATTTAAATTTTGAATGTGTTGTCCTTCCTCTAGGAAGAAAAAGAGAGGCTATTCTACTTGAAGAAATATTCAAAATTATTTTTCATTGGGATTGTAAGATGCGTCTAACATCCTAAATGATATAATACCCCACACTGTCTAACATCCTAGACAATTTAACTCCTCAGACGGTCTAACACCTCACACAGTTTAACACCTCAAATTGTCTAACACCCTAGACGGTCTAACACCCTATACTATCTAACACCCCTTACGGTCTAACACTCCAGATGCATCTAGCACCCAATGGTCTAACACCCTAGACTGTGTAACACCCTAAATTATCTAACACCCCAAACGGTCTAACATCCCCACACGGTTTAACACCCCCAAATGGTCTAACACCCTAGGCGCTCTAACACCTAAGATTGTCTAACACCCTAGATGTGTTTAACACCCTAGATGATCTAACACCAGGAGGAAAGTCACCATCCTTAATTTCCTTGATGCTTTTAAAATTGAATGGTTTCTTAGGAATATTGGGGAGTGCTTGTACTTTAACCATAATAGCACCAATAAACAATAACTTAATTTCATGGTCACATACCTGATATTTTAAAATTATGGATGACATAAGTCTTACTCTTTACCCACCTACTCTTCCACACAATTAAATCTTTTTTCCTAACCATAGTTGGTATATGGTCACCATACAACACATACAATCATGTGGACATTTCAGTAAATTACACATAACAAAAGTACGGTTCTCAATAGTCCGACATCTAGGTTGTCTAGAAGTCTGAAACCTAATAGTCTAACTGCCTAACAACTCGGTAGCTTGACTTCCCAATAGCCTGATAGCTCGGCTGCCCAACAACCTGACAGTCAATAGCTCACACTTTCAGCAGCCTAGACTTGTCCAAAATTGACACCCATAGTAAAAATATTGGAAAAGCATTGGAAAAACATACATAACTTATCATCCATAAGAATAATTTATAGATACTTGCCTTCATCCCTCTATTCTTAATATACCATAAGTCATTGACTCTAACCCTTAATTTAAGTGTCTCCCTTCTACCATCAATCTCTTTTACATTGTTGAACTTCTTAGCCATTGGAAATAATTATATACGATATGTAACAAAAGTAATGAAATACAGGAAAAACACTAGAAATGGGTGAGGTAGCGGCTTGAATAGTGTTTTCAAAAGTTCTTTCACAAAATAATGCTTATCAACTATAATAGGGGTTAGACGATCTGATATAAGTGTTAGACGATTGTGCTTTTAATAAAGATTTTTAAGAAAACATGTCAAATAAAGAAGGCAGTAACACATGTTTTTATAATGGTTCACTTAGAAACCTAAGCTACGTCTAGTCTCGCTTAAGAACTCTTGAGAGGTTCCACTAATCTTATCCAATATTACAATTGAGTTTAATCCACTCTTGGTTGTAAGTATAATTACCACTCCTGGTCTCTTAGTTAATCCTAACTAATCCAATTATTCTAAACCACCCCTGGTTCCCTTGGTCAATCCTCACTAGTCCAAGTTTAACCACTCCTTGTATCCCTAGTCAATCCTGACTAGTCCAACTTTACCCACTCCTAGTTGTCAAGTATTATAACCACTTCTGGTTTACAACAAGGTATTGTCAACCAAAGTTGGTCCCCTAGCCAATCCTAACTAGAACGTTTAGTTCAATACAATGATTTAATACAAACACATTCAATGTTTGATTATAAATACAAATTTGAATAAATCTCAAGGAGAGGATTAATACAATACAATATAATCTGTAATTATATGAGATTCTTCCTTTAGAGATAGTGTTTAATGATCTTTCTTGAGCATGTTCTTTTTCTCTCTCTCCTTTTCTCTCTCCTATTTCCACCTTCCTGAACTTCAACAACATATTCACCTCAATAAATCTTCTTTATATAGCTTTCTTGAGAAATGACCTTGGACACAGAGTTGACTTCTATAGCCTTTTTAGGTAGCTAGTCAAACTTAGTTCTATGTTACAACATGATAGTGCTTTATCAATGCTTTCATTCAAATGTAGCTTATACGTCCTTTTAGTGCAAAGCTTGAGGAAACATTCTAAGAATGTCTTCTTTTCTTTGAATGTCTTTTTGTCCTTTGTGCAACGCTTCTAAATAAAGCTTTAGTATTGACATTACCTGAACAGGTAACAAGAACAAAACATGCAAGTAGAGAGACACTTTTTTGTACAACATTAAATGTTTTAAACGTTTATGATCGTTAAGCACGTTGTGTGTTCAAAACATTTTGTCAAATGTTGGCATGTTTTGATAAATGCATTGCTTGAAGGCAAAGCATTTGGTATGTTATGATATGATTGATTGAGATCACACCCTGATACAAATTTAATGTGCAATTAAAATACAATATAGACTAGGAAGTGACTCCTAGGTCCTCTCTCAAGAACCAAATGTGGTTCAGGTAATAGGTCGAACACGCGGTGGGGGGTTGGTGAAGAGTTTTGTGATGCGAAAAGAACTAAATTTAAAACACAAATGGTAATGCTAAATGAGAATGACAGTAAACACAGATTCAAATACAGAATAAAAACGGTTGGCCATTAACTCAATTACTATGCTTCCAATCACAGATTAACGACAAGTATACACTACTCTAATTCAAATCCAACACGAATCACCCAACTAAGCGAAGACTAATTCGGTCTTCAAAATTGCAAACTAAGCAAATGCAATGCACAAATCCAATCAGTCCTGCACTATACACTCTAATCAACTAAGCGAAGATTAAACACCTATTAGGCAACTAAGCGTATACCCAATTGTAAGCACAAAACATATTGAATAGTGAGCCAAATCAAAGCAGCGACATGACAATTAAAGTGCAGAGGTCTCATGAATAAACTACTCTAACCTCTAATCCAACATGAATGAATCAACTAAGCGAAGACCAATCATAATCGCGAACTAAGCGAACACAATACACCTATTCCATCTAGTGTGTTCTATACAGATTGATCAACCAAGCAAAGATGCAATCACCAATTGGGCAACTAAGCGTTTACCCATTGCAAGAACACAATCAGATTTCATAAAATGTTTGGCAGAGCAGAATAAACACAAGCACAGTCCAATAATCTCAAAGAAGCAATGTAATATCGCTAATGACCAACCCAACATACTTAAGCTACCATTACAACTAAATTATCACAACCGAACATAATAGAAAGCCGAGTGGCATTGAAGTGTGCATGCATTCCGACTAAAGCGAATGGACACGGAAACAACATGGTGAATAAGAACATCATCCAAGCGGTGATAAATGAACTAGCAAGGGCAGACCGTACGGTCTATATGAAACAAATTCATTACAGTAGATTGTAATCAACGTTGGAAGCACCGTGCAGCAAGAATGAATTTTTAAGGCAACTTGCGTGACCCATTTGAATTACAATTGTAGGTTAACATCCATTTCCAAAATTTGGTTCAAAGTGCACAATTTAATTCAAAAAGTCCTAAACAACTAAATAACAATATAATTAAATTTAAAATGCCTATGTGGAGAGTCTTTAATTATGTGGTAGCCCTTCTAAAGTCCCAAAATGTATTTCCAAAATTTTCCTACAATTAATAATGAAAATAATAAGCTCATATAATTCAAATTAATTAAAATAAGAATTTCTGGTCAAATTAAGCACAATTAGCAAAAATAGGGAAATATTGGACATTCAAACACAATTCCCTAATTAAATCTAGCACAATAAGCTAAGTGAAGTGAAGAAAATATTGACTCATCAATGATCTTTTAGACCTTTTGTTTAATAACTCTCTCTAGGCTTAAGTATATCGTTTAACAAAGCTTAGCATAACTTGATTTCATATGCCTTATCTTTTTGATAAAATGCTATGGTGATTAGACACTCTATTAGAAGTTCTATAGTGTTTGACACTCCTTATGTCTTATGCATGGGGCATGTTTGAGATATCAAATAATGGTGTATCGCTTGATGGAGTTTAGCACGTTTTGTCAAACGCTTGGTGGCTTTCAATGATTGTATCTTGAACTTTTAAGCATTTGCGTTTAGCTCAGCATTCACATAGATTATGTTTCTATTGCATCGACATTGCTTTCATTTAGACAAATTTTACTTCAAGTATTGTATCCTTCGCGTTTGTATTGTTTGATACACTAGATATATTGTTATATCTGATAGACACATGTTTCATCCAATATTATCCTTTAGTACATGTCATCATTAACCATTATATCTTATGATTAATATTTCGTTGAATGTTGTTTGTTAAAATTTAAAACATTAATTGTTGGATAGTCTAGTTTCTCTAGATGATCTTGTCTCAACATGTAAATGAAGGCAAAGTAGTGAAAAAAAATAAAGCCAACAAAAAGATAAGAAAAGGGAAGGGAAGGACACCAACAACATTAGAAGCTTTACATTGTGATCAAAAACTATATCCAATCAATCTTTTCATAAATAGTATTCCGCTTTCATCAATGAAAAACAAAATCCCAAAATAGTGAACAACAAAATCTAATGCTTTAATTGATTCGGAGGTCCCTATTTGTGCAGATTTGCGTCAATTAGGTTTCTGTATTTTGAAGTAGCTCAATTGGGTCCCTATTTATGAAAAATTGAATCAATAAAGTATGTGCCGTTAAATTCTATGGACGGCGTTAAAAGTGTTGCCCGGTGGCTAGGTGAGGTGCATTTGATAGGGATGTGGCACATAAAGACGTACTTAAATGATTTTTAATTTAAAAACAGAGTGTGAATTAGATTGGAAAAGACGATGGAAAAGAAAACAGAGAGACAAATCAGAAGGTTAGTGTGGAAGAAGGGGATTGTGAAGTTTTGGTTAGGGTTCTGAGGAAAATTTGGAAAAGGAATGAACAAAGAGTTGAAAAGGAGGGAATGAGGTTTACAAGTGGGTTAAGAAACAACATGCATTGCAGACACCATACAACCATTGCGTTTTCTCTTTCCCTTTCTTTATTTTCTCTTGTTGGTTGGGTCGGTGCAGTACAAAAACTTTATCATAAAACATATTTCTTATTCTTCTTCTTCTTTTATGTTTACAAGGCAGAACCCTTTCCTATTATCTATCAAAACCTTCAAATCCATTAGATTCAACCTCTGAATTCATCCTTCCAATTCCCTAATTTTCTTTTGGTCATGCAAGTCCTGACCCAGCCATCAGAACCTTGGTAGCCACCGCGTAGCACCTCCACAAAAACTTGCAAAACAGAAAAATCAAACCAGCCCCAATCTATTGCAACCATGGCAGAACACGAACCCTAATCGCGGACAATCCCAAATCGCCATCTTCCACCATCACCATTCATCTTCTGGGAAGTAACCATCATCCACGAACCAGTTGTCGTCGCTCACCACCATCAACAACCATCACTGTCGTTGTTGGCAGAGGGGTCCTTTTCGGTGCGAGGCGCCATAGCTTCCGGCCTTGAGCTTTCCAACCTGGTCATCCAATGAACCATCTTCTGCTTGGATTGTGTTCAGTGCAAATGAGTGGTTCATTGGAGTTGTGCTTAACCCACGAACCCTATTTTCCCCAATTTTGCACACACCCAATATCTGATCCTAATACCTTTTAATTTGATTTCCATAAATAACATTAACGTTATGTGTTTTTATTATATTTACCATATTTTAAACTTTTTAAAATAAAAATCAATTAAGTCCACGTAATGACGTCTTTATATGCCAAGTGGTTATGAAATGCCACTTCACCATACCAGCAGACAACACATTTAACGCCGTTCACATAATTTTATGGCAAGAGTTTTATTGATTCAATTTTACATAAAAAGAGACTAAATTGAATTCTTTCAAAATACGAGGACCTAATTAACACAAATCTACAATAGTCACATTTTCAGAATTTCACTATGAATTTGTTTTCTCGCGGTTTTTCAAAAAGCCTCTAATACAGGGTTTCTTAAACCCCTGCCATGTTAATTGTGACGCTGATAATGCTAATTCTTACCATTATCTAAGCATAATTTTAGTAGTAAAATCAACTCCTTTCTAGCTTGTAACTTGCTTAATCCTCTTCTTTTGTCTTGTTTTCTAAATAAATGTATTTTAGGCTACATTGATGTAATTTCATCATTAATCCCCGTATTTTGTAGCTAATACAGTGCTTGGAAGAACCTCTACCAAAGTATAGAGCTTAACCAGCCATAAGAGCAAGCAAAACAGCAAAAATGAGAGAATTCTGGAATGCTGCCGCTGGGGTGCAGCTGGCGTGCAGCTGAGCGCCACTTCTCTGTAATGCTGCCGCTGGGGTGCAGCTGGCGTGCAGCTGAGCGCCACTTCTCTGTAATGCTGCCGCTGGGGTGCAGCTGGCGTGCAGCTGAGCGCCAGCTCTCTGGAATGCTGCCCGTGCAGCTGAGCGGTGACGCTGCTGATGTGTCAAAAATGCCTATTTATTCAAGTTTGCTCGAAGCATTTGGGGTCTTTGGTTCTTTGGAGGTGCATCTCACTTAGAGGAGAGCTTGGAGGGCTGCTAGGGCTCGTGGGAACACTCCCTTCTTCCTCTTTGGTTCTTCATCTTCTTCCATGTCCATTTTGTAAGCTTTAAGGCTCTCCATGGAAGTGGAGAGCCAAACCCATCTTATTAGGGATTGTTGTAGCCTATGAATTCTTGTGTAATGGATGATTGATTTGATAATATATATGCCTTTTCTATCAATTGCTAGTATTCTTGTTTCCGATCTTAAAGCTTGCATGTAATAGGAATGTTCATGACTTGATTTTGGGGTTTCATGGATTATGGGGACGTAAGATGGAACCTTGAACTGAAATAAGAGTCCTTGTGGTCATTGATTCTAGGGATGGAAGATGATGCACATGTTGTCTTAAGATCCTAGCTCATTAATGCGGGTTTGCTTGTTAGATTTTCCAAGGGATTGGAGTTTAATAGGGAAAACCTAGGCTCTTTCACCTAAGGGATTAGGGCTAGAGTGTTTTTGTGGATTGACTTTAGTAAATTGATGGAGAGGAGATGAATTGGGTAAGCACAAGAGTGAAATAGGTGAAAACTAACCTTAGCAATGTCATTTCATACCATTTCTAGTCTTGTCCATATCTAAGTGCCTTTAAAGACCAAGGTCCAACCATTGTATATTTGTAATTTTATCTCTTTGCACATACTTGTAAATGAATGATGTTCTATTGAGTCTAGATGAGTTGGTAATCGCACAATTCTCTAGTATTACGAGTCTCTTGGGAAACGATACCCGGTCTTACCGGTTTTATTACTTGAACGATTCGGTACGCTTGCCGAACCATCAACAGACGCCCGGGCACTGACGAGGGCGGGGAGTGATCGCCGGTACAAAGCGTCACGGACAATGAGCGGCTCCTGGCAGGCTTCCAGTGGAAGGGGTACATGGACGAATAGGACATACACCGGAATGAGAGGGATCTGGAGACTGTATAGGTATGGGACTATACAGTTGAAGGATAGCTTAAAGGAATTGATTTGGCTACTCATATCACCAAAATGCATTTGCTTTTCGGTAGCCTGACCCATAAGAACTCCATGGTTAAGCGTGCTTAGCCTGGAGCAATTTAGGGATGGGTGACCTTCTGGGAAGTTTTCCCGGAAAGTGTGCGAGTGAGGACAAAGCACACTGGAAAGCCACGTGGTGATCTGTGGGGGGTCGACATTCCCTGTAGGCTGCCGGGGGGCGTTACAAATGGTATCAGAGCCTAGCCTCTCCTAGTACGGTGAATCAGACATATACCAATATGAAAGAACGATCCAATCACTTGAGGACTTGCTGAGGACATGTGTTTTGGATCACTTGGGAGTCTGGGATGAGGTATTGTCTTTGGTGGAGTTCACTTACAACAATAGCTTTCATGCTAGTATTTTCACTTACAAAAGTCATATGCTGATCAAAGGAGGAGACCATTGGAGTTTGCAATCGGAGATCATGTCTTTTTGCGGTTGACCTCAACTACAGGAGTAGGAAGGGCTCTTCGTTCGAAGAAACTTTCTCCTAAGTTCATTGGTCCATATCAAATTTTGAGAAGAATTGGGCCAGTCGCTTACGAGATGGCGTTACCTCCTCAGTTAGCCAAACTCCATTCAGTTTTTCACGTTTCTCAACTAAGAAAATATGTTCATGATCCTTCTCACATTTTAGAAGTGGAAGATGTTCAAATCAGAGAGGATCTATCCGTAGAGGTGCAACCTGTTTGTATAGAAGACACTAAAACAAAGGAGCTTAGAGGGAAAACTATCAACTTAGTGAGAGTAGTTTGGGATAGAAAAACAGGTGACTCTACCTGGGAATTAGAAGATGATGTAAAACATTCTTATCCCAATCTTTTTTTGTGAAGTGTCGAATTTTCGAGGTCGAAAATTTTTGTTGTTGGGGAGAATGTAAGACCCATGAAAAATATTTAGATTTAATAAATAATAGTATTTTTTAATTTTTATAAAATTAATAAAAGTATGGTAAGAAAAAATTAAAATTTATGATAGATAATAATAATAATAATTTCAGAGGAAGGAGTTTAAAAATTTGAGAATTTATTTTAAAAGTTAAAAAAAAATGAATAGTAAATAGTGAATAGTGAATAGTGAATAGTTAAAAAAAAATATTAAAATTGAAGAATCGAAATTTGAGGAGCCACAAATATTTTTGTACGATCTAAAGAACGATAGTTGCAGATATTTGTTGGTGCCTGAAACTAAAGCTTCTGATTTTACTTCTATGTGAGTTTTGAATGGTTGTCTCTGTGTTTCTTTTGATGAACGGATGACAGTCTTTGTTGTATTGACATTGAAGGACGTTCGAGAGGAAAGATCTTGGAGTCGGTTGGTGAGTGTAAGTTATGAAACTCTGAATATCTCTCCTTATTACGATTTCCTGCGGATTTTGTGCATGTGGGGTGATCTTCTGTTTCTCGCATATTCAGAGATTGGGGCTTACAATATCATTATCTTTAATTTGAAGGAGAATAAGGTAGAACGTACTAAAGGTTACTACAACAAAGTTTTCAGTCTCATCTTCTCGTGTCACTATGCTCCAAGCTTGATTTTGCCTATTTGAGACATTTATTTATGTTCAATTATGGTAGTGGTTTCAGAATTTATTTATTTTGATTTTCTCTGTAACCATTATTTTCTTAACCTTTTGTTTATTATAAACACAGCAGATAGCGTCACCACTACCACTGCTAAGAAATTAGTCTCCTACTCTTTATTTAATTAACTTTATTTATTTACTCTTTTTTTTTCTGAAACCCTAAATCCCCACCACCCCAAGTCTCCCACTCTCTGTTTTAGTTTTCAGATCCGTTTGTTTCTCATCCCCTACTCTCACTTCCAAATCTGTTTCTTCTCATCCCCCGACTCTGACTTTCTCTCCTTCTCCATATCCGTTTGCACTTCTTCTCCATTTTTGTTTTGGTTCATAGTGCAGTGGCTTTCGTGGTGCGGTGGTCATTCGACGGGTAATGCGGTTGTGTGTGTGGAGGTGCATTCTTATAAGAGAACCATTAATAGTACGTTAATGAAGTAGGTGGATGTGGGTGAAAATTTACTACGGTAAATAAATATTATTGAAGGGACAAAAAAGATATGGAGAGGTGTAGGGAACATTTGGTGATGATGGAGGGAGCAATATTCTTTCAAGAAATACAATTATAACATTTTAATAATTTTGTCTCAACAATCTTCAAATTTCTGATAAAGTGAATTCTTTTAGAGAAAATAAGATCTTGTAACTCATTTAAAACACACTATAATACAATCAAAAAGAGTCGTATGATAATTGATCTATGATTGATTTAAGAACAAAATTTTAGATGCAAGTTTAATTTAGCATAATTGTGATTATTAATTATTTCACTATAAGAAATTTTTTAAATAATAATCAATTTTAATAACTAAAAATATATTTAGAGATTAAATTAAAAATTAATTTTTCAATTAAAGATTAATTCTTTTGATAATCAAAATTCAATAATTAATTTAGAAACTAATTTATAATAAAAAAATATTTTAATTATAAATTTACATAGTAATTATAATTTTTTGAAACTATTTTAATTATAAATATTTTTTAGTTTATAAATTTATCATTATAGTCATTAATTATTTTTTATCACTAAAATTAGTCATTAAAATGTATCATTATAGTCATCAATCCTCAACTGCACACATACAACCAGAAGAGTGCCATATTCATAACCCAACTCATTTTCCTGTTTATATTGTGCATAAAATAGAAACTAAAAAGACTATTCACATAAAACAACCATAGTTTATTTCGAAAGAAAAAAAAAATAATAGTCATTCAAACAGAAATTAGATGAAACAATTATGTGGTCCACATTACACAATTCAAAGCATCTAGTAATAAAGGGGTGCAGGAAGTAAAAGCCCTCCATAAGATGTAAGAAGTAAAACCCTTGTTTAATTTAACTATGTTATGAAAAAAAATGTATTGGCCCAAAGTAGCTTTTATATTTGGATTACACTTTCAAAATTGGTTTTACATTAACAAATATTTTAAGTTCATACTTTCAACATTAGTTATCATTACCATTATAATGTATAACTGTCAACTACATCCGTTTTAAACCAATGTTGAAAGGTGCAAAGTAATGATTTTAAATAAGTTTTTTTTTATATAGTTGAAAAATATTTAAAGACTTAATAAACAATTTTCAAACGATTTATTGAATAATTTATAAGAAAATTATATTATATTGGTAAAAAAATATAAAGAAAAAATAGAAATGCAGTGAGTAATGATATTTTTGGATTTTTTGAGTATTGGTTGAAGAATAAGATACACTAAAATTAGATAAGCACCTTTTATGAGTTTTTTTTTTTTTTGTAAAACTTTCTTTTTTAGTAGTAGGTCTTATATTATTTTAAGAAAATAACAAAACATTTAAGTAACTTAAAAATGATATAATTTGATATGTTATACTTGAAAAATATTACATTATAAAATTTGAAATGTTACATAATATAACTTTGCAAAATCTTAGATTCTATTACTTTGAAATTCAAATCCAACCCCATGTAGAATTGGAGATCTTGTGTATGAGAAGGAATGGGAAATGGAGGATTGAAAAGGATGGGTTAGATTTTTCACATATATATAAATAAAATATTTAGGATAAATGATTGATATTGGTTCACTATAGATAGTATTAACATATTTCATTAATTTTGTTTGAATTTTGTTAATGATTAAGTAAGTTTTTAATTTTTAATAATTGTGATGTTTGTTTATTATACAAACAATTAATGTTAACATACAATTATCCTGAAAGAAACTTATATTTTTTTATTTGTAAATATAAATTTTTTAAGGCTAATTATATTGACGTTATTTTTTTTTCTTTAATAAATTGACTCTAGTAAATGATTTCAAATAAAAGTAAGTTTTTTTAATTTTATAAAACATAACAGATACTAAATATCAATGGACACTAGTATTTAATCTTTGTATTCTTTCATTATAAATTAATTTGAGAGTTTAATGGATTAAGAACAAAAAAAAATAAATTGAATCTGAAATCAAGAAATCAAATGCATTCAAGAGCTGAAATATGAAATTTCTAGAAGACAAAAATTGTATAAAATTAAAGTGCAATTATTAAAGAACAAGAACATTAAAAAGTAAGAACAGTAAAAAGCAAGAAATTTAAATTGCAAGATCAATAAAGAAATTACTGAAAATGTAAACAATTTAATCACAAATTCAGGAACAAAACAAATTGAAAATATTTTGATTTTAACTTGATATTTATCGTGTGAGTTAATTCCTTTGATAACTGAAAAAATGTGGTAGTAGTAAAAAGAACGAAAAGGCAAAAAAAAAAAAACTAAAAGAAGAATAAAAGAAAAAAAAATTAAAACTCTAAAGTTTTACAAATGATTTCCGTATATAGTTTTTAGCACATTAGAGGTTTTATATAACCTCTTAAATATGAAGTTAAAGCGGATCTCATATGATCTATAATATAATTTTTAAGTCCGATTACAAAAGTTAAGCTAAAAATGAAAATAAATTATTTTGTCGGGCTTTCTTTACAATTTTTTTTAAATCTGTCTTAATTTCTAATATAAAATAAAAGGGGAATTCAACTCCAAAGTATATATCCAAATTAAAGCCCTGAAATAATGTAATCCAACAAAACTAAAATCAACCAAAAATTATATAAATTAAAAATGCAAAAATTAAAACAAATATATATCAAATAATCCAATTTATTACCAAAAAGTGAAAATAAGCTAAAAACAAAAAGTAAAACATTTGAAAAGTACAACCATTATGTGAAAGAAAAATTAACATAACATACAAGAAGTAGTGCATCACAGAATGCCTAAGCATCATCATTAACACCGGCCCATCTCCAAATTTTCATTTCCATCACTACTAATATAACTCAACTGCAAGCCTAGAATAACCAAACATCCTACATCTCACATGCAACCACTAGATTTGTATACAGCTAGTAGTCATTTATTCATAAAAAAAATATTAGCATCCCTCTAGCAGTATAGAGTACACAATACTATCACAAAAGCAAAAAAAAACAAGGAACATTATAGAAAGTTAAACTCAGACCATAACTCTTCCTTCCCCAAACTTTCAAAATTAAAAAAAAAAATCATCTCTGATAAAGTTATAGGTGTGCACCCTCGTTACTTTTATCTAGTTAGCTCC
This sequence comes from Vigna nakashimae, assembly GCA_034642375.1. Taxonomy (NCBI): domain Eukaryota; kingdom Viridiplantae; phylum Streptophyta; class Magnoliopsida; order Fabales; family Fabaceae; genus Vigna; species Vigna nakashimae. The sequence continues at coordinate 46,125,267 of CM067765.1, read as the reverse complement.
ACTCATTCTATTATCCAAACTTAAAAAGGCATGATAAGTCATATCACATAGAAGTCACTTGTGATGGCCCTCACTCCTCATACAACAAAATCATGGCCAAATACAATACAACATGTCATTCACAAGGTTAGTCGTTAACGCTTATGTCCAAAACCGGCACATAGACTATGATTTTTTGTCCCTTTCACCACATAACTCATCCTTCTCTACTTCAGACAGGAGAGTTATTAAAGTATCAGGATGACAACCAACAATAGGACTGTCAACATCATTGTGTAAATACCATGCCATTATAGAATCTCTCCACGAGATTCATATCATGTCCATATTCATCAACTCATACCATGCCACTACAAAATCTCTCTGCAATACTTATACCATGTTCAAATGCATAAATTCATATCCAACATAATAGAATACATTCATCACAAAATTCATACCAATTGAATATATACAAAATAACTTAACAGTACATAATTTGTTTGATAAGAATTAAGTATAAAGTCTTTCCTAGTCAAAGTGTTCCTTAACTTGTTTTTAATAAATTTCTTACTTACCATATTCAAAATAACAACACATAATATTAACATAGAAATTCAAATATGAATAATCATACAACAAGCATATAGATTTTTCATTAACAGTATTCACACATAATTTCTAGACATGAATAGTTATACAACAATATTAATTCATAATATAAAAACTTAAAAAAAATTTCTTGATCAGAGATTATTCTTGAAAAACTTCCAAAATCTCCGCTCTAAAATTCTTCCTACTGTGAAATCATCCTCATCTTTCTTTTTCATAGATTTTTCTCTACTTCTTTATAGGCCACTGCTCCTGTTTGAATTTCTTTTACTATTATTTTAGTTAAAAATAGTATTTTAATCACCTAAAGCTATTTTCTCTTCTTCCTTCGTCAGTCACCACGCAAAGGAGTTTTATCATATTTTCAATTTTGGTTCTTTTAAATTTAATTTTTTTTATTTTTTGTAGAAATACATTTTTCAAAAGTCTGAACCCATGCCTCTAAAATGACCATAACTTTTTGTTTAACTTTCAAAAATTTTCTTATTAATCATATTTTCTATCCATAAATTTTTTACTACTAATAATAATATTAAAAAAAATTACTACTATTAATATGAACATTTTCATAGACTTTACAATTAAAGATTCATTAAATATGATAAAAGGGCTTCTAATAACTCAAAGGATATTTTCAATTTTATAGTTCAATTAAGATGTCAAAATTATGAAAAATAAATAAAAATTTTGTTGAATGTGTTTTTTTATATTTTCTTTCACATTAATTTAAATTTCAAATAAAATGAAATAAAAAGGTTAAAATTTCTAATTTATTCAATTTCTAAGTGTAAAAGTTGGCATGTTCTTAACAAATTAAGTTGATCAAACTAAAAATGCAAGCTTTTCAAATATGGTGAGGAAATTTTTACCTTAAAAAAATGACGATTAATTAAATATATTTTTACCTCTTAATTTTTAATAAAAATTAAAATTAGTTTTTTTTTTGAAATTTTAATTTAATAATTTTCGAAATACGTACTAATTTTTTAAAGATATAAGATATTATATTAAGTTTCTTTGTCATTAAAAAAATACACGAGTTTTTGCATATTCTATTTTTTTACAATAAAAATAATGAATGTAATTAAAAAATGAATTAAATATATTTTTTTCATTGAAATTAGTTTGTTTTCAAAATTTTAGTTTAATTTAATCTCCCAAGTTTTGTAAACCATGAAGTTAATTATTTTAACTAATTTTTTATTAAATATATTGACGTTTTAAAAAATTTGAATTTAGTAATCGCTTATTTTGACATATTTTATATAAAACTGACAGTTTTTTTTCATTATAATGATAGGTTCTTAAATAATTTTAAATATTTATAACAACCAAATATATTTTGAATATTTTATATAAAACTGACAGATTTTTTTTTTCTTTTTTTATTTTTTCATTATAATAATGATAGTTTCTTATATTTATAACAACCAAATATATATCGAATATTTTATACAAAACTGAAAGATTTTTTTTTTCTCTTTTTATTTTTTCATTATAGTTATAGTTTCTTAAATAATTTTAAATATTTAAAAAAACAAAATATATTTTAAAGATATTAAATTATTTAAAAGATAATTAAAAAATATTATATTATAATAAAAAAATTAAAATAAAACCTAATTCAATTTCTATATAAAAACATTTAGAAAACACAATTTATAAGCAACAAATAACTGAATAGCTTATTCTTTATTAGTCTCTCTAGTAATTAACTCTCAAGAGAAACAATTACTAGGATTGTGGAAGGAAGATGGCGATAGCGAATTCTTCCACTAGAATACTCCGTGATCGTGATGACCTGATATTGGAAATTCTGTCACGGCTTCCTGTAGAGAGTCTCATGCGATTTAGGTGCGTTTCAAAGACATGGAATTCCATCATCCTCAATCCCGATTTGGTGAAATCGCATCTTAAAAAGTCCTCCAAAAACCCACAAATTCTCTTACTGGAGAAAAAGATAGAAGAGAGGCAATGTTTCTCTGCTGTTTTAAGCTCTTTACCTTGCTTAATCCAAAACCCTACTTCCTCTTCCGCCGGTCGTATCTTACGCTGCCCCAAACCCTATAAATATTTATTCGGTTCTTGCAACGGTTTGCTTTCCCTACATTGTTCTCTTTCCACGTATGAGTGTGAAGAGCACATGGTCTGCTTTTTGAACCCTGCCACCAAGACTTGCTCCTTACCATCACCAAGCTTGCGTCTCAATTACGGCATTGGTGTTCAATATGATATGAATTTTGGGTTTGGGTACGATGATTGGAGGGACAGTTACAAGGTGGTGGCAATGGTTTTGGATTGGAGTACACATCAAACGAGTGTGTGGGTTTACTGCATGGGTGACGTACGTTGGAGACTTACTATAATGACCTCTCCGGCTTTTCTCACCATTGACAGTAATGGATACTTTCTGAATGGCACTGTTAACTGGTTAGGACATTCTTCTAAAGAATCGAAGCTACAAATATTTTCGTACGATCTAAAGAACGATACTAACAGATATTTGTCGGTGCCTGAACTCGTTCCTAAAGATTCTGAATTTAATTCTATGGGAATTTTGAATGATTGTCTTTGTGTTTCTTTTGATGAACGGAGGACAGTCTTTGTTGTATTGACATTGAAGGACATTGGAGACGACAGATCTTGGAGTCAGTTGATGAGTGTAAGTTATGAAACTCTGAATATCTCTCCTTATTACGATTACCTGCGGACTTTGTGCATGTGGGGTGATCTTCTCTTGCTCACATATTCACAGCTTTGGGATGATTACGATATCATCATTATCTTTAATTTGAAGGAGAATAAAGTAGAACGTACTCAAGCTTACTACAAGCACTCTCTCAGTCACATCTTCTCCTGTCACTATGTTCCAAGCTTGATTTGAGACATTATTTATGTTAAATTATGTTAGTGGTTTCAGAATTTTTTTTTCAAACATATTTTTGGTATTTCTTTAGTTTGATTTGTTTTATGATTGTTTTTTGTTTCTGCATTGGTTTTGACTGCAAAAACAATTAAACCTTTATGTACATTGTCAAAATTGTTTCCAGTATCTGTGAACAAGGATCAAAATTGTCATGGTGTTTCTGTTTATCTGCACTTAGTAGTTCAAGCAGGGTTTTCTAGGTATTTTGTTTCAGTTTTTTGTTCCAATGATATACGTAATTTTCAAAATATTTCAGTTAACAATTATATCTTTTAAGAAATTGGTTAATAATTATATTATGAAGGATAAAATAAATACAAGAATTATGTAAATATTCTCTCTAAATATAAATATAAATTAATGTAAATAATTTTTTAAATAGATTTTATTTATTTTGTAAAGAATTTTTTTAATTAAAAATGATTAAATTTAAAAAGACCGTGAAATTAAAAAACAGATAAAAATTTAAAAAAAAAATCACTTAAATACAATAAAATCGATAAAATAATTATTTTAATTTGAAAATTTTTATTTAAAAAATAAATTTGAAAAAAAAGATGTAGAAAACAAAAAGGAATTTTAGTAATAAATGATATCAAGCCGAGTTTATAAATGATAATGGAAGTTTAGGCCGATTGATTACATTTATAAATGATAACACAGGATGAAAATAAGTATTGAAGTACTTTTTTAGTATAGTAAAACTATAGTTTACATTCTTAAATCATTTTTTATTTGTTAATTTTGTTTAACATCTCAATATTAATTTATCTTCACATTAAGGACACTATTAAAAATTAAAATTTTAAAAAAGAAAACAAAACACATGTAAAAACTATTAAAAACGAAAATTATAGTGATTAATTATAATTAAAATTAACGGAATTAAGTTTGTATTATAAGATTGTAGTTTTTATTTGTTATACTAAAATCAAAATTTATATATTATTCTTACTTTTATTAGCGAAAATACAGCTACCATACCATCTGTATGTTCAATTTTTAAATATCTATAATATTATAATAATAGATAATAATATTGTAATCAATAGATAGTGATAATCATAGAAATATATATTTATTTTGAGTAAAGTATAATATTTAATTGTATACTTATATTTTTGTAAAAGGATATATATTAATTTTGTTAAAAAGACATAATAAGTTTTTCAATAAGTTTCCTTAATTTTGTATAGAGTACATCATCCATAAATTCTATAATTTTAAAAAATTTGGTATAAAATATAATGTAATGTATAATACTATGTAATGTAGTACAAAATATTTAATAAATAATTATAATTTCACACATATGTAAGACAGTAAAATATTTGTTTCTTAAACTGTTTTATTATATTATTTTATATATTAATCCAAAACTTTTTTATTATAACCTGTCGTGCGTGTGTTTTTACATTTTTTAAATATTTATATTATAATATAAATTATTAATATTTGTAAATTGAGTAAGTTGATATATAATAAATTTATTTTTGTTAAAAAAATTAAATATATCTTTACATATATGATGTAAAACTGAATGTATTATTTTTAAAATTCTTTTTAATTGGAAAATCGAATAAGTATCGTTCTTAAATTTGTTTTAATTAGAAAATCAAATAAAAATTGATTTTCAGCATATCTTTCAACTTTGGTGTCATTTATTAGAAGTAAATATTTTTGTTAATATATATATATATATATATATATATATATATATATATATATATATATATATATATATATATATATATATATATATATAACAGAAATATTATGTAACAATTGAGTTTACGTAAAAATAATAAATAAAAATATTATTTATTTTTGAAGAAGTTTTTTTAATTTTTTATGGAAGACATCATAATTTATTGAATTTTAAAAATTTAAAAATTAAAATTGAATATTTAGATTTACTGAGACATTAATATAATATAGCACCATGATAATAAATAAAATAAAAAAAATAAAATAGTTTAAACCAAGGAAGGAACCACTTTCTCTATCTGAACAAGAAAAAACGAGAAGGAACAAAGGATGGAAGGTATACACTTACACTATCACTAAGAAGATGCCTCTGAATGACAGGACGATCAATCGTGGTCCTTGAAGAAGGCAAAATTACTGGATCCTTCATCAAAGTGTACTGCAATGCACAACATGTATGATGCGTCTGAATTAGCTTATCTTTCTATTCAAAGTACGAACAAATTTTTAGAGCTTCTGATATACAGAAAGCAATTTTTCCCAATAAAAACGAAAAGTAATCACGTATGTAGATGCTATCAAACTTTACACTTTGGCAAATCAATTATTCAATGAGTGATGGTCCGACCCGCCAAAAAAAGGAAAAACATGTTTAACAGACAGAAAGAAGTGGAAAACCCACTTGAATCGTGTTTCGGTATAAATGTTGGGGGATCGAGATAATAACCTGTCTTTGCTGCTTCTATACGTATGGTTGCTCCGTTCTCCTATTGCGACACCACCTTAGCTCCTTTTGTTCACCGAGAGGGGGAGGTACCTGCGAGGATACTCCGACGCTCAAGTCAGTGTGTGTTTAAGAACCTTAGTTCTTCAGAGATAAATAATATCTAATATATTTTCTTAGTATTTCCCATGTAGAAAAAACCAACCTTCATCCTTTACCTTGTCATTCTATTTATAAGCTAACAAATAATTTTACCTGGAAAACCGCTCAAAATATCCTAACCAATCCGTTCCCGAGATTTCGGTTGGTTGAAATATATAACTGCTCAAAATATCTTAACCAACGTGTTAATGAAATTTCGGTTGGTTTAAACATGCAACTGCTTGATCGTGGTTCCACATACTGGATCAGTGGGTTCCGATATTTATGGCGAGATCTTTGCAATCGCTATATTCGGTTATTTTGATTTGAGCTGGTTACTTTAACGGGAGTAACTATGTGAGCGCCTATTTATACTAGGAGCTCGTGACAAAACGATCGCTTGAGATCGCGCTTATTTCAAGACGATCGTTATTAGACGATCGCTTTTATTTCAAGACGATCGTCTAATGATGAATTTGTTTTCGGTCGATCACTTGAAGTTATGTTTGCTTCAAGACGATCACTTGGAACTGGGCTTGTTGTTAGACGCTCGCTTGAGATTTACCTTTGGTCAGTCGATCAGTTTGAGATTCGCATTTAATAGCTCTTGTTCCAAAACGATCGTTCTCTACCTCCATTACTTCTTCTTGCGGGCGCACTCAAGGGATTATACTATACATAATGCCCCCCGAGTCCGAGTTAACTATGGCGCGAGACGTAGGACGTGGTCAGTTAACTGTAGGACGGAGAGAGAAAAATGGATGTGGTATTGGAGTTGTTGCTACGCACCGTTTCGATATAGGGTTTTTTAGCGTTTCCCGCTTTTTGGGGAAGTTGAAAGTGCGTAAACGGAGCCGTTGGATTAAGATGATCTAACGGTGCGAGGTGAGTGACGGTCAGTTTGCCACCATTAAGGTGAAATGACATGCGAGTGTCCAACCGCCATCTCATCATTTTGCTATCCGTGACGATTCTTCTTCTATACTCTTCGTCTTTCTTCTGCTTTCTCAAGAAGTAACCAGGCTCTTCCGCGTTCATCACCTTTCTTTCTCTTTACGACAAAACCAGGTAACCCGAAAAATCCTTGCTTGTTTGTAGTTTGTATATTTTTTGCAATGGAAGAAAAGGGGCAGAGTGATAATATTAACATACCAGAGGCGTCCTCGGCTAGGGCTCCCCCTGAAATCGCCACTGTTGTTTTCGGCGAAAGGGCCTTTGTGTATGGCCAAGTACGCACTGAAGATTCGGAGGGGGCCTCATCGTCATCTTTGTCTGATAACGATTACGCATGGGCATCTCGGGAAGTGAGTGAGTATTCCAGCGTATTCAAAAATAAGATTGTATTAGCGGATTGGGTAGAAAATAGTTGTATTCTGAGATCTGTAGGATATAAATCTTGTATAAAAATGGTGGCATGTAGTGAGGACGAAAGGGTTTTTCATGGGAAAGAATCCGCTGCTGATGATTTTTTTTATTTCTATGGTCCGCTATTTTACGATTTGTATATCAGATTGCCACTGAGTGCGTTTCAGATGGATGTGTTGAGAACGCTAAATGTTGCTCCCTCGCAACTACATCCGAATGGGTGGGGTTATGTCCAAGCGTTCGGGACTTTGTGTCAAGCGGTAGGCATTAGGCCTACTGTTCCCTTGTTTCTTCACTTTTTTAGGTGTCGCCCAGTTGCCAAGAAAGGGTGGGTATCGCTGATTTCTGAGTCCGAGAATGCGCTGCTGGAGTTGTATGTTCAGTCGTATAGGGGATTCAAAAATCAATTCCTAAAAGTGTCTATTCTCGATTCTGGGCGATCGTTTTTCTTTGACGAGGGAGGTCGGTCGAAATTCCCCTTGTACTGGACTCAGAATCCATTGAAGTTCACTTCGTGGTCCGAGGACAAGATGACGATCGACGAGCTGGAAGCCCTTGGTCTGTTGATGTCATTACCGCACCCCCTTTCTTCTCGGCACCTAATAAATTGTCTTGAGTATGATGATTTTGGCGCTAGAGTGACCGGTATGTTTCCGTTGTTGACATTTTGTAGGTAGTGTTTACCTGTAGCTAACTGTTTTTGTTATTGATTGTTTGCTTGACAGAGATCATGGGTAGGAAAGGATCAGACCAAGATTGGTTTAAGGCTATCAAATCTGAGAGGAAAGCGGGGCAAACATCTGGTGCTGCTCGCCCTCAATCTTCAGGAGCTGCACGACCCTCTTCCCCTGCCGTGATGGTTGCTAGTCAGGAAGAGGTAATTATCATGGAGGAGCAGTCCTTCGTTAGGAAGAGGACACATCAAGCCGTTTCAAAGAAGGCTGAGCCTTCTAAAAAGGCGAAAGAAACGGGCGATGCAACTGCCCGATCGTTTCCACGGGGTATGTCGGACTCCGCTCTCAACCTCAGCCACAAGATCGACTTCAACTTGGATGAATCGGAGAAAAAGCTTGTTGAAAGCATGACCGAACAACAAATGGCTGATGACCTGTTGGAACTGTCGAGTCGAGCGGCCATGGCTGCATGGCATATGGCGTACGCGTCCGACAGGGGCGTGTTGAGAACCGAGCTCCAAAAGGTCAAAGATCAACTGAAGGAACTGTCGGCTACACATGCTGAGTGCGAGGAGCGACAAAGACAGTCCCAGCAGTTGATGTGTGAGGCTCAAACAGTGTTGAAAAACACTCAAAGGGCTGGTATCTGCTTACGGGAAGAGCGCGACCAACTACGGGTCGAGCGTGATCAGTTAAAGATGACTCTTGAGCAGTCATCAAGAACTGTGTCCACCCTCAACCAGCGCCATGACGAACTCCTTGCCGCGTCCGTAGCAGATAAAGAATTAATAGAGGAATTAAAAGAGGCGATCGTAGCGGAACATACCCGAGGATTTGAAAAGGCGTTGAGGCAAGTGTCTCTCCTGCGCCAGGTGAGCAATGAAGGACCAGATTTTGACGTGGACAAAGACGTTTATCAAGGTCAACTGGTACCTATCATGGAGATACCCGACGATGCCTCTCCTGAGAATGAGCAGGTCATAGAGCCGACAGCCGCTGAACAACCTGTGGAGCAAGCGACTGAAGATGTTGCGGATAATTAGATTTTAAGCTTGTACCTTAATCGCAGCATTGGGTTGTAATGTGCTTGAATATCAAACTCTTTTATTTGACCTATTTGTATAACTTTGACTTATTACATATGCTTTGGCATTCTTGGACATATGACGGTGTATATGCTTTTGCTTTAACGCACGGACTGTGTGAACGTTTAGCTTTAAGTGTCTGGGTGTTCTTAGGCGAACATCGACCAGAGGGATTGGATCCCTTTGTGTAGCGTATTTGGGTGTTCAAGGGTGAACATCTACCAAAGGGAGTGTGTCCCTATATGCTAAAGTGTTGGGTGCGCGGTGGCGAACATCTTCCAAACCTCGACGCTTGCCGAGTTCAATACGACATGGATTCAAAGAAATAACATGTTCATTAATTTTGAATAACAATGACGGAAACTGAAATGCAATAGTTCTAGTCACGTAATTAAATAACACATTAACTGAAATAATTTTTTAAATGAGTGGCGTTCCAAGTGTTGGGGATGATAGTTTCGTCGAGGAGTTCCAGCTTATAGGCTCCGTTCATTAGATTTTCTGTGATGCGGAAGGGTCCTTCCCACTTGTCTGCCAGCTTACCATGCATCCGGTTTCGTCTGGCCTCTCCCTTTTTCCGCCACACGAGGTCGCCCTCCTCGAAGGACCTAGACTTGATCTTGGTGTTGTAACGTCGAGACAGTAGCCTTTCTTGTGCGGCTGCCCGAATCATGGCGACTTCTCGTCGTTCTCCCAGCATGTCAAGGTTCATTCGCAACTGATCGTCATTAAGAGCCATGTCAGTAAGGTCACGCCTTAAAGTGGGTTCTCCTAGTTCCACTGGGAGCATGGCATCCGTGCCATACGTCAGATTGAATGGTGTGTCTCCTGTCGATCCGTGAGGGGTGCATCTGTACGCCCATAACACTTCTGGTAGCTCGTCCACCCACAATCCTTTAGCGCCGCCAAGGCGTTTCTTCAACTCATTGAGTATAGCTTTGTTGGCCGCTTCCGCTTGTCCATTGGTTTGGGGGTGCTCGACGGAACTAGTGACGTGTCGGATGCCCAGGTCGCGCAGGAACTTATCTAACTTTTTATCAACAAATTGTCTGCCGTTATCGGTGATGATTTTTTGAGGTAGGCCGAATCGACATACCAAGTGCCAGATGAACTTCTGTACCCGCTGGGCGCTGATGATGGAGAGGGGTTCAGCCTCTATCCATTTGGTGAAATAGTCAACGGCCACTATGAGGAATTTATTTTGAGCTTTGGCGATCGGCAATGGTCCGACTATGTCTATTCCCCACTGAGCAAATGGCCAAGGTGAGACGACGTAATGCAATTCCTCAGAAGGGATGCGGATGTTGTTACCATGAGCTTGACACGACAGACATTTTTTGACGAACGCTTCACAGTCGCTGTCGATAGTTGGCCAATAATAACCTGCTCGAAGTATGCATGCGCGTAGCGTGCGTTTTCCAGAATGGAACCCGCATATTCCTGTGTGCAGTTCGCGCAGAATATAATCGATTTCCTCGGTAGATACACATTTTAACAAAGGAGTAGAGTGGCCACGACGATATAGGTTATCGCCTATATGTAAGTAGCGAGCGATCCGTTTAGAGTCGCCCGCTGTGATTTGTTCCCCGAGCTCCTGTTTCCTCATCAAATCGCTCACCTCTTGTCTCCAATCAGCTTTGGGTGTGGTCAAATCGATTGTTAGAGTTTCCACAACGGGTTGGTCGTGTACCGACCTAATGACGGACGCTAGCTGCGTTTTTTCCTTTGCATGTGTTAATTTTGACAAAAGATCTGCTCTTGAATTTTGCTCCCTTGGGATATGGACAATGCAAACCTATGTAAAATCTTTGAGGAGGGCGGTTGCTTTGTGGAAGTAACGCAGCAGCTGATTGTCTTTGACCTGGTAGGTTCCGTTCATGTGTCCGACTACCAGCTGAGAATCCATCCTGCATTCTACAGCTGGGACTGCTAATTCTCTGGCCAGGGTTAGGCCAGCGATTAAGGCTTCATACTCGGCCTGGTTGTTGCTGGTTTGAAACCGGAAAGTGATGGCTTGTTCAATGATGAAACCGTTGGGCCCTTCAAGTACTACGCCCGCCCCGCCCCCTTTCTTGTCCGACGATCCATCTACATTAAGGAGCCATGTGGGCTCAGGGTCGTCCGGGATGGGGGTCAGGTCGACCACAAAATCCGCCAAGTGTTGCCCTTTGACGGATCCTCGGGGTTCAAATCGTAACCCGAATTCAGATAACTCTATCGACCATGACACCATTCTTACAGCTAGATCGGGTTTTCTGAGGATTTTAGCTATGGGGTGGTTGGTTCGAACGACCACCTGATGGCTCTGGAAGTATGGCCGAAGTCGACGCGAGGCTGTAAGTAAAGCCAAAACTACCTTTTCGATCTGTGAGTATCGCTCCTCTGCCCCCTACAATGTCCGGCTGATGAAATATATCAGCTTAAGGGTGGGGGCTTCTTGAGTCAAAGCGGCACTTACGGCATGATGAGACACCGCAATGTATAACTGTAAGTCGAACTGATCGGTTGGTCGCGCCATGATTGGAGGATGGGTGAGGATGTGTTTAACCGCCCCGAACGCTTTGTCGCAATCTTCGTTCCAAGGCTGAGTGACGCCCTTCTTCATATTTCTTAGAATTGGTTTGATGTGCTCAGCAAGCTTTGGGATGAAACGAGATAAAGCAGTCACTCGACCCACGAGCCTTTGTACCTCTTTAAGGTTTTTCGGATTTGGCATTTCCAGTATGGCTTTGCACTTATCCGGGTTGGCTTCGATACCCCTGCGAGTGAGCATAAACCCTAGAAACTTTCCAGCGGGCACCCCAAAAGTACATTTGGATGGATTCAGCCGCATGTTGTACTGACGCACCTGAAGAAACACTTCCGCTAGATCTTCCAGATGCTGGTCCATAGATCGGCTACGGATGACCATGTCGTCCACGTAGACGTCCATACACTTTCCAATTTGATGATGAAAGATTTTGTCCATGAGGCGTTGGTAAGTAACTCCTGCATTCTTCAGACCGAAAGGCATCACCTCATAGCAATAATTTGCACGTTCGGTTATGAAAGCTGTTTTGCCTTGGTCAGGCCGGTACATGGGTATTTGGTTATACCCCGAATAAGCATCAAGGAAACTCAACACTGTATGGCCGGAAGCTCCATCCACCAACCGGTCAATGCTAGGAAGCGGGTATGAGTCCTTTGGGCAGGCTTTATTCAAGTCTGTGAAATCGACACACATTCGCCACTGTCCATTTGGTTTTTTAACCATAACCACGTTGGATAATCACGTCGTGTATGTCGCTTCCCTAATGAAGCGAGCGTCCAACAATTTGCCGACCTCTGCTTGTACGGCCTCCCGCTTCTCTTCTCCGAGCCTCCTTCTTTTTTGAGCGACCGGGCGCGCTTCTTTAAAAATTGACAATTTATGTGTCATTATTTCTGGGTGGATGCCAGGCATATCTGCCGCTGCCCATGCGAACAGGTCAGCATTGGATTTTAGTACTCTGGTCAGTTTGCGTTCGTCGTTAGATTCCATACCAGCTCCAATACATGTAGCTTGCGAGGAATCTATTCCTAGCTAATAGGCCTTAACGTCGCCCTGCGGGTGCAGACGTTCGTCCAAGTCGGTTCTTGGATCTAATTCAATAGCGGCTGTTTCGGCTCCTCTTGTTTTCCTGGGTGGTATGAAAGGAGTGACTTTTAGCCCGGCCACATAACATTGTCTGGCTGTTCGTTGATCAGCTCTCACCGTACATATGGATCCTTCTTTTGTAGGGAATTTCATGGCCAAATGCGGCGTGGAAACTATAGCTCCAAACTCATTTAGACAAGGTCGTCCTAACAAAGCATTATATGAAGCGTTCGCCTCCACTAGCAAGAATCTGACTCTTAATTCTTTCGCCACGTCACCTGCCCCTAGTCGAGTTCGAAGGTCGAGATATCCTCGTGTGTCCACTCTTTCACCTGCAAAGCCTACGATTTGCTCGTTGAATGGGGCTATTAAATCTTCGGACAAATCCATTTTCAGGAAGGTTGCCCAGTATAGAATATTGACTGAGCTACCTTGATCTACAAGCACTTTTGTCACCTCATATCGGGCTATCTCAGCCGTGATGACCATGGGGTCGTCCTGCTCCGAATCGGGCGCGTGAAAATCTGCATCGGTAAAAGTAATGCTGGGAAATGATCGGGGTTGTCTGCCCACCATGTGCACCGATTTTAGGCTTCTTAGGTGTCTCTTTCGAGCCGATGCCGACGCTCCCCCTCCTGCAAAGCCTCCGGATATGGTGTCAATTCGTCCCCGAATGGTCCTTTCTCGTTGTGGTTGTCTGGAACGACTCCGCGATCGTCGCCTGGATTCTTCCTCCCTACGCGACGATCGTTCCGGACTTGGACGAGCGCTTTCTCTTCTTCGGGGAGTTGGGGCTCGGGACGCCCTGTCCTTTACGTACTCCTGCAAATATCCTGCCCGGATGAGTCTTTCTATTTCCTCCTTCACCATATGACACTCCTCGGTATCATGGCCCTGGTTTACGTGAAGCCTGCAAGTTTTGCTTTCGTCAGCGTTTTTTGGAGTGGCTTTTCGTCGCACGGTAAGCAACTCGGCCTGTAGAGCTTCTTCTAACACTTTGGCCCTGGGGGCATTTAGTGTGGTGTAGCGGTCATACTTGGACGTCCACCCCGCCTCCTTGCGAGGAGGTCCACCAACCTTATAATCACCTAACGGTCGTTTGGTTTCGCTCTTGGATCCAGTGCCAGGATTTTCTTATTGCTGTTTTTTCCTTGAGTTTCTGATATCCTCATTACGTACGAATTTAGCTATCGTTTCTTGGAGCTCTTCGATAGACTTTGGAGGATCGGCATATAGTTGTTCGGCAAAGTAGCCTGGCCTCAGACATGAAGGTAGGTTGCTTATTATAAATGTGTGACTGACATCTTTCACACGCCTAGCTGCTTCGTTGTATCTCAACATGAAAGCCCTCAAGGTTTCATCTTTCTCTTGTTTAGTGTTTACCAGTTCTGCGGGGGTCATGTCTTGTCTCCTGTTAGCGGCATACTGTTTGCGGAAAAGGGTTTTCACGGTAGCGAAGCAGTCAATCGAGTTTGGCGGAAGGGTGTGATACCATTCCAATGCTTCATCCTTGAGAGATAGCGAAAAAGCTCTGCATATTACAGGGTCGTTGTCTGTGTAGAATGCCATAGCACCTATAAAGTTTCGGAGATGGTTGTCAGGATCCGCGGAACCGTCATATCTGTCCAATGACGGCGGAGGCTTCTCCGGCATGTTGGTCTGCAAGATTGCCTCTGTAAAGGGCAGGAGGTTGGAGAGGCGTAGGGAAGCGGGTCCTTTTTTCCCTCCTGCACCCAATTCGGATGGCCCTCCATGATGGCTTCCCTCGTTGTCGTCCTGCCTGTTCGAGGTTGATGCTTCTGGTGGGGGTCGCTGCATCCTCAAGGCCGCGAGTTCCTCCGCTTGCCTGCGTTGAACCTCTTGCTGTTCCCGTATAACTTTGGCCTGCTCCTCTACTTGCGTTTGCAGCTGCCTAATCAATTCTAGAGTGCTGTTGTCTTCCATAGCTCCGGTGGTATTCTTTGGGTATACTAAATCTCGGGCCCCACGGTGGGCGCCAAATGTTTCGGTATAAATGTTGGGGGATCGAGATAATAACCTGTCTTTGCTGCTTCTATACGTATGGTTGCTCCGTTCTCCTATTGCGACACCACCTTAGCTCCTTTTGTTCACCGAGAGGGGGAGGTACCTGCGAGGATACTCCGACGCTCAAGTCAGTGTGTGTTTAAGAACCTTAGTTCTTCAGAGATAAATAATATCTAATATATTTTCTTAGTATTTCCCATGTAGAAAAAACCAACCTTCATCCTTTACCTTGTCATTCTATTTATAAGCTAACAAATAATTTTACCTGGAAAACCACTCAAAATATCCTAACCAATCCGTTCCCGAGATTTCGGTTGGTTGAAATATATAACTGCTCAAAATATCTTAACCAACGTGTTAATGAAATTTCGGTTGGTTTAAACATGCAACTGCTTGATCGTGGTTCCACATACTGGATCAGTGGGTTCCGATATTTATGGCGAGATCTTTGCAATCGCTATATTCGGTTATTTTGATTTGAGCTGGTTACTTTAACGGGAGTAACTATGTGAGCGCCTATTTATACTAGGAGCTCGTGACAAAACGATCGCTTGAGATCGCGCTTATTTCAAGACGATCGTTATTAGACGATCGCTTTTATTTCAAGACGATCGTCTAATGATGAATTTGTTTTCGGTCGATCACTTGAAGTTATGTTTGCTTCAAGACGATCACTTGGAACTGGGCTTGTTGTTAGACGCTCGCTTGAGATTTGCCTTTGGTCAGTCGATCAGTTTGAGATTCGCATTTAATAGCTCTTGTTCCAAAACGATCGTTCTCTACCTCCATTACTTCTTCTTGCGGGCGCACTCAAGGGATTATACTATACAAATCGGATCAAGGAATTCCTCCGGTATTTCTCCTAGAATAGCTTCAGCATCCATGGCCTCCGAAGCAGCAACTTTAGCTTTAGCACCAAGTTGAATAAATTCCTGTATAATTCCTGTATTGTTGAAGGACCAAAGAATAACATTTGCATCCTTAGAGAACCAAAATGATTGTTGAGTTGTGAAGAATGGGAACATATTGGGCCAAGCTTAAGCTGCTATGCATCTTAAGAGAACTCCTAACCACTGTCATATTAAGAACCAAATCTCCACAAAAGCCTAAGCTGTGGAGTAGGGCAAGAGAACGATGTCATATCTCCAAGTCATTTAAGCGGGCTTTCAACATCACCAGCACAAAAGTCAAAACTGTATCATTGGTCGTCCAAAATTGAAGTTATTCAAATTTCTCAGAGTAATGAAGATGTAAATATAACACTTTTAGAATCAATCCTACTACAAGAATGTTAGACTAAGCCTACAGATTACAGAGGATAGCATAGCATCCTTCCTGTCATAATTACTCACCACTAAAAAACTCATTCAAATGTTTTTGAAATATAATTGATGCCAACCTGTTTTAGTAAATGCTTTGGACGAAATTCATATTTCTCAGGATCCTTCAGACTAAGTGATTTTCTTTGCGGACCAACCAATTGCAGCAGGAAGTAATTGAGCATGCTAGCCACTCTCTCAACCTTGAAAAGGTGGGAAAATAAGATTAAACTTGCCATTAGAAGATGAAAATTTTAAAGGAACATCATAGTTAGGCCACAAACTATTTTATGAGATGATGAGATTCATAACCAGCCATGGTTCGAAAGAGAGAAAAAATACCATCTCAGGAAGTAGGAACGGAGCAGTAATCTGTTCTGAAGTAAATGCAAGCATGCTCACATCTTCGTTTGCCAACTTCATATCTATTCGAATAATCTATAAAAGTATCCAGCATTAAAATGATTAGATAAACAAGGAATAAAAAATTATATATTTAAACAAAAAGTCAACAGACATTTTCTTGAGAATGGAATAACCGGGTCCTCTCCTGCCTCTCTTGAACTGGTCGTTGCTCCCACTCAACTGTATCAGACATCTCAGCCTCCAATTCTTTTAGCTCAAGAATTTTTTTCAAACTTTCATCCAGAAGATAAATACTATCATTGATCAGAAAGTTCAAGAAATTCAGATAGACACCCTTTTCCTCCTCCTTAGCAATCTGGAAGAAAATTAGTTCCAGAACAAACTAGATAAGTTGAGCATGGTGTAAGACATAAAAATATTTAAATATCTTTCATTAGTTACCTGTCTCCAAGCATTTCGATGACTAGGGACTTGCCACAGGTATTCGAGGAGTTCCGCAATATTGTGGCGGATATTAAACTTGTCATAGAACTGTAACGGACAAGTGACAACCATAATAATCAGCACGGTCTTGTATTAAACCACCCCAAAAGGATAATGATTAAATACTGAAACCCATGATTTTTAACACATATATCAGATATCAAAATATTAATAATATAGGAAATATTAATAGGGTTAGGCATGATTAACTAAATTATACTAAACTATGGATTATCTATACTATTTTGCACTATAAAAACTAAACTACTTTTTATAAAAACTGAACTATACTTATTTGCAGTTCAGTTTAAAAAATCTGAACTTCTTTTATTAACAGTTTAGTTAACTACTTCAAACTATATACTTTATTTTACTTTTGCTTGTTTAATTGTTTTGCTCTTCTTCTGTTTTCAGCAACACAAACATAAGAAATAAAAGCACGGGTATATATATATATATATATATATATATATATATATATATATATATATATATATATATATATATATATATATATATATATATATATATATATATATATATATATATATATATATAATAAAGAAGTGATATAGATAAATAAATAAATGTTTTTTTTCAAGTCTCTTAAAAAGTTAACTATTATTATAATAATTATTAAAATAAAATGATATTAATAATTTATACTAAAATAATTATATATTTAAAAAAAACTAAATTTTATTATATTGTAATTATATGTCAAAAACTGGTAATTATTTTTATAACTTAATAAAATTAACTATAATTGTAAAAATAAAAAGATAAAAGTACTTATATATGTAAATAATTATAAAATATAATATTATATATATATATATATATATATATATATATATGAGAATTCAGAAAAAGGTGAGAAGAGAAGAAAGATGAGAACTTTTATATTAAACTAGATAATTGTCAAAATAAAAATATTTCGAATAACGCAAAACAGAGATAAACAGAGATATTTTTTAGAGATTAAGTTTTTAATCTATATAAAATAATATATAAACAAATTTATATTATTAAATTAAACTATATTTAATATGAGAATCAAATTTTAGACATTTTATATCTTTAAATTAATAATAAATAGTAATGATAAATAGTTATAGTTATTAATTTAATTTTAATAATATGATAAAATAGTACCTATAATATTTCATTAATTTTTTTAAATTTTTTATTATAATTATTTACTAATTCTAATTATATAGATTTATAATATAATTTTTTTTAAATGCTGTGATGTTATTGAATATTAATTTATTTGTTTGTCATTATTAAAAAGAATTAAATTGAACTAATTATTTTAACTCTATCGATGATTAGCCATTGACAGTTGTACTAGTGCAAAATCACATTTATTTATTAGAAAGCATAACGAATGAGATAGTGAAGGGAAGAGGTTGCAGGCATAACTATGCTTCCTTTAAGTTTAAAATAGTACAGTACAGTTTAAAGGAAAAAAAAAAAGTAGTTTAGTTCAGTTTAATTGAACTTATTTTTAGTTCAATTCAATTTAAACAAATTAATTTTTGGTTTAATATAGTTTTTAAGAGTATAATGCAGTACAATTCATTTTGCCCACCCTTAAATATTAACAGGGGCATAATATTAATCGTATAAAAAATTGGTGCAGTTTGAAATACAGCTCAGAAGTTCCTCTCACTGGCTAATCAATCACATGCATAGGATTTCAACGAAACATTATTATTTATCCATCTTAAGTCATCATAAAGTAAAAACAAAAACACTAACATAGTCCCCATTTTGACAATCAAGCTTAAGTTTCAACACAATCAAGAAGAGAGGTGAGATTTCCAAACAACTTGACTTTATTCTCTTTAACTTAATCTAGAAATTGAAAGCATTAGGGGAAAAATAGGTTGACCATGCGACCAATAGTCTTAAAATGCAGACTAACCTGTGTGTGAGAACCAGTGAACTCAATGTCAACATAAAGTTTAAGAAGATTCCTCACAAGATAATAATACAGTATTATTTTGTTAAGATAATATTGTTAAAACTTATCAGTATTATTTTGAAGTATAAAGTTCTATCATAAATTTATTCTTAAGAAACATTAAAAAATTTGAAAGAAAAAAAATATTCAAATTATCTCTAATCTTAAATCATAAATTGTATAAAATGATGGAACGAAATAATATCAATAATGCATGATAATAATTTAAAGTATCCATTAAAAAAAAGTAATAATACAGCAAGAACAAAGTTAGGGAAAAGAAAATGAGTGTACAAGAACAAAATTTTAGATAAGTTTAATTTAGCATAATTGTGATTATTATTTTCTAAGTGACTATGCTTTTATTTTAACCCTTTTTTATCTAATCTTTTTTCTATATTAATATTTTCTAAACTAAAATAACTATTTATAAAAAAAAGTATCTACAAAATAAATAAAAATTGTCTTTTATTGTAAAATTTATTTATATTTACTTTTATAATTATAATTTTATAATATCATAATATATTTGAATTTTTCAAATTAGTAAAAAAACAATCATTTAAATTATTTTTATTTTTGTTCTAAGTATGAAAAATTTTGTTATTGGATTAAAGGGAGCTTCTTCTTATACATTCATGTTTTCTTCATGACCCTCAACTTTTGTTATCCTTCCCATTTTGTCTCTTTAAATTATGTAAATTGAATTTTGAAATTCAATATTGTTCTTCAATAACGTTAACCTGATTTGGTAAACCGAGGTATTAGTGAATCGAAATATAAAATTTAGTGTTTGTTTTTTGGTGGTGTAATCATTGGACTTTAGAATCAATTGTGTATTTGGAAAAGGTAATTGGATTGTAAAATTTAGTGACCAATATCATATATAGAGATACACATTGGATTCTAAATTTTGGTGACTACATCACCAACAAACACATACTTGATTCTATATTTCGGTCCACTAATATCTTCTACCACAAAAATCCTGTTAACAATACCATATTTAGAAAATAATACCAGATTTCAAAATTTTGTTAACATTAAATGAATATTAAATTATGTATTCCGGTTAACAATAATTTGTATGTTAATGAACAAAAATAATTTCAAAATCTGAAACACTTTCAAGCAACACGAGTTCCAAATACCAGGCCAAGAAAAGAAGAACAAAGAAGATAAAGAAATTCTGAAAGAACTTATGTAATTTTTATATGTTTGCAACATCATTTACTAATAAGGTTATAAAAGTATGTCTAAAGGCATATGCATGTTCAGTGAGTTATATTTTTTTTTAATTTTTGTAAAAACAATATGTTTGTATTTTGGATTCCACAGTTAATACAAAGTTATATATATATATATATATATATATATATATATATATATAATAAATAAAAATTGTTTGTATCGTGGATCAATTTTACAAATACGTTTAATTTATTGAATTGTCTTATGTGAATATCAATCAAAAATTCATGTATTGGTTTCTAGCGATTGTATTTTTGTGTTTTTAGATTAAAATGGAATTGTGTAAATGGAGAAAAAAAGTAGTGTGAAGTAGAATGGTGAAGATGAAGATGATTAAAGTGAAAGTTGTTAGAAATATAAAGAGAAAAAAATATATATGCATGAAAATATAAATTGATAAAATAAATGAATGAAAGTTAGAAAAATTATTGACCCAGTTTGAAATTAAGTGAATAGGTTGTTTCTGAATTATTTTAAAACTTAAAAGAAATATTTATAATTACAATTTGCATGGTATCTATTCTTATGGGAGTAAACTCTATTGCTGTCAAAATGAGTTGTAATTCACAAGCTAACGTGTCTCACCACGGGTTTGAGCCGGGTTGGATTTGAAAAAAATGTAATTTTCTTATGCGGTGTCAAAATGAGTTGTAACCCGCGAGCCAACCCAGCTTATCAAGAGTTTGAGCTAGATTGAATTTGAAAAAAATGTAATTTTTTTATGCGAAGTAGTTTTTAATCCGGCTCACTTAGAACTCGGCTCACCGGATTGAACCTGTAGTGAGCCGGGTTGGCTCACCAACCCACATAATTTTATTTATTTATTTATTATTTTGTGTTTCAATATTATTAGTTAGCAATTATTTTATTACATTGTAGATGGTAATAAAAAAGAAATGTTTGAAGAGAGAAAAATATTATAGATTTATCTGTTTAAGACTCTAATATTATAAATGGAAGTGATAGAAAAATTATCAATATTAAAATTTTAATTATTCGCTTTTTGTACATATTTTGAGATTTGTATGATATTTTTTTAATTGTCTTTAGAATTTAACATTAGTAACGTTTATTTAGATTTAAAATAAAAAATTATAATTTTTTTATTTAAAAAAAAAAGTGAATTAAGTCGTTTAACCCGTAACTCAAATAAACTATATATTGTAAACTATATATTAGGGTTGCGACAGCCGATCTCACAGGATTTTGGAAGAAAGATCAATGGTGTACCAGGGGGAGCCGGGCGCCGTACGAAAGAAGCCGGGCGCCGTACGGAAGAACCATCCGGCTGTCCAATGACAGTCCGCCCAAGGGATATACCGGACCAGGGGAGCCGGGTACCATAGGGAAGAACCGTCCGGCTGTCCAATGACTGTCCGCCAAGGGACATACTGGAGCCCACTACAACCCGAACAATAATACCTGTATCCGCAAGAGCCGGACGCCGTACGGAAGAACCATATGGCCGGACGCCCACACCCGCCAAAACACTAATCAGCGTGATTTAAAGTAAAGTAGCCTGGTTTAAAGGTTCACGGTGAGTGGAAGATAGGTTATGTTACTGTGGGTCTCGACAAACCTTCCGCTCGGCCTCGACAAGTCAGTCTCGGCAAGGCGCGGTCGGACTCGACAATGGTCTCGACAAACCTTCCGCTCGGCCTCGACAAGTCGGTCTCGACAAGGCCTCGGCAAGTCAGTCTTGACAAGCCTTCCGCTCGGTCTCGACAAGGCTCACGCGGTCGGCTTCGACAAGTCTTCCGCTCGGCCTCGACAAGTCGGTCTCGACAAGGCGTTATGCGGTCGGACTCGACGAGTCTTCACCGATCAACCTTGATAATGATCCAATGCTCCCAGGAGTGATTGACAAATAATTGAAGAAGATAGTGGAGGGGTCCCCCGTTCACTTAAAGGAGTAGCAACTACGAGTGGTGGGTCCCTCCACCTCTGGTGCGCCAGCTATTACAAAACACTATCATTTTATTATCTTCGAGGTGGACTGTGCAGAAGGAGGGAATATTCCCTGAAATCAGATAAATAGAGAAGGTATACATCTATTCTGATTCAGATTGAATAAAAGAGGAAGAACCCTTTCTAACTTAGGCATCAGAGTTTTTCCATTGCAGGTCCACCCCCCGTTACACCAGATACTGACAGCAGGAAGAGAAGCAGGCAGAGGTGAAGGAAGATGCGCAGAACACAGGAGGAGTGTTTCAGGACTGTCACGGCAGGAGTCTTCCCGTTCCAGTTCGGCAGAAACAGGTCTCCACCCCTCGGGATTGCGAAGAGGAATCAAGAGTCTGAGTAGAAGATCAGATATCTGGAGAAATAGACAGGAAGACGTGGAGATTTGGACCAGCATAGCCCTACACATCCGAAACATTTTGGCGCCCACCGTGGGGCCGTGTGACTTCAGTTACCCAATGGTGACCACAAGAAGCATGGGCATGGACGATCCAGTTGACATGATCCGCGCATTGCACAAAAGATGGACGAGATGCAGCAGCGTCACGAAGACGAGTTGGCCGCCGTAAAAGCTGACTGCGAAGCCCGGATAGCCCGGGAGGTCGGACGAATAGACGGAGAGCAAGGGAAGGACAAGGGAAAGGCGGTGGCGGGGGAACGCCCGCCCACGGATACCGAATGTGATAGAACGTGGAGACCCACTGGGTCCAACTCGGAGGGAAGCAAGGTAAAGTCGGTACAGGCGGAGAGCGACGCCGAAGACGGACGGATGATAATTAAATCGGAGCCCTCGTCCACCCTGTTGCTCCCGTTTACCCAGAACATCATGAATGTTCAAATTTCGGAACGATTTGTGGCTCCACAGTTCAAAATCTACAACGGGACAACGGACCCTACAGCCCACATTCGGACATTCTCGAACGCCATGGCGTTCCGGACAGGCAATGATGCCATTTGGTGTCGAGCGTTCTCGCTCTCATTGGAAGAAGAGGCATTGGAGTGGTTCAACACCCTCCCTCCTAATTCAATAGAAAACTTTGCTGGATTAAAACAGTTATTCATTAAACAGTTTGCGGCCAGCAGCACCCAAGACTTGACCGTATTCGAATTAATGACCCTCAAGCAGGGGAAGGATGAAACGCTGCGAATGTTCATGGACAGATACCAGAAGACCGTCCGTCGTATAAAAAGCCTGACCCCAGAGCTCGCCCTTCACTATATCCTGCCGGCCCTGAAGCCGGGACCATTCAAGGATAGTGTCTGCCGGCGAGCACCTAAAACAATGGAGGAGCTGAGGGAGAGAGCAGCTGATGAAATAAGGGTGGAGGAGATGAAGCTCTCCTATAAGAAAGAAACTCAAGAACCCAGGGGAGAGAGGACAGACAGTAATAAACCCGTCTCTTCTGCGGGAAAAACGTTCGGTCCAAGGCCCCGGGAGCAGAAGAAAGGACCTCGCTTCCAACAATATACGCCCCTAAACGCCTCAAGGGAGAAAATTCTCAGAGAGGCCCTGAGTGCTGAACTAATAACGGAGCATGAGGGGCTCCCAACTTCGAAGAACGCTGACCGGAGCAGACATTGCTCCTACCACAAAAACATGGGTCACAGTACTGAAGAATGCTGGACCCTCAAAGACAAAATAGAGGAGCTTATCCGGGCGGGAAAGCTCAAGAAGTATGTCAAAGACGAGCACCCGCCGCCAACAACCGAACGACCTGCCCAGAGATCGGCTTACCGAAAGGATAAGCCGCGGAACCCAAGAGCGGAGCGACCCAGCTCAGAGAGGCGTCCGGGCCGAAGTCGTAGCCGCAGCCGGGAACGCCCCTTGAGGGGGCATATCAATACCATTTCTGGAGGATTTGCGGGAGGAGGATCGTCTTCCTCCGCCCGCAAGCGTCATGTTCGGGCCCTCCAGTCCGTCCATCTAGTCGACAAGCCGCGTCGCTCCATGCCGCCCATTACCTTCTCGGACGAGGACTTTCACGCTCCTGATCCCGACCAAGACGACCCTATGGTCATAACGGCAGAAATAGCACGGTACGGGATAAGCAAAGTTCTGGTTGACCAAGGAAGTTCGGTCAACATCCTTTACTGGAAGACTTTCCTGCAAATGGATATCTCAGAAGATCTGATAGTTCCCTACGATGGGCAAATAGTAGGGTTTGCAGGAGAGAGGGTTGATACAAGGGGGTACGTGGAGTTGAGGACGAGGTTGGGAACCCGACGGTCTAGCGAGGAGAAGAGGGTCCGGTACCTGCTGGTAGAGGCTAGCACACCATATAACGTACTAGTTGGAAGGCCTTGCTTGAACGCTTTTGGAGCGATTGTCTCTACCCCCCACCTCACGATGAAATACCCTTCCAAGAAGGGAACCATCTGTACAGTCCGGGCGGACCAGAAAACGGCACGAGAGTGCTACGCAGCGGGGTTAAAGTTGCACGTCCGCCCAGTTAAACGGCGGACGGCCGGCTTTGAGGTGGCCATGGCAGACCTCGACCCAAGGACGAACACCGAGGACCGTTTGGAACCTATGGGAGAAACCCAACCTATCTTGATAGGAAAGGAACCTACCCAGACCACCGTCATTGCCAGGGAGCTGAACCCTGAAATGGAAAAGGAGTTAAGGGTGCTCCTATGGAAGAACCGGGATCTGTTCGCATGGACGGCATCGGATATGCCGGGCATCCACCCCGCAGTGATGAGCCATAAGCTCTCACTTTTCCAGAATGCACGCCCCGTGGCCCAGAAAAAGCGAAGAATGGGTGAGGAAAAGCGTAAGGCTGTGGAAGAGGAGGTAGAGAAATTGAGGAGAGCTGGTTTCGTCCGGCCCGTCACTTATACTACATGGCTAGCTAACGTGGTCATGGTGAAGAAGGCCAGCGGGAAATGGCGCATGTGCACAGATTACACGGACCTGAACAAGGCCTGCCCGAAGGATTCGCATCCCTTACCCAGCATAGACGCCCTGGTGGACGGCGCCTCCGGACACCGGGTGTTGAGTTTCCTGGACGCATACTCCGGGTATAACCAGATACCCATGTATGGACCGGACATCGAAAAGACAGCATTCATCACGGAGAAGGCTAATTTCTGCTACGAGGTTATGCCGTTCGGCCTGAAGAATGCAGGGGCAACATATCAGCGCCTGATGGACAGAATCTTCCGCGATCAAATAGGCCGATGCATGGATGTATACGTGGATGACATGGTGGTCCGATCAGCAGATGGCGAGGGACACCTCAAGGACCTTGAGGAGGTTTTTCGCCAAGTAAGGAAATTCGGCATGCGTTTAAACCCCGCAAAGTGTACATTTGGGGTAGCAGCCGGAAAGTTTTTGGGCTTCATGCTGACCTCCAGGGGGATTGAGGCTAACCCGGACAAGTGCGACGCGGTATTACAAATGCAGAGTCCGGCCACCCTTAAGGAAGTGCAGAGACTGGTCGGACGCCTCACCGCCTTGTCTCGGTTCATCCCCAAGTTGGCGGAACGGATGAGGCCAGTCCTGCGTAAATTGAAAAGAGGGACCGGTCCGTCGTGGGACGACGAGTGCGAGCAAGCCTTCCGAAACGTAAAGACTATCCTTAGCAACCCGCCGGTCATGAACCGCCCGGTCCCGGGGGGAGATTTGCACATCTTCTTGGGAGTGTCCGAAACGGCCGTCAGCGCCGTATTGATGCAAGAACGGCCTCAGGCGAGGCTAATCTATTTCGTGAGCCGCACGCTCTCAGATGCAGAAACCCGGTACCAGCGGGTAGAGAAGGTGGCCCTGGCTTTATTGAACGCATCCCGGAGACTTCGTCCTTATTTTCAAAGTTATGAGGTGATAGTCCGGACAGACTTCCCAATCTCTAAAATCCTCAGAAAGCCGGATCTAGCTGGACGGATGGTGGCGTGGGCGGTAGAACTCTCAGAGTTCGGATTGCGCTATGAACCAAGGGGATCGGTTAAAGGCCAACATTTGGCGGACTTCGCGGCCGAGTTACCCCCATCCGGCCAAGGTGACTGGAATTTGTACGTAGATGGGGCGTCCGGCCGTTCGATCAGCGGGGCTGGCATCGTACTGGAAGGCCCCAATGGATTCTTGCTGGAGCACTCCTTAATATTCAAATTCAAAGTATCCAACAATCAGGCCGAGTACGAGGCCTTGGTGGCAGGCCTCGAGTTGGCAAAGGACATGGGGGCGAGGAGGATCACCTGCCGGACGGACTCTGAATTGGTTGTGGGCCAAATGAATGGCAATTTCCAAGTCAGAGAGGAGCGCCTTGTGCGGTACTACCAACGAGCAACGGAGCTTGCAAGAGCGTTCGACAAAGTGGACATACAGCATATCCCCAGAGAACAAAACACGAGGGCGGACATACTGTCTAAACTCAGTTCGGGAAAAGAAAAGGGACAGTTGACTACCGTCGTGCGGCAGGTTCTTCTTCAACCTTCAGTCGAATGCTCAGCGGTATCCGTTGGAGGACAAGACTGGCGTGCAGAAATCAGGGAGATCATGACCCGCCAGGACGAGGGGCGGACGGTAGGTCCGGGCGAAGCTAAGAAAGTCGCCCGTTATCTGGTCGTAGGGGATGACTTGTACCGAAGAGGATTCTCCTCCCCCCTCCTTAAATGCCTCGGGGATGAAGAGGCACGCTATGTCATGGATGAACTCCACAACGGCGTCTGTGGCTTCCACACGGGTTGGAGAACGTTAAAAGCCCGGCTACTGAGAGCCGGATATTACTGGCCTACCATGGAGGCAGATG
Source organism: Vigna nakashimae (assembly GCA_034642375.1). Classification (NCBI taxonomy): domain Eukaryota; kingdom Viridiplantae; phylum Streptophyta; class Magnoliopsida; order Fabales; family Fabaceae; genus Vigna; species Vigna nakashimae. The sequence continues at coordinate 46,098,315 of CM067765.1, read as the reverse complement.
CAAAAACGTTCGTCCAGAAGTGCCTCAATTGCCAAGCGCACGCCAACAACTCTCACCGGGCGCCACATGTTTTGAATCCAATATCATCCCCTTGGCCGTTCGCCCAATGGGGAATGGACATCGTAGGACCGTTTCCAGTGGGGCGAGCGCAAAAGAAGTTCCTTTTGGTAGCGGTGGATTACTTCACCAAGTGGGTGGAGGCCGAACCCTTGGCAACCATCACAGCCGCCCAAGTCCAGAAGTTCTGTTGGAAGTTGATATGTCGCTTCGGCCTCCCTCGATCCATCATCACGGACAACGGCCGGCAGTTTATTGACAAAAAGCTCGCCGAATTCTTCAAAGGACTAGGGATTAAGCACATCACAAGCTCTGTAGAACATCCCCAGACGAACGGTCAAGCCGAGGCAATGAACAAAACCATAGTTTCGGAACTTAAGCGGCGTTTGGGAGAAAGGAAGGGAGCATGGGTGGACGAACTGCCCGAGGTCCTATGGGCCTATAGGTGCACACCTCATGGAACCACCGGCGAAACCCCTTTCAACCTAACCTATGGTACTGATGCCATGTTACCGGTTGAGCTGGGCGAGCCTTCCCTAAGACGGCAAGTTGAAGACTTGAACCTCAACGACCAGGAGCTAAGGATTGAGTTGGACTCCCTGGACGAACGGCGAGACCGGGCGGCACTGAGGGCCGAAGCGTGTAAGCGAATGGTCGAAAGAAAGTACAACTCCAAGGTCCGGCCAAGAAGTTTTCAAGAGGGAGATCTTGTGTGGAGAAAGGCGGGCGATGCCCGCCGAAACCCGGCACATGGAAAACTCGCCGCCAAATGGGAGGGGCCGTTCAGGATAATGGAAGCCCTCGGAAACGGGGCATATAGGCTGGAACGCATGGACGGACATCCCATCACCAATACCTGGAACGCCACACACTTAAAGTTTTACTTTAGTTAATTTCAAATATTTGTTTTAATGCAATCCCATGATATTAGTTAAATTCAAATATCTATTTTCTCCTATGGAGCTAACTTCATCTTGTAGAAATTTAATAGAAAAAGGTATTCCAGCATAACACTCGGCTCGACCAAGCATGGCATTAAGGGACGGTCCGCCCTACCAAACTCCAAGCTGGCGAAAGTGTTCCAACGAGAACAACTCTCAGCTTGGTTGGGCGACCCAACGAAAGGACGGTCCGCCCTACCAAACGCCAAGCTGGCGAAAGAGTGTTCCAACGAGAACAACTCTCAGCTTGGTTGGGCGACCCAACGAAAGGACGGTCCGCCCTAACAAACGCCAAGCTGGCGAAAGAGTGTTCCAACGAGAACAACTCTCAGCTTGGTTGGGCGACCCAACGAAAAGATGGAAAACTAAAGCTAAACGCTACCGTCCACCCGGAAAATCCCCGCCATGACCGGACCATTAACTTAGAAGTTATCGTTGCAAGAAAAATGACATAATAAGGAAATGCACGGAACTAAAAGGATCACTGTGTATTAATCGTTCGCATCAAAAGACGTCCATATTTACAAAAGGACCGTCCGCCCAACCTCTGTACAATCCGAGACGTTGGACGGACGGCCACGAGAATACACATCAAAAAATAAAAAGAAAATAAATTCCTAACTATTCCCCCCGGCAGCAGCCTCCTGAGCCGGCTCATCCTCTTCAGCCGCCATCAGGTCCACCAGGACGCCATCCACAACATCCTTCTCAATGTCCACGCCGAGACTGTACGGGTCTTCGATGCCCGCCAAAAGAGTTACTTGGCGAAGGGCTTTATTGAAGCCTTCCTCATGTTCGAACATGACGGTCGACTCTAGCTCAGCAACCTTCTCCTTAGCCATGGCGAGATCCCGAGAAAGAGCCTCGTTCAGCTTGACGCGCTCTGCTTCGGCTTCCTTTAGGCGGGTCACATCCGCCTTGAGCTGGCGGTTTTCTTCCGCTGCACGCTCCAGCTCGCCCCGGGCGGCTGCCAAACCCTCGGCCGCCTCTTTCTTTGCCTTCTCAAGATCGGCCTCCAACTGCTCTATCTTCTTGTCATAGTCCTCTTGGTTGAGGACCATCTCCTCTAAGGTAGACTGGATGGAGGCCGCATTTTTCTTCTCTCTGTCAAGCTCGGCACGCAGCTCCGCCACCCCAGGGCGATCAGCAAACTCTTTTAAGTACCACGCCAAGGCGGATGTCCGAGTAGACATCTCCAACATGGCGTTAGTCAACTCCAACTCAGAGAGGGGCTCAATGAGCGCCCGTTGGGAGGAGCTCATATGGAACTTGGCCCGGCCACTCATGCTGAATTCCGGACTAAAGATACCGCCCGGTAGAGGGACGGCCGGGGCTTTCCCATGGTCCTTATCTTTGCTCTTTCGAGCTTTCTTTGAAGCCGACCGAGACGAAGACCCCTCCTTGTCTTTGCGCCCCTCCGTGGCGCACTCTTTCCGCTTGCGAGCTGAGAGGTCGGCAGAAGTAGGATCTGCTTGGGTGCCCGCCACCTCCGGTTGAGGGTTGGGAGGCGGCACCTGGACGCTGGAACCCCCAGTCTTATTGGCAGGGGGGGCTCCTCCCTTCTGGGTTAGACGCACTGTCGGCTGGCGTCCGCCTGAGGAAGCTCGTCCGGCAGGAGGAGGACGAGGTATATTAGGAACGCTGGTCGGCCGGGCGGTCGACGAGCTGGCCCCGGACTTCTTCCGGACGGCAATGAAGCTGGATTTGCGGGGGCCCGGAGTCGTCATAAGTTCTGCAGAAGATAAACCAATTCAGAAAAATTTAACGTCAGTATACGAAAAATAAACATGCCCAAAATGACAATCATACCAAATGCCTTTGGTCCACAATCCTCAAGACTAAGGCATTCGACCAAATGACGGGCGGAAATCCGGCGGGGAAGGGCGTTAATGGTGCGCACGGCCTCCAGGTCGGGTGCTGTTAAGGCCCCTATAGAAGTCGCCTTTATTCGTCGGGGCTCCCTCGTCCAGTAAAATGGGAACAACGTCCGCCTTTCCTCATCAGAAAACTCGTGGAGGCCGGCTTTATCAACAATTATTTTGAAGTAATGTTGTTTGAAATTTTTGAAAGAATCAGAGAAGGGGCGGAATAGGGTTCTGTCCCGAACTGATGTGAAGGACACCCAGCCGCCAGAGCGAGAAGGGCGAACTTCGAAATAATGAAAGAAGACCGGGATAGTGGGAGTGACACCCACGGCTAAACACATCGCCAGGAATGCCTGCACGGCCGCCCAAGAGTTGGGATGCAGCTGCGTGGGAGCCACATTGACTTCCCGAAGAATGGCCGTTTGAAATTTTGTAAAGGGTACCCGGATATGTAGATGGGTGAAGAAGGTCACATACATGAAGAAGAAATCAAACGGACTAGACCGCCCATCATGAAAAACCCTCTCGTTCAACAAAGTCACCCCGGCACGGATTAATTTCGAGTCCTCCTCATCCCGGACGATATGGGTGTGCCGGACCCTCCATTCTAACTCCTTGCGGAGAGCATAGCAGGAAGCATAACGGCTAGGAATGAGGGGAGCCAACTCTGATACCACCCTCCCTTGACCATCCGGCTCGAAAGGAGATCCGACTACACGAACACCACCCTTAAGCAGGAATAAAGGAACCCCATGGAAGACCCGGTCGTCCGTCAAGACAGGTGCCTCTAGGTCCGCCCCAGCAGACCTAGCCGCCTCCTCCACAAAATGAGATGAAACTGAGCTACGAGAATCGCCGCTGTCGCCCCCCGCCGACCCTTCCCGGATTCCGCCCGACGACCCAGAACCAGACTCAATGGATACAGATGCCATTTATTACCTGAGGGAAAAACAATTTGAAATCCTGAGTAATGACGATAAGTGAAAATGACCTCGTCTAATCCGCTATTTATAGGAAAAATTTAGTAACCGTTGGGTGCGTCCCAGCCGTCCAGATCTAGCACGACCAACGCTCCGGATTTGACGACGCTTCGCCTACCATCAACGAGAACGAGCCACGTGTTTTCCCGCCTAAAAACCAAAATTCAAAAAGCCTATTGGATTTAGCCCAACTGCGGATTCCTGGCCCAACTCACGCCGTACTCAAAAATCCTACGTGCACTACGTACACTAGGACTTGGGGGGCTTGTGTACCAGGGGGAGCCGGGCGCCGTACGAAAGAAGCCGGGCGCCGTACGGAAGAACCATCCGGCTGTCCAATGACAGTCCGCCCAAGGGATATACCGGACCAGGGGAGCCGGGTACCATAGGGAAGAACCGTCCGGCTGTCCAATGACTGTCCGCCAAGGGACATACTGGAGCCCACTACAACCCGAACAATAATACCTGTATCCGCAAGAGCCGGACGCCGTACGGAAGAACCATATGGCCGGACGCCCACACCCGCCAAAACACTAATCAGCGTGATTTAAAGTAAAGTAGCCTGGTTTAAAGGTTCACGGTGAGTGGAAGATAGGTTATGTTACTGTGGGTCTCGACAAACCTTCCGCTCGGCCTCGACAAGTCAGTCTCGGCAAGGCGCGGTCGGACTCGACAATGGTCTCGACAAACCTTCCGCTCGGCCTCGACAAGTCGGTCTCGACAAGGCCTCGGCAAGTCAGTCTTGACAAGCCTTCCGCTCAGTCTCGACAAGGCTCACGCGGTCGGCTTCGACAAGTCTTCCGCTCGGCCTCGACAAGTCGGTCTCGACAAGGCGTTATGCGGTCGGACTCGACGAGTCTTCACCGATCAACCTTGATAATGATCCAATGCTCCCAGGAGTGATTGACAAATAATTGAAGAAGATAGTGGAGGGGTCCCCCGTTCACTTAAAGGAGTAGCAACTACGAGTGGTGGGTCCCTCCACCTCTGGTGCGCCAGCTATTACAAAACACTATCATTTTATTATCTTCGAGGTGGACTGTGCAGAAGGAGGGAATATTCCTTGAAATCAGATAAATAGAGAAGGTATACATCTATTCTGATTCAGATTGAATAAAAGAGGAAGAACCCTTTCTAACTTAGGCATCGGAGTTTTTCCATTGCAGGTCCACCCCCCGTTACACCAGATACTGACAGCAGGAAGAGAAGCAGGCAGAGGTGAAGGAAGATGCGCAGAACACAGGAGGAGTGTTTCAGGACTGTCACGGCAGGAGTCTTCCCGTTCCAGTTCGGCAGAAACAGGTCTCCACCCCTCGGGATTGCGAAGAGGAATCAAGAGTCTGAGTAGAAGATCAGATATCTGGAGAAATAGACAGGAAGACGTGGAGATTTGGACCAGCATAGCCCTACACATCCGAAACAAATGGCAATTTCTTCTGGTAGAATACTCCTTGATGAACTCATACTGGAAATTCTGTCATGGCTTCCTGTGACGAGTCTCATGCGATTCAGGTGCGTTTCAAAGACATGGAAATTTCTTATATCCGATCCTTACTTGGTGAAATTGCACCTTGAAAGGTCTTTCAGAAACCCACAAATCCTCTTACTGACGACACAGAAATTCAAGAGTCAATGTTTCTCTGCTCGTTTATGCTATCTACCTTGTTTAATCCAAAAGCCTGCACGCTCTTCTTGTGGTCGTATCTTGCGATGCCCCAAACCCTATAAATATTTATTGGGTTCTTGCAATGGTTTGCTTTCTCTACATCACTCTCTTTCCACAAAGGAGTATGTAGAGCACTGGGTCTGCTTTTGGAACCCTGCCACCAAAATTTGCTCCAAACCTTCACCAAGACTGCGTCTCGGCACTGATGTTCGCCATGATATGAATTTTGGGTTTGGGTACGATGATAGGAGGGAAGTTACAAGGTGGTAGCAATGGTTGTGAAATTTCGTACACGTCAAACGAGTGTGTGGGTTTACTCCATGAGTGACGTATGTTGGAGACGTTCTTTAATGACCTATCCGATGACTTTTTTCACTCTTGACAGTAATGGATACTCTCTGAATGGCACTGTTAACTGGATAGGAGCTTCTTTGGGAGAATCGAGAACTAAGAAGCTACAAATATTTTCCTATGATCTAAATAACGATACTTTCAGATGTTTGTCGGTGCCTGAATTCGTCCCCATAGATTTTGCTTTTCTTTCTATGGGAGTTTTCAATGGTTGTCTTTGTGTTTCTTTAGAGAAAGGGAAGACAGTCTTTGTTGTATTGGCATTGAAGGACGTTCGAGACGAAAGATCTTGGAGTCGATTGGTGAGTGTAAGTTATGAAACTCTGAATATCTCTCCTTATTACTATAAGGTGCGGAATTTGTGCATGTGGGGTGATCTTCTGTTTGTCGCATATTCAAATGGGGGTGCTTCCAATATCATTATCTCTAATTTGAAGGAGAATAAAGTAGAACGTACTCAAACTTACTACAAGAAATTTCTCTATTACATCTTCTCGTGTCACTATGTTCCAAGCTTGATTTTGCCTATTTGAGACATTTATTTATGTTAAATTAAGGTAGTGGTTTCAGAACTTTTTCAAAGGTATGGACATAATTTTGGTATTTCCTTAGTTTGATTTGTTCCATGATTGTTTCACTATTAATAAAATTTCGTTTCTGCATTGATTTTGGCTGAAAAAAATTAAACTTATGTACATTGTCAAAATTGTTTCCAGTGAGCTAGAATTTTCTAATCCAAGGTTCAAAATTGTCATGGTGTTTCTGTCTTATTTGTGTAAATGGAGAAGAAAAGGAGTGAAAGTAGAATGGTGAAGTTGATAATGAAGATTATTAAAGTGAAAGTGCTTGAGAAACCAGATATGTAATTTATCTTTTGATTTTATCTAACCGATGTCTTTCTTATTGCATTTCTTGAATTCTAAATCATTTTTTAATTTCCACTATGTTGACTTTATTTTAATTTCCTATATATGTAACGCTTATTTTCTTAACTTTGTCCTTAATATCTTCATCTTTTGATGCAGATACTTGCCTTATTCTTTTTACGTATTTATTCCTCTATCTTTTGATGTCCTTATAACAAAAATGTTATGTTATGGATATTATGTTTAAGATGATATTATTTAAAAATGTATTTCAACCTTAAATAAATATGTTGATATGGTCAATCATCATTGTATTATTTTTTTAAAAAATTTTGTTTGACAATATGTTTCAACACCAATCCGTTAAGATAATATATTGTTAAAATTTATCAGTGTTATCTATTTTGGAGATTAAAGTTCTACTATAATTTTATTCTTAAAGAAAATTAAAAACTTTGAAAGAAAAAAAAATTCAAATTATCTCTTATCTTAAATCATAAATTGTATGAAACTACAGCAAGAACAAAGTTAGGGAAAAGAAAATGAGTGTGCAACAGAGTCTTCAAGCAAAGTTGACCGATTTCAAGAAATACAATTATAACATTTTAATAATTTTGTCTCAACAATCTTCAAAAGTTGATTGTAACTCATTTAGAACACACTACAATACAGTCAAAGCCCTCAGAATAATTGTGATTATTATTTCACTATAAGAAAATTCTTAAATAATAATCAATTTTAATAACTAAAAATATCTTTAGAGATTAACTTAAAAATTAATTTTTCAATTAAAGATTAATTCTTTTGATAATCAAAATTTTAATAATTAATGATAATAATTAATTAGAAACTAATTTATAATAAAAACTACTTTAACTATAAATTTAAATAGTTATTATAATATTTTGAAACTATTTTAATTATTAATAATTTTTAGTTTATAAATTTATCATTATAGTCATTAATTATTTTTTATCAATAAAATTAGTTATTATTTAAGAATTTTCTTTATAAATAAAATTTTTCCACAATTGAAAACTTTGACTCAAATTTTCAGTAATTTTCTAAAACTCCACTAATGTAGAATTTATCTCTACCAGGTGTATGGTTAAGAAGAGTGGGTGAGTTGATATATTCAGTAATTTAGGCATAAAATCTTTTCGTATAAATTCTTTTTATAGTAATATAAAACGAGATTAAAGATTCATTAAATATGATAAAAGGGCTTCTAATAACCTAAAGGATATATTTCCAATTTTATAGTATAATTAGATGTCAAAATTATGAAAAAAAAACTTTTTTGTTGAATGTGTTAATTAGTTTTTTTTTTACATTAATTAAATTTCAAATAAAATGAAATAAAAAGGTTAAAATTTCTAATTTATTCAATTTCTAAGTGTAAAAGTTGGCATGTTCTTAACTAGTAAATTAAGTTGAGCAAACTAAAAAAAAAAAGGAAGATGTAAGCTTTTCAATTATGGTGACTATATTTTTACCTTAAAAAGAAAATGACGATTATCATTAATACTAAGTCACGCATTTTCGCTTTGACTACGGGTTTTGAGGAATTCTTCGTTACCTTTTCTATAGCAATAATTTTTTTAACCTTAAAAAAATGTTTGAAATATTAACGTCTTAATTATTAAATAAACACACAAATATTATTGTATTAATGTCGATTACACACGAGAAGGAGTGATGTTTTAAAAAAAAAATGTGACGATGTTACGTATGCATACACTTTTATTTAAGTAATTTAAAATTTAATTATCATGTATATTAATTTTAAATTTAATATTTTTTAATACATATTTATTTATATAATTTATTTATTTTATATTTTTTCCTTTTAAACATGATATATTATTTTAAATGTTTAAAGTTTTAGCTTTCAAGTTATCATATAAATTAGTTAGTTTATAAGAGAATAAAGAAGTTGGAAAAATACATACCCATTTTTTAAAGATATAAGATATTATATTAAATTTCTTTTACATTAAAAATAATACATGAGTTTTTGAATATTTTATTTTTTTACAATTAAAATAATGAATATAATTAAAAAAATGAGTTAAATATATTTTTGTCTCTCAACTTTTAATAAAAATTGAAATTAGTTTTTTTCAAAATTTAATTTAATTTAATCTCAAAATTTTTGTAAACCATGAAGTTAATTATTTTAACTAAATTTTTATTAAATTTATTGACGTTTTAAAAAATTTGAATTTAGTAATCGCTATTTTGACATATTTTTATATAAAACTGACAATTTTTTTTTCTTTTTTATTTTTTCATTATAATGATAGTTTCTTAAATAGTTTTAAATATTTGTAAAAATCAAATATATTTTGAATATTTTATATTAAACTGGCAGATTTTTTTATCTTTTTTTTTGCCTTATAATTATAGTTTCTTAAATAGTTTTAAATATTTAAAACAACCAAATATATTTTGAGTCTTTTATATAAAACTGACAGATTTTTTTTCTCTTTTAATTTTTTCATTATAGTTATAGTTTCTTAAATAGTTTTAAATATTTATAACAACCAAATATATTTTAAAATATTAAATTATAAAAAAAATAATTAAAAAAGATATTATAATAAAAAATTAAAATAAACTTTAATTCAAGCATTTCAGAGGAACAGATTCAAGCATGGTATCTATTCTTATATGTTGGGGTTGCCACAGCCGATCTCACATGATTTTGAAAGAAAGACCGATGACGATTTCTTCTGCTGGAATACTCCCTCATGAAATCATACTGGAAATTGTGTCATGGCTTCCTGTGACGAGTCTCGTGCGATTCAGGTGCTTTTCAAAGACATGGAAATTTCTTATATCCGATCCTTACTTGGTGAAATTGCACCTTGAAAGGTCTTCCAGAAACCCACAAATCCTCTTACTGGCCAGACAGAGATACAAGAGTCAATGTTTCATGGCTCGTTTACGCTCTTTACCTTGTTTAATCCAAAAGCCTGCACCATCTTCTTGTGGTCGTATCTTGCGATGTCCCAAACCCTATAAATATTTATTCGGTTCTTGCAATGGTTTGCTTTCTCTACATCACTCTCTTTCAACAAATGAGTGTGAAGAGCACTGGGTCTGCTTTTGGAACCCCGCCACCAAGATTTGCTCCAGACCTTCACCAAGCTTGCGTCTTAATTATGGCATTGGTGTTCAATATGATATAAATTTTGGGTTTGGGTACGATGATCGGAGGGACAGTTACAAGGTGGTGGCAATGGTTTTGGATTGCAGTACACAACGAACGAGTGTGTGGGTTTACTGCATGGGTGACGTATGCTGGAGACGTACTATAACGACCTCTCCAGCTTTTCTCACTTTTGAAAATAATGGATACTCTCTGAATGGTACTGTTAACTGGATAGGATATTCTTTTGAAGAATCGAAATTTGAGGAGCCACAAATATTTTTGTACGATCTAAAGAACGATAGTTGCAGATATTTGTTGGTGCCTGAAACTAAAGCTTCTGATTTTACTTCTATGTGAGTTTTGAATGGTTGTCTCTGTGTTTCTTTTGATGAACGGATGACAGTCTTTGTTGTATTGACATTGAAGGACGTTCGAGAGGAAAGATCTTGGAGTCGGTTGGTGAGTGTAAGTTATGAAATTCTGAATATCTCTCCTTATTACGATTTCCTGCGGATTTTGTGCATGTGGGGTGATCTTCTGTTTCTCGCATATTCAGAGATTGGGGCTTATAATATCATTATCTTTAATTTGAAGGAGAATAAGGTAGAACGTACTGAAGGTTACTACAACAAAGTTTTCAGTCTCATCTTCTCGTGTCACTATGCTCCAAGCTTGATTTTGCCTATTTGAGACATTTATTTATGTTCAATTATGGTAGTGGTTTCAGAATTTATTTATTTTGATTTTCTCTGTAACCATTATTTTCTTAACCTTTTGTTTATTATAAACACAGCAGATAGCGTCACCACTACCACTGCTAAGAAATTAGTCTCCTACTCTTTATTTAATTAACTTTATTTATTTACTCTTTTTTTTTCTGAAACCCTAAATCCCCACCACCCCAAGTCTCCCACTCTCTGTTTTAGTTTTCAGATCCGTTTGTTTCTCATCCCCTACTCTCACTTCCAAATCTGTTTCTTCTCATCCCCCGACTCTCACTTTCTCTCCTTCTCCATATCCGTTTGCACTTCTTCTCCATTTTTGTTTTGGTTCATAGTGCAGTGGCTTTCGTGGTGCAGTGGTCATTCGACGGGTAATGTGGTTGTGTGTGTGGAGGTGCATTCTTATAAGAGAACCATTAATAGTACGTTAATGAAGTAGGTGGATGTGGGTGAAAATTTACTACGGTAAAAAAATATTATTGAAGGGACAAAAAAGATATGGAGAGGTGTAGGGAACATTTGGTGGTGATGGAGGGAGCAATATTCTTGAAAGAAATACAATTATAACATTTTAAAAATTTTGTCTCAACAATCCTCAAATTTATGATAAAGTGATATCTTTTAGAGAAAATAAGATCTTGTAACTCATTTAGAACACACTATAATACAATCAAAGAGTCGTATGATAATTGATCTATGATTGATTTAAGAACAAAATTTTAGATGCAAGTTTAATTTAGCATAATTGTGATTATTAATTATTTCACTATAAGAAATTTTTTAAATAATAATCAATTTTAATAACTAAAAATATATTTAGAGATTAAATTAAAAATTAATTTTTCAATTAAAGATTAATTCTTTTGATAATCAAAACTTTAATAATTAATTTAGAAACTAATTTATAATAAAAAAAATATTTTAATTATAAATTTACATAGTAATTATAATTTTTTAAAACTATTTTAATTATAAATATTTTTTAGTTTATAAATTTATCATTATAGTCATTAAATATTTTTTATCACTAAAATTAGTCATTAAAATGTATCATTATAGTCATCAATCCTCAACTGCACACATACAACCAGAAGAGTGCCATATTCATAACCCAACTCATTTTCCTGTTTATATTGTGCATAAAATAGAAACTAAAAAGACTATTCACATAAAACAACCATAGTTTATTTCGAAAGAAAAAAAAAATAATAGTCATTCAAACAGAAATTAGATGAAACAATTATGTGGTCCACATTACACAATTCAAAGCATCTAGTAATAAAGGGGTGCAGGAAGTAAAAGCCCTCCATAAGATGTAAGAAGTAAAACCCTTGTTTAATTTAACTATGTTATGAAAAAAAATGTATTGGCCCAAAGTAGCTTTTATATTTGGATTACACTTTCAAAATTGGTTTTACATTAACAAATATTTTAAGTTCATACTTTCAACATTAGTTATCATTACCATTATAATGTATAACTGTCAACTACATCCGTTTTAAACCAATGTTGAAAGGTGCAAAGTAATGATTTTAAATAAGTTTTTTTTTATATAGTTGAAAAATATTTAAAGACTTAATAAACAATTTTCAAACGATTTATTGAATAATTTATAAGAAAATTATATTATATTGGTAAAAAAATATAAAGAAAAAATAGAAATGCAGTGAGTAATGATATTTTTGGATTTTTTGAGTATTGGTTGAAGAATAAGATACACTAAAATTAGATAAGCACCTTTTATGAGTTTTTTTTTTTTTGTAAAACTTTCTTTTTTAGTAGTAGGTCTTATATTATTTTAAGAAAATAACAAAACATTTAAGTAACTTAAAAATGATATAATTTGATATGTTATACTTGAAAAATATTACATTATAAAATTTGAAATGTTACATAATATAACTTTGCAAAATCTTAGATTCTATTACTTTGAAATTCAAATCCAACCCCATGTAGAATTGGAGATCTTGTGTATGAGAAGGAATGGGAAATGGAGGATTGAAAAGGATGGGTTAGATTTTTCACATATATATAAATAAAATATTTAGGATAAATGATTGATATTGGTTCACTATAGATAGTATTAACATATTTCATTAATTTTGTTTGAATTTTGTTAATGATTAAGTAAGTTTTTAATTTTTAATAATTGTGATGTTTGTTTATTATACAAACAATTAATGTTAACATACAATTATCCTGAAAGAAACTTATATTTTTTTATTTGTAAATATAAATTTTTTAAGGCTAATTATATTGACGTTATTTTTTTTTCTTTAATAAATTGACTCTAGTAAATGATTTCAAATAAAAGTAAGTTTTTTTAATTTTATAAAACATAACAGATACTAAATATCAATGGACACTAGTATTTAATCTTTGTATTCTTTCATTATAAATTAATTTGAGAGTTTAATGGATTAAGAACAAAAAAAAATAAATTGAATCTGAAATCAAGAAATCAAATGCATTCAAGAGCTGAAATATGAAATTTCTAGAAGACAAAAATTGTATAAAATTAAAGTGCAATTATTAAAGAACAAGAACATTAAAAAGTAAGAACAGTAAAAAGCAAGAAATTTAAATTGCAAGATCAATAAAGAAATTACTGAAAATGTAAACAATTTAATCACAAATTCAGGAACAAAACAAATTGAAAATATTTTGATTTTAACTTGATATTTATCGTGTGAGTTAATTCCTTTGATAACTGAAAAAATGTGGTAGTAGTAAAAAGAACGAAAAGGCAAAAAAAAAAAAACTAAAAGAAGAATAAAAGAAAAAAAAATTAAAACTCTAAAGTTTTACAAATGATTTCCGTATATAGTTTTTAGCACATTAGAGGTTTTATATAACCTCTTAAATATGAAGTTAAAGCGGATCTCATATGATCTATAATATAATTTTTAAGTCCGATTACAAAAGTTAAGCTAAAAATGAAAATAAATTATTTTGTCGGGCTTTCTTTACAATTTTTTTTAAATCTGTCTTAATTTCTAATATAAAATAAAAGGGGAATTCAACTCCAAAGTATATATCCAAATTAAAGCCCTGAAATAATGTAATCCAACAAAACTAAAATCAACCAAAAATTATATAAATTAAAAATGCAAAAATTAAAACAAATATATATCAAATAATCCAATTTATTACCAAAAAGTGAAAATAAGCTAAAAACAAAAAGTAAAACATTTGAAAAGTACAACCATTATGTGAAAGAAAAATTAACATAACATACAAGAAGTAGTGCATCACAGAATGCCTAAGCATCATCATTAACACCGGCCCATCTCCAAATTTTCATTTCCATCACTACTAATATAACTCAACTGCAAGCCTAGAATAACCAAACATCCTACATCTCACATGCAACCACTAGATTTGTATACAGCTAGTAGTCATTTATTCATAAAAAAAATATTAGCATCCCTCTAGCAGTATAGAGTACACAATACTATCACAAAAGCAAAAAAAAACAAGGAACATTATAGAAAGTTAAACTCAGACCATAACTCTTCCTTCCCCAAACTTTCAAAATTAAAAAAAAAAATCATCTCTGATAAAGTTATAGGTGTGCACCCTCGTTACTTTTATCTAGTTAGCTCCACTCATTCTATTATCCAAACTTAAAAAGGCATGATAAGTCATATCACATAGAAGTCACTTGTGATGGCCCTCACTCCTCATACAACAAAATCATGGCCAAATACAATACAACATGTCATTCACAAGGTTAGTCGTTAACGCTTATGTCCAAAACCGGCACATAGACTATGATTTTTTGTCCCTTTCACCACATAACTCATCCTTCTCTACTTCAGACAGGAGAGTTATTAAAGTATCAGGATGACAACCAACAATAGGACTGTCAACATCATTGTGTAAATACCATGCCATTATAGAATCTCTCCACGAGATTCATATCATGTCCATATTCATCAACTCATACCATGCCACTACAAAATCTCTCTGCAATACTTATACCATGTTCAAATGCATAAATTCATATCCAACATAATAGAATACATTCATCACAAAATTCATACCAATTGAATATATACAAAATAACTTAACAGTACATAATTTGTTTGATAAGAATTAAGTATAAAGTCTTTCCTAGTCAAAGTGTTCCTTAACTTGTTTTTAATAAATTTCTTACTTACCATATTCAAAATAACAACACATAATATTAACATAGAAATTCAAATATGAATAATCATACAACAAGCATATAGATTTTTCATTAACAGTATTCACACATAATTTCTAGACATGAATAGTTATACAACAATATTAATTCATAATATAAAAACTTAAAAAAAATTTCTTGATCAGAGATTATTCTTGAAAAACTTCCAAAATCTCCGCTCTAAAATTCTTCCTACTGTGAAATCATCCTCATCTTTCTTTTTCATAGATTTTTCTCTACTTCTTTATAGGCCACTGCTCCTGTTTGAATTTCTTTTACTATTATTTTAGTTAAAAATAGTATTTTAATCACCTAAAGCTATTTTCTCTTCTTCCTTCGTCAGTCACCACGCAAAGGAGTTTTATCATATTTTCAATTTTGGTTCTTTTAAATTTAATTTTTTTTATTTTTTGTAGAAATACATTTTTCAAAAGTCTGAACCCATGCCTCTAAAATGACCATAACTTTTTGTTTAACTTTCAAAAATTTTCTTATTAATCATATTTTCTATCCATAAATTTTTTACTACTAATAATAATATTAAAAAAAATTACTACTATTAATATGAACATTTTCATAGACTTTACAATTAAAGATTCATTAAATATGATAAAAGGGCTTCTAATAACTCAAAGGATATTTTCAATTTTATAGTTCAATTAAGATGTCAAAATTATGAAAAATAAATAAAAATTTTGTTGAATGTGTTTTTTTATATTTTCTTTCACATTAATTTAAATTTCAAATAAAATGAAATAAAAAGGTTAAAATTTCTAATTTATTCAATTTCTAAGTGTAAAAGTTGGCATGTTCTTAACAAATTAAGTTGATCAAACTAAAAATGCAAGCTTTTCAAATATGGTGAGGAAATTTTTACCTTAAAAAAATGACGATTAATTAAATATATTTTTACCTCTTAATTTTTAATAAAAATTAAAATTAGTTTTTTTTTTGAAATTTTAATTTAATAATTTTCGAAATACGTACTAATTTTTTAAAGATATAAGATATTATATTAAGTTTCTTTGTCATTAAAAAAATACACGAGTTTTTGCATATTCTATTTTTTTACAATAAAAATAATGAATGTAATTAAAAAATGAATTAAATATATTTTTTTCATTGAAATTAGTTTGTTTTCAAAATTTTAGTTTAATTTAATCTCCCAAGTTTTGTAAACCATGAAGTTAATTATTTTAACTAATTTTTTATTAAATATATTGACGTTTTAAAAAATTTGAATTTAGTAATCGCTTATTTTGACATATTTTATATAAAACTGACAGTTTTTTTCATTATAATGATAGGTTCTTAAATAATTTTAAATATTTATAACAACCAAATATATTTTGAATATTTTATATAAAACTGACAGATTTTTTTTTTCTTTTTTTATTTTTTCATTATAATAATGATAGTTTCTTATATTTATAACAACCAAATATATATCGAATATTTTATACAAAACTGAAAGATTTTTTTTTTCTCTTTTTATTTTTTCATTATAGTTATAGTTTCTTAAATAATTTTAAATATTTAAAAAAACAAAATATATTTTAAAGATATTAAATTATTTAAAAGATAATTAAAAAATATTATATTATAATAAAAAAATTAAAATAAAACCTAATTCAATTTCTATATAAAAACATTTAGAAAACACAATTTATAAGCAACAAATAACTGAATAGCTTATTCTTTATTAGTCTCTCTAGTAATTAACTCTCAAGAGAAACAATTACTAGGATTGTGGAAGGAAGATGGCGATAGCGAATTCTTCCACTAGAATACTCCGTGATCGTGATGACCTGATATTGGAAATTCTGTCACGGCTTCCTGTAGAGAGTCTCATGCGATTTAGGTGCGTTTCAAAGACATGGAATTCCATCATCCTCAATCCCGATTTGGTGAAATCGCATCTTAAAAAGTCCTCCAAAAACCCACAAATTCTCTTACTGGAGAAAAAGATAGAAGAGAGGCAATGTTTCTCTGCTGTTTTAAGCTCTTTACCTTGCTTAATCCAAAACCCTACTTCCTCTTCCGCCGGTCGTATCTTACGCTGCCCCAAACCCTATAAATATTTATTCGGTTCTTGCAACGGTTTGCTTTCCCTACATTGTTCTCTTTCCACGTATGAGTGTGAAGAGCACATGGTCTGCTTTTTGAACCCTGCCACCAAGACTTGCTCCTTACCATCACCAAGCTTGCGTCTCAATTACGGCATTGGTGTTCAATATGATATGAATTTTGGGTTTGGGTACGATGATTGGAGGGACAGTTACAAGGTGGTGGCAATGGTTTTGGATTGGAGTACACATCAAACGAGTGTGTGGGTTTACTGCATGGGTGACGTACGTTGGAGACTTACTATAATGACCTCTCCGGCTTTTCTCACCATTGACAGTAATGGATACTTTCTGAATGGCACTGTTAACTGGTTAGGACATTCTTCTAAAGAATCGAAGCTACAAATATTTTCGTACGATCTAAAGAACGATACTAACAGATATTTGTCGGTGCCTGAACTCGTTCCTAAAGATTCTGAATTTAATTCTATGGGAATTTTGAATGATTGTCTTTGTGTTTCTTTTGATGAACGGAGGACAGTCTTTGTTGTATTGACATTGAAGGACATTGGAGACGACAGATCTTGGAGTCAGTTGATGAGTGTAAGTTATGAAACTC
This sequence comes from Vigna nakashimae, assembly GCA_034642375.1. Lineage (NCBI taxonomy): Eukaryota > Viridiplantae > Streptophyta > Magnoliopsida > Fabales > Fabaceae > Vigna > Vigna nakashimae. Next base: position 46,080,836 of record CM067765.1, on the reverse strand, counting down.
TGAATATCTCTCCTTATTACGATTACCTGCGGACTTTGTGCATGTGGGGTGATCTTCTCTTGCTCACATATTCACAGCTTTGGGATGATTACGATATCATCATTATCTTTAATTTGAAGGAGAATAAAGTAGAACGTACTCAAGCTTACTACAAGCACTCTCTCAGTCACATCTTCTCCTGTCACTATGTTCCAAGCTTGATTTGAGACATTATTTATGTTAAATTATGTTAGTGGTTTCAGAATTTTTTTTTCAAACATATTTTTGGTATTTCTTTAGTTTGATTTGTTTTATGATTGTTTTTTGTTTCTGCATTGGTTTTGACTGCAAAAACAATTAAACCTTTATGTACATTGTCAAAATTGTTTCCAGTATCTGTGAACAAGGATCAAAATTGTCATGGTGTTTCTGTTTATCTGCACTTAGTAGTTCAAGCAGGGTTTTCTAGGTATTTTGTTTCAGTTTTTTGTTCCAATGATATACGTAATTTTCAAAATATTTCAGTTAACAATTATATCTTTTAAGAAATTGGTTAATAATTATATTATGAAGGATAAAATAAATACAAGAATTATGTAAATATTCTCTCTAAATATAAATATAAATTAATGTAAATAATTTTTTAAATAGATTTTATTTATTTTGTAAAGAATTTTTTTAATTAAAAATGATTAAATTTAAAAAGACCGTGAAATTAAAAAACAGATAAAAATTTAAAAAAAAAATCACTTAAATACAATAAAATCGATAAAATAATTATTTTAATTTGAAAATTTTTATTTAAAAAATAAATTTGAAAAAAAAGATGTAGAAAACAAAAAGGAATTTTAGTAATAAATGATATCAAGCCGAGTTTATAAATGATAATGGAAGTTTAGGCCGATTGATTACATTTATAAATGATAACACAGGATGAAAATAAGTATTGAAGTACTTTTTTAGTATAGTAAAACTATAGTTTACATTCTTAAATCATTTTTTATTTGTTAATTTTGTTTAACATCTCAATATTAATTTATCTTCACATTAAGGACACTATTAAAAATTAAAATTTTAAAAAAGAAAACAAAACACATGTAAAAACTATTAAAAACGAAAATTATAGTGATTAATTATAATTAAAATTAACGGAATTAAGTTTGTATTATAAGATTGTAGTTTTTATTTGTTATACTAAAATCAAAATTTATATATTATTCTTACTTTTATTAGCGAAAATACAGCTACCATACCATCTGTATGTTCAATTTTTAAATATCTATAATATTATAATAATAGATAATAATATTGTAATCAATAGATAGTGATAATCATAGAAATATATATTTATTTTGAGTAAAGTATAATATTTAATTGTATACTTATATTTTTGTAAAAGGATATATATTAATTTTGTTAAAAAGACATAATAAGTTTTTCAATAAGTTTCCTTAATTTTGTATAGAGTACATCATCCATAAATTCTATAATTTTAAAAAATTTGGTATAAAATATAATGTAATGTATAATACTATGTAATGTAGTACAAAATATTTAATAAATAATTATAATTTCACACATATGTAAGACAGTAAAATATTTGTTTCTTAAACTGTTTTATTATATTATTTTATATATTAATCCAAAACTTTTTTATTATAACCTGTCGTGCGTGTGTTTTTACATTTTTTAAATATTTATATTATAATATAAATTATTAATATTTGTAAATTGAGTAAGTTGATATATAATAAATTTATTTTTGTTAAAAAAATTAAATATATCTTTACATATATGATGTAAAACTGAATGTATTATTTTTAAAATTCTTTTTAATTGGAAAATCGAATAAGTATCGTTCTTAAATTTGTTTTAATTAGAAAATCAAATAAAAATTGATTTTCAGCATATCTTTCAACTTTGGTGTCATTTATTAGAAGTAAATATTTTTGTTAATATATATATATATATATATATATATATATATATATATATATAACAGAAATATTATGTAACAATTGAGTTTACGTAAAAATAATAAATAAAAATATTATTTATTTTTGAAGAAGTTTTTTTAATTTTTTATGGAAGACATCATAATTTATTGAATTTTAAAAATTTAAAAATTAAAATTGAATATTTAGATTTACTGAGACATTAATATAATATAGCACCATGATAATAAATAAAATAAAAAAAATAAAATAGTTTAAACCAAGGAAGGAACCACTTTCTCTATCTGAACAAGAAAAAACGAGAAGGAACAAAGGATGGAAGGTATACACTTACACTATCACTAAGAAGATGCCTCTGAATGACAGGACGATCAATCGTGGTCCTTGAAGAAGGCAAAATTACTGGATCCTTCATCAAAGTGTACTGCAATGCACAACATGTATGATGCGTCTGAATTAGCTTATCTTTCTATTCAAAGTACGAACAAATTTTTAGAGCTTCTGATATACAGAAAGCAATTTTTCCCAATAAAAACGAAAAGTAATCACGTATGTAGATGCTATCAAACTTTACACTTTGGCAAATCAATTATTCAATGAGTGATGGTCCGACCCGCCAAAAAAAGGAAAAACATGTTTAACAGACAGAAAGAAGTGGAAAACCCACTTGAATCGTGTTTCGGTATAAATGTTGGGGGATCGAGATAATAACCTGTCTTTGCTGCTTCTATACGTATGGTTGCTCCGTTCTCCTATTGCGACACCACCTTAGCTCCTTTTGTTCACCGAGAGGGGGAGGTACCTGCGAGGATACTCCGACGCTCAAGTCAGTGTGTGTTTAAGAACCTTAGTTCTTCAGAGATAAATAATATCTAATATATTTTCTTAGTATTTCCCATGTAGAAAAAACCAACCTTCATCCTTTACCTTGTCATTCTATTTATAAGCTAACAAATAATTTTACCTGGAAAACCGCTCAAAATATCCTAACCAATCCGTTCCCGAGATTTCGGTTGGTTGAAATATATAACTGCTCAAAATATCTTAACCAACGTGTTAATGAAATTTCGGTTGGTTTAAACATGCAACTGCTTGATCGTGGTTCCACATACTGGATCAGTGGGTTCCGATATTTATGGCGAGATCTTTGCAATCGCTATATTCGGTTATTTTGATTTGAGCTGGTTACTTTAACGGGAGTAACTATGTGAGCGCCTATTTATACTAGGAGCTCGTGACAAAACGATCGCTTGAGATCGCGCTTATTTCAAGACGATCGTTATTAGACGATCGCTTTTATTTCAAGACGATCGTCTAATGATGAATTTGTTTTCGGTCGATCACTTGAAGTTATGTTTGCTTCAAGACTATCACTTGGAACTGGGCTTGTTGTTAGACGCTCGCTTGAGATTTACCTTTGGTCAGTCGATCAGTTTGAGATTCGCATTTAATAGCTCTTGTTCCAAAACGATCGTTCTCTACCTCCATTACTTCTTCTTGCGGGCGCACTCAAGGGATTATACTATACATAATGCCCCCCGAGTCCGAGTTAACTATGGCGCGAGACGTAGGACGTGGTCAGTTAACTGTAGGACGGAGAGAGAAAAATGGATGTGGTATTGGAGTTGTTGCTACGCACCGTTTCGATATAGGGTTTTTTAGCGTTTCCCGCTTTTTGGGGAAGTTGAAAGTGCGTAAACGGAGCCGTTGGATTAAGATGATCTAACGGTGCGAGGTGAGTGACGGTCAGTTTGCCACCATTAAGGTGAAATGACATGCGAGTGTCCAACCGCCATCTCATCATTTTGCTATCCGTGACGATTCTTCTTCTATACTCTTCGTCTTTCTTCTGCTTTCTCAAGAAGTAACCAGGCTCTTCCGCGTTCATCACCTTTCTTTCTCTTTACGACAAAACCAGGTAACCCGAAAAATCCTTGCTTGTTTGTAGTTTGTATATTTTTTGCAATGGAAGAAAAGGGGCAGAGTGATAATATTAACATACCAGAGGCGTCCTCGGCTAGGGCTCCCCCTGAAATCGCCACTGTTGTTTTCGGCGAAAGGGCCTTTGTGTATGGCCAAGTACGCACTGAAGATTCGGAGGGGGCCTCATCGTCATCTTTGTCTGATAACGATTACGCATGGGCATCTCGGGAAGTGAGTGAGTATTCCAGCGTATTCAAAAATAAGATTGTATTAGCGGATTGGGTAGAAAATAGTTGTATTCTGAGATCTGTAGGATATAAATCTTGTATAAAAATGGTGGCATGTAGTGAGGACGAAAGGGTTTTTCATGGGAAAGAATCCGCTGCTGATGATTTTTTTTATTTCTATGGTCCGCTATTTTACGATTTGTATATCAGATTGCCACTGAGTGCGTTTCAGATGGATGTGTTGAGAACGCTAAATGTTGCTCCCTCGCAACTACATCCGAATGGGTGGGGTTATGTCCAAGCGTTCGGGACTTTGTGTCAAGCGGTAGGCATTAGGCCTACTGTTCCCTTGTTTCTTCACTTTTTTAGGTGTCGCCCAGTTGCCAAGAAAGGGTGGGTATCGCTGATTTCTGAGTCCGAGAATGCGCTGCTGGAGTTGTATGTTCAGTCGTATAGGGGATTCAAAAATCAATTCCTAAAAGTGTCTATTCTCGATTCCGGGCGATCGTTTTTCTTTGACGAGGGAGGTCGGTCGAAATTCCCCTTGTACTGGACTCAGAATCCATTGAAGTTCACTTCGTGGTCCGAGGACAAGATGACGATCGACGAGCTGGAAGCCCTTGGTCTGTTGATGTCATTACCGCACCCCCTTTCTTCTCGGCACCTAATAAATTGTCTTGAGTATGATGATTTTGGCGCTAGAGTGACCGGTATGTTTCCGTTGTTGACATTTTGTAGGTAGTGTTTACCTGTAGCTGACTGTTTTTGTTATTGATTGTTTGCTTGACAGAGATCATGGGTAGGAAAGGATCAGACCAAGATTGGTTTAAGGCTATCAAATCTGAGAGGAAAGCGGGGCAAACATCTGGTGCTGCTCGCCCTCAATCTTCAGGAGCTGCACGACCCTCTTCCCCTGCCGTGACGGTTGCTAGTCAGGAAGAGGTAATTATCATGGAGGAGCAGTCCTTCGTTAGGAAGAGGACACATCAAGCCGTTTCAAAGAAGGCTGAGCCTTCTAAAAAGGCGAAAGAAACGGGCGATGCAACTGCCCGATCGTTTCCACGGGGTATGTCGGACTCCGCTCTCAACCTCAGCCACAAGATCGACTTCAACTTGGATGAATCGGAGAAAAAGCTTGTTGAAAGCATGACCGAACAACAAATGGCTGATGACCTGTTGGAACTGTCGAGTCGAGCGGCCATGGCTGCATGGCATATGGCGTACGCGTCCGACAGGGGCGTGTTGAGAACCGAGCTCCAAAAGGTCAAAGATCAACTGAAGGAACTGTCGGCTACACATGCTGAGTGCGAGGAGCGACAAAGACAGTCCCAGCAGTTGATGTGTGAGGCTCAAACAGTGTTGAAAAACACTCAAAGGGCTGGTATCTGCTTACGGGTCGAGCGTGATCAGTTAAAGATGACTCTTGAGCAGTCATCAAGAACTGTGTCCACCCTCAACCAGCGCCATGACGAACTCCTTGCCGCGTCCGTAGCAGATAAAGAATTAATAGAGGAATTAAAAGAGGCGATCGTAGCGGAACATACCCGAGGATTTGAAAAGGCGTTGAGGCAAGTGTCTCTCCTGCGCCAGGTGAGCAATGAAGGACCAGATTTTGACGTGGACAAAGACGTTTATCAAGGTCAACTGGTACCTATCATGGAGATACCCGACGATGCCTCTCCTGAGAATGAGCAGGTCATAGAGCCGACAGCCGCTGAACAACCTGTGGAGCAAGCGACTGAAGATGTTGCGGATAATTAGATTTTAAGCTTGTACCTTAATCGCAGCATTGGGTTGTAATGTGCTTGAATATCAAACTCTTTTATTTGACCTATTTGTATAACTTTGACTTATTACATATGCTTTGGCATTCTTGGACATATGACGGTGTATATGCTTTTGCTTTAACGCACGGACTGTGTGAACGTTTAGCTTTAAGTGTCTGGGTGTTCTTAGGCGAACATCGACCAGAGGGATTGGATCCCTTTGTGTAGCGTATTTGGGTGTTCAAGGGTGAACATCTACCAAAGGGAGTGTGTCCCTATATGCTAAAGTGTTGGGTGCGCGGTGGCGAACATCTTCCAAACCTCGACGCTTGTCGAGTTCAATACGACATGGATTCAAAGAAATAACATGTTCATTAATTTTGAATAACAATGACGGAAACTGAAATGCAATAGTTCTAGTCACGTAATTAAATAACACATTAACTGAAATAATTTTTTAAATGAGTGGCGTTCCAAGTGTTGGGGATGATAGTTTCGTCGAGGAGTTCCAGCTTATAGGCTCCGTTCATTAGATTTTCTGTGATGCGGAAGGGTCCTTCCCACTTGTCTGCCAGCTTACCATGCATCCGGTTTCGTCTGGCCTCTCCCTTTTTCCGCCACACGAGGTCGCCCTCCTCGAAGGACCTAGACTTGATCTTGGTGTTGTAACGTCGAGACAGTAGCCTTTCTTGTGCGGCTGCCCGAATCATGGCGACTTCTCGTCGTTCTCCCAGCATGTCAAGGTTCATTCGCAACTGATCGTCATTAAGAGCCATGTCAGTAAGGTCACGCCTTAAAGTGGGTTCTCCTAGTTCCACTGGGAGCATGGCATCCGTGCCATACGTCAGATTGAATGGCGTGTCTCCTGTCGATCCGTGAGGGGTGCATCTGTACGCCCATAACACTTCTGGTAGCTCGTCCACCCACAATCCTTTAGCGCCGCCAAGGCGTTTCTTCAACTCATTGAGTATAGCTTTGTTGGCCGCTTCCGCTTGTCCATTGGTTTGGGGGTGCTCGACGGAACTAGTGACGTGTCGGATGCCCAGGTCGCGCAGGAACTTATCTAACTTTTTATCAACAAATTGTCTGCCGTTATCGGTGATGATTTTTTGAGGTAGGCCGAATCGACATACCAAGTGCCAGATGAACTTCTGTACCCGCTGGGCGCTGATGATGGAGAGGGGTTCAGCCTCTATCCATTTGGTGAAATAGTCAACGGCCACTATGAGGAATTTATTTTGAGCTTTGGCGATCGGCAATGGTCCGACTATGTCTATTCCCCACTGAGCAAATGGCCAAGGTGAGACGACGTAATGCAATTCCTCAGAAGGGATGCGGATGTTGTTACCATGAGCTTGACACGACAGACATTTTTTGACGAACGCTTCACAGTCGCTGTCGATAGTTGGCCAATAATAACCTGCTCGAAGTATGCATGCGCGTAGCGTGCGTTTTCCAGAATGGAACCCGCATATTCCTGTGTGCAGTTCGCGCAGAATATAATCGATTTCCTCGGTAGATACACATTTTAACAAAGGAGTAGAGTGGCCACGACGATATAGGTTATCGCCTATATGTAAGTAGCGAGCGATCCGTTTAGAGTCGCCCGCTGTGATTTGTTCCCCGAGCTCCTGTTTCCTCGTCAAATCGCTCACCTCTTGTCTCCAATCAGCTTTGGGTGTGGTCAAATCGATTGTTAGAGTTTCCACAACGGGTTGGTCGTGTACCGACCTAATGACGGACGCTAGCTGCGTTTTTTCCTTTGCATGTGTTAATTTTGACAAAAGATCTGCTCTTGAATTTTGCTCCCTTGGGATATGGACAATGCAAACCTATGTAAAATCTTTGAGGAGGGCGGTTGCTTTGTGGAAGTAACGCAGCAGCTGATTGTCTTTGACCTGGTAGGTTCCGTTCATGTGTCCGACTACCAGCTGAGAATCCATCCTGCATTCTACAGCTGGGACTGCTAATTCTCTGGCCAGGGTTAGGCCAGCGATTAAGGCTTCATACTCGGCCTGGTTGTTGCTGGTTTGAAACCGGAAAGTGATGGCTTGTTCAATGATGAAACCGTTGGGCCCTTCAAGTACTACGCCCGCCCCGCCCCCTTTCTTGTCCGACGATCCATCTACATTAAGGAGCCATGTGGGCTCAGGGTCGTCCGGGATGGGGGTCAGGTCGACCACAAAATCCGCCAAGTGTTGCCCTTTGACGGATCCTCGGGGTTCAAATCGTAACCCGAATTCAGATAACTCTATCGACCATGACACCATTCTTACAGCTAGATCGGGTTTTCTGAGGATTTTAGCTATGGGGTGGTTGGTTCGAACGACCACCTGATGGCTCTGGAAGTATGGCCGAAGTCGACGCGAGGCTGTAAGTAAAGCCAAAACTACCTTTTCGATCTGTGAGTATCGCTCCTCTGCCCCCTACAATGTCCGGCTGATGAAATATATCATCAGCTTAAGGGTGGGGGCTTCTTGAGTCAAAGCGGCACTTACGGCATGATGAGACACCGCAATGTATAACTGTAAGTCGAACTGATCGGTTGGTCGCGCCATGATTGGAGGATGGGTGAGGATGTGTTTAACCGCCCCGAACGCTTTGTCGCAATCTTCGTTCCAAGGCTGAGTGACGCCCTTCTTCATATTTCTTAGAATTGGTTTGATGTGCTCAGCAAGCTTTGGGATGAAACGAGATAAAGCAGTCACTCGACCCACGAGCCTTTGTACCTCTTTAAGGTTTTTCGGATTTGGCATTTCCAGTATGGCTTTGCACTTATCCGGGTTGGCTTCGATACCCCTGCGAGTGAGCATAAACCCTAGAAACTTTCCAGCGGGCACCCCAAAAGTACATTTGGATGGATTCAGCCGCATGTTGTACTGACGCACCTGAAGAAACACTTCCGCTAGATCTTCCAGATGCTGGTCCATAGATCGGCTACGGATGACCATGTCGTCCACGTAGACGTCCATACACTTTCCAATTTGATGATGAAAGATTTTGTCCATGAGGCGCTGGTAAGTAACTCCTGCATTCTTCAGACCGAAAGGCATCACCTCATAGCAATAATTTGCACGTTCGGTTATGAAAGCTGTTTTGCCTTGGTCAGGCCGGTACATGGGTATTTGGTTATACCCCGAATAAGCATCGAGGAAACTCAACACTGTATGGCCGGAAGCTCCATCCACCAACCGGTCAATGCTAGGAAGCGGGTATGAGTCCTTTGGGCAGGCTTTATTCAAGTCTGTGAAATCGACACACATTCGCCACTGTCCATTTGGTTTTTTAACCATAACCACGTTGGATAATCACGTCGTGTATGTCGCTTCCCTAATGAAGCGAGCGTCCAACAATTTGCCGACCTCTGCTTGTACGGCCTCCCGCTTCTCTTCTCCGAGCCTCCTTCTTTTTTGAGCGACCGGGCGCGCTTCTTTAAAAATTGACAATTTATGTGTCATTATTTCTGGGTGGATGCCAGGAATATCTGCCGCTGCCCATGCGAACAGGTCAGCATTGGATTTTAGTACTCTGGTCAGTTTGCGTTCGTCGTTAGATTCCATACCAGCTCCAATACATGTAGCTTGCGAGGAATCTATTCCTAGCTAATAGGCCTTAACGTCGCCATGCGGGTGCAGACGTTCGTCCAAGTCGGTTCTTGGATCTAATTCAATAGCGGCTGTTTCGGCTCCTCTTGTTTTCCTGGGTGGTATGAAAGGAGTGACTTTTAGCCCGGCCACATAACATTGTCTGGCTGTTCGTTGATCAGCTCTCACCGTACATATGGATCCTTCTTTTGTAGGGAATTTCATGGCCAAATGCGGCGTGGAAACTATAGCTCCAAACTCATTTAGACAAGGTCGTCCTAACAAAGCATTATATGAAGCGTTCGCCTCCACTAGCAAGAATCTGACTCTTAATTCTTTCGCCACGTCACCTGCCCCTAGTCGAGTTCGAAGGTCGAGATATCCTCGTGTGTCCACTCTTTCACCTGCAAAGCCTACGATTTGCTCGTTGAATGGGGCTATTAAATCTTCGGACAAATCCATTTTCAGGAAGGTTGCCCAGTATAGAATATTGACTGAGCTACCTTGATCTACAAGCACTTTTGTCACCTCATATCGGGCTATCTCAGCCGTGATGACCATGGGGTCGTCCTGCTCCGAATCGGGCGCGTGAAAATCTGCATCGGTAAAAGTAATGCTGGGAAATGATCGGGGTTGTCTGCCCACCATGTGCACCGATTTTAGGCTTCTTAGGTGTCTCTTTCGAGCCGATGCCGACGCTCCCCCTCCTGCAAAGCCTCCGGATATGGTGTCAATTCGTCCCCGAATGGTCCTTTCTCGTTGTGGTTGTCTGGAACGACTCCGCGATCGTCGCCTGGATTCTTCCTCCCTACGCGACGATCGTTCCGAACTTGGACGAGCGCTTTCTCTTCTTCGGGGAGTTGGGGCTCGGGACGCCCTGTCCTTTACGTACTCCTGCAAATATCCTGCCCGGATGAGTCTTTCTATTTCCTCCTTCACCATATGACACTCCTCGGTATCATGGCCCTGGTTTACGTGAAGCCTGCAAGTTTTGCTTTCGTCAGCGTTTTTTGGAGTGGCTTTTCGTCGCACGGTAAGCAACTCGGCCTGTAGAGCTTCTTCTAACACTTTGGCCCTGGGGGCATTTAGTGTGGTGTAGCGGTCATACTTGGACGTCCACCCCGCCTCCTTGCGAGGAGGTCCACCAACCTTATAATCACCTAACGGTCGTTTGGTTTCTCTCTTGGATCCATTGCCAGGATTTTCTTATTGCTGTTTTTTCCTTGAGTTTCTGATATCCTCATTGCGTACGAATTTAGCTATCGTTTCTTGGAGCTCTTCGATAGACTTTGGAGGATCGGCATATAGTTGTTCGGCAAAGTAGCCTGGCCTCAGACATGAAGGTAGGTTGCTTATTATAAATGTGTGACTGACATCTTTCACACGCCTAGCTGCTTCGTTGTATCTCAACATGAAAGCCCTCAAGGTTTCATCTTTCTCTTGTTTAGTGTTTACCAGTTCTGCGGGGGTCATGTCTTGTCTCCTGTTAGCGGCATACTGTTTGCGGAAAAGGGTTTTCACGGTAGCGAAGCAGTCAATCGAGTTTGGCGGAAGGGTGTGATACCATTCCAATGCTTCATCCTTGAGAGATAGCGAAAAAGCTTTGCATATTACAGGGTCGTTGTCTGTGTAGAATGCCATAGCACCTATAAAGTTTCGGAGATGGTTGTCAGGATCCGCGGAACCGTCATATCTGTCCAATGACGGCGGAGGCTTCTCCGGCATGTTGGTCTGCAAGATTGCCTCTGTAAAGGGCAGGAGGTTGGAGAGGCGTAGGGAAGCGGGTCCTTTTTTCCCTCCTGCACCCAATTCGGATGGCCCTCCATGATGGCTTCCCTCGTTGTCGTCCTGCCTGTTCGAGGTTGATGCTTCTGGTGGGGGTCGCTGCATCCTCAAGGCCGCGAGTTCCTCCGCTTGCCTGCGTTGAACCTCTTGCTGTTCCCGTATAACTTTGGCCTGCTCCTCTACTTGCGTTTGCAGCTGCCTAATCAATTCTAGAGTGCTGTTGTCTTCCATAGCTCCGGTGGTATTCTTTGGGTATACTAAATCTCGGGCCCCACGGTGGGCGCCAAATGTTTCGGTATAAATGTTGGGGGATCGAGATAATAACCTGTCTTTGCTGCTTCTATACGTATGGTTGCTCCGTTCTCCTATTGCGACACCACCTTAGCTCCTTTTGTTCACCGAGAGGGGGAGGTACCTGCGAGGATACTCCGACGCTCAAGTCAGTGTGTGTTTAAGAACCTTAGTTCTTCAGAGATAAATAATATCTAATATATTTTCTTAGTATTTCCCATGTAGAAAAAACCAACCTTCATCCTTTACCTTGTCATTCTATTTATAAGCTAACAAATAATTTTACCTGGAAAACCACTCAAAATATCCTAACCAATCCGTTCCCGAGATTTCGGTTGGTTGAAATATATAACTGCTCAAAATATCTTAACCAACGTGTTAATGAAATTTCGGTTGGTTTAAACATGCAACTGCTTGATCGTGGTTCCACATACTGGATCAGTGGGTTCCGATATTTATGGCGAGATCTTTGCAATCGCTATATTCGGTTATTTTGATTTGAGCTGGTTACTTTAACGGGAGTAACTATGTGAGCGCCTATTTATACTAGGAGCTCGTGACAAAACGATCGCTTGAGATCGCGCTTATTTCAAGACGATCGTTATTAGACGATCGCTTTTATTTCAAGACGATCGTCTAATGATGAATTTGTTTTCGGTCGATCACTTGAAGTTATGTTTGCTTCAAGACGATCACTTGGAACTGGGCTTGTTGTTAGACGCTCGCTTGAGATTTGCCTTTGGTCAGTCGATCAGTTTGAGATTCGCATTTAATAGCTCTTGTTCCAAAACGATCGTTCTCTACCTCCATTACTTCTTCTTGCGGGCGCACTCAAGGGATTATACTATACAAATCGGATCAAGGAATTCCTCCGGTATTTCTCCTAGAATAGCTTCAGCATCCATGGCCTCCGAAGCAGCAACTTTAGCTTTAGCACCAAGTTGAATAAATTCCTGTATAATTCCTGTATTGTTGAAGGACCAAAGAATAACATTTGCATCCTTAGAGAACCAAAATGATTGTTGAGTTGTGAAGAATGGGAACATATTGGGCCAAGCTTAAGCTGCTATGCATCTTAAGAGAACTCCTAACCACTGTCATATTAAGAACCAAATCTCCACAAAAGCCTAAGCTGTGGAGTAGGGCAAGAGAACGATGTCATATCTCCAAGTCATTTAAGCGGGCTTTCAACATCACCAGCACAAAAGTCAAAACTGTATCATTGGTCGTCCAAAATTGAAGTTATTCAAATTTCTCAGAGTAATGAAGATGTAAATATAACACTTTTAGAATCAATCCTACTACAAGAATGTTAGACTAAGCCTACAGATTACAGAGGATAGCATAGCATCCTTCCTGTCATAATTACTCACCACTAAAAAACTCATTCAAATGTTTTTGAAATATAATTGATGCCAACCTGTTTTAGTAAATGCTTTGGACGAAATTCATATTTCTCAGGATCCTTCAGACTAAGTGATTTTCTTTGCGGACCAACCAATTGCAGCAGGAAGTAATTGAGCATGCTAGCCACTCTCTCAACCTTGAAAAGGTGGGAAAATAAGATTAAACTTGCCATTAGAAGATGAAAATTTTAAAGGAACATCATAGTTAGGCCACAAACTATTTTATGAGATGATGAGATTCATAACCAGCCATGGTTCGAAAGAGAGAAAAAATACCATCTCAGGAAGTAGGAACGGAGCAGTAATCTGTTCTGAAGTAAATGCAAGCATGCTCACATCTTCGTTTGCCAACTTCATATCTATTCGAATAATCTATAAAAGTATCCAGCATTAAAATGATTAGATAAACAAGGAATAAAAAATTATATATTTAAACAAAAAGTCAACAGACATTTTCTTGAGAATGGAATAACCGGGTCCTCTCCTGCCTCTCTTGAACTGGTCGTTGCTCCCACTCAACTGTATCAGACATCTCAGCCTCCAATTCTTTTAGCTCAAGAATTTTTTTCAAACTTTCATCCAGAAGATAAATACTATCATTGATCAGAAAGTTCAAGAAATTCAGATAGACACCCTTTTCCTCCTCCTTAGCAATCTGGAAGAAAATTAGTTCCAGAACAAACTAGATAAGTTGAGCATGGTGTAAGACATAAAAATATTTAAATATCTTTCATTAGTTACCTGTCTCCAAGCATTTCGATGACTAGGGACTTGCCACAGGTATTCGAGGAGTTCCGCAATATTGTGGCGGATATTAAACTTGTCATAGAACTGTAACGGACAAGTGACAACCATAATAATCAGCACGGTCTTGTATTAAACCACCCCAAAAGGATAATGATTAAATACTGAAACCCATGATTTTTAACACATATATCAGATATCAAAATATTAATAATATAGGAAATATTAATAGGGTTAGGCATGATTAACTAAATTATACTAAACTATGGATTATCTATACTATTTTGCACTATAAAAACTAAACTACTTTTTATAAAAACTGAACTATACTTATTTGCAGTTCAGTTTAAAAAATCTGAACTTCTTTTATTAACAGTTTAGTTAACTACTTCAAACTATATACTTTATTTTACTTTTGCTTGTTTAATTGTTTTGCTCTTCTTCTGTTTTCAGCAACACAAACATAAGAAATAAAAGCACGGGTATATATATATATATATATATATATATATATATATATATATATATATATATATATATATATATATATATATATATATATATATATATATATATATATATAAGAAGTGATATAGATAAATAAATAAATGTTTTTTTTCAAGTCTCTTAAAAAGTTAACTATTATTATAATAATTATTAAAATAAAATGATATTAATAATTTATACTAAAATAATTATATATTTAAAAAAAACTAAATTTTATTATATTGTAATTATATGTCAAAAACTGGTAATTATTTTTATAACTTAATAAAATTAACTATAATTGTAAAAATAAAAAGATAAAAGTACTTATATATGTAAATAATTATAAAATATAATATTATATATATATATATATATATATATATATATATATATATGAGAATTCAGAAAAAGGTGAGAAGAGAAGAAAGATGAGAACTTTTATATTAAACTAGATAATTGTCAAAATAAAAATATTTCGAATAACGCAAAACAGAGATAAACAGAGATATTTTTTAGAGATTAAGTTTTTAATCTATATAAAATAATATATAAACAAATTTATATTATTAAATTAAACTATATTTAATATGAGAATCAAATTTTAGACATTTTATATCTTTAAATTAATAATAAATAGTAATGATAAATAGTTATAGTTATTAATTTAATTTTAATAATATGATAAAATAGTACCTATAATATTTCATTAATTTTTTTAAATTTTTTATTATAATTATTTACTAATTCTAATTATATAGATTTATAATATAATTTTTTTTAAATGCTGTGATGTTATTGAATATTAATTTATTTGTTTGTCATTATTAAAAAAAATTAAATTGAACTAATTATTTTAACTCTATCGATGATTAGCCATTGACAGTTGTACTAGTGCAAAATCACATTTATTTATTAGAAAGCATAACGAATGAGATAGTGAAGGGAAGAGGTTGCAGGCATAACTATGCTTCCTTTAAGTTTAAAATAGTACAGTACAGTTTAAAGGAAAAAAAAAAAGTAGTTTAGTTCAGTTTAATTGAACTTATTTTTAGTTCAATTCAATTTAAACAAATTAATTTTTGGTTTAATATAGTTTTTAAGAGTATAATGCAGTACAATTCATTTTGCCCACCCTTAAATATTAACAGGGGCATAATATTAATCGTATAAAAAATTGGTGCAGTTTGAAATACAGCTCAGAAGTTCCTCTCACTGGCTAATCAATCACATGCATAGGATTTCAACGAAACATTATTATTTATCCATCTTAAGTCATCATAAAGTAAAAACAAAAACACTAACATAGTCCCCATTTTGACAATCAAGCTTAAGTTTCAACACAATCAAGAAGAGAGGTGAGATTTCCAAACAACTTGACTTTATTCTCTTTAACTTAATCTAGAAATTGAAAGCATTAGGGGAAAAATAGGTTGACCATGCGACCAATAGTCTTAAAATGCAGACTAACCTGTGTGTGAGAACCAGTGAACTCAATGTCAACATAAAGTTTAAGAAGATTCCTCACAAGATAATAATACAGTATTATTTTGTTAAGATAATATTGTTAAAACTTATCAGTATTATTTTGAAGTATAAAGTTCTATCATAAATTTATTCTTAAGAAACATTAAAAAATTTGAAAGAAAAAAAATATTCAAATTATCTCTAATCTTAAATCATAAATTGTATAAAATGATGGAACGAAATAATATCAATAATGCATGATAATAATTTAAAGTATCCATTAAAAAAAAGTAATAATACAGCAAGAACAAAGTTAGGGAAAAGAAAATGAGTGTACAAGAACAAAATTTTAGATAAGTTTAATTTAGCATAATTGTGATTATTATTTTCTAAGTGACTATGCTTTTATTTTAACCCTTTTTTATCTAATCTTTTTTCTATATTAATATTTTCTAAACTAAAATAACTATTTATAAAAAAACGTATCTACAAAATAAATAAAAATTGTCTTTTATTGTAAAAATTATTTATATTTACTTTTATAATTATAATTTTATAATATCATAATATATTTGAATTTTTCAAATTAGTAAAAAAACAATCATTTAAATTATTTTTATTTTTGTTCTAAGTATGAAAAATTTTGTTATTGGATTAAAGGGAGCTTCTTCTTATACATTCATGTTTTCTTCATGACCCTCAACTTTTGTTATCCTTCCCATTTTGTCTCTTTAAATTATGTAAATTGAATTTTGAAATTCAATATTGTTCTTCAATAACGTTAACCTGATTTGGTAAACCGAGGTATTAGTGAATCGAAATATAAAATTTAGTGTTTGTTTTTTGGTGGTGTAATCATTGGACTTTAGAATCAATTGTGTATTTGGAAAAGGTAATTGGATTGTAAAATTTAGTGACCAATATCATATATAGAGATACACATTGGATTCTAAATTTTGGTGACTACATCACCAACAAACACATACTTGATTCTATATTTCGGTCCACTAATACCTTCTACCACAAAAATCCTGTTAACAATACCATATTTAGAAAATAATACCAGATTTCAAAATTTTGTTAACATTAAATGAATATTAAATTATGTATTCCGGTTAACAATAATTTGTATGTTAATGAACAAAAATAATTTCAAAATCTGAAACACTTTCAAGCAACACGAGTTCCAAATACCAGGCCAAGAAAAGAAGAACAAAGAAGATAAAGAAATTCTGAAAGAACTTATGTAATTTTTATATGTTTGCAACATCATTTACTAATAAGGTTATAAAAGTATGTCTAAAGGCATATGCATGTTCAGTGAGTTATATTTTTTTTTAATTTTTGTAAAAACAATATGTTTGTATTTTGGATTCCACAGTTAATACAAAGTTATATATATATATATATATATATATATATATATATATATAAATAAAAATTGTTTGTATCGTGGATCAATTTTACAAATACGTTTAATTTATTGAATTGTCTTATGTGAATATCAATCAAAAATTCATGTATTGGTTTCTAGCGATTGTATTTTTGTGTTTTTAGATTAAAATGGAATTGTGTAAATGGAGAAAAAAAGTAGTGTGAAGTAGAATGGTGAAGATGAAGATGATTAAAGTGAAAGTTGTTAGAAATATAAAGAGAAAAAAATATATATGCATGAAAATATAAATTGATAAAATAAATGAATGAAAGTTAGAAAAATTATTGACCCAGTTTGAAATTAAGTGAATAGGTTGTTTCTGAATTATTTTAAAACTTAAAAGAAATATTTATAATTACAATTTGCATGGTATCTATTCTTATGGGAGTAAACTCTATTGCTGTCAAAATGAGTTGTAATTCACAAGCTAACGTGTCTCACCACGGGTTTGAGCCGGGTTGGATTTGAAAAAAATGTAATTTTCTTATGCGGTGTCAAAATGAGTTGTAACCCGCGAGCCAACCCAGCTTATCAAGAGTTTGAGCTAGATTGAATTTGAAAAAAATGTAATTTTTTTATGCGAAGTAGTTTTTAATCCGGCTCACTTAGAACTCGGCTCACCGGATTGAACCTGTAGTGAGCCGGGTTGGCTCACCAACCCACATAATTTTATTTATTTATTTATTATTTTGTGTTTCAATATTATTAGTTAGCAATTATTTTATTACATTGTAGATGGTAATAAAAAAGAAATGTTTGAAGAGAGAAAAATATTATAGATTTATCTGTTTAAGACTCTAATATTATAAATGGAAGTGATAGAAAAATTATCAATATTAAAATTTTAATTATTCGCTTTTTGTACATATTTTGAGATTTGTATGATATTTTTTTAATTGTCTTTAGAATTTAACATTAGTAACGTTTATTTAGATTTAAAATAAAAAATTATAATTTTTTTATTTAAAAAAAAAAGTGAATTAAGTCGTTTAACCCGTAACTCAAATAAACTATATATTGTAAACTATATATTAGGGTTGCGACAGCCGATCTCACAGGATTTTGGAAGAAAGATCAATGGCAATTTCTTCTGGTAGAATACTCCTTGATGAACTCATACTGGAAATTCTGTCATGGCTTCCTGTGACGAGTCTCATGCGATTCAGGTGCGTTTCAAAGACATGGAAATTTCTTATATCCGATCCTTACTTGGTGAAATTGCACCTTGAAAGGTCTTTCAGAAACCCACAAATCCTCTTACTGACGACACAGAAATTCAAGAGTCAATGTTTCTCTGCTCGTTTATGCTATCTACCTTGTTTAATCCAAAAGCCTGCACGCTCTTCTTGTGGTCGTATCTTGCGATGCCCCAAACCCTATAAATATTTATTGGGTTCTTGCAATGGTTTGCTTTCTCTACATCACTCTCTTTCCACAAAGGAGTATGTAGAGCACTGGGTCTGCTTTTGGAACCCTGCCACCAAAATTTGCTCCAAACCTTCACCAAGACTGCGTCTCGGCACTGATGTTCGCCATGATATGAATTTTGGGTTTGGGTACGATGATAGGAGGGAAGTTACAAGGTGGTAGCAATGGTTGTGAAATTTCGTACACGTCAAACGAGTGTGTGGGTTTACTCCATGAGTGACGTATGTTGGAGACGTTCTTTAATGACCTATCCGATGACTTTTTTCACTCTTGACAGTAATGGATACTCTCTGAATGGCACTGTTAACTGGATAGGAGCTTCTTTGGGAGAATCGAGAACTAAGAAGCTACAAATATTTTCCTATGATCTAAATAACGATACTTTCAGATGTTTGTCGGTGCCTGAATTCGTCCCCATGGATTTTGCTTTTCTTTCTATGGGAGTTTTCAATGGTTGTCTTTGTGTTTCTTTAGAGAAAGGGAAGACAGTCTTTGTTGTATTGGCATTGAAGGACGTTCGAGACGAAAGATCTTGGAGTCGATTGGTGAGTGTAAGTTATGAAACTCTGAATATCTCTCCTTATTACTATAAGGTGCGGAATTTGTGCATGTGGGGTGATCTTCTGTTTGTCGCATATTCAAATGGGGGTGCTTCCAATATCATTATCTCTAATTTGAAGGAGAATAAAGTAGAACGTACTCAAACTTACTACAAGAAATTTCTCTATTACATCTTCTCGTGTCACTATGTTCCAAGCTTGATTTTGCCTATTTGAGACATTTATTTATGTTAAATTAAGGTAGTGGTTTCAGAACTTTTTCAAAGGTATGGACATAATTTTGGTATTTCCTTAGTTTGATTTGTTCCATGATTGTTTCACTATTAATAAAATTTCGTTTCTGCATTGATTTTGGCTGAAAAAAATTAAACTTATGTACATTGTCAAAATTGTTTCCAGTGAGCTAGAATTTTCTAATCCAAGGTTCAAAATTGTCATGGTGTTTCTGTCTTATTTGTGTAAATGGAGAAGAAAAGGAGTGAAAGTAGAATGGTGAAGTTGATAATGAAGATTATTAAAGTGAAAGTGCTTGAGAAACCAGATATGTAATTTATCTTTTGATTTTATCTAACCGATGTCTTTCTTATTGCATTTCTTGAATTCTAAATCATTTTTTAATTTCCACTATGTTGACTTTATTTTAATTTCCTATATATGTAACGCTTATTTTCTTAACTTTGTCCTTAATATCTTCATCTTTTGATGCAGATACTTGCCTTATTCTTTTTACGTATTTATTCCTCTATCTTTTGATGTCCTTATAACAAAAATGTTATGTTATGGATATTATGTTTAAGATGATATTATTTAAAAATGTATTTCAACCTTAAATAAATATGTTGATATGGTCAATCATCATTGTATTATTTTTTTAAAAAATTTTGTTTGACAATATGTTTCAACACCAATCCGTTAAGATAATATATTGTTAAAATTTATCAGTGTTATCTATTTTGGAGATTAAAGTTCTACTATAATTTTATTCTTAAAGAAAATTAAAAAATTTGAAAGAAAAAAAAATTCAAATTATCTCTTATCTTAAATCATAAATTGTATGAAACTACAGCAAGAACAAAGTTAGGGAAAAGAAAATGAGTGTGCAACAGAGTCTTCAAGCAAAGTTGACCGATTTCAAGAAATGCAATTATAACATTTTAATAATTTTGTCTCAACAATCTTCAAAAGTTGATTGTAACTCATTTAGAACACACTACAATACAGTCAAAGCCCTCAGAATAATTGTGATTATTATTTCACTATAAGAAAATTCTTAAATAATAATCAATTTTAATAACTAAAAATATCTTTAGAGATTAACTTAAAAATTAATTTTTCAATTAAAGATTAATTCTTTTGATAATCAAAATTTTAATAATTAATGATAATAATTAATTAGAAACTAATTTATAATAAAAACTACTTTAACTATAAATTTAAATAGTTATTATAATATTTTGAAACTATTTTAATTATTAATAATTTTTAGTTTATAAATTTATCATTATAGTCATTAATTATTTTTTATCAATAAAATTAGTTATTATTTAAGAATTTTCTTTATAAATAAAATTTTTCCACAATTGAAAACTTTGACTCAAATTTTCAGTAATTTTCTAAAACTCCACTAATGTAGAATTTATCTCTACCAGGTGTATGGTTAAGAAGAGTGGGTGAGTTGATATATTCAGTAATTTAGGCATAAAATCTTTTCGTATAAATTCTTTTTATAGTAATATAAAACGAGATTAAAGATTCATTAAATATGATAAAAGGGCTTCTAATAACCTAAAGGATATATTTCCAATTTTATAGTATAATTAGATGTCAAAATTATGAAAAAAAAACTTTTTTGTTGAATGTGTTAATTAGTTTTTTTTTTTACATTAATTAAATTTCAAATAAAATGAAATAAAAAGGTTAAAATTTCTAATTTATTCAATTTCTAAGTGTAAAAGTTGGCATGTTCTTAACTAGTAAATTAAGTTGAGCAAACTAAAAAAAAAAAGGAAGATGTAAGCTTTTCAATTATGGTGACTATATTTTTACCTTAAAAAGAAAATGACGATTATCATTAATACTAAGTCACGCATTTTCGCTTTGACTACGGGTTTTGAGGAATTCTTCGTTACCTTTTCTATAGCAATAATTTTTTTAACCTTAAAAAAATGTTTGAAATATTAACGTCTTAATTATTAAATAAACACACAAATATTATTGTATTAATGTCGATTACACACGAGAAGGAGTGATGTTTTAAAAAAAAAATGTGACGATGTTACGTATGCATACACTTTTATTTAAGTAATTTAAAATTTAATTATCATGTATATTAATTTTAAATTTAATATTTTTTAATACATATTTATTTATATAATTTATTTATTTTATATTTTTTCCTTTTAAACATGATATATTATTTTAAATGTTTAATGTAACATCCCAATTATATAATAACAAATATTACATAATAAAGATGTCATCATTCCAATATAGAGAACAGTCAGAATACGACGTGTAATTTAATTGTTAAATTACAATCATCCAAATTAAATTAGTGAAAATTTAAACCTTGAACAGCTAGAAAGGATTGATCACTATAAGTGATCAATTAGGAAACTTCTAAGAAGACTACTCTGCAACATCAGCAACCTCCGGCTCCTGCTCCAAGGGGAACTCTTCGACGACATCTGCTCCCATCCAAGTGGATGATCATCGCCGAATAACGTATCCACATTGGCACACAACACAAACAATGCAAGGGTGAGCTAGATATAAAAAGCATGTTATCTCCTAGCACAATTTATTTATGTCATCATAGATTTAAATACAGAAATATTTATGCATGCTTATTAAACCACAATCTACATATTCATATGACTCATCCGGATTTTGTATAATTGTCGGACTATTGGTCGTCTCTACACCTGCTAGTTCAGCTGGTCTTTCTCCAACACTAGCAATATAAGTCCCCCAAGCTGCCTATGTCTAAATTCAAAGATCATAGACGAGGACCTCCCTCTACTCTCACCACTCACATTGTTCTTCTCTACCTGAGTGTGAACAATGCTTTGAGTTTAGGGATAGACAACCATTTCAAAGCCCCTACAATTATACAGACACAACCACAATATTTCACATAACCACTTTCATCCATCTCTCCCTGAGATTTCCGAATCATACTCGCATTCATCATTTTCATCATATAATCACAGTAATTTATCATATTTCATGCATTCTCATATTTTCTCATAACTCATATCACCACATATATTCCATACAATTCTCAAATTTCAACATTTACATCAGATGATCACAATAATCTATCATATTGCATACATTTATACACAGAGTCCAGTTCAAGAGAAAATATAAATTAAGAAAATACAACATATACCAAACACTATTTAAACGAAAAACGGTCCCCCGAACTGGAACGAACGCTATCCGACAACCGTACTATCCAAGCAGCAGGCCGAGCACCATTTCGGACGGATGTCACGAACTTGACCGAACGTCATTTTCGAACACCAGCTTTGGACAATGTCATTTTCTGAACGGACGAACGCTCCTCAACCAACTTGGACGAACATCAATTTTCTGAACGGACGAACACTACCCCAAACATCTTGGACGAACGTCCATTTTTGAACGGACGTACGCTTCCCAGACAGCTTGGACGAACGTCCATTTCACAGGACGAACGCTTCGAAGGCAGGACGAACGCTCTTAGCACACTTTTAGACGAACGTCCATTTTACAGGACGAACGCCCGAAGTCAGGACGAATGCTCACTGCCGAACGCTTGGACGAACGCTCACTGCCGAACGCTGGAACGAACGCTACACATCGCTGGGCGAACGCTCCACTCGAACGGTTGGACGAACGCTCACAACGCCAAGGACGAACGCTCACAATGCCAAGGACGAACGCTCACAACGAAGCTTGGATTTACGGACGAACGCGCATAGTGCATGGGACGAACGACCACATTTCGCTTCATTTGAACGAGCGTCCCAGATGAACGAACGCTCTCAAACAAGTACCAAACATATTGGACGAACGTCCAATTTCCCTTGGACGAACGTTCATTTAGCGATACCGGACGAACGGTAGCTATTTTAGACGAACGTCCAATTTGAAATCAAATTGGACGAACGCTCGGAATTTGGGACGAACGTCCAATTTGAAATCAAATTGGACGAACGTGCCTGGAGAAATTCAGAATCCCAGAAACCCAGAAAAACAAACCCAGAAACCCATATTTTCATCCCCTTCTTCCCAAATTTGCATCATACCAAGCATATACAATAAATCAAACAAAAGATCTAGCTCCCCTTACCTCTTGAAGACCTCCTTAAATAATTTCCAGAGAGTTTGATCTTCTTCCAGATCTTGCTGCAACAGCTTCACTTTCACAAAATGTTAACCCAAATCCTCCTCTCTGCACTTCTGAAGTTGATACGGCGTCCCATGGCTGCTCGTTGGACGGCTGGAACGGAGGGAGGAAGGCTCCCTTTTTGCTGCTGCTCTTTCTCCCTCTCACGGTTCTCTCTCACACTACCCACTCCCCTCTCTCTCACTCCTCTCCCTCTCCACATGTTACCAAAAATGAAAAACACCCTTCCCTCAATTTTCTTAAAATTCAGCCGCCCTGCACCCCAACAAAACACCCTTAAATTGAGGAATGGTGGGTGACCACTGTGTCCCCACCATCCTCAAAACACGGGTCTTACATTCTCCCCAACAACAAAAATTTTCGTCCTCGAAAATTGAGCTTACGAGAACAAGTAAGTTTCTTTTACCTCGTCTTTAACTCCCGGTAGAGTTTCCTGCTCTACCGTCCAAGATTTATACTTAGCCAACTTGGCATACAATATTCTTTTTCTCAGTACTCCAAGTACTGCACTAAGGTGATCTTCATGTTCTTCTCGTGTCTTAGAATAGACCATTATGCCATCCATAAATACTACCACAAACTTGTCCAAGAAGGGCCTAAAAAATTCGATTCATATAGTCCATGAGAAAGGCTAGATCACTAGTCACGCCAAACGGCATAACCACATACTCGTAGTGACCATATCCAGACCTGAACGCCGTCTTCCGCACATCATCCTCTTTCACTAAGATTTGATGATAGTCCAACCTTAGATCAATCTTAGAGAATACTGTAGCTCTGTGTAGTTGATCCATCAAATCATTTATCCTCGACAACGGATACTTATTATCGATCGTCTGTTAACATAACCTTACCTCTAGATTGCCACTATAACTCAAAACCACAACTCAAATAGTCTCCTTCGTCCATTGACCCACTCTTCCCTTTCCAAAGTCATTTATATTGTCTCTCTTTAAAATTTACCCTGTAGCTTGCAACCGAAAGCTCACTTATCTTCCCTGCCTGATACATATTTCTTCCACACCGCAACTCACTTCTGACTCTTGAAGATTATCAAACACCCCCCGACTCATGCTCATATAACGACACCAATACTATTAAAGAACTCGTCCCTCACAAACCACCAATCCACAATTTGGAAAATTCTTCATGCATACCTATTATTGACAACAACAAGTTAACCATCATCCGCTGCGCTACTCTGATTTTTTTGTACTTCCTTACTCACCAATTTACTCAAAAGAACACTTCCTTTCTGACAACTATAACCAGCAAACGATCACCCTCGAAGAACCTGCCTCAGAACTTCTATATGACCTTACAAAACCTTGAAAACTCTTCCGTTGCATAATATCCCTGTCATTCCATTTCCTCAACACTGTTTTCTATTCCACAAAACGACCATGCCCGAAATAACTCCTGATTGTTAAGACTTATACTAGACTATACCAACATGTCTTCTATTTCTCTTCTGCGATTTTTTTTTTTTTTTTTTTTTTTTTTCCTTGTAGTTTTCTCTATGATTACACTGAGTCCAAATATTATTGCTCTAACTCAACCTCCATCTTCCTCTTGCACTACACAACTTAAACAGGAACCACTCAAAAATTTCAGACACTGGTGTTGCCTAAGACCCCACTCCAAAGTGAATTCTACTTTTCCAAGTTAAAAAAATCTCATACTGGTTGCAGAAAACCAACCAAAATCCTTATCCCATAAAGATGTATCTTCTCTTTTTCCCATATTCACGCTAACCTCTTTTGATTCTCACACTCCAATTTCTTCACTTTCTAATTTGATCCACAATTGATATATAACTGGTGACTTTTCTTCTTGAAATACGAAGCTTCTATTAAAGATTATAAAGCACTAAAGAACTATTTTGAAACAACAAACCTCCCTTGAATCACACCTCAAATTTACGAAAGAACAACATCATCTCTTCTTCATTTGCAATTTACAGACATTTTGAATTCTCATAACACTTGCTTCCATCTTTCGCTCAACTATACTTGATGTACTACCTTCGTTCTCCTTCCCTGTCAAGAAACCATTCCAAATAAAATTTTAACTTGAGCCCTTAGATTAACTCCTCCAAACGCCACATCACTCATAATTCTTCTTGCACTCATCCCGTCCAGATTAACTTAAAACTTTCTTCTTCAAGAATTTCCCTCTTCAACTCGGAATCGTCAAAATACAAACCCTATCTTAAATCTTCTAAACCTCAAGAAACTCTTAACCAACAACACCAATCCTCCGACATTAACTGAACTTACTAACTTACTGCCTTCGGCAATCTATCATTCAACATCCACTTCTCTCTTGATCAAATTCAACTGAACACTGAACATCACCATAAAACTATACCCAAAGAAAATTAACTTTATTACAACAAGTAACTTTATAACTCTAAACATCTCCACCACCCCAAACTCTTCTGATCAATCTCGATACTCTCTTTAGCAACTTATACTACAACCACCCTTTATCATCTGTTCTAAAACCCATTTTCTCCTTTCTTCATCCACTGTGTCCTTAATTCTCTGACCTTACACTTTCTTACCAAACTGACATTCTAATGTACTCTTTCCTTCAACATTTGAAATCTCTCATCTCAGCCAATAATCAAACACTTATTCTATACGGACCACTAATCTTGAAACATTCTTCTAAACTCGACTATGCATTATTCAATTGAGATTCATGTTTAACCATTCCATTTGGTTATTCAATTCACAGTCCTACAATACTCCAATTCTCCTCACACACTTCATGTTCCCTCAATCTTGGAGACCCGACTTCTATTTCATCATCCTTAAATCCGTCCTATGTTTTTCACACTGCTCCTCAAACCCTTCCTCTTCTACTTCCTATCAAAATACGATTTTCCCGTGGTCCACTTGTTTCTTTGTTAACTTAAGCTTCAAACCATCTACCACTTCTCTTATTCAGATTCTAACCATCATTGATATACTATACCCAACTCATTTCTCAAATCGTGTCATAACCATGCATCCAAAGCTTCTCTAAATCTGACCTCTGAACTCCTTGCGAACGTATGATATAAGATCTTGTGACTTTGTTTTTCTTGAAATATTCTTCACCCATAACATTTCTTCCAAACTCTAATATCTTCACTAGCTCTCCGAAGCTTAACTTTTAGTATCATAACTCCTATCTTCGAGACAAGAACTTGCCTCAAATGTTTAAACCAATTCCACTAAAAGTATACAACTCAAGTTATCCTTGAATATACAGTTCTCTACTACTCTAGGGCACATCACACCATCACAAAACAAGAACCACACAGGAATTACTACAGGAAACAACACTGAAACTCTAACTCTTTCTCATCTCAAACCTTCAGAATTAAGAAAGGAAAATCATCTACGATGAAAGTCATGAGTGTGCACCCTCATTACTCTTATCAAGACGTTTTCTGTTCTTAAAACTTCTAGTTAGATACACCTTACTATATAGACTTGAAAGAAATGGTAAATCATACCATCTATACCCTCAAGTCCTCACAGAAAAGACACGACAAACCCATAACACAAAGGTCAACCCAAGGACAAACTGCTCTGATACCATTAATGTAACATCCCAATTATATAATAACAAATATTACATAATAAAGATGTCATCATTCCAATATAGAGAACAGTCAGAATACGACGTGTAATTTAATTGTTAAATTACAATCATCCAAATTAAATTAGTGAAAATTTAAACCTTGAACAGCTAGAAAGGATTGATCACTATAAGTGATCAATTAGGAAACTTCTAAGAAGACTACTCTGCAACATCAGCAACCTCCGGCTCCTGCTCCAAGGGGAACTCTTCGACGACATCTGCTCCCATCCAAGTGGATGATCATCGCCGAATAACGTATCCACATTGGCACACAACACAAACAATGCAAGGGTGAGCTAGATATAAAAAGCATGTTATCTCCTAGCACAATTTATTTATGTCATCATAGATTTAAATACAGAAATATTTATGCATGCTTATTAAACCACAATCTACATATTCATATGACTCATCCGGATTTTGTATAATTGTCGGACTATTGGTCGTCTCTACACCTGCTAGTTCAGCTGGTCTTTCTCCAACACTAGCAATATAAGTCCCCCAAGCTGCCTATGTCTAAATTCAAAGATCATAGACGAGGACCTCCCTCTACTCTCACCACTCACATTGTTCTTCTCTACCTGAGTGTGAACAATGCTTTGAGTTTAGGGATAGACAACCATTTCAAAGCCCCTACAATTATACAGACACAACCACAATATTTCACATAACCACTTTCATCCATCTCTCCCTGAGATTTCCGAATCATACTCGCATTCATCATTTTCATCATATAATCACAGTAATTTATCATATTTCATGCATTCTCATATTTTCTCATAACTCATATCACCACATATATTCCATACAATTCTCAAATTTCAACATTTACATCAGATGATCACAATAATCTATCATATTGCATACATTTATACACAGAGTCCAGTTCAAGAGAAAATATAAATTAAGAAAATACAACATATACCAAACACTATTTAAACGAAAAACGGTCCCCCGAACTGGAACGAACGCTATCCGAAGACCGTACTATCCAAGCAGCAGGCCGAGCACCATTTCAGACGGATGTCACGAACTTGACCGAACGTCATTTTCGAACACCAGCTTTGGACAATGTCATTTTCTGAACGGACGAACGCTCCTCAACCAACTTGGACGAACATCAATTTTCTGAACGGACGAACACTACCCCAAACATCTTGGACGAACGTCCATTTTTGAACGGACGTACGCTTCCCAGACAGCTTGGACGAACGTCCATTTCACAGGACGAACGCTTCGAAGGCAGGACGAACGCTCTTAGCACACTTTTAGACGAACGTCCATTTTACAGGACGAACGCCCGAAGTCAGGACGAATGCTCACTGCCGAACGCTTGGACGAACGCTCACTGCCGAACGCTGGGACGAACGCTACACATCGCTGGGCGAACGCTCCACTCGAACGGTTGGACGAACGCTCACAACGCCAAGGACGAACGCTCACAATGCCAAGGACGAACGCTCACAACGAAGCTTGGATTTACGGACGAACGCGCATAGTGCATGGGACGAACGACCACATTTCGCTTCATTTGAACGAGCGTCCCAGATGAACGAACGCTCTCAAACAAGTACCAAACATATTGGACGAACGTCCAATTTCCCTTGGACGAACGTTCATTTAGCGATACCGGACGAACGGTAGCTATTTTAGACGAACGTCCAATTTGAAATCAAATTGGACGAACGCTCGGAATTTGGGACGAACGTCCAATTTGAAATCAAATTGGACGAACGTGCCTGGAGAAATTCAGAATCCCAGAAACCCAGAAAAACAAACCCAGAAACCCATATTTTCATCCCCTTCTTCCCAAATTTGCATCATACCAAGCATATACAATAAATCAAACAAAAGATCTAGCTTACGTAATTTAACTCATGCATCAACACGCAATTTCAGGTATATAATTCAACATACATGCATATCTCAACATACACATTCATTACATAACAAACCACTTTAGCGTATTCACTAAATAAACTCGACACGACTGACTGTCCGGACTGTATGAACTCTGTGTAGCTTCGGTGTTCGTGCACCCGGGTGATGTAGTAACTGGAACTCTCATCAGCTGCCACCCGAGGTTAATCCTATCTGTCCAAAATCATCAGGACTAGGACCTCCTGCCATTCCCACACATGACGTACTGCCTCTACGTGAGGACGAGTACTCACGGAATATCAGGATGAACGACCGGCTAAGCTTACCACATTCATACTTTACAAATCTCAATAATCAAGTCTTGAGTCGTTCCTCCCCGGAACGCTCGTTCAAAAGTCACAATATTTCCAATCATCTCATGTAATCTTCATCATTTAGTATTTGTCATTTTACTATTCATCATTTACTGTTCATCATGAACTATTCATTAATACATAATCATTTCCACCATCCATAAGAAGATCACCAAGACCGGACGTTCTGTCCCCAAAGACCGAGGACGAACGCTGTAAATGAGACCAAAAAGGACGCTCGTTCGAATCAAAGAACGAACGGCTTAAGTTCAAAAATTTCTAAATCTGGTACTGTTCATTGGACGAACGCTATTTGGCAGGAAGAAGAACGAGCGCTCAAAATAATACCGAGCGTCATTCTGGACGAAAGCTCAACATAAGGTCGAGCCTCACTTGAGCGAGCGCTCGTTATAAGAACGAGCCTAATTTAGGACGCACGTTCAGTGTAAGACCGAACGCCTTCCAGTACGATCGTCCGGTGTAAGACCGAACGCTATTCTGGGCGAACGTCAGGTGTATGACCACACGTTCAGTAACTCAGATTGATAAGTCTTTGAAAATCAACTTAGAGAATTTTGGAGAAATAATACGAACGGAAATATGCATGGTTATATATATATGTAAGTACAAAAAGAGAGAAGTTTATCAAACGTACAAGATTTCTACAGTGCCAAACCGAACGTTCAAACAGAGTATTCTAAGGTGAGGACGCTCGTCCTCAACCAAGGATTTAGCCAAATAGCAGAATCAACATCTCAACCATATTACTAAGGGAAAAACCGAACGCATATTATCAATGGGAATAAAAACATGGAATTTGCCAAAGAATACTAAGACACAAACAGTGCTTGGCCGAACGCTCAAGCATAGTTTTTAGACGTGAGGACGGTCGTCCTCAACAAGGAAAAACCGAACGGTCAAGGACCGTTCAGGACGAACGTACAGTATTTCATGGGAAGTTCATTTCTCATCAAAATCACATAATTTCATTCGTTCATATCAACTCAAAATCTCAGATTTCATATATCTCATTTTATCCAACATCTCATGCATCATACGTAACTTAGTCATATATCATTTTCATCCCATAAATAACGAACGTTCATGCTATCAACCACATCAACATCATACAGTGAAATAACGAACGTTAATATCATCATTCATATCATCCATCATGCATTTCTTATAAAATAACGAACGTTCACACACATACATACATCAAAACAGTTAAATTAAGTAAGCTTCCCTTACCCGGAAATGACGAACGTTCACAGATTCTCTACTCAAATTCTACTACCCAGCGTTCGTTAATCCACTGTTCTGACGAGCCACAAGACCAAACTCAGAACCGCTCTACTCTAAGAAATAACGAACGCACATTCAGAATTGAGTTTGCATACGAGAAGGACGAACGTCAGAGAGGAAGGAGCGGACTTACCGGTTCAGCCAACCGAACGTCTTTTCTGGTGATCCTTGACGCCGAACGTCCTTGAACCTTGCCGGAGTGTAGAATGGAGGAGGTGCAGTGGTGGTTTCTTAGAGAGAGAAGGGTGCAGAAAGTGAAGAGAGAAGGAGGAGAAAATTGAATCTGAGAAACTGAAGGAAAGAGGGTGAAGAGAGAGATCTATCAGAATTAATTTAGGAGGTGAGTGCTCCACTCAGCCGAACGCACGTCTCCACTATGCCAGTGCGCACTCGTCCGGACGCACTACACCAACCCACTCTGGACGGTCGACCACTGTACTGTTGCCACGCGTCTTCCACCATCGCGGACGCTCGTTCAGTTGGCCGACAGGCCGTCCTCCACTACCGAACATCCACTGTGCGTTCGCCACGTGTACTCCACTACACCAGAAGCACGTTCACAGGCTGGCAGGCGGCGCTCCACTGAAGCGGCTGACTCACGTGGTCGTGCAGCAGCTGGCGTCCGTCAGTGGCTGTCGGGCACTGTTGTCGGCCACGCAGACTGCTGACGTGGCGCGCTCTCCTGCCGCCACGTGGACGAACGTTTTTTTTTTTTTTTTTTTTTTTTTTTTTAAGGTCCTCACATTCCTCCCAACTACAAAAATTTTCGTCCTCGAAAATTAAGACGTACTCTCAAACAAATGGGGATACAAATCTTTCATAGCATCTTCCGCTTCCCAAGTAGAGTCGCCCGTCTTCTCGTCCCAGACGACTTTCACCAATCTGACTGCTTTCCTCTTGTAGTACTTGGTGTTGCTATCTTCAATGCGTACCGGCTGCATTTCTAGTGTATGGTCTTGACGAAGACGAATATCTTCTAACTCCAATACGTGAGAAGGGTCGGATACGTATTTTCGGAGTTGAGAAACGTGAAAGACTGGATGCAAGTTTGATAACTGAGGCGGTAAAGACAACTCGTACGCAACTGGTCCGATCTTCCTCAATATCTGATAGGGTCCGATGAACTTGGGAGACAACTTCTTGGGTCGAATAGCTCTCCCAACTCCCGTGGTCGGATGCAGTCTAAGGAAAACGTGATCCCCTGCATCGAATTCCAAGGGTCTTCTCCTCTTGTCAGCGTAAGATTTCTGTCGACTCCTGGACGTCTTCAACCTTTCTTGAATCAACTTTACCTTCTCAGTCGTCTGCTGAATGAGCTCTGGTCCTGTTAATACCTTTTCCCCTTCCTGAAACCAACACAAGGGTGTTCAGCACTTCCTTCCGTATAGAGCTTCAAAAGGAGCCATTCCTATGCTGGCTTGAAAACTGTTATTGTAGGTGAACTCCACTAAAGGCAAGACTTCATCCCAGACGCCCATGTGATCTAGGACACAAGTCCTTAATAAGTCTTCAAGCGTCTGAATGGTTCTCTCGGACTGGCCGTCCGTCTGAGGATGATAAGCCGAACTCATATGGAGTTTGCTACCGAGTTCACTTTGTAATGATCGCCAGAACCGAGAAGTAAATCTCGTGTCTCGGTCTGAAACAATGCTAGACGGAACTCCATGTAGACGAACAATTTCTTTGATGTAAAGCTTAGCCAGGTTCGTCATCGACATCTTCAGGTTGACTGCTAGGAAATGAGCACTCTTCGTCAGTCGATCTACAATTACCCATACGGAATCATGATTCCTGACCGTGCGAGGTAAGTGAGTCACGAAATCCATCGCAATGCTGTCCCATTTCCACTCTGGGATTTCTAACTGCTGAAGTAAACCACCAGGCCTTTGATACTCAGCCTTGGCTCGTTGGCATGTTAAACAGGATGCCACAAAACGGGCGACATCACTCTTCATTCCCGGCCACCAGAACGAGCTCCTGAGGTCTTGATACATCTTAGTCATACCAGGGTGTATGCTAAGACGACTGTGATGTCCTTCCTCAAGAATAATTCTTTTCAACTCGCCATCATTCGGAATGCACGTTCTACCCATGTAGCGTAGCATACCATCAGTTCCAGTGTTAAAATGTTTTGCTTGATCTGTACCGAGTGCTCTCAAAATCTTCACCAACTCCTCATCCTCTCGCTGCTTCGCTCTGATCCGGTCGAACACGTCACTGGAGATTCTAAGAGTACAGCATTTGATGACATTTGGTTGCAAGTCAAACTGTATCCTCAGATCTCTAAAACTTTCTACCAAACTCAACTCTCGGACCATCATAGAGGAGACGTGAACTACCTTTCTACTTAAAGCGTCTGCTACAACATTTGCTTTTCCCGGATGGTAGAGTAGTTCAAAGTCGTAATCCTTCAAGAATTCTAGCCAACGTCTCTGCCTCATATTCAGCTCTTTCTGATCGAACAGGTACTTAAGACTCTTGTGATCACTGAACACTTGAAATGCCGATCCATACAAGTAGTGTCTCCAAATTTTCAAGGCAAAGACAACTGCTGCTAATTCCAGGTCGTGAGTTGGATAATTCTTCTCGTGAACCTTCAGTTGTCGAGAAGCATACGCAACCACCCTCTTTTCTTGCATGAGTACACAGCCCAAACCTTGATGAGATGCGTCACAATATACCACGAAGGATTTAGCCGTGTCAGGTATGACTAATACTGGGGCGCTCGTTAACTTATTCTTCAATTCCTTGAAACTTTCTTCACACCGATCGGTCCAAGCGAACGGTTGATCTTTTCGGGTCAGCTGAGTAAGCGGAGCCACTATTTTGGAAAACCCTTCAATGAACCGTCTATAGTAGCCTGCGAGTCCCACAAAGCTGCGAACTTCAGTTACCGAACGTGGACTCTCCCATTCCAACACTGCTCGTACTTTAGCCGGATCCACTGAGATTCCTCCAGCTGAAACCACGTGTCCCAAAAATGGCACTTCCTTCATCCAAAATTCACATTTAGAGAGTTTGGCATATAACTCCTTTTCCCTTAGCACGCCTAGAACGATCCTCAAGTGATCCTCATGATCTTCATAGCTCTTGGAGTAGACAAGAATATCATCAATGAATACAACCACAAACTTGTCAAGATACGGCCTGAAGATACGATTCATGTAATCCATAAATATTGCTGGGGCGTTTGTCACACCGAATGGCATCACTACATACTCGTAGTGTCCATAACGAGATCGGAAGGCTGTTTTCTGGATGTCTTCTTCCTTCACCCGAATCTGATGGTATCCCGACCGTAAATCAATCTTTGAGAATATGGTCGCGCCATGTAATTGATCTAGCAGGTCGTCAATCCGAGGCAAAGGATACTTGTTCTTGATAGTCAGCTTGTTTAATTGCCTGTAATCAATACAGAGACGAGAACTGTCATCCTTCTTCTTCACTAAGAGTACTGGCGCTCCCCAAGGTGATACGCTTGGTCTGATAAACTGCTTATCCATTAACTCTTCAATCTGCTCCTTGAGTTCAGCTAATTCTGCTGGCGACATCCGATAGGGTGCAATAGAGATAGGTCCAGCATTCGACACTAGGTCGATAGTAAATTCCACCTCGCGTGGAGGAGGTAATCCAGGCACTTCATCAGGAAACACATCAGGGAATTCGTCCACGACTGATCGTCCTCCATTCAGTTTACTGGACGATCGCTCATGAGTCAAACCTTCAAGTCGTTCGTCCGAATGTGTCATGATCAGAAAGCAACTGGCGCCATCCACGATGTCTTCTTTCAGTTGACCGAGCGTCACAGATAGATCCACTTCATACTCGTCTGGAAACACCAATTCCTTTGCACCACAATCTATGAGAATGCGGTTGGTAGCTAGCCAATCCATTCCTAAGATTACTTCTAGATCTTTCAAGGGTAGACAGATGAGATTCACCTTGTAATCACGCCCTTCAACCTCTATAGGACATTTAACACATACAGTAGACGTCCTAACCTCACCAGCCGCTGGGGTTGATACTACCAAGTCGAACTGCATCTCGCGTTCGACTAATCCCAATTTCTCAACACACGCCTTCGAAATGAAGGAGTGTGTTGCCCCCGAATCATACAACACACAAACAGGCATTCCATGTAATAAACAAGTACCAGTGACGAGCGTACCTGAACTGGCAGCTTCCGCGGCCGTGATTGCATAAACTCTACCAACAGCCTGTGCTCGCCCACCCCTTCCTTGTTGCATTCTTCCAGCATTTGGCGGCCTCATTACTGCTCGCCCGCCCATATTACACTCGTGCTCCATGTGACCGTTTCTTCTACAGCGAGTGCAGTATTTAGCTCCCTCTAACAGAGGACACGACGATCTGTAGTGCGGTCCTCCACACTTAAAACATTTGACTGATCCCTGCTGTCCAGATTGTCCTGCAACAACCATAGCCTGAGAATTTGATGGTTGTGCTGGACGAGCATACGGCAACTTGTTCCGATTCAGATTTGGCCTGGACATGATCGGCCCTTTAATTTGCTGCTGTTGCTTCTTCTGACGTTCTGCTTCAGCCACATTTTTCTCTAATACTTTGGCTCTCTCAATCATAACAGGAAAGGACTTAATGCAGAGGCTGGATATCAACACTTTAAGATCGCTTCTCAGTCCATTTTCAAACTTCCTGCACTGCCACACTTCACTGGTGGCAAGGGTATTGAAGCGAACCAGGTGTTTGAACCTGTTGGTGTACTCTGATACAGACATATTACCTTGTACCAATTGGAGAAATTCCACCTCTTTGCCGAAGCGAACACTATCCGGGAAATACTCCTCATAAAACTTTTCCTTGAAGACTTCCCAGGAGATGGGACTATGAACGTCTGTCAGTAACATCTTCGCGCTTGACCACCAATGACTGGCCTCCCCAGTTAGCAAATATTCAGTGAACGCCAACCTGCGGTCGTCCGGACATCCCTTGGCGTCGTAAATCCGTTCCATGTCACGTAACCACTGGTCTGCCTCGTCAGGAAGGCACTTCCCATCAAACTTGGCCGGACGATGCTGCAAGAAATTTTCCAAACTCCACTCGGCCTGATGAGTGGTGTTTGAAGAAGATGCTCCGGGTGTACCCTTGGTAGCTGCAAGAATATCCATAAGCTGTCTCTGAGTCACTTCAGAATTTGCGCGAGCGGCCTCCAAACTCTGTAAGGCATCTGCATTTTGTTGCATCAAAATAGCGTTCTGCTCTTGTAGCCTTTCGATCACTGATTCCAACAATCTGGTGTTGTTGTTGTTGGACCCATCATGTTCATTAGTCTGTGGTGGAGGAGGAGGAAGTCTGGGTGCCATTGGTTCTCTGAGAAACAGAGAAAAGAAACGAACGTTAGTCCTATTCAAAGTGTTGAAGATAACTCATTAACGCAATTTAAGCACACAGCAAAAACGCAGTGTACTCATAACCTACAGTGTCCTTAAAAGAACAAAACTGCTCTGATACCACTAATGTGACATCCCAAAAATACAGTTAAAACTATAATTTTAGAAAATCACATTTAATAATAATTCAAACAGTTTTTCTACTAAAACAAAAATTAAAGACTTCGGAAAATAAACGAACATCCAAGGACAAAGGTCCTTGAGTACAATTCAACGAACAAGGACAAGCGCAAAAGTCCGCCCGTCCATCCAAAAGTTATAATTCAAACCGAACGTACAAGAAAAGCTGACCGAACGGTTTACAAGACAAATACCGAACGGTCAAATTAAAATTAAATGAAAACAATAGGTTATCGAACGACTACTCAGTTCAACAGAGAACAAAACAGGCCGAGCGGTCTCACTGCTCGATCTTCACTTCGACATCAACCAGGCTCTCTTCATTCAATGCTTCTTCCAAACGCTGATCTCCCTCTGCTCACATCCACACGGATGATCATTGCAAAGACAAGACGGACGTACAAATACAGTAGACAACACAAGGAAAACGAAAGGGTAAGCTTACGTAATTTAACTCATGCATCAACACGCAATTTCAGGTATATAATTCAACATACATGCATATCTCAACATACACATTCATTACATAACAAACCACTTTAGCGTATTCACTAAATAAACTCGACACGACTGACTGTCCGGACTGTATGAACTCTGTGTAGCTTCGGTGTTCGTGCACCCGGGTGATGTAGTAACTGGAACTCTCATCAGCTGCCACCCGAGGTTAATCCTATCTGTCCAAAATCATCAGGACTAGGACCTCCTGCCATTCCCACACATGACGTACTGCCTCTACGTGAGGACGAGTACTCACGGAATATCAGGATGAACGACCGGCTAAGCTTCCCACATTCATACTTTACAAATCTCAATAATCAAACTCTGAGTCGTTCCTCCTTGGAACGCTCTTTCATAAATCATAACTTTCCATATTGTTCATCATTCACTTTTCATTATGTATTCATATTCTCATTTCATCTCACATACTGTTCATCATTCAAATAGTATAATAGCATGAATAAAACATCAATCGAATACATAATGAGCAATCCAAAAACATTCTTACTTGCAAAATATCGAATACTATAAGCTCTAAACAAATACTAGTACATCACGTGTACTACAGAGATCATGATTGGGATGTTGAGGAAACATTTAGATTTTTGGGAGGAATAAACCTGACAAGGCATTGCCTTGCTCCTACGTATCTCCATTTTCGGTGGAGAATCAAGGCTTACGTAGTTCTAGCACAATTAATTCATGTCATCATACATAGATTTAAATACAGAAATATTTGGGCATGCTTATTAAACCACAATATACACATTTACACGACTCATCCGGATTTATGTATAATTGTCGAACTATTGGTCGTCTCTACACTTGCTAGCTCTGCTGGTCTTTCTCCAACGCTAGCGATATACATCACCACATATATTCTACACATTTATACACAGAATCCAGTTCAAAAAAAAAAAATATATATATATTACGAAAATACATGTACCGAACACTATTTGAACGAATACAATCCTCCGAACTGGAACGAACGATACCAGACGAACGTACTTTTCAAGCACCAAACACCATTTTTGAACAAACGTCACGAACGTTGAAAACAGAGCGTCCTTGAATACCAGCCAAAATTGGACTAACGTTAATTTTCCGAGCGAATTTGGACGAACGTCAATTGAGAACGACTGAACGCCCCTTGACCAACTTTGGACGAACGCCCACTTTCACAAATTTTGGAATTTGGACGATCGTCCATTCTGAACGGACGAACGCTGAGGCCGAACGCTCATACCTCAAAAACGAACATACACGGACGTTCGTTCATAACCGAACACTCACTCCGGAACAATGTGGACGAACGTCCAATTTCACTAGAATTGGACGAACGTTCTAAACTTGGCCGTCTGGTCGAGCTTTGGTGGGACGAACGTCCCAAACTTTTGGATGAACGTTCAGATATTAACTATTTCATACGAACGTCTAGAATTATCTGGGACGAACGTTTATTTGGCTAAGCCAATTTGGACGAACGTTAGATATTTTGGACGAACGTCCAATTTGAAATTTCAAATTGGACGAACGCTCGAAATTTGGGACGAACGTTCGGGCTGGTAATCGTTTACAGGACCCCTGTAAACGATTACCCGAGAGAAATGGCCAATTTGTACAAAAAGTCCAACGCAGGTACTCAGTCAGGTGAACACAGGTCACCATTGGCCAAAAAACTGACTTTTATGCTAATCTGTTATGCAGGTGTTCCAAAAACTCAGAAACTTTATTTTTCAACCCAAAAATATCCAGATTTGCATCAAACACAACATCATTCAACAATCAAACGAATAAAATCTAACTCCCCTTACCTCTTGAAGACTTCCTTTGTGAATTCTTGAATCAATCTCTGCACTGCGTTCCTCCTTCCATCCTCTCTTCTTGCTCATTCCTTTATGTTCCTGGGACGTGCCAAAAATAGATAATGTGAGTCCCTCCATGAATCCCGTGAACCTCTCCTGCTAATTGAAATCAACAGTGTGCTTTCTCTCCAAGCAGCCGTGCACCAAGTGCTTCATCTTTTCGTGCACCAGCTCCTGGATGATTGTGTGCTGGATGGCCGTGAGGTACTGCTGTGATGTTGCTTCATGGATGGTGTTGTTGCTGGTTTGCTGGATTGAACAACATGGAGCGGGTGGTGTGAAACTTCTTTGCTTTGTTTCTCTCAAGTGCATCCAGCCGTGAAGTGCACCTTTCCATCCAAGTTGTGCTTCTCTTCACGTTCCAACCAAAGTGGATGAAGCTCCTCTGCTGGACTCCACTTTCGCTCCAAGCTGCTGCCCACCGTGAAGATAGTTCAAAGCATCCAGCTGATGCAGTGTGGACGCCTGACGGCTTCTTCCATGGTGCTTCCTTCTCCAGCCACCACCGTGACAACACTCTTTCATCATATGGCAGCTGTGTGCTTCTTCTAACGCTGGAGTGCTGCTGCCATGGTTGCTGGGCTTCATCACCGTGCACTCCATCTCCATCCATGACACCATCTTTCTCTTCTCTCCTCCTTCAATCTGCCCTTAAACTCTCAGAACTCCACACTTCTTATAGCCATCGCACCCTCTGCCCGTGAATCCATTATGTCTTGGATGTTAGGCCGTGAGTTTTGTCAAGTGTCCCCCATTTTTAATTCCAGTTTTGAGTCCGTGAACATGCTTCTCCTTTCCAAATGAAAAGATGACATTCTAAATGGTGAATGGACCCCATAATTTTGTAGCACCTTGAACGTGAGCTTTCAACCAAGTGGTGGCCCCCTCCATTTGTGTCTTCTACAACGAAAGAAGGTTCCTAGCTGCTGTACGTGAATGGCCGTGTGGTGTGCTTCCTTTTATCCCCATTCAGCACCATTTCTTCAATTGAAAAGAAAACAAAACAAGCTTCTTCAAAGTAAAATACACAGTGTGCAAATGAATGTTTTTTTTTCCAAATGTCCCAAAATGTATTTCTAAAGTTTTCATGTGCTTCTTCATTTTGCACCTCTCAGTTGCTGGAATTGCATCCCTTCATGAAACCAATTTCATTTAATCCATTATGAACAACAACTTCTTCTTCTTCTTTTTTTCTTCTTTTCTCCCTCATTGTTATTGATCTCTTTGGAATTGAGGTTCTTACATTTATCAAGGTCAACTGGTACCTATCATGGAGATACCCGACGATGCCTCTCCTGAGAATGAGCAGGTCATAGAGCCGACAGCCGCTGAACAACCTGTGGAGCAAGCGACTGAAGATGTTGCGGATAATTAGATTTTAAGCTTGTACCTTAATCGCAGCATTGGGTTGTAATGTGCTTGAATATCAAACTCTTTTATTTGACCTATTTGTATAACTTTGACTTATTACATATGCTTTGGCATTCTTGGACATATGACGGTGTATATGCTTTTGCTTTAACGCACGGACTGTGTGAACGTTTAGCTTTAAGTGTCTGGGTGTTCTTAGGCGAACATCGACCAGAGGGATTGGATCCCTTTGTGTAGCGTATTTGGGTGTTCAAGGGTGAACATCTACCAAAGGGAGTGTGTCCCTATATGCTAAAGTGTTGGGTGCGCGGTGGCGAACATCTTCCAAACCTCGACGCTTGTCGAGTTCAATACGACATGGATTCAAAGAAATAACATGTTCATTAATTTTGAATAACAATGACGGAAACTGAAATGCAATAGTTCTAGTCACGTAATTAAATAACACATTAACTGAAATAATTTTTTAAATGAGTGGCGTTCCAAGTGTTGGGGATGATAGTTTCGTCGAGGAGTTCCAGCTTATAGGCTCCGTTCATTAGATTTTCTGTGATGCGGAAGGGTCCTTCCCACTTGTCTGCCAGCTTACCATGCATCCGGTTTCGTCTGGCCTCTCCCTTTTTCCGCCACACGAGGTCGCCCTCCTCGAAGGACCTAGACTTGATCTTGGTGTTGTAACGTCGAGACAGTAGCCTTTCTTGTGCGGCTGCCCGAATCATGGCGACTTCTCGTTGTTCTCCCAGCATGTCAAGGTTCATTCGCAACTGATCGTCATTAAGAGCCATGTCAGTAAGGTCACGCCTTAAAGTGGGTTCTCCTAGTTCCACTGGGAGCATGGCATCCGTGCCATACGTCAGATTGAATGGCGTGTCTCCTGTCGATCCGTGAGGGGTGCATCTGTACGCCCATAACACTTCTGGTAGCTCGTCCACCCACAATCCTTTAGCGCCGCCAAGGCGTTTCTTCAACTCATTGAGTATAGCTTTGTTGGCCGCTTCCGCTTGTCCATTGGTTTGGGGGTGCTCGACGGAACTAGTGACGTGTCGGATGCCCAGGTCGCGCAGGAACTTATCTAACTTTTTATCAACAAATTGTCTGCCGTTATCGGTGATGATTTTTTGAGGTAGGCCGAATCGACATACCAAGTGCCAGATGAACTTCTGTACCCGCTGGGCGCTGATGATGGAGAGGGGTTCAGCCTCTATCCATTTGGTGAAATAGTCAACGGCCACTATGAGGAATTTATTTTGAGCTTTGGCGATCGGCAATGGTCCGACTATGTCTATTCCCCACTGAGCAAATGGCCAAGGTGAGACGACGTAATGCAATTCCTCAGAAGGGATGCGGATGTTGTTACCATGAGCTTGACACGACAGACATTTTTTGACGAACGCTTCACAGTCGCTGTCGATAGTTGGCCAATAATAACCTGCTCGAAGTATGCATGCGCGTAGCGTGCGTTTTCCAGAATGGAACCCGCATATTCCTGTGTGCAGTTCGCGCAGAATATAATCGATTTCCTCGGTAGATACACATTTTAACAAAGGAGTAGAGTGGCCACGACGATATAGGTTATCGCCTATATGTAAGTAGCGAGCGATCCGTTTAGAGTCGCCCGCTGTGATTTGTTCCCCGAGCTCCTGTTTCCTCATCAAATCGCTCACCTCTTGTCTCCAATCAGCTTTGGGTGTGGTCAAATCGATTGTTAGAGTTTCCACAACGGGTTGGTCGTGTACCGACCTAATGACGGACGCTAGCTGTGTTTTTTCCTTTGCATGTGTTAATTTTGACAAAAGATCTGCTCTTGAATTTTGCTCCCTTGGGATATGGACAATGCAAACCTATGTAAAATCTTTGAGGAGGGCGGTTGCTTTGTGGAAGTAACGCAGCAGCTGATTGTCTTTGACCTGGTAGGTTCCGTTCATGTGTCCGACTACCAGCTGAGAATCCATCCTGCATTCTACAGCTGGGACTGCTAATTCTCTGGCCAGGGTTAGGCCAGCGATTAAGGCTTCATACTCGGCCTGGTTGT
Organism: Vigna nakashimae; assembly: GCA_034642375.1. Taxonomy (NCBI): domain Eukaryota; kingdom Viridiplantae; phylum Streptophyta; class Magnoliopsida; order Fabales; family Fabaceae; genus Vigna; species Vigna nakashimae. The sequence goes on along the minus strand of CM067765.1, from coordinate 46,038,914 downwards.
TGCTGGTTTGAAACCGGAAAGTGATGGCTTGTTCAATGATGAAACCGTTGGGCCCTTCAAGTACTACGCCCGCCCCGCCCCCTTTCTTGTCCGACGATCCATCTACATTAAGGAGCCATGTGGGCTCAGGGTCGTCCGGGATGGGGGTCAGGTCGACCACAAAATCCGCCAAGTGTTGCCCTTTGACGGATCCTCGGGGTTCAAATCGTAACCCGAATTCAGATAACTCTATCGACCATGACACCATTCTTACAGCTAGATCGGGTTTTCTGAGGATTTTAGCTATGGGGTGGTTGGTTCGAACGACCACCTGATGGCTCTGGAAGTATGGCCGAAGTCGACGCGAGGCTGTAAGTAAAGCCAAAACTACCTTTTCGATCTGTGAGTATCGCTCCTCTGCCCCCTACAATGTCCGGCTGATGAAATATATCAGCTTAAGGGTGGGGGCTTCTTGAGTCAAAGCGGCACTTACGGCATGATGAGACACCGCAATGTATAACTGTAAGTCGAACTGATCGGTTGGTCGCGCCATGATTGGAGGATGGGTGAGGATGTGTTTAACCGCCCCGAACGCTTTGTCGCAATCTTCGTTCCAAGGCTGAGTGACGCCCTTCTTCATATTTCTTAGAATTGGTTTGATGTGCTCAGCAAGCTTTGGGATGAAACGAGATAAAGCAGTCACTCGACCCACGAGCCTTTGTACCTCTTTAAGGTTTTTCGGATTTGGCATTTCCAGTATGGCTTTGCACTTATCCGGGTTGGCTTCGATACCCCTGCGAGTGAGCATAAACCCTAGAAACTTTCCAGCGGGCACCCCAAAAGTACATTTGGATGGATTCAGCCGCATGTTGTACTGACGCACCTGAAGAAACACTTCCGCTAGATCTTCCAGATGCTGGTCCATAGATCGGCTACGGATGACCATGTCGTCCACGTAGACGTCCATACACTTTCCAATTTGATGATGAAAGATTTTGTCCATGAGGCGTTGGTAAGTAACTCCTGCATTCTTCAGACCGAAAGGCATCACCTCATAGCAATAATTTGCACGTTCGGTTATGAAAGCTGTTTTGCCTTGGTCAGGCCGGTACATGGGTATTTGGTTATACCCCGAATAAGCATCGAGGAAACTCAACACTGTATGGCCGGAAGCTCCATCCACCAACCGGTCAATGCTAGGAAGGGGGTATGAGTCCTTTGGGCAGGCTTTATTCAAGTCTGTGAAATCGACACACATTCGCCACTGTCCATTTGGTTTTTTAACCATAACCACGTTGGATAATCACGTCGTGTATGTCGCTTCCCTAATGAAGCGAGCGTCCAACAATTTGCCGACCTCTGCTTGTACGGCCTCCCGCTTCTCTTCTCCGAGCCTCCTTCTTTTTTGAGCGACCGGGCGCGCTTCTTTAAAAATTGACAATTTATGTGTCATTATTTCTGGGTGGATGCCAGGCATATCTGCCGCTGCCCATGCGAACAGGTCAGCATTGGATTTTAGTACTCTGGTCAGTTTGCGTTCGTCGTTAGATTTCATACCAGCTCCAATACATGTAGCTTGCGAGGAATCTATTCCTAGCTAATAGGCCTTAACGTCGCCCTGCGGGTGCAGACGTTCGTCCAAGTCGGTTCTTGGATCTAATTCAATAGCGGTTGTTTCGGCTCCTCTTGTTTTCCTGGGTGGTATGAAAGGAGTGACTTTTAGCCCGGCCACATAACATTGTCTGGCTGTTCGTTGATCAGCTCTCACCGTACATATGGATCCTTCTTTTGTAGGGAATTTCATGGCCAAATGCGGCGTGGAAACTATAGCTCCAAACTCATTTAGACAAGGTCGTCCTAACAAAGCATTATATGAAGCGTTCGCCTCCACTAGCAAGAATCTGACTCTTAATTCTTTCGCCACGTCACCTGCCCCTAGTCGAGTTCGAAGGTCGAGATATCCTCGTGTGTCCACTCTTTCACCTGCAAAGCCTACGATTTGCTCGTTGAATGGGGCTATTAAATCTTCGGACAAATCCATTTTCAGGAAGGTTGCCCAGTATAGAATATTGACTGAGCTACCTTGATCTACAAGCACTTTTGTCACCTCATATCGGGCTATCTCAGCCGTGATGACCATGGGGTCGTCCTGCTCCGAATCGGGCGCGTGAAAATCTGCATCGGTAAAAGTAATGCTGGGAAATGATCGGGGTTGTCTGCCCACCATGTGCACCGATTTTAGGCTTCTTAGGTGTCTCTTTCGAGCCGATGCCGACGCTCCCCCTCCTGCAAAGCCTCCGGATATGGTGTCAATTCGTCCCCGAATGGTCCTTTCTCGTTGTGGTTGTCTGGAACGACTCCGCGATCGTCGCCTGGATTCTTCCTCCCTACGCGACGATCGTTCCGGACTTGGACGAGCGCTTTCTCTTCTTCGGGGAGTTGGGGCTCGGGACGCCCTGTCCTTTACGTACTCCTGCAAATATCCTGCCCGGATGAGTCTTTCTATTTCCTCCTTCACCATATGACACTCCTCGGTATCATGGCCCTGGTTTACGTGAAGCCTGCAAGTTTTGCTTTCGTCAGCGTTTTTTGGAGTGGCTTTTCGTCGCACGGTAAGCAACTCGGCCTGTAGAGCTTCTTCTAACACTTTGGCCCTGGGGGCATTTAGTGTGGTGTAGCGGTCATACTTGGACGTCCACCCCGCCTCCTTGCGAGGAGGTCCACCAACCTTATAATCACCTAACGGTCGTTTGGTTTCTCTCTTGGATCCATTGCCAGGATTTTCTTATTGCTGTTTTTTCCTTGAGTTTCTGATATCCTCATTGCGTACGAATTTAGCTATCGTTTCTTGGAGCTCTTCGATAGACTTTGGAGGATCGGCATATAGTTGTTCGGCAAAGTAGCCTGGCCTCAGACATGAAGGTAGGTTGCTTATTATAAATGTGTGACTGACATCTTTCACACGCCTAGCTGCTTCGTTGTATCTCAACATGAAAGCCCTCAAGGTTTCATCTTTCTCTTGTTTAGTGTTTACCAGTTCTGCGGGGGTCATGTCTTGTCTCCTGTTAGCGGCATACTGTTTGCGGAAAAGGGTTTTCACGGTAGCGAAGCAGTCAATCGAGTTTGGCGGAAGGGTGTGATACCATTCCAATGCTTCATCCTTGAGAGATAGCGAAAAAGCTCTGCATATTACAGGGTCGTTGTCTGTGTAGAATGCCATAGCACCTATAAAGTTTCGGAGATGGTTGTCAGGATCCGCGGAACCGTCATATCTGTCCAATGACGGCGGAGGCTTCTCCGGCATGTTGGTCTGCAAGATTGCCTCTGTAAAGGGCAGGAGGTTGGAGAGGCGTAGGGAAGCGGGTCCTTTTTTCCCTCCTGCACCCAATTCGGATGGCCCTCCATGATGGCTTCCCTCGTTGTCGTCCTGCCTGTTCGAGGTTGATGCTTCTGGTGGGGGTCGCTGCATCCTCAAGGCCGCGAGTTCCTCCGCTTGCCTGCGTTGAACCTCTTGTTGTTCCCGTATAACTTTGGCCTGCTCCTCTACTTGCGTTTGCAGCTGCCTAATCAATTCTAGAGTGCTGTTGTCTTCCATAGCTCCGGTGGTATTCTTTGGGTATACTAAATCTCGGGCCCCACGGTGGGCGCCAAATGTTTCGGTATAAATGTTGGGGGATCGAGATAATAACCTGTCTTTGCTGCTTCTATACGTATGGTTGCTCCGTTCTCCTATTGCGACACCACCTTAGCTCCTTTTGTTCACCGAGAGGGGGAGGTACCTGCGAGGATACTCCAACGCTCAAGTCAGTGTGTGTTTAAGAACCTTAGTTCTTCAGAGATAAATAATATCTAATATATTTTCTTAGTATTTCCCATGTAGAAAAAACCAACCTTCATCCTTTACCTTGTCATTCTATTTATAAGCTAACAAATAATTTTACCTGGAAAACCACTCAAAATATCCTAACCAATCCGTTCCCGAGATTTCGGTTGGTTGAAATATATAACTGCTCAAAATATCTTAACCAACGTGTTAATGAAATTTCGGTTGGTTTAAACATGCAACTGCTTGATCGTGGTTCCACATACTGGATCAGTGGGTTCCGATATTTATGGCGAGATCTTTGCAATCGCTATATTCGGTTATTTTGATTTGAGCTGGTTACTTTAACGGGAGTAACTATGTGAGCGCCTATTTATACTAGGAGCTCGTGACAAAACGATCGCTTGAGATCGCGCTTATTTCAAGACGATCGTTATTAGACGATCGCTTTTATTTCAAGACGATCGTCTAATGATGAATTTGTTTTCGGTCGATCACTTGAAGTTATGTTTGCTTCAAGACGATCACTTGGAACTGGGCTTGTTGTTAGACGCTCGCTTGAGATTTGCCTTTGGTCAGTCGATCAGTTTGAGATTCGCATTTAATAGCTCTTGTTCCAAAACGATCGTTCTCTACCTCCATTACTTCTTCTTGCGGGCGCACTCAAGGGATTATACTATACAAATCGGATCAAGGAATTCCTCCGGTATTTCTCCTAGAATAGCTTCAGCATCCATGGCCTCCGAAGCAGCAACTTTAGCTTTAGCACCAAGTTGAATAAATTCCTGTATAATTCCTGTATTGTTGAAGGACCAAAGAATAACATTTGCATCCTTAGAGAACCAAAATGATTGTTGAGTTGTGAAGAATGGGAACATATTGGGCCAAGCTTAAGCTGCTATGCATCTTAAGAGAACTCCTAACCACTGTCATATTAAGAACCAAATCTCCACAAAAGCCTAAGCTGTGGAGTAGGGCAAGAGAACGATGTCATATCTCCAAGTCATTTAAGCGGGCTTTCAACATCACCAGCACAAAAGTCAAAACTGTATCATTGGTCGTCCAAAATTGAAGTTATTCAAATTTCTCAGAGTAATGAAGATGTAAATATAACACTTTTAGAATCAATCCTACTACAAGAATGTTAGACTAAGCCTACAGATTACAGAGGATAGCATAGCATCCTTCCTGTCATAATTACTCACCACTAAAAAACTCATTCAAATGTTTTTGAAATATAATTGATGCCAACCTGTTTTAGTAAATGCTTTGGACGAAATTCATATTTCTCAGGATCCTTCAGACTAAGTGATTTTCTTTGCGGACCAACCAATTGCAGCAGGAAGTAATTGAGCATGCTAGCCACTCTCTCAACCTTGAAAAGGTGGGAAAATAAGATTAAACTTGCCATTAGAAGATGAAAATTTTAAAGGAACATCATAGTTAGGCCACAAACTATTTTATGAGATGATGAGATTCATAACCAGCCATGGTTCGAAAGAGAGAAAAAATACCATCTCAGGAAGTAGGAACGGAGCAGTAATCTGTTCTGAAGTAAATGCAAGCATGCTCACATCTTCGTTTGCCAACTTCATATCTATTCGAATAATCTATAAAAGTATCCAGCATTAAAATGATTAGATAAACAAGGAATAAAAAATTATATATTTAAACAAAAAGTCAACAGACATTTTCTTGAGAATGGAATAACCGGGTCCTCTCCTGCCTCTCTTGAACTGGTCGTTGCTCCCACTCAACCGTATCAGACATCTCAGCCTCCAATTCTTTTAGCTCAAGAATTTTTTTCAAACTTTCATCCAGAAGATAAATACTATCATTGATCAGAAAGTTCAAGAAATTCAGATAGACACCCTTTTCCTCCTCCTTAGCAATCTGGAAGAAAATTAGTTCCAGAACAAACTAGATAAGTTGAGCATGGTGTAAGACATAAAAATATTTAAATATCTTTCATTAGTTACCTGTCTCCAAGCATTTCGATGACTAGGGACTTGCCACAGGTATTCGAGGAGTTCCGCAATATTGTGGCGGATATTAAACTTGTCATAGAACTGTAACGGACAAGTGACAACCATAATAATCAGCACGGTCTTGTATTAAACCACCCCAAAAGGATAATGATTAAATACTGAAACCCATGATTTTTAACACATATATCAGATATCAAAATATTAATAATATAGGAAATATTAATAGGGTTAGGCATGATTAACTAAATTATACTAAACTATGGATTATCTATACTATTTTGCACTATAAAAACTAAACTACTTTTTATAAAAACTGAACTATACTTATTTGCAGTTCAGTTTAAAAAATCTGAACTTCTTTTATTAACAGTTTAGTTAACTACTTCAAACTATATACTTTATTTTACTTTTGCTTGTTTAATTGTTTTGCTCTTCTTCTGTTTTCAGCAACACAAACATAAGAAATAAAAGCACGGGTATATATATATATATATATATATATAAAGAAGTGATATAGATAAATAAATAAATGTTTTTTTCAAGTCTCTTAAAAAGTTAACTATTATTATAATAATTATTAAAATAAAATGATATTAATAATTTATACTAAAATAATTATATATTTAAAAAAAACTAAATTTTATTATATTGTAATTATATGTCAAAAACTGGTAATTATTTTTATAACTTAATAAAATTAACTATAATTGTAAAAATAAAAAGATAAAAGTACTTATGTAACATCCCAATTATATAATAACAAATATTACATAATAAAGATGTCATCATTCTAATATAGAGAACAGTCAGATTACGACGTGTAATTTATGTACGAAATTACAATCATCCAAAATAACAGAAACAGAAATTCAAACTTAATAGTTTATAGATTAGAACACTACACGTGTTCATATAGGAAATCCTAAGAAGATTATTCCGCAGCCTCAGTATTCTCCAGCTCTTGCTCCAAAGGACCCTCCTCGATATTTTCCTCGACCACATCTGCTCCCATCCAAGAGGATGATCATCGCCGAAAAATATATCCAAATTGGCACACAACACAAACAATGCAAGGGTGAGCTAGATATAAAAAGCATGTTATCTCCTAGCACAATTAATTCATGTCATCATAGATTTAAATACAGAAATATTTATGCATGCTTATTAAACCACAATCCACATATTCATATGACTCATCCGGATTTTGTATAATTGTCGGACTATTGGTCGTCTCTACACCTGCTAGTTCAGCTGGTCTTTCTCCAACACTAGCAATATAAGTCCCCCAAGCTGCCTATGTCTAAATTCAAAGATCATAGACGAGGACCTCCCTCTACTCTCACCACTCACATTGTTCTTCTCTACCTGAGTGTGAACAATGCTTTGAGTTTAGGGATAGACAACCATTTCAAAGCCCCTACAATTATACAGACACAACCACAATATTTCACATAACCACTTTCATCCATCTCTCCCTGAGATTTCCGAATCATACTCACGTTCATCATTCCCATCATATAATCACAGTAACTTATCGTATTTCATGCATTCTCATATTTTCTCATAGCTCATATCACCACATATATTACATACAATTCTCAAATTACCACATTTACATCAGATGATCACAATACTCTATCATATTTCATACATTACATGTAATTTAATTCAAAAGAAAAAGGAATTTAAAACTAAAAAGAATTACAATTGGACGGTTACTGTTCATCACGCTCATGGACGAACGCTCGGTTTAGGACGAACGCTCGGTTTTGGGACGAACGCCATTACTTAAGGACGAACGCTTGACAATTTTGAACGAACGCTCACGAGAAAACATAAGGACGAACGCTCACGGTTGGAACCAAGGACGAACGCTCAACTATTGAACCAAGGCCGAACGCTCAACTATTTAACCAAGGCCGAACGCTCAAAAGTTGAAGTCACGGACGAACGCTCACTTTAAGTGGAAAAACGAACGCTCACTTAGGACGAACGCTGCAGACGAACGCTCATCAACCGAAAGACTTCTCTGGACGAACGCTTCTGGACGAACGCGCAACGTATTTCTGGCGAGCAACTTGGACGGACGTTCAAATTTGACCGATTGTGCGAACGCTCAGGACAAAACCGAACGTTCAAAATTTAACTTTGACGAACATTCATAAAATAACGAACGTTCAGAAATTTGTCCAATTTGGACGAACGTCCAGAAAAATAACGAACGTTCACAAATTTGGCTAATTTGGGGCGAACGTTCAGATGGCTAAAACATTTGGACGAACGTTATCTATTTTAGACGAACGTCCAATTTGAAATCAAATTGGACGAACGCTCGGAATTTGGGACGAACGTCCAATTTGAAATCAAATTGGACGAACGTGCCTGGAGAAATTCAGAATTTCAGAAACCCAGAAACCCATATTTTCATTCCCTTCTTCCCAAATTTGCATCATACCAAGCATATACAATAAATCAAACAAAAAAATCTAACTCCCCTTACCTCTTGAAGGCCTCCTCTTTTCCTCCTCTTGGTTGTGTTTGGAATGTAACTCTCCACTGAATTACCATGCACAACAATTACTTCCAAAGCTTTCAAATTAATTCACCATGTCTGCTGGATGGGAGCTTCTTCCTTGTGTACTTTCCAGCCCAATTGTTTCAGCATCTCTTCACCTTTTTATTGCTGGACCGTGGAAGTGTAGCTTCCTCCTTGTTCCTTACAACCAGCAAGGAGAGAAAGACCCGGAAGTTGCCTCCCTTATTTTCCCAATAAAACCAAAACTTACTCTTTCCTATGGCAGCTAGTGCTTCTCTCCACTGGTTACTCCTTCCTTCTCTTATCTCAGCTCGCAAGTGTTGAACATCCTGTGCCTTGGCATATTCTTGTATGGCCTTAATATCAACTCCAAAATATTCAAGGTCTGGATTTTGTTGTAAACAAAATATTGTTTTCACTCCAATTCTATGCAACTTCTCAACATCGTCAGGAGTCTGTGGACATGATCCCACAATTAAGTCTGGACGGATGAAGTTATAGTTCATTCCTAACTCGTGCCTATAAGTCAAAACAACACCCATGGCTTCGGTCATGTTATGAGAATATGTCTCAGACTTTTCCTCTTCCTTGCTGACATTACTTTTGTCTGCACTTGGTACAGAACCTGAAGCAGCCTTGAGCGCCATACTTCGATTACGATGAAAATTATTGACGATTCTCAGCGAAAGGGGAAGATTGTTGCGGTGGCGCGTGGCAACAGTTTCGAAGGGCAAAAATAGAGAATCGAGAAAGATTGTGAAGACAGTTCATGATATTTGTCTGAGTTGAGAGGCACGCTGCTACACTGCACTGGGTTTTGTTTGGATTTGATATTGATATTCTTGTTTTTCTTCTTCTCACTCTCTTCTTTGTTGTGAGGGAAAAGAGTCAAATCAAAATGAAGCAAGAAAAGCCAAAATCCTTTTCCACTTTTCCTCTCCTCACATAACTCTCCTGTTGAATCACGAGCAAGAATCTTTAAAATCACGCACAAAATATCCTTCTCTTTTTAATATAATAAAAGTTTTAGATCCTTACAACTTATATATGTAAATAATTATAAAATATAATATTATATATATATATATATATATATATATATATATATAATAAATATATATATGAGAATTCAGAAAAAGGTGAGAAGAGAAGAAAGATGAGAACTTTTATATTAAACTAGATAATTGTCAAAATAAAAATATTTCGAATAACGCAAAACAGAGATAAACAGAGATATTTTTTAGAGATTAAGTTTTTAATCTATATAAAATAATATATAAACAAATTTATATTATTAAATTAAACTATATTTAATATGAGAATCAAATTTTAGACATTTTATATCTTTAAATTAATAATAAATAGTAATGATAAATAGTTATAGTTATTAATTTAATTTTAATAATATGATAAAATAGTACCTATAATATTTCATTAATTTTTTTAAATTTTTTATTATAATTATTTACTAATTCTAATTATATAGATTTATAATATAATTTTTTTTAAATGCTGTGATGTTATTGAATATTAATTTATTTGTTTGTCATTATTAAAAAAAATTAAATTGAACTAATTATTTTAACTCTATCGATGATTAGCCATTGACAGTTGTACTAGTGCAAAATCACATTTATTTATTAGAAAGCATAACGAATGAGATAGTGAAGGGAAGAGGTTGCAGGCATAACTATGCTTCCTTTAAGTTTAAAATAGTACAGTACAGTTTAAAGGAAAAAAAAAAGTAGTTTAGTTCAGTTTAATTGAACTTATTTTTAGTTCAATTCAATTTAAACAAATTAATTTTTGGTTTAATATAGTTTTTAAGAGTATAATGCAGTACAATTCATTTTGCCCACCCTTAAATATTAACAGGGGCATAATATTAATCGTATAAAAAATTGGTGCAGTTTGAAATACAGCTCAGAAGTTCCTCTCACTGGCTAATCAATCACATGCATAGGATTTCAACGAAACATTATTATTTATCCATCTTAAGTCATCATAAAGTAAAAACAAAAACACTAACATAGTCCCCATTTTGACAATCAAGCTTAAGTTTCAACACAATCAAGAAGAGAGGTGAGATTTCCAAACAACTTGACTTTATTCTCTTTAACTTAATCTAGAAATTGAAAGCATTAGGGGAAAAATAGGTTGACCATGCGACCAATAGTCTTAAAATGCAGACTAACCTGTGTGTGAGAACCAGTGAACTCAATGTCAACATAAAGTTTAAGAAGATTCCTCACAAGATAATAATACAGTATTATTTTGTTAAGATAATATTGTTAAAACTTATCAGTATTATTTTGAAGTATAAAGTTCTATCATAAATTTATTCTTAAGAAACATTAAAAAATTTGAAAGAAAAAAAATATTCAAATTATCTCTAATCTTAAATCATAAATTGTATAAAATGATGGAACGAAATAATATCAATAATGCATGATAATAATTTAAAGTATCCATTAAAAAAAAGTAATAATACAGCAAGAACAAAGTTAGGGAAAAGAAAATGAGTGTACAAGAACAAAATTTTAGATAAGTTTAATTTAGCATAATTGTGATTATTATTTTCTAAGTGACTATGCTTTTATTTTAACCCTTTTTTATCTAATCTTTTTTCTATATTAATATTTTCTAAACTAAAATAACTATTTATAAAAAAACGTATCTACAAAATAAATAAAAATTGTCTTTTATTGTAAAAATTATTTATATTTACTTTTATAATTATAATTTTATAATATCATAATATATTTGAATTTTTCAAATTAGTAAAAAAACAATCATTTAAATTATTTTTATTTTTGTTCTAAGTATGAAAAATTTTGTTATTGGATTAAAGGGAGCTTCTTCTTATACATTCATGTTTTCTTCATGACCCTCAACTTTTGTTATCCTTCCCATTTTGTCTCTTTAAATTATGTAAATTGAATTTTGAAATTCAATATTGTTCTTCAATAACGTTAACCTGATTTGGTAAACCGAGGTATTAGTGAATCGAAATATAAAATTTAGTGTTTGTTTTTTGGTGGTGTAATCATTGGACTTTAGAATCAATTGTGTATTTGGAAAAGGTAATTGGATTGTAAAATTTAGTGACCAATATCATATATAGAGATACACATTGGATTCTAAATTTTGGTGACTACATCACCAACAAACACATACTTGATTCTATATTTCGGTCCACTAATACCTTCTACCACAAAAATCCTGTTAACAATACCATATTTAGAAAATAATACCAGATTTCAAAATTTTGTTAACATTAAATGAATATTAAATTATGTATTCCGGTTAACAATAATTTGTATGTTAATGAACAAAAATAATTTCAAAATCTGAAACACTTTCAAGCAACACGAGTTCCAAATACCAGGCCAAGAAAAGAAGAACAAAGAAGATAAAGAAATTCTGAAAGAACTTATGTAATTTTTATATGTTTGCAACATCATTTACTAATAAGGTTATAAAAGTATGTCTAAAGGCATATGCATGTTCAGTGAGTTATATTTTTTTTTAATTTTTGTAAAAACAATATGTTTGTATTTTGGATTCCACAGTTAATACAAAGTTATATATATATATATATATATATATATATATATATATATATATATATATATATATATATATATATATATATATATATATATATAAATAAAAATTGTTTGTATCGTGGATCAATTTTACAAATACGTTTAATTTATTGAATTGTCTTATGTGAATATCAATCAAAAATTCATGTATTGGTTTCTAGCGATTGTATTTTTGTGTTTTTAGATTAAAATGGAATTGTGTAAATGGAGAAAAAAAGTAGTGTGAAGTAGAATGGTGAAGATGAAGATGATTAAAGTGAAAGTTGTTAGAAATATAAAGAGAAAAAAATATATATGCATGAAAATATAAATTGATAAAATAAATGAATGAAAGTTAGAAAAATTATTGACCCAGTTTGAAATTAAGTGAATAGGTTGTTTCTGAATTATTTTAAAACTTAAAAGAAATATTTATAATTACAATTTGCATGGTATCTATTCTTATGGGAGTAAACTCTATTGCTGTCAAAATGAGTTGTAATTCACAAGCTAACGTGTCTCACCACGGGTTTGAGCCGGGTTGGATTTGAAAAAAATGTAATTTTCTTATGCGGTGTCAAAATGAGTTGTAACCCGCGAGCCAACCCAGCTTATCAAGAGTTTGAGCTAGATTGAATTTGAAAAAAATGTAATTTTTTTATGCGAAGTAGTTTTTAATCCGGCTCACTTAGAACTCGGCTCACCGGATTGAACCTGTAGTGAGCCGGGTTGGCTCACCAACCCACATAATTTTATTTATTTATTTATTATTTTGTGTTTCAATATTATTAGTTAGCAATTATTTTATTACATTGTAGATGGTAATAAAAAAGAAATGTTTGAAGAGAGAAAAATATTATAGATTTATCTGTTTAAGACTCTAATATTATAAATGGAAGTGATAGAAAAATTATCAATATTAAAATTTTAATTATTCGCTTTTTGTACATATTTTGAGATTTGTATGATATTTTTTTAATTGTCTTTAGAATTTAACATTAGTAACGTTTATTTAGATTTAAAATAAAAAATTATAATTTTTTTATTTAAAAAAAAAAGTGAATTAAGTCGTTTAACCCGTAACTCAAATAAACTATATATTGTAAACTATATATTAGGGTTGCGACAGCCGATCTCACAGGATTTTGGAAGAAAGATCAATGGCAATTTCTTCTGGTAGAATACTCCTTGATGAACTCATACTGGAAATTCTGTCATGGCTTCCTGTGACGAGTCTCATGCGATTCAGGTGCGTTTCAAAGACATGGAAATTTCTTATATCCGATCCTTACTTGGTGAAATTGCACCTTGAAAGGTCTTTCAGAAACCCACAAATCCTCTTACTGACGACACAGAAATTCAAGAGTCAATGTTTCTCTGCTCGTTTATGCTATCTACCTTGTTTAATCCAAAAGCCTGCACGCTCTTCTTGTGGTCGTATCTTGCGATGCCCCAAACCCTATAAATATTTATTGGGTTCTTGCAATGGTTTGCTTTCTCTACATCACTCTCTTTCCACAAAGGAGTATGTAGAGCACTGGGTCTGCTTTTGGAACCCTGCCACCAAAATTTGCTCCAAACCTTCACCAAGACTGCGTCTCGGCACTGATGTTCGCCATGATATGAATTTTGGGTTTGGGTACGATGATAGGAGGGAAGTTACAAGGTGGTAGCAATGGTTGTGAAATTTCGTACACGTCAAACGAGTGTGTGGGTTTACTCCATGAGTGACGTATGTTGGAGACGTTCTTTAATGACCTATCCGATGACTTTTTTCACTCTTGACAGTAATGGATACTCTCTGAATGGCACTGTTAACTGGATAGGAGCTTCTTTGGGAGAATCGAGAACTAAGAAGCTACAAATATTTTCCTATGATCTAAATAACGATACTTTCAGATGTTTGTCGGTGCCTGAATTCGTCCCCATGGATTTTGCTTTTCTTTCTATGGGAGTTTTCAATGGTTGTCTTTGTGTTTCTTTAGAGAAAGGGAAGACAGTCTTTGTTGTATTGGCATTGAAGGACGTTCGAGACGAAAGATCTTGGAGTCGATTGGTGAGTGTAAGTTATGAAACTCTGAATATCTCTCCTTATTACTATAAGGTGCGGAATTTGTGCATGTGGGGTGATCTTCTGTTTGTCGCATATTCAAATGGGGGTGCTTCCAATATCATTATCTCTAATTTGAAGGAGAATAAAGTAGAACGTACTCAAACTTACTACAAGAAATTTCTCTATTACATCTTCTCGTGTCACTATGTTCCAAGCTTGATTTTGCCTATTTGAGACATTTATTTATGTTAAATTAAGGTAGTGGTTTCAGAACTTTTTCAAAGGTATGGACATAATTTTGGTATTTCCTTAGTTTGATTTGTTCCATGATTGTTTCACTATTAATAAAATTTCGTTTCTGCATTGATTTTGGCTGAAAAAAATTAAACTTATGTACATTGTCAAAATTGTTTCCAGTGAGCTAGAATTTTCTAATCCAAGGTTCAAAATTGTCATGGTGTTTCTGTCTTATTTGTGTAAATGGAGAAGAAAAGGAGTGAAAGTAGAATGGTGAAGTTGATAATGAAGATTATTAAAGTGAAAGTGCTTGAGAAACCAGATATGTAATTTATCTTTTGATTTTATCTAATCGATGTCTTTCTTATTGCATTTCTTGAATTCTAAATCATTTTTTAATTTCCACTATGTTGACTTTATTTTAATTTCCTATATATGTAACGCTTATTTTCTTAACTTTGTCCTTAATATCTTCATCTTTTGATGCAGATACTTGCCTTATTCTTTTTACGTATTTATTCCTCTATCTTTTGATGTCCTTATAACAAAAATGTTATGTTATGGATATTATGTTTAAGATGATATTATTTAAAAATGTATTTCAACCTTAAATAAATATGTTGATATGGTCAATCATCATTGTATTATTTTTTTAAAAAATTTTGTTTGACAATATGTTTCAACACCAATCCGTTAAGATAATATATTGTTAAAATTTATCAGTGTTATCTATTTTGGAGATTAAAGTTCTACTATAATTTTATTCTTAAAGAAAATTAAAAAATTTGAAAGAAAAAAAAATTCAAATTATCTCTTATCTTAAATCATAAATTGTATGAAACTACAGCAAGAACAAAGTTAGGGAAAAGAAAATGAGTGTGCAACAGAGTCTTCAAGCAAAGTTGACCGATTTCAAGAAATACAATTATAACATTTTAATAATTTTGTCTCAACAATCTTCAAAAGTTGATTGTAACTCATTTAGAACACACTACAATACAGTCAAAGCCCTCAGAATAATTGTGATTATTATTTCACTATAAGAAAATTCTTAAATAATAATCAATTTTAATAACTAAAAATATCTTTAGAGATTAACTTAAAAATTAATTTTTCAATTAAAGATTAATTCTTTTGATAATCAAAATTTTAATAATTAATGATAATAATTAATTAGAAACTAATTTATAATAAAAACTACTTTAACTATAAATTTAAATAGTTATTATAATATTTTGAAACTATTTTAATTATTAATAATTTTTAGTTTATAAATTTATCATTATAGTCATTAATTATTTTTTATCAATAAAATTAGTTATTATTTAAGAATTTTCTTTATAAATAAAATTTTTCCACAATTGAAAACTTTGACTCAAATTTTCAGTAATTTTCTAAAACTCCACTAATGTAGAATTTATCTCTACCAGGTGTATGGTTAAGAAGAGTGGGTGAGTTGATATATTCAGTAATTTAGGCATAAAATCTTTTCGTATAAATTCTTTTTATAGTAATATAAAACGAGATTAAAGATTCATTAAATATGATAAAAGGGCTTCTAATAACCTAAAGGATATATTTCCAATTTTATAGTATAATTAGATGTCAAAATTATGAAAAAAAAACTTTTTTGTTGAATGTGTTAATTAGTTTTTTTTTTACATTAATTAAATTTCAAATAAAATGAAATAAAAAGGTTAAAATTTCTAATTTATTCAATTTCTAAGTGTAAAAGTTGGCATGTTCTTAACTAGTAAATTAAGTTGAGCAAACTAAAAAAAAAAAAGGAAGATGTAAGCTTTTCAATTATGGTGACTATATTTTTACCTTAAAAAGAAAATGACGATTATCATTAATACTAAGTCACGCATTTTCGCTTTGACTACGGGTTTTGAGGAATTCTTCGTTACCTTTTCTATAGCAATAATTTTTTTAACCTTAAAAAAATGTTTGAAATATTAACGTCTTAATTATTAAATAAACACACAAATATTATTGTATTAATGTCGATTACACACGAGAAGGAGTGATGTTTTAAAAAAAAAATGTGACGATGTTACGTATGCATACACTTTTATTTAAGTAATTTAAAATTTAATTATCATGTATATTAATTTTAAATTTAATATTTTTTAATACATATTTATTTATATAATTTATTTATTTTATATTTTTTTCCTTTTAAACATGATATATTATTTTAAATGTTTAAAGTTTTAGCTTTCAAGTTATCATATAAATTAGTTAGTTTATAAGAGAATAAAGAAGTTGGAAAAATACATACCCATTTTTTAAAGATATAAGATATTATATTAAATTTCTTTTACATTAAAAATAATACATGAGTTTTTGAATATTTTATTTTTTTACAATTAAAATAATGAATATAATTAAAAAAATGAGTTAAATATATTTTTGTCTCTCAACTTTTAATAAAAATTGAAATTAGTTTTTTTCAAAATTTAATTTAATTTAATCTCAAAATTTTTGTAAACCATGAAGTTAATTATTTTAACTAAATTTTTATTAAATTTATTGACGTTTTAAAAAATTTGAATTTAGTAATCGCTATTTTGACATATTTTTATATAAAACTGACAATTTTTTTTTCTTTTTTATTTTTTCATTATAATGATAGTTTCTTAAATAGTTTTAAATATTTGTAAAAATCAAATATATTTTGAATATTTTATATTAAACTGGCAGATTTTTTTATCTTTTTTTTTGCCTTATAATTATAGTTTCTTAAATAGTTTTAAATATTTAAAACAACCAAATATATTTTGAGTCTTTTATATAAAACTGACAGATTTTTTTTCTCTTTTAATTTTTTCATTATAGTTATAGTTTCTTAAATAGTTTTAAATATTTATAACAACCAAATATATTTTAAAATATTAAATTATAAAAAAAATAATTAAAAAAGATATTATAATAAAAAATTAAAATAAACTTTAATTCAAGCATTTCAGAGGAACAGATTCAAGCATGGTATCTATTCTTATATGTTGGGGTTGCCACAGCCGATCTCACATGATTTTGAAAGAAAGACCGATGACGATTTCTTCTGCTGGAATACTCCCTCATGAAATCATACTGGAAATTGTGTCATGGCTTCCTGTGACGAGTCTCGTGCGATTCAGGTGCTTTTCAAAGACATGGAAATTTCTTATATCCGATCCTTACTTGGTGAAATTGCACCTTGAAAGGTCTTCCAGAAACCCACAAATCCTCTTACTGGCCAGACAGAGATACAAGAGTCAATGTTTCATGGCTCGTTTACGCTCTTTACCTTGTTTAATCCAAAAGCCTGCACCATCTTCTTGTGGTCGTATCTTGCGATGTCCCAAACCCTATAAATATTTATTCGGTTCTTGCAATGGTTTGCTTTCTCTACATCACTCTCTTTCAACAAATGAGTGTGAAGAGCACTGGGTCTGCTTTTGGAACCCCGCCACCAAGATTTGCTCCAGACCTTCACCAAGCTTGCGTCTTAATTATGGCATTGGTGTTCAATATGATATAAATTTTGGGTTTGGGTACGATGATCGGAGGGACAGTTACAAGGTGGTGGCAATGGTTTTGGATTGCAGTACACAACGAACGAGTGTGTGGGTTTACTGCATGGGTGACGTATGCTGGAGACGTACTATAACGACCTCTCCAGCTTTTCTCACTTTTGAAAATAATGGATACTCTCTGAATGGTACTGTTAACTGGATAGGATATTCTTTTGAAGAATCGAAATTTGAGGAGCCACAAATATTTTTGTACGATCTAAAGAACGATAGTTGCAGATATTTGTTGGTGCCTGAAACTAAAGCTTCTGATTTTACTTCTATGTGAGTTTTGAATGGTTGTCTCTGTGTTTCTTTTGATGAACGGATGACAGTCTTTGTTGTATTGACATTGAAGGACGTTCGAGAGGAAAGATCTTGGAGTCGGTTGGTGAGTGTAAGTTATGAAATTCTGAATATCTCTCCTTATTACGATTTCCTGCGGATTTTGTGCATGTGGGGTGATCTTCTGTTTCTCGCATATTCAGAGATTGGGGCTTATAATATCATTATCTTTAATTTGAAGGAGAATAAGGTAGAACGTACTGAAGGTTACTACAACAAAGTTTTCAGTCTCATCTTCTCGTGTCACTATGCTCCAAGCTTGATTTTGCCTATTTGAGACATTTATTTATGTTCAATTATGGTAGTGGTTTCAGAATTTATTTATTTTGATTTTCTCTGTAACCATTATTTTCTTAACCTTTTGTTTATTATAAACACAGCAGATAGCGTCACCACTACCACTGCTAAGAAATTAGTCTCCTACTCTTTATTTAATTAACTTTATTTATTTACTCTTTTTTTTTCTGAAACCCTAAATCCCCACCACCCCAAGTCTCCCACTCTCTGTTTTAGTTTTCAGATCCGTTTGTTTCTCATCCCCTACTCTCACTTCCAAATCTGTTTCTTCTCATCCCCCGACTCTCACTTTCTCTCCTTCTCCATATCCGTTTGCACTTCTTCTCCATTTTTGTTTTGGTTCATAGTGCAGTGGCTTTCGTGGTGCAGTGGTCATTCGACGGGTAATGTGGTTGTGTGTGTGGAGGTGCATTCTTATAAGAGAACCATTAATAGTACGTTAATGAAGTAGGTGGATGTGGGTGAAAATTTACTACGGTAAAAAAATATTATTGAAGGGACAAAAAAGATATGGAGAGGTGTAGGGAACATTTGGTGGTGATGGAGGGAGCAATATTCTTGAAAGAAATACAATTATAACATTTTAAAAATTTTGTCTCAACAATCCTCAAATTTATGATAAAGTGATATCTTTTAGAGAAAATAAGATCTTGTAACTCATTTAGAACACACTATAATACAATCAAAGAGTCGTATGATAATTGATCTATGATTGATTTAAGAACAAAATTTTAGATGCAAGTTTAATTTAGCATAATTGTGATTATTAATTATTTCACTATAAGAAATTTTTTAAATAATAATCAATTTTAATAACTAAAAATATATTTAGAGATTAAATTAAAAATTAATTTTTCAATTAAAGATTAATTCTTTTGATAATCAAAACTTTAATAATTAATTTAGAAACTAATTTATAATAAAAAAAATATTTTAATTATAAATTTACATAGTAATTATAATTTTTTAAAACTATTTTAATTATAAATATTTTTTAGTTTATAAATTTATCATTATAGTCATTAAATATTTTTTATCACTAAAATTAGTCATTAAAATGTATCATTATAGTCATCAATCCTCAACTGCACACATACAACCAGAAGAGTGCCATATTCATAACCCAACTCATTTTCCTGTTTATATTGTGCATAAAATAGAAACTAAAAAGACTATTCACATAAAACAACCATAGTTTATTTCGAAAGAAAAAAAAAATAATAGTCATTCAAACAGAAATTAGATGAAACAATTATGTGGTCCACATTACACAATTCAAAGCATCTAGTAATAAAGGGGTGCAGGAAGTAAAAGCCCTCCATAAGATGTAAGAAGTAAAACCCTTGTTTAATTTAACTATGTTATGAAAAAAAATGTATTGGCCCAAAGTAGCTTTTATATTTGGATTACACTTTCAAAATTGGTTTTACATTAACAAATATTTTAAGTTCATACTTTCAACATTAGTTATCATTACCATTATAATGTATAACTGTCAACTACATCCGTTTTAAACCAATGTTGAAAGGTGCAAAGTAATGATTTTAAATAAGTTTTTTTTTATATAGTTGAAAAATATTTAAAGACTTAATAAACAATTTTCAAACGATTTATTGAATAATTTATAAGAAAATTATATTATATTGGTAAAAAAATATAAAGAAAAAATAGAAATGCAGTGAGTAATGATATTTTTGGATTTTTTGAGTATTGGTTGAAGAATAAGATACACTAAAATTAGATAAGCACCTTTTATGAGTTTTTTTTTTTTTGTAAAACTTTCTTTTTTAGTAGTAGGTCTTATATTATTTTAAGAAAATAACAAAACATTTAAGTAACTTAAAAATGATATAATTTGATATGTTATACTTGAAAAATATTACATTATAAAATTTGAAATGTTACATAATATAACTTTGCAAAATCTTAGATTCTATTACTTTGAAATTCAAATCCAACCCCATGTAGAATTGGAGATCTTGTGTATGAGAAGGAATGGGAAATGGAGGATTGAAAAGGATGGGTTAGATTTTTCACATATATATAAATAAAATATTTAGGATAAATGATTGATATTGGTTCACTATAGATAGTATTAACATATTTCATTAATTTTGTTTGAATTTTGTTAATGATTAAGTAAGTTTTTAATTTTTAATAATTGTGATGTTTGTTTATTATACAAACAATTAATGTTAACATACAATTATCCTGAAAGAAACTTATATTTTTTTATTTGTAAATATAAATTTTTTAAGGCTAATTATATTGACGTTATTTTTTTTTCTTTAATAAATTGACTCTAGTAAATGATTTCAAATAAAAGTAAGTTTTTTTAATTTTATAAAACATAACAGATACTAAATATCAATGGACACTAGTATTTAATCTTTGTATTCTTTCATTATAAATTAATTTGAGAGTTTAATGGATTAAGAACAAAAAAAAATAAATTGAATCTGAAATCAAGAAATCAAATGCATTCAAGAGCTGAAATATGAAATTTCTAGAAGACAAAAATTGTATAAAATTAAAGTGCAATTATTAAAGAACAAGAACATTAAAAAGTAAGAACAGTAAAAAGCAAGAAATTTAAATTGCAAGATCAATAAAGAAATTACTGAAAATGTAAACAATTTAATCACAAATTCAGGAACAAAACAAATTGAAAATATTTTGATTTTAACTTGATATTTATCGTGTGAGTTAATTCCTTTGATAACTGAAAAAATGTGGTAGTAGTAAAAAGAACGAAAAGGCAAAAAAAAAAAAACTAAAAGAAGAATAAAAGAAAAAAAAATTAAAACTCTAAAGTTTTACAAATGATTTCCGTATATAGTTTTTAGCACATTAGAGGTTTTATATAACCTCTTAAATATGAAGTTAAAGCGGATCTCATATGATCTATAATATAATTTTTAAGTCCGATTACAAAAGTTAAGCTAAAAATGAAAATAAATTATTTTGTCGGGCTTTCTTTACAATTTTTTTTAAATCTGTCTTAATTTCTAATATAAAATAAAAGGGGAATTCAACTCCAAAGTATATATCCAAATTAAAGCCCTGAAATAATGTAATCCAACAAAACTAAAATCAACCAAAAATTATATAAATTAAAAATGCAAAAATTAAAACAAATATATATCAAATAATCCAATTTATTACCAAAAAGTGAAAATAAGCTAAAAACAAAAAGTAAAACATTTGAAAAGTACAACCATTATGTGAAAGAAAAATTAACATAACATACAAGAAGTAGTGCATCACAGAATGCCTAAGCATCATCATTAACACCGGCCCATCTCCAAATTTTCATTTCCATCACTACTAATATAACTCAACTGCAAGCCTAGAATAACCAAACATCCTACATCTCACATGCAACCACTAGATTTGTATACAGCTAGTAGTCATTTATTCATAAAAAAAATATTAGCATCCCTCTAGCAGTATAGAGTACACAATACTATCACAAAAGCAAAAAAAAACAAGGAACATTATAGAAAGTTAAACTCAGACCATAACTCTTCCTTCCCCAAACTTTCAAAATTAAAAAAAAAAATCATCTCTGATAAAGTTATAGGTGTGCACCCTCGTTACTTTTATCTAGTTAGCTCCACTCATTCTATTATCCAAACTTAAAAAGGCATGATAAGTCATATCACATAGAAGTCACTTGTGATGGCCCTCACTCCTCATACAACAAAATCATGGCCAAATACAATACAACATGTCATTCACAAGGTTAGTCGTTAACGCTTATGTCCAAAACCGGCACATAGACTATGATTTTTTGTCCCTTTCACCACATAACTCATCCTTCTCTACTTCAGACAGGAGAGTTATTAAAGTATCAGGATGACAACCAACAATAGGACTGTCAACATCATTGTGTAAATACCATGCCATTATAGAATCTCTCCACGAGATTCATATCATGTCCATATTCATCAACTCATACCATGCCACTACAAAATCTCTCTGCAATACTTATACCATGTTCAAATGCATAAATTCATATCCAACATAATAGAATACATTCATCACAAAATTCATACCAATTGAATATATACAAAATAACTTAACAGTACATAATTTGTTTGATAAGAATTAAGTATAAAGTCTTTCCTAGTCAAAGTGTTCCTTAACTTGTTTTTAATAAATTTCTTACTTACCATATTCAAAATAACAACACATAATATTAACATAGAAATTCAAATATGAATAATCATACAACAAGCATATAGATTTTTCATTAACAGTATTCACACATAATTTCTAGACATGAATAGTTATACAACAATATTAATTCATAATATAAAAACTTAAAAAAAATTTCTTGATCAGAGATTATTCTTGAAAAACTTCCAAAATCTCCGCTCTAAAATTCTTCCTACTGTGAAATCATCCTCATCTTTCTTTTTCATAGATTTTTCTCTACTTCTTTATAGGCCACTGCTCCTGTTTGAATTTCTTTTACTATTATTTTAGTTAAAAATAGTATTTTAATCACCTAAAGCTATTTTCTCTTCTTCCTTCGTCAGTCACCACGCAAAGGAGTTTTATCATATTTTCAATTTTGGTTCTTTTAAATTTAATTTTTTTTATTTTTTGTAGAAATACATTTTTCAAAAGTCTGAACCCATGCCTCTAAAATGACCATAACTTTTTGTTTAACTTTCAAAAATTTTCTTATTAATCATATTTTCTATCCATAAATTTTTTACTACTAATAATAATATTAAAAAAAATTACTACTATTAATATGAACATTTTCATAGACTTTACAATTAAAGATTCATTAAATATGATAAAAGGGCTTCTAATAACTCAAAGGATATTTTCAATTTTATAGTTCAATTAAGATGTCAAAATTATGAAAAATAAATAAAAATTTTGTTGAATGTGTTTTTTTATATTTTCTTTCACATTAATTTAAATTTCAAATAAAATGAAATAAAAAGGTTAAAATTTCTAATTTATTCAATTTCTAAGTGTAAAAGTTGGCATGTTCTTAACAAATTAAGTTGATCAAACTAAAAATGCAAGCTTTTCAAATATGGTGAGGAAATTTTTACCTTAAAAAAATGACGATTAATTAAATATATTTTTACCTCTTAATTTTTAATAAAAATTAAAATTAGTTTTTTTTTTGAAATTTTAATTTAATAATTTTCGAAATACGTACTAATTTTTTAAAGATATAAGATATTATATTAAGTTTCTTTGTCATTAAAAAAATACACGAGTTTTTGCATATTCTATTTTTTTACAATAAAAATAATGAATGTAATTAAAAAATGAATTAAATATATTTTTTTCATTGAAATTAGTTTGTTTTCAAAATTTTAGTTTAATTTAATCTCCCAAGTTTTGTAAACCATGAAGTTAATTATTTTAACTAATTTTTTATTAAATATATTGACGTTTTAAAAAATTTGAATTTAGTAATCGCTTATTTTGACATATTTTATATAAAACTGACAGTTTTTTTTCATTATAATGATAGGTTCTTAAATAATTTTAAATATTTATAACAACCAAATATATTTTGAATATTTTATATAAAACTGACAGATTTTTTTTTTCTTTTTTTATTTTTTCATTATAATAATGATAGTTTCTTATATTTATAACAACCAAATATATATCGAATATTTTATACAAAACTGAAAGATTTTTTTTTTCTCTTTTTATTTTTTCATTATAGTTATAGTTTCTTAAATAATTTTAAATATTTAAAAAAACAAAATATATTTTAAAGATATTAAATTATTTAAAAGATAATTAAAAAATATTATATTATAATAAAAAAATTAAAATAAAACCTAATTCAATTTCTATATAAAAACATTTAGAAAACACAATTTATAAGCAACAAATAACTGAATAGCTTATTCTTTATTAGTCTCTCTAGTAATTAACTCTCAAGAGAAACAATTACTAGGATTGTGGAAGGAAGATGGCGATAGCGAATTCTTCCACTAGAATACTCCGTGATCGTGATGACCTGATATTGGAAATTCTGTCACGGCTTCCTGTAGAGAGTCTCATGCGATTTAGGTGCGTTTCAAAGACATGGAATTCCATCATCCTCAATCCCGATTTGGTGAAATCGCATCTTAAAAAGTCCTCCAAAAACCCACAAATTCTCTTACTGGAGAAAAAGATAGAAGAGAGGCAATGTTTCTCTGCTGTTTTAAGCTCTTTACCTTGCTTAATCCAAAACCCTACTTCCTCTTCCGCCGGTCGTATCTTACGCTGCCCCAAACCCTATAAATATTTATTCGGTTCTTGCAACGGTTTGCTTTCCCTACATTGTTCTCTTTCCACGTATGAGTGTGAAGAGCACATGGTCTGCTTTTTGAACCCTGCCACCAAGACTTGCTCCTTACCATCACCAAGCTTGCGTCTCAATTACGGCATTGGTGTTCAATATGATATGAATTTTGGGTTTGGGTACGATGATTGGAGGGACAGTTACAAGGTGGTGGCAATGGTTTTGGATTGGAGTACACATCAAACGAGTGTGTGGGTTTACTGCATGGGTGACGTACGTTGGAGACTTACTATAATGACCTCTCCGGCTTTTCTCACCATTGACAGTAATGGATACTTTCTGAATGGCACTGTTAACTGGTTAGGACATTCTTCTAAAGAATCGAAGCTACAAATATTTTCGTACGATCTAAAGAACGATACTAACAGATATTTGTCGGTGCCTGAACTCGTTCCTAAAGATTCTGAATTTAATTCTATGGGAATTTTGAATGATTGTCTTTGTGTTTCTTTTGATGAACGGAGGACAGTCTTTGTTGTATTGACATTGAAGGACATTGGAGACGACAGATCTTGGAGTCAGTTGATGAGTGTAAGTTATGAAACTCTGAATATCTCTCCTTATTACGATTACCTGCGGACTTTGTGCATGTGGGGTGATCTTCTCTTGCTCACATATTCACAGCTTTGGGATGATTACGATATCATCATTATCTTTAATTTGAAGGAGAATAAAGTAGAACGTACTCAAGCTTACTACAAGCACTCTCTCAGTCACATCTTCTCCTGTCACTATGTTCCAAGCTTGATTTGAGACATTATTTATGTTAAATTATGTTAGTGGTTTCAGAATTTTTTTTTCAAACATATTTTTGGTATTTCTTTAGTTTGATTTGTTTTATGATTGTTTTTTGTTTCTGCATTGGTTTTGACTGCAAAAACAATTAAACCTTTATGTACATTGTCAAAATTGTTTCCAGTATCTGTGAACAAGGATCAAAATTGTCATGGTGTTTCTGTTTATCTGCACTTAGTAGTTCAAGCAGGGTTTTCTAGGTATTTTGTTTCAGTTTTTTGTTCCAATGATATACGTAATTTTCAAAATATTTCAGTTAACAATTATATCTTTTAAGAAATTGGTTAATAATTATATTATGAAGGATAAAATAAATACAAGAATTGTCAGGACCGTATGTGTGAAGAGTGGTGCAGTTTTTGGAATGTATGAATCCTCTACTGCTGAACTTGATTTTGGAAGCAGCCGTGAAGATTCTTGTCTTGGTCTTTCATGGCTGTACTTAGTGTTTTTTTTTACTTGAAGCTTGGAAAGAAAGAAAATTATTTTCGGTGCAGCCGGAAAAGAAAACCGTGAGGTGCTATTTCCTTTATTGTCTCCACTTCCAAGTTGAAATGAGATTACTCCCTGTGTGTGCTAGTTGTCGTGAGTTGTGCCCAACTTCTTCCATCCTCCAATCCAAACAAGAACAAGGAGGGTTCTCCATTTTGTTGTCTTCAAGAAAGAAATTTCCCTTGGTTGGTTGATTGAGGCCGTGTGCAAGGTGGTATGGTCGTATGTGGTGTAGCCTTTGAATAATTGAAGACTTCTTGGAATCTTGGAGACTTTGCTGTTCAAGTGCCCTCCATAATTGTCCATTTATTCATCTTTTAAAACAAGTAAATGTCAGCTTTCCAAGGGTGTGGCAGCAAGCATTTCTCAGTGGAGTCTTGGATAACACAATTTTGTCTCTTTGCTCTTATCATAAAAGAATGAACATGTGCTGGAACGTGCAATGTTGCACCTCAGCTTCCTCCAAAGCTTCTAATGAGCTACGTTCTTGTATCATCTCATGCCACATGTCATCTCCTCTTTTCCTTGTAGGTTTCACGTAGAGTGCAGCACCATTCTCTTAGTTTCTTAAAACCGTGTATTTACTCCAATTGGTATGAATTGTGAGATCCTTCCAAAGCCAAGCTAAGTCGTGGCATATGTGCTCTCAGTTAATTTTTCTCTGCTTCCTAGAGTGCGTGTGGGACAGCTCCACTTCTCCCCATCATGTGTTGGTTGCTTGTGCTTACTGCTCTTGGAAAGATAAAAGGAGATTCACTTCTTCATTTTTAGAGATTCTTGAAGGAGGAAAGAAGAAGAAGGGAGGAAGAACTAGACACTGTAACAGAGGATGAAACGGCAGAGGAGGAACACAGTGAAGAGATTGATTCAAGGTTTGCAAGGAAGTCTTCAAGAGGTAAGGGGAGTTAGATATATCATTTGATTGTTGAGTTTTACTGTTTTTGAAATAAATCTGGAAATTTTGAGGATGAAAAATGAAGTTTCTGAAGTTTTTGGCCAATGGTGACCTGTGTTCACCTGACTGAGTACCTACGTTGGACTTTTTGTACAAATTGGCCATTTCTCTCGGGTAATCGTTTACAGGGGTCCTGTAATCGATTACCGGCCCGAGCGTTCGTCAAATTTTGACTACGTTCGTCCGAAATTTCGAGCGTTCGTCCAATTTGAAATTTCAAATTGGACGTTCGTGCAAAATTTCTGAACGTTCGCCCACATTAGCCAAATTTCTGAACGTTCGGTATTTTCTGAACGTTCGCCTACAGTAGCTAACTTTTGTGCGTTCGGTTTTTGTTATGAGCGTTCGGTTTTCGCGTTCGGCAAATGGCGTCCGACATTCGTTTTGAGCGTTCGACATGAAAGTGTGCGATCTAAGGACGTCCGTTCAAATAGTGTTCGGTCTGTTATTTGGAAATGGCGTTCGTCCAGAAATGTTCGTTCCAAGGTGTTGGGTGAATAGTGCTCGTTCGTATAGTACCCTACAACTAATGTTTTCTTCTATTGAATTGAACTGTGTACAAATGTTTGGATTATATGCTGTGATGTGATGTATGTAAAAGTTGTGAGAATGTGTGAAATATGATAAATTACTGTGATGATTTGATTGTAGATGTAAATGTGGGTTTGAGTATGATTCGGACATCTCGGGGAGAGATGGATGAAAAGTGGTTATGTGAAATTTTGTGGTTGTGTCTGTATAATTGTAGGGGCTTTGAAATGGTTGTCTATCCCTAAACTCAAAGCATTGTTCACACTCAAGTAGAGAAGAACAATGTGAGTGGTGAGAGTAGAGGGAGGTCCTCGTCTATGATCTTTGAATTTAGACATAGGCAGCTTGGGGGACTTATATTGCTAGTGTTGGAGAAAGACCAGCTGAACTAGCAGGTGTAGAGACGACCAATAGTCCGACAATTATACAAAAATCCGGATGAGTCGTATGAATATGTGGATTGTGGTGTAATAAGCATGCATAGATATTTATGTATTTAAATCTAAGTATGATGACATGAATTAATTGTGCTAGGAGATAACATGCTTTTTATATCTAGCTCACCCTTGCATTGTTTGTGTTGTGTGCCAATTTGGATTATGTTATTCGGCGATGATCATCCACTTGGATGGGAGCAGATGGCGTCGAAGAGTTTCCCTTGGAGCAGGAGCTGGAGGTTGCTGATGTTGCAGAGTAGTCTTCTTAGAAGCTTCCTGATTGATCATTTGTAGTGATCAATCCTTGTTAGCTGTTCAAGGTTTAATTTTTCACTCATTTAATTTGGATGATTGTAATTTAACAATTAAATTACACGTCATATTCTGACTGTTCTCTATATTGTAATGATGACATCTTTATTATGTAATATTTGTTATTATATAATCGGGATGTTACATTAATGGTATCAGAGCAGTTCGTCCTTAGGATGACCTTTGTGTTGTGGGTTTGCCGTGTCTTCTCTGTGAGGATTGGAGGGTAGATGGTATGATTTACCATTTCATTTAAGTCTATATAGTAAGGTGTATCTGACTAGAAGTTTTAAGAACAGAAAATGTCTGGATAAGAGTAATGAGGGTGCACACTCATGACTTTCATCGTAGATGATTTTCCTTTCTTAATTCTGAAGGTTTGAGGTAAGAAAGAGTTAGAGTTTCAGTGTTGTTTCCTGTAGTAATTCCTGTTTGATTTTTGTTTTGTGATGGTGTGTTGTGCCCTAGAGTAGTAGAGAACTGCATATTCAAGGACATTGTAGGTTGTGACTACACCATTCTTGTTTTGCTGTGTGCTCAACGTTCGTTTATTGAGTATTATAAACTCTTTGAACTTAACTAACGATCGCTTTCTCTGCCTACCCGAGAGAACAAATGGTACCAAGGCCATTTCCTCAACCTATCGATCGTAATGTGACGGACTGCACCAGACTATTAGAATCCGCAATAGAGACGCTTCAACAACAGAACGCTGTTTTGGCACATCAGAACACGGTCACATTGCAAAGTTGGAGGTCGCTCAGGCAAACTTTGAAGCTACCCAAAGACACCTGATGGAGATCATAGGAATCACTAGGGACATTATCGGATCGCCCATTTCCTCTGGGGATCACTGGGTCAAGTTGAGTTTGGAGTATTTCCGCCAACATCATCCAGCTAAGTTCACTAAGAAGTGTCTCACTGATAAGGTGAAAAGGACTCGAGTATTAGAGAAGAGTGTGACGGAATTGGAATATCACAAGGGACAACAACAACGGACACCTAAAACGTAAAGTGTAGTATGGGAGGATGAATGGCCAGACAGATAGAACAACTCGAAAGCATGAAGACATGGATATCATACCGGGAATGAATTGGTTGACTATCAACCGTATTCTTCTTGACTGTGGTCGAAAGTAATTGGTGTTTTCCGACCACATGGTTTGGAGCCGCGTGTTTTGTAAGTATTAATTCAACAGAAATTGGGATATACGAGTTCGGGTATCTCAGATTCAATTATGCTGCTTTCTTGGTTATATTCTCTGACGCGGTTAGTGGTATAATGTGTATATACTTGAAGGATATAATTTTACGCACTCTTGTTTCATATTTGGAACATTATAAGAATGTGTTAGCTTAAGAGTATAGAGACGAGAGTTATATTCAAAGGAAGTAAATCTTATTTTCATAAATAAGACAAATACCATATATTTCATTAATTTAGTCTTTTAAGACATACTACACATATTTTTCCAAACTTCATAAGTCATAACCGGATACCATAATATTCGTGTGCGAATAGTACCACACACGTTAAACGAACAAACATAAAAAAAAAAAAAAAAAAAAAAAAGTAAAGCAGATAAATATTACAGTCCATAAAATACGCAAATAGGGCAAATAAACAAAAACAAATAAAAGATGTTCGGGGTTCGATCAATGCTGATCGTTAATATTACAGACCATTAAATAATAATTTTAACGGAAAAATTCCCGAGCTGGTTGTGGTGGTCTAAGGGAGAGCTCCGTCGAGGGCGCTCTGGTTCGAAATGTGAGAAGCATGGGTGGAGGGATCTGTCGTTCGTCTCTGTCGTCGTCAATGATGATAGGAACAGGGAATAAGTTCAGCAACCTCGGCGCCTTCATGACTACCCAGTCATATTCTTCCAACAAAGGAATTGTGTCAATAATGGAGAAGGAAGAGTAAAATTCAAAGCAAAGATAGAAGTAATCAAGGTTCTTACCATACATGTACAGCGGCAGCTGAGAAAAGATAGTACCAGTAGGGTCTAATTCCGCTTGCCAGCGCCTGACCCGGTTACCATGATTGTTGAACCAGCAGTGTACATTATATTCACTGGCTTCTCCGAAAGCCCTGAGTCGAGATGCAATCTCGACGACTTGGGCTCTGCTGGGATGTGTGACCCCGTAGTTGTAGATATTGAGCATCATTTTGATCTGATCATCGGTTGGTCGCCACCGCTGACTGGTGTACCTCTCGGACTCCACATCACTCATCTTTCCCTCTCAAAGTATTTCTAAAGCATAAGGAAATAATAAAATGAAATAAAAAGAGCAAAACCAAAACGAAAATATTCAATGTTCTCCTTATTTATTTTGTTTCTTTTAGGTTCTTTTTGTCCAAATCGGTCCTTGTTGTTTCAGTGTATAATCTCGGATCTTTTTCACGGTCCTCGCAAAGGTTCCTAAACGGATCTATGTCCATCTGTCTTTGTCCATATTGTCCATATTCGGTTCATACAAATAAATTTCTCTTTTTAAGTTTTCTGTTTTTTTATGGGGTACGTGGCGTTGTTCTACCCGATTGTCTCTGCCATACCTCCAAACGGAGGGAGATTAACGTCTGGTTTCCAGCCGATATACCCCTTATCTTAGTTAATGCAGTGGGTTCTTAGTTTTTAAAAGGAAAATATAGAAGAAGAGGAAGAAAAAGAAAGCAAATGCAGGAGCAGAAGTAAAATAGCAAAACGGAAAGTAAAGAAGAAAGCGGAATGTAATTGCGGGGAATAAAAGCTCAGAAAAACAAAAGAAAAAGTACATGAACGGAAGCAGAAAGAAGAAAGAAAAGAAAAGAAGCGAGAAGTAAAGAAGAAGAAGCAGGGTAAAGGGAAAGGAAGAGATAAGAGAAACGAAATACTTACTCGAGGCGGAGCAAAGCCCAGGAACTTGAAGATTGAAGCTTGCCGGAAGACTCTCCGATCTACCACACTCAGTCGCTCAGATCTCGCAAAGTTTTCACACTCAGAACTCTCAGTGCTCAGATCTCTCTCAGATGCTCTCAGATCTCAACGTTTTGAAGTGTCGCCCAATGCGGCTAGCACCTCGTTTTATAGCCAAGGAAACTCACTGTGTCTACAGTTCCGGTCACGCATAACCGGAATCTCCAATAGTAGCGGTAAAAAAAAATGATAAATAAATACATAATAATTATAATAATAATATTTAGTATGCGATTTTACCACATTTTGGGAGTGTGAAATATTCAAAATTTGAGGGGATCTCTTGCTATGTGGTTGAGTGTAAATACGCCATGATTTTGGTGTGAGTTATGTGACGTGTGTGTTAATCCAGAGTTGTCTCCTCGTATGAATGGTTGAAGTTGCCATGATAAGCTCTTTGAGTAGTGGGAACTGCTCGGATAGGTTTATAATCCGAGTTGTGGAAAGCAACTCTACACATCAGAGAGGATGTGCTTGGACTTCGACAATCTCTTTTACAGAGTGATGAGAATAACGCTGGAAATGCAACCCGTTAGAATTGAAGATAGTAACACCAAGTACTACAAGAGGAAAGCAATCAGATTTGTGAAAGTCATCTGGTACAAGAAAACGGGTGACTCTACTTGGGAATTGGAAGCTGCTATGAAAGATTTGTATCCCCATCTATTCGAGACTCCGTCCTAATTTTCGAGGACGAAAATTTTTGTTGTTGGGGAGAATGTCAGGACCGTATGTGTGAAGAGTGGTGCAGTTTTTGGAATGTATGAATCCTCTACTGCTGAACTTGATTTTGGAAGCAGCCGTGAAGATTCTTGTCTTGGTCTTTCATGGCTGTACTTAGTGTTTTTTTTTACTTGAAGCTTGGAAAGAAAGAAAATTATTTTCGGTGCAGCCGGAAAAGAAAACCGTGAGGTGCTATTTCCTTTATTGTCTCCACTTCCAAGTTGAAATGAGATTACTCCCTGTGTGTGCTAGTTGTCGTGAGTTGTGCCCAACTTCTTCCATCCTCCAATCCAAACAAGAACAAGGAGGGTTCTCCATTTTGTTGTCTTCAAGAAAGAAATTTCCCTTGGTTGGTTGATTGAGGCCGTGTGCAAGGTGGTATGGTCGTATGTGGTGTAGCCTTTGAATAATTGAAGACTTCTTGGAATCTTGGAGACTTTGCTGTTCAAGTGCCCTCCATAATTGTCCATTTATTCATCTTTTAAAACAAGTAAATGTCAGCTTTCCAAGGGTGTGGCAGCAAGCATTTCTCAGTGGAGTCTTGGATAACACAATTTTGTCTCTTTGCTCTTATCATAAAAGAATGAACATGTGCTGGAACGTGCAATGTTGCACCTCAGCTTCCTCCAAAGCTTCTAATGAGCTACGTTCTTGTATCATCTCATGCCACATGTCATCTCCTCTTTTCCTTGTAGGTTTCACGTAGAGTGCAGCACCATTCTCTTAGTTTCTTAAAACCGTGTATTTACTCCAATTGGTATGAATTGTGAGATCCTTCCAAAGCCAAGCTAAGTCGTGGCATATGTGCTCTCAGTTAATTTTTCTCTGCTTCCTAGAGTGCGTGTGGGACAGCTCCACTTCTCCCCATCATGT
The DNA here is from genome assembly GCA_034642375.1 of Vigna nakashimae. NCBI lineage: Eukaryota > Viridiplantae > Streptophyta > Magnoliopsida > Fabales > Fabaceae > Vigna > Vigna nakashimae. The sequence continues at coordinate 46,006,094 of CM067765.1, read as the reverse complement.
GTTGGTTGCTTGTGCTTACTGCTCTTGGAAAGATAAAAGGAGATTCACTTCTTCATTTTTAGAGATTCTTGAAGGAGGAAAGAAGAAGAAGGGAGGAAGAACTAGACACTGTAACAGAGGATGAAACGGCAGAGGAGGAACACAGTGAAGAGATTGATTCAAGGTTTGCAAGGAAGTCTTCAAGAGGTAAGGGGAGTTAGATATATCATTTGATTGTTGAGTTTTACTGTTTTTGAAATAAATCTGGAAATTTTGAGGATGAAAAATGAAGTTTCTGAAGTTTTTGGCCAATGGTGACCTGTGTTCACCTGACTGAGTACCTACGTTGGACTTTTTGTACAAATTGGCCATTTCTCTCGGGTAATCGTTTACAGGGGTCCTGTAATCGATTACCGGCCCGAGCGTTCGTCAAATTTTGACTACGTTCGTCCGAAATTTCGAGCGTTCGTCCAATTTGAAATTTCAAATTGGACGTTCGTGCAAAATTTCTGAACGTTCGCCCACATTAGCCAAATTTCTGAACGTTCGGTATTTTCTGAACGTTCGCCTACAGTAGCTAACTTTTGTGCGTTCGGTTTTTGTTATGAGCGTTCGACCCAATCAGCCAAATTTAGGCGTTCGTCCACGTAGCTCGGCCATAATATGCTAGTGTTCGTTTTTCAGTTCGACGAGCGTTCGCGGTCGTCCTGAGTGTCGCGTTCGATCTTCACTTTGACGAGCGTTGGCGTTCACATTGAGCGTTCGTCCAAATCACCCAGTGGCCGTTCGTCCGTGCAGTGTTCGACAATGGTAGTGTTCGTTCTGAACGTGAGCGTTCGGCTTTAAGTTAACATCTTAGATTCCCATATGAGCGTTCGCTTTAGTCCTTAAAGTGTAGCGTTCGTCCTCCAATATGAGTGTAACGTTCGTCCTTCAAATTGAATGTAGCGTTCGTCCTTCAATCTAAGTGACCTTTCGGTCTTAAGGTGGAAATTCTTAGGGTTCGATGATGAGCGTTCGTCCTACAGCGTTCATCCAAAGAAGTGTTCGACATTGAGCGTTTGGTCCATAGTATTAGTAATCGTGAGCGTCCGGTTTTGGTGTAGATCTTGACCAGTTAGTCTCAGGCTTCAATGTGAAGTGTTCGTTGAAAATAACGTTCGGTTTTAACGTTCGGCTGAATACCGAGGTGTTCAGTTTTAGCGTTCGGCCTGATTATGTTTGATCTCATAGCGTACGTCCTCATTGTGTTCAGTGCAAATAGTGTTCGGCCTAATTCTCATAGCGTTCGTCCAGACTGTGCTCGTTGGAAATAGCGTTCAGCCTATGTATTCGTTTTAGCGTTCGGTTTTCGCGTTCGGCAAATGGCGTCCGACATTCGTTTTGAGCGTTCGACATGAAAGTGTGCGATCTAAGGACGTCCGTTCAAATAGTGTTCGGTCTGTTATTTGGAAATGGCGTTCGTCCAGAAACGTTCGTTCCAAGGTGTTGGGTGAATAGTGCTCGTTCGTATAGTACCCTACAACTAATGTTTTCTTCTATTGAATTGAACTGTGTACAAATGTTTGGATTATATGCTGTGATGTGATGTATGTAAAAGTTGTGAGAATGTGTGAAATATGATAAATTACTGTGATGATTTGATTGTAGATGTAAATGTGGGTTTGAGTATGATTCGGACATCTCGGGGAGAGATGGATGAAAAGTGGTTATGTGAAATTTTGTGGTTGTGTCTGTATAATTGTAGGGGCTTTGAAATGGTTGTCTATCCCTAAACTCAAAGCATTGTTCACACTCAAGTAGAGAAGAACAATGTGAGTGGTGAGAGTAGAGGGAGGTCCTCGTCTATGATCTTTGAATTTAGACATAGGCAGCTTGGGGGACTTATATTGCTAGTGTTGGAGAAAGACCAGCTGAACTAGCAGGTGTAGAGACGACCAATAGTCCGACAATTATACAAAAATCCGGATGAGTCGTATGAATATGTGGATTGTGGTGTAATAAGCATGCATAGATATTTATGTATTTAAATCTAAGTATGATGACATGAATTAATTGTGCTAGGAGATAACATGCTTTTTATATCTAGCTCACCCTTGCATTGTTTGTGTTGTGTGCCAATTTGGATTATGTTATTCGGCGATGATCATCCACTTGGATGGGAGCAGATGGCGTCGAAGAGTTTCCCTTGGAGCAGGAGCTGGAGGTTGCTGATGTTGCAGAGTAGTCTTCTTAGAAGCTTCCTGATTGATCATTTGTAGTGATCAATCCTTGTTAGCTGTTCAAGGTTTAATTTTTCACTCATTTAATTTGGATGATTGTAATTTAACAATTAAATTACACGTCATATTCTGACTGTTCTCTATATTGTAATGATGACATCTTTATTATGTAATATTTGTTATTATATAATCGGGATGTTACAAGAATTATGTAAATATTCTCTCTAAATATAAATATAAATTAATGTAAATAATTTTTTAAATAGATTTTATTTATTTTGTAAAGAATTTTTTTAATTAAAAATGATTAAATTTAAAAAGACCGTGAAATTAAAAAACAGATAAAAATTTAAAAAAAAATCACTTAAATACAATAAAATCGATAAAATAATTATTTTAATTTGAAAATTTTTATTTAAAAAATAAATTTGAAAAAAAAGATGTAGAAAACAAAAAGGAATTTTAGTAATAAATGATATCAAGCCGAGTTTATAAATGATAATGGAAGTTTAGGCCGATTGATTACATTTATAAATGATAACACAGGATGAAAATAAGTATTGAAGTACTTTTTTAGTATAGTAAAACTATAGTTTACATTCTTAAATCATTTTTTATTTGTTAATTTTGTTTAACATCTCAATATTAATTTATCTTCACATTAAGGACACTATTAAAAATTAAAATTTTAAAAAAGAAAACAAAACACATGTAAAAACTATTAAAAACGAAAATTATAGTGATTAATTATAATTAAAATTAACGGAATTAAGTTTGTATTATAAGATTGTAGTTTTTATTTGTTATACTAAAATCAAAATTTATATATTATTCTTACTTTTATTAGCGAAAATACAGCTACCATACCATCTGTATGTTCAATTTTTAAATATCTATAATATTATAATAATAGATAATAATATTGTAATCAATAGATAGTGATAATCATAGAAATATATATTTATTTTGAGTAAAGTATAATATTTAATTGTATACTTATATTTTTGTAAAAGGATATATATTAATTTTGTTAAAAAGACATAATAAGTTTTTCAATAAGTTTCCTTAATTTTGTATAGAGTACATCATCCATAAATTCTATAATTTTAAAAAATTTGGTATAAAATATAATGTAATGTATAATACTATGTAATGTAGTACAAAATATTTAATAAATAATTATAATTTCACACATATGTAAGACAGTAAAATATTTGTTTCTTAAACTGTTTTATTATATTATTTTATATATTAATCCAAAAATTTTTTATTATAACCTGTCGTGCGTGTGTTTTTACATTTTTTAAATATTTATATTATAATATAAATTATTAATATTTGTAAATTGAGTAAGTTGATATATAATAAATTTATTTTTGTTAAAAAAATTAAATATATCTTTACATATATGATGTAAAACTGAATGTATTATTTTTAAAATTCTTTTTAATTGGAAAATCGAATAAGTATCGTTCTTAAATTTGTTTTAATTAGAAAATCAAATAAAAATTGATTTTCAGCATATCTTTCAACTTTGGTGTCATTTATTAGAAGTAAATATTTTTGTTAATATATATATATATATATATATATATATATATATATATATATATATATATATATATATATATAATATAACAGAAATATTATGTAACAATTGAGTTTACGTAAAAATAATAAATAAAAATATTATTTATTTTTGAAGAAGTTTTTTTAATTTTTTATGGAAGACATCATAATTTATTGAATTTTAAAAATTTAAAAATTAAAATTGAATATTTAGATTTACTGAGACATTAATATAATATAGCACCATGATAATAAATAAAATAAAAAAAATAAAATAGTTTAAACCAAGGAAGGAACCACTTTCTCTATCTGAACAAGAAAAAACGAGAAGGAACAAAGGATGGAAGGTGTAACATCCCGATTATATAACAAATATTACATAATAAAGATGTCATCATTATAATATAGAGAACAGTCAGAATATGACGTGTAATTTAATTGTTAAATTACAATCATTCAAATTAAATGAGTGAAATTTTTTTTTTTTTTTTAACCTTGAACCGCTAACAAGGATTGATCACTTACAAGTGATCAATCAGGAAACTTCTAAGGAGACTACTCTGCAACATCAGCAACCTCCAGCTCCTGCTCCAAAGGAAACTCTTCGACGCCATCTGCTCCCATCCAAGTTGATGATCATCGCCGAATAACATAATCCAAATTTGCACACAACACAAACAATGCAAGGGTGAGCTAGATATAAAAAGCATGTTATCTCCTAGCACAATTAATTCATGTCCTCATAGATTTAAATACAGAATTATTTATGCATGCTTATTAAACCACAATCCACATATTCATATGACTCATCCGGATTTTGTATAATTGTCGGACTATTGGTCGTCTCTACACCTGCTAGTTCAGCTGGTCTTTCTCCAACACTAGCAATATAAGTCCCCCAAGCTGCCTATGTCTAAATTCAAAGATCATAGACGAGGACCTCCCTCTACTCTCACCACTCACATTGTTCTTCTCTACTTGAGTGTGAACAATGCTTTGAGTTTAGGGATAGACAACCATTTCAAAGCCCCTACAATTATACAGACACAACCACAATATTTCACATAACCACTTTCATCCATCTCTCCCTGAGATTTCCGAATCATACTCACGTTCATCATTCCCATCATATAATCACAGTAACTTATCGTATTTCATGCATTCTCATATTTTCTCATAGCTCATATCACCACATATATTACATACAATTCTCAAATTACCACATTTACATCAGATGATCACAATACTCTATCATATTTCATACATTGCATGTAATTTAATTCAAAAGAAAAAAAAGAATTTAAAACTAAAAAGAATTACAATTGGACGGTTACTGTTCATCACGCTCATGGACGAACGCTCGGTTTAGGACGAACGCTCGGTTTTGGGACGGACGCTCGGTTTTGGGACGAACGCTCATTACTTAAGGACGAACGCTCATGGGTGGAACCAAGGACGAACGCTCACCAGATGAAGCTTGGACGAACGCTCACCAATTGAACCAAGGACGGACGCTCAACTATTGAACCAAGGCCGAACGCTCAAAAGTTGAAGTCACGGACGAACGCTCACCTGCGACTGAAGGACGGACGAACGCTACTCAAAGACATGGACGAACGCTCAACCATTGATTAAGGACGAACGCTGGTTACTTAAGGACGAACGCTACATATTTTGGACGAACGTCCAATTTGAAATTTCAAATTGGACGAACGCTCGAAATTTGGGACGAACGTTCGGGCTGGTAATCGTTTACAGGAACCTGTAAACGATTACCCGAGAGAAATGGCCAATTTGTACAAAAAGTCTAACGTAGGTACTCAGTCAGGTGAACACAGGTCACCATTGGCCAAAAAACTTCAGAAACTTCATTTTTCATCCTCAAAATTTCCAGATTTATTTCAAAAACAGTAAAACAATTTCAAAAACAGTAAAACTCAACAATCAAATGATATATCTAACTCCCCTTACCTCTTGAAGACTTCCTTTGTGAATTCTTGAATCAATCTCAGCACTGAGTTCCTCCTCTGCCGGGGCGTTACAGCAATTAGTAAAAAGAGGAGGTTTATTTTTAATGTGCAGCCCAAGATTTTATTTTGGAAATATGCAATTAATTTTTCTGTAGACACATGGTCCAATATGCCACGGCTGCTTCTATGTATTTCTTCACCTAAGTCATCTAAGAAACTATTGATGTGCATCTTTCTTTTTGAAAGCTCACGGCCACGACCCACTGGGATGAGCGTCCAGCTGCCAATTATTCCTTCCATCCAACAAGTAAAGAAAGAAGGTGCAACCATGAGCAAAAGAACAACAAACTCCTTGGTCCAACACATGCAGTTTTGGAGAGCTGAAAGCATCACGTAAGAGGGCCTCTCTCGGTTCTGAAAAGCAACACGGCCCACACTTGGTGCAGCAGCTTGGAGAGAAAACTGGTCCAGCCTCATCAATTCACACGGCAGCCATCACCAAAAGGAAGTTCACGGAGCAGCATTTCTCAACTCCAGCAGCTCACGGTGTTGGGAGAAAACTTTAAAGGCTAGAAGGAAGTGTTTAAGATTGGGAGAGGTTGGAAGATTTTGAGAGAAGAGGAAAGGCTTGTATTGAGTGCTTCTAAACTTTTTTGGCTTGTTTTCAAATGATACAATCATTCCCTATTTATACTAATGGCACCTCCTTAACCAATGGTTAGGATCTTGCCACCACAACATTCATCTAAGGGTTATAATTTATTCTCTAGAACTTTCTAAAATATTCCTGTAATTCTAAACTTATCTAGAGACATCTTATGGATAAGTATCTCTAGATATTTTTGTGGAACATTCTAGAATCCTTCTAGATAGGATTTTCTAGAATGTTATTTGGGCCTTTACTAATATTGGGCTTTTATCTTTTAGGCCCAACATACAAAATCAATTTATATTCCAACACCCCCTCTTAAACTTGATTTTGTACTCCAAGCAAACTTCTCAACTTCATGAAGACTTCTTTCTTTAGCGGTTTGGTGAAGATATCTGCTACCTGATCATGTGTCTTCACATATTCCATTTGCACATCCTTGTTGCTGATGCATTCTCTGATGTAATGGTAACGGGTGTGGATGTGCTTACTTCGATCATGGAAGACTGGGTTTTTTGCTAATGCTATTGCCGACTTGTTGTCTACGAAAATCTTTGTTGGTTCCACTTGTGGCAAGCTTAACTCCTTCAATAGGTTGCGTAGCCAAACAGCATGGCAAACACAGGAAGTTGCAGCTACATACTCTGCTTCACATGTAGACAAAGTGACAATAGGCTGCTTCTTGGACATCCAAGTAAAGGCTGTGTCTCCCATGTAGAACACAAATCCACTTGTGCTCTTTCGGTCATCCATATCTCCACTCCAATCGCTATCACTATATCCAACAAGCTTGTAATCGTTAGAAATGGAGTAGTATAGGCCATAGCTTGCTGTACCTTGGATATATCGAAGAATCCTCTTCGCAGACTTGAAGTGAGTAGTTGTTGGAGCTTCCATGTACCGACTCACGACTCCAACGGCATAGAGAATGTCTGGTCTTGTACAAGTTAAATAGCGCAAACTTCCAACAAGACTTTTATAGAGGGTTGGATCAACTTTTTCTCCCTCTTCATCCTTACTCAACTTTATGCCGCATTCCATAGGAGTACCAACTGGATTAGCATCATCCATCTTAAACTTCTTGAGGAGGTCTTTGGCATAACTTTCTTGAGTAATAAAAATTCCTTTGTTTCCTTGTTGTACTTCAATTCCGAGATAATATGCCATAAGCCCCATGTCGGTCATTTCAAATTCCATTGTCATATCCTTCTTGAATTCCTCAAACATGCTTGGATTGTTCCCTGTAAAAATCAAGTCATCGACATACAAGCATACAATCAAAATATCTTTACCTTGAGCTTTTATATAGAGTGCATGCTCATATGGACACTTGATGAAATTCGCTGCTTTGAAGTACTTGTCAATCCGAACATTCCAAGCTCTCGGGGCTTGTTTCAACCCATAAAGAGCCTTCTTTAATTTCAAGACTTTATCTTCTTCACCTTTGACTTCATATCCTTGTGGCTGCTCAATGTAGACTTCTTCTTCAAGAACTCCATTTAAGAAGGCGGATTTGACATCCATTTGATGTATCTTCCAATTATTTTGAGCTGCTAATGATATAATAAGTCTTACAGTTTCTAGTCGAGCAACTGGAGCAAATACCTCGTCATAGTCGATGCCAGCCCTTTGACTGTAGCCCTTCGCCACCAATCTTGCTTTGTATCTCTGAACTTCTCCTTTGGAGTCTTTCTTTGCTTTGTAGACCCACTTTACACCAATTGCTTTGTGCCCTTTTGGAAGCGAGGCTAGCTCCCAAGTATCATTCTTCTTTATTGCCTCGATCTCTTCATCCATTGCTTTTCTCCAACTCTTCTTTTCAATTGCTTCTTGGAAGTTCATGGGCTCACAGTCTGCAAATAGACAGAATAAGGTAACATTGTCTAGATTTTCAGTTACCTCATAAATTTCTTGGAGACTTCGGAAACGTGGCATTCTTTCACTTGAGCTTTCATCATCTTGAATGGTTGTATTTGGTGAAGTGGGTGGAGTAGCAGGTGCCTCTTGCGGTTGTTGTTGTTGTTCCACATCCTCTTCTTCAATGCACGGGAAGAAGGTATGATCTTCACAGTTTGTCGACCAATCCCATTCTCCTTCTTCGTCAAACACTACATTCCGGCTGATGATTGTTTTCCTTGAATCAGGATTGTAGAGTTTGTACCCTTTGGAGTTGGCGTCATAACCAATGAAGATGTATTTTTCACTTTTGTCATCAAGCTTACTTCGTTTTTCATCTGGCACATGCACATGGGCTATGCTTCCAAAAACTCTAAGATGAGAAATACCTGGTTTTCTTCCGCTCCATGCTTCTTGTGGTGTTTTTCCACTAACGCTTCTTGTTGGAGAGCGGTTGGTCAGATAGACTGCACATGCAACAGCTTCAGCCCAAAACTCCTTTGGAAGTTTCTTGCTTTTAAGCATGCTCCTTGCCATCTCCAGGATAGTTCTATTCTTCCTTTCAGCCACTCCATTTTGTTGAGGGGATCTTGGCACTGTCAACTGTCGTCTGATTCCATTGTCTTCACAATACTTCTGAAACTCTTTTGATGTGAACTCTCCTCCACGATCGGATCTCAAAGCTTTGATCAGAAGGCCACTTTCCTTCTCAACATGGGCTTTAAACTTCTTGAAGTTCTCAAACACTTCTGATTTTTCTTTTAAGAAATATACCCATGTTTTTCTTGAAAAATCATCAATGAAGAGAAGGAAATAATTGCTCTTACCGAGTGATCTTGGCTTGATTGGTCCGCACACATCTGTGTGTATGAGTTCTAATGGCTTTTGAGCTCTTGAGTCCGACTCATTTGGGAAACTCAATCGAAATTGTTTTCCAAGTAGACATCCTTCACAAACTTGGTTGGGGTGAGTAATATGAGGCAGTCCTCTCACCATTGCTTTCTTGAAGAGCAACTCTAATCCTTTAAAATTAAGATGGCCAAATCGAAGATGCCAAAGCCATGATTGGTCTTTGTAGCACATCTTAAGACATTGTGGGCCATCACTTTGAATGTTGAGCACGAACATTCTATTTCTTGTCATTGGCACCTTTGCAATGAACCTACTTGTATTATCTCTTATAGAAAGGTTATTATTCTTAAGTTGAATATCATAACCTTTCTCTAAGAGTTGTCCTAAGCTCAAGATGTTGCTCTTCATGCTTGGCACATAATATACGTTGGAAATAAATTGATGTTCTCCATTCTTTAGTCGGATGAGGACATTACCTTTTCCTTTCACTGCCACCTTTGATTCATCTCCAAAAGCCACGTTTCCCTTTACTGATTCATCAAGCTCCACAAACATGCTTCTTTTCCCACACATATGGTTACTTGCTCCACTGTCAAGGTACCAATGATTATCCTCGCCTCTATCTTGGCCCTTGTAAGCCAATAGCAAGGTACCATCTTCTTGACACCTTTCTTCAGCATAATTGGCTTTCTCTTCGACTTTATTTTTGTTAGGGGCTCTACATTCAGAAGCATAATGTCCAAACTTATCACAATTGTAACACTTGATTCGTGTCTTGTCATACCTTGAATTCGGATTTCCTCTCCCACGACCTCTGTTAGAGCTTTCTCCTCTTTGGTTATTGTTGTTAGGCCTTCGTCCTTGTCCACGTCCATATGCACGCCATCGTCCTTGTTCTTGACTATAACTTCGCCTTGATTGGTTGTGTGTATTTTCTTCTTTTCTTGAATCAACGTGTGCCTTGAGGACTTGCTCCGTGATCTCTTCCTTCTTCTTTTTCTTTTCTTCATAAGCTTGCAACGAACCAAGAAGTTGCTCTATTGACATGGCCTCCAAGTCTTTTGTTTCTTCGGTAATGGTGACAATATGTTCGAACTTTGGATCTAATGATCTAAGAATTTTCTCCATAATTCTTACATCATCTAGCTTCTCACCATTTCTTTTTAGGTTATTAGTAACCGTTAAAACTCTTGAAAAGTAATCAGAGACTAGTTCACCTTCCTTCATATGCAAAGCTTCAAACTCTCCTCTCAAAGTTTGAAGACGTACCTTTTTGACTTGATCTGCTCCCTTGTAAGAAATCTTAAGCTTCTCCCATGCTTCCTTGGCTGACTTGACTCCAAAAATCTTCTCAAAAGTATCTTCATCTAATCCTTGATAGATTAGACAGAGAGCTTTCTTGTCTCTCTTCCTTGAGTCTCTCAAGTTATCCTTTTGAGCTTGAGAAAGACTCTCCAGATTCTCTGGCTCAATGTGGCCCTTCTCGACCACCTCCCAGACATCATGTGCACCAAGGAGAGCTATCATCCTTAAGCTCCAATTGTCATAGTTGCTCTTGGTGAGCATAGGGACTTGAAAGGGAACTCCAGTATTTGCCATTTCTATGAAGATCTTATGGCTCTGATACCACTTTGTTGGGAGAAAACTTTAAAGGCTAGAAGGAAGTGTTTAAGATTGGGAGAGGTTGGAAGATTTTGAGAGAAGAGGAAAGGCTTGTATTGAGTGCTTCTAAACTTTTTTGGCTTGTTTTCAAATGATACAATCATTCCCTATTTATACTAATGGCACCTCCTTAACCAATGGTTAGGATCTTGCCACCACAACATTCATCTAAGGGTTATAATTTATTCTCTAGAACTTTCTAAAATATTCCTGTAATTCTAAACTTATCTAGAGACATCTTATGGATAAGTATCTCTAGATATTTTTGTGGAACATTCTAGAATCCTTCTAGATAGGATTTTCTAGAATGTTATTTGGGCCTTTACTAATATTGGGCTTTTATCTTTTAGGCCCAACATACAAAATCAATTTATATTCCAACACACGGTTCAGTTGAGGAAGCAAAGCCTTCAATGTTCCAGCAGCTGCAAAATGGTGGAAGCAACCAGCAACCCTTCACTTCCATTAGCAGTCACGTTCCAACAAGAAGAAGAAGTGGCGTTCCAGTTTTGGTAGCAGCAGCTCCTGCTTCAACAGCCCAGCCATTCATACTTCTAGGAGCTTCACGTTTTCAGTAGAAGAAGTGAGTTGGAGTTGGAGTTGGAATGAGAAGCTGATATGAAGTGAAGCAAGGAAGGAGGCTACACGGTAGGTAGAAACGGTGCAGTAGATTGGAAAAGAAAGGAGAATGGTGTTCACGGGGGAAACTGCAGTAGGTGTCACGGCTTGGTGCAGCTGCCACGTGAAGCTTTGCATTTTATTTCCCTAGGCATTTTTCATTTGACGTGGAGATAAGAAAGCGCTGGTAGTTTGCTTTCATAGAAAAGGAATGAGAATTTGCTTTCAACGTGGTCCCCTTCTTCCACTTCAAGGTGCTACTCTACTACGTGAATTTCCCCACTTCCAAAAAAAACAACCCCCGTGACTCCCTAATTGCTTCCCCCACCCCTTCTAAAATATTAAAATAAAATAAAAAAAAAATATAATAAAAAGAAGACTAGGTCCTTACAGAAGGTATACACTTACACTATCACTAAGAAGATGCCTCTGAATGACAGGACGATCAATCGTGGTCCTTGAAGAAGGCAAAATTACTGGATCCTTCATCAAAGTGTACTGCAATGCACAACATGTATGATGCGTCTGAATTAGCTTATCTTTCTATTCAAAGTACGAACAAATTTTTAGAGCTTCTGATATACAGAAAGCAATTTTTCCCAATAAAAACGAAAAGTAATCACGTATGTAGATGCTATCAAACTTTACACTTTGGCAAATCAATTATTCAATGAGTGATGGTCCGACCCGCCAAAAAAAGGAAAAACATGTTTAACAGACAGAAAGAAGTGGAAAACCCACTTGAATCGTGTTTCGGTATAAATGTTGGGGGATCGAGATAATAACCTGTCTTTGCTGCTTCTATACGTATGGTTGCTCCGTTCTCCTATTGCGACACCACCTTAGCTCCTTTTGTTCACCGAGAGGGGGAGGTACCTGCGAGGATACTCCGACGCTCAAGTCAGTGTGTGTTTAAGAACCTTAGTTCTTCAGAGATAAATAATATCTAATATATTTTCTTAGTATTTCCCATGTAGAAAAAACCAACCTTCATCCTTTACCTTGTCATTCTATTTATAAGCTAACAAATAATTTTACCTGGAAAACCGCTCAAAATATCCTAACCAATCCGTTCCCGAGATTTCGGTTGGTTGAAATATATAACTGCTCAAAATATCTTAACCAACGTGTTAATGAAATTTCGGTTGGTTTAAACATGCAACTGCTTGATCGTGGTTCCACATACGGGATCAGTGGGTTCCGATATTTATGGCGAGATCTTTGCAATCGCTATATTCGGTTATTTTGATTTGAGCTGGTTACTTTAACGGGAGTAACTATGTGAGCGCCTATTTATACTAGGAGCTCGTGACAAAACGATCGCTTGAGATCGCGCTTATTTCAAGACGATCGTTATTAGACGATCGCTTTTATTTCAAGACGATCGTCTAATGATGAATTTGTTTTCGGTCGATCACTTGAAGTTATGTTTGCTTCAAGACGATCACTTGGAACTGGGCTTGTTGTTAGACGCTCGCTTGAGATTTACCTTTGGTCAGTCGATCAGTTTGAGATTCGCATTTAATAGCTCTTGTTCCAAAACGATCGTTCTCTACCTCCATTACTTCTTCTTGCGGGCGCACTCAAGGGATTATACTATACATAATGCCCCCCGAGTCCGAGTTAACTATGGCGCGAGACGTAGGACGTGGTCAGTTAACTGTAGGACGGAGAGAGAAAAATGGATGTGGTATTGGAGTTGTTGCTACGCACCGTTTCGATATAGGGTTTTTTAGCGTTTCCCGCTTTTTGGGGAAGTTGAAAGTGCGTAAACGGAGCCGTTGGATTAAGATGATCTAACGGTGCGAGGTGAGTGACGGTCAGTTTGCCACCATTAAGGTGAAATGACATGCGAGTGTCCAACCGCCATCTCATCATTTTGCTATCCGTGACGATTCTTCTTCTATACTCTTCGTCTTTCTTCTGCTTTCTCAAGAAGTAACCAGGCTCTTCCGCGTTCATCACCTTTCTTTCTCTTTACGACAAAACCAGGTAACCCGAAAAATCCTTGCTTGTTTGTAGTTTGTATATTTTTTGCAATGGAAGAAAAGGGGCAGAGTGATAATATTAACATACCAGAGGCGTCCTCGGCTAGGGCTCCCCCTGAAATCGCCACTGTTGTTTTCGGCGAAAGGGCCTTTGTGTATGGCCAAGTACGCACTGAAGATTCGGAGGGGGCCTCATCGTCATCTTTGTCTGATAACGATTACGCATGGGCATCTCGGGAAGTGAGTGAGTATTCCAGCGTATTCAAAAATAAGATTGTATTAGCGGATTGGGTAGAAAATAGTTGTATTCTGAGATCTGTAGGATATAAATCTTGTATAAAAATGGTGGCATGTAGTGAGGACGAAAGGGTTTTTCATGGGAAAGAATCCGCTGCTGATGATTTTTTTTATTTCTATGGTCCGCTATTTTACGATTTGTATATCAGATTGCCACTGAGTGCGTTTCAGATGGATGTGTTGAGAACGCTAAATGTTGCTCCCTCGCAACTACATCCGAATGGGTGGGGTTATGTCCAAGCGTTCGGGACTTTGTGTCAAGCGGTAGGCATTAGGCCTACTGTTCCCTTGTTTCTTCACTTTTTTAGGTGTCGCCCAGTTGCCAAGAAAGGGTGGGTATCGCTGATTTCTGAGTCCGAGAATGCGCTGCTGGAGTTGTATGTTCAGTCGTATAGGGGATTCAAAAATCAATTCCTAAAAGTGTCTATTCTCGATTCTGGGCGATCGTTTTTCTTTGACGAGGGAGGTCGGTCGAAATTCCCCTTGTACTGGACTCAGAATCCATTGAAGTTCACTTCGTGGTCCGAGGACAAGATGACGATCGACGAGCTGGAAGCCCTTGGTCTGTTGATGTCATTACCGCACCCCCTTTCTTCTCGGCACCTAATAAATTGTCTTGAGTATGATGATTTTGGCGCTAGAGTGACCGGTATGTTTCCGTTGTTGACATTTTGTAGGTAGTGTTTACCTGTAGCTGACTGTTTTTGTTATTGATTGTTTGCTTGACAGAGATCATGGGTAGGAAAGGATCAGACCAAGATTGGTTTAAGGCTATCAAATCTGAGAGGAAAGCGGGGCAAACATCTGGTGCTGCTCGCCCTCAATCTTCAGGAGCTGCACGACCCTCTTCCCCTGCCGTGACGGTTGCTAGTCAGGAAGAGGTAATTATCATGGAGGAGCAGTCCTTCGTTAGGAAGAGGACACATCAAGCCGTTTCAAAGAAGGCTGAGCCTTCTAAAAAGGCGAAAGAAACGGGCGATGCAACTGCCCGATCGTTTCCACGGGGTATGTCGGACTCCGCTCTCAACCTCAGCCACAAGATCGACTTCAACTTGGATGAATCGGAGAAAAAGCTTGTTGAAAGCATGACCGAACAACAAATGGCTGATGACCTGTTGGAACTGTCGAGTCGAGCGGCCATGGCTGCATGGCATATGGCGTACGCGTCCGACAGGGGCGTGTTGAGAACCGAGCTCCAAAAGGTCAAAGATCAACTGAAGGAACTGTCGGCTACACATGCTGAGTGCGAGGAGCGACAAAGACAGTCCCAGCAGTTGATGTGTGAGGCTCAAACAGTGTTGAAAAACACTCAAAGGGCTGGTATCTGCTTACGGGAAGAGCGCGACCAACTACGGGTCGAGCGTGATCAGTTAAAGATGACTCTTGAGCAGTCATCAAGAACTGTGTCCACCCTCAACCAGCGCCATGACGAACTCCTTGCCGCGTCCGTAGCAGATAAAGAATTAATAGAGGAATTAAAAGAGGCGATCGTAGCGGAACATACCCGAGGATTTGAAAAGGCGTTGAGGCAAGTGTCTCTCCTGCGCCAGGTGAGCAATGAAGGACCAGATTTTGACGTGGACAAAGACGTTTATCAAGGTCAACTGGTACCTATCATGGAGATACCCGACGATGCCTCTCCTGAGAATGAGCAGGTCATAGAGCCGACAGCCGCTGAACAACCTGTGGAGCAAGCGACTGAAGATGTTGCGGATAATTAGATTTTAAGCTTGTACCTTAATCGCAGCATTGGGTTGTAATGTGCTTGAATATCAAACTCTTTTATTTGACCTATTTGTATAACTTTGACTTATTACATATGCTTTGGCATTCTTGGACATATGACGGTGTATATGCTTTTGCTTTAACGCACGGACTGTGTGAACGTTTAGCTTTAAGTGTCTGGGTGTTCTTAGGCGAACATCGACCAGAGGGATTGGATCCCTTTGTGTAGCGTATTTGGGTGTTCAAGGGTGAACATCTACCAAAGGGAGTGTGTCCCTATATGCTAAAGTGTTGGGTGCGCGGTGGCGAACATCTTCCAAACCTCGACGCTTGCCGAGTTCAATACGACATGGATTCAAAGAAATAACATGTTCATTAATTTTGAATAACAATGACGGAAACTGAAATGCAATAGTTCTAGTCACGTAATTAAATAACACATTAACTGAAATAATTTTTTAAATGAGTGGCGTTCCAAGTGTTGGGGATGATAGTTTCGTCGAGGAGTTCCAGCTTATAGGCTCCGTTCATTAGATTTTCTGTGATGCGGAAGGGTCCTTCCCACTTGTCTGCCAGCTTACCATGCATCCGGTTTCGTCTGGCCTCTCCCTTTTTCCGCCACACGAGGTCGCCCTCCTCGAAGGACCTAGACTTGATCTTGGTGTTGTAACGTCGAGACAGTAGCCTTTCTTGTGCGGCTGCCCGAATCATGGCGACTTCTCGTCGTTCTCCCAGCATGTCAAGGTTCATTCGCAACTGATCGTCATTAAGATCCATGTCAGTAAGGTCACGCCTTAAAGTGGGTTCTCCTAGTTCCACTGGGAGCATGGCATCCGTGCCATACGTCAGATTGAATGGCGTGTCTCCTGTCGATCCGTGAGGGGTGCATCTGTACGCCCATAACACTTCTGGTAGCTCGTCCACCCACAATCCTTTAGCGCCGCCAAGGCGTTTCTTCAACTCATTGAGTATAGCTTTGTTGGCCGCTTCCGCTTGTCCATTGGTTTGGGGGTGCTCGACGGAACTAGTGACGTGTCGGATGCCCAGGTCGCGCAGGAACTTATCTAACTTTTTATCAACAAATTGTCTGCCGTTATCGGTGATGATTTTTTGAGGTAGGCCGAATCGACATACCAAGTGCCAGATGAACTTCTGTACCCGCTGGGCGCTGATGATGGAGAGGGGTTCAGCCTCTATCCATTTGGTGAAATAGTCAACGGCCACTATGAGGAATTTATTTTGAGCTTTGGCGATCGGCAATGGTCCGACTATGTCTATTCCCCACTGAGCAAATGGCCAAGGTGAGACGACGTAATGCAATTCCTCAGAAGGGATGCGGATGTTGTTACCATGAGCTTGACACGACAGACATTTTTTGACGAACGCTTCACAGTCGCTGTCGATAGTTGGCCAATAATAACCTGCTCGAAGTATGCATGCGCGTAGCGTGCGTTTTCCAGAATGGAACCCGCATATTCCTGTGTGCAGTTCGCGCAGAATATAATCGATTTCCTCGGTAGATACACATTTTAACAAAGGAGTAGAGTGGCCACGACGATATAGGTTATCGCCTATATGTAAGTAGCGGGCGATCCGTTTAGAGTCGCCCGCTGTGATTTGTTCCCCGAGCTCCTGTTTCCTCATCAAATCGCTCACCTCTTGTCTCCAATCAGCTTTGGGTGTGGTCAAATCGATTGTTAGAGTTTCCACAACGGGTTGGTCGTGTACCGACCTAATGACGGACGCTAGCTGCGTTTTTTCCTTTGCATGTGTTAATTTTGACAAAAGATCTGCTCTTGAATTTTGCTCCCTTGGGATATGGACAATGCAAACCTATGTAAAATCTTTGAGGAGGGCGGTTGCTTTGTGGAAGTAACGCAGCAGCTGATTGTCTTTGACCTGGTAACGTTCGTCCAAGTCGGTTCTTGGATCTAATTCAATAGCGGCTGTTTCGGCTCCTCTTGTTTTCCTGGGTGGTATGAAAGGAGTGACTTTTAGCCCGGCCACATAACATTGTCTGGCTGTTCGTTGATCAGCTCTCACCGTACATATGGATCCTTCTTTTGTAGGGAATTTCATGGCCAAATGCGGCGTGGAAACTATAGCTCCAAACTCATTTAGACAAGGTCGTCCTAACAAAGCATTATATGAAGCGTTCGCCTCCACTAGCAAGAATCTGACTCTTAATTCTTTCGCCACGTCACCTGCCCCTAGTCGAGTTCGAAGGTCGAGATATCCTCGTGTGTCCACTCTTTCACCTGCAAAGCCTACGATTTGCTCGTTGAATGGGGCTATTAAATCTTCGGACAAATCCATTTTCAGGAAGGTTGCCCAGTATAGAATATTGACTGAGCTACCTTGATCTACAAGCACTTTTGTCACCTCATATCGGGCTATCTCAGCCGTGATGACCATGGGGTCGTCCTGCTCCGAATCGGGCGCGTGAAAATCTGCATCGGTAAAAGTAATGCTGGGAAATGATCGGGGTTGTCTGCCCACCATGTGCACCGATTTTAGGCTTCTTAGGTGTCTCTTTCGAGCCGATGCCGACGCTCCCCCTCCTGCAAAGCCTCCGGATATGGTGTCAATTCGTCCCCGAATGGTCCTTTCTCGTTGTGGTTGTCTGGAACGACTCCGCGATCGTCGCCTGGATTCTTCCTCCCTACGCGACGATCGTTCCGGACTTGGACGAGCGCTTTCTCTTCTTCGGGGAGTTGGGGCTCGGGACGCCCTGTCCTTTACGTACTCCTGCAAATATCCTGCCCGGATGAGTCTTTCTATTTCCTCCTTCACCATATGACACTCCTCGGTATCATGGCCCTGGTTTACGTGAAGCCTGCAAGTTTTGCTTTCGTCAGCGTTTTTTGGAGTGGCTTTTCGTCGCACGGTAAGCAACTCGGCCTGTAGAGCTTCTTCTAACACTTTGGCCCTGGGGGCATTTAGTGTGGTGTAGCGGTCATACTTCGACGTCCACCCCGCCTCCTTGCGAGGAGGTCCACCAACCTTATAATCACCTAACGGTCGTTTGGTTTCTCTCTTGGATCCATTGCCAGGATTTTCTTATTGCTGTTTTTTCCTTGAGTTTCTGATATCCTCATTGCGTACGAATTTAGCTATCGTTTCTTGGAGCTCTTCGATAGACTTTGGAGGATCGGCATATAGTTGTTCGGCAAAGTAGCCTGGCCTCAGACATGAAGGTAGGTTGCTTATTATAAATGTGTGACTGACATCTTTCACACGCCTAGCTGCTTCGTTGTATCTCAACATGAAAGCCCTCAAGGTTTCATCTTTCTCTTGTTTAGTGTTTACCAGTTCTGCGGGGGTCATGTCTTGTCTCCTGTTAGCGGCATACTGTTTGCGGAAAAGGGTTTTCACGGTAGCGAAGCAGTCAATCGAGTTTGGCGGAAGGGTGTGATACCATTCCAATGCTTCATCCTTGAGAGATAGCGAAAAAGCTCTGCATATTACAGGGTCGTTGTCTGTGTAGAATGCCATAGCACCTATAAAGTTTCGGAGATGGTTGTCAGGATCCGCGGAACCGTCATATCTGTCCAATGACGGCGGAGGCTTCTCCGGCATGTTGGTCTGCAAGATTGCCTCTGTAAAGGGCATGAGGTTGGAGAGGCGTAGGGAAGCGGGTCCTTTTTTCCCTCCTGCACCCAATTCGGATGGCCCTCCATGATGGCTTCCCTCGTTGTCGTCCTGCCTGTTCGAGGTTGATGCTTCTGGTGGGGGTCGCTGCATCCTCAAGGCCGCGAGTTCCTCCGCTTGCCTGCGTTGAACCTCTTGCTGTTCCCGTATAACTTTGGCCTGCTCCTCTACTTGCGTTTGCAGCTGCCTAATCAATTCTAGAGTGCTGTTGTCTTCCATAGCTCCGGTGGTATTCTTTGGGTATACTAAATCTCGGGCCCCACGGTGGGCGCCAAATGTTTCGGTATAAATGTTGGGGGATCGAGATAATAACCTGTCTTTGCTGCTTCTATACGTATGGTTGCTCCGTTCTCCTATTGCGACACCACCTTAGCTCCTTTTGTTCACCGAGAGGGGGAGGTACC
The DNA here is from genome assembly GCA_034642375.1 of Vigna nakashimae. Lineage (NCBI taxonomy): Eukaryota > Viridiplantae > Streptophyta > Magnoliopsida > Fabales > Fabaceae > Vigna > Vigna nakashimae. The sequence goes on along the minus strand of CM067765.1, from coordinate 45,986,612 downwards.
TGCGAGGATACTCCGACGCTCAAGTCAGTGTGTGTTTAAGAACCTTAGTTCTTCAGAGATAAATAATATCTAATATATTTTCTTAGTATTTCCCATGTAGAAAAAACCAACCTTCATCCTTTACCTTGTCATTCTATTTATAAGCTAACAAATAATTTTACCTGGAAAACCACTCAAAATATCCTAACCAATCCGTTCCCGAGATTTCGGTTGGTTGAAATATATAACTGCTCAAAATATCTTAACCAACGTGTTAATGAAATTTCGGTTGGTTTAAACATGCAACTGCTTGATCGTGGTTCCACATACTGGATCAGTGGGTTCCGATATTTATGGCGAGATCTTTGCAATCGCTATATTCGGTTATTTTGATTTGAGCTGGTTACTTTAACGGGAGTAACTATGTGAGCGCCTATTTATACTAGGAGCTCGTGACAAAACGATCGCTTGAGATCGCGCTTATTTCAAGACGATCGTTATTAGACGATCGCTTTTATTTCAAGACGATCGTCTAATGATGAATTTGTTTTCGGTCGATCACTTGAAGTTATGTTTGCTTCAAGACGATCACTTGGAACTGGGCTTGTTGTTAGACGCTCGCTTGAGATTTGCCTTTGGTCAGTCGATCAGTTTGAGATTCGCATTTAATAGCTCTTGTTCCAAAACGATCGTTCTCTACCTCCATTACTTCTTCTTGCGGGCGCACTCAAGGGATTATACTATACAAATCGGATCAAGGAATTCCTCCGGTATTTCTCCTAGAATAGCTTCAGCATCCATGGCCTCCGAAGCAGCAACTTTAGCTTTAGCACCAAGTTGAATAAATTCCTGTATAATTCCTGTATTGTTGAAGGACCAAAGAATAACATTTGCATCCTTAGAGAACCAAAATGATTGTTGAGTTGTGAAGAATGGGAACATATTGGGCCAAGCTTAAGCTGCTATGCATCTTAAGAGAACTCCTAACCACTGTCATATTAAGAACCAAATCTCCACAAAAGCCTAAGCTGTGGAGTAGGGCAAGAGAACGATGTCATATCTCCAAGTCATTTAAGCGGGCTTTCAACATCACCAGCACAAAAGTCAAAACTGTATCATTGGTCGTCCAAAATTGAAGTTATTCAAATTTCTCAGAGTAATGAAGATGTAAATATAACACTTTTAGAATCAATCCTACTACAAGAATGTTAGACTAAGCCTACAGATTACAGAGGATAGCATAGCATCCTTCCTGTCATAATTACTCACCACTAAAAAACTCATTCAAATGTTTTTGAAATATAATTGATGCCAACCTGTTTTAGTAAATGCTTTGGACGAAATTCATATTTCTCAGGATCCTTCAGACTAAGTGATTTTCTTTGCGGACCAACCAATTGCAGCAGGAAGTAATTGAGCATGCTAGCCACTCTCTCAACCTTGAAAAGGTGGGAAAATAAGATTAAACTTGCCATTAGAAGATGAAAATTTTAAAGGAACATCATAGTTAGGCCACAAACTATTTTATGAGATGATGAGATTCATAACCAGCCATGGTTCGAAAGAGAGAAAAAATACCATCTCAGGAAGTAGGAACGGAGCAGTAATCTGTTCTGAAGTAAATGCAAGCATGCTCACATCTTCGTTTGCCAACTTCATATCTATTCGAATAATCTATAAAAGTATCCAGCATTAAAATGATTAGATAAACAAGGAATAAAAAATTATATATTTAAACAAAAAGTCAACAGACATTTTCTTGAGAATGGAATAACCGGGTCCTCTCCTGCCTCTCTTGAACTGGTCGTTGCTCCCACTCAACCGTATCAGACATCTCAGCCTCCAATTCTTTTAGCTCAAGAATTTTTTTCAAACTTTCATCCAGAAGATAAATACTATCATTGATCAGAAAGTTCAAGAAATTCAGATAGACACCCTTTTCCTCCTCCTTAGCAATCTGGAAGAAAATTAGTTCCAGAACAAACTAGATAAGTTGAGCATGGTGTAAGACATAAAAATATTTAAATATCTTTCATTAGTTACCTGTCTCCAAGCATTTCGATGACTAGGGACTTGCCACAGGTATTCGAGGAGTTCCGCAATATTGTGGCGGATATTAAACTTGTCATAGAACTGTAACGGACAAGTGACAACCATAATAATCAGCACGGTCTTGTATTAAACCACCCCAAAAGGATAATGATTAAATACTGAAACCCATGATTTTTAACACATATATCAGATATCAAAATATTAATAATATAGGAAATATTAATAGGGTTAGGCATGATTAACTAAATTATACTAAACTATGGATTATCTATACTATTTTGCACTATAAAAACTAAACTACTTTTTATAAAAACTGAACTATACTTATTTGCAGTTCAGTTTAAAAAATCTGAACTTCTTTTATTAACAGTTTAGTTAACTACTTCAAACTATATACTTTATTTTACTTTTACTTGTTTAATTGTTTTGCTCTTCTTCTGTTTTCAGCAACACAAACATAAGAAATAAAAGCACGGGTATATATATATATATATATATATATATATATATATATATATATATATATATATATATATATATATATATATAAGAAGTGATATAGATAAATAAATAAATGTTTTTTTTCAAGTCTCTTAAAAAGTTAACTATTATTATAATAATTATTAAAATAAAATGATATTAATAATTTATACTAAAATAATTATATATTTAAAAAAAACTAAATTTTATTATATTGTAATTATATGTCAAAAACTGGTAATTATTTTTATAACTTAATAAAATTAACTATAATTGTAAAAATAAAAAGATAAAAGTACTTATATATGTAAATAATTATAAAATATAATATTATATATATATATATATATATATGAGAATTCAGAAAAAGGTGAGAAGAGAAGAAAGATGAGAACTTTTATATTAAACTAGATAATTGTCAAAATAAAAATATTTCGAATAACGCAAAACAGAGATAAACAGAGATATTTTTTAGAGATTAAGTTTTTAATCTATATAAAATAATATATAAACAAATTTATATTATTAAATTAAACTATATTTAATATGAGAATCAAATTTTAGACATTTTATATCTTTAAATTAATAATAAATAGTAATGATAAATAGTTATAGTTATTAATTTAATTTTAATAATATGATAAAATAGTACCTATAATATTTCATTAATTTTTTTAAATTTTTTATTATAATTATTTACTAATTCTAATTATATAGATTTATAATATAATTTTTTTTAAATGCTGTGATGTTATTGAATATTAATTTATTTGTTTGTCATTATTAAAAAAAATTAAATTGAACTAATTATTTTAACTCTATCGATGATTAGCCATTGACAGTTGTACTAGTGCAAAATCACATTTATTTATTAGAAAGCATAACGAATGAGATAGTGAAGGGAAGAGGTTGCAGGCATAACTATGCTTCCTTTAAGTTTAAAATAGTACAGTACAGTTTAAAGGAAAAAAAAAAAGTAGTTTAGTTCAGTTTAATTGAACTTATTTTTAGTTCAATTCAATTTAAACAAATTAATTTTTGGTTTAATATAGTTTTTAAGAGTATAATGCAGTACAATTCATTTTGCCCACCCTTAAATATTAACAGGGGCATAATATTAATCGTATAAAAAATTGGTGCAGTTTGAAATACAGCTCAGAAGTTCCTCTCACTGGCTAATCAATCACATGCATAGGATTTCAACGAAACATTATTATTTATCCATCTTAAGTCATCATAAAGTAAAAACAAAAACACTAACATAGTCCCCATTTTGACAATCAAGCTTAAGTTTCAACACAATCAAGAAGAGAGGTGAGATTTCCAAACAACTTGACTTTATTCTCTTTAACTTAATCTAGAAATTGAAAGCATTAGGGGAAAAATAGGTTGACCATGCGACCAATAGTCTTAAAATGCAGACTAACCTGTGTGTGAGAACCAGTGAACTCAATGTCAACATAAAGTTTAAGAAGATTCCTCACAAGATAATAATACAGTATTATTTTGTTAAGATAATATTGTTAAAACTTATCAGTATTATTTTGAAGTATAAAGTTCTATCATAAATTTATTCTTAAGAAACATTAAAAAATTTGAAAGAAAAAAAATATTCAAATTATCTCTAATCTTAAATCATAAATTGTATAAAATGATGGAACGAAATAATATCAATAATGCATGATAATAATTTAAAGTATCCATTAAAAAAAAGTAATAATACAGCAAGAACAAAGTTAGGGAAAAGAAAATGAGTGTACAAGAACAAAATTTTAGATAAGTTTAATTTAGCATAATTGTGATTATTATTTTCTAAGTGACTATGCTTTTATTTTAACCCTTTTTTATCTAATCTTTTTTCTATATTAATATTTTCTAAACTAAAATAACTATTTATAAAAAAACGTATCTACAAAATAAATAAAAATTGTCTTTTATTGTAAAAATTATTTATATTTACTTTTATAATTATAATTTTATAATATCATAATATATTTGAATTTTTCAAATTAGTAAAAAAACAATCATTTAAATTATTTTTATTTTTGTTCTAAGTATGAAAAATTTTGTTATTGGATTAAAGGGAGCTTCTTCTTATACATTCATGTTTTCTTCATGACCCTCAACTTTTGTTATCCTTCCCATTTTGTCTCTTTAAATTATGTAAATTGAATTTTGAAATTCAATATTGTTCTTCAATAACGTTAACCTGATTTGGTAAACCGAGGTATTAGTGAATCGAAATATAAAATTTAGTGTTTGTTTTTTGGTGGTGTAATCATTGGACTTTAGAATCAATTGTGTATTTGGAAAAGGTAATTGGATTGTAAAATTTAGTGACCAATATCATATATAGAGATACACATTGGATTCTAAATTTTGGTGACTACATCACCAACAAACACATACTTGATTCTATATTTCGGTCCACTAATACCTTCTACCACAAAAATCCTGTTAACAATACCATATTTAGAAAATAATACCAGATTTCAAAATTTTGTTAACATTAAATGAATATTAAATTATGTATTCCGGTTAACAATAATTTGTATGTTAATGAACAAAAATAATTTCAAAATCTGAAACACTTTCAAGCAACACGAGTTCCAAATACCAGGCCAAGAAAAGAAGAACAAAGAAGATAAAGAAATTCTGAAAGAACTTATGTAATTTTTATATGTTTGCAACATCATTTACTAATAAGGTTATAAAAGTATGTCTAAAGGCATATGCATGTTCAGTGAGTTATATTTTTTTTTAATTTTTGTAAAAACAATATGTTTGTATTTTGGATTCCACAGTTAATACAAAGTTATATATATATATATATATATATATATATATATATATATATATATATATATATATATATATATAAATAAAAATTGTTTGTATCGTGGATCAATTTTACAAATACGTTTAATTTATTGAATTGTCTTATGTGAATATCAATCAAAAATTCATGTATTGGTTTCTAGCGATTGTATTTTTGTGTTTTTAGATTAAAATGGAATTGTGTAAATGGAGAAAAAAAGTAGTGTGAAGTAGAATGGTGAAGATGAAGATGATTAAAGTGAAAGTTGTTAGAAATATAAAGAGAAAAAAATATATATGCATGAAAATATAAATTGATAAAATAAATGAATGAAAGTTAGAAAAATTATTGACCCAGTTTGAAATTAAGTGAATAGGTTGTTTCTGAATTATTTTAAAACTTAAAAGAAATATTTATAATTACAATTTGCATGGTATCTATTCTTATGGGACTAAACTCTATTGCTGTCAAAATGAGTTGTAATTCACAAGCTAACGTGTCTCACCACGGGTTTGAGCCGGGTTGGATTTGAAAAAAATGTAATTTTCTTATGCGGTGTCAAAATGAGTTGTAACCCGCGAGCCAACCCAGCTTATCAAGAGTTTGAGCTAGATTGAATTTGAAAAAAATGTAATTTTTTTATGCGAAGTAGTTTTTAATCCGGCTCACTTAGAACTCGGCTCACCGGATTGAACCTGTAGTGAGCCGGGTTGGCTCACCAACCCACATAATTTTATTTATTTATTTATTATTTTGTGTTTCAATATTATTAGTTAGCAATTATTTTATTACATTGTAGATGGTAATAAAAAAGAAATGTTTGAAGAGAGAAAAATATTATAGATTTATCTGTTTAAGACTCTAATATTATAAATGGAAGTGATAGAAAAATTATCAATATTAAAATTTTAATTATTCGCTTTTTGTACATATTTTGAGATTTGTATGATATTTTTTTAATTGTCTTTAGAATTTAACATTAGTAACGTTTATTTAGATTTAAAATAAAAAATTATAATTTTTTTATTTAAAAAAAAAAGTGAATTAAGTCGTTTAACCCGTAACTCAAATAAACTATATATTGTAAACTATATATTAGGGTTGCGACAGCCGATCTCACAGGATTTTGGAAGAAAGATCAATGGCAATTTCTTCTGGTAGAATACTCCTTGATGAACTCATACTGGAAATTCTGTCATGGCTTCCTGTGACGAGTCTCATGCGATTCAGGTGCGTTTCAAAGACATGGAAATTTCTTATATCCGATCCTTACTTGGTGAAATTGCACCTTGAAAGGTCTTTCAGAAACCCACAAATCCTCTTACTGACGACACAGAAATTCAAGAGTCAATGTTTCTCTGCTCGTTTATGCTATCTACCTTGTTTAATCCAAAAGCCTGCACGCTCTTCTTGTGGTCGTATCTTGCGATGCCCCAAACCCTATAAATATTTATTGGGTTCTTGCAATGGTTTGCTTTCTCTACATCACTCTCTTTCCACAAAGGAGTATGTAGAGCACTGGGTCTGCTTTTGGAACCCTGCCACCAAAATTTGCTCCAAACCTTCACCAAGACTGCGTCTCGGCACTGATGTTCGCCATGATATGAATTTTGGGTTTGGGTACGATGATAGGAGGGAAGTTACAAGGTGGTAGCAATGGTTGTGAAATTTCGTACACGTCAAACGAGTGTGTGGGTTTACTCCATGAGTGACGTATGTTGGAGACGTTCTTTAATGACCTATCCGATGACTTTTTTCACTCTTGACAGTAATGGATACTCTCTGAATGGCACTGTTAACTGGATAGGAGCTTCTTTGGGAGAATCGAGAACTAAGAAGCTACAAATATTTTCCTATGATCTAAATAACGATACTTTCAGATGTTTGTCGGTGCCTGAATTCGTCCCCATAGATTTTGCTTTTCTTTCTATGGGAGTTTTCAATGGTTGTCTTTGTGTTTCTTTAGAGAAAGGGAAGACAGTCTTTGTTGTATTGGCATTGAAGGACGTTCGAGACGAAAGATCTTGGAGTCGATTGGTGAGTGTAAGTTATGAAACTCTGAATATCTCTCCTTATTACTATAAGGTGCGGAATTTGTGCATGTGGGGTGATCTTCTGTTTGTCGCATATTCAAATGGGGGTGCTTCCAATATCATTATCTCTAATTTGAAGGAGAATAAAGTAGAACGTACTCAAACTTACTACAAGAAATTTCTCTATTACATCTTCTCGTGTCACTATGTTCCAAGCTTGATTTTGCCTATTTGAGACATTTATTTATGTTAAATTAAGGTAGTGGTTTCAGAACTTTTTCAAAGGTATGGACATAATTTTGGTATTTCCTTAGTTTGATTTGTTCCATGATTGTTTCACTATTAATAAAATTTCGTTTCTGCATTGATTTTGGCTGAAAAAAATTAAACTTATGTACATTGTCAAAATTGTTTCCAGTGAGCTAGAATTTTCTAATCCAAGGTTCAAAATTGTCATGGTGTTTCTGTCTTATTTGTGTAAATGGAGAAGAAAAGGAGTGAAAGTAGAATGGTGAAGTTGATAATGAAGATTATTAAAGTGAAAGTGCTTGAGAAACCAGATATGTAATTTATCTTTTGATTTTATCTAATCGATGTCTTTCTTATTGCATTTCTTGAATTCTAAATCATTTTTTAATTTCCACTATGTTGACTTTATTTTAATTTCCTATATATGTAACGCTTATTTTCTTAACTTTGTCCTTAATATCTTCATCTTTTGATGCAGATACTTGCCTTATTCTTTTTACGTATTTATTCCTCTATCTTTTGATGTCCTTATAACAAAAATGTTATGTTATGGATATTATGTTTAAGATGATATTATTTAAAAATGTATTTCAACCTTAAATAAATATGTTGATATGGTCAATCATCATTGTATTATTTTTTTAAAAAATTTTGTTTGACAATATGTTTCAACACCAATCCGTTAAGATAATATATTGTTAAAATTTATCAGTGTTATCTATTTTGGAGATTAAAGTTCTACTATAATTTTATTCTTAAAGAAAATTAAAAAATTTGAAAGAAAAAAAAATTCAAATTATCTCTTATCTTAAATCATAAATTGTATGAAACTACAGCAAGAACAAAGTTAGGGAAAAGAAAATGAGTGTGCAACAGAGTCTTCAAGCAAAGTTGACCGATTTCAAGAAATACAATTATAACATTTTAATAATTTTGTCTCAACAATCTTCAAAAGTTGATTGTAACTCATTTAGAACACACTACAATACAGTCAAAGCCCTCAGAATAATTGTGATTATTATTTCACTATAAGAAAATTCTTAAATAATAATCAATTTTAATAACTAAAAATATCTTTAGAGATTAACTTAAAAATTAATTTTTCAATTAAAGATTAATTCTTTTGATAATCAAAATTTTAATAATTAATGATAATAATTAATTAGAAACTAATTTATAATAAAAACTACTTTAACTATAAATTTAAATAGTTATTATAATATTTTGAAACTATTTTAATTATTAATAATTTTTAGTTTATAAATTTATCATTATAGTCATTAATTATTTTTTATCAATAAAATTAGTTATTATTTAAGAATTTTCTTTATAAATAAAATTTTTCCACAATTGAAAACTTTGACTCAAATTTTCAGTAATTTTCTAAAACTCCACTAATGTAGAATTTATCTCTACCAGGTGTATGGTTAAGAAGAGTGGGTGAGTTGATATATTCAGTAATTTAGGCATAAAATCTTTTCGTATAAATTCTTTTTATAGTAATATAAAACGAGATTAAAGATTCATTAAATATGATAAAAGGGCTTCTAATAACCTAAAGGATATATTTCCAATTTTATAGTATAATTAGATGTCAAAATTATGAAAAAAAAACTTTTTTGTTGAATGTGTTAATTAGTTTTTTTTTTACATTAATTAAATTTCAAATAAAATGAAATAAAAAGGTTAAAATTTCTAATTTATTCAATTTCTAAGTGTAAAAGTTGGCATGTTCTTAACTAGTAAATTAAGTTGAGCAAACTAAAAAAAAAAAGGAAGATGTAAGCTTTTCAATTATGGTGACTATATTTTTACCTTAAAAAGAAAATGACGATTATCATTAATACTAAGTCACGCATTTTCGCTTTGACTACGGGTTTTGAGGAATTCTTCGTTACCTTTTCTATAGCAATAATTTTTTTAACCTTAAAAAAATGTTTGAAATATTAACGTCTTAATTATTAAATAAACACACAAATATTATTGTATTAATGTCGATTACACACGAGAAGGAGTGATGTTTTAAAAAAAAAATGTGACGATGTTACGTATGCATACACTTTTATTTAAGTAATTTAAAATTTAATTATCATGTATATTAATTTTAAATTTAATATTTTTTAATACATATTTATTTATATAATTTATTTATTTTATATTTTTTCCTTTTAAACATGATATATTATTTTAAATGTTTAAAGTTTTAGCTTTCAAGTTATCATATAAATTAGTTAGTTTATAAGAGAATAAAGAAGTTGGAAAAATACATACCCATTTTTTAAAGATATAAGATATTATATTAAATTTCTTTTACATTAAAAATAATACATGAGTTTTTGAATATTTTATTTTTTTACAATTAAAATAATGAATATAATTAAAAAAATGAGTTAAATATATTTTTGTCTCTCAACTTTTAATAAAAATTGAAATTAGTTTTTTTCAAAATTTAATTTAATTTAATCTCAAAATTTTTGTAAACCATGAAGTTAATTATTTTAACTAAATTTTTATTAAATTTATTGACGTTTTAAAAAATTTGAATTTAGTAATCGCTATTTTGACATATTTTTATATAAAACTGACAATTTTTTTTTCTTTTTTATTTTTTCATTATAATGATAGTTTCTTAAATAGTTTTAAATATTTGTAAAAATCAAATATATTTTGAATATTTTATATTAAACTGGCAGATTTTTTTATCTTTTTTTTTGCCTTATAATTATAGTTTCTTAAATAGTTTTAAATATTTAAAACAACCAAATATATTTTGAGTCTTTTATATAAAACTGACAGATTTTTTTTCTCTTTTAATTTTTTCATTATAGTTATAGTTTCTTAAATAGTTTTAAATATTTATAACAACCAAATATATTTTAAAATATTAAATTATAAAAAAAATAATTAAAAAAGATATTATAATAAAAAATTAAAATAAACTTTAATTCAAGCATTTCAGAGGAACAGATTCAAGCATGGTATCTATTCTTATATGTTGGGGTTGCCACAGCCGATCTCACATGATTTTGAAAGAAAGACCGATGACGATTTCTTCTGCTGGAATACTCCCTCATGAAATCATACTGGAAATTGTGTCATGGCTTCCTGTGACGAGTCTCGTGCGATTCAGGTGCTTTTCAAAGACATGGAAATTTCTTATATCCGATCCTTACTTGGTGAAATTGCACCTTGAAAGGTCTTCCAGAAACCCACAAATCCTCTTACTGGCCAGACAGAGATACAAGAGTCAATGTTTCATGGCTCGTTTACGCTCTTTACCTTGTTTAATCCAAAAGCCTGCACCATCTTCTTGTGGTCGTATCTTGCGATGTCCCAAACCCTATAAATATTTATTCGGTTCTTGCAATGGTTTGCTTTCTCTACATCACTCTCTTTCAACAAATGAGTGTGAAGAGCACTGGGTCTGCTTTTGGAACCCCGCCACCAAGATTTGCTCCAGACCTTCACCAAGCTTGCGTCTTAATTATGGCATTGGTGTTCAATATGATATAAATTTTGGGTTTGGGTACGATGATCGGAGGGACAGTTACAAGGTGGTGGCAATGGTTTTGGATTGCAGTACACAACGAACGAGTGTGTGGGTTTACTGCATGGGTGACGTATGCTGGAGACGTACTATAACGACCTCTCCAGCTTTTCTCACTTTTGAAAATAATGGATACTCTCTGAATGGTACTGTTAACTGGATAGGATATTCTTTTGAAGAATCGAAATTTGAGGAGCCACAAATATTTTTGTACGATCTAAAGAACGATAGTTGCAGATATTTGTTGGTGCCTGAAACTAAAGCTTCTGATTTTACTTCTATGTGAGTTTTGAATGGTTGTCTCTGTGTTTCTTTTGATGAACGGATGACAGTCTTTGTTGTATTGACATTGAAGGACGTTCGAGAGGAAAGATCTTGGAGTCGGTTGGTGAGTGTAAGTTATGAAATTCTGAATATCTCTCCTTATTACGATTTCCTGCGGATTTTGTGCATGTGGGGTGATCTTCTGTTTCTCGCATATTCAGAGATTGGGGCTTATAATATCATTATCTTTAATTTGAAGGAGAATAAGGTAGAACGTACTGAAGGTTACTACAACAAAGTTTTCAGTCTCATCTTCTCGTGTCACTATGCTCCAAGCTTGATTTTGCCTATTTGAGACATTTATTTATGTTCAATTATGGTAGTGGTTTCAGAATTTATTTATTTTGATTTTCTCTGTAACCATTATTTTCTTAACCTTTTGTTTATTATAAACACAGCAGATAGCGTCACCACTACCACTGCTAAGAAATTAGTCTCCTACTCTTTATTTAATTAACTTTATTTATTTACTCTTTTTTTTTCTGAAACCCTAAATCCCCACCACCCCAAGTCTCCCACTCTCTGTTTTAGTTTTCAGATCCGTTTGTTTCTCATCCCCTACTCTCACTTCCAAATCTGTTTCTTCTCATCCCCCGACTCTCACTTTCTCTCCTTCTCCATATCCGTTTGCACTTCTTCTCCATTTTTGTTTTGGTTCATAGTGCAGTGGCTTTCGTGGTGCAGTGGTCATTCGACGGGTAATGTGGTTGTGTGTGTGGAGGTGCATTCTTATAAGAGAACCATTAATAGTACGTTAATGAAGTAGGTGGATGTGGGTGAAAATTTACTACGGTAAAAAAATATTATTGAAGGGACAAAAAAGATATGGAGAGGTGTAGGGAACATTTGGTGGTGATGGAGGGAGCAATATTCTTGAAAGAAATACAATTATAACATTTTAAAAATTTTGTCTCAACAATCCTCAAATTTATGATAAAGTGATATCTTTTAGAGAAAATAAGATCTTGTAACTCATTTAGAACACACTATAATACAATCAAAGAGTCGTATGATAATTGATCTATGATTGATTTAAGAACAAAATTTTAGATGCAAGTTTAATTTAGCATAATTGTGATTATTAATTATTTCACTATAAGAAATTTTTTAAATAATAATCAATTTTAATAACTAAAAATATATTTAGAGATTAAATTAAAAATTAATTTTTCAATTAAAGATTAATTCTTTTGATAATCAAAACTTTAATAATTAATTTAGAAACTAATTTATAATAAAAAAAATATTTTAATTATAAATTTACATAGTAATTATAATTTTTTAAAACTATTTTAATTATAAATATTTTTTAGTTTATAAATTTATCATTATAGTCATTAAATATTTTTTATCACTAAAATTAGTCATTAAAATGTATCATTATAGTCATCAATCCTCAACTGCACACATACAACCAGAAGAGTGCCATATTCATAACCCAACTCATTTTCCTGTTTATATTGTGCATAAAATAGAAACTAAAAAGACTATTCACATAAAACAACCATAGTTTATTTCGAAAGAAAAAAAAAATAATAGTCATTCAAACAGAAATTAGATGAAACAATTATGTGGTCCACATTACACAATTCAAAGCATCTAGTAATAAAGGGGTGCAGGAAGTAAAAGCCCTCCATAAGATGTAAGAAGTAAAACCCTTGTTTAATTTAACTATGTTATGAAAAAAAATGTATTGGCCCAAAGTAGCTTTTATATTTGGATTACACTTTCAAAATTGGTTTTACATTAACAAATATTTTAAGTTCATACTTTCAACATTAGTTATCATTACCATTATAATGTATAACTGTCAACTACATCCGTTTTAAACCAATGTTGAAAGGTGCAAAGTAATGATTTTAAATAAGTTTTTTTTTATATAGTTGAAAAATATTTAAAGACTTAATAAACAATTTTCAAACGATTTATTGAATAATTTATAAGAAAATTATATTATATTGGTAAAAAAATATAAAGAAAAAATAGAAATGCAGTGAGTAATGATATTTTTGGATTTTTTGAGTATTGGTTGAAGAATAAGATACACTAAAATTAGATAAGCACCTTTTATGAGTTTTTTTTTTTTTTGTAAAACTTTCTTTTTTAGTAGTAGGTCTTATATTATTTTAAGAAAATAACAAAACATTTAAGTAACTTAAAAATGATATAATTTGATATGTTATACTTGAAAAATATTACATTATAAAATTTGAAATGTTACATAATATAACTTTGCAAAATCTTAGATTCTATTACTTTGAAATTCAAATCCAACCCCATGTAGAATTGGAGATCTTGTGTATGAGAAGGAATGGGAAATGGAGGATTGAAAAGGATGGGTTAGATTTTTCACATATATATAAATAAAATATTTAGGATAAATGATTGATATTGGTTCACTATAGATAGTATTAACATATTTCATTAATTTTGTTTGAATTTTGTTAATGATTAAGTAAGTTTTTAATTTTTAATAATTGTGATGTTTGTTTATTATACAAACAATTAATGTTAACATACAATTATCCTGAAAGAAACTTATATTTTTTTATTTGTAAATATAAATTTTTTAAGGCTAATTATATTGACGTTATTTTTTTTTCTTTAATAAATTGACTCTAGTAAATGATTTCAAATAAAAGTAAGTTTTTTTAATTTTATAAAACATAACAGATACTAAATATCAATGGACACTAGTATTTAATCTTTGTATTCTTTCATTATAAATTAATTTGAGAGTTTAATGGATTAAGAACAAAAAAAAATAAATTGAATCTGAAATCAAGAAATCAAATGCATTCAAGAGCTGAAATATGAAATTTCTAGAAGACAAAAATTGTATAAAATTAAAGTGCAATTATTAAAGAACAAGAACATTAAAAAGTAAGAACAGTAAAAAGCAAGAAATTTAAATTGCAAGATCAATAAAGAAATTACTGAAAATGTAAACAATTTAATCACAAATTCAGGAACAAAACAAATTGAAAATATTTTGATTTTAACTTGATATTTATCGTGTGAGTTAATTCCTTTGATAACTGAAAAAATGTGGTAGTAGTAAAAAGAACGAAAAGGCAAAAAAAAAAAAAACTAAAAGAAGAATAAAAGAAAAAAAAATTAAAACTCTAAAGTTTTACAAATGATTTCCGTATATAGTTTTTAGCACATTAGAGGTTTTATATAACCTCTTAAATATGAAGTTAAAGCGGATCTCATATGATCTATAATATAATTTTTAAGTCCGATTACAAAAGTTAAGCTAAAAATGAAAATAAATTATTTTGTCGGGCTTTCTTTACAATTTTTTTTAAATCTGTCTTAATTTCTAATATAAAATAAAAGGGGAATTCAACTCCAAAGTATATATCCAAATTAAAGCCCTGAAATAATGTAATCCAACAAAACTAAAATCAACCAAAAATTATATAAATTAAAAATGCAAAAATTAAAACAAATATATATCAAATAATCCAATTTATTACCAAAAAGTGAAAATAAGCTAAAAACAAAAAGTAAAACATTTGAAAAGTACAACCATTATGTGAAAGAAAAATTAACATAACATACAAGAAGTAGTGCATCACAGAATGCCTAAGCATCATCATTAACACCGGCCCATCTCCAAATTTTCATTTCCATCACTACTAATATAACTCAACTGCAAGCCTAGAATAACCAAACATCCTACATCTCACATGCAACCACTAGATTTGTATACAGCTAGTAGTCATTTATTCATAAAAAAAATATTAGCATCCCTCTAGCAGTATAGAGTACACAATACTATCACAAAAGCAAAAAAAAACAAGGAACATTATAGAAAGTTAAACTCAGACCATAACTCTTCCTTCCCCAAACTTTCAAAATTAAAAAAAAAAAATCATCTCTGATAAAGTTATAGGTGTGCACCCTCGTTACTTTTATCTAGTTAGCTCCACTCATTCTATTATCCAAACTTAAAAAGGCATGATAAGTCATATCACATAGAAGTCACTTGTGATGGCCCTCACTCCTCATACAACAAAATCATGGCCAAATACAATACAACATGTCATTCACAAGGTTAGTCGTTAACGCTTATGTCCAAAACCGGCACATAGACTATGATTTTTTGTCCCTTTCACCACATAACTCATCCTTCTCTACTTCAGACAGGAGAGTTATTAAAGTATCAGGATGACAACCAACAATAGGACTGTCAACATCATTGTGTAAATACCATGCCATTATAGAATCTCTCCACGAGATTCATATCATGTCCATATTCATCAACTCATACCATGCCACTACAAAATCTCTCTGCAATACTTATATCATCATTCCCATCATATAATCACAGTAACTTATCGTATTTCATGCATTCTCATATTTTCTCATAGCTCATATCACCACATATATTACATACAATTCTCAAATTACCACATTTACATCAGATGATCACAATACTCTATCATATTTCATACATTGCATGTAATTTAATTCAAAAGAAAAAAAAAAAAATTTAAAACTAAAAAGAATTACAATTGGACGGTTACTGTTCATCACGCTCATGGACGAACGCTCGGTTTAGGACGAACGCTCGGTTTTGGGACGGACGCTCGGTTTGGGACGAACGCTCATTACTTAAGGACGAACGCTCACGGGTGGAACCAAGGACGAACGCTCACCAGATGAAGCGTGGACGAACGCTTACCAATTGAACCAAGGACGGACGCTCAACTATTGAACCAAGGCCGAACGCTCAAAAGTTGAAGTCACGGACGAACGCTCACCTGCGACTGAAGGACGGACGAACGCTACTCAAAGACATGGACGAACGCTCAACCATTGATTAAGGACGAACGCTGGTTACTTAAGGACGAACGCTACATATTTTGGACGAACGTCCAATTTGAAATTTCAAATTGGACGAACGCTCGAAATTTGGGACGAACGTTCGGGCTGGTAATCGTTTACAGGACCCTGTAAACGATTACCCGAGAGAAATGGCCAATTTGTACAAAAAGTCTAACGTAGGTACTCAGTCAGGTGAACACAGGTCACCATTGGCCAAAAAACTTCAGAAACTTCATTTTTCATCCTCAAAATTTCCAGATTTATTTCAAAAACAGTAAAACAATTTCAAAAACAGTAAAACTCAACAATCAAATGATATATCTAACTCCCCTTACCTCTTGAAGACTTCCTTTGTGAAATCTTGAATCAATCTCAGCACTGAGTTCCTCCTCTGCCGGGGCGTTACAGCAATTAGTAAAAAGAGGAGGTTTATTTTTAATGTGCAGCCTGTAACATCCCAAAATACAGTAATCACTATAATTCAGAATTAATCACAATTAATAGTAACATAACCAGTCTTTGCATTAAAACAAAAGAAAAGCCTAACGGCAACAGTACAAGAGACGCGCATAAACGCATACAATGAAACCAAGAGCGAACGCTCTTAGATCAATAACTAGCGTGCATCAAAGTATAAAAACAGAGCTTAATAAAACGGACAGCTTTACAAAACATCTAGCTGAACGTTCACGCTATGCTAATATGTACAGCCTAACACAAAAGAGCACCCTAAGGCTCGGCCTTTACTTCAACTTCAACCAGATTGGAGTCATCCAAATTTTCTTCTTCCAGCATTTCTTCAAGGGATGCACCACCATCTGCTCACATCCACAACGGATGATCATTGCATTTGACAATACGGAAGTACATGGACAATAGACAACACAATGGAAATGCAAGGGTAAGCTTATAATATTTAATTTATACCATTAACACATACAGTTACGTTTAATTCCACACATACAGCATATAACTATATCAATTAATCAATCATAGAAATAGATATAAAAGACAGACTGTCCGGACTGTATGAACCATGTAGTTACAAGCGTCCTTGCACCCGAGTGGTGTAGTAACTGATCAATCTCCCAGCTGCCACTCGAGGTTAACCCTATCTGTCCGGAGTACTCAATGGACTAGGGCCTCCTGCCATTCCCACGCATGAATACCCCCTTCTACTTGAAGAGGCGTATCACGGAATATCAGGATGGACCGCGAGGCTTAACTTATCCAGGTTCATACTTTACCATTCAATATTTCACACATCTGAGACGTTCCGCCTTGGAACGCTCGTTAAAATCCATTTCCAATAATTCTTTCAAAATATCATTCGCCCATAATAACCAGTTCTCTTTATTCACAATTTCATTCTCTGTTCCATTCTCATATATTAACAACATTCATCCTTTAATCAAATAAAAACGAACTTATCACAGTACATTTGACTTCACGTTTCTGAACAAAAGAAACGAATCATTGTCCACTTACGGATGTTAAGAATACTTAAATAATTTAAATGGGATTGAGTTTAGAAGATCAGAGTAATACCTAGAAAATATTGAGTACAAAGAATTTAGGTTGAATCAAGAGGATAAATACCTTACAGAATAACTTAGATAAATAACCTGAGTAATTAAAATACAGAAAACAACCCTTAATGTAAATGACCGAACGTTCAGAAATTCAATTGGAGACGAACGTCAGTTACGTTCGCTCAGAATTCAATAATAAGGACGAGCGTTCAATTATAAAACCGAACCCTGCTTTGGACGAACGCTAGGTCAATGACCGAGCACGAATCAGAACGAACGCTGGATATAAACCGAGCGCTATTTAGGACGAACGCTTCGGTATAAGACCGAACGCCAACTTGAACGAACGTTCAGTATAAGGCCGAACGCTCTGTAGGACGAACGTTCGACATAAGGTCGAACGACATTAAGGACGAACGCTCGACATGAGGCCGAACGTCATTGAGGACGAACGCTCGACTTAAGGCCGAAAGTCACGTATTTATAAAGTTTCAAATATTATCTATACTGAGCAGAAACGAACGCTCATTCACTCAATTGGGGGACGCTCGTTCTCGAGCAGAATTCATTCCAAATGAATGAATTCCAAACTAAGTTATTTTAATGAAAACCGAACGGTCTAAGACCGTACAGTGACGAGCGTCATTTATCAAAGGGAATGATTTGAATTTCAGATTTCTCAAACTTAACAGAATTTTTTTTTTTTTTTTTCCAGATTTCCAGATTTCCATTTTTAAACTTTATAACCTTCATTCCAGATTTAATTCACCTTCAACACCATCATCATACAGATTTCAACATTTTAATCATTCCAACTATACAATAACCATACTCCTTTCATGCATAATCAAATCAACATGCATTTCAAACTACCAACAACATATACAATCCATGCAAACAGTGATCGTTCATGACAGAGAAATCAAAATCAGAAAACCAGATTCCATAACAGTGGTCCACCATACAGCTCAACATCATGCAGTTCATACATGCATAATAACAGTGATCATCCATACAACTCAAACCTTATATTTTTCATTCATACAACTCAGATCATACAACATACAGTATAAATTAAACGTATAAGCTTCCCTTACCCGGATTGCAGTGAACGTTTTAACAATATAACTTGAATCTGCCCAACTATGACTTTCTACCCGCCAAGCTCTTTCTTACGCTCCTTAATTAGGTCTAACCAAAGAAAACTCAGAAACTTAGATTTTTATCCTTGCATGCAACTGAAACAGTGTTCATAGTAACTCCAAAAATAGGGTATGGCTGGGAAACTTACCGGTTACAGGATCTAAAGAGGTTCGGATCAAAATGAAGCTTACTGGCCCGTGAACGTTTCTATGGTTTCAGAAAGTTGATTGGAGTTGAGAGAAAAGAGTAATGGTAGAGAGAAGATGAAGGCTCTTAGAGAGAAGTAGGGGAAGATGAAGGGGTGAGCTTTCGTGAGGAAGAAGATGAGTGGCGAGAGTGAGAGGAAGTATTTTTAGAGAAATCATTTTCTCCCCCATGTCAAACGGTCCTGCACTCACTCACTGCCATCTGTTTCCCACTACAGATTTCCTAAGGTTCTAAAATGACACATGGCAGGCTTGCATGCGGTGCAAAGTGGGTTTTTAATTTCCCTGAGCAGTGATGTGGCGTGTATTAATGGTGATGTAACAGGGATTTGTAGTGCTGATTTTCTAGGGTCTCACACAGCCCAAGATTTTATTTTGGAAATATGCAATTAATTTTTCTGTAGACACATGGTCCAATATGCCACGGCTGCTTCTATGTATTTCTTCACCTAAGTCATCTAAGAAACTATTGATGTGCATCTTTCTTTTTGAAAGCTCACGGCCACGACCCACTGGGATGAGCGTCCAGCTGCCAATTATTCCTTCCATCCAACAAGTAAAGAAAGAAGGTGCAACCATGAGCAAAAGAACAACAAACTCCTTGGTCCAACACATGCAGTTTTGGAGAGCTGAAAGCATCACGTAAGAGGGCCTCTCTCGGTTCTGAAAAGCAACACGGCCCACACTTGGTGCAGCAGCTTGGAGAGAAAACTGGTCCAGCCTCATCAATTCACACGGCAGCCATCACCAAAAGGAAGTTCACGGAGCAGCATTTCTCAACTCCAGCAGCTCACGGTTCAGTTGAGGCTACACGGTAGGTAGAAACGGTGCAGTAGATTGGAAAAGAAAGGAGAATGGTGTTCACGGGGGAAACTGCAGTAGGTGTCACGGCTTGGTGCAGCTGCCACGTGAAGCTTTGCATTTTATTTCCCTAGGCATTTTTCATTTGACGTGGAGATAAGAAAGCGCTGGTAGTTTGCTTTCATAGAAAAGGAATGAGAATTTGCTTTCAACGTGGTCCCCTTCTTCCACTTCAAGGTGCTACTCTACTACGTGAATTTCCCCACTTCCAAAAAAAACAACCCCCCGTGACTCCCTAATTGCTTCCCCCACCCCTTCTAAAATATTAAAATAAAATAAAAAAAAAAATATATAATAAAAAGAAGACTAGGTCCTTACATATTGGCCCAAAGTAGCTTTTATATTTGGATTACACTTTCAAAATTGGTTTTACATTAACAAATATTTTAAGTTCATACTTTCAACATTAGTTATCATTACCATTATAATGTATAACTGTCAACTACATCCGTTTTAAACCAATGTTGAAAGGTGCAAAGTAATGATTTTAAATAAGTTTTTTTTTATATAGTTGAAAAATATTTAAAGACTTAATAAACAATTTTCAAACGATTTATTGAATAATTTATAAGAAAATTATATTATATTGGTAAAAAAATATAAAGAAAAAATAGAACTGCAGTGAGTAATGATATTTTTGGATTTTTTGAGTATTGGTTGAAGAATAAGATACACTAAAATTAGATAAGCACCTTTTATGAGTTTTTTTTTTTTTGTAAAACTTTCTTTTTTAGTAGTAGGTCTTATATTATTTTAAGAAAATAACAAAACATTTAAGTAACTTAAAAATGATATAATTTGATATGTTATACTTGAAAAATATTACATTATAAAATTTGAAATGTTACATAATATAACTTTGCAAAATCTTAGATTCTATTACTTTGAAATTCAAATCCAACCCCATGTAGAATTGGAGATCTTGTGTATGAGAAGGAATGGGAAATGGAGGATTGAAAAGGATGGGTTAGATTTTTCACATATATATAAATAAAATATTTAGGATAAATGATTGATATTGGTTCACTATAGATAGTATTAACATATTTCATTAATTTTGTTTGAATTTTGTTAATGATTAAGTAAGTTTTTAATTTTTAATAATTGTGATGTTTGTTTATTATACAAACAATTAATGTTAACATACAATTATCCTGAAAGAAACTTATATTTTTTTATTTGTAAATATAAATTTTTTAAGGCTAATTATATTGACGTTATTTTTTTTTCTTTAATAAATTGACTCTAGTAAATGATTTCAAATAAAAGTAAGTTTTTTTAATTTTATAAAACATAACAGATACTAAATATCAATGGACACTAGTATTTAATCTTTGTATTCTTTCATTATAAATTAATTTGAGAGTTTAATGGATTAAGAACAAAAAAAAATAAATTGAATCTGAAATCAAGAAATCAAATGCATTCAAGAGCTGAAATATGAAATTTCTAGAAGACAAAAATTGTATAAAATTAAAGTGCAATTATTAAAGAACAAGAACATTAAAAAGTAAGAACAGTAAAAAGCAAGAAAGTTAAATTGCAAGATCAATAAAGAAATTACTGAAAATGTAAACAATTTAATCACAAATTCAGGAACAAAACAAATTGAAAATATTTTGATTTTAACTTGATATTTATCGTGTGAGTTAATTCCTTTGATAACTGAAAAAATGTGGTAGTAGTAAAAAGAACGAAAAGGCAAAAAAAAAAAACTAAAAGAAGAATAAAAGAAAAAAAAATTAAAACTCTAAAGTTTTACAAATGATTTCCGTATATAGTTTTTAGCACATTAGAGGTTTTATATAACCTCTTAAATATGAAGTTAAAGCGGATCTCATATGATCTATAATATAATTTTTAAGTCCGATTACAAAAGTTAAGCTAAAAATGAAAATAAATTATTTTGTCGGGCTTTCTTTACAATTTTTTTTAAATCTGTCTTAATTTCTAATATAAAATAAAAGGGGAATTCAACTCCAAAGTATATATCCAAATTAAAGCCCTGAAATAATGTAATCCAACAAAACTAAAATCAACCAAAAATTATATAAATTAAAAATGCAAAAATTAAAACAAATATATATCAAATAATCCAATTTATTACCAAAAAGTGAAAATAAGCTAAAAACAAAAAGTAAAACATTTGAAAAGTACAACCATTATGTGAAAGAAAAATTAACATAACATACAAGAAGTAGTGCATCACAGAATGCCTAAGCATCATCATTAACACCGGCCCATCTCCAAATTTTCATTTCCATCACTACTAATATAACTCAACTGCAAGCCTAGAATAACCAAACATCCTACATCTCACATGCAACCACTAGATTTGTATACAGCTAGTAGTCATTTATTCATAAAAAAAATATTAGCATCCCTCTAGCAGTATAGAGTACACAATACTATCACAAAAGCAAAAAAAAACAAGGAACATTATAGAAAGTTAAACTCAGACCATAACTCTTCCTTCCCCAAACTTTCAAAATTAAAAAAAAAAATCATCTCTGATAAAGTTATAGGTGTGCACCCTCGTTACTTTTATCTAGTTAGCTCCACTCATTCTATTATCCAAACTTAAAAAGGCATGATAAGTCATATCACATAGAAGTCACTTGTGATGGCCCTCACTCCTCATACAACAAAATCATGGCCAAATACAATACAACATGTCATTCACAAGGTTAGTCGTTAACGCTTATGTCCAAAACCGGCACATAGACTATGATTTTTTGTCCCTTTCACCACATAACTCATCCTTCTCTACTTCAGACAGGAGAGTTATTAAAGTATCAGGATGACAACCAACAATAGGACTGTCAACATCATTGTGTAAATACCATGCCATTATAGAATCTCTCCACGAGATTCATATCATGTCCATATTCATCAACTCATACCATGCCACTACAAAATCTCTCTGCAATACTTATACCATGTTCAAATGCATAAATTCATATCCAACATAATAGAATACATTCATCACAAAATTCATACCAATTGAATATATACAAAATAACTTAACAGTACATAATTTGTTTGATAAGAATTAAGTATAAAGTCTTTCCTAGTCAAAGTGTTCCTTAACTTGTTTTTAATAAATTTCTTACTTACCATATTCAAAATAACAACACATAATATTAACATAGAAATTCAAATATGAATAATCATACAACAAGCATATAGATTTTTCATTAACAGTATTCACACATAATTTCTAGACATGAATAGTTATACAACAATATTAATTCATAATATAAAAACTTAAAAAAAATTTCTTGATCAGAGATTATTCTTGAAAAACTTCCAAAATCTCCGCTCTAAAATTCTTCCTACTGTGAAATCATCCTCATCTTTCTTTTTCATAGATTTTTCTCTACTTCTTTATAGGCCACTGCTCCTGTTTGAATTTCTTTTACTATTATTTTAGTTAAAAATAGTATTTTAATCACCTAAAGCTATTTTCTCTTCTTCCTTCGTCAGTCACCACGCAAAGGAGTTTTATCATATTTTCAATTTTGGTTCTTTTAAATTTAATTTTTTTTATTTTTTGTAGAAATACATTTTTCAAAAGTCTGAACCCATGCCTCTAAAATGACCATAACTTTTTGTTTAACTTTCAAAAATTTTCTTATTAATCATATTTTCTATCCATAAATTTTTTACTACTAATAATAATATTAAAAAAAATTACTACTATTAATATGAACATTTTCATAGACTTTATAATTAAAGATTCATTAAATATGATAAAAGGGCTTCTAATAACTCAAAGGATATTTTCAATTTTATAGTTCAATTAAGATGTCAAAATTATGAAAAATAAATAAAAATTTTGTTGAATGTGTTTTTTTATATTTTCTTTCACATTAATTTAAATTTCAAATAAAATGAAATAAAAAGGTTAAAATTTCTAATTTATTCAATTTCTAAGTGTAAAAGTTGGCATGTTCTTAACAAATTAAGTTGATCAAACTAAAAATGCAAGCTTTTCAAATATGGTGAGGAAATTTTTACCTTAAAAAAATGACGATTAATTAAATATATTTTTACCTCTTAATTTTTAATAAAAATTAAAATTAGTTTTTTTTTTTGAAATTTTAATTTAATAATTTTCGAAATACGTACTAATTTTTTAAAGATATAAGATATTATATTAAGTTTCTTTGTCATTAAAAAAATACACGAGTTTTTGCATATTCTATTTTTTTACAATAAAAATAATGAATGTAATTAAAAAATGAATTAAATATATTTTTTTCATTGAAATTAGTTTGTTTTCAAAATTTTAGTTTAATTTAATCTCCCAAGTTTTGTAAACCATGAAGTTAATTATTTTAACTAATTTTTTATTAAATATATTGACGTTTTAAAAAATTTGAATTTAGTAATCGCTATTTTGACATATTTTATATAAAACTGACAGTTTTTTTTCATTATAATGATAGGTTCTTAAATAATTTTAAATATTTATAACAACCAAATATATTTTGAATATTTTATATAAAACTGACAGATTTTTTTTTTCTTTTTTTATTTTTTCATTATAATAATGATAGTTTCTTATATTTATAACAACCAAATATATATCGAATATTTTATACAAAACTGAAAGATTTTTTTTTTCTCTTTTTATTTTTTCATTATAGTTATAGTTTCTTAAATAATTTTAAATATTTAAAAAAACAAAATATATTTTAAAGATATTAAATTATTTAAAAGATAATTAAAAAATATTATATTATAATAAAAAAATTAAAATAAAACCTAATTCAATTTCTATATAAAAACATTTAGAAAACACAATTTATAAGCAACAAATAACTGAATAGCTTATTCTTTATTAGTCTCTCTAGTAATTAACTCTCAAGAGAAACAATTACTAGGATTGTGGAAGGAAGATGGCGATAGCGAATTCTTCCACTAGAATACTCCGTGATCGTGATGACCTGATATTGGAAATTCTGTCACGGCTTCCTGTAGAGAGTCTCATGCGATTTAGGTGCGTTTCAAAGACATGGAATTCCATCATCCTCAATCCCGATTTGGTGAAATCGCATCTTAAAAAGTCCTCCAAAAACCCACAAATTCTCTTACTGGAGAAAAAGATAGAAGAGAGGCAATGTTTCTCTGCTGTTTTAAGCTCTTTACCTTGCTTAATCCAAAACCCTACTTCCTCTTCCGCCGGTCGTATCTTACGCTGCCCCAAACCCTATAAATATTTATTCGGTTCTTGCAACGGTTTGCTTTCCCTACATTGTTCTCTTTCCACGTATGAGTGTGAAGAGCACATGGTCTGCTTTTTGAACCCTGCCACCAAGACTTGCTCCTTACCATCACCAAGCTTGCGTCTCAATTACGGCATTGGTGTTCAATATGATATGAATTTTGGGTTTGGGTACGATGATTGGAGGGACAGTTACAAGGTGGTGGCAATGGTTTTGGATTGGAGTACACATCAAACGAGTGTGTGGGTTTACTGCATGGGTGACGTACGTTGGAGACTTACTATAATGACCTCTCCGGCTTTTCTCACCATTGACAGTAATGGATACTTTCTGAATGGCACTGTTAACTGGTTAGGACATTCTTCTAAAGAATCGAAGCTACAAATATTTTCGTACGATCTAAAGAACGATACTAACAGATATTTGTCGGTGCCTGAACTCGTTCCTAAAGATTCTGAATTTAATTCTATGGGAATTTTGAATGATTGTCTTTGTGTTTCTTTTGATGAACGGAGGACAGTCTTTGTTGTATTGACATTGAAGGACATTGGAGACGACAGATCTTGGAGTCAGTTGATGAGTGTAAGTTATGAAACTCTGAATATCTCTCCTTATTACGATTACCTGCGGACTTTGTGCATGTGGGGTGATCTTCTCTTGCTCACATATTTGCTTTGGGATGATTACGATATCATCATTATCTTTAATTTGAAGGAGAATAAAGTAGAACGTACTCAAGCTTACTACAAGCACTCTCTCAGTCACATCTTCTCCTGTCACTATGTTCCAAGCTTGATTTGAGACATTATTTATGTTAAATTATGTTAGTGGTTTCAGAATTTTTTTTTCAAACATATTTTTGGTATTTCTTTAGTTTGATTTGTTTTATGATTGTTTTTTGTTTCTGCATTGGTTTTGACTGCAAAAACAATTAAACCTTTATGTACATTGTCAAAATTGTTTCCAGTATCTGTGAACAAGGATCAAAATTGTCATGGTGTTTCTGTTTATCTGCACTTAGTAGTTCAAGCAGGGTTTTCTAGGTATTTTGTTTCAGTTTTTTGTTCCAATGATATACGTAATTTTCAAAATATTTCAGTTAACAATTATATCTTTTAAGAAATTGGTTAATAATTATATTATGAAGGATAAAATAAATACAAGAATTGTCAGGACCGTATGTGTGAAGAGTGGTGCAGTTTTTGGAATGTATGAATCCTCTACTGCTGAACTTGATTTTGGAAGCAGCCGTGAAGATTCTTGTCTTGGTCTTTCATGGCTGTACTTAGTGTTTTTTTTTACTTGAAGCTTGGAAAGAAAGAAAATTATTTTCGGTGCAGCCGGAAAAGAAAACCGTGAGGTGCTATTTCCTTTATTGTCTCCACTTCCAAGTTGAAATGAGATTACTCCCTGTGTGTGCTAGTTGTCGTGAGTTGTGCCCAACTTCTTCCATCCTCCAATCCAAACAAGAACAAGGAGGGTTCTCCATTTTGTTGTCTTCAAGAAAGAAATTTCCCTTGGTTGGTTGATTGAGGCCGTGTGCAAGGTGGTATGGTCGTATGTGGTGTAGCCTTTGAATAATTGAAGACTTCTTGGAATCTTGGAGACTTTGCTGTTCAAGTGCCCTCCATAATTGTCCATTTATTCATCTTTTAAAACAAGTAAATGTCAGCTTTCCAAGGGTGTGGCAGCAAGCATTTCTCAGTGGAGTCTTGGATAACACAATTTTGTCTCTTTGCTCTTATCATAAAAGAATGAACATGTGCTGGAACGTGCAATGTTGCACCTCAGCTTCCTCCAAAGCTTCTAATGAGCTACGTTCTTGTATCATCTCATGCCACATGTCATCTCCTCTTTTCCTTGTAGGTTTCACGTAGAGTGCAGCACCATTCTCTTAGTTTCTTAAAACCGTGTATTTACTCCAATTGGTATGAATTGTGAGATCCTTCCAAAGCCAAGCTAAGTCGTGGCATATGTGCTCTCAGTTAATTTTTCTCTGCTTCCTAGAGTGCGTGTGGGACAGCTCCACTTCTCCCCATCATGTGTTGGTTGCTTGTGCTTACTGCTCTTGGAAAGATAAAAGGAGATTCACTTCTTCATTTTTAGAGATTCTTGAAGGAGGAAAGAAGAAGAAGGGAGGAAGAACTAGACACTGTAACAGAGGATGAAACGGCAGAGGAGGAACACAGTGAAGAGATTGATTCAAGGTTTGCAAGGAAGTCTTCAAGAGGTAAGGGGAGTTAGATATATCATTTGATTGTTGAGTTTTACTGTTTTTGAAATAAATCTGGAAATTTTGAGGATGAAAAATGAAGTTTCTGAAGTTTTTGGCCAATGGTGACCTGTGTTCACCTGACTGAGTACCTACGTTGGACTTTTTGTACAAATTGGCCATTTCTCTCGGGTAATCGTTTACAGGGGTCCTGTAATCGATTACCGGCCCGAGCGTTCGTCAAATTTTGACTACGTTCGTCCGAAATTTCGAGCGTTCGTCCAATTTGAAATTTCAAATTGGACGTTCGTGCAAAATTTCTGAACGTTCGCCCACATTAGCCAAATTTCTGGATGGTTCTCTCGGACTGACCGTCCGTCTGAGGATGATAAGCCGAACTCATATGGAGTTTGCTACCGAGCTCGCTTTGCAACGACTGCCAAAATCGAGAGGTAAACCTTGTGTCTCGGTCTGAAACAATGCTAGACGGAACTCCATGTAGACGAACAATTTCCTTGATGTAAAGTTTAGCAAGATTCGCCATTGACATCTTCAGGTTGACTGCTAGAAAGTGAGCACTCTTCGTCAGACGATCCACTATTACCCATATGGAATCATGATTCCTGACCGTGCGAGGTAAGTGAGTCACGAAGTCCATCGCAATGCCGTCCCACTTCCATTCCGGAATCTCTAACTGCTGAAGTAGACCGCCTGGCCTCTGATGTTCAGCCTTGGCTCTTTGACACGTCAAACATGATGCCACAAAACGAGCGACATCACTCTTCATTCCTGGCCACCAGAACGACTTCCTGAGGTCCTGATACATCTTAGTCATACCAGGGTGTATGCTAAGACAACTGTGATGTCCTTCCTCAAGAATAATTCTTTTCAACTCGCCATCGTTCGGAATGCACGTTCTACCCATGTAGCGTAGCATACCATCAGTTCCAGTGTTAAAATGTTTTGCTTGATCTGTACCGAGTGCATTCAAGATCTTCACCAAATCTTCGTCTTCTCGCTGCTTCATTCTGATCCGGTCAAATACGTCACTGGAGATTCTAAGGGTACAGCATTTGATAACATTCGGTTGCAAGTCAAACTGTAACCTCAGATCTCTAAAACTTTCTACCAAACTCAACTCTCGGACCATCATGGAGGAGACGTGAACTACCTTTCTGCTTAAGGCGTCTGCTACAACATTTGCTTTTCCCGGGTGGTATAGTAGTTCAAAGTCGTAGTCCTTCAAGAACTCTAGCCAACGTCTCTGTCTCATATTTAATTCCTTTTGATCAAAGAGGTACTTGAGACTCTTATGATCACTGAACACTTGGAAAGTTGATCCATACAAGTAGTGCCTCCAAATCTTCAAAGCAAAGACGACCGCTGCTAATTCCAGGTCGTGTGTCGGATAGTTCCTCTCGTGAACTTTCAATTGTCGAGAAGCGTACGCTACTGCCCGCCTTTCTTGCATGAGCACACAACCCAAACCCTGATGAGAAGCGTCACAATATACTTCGAACGGTTTGGACGTGTCAGGAATGACTAATACTGGGGCGCTCGTTAACTTCCCCTTCAATGCTTGGAAACTTGCTTCACACCGATCGGTCCAAGCGAACGGTTGATCCTTTCTAGTCAACTGAGTCAGCGGAGCCACTATCTTGGAAAATCCTTCAATGAACCGTCTGTAGTAGCCTGCGAGTCCTACAAAGCTACGAACTTCAGTTACCGAACGTGGACTCTCCCATTCCAACACTGCTCGTACTTTTGCCGGATCCACTGAGATTCCTCCAGCTGAAACCACGTGTCCCAAAAATGGCACTTCCTTCATCCAAAATTCACATTTAGAGAACTTGGCGTACAACTCCTTTTCTCTTAAGATGCCTAGAACAACCCTCAAGTGATTTTCATGCTCTTCATAGCTCTTGGAGTAGACAAGAATATCATCAATGAACACTACCACGAACTTGTCCAAGTACGGCCTGAAGATCCTGTTCATGTAGTCCATGAAGACTGCTGGAGCGTTCGTCACACCGAACGGCATGACTACGTACTCATAATGTCCGTAGCGCGAACGGAAGGCCGTCTTCTGAATATCCCCTTCCTTAACACGAATCTGATGATAGCCCGATCTCAAATCTATCTTTGAGAAGACGCTCGCTCCATGCAATTGATCCAGTAGATCGTCAATACGAGGCAATGGGTATTTGTTCTTGATAGTCAGCTTGTTTAACTGCCTGTAATCAATGCAGAGACGAGAACTGCCATCCTTCTTCTTTACTAAGAGTACTGGCGCTCCCCAAGGTGATACGCTTGGTCTGATAAACTGCTTATCCATTAACTCTTCAATCTGCTCCTTGAGTTCAGCTAATTCTGTTGACGACATCCGATAGGGTGCAATAGAGATAGGTCCAGCATTTGACACTAGGTCAATAGTAAATTCCACCTCGCGTGGAGGAGGTAATCCGGGCACTTCGTCTGGAAACACATCAGGGAATTCATCCACAACTGATTGTCCCCCATTCAGTTTACTGAACGATTGCTCATGATTCGAACCTTCAAGTCGTTCGTTTGAATGCGTCATGATCAGGAAGCAACTGGCGCCATCCACGATGTCTTCTTTTAGCTGACCGAGCGTCATAGATAGCTCTACTTCATACTCGTCTGGAAATACCAATTCCTTTGCACCACAGTCAATGAGAATGCGGTTGGCAGCCAGCCAATCCATTCCTAGAATCACTTCTAAATCTTTTAAGGGTAGACAGATGAGATTTACTTTATAATTACGCCCCTCAACCTCTATAGGACATTTAACACATACAGTAGTCGTCCTAACTTCACCAGCAGCTGGGGTTGATACTACCAAGTCGAACTGCATTTCGCGTTCGGTTATACCCAATTTCTCGACGCACGCCTTTGAGATGAAGGAGTGTGTCGCCCCCGAATCATACAACACACAGCAAGGCTTCCCAAACAATAAACATGTACTGGTGATGAGCGTACCTGAACTGGCAGCTTCGGCGCCTGTTATCGCATAAACTCGACCAACAGCTTGTGCTCTTCCACCCCGATCCTGTTGCATCCTCCCGGCATTTGGCGGCCTCATTGCCGCTCGTCCGCCCATTCTACACTCACGTTCTATATGACCATTTCTTCCACAACGAGTGCAGGACTTTACTCCCAATAACTGAGGGCATGACGACCGGTAGTGTGGTCCTCCGCATTGGAAACACTTGACTGATCCGTGCTGTCCAGACTGTCCGGCAATAACCATAGCCTGAGAATTAGATGGTTGTGCTGGGCGAGCATATGGCAACCTGTTCCGATTCAGATTAGGTCTGGACATGATCGGTCCCCTAGCTGGTTGTTGCTGCTTCTTCTGACGTTCTGCTTCAGCCATATTTTTCTCCAACACTTTTGCTCTCTCAATCATGGCAGGAAAAGAATTAATGCAAAGGCTGGATATCAGTACCTTCAGATCACTTCTCAGCCCATTTTCAAACTTCCTGCACTGCCATACTTCACTGGTGGCAAGGGTATTAAAGCGAACCAGATGTTTGAACCTGTTGGTGTACTCCGAAACAGACATATTACCCTGTACCAACTGGAGAAACTCCACTTCTTTGCCGAAACGAACACTATCCGGGAAATACTCCTCATAAAACTTTTCCTTGAAGACTTCCCAGGAAATAGGGCTGTGAGATTCTGCTAGTATCATCTTCGCAGTCGACCACCAATGACTGGCCTCTCCAGTCAACAGATACTCAGTGAATGCCAGTCTTCGATCGTTCGGACATTCCTTGGCATCGTAAATCTGTTCCATGTCCCTTATCCACTGATCAGCTCCGTCGGGAAGGCACTTCCCATCAAATTTTGCAGGACGATGCTGTAAAAAGTTCTCCAAACTCCACTCAGTCTGATGAGTAGTGTTTGAAGCAGATGCTCCCGGTGTACCCCTGGTAGCTGCAAGAATCTCCATAAGCTGTCTCTGAGTCACTTCAGAATTTGCACGAGCGGCCTCCAAACTCTGTAAGGCAGCCGCATTTTGCTGCGTCAAAACAGCGTTCTGCTCTTGTAGCCTTTCAATTACTGATTCCAACAATCTGGTGTTGTTGGGCACATCATGTTCATTGGTCTGCGGTGGAGGAGGAGGAGGAAGTCTAGGTGCCATTGATTCTCTGGAACAGAGAAAAGAAACGAACGTTAATCCTGTTCAAAGAGTCGAAAATAACTCATTAAACGCAATTTAAGCACACAGCAAAAACACAGTGTACTCATAACCTACAGTGTCCTTAAAAGAACAAAACTGCTCTGATACCACTAATGTGACATCCCAAAAATACAGTTATAACTATAAATTTAGAAAATCACAATTAATAATAATCTCAAACAGTTTTACACTAAAAGTTAAAGAAATGAGAAATTCACGATCGCTCAAGGATGAACGTCCTTGAGTACAAATCCAACATAACTGCGAATGTGCTAAAGTCACACGTCACCCATAAGAGTTTACAAATTAAAACCAACCGTACAGGAAACCTGACCGAACGGTTTACACAAGACAAATACCGAACGGTCGAATTAAACTTAAACGAAATCAAGAGATGGTCGAACGACCACTCAGTTTAACAGAATACATTACTGGCCGAGCGGTCTCACTGCTCGATCTTCACTTCGACATCAACCAGGTTCTCTTCATTCAACGCTTCCTCCAAACGCTCATTTCCCTCTGCTCACATCCACACGGATGATCATTGCACAGACAAGACGGACGTACAAGTACAATGGACAACACAAGGAAAACGAAAGGGTAAGCTTACGTAATTTAACTCATGCATCAACATACAATTTCAGGTAAACAATTCAACATACATGCATATCTCAACATACACATTCATTACATAACAACCCACTTTAACGTATTCACAAATTAAAACTCAACACGACTGACTGTCCGGACTGTATGAAATCTGTGTAGCTTCGGTGTTCGTGCACCCGGGTGATGTAGTAACTGGAACTCTCATCAGCTGCCACCCGAGGTTAATCCTATTTGTCCAAATAATCATCAGGACTAGGACCTCCTGCCATTCCCACACATGACGTACTGCCTCTACGTGAGGACGAGTACTCACGGAATATCAGGATGAACAACCGGCTAAGCTTCCCACATTCATACTTTACAAATCTCAATAATCAATTCTTGAGTCGTTCCTCCTTGGAACACTCTTTCATAAATCAACATTCATTTCATCTCATATATTGTTCATCATTCATTTTTCATCAAGAATTCGTATTTTCATTTCATCTCATAAACTGTTCATCAGGTACTATTTATTAATACATAATCATTTCCACCATTCATAAGAAGATCACCAAGACCGGACGTTCTGTCCCCAAAGACCGAGGACGAACGCTGTAAATGAGACCCAAAAGGACGCTCGTTCGAATCAAAGAACGAACGGCTTAAGTTCAAAAATTTCTAAATCTGGTACTGTTCAAAATAATACCGAGCGTCATTCTGGACGAACGCTCAACATAAGGTCGAGCCTCACTTGAGCGAGCGCTCGTTATAAGAACGTGCCTAATTTAGGACGCACGTTCAGTGTAAGACCGAACGCCTTCCAGTACGATCGTCCGGTGTAAGACCGAACGCTATTCTGGGCGAACGTCAGGTGTATGACCACACGTTCAGTGACTCAGATTGATAAGTCTTTGAAAATAAACTTAGAGAATTTTGGAGAAATAATACGAACGGAAATATGCATGGTTATATATATATGTAAGTACAAAAAGAGAGAGGTTTATCAAACGTACAAGATTTCTACAGTGCCAAACCGAACGTTCAAACAGAGTATTCTAAGGTGAGAACGCTCGTCCTCAACCAAGGATTTAGCCAAATAGCAGAATCAACATCTCAACCATATTACTAAGGGAAAAACCGAACGCATATTATCAATGGGAATAAAAACATGAAATTTGCCAAAGAATACTAAGACACAAACAGTGCTTGGCCGAACGCTCAAGCATAGTTTTTAGACGCGAGGACGCTCGTCCTCAACAAGGAAAAACCGAACGGTCAAGGACCGTTCAGTACGAACGTACAGTATTTCATGGGAAGTTCATTTCTCATCAAAATCACATAATTGCATCCATTCATATCAACTCAAAATCTCAGATTTCATATCTCTCATATTATCCGACATCTCATGCATCATACCCCAAAAATACAGTAAAAACCATATAATTAGAAAATCACAGTTAATAATGAAACAGTACAGTTTTCCAACTAAAATAGAATGAACAAAACAAACGCTCAAGGACGAACGTCCTTGAATATAGTCTTACAACAATAAATAGCGAACGCGCAAAACTCCACGTCCAATACAATAGTCATGGATTACAACCGAACGTAAAATCTAAAACTTGACCAAACGGTCATACATAATAGTACTAAAGGATCGGTCGAGCGTCTCACTGCTCGGTCTTCACTTCAACTTCAACCAGATTCTCTTCGTTCAATGCATCCTCCAAATGCTCATCTCCCTCTGCTCACATCCACACGGATGATCATTGCAACGACAGGACGGACGTACAAAACGAGACAACACAAGGAAAACGCAAGGGTAAGCTTACTTAATTTAACTCATGCATCAGTCATACAATTCATTACATAATTCATCACATATCAAGGCATTATAACACATGCACAAAATAAAACTAGACACGACTGACTGTCCGGACTGTATGAAATCTGCGTAGTTACAGGCGTTCGTGCACCCGGGTGGTGTGGTAACTGGCATTCTCATCAGCTGCCACCCGAGGTTAGTACGTCCGTCCAAAGTACCTCTAAGGACGACGACCTCCTGCCATTCCCACGCATGACGTGCGCCTCTACTTGAGGACGATCACTCACGGAATATCAGGATTGAACAGCCAGCATTAACTTCCCACAGTCATACTTTACGAATTTCAACAATCATCTGAGTCGTTCCTACCTGGAACGCTCGTTCAAATCATAACTTTCCATTCATCTCATATACTCTTCATCATTTACTATTTGTCATTTTACTATTCATCATTTACTATTCATCATGTACTATTCCTCATTTAAATACCGAACGTTCCATCACAAGGGGAAAGAGGACGAACGCTATCCGCGAGCCCAAAAGACGTTCGTCGGATCAAAGACCGAACGCTAAAAACGAGACCAAAGGATGCTCGTTCGGAACAAAGAACGAACGGCAAAATCTGCAGCAAATTCAAATAGCACTGTTGATTGGTCGAACGCTAATTTTTTTAGGAAAGAGTACGAGCGCTCAAAATGATACAGAGCGTCATTCTGGACGAACGCTCAGCATAAGGCCGAGCCTCCCTTTGAACGAGCACTCGGTATATGACCGAGTCTCATATAGTACGAACGCACAGTATGAAACCATACGTCACTTTGAGCGTACGTTCTGTGTAATACCGAACGCTTTCCAGAACGATCGTCCGGTGTGAGACCGAACGTTAAATTAATAGATATTGATAAATAAACTAAAGCATATTTGAAGAAGTAATACGAACGGGAACATGCACTGTTACATATAATTACACAAGTACAAAAGAGAGAATTTATCAAAAGAATCAGATTCAACAGTGTCAGACCGAACGCTCAAACAGAGTATTCTAGGATGAGGACGTTCGTCCTCAACCAGAGACTTTATCAATTTGGCCAAGAAAACCGAGCAGTCAGAGACCGTCTCAGTAACGAACGTAAAATGTCATGGGAAATAACAAAAAAAGGCAGATCAAAACAGTGCTTGGCCGAACACTCAAGAATAGCAATTTAGGGCGAGGACGTTCGTCCTCAACAAGGAAAAACCGAACGATCAAGGATCGTTCCGTTCGAACGTACCATATTTCTTGGGAAAATTCATTTCTCATTAAAGTCACATGATTTCATTCGTTCATATCAAACCAAAATCTCAACTTTGTAAATCTCATTTCATGTAACGTCTCATGCATCATAAGTAACATAGTCATACATCAATTTCAATCCATAATAACGAACGTTCATACAATCAAATACAGTAACATCATACAGTGAAATAACGAACGTTCACATACAGCATGCATCAAAAACAGTTAAATTAGGTAAGCTTCCCTTACCTGGAAATGAACGAACGTTCACAGGCGCACACAGACGCTTTCTACTCAAATCCTTATCACCAACGCTCGTTAATCCGATATCTGAACGAACGCTCAGAAATTCACCTGTTAGGACGAACGTTCAGAATATTTAAGAACGAACGCTACGGGACAAACGCATGAGCGAACGCTCGTCAGGCTAAACAAAAGCGAGCGTTCAAATTAACTTGGACGAACGTTCAATTCGTCTAAATTTGGACGAACGTCCAATTTGAAACAAATTGGACGAACGTAATTCTGCAGATTCTGCAGAATCGCAGGTTTTCCAGAAAACCAGAAAACCTCCATTTTTGATTCTAAAGCTTTTGGGATTTCTACAAAAACAGTAAGATTAACTCATCAAAACGAAAAATCTAGCACTCCTTACCTCTTGAAGACTTCCTTTGTGAATCTTGAACCTAGAATTACAAGTGTCTGGATCTCCTTCCAACTCCAAAGTTCTTCACTTCTTCTCTCCCACCAACTTTGAACTTCTCCTTCTTTTACGAAAACAGCAGCAAGGTAGCAAGGATTTCCCATCCCCCGTAGCTTCCTTTTAATCCCCCAAACTCTTCCCTCTTCCCCTCTTCCTCTCTTTCCTTTTCTTGTCTTCTTTCTATTTTTGTTTTCAAGAGGGAAGCAACGTTTGCTGTCCCTTGTGACAGCGCTCGTTGCTTCCTCCCTTGTCTTTCTTTCTTTTTCTTTTTTTTCTTTTCTTTTTTTTTTTTTTTTTTTTTTTTTTTTTTACAAATCCTTACAATACGTAACTTAGTCATATATCATTTTCATCCCATAAATAACGAACGTTCATGCTATCAACCACATCAACATCATACAGTGAAATAACGAACGTTAATATCATCATTCATATCCTCCATCATGCATTTCTTATAAAATAACGAACGTTCACACACATACATACATCAAAACAGTTAAATTAAGTAAGCCTCCCTTACCCGGAAATGAACGAACGTTCACAGGCGCACACAGACGCTCTCTACTCAAATCCTTATCACCAACGCTCGTTAATCCTTTATATGAACGAACGCTCAGAAACCCACCTACGGTTAGGACGAACGTTCAGAATATTTAAGAACGAACACTCAATTAATCTAGTGTTGAACGAACGTCCAATTTGAAACCAAATTGGACGAACGCTCGATAATTTGGACGAACGTCCAATTTGAAACCATTTTGGACGAACGTCCAATTTGAAATCAAATTGGACGAACGCGATTCTGAAGATTCTGCAGAATCGCAGGTTTTCCAGAAAACCAGAAAACCTCCATTTTTAACATCTAAAGCTTTTAAATTTCTACAAAACAGTAAGATTAACTCATCAAAACGAAAAAAATCTAGCACTGCCTACCTCTTGGAGACTTCCTTTGTGAATTTTGAACCTAGAAATACAAGTGTCTGGATCTCTTTCAAATCTCCAAAGTTCTTCACTTCTTCTCTCCCACCAACTTTGAACTTCACGCTCTTCACCAAAAGCAGCAGCAAAACTCTCTCCCAGTGCAGAACCTCTTACCTCAATTTATCTTCCAAACTTTGCATGGAGCCAAACACATGTGAGAGGAGTCACGGATGTCTTTGCTCCCCACTTACAAATAAAACCAAATCCCGTGAATTCTAATTGCTTTCCCAATTACTTCCCCTACCCCTTCTAGAATAATATTAAACTAATAATAAAAATTTATACTAGGCCCTTACAGTATACACTTACACTATCACTAAGAAGATGCCTCTGAATGACAGGACGATCAATCGTGGTCCTTGAAGAAGGCAAAATTACTGGATCCTTCATCAAAGTGTACTGCAATGCACAACATGTATGATGCGTCTGAATTAGCTTATCTTTCTATTCAAAGTACGAACAAATTTTTAGAGCTTCTGATATACAGAAAGCAATTTTTCCCAATAAAAACGAAAAGTAATCACGTATGTAGATGCTATGAAACTTTACACTTTGGCAAATCAATTATTCAATGAGTGATGGTCCGACCCGCCAAAAAAAGGAAAAACATGTTTAACAGACAGAAAGAAGTGGAAAACCCACTTGAATCGTGTTTCGGTATAAATGTTGGGGGATCGAGATAATAACCTGTCTTTGCTGCTTCTATACGTATGGTTGCTCCGTTCTCCTATTGCGACACCACCTTAGCTCCTTTTGTTCACCGAGAGGGGGAGGTACCTGCGAGGATACTCCGACGCTCAAGTCAGTGTGTGTTTAAGAACCTTAGTTCTTCAGAGATAAATAATATCTAATATATTTTCTTAGTATTTCCCATGTAGAAAAAACCAACCTTCATCCTTTACCTTGTCATTCTATTTATAAGCTAACAAATAATTTTACCTGGAAAACCGCTCAAAATATCCTAACCAATCCGTTCCCGAGATTTCGGTTGGTTGAAATATATAACTGCTCAAAATATCTTAACCAACGTGTTAATGAAATTTCGGTTGGTTTAAACATGCAACTGCTTGATCGTGGTTCCACATACTGGATCAGTGGGTTCCGATATTTATGGCGAGATCTTTGCAATCGCTATATTCGGTTATTTTGATTTGAGCTGGTTACTTTAACGGGAGTAACTATGTGAGCGCCTATTTATACTAGGAGCTCGTGACAAAACGATCGCTTGAGATCGCGCTTATTTCAAGACGATCGTTATTAGACGATCGCTTTTATTTCAAGACGATCGTCTAATGATGAATTTGTTTTCGGTCGATCACTTGAAGTTATGTTTGCTTCAAGACGATCACTTGGAACTGGGCTTGTTGTTAGACGCTCGCTTGAGATTTACCTTTGGTCAGTCGATCAGTTTGAGATTCGCATTTAATAGCTCTTGTTCCAAAACGATCGTTCTCTACCTCCATTACTTCTTCTTGCGGGCGCACTCAAGGGATTATACTATACATAATGCCCCCCGAGTCCGAGTTAACTATGGCGCGAGACGTAGGACGTGGTCAGTTAACTGTAGGACGGAGAGAGAAAAATGGATGTGGTATTGGAGTTGTTGCTACGCACCGTTTCGATATAGGGTTTTTTAGCGTTTCCCGCTTTTTGGGGAAGTTGAAAGTGCGTAAACGGAGCCGTTGGATTAAGATGATCTAACGGTGCGAGGTGAGTGACGGTCAGTTTGCCACCATTAAGGTGAAATGACATGCGAGTGTCCAACCGCCATCTCATCATTTTGCTATCCGTGACGATTCTTCTTCTATACTCTTCGTCTTTCTTCTGCTTTCTCAAGAAGTAACCAGGCTCTTCCGCGTTCATCACCTTTCTTTCTCTTTACGACAAAACCAGGTAACCCGAAAAATCCTTGCTTGTTTGTAGTTTGTATATTTTTTGCAATGGAAGAAAAGGGGCAGAGTGATAATATTAACATACCAGAGGCGTCCTCGGCTAGGGCTCCCCCTGAAATCGCCACTGTTGTTTTCGGCGAAAGGGCCTTTGTGTATGGCCAAGTACGCACTGAAGATTCGGAGGGGGCCTCATCGTCATCTTTGTCTGATAACGATTACGCATGGGCATCTCGGGAAGTGAGTGAGTATTCCAGCGTATTCAAAAATAAGATTGTATTAGCGGATTGGGTAGAAAATAGTTGTATTCTGAGATCTGTAGGATATAAATCTTGTATAAAAATGGTGGCATGTAGTGAGGACGAAAGGGTTTTTCATGGGAAAGAATCCGCTGCTGATGATTTTTTTTATTTCTATGGTCCGCTATTTTACGATTTGTATATCAGATTGCCACTGAGTGCGTTTCAGATGGATGTGTTGAGAACGCTAAATGTTGCTCCCTCGCAACTACATCCGAATGGGTGGGGTTATGTCCAAGCGTTCGGGACTTTGTGTCAAGCGGTAGGCATTAGGCCTACTGTTCCCTTGTTTCTTCACTTTTTTAGGTGTCGCCCAGTTGCCAAGAAAGGGTGGGTATCGCTGATTTCTGAGTCCGAGAATGCGCTGCTGGAGTTGTATGTTCAGTCGTATAGGGGATTCAAAAATCAATTCCTAAAAGTGTCTATTCTCGATTCTGGGCGATCGTTTTTCTTTGACGAGGGAGGTCGGTCGAAATTCCCCTTGTACTGGACTCAGAATCCATTGAAGTTCACTTCGTGGTCCGAGGACAAGATGACGATCGACGAGCTGGAAGCCCTTGGTCTGTTGATGTCATTACCGCACCCCCTTTCTTCTCGGCACCTAATAAATTGTCTTGAGTATGATGATTTTGGCGCTAGAGTGACCGGTATGTTTCCGTTGTTGACATTTTGTAGGTAGTGTTTACCTGTAGCTGACTGTTTTTGTTATTGATTGTTTGCTTGACAGAGATCATGGGTAGGAAAGGATCAGACCAAGATTGGTTTAAGGCTATCAAATCTGAGAGGAAAGCGGGGCAAACATCTGGTGCTGCTCGCCCTCAATCTTCAGGAGCTGCACGACCCTCTTCCCCTGCCGTGACGGTTGCTAGTCAGGAAGAGGTAATTATCATGGAGGAGCAGTCCTTCGTTAGGAAGAGGACACATCAAGCCGTTTCAAAGAAGGCTGAGCCTTCTAAAAAGGCGAAAGAAACGGGCGATGCAACTGCCCGATCGTTTCCACGGGGTATGTCGGACTCCGCTCTCAACCTCAGCCACAAGATCGACTTCAACTTGGATGAATCGGAGAAAAAGCTTGTTGAAAGCATGACCGAACAACAAATGGCTGATGACCTGTTGGAACTGTCGAGTCGAGCGGCCATGGCTGCATGGCATATGGCGTACGCGTCTGACAGGGGCGTGTTGAGAACCGAGCTCCAAAAGGTCAAAGATCAACTGAAGGAACTGTCGGCTACACATGCTGAGTGCGAGGAGCGACAAAGACAGTCCCAGCAGTTGATGTGTGAGGCTCAAACAGTGTTGAAAAACACTCAAAGGGCTGGTATCTGCTTACGGGAAGAGCGCGACCAACTACGGGTCGAGCGTGATCAGTTAAAGATGACTCTTGAGCAGTCATCAAGAACTGTGTCCACCCTCAACCAGCGCCATGACGAACTCCTTGCCGCGTCCGTAGCAGATAAAGAATTAATAGAGGAATTAAAAGAGGCGATCGTAGCGGAACATACCCGAGGATTTGAAAAGGCGTTGAGGCAAGTGTCTCTCCTGCGCCAGGTGAGCAATGAAGGACCAGATTTTGACGTGGACAAAGACGTTTATCAAGGTCAACTGGTACCTATCATGGAGATACCCGACGATGCCTCTCCTGAGAATGAGCAGGTCATAGAGCCGACAGCCGCTGAACAACCTGTGGAGCAAGCGACTGAAGATGTTGCGGATAATTAGATTTTAAGCTTGTACCTTAATCGCAGCATTGGGTTGTAATGTGCTTGAATATCAAACTCTTTTATTTGACCTATTTGTATAACTTTGACTTATTACATATGCTTTGGCATTCTTGGACATATGACGGTGTATATGCTTTTGCTTTAACGCACGGACTGTGTGAACGTTTAGCTTTAAGTGTCTGGGTGTTCTTAGGCGAACATCGACCAGAGGGATTGGATCCCTTTGTGTAGCGTATTTGGGTGTTCAAGGGTGAACATCTACCAAAGGGAGTGTGTCCCTATATGCTAAAGTGTTGGGTGCGCGGTGGCGAACATCTTCCAAACCTCGACGCTTGCCGAGTTCAATACGACATGGATTCAAAGAAATAACATGTTCATTAATTTTGAATAACAATGACGGAAACTGAAATGCAATAGTTCTAGTCACGTAATTAAATAACACATTAACTGAAATAATTTTTTAAATGAGTGGCGTTCCAAGTGTTGGGGATGATAGTTTCGTCGAGGAGTTCCAGCTTATAGGCTCCGTTCATTAGATTTTCTGTGATGCGGAAGGGTCCTTCCCACTTGTCTGCCAGCTTACCATGCATCCGGTTTCGTCTGGCCTCTCCCTTTTTCCGCCACACGAGGTCGCCCTCCTCGAAGGACCTAGACTTGATCTTGGTGTTGTAACGTCGAGACAGTAGCCTTTCTTGTGCGGCTGCCCGAATCATGGCGACTTCTCGTCGTTCTCCCAGCATGTCAAGGTTCATTCGCAACTGATCGTCATTAAGAGCCATGTCAGTAAGGTCACGCCTTAAAGTGGGTTCTCCTAGTTCCACTGGGAGCATGGCATCCGTGCCATACGTCAGATTGAATGGCGTGTCTCCTGTCGATCCGTGAGGGGTGCATCTGTACGCCCATAACACTTCTGGTAGCTCGTCCACCCACAATCCTTTAGCGCCGCCAAGGCGTTTCTTCAACTCATTGAGTATAGCTTTGTTGGCCGCTTCCGCTTGTCCATTGGTTTGGGGGTGCTCGACGGAACTAGTGACGTGTCGGATGCCCAGGTCGCGCAGGAACTTATCTAACTTTTTATCAACAAATTGTCTGCCGTTATCGGTGATGATTTTTTGAGGTAGGCCGAATCGACATACCAAGTGCCAGATGAACTTCTGTACCCGCTGGGCGCTGATGATGGAGAGGGGTTCAGCCTCTATCCATTTGGTGAAATAGTCAACGGCCACTATGAGGAATTTATTTTGAGCTTTGGCGATCGGCAATGGTCCGACTATGTCTATTCCCCACTGAGCAAATGGCCAAGGTGAGACGACGTAATGCAATTCCTCAGAAGGGATGCGGATGTTGTTACCATGAGCTTGACACGACAGACATTTTTTGACGAACGCTTCACAGTCGCTGTCGATAGTTGGCCAATAATAACCTGCTCGAAGTATGCATGCGCGTAGCGTGCGTTTTCCAGAATGGAACCCGCATATTCCTGTGTGCAGTTCGCGCAGAATATAATCGATTTCCTCGGTAGATACACATTTTAACAAAGGAGTAGAGTGGCCACGACGATATAGGTTATCGCCTATATGTAAGTAGCGAGCGATCCGTTTAGAGTCGCCCGCTGTGATTTGTTCCCCGAGCTCCTGTTTCCTCATCAAATCGCTCACCTCTTGTCTCCAATCAGCTTTGGGTGTGGTCAAATCGATTGTTAGAGTTTCCACAACGGGTTGGTCGTGTACCGACCTAATGACGGACGCTAGCTGCGTTTTTTCCTTTGCATGTGTTAATTTTGACAAAAGATCTGCTCTTGAATTTTGCTCCCTTGGGATATGGACAATGCAAACCTATGTAAAATCTTTGAGGAGGGCGGTTGCTTTGTGGAAGTAACGCAGCAGCTGATTGTCTTTGACCTGGTAGGTTCCGTTCATGTGTCCGACTACCAGCTGAGAATCCATCCTGCATTCTACAGCTGGGACTGCTAATTCTCTGGCCAGGGTTAGGCCAGCGATTAAGGCTTCATACTCGGCCTGGTTGTTGCTGGTTTGAAACCGGAAAGTGATGGCTTGTTCAATGATGAAACCGTTGGGCCCTTCAAGTACTACGCCCGCCCCGCCCCCTTTCTTGTCCGACGATCCATCTACATTAAGGAGCCATGTGGGCTCAGGGTCGTCCGGGATGGGGGTCAGGTCGACCACAAAATCCGCCAAGTGTTGCCCTTTGACGGATCCTCGGGGTTCAAATCGTAACCCGAATTCAGATAACTCTATCGACCATGACACCATTCTTACAGCTAGATCGGGTTTTCTGAGGATTTTAGCTATGGGGTGGTTGGTTCGAACGACCACCTGATGGCTCTGGAAGTATGGCCGAAGTCGACGCGAGGCTGTAAGTAAAGCCAAAACTACCTTTTCGATCTGTGAGTATCGCTCCTCTGCCCCCTACAATGTCCGGCTGATGAAATATATCAGCTTAAGGGTGGGGGCTTCTTGAGTCAAAGCGGCACTTACGGCATGATGAGACACCGCAATGTATAACTGTAAGTCGAACTGATCGGTTGGTCGCGCCATGATTGGAGGATGGGTGAGGATGTGTTTAACCGCCCCGAACGCTTTGTCGCAATCTTCGTTCCAAGGCTGAGTGACGCCCTTCTTCATATTTCTTAGAATTGGTTTGATGTGCTCAGCAAGCTTTGGGATGAAACGAGATAAAGCAGTCACTCGACCCACGAGCCTTTGTACCTCTTTAAGGTTTTTCGGATTTGGCATTTCCAGTATGGCTTTGCACTTATCCGGGTTGGCTTCGATACCCCTGCGAGTGAGCATAAACCCTAGAAACTTTCCAGCGGGCACCCCAAAAGTACATTTGGATGGATTCAGCCGCATGTTGTACTGACGCACCTGAAGAAACACTTCCGCTAGATCTTCCAGATGCTGGTCCATAGATCGGCTACGGATGACCATGTCGTCCACGTAGACGTCCATACACTTTCCAATTTGATGATGAAAGATTTTGTCCATGAGGCGCTGGTAAGTAACTCCTGCATTCTTCAGACCGAAAGGCATCACCTCATAGCAATAATTTGCACGTTCGGTTATGAAAGCTGTTTTGCCTTGGTCAGGCCGGTACATGGGTATTTGGTTATACCCCGAATAAGCATCGAGGAAACTCAACACTGTATGGCCGGAAGCTCCATCCACCAACCGGTCAATGCTAGGAAGCGGGTATGAGTCCTTTGGGCAGGCTTTATTCAAGTCTGTGAAATCGACACACATTCGCCACTGTCCATTTGGTTTTTTAACCATAACCACGTTGGATAATCACGTCGTGTATGTCGCTTCCCTAATGAAGCGAGCGTCCAACAATTTGCCGACCTCTGCTTGTACGGCCTCCCGCTTCTCTTCTCCGAGCCTCCTTCTTTTTTGAGCGACCGGGCGCGCTTCTTTAAAAATTGACAATTTATGTGTCATTATTTCTGGGTGGATGCCAGGAATATCTGCCGCTGCCCATGCGAACAGGTCAGCATTGGATTTTAGTACTCTGGTCAGTTTGCGTTCGTCGTTAGATTCCATACCAGCTCCAATACATGTAGCTTGCGAGGAATCTATTCCTAGCTAATAGGCCTTAACG
Source organism: Vigna nakashimae (assembly GCA_034642375.1). Lineage (NCBI taxonomy): Eukaryota > Viridiplantae > Streptophyta > Magnoliopsida > Fabales > Fabaceae > Vigna > Vigna nakashimae. The sequence goes on along the minus strand of CM067765.1, from coordinate 45,941,999 downwards.
TCGCCATGCGGGTGCAGACGTTCGTCCAAGTCGGTTCTTGGATCTAATTCAATAGCGGCTGTTTCGGCTCCTCTTGTTTTCCTGGGTGGTATGAAAGGAGTGACTTTTAGCCCGGCCACATAACATTGTCTGGCTGTTCGTTGATCAGCTCTCACCGTACATATGGATCCTTCTTTTGTAGGGAATTTCATGGCCAAATGCGGCGTGGAAACTATAGCTCCAAACTCATTTAGACAAGGTCGTCCTAACAAAGCATTATATGAAGCGTTCGCCTCCACTAGCAAGAATCTGACTCTTAATTCTTTCGCCACGTCACCTGCCCCTAGTCGAGTTCGAAGGTCGAGATATCCTCGTGTGTCCACTCTTTCACCTGCAAAGCCTACGATTTGCTCGTTGAATGGGGCTATTAAATCTTCGGACAAATCCATTTTCAGGAAGGTTGCCCAGTATAGAATATTGACTGAGCTACCTTGATCTACAAGCACTTTTGTCACCTCATATCGGGCTATCTCAGCCGTGATGACCATGGGGTCGTCCTGCTCCGAATCGGGCGCGTGAAAATCTGCATCGGTAAAAGTAATGCTGGGAAATGATCGGGGTTGTCTGCCCACCATGTGCACCGATTTTAGGCTTCTTAGGTGTCTCTTTCGAGCCGATGCCGACGCTCCCCCTCCTGCAAAGCCTCCGGATATGGTGTCAATTCGTCCCCGAATGGTCCTTTCTCGTTGTGGTTGTCTGGAACGACTCCGCGATCGTCGCCTGGATTCTTCCTCCCTACGCGACGATCGTTCCGAACTTGGACGAGCGCTTTCTCTTCTTCGGGGAGTTGGGGCTCGGGACGCCCTGTCCTTTACGTACTCCTGCAAATATCCTGCCCGGATGAGTCTTTCTATTTCCTCCTTCACCATATGACACTCCTCGGTATCATGGCCCTGGTTTACGTGAAGCCTGCAAGTTTTGCTTTCGTCAGCGTTTTTTGGAGTGGCTTTTCGTCGCACGGTAAGCAACTCGGCCTGTAGAGCTTCTTCTAACACTTTGGCCCTGGGGGCATTTAGTGTGGTGTAGCGGTCATACTTGGACGTCCACCCCGCCTCCTTGCGAGGAGGTCCACCAACCTTATAATCACCTAACGGTCGTTTGGTTTCTCTCTTGGATCCATTGCCAGGATTTTCTTATTGCTGTTTTTTCCTTGAGTTTCTGATATCCTCATTGCGTACGAATTTAGCTATCCTCACGTTCATCATTTCCATCATATAATCACAGTAACTTATCGTATTTCATTCATTCTCATATTTTCTCATAGCTCATATCACCACATATATTCCATACAATTATCAAATTTCAACATTTACATCAGAGATCACAATAATCTATCATATTTCATAAATTCTCATATTTTCTCATAGCTCATATCACCACATATATTCCATACAATTATCAAATTTCAACATTTACATCAGAGATCACAATAATCTATCATATTTCATAAATTCTCATATTTTCTCATAGATCACCTCACCACATATATTCCACACATTTATACACATAATCCAATCCAAAATAAAATATAAATTAAGAAAATACAAAAATGTACGAAACACTATTTGAACGAAAAACGATCCTCCGAACTGGAACGAACGCTATCTGACAAACGGTACTCTTCAAGTATCAGGTCAAACACTTCTTGGACGAGCATTTCGAACGCACAAACCGAACAACTTTGAACTAACTTTCTTTTCGAACACCAGTCAAATTGGACGAACGTCACTTCCGAGCGCCACACAAAATTTGGACGAACGTCCTCTTTTCACAATTTCTGGACGAACGTCCATTTGCACAATTTGGACGAGCGTCCTAAACGGCTTTGGGACGAACGTCCATTCCAACCACGTCATATATGGACGAACGTCATTCCAGACAGACGAACGTTCTTTAATCAAATTGGACGAACGTTGCACTTTGAACACTTGGACGAACGCTCAGAGCAGGCCGAACACGGACGAACGCTCAAGGCCGAACACTTGGACGAACGCTCACAGCAGGCCGAATACAGACGAACAGTCAAGGCCGAACATTTTGAACGAACGCTCAACAGGCACTCATGGACGAACGCTCACTTGCCAATTGAAGGACGGACGCTCAACAACAACTCTTGGACGAACGTGCAACAACGAAGCTTGGACGAACGCGCGGCAAGCTTGGACGAACGCGCATACATCAAAAACGAACATACGCGGACGTTCGTTCATAACCGAACACTCACTCCGGAACAATGTGGACGAACGTCCAATTTCACCAGAATTGGACGAACGTTCTAAACTTGGCCGACTGGTCGAGCTTTGTTGGGACGATTGTCCCAAACTTTTGGACGATCGTTCAGATACTAACAATTTCAGACGAACGTTCAGAATTATGTGGGACGAACGTTCATTTGGCTAAGCCAATTTGGACGAACGTTAATTATATTTTGGACGAACGTCCAATTTGAAATCAAATTGGACGAACGGTGCAGAATTTTCCAGATTTCCAGAAACATCAAAATCAACCCTTTCTTCCCAGATTTTACCCAGATTTGCATCAAGCATAACAAAATTCAACAATCAAAGAAATATATCTAGCTCCCCTTACCTCTTGAAGACCTCCTTGAATCACTTCCAGAGAGTTTGATCTTCTTCCAATCTTTTTCTGCAACACTCTACTCTCACAAGATACTCAACCCAAAACTTCCTCTCAACACTTCTGAAGTTGATACAGCATCTCACGGTGGCTGTTTGGACGGTTGGAACGGAGGGAGGAAGCTCCCTTTGCTGCTGCTCTCCCACACGGTTCTCTTCCTGCCAAAAGAAAATGAAAACGTTCCCCTCCTAAGCTTCCTAAAATTCCCCCTCCTTTCAATAATGCACCCGAAAAAAGAGGAATGGTGGGTGACCACCGCGTCCCCACCACTTCCTGAAATTAAGGGGTCTGACAATGGTGCTATATTATATTAATGTCTCAGTAAATCTAAATATTCAATTTTAATTTTTAAATTTTTAAAATTCAATAAATTATGATGTCTTCCATAAAAAATTAAAAAAACTTCTTCAAAAATAAATAATATTTTTATTTATTATTTTTACGTAAACTCAATTGTTACATAATATTTCTGTTATATATATATATATATATATATATATATATATATATATATTAACAAAAATATTTACTTCTAATAAATGACACCAAAGTTGAAAGATATGCTGAAAATCAATTTTTATTTGATTTTCTAATTAAAACTGTAACATCCCAATTATATAATAACAAATATTACATAATAAAGATGTCATCATTCCAATATAGAGAACAGTCAGAATACGACGTGTAATTTAATTGTTAAATTACAATCATCCAAATTAAATGAGTGAAAATTTAAACCTTGAACAGCTAGAAAGGATTGATCACTACAAGTGATCAATCAGGAAACTTCTAAGAAGACTACTCTGCAACATCAGCAACCTCCAGCTCCTGCTCCAAGGGAAACTCTTCGACGCCATCTGCTCCCATCCAAGTGGATGATCATTGCCGAATAACATAATCCAAATTGGCACACAACACAAACAATGCAAGGGTGAGCTAGATATAAAAAGCATGTTATCTCCTAGCACAATTAATTCATGTCATCATAGATTTAAATACAGAAATATTTATGCATGCTTATTAAACTATAATCCACATATTCACACGACTCATCCGGATTTTTGTATAATTGTCGGACTATTGGTCGTCTCTACACCTGCTAGTTCAGCTGGTCTTTCTCCAACACTAGCAATATAAGTCCCCCAAGCTGCCTATGTCTAAATTCAAAGATCATAGACGAGGACCTCCCTCTACTCTCACCACTCACATTGTTCTTCTCTACTTGAGTGTGAACAATGCTTTGAGTTTAGGGATAGACAACCATTTCAAAGCCCCTACAATTATACAGACACAACCACAATATTTCACATAACCACTTTCATCCATCTCTCCCTGAGATTTCCGAATCATACTCACATTCATCATTTTCATCATATAATCACATCATCACAGTAATTTATCATATTTCATGCATCCTCATATTTTCTCATAACTCATATCACCACATATATTCCATAAAATTCTCAAATTTCAACATTTACATCAGATGATCACAATAATCTATCATATTTCACACATTCTCATATTTTTTTCATAGATCACATCACCACATATATTCTACACATTTATACACAGAATCCAGTTCAAGAGAAAATATAAATTAATAAAATACAACAGATACCGAACACTATTTGAACGAAAAACGGTCCTCCGAACTGGAACGAACGCTAACTGACGAATAGTATTTTCCAAGCATCAGGCCGAACACCATTTTGGACGTACTTCACGAACGCTCAAGACCGAACATCATTTTCGAACACCAGCCAAAAATTTGGACGAACGTCATTCCCTGAGGGCCAGAACAAAACTGGACGAACGTTCACTTTCGGATGGACGAACGCTATTTACAGAAATTGGACGAACGCTCACTTATAAAGGACGAACGCTATTTGCAGAAATTGGACGAATGCTAGTTGCAGAAATTGGACGAACGTCCATTACGAACGAAGGAACGGCATCTAACAGGCCGAACACTTCTTTGACGAACGCTCACTTATAAAGGACGAACGCTCAACAGCCACACACTGGACGAACGCTCAACAACCGAAACGCTTCTCTGGACGAACGCTGCGGAACGAACACTTTGGACGAACGTTCAATTTAACTTGAAGGACGAACGCTATTCTTTTGGTTGCAAACTTGGACGATCGCTCTAAACCGAGGACGAACGTATTAAAAATTCTCACTAAGGACGAACGCTCGTCAGGCTGAAGAAAAACGAGCGTTCAAATCAACGTGGACGAACGCACGTCAAATTTGTGGACGAACGTCCGCACAGGAAACGAACGTATAAATAATTCTAACGCATGGGCGAACGCTATTGTCAGTAGCAGGTATGCATGAAGAACTTTCAAAATTGTGGATTTGTGGTTGTGAGGGACGAGTTCTTTGAAACAGTATTGGTGTTGTTATATGAGCATGAGTCGGGGGTGTTTGGTAATCTTCAAGAGTCAGAAGTGAGTTTAGGTGTGAAAGAAACATGTGTCAGGCAGGGAAGATAAGTGAGCTTTTGATTGCAAGCTACAGGGTCAACTTTAAAGTGAGAAAGTGTTAATGGCTTTGGAATGAGAAGAGTGGGTCAATGGGCGAAGGAGACTATTTGAGTTGTGGTCTTGAGTTATAGTGGCAATCTAGAGGTAAGGTTATGTTAACAGACGATCAAGAATAGGTATCCGTTGCTGAGAATAGATGATTTGATGGATCAACTACACGGAGCTACAGTATTCTCTAAGATTGATCTGAAGTTTGGCTATCATCAAATCTTAGTGAAAGCGGATGATGTGCAGAAGACGGCGTTCAGGTCTAGATATGGTCACTACGAGTATGTGGTTATGCCGTTTGGCGTAACTAATGCTCCAGCCATTTTCATGGACTATATGAATTGAAATTTTAGACCCTTCTTGGACAAGTTTGTGGTAGTATTTATAGATGGCATACTGGTCTATTCTAAGACTTGAGAGGGACATGAAGATCACCTAAGGTCAGTGTTGGAGGTTGAGAGTATGCAAGCCAGAAAGGATTTGTCAGTTCAAGTGCAACAAGTAAGGATTGAGGACGAACTGTCAAGTGAGTCAAGGTCATCTGGGATGGTATAAAGGCAACTCTATCTCGAAGTTAAAGGAAAATCTGGGAGAAACCTACCTAGGATTGTTCCGGTAAGCTTAATTTTCGAGGACGAAAATTGTTGTTGTTGGGGAGAATGTAAGGACCGTATATTATTTGAATGGGGTGGAGGTGGACCTCAGGTGGGCAGCTGTGCATGTGAAGTGGTGGGGGCGTCCTTGGATGATTGGTATGGTAGGGAAGGGCTTCACGGGGGAACACATATTCACATGCCATCATTATTCTTCTTGGCTTTGTTACGTCCGTGGGTGCAGATTAACTTTGGAATATTGGAAGAAAGTAGATGCACATGGATGGTTGCCCAGCTGATGAAGGAGCACGAGAATGGGAGCTGCACCGTGAAGAAACTAAGAGAAAATGTGATTCATTTCTTGCTGAAAACGCTGTCACACCAAGCTGGAAGTCTCACGGCCCTGGTCCAACTGAGTTGGAAGAAGAAGCACACGGCCATGGCAGCAGAGAGCAGCAGCAGCACGTTGATGTAAATTGTGCCTGTCACGGCTGGGTCCAGTAGGAGAATGTATAGGAAGTGGTGGTTGATGAAGTGTTGAGTTCATTTGAAGAGCTGCACGGTGACGGCAAGGAAGCACACATCGAGCCACCGAAACGGAAGAAGAGGAGTCCTTGCAGGGAGAAGAAGTGAAGAACTCTTAAAGATTGGAAGAAGATCAAAATTTCTGGAAATGATTCAAGGAGGTCTTCAAGAGGTAATGGGAGTTGGATTTTTGGATGATTGATAGTGGTTGCATGAGTAGGATGCTGGAAAATTGTGGTGTATGTATGGTTGGACTGAAATTGAGATGTTGAATCTTGTATGTAATCTTGTATGCTTTGGAAATTTAAGGAAATTGGAAGTTTATAGTTTTTTTGTCATTTGGATAGGAAGTGAGGTAGTGATTTTGAGCAATTGGGGTCTAGAGTGTTATTGAGCCTTTGGAACAGTTTCAAATACTGTATTGTGACTAGTTTGAACCATCAAATGGATCAAAATAAGTGTAAAGTGGTAGAATTGGATTTTGAGTATCTAAGTTGTGAAAATTGGTGTTTTGTGGTTGAATTTGAATATGAATCCCTTTAGAATTGAGTAAGGAACGTTTATAATCATTTAGATAAGTCCAATCTAGTATAAAACATGAATTAAGGGTGTTAGAAGTTAATAAAAATGGTTAGAATTGGAAAAATGAAGTTCTGGCCTCAAATCTGCAGAATTCTGCATCAGGTCACGCTCGGGCGCCCCTTTTCGCGCCCAGGCGCGAGGTGTTCGGAAAAAGTGACTTGGTCTTTGTTTTTGATAGTTTTTGGGGTTCCGGATGTCCGTTTTGGACGTTCTCTAGGTCGTTTTGGGGGTTTTTGACCCTTCCGGAGCTGTTGGTGATAGTCCCTAAGCCATTTGAGTTACCTAATGATGAGTATTATAAAGGGTACAAAGAAAATATGTTGTGTATGTACTATTTGAGTTGTTTGATACATCTATTGAATGTAGTAATGTTGTGTGATTTGTGTGAGATTGTAAAAGGGTATGAATGTTGATCCAAATTGGTTGAAAGTGTATGGTCATAAGTGGTTTATGATGTACATTGTTGACCCAAAAGGAATATCATGTGATTTAAAGTGGTTGGATTAAATCGGAAATTTAGATCTCTCGGTGGGATCAATTAGTGTATTGAATGAATGGTAAGAGGCTTCCATATGGGGGGTTATCCCTACACTCCAACGGTCTTTCATTCTCACTTAGAGAGGATTGACGCGTGTGGTGGGAGTAGAGGGAGGTCCCAGGGTAGACGCTATCACTGGAGGTCTATTCCGCGGTAACGGACTAACCTTATGTATGGTCGGGTGAAACCCTCGGCAATGGCTTTGCAAAGCAGTAGAGGCCATCACAAGTGCACAACCCGCCCCAGCTCTACATACATTCTAGTCCGGACAAGTCGGTCTATCAAGTAACAAGTCGGGGTATAAAGTAACAAGTATTGTGATGTTAGTCTACCATGTTTGTATGACTTTTGCATGTCGTGTAAGTGGGTGAATTGTGGTTTAATGAGTATGCTCTAATTGTTCTTTTATACGAATCTAAGTATGATTATATGAATTACCTATGCTATATGTATAACATGCTTTTATATCTAGCTCACCCTTGCATTTGTATGTGTTGCATGTGTTTGCTTTCCCCCTCGCGATGATCATCCAATCCTTTGGATGTGAGCGTAGGTGATGATGTACCTTTGGAGCAAGCTTTGGAAGTTGAGGAAGACTCAGCTCCTAGTGCTTAGGATTTCTACTAGCTATTAGGTTTAATGGCTCTTTATCTTGGAAGACTTCTAGTCTTCACGTTATCTTAATTTGCGTTTTGGAGGATTGTGATCTCGTACTTAAGTTTTAAAAGTTTTCCAGCCAGACTTGGATAATTGTACTCCTTAATTCAATCTATTGTGTACTCTTAACTGCTTTCTATTATTATAATCGATGCATTCTACGTATATACATTGTTATATATTTTGGGATGTCACATTATGGTATCAGAGCAGTTCGTCCTTAGGATGACCTTTGTGTTGTGGGTTTGCCGTGTCTTCTCTGTGAGGACTGGAGGGTAGATGGTATGATTTACCATTTCTTTCAAGTCTATATAGTAAGGTGTATCTAACTAGAAGTTTTAAGAACAGAAAACGTCTTGATAAGAGTAATGGGGGTGCACACTCATGACTTTCATCGTAGATGATTTTCCTTTCTTAATTCTGAAGGTTTGAGGTAAGAAAGAGTTAGAGTTTCAGCGTTGTTTCCTGTAGTAATTCCTGTCTTGTTCTTATTTTGTGGTAGTGTGATGTGCTCTATAGTAGTAGAGGAATGCATATTCAAGGACAACTTGAGTTGTATACTTTTACTGGAATTGGTTTAAGCCTTTGAGACAAGTTCTTGCCTCGAAGATAGAAGTTAGAAGACTAAAAGTTAAGCTTCGGAGGGCTAGTGAAGATATTACAGTTTGGAAGTAAAGTTATGGGTGAAGAAAATTTCAAGAAAACAAAGTCACAAGATCTTATATCGTACGTTTGCAAGAAGTTCAGAGGTTAGATTTAGAGAAGCCTTGGATAAGCATGGTTATAACATGATGTGAGAAATGAGTTGGGTATAGTATATCAGTGATGGTTGGAATCTGAATAAGAGAAGTGATAGATGGTTTGAAGCTTAAGTTAAGAAAGAAATAAGTGGACCATGGGAAATCGTTATTCTGATAGGAAGTAGAAGAAGAAGGGATTGAGGAGCAGTGTGTAAAACATAGGACGGATTTAAGGAGGGTGAAATAGAAGCCGGATCTCCAAGTGGAGGGAACATGAAGTGTGTGAGAAGAATTGGAGTACTATAGGACTGTGAGTTGAATAACCAAATGGAATGGTTAAACATGAATCTCAATTGGATAATGCATAGTCAAGTTTAGAAGAATGTTTCAAGATTAGTGGTTCGTATAGAATAAAGTTTGGATCATTGGCTGAGATGAGAGATTTCAAATGTTGAAGGAAGGAGTACACCAGAATGCCAGTTTGGTAAGAAAGTATAAGGTCAGAGAATTAAGAGCACAGTGGATGGAGAAAGATTTTAGAATAGATGATAAAGGGTGGCTGTAGTATAAGTTGCTAAAGAGGGTATCGAGAATGATCAGAGAAGTTTGAGTTGGTTGAGATGTTTAGAGTTATGAAGTTACATGTTGTGATAAAGTTAATTTTCTTTGGGTATGGTTTTATGGTGATGTTCAGTGTTCGGCTGAGTTTGATCAAGAGAGAAGTGGATGTTGAATGATGGATTGCAGAAGGCAGTGAGTTGGTAAGTTCAGATAAGGTCAGAAGATTAGTGGTGTTGGTTAAGAGTATCTTGAGGTTTCGAGGATTAAAGATAGGGTTTGTATTTTGACGATTCCGAGTTGAAGAGGGCAATTCTTGAAGAAGAAGGTTTTAAGTTAATCTGGACGGGATGAGTGCAAGAAGAATTATGAGTGATGTGGCATTTGGGGAGTTAATCTAAGGGCTCAAGTTAGAATTTTATTTGGAGTGGTTTCTTGACAGGGAAGGAGAACGAAGGTGGTGCATCAAGTATAGTTGAGCGAAAGATGGAAGCAAGTGTTATGAGAATTCAAGATGTCTGTAAATTGCAAATGAAGAAGAGATGATGTTGTTCTTTTGTAAGTTTGAGGTGTGATTCAAGGGAGGTTTGTTGTTTCAAACAAGTTCTCTAGTGCTTTATAGTCTTTAATAGAAGCTTCGTATTTCAAGAAGAAAAGTCATTGGTTATATATATCAATTGTGGATCAAATTAGAAGTGAAGAAAAAGGGGTGTGGGAATAAAAAGAGATTAGTATGGATATGTGAAAAAGAGAAGATAAATCGTTATGAGGTAAGGGTTTTGATTGGTTTTCTGCAACAAGTATGGGATTTTATAACTTGGAAAAAGTGGAATTCACTTTGGAGTGGGGTCTTAGGCGACACCAGTGTTCGAAATTTTTGAGTGGTTCCTGTTTAAGTCGTGCAGTGCAAGAGGAAGATGAAGGTTGAGTTAGAGCAATAATATTTTGGACTCAGTATAATCATAGGGAGAACTACAAGGTTGAAGAATCGCAGAAGAGAAATAGAGGACATGTTGGCATAGTCTAGTATAAGTCTTAACAATCACGAGTGATTTCGGGCATGGTCGCTTTGTGGAGAAGAAAACAGTGTTGAGGAAATGGAATGACAAGGCTATTATTCAAGGGAAGAGTTTTCAAGGTTTTGTAAGGTTATATAGAAGTTCTGAAATAGGTTCTTCGAGGGTGATCTTTTGCTGGTTACAGTTGTCATGAAGGAAGTGTTCTTTTAAGTAAATTGGTGAGTAAGAAAGTATAAGGATCAGAGTAGCGCAGCGGATGATGGTGAGCATGTTATTGTCAGTAGCAGGTATGCATGAAGAACTTTCAAAATTGTGGATTTGTGGTTGTGAGGGACGAGTTCTTTGAAACAGTATTGGTGTTGTTATATGAGCATGAGTCGGGGGTGTTTGGTAATCTTCAAGAGTCAGAAGTGAGTTTAGGTGTGAAAGAAACATGTGTCAGGCAGGGAAGATAAGTGAGCTTTTGATTGCAAGCTACAGGGTCAACTTTAAAGTGAGAAAGTGTTAATGGCTTTGGAATGAGAAGAGTGGGTCAATGGGCGAAGGAGACTATTTGAGTTGTGGTCTTGAGTTATAGTGGCAATCTAGAGGTAAGGTTATGTTAACAGACGATCAAGAATAGGTATCCGTTGCTGAGAATAGATGATTTGATGGATCAACTACACGGAGCTACAGTATTCTCTAAGATTGATCTGAAGTTTGGCTATCATCAAATCTTAGTGAAAGCGGATGATGTGCAGAAGACGGCGTTCAGGTCTAGATATGGTCACTACGAGTATGTGGTTATGCCGTTTGGCGTAACTAATGCTCCAGCCATTTTCATGGACTATATGAATTGAAATTTTAGACCCTTCTTGGACAAGTTTGTGGTAGTATTTATAGATGGCATACTGGTCTATTCTAAGACTTGAGAGGGACATGAAGATCACCTAAGGTCAGTGTTGGAGGTTGAGAGTATGCAAGCCAGAAAGGATTTGTCAGTTCAAGTGCAACAAGTAAGGATTGAGGACGAACTGTCAAGTGAGTCAAGGTCATCTGGGATGGTATAAAGGCAACTCTATCTCGAAGTTAAAGGAAAATCTGGGAGAAACCTACCTAGGATTGTTCCGGTAAGCTTAATTTTCGAGGACGAAAATTGTTGTTGTTGGGGAGAATGTAAGGACCGTATATTATTTGAATGGGGTGGAGGTGGACCTCAGGTGGGCAGCTGTGCATGTGAAGTGGTGGGGGCGTCCTTGGATGATTGGTATGGTAGGGAAGGGCTTCACGGGGGAACACATATTCACATGCCATCATTATTCTTCTTGGCTTTGTTACGTCCGTGGGTGCAGATTAACTTTGGAATATTGGAAGAAAGTAGATGCACATGGATGGTTGCCCAGCTGATGAAGGAGCACGAGAATGGGAGCTGCACCGTGAAGAAACTAAGAGAAAATGTGATTCATTTCTTGCTGAAAACGCTGTCACACCAAGCTGGAAGTCTCACGGCCCTGGTCCAACTGAGTTGGAAGAAGAAGCACACGGCCATGGCAGCAGAGAGCAGCAGCAGCACGTTGATGTAAATTGTGCCTGTCACGGCTGGGTCCAGTAGGAGAATGTATAGGAAGTGGTGGTTGATGAAGTGTTGAGTTCATTTGAAGAGCTGCACGGTGACGGCAAGGAAGCACACATCGAGCCACCGAAACGGAAGAAGAGGAGTCCTTGCAGGGAGAAGAAGTGAAGAACTCTTAAAGATTGGAAGAAGATCAAAATTTCTGGAAATGATTCAAGGAGGTCTTCAAGAGGTAATGGGAGTTGGATTTTTGGATGATTGATAGTGGTTGCATGAGTAGGATGCTGGAAAATTGTGGTGTATGTATGGTTGGACTGAAATTGAGATGTTGAATCTTGTATGTAATCTTGTATGCTTTGGAAATTTAAGGAAATTGGAAGTTTATAGTTTTTTTGTCATTTGGATAGGAAGTGAGGTAGTGATTTTGAGCAATTGGGGTCTAGAGTGTTATTGAGCCTTTGGAACAGTTTCAAATACTGTATTGTGACTAGTTTGAACCATCAAATGGATCAAAATAAGTGTAAAGTGGTAGAATTGGATTTTGAGTATCTAAGTTGTGAAAATTGGTGTTTTGTGGTTGAATTTGAATATGAATCCCTTTAGAATTGAGTAAGGAACGTTTATAATCATTTAGATAAGTCCAATCTAGTATAAAACATGAATTAAGGGTGTTAGAAGTTAATAAAAATGGTTAGAATTGGAAAAATGAAGTTCTGGCCTCAAATCTGCAGAATTCTGCATCAGGTCACGCTCGGGCGCCCCTTTTTCGCGCCCAGGCGCGAGGTGTTCGGAAAAAGTGACTTGGTCTTTGTTTTTGATAGTTTTTGGGGTTCCGGATGTCCGTTTTGGACGTTCTCTAGGTCGTTTTGGGGGTTTTTGACCCTTCCGGAGCTGTTGGTGATAGTCCCTAAGCCATTTGAGTTACCTAATGATGAGTATTATAAAGGGTACAAAGAAAATATGTTGTGTATGTACTATTTGAGTTGTTTGATACATCTATTGAATGTAGTAATGTTGTGTGATTTGTGTGAGATTGTAAAAGGGTATGAATGTTGATCCAAATTGGTTGAAAGTGTATGGTCATAAGTGGTTTATGATGTACATTGTTGACCCAAAAGGAATATCATGTGATTTAAAGTGGTTGGATTAAATCGGAAATTTAGATCTCTCGGTGGGATCAATTAGTGTATTGAATGAATGGTAAGAGGCTTCCATATGGGGGGTTATCCCTACACTCCAACGGTCTTTCATTCTCACTTAGAGAGGATTGACGCGTGTGGTGGGAGTAGAGGGAGGTCCCAGGGTAGACGCTATCACTGGAGGTCTATTCCGCGGTAACGGACTAACCTTGTGTATGGTCGGGTGAAACCCTCGGCAATGGCTTTGCAAAGCAGTAGAGGCCATCACAAGTGCACAACCCGCCCCAGCTCTACATACATTCTAGTCCGGACAAGTCGGTCTATCAAGTAACAAGTCGGGGTATAAAGTAACAAGTATTGTGATGTTAGTCTACCATGTTTGTATGACTTTTGCATGTCGTGTAAGTGGGTGAATTGTGGTTTAATGAGTATGCTCTAATTGTTCTTTTATACGAATCTAAGTATGATTATATGAATTACCTATGCTATATGTATAACATGCTTTTATATCTAGCTCACCCTTGCATTTGTATGTGTTGCATGTGTTTGCTTTCCCCCTCGCGATGATCATCCAATCCTTTGGATGTGAGCGTAGGTGATGATGTACCTTTGGAGCAAGCTTTGGAAGTTGAGGAAGACTCAGCTCCTAGTGCTTAGGATTTCTACTAGCTATTAGGTTTAATGGCTCTTTATCTTGGAAGACTTCTAGTCTTCACGTTATCTTAATTTGCGTTTTGGAGGATTGTGATCTCGTACTTAAGTTTTAAAAGTTTTCCAGCCAGACTTGGATAATTGTACTCCTTAATTCAATCTATTGTGTACTCTTAACTGCTTTCTATTATTATAATCGATGCATTCTACGTATATACATTGTTATATATTTTGGGATGTCACACTCTCCCTCTCCCCCGTACTAAAATGAGACCCCTTCCCCCTTTTTCTCCCTTCCCTCAATAATTGTTCCCCAATAATGAAAAAGGTGGGTGACCACCGTGTCCCCACCTTTCCTAAAATCACGGTCCTTACAAAAACAAATTTAAGAACTATACTTATTCGATTTTCCAATTAAAAAGAATTTTAAAAATAATACATTCAGTTTTACATCATATATGTAAAGATATATTTAATTTTTTTAACAAAAATAAATTTATTATATATCAACTTACTCAATTTACAAATATTAATAATTTATATTATAATATAAATATTTAAAAAATGTAAAAACACACGCACGACAGGTTATAATAAAAACTTTTTGGATTAATATATAAAATAATATAATAAAACAGTTTAAGAAACAAATATTTTACTGTCTTACATATGTGTGAAATTATAATTATTTATTAAATATTTTGTACTACATTACATAGTATTATACATTACATTATATTTTATACCAAATTTTTTAAAATTATAGAATTTATGGATGATGTACTCTATACAAAATTAAGGAAACTTATTGAAAAACTTATTATGTCTTTTTAACAAAATTAATATATATCCTTTTACAAAAATATAAGTATACAATTAAATATTATACTTTACTCAAAATAAATATATATTTCTATGATTATCACTATCTATTGATTACAATATTATTATCTATTATTATAATATTATAGATATTTAAAAATTGAACATACAGATGGTATGGTAGCTGTATTTTCGCTAATAAAAGTAAGAATAATATATAAATTTTGATTTTAGTATAACAAATAAAAACTACAATCTTATAATACAAACTTAATTCCGTTAATTTTAATTATAATTAATCACTATAATTTTCGTTTTTAATAGTTTTTACATGTGTTTTGTTTTCTTTTTTAAAATTTTAATTTTTAATAGTGTCCTTAATGTGAAGATAAATTAATATTGAGATGTTAAACAAAATTAACAAATAAAAAATGATTTAAGAATGTAAACTATAGTTTTACTATACTAAAAAAGTACTTCAATACTTATTTTCATCCTGTGTTATCATTTATAAATGTAATCAATCGGCCTAAACTTCCATTATCATTTATAAACTCGGCTTGATATCATTTATTACTAAAATTCCTTTTTGTTTTCTACATCTTTTTTTTCAAATTTATTTTTTAAATAAAAATTTTCAAATTAAAATAATTATTTTATCGATTTTATTGTATTTAAGTGATTTTTTTTTTAAATTTTTATCTGTTTTTTAATTTCACGGTCTTTTTAAATTTAATCATTTTTAATTAAAAAAATTCTTTACAAAATAAATAAAATCTATTTAAAAAATTATTTACATTAATTTATATTTATATTTAGAGAGAATATTTACATAATTCTTGTATTTATTTTATCCTTCATAATATAATTATTAACCAATTTCTTAAAAGATATAATTGTTAACTGAAATATTTTGAAAATTACGTATATCATTGGAACAAAAAACTGAAACAAAATACCTAGAAAACCCTGCTTGAACTACTAAGTGCAGATAAACAGAAACACCATGACAATTTTGATCCTTGTTCACAGATACTGGAAACAATTTTGACAATGTACATAAAGGTTTAATTGTTTTTGCAGTCAAAACCAATGCAGAAACAAAAAACAATCATAAAACAAATCAAACTAAAGAAATACCAAAAATATGTTTGAAAAAAAAATTCTGAAACCACTAACATAATTTAACATAAATAATGTCTCAAATCAAGCTTGGAACATAGTGACAGGAGAAGATGTGACTGAGAGAGTGCTTGTAGTAAGCTTGAGTACGTTCTACTTTATTCTCCTTCAAATTAAAGATAATGATGATATCGTAATCATCCCAAAGCTGTGAATATGTGAGCAAGAGAAGATCACCCCACATGCACAAAGTCCGCAGGTAATCGTAATAAGGAGAGATATTCAGAGTTTCATAACTTACACTCATCAACTGACTCCAAGATATGTCGTCTCCAATGTCCTTCAATGTCAATACAACAAAGACTGTCCTCCGTTCATCAAAAGAAACACAAAGACAATCATTCAAAATTCCCATAGAATTAAATTCAGAATCTTTAGGAACGAGTTCAGGCACCGACAAATATCTGTTAGTATCGTTCTTTAGATCGTACGAAAATATTTGTAGCTTCGATTCTTTAGAAGAATGTCCTAACCAGTTAACAGTGCCATTCAGAAAGTATCCATTACTGTCAATGGTGAGAAAAGCCGGAGAGGTCATTATAGTAAGTCTCCAACGTACGTCACCCATGCAGTAAACCCACACACTCGTTTGATGTGTACTCCAATCCAAAACCATTGCCACCACCTTGTAACTGTCCCTCCAATCATCGTACCCAAACCCAAAATTCATATCATATTGAACACCAATGCCGTAATTGAGACGCAAGCTTGGTGATGGTAAGGAGCAAGTCTTGGTGGCAGGGTTCAAAAAGCAGACCATGTGCTCTTCACACTCATACGTGGAAAGAGAACAATGTAGGGAAAGCAAACCGTTGCAAGAACCGAATAAATATTTATAGGGTTTGGGGCAGCGTAAGATACGACCGGCGGAAGAGGAAGTAGGGTTTTGGATTAAGCAAGGTAAAGAGCTTAAAACAGCAGAGAAACATTGCCTCTCTTCTATCTTTTTCTCCAGTAAGAGAATTTGTGGGTTTTTGGAGGACTTTTTAAGATGCGATTTCACCAAATCGGGATTGAGGATGATGGAATTCCATGTCTTTGAAACGCACCTAAATCGCATGAGACTCTCTACAGGAAGCCGTGACAGAATTTCCAATATCAGGTCATCACGATCACGGAGTATTCTAGTGGAAGAATTCGCTATCGCCATCTTCCTTCCACAATCCTAGTAATTGTTTCTCTTGAGAGTTAATTACTAGAGAGACTAATAAAGAATAAGCTATTCAGTTATTTGTTGCTTATAAATTGTGTTTTCTAAATGTTTTTATATAGAAATTGAATTAGGTTTTATTTTAATTTTTTTATTATAATATAATATTTTTTAATTATCTTTTAAATAATTTAATATCTTTAAAATATATTTTGTTTTTTTAAATATTTAAAATTATTTAAGAAACTATAACTATAATGAAAAAATAAAAAGAGAAAAAAAAAATCTTTCAGTTTTGTATAAAATATTCGATATATATTTGGTTGTTATAAATATAAGAAACTATCATTATTATAATGAAAAAATAAAAAAAGAAAAAAAAAATCTGTCAGTTTTATATAAAATATTCAAAATATATTTGGTTGTTATAAATATTTAAAATTATTTAAGAACCTATCATTATAATGAAAAAAAAACTGTCAGTTTTATATAAAATATGTCAAAATAGCGATTACTAAATTCAAATTTTTTAAAACGTCAATATATTTAATAAAAAATTAGTTAAAATAATTAACTTCATGGTTTACAAAACTTGGGAGATTAAATTAAACTAAAATTTTGAAAACAAACTAATTTCAATGAAAAAAATATATTTAATTCATTTTTTAATTACATTCATTATTTTTATTGTAAAAAAATAGAATATGCAAAAACTCGTGTATTTTTTTAATGACAAAGAAACTTAATATAATATCTTATATCTTTAAAAAATTAGTACGTATTTCGAAAATTATTAAATTAAAATTTCAAAAAAAAAACTAATTTTAATTTTTATTAAAAATTAAGAGGTAAAAATATATTTAATTAATCGTCATTTTTTTAAGGTAAAAATTTCCTCACCATATTTGAAAAGCTTGCATTTTTAGTTTGATCAACTTAATTTGTTAAGAACATGCCAACTTTTACACTTAGAAATTGAATAAATTAGAAATTTTAACCTTTTTATTTCATTTTATTTGAAATTTAAATTAATGTGAAAGAAAATATAAAAAAACACATTCAACAAAATTTTTATTTATTTTTCATAATTTTGACATCTTAATTGAACTATAAAATTGAAAATATCCTTTGAGTTATTAGAAGCCCTTTTATCATATTTAATGAATCTTTAATTGTAAAGTCTATGAAAATGTTCATATTAATAGTAGTAATTTTTTTTAATATTATTATTAGTAGTAAAAAATTTATGGATAGAAAATATGATTAATAAGAAAATTTTTGAAAGTTAAACAAAAAGTTATGGTCATTTTAGAGGCATGGGTTCAGACTTTTGAAAAATGTATTTCTACAAAAAATAAAAAAAATTAAATTTAAAAGAACCAAAATTGAAAATATGATAAAACTCCTTTGCGTGGTGACTGACGAAGGAAGAAGAGAAAATAGCTTTAGGTGATTAAAATACTATTTTTAACTAAAATAATAGTAAAAGAAATTCAAACAGGAGCAGTGGCCTATAAAGAAGTAGAGAAAAATCTATGAAAAAGAAAGATGAGGATGATTTCACAGTAGGAAGAATTTTAGAGCGGAGATTTTGGAAGTTTTTCAAGAATAATCTCTGATCAAGAAATTTTTTTTAAGTTTTTATATTATGAATTAATATTGTTGTATAACTATTCATGTCTAGAAATTATGTGTGAATACTGTTAATGAAAAATCTATATGCTTGTTGTATGATTATTCATATTTGAATTTCTATGTTAATATTATGTGTTGTTATTTTGAATATGGTAAGTAAGAAATTTATTAAAAACAAGTTAAGGAACACTTTGACTAGGAAAGACTTTATACTTAATTCTTATCAAACAAATTATGTACTGTTAAGTTATTTTGTATATATTCAATTGGTATGAATTTTGTGATGAATGTATTCTATTATGTTGGATATGAATTTATGCATTTGAACATGGTATAAGTATTGCAGAGAGATTTTGTAGTGGCATGGTATGAGTTGATGAATATGGACATGATATGAATCTCGTGGAGAGATTCTATAATGGCATGGTATTTACACAATGATGTTGACAGTCCTATTGTTGGTTGTCATCCTGATACTTTAATAACTCTCCTGTCTGAAGTAGAGAAGGATGAGTTATGTGGTGAAAGGGACAAAAAATCATAGTCTATGTGCCGGTTTTGGACATAAGCGTTAACGACTAACCTTGTGAATGACATGTTGTATTGTATTTGGCCATGATTTTGTTGTATGAGGAGTGAGGGCCATCACAAGTGACTTCTATGTGATATGACTTATCATGCCTTTTTAAGTTTGGATAATAGAATGAGTGGAGCTAACTAGATAAAAGTAACGAGGGTGCACACCTATAACTTTATCAGAGATGATTTTTTTTTTTAATTTTGAAAGTTTGGGGAAGGAAGAGTTATGGTCTGAGTTTAACTTTCTATAATGTTCCTTGTTTTTTTTTGCTTTTGTGATAGTATTGTGTACTCTATACTGCTAGAGGGATGCTAATATTTTTTTTATGAATAAATGACTACTAGCTGTATACAAATCTAGTGGTTGCATGTGAGATGTAGGATGTTTGGTTATTCTAGGCTTGCAGTTGAGTTATATTAGTAGTGATGGAAATGAAAATTTGGAGATGGGCCGGTGTTAATGATGATGCTTAGGCATTCTGTGATGCACTACTTCTTGTATGTTATGTTAATTTTTCTTTCACATAATGGTTGTACTTTTCAAATGTTTTACTTTTTGTTTTTAGCTTATTTTCACTTTTTGGTAATAAATTGGATTATTTGATATATATTTGTTTTAATTTTTGCATTTTTAATTTATATAATTTTTGGTTGATTTTAGTTTTGTTGGATTACATTATTTCAGGGCTTTAATTTGGATATATACTTTGGAGTTGAATTCCCCTTTTATTTTATATTAGAAATTAAGACAGATTTAAAAAAAATTGTAAAGAAAGCCCGACAAAATAATTTATTTTCATTTTTAGCTTAACTTTTGTAATCGGACTTAAAAATTATATTATAGATCATATGAGATCCGCTTTAACTTCATATTTAAGAGGTTATATAAAACCTCTAATGTGCTAAAAACTATATACGGAAATCATTTGTAAAACTTTAGAGTTTTAATTTTTTTTTCTTTTATTCTTCTTTTAGTTTTTTTTTTTTGCCTTTTCGTTCTTTTTACTACTACCACATTTTTTCAGTTATCAAAGGAATTAACTCACACGATAAATATCAAGTTAAAATCAAAATATTTTCAATTTGTTTTGTTCCTGAATTTGTGATTAAATTGTTTACATTTTCAGTAATTTCTTTATTGATCTTGCAATTTAAATTTCTTGCTTTTTACTGTTCTTACTTTTTAATGTTCTTGTTCTTTAATAATTGCACTTTAATTTTATACAATTTTTGTCTTCTAGAAATTTCATATTTCAGCTCTTGAATGCATTTGATTTCTTGATTTCAGATTCAATTTATTTTTTTTTGTTCTTAATCCATTAAACTCTCAAATTAATTTATAATGAAAGAATACAAAGATTAAATACTAGTGTCCATTGATATTTAGTATCTGTTATGTTTTATAAAATTAAAAAAACTTACTTTTATTTGAAATCATTTACTAGAGTCAATTTATTAAAGAAAAAAAAATAACGTCAATATAATTAGCCTTAAAAAATTTATATTTACAAATAAAAAAATATAAGTTTCTTTCAGGATAATTGTATGTTAACATTAATTGTTTGTATAATAAACAAACATCACAATTATTAAAAATTAAAAACTTACTTAATCATTAACAAAATTCAAACAAAATTAATGAAATATGTTAATACTATCTATAGTGAACCAATATCAATCATTTATCCTAAATATTTTATTTATATATATGTGAAAAATCTAACCCATCCTTTTCAATCCTCCATTTCCCATTCCTTCTCATACACAAGATCTCCAATTCTACATGGGGTTGGATTTGAATTTCAAAGTAATAGAATCTAAGATTTTGCAAAGTTATATTATGTAACATTTCAAATTTTATAATGTAATATTTTTCAAGTATAACATATCAAATTATATCATTTTTAAGTTACTTAAATGTTTTGTTATTTTCTTAAAATAATATAAGACCTACTACTAAAAAAGAAAGTTTTACAAAAAAAAAAAAACTCATAAAAGGTGCTTATCTAATTTTAGTGTATCTTATTCTTCAACCAATACTCAAAAAATCCAAAAATATCATTACTCACTGCATTTCTATTTTTTCTTTATATTTTTTTACCAATATAATATAATTTTCTTATAAATTATTCAATAAATCGTTTGAAAATTGTTTATTAAGTCTTTAAATATTTTTCAACTATATAAAAAAAAACTTATTTAAAATCATTACTTTGCACCTTTCAACATTGGTTTAAAACGGATGTAGTTGACAGTTATACATTATAATGGTAATGATAACTAATGTTGAAAGTATGAACTTAAAATATTTGTTAATGTAAAACCAATTTTGAAAGTGTAATCCAAATATAAAAGCTACTTTGGGCCAATACATTTTTTTTCATAACATAGTTAAATTAAACAAGGGTTTTACTTCTTACATCTTATGGAGGGCTTTTACTTCCTGCACCCCTTTATTACTAGATGCTTTGAATTGTGTAATGTGGACCACATAATTGTTTCATCTAATTTCTGTTTGAATGACTATTATTTTTTTTTTCTTTCGAAATAAACTATGGTTGTTTTATGTGAATAGTCTTTTTAGTTTCTATTTTATGCACAATATAAACAGGAAAATGAGTTGGGTTATGAATATGGCACTCTTCTGGTTGTATGTGTGCAGTTGAGGATTGATGACTATAATGATACATTTTAATGACTAATTTTAGTGATAAAAAATATTTAATGACTATAATGATAAATTTATAAACTAAAAAATATTTATAATTAAAATAGTTTTAAAAAATTATAATTACTATGTAAATTTATAATTAAAATATTTTTTTTATTATAAATTAGTTTCTAAATTAATTATTAAAGTTTTGATTATCAAAAGAATTAATCTTTAATTGAAAAATTAATTTTTAATTTAATCTCTAAATATATTTTTAGTTATTAAAATTGATTATTATTTAAAAAATTTCTTATAGTGAAATAATTAATAATCACAATTATGCTAAATTAAACTTGCATCTAAAATTTTGTTCTTAAATCAATCATAGATCAATTATCATACGACTCTTTGATTGTATTATAGTGTGTTCTAAATGAGTTACAAGATCTTATTTTCTCTAAAAGATATCACTTTATCATAAATTTGAGGATTGTTGAGACAAAATTTTTAAAATGTTATAATTGTATTTCTTTCAAGAATATTGCTCCCTCCATCACCACCAAATGTTCCCTACACCTCTCCATATCTTTTTTGTCCCTTCAATAATATTTTTTTACCGTAGTAAATTTTCACCCACATCCACCTACTTCATTAACGTACTATTAATGGTTCTCTTATAAGAATGCACCTCCACACACACAACCACATTACCCGTCGAATGACCACTGCACCACGAAAGCCACTGCACTATGAACCAAAACAAAAATGGAGAAGAAGTGCAAACGGATATGGAGAAGGAGAGAAAGTGAGAGTCGGGGGATGAGAAGAAACAGATTTGGAAGTGAGAGTAGGGGATGAGAAACAAACGGATCTGAAAACTAAAACAGAGAGTGGGAGACTTGGGGTGGTGGGGATTTAGGGTTTCAGAAAAAAAAAGAGTAAATAAATAAAGTTAATTAAATAAAGAGTAGGAGACTAATTTCTTAGCAGTGGTAGTGGTGACGCTATCTGCTGTGTTTATAATAAACAAAAGGTTAAGAAAATAATGGTTACAGAGAAAATCAAAATAAATAAATTCTGAAACCACTACCATAATTGAACATAAATAAATGTCTCAAATAGGCAAAATCAAGCTTGGAGCATAGTGACACGAGAAGATGAGACTGAAAACTTTGTTGTAGTAACCTTCAGTACGTTCTACCTTATTCTCCTTCAAATTAAAGATAATGATATTATAAGCCCCAATCTCTGAATATGCGAGAAACAGAAGATCACCCCACATGCACAAAATCCGCAGGAAATCGTAATAAGGAGAGATATTCAGAATTTCATAACTTACACTCACCAACCGACTCCAAGATCTTTCCTCTCGAACGTCCTTCAATGTCAATACAACAAAGACTGTCATCCGTTCATCAAAAGAAACACAGAGACAACCATTCAAAACTCACATAGAAGTAAAATCAGAAGCTTTAGTTTCAGGCACCAACAAATATCTGCAACTATCGTTCTTTAGATCGTACAAAAATATTTGTGGCTCCTCAAATTTCGATTCTTCAAAAGAATATCCTATCCAGTTAACAGTACCATTCAGAGAGTATCCATTATTTTCAAAAGTGAGAAAAGCTGGAGAGGTCGTTATAGTACGTCTCCAGCATACGTCACCCATGCAGTAAACCCACACACTCGTTCGTTGTGTACTGCAATCCAAAACCATTGCCACCACCTTGTAACTGTCCCTCCGATCATCGTACCCAAACCCAAAATTTATATCATATTGAACACCAATGCCATAATTAAGACGCAAGCTTGGTGAAGGTCTGGAGCAAATCTTGGTGGCGGGGTTCCAAAAGCAGACCCAGTGCTCTTCACACTCATTTGTTGAAAGAGAGTGATGTAGAGAAAGCAAACCATTGCAAGAACCGAATAAATATTTATAGGGTTTGGGACATCGCAAGATACGACCACAAGAAGATGGTGCAGGCTTTTGGATTAAACAAGGTAAAGAGCGTAAACGAGCCATGAAACATTGACTCTTGTATCTCTGTCTGGCCAGTAAGAGGATTTGTGGGTTTCTGGAAGACCTTTCAAGGTGCAATTTCACCAAGTAAGGATCGGATATAAGAAATTTCCATGTCTTTGAAAAGCACCTGAATCGCACGAGACTCGTCACAGGAAGCCATGACACAATTTCCAGTATGATTTCATGAGGGAGTATTCCAGCAGAAGAAATCGTCATCGGTCTTTCTTTCAAAATCATGTGAGATCGGCTGTGGCAACCCCAACATATAAGAATAGATACCATGCTTGAATCTGTTCCTCTGAAATGCTTGAATTAAAGTTTATTTTAATTTTTTATTATAATATCTTTTTTAATTATTTTTTTTATAATTTAATATTTTAAAATATATTTGGTTGTTATAAATATTTAAAACTATTTAAGAAACTATAACTATAATGAAAAAATTAAAAGAGAAAAAAAATCTGTCAGTTTTATATAAAAGACTCAAAATATATTTGGTTGTTTTAAATATTTAAAACTATTTAAGAAACTATAATTATAAGGCAAAAAAAAAGATAAAAAAATCTGCCAGTTTAATATAAAATATTCAAAATATATTTGATTTTTACAAATATTTAAAACTATTTAAGAAACTATCATTATAATGAAAAAATAAAAAAGAAAAAAAAATTGTCAGTTTTATATAAAAATATGTCAAAATAGCGATTACTAAATTCAAATTTTTTAAAACGTCAATAAATTTAATAAAAATTTAGTTAAAATAATTAACTTCATGGTTTACAAAAATTTTGAGATTAAATTAAATTAAATTTTGAAAAAAACTAATTTCAATTTTTATTAAAAGTTGAGAGACAAAAATATATTTAACTCATTTTTTTAATTATATTCATTATTTTAATTGTAAAAAAATAAAATATTCAAAAACTCATGTATTATTTTTAATGTAAAAGAAATTTAATATAATATCTTATATCTTTAAAAAATGGGTATGTATTTTTCCAACTTCTTTATTCTCTTATAAACTAACTAATTTATATGATAACTTGAAAGCTAAAACTTTAAACATTTAAAATAATATATCATGTTTAAAAGGAAAAAATATAAAATAAATAAATTATATAAATAAATATGTATTAAAAAATATTAAATTTAAAATTAATATACATGATAATTAAATTTTAAATTACTTAAATAAAAGTGTATGCATACGTAACATCGTCACATTTTTTTTTTAAAACATCACTCCTTCTCGTGTGTAATCGACATTAATACAATAATATTTGTGTGTTTATTTAATAATTAAGACGTTAATATTTCAAACATTTTTTTAAGGTTAAAAAAATTATTGCTATAGAAAAGGTAACGAAGAATTCCTCAAAACCCGTAGTCAAAGCGAAAATGCGTGACTTAGTATTAATGATAATCGTCATTTTCTTTTTAAGGTAAAAATATAGTCACCATAATTGAAAAGCTTACATCTTCCTTTTTTTTTTTTAGTTTGCTCAACTTAATTTACTAGTTAAGAACATGCCAACTTTTACACTTAGAAATTGAATAAATTAGAAATTTTAACCTTTTTATTTCATTTTATTTGAAATTTAATTAATGTAAAAAAAAAACTAATTAACACATTCAACAAAAAAGTTTTTTTTTCATAATTTTGACATCTAATTATACTATAAAATTGGAAATATATCCTTTAGGTTATTAGAAGCCCTTTTATCATATTTAATGAATCTTTAATCTCGTTTTATATTACTATAAAAAGAATTTATACGAAAAGATTTTATGCCTAAATTACTGAATATATCAACTCACCCACTCTTCTTAACCATACACCTGGTAGAGATAAATTCTACATTAGTGGAGTTTTAGAAAATTACTGAAAATTTGAGTCAAAGTTTTCAATTGTGGAAAAATTTTATTTATAAAGAAAATTCTTAAATAATAACTAATTTTATTGATAAAAAATAATTAATGACTATAATGATAAATTTATAAACTAAAAATTATTAATAATTAAAATAGTTTCAAAATATTATAATAACTATTTAAATTTATAGTTAAAGTAGTTTTTATTATAAATTAGTTTCTAATTAATTATTATCATTAATTATTAAAATTTTGATTATCAAAAGAATTAATCTTTAATTGAAAAATTAATTTTTAAGTTAATCTCTAAAGATATTTTTAGTTATTAAAATTGATTATTATTTAAGAATTTTCTTATAGTGAAATAATAATCACAATTATTCTGAGGGCTTTGACTGTATTGTAGTGTGTTCTAAATGAGTTACAATCAACTTTTGAAGATTGTTGAGACAAAATTATTAAAATGTTATAATTGTATTTCTTGAAATCGGTCAACTTTGCTTGAAGACTCTGTTGCACACTCATTTTCTTTTCCCTAACTTTGTTCTTGCTGTAGTTTCATACAATTTATGATTTAAGATAAGAGATAATTTGAATTTTTTTTTCTTTCAAATTTTTTAATTTTCTTTAAGAATAAAATTATAGTAGAACTTTAATCTCCAAAATAGATAACACTGATAAATTTTAACAATATATTATCTTAACGGATTGGTGTTGAAACATATTGTCAAACAAAATTTTTTAAAAAAATAATACAATGATGATTGACCATATCAACATATTTATTTAAGGTTGAAATACATTTTTAAATAATATCATCTTAAACATAATATCCATAACATAACATTTTTGTTATAAGGACATCAAAAGATAGAGGAATAAATACGTAAAAAGAATAAGGCAAGTATCTGCATCAAAAGATGAAGATATTAAGGACAAAGTTAAGAAAATAAGCGTTACATATATAGGAAATTAAAATAAAGTCAACATAGTGGAAATTAAAAAATGATTTAGAATTCAAGAAATGCAATAAGAAAGACATCGATTAGATAAAATCAAAAGATAAATTACATATCTGGTTTCTCAAGCACTTTCACTTTAATAATCTTCATTATCAACTTCACCATTCTACTTTCACTCCTTTTCTTCTCCATTTACACAAATAAGACAGAAACACCATGACAATTTTGAACCTTGGATTAGAAAATTCTAGCTCACTGGAAACAATTTTGACAATGTACATAAGTTTAATTTTTTTCAGCCAAAATCAATGCAGAAACGAAATTTTATTAATAGTGAAACAATCATGGAACAAATCAAACTAAGGAAATACCAAAATTATGTCCATACCTTTGAAAAAGTTCTGAAACCACTACCTTAATTTAACATAAATAAATGTCTCAAATAGGCAAAATCAAGCTTGGAACATAGTGACACGAGAAGATGTAATAGAGAAATTTCTTGTAGTAAGTTTGAGTACGTTCTACTTTATTCTCCTTCAAATTAGAGATAATGATATTGGAAGCACCCCCATTTGAATATGCGACAAACAGAAGATCACCCCACATGCACAAATTCCGCACCTTATAGTAATAAGGAGAGATATTCAGAGTTTCATAACTTACACTCACCAATCGACTCCAAGATCTTTCGTCTCGAACGTCCTTCAATGCCAATACAACAAAGACTGTCTTCCCTTTCTCTAAAGAAACACAAAGACAACCATTGAAAACTCCCATAGAAAGAAAAGCAAAATCTATGGGGACGAATTCAGGCACCGACAAACATCTGAAAGTATCGTTATTTAGATCATAGGAAAACACCAATGCCATAATTAAGACGCAAGCTTGGTGAAGGTCTGGAGCAAATCTTGGTGGCGGGGTTCCAAAAGCAGACCCAGTGCTCTTCACACTCATTTGTTGAAAGAGAGTGATGTAGAGAAAGCAAACCATTGCAAGAACCGAATAAATATTTATAGGGTTTGGGACATCGCAAGATACGACCACAAGAAGATGGTGCAGGCTTTTGGATTAAACAAGGTAAAGAGCGTAAACGAGCCATGAAACATTGACTCTTGTATCTCTGTCTGGCCAGTAAGAGGATTTGTGGGTTTCTGGAAGACCTTTCAAGGTGCAATTTCACCAAGTAAGGATCGGATATAAGAAATTTCCATGTCTTTGAAAAGCACCTGAATCGCACGAGACTCGTCACAGGAAGCCATGACACAATTTCCAGTATGATTTCATGAGGGAGTATTCCAGCAGAAGAAATCGTCATCGGTCTTCCTTTCAAAATCATGTGAGATCGGCTGTGGCAACCCCAACATATAAGAATAGATACCATGTGTAACATCCCGATTATATAATAACAAATATTACATAATAAAGATGTCATCATTACAATATAGAGAACAGTCAGAATATGACGTGTAATTTAATTGTTAAATTACAATCATCCAAATTAAATGAGTGAAAATTTTAATCCTTGAACAGCTAACAAGGATTGATCACTTACAAGTGATCAATCAGGAAACTTCTAAGAAGACTACTCTGCAACATCAGCAACCTCCAGCTCCTACTCCAAGGGAAACTCTTCGACGCCATCTGCTCCCATCCAAGTGGATGATCATCGCCGAATAACATAATCCAAATTGGCACACAACACAAACAATGCAAGGGTGAGCTAGATATAAAAAGCATGTTATCTCCTAGCACAATTAATTCATGTCCTCATAGATTTAAATACAGAATTATTTATGCATGCTTATTAAACCACAATCCACATATTCATATGACTCATCCGGATTTTGTATAATTGTCGGACTATTGGTCGTCTCTACACCTGCTAGTTCAGCTGGTCTTTCTCCAACACTAGCAATATAAGTCCCCCAAGCTGCCTATGTCTAAATTCAAAGATCATAGACGAGGACCTCCCTCTACTCTCACCACTCACATTGTTCTCCTCTACTTGAGTGTGAACAATGCTTTGAGTTTAGGGATAGACAACCATTTCAAAGCCCCTACAATTATACAGACACAACCACAATATTTCACATAACCACTTTCATCCATCTCTCCCTGAGATTTCTGAATCATACTCACGTTCATCATTCCCATCATATAATCACAGTAACTTATCGTATTTCATACATTCTCATATTTTCTCATAGGTCACATCACCACATGTATTCCATCACTTTGAATCACATATCCTTTCACTGTAATGCCCACATGATAATGCATACATACACCCTTAAAGCAACATAGAAAAATCAATTAAAATAGTATACTGGCATGAATAAAAAAAATCAATCAAACACATAATGAGCAAACCACAGACACCTTGACTTACACAGACCGAATGTTATAAGCTCTAGAAGAACACTAGTACATCACGAGTACTACAGAGATCACGATTTGGATGTTGAGGAAACATTTAGATATTTGTGAGGAAAGCACCTGACAAGGCATTGCCTCGCTCCTACGTATCTCCATTTTCGGTAGAGAATCAAGGCTTACGTAGTTCTGTCGCAGGTTCCTTGATGAGAATTTGATATATATGGAATTTTCTGAATATTTCATATTTTTATATTATTTATTTATTTTATATTTTTCACTCTTGTTTTCTAAAAAAAAACAAAGAGAACCAGGCTTCTATTTCTATTTTACTGAACATAAGATACGGGCCCCAAACATTCTTTTTTTTTTCCTTGGGCTGAGTCCCAAATTTGCTTCAGCAAGCCCTCTTCATTAGAGGATTCATCACGTTGGCAGAAACAGAGAAAGTTACTCCCATTCACTCCCTCAACGGTCACGGGAGAGATATTCTCCTCCAACCCCAAGCTCTGGCGGCGACGGCAGCAGAGGGCATCGCGGTTGCGGAACAGTGGTGACAGCGGATTGGAGGTGGTTCCCGGTGGAGGATTGATGGCGAGTTCACGGGTCCGACCGCGAGGAGGCGCGGTGTGAGGACCTTAAAAAAAAAAAAAAAAAAAAAAAAAAAAAAAAACGTTCGTCCACGTGGCGGCAGGAGAGCGCGCCACGTCAGCAGTCTGCGTGGCCGACAACAGTGCCCGACAGCCACTGACGGACGCCAGCTGCTGCACGACCACGTGAGTCAGCCGCTTCAGTGGAGCGCCGCCTGCCAGCCTGTGAACGTGCTTCTGGTGTAGTGGAGTACACGTGGCGAACGCACAGTGGATGTTCGGTAGTGGAGGACGGCCTGTCGGCCAACTGAACGAGCGTCCGCGATGGTGGAAGACGCGTGGCAACAGTACAGTGGTCGACCGTCCAGAGTGGGTTGGTGTAGTGCGTCCGGACGAGTGCGCACTGGCATAGTGGAGACGTGCGTTCGGCTGAGTGGAGCACTCACCTCCTAAATTAATTCTGATAGATCTCTCTCTTCACCCTCTTTCCTTCAGTTTCTCAGATTCAATTTTCTCCTCCTTCTCTCTTCACTTTCTGCACCCTTCTCTCTCTAAGAAACCACCACTGCACCTCCTCCATTCTACACTCCGGCAAGGTTCAAGGACGTTCGGCGTCAAGGATCACCAGAAAAGACGTTCGGTTGGCTGAACCGGTAAGTCCGCTCCTTCCTCTCTGACGTTCGTCCTTCTCGTATGCAAACTCAATTCTGAATGTGCGTTCGTTATTTCTTAGAGTAGAGCGGTTCTGAGTTTGGTCTTGTGGCTCGTCAGAACAGTGGATTAACGAACGCTGGGTAGTAGAATTTGAGTAGAGAATCTGTGAACGTTCGTCATTTCCGGGTAAGGGAAGCTTACTTAATTTAACTGTTTTGATGTATGTATGTGTGTGAACGTTCGTTATTTTATAAGAAATGCATGATGGATGATATGAATGATGATATTAACGTTCGTTATTTCACTGTATGATGTTGATGTGGTTGATAGCATGAACGTTCGTTATTTATGGGATGAAAATGATATATGACTAAGTTACGTATGATGCATGAGATGTTGGATAAAATGAGATATATGAAATCTGAGATTTTGAGTTGATATGAACGAATGAAATTATGTGATTTTGATGAGAAATGAACTTCCCATGAAATACTGTACGTTCGTCCTGAACGGTCCTTGACCGTTCGGTTTTTCCTTGTTGAGGACGAGCGTCCTCGCGTCTAAAAACTATGCTTGAGCGTTCGGCCAAGCACTGTTTGTGTCTTAGTATTCTTTGGCAAATTCCATGTTTTTATTCCCATTGATAATATGCGTTCGGTTTTTCCCTTAGTAATATGGTTGAGATGTTGATTCTGCTATTTGGCTAAATCCTTGGTTGAGGACGAGCGTCCTCACCTTAGAATACTCTGTTTGAACGTTCGGTTTGGCGCTGTAGAAATCTTGTACGTTTGATAAACTTCTCTCTTTTTGTACTTACATATATATATAACCATGCATATTTCCGTTCGTATTATTTCTCCAAAATTCTCTAAGTTGATTTTCAAAGACTTATCAATCTGAGTTACTGAACGTGTGGTCATACACCTGACGTTCGCCCAGAATAGCGTTCGGTCTTACACCGGACGATCGTACTGGAAGGCGTTCGGTCTTACACTGAACGTGCGTCCTAAATTAGGCTCGTTCTTATAACGAGCGCTCGCTCAAGTGAGGCTCGACCTTATGTTGAGCTTTCGTCCAGAATGACGCTCGGTATTATTTTGAGCGCTCGTTCTTCTTCCTGCCAAATAGCGTTCGTCCAATGAACAGTACCAGATTTAGAAATTTTTGAACTTAAGCCGTTCGTTCTTTGATTCGAACGAGCGTCCTTTTTGGTCTCATTTACAGCGTTCGTCCTCGGTCTTTGGGGACAGAACGTCCGGTCTTGGTGATCTTCTTATGGATGGTGGAAATGATTATGTATTAATGAATAGTTCATGATGAACAGTAAATGATGAATAGTAAAATGACAAATACTAAATGATGAAGATTACATGAGATGATTGGAAATATTGTGACTTTTGAACGAGCGTTCCGGGGAGGAACGACTCAAGACTTGATTATTGAGATTTGTAAAGTATGAATGTGGTAAGCTTAGCCGGTCGTTCATCCTGATATTCCGTGAGTACTCGTCCTCACGTAGAGGCAGTACGTCATGTGTGGGAATGGCAGGAGGTCCTAGTCCTGATGATTTTGGACAGATAGGATTAACCTCGGGTGGCAGCTGATGAGAGTTCCAGTTACTACATCACCCGGGTGCACGAACACCGAAGCTACACAGAGTTCATACAGTCCGGACAGTCAGTCGTGTCGAGTTTATTTAGTGAATACGCTAAAGTGGTTTGTTATGTAATGAATGTGTATGTTGAGATATGCATGTATGTTGAATTATATACCTGAAATTGCGTGTTGATGCATGAGTTAAATTACGTAAGCTTACCCTTTCGTTTTCCTTGTGTTGTCTACTGTATTTGTACGTCCGTCTTGTCTTTGCAATGATCATCCGTGTGGATGTGAGCAGAGGGAGATCAGCGTTTGGAAGAAGCATTGAATGAAGAGAGCCTGGTTGATGTCGAAGTGAAGATCGAGCAGTGAGACCGCTCGGCCTGTTTTGTTCTCTGTTGAACTGAGTAGTCGTTCGATAACCTATTGTTTTCATTTAATTTTAATTTGACCGTTCGGTATTTGTCTTGTAAACCGTTCGGTCAGCTTTTCTTGTACGTTCGGTTTGAATTATAACTTTTGGATGGACGGGCGGACTTTTGCGCTTGTCCTTGTTCGTTGAATTGTACTCAAGGACCTTTGTCCTTGGATGTTCGTTTATTTTCCGAAGTCTTTAATTTTTGTTTTAGCAGAAAAACTGTTTGAATTATTATTAAATGTGATTTTCTAAAATTATAGTTTTAACTGTATTTTTGGGATGTCACAACTTGTATTTAGAATTTTCTACACAATGCATATATTCATTTTTGTTTTCTTTTATAAAATTAAGTATAAATGTAATGTTATCATAATTGAATTGTCTTATTGACATTTCTAACTTTTAATATTTTTATAAGTTTGGTAAAATACTTAACTTACTTCAAAGTTCATTCAAGTTTAATTTTTTTTCATTAGTTATTAGTCAAATAAAAATAAATAAAAAACTTATTTGTGTTTTATTTGTATTAAATGATATTTTCGATTACTGTCCTATACGAAATTTATAAAAGGACAACTCTAAATTATATTAATTTTTAATTTCACAATTCAAGAAACCCATAACAAAAGACAAACAAAAATTATTGTTTATTAGCAAAAATTTAAATGTATTAAAAATTAATAATCATGTGTGATGTGATGAATTAAATTTTGAGTGTTCATTGTATATTCACCTAGGTCTCATAAGATTGTTTCAAAGAGATATATGTAGAAAAACATTATTAATTATTTATAAAAATATAACCATTTTGATTGTTGTATCTTGAATCTTAAAAAGGCTTTGTGAAACGTGATGAACATATTGTTTTGGAAATAAAACAACTTTTTTTTTTCATAAAAAATGTGAAAGATACAAAGAAACCCACTTTTAAATTGAAAGGGAAATTCAATTAAGACGTGGCATAGTACTTAATGTCCAAAACCCTTCATTCTATAATTTTCATTAGGTTGACAATCCCACACATACTTTTGCACCACTAAATTGGAAAGTTGAATTAAAATTCATAAATCACAATTAAAGTTCATAAATCGCAATCATTTTATATTTTAATCGTTTTTATTTTAAAGTATTTATTATTATTTTAGTATATCAATAAAGACAAATTAGATATTTTTTTCTTTCTACATTTTAAATTGATTTTTAAAGACAAAATATGATATCTAAACTTCAAAAGACAATATATTAGATACACAAATTGACTCAATGACTTTGAAATCTAACTAATTAATATTTTATATTAGTTAAATTATATCTAAAACTTAATTGATTATAATTTTCTTAAAATATTTAAGTTAGGAAAAATTTCTGAAGTATTTATTTATAAATTATTACTCACAATATTTTATAAATAAACAAAATTACCTTTCTCAGTTTCTACATGTATGAATAATATTAATATAGAAACGTACAGAAGATTAATTAAAATAATATTTTTGTTTATTATACAATTCCACCTTGTTTAAGGTGAACTCGATTGTAGTATTTAGGAGGTGAAATTAACTATATGTTCTTCACATGATGAGTTGGAGTGAAGTTTTCTTTGAATTTATGTGTCATGTTGAGCTAAATATATTGATGTTAAATTGTTTTTTTTATTGAATATTACTAAAAAATGCTTAAAATAGGAAATACACTAAAAATGGAGTTGCATTTTGACCTTATTGCACTTAGGCGGTGGCACAAACTTCGGTCAACACACGAGTTAAACTGAATTTGCCTTTGACTTGAAGTAATTTGAACAATTCTCAAAATTTATCAAAAATAAGCAAAATCAGTTTTTGTTATTTCACTTTTTAGCACACAAATCGTTCAAAAGAGGAAACAGAGTATTGAAAAAGGTAGCATTTTTATAGGTTTAAAAAAATACCAATGTTTCATCATTGTTTTCTTTCTCGTTGGTGATCTTTTACAGAGCAAATTTCAGATTCCATTTTAAGGTTTTCACCAACCTACCCACCAACCAGCCATTCTCAAGTTTCTTAATGCTCCCACTGATTCCTGTTCTTTATTGTTGAATTTCTTATCACACTTTGGTAATCTCATCGTTTGTTTTATTTCGGCCGAGACCAAAAAATAATGCAAAAAAATTGAACCTTTCAATTCTCTTTCTGTCTCTCTCTGTTTCTCTCTCTTTGGATTCTGTAACAAACCAAGGCAGTGAGAAGACACGCAACCCGAATCAGAAACAACAGGAGAGAAGAAAAAAAAACTTGCTTGCACGTTCTGTTCCCAGTGGTCCCATCTCCTTTCTTCTTCATCTTCTTATTCACTTTCTTTTTATTCCCTTTTTCTCTTTCTCTTTTCTTGTTCAGAGCAACCCTTTGTTTCTCAGAAAACAACAAGGTATGCTTGTTCTCCTACACCTGCCTAATAAAAATTCATCATCTTGGTCGTGTTTGTTATCCTCTAAATGCAAATGGGTCTGTTGGAAAATTTGATCTTTGGTGGATTGAAATGGGATTTCTGAACCTCCCCTGATTCGGTTTTTTTTTCTGTTGTATTGGATTGGTTTTCGTCTGGGTGCCTTTTTATATTGATTTTTAATTTTTATACAAAGAAAATTGATTTTCATCTCGTGATTCCAAAATACGGTTTCAAGATGATCGTTGATGGTGGTGGTGTGTGAAAGAAGTTTTCTTCACCATTAAGTTTTTCAATGTGTTTTTTATGATGTTTGGTTGTGACTTTTGCTGAACAAAATAAATATCTGGTGATGGTTTTGCTTTTGGATGAATATTCTGCTGCGTTTGATTTTGATTGAATTATTATGTGATTCTCAGCACCCGGGTGAATTTGGTTGCATTTGTAATTCTTCATTGATTTGCTTAGATGATTGGTTGCTCGGTTAATGTGCTTGCTTGATGAGTGTCTTCTTTTTATAAAGGATCAGTTAATGGCAGAGCTTACTGTTTCTCAATTATTACAAGTAGTCTTAGATTACCTATGTTTACAAGACATGAAAATGTGTTTCATTGAAGTTTGCTTGAGAAACAGTAGTTTGCCTGCTGGGGTATCATGATTTTTCTTTTTGGTTGTTTGATGACTTCTTTTCCTTTCTCTGTTTGTTGCTGTCTGGTTGGTTCCTGTTACATTAATAGTTTCATACATTTTATTTTACAGTGATAAAAGAGAGTGTATTGTTGTGGATCGAATGAAGAAAATCAGATTTGAAACAGTATAAAAGTTTTTTCTTTTGTGCATTTCCATTTGATGACACGGATTATAAGTTTGAATTCAAACGAGATCAGTAATTTGTGTTTTGGAAAGAATTTCTCTAAACTGAGATCGGTTTTAAAAAGCAAATTCTTTCTCTCTACAACTTTGAACAAGCATTTTCGTTCCTTTCTACCATAAGTGGTTTGTTCTTGTTTCTGAACTTAGCTATACTGAAATGTTGAATGTGCTTTTGTTTTGTATTTGCAGTTTGAATCCACCATTGCTTAACATTCTGTTCTATATGTATAAGCTGTATTTAACATTGGTTTTCTTTTTTGTTTTGTTTCAGGATTGTTGTCTGAATCTTGTTTTGCTCATTAGCTCATCTCATCTCCAAGATGGCCAATGAAAGTGGAGAATTACCAGCGACCCCAGAAGTGACTAACTCACCCGTGGTTGAAAAAAGAAGGCATTTACCTGACAAAGCTAGTTCTGGAAGCAGTGTTGAAAAAGTTGTTCCTAATTATCTCAGAGCTTCAACCGGTTCTTGTCATGATTTTTGCAAATATGGGAAGAAACATGAACAAGAAATGAAGGAAAGACGCTCTATACCTTATAGAGCTAGGAGAAAACAGCTTCATCAAAGTTTAGAAGGTGGTGTTGGTGGGATAACAGCGATATCAGTTGCTAGGCTCAGTGCATCTGTAGATTCCAAGCTGACAAAGGTGTCAACAAGAAAACTGAAAGAATCAGTTGATTCTAAGATGATTTCTGATACATCAGCCACTTCTAAGGAGAAGCTGATAACAAAGTCATTTGACAGCCCAAAGGAATCAGGAAACGAAGTTATTGTGAACCAGAGAAAATTGTGGTTGGCCAAGGTTAAACCATCAGTAGTGAGGTCCCTTACATCTCCTTCAACAAAACAAGAAATTTCTTCAATGAAGGAGGTCCAATCTCCATCAAAGTCTGCTTCCAAAAAGGTTGGAACTCCATCAAAATCAACATCTAGGAAAGTGGATTCTCCATCAAAACCAACTTCTAGGAAAGTGGAAGCTCCATCAAAATCAACTTCCAAGAAGGTGGAAGTTCCATCAGAATCAATGGCCAATAAGATGGACTCTCCATTAAAACCTACTTTCAATGAGATGGGGAATCCATCAAAACCAATCTCCAAGGTCAAAACTTCATCAAAACCATCTTCCTATGCGGTGAAAACTTCACAGTTATCTTCTCTCAAAGGTAAAGAAGCAAAGTCATTTGAAAAACGTGTGCCTTCTTTAAATTTAAGCAGTGCTAGAAAGAAGCGAATATCTTCTATGAATACCTCAGATGGCAACGATGGCCAAATACATAATAAGATCAAGTTGGAAAAGGGGGCCACGTCCTCCAAAGAAGGTTCAAAAAAACTGATTGCACCTCAGAAGGCTTTGTTATCCCCCAGAGCTTCCCTCAGAAGAGTTGCAAGTGTAAATTCAAGAAAGCTGAAGAGCCTGAAAATTGCATCTAACCTTAAGCATCAGCAGACTGCCAAAAGGGTTGAGCACAAGGAAGACGACAACAACGAGGTAGAGGAAAAGACTTTGTATGTCATTAAGATGGAAAGTGAAAACAAACCTTTGCAATCTGATCAGAATGAAAACTATGATGATGAATCATACGTCCCTCAGTTGTTATCACCTAAGTCATCAATATCCTCAATTTCCAAATCCTTTTCCGAAGGAGACCAAGAGGAATCTGAATATACAACTAGTGAATATGAGCAGGATTCTTTCTCAGGAAACCATGAAGTTGAATGCATAGAAAAGGAGAAGACATTGGAAGACGAGAGGAAAAGCAAGAGCACAAAGAATGGGGTGGCATATTCCAAAAACAAGGACAACAAAATGGTAAAATTGAAGTTCAGAAGGGGAAAAGTGGTTGAAAATCAAACTGAAATAAGTAGTCCAAGGAGGATTAAGTTTCGGAGAGCAAAAGGGTTGGGTGGGAGGGTCAATGTTAAGGTTGACACCCGGAAAAGCTTTGAAAGACACGAAACCTGTGCTGACAGCAATGATGTTGCAACTGCTCCAGAGAAGGTTATTTTAAGACATCAAGATATGCAGGACAAGAAAGATGCACAGGGACTATTCAATAATGTAATTGAGGAAACAGCAAGTAAACTAGCCGAAACTCGTAAGAGCAAGGTTAAAGCATTGGTTGGTGCCTTTGAAACTGTGATATCTCTTCAAGAGAAAAAACCTTCTGCAAACACACTCAGCTGACAAAATCTGGAGTAGACATTATCTAGCTTTTTCACTTGTTTTGTAAAGAAATGATAGGAAAATAAACCTTAGCTTTGGGAGTAGTTATTGTGAGGCCTACAAGCTGAAGGTACTGCAGAAAGTAGAGGTAGATTTGCCTTGAATTGTCTTTAGAAACTCTGCATGTAGAGTTTGAAGGGGGTTTTTTGTGTTGTCAAACTTACCTTAACTTGCATCATATACTTTTTGTTTCATTCTGCTTTGGAAATCCATACCT
The DNA here is from genome assembly GCA_034642375.1 of Vigna nakashimae. Taxonomy (NCBI): domain Eukaryota; kingdom Viridiplantae; phylum Streptophyta; class Magnoliopsida; order Fabales; family Fabaceae; genus Vigna; species Vigna nakashimae. The sequence continues at coordinate 45,903,981 of CM067765.1, read as the reverse complement.
GTTGTGAATGATTTGTATCTTCTAATTTTGAATAAAATATCAGACAGTGATGCCAGTGGCTTGTATTTTTAGCCTGGAAAGCTAACTTGCTTTGAACTTGTGAAAATTTCTGTTACTTCTTTGATGTTGTTCATATCAAAGTAAGAGTTGTCAGTATTGTACATTTGTTTTTTGTAAAACAATTATCTCTTAAATCTGCTGTTATCATCTAGTTAACTAATTATTATGTGAATTTGATACATTTTCTGTTCATTCTTGTTTCTTATTAAGTAAATTCTGCTGTCTAATAAATTACCAACATGGAGAAAATATGGTGATTCTGTTTGTGCCTGAATGAAGTTGCTATCATTGTCTTTGTGCACATTGGCATCTTTTTACCATCACTTTGATAATTTTGTTTCCCACAAAAGAAAGTGATTCTCCACCACCTAAAACTGGAAAAAAGTCTATCACCTACGATTCCTGTTGTGTGTATGAGACATTATTCTAACTTAGGAAGCAGCTACGGTGTTGTAAAACAGATCATGGTTGGAATATTATTTTTTTCAGAAAGAGAGCCTCAAATTCAAGGTTATGTCTGAATAATCTTTTCTAAGAAATTTTAGTAGAGAAAATTAAAAAGAAAAGATTAACTTTTTTTTTAAATCTTTATTAAAATGAACTTTAAAAAAAAACATTCTTATAGAAACGCGGTTACAGAAAATAAAATATAGCATTGATATCAACTATCTACTAATTTTTGCTCATTGCTTGAAGATTTAGCTAATCATGTCCATTTTAAAATTGGTTGACTATTGAATCCTAGGTAGGGCTTTCTTTTTTATGTGTTTATGTTCATAGAAACCTTTAGCTTAAATTGTCGGTTAACCCCAAAATAAACTATCTTAAATAATGGATGGCTTGTATATTCATACATACTTTGATATTAAATTATCTAATGGAAAAAAATTGTTTAATAATGGTAAAAATTGATTCTCATCTCTTTGTGTATTCCATATCTCTATTGAACAAGAAGTTTATTTCTAATAACAAATAACCTTTTAGTACTAAGTTTAATTTTTTATTAGCATGATTTCCATGTAATTGACAATTTAGAAAATATATTAATATTTCTTCTTCAAAATTTACTATCTAATTATTGGCTTTTCTATATAAATATTATATAACATTTTACAGTTGTGGAAGTGAAGTTTATAGTTGAAGCTTCATATTGCTTTTGAAGGAAAAAGTGGGGTTTTAGGCAGTGAAATTGTGGAAAAAGGATTGTAAACTGGTTTGAGGCATTTGAGATTTGTTATGAGATGTTTTATGACTTGTTTAAGCATTGAAATTAGGAAATCTGGTGTAAGAGTGTTGGTGGTTGATAGGTAGAGTTTAGATTGATTTAGAACTAGTTTTTGGGGGTTTAGACTAGTGAGAATTTGAATTATGAGTTTTGTTCTTAAATGGTCTTTTTGGAGGATGTTAGTAAGTCATTTGGGACTTGTTGGAGTCTCTAAGTTGTTTAAAAATAAGCTATAAATGGTAGAATTCAATTTGGGTCTTTAAAGTGAGATTTTGGTAAGTTATGGAGTAGAACCTTGTAGTAGTCACTTAAAAATGAGTTGAGGATGGTTTGTATGAAGTTGTCTAAGTTTAATTGATGGTATAATACAATTTAAGAGTGTTAGAAGTTGGAAAAGGTGCATAAAATAGGTCAGAAGTGGTTGAGATGCGCAAATTCTGCAGTTTTGGTGTTGCAGAATTATGCAGTCTCGCTGAGCGAACAAACTTGGTGCACTAAGCGAATGGGCTTTAACTGAGCGAACAGATTTGGTGCGCTGAGCAAGAGGGAGTGAGCAGAACCCACTGTTTCTATTTTCGCACAACGAGTTTGGTGCGTTGAGCGACTAGTCCAGAACCTGTTTTGAGTATTTCTTTCTTTATTTTATGATAACTTTAAGCTATGTTTTGATTTTGAGGATAATGTAGAAATATCTATAGTATTCTATGATGGTTTATTCTTAAAGTTATGTATGTTTTTTATGTATGATAAAAAATGATATATGTTGGTATTCAATGTAAAAGTAAAGTGTCATATGTACATGGTTTCAAAGGTGTTCAAAGTTATGTGTAAAACCCCAGAAAATGGTGTTTTAGAAGTGGTGGTAGTCAAAAAATAGTGAGACTCGATTATTTTAATATTAAACAGTTTTATTATAAATAATTTTGTTATAAACGAGTTTCGTTATTTTAAAATGTACTATCTCTCTAGAAACCACTTTTCTAGAGTTCTCTAACTTCTCTCTAAGAGTTCTTGATCTCAAGTCATCTATTTGACGATCAGGAGGTGCCTAGACGATCACAGCGTCAAGATCTACAACCTCAACCGATCAATTTGTTGTTTAGAGCAAGCAAGTTAGAAACCCATTTCTTTGGTATTTTAGGGTTCTTGATTCGGTAAAGTTTTTCTGTTTTTGCATGGATTAAGCACTCTTTTCTTAAATTCTTGGTTCCTTTGTGATTCTAAAGATGGTCTCCAATCACCAGCCGGTGGTTTGTAGGTTTTCTAGAAGTTCCTTGTGCCGTAAGAAATCTGTGGAGTGTTTAGAGATTTTGGAGCTGTTGAGTCGAGGTAAGAGAAGCTAGATAATTACTTTCAATTGAAGTATGTGGTGTAAGTTTGATAGTATATGAGTATTAAACTGTTTGAATGAAAATGTTGTTTGTTGTTAGTGATAATTGAGTTAATTGGGTAATATTGATGTTTTGTGTGATGATGTATGTTGTACAATTGTTTGAATCTGTGTGTATGCGTGTTTGAGATGTGAAAATTGTGTTGAGGAAGTGTTTGATGCGGATTGTATGGTTGGAAGAAAAAGGGTAATCTTAGTTGTAGGTTAATTGGTTCAAATTGGAGATTTTGATAAGGAAATAGTGAGAAATGGTTGGTGTATTTTTTTGCTGCAGTTGGTCTTAGTTAGGAGTTGTTTTGGATCATAATTAAGTGTCAAAGTAGGAGGAAATCGGTTATAAGAGGCTATGAGGTTGTGTAGACATAGTTTACATTAGTCTAGGACTTATTATAGGAAGTAGAGTAGTGAAAATGAGAATTAGGGGTTAGAGGTTCAAATGGTCAGTTGTAATAGCTTAGTCAAGTCATTTGTGACTTGTGAGAACTACTCATTTGATAAAAAATGTGACAAAAGTGGTAGATTGGGATTTAAGTCTATAAGTTGGTGTTTTGGAGGTTTTGAAGTGGAATAGGATTAGAAAACTCTTTAGATTGATGTTAGTAAGGTTTCGGAACACTTGTTCAAGTCTAATTAGGTGTATAACACAATATAGGAAGGTTAGAAGTTGGGAGAATTATATCAAATTAGTCTAGGGCAGTTTGGGGTGATAATTCTGCAGTTTTTCTACTGCGGAATTATGTAGACTCGTTGAGCGAGTGGATTCGCTCAGCGAGATGTCAAAAGTTTGGTTTGCTGTTTGAGGACTTTCGCTAGGCGAATGGTGTGCGCTGAGCGAATTTCATAGGTCTGAGAGCACTGTTAGTTTTATTCGCTGAACGAATCCATTCGCTCAGCGAGTGGTGTTAGAGGTGGGTTTTTGTCTGAGGACTTTAGCTTAGCGAATGGTATGTGCTGAGCGAAAATATCATATTTTCAATTAAGTTTTTATGTTTTCTTAAAGTGTGTACAATGTATGTGAATGTTTGAATGATTAGTTTCTACTACTTGTTGTGGAGTATGAATTGGAATTGTAATATGAATTGAAATACATAATGTTTGATTCTTGAGGTTAAGTATGTATTGAAAGTATGGTTGATGGACGTAATTCCATGATCCTCACGGAGAGGTTACATGATGGTGCCATGTGTTGTGATTTAAAGTGAAAGTATGTGGTTTCAAAGGAAGTTCCAAAGTGAATACTCTCGGTGTGGTTCAAGTGTTTTAAAATGAATACAAGGAGCTCAGTATTAGGGGTTATCCTAACACCCTAATGATATCTCATTCTCAAATCGAGAGGATTGATACATGTGGTGAGAGTAGTTGGAGGTCCTAGTGTAGGCGCTACTTGGAGGCCTATTATGTGGTAACTGATTAACCTTGTGTTTGTGGTAGGGTGAAACCCATGGCAATGGCTTTGCAAAGCAGTAGAGGCCATCACAAGTGCACAACCCGCCATAGCTCGGTATTCATTCTAAGTCCAGACAGTCAGTTTAGGTCTTTGCATGTTAAGATGTTTGGATTGGATTAAATTACATATGATTCTTAGGTGAAATGCTTTAAACTTATGATGTATTTTTTTTGTATCTAGCTTACATTTGTTTTTCTGTTGTTTGTCTTTGTATGTTGTTTCTCTTTTTGCGATGATCACCTAATGGTGTGAGCTTAGGGATTCACCTTTTTAGTTGTTCCAACTAGAGGTGAGGGAATAGCTGATGAGTTATTAGATAGATCTACAAAAGTAGATCTCTTCTTTGAAGGAGGTTTGTTTTACTTAGTCATTCTTTTAGCATCTATGTAACGTTTCATTTTGGTAGTTTTATACTATTAAAGTGAGATGTTACATTATGTGTTGTGATTCAAAGTGAAAGTATGTGGTTTCAAAGTTGTGGAAGAAAGCTCCAAAGAGGAGTTTCTTAGTAGTGGTTTCAAGTGTTGTAAGTATGAATATGGGAAACCCAGTCTTGGAGTTCATCCTAACATTCTAATGGTCACTTATTCTCAAGCAAAGAAGGGTAAGGTATGTCGTGAGAATAGTAGGAGGTCCTAGCCTAGGGGCTTTACCTTGGCCTAAGGTGAGTGATAACGGATGAACCTTGTGTGGTAACTTGGGGTGAGCGAGTTGTTTCACCACAACAAGTGCATGAACTGCCATAGCTACATATTCATACTAATCTAGATGGTCAAGTCAAAGGGTGGTTGTCATGCATAAATTGTTTGGTTGATTTGGTGTGAGATGTGTACCTTTAAGTAAAATGTTTAATATGTTTTTATATACTATAATTTTTTTTGTATCACTAGCTTACCCTTGCTTTTGTCTTTGTTGTTTGTGTGTATTTTATCTTTTGTAATGATTACCATAAAATGGTGTGAGCTTAGGGAGGACACATTTTCTGTCGTTTTAGCATGTGGTTAAGAATAAAATAGCATATTAGATATAGTTTTGTTCATAAGTATAAAATCTTCTTCATTTGTTTTAGAGTCCAAGTCTACAAGAAAGAAAAAGATGACTAATGTCAGTTTTATTCTGGGTAGGTTATTTGAGAGAAATAAAAAAAACAGTTTTTACCTAATTAAAATAAAATTTTGAACATTTAAAATTTATTAATAAAAATCCTCTAGTGTTTAGAATCTTCTTTTAGAAAATTAACTAGACTTAGGTAAATCTAAATCTGAATTTTAATTAGGTTTTAGCTAATATATATATATATATATATATATATATATATATATATATATATATATATATATATATATATATATATATATATATATATATAATATTTTAAGAAATATCTTACTCCAATCAACTCCAAATCATAATTTGGAGAAACTCAAATCCCTAATTTGATTTTTTAATTATAATTAAATAAAAATATAAACTTTTAATATATCTTGAAACTAATAAAATAACCCTAATTTTTATCTTGTTTAAGATTCAATTATATGAAAAACATATAATTCTATCATCATAATAATACATCAATGTTTATTGGTCTAATTAAAATATAATTTATTGATGTTTCTCAAATCTACCAAATATTCAAGAACCAATCAATGCATAAACATTCATTTATGGTATAAAACATTTCAATTAAATTGACAAATATGTAAACTTAATAAAACATTCAGCATACCCCTAAAGAAAATAAAGGATGTATCTCCATTCATCATACAAACAAACAAAAAAAGAAAGGTAAGTTTTCTCTTGATAAATTCTAAAGTTTTATCTACACTTTCAAAACTACTTCTTTCTCTTTTTTCCCAAAAATCTCTCTCTTATATGTTTTTCTATTTGATTTTGAGTTTATAAGCTTTCTAAACACACATATCTTTGTCTCTCTCTGTTATTAGTGTTATTATTTATAAATCAACTCCACTATATCTTTAATATTTTACCTCTTATTATAATATATTTTTAAAACTGTATAATTTTTAGTTCCCTAATATCTGATATTTTCTAGCCTTTAATTTTATTTTATTTAATTCCAACTCTTTTATTTTCTACACCCTTAATTAATTTATTCATTAATTAAATGAAGAAAAAGTACCTTTTTGTTTTGGGGCCTAAAAATACAACAAAAGTTTCATTTAATTCTCTTTCTCTTTAGCATTGAAATCATACTTGGCAACACCCAATTTCGTCCAGGTAAGTAAATAAATACAAATAAAGAATAAAAGAATAATAATTAATGGTGGGTAAAAAGGATAAAATAATAACTTTAATACTAGATACAATATTTTTGAAATGTTAGTTTAATATGATAATAATTTGAATCAATATCATGCTAATAATTATAAACAATAATTAAATAGTATATTAATATAATTTGCTGCGTCATCTCCTTTTAAAGAGGAAAATATGATTTTTAAATATGGACAAATTTTCTGACAATAATGATAATCAATGTTTTGAATATTATTTAATTTTTTTTCTGGCAACAAGACCATTTCTTTCCCTATTCTGTTTTATTGACATTTAATTCATAATTAAAGTAAGATTGTCATAATATTACACTGTGTATATAAATACGTACTCTGTCATAGAAAAAGGGATGAAAAAAGGACAAGGAGAAACAGACAGAAATAATAGAAAGAGAGAAAGAAAGTATAGAAAAAAATATTATGATACATAAGGGTTGTGTCAAAGACAACCACAAAGGAAACATTGAGAGAGTATCAAAAGCTAAAAATGTATGTTACCTCTACACCCTTATTTTTCTCTTTTTATTGTACTTTGAAGTTTTTTTTTTCTTTTCTTTAGAAAGGTTTTGTTTTTCCTACACACAAATAATGTTTTTTAAATCATAATTTTTTTATAAGTATGTGTCGGCCTATGGCCGGTTTCTTTTTTTTTCCCACCATTCTTAAATAAAAAATACAAGATCTTTAAAACAAAAAAAATGTCAATCTTGTTGAACCAAATCTTTGTCGGGTTCGCTTTTCAAAAATTTAAATCAATCTATAATATTTTTTAAAACAAACTCACAAACTTTTTTTCTACATAAAGAACTACGCGATTTCTGATTGTCCATCATAAATGGATATAGGTAGAAGCAAGGTCAATCCTTGTCGGGTTCATAAAACAAAAAAAATATTTTGTTTCTTAATAGTTTCTTTATATTATTTTTTAAGGGAAAATTAAACATTTATCATAACCACGTCAACTTTATATATTTAATTAAAGGTACTGCTTTTGGGCAGGCGTAGTAGGGTGATAATACCTTCTTTACTCGTAACCGATTCCAAAACCACGTCTTATTTTGTTTGGTTTTCCATAGTTTTCCATAATAAATTATGGTGGCGACTCCCAAAATATTTTCTCAAACCCGTTTGTTTTTCGGCTCGTCGTCCCGTCTCGATCCCGGTTGCGACAATACCCATTAAATCTTAGTTGTAATTGTTTGCAGTATGTTTGAGTGCATTTTAGATGTGATCATGGACGTGTTGGCCCTTACCTTATACGGCGTCATGTTGTTTCCTAAGATTGAAAATTTTGTAGATTATGATGCGATAGATGTCTTTGTGGCAAAGAAGAGGAGAGGTTGACTACTCGAATGTTCAAGGGGACAATTGACAAGGGCATTGGGGCAGAGGAATGGGCTCATTTCTTCACAGGACTAAATGGAGGGAAGATAAAGTGGCGTCCTTCCTAGCTTAGGGGCAGGTGTTTCATCCATTATTGTGGCGATTTCCCCAACGTTCCACTCATTGGAGCTCGGTATTGTATCAATTAGAATCCTACTTTGGTTCAAAGAAAGTTTGGGCATCCCATGAGAGGGGCACCGTCATCTGATTATCTTACTCCACTTTTCATTTATTATGAAGATGGATGTTTTATTGAAAAACTAAGAGAGGTCAGAAGAGCTTAGGGAAATGTCGTGCGGTTTGAAGCAGATGAAAGTGCAGGAGTTAAAAAACAAGAAGTCAATTATCACAATTGGATTACACAAAGCATAAAAGACATTAAATTGTCATTCAAGTCAATGACAAGTCAACTAGCAGATGAAAGGCAGTTTCTAAATCGAGAGTCTGATAAGGTAAAACAATTGAAGATAGAAATAGAAGAAATGAAATATCAGAATATTAAGTTGATAGAAGAGCTACAAAATGCTCGCAATGATGTTGTAGATTTACCATTGGAAATGAAAGAAATGACGCGAGCATATGAAGAGACTCTCACTAAACAAAACATCGAAAAAGGTTATACTCTCCGAATAAAGCAGGATCTCGCAGCCGCTAACATTGAGCTAACCATGAGGGTAAGAGAAAGGAATACAACATTGGAAGCCGAAGAACATTGGAAATACCTTTATGAAGAGACCAGAAGAGATCGACAAGAGGCCCTAAGAAGACTGAGGGAAGCCCATATTCAAATAAAGGAAATAGAGCAACAAATGAAAAGGATGACAATGTCATTCAAGGAAGAGCTAAACCAAGAACGTGAAAAACAGAAGAAAAGAAACAAGCTTTGGTGAAGCAGATGGAGAACTACATTGCCAAACAAGCGGAATGGATGAAAATAGAAGAAAGAAATTAAGCCATGATGAAACAGATGGAAAATCATATTAAGGATCAAGAACAAGTCGTGAGACACTAGAAGGAAATTTCTCTCAACTAGCTGCTCTTGCTAATGAGGCTATCAAAGATGTTCCCAAGATGGTATCCGACGCTAAAGTGATGAAATATTTCTGCAACCCACCTGAAGAAGTCACTCGTTTTATTGGTTATTGTAAATGGCTAGTGGGTGAGATGAAGACTTTCATCGCCCGAGGTAGGAGTTGATATTTTCATTTTAGTAACTTTTAACATTTATTCGGTTTCTTTAAATGTAAAGTTTGGTTTCTTTGCAATGGTATTAGGTTGTGTTAATTTCTCTCGTAACGATATCAAGAACCTGTGATTTTCGTTTATTTTTAGCACGCATCATTTTTGCATTTTCACATAATTCGTTTTCATCTAATCCAAGTTAATAAAAACAGTATAAAGTTTAAGAAAAAACAACGGCGAGGCTTCCACGACATCCTTATAAGACTCGAGCAAACTTCAAAGCTATGGAAGATTGGGAAGAGGAACGTGAAACTGTAAAGGCCAATATTAGTCAGCTAAAGGATCAAGTCGGTCAAATTTTAGAAGCATTGAAAGCCATGAAAACTGCAGGAGAGACTTCGTCTGCAAAGGCTGATGATAATGCTCACCCTTCAATACATGACGCTATGGGCACACAATTCACATTTTCAATGTATGGTGTATGATGAATCATTATTTTCTTCACTTCACTTAGTTTATTGTACTAGAATTAATCAGGGAATTGTGCTTAATCGTCCGTTATTTTCCTATTTTTCCTAATTGTGCTTAATTCGATCAGAAATTCTTATTTTAACTAATTTGAATTATCTGAGCTTATTATTTTGAATTATTAATTATGGGAAAATTTTGGATATCTTTTTGGGACATTTGAAGGCTAAATGAGAAATGACAATTGAGCCCAAAGCATTTCAGCCACTTCAATTTTCGCTGGTTGCTGTGTGAATTTTGTGTCAACTTGTTTGTCCTCGTTCGAATTCAATTCTTATCCGTTTTGCATGCAGTTTTTTTTCATAGTTTCGTATGGATGTCTATTTTCATGTATAGTTTTTACTTTGTTCAAATTCGTTTTGTGTTGTTCCCAGTATTTATTTTACTCTCCTATGTCAGTCCAGTGATTAATGTTTGAGTGAATTCTAATCTGTTTGCATTGTTTGCTTGTTGTTTAGTAATTGTGGTGGCTGGAATTGATCATTAGATGATGCTAAGACCTCCCAACACTCTTAAGCAAGTCCTTCATTTCTGAATTTGTAGAAGCAAAATTGGCTTGGCAACATACACCACACGGCCTAGGACACATTGGAAATTCTATTTTGCAAAGTTTTATTTTAAGTTTATATTTTGTAATGTGGTGTTAATTTTTGTAGTGACATTGCTACAACAAAATAAACTCACGGCCAATTCATAATGCCTATTCATTCTTTGCCAAAGAAGGATAATGGAGGGGACCACATTGGAAGGAAACTCTCGGTTTTCTTGGAAATATTGTTTTCAATTGAAAATGGCACATGAAGGAAGCATTCACGGCACACAATGGGAGGCTTCTTTCTCTTAAATAGGAAGACAACATAACAAAAGTGGAAGCCGCCACCTAGGATTTCTTTGGCTTAAGAGAATGAAATAAGCCGTGAAACATGGAGGGGCCACTTTGAAATGATAAAGCTCACGGTTTTGTTTTATATTGTAAGTGATTTTTATTGTGCTTGCTGTCACAATTCCTGGTGGAATAAAATGCCACGGCCACACTAAGCCATGTAAAAAGAATCTCATTTCCTAAAGGGGGCCACCACTCACGGTATTTCTATTCTGAAAAGTAGAGAAACAAGACCCATCATTGTTCTTCTTGGCAGCAGTTTTTGTTAATACAGATTAACTTTGGTTCGGAATATTGGAAGAAAGTAGATGCACTTTCTCGGCTGAAAGAGGAGAGCTGCACTTCACACACCACGGTCCAGCACTCCTTCACGTCCAGCTTGGGAGATGTCACGGCTGGAGCAGCAAAGACAGCTTGGTTGAAGCACCGTGATGCATATAAGAAGGTCTTCAAGGTTGCTGCCATGAGTTGGAGAGGAAGAAGATGTCCAGCAGCTGTTTGATTACGGCTTTGGTCTTGGAGAAAGAGCACGTCCAGCTGGGGCAGCCACTACCGAGAAGACTTCTTCATTTATCTTAATTGGTTCACGCTTGGAAGCAGCTGGATGAGAAGGGTGTCTCAGCTTTTGGCATCCAGCCACCACTCTCTCGGATGATGCTTGAACGGGAGCGTGGAGATGAAGGGAAGATTGGTGTGTCATGGCTGAACGGAAAGGAGAAGGGTGGATGCACATGGAAGGAAAGTCCAGCAGCTTTCAATCTCCAACAAGAAGATGCACAGCAGCAAGCTTGAAGAGAAAGGGAGAAGGAGATGTTGAACAAACCCAGCAGCTTGGGAGATGAGGAGGCTACGGACAAGGAAGAAGAGGATGTGCATGGTCTTATTTTGTTGAAAGAAGAGGCATATGCTTCCTGAAGGTAGTGTTCTCGGTTAAAAGAAAATTGAAGAAGAAGCCAAATGAAGGACCCACCTTTTGCTCATATTGGCTATTGCAAAAAGAAGTCATGAAGCCAGGGAGACAGTCACGGGAAGGCAGGAAAAAAATGCTCACGGCCCTATTTTCTCACGGGAGTTGGTCTGAGTTTTGGGCTATAAATGAAGCAGCATCAGAGAAGAACGAGGAGAATTTAGATTAGAGTTTTAGGAGTTAGTTTTAGAAGTAGGAATTTAGAAGAGTTACGTTCTGGCTGGGTTTTCTCCTCCCCTCTCGGGGAGGTTGTGTTTGATTTAATTTTCACTTGCACGTATTGAATTTTGTTAATTGCAATTCCAATTCTGTGTTTTAATTGATGTTAATGGTAATTCCCAGTTTTTGCTATAAATTTCAGTTGTGCATTTTAGTTCTGTCAAATTTCGTTTCCAATTTACATTTTCAAAACTTTATTTAGTTATTTCCCAGCTTTATTTTTACCGCATGACTTGATTTATTTGTATCAGTTTTATTTTCACTGCAATCTCTATTTCTGGTTTTCTTTACGTTTATGTTTAAAAAGTTAAATTTTGTTTTTACCATTCTCTGAATTTTTTGCGTTTCGTATTTTACTATTTTCTGTATTTTTGGTATTTACTATAATTTCGTTTTCTACTCTGGTATTTTAGTTTTCCGCACAAAACATCTACAAAATCCCCCCCACTTTGTGTAAAAAAATCTGAGATTGAACCGCCACAAAATTGGTCCTTGAGAGACGACCTAGGAGTCACCTCCTAGTAAACTATACTGCATTTCTTTTATGCAAAAAATTGTGGGGCCGCGACAGCTCTATCAATTTTGGCGCCGCTGCCGGGGACCAATCAATGGAGGTTTGGTTTTAGATTATTGTTGTGTAAATTTTTGTTCTGTTAATATGTGTGTTTTGTCTTGTATATTTTTGTAGGCGACAACGACACCTTCAGCAAATTTTGGCGGCGTTGTCACTTCAGTCCAGGTTCTTGTTTTAGATTTTTACTGTTTTTGTTTTATTATGTGGTTGTAATATATGTTTTGTCTTTTATATTTTTATTGTGTTGTGTTTTGTATTATGTCTGTTAATTAAAAAAAAAATATAAAAAAAAAAAATTATGTTCTGTCTTTTATGTGCGTGTAACATGTATAAATGTGTTGTGATTTATCTGTTTCGTAATTTTTAGTATTTAGTTTTTATTTGTTTTATTTTTATTTTTCCATGTCTACCTATTCTGGTTATGTGAATTCTGCTTATTCTGCCAATGTCTGTGATTATGAATCTTATTCTGCATCTTACTCTGATTGTAATTCTGCTGAATTCTATAATGAGAATTATAATGATCCTGAGTGGAATGATCTTAACAACGAATGGTACGATACCCCACAAGATCATTATCTAGAACCACCATTCGAGAGTCCTTTCATGCCTCCACCAGTCCAGCAATATCAGAGTCAGCAGTATAATGCTTCTGCCCAAACAACTCTTCAGCCTTCAACTTCTGAACCTACATTGAAGGAGTTACTGGAGCAGATGACCATGCAGAACGTTCAGTTACAGAAAGGGAACATGCAGTTCAAGCAAGAGAGCCTGGAGTTCCAGCAGGAAACTCAAGCTGCCATTCAGAGTCTGAATGATCAAATTGGGCAGATGGCCATCAACATAGGAGATGAGAACCAGAGTCACGTGCATACTGCACTACCTATCTTCCTATCCTCCTATGTTCCTGCTGTTGCACCTGAGGAGATTGATGAATATTTTGAGGACCAGGCAAAAATAAGCAGTAGTTCTGAACCAGGTAGACCACCTTCATCCTCCACTACTTTACAAATCTTCAAGGAAGTGGAGGTAAGCATACCACAATTTGATTATTCTGTTGATTGTGATGATGATCGGTATGCTAATGATTATATTGTTGCTGAGTCTGATTTTAATTTTTCCTCTGTGCATGATGAGAATCGCTTTTTACTATCACATTCAAATGGTTATTCTTCATGCACTGAACATGAATCTGAGTCTATGATTAATATTGCATGCAATTTAGAAATTGATTCATGTTATGAGGATTTATCTAAGGCTCAGTATGATGAATTGGGATTGGGTGTTATACCTCTGCATGACATTTCTGTGGAACCATTTTGCACTAACCATACTGCAGGAGGTACGTATAAATTTGATGAGCAGACACCCACAATTGAAGACAGAGGTGCAAGCACCCAGAATGATTTCAACATCAACAGGCACCTATTGAATCTAGTCATCAACAATAATTGTTTGGATCCAGCCGTGGAAGATATTTCACTGCTTGATCAAATCTGGAGGATGAAGCAGTTCGTCCTCAACAATTTCATACTGGATCCTGAAGCGAAGAACATCTCCCTACAAATCCAAAATTGGCAACTGCCACCCTGACCAGGGAAGTTTTCTTTTTCTTTCTTCCCAGTTTTCATATTTTTAGTGCACTTGTCCTTTATCTGTTTGTTGTTTTAGTTTATGATCTTATGCTTAGAAAACATTTAGGACAGTGTAGTTTAAGTGTGGTCTCGGGAAGATTCTGAATTTTGTTTTCTTTTATGTTTATTTTTCCTTTTATTTTTCTTTATTAGTTTTCCAGTTATTATTTAAAAAAAAAAAATATTTATTTGTGATAATTTTTTTTTAAGTGTGCAAAAATTTTTCTTTTCAAATTTAATTGTTATGAGATGTACATATATTTATTTTTCATATATTTAAAAAAAAAAAATAATGTGTTTTGTGTTTTATTTGCTTCGTGATTTTTAGTGTTTTTACTAAAAAGAAAAAAATTATTCTGTTGTGATAAAATATTTTGTTTTAAGCGTGCCAAATCTTTATTCCGATATGTATATTTATTTCTTAGTTTTCCAGTTGTTTTCCCTTAAAAAAAAAATTTTAAAAATTCAAAAATTGTTTTGCGTAGTCCATGATTTTTTTCGGCCCTCAGTTTCTTATTATTTCATACCAATAATTCACTGAAAATTTTCACTTCAGATCTCATTTATTTTCCTTATTTTCCTTCACTGTAAATACAATTTCTTAGTTGTTTTCATACAGATCTTTGATTGCAAATTTTTTTAGACTAAGAAAATATTTCATTCATCAATGCAAAAATTACAGTAATGGAGAAATAGAGATTTAACAGATCTGAAAATGAAATTGCAGTAGATATATAAATAAGGTTGTTCAGGGGTCGATCATGTCTGATCGTTATTATTACACACCATAATAAATAAAAACAAAAACAACATAAAAAAAAAAAATTAAAAACATAAAAAAACATAAGTGTTCATATTACAGTCCTCATTAATATTCTGGCCACACTCGGCCAGCAATAAAAACATATATAAAAAAAAAACATAAAAATAAAAAATAACATAAAACTTTAAAACTGAAAGAATTCACGAGCTGGTTGTGGTGGTCTAAGGGAGAGCTCCGTTGAGGGAGCTCTGGTTCGGAATGCGAGCGGAGGCTTTGGTGGAGGAATTTCTCGTTCATTTCTGTCGTCATCGATGATGATCGGAACGGGAAACAGATTCAGCAGCCTCGGTGCCCTCATTATCACCCAGTTTTTTTCTTTCAAACAAAAAAAAATAAAAAATAAAAAAAAATAAATAAAAAACATGTGTTAATAATAGAAGAGGAAGTGAAAAAAAAAAATTTCAATGGAAGTATGATGAGAGTTCTTACCGTACATGTACAGCGGCAGTTGTGAAAAGAGAGTGCCAGTGGGGTCTATCTCCGCTTGCCAGTGCTTGACCCGATTGCCGTGGTTGTTGAACCAGCAGTGTACGTTGTATTCAGTGGCTTCGCCGAAAGCCCTTAGTCGAGACGCGATCTCGACGACTTGCGCTCGGCTTGGGTGTGTGACCCCATAGTTGAATATTTTGGTCATCATCGTGATCTGATCGTCGGTTGGACGCCACCGTTGACTAGTATATCTCTCTGATTCCGTTTCACTCATCCTTCCTCTCGTAATATACAAATACTTAAATAATAAATAAATAAATGTAAAAAAGAACAAAAACAAGAAAAAAAAAAAATAAAATAAGCATAACATAAATAACAATAAAAAAAAAATATTTAGAGTCTTAATTCAGTATTTTCTGTATTTGTTCGTATTTCCTTTTAGATTTATTTTGTCCTGTCTGTCTTTGATTGTTTCAGTTTTTGGTCTCAGATCTGTTTCACGGTCCTCGCAAAGGGTCCTAAACGGATCTACATCCAGTGTCCTTGTCCATATTGTTCTTGTATATTCAGTTTCTGTGTTTTAGTTTTAAGTAGGGTACGTGGCGTTGTTCTACCCGATTGTCTCTGCCATACCTTCAAACGAAGGGAGATTAACGTCTGGTTTCCAGCCGATATACCCCTTAAGTTTTAAGACAATTGTGTTTTATGTGTTTTAAGTGTTTAGCAGGTGAAGAAGAAAGCATTTAGGAGCTGAAAATAAAGAAGGAACTGAAAGCAGGAAAAGAAAGCAGAAAAAGAAAAAAAAAATGAAAGATCTGGAAAGCAGGAAAAGGGAGAGGAAAAGAGAACAAGCGGAGAAAAATAAAGAGAGCAGGGCAGAAAAAGGAAATACTGAAAGGGAAAGACTGGAAGAAAGGAAATGAAAGCTGAAAGAAGGTAGATCTAGGTGCAGATGACTTACCTGGAGTAGTAGGCTGGCAGAGGAGCTCCTGGCTGATCTCAGACTCTTCAGAAGGCGCGGTGGCAGAGGCTCCGCGCAGGCTCCAGATGCTCAGAGGAGAGAGTGGGAGAGAGAAGAGAGAGAGAAGAGAGGAGTAGAGAGAGAGCAGGGAAGTCAGAAATGGCGCTGGACGCGGAGGAGCGGACCCTTTTATAACCAGATTTCTGCCACTGTAGCAACAGTTCCGGTCTCTGCCACCGAGACTGTTGTCACAGTACCGGTATCCTTTTTCAAAAAAAAAAAAAAAAAAATAATAATAATAATAATAATAATAATAATAAAATAAAAGAAAAAAAAATAATAAAAAAAATATTATAGCACCTACTGATGGGTGCTATGCGACTAGACATCTGCTGATGGGTGTCACTGATAACATCTGCTGATGGATGTTACTGAAAAGTTCTTCCCATTTTTCCTAACTTTTTATTGCACTTGTCTATATTATTTGACTGCTCTGAAGTTGATCATCTGATGATTGTAACACACTGAGGACATTGTGTGATTTAAGTGTGGTCTACTGGGGAGAAATTCTGATTTTTCTATTAGATTGTATTTTGTGTGTTAAATTTTTTGTTTTTGAGTGTTAAATTTTTTCTCTTTTAAGTTATTTTTATCGAGTTTTGTGTGCAATAAATTTTACATTTTTCTCTTGATTTCTGGATGATGTTTAAGTTGTAGATTTTTCCTTCACTTACTTAATACTTATGGTTTGAAATCCTTGCTTTTCTCTGCTTGGAAGATGATTATAATGTTTAAGAGGTTGATTTGATTGTGACAAACACCCTGTGTGAGATTTGAGCCACTTAATTTTCTTTCTTGTGATATGTCTCTTGATTGCTTGCACATATGCCTTGGCTTGATTCTTTTTGATATACTTGATTTATATGCATTTTTGGAAGTGATAAAGGCATTTTATTTCTTGAGCCTTGTTAGCCAAATAAGCCTACCCTGTTATTATCCTTTGATAACCCCTTTGAGCCTATACTGTATTCATTTCTTTGATTTGAAGCTCATACACTGGCCCTAAGTGAAAAACCATGATTACCTTAACCTTAGGGAAGTCTGGAGCTATAGAAGTGTTTTGAGAATAAGTGTGGTCTCCTTGGGAATTCTGATGAATTGGCTAGTTGGTTCCTCATCATGTTTTGAAATGATAATTTATATCCTGTTGTGTGAAAAAAAAAAAAAAAAAAAAAAAAAAAAAACAGGATGAAAAAAAATATATTTGATGAGAAAAAGAGAAAATTGAAAAATAATTTTATGAATAATGGAGTCGAGAAAAGGATTGAATTAGAGGTTTGGGTGAGATTTCATTGTGTTTACATTTTTTCCCCAGTGCTCCTCTATTTCTTCTGAGCTATAGCTACTTATCCATAATTATCCTCCCCTGTCCTTGGCCCCATTACAACCCATAAAAGACTTTTGGATCTGAACATGCATATGTTTTAAGTATTGATAATTAGAGACTTGCCAAGTCTGCTTGTGTTTGCTTTCTTGAGTGCATTGAGTGAAATTGATTTACCTTAAACACTTGAGAGAAACACTGTTAGTGCATCTGTGAGGTCTTGTTATTTTTTAAATCACCTCTTAAGCTGATTGATTATTTTTCTGTGTATTGAATTGTTTGGATGATTTCTGTAAGTATCTGCTTTATTTGATTTTGTGTTGGATATTTTCTACTTCTTTTATCTGTCCAGAATTCTTGAGAATTGTGTAAATTATGTTTATTTCTCTTGTGAGATTTTTATTTTTCTGTCTGCTGAGTTTGTGTCACCATTCCTTTGAGGTCCTTTGATCTATTCCCTGATTTACGTTTTGATTTTGCCCAGGAGTGCAAAAGACTAAGTGTGGTCTATTTTGATGAATCATTATTTTCTTCACTTCACTTAGTTTATTGTACTAGAATTAATCAGGGAATTGTGCTTAATCGTCCGTTATTTTCCTATTTTTCCTAATTGTGCTTAATTCGATCAGAAATTCTTATTTTAACTAATTTGAATTATCTGAGCTTATTATTTTGAATTATTAATTATGGGAAAATTTTGGATATCTTTTTGGGACATTTGAAGGCTAAATGAGAAATGACAATTGAGCCCAAAGCATTTCAGCCACTTCAATTTTCGCTGGTTGCTGTGTGAATTTTGTGTCAACTTGTTTGTCCTCGTTCGAATTCAATTCTTATCCGTTTTGCATGCAGTTTTTTTTCATAGTTTCGTATGGATGTCTATTTTCATGTATAGTTTTTACTTTGTTCAAATTCGTTTTGTGTTGTTCCCAGTATTTATTTTACTCTCCTATGTCAGTCCAGTGATTAATGTTTGAGTGAATTCTAATCTGTTTGCATTGTTTGCTTGTTGTTTAGTAATTGTGGTGGCTGGAATTGATCATTAGATGATGCTAAGACCTCCCAACACTCTTAAGCAAGTCCTTCATTTCTGAATTTGTAGAAGCAAAATTGGCTTGGCAACATACACCACACGGCCTAGGACACATTGGAAATTCTATTTTGCAAAGTTTTATTTTAAGTTTATATTTTGTAATGTGGTGTTAATTTTTGTAGTGACATTGCTACAACAAAATAAACTCACGGCCAATTCATAATGCCTATTCATTCTTTGCCAAAGAAGGATAATGGAGGGGACCACATTGGAAGGAAACTCTCGGTTTTCTTGGAAATATTGTTTTCAATTGAAAATGGCACATGAAGGAAGCATTCACGGCACACAATGGGAGGCTTCTTTCTCTTAAATAGGAAGACAACATAACAAAAGTGGAAGCCGCCACCTAGGATTTCTTTGGCTTAAGAGAATGAAATAAGCCGTGAAACATGGAGGGGCCACTTTGAAATGATAAAGCTCACGGTTTTGTTTTATATTGTAAGTGATTTTTATTGTGCTTGCTGTCACAATTCCTGGTGGAATAAAATGCCACGGCCACACTAAGCCATGTAAAAAGAATCTCATTTCCTAAAGGGGGCCACCACTCACGGTATTTCTATTCTGAAAAGTAGAGAAACAAGACCCATCATTGTTCTTCTTGGCAGCAGTTTTTGTTAATACAGATTAACTTTGGTTCGGAATATTGGAAGAAAGTAGATGCACTTTCTCGGCTGAAAGAGGAGAGCTGCACTTCACACACCACGGTCCAGCACTCCTTCACGTCCAGCTTGGGAGATGTCACGGCTGGAGCAGCAAAGACAGCTTGGTTGAAGCACCGTGATGCATATAAGAAGGTCTTCAAGGTTGCTGCCATGAGTTGGAGAGGAAGAAGATGTCCAGCAGCTGTTTGATTACGGCTTTGGTCTTGGAGAAAGAGCACGTCCAGCTGGGGCAGCCACTACCGAGAAGACTTCTTCATTTATCTTAATTGGTTCACGCTTGGAAGCAGCTGGATGAGAAGGGTGTCTCAGCTTTTGGCATCCAGCCACCACTCTCTCGGATGATGCTTGAACGGGAGCGTGGAGATGAAGGGAAGATTGGTGTGTCATGGCTGAACGGAAAGGAGAAGGGTGGATGCACATGGAAGGAAAGTCCAGCAGCTTTCAATCTCCAACAAGAAGATGCACAGCAGCAAGCTTGAAGAGAAAGGGAGAAGGAGATGTTGAACAAACCCAGCAGCTTGGGAGATGAGGAGGCTACGGACAAGGAAGAAGAGGATGTGCATGGTCTTATTTTGTTGAAAGAAGAGGCATATGCTTCCTGAAGGTAGTGTTCTCGGTTAAAAGAAAATTGAAGAAGAAGCCAAATGAAGGACCCACCTTTTGCTCATATTGGCTATTGCAAAAAGAAGTCATGAAGCCAGGGAGACAGTCACGGGAAGGCAGGAAAAAAATGCTCACGGCCCTATTTTCTCACGGGAGTTGGTCTGAGTTTTGGGCTATAAATGAAGCAGCATCAGAGAAGAACGAGGAGAATTTAGATTAGAGTTTTAGGAGTTAGTTTTAGAAGTAGGAATTTAGAAGAGTTACGTTCTGGCTGGGTTTTCTCCTCCCCTCTCGGGGAGGTTGTGTTTGATTTAATTTTCACTTGCACGTATTGAATTTTGTTAATTGCAATTCCAATTCTGTGTTTTAATTGATGTTAATGGTAATTCCCAGTTTTTGCTATAAATTTCAGTTGTGCATTTTAGTTCTGTCAAATTTCGTTTCCAATTTACATTTTCAAAACTTTATTTAGTTGTTTCCCAGCTTTATTTTTACCGCATGACTTGATTTATTTGTATCAGTTTTATTTTCACTGCAATCTCTATTTCTGGTTTTCTTTACGTTTATGTTTAAAAAGTTAAATTTTGTTTTTACCATTCTCTGAATTTTTTGCGTTTCGTATTTTACTATTTTCTGTATTTTTGGTATTTACTATAATTTCGTTTTCTACTCTGGTATTTTAGTTTTCCGCACAAAACATCTACAAAATCCCCCCCACTTTGTGTAAAAAAATCTGAGATTGAACCGCCACAAAATTGGTCCTTGAGAGACGACCTAGGAGTCACTTCCTAGTTATACTGCATAAATTTTTGCACATAAAATTTGTATGACCGCGACAGTCGTATCAGTGTACCACCAGGTTAACGCCGCCTATTGGAGATCATTCAGAGGCAGATCACACTTCTTTGGCCTTTCCTGTAACTAGCAATGTACTTCCCATTAGTACCCACGGGCCTATCCACAGAACTGAGGCAAAGCCAAATGAAACGTCCAAGCTTCCCCACACAATTGTTGCGCAAGATTCTGCTTTGCACATGAATGTAGAAGGAGCGAAAGATAAACTTGAAGTTCTAGAAGGTAGACTGAGAGCCATAGAAGGGTTTGAAAGTTACGGGTTTGCTGACGTGGCAAGGTTGAGTCTGGCTCCAGGAGTAACCATTCCACACAAATTTAAGGTGCCAGAATTTTAGAAGTACAAGGGAAACACATGCCCTAAAAATCATTTGACCATGTATTGTCAAAAAATGGTTGTGTACGCTCGTGACGACAAATTACTTATCCATCTCTTTCAAGATAGTTTGGCTGAAGTGGCATTGAGTTGGTATACACATTTGAATTCCTCGCATATTCGTTCTTGGGCAGATCTGGCAGATGCCTTTGTAAGGCACTACAAATACAACATGCATGTTGTGCCAGACAGGTTACAATTACACCACATGGCGAAGAAAGAGGAAAAGTCTTTTAAAGAATACGCGCAACAATGGAGAGAGTTGGTAGCGCAGGTTGAGACACCTCTATATGATAAGGAGATGGTTGCAATGTTTGTGAGCACACTACAACCACCCTTTTATGAGCATATGATTGGCAATGTGTCTTCCAATTTCGCTGATATCATCATCATAGGCGAAAGGATCGAGATCGGACTGAAAAGTGGAAAAATTACATCTCAAGCCACCACTCTAAAGAAATTTGTTTTTAATTTGGGGAAAGAGAAAGAAGGGGGAGTTTATGCAACATCAACAATACCCATGTGGGGAGGTCATGCACCCACTCATAGCTATCAACCAAGCCTGAGTTGCCCTCCTTATGTGAACAATACAGCGTCTGGTCCCCAAACAAGACCACGATCGCCAGGGTTTTATCAACCATGACAGCCTTCAAATAATGCCTGGGGCACTGGAGCCGGTTTAGGTTTCGATCTGAATGTTGGTCAAAGTACTCATCCTAGGAAGGACCCAGAGAAAAATTTCACTCTCATTCCTATGACGTATACAGAATTGTTACCTCATCTCTTAAAGAAGGGCCTGGCCAGTGTTCGTCCCATGAAACCCTTACAACCTCCATACCCTCATAATTATGATCCAAATGCAAGATGCAATTTTCACGGGGGAAGCATTGACCATTCGACAGAAAGGTGTGTGGGTTTTAAGTTCAAAGTACAATCGTTAATTGATGCAGGATGGTTGAAGTTCGAAGAAAACAAACCTAGTATTCAGGTCAACCCCCTTGTCGAGCATGGAAATGCCTCAACAAATGCTATCAAGGTTGGACGACACAAGCTAGTAAGGAATGTAAGTGAAATTCGAAGCTCCAAAAAGGTCATTTTTGAAAAGTTGGTAAGATTGGGCTTGCTAAGGGGCGACATAGGTCTCGGAGAGGCATGTGGAATTCATCCCAGAGCCGAACATGTCATTAATGAGTGCACCAAGTTTAGAAGCATTCTCTAAGATCTGATTGACAGAGGTTTCCTACAAATATATCACAAGGATAAAGAAGAAGAAGTATTTGCAAACCTAAGAACTGGAAGATAAAGAATTTGCCTATGATGCTTATTGAAATGTAATAGTTTTTTAATTAACCTCATTGCTTTTCCTAGAGCATTGGGGTTCGTGCGTTATGGGTTGACACTTTCTTTTGCATTTAGTTTAACATTAAATCATGTTTGTTTAATTTTTTTCCTCATCTTGTGTAAGACCCTAGAACCTCAAGAATTTACCAAGTTGTAAAAAGTTCAAGTTATAATGTAAAATAGAATGCTGTCAAAGTTTGACATGGTTTACTATTTTAATTATAACTTTTTGTAAAATTTATCAATTGAGCGGATTCTTTTTCCATTGGATAGTAGACTCGAAGCGCTTCGATTTGAGTACTCATACGCGTATTTTCGACTTCGTGAAGGGTGTTAACCGGACTGTCAAAGTTGTGACAGTTGTGCTGCTGGAGGGACTTGCGCCCCAGCGCCCTTCCCCATGGGCGCCCGAGCGTGCTCGGTGACCTTCTTTTTGCGAGTTGCAGCAGAATGAGCTGGCTGGCTGCCTTTTTCCACGTGGGAATATTTTGGGGACCCCTTGGAGACTTTCTTTCCGGATTTTGGGGCTGGAAAACGGATGGGGATGGTCAGATGTTGGTTTATTATTGCTAAATTACAAGGGCTTGGGTCCTTGCTTGTCTTGGGCATTTCCTTTTATTCCAAATCAGATTTGGAAATTCTGGGCAGAGAAGGAGACTCTTGGTGAGAGGAGAACGAAATTCTAAGTGTGCAAGGTGTTGGAGCTGACTTGGTCTGGCATAGTGGGGAGGAGTTGCTCTCTTGGAAGGATAAGCTTAAGTGTTCAAAGGGGATCTTCAAGAGGTAAGGGGAGCTAACTCAACTTGGTTTCTAGAATTTTGTGGATGTGAGTATGATTCCAGTTGCTTGATTTTGATGTGGGGAGCTGTATGAAAATTGATTTTTGGTTAAATGAGTGGAATGATTTCAAGAAAATGATTCAATTGGGTTGTTACTATGGTTTTGACTTATGAAATTTTGGTATGAACTTTATGATGCAAAATTGTTGAATATATGATGGATTAATGGTGGATTTTCGTTCTAGCATGTTAATCTATATGTGTATGAAGTTTTTGGTGGATTTGAATGTGAAATGAGATGGAAAACATGATAGTTTACCCTACTTTTCATCAAGTGCGAAAATGGTTTGCTTTGGATGATTGATGAACAGGTGATGTCTGTAAACTGTTTTGGGATGGATTGAACTTAGTTTGGGAATTGCTTGAGTGATTAAAAGTTGGTAGAAATTATGCAGAAAAATATGAGGCTATGCACTTAAAGAGTTGATTTTGTATGAGCAAATGGTTGTATTGATGTTTATGATGTTTGTGGTTGATTGTGGAGTGATATTAGACTCAAAATATGTTTGAAAACATGTTAGAAGTGTTGAATTTGTGCTGGGAATCAAATCTGGATGAATCTGGGTGAAAAACCCGAATCTGGTTGCTGTCACGGCGCTCCAGCGCCCTTTTATCGCGCTCCAGCGCGCGATAGGCAGGTTGGGTCTCGCTCCAGCGCCCTCTGGTTGCGCTCCAGCGCGCCTGAACGCAGCAGCATGCTGCAGATTTTGTTTTTGGGAGTTTTGGGGGTTCTGGATGTCCGTTTTGGACGTTCTTTAGTTCGTTTTGGGGGTTTTTGACCCTTCCGGAGCTGTTGGTGATGGTTTCAAAGTTGTTTGAGCTATATTTATGTGGGTAATAAAGTATTATAAAGAAAATGTGTTATGTGTACACTGTTTTGAGTTGTTTGATATATCTATTTGATATGGAAATGTTGTGGGATCTGTTTGAGATTGCAAATTGATATGAGAATGATGTTTGGATGGTTAAGTACTGTTGAAATCATGGTTGTATATGATTTGATTATGAGTTTCATGTTAAATGAAGAATTGAGGTTATTAATGATATGGTATTATACTGATCTCACTTATGCATTTGAAAATGTTGAACATGTGCTAAGTTCATGGTTGGTGAATATGTGATGATGATATGATATGGGTGTTATGATATGATTGGATTGGTATTGTAAGGATTATTGTATATGAGTATTTTGGTCGGATGATGTTATTGAACGAGTGGTGGATAGTAAGCGTTGTGGTTGCTGGCCCGGGGAAGCTCTTGAAGAGTGATGGGAAGTAACCCTACACACGGGTGATGTGTGTAAGCGCCCGGGGAATCTCTAACATTTATGTAAGAGTGATGGGGGTGACGTGGGGTACTAGTCCGGTGAAGCTCATTACAAATTTGATTGGCGTTGTGCGTGCTGGCCCGGGGAATCTCTTTAGGTGAGTGATGGGGGGTATACTTGCACTTGTCCGGGGAAGCTCTTGATCAGAGTGATGGAGGGTGACATTGTGTACTTGCCCGGGGAATCTCCATATAGAGTGATGGGAAGCAGCACTACACATTGGGGTAATGTGTAACTGCCCGGGGAAGCTCTGAAAAGAGTGATGGGAGTGACGTTCGCGCATATTGGTGTATGCATTCTGATTTGGTGTGATTGCATATTGGTGTATGCATTCTGATTTGGTGTGATTGCATATTGGTGTATGCAGGTATTTGTTTATGATGCATATTGATGTATGCATACTGTTCATTTTATGTGCATATTGGTGTATGCAGGTATTTGTTTATGATGCATATTGGTGTATGCATTCTGATTTGGTGTGATACATATTGGTGTATGTAAGGTTGTTGAAGTATAATTCGTACTTGTGTGTGTAGCTTGATCTGGTTAAGATGTGAATGGTAGTGTGTTATGAAGTATGTTGGGTGTGCAGTATACTTAAGGTATAAGTATATTTGGGATGTATGTATACTGTATTTTCGTTAGCTCACCCTTTCTTGTTTGTGCATGTGAATGCGATGATCGTATAATGCGTGATGTTATACGGGAGCAGATGTTATTACAGATGTGATGGCTGATGCTTCTGAACATGCATAAAGGATGAAAGAGAGATGGGATAGAGGACTTGGGAATGTATTTTAATATTTTATTCGATCCTGACTATTTGAACATTTTATTTTCGGAATAATCGGTTTGTAATAAATAACGTACTATTTTTCCGAAGAGTTTGGATATTAAAAATTTGAAATTTTTACTTATGTGTTTTACGGAAAAATTAGTCGGCGTAACACCAAATTTCGGGGTGTTACATCTTGTGTCTTAAATTTTTTAACTCAAATAATACGAATATGATAATGAATGTTTTGAAAACAATAATGTTGATTTTCCTAATTTTGAGCACTCTATCAATAACATGGAAGATGATTATGATTGACCCGGAACCCTCTCCAAAGTTAATGAGATTTGTGAAGCAAGATTCTAAAGAAATAAAACCCCATCAAAGAGAGGTTGGAAATCTTTAATATAGGAGAAGAGGGCGAAAAAAAAGAGGTAAACGTCGGCACTAGCATGAAGAAAGAGTTCAACACGAGTTACTACTCAAGCCAGAATGTCTTAAGAATCAAAGATGAAATACGAAAGCAGTTCAATGCGAGATTCTTAGCTGGGGCAAAATACTCCCAATAGGTGGCAAGCATCGTGTCGAAGAAGGATGATAATGCATGTCGACTATTGTGATTTAGAGATAATTTCTCATTGCCGCAAAGTTGAACAATCAAACTTCACATCGTCGCCCAAAGATGAATGGGGCAGTCAAAGCCGCTAATAAAAAAATATCAAGAGGAATGTACCTTCGTTACCGCACATCGGTACGTATATCGACTAGGGCAATACCTTTTTCTTTGGTATATGAAATGGAAGCAGTACTACCCTTCGAGGTAGAAATCCCATCATTACGAGTGTTAATGGAAACCTAGTTAGAAGAAGCGGATTGGGTTCAAACCCGGTTTGATCAACTCAATCTTATAGAGGAGAAGCGATTGACCTCAGCATGTCAAGGACAATTATACCAGCGAAGAATGAAAAAGACATTCAATAAGAAAGTACATCCTAGGGAACTCCAAGAAGGCGAACTGGTCCTAAAAAAAGATTTTTCCAATACAAATGGATCACAGAGGCAAGTGGACTCCAAATTATGAAGGCCCATATGTGGTAAAAAAGGCATTTGATGGTGGGGCACTTATTTTCAGAAAAATGGATGGGGAGGAGTTACCTTTGCCGGTTAATTCTAACGCAATAAAAAAATTCTATGCATAATAATTCCATGATAGGGAATGCTTTTAAATTGGAATTGACATTATTGTATTATGATTTATTCAATCATTATTTTTCTTTGTAAGGTCGCTCTTAACTTTCGAATTACCTCCCCAAAAATAATAAGCATCACAGGCAGGTTCACAGGGTGCGAGTTTGTTCTTAAAGGATGTCGTGAATTTAAAACAAAACGGGAAATATAATACCATATTTTGGTCTCACATGAATTTTCACCCATGCATTCAACATCATGCATGTATCATCATAGGGGTACAATGAAAAAGCATAACACATCATGCAAAAGAAAATTCACGAATTCAATGGAAGTCGACTCAACAAGTACATCGGTGAAAAAGTTGGGAATTTTCAAAAAAAAAAAAAGGTATTATGAGGTTCGTGCACCTCTCCATCAAGTTATACGAGGTTCGTGCGCCTCACCATCAAGTTATACGAGGTTCGTGCACCTCACCATCAAGTTATACGAGGTTCGTGCGCCTCACCATCAAGTATTACTCTTCAGCAAAATCCACAAGGTTGCTACATTCTCTACCAGGTACGCTTTGAGGTAATCTCTCTCCTTTTCTTTGGACCCGAACGAAATTACTGTTTTTATCTTTATTTAACTTTTACTATGATAACACAAAAACTCTAAAGTTCATGTTATCTAGCAAAATCTAAATAAAGAGGGGCAACTATCAACACCCAATTTCGTTCGGGTAAGTAAATAAATACAAATAAAGAATAAAAGAATAATAATTAATGGTGGGTAAAAAGGATAAAATAATAACTTTAATACTAGATACAATATTTTTGAAATGTTAGTTTAATATGGTAATAATTTGAATCAATATCATGCTAATAATTATAAACAATAATTAAATAGTATATTAATATAATTTGCTGCGTCATCTCCTTTTAAAGAGGAAAATATGATTTTTAAATATGGACAAATTTTCTAACAATAATGATAATCAATGTTTTGAATATTATTTAATTTGTTTTCTAGCAACCAAGACCATTTCTTTACCTATTCTGTTTTATTGACATTTAATTCATAATTAAGGTAAGATTGTCATAATATTACAGTGTGTATATAAATACGCACTCTGTCATAGAAAAAGGGGATGAAAAAAAGAAGGAGAAACAGACAGAAATAATAGAAAGAGAGAAAGAAAGTATAGAAAAAAAAATATTCTCATAGACAACCACAAAGGAAACACTAAGAGAGTATCAAAAGCTAAAAAGGTATGTTACCTCTACACCCTTATTTTTCTCTTTTTATTGTACTTTGGAGTTTTTTTTTCTTTTCTCTAGAAAGGTTTTGTTTTTCCTACACATAAATAATGTTTTTTAAATCATAATTTTTTTTATAAGTATGTGTCGGCCTACACACAAATAATGTTTTTCCTACACAAAAATAATTTTTCCTACACACAAAAATCTATAATATTTTTTAAAACAAACTCACAAACTTTTTTTCTACATAAAGAACTACGCGATCTCTGATTGTCCATCATAAATGGATATAGATAGGAGTAAGGTCAATCCTTGTCGGGTTCATAAAACAAAAAAAATATTTTTGTTTCTTAATAGTTTCTTTATATTATTTATTTAAGGGAAAATTAAACATTTATCAAAATATTATTAAAATACCCTTAACCTTAAAACTTAGAATCCATGATATATAAGGGTATTTTTGCCTACTAAAACCCGATACACATTACTAAAATGTACCAACTAAAAAAAGGCGTACGCGTGTTAGCAAACCCATATATATATATATATATATATATATATATATATATATATATATATATATATATATATATATATATATGATACTGTTTTATGATCTTTTACCCTATTTTTAAATTGGATTAAAACTTGTTGTGAAATCGAATAAAATTAAAATAGTTTTTATTTTATTTTTATATTTTCTAATATTAAGTATTTAATTAAGATATTTTATTGGGTTATAAAAATGTTTAGAAGTAATATGAAAATTAATTAATAATTAATTTTATTTTAATTTTGGAAATGGGCTAAAGTAAGGTCTATAATGCAAATTTTGCATTATAATGCTGTCCTAATTATCTTCCAGACGCTGGTTCGATTCTCTCTGGCCTTATGGATCAGGTGAGTGGGAGAGAGCATAAATTGGTTTAGCCAGTGGGGTATTTATGCATGGAGAAGCATGCAGCAGGTAACGTAGAGGGTTTTGGGCTTTAGGATTGTTATTTAAAACCGAGAGTGAGTGTGGTTTGGGGCACTGGGTTAGTTAGTTTTTCCTTTAATTAGATGCAAATTAAGGAAACTTATGGGGGCCCATTATAATTAGATTAGGGGAATATTTTGGGCCATGCAAAGTTTAGAAAAAAAGATAGAATTATAACAGGAAGGGTGTGTGATATTTAAGTAAGTTTTAGGGTAAAACTTAAGGAGGTTACCTACTACGGCCGTGAGGGAAAGCATCAAAGCAGGGAGGTGATATTTGGGAGCAGCCGTGAGATGAGGGAGGGCAACCTAGTCTCTTTGTTTCTACCCAGAACGCTTGGGGAGGAGCGGGAAGACTACTATCCTTTCCGGTGAGCGTGTGGTGATCCATAGAAGGAGTGAACGTTCTCGGTCACACCTAGAGTCTTTGAATCATTCTGGAAACCTAAGGTAAGGGGAGTCGTTAGAAAATATCTTGTGTGGGTAGGGTTTGATGATGCGTTGTACATTGTATGATCCCTGGTGTGCTGTAGCTGTTTCTTCTTTGATTGAGATATACGCATGGAGTGTTCTATTTGTGCAGAGTGAGAGATTCGGAGGGTTGTTGTAAGTTAAGAGTTTCAGGTGTTGTCATTGGCTACTGTTTTGAGGGCCATGTAATGGAAGAAACTGAAACTTGTTGTTGAGTATAGGGTGTTGAATAGCTATGGTATTGAGTAGTGTTCTACGTGTGGTGATCGAGTTATAGTGTCGCGTGATTACTTCGGACTTGTTGTGAAATGGTATGTATGTGGGTGTGTTATGGATCGAATAAGGGTATCGTGTGATATTATTTTTAGCATTTTTTCTTCTTCTTCTTCTTTAGGCCTCTGTTTGACATTGAGAGGGTTTGTTTATGTCTTCTCTGCCAGACGGTGTTGGGGAATGCTTGAGGGTTTCACATGAAACCTCTAGGTTCTTCTCTTGTGTATTTTTGCTTATGAGGCAAACCTGCTTCACCTTTTTTAGACAGAAGGGGGTGATGAGTGGGGTTAAGATGAGAGGAAGGTGTGAAGAGAATTGTATTAGAATAGGTTTTATAATAAAACAACATGCAATGCAAGGAATATATGGATACGTGGGCATGGGTAGCTTTAGGGAGTGTGAGGAAGAAAGAGGTTAGAATGGAAGAAAGAAAAATATAGGATAAGAGTGCAAGATAAAGGTACTGTTAGAGTTGGTTTCGGTTAGTGACAAGATAGAAAAGAGGAAGGAAACGAAAGTTGGTGAGAGTAGAAGAAGGGGAGTAACACGTGAATGATGTGAGAGAAATTGAGAGATTGAGGAAGAGTTTAGGTAGTGCGGGTCCCATCGTGGTGAATAACAAAAAGTGGAGTTGCATGGGATTGGTGTTACGTAATTGAAATATGAAAGAAGATGATGAGTTTGTGATGTGGTGAGAAAGCAAGGGAAAGATGGGCTTCGTTATTACTAGAAATAGAAGAAATGAAAGGGAAGGATTGGCATGCGCATGAGAGTGGTTTGGAAAGGTTTCATTATAAATATAGCATTGCAGGGAATACTTTCGTTGGGTGGTGTGTGTGTCTTGGCTTGGAGAGAGAGGGTTATTCATGCATGGGTTCTGTTAAAAGAAAATGGTGTAAGGGGTAGTGGTGAAGGTTCTAAGGTCACTGGTTGTTGGGGGAAAGGAAGAACGGGGAAGGGACAATAGAGTGGCAGTGGGAAGAGTTGGGTGGATGTAATCACTACACCTTGAATAGTTGACGGGATGACAAAAGGATAATGAAAGAGAGATTGTGATAGGATATGAATGTGGACGATAGAAGAAAGGGAAGATAATAACAAAATATAGTTGTTAGAGGGGTTTGGGGGAAAACAGTTAGGCAGTTGTGGTTCCTTGGGAGGGTTGGCATTTTAAGGAGGGTTGGTGTTTTTCACGGTTTTTTGTATCTTAGTGTGGACAAGTCTGTACCTCTG
Source organism: Vigna nakashimae (assembly GCA_034642375.1). NCBI lineage: Eukaryota > Viridiplantae > Streptophyta > Magnoliopsida > Fabales > Fabaceae > Vigna > Vigna nakashimae. Next base: position 45,873,343 of record CM067765.1, on the reverse strand, counting down.
AGAACGGACTGGTTCCCTTGGTTGTTGAGTTGATTGTTTTCTGAGTGACAGGATATTTGTTTTCCTGTGTGAGGGGAGGTTGCTCCCTTGGAAGTGTACGAATTGTATTATTGTATTCTTTATTTTTAAGAATAATAATACAAGGCTGTTTTTGTGTCTGTTTGGTGCTGCCTAGTGTGTGTTTTCAGAGATTGTTTGAGTATATATATGGGGGTGTGAGGGTACTGGACATGATGGGTGAATAAGAGATTTGAGTAGAGTTAAAGTGTGGTGTACCCAGGAATTTAAATGAAGAATGTGCAATGTGAATAGAGAAGAAAAGAGGGAGTTTCGGCTAGGGCAAAGGAGAAAGAGAAGAAGAGAGATAGTGTGATAGTTGGGAGATTATGTTAGGTTGAATGATGGGTGGTGAAGTTGAGGTATAAGGGTGATGAAGGATATTGGTGAAGGGGAAGTTGAAGTCTTGGAGTTTTAGTTGTAATTGGATGAGTGAAGAGAAGTGAGATGGAGAGTTGTTGGTTGGGTTCACTGCATGTATTATTCCCTGATCCATGACCAGATGTTTATACGAAGGGTGGGGGAGATGTTTGTTTTATGAGAAAATATTCTTTGATACACATCTACACACATTATTTCTCACGCTCTTGTTATAAAAATCATGTCAAATAAGTTTAGGTGTGTCAACCTACCATTACCCTTGTTTTATTAGAAGAAAGGTGGGCCCGCGAGCTTTTGAGAAAGAGATAAATGATGTTCATGGTAGAGAATATGGAAACGTGTTAGTGGAGTGAGAGTTTTATTTTGTTTGTGAATTTAGTAGAAGGGACCGCGTGAGTCCCACTTGGTGGTTAATGGCTAGAAAATTTACCTTATGTGCAGCGAGTGTAGTAAGAGCAGAGAGTAAGACTCTCTCCTTTGGGTTGCTATGGTGTAAATTGGAGGTTTTTTTTTTAGTGCATGGCTTTTACTTGCAGAGTTTAGTTTTCCATTTATTGTTTGGTTTGATTCCTTCGTTATAAAATGACGCTGCATGTAGTGTGTGGGCAATCCTTGTTGGTAAGTGATAGAAATATAAATGGTTGTAGTGTGGGCTTAGGCCTTGGTAGAGAAACAGTGACCTATTATTTATTTTGGGGTTGTATTAATTAGTGGCAAATTTAGTGTGCATATTATGTTGGCTTGAGTGATGACAGAATGGCACGGGTGAGTGAGTCAAGGTGGGTTCTCCGGTGGCTATTTTGTATACCTTGGTATTGTAAGTAATTGACTTGGTGTATATATGTATGTTGTTGATGATCTTCACGAGGTATAATGAGGTTGTGGCATAAACTGTGATTGGTTGGAAAATGCATATTATTGAAAATGTGAATTGGTTGTGATGCGGGAAGAGGATTCAAGCGTTATTGTGGGGTGATTGATTTTATTGTGGGCAGTGACAGTTAGGTGCATTTTGAAGTGATGATAATTATTGTAATACTTCTTGCATTATTGATGTTTTACGATTGGTTTATTGCTTTAGTTGTTGTGAATGCTTCCATCTTAATTGAATGAAAATATCATGTAACTGGGAGATTACGTTGGTATGAGTTTGTGGGGAAGTTGGTGTTTAATCTGGTCATGAAACTTAAGTGATGCAATTGGTGATAATCGCTGAAACTGTTCAAGTTAGTAATGAAAATCTGGATATGTGAAATTATTTGTATAATTGTGTGACAAATGCATGCTCATTGAGTTAACAGGATTGAAACCATAGTTGCCTTTAATGTTGAGTGATGAGCTATTATGTTTGGTAAAATACTCTATTAACTATATAATTGTGGACTAATTCTAGCTTTATTTGTGGCTTTTTTTGTTAGAACCAATGTGCAGTTTTGAAATTATATAATTGGGATCTGTCTGGAGCGTTGTTGTGGCTGTTTGCTAGCACAGGGAAGAGAAAACAGCAAGGAAGAGAGGAGTTTTCGTGAGAGTTTTGGTGTGCATCCGAGAGGCTGAGAAAGCAAGATAAATGTGAGGCTTAAACCAGCAAGGAAGGGGTTCGGAAACTTAAGAGAATCAGAGAACTTTGGCACTCTCATCCACTTGCGCAGCAGTATCTAGTGAGCTAAGTTTTTTTCAAAGCTAAGTTTTAATTTCTTTCCTTTCATGATGTATTTTGGAATGATATTATGACCAAGCAAAGTTGCTGGACTCATGATGGAGATAGGTATGGACGTGTGGAATTGTTAAAAACAAAATTGTAGCTTTTATTTATTTTTTCTTAAGGTGCAGTCTTGCTTTTCTACTATTAGGAAACATGAGCTGCTAGTTGGTGAACCTTTTCTTACATAAACTGAACCAAGTAGAAGATGTTATAGCTATTAACATTGAGGTGTAGAGATTAAAACAGGTGCTGGTATTTTTTTTTTGTTAACATGAAACAACTCTGCCTTTTCTTTGATCAAAACAGGTGCTGTTATAAGGACAAACTGTTGTCTGCATTTTTGTTAATTATTCCTTGCATTAATTTCTGCTTTGGCATTGTGGTTAATAAAGTTTTTATGATGTTTGTTCTCTAATGCTTCGCGTGTATGGTTGGCTTTTCAGAAGTATACCTTTCCATATATTTTATTTAGTGTTTCATATTGGCTTCTAAAATTGTAGCACTCTTAAACATTACTTAAATGTGGAAGGCTAAAAGTAAAATTGCTATACTACCTCAAGGTTTTCGTTTTTCTATGATAGTCCATCGCGGGGTTATGTTGCTGAAATATTTGGTACTCATTTTCAACTTCCTGATGTAAGACCAGTAGGTATCTTCCATCTTTTGCTCTTAAGAAATTTAAACTGTGATATTTATTTGTTGAAATTTGTTAGATATATTATATATTTATCTTTATCTTTAGTTAGTTTATTATTATTTCTTATTCATATTTTGGGTTTAGCCCATATTTCTTCTATTGTAAATAGATGACCCTATACGTGTATTTAACACAAGTGAGATTTAATCTCACATATAATTTTTACTATATTTAACTCGGTATTAGAGCGGGTTGATCCCGCTCTGGTTTTTGTCTTGCCGGTGTCGCTCTCTGTCACTGTCCATTGCAGCCACCGTCTGCCGGCCTTCCATCGCTGTAGGCTATCCACCACCGGCTGTCATTACAGTTCTATCCATCTAAACCTTTACACTTTGTTCACTTGAATGGATTTAGAGAAGAGTGATTGAATGAATTTGAGAGGATTTAAAGGTAAATTTTTTGTTTTATTTGAGTGGATTTGGAAGGAAATTTTTTTAATTTGTCACATTAATCAAATCCTACACTAATTCTCACAAACTTTACTTCCAAATCCATTCTCACTTACTTCCAAATTCACTCAAATAAACAACAACAAAATTTACCTTCAAATCCTCTCAAATCCATTCAAGCACTCTCCTCCAAATCCATTCAAGTGGAGAAAGCCTTAGGGTTTTCTTGTTCCTCGCTGGTACGATTCGTCTTCTTCAGAGGTGGCATCTGGCAGTCCTTTTTCTTTCTCTAGGAGTCTATCAATTGCCTCCGAGAAGTTAAATGGAAATAATTATCTATCATGGTCTGTTGCCGTTGAAATGTCCTGTTATGTGCCCTTTTATGACAAACAGTGGAACCCAAACTTCTTATATCTCCAAGGGCTTTCAAAACTTGTCACTCTTTTTGGGAAGAAAGCTCAAAGCATCTATGCCAACGATATTTAACGTCTCTATGATACTACAAACAAGCTTGCATCTCTTAAAATGATAGACCATGATATGGTGTCCTTCATGCTGAAACTCAATTTGTTGTCGAAGAACTCATGATGTTTTTGGAAGTGGACCCATTAAAGGATATCAAGAAGAAATTAGACAAATTTTACATGGTGTTGATCATTTGCGCCCTACATCCCGATTTTGATCACCTTAGAGATAAAATTTTGACCATTCATGGTTGCCACACGAGGAAGAGGAGGACGTGGCACTAGAGGAGGAGGACGAGGAGGTCAGGGACGTCCTCAATGCACATACTGTAAAAGGATGGGTCACACTCAAGAGAATTGCTACTTCTTACATGGTTTCCCTTCCAAAACCGCCAATAATTCAAAGATTGAAAAACTTCCACTTCTAAGTTCATTGAGGATGAATACCAAGATTATCTAAGGTTAAAGTTTAATAGCTTGACACAACCATCTCAATCTCTCAGTACATCTACAACCTGCATTTCTCAATTCATGGAAGGTCAAAATTCATGAATAATTGACTCTCTTCTGATCACATTTATGGTAATACCTCTTTGTTCTCATCTATTTGTTTTCGAGAAAAGCCTCATTTCATATCTCTTGCAAATGGAGCTTAACTTTCTCTCAAAGTCAGTCTTGTTTCCTTGTCTCTCTCCCTTAAGGTGTATAGAATTAAAAGTGAGTTTTGTTGACATTTAAGGTGCTCACGATATTGCCTCGCCAAGGGATTTCCTTGTTTCTACTGAATGGTTTGAACCTTATCCTTTTCTTCCTTGGTCTTCTTTAGCTCTAGCCTAAGACTTTCCTGAAGGTCCTTAACCTCCTCTCTATTTTTCTCCATTGCCTTTATAGCTTTGTTAGCCATGCCTAATTCAACTTCCAAATTCTTAATTTGACCAAGACGCTGAACAACCTTGGAAGAAATTGCTTGGTTCTCAACCTGCTCTTTGAGAAGGGTTTGTTCCTTCTCCAATAGTTTGGTGTTGGCCTTAGTCAACTCCTCCACCTTCTTTTTTCAGCTCCTTTGTTTTTTGCCAAGGCATCTTGGAAATGACAAAGGATGGTTAGGCTCCTCATTATCATTACCTTGGCAGATTGAGGGCATCCTGATGCCCCCAACAACATCAAACATTTACGCATCATAAGGCATAGGGAAGCTTGATTCGCCATACCTCGGCACACACCCCGCAACATGTTAATGTGCCGCAAAGAGTTGGAGTGTGTCGTGGATGTTGAAACATGGTCGACATGAGATAGTGTTCCCTTTTTGCTACCACATTATTTGACATGGTTAATCTTTATTGGCCTTTTCCAATAAAGAGAAAACCTTGGAGTATGGTTAGAATGGAAGAAAATACGTTTATCTCAATTCGAAAAGGATAATGATACTTTGACAACATTTTTTTACATTTTAACACCATCTATGTGTCATTCTGTGATTGATCCATGTTTGTGTTTATGATTATTATTATTCATTGTGGAATAATTTTGGACCAATCATAAAATGACGCGTAGATGTTAAAATGTTATCAGAATATCATTATCCATTTAAAGAAAATGATTATTAAACCATTTATAGAGTTGGGAATCACAGTAAAAAGAGACCCATATTAGACACGGTTAAGGGAAGTTCACCCAACCTCTTGATCATGTTTTAGTTAGTAAAAATACATGAACTTATTTGTAAGATCCTAGTTGTTATATACTTTATTGGATATAAAGTTAATATAAGAATCTTGTCTATTTAAAATAATAATAAAAATAATAAATAATACTGAAAATATTGTATTGCTTATTTGTATAGTGCGGGTAAATATTGCGTGAAAAATAAAATAAAATAATAGTTAGTTAAGTTAAAATTTAAAATGTGAAAATAAGAAAGTAGGCAAAATAGAATAGTTTAAATTGAAATAAGTGTGGGTGTTCTAATTATTGTTCCCAGAGGGAGGGGACCAGTGTTCGATCCTTATGCACAGCAGTGTCTCCCTAGCTTTTATTTTTATTTTTTGTTTAGTTTGAGTTGGGCCGTGAAACCCAAATTTAAATGTGAGAAAGGGCGAAAAAGCGGAGGTCTCTTTTGTTCACGGGAGCCCTGCGACTCTTTTATATAGTTTTAGGGAAAGAGGGAATGGAAAGGGAGGAAGAGAGGGTCACGGATACAAGATAAGCTCTGGATTGTGTAGCAGTGGGGGAAAAGGCAAGAACAGGTATGGGGAACAAAACTGCTTTTATTCCTTGTACCGTGTGGTTTGTGAATAGAAGTTTAGTTTAATTTTGAAACTTTAGGGTTTCATTATTACTTACTAATATTCTGATGAATTGTATGTATGTGAGGAGCTCACCTTTATTTATAATTGTATGAAGATTGAATTGTTTTCTGTACTTTCGATGATTTCTGACACTTGGAGGTTGATGCAATAAAATATTTTAATGATAACATGTTCTAAGTCTGTTTGAGCTAGTTGGAACTTGGTGGTTTAAATATTGTGAGTCTGAAAAATTTATGATAAACCGAATGAACTTATTTATTGTGTTATTCGTATGCTTGATATTATCCTTTTGATTCATTACTCGTGAAATTGGTGTTGTTCTAAACATTATATGTGTGTCTAGTGTTAAAATGTCATTCTGATTGATTAGAGTATTATATGAGGTGATTTCTCTACATAATGAGGTGCTAATATGTACCTCTAAATTGTAAGAAACCTTTTACCCGATCTGCATAATTGATGAAGTTCTGTTTTTCCTAATTATACATAAATTAAAGGAAGTATTGTTTCTGTTTGGTATGGAATGTGCGTTTACTTATGAGTATTTAATTTAACTATGAGTCAGATGATATGTGTATGGTATGAAAGCTGTTTTACTTTGTTGATGTTGACGTGAGTTGCATGTTATCACTCTAGAGACTGGTCAGGTACAGAGACAGGGTTAAACTGTGAAATACTAAATGTTGTGGTATGAATATAAACTAGTGAAATGATGGCCTTAAGATTTAAAAAGCTTAGGTGTAGTATCCTTGAATTCGTATTTAGTTTGCAGACTTGAATCATAGGACTACTGGAATAGTATGCTACATGATATGAAGTGTTAGGATGGTTGGAAATGTTTAGAAAATCTGGCACCTTATTATCATGATCAGTAACAAGAAGTGAATGCATGGGTTGTAATGCTTTGAATTAAAATTGGGTTATACTGTACATGTCCGATAACCTGGTAGAACAGTATACATTGTGTTTGATCTATTTTACTCTATTTGTAATTGATTACAGCTTCATGTTAAAAAGGATTGGGTCTCGGTGCATGCTAATCCAGAATTAAAGGGAGTGGGTTAATGGTTTATAATTAGGATTGTTTTTGGAGTGGGTTTTAAGTTGAATAAAATTTTATATGAATTAAATAAGGTCTATGAGTGTAGAATAAGGTGTTGTTAATAGTGACCAGTAACATGTTGAATCTGCACGAGTTAATTGTTGGGGGTTTAATGTAATTAATCAAAATGCATGTCGAAATTTTAAGGTCTGGTAGAAATTCAGTGATGCTTTGCTTGTGGTCTATGAAGTAATAAAAAAACAGTTTTACTTAGCCTGATGTCCTACTTTGAACTATAGGCTAATTTAACTGCCACATGGGTGTTTGACATTAAACCCATGGTATTTTATGTAGGGATTTGATTCGTTTTTAAAATTGGATATTAGTATATAGTATTTTGTTTAAATGGGAAAAGACTTAGATTGTAATGTTTAGGCGTGAACTAAATGAGAGATGCCATGAAAGAGTTGGTTTGGCAATAAACAATAGGAATGGAAATGGAGGATTTTATTAGGCATTAGAATGGAAAATGATCTTACGTAAAGGGGTATAGTGGTGGGGAATATGTTGGACATTTGGTTGTAGTTTTTTTTTTTTTTTTTTTATAGATAAGAATTGAAAAAGAAGGAAAGGTCATATGGCATATACGTAAATCATAATTCTTACATGGATTGCAATGTTATATAGTCTAATGGTGGAGCCATGGGATTGTATTGTTATTGTAAGTAAAATGCTTAATTATTAAACATGAAATGGAAGAAAAAGTAGAGTTGGTTCATATTTGTGTTTTAGGTTTAAATTTGGTAGATAATTAAATATTGTTATTAAGTTGCTATATTGAGTTAATTAAATGGTAAATTAAAGTAGGTAATCATTTGGTTATAAATAGTTATGGTGTTTTTGGTTAGATAGGTGAAAGTCATGGTAACTTGAAATTGGTCTGAGACGTGAATTTTAGAAATATAATAGGTATATTAGAAATTTAAAGGGGTTTGAGATATAAGTAAGTTCTAAAATGGACTTGGATTTCAATGTAATGCATGAATATTAATAAGGTAAAATAAATCCAAGATAGAACCTTAATTAAAGGATATTTGAATTAGAGAATAGGTAACTTGTAATAATTCCGTAGAATTAATTTAATGTGACTGACATATGAATGATTGAAATTATTTCATTCAAGAATATTAATTCAAACAATGGTGTTTTTCTTATGCTTATTAAATAATAATTAGATTATAATGCTATAGTAGAATAATAGAATCTAAAATAAATTTATCAAGAAAAAGAGTAATTTGAATTAAGTTTTGGGAATAATCGCTAATAGATAAGTATGTGTAGAGACAGTTACCACTAGTTCTTGATGGTGAAGAGTTATTAGTTTAAATGATTTAAGCTGGCATTAAGACGCTGTTTCAGCATTATGTGAGAAACTGATTATAATTTGGAAAATCGATTCTTTAAATATTAGTAAGTTTTCTATTGTGTTTTGGTGGTTGGTTTACGATAGTTGAGCGTATATATAGTATCTAAATGCTTTCGATATGCTTAGATGTTCAAATATGCAATGAGAGTCCATCAGAGTATATAATTAAGATGAGATTCTTGCTATATTGATGGGCTATGCTTGTTTAACTAAGTTGTATTTCCATAATCATTAGGATAACTAGTTTTAAAGACTAATGTATTTAGTTAATGATAATTGTGGTGATTGATATTGTTAAATATGAGGAAACTATTCTCGATTAATTATAATGCTTTAACTTAATATATTTTAAAGTGGTATATGTTTTGTATTATTTCAATAGTTCACCCATACTTGTTTGTTTGCTTGTCTGTGTATAGGCTTAAGAGATGGGAAATCTATACTGGGTTATTTATAAAGTTGTATTTTATTCCATAATTTTTTTAAAGTTTTAAAGAATGATGTAATTGTATTTAAGTACATTTTAATATGTGTGGATTTTGCATAAATTGGCTCACAACTCCCACCGGATAAGAAAGATCGAGTCTTCTTATGATAAGATAGATTAGCTTCCTAACCAACCTTCTGTATCTTTCTGGGTCGGAGAAAGGTTCACCGTGGTTTCATTAATTTTTGATTTGAGTCCATAGGATTATCAATGGGCTTGCAATCTTTCAGGTTTGTTTCCTCCTGTTAGATGTTAAGATGTGTGTTTCTGTTATTTGGGCTTTGTCTATTCTGTATTTAGGGCATTGGCCCATATCTTACAATATAAATAAACTACCCTATGTGTATGCTAAACACACAAGGGGATATTTTCTCCCAATCTTCTCTATTTCTCATACCTCCAAAATATCAAGGGCATATTTTCTTTGTGAAGTGATGACTCCTTTTTTTGATTCTATCACTTCAATACCAAGAAAGTATTTCAGACGACCTAGGTCTTTGGTTTGGAAGTGGTTGAACAAATAATTCTTTAATTGAGCAATTCTAGCAACATAATTTCCTATAATCACAATATCATCAACATAAACCATGAGATAAACACATTTGTCAGGAGTAGAATGCTCGTAAAACACTGAATGATCTGCTTCACGTCGTCTCAATCCGAATTGTTGCACAACACGGCTAAATTTACCAAACCAAGCTCGAGGTGATCGTTTCAAGCCGTAGTGTGAACACTCTAATTTACAAACTAACTTAGACTCTCCCTGAGCAACACGACTCAATCCAGGAGGTTGCTCCATGTATATGTCCTCTTCTAGATCACCATGAAGAAAGGCATTTTTAATGTCCAATTGGTGAAGGGACCACTGATGAATGGCAACCATGGTAAGAAAAAGACGAACAATACTGATTCTGGCCACAGGAGAAAAAGTATCACAATAGTCAAGACCATAAACTTGAGTATAACCCTTCATTACTAGACAAGCTTTAAGACCATCAATTGCACTAGTTGGACCAACTTTAATAGCATATACCCATCTACAGCCCACAGGTTTCTTACGAAGAGGAAGAGGTACAGGTTCCCAAGTGCCTGCATTTCATCAATCATGGCTTGTCGCCATCCAGGGTGATGAAGTGCCTCATGAACATTATTAGGAACTTTGATATTAGAAAGGAGGATACAAAAGAGAAATATGTAGGAGACAAATGATGGTAACTCAAAAAAATATAAACATGATATGGATTACGAGTAGATCGAATTCCTTTTCGAAGAGTAATAGGCCAAGCTTGATTTGAGTCAAGAGAGGACGAGGAGGATGAAGGATCCATGGTCTGGGTATCTGGTGGAGAGGCAGGAATAACTAAGGGATCACATGATGGTATTGGAAGCATCTCTTTAACAGATGAAGAATCTTGCTTAGAGGATGAGAAGAAGGGTGTATCCTCAAAAAATGTGACATCAACAGACATATAGTACCTTTTTCTTGAGGGAGAATAACATTTATGCCCTTTCCGAAGACGAGAATATCCCAAAAAGACACACTTAATAGCCTTTGGAGAAAGTTTATCTAGACCTGGAGAGACATTATGAACAAAAAAGGTACCCCCTAAAACACGAGGAGAGACATGATTAAAGGATCGTATGGAAAAATTATAGAGTGAGGAATCTTATTGTCAAGAGAAGAAGAAGGCATCCTATTTATCAAAAAACATGTAGTGAGGACTGCATCTCCCAGTGATGAATAGGAACATTAGTATTTAACATCAAGGAACGTGCAGTTTCAATGAGATGTCTATTCTTTCTCTCAGCTATATCATTTTGTTGTGGAGTATTAAGATGCATTAACTGATATAAGATTCCTTTGGAAGATAAAACAGATGAAAGCTTACAAGAAAAATATTCTTTGGCATTATCACTCCCGAGAATTTTAATTGTCTTTCCAAATTGGTTTAGAAATTCGTTAAAAGAGGACATATATATGTCTAAAAGTTCAGATCTCTCTTTCATTTGATAAACCCAAGTACATCGAGAGAACTCATCAATAAAGGTTACAAAATAGTTAAAACCAAAAGAAGTAACACAACAAGGTCCCCAAATTACATCGTGTCTCAAATGTCTAAACATGTTTTCCTAACTGACAAGACTCACAATCATGCAAATTGGGTGACCTAAACGATCATGCAAAAGTTTTGGAGATAAAGTTGAAAGATAGGAAACATAGGAGCTAGGCTTTAGGAAATAAAGTCCTCATGACACGTCCTCCAATAAGACGACTTGTTCCATGTTCCTTTATGACAAATGAATTAGGACTCAAAGTCAATTTAATGAACGAGTCAATTGACTCAAAGAGATTACTTAAAGAGTTGGGAGAGAAAACTGAAATTTTAATTATTACTGTCCACTTAACCCTAACACCCATACTACCCTATTTAAGGGATAGTAGATCAACATAAAAAAGAAAAACAGAAGGCTCCTAAAAAAGCCCACTCTAAAAGGCCCACTCTAAAATACATTACATTTCAACAAGATTAAATTATAGGGAGAATAAGGAATATACAGAACAAAATTAAATTTAGTGATGGAGACAAGGAAACTTTGCCAATTCCTTGAGATGCCACTTTGGATCCATTAGCAACTGTAATTAAATGAGGAATTTTCTGAGAAGAAGTAAAATGAAGGTAGGTTACCAGACAGATGATCTGAGGCACCTAAATCAAGTATCCCTGAAGTTTGACTTTCTACAGTTTGAGAGATGCATGCAGTTGAGGACGATTGATCAAGATCAGTAGATCTTTCAGATTTGTACCTTAAAAAATCTTGGTACTCTTCATTGGAGATTCTAGATTCTAAATTATCAGATTTAGACACCTGCACAGATTTAAACCATCTCTCTTGGGTATGGCCAATTTTCTTATAGTATGAGCATTCCAAACGCCCACTCCGACTACCACAACCTCCTCAATTACTTCTACATTTTCCTCTCCCTTGAGGCTTTACCATTGTTGAAGTCTCTAACATTAGTTGAATTCCTATCTTTTACCAACCTTGGTACACAACTAAATTATCCATTAACGGGATTTGATCACATGCTAAAACTTGATTACGTACATGATCAAAATCCGAGTGTAAACTTCTCTCTCAGAATTAGAACCATGTAATGTTTGAACCATGTAATGTTTGTCAAGTCTTTTGTTGATACATTTTAATGAATTAGCTTCAAAGAAAGTCTTTAACTCCTCTATATTGTGATTGACTTGTTTGAGAGAAGTTACTCTCTCAGTTGCATCAAAAGGCATTGTATATCATTAGCAAAAATATCTTGTGCCTCTTTCCAAAAAGCAAAACAAGTTTTGTAGGGTCTCAAAATATCTAGAACTTCTTTCTCAAGTGATTGTCACAACACAACACATAGCCCGAGACTTGCGGAGTGAAGCGGCGCATGCGGAGGCTAATGGGGCGGCAAGCACCAGGGTTGGGTCATGCTTCTCAAGGCGAACCTAACCCTTGACTTCACCGGAAGAAGGGTGAAAGTTGATGGCGAGGAGGGTTGCGACTGCGGAAAATAGTCTGGGTCTAGCTCTCGATACCATTTAAAGAGCTACTTAGAGTTAAGACATTTTATTCATTGATGGATTTATTACAATGTTTTTGTACTCTATAAATAGAGTACCGTGGTAGGTGGAAAACAATCCCAACCGTTAAAGTTAAGTTCACACACACACACAACAGTGGTATTAAACATAATACATTTCAACAAAAGGAAATAGAACATTAAGGTATTTAAACATATATTCATAAATAAAGGTGAAGTCGGCACAATCTGGCAATGGTTTCTAGAAGACTCTATCACTACTAGAACAAGGTTCAACTTCTAGGTGTTCAACAAATTCTTTAGCTCAATACTAAAACAAAAAACAAAATTCTTTATTGACAAGGTGGAGAGGAAGTCAAGAATAGCTAGCAATTTATATGGGACGGTTGTTCTCTAGTTTATTGAACAATCACAAATGGTGACATTTCTTCAATTTATATGGGACGGTGTTAGGGGTTGGAAGGTATAGGGGAGAAGGAGAAGACCGAAAAGTGGAAGGAGGAAGACCAAGTTGAACGGTGGATGATGGTAAGGAGTCGAGCCGAACGACCGAAGGCGGTGAGTTCTCAAGCAGAGCAATGGGGAGAGGGGAAGACCGTAGCCAATCGGTTGAAGAGTGACTATCTTAACTAGGACAACAGTTAGGATAGGCAGGAGATATTCAATACAATACAAGATAATTATAGTAATCAAAGCTATATCTAAAGAAATATTCAATACAAGTTAATTACAGTAATTAGAGTTATATTCCATTATTCAGTATAAGTTAATTATAGTAAATAGAATTATATTCTATTATTCAGTATAAGTTAATTATAGCAAATAGAATTATATTCTAGGGAAATATTTAATATAAATAAAGCCTAAACCCTATGGTGAAGGGCACGCTTTTGATTATTGAGTTTTGTAAAGGAAGTTATGCTCCCAAGTGACTCAAGGAAGTTATGCTCCCAATTATTGTTTGCTTTCTTTGATTCAGATATTTCTATCAATAAAGGAGATTCATTCATCCATTATCTATTGTTCATTGTTCTGTGCTAGTGAGAGTGTGTGAGGGTTCGTTCTGGTTACGTTTCCCACTCGGATATGCAACATACGGTTACACTTTCCTCAGCTTACGTTAAAAAGTAAAACTGAACAGGCCCTCCCTCATTTCATGTGTCAGTGTATCTAGCAGCGTGCATGGTGTGAAGAAAGAAGCACAAGATTCTTTCTAGACCTTATTCTGTTCCAATAAGTGTGTTCTCCATTTCTGTCTTTTAGCTCTCTCCCTTATATCTGTTTTATCCAATGCTAATGTTGATGTATGTTATGTTTCTTGAATCTCTTCTTTTATACTCTTGCATGTGTTCTTGTATATGAAACAGTGACAATATCTAATAACAAGAAACTCTTTTTGTTTGTTTGTTTTTATCTGTTTTGCTAATATTGATGCATGTTGATACTTCTGTTGATCTGTTTCATGTTTCCTGAATATGGGTCTTAGAAAAAAGAAAAGTGATTTTCTGAACATTCACAAAGCCATTGATATAAAAGAGAGAACTGTAAGAACAACAATACTAATTGTGGTTTGGAATGATTTGTATTTTTCTGTGTAAATTTTCTAGTAACTTATTTTAATAATATTATTGTTGCCAATGTTTTGTAAGAGAAAAATAGGAGAATGGATCCCAGAGGAAATACTGTGGAAGCCGAAGAAAAAAAAGATGGAGAAAAGACTATGTCTGCTACTGACGTAACTGCAGATCTCAGTTCTGAAAGTTGCAAAATTTATGTCAATGGAGTCGAAATTCGTCCATTGAGAAAAAGATTGATTATTTTGGACATAAACGGCTTGTTAGCTGACGTGGTTTCTCCTCCTCCGGAGGATCACGAGGCTGATGTAACAATCGAAGGAAGGGCAAGTAAGAATTATTTTGTTCTTTGTTTTTATAAAACCAGATTATTCTTATGTTAATTTTGATTAGATTTGAATTTGATTTCAGTATTTAAGAGGCCTTTCTATCTGGATTTTTTGAAGTTTTGCTTCAAAAATTTTGAGGTTGGCTTGTGGTCTTCGAGATTGGAGTACTCTTCTAACTACCTTTGTCTAATTTTCTATTTTTGTGTATTCATTTCTTTTTCTGATAGAATTCTGAACTGTGCTCTTGTTTTTGGATGTTTTGTGGTTAGCAATTAGCTTTTAGCACAAAAATTTATGTTGCTTATTATCACAGGAAATTTGTTGGTCGGGATATTGACTATTTGATTCCACCCTTCTTCAAAAACAAATTGGTTTTCTGTTGGGTAAGTATTTGGTGAAAACTGTTCACTGTCGGTCTTTGTTCATCTTTTATTTCATTTTAGTGAACTCAAGTGAACTCTTAAAAACAATAATTTAGAGATGAAAGGTTTGAAAAAATCATGTTAGAAATTAACAATGGAGGATTTGCATTAACTCATAACTCTGCTATAGAAACTACAATCTTCATGAAATTGATGACAACGGCCACAATCTACCTACTGATTCCTTTTCACTCTTATTTTTTGCACTTCTGATTCTGCATTTTCTTGGTTTCTGATATACAGGATGGTTCTTATTGCACTCAATTCTGGATTTATGAGCAGGGAAAGACGAGTGTTGTCTATTCGAAGGATTTGAGGAAACTATGGCAGAAGGATGATCCTAATCTTCCCTGGAATAAATTGTATTACAATGAATCAAATACTCTGATGTTGGATGTTTGTCCTTATAGGGGAAGGTTGAATCCGGTAAACAATTTTAACTCTACAACTTCTCAGCATTTTATATAACCTAATTACTACATTTTCTAACCTTCTGTTTTAAATTTTTTATTGTTTATTCAGCGAACCACCTCAGTTTACCCTCCTACATTCAATTATCATAATAAAAACGACAACTCTTTAGGTAAAAATCTTTCATGTGATCTACTTGTATACATTTGAGTAATGAACTCATATTTTATCTAAGTAACTTCTTGCTTGAGTCTTTGTCCTGAAATGATAGAAAGGAAAAACAGTATAGTTTTGTAATATGGTAGGAGAATGTTAAGTCAATTTTTTCTGATATTTTATATTTTAAAAGAGTCATTTGTTGACACACAATAATCTTGACATTTAGTGTCCTATAATTCATGACAGCTGAAGGAGGAGAACTGAGAGCATTTCTAGAAGGCTTGACAAAAGCTGAAGATATGAGAAAGTATGTTAAGGAACACCCATTTGGCCAAACCATTAGTAATGAAAATAGTGGTCGGATCACACGCAGTAGTAGATATATTCTTGAATATCGGAAGGATTAAACTTTTTTTACGTCTGAGATGTCTTTGGAAGAGATCCTGGTTGAAGAAAGCAAAAATGAAGGTATGTCTGAAGTGTATTTGGAAGATATCCTGGGCACTGGATTGGTTTAAACAGAAAATAAGACAGAAAGGTCATGTTTTTTGTCCTCAAACAGTTTTGCTGTTTTGATTTGAACATTGATGAAGGTTTTGATTTAGATTACACGTGTTACAAAACTTTAGTTATCATGGAATTTGAACGTTGTTTTTTTCATGTATAGTGACTGAGATGTCCTTTTGGAAAATACTATTGGAATTTATCGACTGTTCAAACATATTATGATTTATATACTTTTCTTTAAAAGACAGCTTTATTTAGTTTGGATTGCTTTTCTGTTATTTGGAAAGTGAAATTTTTTAAGTGATTTCTTTTTGATTATTTTAAAGTACAAAACAAACTTATCTCATTCTGTTATAGATTGATAGAGAGGTTTTAGCTGCACTTGCACAATTTCAGCCTATATCCCATAATTTTTCATAATTTGTACATGTTTTTTTTATTTTGTATTTTAAAATTTTCAAAATATAATTTTTGTATTTTAAAATCTGAAATATAATTTAAAATATATATTTTATTTTGTATTTCAAAATAAATAATCCATTTCAACCAAGGGAGTTCAACAAATGCCCTATATTAAGATGAAACTTTAAGATGAAACATAGTAAATATTGAATTACATAAGAGTTTGAATACGAAAACCTCATACACACACACACACACACAGATATATATATATATATATATATATATATATATATATATATATAAGTCCAAATATCACATAAATGATAAGTTCAAGCAAAAGCATAGAAATAACTAGTTTAAGAAACTTAGTCATCAACTAAGTTTTCATTAATTACATCTTTATTTATGTTAAACTTTGAAGTATCTAGGCTAAGAGCAAAGCATGAAGCTTGCCGAATAACTTTCTTAATGCCCATGACATATCCCTCCAAAGCTTGGGCGGTGAAGCCAATGCATTGTGTGTTTAAGTTTGCCCCAACCTTATTTCTTTCTTGGCCTTCTTCAGCTCTAGCTTAAGACTTTCCACAAGGTCCTTAAACTCCTTTCTATTTTTCTCCATTGCCTTTATAGCGTTGCTAGCCATGCCTAATTCAACTTCCAAAATTTTAATTTAACCAAGACTCTAAGCAATTTCCAGATCCTAGGAACAAATTGGTTGGTTCTCAACATGCTCTTTGAGAAGGGTTTGTTCCTTCTTCAATAGTTTGGTGTGCTTGATCCTCCATACCTCGACACACTCCGTGCATCTTAATGTGCCACAAAGAGTTGGATTGTGTTGCATATGTTGAAACATTGTCGACCTGGGATAGAGGTCCCTTTTTGCTACCTCAGTATTTGAAACATTGTTAATCTTAAATTGTCTTTCTTAATAAATAGAAAACCTCGGTGTATGGTTAATGGATGAAAATATGTTTATCTTTGTAAAATTTGACACATCTCGATTTGAAAGAATGATTCTTAAACCCTTTATAGAGTTGGATATACACAGTAAAAAGAGACCCATGTTGAGCGCTGTTAAGGGTTTCAAAGGTCTTTTTAAAATGCCTCAACTATTTGGATGGAATTGGTTGGATGCTAGAAAAAGATTTGTTGGAATTAAAGTTAGGGCCAACTATCCAAAATAACGAGATACAGGAAATGCAAGAGCAGTGAGATGGCAAAGAGATAGAAGAGGGTGATGAGGAAAACTCAAAGGACTCGCAGAACTGAGCACGACACCAACATAGATCTGTTGGTGTTGTTGGAGAACGCAACATAAACCCCAAAACAGACAAAAATTTGACAGAAAATTAGTGAACCGCTGCAAGTGTTACTAAGGTGTGTTCTGCATAAATCCTGATCTAGAAATCAATATAGTTTTTTTTTTTCTTGATTTCACCCGAGCCTAACAAAAATCGATTCTGCATGCGAGATCACTAGATCCGAGGGTGTGGGATAGAAAAATCGTCTTAGGATGTTTGAAAATGAGGAGAATATTTATGATGCTGAATAAAAAAAATCCCCAGAGTAGAGTAAGGGTGGGATGCAGAGAGACCAGAATTTGAGGTAACAATTATTACTTTCATTTGGTCCATTTTACAGTCAATTAACTTGAAGTTATGGCTTTAACCACCCATAGTTCTACATCGTCATCATTGGTCTGAACAGAACGTTGTAACATTCAATGATGCTAGGAAGAACACAAATAGAAACATAGAAGCCCAATATAATTTTACCTGTAGTGTTCACCTAATAAGTTTCTTTGGAATTGGGCAAGAACCGTCCTAGCTAAGATCCACCCATGAGACCCGCCTTATTTTGGAAATGCGTTCTTGGTGTAGAAGACCTAAAACATCAAATAATTGTCATAGTAAATTAAGGGAACACAGCACTACACACTATTGATAAATATTAATAACTTATGAACTGTGTTTATCATAGCTTTTCAACTATGTGAAATTGGCAGCATGATAGTCTAAGTATGTATCTAGCCTCTGGTTTAGAAAAATCATAAGAAGCTGATATAGTGGAGCATATCTTTCATCCTTCCCCAGTTGCCCAAGTGCAAGCATGTCCATTAAATTTCAGAACTTATAGCTATCTAGGGCAAATTTTTTATTAAAATCTGTGGGCGTACAATAATTAATAATGATGACGGGATAATAGGAAGCAACTCAAAGACAAACAGAAGTTCTATTTAATGATGACCTATAACAAGAAGAAGGCATCCTTTATAGTACTGTTTGATACCTCTATGTCTAATTATATCAGGTTAATTTTTATTATGACGATAATTGAGTATCACCCTTTTAACAAGGAAATAATGTCCATTATCTATAAATTACCTGAGAAAAATAACATCAACAGCCCAGGCCCAGCCCAAATGGAGTGAGACCCAACTTCTGAAGCTAACCAACCTGAATGCCATCCTCTCATCACATTCACATGCGATTATGTTTATCTCACTCTCACCATGCTGTCTTTTCGTTTGTTTCCCTTGCTCTGAAACTGTTAATTTTGTTCCAATGTCAATTCTCTAGAAGCCATACACTAATGCACACTAGGCACAAAATGGGACATGAAATTCTGGGTAGTTCAGTCATCAGTGATAACATCAATTTATGTTTCATAATTTGATTTTGTTGCTGGAGCTGTAGCTTGTGGACTCTTTTTTCTTATTTTTGTTAAGAGTTTGTTTCAGGAACGGAAAAGTTTCAGAGTATAAATTCTGGGTAGTTTAGACATTACTGACAAAATCGGTTTATGTTTCAAAATTTGATCTTGTCTAGGTATAGCTTGTGCACTCTTTTTTCTTATTTCTATTTGGAATTTCATGAGGGGTAAAGTTTTTTGAACGTAAGTTATTGATAGTTTAGTCATCAATCATAACCTCAGTTTGTTTTTCAAAATTTCATCTGGTTGTAGATATTGTTGCTTGCGGACACTCTTTGCTATTTTTATTTGGAATTTAGTTCATGAATAGGAAAGTTTCAGACTGTAAATTCTGAGTGGTTTAGTCGTTAGTGATGTTAGACCACAGGGATGCAAATGTTCTGAGTATTTGACATCGTCTATTAACAAAATTTTCATGCACTTCTCTCCCTCCCTCTTTTGTGCATTTCTCATATGTCAATAATTTCATTCAGGATTATAGTGCTCTTTCAATTAGGAAAGACATTATAAACAAGGTATAACATATATTTATAATTTGATCAATATCATATTATATTAATCAAGGTATAACTTTCACACAACATTCTGCTAGTAAGTTCCTATATATAGAAGAGCAGAGGTAGGCATTTATATCCAATAAGACCTCCTTACTATTCAGCATACAATAACATTTAGAATAATTACCATCCCTAAAATATAGCCATTCACTCATAACATGGCTTTGTGGCTGGTGCAGGTGTCTTGGCGGCAGGTCCATTCTCTGGTGGGTCAATGAACCCTGCATATGCTTTTGGCTCTGCAACCATTGCAGGCTCTTTCAGAAACCAAGCAGTGTATTGTGTTTACACTTTCTGAATGTTGTTTATCGTATAAGGAAGGATGTTATCAGGCCTTGTGTTCATAAAACTGCTTCTTGGTTTTAGGTACCAACACATGGGACAGATTTGAACTTACAGTGATTATTTATTTTGTTCTGTCAGTGTCTGTTTTAGATTTTTTTTCCAAAACTATAGTTCAGTTCAGTTTATACTATAGTTAAGTGCAATTTAGAGATGTTTAGTTTAGTATAGTTTAATAGAGTAAAATATAGTTCAGTTCATCGGAACTATTTTTAAGTTCAGTTCAAGCCAATTAATTTTTAATTTAGTGCAGTTTTTTAGGAGAGGAGAGGGGAGGAATGAAGGGGTTACTGAAACTCTTCGGAGGTTTCGAGGTTGAGTTCAAGAGGCTGTAAAGGGGGAAGGAGCACGAGTAATGTGGTTAGAGAGCTAAGAGTTTAGAAGCAGGGGATGGAGGTTGGAGAAGATAGCAAAGACTTCAGAGTGCGAAATGGAAAGCGCAACGGTGGTTGCAAGGCCGAAAACAGGTATGGGAAGTTAATGTAAAACTGTGATTGTTTTACTGTTGAATGTGTGTGAATGATGGAACATGTTCTTGTTGGGTCTTTTGAATATGTGAACGTGACACGCTATTTTGAATGCAATATGGCTGCTCTATTTTACATTTCTTTTTTATACTAAAGGGAAAATTGAAATGCCATGCTACCTTGACTGTGTTCATGATGCCTTATCAATTTCTTGATGGTTGATTACATTCAAGGGTATTTCAAACTTGATTGTGATAATTATCTGACTATATGACCTGATGGGAACTTGTTGCTCTGTTTTGAGTGTGCTGGTAATTGTTGTGATATGGTGAGATTGTTATTTCACACTTTGATTAGCTACATTTTTATAGTTTGACAATTGTCGATACGATTGTGGTGTGTTATATGGTGTTGTAATTGGTGTGTTATCTAATGCTACGATTCTGCCCAGTATTGGATGCAATATGTGCTAATTTAGTCTGGAATGCGTATGTCAATTTTAGTAAATGATAAAGGAGTGAAGTAAGTAAGTGAGATGTAGATAATTTATAATTTGCTTCTTTTCAATACGTGACGTTGTTGCATTGAATCTATGATATTAAGTATTTTTGTTTATTACAATTGGTTGTGGTATGAATTGATGCTTAGTGGGAATGAGGCGCTTTAGTATTTCTAAAGTCATCTCTGAGTTGTAAAGCAAAGTTCTGACTGTGAAACTGATTTACATCTATGCATATTGTGTTGTATTTGTTGATTGACTGGTATTTGGAATGCTTGATTTTATGTGTGAGCTTACAATAGGTAATATAAACGTGGGATTGGGTTTTGTTTGCTATACCAGGTGATGGCAAAGGCAGGTTTAGTTCATCTTGATAGTTAGAATAACTCTGATACAAGACCTAAAAAGAAGAATGCACATTTGAATCTAATTAGTAGGGGTAGAAGTGAAATTGATGCATGTTAAAGTAGAGTATTTATTTATTCAAACATGTACCCATGCTCCCTCCTTTATTGAGCCATAACAAAACTTATCACTTGTCACACTTAAGTACACAGAAGTTATCGGTTCATAAATATTTTAAGCACAAAGAAGGGTACAAGTATCAGTCAATATGCGTTTCATCCAAACTTATGCAATCACTTGAGTTGAACAAAAAATTCTTGAGTCTACCTTTCCTTTGCTTAAAAATAAATCAATTCCGATGTTTCCAAACTTTCCCAACAGTTGCTATCACATACCCTCCGAATAATATTTTGCTTACGATTAAAATTAAAGAAGATTAAGATTAAAGAAGTAGAAATGTTTAAAGTTAGCCTTATCATATAATTAGTAATTGTATTATAGTTACAACTCTACTTGTTTGCAACATTTATTTGTAATATTAAAAAATGTAAGAAAATATGTATTTAATCTATAAATTTAAAATAATGTAATTATTTAATTTGTTCCGTTACTTATAATTATGTAAAATATTACAGGAATATATATATATATATATATATATATATATATATATATATATATATATATATATATATATATATATAAATATATGATTAAGGCTAGTTTTTAAGTTAATATTTATATAACCTTTATTGACATTAGAAAGAATGTTTATATTATCATTTAATTATAAAAAATTATTAATATAATATTTATTACAAGTTTTTGTAAAATCTTAATTTTATAGATTTACATTACTAATTGAACCATTACCATTTAAGTATTAAGCAAACCTGGTCATAAGAATGGAAGAAATATACACAAGCATACTAATATGGCGTAGTTACAATCCTTTCAATCTTTAAAATTTCTTAAAAAAAATACATAAGTCACTTAACCTTTTATATAATATAAAAAAAATCAAGGAACTACACCTTATATCTATGTACATCGCTCCAAAACATGAGATTTCAAACACAACCCTTAGCCTTTTAACTAAAATCACCTGTAATTTCATTTACTCATCATATAAGCAATCATTGCAAAAAGGAGACACAAACAACAAAAAAGGGTAAATTAATGATAACTTAAGAATATGTAAACATTTATGGCATAAAGATTTATAACAAATACTTAAACAACCAAATTATCCAACACACCAATCCACACATCATGACGCAAATTATCCAACACAATAGTCCACACATCATACCAATACTTAAACAACTAAATTATTCATATAAATAACTTAAGCTCAATTATCCAAATTTATGCATCATTCAGACTCTGAAAGTTTTGTTTTGTTATGTAAAATGAAATTCTCAGAGTTACAATTTCAATAACGATATTTGGTCCTCCCCTCTCATGACAAATTGAGTTCATTTATAGTCTAAAAGAAATAGAATTCACGACTCCAAGACTAGCTATACAAACTTCTTGCCCTCTTCACCACCTAGACTCCCTTTTTATAAACATATATTCATAAATAAAGGTGAAGTCGGCACAATCCGACAAGGGTTTCTAGAAGACTCTATCACTACTAGAACAAGGTTTAACTTCTAGGTATTCAACAGATTCTTCAGCACAAATACTAAAATAAAAAGCAAAATTCTTTATTGACAAGGTGGAGAGGAAGTCAAGAATAGCTAGCAATTTATACGGGACGGTTGTTCTCCAGGTTATTGAATAGTCACAGTTGGTGACATTTCTTCAATTTATATGGGATGATTATGCTTTCCTGAGCTAGCAGCGTGCATGGTGTAAAGAAAGAAGCACAAGAATCTTTCTAGACCTTATTCTGTTCCGATAGTTGTGTTCTCCATTTCTGTCTTTTAACTCACTCTCTTTTATCTGTTTTATCCAATGCTAATGTTGATGTATGTTATGTTTCTTGAATCACTTCTTTTATACTCTTGCATGTGAAACAGTAACAATATCTAATAACAACAAACTTTGTTTGTTTGTTTTTATCTGTTCTTGATTAGCATTTTTATCTGTTTTGCTAATGTTGGTTCATGTTGATTCTTTTGTTGATCTGTTTCATGTTTCCTGAATATGGATCTTAGAAAAAAAAAGTAATTTTCTGAACATTCATAAAGCCATTGATATAAAAGAGAGGGAACTGTAAAAATAACAATACTAATTGTGGTTTGGAATGATTTGTATTTTTCTCTGTAAATTTCTAGTAACTTATTTTAATAATATTATTGTTGCCTAGTAAGAGAAAAATAGCAGAATGGATCTCAAAGGAAATACCGTGAGTACTGAGAAAACTGAGGAAGCCGAAGAAAAAAAGATGAAGAAAAGACTGGCTGCTACTGACGTAATTCTAGATCTCAGTGCAGAAATTTACAAATTTATGTGAATGGAATTGAAATTCGTCTTTTGAAGAAAAGACTAATTATTTTAGATATAAATGGATTGTTAGCTGATGTAGTTTCTTTTTGTTTTTATGAATTCAGTGTATTTTTATGCTAATTTTGACTAGGTTTGAATTTGATTTCAGTATTCAAGAGACCATTTTATCTTGATATTCTGAAGTTTTGCTTCGAAAATTTTGAAGTTGACATATGGTCTTCAAGACTGGAATACTCTTTATGCAAAAGGTATGCCGATTTCAAAATTTTCGAAATCGAAACTTTAGAAAATCAAGATAAAAGGTCTCTTGAATACTAAAATCAAATTCAAACCTAATCAAAATTAGCATAAGAATAAACCAGATTCATAAAAACAAAGAACAAAACAATTCTTACTTGTCTTTCCTTCAATTATATCAGCCTCGTGATCTTCCGGAGGAGGAGAAACTACATCAGCTAACAACCCATTTATGTCCAGAATAATTAGTTTTTTTTTTAATGGACGAATTTCAAATTCCATTCACATAAATTTTGGAAATTTCTGCATTGAGATATGCAATTATGTTAGAACTCAAACTGTGTAACAAGTGTAGCGGGAACAGAAAGGTCAATTGAAGATACAACTCACCAAAGACACTTGACAACAAATCCCACTAATCAGTGATTAAGGAGGGGTACAAGAAACAAAATAACTAACTATAGGATGGAGGATTTTTATTGGTCTAAAGGTCTAGTCTTTGTATTCTTTTAGTTAAGCAAAAGAGGGGGAATTGATTTCTGTTTTGCTTTCTCTTTCGGTTGGGTCACTTTGTTTTTCTTACATCATTTGCTCTGTACAGCTATTAAATGGCTCATAACACTTCTGTTTTATGAGCATTAAATTTTAATACCACTGAGAGAAGTTTCTTTTATCCTCACTTATTAATTCCTTTTTGGTGTGGTTGAAAATTTCCTAGTACATTGGTATTGTTAGATTGTTGTTTTCATTGTCATGCTTGAGAATACTCACCTTAAAGAACTGACTCTTGATGTAAAGAGAATCCTAAAAGTAATGGAGACATGGGATAGAGAACATGACACTAGATTTGAGACCCTGGAGTCTGTCGTTGATACAATGTTGTAGCATAAATCCGCAAACCCTTTCCCACCATTTCATGTGTGTAATGTAAGCTTAATTTTCTTTCCTTTGATGGGTTCGATGTCTTGCAATGGATCTTACAGGCAGAGCAATTTTTTTTGTATTACAATACTCCGGACGATCATCATTAACTATTGTTGCCATACATTTGGACAAGGATGTGGTTCCTTGGTATTAAATGATGACTCGTCATGATTCATTTCATTCATGGGTTGCGTTTACTCGAGCCTTAGAATTGGAGTTTGGTGCCTCTCCCTTAGAGTGTTCCCAGTCTCATCTGTTTAAATTAACACAAACAACTTTTGTGCATGATTATTATGTTTAATTCATTGCACCACTGGCTAATCATGTGCAAGGTATCACCACTGAAGCTTTATTAGATTGTTTTATCGAAGGCTTAAAACGGGATATTTGAAGGGATGTGATTGCTCAATCGCCCTCAACTTTGATTCGCTATGTTTCCTTGGCCATATGAAGAGAAATACCTTTCCAAACCCAAACATTATCAACTCTACCCAACAGCCAAAACACAAGCCACAAACACTAGTCTACCTATAAGCCAAACCATTAAATCCACTAGTTTACATGTAATCCCCTCCTTCTTAATCCTACTATAGCTCCATCCACCACCACCATCAGAAATACCAATATTGAGAGAATAAGCCTAACAAAGATGCAACTTAAGAGAGAAAAAGGCCTTTACTATACGTGTGATAAAAAATTTTCTCCAAGCCATCGGTGCCCCCAACAAACAATATTTACTTCTCCATTTACAAGATGAGGATTATGGAGAATTACCACCAGAACCTTCAAACCTTGAGCATAGCGTTGAATTACATCTGTCCCAAGAGCATCATTTATCTTATAATGCTTTAAAAGGAACCTCTACTTTGAGTACAATGAAATTTCAGGGGTCTGTCAATGGCATAACAGTACAAGTGTTATTTATTAGACAGTGACTCGAGTGATAATTTTTTGCATCCACGAATAGCTCATTGTTTGAAGTTTTCTATTGAGCCAATTCCAAATTTTCAAGTTTTGGTGGGAAATGACAATGCCTTATTTCCTGAGTGGTTGGTCAAGGAATTAGAAGTCAAAATTCAGGGTCATTCATTGACCTTGCCAATATATTTATTACCTGTTACTGGGACTGACTTAGTTTTGGAGTCTGCAGGTTAGCTACCCTTGGTCCCAACATTTCAGATTATAGTTCTTTTACATTGAAGTTTTACCTAGGAAACCAATTTGTCACATTGCATAAAGAGCAACCAACCTTACCTATGCAAGCTTTGTATAATCATCTCAGAAGAATGAATCACACATATGCCATAACTGAGCTTTTCACATTATAATTCCAACAGTTGGACTGTCCTCAAGACCAATAGTTAGACTTATTGATATCAGATGGTGGTGGTGTTGCATACCTATAGGGTGATGTTTTTTGTTCCTTTTGGGTTGCCTTCTAGTCGGTCACAAAGTGATTTTATTCCTTTATTCCAAAGATATTCGTCCTTTTCAATCTAAATGAGGTTGAGGCTAAAAAAACACTTTGATGTTTAAGTCAGTCAAGTGCGCTAGATGATAATAAATATTACGTTAGATGATAATAAATATTATAATTAATAAACGTCTTAATATAAGTTATGAATTTTTTTAACCGAAGGAGCATCATCCACATAGCTTATTAATTACCTTGGTTATTTTTTTAGATTAATAATTATGCTAATCATACATTAATCATGGTTTTAGATTAAACAACTTAATACACAATTTCTTCTGAAATTATTTTTACTTATATATAAGCGACTATGCCGTTATGATGAAAGTTCATATTATTAAGACCGAATACATATAACACATAAGTTTGATATATTCAAGGAGATATATAATAAGGGAACCAATATTAACCTTTGTAAATTTTATGCTAAAGACAAAGTTTAATTTACTTAAAACAGTTCATTTATTTATTTACATATATGATTTTAGTTTCAGCAGTATATTTGCAGTAATAAAAACATATTATACTTTACACAATTAAAGACTTTTTTTCTTCCAAAAATATGTGACTATTGTTTCATTCACTCTCATAATTGCTAAATGTACCTTCACAATAATAGAAAATAAAAACTCAAGCTCTTTTTAGTACAGCACCACACCACTGAAGCTGCAGAGAAAGAAGAAGAGGGGGAAGAAGGGAAGAACGCTCAAGAACAGAAAGAGAATGCGAAAAGAAGTACTTAATTCGGAAAGCTTTGAAAATTGTATTCTAAATGTTTTGAAAAGATTTTTTCTGAAATATATTTTATGTAAGGATATTCTGAAAAAATATTATATATGTTTTAGAAATTCTATTTTGAAAAATCTTTTCCATAATATATTTCATTCGTTCTATATATTTAATTCTAGAAAATTTAATTCCATAAAGTTTATCCCGTAAATCTTGTTTAAAAAATCTTATTTTGAAAATTTTAGAAATCTGTTCCAGAAAGATTAATCTTTTCAATAGAAAAAAATCATTTTAAAAGTTTTTGGAGGTGCGCAAATAAATTGTGGAGATGCAGGAAGTAAAAGTGGATAATGTTCATGTAACATAGGCCCAAACATTTATATTATTGGCCACATTGGAACGCAACCTTCACTATATTTAGGGTGTTGCCTTCACCCCCACACATCTCTTCTTCCACCTCCCGAGGAACACATTATTATTATTTTTTTCGGCCCAAACATTTGTATTATTGGCTACCGTCGCATTCTTCTTCCGAACCATGGCAGAACCATCCACCGCCGCCGCCACCACCACCGCGGTGGACCCTCCGCCGCCAGTTACCAAAAGATGGGCTGACGAAGCGGACGAAGAAACCGAAGCCTCCTCCACCGCCACCGCCACTGAAGCATCTTCCGTCAACCTCGATTCATTAAAAATCGAAGACAACGATAAGAACCCTCCCAAACTCTTGGATGACCCCGACGATTCTAGCATCCAAAAGGTTCGTTTTATTCGCAACACAACACTTCTCTCTTTCTTGTTCTCTCTGTTTACAGTTGGTTAGGGTTTTGAATTGAATGTCAGGGTTTTGTAATGTGGTCAGGTTACCTCTGGAGAAACGCCGTACACGTCGGCTGCGAAGTTCGAGGACTTAAACCTCTCGCCGGAGCTTCTGAAAGGGCTCTACGTGGAGATGAAGTTCGAGAAGCCGAGCAAGATCCAGGCGATAAGTTTGCCGATGATCCTCAACCCGCCGCACCGCGACCTCATCGCGCAGGCGCACAACGGGTCTGGGAAGACCACGTGCTTCGTGCTTGGGATGCTCAGCCGCGTCGATCCCAAGGTGCAGGCGCCGCAGGCTCTCTGTGTCTGCCCTACTCGGGAGTTGGCTAATCAGAACATCGAGGTTCTCCGCAAGATGGGGAAGTACACCGGGATTGCGTCGGAATGCGCTGTGCCGACGGATAGCAATGCGCTCTCGATCGCGAAAAGGGCGCCGATTATGGCGCAGGTGGTGATCGGAACCCCTGGCACCATCAAGAAGTGGATGAGCTTCAAGAAACTTGGGGCCGCCAGGTTGAAGATTCTTGTTTTTGACGAGGCAGATCAAATGCTTGCGGAGGTAATTTTATTGCGTTGCCCACTTGCTGAACTTGTTATTACCGTACTTTATTGGAGGATTGGTTAGGTTCGACACAAGAGAACAGTAGTAGTAGTATTAGTAGAAAACCACATTTCTTGACCATTTATTTGTGAGTTTAATTTTGATACAGCTTTACCGTCACCTAGGTAGAAATCACTCTGGATATGTCTTTTAAGTAATTATCTGGTGAGTTAGTAATCTCACCATGCATAACAATTCATGATTGCATAACCCGTATATTATCAAGACAATATTTATGCAGACACCCTAGCACATACATTTTGGTAACTTCAAAGCTGTTTGATAGCTGCTATAGGGATGCCAGTTTTGTTATAATTATAATGCACCTTGTGGGTTGTAATGTTCTACACATGGGAGCAGGTCCTTTGGGCTGGATTGTGCGTAGGATTACAGTTGACCAGGATCGGGAGAATGATGTGATCTTTCATGTGCTAATAGTGGGATTTACAAAATCTAGCAAGTCAAGGTGCCCGAAAATTCTGGGACGGGCCCCTTTGATTTCCAATTCCAGTAAAAAAACCCTAGAATTCTTTCAACCCCAATGGTAAAACACTTCTTAGTTATGTCCTTGTTTGAATGAGACCCTTGTTCCATACTGCACATAAGTTCTAGATCTTTTGCAACTGTTGGATGTCCATGCTGCACTACAATTGCAGCTTTGGCCCTGCTGGTTGTATCTCTCTTGCGAACTGAGCTTCATGCAAACAGAATTGAAAGTCACTTTGTCCTTCTTTTCCCAAGGTTTCTCTCATCTGATTTGCGAATGGAACTTCTTTTTATATTAATTTCTTTTCTTGTCTCTTCATCAATTTGCGTAGTGTTTTTAAATGGACCCAAGTGTGTGTGTGTGTGTGTGTGTGTAAAATTGTTCAAAGATTGTTACAGTGACTTTTAAAACGATTATAATATAATATATAATTATGATATTTTTTACTGGACCTAAGTGTTTTTCTCCTTTAATTGCTCATAATCATAATAATATATGATTCTGTTAATTTGAAGATATTATTGTCATCATGATTTTTTTTATTTACGTTTGTTTAATATTGGGGTTTTTTGTCTGAGGAAGTGGTTTTGCAAGTATTTGCTTTATATATGTTCTTTTTAATACACATGCATTGTATATTGTGTATTATATTATGGGTATAATTGTTCATTTTAGGTAGGAATATAGAATCTTGAAATCCTTGAGTTACAAGCTTTCACCCTGTCTCCAACCTTGGTAGAATCTTGAGTTTAATAGTATTGAGCGGTGCTGCTGTGCTACTGTGTTGCTGAATTATAACTTTTGTGGCCAGGATTGTTGCCACTGTTTCAATATGAGATTGGGGATCTTCCCTCTTGACTTATTGAGTTGATTTTATGTTACTATGCCAATATTTATGCAGCTTATTTTTAGTTGCATACAACTAAAATTTTATACATATGATTCATGTATATTTCAACTGCTCTTTGACTACTGCATTTTTCCCATCATACATTGTCCCAAATATCATAAAGTTGATTTTTGGCCTGCCTCCATTTTTCTTGATCCGTATTCTATTGTGAACTGTTCATGGCTGTATCGTTCTTCCTGGAATTGTTACTGCATTTTATTGAAGAATTACCTAGTGAAACTGCTAAAGCTATCTTTAAAATGGTTTGCGTGCTGTAATTGTGTTGCAGGGTAGATTGTCAGTTTGTCATGGATATAGAGGAATAGAGAACTAGTAGTAGTGAACCATTTGATTTTACGATTTATTCATTTATAGTTTATAAATGTGCATGCCAGAGATTGAGCATTACACAGTTTTAGGTTCGGGAATGTTCATATGCTTACATGTTCATTTGTCTTATTTTTAATAGAAATTTGCTGGTAAATATTCCATGTCTTGATTGTTATTAACTTCAATGTTGCAGGATGGATTTAAAGATGATTCCCTGAGGATAATGAAAGAAATAGAAAAAGTCAATTCTAATTGTCAGGTTGGTTGAATTCTCTCTCACGTTGTTCTTCCATGGATCATGATATCTCTCCATTCTCCATCTGCACAAGAAATTATTTCATAGATTTGTCTACGTGACTGAGATATATGCTCCAATTAGACTCAGCCATATATTTTACATTGAAACATGTGCTGCAGTGGGTGAAATTGATTTTTATAGTAAACCAAATGGAAGCTAAGTAGCGGCATAATATATTTTTTCTTGATGCAATTACTTTACAAGTGATGTGTTAGTTTCTCTGATTCGTTTAGCTTCTTCAACTTGTGTGGTAAATTTCTGCATCCATATAGTGACTGGTGATTGCATGTGCATGCAGTCATACGTGTAGAGACATGATACGTAGTTATAGTCACCTATTCTTCAGCATATCTTTTCGTTAGTTCATGCAAAACTTAAATCACTTTGAGCCCTCTTATAACGTGTGAAAGATATGAAGTTAACCATCCATTCATATTACGAGAAGAGAAAACAGTCTAGTGAAATATATCTTGTTCAGTCAAACAACATCACATGGATATAAAGATTACATCTTCTTTTGGTTGATATTAATGGATTGATACTAGTCAATTTGTATTTGCACAATTTTGGAGCCACATAACTATTGGATCTGCATTTGAATAAAGCTTTCTGCAGTGAGTTTCTTTTTATCTAGAAAATTGATTGGTCTTGTGTGTACCTCCAGGTTCTTCTGTTTTCTGCTACATTTAATGACACCGTCAAGAATTTCGTTTCAAGGACAGTCAAAGAGGATCATAATAAACTTTTTGTAAAGAAAGAAGAACTATCTTTAGATGCAGTGAAGCAATATAAAGTCTACTGTTCTGATGAACTTGCGAAGATTGAAGTGATAAAAGATTACATATTTGAAATAGGAGAGAATGTGGGGCAAACCATCATATTTGTGCGTACAAGAAATAGTGCACAAATGTTGCATAAATCACTTGTTGACATGGGCTACGAGGTTACATCTATACAAGGTGCTCTTGGTCATGACGAGAGAGAGAAAATTGTTAAGGAGTTCAGAGATGGTTTGACTCAAGTTCTTATTTCAACTGATCTTCTAGCTCGTGGCTTTGATCAGCAACAGGTACTGTGTTGGTCCTCTCTCCCACTCTTCTCTTTTTGTCTGTCCTTTTATCTTTTAAATGTGGTTACATCCTAACTATTTATATTTATTTAGGTTAATTTGGTCATCAATTATGATCTTCCAATGAAACACTGTTAGGACTTGGAGAGTTTATGAGAGGAGAAGGGGGAAGAATAATACCTAACTGTTAAACAGTTAGGAGAGGATGGGTAGAAGGGCATATATAAGAACCCTTATTGTTTGTTTCAGGGGGAGTTAGACTCTTTGTTAGTTGTATACCGGTCTTGCACCTGGTGAAGGAGGTTAAGCTCCTTGGTTTCTACAGTGTATTCTTGATTCTTTGCTGTGAATACCATACACATTCTTTGCAATTTCTGATTGTTGCGATTACTTACGTGAGTAGAGAGAGGGTGAGAGTTAGGGGTCTTACTTGGATTCCTAACAAAGTGGTCCAACCTGCCGGATCCGCTTGGGAGGGGACTGCTAGGTCAAGTAGGGATCAAGAAGTGATCAAGAAAGGGTGGAGGCATGGAAGGAAGAAATGATACCTTGGAGAGGAGGACCAGCGAACTGAGAATGAACATGGCAGCAATACGCCAAGATTATGCAGAAATACGCCAAGATTTGCAAGAAATTATGAAAATGTTGAGTGGGCGAACCAGCAACCAGCAGGGCCAACAGTCGGACGGCAGCCAAGCCTCTGTCAACGAGAACAAAAGGAGGCAAGAGGAGGAAGTGGGAGAGGCAGGGGGTGAACGCCATGAAGGGCAACCCAGTTGGAGGACAACGGTAGAATTACCCACTTTCGAAGGGTTTGATCCTATGGGATGGATTGCTAGGGTGGAGACAGTTTTTGAGAACCAGGGGGTGATAGAGGAAGAAAAAGTGCGCCGGACATACAGTAGCATGAAGGGAAGTGCTGGCTATTGGATCCAAGCTTGGAAGGAGAAAGCCAAAAATCGTTCCTGGGATGGCTTGAAGGAAGCCCTGGTGATAAGGTTTGGAACCATTGTTGAGCGTTTGGCGACATCGAAACAGATGGGGACGGTGGAAGAGTATGTACAGGGAGGCGAAAAGGTAAGATCGGGATTAACCGAGCAATCCGAGGCCGATCGCGATAACACAGGCCGATCAAGAGTTGTCGAGCGGTCCGAGGACATAGAAGACCAGTCGTATTGGGGATGAACGAGCGATGAGGTGACACGGTCGGAGGCCGATCGCTATAGCCCATGCCGATCGCTAGTGGCCGAGCAATCCGAGGCCGATCGCAATAACACAGGCCGATCAAGAGTTGCCGAGCGGTCCGAGGACATAAAAGACCAGTCGTATTGGGGACGAACGAGCGATGAGGTGACACGGTCGGAGGCCGATCGCTATAGCCCATGTCGATCTCTAGTGGCCGAGCAATCCGAGGCCGATCGCTATAACACATGCCCAATGAAAGTTATCGAGCGGTCAGAAGTCGACCGCCATAATCTAGGACGACCGCTCGGTCCAGGCCATCATTGGCCAGAAAAGAATCGAGGGACGGTCAATTTTGGGGAGGATGAAGAGATGGAGACTAAAGAACCAGAGACCGAAGTAGACCGGAAGCAGAAGGAGATGTCCGCTTTCTCTGCTGGAGGCCTCACTCAGAAAAAAATGATGAAGCCGAATGGTTTGATATGTGACCGAACGGGTATGGTTTTGACTAGCAGTGGAGCCAGCCACAGTTTCATAGGCAAGGTACTAGTAGAGGATCGAGGTTTACCCATGGAGGATACCCAACCGTACCAGGTGAGCTTGGGGGATGAGCAGAGGAAGAAAACCAACATCGACCGAACGGTTGAAGTTAGCGGGAAGGAACTGAACGGTAGATCGAGTGTTGCCGAGCGGTCCAAGATCGAACGCAATATCACAGGTGAGGTTGTCGAACGGTCCGAGACAGAATTAGACCTGAAGCAGACGGAGTTGTCCACTCTCTCGGCTGGAGGCCCTATTCAGCCAAAAGCGATGAAGCTGCAATGTTGGATAGAGGACCGAACGGTATTGACCATTAAAAGACGAGACCGAACGGGGGTTCGACGAAACCGAATTGACTAGGGTGTTCAATCAAAGGGGGAAGAAGGTAGTCAGCAAGGGGGATCCAACACTAGCTAGAAGGTGGGGGGAGCTAGAAGCTTGGTTAAAAATAAAGGATGGAAGATAGTGGGGGAGAAATGGCCGCCACCTAAGCCTCCAGACCTAAATTGATGGACCTAAATTGGTGGGCAGTAGCCAGTGGATTCTCTTCAGATGATAACAAGGTGTCTGCATCTGACCCAAAATCTGCTCTTGCGTTACAAAGACTAGTCCAAGCTGCAGTATGGTTTCTTGGGGAAAATGTAAATTATGCTGCATCTGAATATGCTTGGGAATCCGCCACCCCACCTGGTACTGCATTGATGATGTTAGATGATGAAGAGGAGCCAGGAGACCAAGCCCTTCGGTTCCAACCTTGGGGACAAGGTTGATTCTCAAGGGGGGAGTAATGTTAGGACTTGGAGAGTTTATGAGAGGAGAAGGGGGAAGAATAATACCTAACTGTTAAACAGTTAGGAGAGGATGGGTAGAAGGGCATATATAAGAACCCTTATTGTTTGTTTCAGGGGGAGTTAGACTCTTTGTTAGTTGTATACCGGTCTTGCACCTGGTGAAGGAGGTTAAGCTCCTTGGTTTCTACGGTGTATTCTTGATTCTTTGCTGTGAATACCATACACATTCTTTGCAATTTCTGATTGTTGCGATTACTTACGTGAGTAGAGAGAGGGTGAGAGTTAGGGGTCTTACTTGGATTCCTAACAAACACACTGCCAGCTATACCCGTGAACCTGAGCCTGATTGTGAAGTGTATTTGCATAGGGTTGGCAGAGCTGGGCGCTTTGGGCGCAAAGGTAATTTCCAGATTTCTCTGCTTACTCTTGTGTAGTTATAAGAAATTGTTAAAGTTGCATTATTAAGCTAGGAAGCACTGAGACCTTGGTAGAAAAGTGCGGTGCCGTGCCGAACACTTGTCAGACACTTCTATTAGATGTCCAACCCTATTCAACTGTGTCACAATTTTCTTCTGGCTTACATCTCTTTAACATGATTTGGCTGACGCTACTGTATTTAAAAATAGCAAAAAGAAATTGAAAGAAGACGACCTATATTAGAAATAATGGATGACTTATTTTTTAGGCTTATAAAAAGGACTTAAGTAGTTATTTTAACTATTAAGATTACATGTTTGTTATTTAAGATTCTACTGTGAAAGATGTTATTGCAAGGAAAACTTTATCAAATTTGTTTTTACAACATGAAAATCTTAAACAGTTGAGACTTTTGTCCTGATGCTTATATTACATGTATGCATTTGCTGTGGGTGTGTATCAGCAGTTATACGGTGTCCTATATTTTGGTCATTAGCTGTGTTAGTGGTGTCAGTGTCAGAGTCGGTGCTTCATAGGTATTAAGTGAGCCCCCCTAATTCCTTTTTTTTGTGGTGCTACTTGGTTCAATATATATTATTACTCTGACGGGGTTAGAAATATTTTTAGCTAGTGGGCTGTTGAGTTGGTAGGACACCTGAAAATCAGATGACAAAGGAGATTTTAAAAATTGACTATTTATCTGTAGTTCTTATAGACTTTATCACTTCTAAATTCTTTTTCTTTTTCCATCTTACCGGACAAAGCAGATATTTAGTTTGAGTGATCACCCTGGTCAGACTGGGGTTTAAGTTTTAATATGTACCTGTTTGGCGACAGTATCACTTCATGCACTTTTTTTTGCTTTACCCTTTTATTCCAAAGAAAGTGATTCATAACTTCATTCTTCCTCGAGTTATGAATCATATTTTCAGCGCTGGTATAAAATAGTTAAGTTATCCGTTTGTTTCTTTTGATCCTACAGGGGCTGTATTTAACCTGATTTGTGATCAAAAGGATGAAAGGCTCATGTCGAAGATTGAGAATCACTTCGGCACTCGTGTAGCTGAGGTGTGTCAATTGATTCATAGCACCGATTCTGCTAAATTTGATTTTTTATTATCTGTTCTGAAGGAGTTGTGAAAATATCCATCT
Source organism: Vigna nakashimae (assembly GCA_034642375.1). NCBI lineage: Eukaryota > Viridiplantae > Streptophyta > Magnoliopsida > Fabales > Fabaceae > Vigna > Vigna nakashimae. The sequence continues at coordinate 45,837,666 of CM067765.1, read as the reverse complement.
TAAATAACATTATTTTGTTAATGTGACTGGGGATGCAGGTGCGAGCACAAAGTGTTGAAGACTATAAACGTGCTCTCAAGGAAGCCGGTTTACTGCAATGATGTGAATCTGCATAAGTCGAAGGCTGTCGATAACTGTTGTGTTTCTCCTCAATGTGCCTGGATTCTGGCCAAGGAATTCGATCATAACAATGAATGGTTTGATTATTCTGCAGGAGCACATGCGGATGATGGTTAAGTTTTGGGGATGGAGAGTTTTTGGTCGGTCTGTTTTCAATACTGCTGCTGTCGTGCTTGATTTTTTCCTGCAGTGTGTGTAATTTAGATTTTTTCTGGTCAAACATATTTTCTTGAGTCTGAAATATACCACTATGATTTTCATATAAACAGCTGATGCATGACTGAGGTGTGTAAACTTAGATATTAAGGCATCACAACGTCAAAGTCATCATCATGTATAATTATTGTCACAAAAATAATTGACCACTTTATGTTTTAAAAGTCATCACAACATATGTAAATTCACCTCGGTAACATGAAAAAACCAAAGCTGATACAAAAAGGGGTTTAACAAAGAAAAGGGGGATAAAGATAATCGTATATATATTATTAATACACTCGTAATAACGTTTGTAACAAATGGGATACCTAATTACTATAGGAGTTTATCTAATGCTATATTTTTATTAAAATTCACTTTTTTATTCAATGTTTTTGAAATTTATTTTAAATGAACTTTAATTATATTCCTAAAATATATTTTAAAAACATTTAGTAAAGTGTTAATTTTAGAAAAATACTTACAACATTTCATTCGTATAAAATTATTAAAAAATATTATAAAATTAATGATATTGACTAGAAACATATATTTTTAGTAAAGTGATATTACAAAATTAATGATATAAGAAATAGATCCAACATACAAATTGACGCTCAGAGATAGCACTTAATGCTAAACCTTTCATGGCGCTTAACAATAGTTCTGGTAGTGTAATTCTTCTTGCAAAACGTTGCACTCAATATCCTAGAGCTAAAATATTATAGACATCTAGTTCAAAGATGGCGCTCAATAGTGTCTTGTTGTCGTTCAGTATTAAAACATTCACAAAACAGGACCCTCAACGATGTAGATGGACGCTCAACATTCTCAAGCTAAAAATGCTTCCAAACTTGCACAAGGAAGTTAGCGCTCAATGCTAGTCTAGTACTGCTCAGTGTTATATCATATATCAACACTTGTATTTTGTGTTTCTGATGGAACTTATACCTGTTCAATTGTCAAAATAGTACTTCTTTTTTAGCGCTTTGGTTCAAAATAGTTTTAAACATAGAAACTTGTACCAATTTGTCTAATTACTTATATTATAAACTCTCTTAATCACACAAAACCAAGCTCAAACCAACAAAATTCGTGAATCAAACATTCAAACCATACAAGTAAAATTAATCATGCTCACTACAAATCTAATTCATTAAATTAGCAAGAAAATTACAAAAGAATTAAGGATTAACTTCCCTTACTTTGATAGCTTCTCAACAAACCCTAAAGAGTCAAGACACCTCTTAACTTGCAAATTATCCCTTTTCTACACCTAGAGAAAACATCAAAACGATCCGACCATGTCAACAAAGAAATTGATCAGCATGGATTCAAGAAAGATGATACAAGAACACATGCGAGCAGGAAAATCTTGCATTCAACCAGATGAAACAAACAAGATGAGGAAAGAGGTTAAAAACCCTAAAGAAGAAAATGATTGGTTGACCTTGGCGAGCTTGTCACAATAAGAAATCTTATGGCCTCTAATCCTCAAACGAGTGAACAAATTGTGAGAAATCTCAAAGAAATGGGAGAAAACTCTTATAAAAGAGTTTATAGAGAAAGAGAGTGTTTTTAAGTAATGAGACTCTTTTATAGTTTTATATTTATATAAAAGCGTTTTATTATTAAAATAATAGAGTCTTAATATTATAAAACACTTTCACTCCTAAAATACACCTTTCTAGGTTCTCACAATATTAGTTTAACATTTATACAAAAATTAAATTTAGTATAAATTTAGAAAGATGTAAAATTGCTTCATTGAAAAAGAATAAGATTGAATTGAATAAAAATAAATATAGAAAATAAATTGAATATAAGATATATGACATAATCACTCTCACATCATATTAAGAGTGTTATGACACAAACTTAACATGTGAATGATTTTTTTAAAATAAAATAAAAATTAAAAAACACAAAAAAAAAATCACAAAGTGACATGAGATATATTTGATATTGTTGGTATAGTATTGACAAAAATTATAAAATTGTATCAATTTTAAAAAAAAGTTAGAGATAAAAAAATTTGGAGACCAATTTAATTATTTTGACTAAAACTAAAACCAAAAGAGTAATTAAATATAATTTTAATGTCAATATTTTTAATATTCATAACTCTTTTGTCCCTTTTTTACCTACAAAACTGTAATACTTTATTAGTTTTTGAGATGGTTTTACTTATTTATACGAGTTTGGAATAAAAAGTTGAAGTAAAGCTCGTTTAAATTTAAATAATGTTATCTTAATAGAGTAATAGCGTATCATAATTCATCATAATAAGAAATGTAAGAAAGGTACAGAAATCCCTTTTGCAAATAGTTGTGAAGTAATGGTCCTTGAAATGATTTATTGTGTTGGGTGGTAGATTTTTGAAAGAGTAGAAAGAGATTTTGGTGCATGAATGTGAAGGAGAAGTGCAAAAAGTTTACTTAGATTGGGTACAAAGTATTCCCAAAATTGGATGCATTAATGGATTTGGAAAATTGAAATATTGATTAGATTGAAAGGTGATTCAAAGTCACGCGTGAAAAAAAGGTTGAAATAGTACATATTTCCACTTCAACACTGACATCAACATTCTCAAAAAGCCCAAAGCGACCCCAATTCAAAGAATGGGATATCTCTCCATTTAGGTTTTGTTCTCTTGTGTATTTGAGGAAGATGATTTGAATGGATTTGAGGGTAATTTTTTAGTTATTTTTTTGAGTGGATTTGTGGGTAATTGAGAGTGGATTTGGAAGTAAAGTTTGTGAGAATTAGTGTAGGATTTGATTGAGGTGATAGATTTTAAAAATTAGTTTAATTGGTAGAAATTTAAAGATTACCAAAATGTCCCTAGTTATAAAAGTAATATAAAATTTTATTTATAGATGTTATATTTAATTGTAAAAATGTTTATAAAAAAAATTATAAATAATTTATAAAATTAATGTTTAAAAATTATAAAAATTATAATGTATAGCCTTGTAACCGGTTACTCAAACGCGTAACCGATTACATGCCTTCATACCCCCCTTGTAACCGGTTACGATAACCGGTTACGATTCTCCTGTAACCGGTTATGCCACCCTCCCATTATGCTTCATACCCCTGTAACCGGTTACACTCTCCTGTAACCGGTTACCCCACCCTCGTCATTGCATATCAAGTCAAGGGCACACTGGACTTTTCATCATCAATCCACGCAAATCTCTCCAATTTTGCGAGTGATCAAAACGGAGTGTATCCCGCAAATCCATCCGCGATGATCCGTCCATTTCAGCTCAAACGAACAGCACAACAGTGATAAATCGTCGCTCTCAAATTCGCATGAACAGTAAATTCTGTTCATGCGAACACAGGCTTAATCTTTATAGGAAACTTTCCCTCAAGGGCCACTTTTAAACTAAGTACGAGGACCATGCATGATTTCTCATTGACTAACAAATTGAAACGTGAATTTATGTTTAATATTAAATAAAAAAATTATTAAATAAAAAAAATTAATACTGTACAAAATAAAAACTCAAAATAATTTTATTACTTTAAGTTTTCTTTTAAAAGTTGGATCTAAATATGACAAAAAGAGTCAAGTTTGTAAGGTTAATCCGTCAAATTGACAAAAAAGTAGGTTGGGTATAATTTTCAAGAGTTAAACCAATATGGTCTCTCAAGTTAGGCAGTCCTTGCAAGTTAGTTGAACCAGCCCGGTAACCTAACTTCATTAAAAAAAATTGAACTCACGCCACGATACTTTATATTAACAGAGTTAGATAGCCTAGTCAAAGTTTGATACAACTCGGTCAAGATCTGAAACAACCTGGATGACAATCCTTTTCAACCCGGATGACAACCTTTTACCGCTCAGAATCAACGCGGAAACTTGACACTAGCCCATTTTCATATAAAAAATCAAATATTTCAATTCGTTTCGATGTGATGTTAGACTTTTAATGACAAAAAAAGAAACAAAAAAGGTGGGACAGCCTGGTAGACCACCAACGAGCAAGTCGGGTTGTAAAGTTGAACTCATTTTCCATTTTAAGGTCAGTCTGGTTCGACCATTTTTTACGGGTCAATATCGAGTCAAGATTAAATGGGTCGGGTTGGTCCGTTTTGTTACCCTTAATTGGATAAAAAAAATTATCAAATTCTATGTAAAATTATGAAAATAGTCATTAAAAAATACAAATAAATTTTAAAATTATTTAACACAAAAAACTTTGATAGGTCTTATTTATGTTTAATGAGTTTTTTCCCCAGTAATTTTGTATTCTTAAATAAGTGTTTCAGGTATAGGGAATCGAGGTCAACAATATGTTGTCTAGTATGTTTGGGAAAGGTCTAAGGTTCAAATCCTTGTATCATTTTTCGTCCATTTCACTTGGAGGTTGTGACACCCCATTCGGGTGTCACTCTTTATTCGTAAAACATTTATTTATTTTTCTAAAATTTGAAATTTCAATTTCTCCGATAAACTATTTTTAATACATCATAAGTATTGAAAATCGAGTACACATCTTAAAATAACATTGATTTAAAATTACAATCCTTAATAAAATTCTCAAATATTTTTCCTAGAATATTTTGCAAAAACACAAACGCAAACACAAATAAGCAAAGATGAGCTAACTAGAACATTGAAGAGCATACAATAAAACACACTCATCCACACTACTTAAAATCATTCATTTCAACATAAATCATCAAATTTCATATACATGACCACACAATTGCCATCAATTTAATTTCGTTGAACACACAAAAATCATCTGCCTCAGCAGATCACAACTCAATAATGCTCATTCTTAATTTAAAATCTAACATTAACCTAGATCATCCACTTATCAATAATTCACAACTCAGTCTACAAACTCATCATGTAGTATATATCCATCACATTCACATCATATACCCAATCATGATTCCAACAATCAACATGATAACACATCATATAGAATCATTTCTCAATAACAACTGTAATGACACATCACTCTCATTATCTTGTTGTTAATCACAACATTAACTCATTACATCCATACTCATAGTTTCACACATGCATATCTCATCTCTAGTCATTTCCATGTTAATCCAAGATAATCATCCAAATAACACACAAGTATTCTCATAGAGTCCATTTTTATCAAAACATCAATCTTACAAAAAATTATTATATTGGTTAAATGCCAAACATTCAATAGAAAACACTCAAGGTTGGTATATTTTCTAACATCACGATAGATACATCACTTACTCAGCACTGAACAACTTTTCATTTCAAAATTAAGATTCAATAAATAACATACCAACAAAGAGAGATTAGTCCCTCACTTACATATCTTCAATTCGCGGATAAAGCAATAACAATCAAACATTTATCACATCACAAAAATGTTCATTTAACATTACTACTTTGGCAAAGAAAAATACTCATCATATGAACACACCAAATCCACAACTCTCCACATGTAATTATTCAATCATTCAAATTTCATCAATTAAACACAGTCAATATTCATACTGCTAATTGTCCATGCATAGATAAATAATCATTCAGTTTAACAAAGATTAAAGGTCATGCACAATCTATAATTAAAATTTCTAAGCACTTAGGAATATGTTCTAATCCATTAACAACTCAATTCCTCACTTTTCAAGTCTCTTATAATATACATGAATTGTGGACCAAAGACTTGACTTATTAACTTATATTTGGCAACCTAAGTAACATTACTAATCATCCATTTAATTTAGCTATATATTTCCCATTTCAAACTCATCTTGTATGACCATTACGTGGGCAAGCTTGTACACATTACCAGAATTTTTATTTATCATAACATACCACTTCACTAAACTACCAAAAACTACTACATAAATATAATAAATATTTCTACTCAAAAGATACACCAAAAGCACCATATAACCATCTCTCGAAAACAAAACAATAAGTCATAATACAAAAAGTATTTATACTCTAAAATCGACACCAAAAATAGCATGTAGCAATTATTTTTCTGAATAGAAACAACAAGCTAAATACAACAAACAATATCACATTTAAGACAACATATACTTTCTTTGTTCTATGAAAAGATATAAGTTGAAAGCTTGTTGAGTAGACTTCTAGGAAAGAGGGCGCGCAATGAACAACTTCAGTACATTCTCTTTCCTTAGCCAAAGTGTTCCCTAGCAAGTTTCACAAATATCACATTCATTTGCATATATCATGTTTCTAACAAAATTTAATAACTTACACTTTAAAACACTCCATATATCATCACTATATTGGCCAACAATCAATAAAATCTCATACTACAAAAAAAAAAAAAAAATTACTCAAGAAGTATATTTTCTAAACAACAACCAACATTCATGTCCAAACAACAAGCTCATATCATCATCTTTTCACAAAAATAAAGAGACATGGTTTAACTCCTCTTACCTCTTAATGAACTACTTTGATCCTTTCTCTACGAAATCTGGGCAGCACCTCCCTTCTTTACCCTTTAAAACCTTCTACACTCACAAAGACAACCCCCTTTCTATAGACAACTCTCTCTACAACTCAATCTAATCACCCTTTTAGAAGTTCTCACAACTTTCTCTATGAACAGATCCTAACCCTCAAATCTTTTTATCTGCTATTAAATTCTTGTTCCCTCTTCACGAATTTCACTCCAATGATGAAAAACTTCATTTTCTCACCCTTTTTTATAGTTGAAGTTAGGATTACTCACGTAGTACTACATTATTACTATAGTTGTACTACATTGTTATTGTAGCAGTACTGTAGTTGTACTACACTTTACTGTAGCAACACGCTTTTCATGAGGTATTTTTACTATAGCACCATACGTATTTTACCGTAACATTATATGTATTTTACTGTAGCATTATACCAAATTTTTTGTACTCGAAAATAAATATTTATCAACTCAAATGTAATTATTTTCAAGGGTCTTACAGAGGTTATGTGAAACCCTTAATAATTAGCCTAAAGTAATCCTGACACCTCACCATTTTTGCTTGCCACCTCATTTCCAGCCATTTAAAACCCACTTCCTAACCTGATATCATTCCTGACTGACATGCACGAAGCACCACGCTCATCATTCTCTGAAACATTAAAACGCACTAAAATCTGCATGCAAGCATGCCACTTGTCGCGTTGGAAGTTTCTGAAGTCAGAATGGGGGTGCAGGTGTCCGAAAATGAGAAGCTCACTCGTTTGGAATTGGAAGGAACAAAAGTAATTTTCGAACAATTTTCCTCTCACCTGCACCATTCATCTTCTTCCTCAGAAACCAAACCTTTCATTTTCTCCAACTTCTCTCTAAGAAACCTAAACTTCTCTCTACTGTAATCCTTACGATTTTTCTCCAATCACGTTTGCAGCACCGTAGGAGTATTCGTACTGCAGTGATCTTCATTTTGGACCGAATAGAATTTGAATCCAACCTGGTAAGTCTCCTTGCTGTAGTTCATCCTTAGGTTTCTGGAAAATAGGATTTTAGTTGCATGCAAACTGATATACTGAGTGTCCTGTAATACTTGGTTAGATTTTGTTCTGGAGGAGTCAAGAGCGTAAGAAAAGCGTATTTGGACAAAGCCATTTTGTATCTAGAACAAGCTTGAATTTCAATCCGGGTAAGGGAAGCTTATATGTTTAATTTATACTGTATGTTGTATGATCTGAGTTGTATGAATGAAAAATATAAGGTTTGAGTTGTATGGACGATCACTGTTATTATGCATGTATGAACTGCATGATGTTTGAGCTGTATGGTTGACCACTGTTATGAAATCTGGTTTTCTGATTTTGATTTTACTGTCATGAACGATCACTTTTTGTATGTATTACATGTGTTGTTGTTGATCTTGATTTGAAAGGCATGTTGATATGATTATGTATGAATGGAGTGTGGTTATTGTATAGTTGGGATGATTAAAATGTTGAAATCTGTATGATGATGAAGTTGAAGGTGAATTAAATCTGAATTGAAAGTTACAAAGCTTACAAATTTGAAATCTGGAAAATTCTGTTAAGTTTGAGAAATCTGGAATTTAATCTTCCCATTTGATAAATGACGCTCGTCACTGTACGGTCTTAGACCGTTCGGTTTTCATTAAGATAACTTAGTTTGGAATTCATTCATTTGGAATGAATTCTGCTCGAGAACGAGCGTCCCCGTTTTTAGTGAATGAGCGTTCGTTTCAGCTCATTATAGATAAATATTTGAAACTTCATAAATACGTTCGGCCTTAAGTCGAGCGTTCGTCCTCAATGACGTTCGGCCTCATGTCGAGCGTTGTCCTTAATGTCGTTCGACCTTATGTTGAACGTTCGTCCAAACTGGCGTTCGGTCCTATACCGAAACGTTCGTCTTTAATAGCGCTCGGTTTATACCAGCGTTCGTCCTGATTTGTGCTCGGTCATTAACCTAGCGTTCGTCCAAAGCAGGGTTCGGTTTCTAACTGAACGCTCGTCCTTATTATTGAATCCTGAGCGAACGTATCTGGCGTTCGTCCAAAGTAAATTTCTGAACGTCCATTCATTGACAGTAAGTGCTGTTTTCTGATTTACAAATACTCTGATTATTTATCCAAGTTATTTTGTAAGGTATTTATCCTCTTTATTCAATCTAAAGTTCTTGTACTCAAAATCTTCTAAGTGTTTTCTGATCTTATAAATTCAATCCCATTTTAAATTGTTTCCTTGATGTACGTAAATGGAAAGGAGTTCGTTTCTTTTGTCCAGAAACGTGTGGTCAAAGGTACTGTGATACTGTTGTTTAATGGATTAAAGGATACATGTTGTTAATGTTAAGAGAAGGGAACACAGAATGAAATTGTGACTAAAGAGCATTGGTTATTATGGGCGAATGAGATTTTGAAAGACTTATTGGAAATGGATTTTAAAGAGTGTTCCAAGGAGGAACGTCTCAGATGTGTTGAATGTGATATATTGAATGGTAAAGTATGAACCTGGATAAGTTAAGCCTCGCGGTCCATCCTGATATTCCGTGATACGCCTCTTCAAGTAGAAGGGGGTATTCATGCGTGGGAATGGCAAGAGGCCCTAGTCCATTGAGTACTTCGGACAGATAGGGTTAACCTCGAGTGGCAGCTGGGAGAGTTAATCAGTTACTACACCACTCGGGTGCAAGGACGCTTGTAACTACATGGTTCATACGGTCCGGACGGTCTGTCTTATATGCATGTTTATATGTTAAATTTTATGATAATTTACATGTTGTATGCTTGAATTGAAGTGTGACTGTATGTGTTAATTGTATAAATTAAATATTATAAGCTTACCCTTGCATTTCCATTGTGTTGTTACTGTCCATGTATATCCGTCTTGTCCAAATGCAATGATCATCCGTTGTGGATGTGAGCAGATGGTGGTGCATCTCTTGAGCAAATGCTGGAAGAAGAAAATTTGGATGAAGCCAATCTGGTAGAAGTTGAAGTGAAGGCCGAGCCTTAGAGGCGCTCATTAGAATAGGAATTGTATATGTTAGTGCTTAAAGAACGTTCGGCCAAGTATTTTGTAAGGCCGTTCGTCTTGATCTTGTATCCCCTTATTTTTGCGTACGTTGTTTATAGATCTATGAACGCCAGTGTTTAAGTTTCCTCTGTATGCGTTTATAAGCGTTTCCTGTACTGATGCCGTTTGGGCTTTTGTGAATCTGATTTAATACAAAGACTGTTTATGATTGCTGTTAATTGTAATTAATTCTGATTTATGGTGATTACTGTATTTTGGGATGTTACATTTAGTGGTATCAGAGCAGTTTTGTTCTAATTAAAGGACACTGTAGGGTTATGAGTGCACTGTGTTTTGCTGTGTGCTTATTGTATGTTTAATGAGTTACTTTATTTTAACTCTTGAACATAACTAACGTTAGTTTGTTTTCTCTGTATCCAGAGGACAAATGGCACCTAGATTGCCTCCTCCTCCACAACCGAATGAGCCTGACACGTCCAACAACACTAGGCTGTTGGAGACTGTAATTGAAAGATTACAGCAACAAAATACAACGTTAATGGAGCAGAACACTACTTTAATGCGTCAAAACCAAGAAGCCATGCAGGGCTTGGAAGCCTCTCGTGTTACTGCTGAGAACACGCAAAGGCAACTGATGAATATCCTTGCTATCACCAGAGGTGCTCCTGGAGCCTCTTCTTCAGACGCCACTCAATCAGCTGCCCAACCTAATGCCGAATGGAGTTTGGAGAGTTTTCTCCAACACCATCCGTCCAAATTCAGTGGCAAGTGCCTTCCTGATGAGGCGGACCAGTGGTTGAGGGACATGGAGAGGATTTTTAACGCCAAAAGGTGTCCGGATGAGAATAGGTTGGCGTATACAGAATACTTGTTAACTGGGGAAGCAAGCCATTGGTGGGCGAGCACAAGGGCCATACTGGTAGACGCTCAACGCCCTATTACTTGGGAAGTATTCCGTAATAAGTTTTATGAGGAATATTTCCCTGACAGCGTAAAGTTTGCAAAGGAGGTGGAGTTTTTGCAACTGGTTCAAGGTGGAATGTCTGTATCAGAATACACCAACAAGTTTAAACACCTTGTCCGATTCAATACAATGGCCACTAGTGAGGAGTGGCAGTGCAGAAAATTTGAGAATGGTCTACGCAGTGATCTGAAGGTTGTGATTTCCAGTTTATGCATCCGAACGTTCCCTGCCATGGTGGAGAGGGCTAAGGTACTGGAAAAGAATTTGGCAGAGGCGGAACGGTATAAGAAACAGCAAACAGTGAGGGGACCAATTGTCTCAAGGGGGAATGTAAATCAGAGAGGATCCCCTTACGCTCGTCCAGCAGCCAACGCGAGTGGATCTCAAGCTTTAGTTCCTGCCGGACAGTCTGGACAGCAAGGTAGTGTTGTGTGTTACAAGTGTGGCGGACCCCATTATCGTTCGTCATGCCCTCAACTGGTGGGAGTGAAATATTGCACTCGGTGTAGGCGAAATGGCCATCTGGAGAACGAGTGTAACATGGGTGGACGTGCTGTGATGAGGCCGCCAAACGCTGGAAGGAACAACCAGCAAGGTAGAGGTGGACGAGCCCAAGCTACTGGGCGTGTATATGCAATTACTGGGGCGGAAGCAGCGAGTTCAGGTACACTTATCACTAGCACGTGCTTGTTATATGGAATGCAGTGTTGTGTATTGTTTGATTCGGGGGCAACACACTCCTTCATATCGAAGGCGTGCGTTGATAAGCTGGGAATAGTTGAGAGTGAGATGCAGTTTGATTTGGTGGTGTCAACACCAGCTGTGGGTGAAGTTAGGACGTCTACCATGTGTGTTAGATGCCCTATTGAGGTAGAAGGACGTAGGTACAAGGTGAATCTTATCTGTTTGCCTCTCAAAGACTTAGAAGTAATTTTGGGAATGGATTGGCTAAATACCAATCGCATTCTCATAGATTGTGGCAAGAAGGAGTTAGTGTTTCCTGAAGAAGATGAGGAATGCTTGGGTGTAACACTCGGTCAGTTAAAAGAAGACATTATGGAGGGCGCGGCTTGTTTCTTGATCATGACGCATGAAGACCGAGAGAGTGCAGATGAGAATTTTGAGCGTTCGTTCAATAAGAGTACTGAAGGACGAACAGTTGTAGATGAATTCCAGGATGTATTTCCAGAAGAGATCCCTGGACTGCCTCCTGTGCGTGAAATTGAATTCACCATTGACTTGGTGACCACGGCAGCACCTATCTCAGTTCAACCATATCGGATGGCGCCTGCAGAGTTGGTTGAACTCAAAAAGCAAATTGAAGAACTGATGGAGAAGCAGTTTATCAGGCCGAGCGTGTCACCATGGGGAGCGCCTGTGCTCTTGGTGAAAAAGAAGGATGGCAGCTCTCGGCTATGTATAGATTATAGGCAATTGAACAAGCTGACCATCAAGAACAAATACCCGTTGCCAAGGATTGATGACTTGTTGGATCAACTGCATGGGGCAACGGTGTTCTCTAAGATTGATTTGCGTTCAGGATATCACCAAATCAGGGTAAAGGAGGATGACATCCAGAAAACAGCATTCAGGTCTCGTTATGGACACTACGAGTACGTAGTGATGCCATTTGGAGTAACGAACGCTCCTGCAGTGTTCATGGATTATATGAACCGCATTTTCAGGCCATATCTGGACAAGTTTGTGGTCGTTTTTATTGATGATATTCTCATCTACTCCAAGACCAATGACGAACATGAAGAACACTTGAGGGCAGTGCTGAGCGTGTTGAGAGAGAAGGAGTTGTATGCAAAACTGTCTAAGTGTGAATTCTGGATGAAAGAGGTGCAGTTTTTGGGACATGTGGTCTCGGCTGGAGGTATTTCAGTGGATCCAGCTAAGGTGCGAGCAGTGTTGGAATGGAAGAGTCCGCGTTCGGTCACGGAAGTAAGAAGCTTCGTTGGTCTTGCGGGCTACTATAGGCGTTTTATTGAAGGATTTTCTAAGATAGTAGCACCCTTGACTCAGCTCACCAGGAAGGACCAACCGTTTGCGTGGACTGATTTGTGTGAAGAACGTTTCCAAGAGTTGAAGAATAAATTGACGAGCGCTCCAGTGCTGATTATTCCAGACACGTCCAAGCCCTTTGAAGTCTACTGTGACGCGTCTCATCAAGGGTTGGGCTGTGTGCTTATGCAGGAGAAACGAGCAGTAGCGTATGCATCTCGCCAATTGAAAATTCATGAGAGGAACTACCCTACACACGACCTGGAATTGGCAGCTGTCGTGTTCGCATTGAAGATTTGGAGGCATTATCTATACGGATCCACTTTCCAAGTCTTCAGTGATCACAAGAGCCTCAAGTATTTATTTGATCAAAAGGAGCTGAACATGAGGCAGAGGCGTTGGTTAGAATTTCTGAAAGACTATGAGTTTGAATTGCTCTATCATCCTGGGAAGGCCAATGTAGTAGCGGATGCTCTAAGTAGGAAGGCAGTACACGTCTCGTTGATGATGGTGAAGGAGCTGGATTTGGTTGAGAGCTTCAGGGATCTAAGGTTGCAGTTTGAGTTGGAACCGAATAGCATCAAGTGCTACAACCTTAGGATATCAAGTGATGTATTTGACCGTATCTGGGTGAAGCAACGTGAGGATGAAGAGTTGGTGAAGATCTTTGGTGCACTCGGTTCAGACAAAGCCAAAGAGTTTAATGCTGGGACGGACGGTATGCTACGTTACCTTGGTAGAACGTGCGTTCCCAATGATGGAGAGCTGAAACGGATCATATTGGAAGAAGCACACCATAGTCGTCTTAGCATACATCCAGGTATGACTAAGATGTACCAAGACCTTAGACGTTCGTTTTGGTGGCCTGGAATGAAGAACGATGTTGCACGCTTTGTGACATCTTGCTTGACTTGTCAACGTGCAAAGGCTGAACACCAACGTCCAGGAGGGTTGCTTCAACCACTGGAAATTCCTGAATGGAAGTGGGACAGCATTTCCATGGACTTTGTGACTCATCTACCAAAAACGGTGAAGAATCATGATTCAATTTGGGTGATTGTGGATAGATTGACTAAAAGCGCACACTTCTTGGCCGTAAACCTGAAGATGTCCATGACTAATTTGGCCAAGTTGTATATAAAGGAGATCGTTCGTCTTCATGGAGTGCCCTCAAGCATCATTTCTGACCGAGACACGAGATTTACATCTCGGTTTTGGCAATCACTGCAAGGCGAATTGGGAAGCAGATTGCAGATGAGTTCAGCATATCATCCGCAAACGGACGGCCAGTCCGAACGTACCATCCAGACGTTAGAAGATTTGCTTAGGACGTGTGTACTGGACCATTTAGGCGCATGGGATGAGGTCTTGCCACTGGTGGAATTCACGTATAACAACAGTTTTCAAGCTAGCATTGGAATGGCGCCGTTTGAAGCTCTCTATGGGAGGAAGTGCAGAACGCCACTTTGCTGGTTCCAGGAAGGGGAGAAAGTGCTAACTGGACCTGAACTCATCCAGCAAACAACCGAGAAGGTTAAATTGATTCAAGACAGGTTGAAAACGTCTTTGAGCAGGCAGAAATCCTATGCGGATAGGAGGAGAAGACCATTGGAATTCGCTGCAGGTGATCATGTATTTCTTAGACTGAATCCAATCACTGGAGTGGGAAGAGTTGTTCGTCCAAAGAAGCTGTCTCCCAAGTTCATAGGGCCGTATCAGATTTTAAAGAAGATTGGACCAGTAGCCTATGAACTCGCGTTGCCTCCTCAGCTATCAAATCTACATCCAGTCTTTCACGTGTCTCAGCTTAGGAGATACATATCTAATCCTTCTCATGTCTTGGAGCTGGAAAACATCCAACTGCGCCAAGACAGAACGTTGGAGCTACAACCAGTCCGCATTGAAGATGAACGCACCAAGCTGCATAAAGGAAAAGACATTCGTTTGGTGAAGATAGTGTGGGATGCTAAGACTGGAGATTTTTATCATGCAGATTATCATCTGGGTAAAGTTTGGTGAAGATAGTTTGGTGAAGATAGTGTGGGATGCTAAGACTGGAGATTTTTATTATGCAGATAGTTTGGTGAAGTTTCATCTGGGTAATATCCATTGACATTTATTAGAATTTTTATTATGCAGATTATCAAGATGAAACTCCAAATCTGATTAGAGAACACACCAACAACACGAATGATGTTAGACCAGTTTGGTTAGACTTTGAAAATATTTTTAAGATAATCACTTAACAGTTAATTTTTTTTTTTTAAAAAAAAGGGAAACTGTTTATTTATAAGATAAGCAGATTAGACAAACACCCAAAAGAATCTGAAATATGTATATTCTTTTAAAAAACACTTTTTGAAAAAAATGAAGACAGACAAACTCATTCATTGTATGCATTATCTAATTTTCATCTGAAATTGTGATGTTTCCTTGGCAGATTGGAATTCAATCTTAACATGAATTTGGCTGAGCGCAGTGCTGTTTGCTCAAGGGTGAAATTGTGCTCAGCAACAGCTATAAGTCTCATTTTTGATTCAAACCTCCACATTGCATTATGCTTCATGTTGCTGTCTCAACTCATGCCAGCATTTTCCACTGATTATAAATATTGCCAACATTTTTTTTAATAAATCAAATAGAAGGTGGTTCTTTACTTAGAACTATGTGGTACACTGAATTGTTTTGTTAGTCCACATACTTTCAGTCAAACATGGACAACATCTTTATATTTTTTTGTCAGACAAGAACAGAGTCTTTGTATTTAGTTATCTAACTATGAAATTAACTGAAATCAGAAAATAAAAATTGTAGAAAAAAAAATTATTAATCAATAATTAATGAAGGTAAGAAAATAAGATATAACGTATTTTTCACTCGACACATTCCACCTAAAATCATGAGAACTTTTAACATGACAATGACTGCATGGACACAGTTGAAACTGCACTGTATCTGTCAAATGAAACTAATTTTACGTACTGATTCTGATCAATGACCATTTTATCAATCATTATGCCATAAATATACGCATCTGACATTAATGTTACCAATTACAGGCCACAAATTTATTAAGTAAACAATTTTCAACTTTAATAATGATAAAAGGAATAATAATCTTCGTAGTACTTTTTATAAGATTAAAGTATCTCGTTTATCAAAAGTAAAAAATAATTAAACTAATAACATTAAAATTGTCTTAATTAATATATTATTTTCAGAATGACTTAGATAATTTCTTATAGAAGATATTAACCTAATTTTCTTTAATACATGCCAGAGGGTTTACTAACTCATGATTAATTCATAAGAATTTGGAACATTTTGATCCACTCAATAGACACCCGAATTTCTAATTTTGATCGTATGAAAAGGTTCCAAATGAGTACATAAATTATATGCTAAGAAAGTGAAATAATTTTACTTGGTAAACTAATCACAAATATAAAATATGATAATTTAGTTTACTTCTATAATAATACTACTTTAAAAATGACATCACTGCTGACACGTGATAGGTTGACTAACTGTAGAACTATGATAAATACTGCCAATGTAAAGCCATTAAACTCATAATTAAAAAATTATCACTGGGGATTGTAAATGTTGTTCACTCATAAAATTGTGGTTATATAAGTTAACAGTGTTTATTGTTCTAAATTTGCCCTGTTTCTATCTTTTATCCATTCAGATGGAGTATATTCTTCCCTTGTGTACTTCAATAATCCAATTTAAAGACATATACAGAACCTGGGAATGGAGAACCTATTTTCTTCAATTAAGGATGAACTTTTAGGCAAACCACACATTCATACCTTTCTACAAAACAATGTTCTGCATGATTTGCTCAAATCATGTCATTTCACTCTTTCTTTCAGTCTCTTAATGGACATAAACTAGTTACAAAATATCATTTTTTTTCTACTCAGTCTCTTCATCTTCCTCTGCTCCAAAATCCAACCCAGAAATTTTCATCTTTCCTATGTTAACTGCAATTATTCAAACATCAAATAAAACACTAAGCATGCAAGGGGTGAGGAACTGGTCCAGATATATAATAAAATGCATTGAACAAATTAAACTGATTGTATCTTTGTGCTTAAGCTCATGCATGCATCACACTTCTCAATATCAAAATTGTAGTTTGGTGGTCCAAAAGAATGCAAGATTCTGTGAAAGAGAAAAAAAAGTGTCCCATGCAAGTACATGCCATGCAAAAATCATGAGAATCAAAATATCACAGTAATCAAATACAACAGCATCTAGAACCTGCCACAGGCTGAAATCTTCAGGTTTAATCAATTAATAGTAAAAGAAAGTATAAGAAATATGACGCTGGTTTCTTTTAGCAAAGTGCAACTCCAAGAAGAATGCCTCATGGTTCGGTTCAGATTGCATGGCATGATCAAATCCTGGTCTCTTCATTACACTTTCACTTCCTCCATTCAAAGTGCATGAAAAGATATACAGGCCACAACAGGGAAAAAACAAAGAAAAGGACCATAAATTATCAAAGATCTCACAATTGTGTATGAGTGTAGAACTATCATCCAAGACTAGCAACAATTTAGAACTGTGAGAATACTCTTTTGAGCATCTCTCCATTACTTCACTGTTTAACCTTTTTTTGATAAAATAAAAAGGATTCTTCAGAAGATAAATTTAAAAACAATAAACCAACCAAAGCCTTATCATACTAAGAGAGGTTGACTACACCAATCACATGATGCCATTGGTCTTGGTAAACGAGATGTAGCATTAAAAACAGCCGACAGAAGCAAACATGGAAAAACTATTGAAGGTGGAAGGTGTGAAGTAACTTGTGTCACATTCACTTACCAACAGCATCCATCCCAGCTAACTTTGGCATGAATTTCTTGATGTGGTCTTCTGCTGCTTTATCGGCTTTCAGTGTCTCACACTCGAATGAAACAGAGATTCTTTTCTTCCCATCCTTTTGTTCAACCATACCAGTGATATCCTTACCCCAACTGTTCAAAGATGGATGCAAACAATAAGTGGAATATGCCAGCAATGAACTTGTTATCATAAAAAATTCAAAGTGAAGAAAAATGTAAATGAGTGAGAACTTCAATCTGTGAAAAATTCAAACATGCTCTGAAAGAGAACTAACCAGCCAACAGAAGACAAAGAATCAAGATAAATAGACAAAAATTAATCTAACACAGACAATTACTGATAATCACTCATGTTAAATACAGGTTGAAATACAAAAGGTAGTTTCATTCATTTGAACTTTTAGTCTTTTAGGGACCGGTAGTTTAATAATTGCAAACTATAATGAAAAATCCTTCACAGCAAATAGGGGGAAATAACCTAATGAGTAGAAACCATAAGGACTAAGAAACCCAGATGAGTGGGAAATAGTGACTAAAATCCAATTTGTGTGAAACTATAGTGAGTAATAGTTCAATCTAAAATAGAAAATAATCTTTACGAGGACCATAGGAAAACTAGATAATAACTTGTGGATTATCTAATTATGTGTTTCTTATAAGCTGCTCTGTTCCATTGGCATGCTAAACAGCAACAAGCTCATTTGTCTGTAAACATAATTATAGTTAAATACTTGTAGAATCCAATCACAAAGATTGACTTCATTTACTTGACTATAGTCCAAAAGTTATAACTTATACCTACGCAGTTGCCTTATTATAGAAATGTAGTTTCCTCAAAATAATATTATTCTCACTGTTTAACTAGAAAGTTATACAGACTAAGAACCAACTTAAATTAGAAAACAAAATCATAAAGCACAGTGAGCACTCAAAAAGAGACTATACATGAAAACACTGCTTTACCCATGAATATGATCAATGCTGTGGAACCGTGCAGCATCATGGCCTTTGCACTCCACAACAGTGGCTTGCTCTTTCTTTGTCTATTTTACGAAAACCAAATGTGAATAAAGTATACAAAGGAAGGAAAAGACAAACAACACAAAGGGCACAATTACTACATTGAAATCTGTGATCGTGAGTTTGATGACGCGATAATCCTCACCCCTACTGCATTCCCTTTCACATGCCAATTCTTTCATGAAAAAAAAAAAAGTACACGTAATTACTAGATGGATACAATAGTGCATAAAAAAAGTCGCATAAAAGAGGCAGATCAAATACAGGACCATGAACAATTACTAAAAATAGTTGTATAAGAATTGATGCACTAAAGGATATTTACTACTCTTACAAGCTGGTAGTAATAACTACAATCTTTAGCTGAAAGGCTAACAAGAAGTTAAATTAGTTGATGAATTTAGTTTAATTTAATTTTAAGTCAAATAATATGGAACCTACGGGCCATTTACATCAATTCCTTGTATAAAGCATGGACATAAAGGAGCCCTTAAAATTTTAAATAAAAACAAACCAGTTATCCCTTAATACCTAAAGTTCATTACAAGGGAATAATTCTAATGTGATAAATACTATATCTAATCACAACAAGTTACAAATACTATATCTAATTTTTTGTTTGTAATTACACAATTATTTTTTAATATTTAAATTTATTATTTTAAAGGAAATTTAAATTTATTATAATAATTTATTACCTTAAAAATTAAAATAATAGTTTTAAAATTTATAAAAACTTTGAAACAATTAAAACATTGTCAATTAAAAGATGCTAACTTTAAGAATTTATAAAAAAAATTAAAACATTTAATTTTGTTTATCAATTAAACAAACTTATCTCAATATATTTTATAATATCCACAAGTTTCACCTAACTTAAAAATAGCAAAGCAAAGTAATTTATAAAGATATGACAAAAATCATCTCATGTTTTTAGAATAAAAAATATTTCCTATAAGAAGAGTGAGACACCTTTAAAATATAAGAAGAGGACTTATGTCTTAACTTCAATTAGGAATTGTTTTCTTCAAAACTCTCACTTTTTATTTAAATGAGAAAGATCTGGTTATAAATAAAATAAGAGCATGAAGATCATATAAAATCTTAAAGTGCAGAATAAAGAAGGGTAGATTGGTCCAGAAATATACAGCTCCCACATGCCATTAATTTAGAGAGGATATTGTTGGAAACGCGGATCGCGGCATAACCCTTTGCATATCTAACCGGAAATAGTACGTTCCAAATTAACTTAACCAATTCATTTCCTCTCTTCATCCAATGTCTCCATCAACACCAAGCACTCACTCAACCAAATTCATATCAGATCTTCTAACACATTCTTTTTTAAATTTTCTTAATTTATATAACTATTTTTTTTAAGAGAGACATCATAAAGTTTTACATAAATAAAAAATATAAATAGTATCTTTAATAAAAATCAATGAAGGAGAGACATCATAATAGATTTAATTTCTAACTTACCCACATCAAGATTTAATTTCATCAGAACCATATACTTTAATTTTCAAATTCATTTTTTTCTTCCTTTTTTGACATTATTAATCGAAATTAGGGATATATATCACAAACTGGTAGTTTTAAAACTAACTAGCTAGAGTGTTAATTAAAGTTTTTAGTATAATAAGTGTTTAATTTTATATATAATTTTTAAAGAATTTATATGTGTTTTGATCGTATTATAATATAATTCTAAATTATCACTACAAAATTCACTTAGAAAATAAAAACTGTCCATATTTATATGTTTATTTAAATTTTATCTTTAATCCATGCATGTAAAAGTTAGGTATTTTTAGTGAATTAATTGAACTTCAGTAAGCTCATTAAATGAGATCATATAACAATATATTAGTACGTTCTTTAGAAAATATAAACTAGTTGTATTTAACGATGTTATCAATTGCAGAAAATAAAAAACCCAAAAAACAACTAAACAAGGGCCTTTACAGAAAATTACTGGATCACAATGTTGAATTTACAAAAGAACTTTCTTTCCCATTTTTTTACGTAATACTTAATTATATATTTGATTTGACAAATCTTAAATAAAATGTTTCTACTGAAAGTTATTGTCACAATCCAAGGGTAACAGCAAATGATATATATACTTTTACCCATACAAAATTCACTTTTTTTTTTCATTTTCTATCAATATTATTTTTTGAGAATAATAAATAAAATAATTATATAGTCACTACATTTTTTTTTTCCAGAAAAACATAATCCTTTTAGTATTAGACCACATGTATATCTAAAATATATTGTTTTAAAATAATTAATTATTTTTGGAACACGGCGCATATACCTTGGAGGATTGATGTTATAAACTTTTTAGTATCTTAATAATATATTTTTACAACTTGTCTTTATTCCTTACAGATGAATTTTTAATGCCACGTACCTTCTTCCTTAGGTTTTTTCTTTTATTTTTTATTTGCAACACGGTACACCTGTAAAAGGATAGAAACAAAATATTTTCATGTTTTTTTTTTCTGAGAAAACAGATCCTTTTGGGTTTTTACTAATCTATTAAACATTTGTTTTCTTAAAAAAGTTGTACACATTTTAAACAAGTGTTTTTCCTTGATAGGAACAAAACGTTCATAAACCCTAAAAGGCTGTAATTTCAATATTATTTTTTAAAAAATTAACTTTTTTTTACTTTGAAGAAGGAATTTATACAAAAGTTTTTTTTTTGTTTTTATCAGGAGCAATTTGTATAAAAAGTTAGGTTTTGAAGTTGAATCTCTCGGCTTTTACTATTCCTTTTCAATCTTTATGTCGGATATTAAGATTCAAGAATTCAACATTACACAAAAATATTAACGAAAAAAGTAACTATTAATTTTAAGAAAATATGTATAATAAGTAATTTTAGTATCGAATCTTTATTGTTTTAAATTTTTTACTTTAAATTAGACTTTAAACTCTATAAAAAGTCAAATGGAATTATACTAAATATTAAAAATCATATTAAAATATATTATGAAATTACTCTTTTAATTAAGAAAACTAGTTGACAAAATTTTATAAAATAGATTTTAAACTTAATCTAACATTATAAAATTGGATTAAAAGATAAAATTTACATTTATTTATATACATATTAAATATTAAATATTAAATATAAAATTAAATATTAAAGATGCTCATTAACACATAAACTTAAAAAATAAAAATTGTTAAAATAAACTTAAGATGATTCTAATAAAATATTAAGAATCGAATTTCAAATTTAAAAAGCTATTTATATAAAATTAATTTATAAAAAAGTATTTATATAATTTATATATTATAAATTTATCTTATATATTGTTGTTTAAAAATGAGTTTTGCAAGTAGACAATTCATTTTATTTCCAAATTTCCTTGCTTAAGTAAAAAGCTATATAATTTAATGATAAATACAAATTAAGAAAGTTGTTAAGGTACAGTTAAAAGCACTTGATGAACACTTATTAACCATTGTTTTGTTTATATATTGTGTTTAAAGTTAAAAAATTATAACCAATAGGACCAATAAAAACTGGTTGGTGATCACAAAGTCATATACTTTTAGCAACAAAAATCTAAGCACTGTCAATCCCAATTACAGTTCTCAAATTTCCAAATATGGAAAGTAGGAAAAAGCATTTTAACATTGCATCCATAAATATTTGTGTAGTTTACTATGCATGGAATATACAATTGGGTTAAATGCTAAAAAGTTGGTACGTTTGCTCCCTCATCTAAGATAGGTCAAGAAGCAATCATACCAATTCAATTTTCTTAAGTACATGCATTTAACCCTAATCTCAGCCACCATCAGGTGGACCTATTGAATTTGACTCCACTGCCTCAGAGATAAGCAAAATATAATCTTTTTCATTTACCAGAATAATCAAAACACTGCTAGCTAATTGCAGATAAAAATAAGGGAAATAAATATTGTTGACTTTCATTTATTTATATATATAAACTATATTGATTATTTGTGCGGATATTTGTGTGTAAAAAAAATTCATGAATAATATTCAAAATCTGTTTGGAAACATTTCCTGTTATAAATTTTTGTGTTTTGTTATTAAGAAAATTTCTTTAGGAAGATAATATATCACTATCTTAAGAACAATACGGTGAGAAACTTCTTAAGAAGTTTAGGTATTATGACTTCAAACCAGTGAGTACCACTTATGATACTAAATTTAAATTAATGAAAAATAAAGAAAAATTTATCTCTCAATCTGAGGTATGTCCAGATAATTGGGAGCTTAATGCATTTAATGAACTTTTCTAGATCTTATATTGCTTATATAGTAGATAGACTAAGTAGGTACACTTAATATCCAAATCAAGAACACTAGACACACTTATAAGGCTTATGAGATACTTAAGAGGTTCAATGGATTATGCCATTGATTATAGTGAATTTCTCACTATACTAGAAAGGTACAATGATGCTAACCAAGTCTTTGATTCAAATGAGACAAAGTCTACTAGTGGTTATGTATTTACACTTAAAAATAATGCGATTACATGGAAATCAGCCAGACAAACAATTATTACATTAGGAATGAAACCAACTCCATTAGTGTCAATACACTGTGATTGTCAATCAACAATAGCTATAGCTAAAAACAAGAATTACAATGGAAAGAACAGACATATACAATTGAGATAGAATTTAATGAACTGTTGCTAAAGAATGAAAATATTTCCATTGATTACGTGAAGTTAGAACATAATCTACCAGATCTTCTAACAAAACCATTGGAAATAAATATGATATTAAAAACATCGAGAGGAATGAGACTTAAGCCACTTGCAAGCAAACAAGTGATGGTAACCCACTTTTGTGATTGAAGATCCTATGAATAAGGTTCATATGGGTGGAAACAAGACACTTGTTAGTTTTGATAGCACATATTTGATTTTAAATCAAATATATCCATTCCTATGGTGTGTGTGTGTGTGAAAGTGCTAAAGATTGCATTATGGATTAAACTTTGTAATTAAAGTTCTATGTGGTGAAAGAATTTTGGTTTAAACAAAAGTTTTAATGTTCTTTATATCGCTTACGGATGGTGTATGATTTACAACTTACATTTGATGAAATCACCTATATGGGTGTCAAGTAGAGACACTTGCATGAGATCTTAGCATGATCTAGAGCACCCATGAATACATGGTACACGTATGACCTAGTAAGCGCAATACAATGATAACAACAAGGATTGTGGGGGTATTTTGTGATTGAAAAATCTGTAATACATGTCAAGTGTCATTGGTTCATATAGCTTACTATACCAACTACATTGTGAGTTGAATTTCTCGATTTAAGACTGATTCATATAACTTGATATACCAACTCTGATGGATTACATCTTATGAAACCCAAAATATTTCTTCTCTATCTCTTTCGTTCATTTTTTATCTTTTGTAATATATGAGGATTGTTATAAAACCTAAATCTATTTTCGAAAGCAACGGATGCACATTGCTTGATGAAGGTCACTTTTCCTTGATCAAATCCCCTTCGCAAGGCTTGAAAGTGAGATTCTCAAAGAATGGATTTTGTTGAAACCGTAAAGTGGGGTTTCTTCCATGGACCATTCCTCACTTTCTAATATGGTATCAAAGCCATGGTTAGAGCCTATGCTAGCGAGTTCTAAGTGGGCATTCTATTCTTCTACTTCACCCACTATCGGGTCGTCATCGGACCATCCAATTTCTACTATCACGCACGAGATGTCTATACCTCGACGTGAAGGGGGTGTGTTGGAAGTCCCACATCGACTAGAGATAAGACCAAATTATAATATATAAGTGAGGTGCAAACCTCACCTTACAAACCGGTTTTGTGAGGTTGAGTTAGGCTTAAAAACTCACTTTCTAATACAACTTTCCCTCATTCTCTTATTCTCTTCCATTTTCTCATTTCTCTCTTATAATATCCTTGGTTTACTTTTCTACTCTTTTTAAAAAAAAAATTATAGTTCTAATATCCTTATAAATTTTTTGGAAGTTGCTGTTATATATTGAGAGATTGCCCAACACATCACGAGTAACTCCTTAAGAATAGTAAATCTATATACTTCAAAAAAAAAATCTTTATTCTTGATTTTATTATTTCATTAGCATATTTACAACCGTTTGTCATTCTTTATTGATTTTTCTTTAAGAAACAAAGATATATTCATAGAAAGATTGGTTATAAGGACATTTGTTTGAAACGAATTAGTATTCCTTTATGGTCAAACGCTGATTAAAGAATACGATGAATGATGCATTATATGCTTTTTCTATTGTTTAAATCTTGTTTAGGAAAAGGTATACAATATGGTTGACAATTGTATGAGTTTGTTTTGATTTGTGATTATATTTATAATTCATATAGTTTTTGATTTTGCATTTCTTTTTAAACCTTTGACATGTTACGATAGAGCGAGACACCCATTTCTTTCCATTTTACAAGAGACTGTGTTTGTTGGTGGATAAAGAATAAATGTTTTTTTTTTCTTAATGAATTGTATTAAAGTAATTGTAAGTTTTTAGGTACAAGTTTCGCATGTTGGGTTTGATCGTGATTTGTCAGATTTTGGAGACACAGCTTTTATGTATGGCATAATGCAGTCGCATTGTTATGTCATGTGGTACAAATGTTTTTTTAAATATTGCTGTGCTCAAATTAGTATTTATTTTGATGATATGGTAAATTTATTCTGTCATACTCGTTGTATTTCTTATGTATGATGTTGTGTGCTCAATTGTGTTTAATTTGCAATGTGTTGGTGTACGTAGAAAACTGTCATGAGCATCGAAATCTCTTGTCAGCTGTTGTCAAAGGTTTCCATACATAGTATTTTGATGGTTTATGCGTCTCGTCGTTACCATACGATCAAGCGGTGTGGGAAAATAATTACTAAGCCTCACTTTATACCTAGAAAAATCATAATTTGACTAAAAAACTCCATTTAATAACTTGTTTTAATAATATAATAATATGTAACAGTATTTTAAGCTAAAAGAAAATTAAAATATTAATATTTTACATGGTAAATACGTATTAATTTTCACCTTTTTTATTACATTACTCTTTTTGGTCTACCATTTCTTTCTCTTTCCCTATTTGAATATTTTTCAAGAGTGATACGAATGAGGCAGTAAAAGAAACACTTTCCAAATATAAACACATATTGCTCCCCCATTTCTTTCACTATTCGGAACATAAATTGGAACTAAACTGAATTAATGTATTTACGAAGGAGAACTTAATACTTTTGATTTGAAGCTTGAAAGAGGGTGTTCTACCTCTCGCGCGATCCATTGAACCTATTCACTTGTTTCTTCAAAAATAGTTAACAACTCCATTAAATTCCTCCCATCGCTTTCAGCAGCGAGATTCCCTGTCTATTGTGGCTAAAACACAAAAAAAAGAAGAAAAGAAAAAAACACTTCCTAGGTGTAATGAAATTAGTAATGATGCAAAATCAATCGCACATAGAAATCCCTAAAATAAAAAATCTAGACAAACTTAAACCATACACGACAATTTGTGGAGAAGCTAATAATTATTAATTTCCATGATGCTGACGAAACAAAACTAGCCTCGTACTGTGCTGTCTCTGAACGAAAAATATATTCATGGATGATCAGTTGCGACAACATCAGAAAACCCTACCTAATTAAATGGTTGGAGAATAAAACATGTCTTCTCGTAAATTTGATTTGCCATGGATGAGAGAGAATCCTACGTCAGTAATAATCCTATGTGCTATCTCGAACACTTGGCACTCCTGCTGCACAGCACCGTATAAATAAGAAGAAATATCCATGTTTTATGATCTCGAAAATCATTGTTGGAAATAATTGAAAATGGAAAACAGGGTTTTAGTGATGTTATACACTATTGACAAAGTGCACTATCACTGTGGATAAAATTTGACGTTGGATAAGTTATGTGAATTGAATTGATTTTTTATTATTTTTTTCTTTGAGATTTTATTTTGTAACAGAACACGCTCTCCGACCTAGGAATCGTTGGCAAAGCCATGCTGGATTACACTCCAACCATTTACAGGCCGCAATTCAGAAACAACTGGTTTGCACTTTCCTTCCGCTACTCCTTCTCCCGCCTTCGTTAAACTCACCTCCATAAATGGCTTCACTCAATTGCCATACACTTTCACTCACAACACACGCCTTCACATCACATAGCAACCGCCGCCGCCACCACCACCATGTATTCTCATAATGCAACCGGCAGCAGCAGAGCCTCTTCCGAAACCGCCCGTTACCGCGGCGTGCGCCGGAGGAGCAACGGAAAATGGGTTTCTGAGATCCGTGAGCCAAGAAAGCCCACCAGGATTTGGTTAGGCACATTTCCCACACCTGAAATGGCCGCAGTGGCTTATGACGTGGCAGCTTATGCTCTCAAGGGTAAGAATTTGTGACAGGAGAAAATGTTTTTTTTTTATATATATCTTTTCATATTTAATTTTGGTATCAGTATATTAAATAGTTTTCAAATTTTAACAATTACATTAATTTTTTAATTTTTTTAAAATTTATAAATAATCGTTAAATATTACGTTGACATGAAAAAAAAATGTCTAAATCAATAATTTAAAGGTATAACAAAATAAAATTATGTTTAACTAAAAAATACATTATTTTTTAAGAATAACATTGTCCGTACTTGACAATGTTATTACATTTTCTGTACATGACATCTATATTTCATATGATATTCCTTTAAGAAATATTATTAGACGTAAAATATGAAAAACTTTAATTATTAATTGAATGAATAAAACATAATCTCAGATAAAAAAATGAGACTTAGATTTTCAATAATAATAATAATAGTTTATAATTTTTATTTTGTTTTGGTTAATATCAATGTATCCGTACGTGATATGGTATCTGATATAAATACACGTATGTGTGATATCTGATAATAGGTAAGGATGCGGAGCTGAATTTCCCTGACTCCGCTTCCTCCCTTCCTGTCCCCGATTCACTCTCGGCGCGTGATATTCAGATGGCGGCAGCCGCTGCGGCGGCGGCTGCCGGAGCTGCGAAGGATGCTATGCAGACGCCAACGAATAATAACTCTTCAGGGGTACAAGAGAAGCAAGCAGGGACGAGTAACGAGTTCGTGGACGAGGATTTGATCTTTGACATGCCTAATGTTCTGGTTAATATGGCTCAGGGAATGCTGCTTAGTCCTCCTCCTTTTGACATTGGTCTGGAACCTAACAGCCCAGAAAACATGGAACATGAGACAAGCCTGTGGAATTTCCCTTAAGACAAATACTGATTAAACCCTTTTGTTAATTAAATTCAGCACTGAAAGTTATAACTATATATTAACGCTTTAAATGGTGAAGAAAAGGAAAAAGAGAGCAGAAAAGGTATCCTGTTATGAATTATATGGGCGAACTCTCACATCAAACCTTTTTGCTTGGACATGACGAAATTTATGTAATGTGTGGCAAGAGTAGTGCCATTAGTTTCCTTGTCTTTTGGTTCTATTTTGTTTTTGTTCCCTTATGTATAGGTACAACTATAGCACTGTCTACGTTAAGGTAGAGGGGGTTTGCTAGCTCCTAGGTTGCTTTTATGTTTTTCTTGTCCTTTATATATGTATGTGATTTGTGATGTGTAGAACAATCTTTTTGGCCATATATTGGTGCTGGTTTATGAAGTTAATTATAAATTTGTAGGCGTGTTTATTAAAACTCTAAAACCTCGAAGTCGTGGAATCAAATGCTGTTTAGTTTATAACTGGTTTGAATTAACAGATTCAGGTGTTGCCCTAGTGTTCTATTACATCTTTGATTCCACTCTGAAGTTCTTCACCGTGATTAGGACTTGGTTAACATAATAAAAGTGATTAACGGAGAGGAATAATGAAAAGAAAAACATTTTATGTCATTCGCGCAAGTTGCAAAGTTTATTATTACTACGTTGAATGTTGGGGTGTTTGGTTTCCTACTCATGTTTCAACCTACTTTTCCCTTGATATCACAAGAATGAAGGGTCAACTAACTTCTATGTTCAGTGCTATAAGCGAATAAACAGAGATGAAGTTTGTGGTCCACTTTTCTCCTTGCTAACCTGCCATTCTCAAGAAGTTTTGGGATTCTTACAGATGAGGTTCCAATGGTGAAAAACAGATACAATTTTTAACGTATGAAATTGAATGATCTTCTTACTCCACTCAATAATCTTATGTTACTTGAAATTTGAGATTTTCATAACATGTTTTAAAATCAAAACCATAATAAATAAAGTTCCAAAATAAATAATATTTAAAATGTACGATAGTTAATCTTAATAATGTATCGACAAATTTGAGATATAAATATTAATATTTTTCATAGACTGATAATAAGATTAATAGAAGGGATGATGATTGATATTAACAATATTATTTGACAAAATTTAGATCGGAATAAATGAAAATGTTAATTAACACTTATGTTGATGTGAGTTGTGGTGAGAATTAAGATCCGGAGAGAATTATGGAATGATTATTTCAGTTTCAGATATTACCAATTTCATAAATATCTTTTAGCATTACTTCAACCTCTTTTTTGATGGCAATTGTCGTCTACTATGTCATGCATGAGTAGGGATCCCAACGGGTCGGGTCGGGTATAGATAGTGCTTATCCACAATTTGACTTATCGGATAAAAACGTACTCGTTACTTGATTCATTATCCGTTGGATATCCATTTAAAAAATATCCGTGGATATTTTAAAACCCATGATACTTGCGGATACCGCAAAAAAAATATTTAATACATTTTAAAAATAAAAATTAAATAAAATACATATATATATATATATATATATAAATTAAATTAAATGTAAATTAAAATTTAATTTAAATTAAATTTAAATTAATAAAATATAATTTTATTTCATTTTTAATTAAATTTAATTAAAATATATATAAATTATTTATTTTTTAAATTTTTATGAGTAAATATCCGTGAGACGGATAATATACTATCCGACTCATTTAAAAGAAAGTATTAAAATATCCGTTATCTATTATTCGTTATTTACAAATAGTAAATATTCACATATAATTATTATTCGTCGTGAATTTTATCCGCGGGCATCGGGATAAAATTGCGAATCCCTGTAAAATTTGCATAAAGTATTATATTATTGGAGTATAGACCTGTGCGTGTTTTTTGACCGAATCTAGCAAATCCTGCAAATGGATGTTTGTTACAAGACAGCACATACTGTATCATATGAATGATTTATCTTCTGTGCAATAAATCTTTCTGTGTAAAATAGACAAGAAATATACATATATAAAAAAATGACTTTGATTCTTTTTGCATAGAATATAGCATTTGACGAAGTTAGACTAAAAAAATTTCATTAATATTAAGTATCTTTTAGGAAAAATTATAATCATACACTTTTCAGTCTTTCTACACCATTTTAAAACTTAATAAAAAATTAATATTTTTTTATTCATCTTAATCTATATATTATTTTAAAATAAAAATACTCTTTTATTATTATCGATGAAAACTGTTAAAAGTGGACTTGAGGCCTAACTCATCCCCACAAAACCGGCTTGTAAGGTGAGGTCTGCACCCACTTATATACTTTAATTTGGCCTTATCTCTAGTCGATGTGGGACTTCCAACACACCCCCCTCACGCCGAGGTATATACATCTCGAGCGTGAGATTAGACATTAATGGGTGGTCCAATAGCGGCCCGATAATGGGTGGAACAATATGCCCAACAAACAACCAATAATGCTAGGATAGGCTCTAACCATAGCTCTGATACCATGTTAGTAGTGGACTTTAAGCCTAACTCAACCCCACAAAACCGGCTTGTAAGGTGAGGTCTGCACCCACTTATATACTTTAATTTGGCCTTATCTCTAGTCGATGTGGGACTTCCAACACACCCCCCTCACGCCGAGGTATATACATCTCGAGCGTGATAGTAGAAATTGGTGGGTGGTCCAATAGCGGCCCGATAATGGGTGGAACAATATGCCCAACAAACAACCAATAATGCTAGGATAGGCTCTAACCATAGCTCTGATACCATGTTAGAAGTGGACTTGAGGCCTAACTTTTGTGACCAAGTCAGGTGTATCTAACTCTGCCCTTAATCTTTCTGTTGTTACTAAGGATAGTAATTGGATAATTGATTCGGGTGCTACTGATCATATGACTTGTGATCCTCATATATTTACTAATTTTTCCTCTAATTGTTCTAAAACTGTTATTATTAATGCCAATGGGGTCTCATCTCCTATTGAAGGTATAGGTACTATATCCCTCTCACCCTCCTTATCGATTCCTGATGTTTTATTTGTTCCTACATTAAACTGTAATCTTATCTCCGTCAGCAAGTTAACCAAATCACATTCTTGTGTTGCCTTATTTTACCCAACTCATTGTCTTTTTCAGAACATCCATTCCAAGGAGAAGATTGCTAGTGGTAGAGAGAGTGAAGGACTGTATTATCTTGAAAATGTCTCACGATCAAACCATAATAAAGGATTGACTTGTCTTGCGAACGATCACATACAAGATAAAAACAAAAAAGAAATTTGGTTGTGGCATAGACGGTTGGGACATCCCTCTTTTGGTTATTTAAAAAAACTATTTCCATCACTATTTCATAAATGCAATATTTCTGATTTTTTTTGTGAAACTTGTGTTTTGGCAAAAAATCATCGTGTTGTGTTTCCTTTAAGCAATAACAAAACTAATTTTCCTTTTTCATTAATTCACACAGATGTTTGGGGCCCTGCCCCGCAATCTACACATAATGGAAAAAAATGGTTTATCAGTTTTGTTGATGATTGTACTCGGGTAACCTGGGTATATTTGCTTAAATATAAAAGTGATGTGTGTGATGTGGTTCGTTCCTTCTATCATTTGATTGTTACACAATTTAACACATCTATTAAGGTCATTCGATCAGACAATGGAGGAGAATATTTTAAGACTGAATTAATAGAGTTCATGAACTCTAAAGGCATCTTGCATCAAACTACATGTCCTTATTCACCACAACAAAATGGAGTGGCTGAGAGGAAAAATAGACATATATTAGAGGTGACAAGATCACTCTTGATAGATGGTAATGTCCCATCTCATTTATGGGGTGAGGCTGTGAGCTCTGCCATTTATTTAATTAATCGAACTCCTTCTAGTGTGCTTAACTTTCGAAGGCCTTTTGATGTGTTGTCTGATCATTGTATCCTTCCTCCCATAGTTTATTTACCACCTCATATTTTTGGATGTGTTATATATGTTCACTTACACCCACATCAACGTACAAAGCTTGAAGAACGAGCAATCAAATGTGTTTTTGTTGGGTATGGATCAACTCAAAAAGGTTATCGTGCTTACCATCCACCATCAAGGAAATTTTATATTTCTATGGATGTGACATTTAATGAGCATGAATTTTTTTATGTTGATTCTCCACTTCAGGGAGGCAATGAAAGTGAAGTGCATAATCATGATGTTGGTATGTTTGATTGTGAAGATAAATTATTATGTGAGGATCATTCTGCAGGAAGTGAGCCAATCCTAAATATGGACCCTTCTTTTCTGGATAATACAGTGTCTTCTGATCATAACCAATTGGCTCAATCTTCTCCACAGGTTCAACTTGACTCTTCAGAGGTACCTTCTGATACTATCTCTGATAATACTAATGAAATTGATCATGGAATTGATTCTTGTCTGCGTGAGACCACCAGCACACCAAACACTGAGTCTACTATTGTTCAATATATTCTTCCACCTCGTTCTAACCGTGGTCAACCTCCAGTTAAATATGAACCAGACCTCCAAGCCAAAATTAAATATCCCATTAGTAAATATGTGTCATCTCACAGGTTATCTCAGTCATATGCATCATTTGTATCTCAATTATCTTCAATTTCTATTCCTAGTAATGTACAGGAAGCTTTGGCAGATCCTAGATGGACCGAAGCAATGGTTGAGGAGATGACAGCTTTAGAAAAAAACAACACTTGGGATCTTGTGTCCTTACCAAAAGGAAAGAAAACTGTGGGCTGCAAATGGGTCTTTACAATTAAGCATAAAGCTGATGGAACTGTTGAGAGGTATAAAGCACGACTTGTGGCTAAAGGTTACACTCAGTCTTATGGTGTAGATTACCAAGAGACGTTCGCACCAGTAGCCAAACTCAATACTGTGAGAATACTTTTGTCGCTAGCTGCAAACCAAGATTGGCCTCTTCTACAATTTGATGTGAAAAACGCTTTCCTACACGGAGAAATTTCAGAAGAAATTTATATGGATTCTCCACCAGGCATGACTGATTCAATTGGAATGAAGGTTTGCAAATTAAAGAAGGCTCTATATGGATTAAAACAATCCCCAAGAGCATGGTTTGGAAGGTTTACCAAGTCTATGAAGGCTTTTGGCTATAGAGCGAGTAACTCTGATCACACCTTATTTTTTAAGAGAGGAAAAGGAAAAATTACAGCTTTGATTATATATGTAGATGACATGATTGTTACAGGAAATGACCAAGATGAGATTTCTAGTTTACAACAATACCTTGCATCTGAATTTGAGATGAAACAACTTGGAAATCTTAAATATTTTTTAGGTATTGAAGTAGCTAGATCAAAACATGGTATTTTTCTATGCCAAAGAAAATATACTATTGATTTACTATCGGAAACTGGGCTGCTTGGGAGTAAACCAGCTGATACACCAATTGAACAAAATCATAAACTTTTTCAATGCTCAAATTCAGCAAGCATAGACAGAGGAAGATACCAAAGGCTGGTAGGAAAATTAATTTATTTGTGCCATACACGTCCAGATATCACTTATGCAGTGAATGTTGTTAGTCAATTTATGCATGACCCACAGAAGCTTCATATGGATGCTGTTGAAAGGATTTTGAGATATTTGAAGTCCGCTCCTGGAAAAGGAATTTTGTTCTCAAATCATGAAAACTTAAAGGTAGAAGGGTACACTGATGCAGATTGGGCAGGTTCAAAAGATGATAGAAGATCTACCTCTGGATAATTTACTTTTGTAGGAGGGAATCTTGTAACTTGGAGGAGTAAAAAACAACCTGTAGTAGCAAGATCTAGTGCTGAAGCAGAATTCAGAGGCATGGCACTAGGTGTATGTGAACTTTTGTGGATTAAAAATGTGCTATCAGATTTGGGCTTTACACAAAATGAACCTATGAGTTTGTACTGTGACAATACTTCGGCTATAGCAATTGCTCACAATCCTGTGCAACATGATAGAACAAAGCATGTGGAGATTGATAGACATTTCATCAAAGAGAAGCTTGAAGCTGGAATAATTTCATTTCCTTTTGTAAGATCAGAATTGCAGTTGGCTGATGTTCTCACCAAAGGAGTATCAAGAAGATTGTTTAATGAGTATCTATTCAAGTTGGGAATGTGTGATATCCATGCACCAACTTGAGTGGGGGTGTTAAGATATGTCAAATATTCTATTAAAGGATATTAGACAATCAAATATTATGTTAGTTATAATTTAGATATTATTATAATTTGTGCAGATTTGTGCACCTGTCATTCCTTTAATAGATGAAGGATTATAGGATCCTTAAATGTATATATATGGTACTCTACTCTTTAAAATAATATATCAGAATTATTCTTTAAACCTTTTATTAAAAACATGATGTTTGTATATCATATGTATTATTACAATGACACATAAATACACTTGTCATGGGTGATCTTGTATAATGCTTCCAATATTTTATTTATTTAGTAAATGTTTCTAAACGTTATTTACGATTTTTCTTTGAAAAATTAAAAAATAATTTCCTTTTATTTAAATTTAATGAAATAGTGGGTATTTAAATTTTGTAAAGTAGCTAGAAATTTTTGATGTTAATTTGTATAGAGTAGAGACCGACCATTTGAGCATCTAAGAGAACGACGATCAATCAAACATTTCTTGTTACAACTCGTTAAGTCAATATGTCAATTGGGGTGTTTAGATGTCATATATGAACAAAATTGAATTATAAATTGTGCAACATAAAACAGGTCAGTAACTAAATTTTGGTTTAATACCTATTTTGGTCCCTCGGTTTGTGAGGTTTATTCAAAGTTGTCATACTTTTTTTAGACGTTCATAATTATTCCATATTTTGTAAAAAATGGTTCGAGTTGATCCTTTATGCTTACTGCGTTAAAAAACTAACGGAACTTAACCAACCTGTACCATCTGTTATGATTTAATATCTGTTATGATTTAATATCTTGTTAGGATTTAAAATCTTGCTTGTTATTATTTCTGTTTGTTATTCTTATGTTTATAAAGCTGGTGGATTAGATAGAATTATAATTAATTTTGTTATAATCTTGATGTATAAATATCTGTATCTGCTTTATGCAAAATCGGGGTAATACACACTATTTTGCTTTATGCAAAATCGGGGTAATACACACTATTTTGCTTCTCTGTGTTTCTTCCTCTGCATTGCAATCTCAATACTTGGTTTGAATGATGATTCTCATTATTTTAGAGATAGTATCCTTGAGCAATATTATATGGTAATATTAGAGGTAATATGTGGACTACGAAAAAGCTTATAACTTAGCCAGTTGGAAATTTATGTATTACAAGATAGGTAGATTCAAGTTTTATACTAAATGGATTAGAACATGCATGGAATCATTAACGGTCTCCATATATGTGAACGGTAGCACCCAAGGAATCAAGCCAATAAGAAGGTTGAGACAAGAGATACAATGACCCCATTTTTACTCCTAGTAGTAGCATAATGGTTACTAGGAATTGTAAGACAAGAAAGTAAGAAAATTTTGTTTGAAGAATTGAAAATAGGAAAAAATTAAACCATTGTTAATTTTCTGCAATTTTCCGTTGACACACTATTTGTAAGTGAAACTAATATTAAAAATATTTTTGGTCATAAAAAGTATTTTGAGATACTCTGAGCCGATACCCAAGTTAGGGGTTAACTTTCACAAAAGTAATATACAGGTTGTATAGAGAAGAAACTACTGAAAAAATTGTCTAGAACACTAAATTATAGTCATATGAATATCCTGTACAAGTACCAAAGAATGCTTATTGGAGGGAATTCAATGAAATAATAATTTGGCGAGATGTAGAGGACAAAGTTAAGAACAAGTTTACAAGATGGAAATGATCGTGTGTGCATAATTAAGTCTATTATACAAGCTCTTTCATTATTCTATCTTTCATTTTTCGAAGTGCCAAAAAGCGTGAGTAAAGCAATTACAAAAAAAATTCCAAGAAACTTCCTTTGGGGAAAGGGATCAAGAGCAAAAAGATAGCCCGAATCAAATGGAGGATGGAAAAACTTGTGTAAATTAAAGGAAAAATGAGGACTAGGTATGACAACATGAGGAAAAATTATACATACACCTATTTTTCTATCGTTAGATAACAGAAAAAAGATATATGGAAATGGTGTTACAGGTGGGTGAGAGTAAACTTACTGCACCATAACCAAGCCAAGGTCAGCTTCAACACTTTTACCTAATGGAATTAAACGATAAACAAAACATAGTTTGAAAGTATGGATAACAATAATTTAGGTCATATGGGGACGTTGAGGAATTTTTTTGCATGGCATAATTGAAAGCATGGATAGGGATGAGATAAAACATTTTTGGTGTAACTTTCTCATTCTCTGATTGGCATTAGTGCCCAATACAATGTTTAAAATCACTATGAAATAATATGAAAGGAATCGATTCAAGAAGACACGGTTAAAAAAGAAAACAAAAATACTTAATTTTTATTTTTGGGCCCTACAAGGATGTATCTTTATGCGTCTTTATTCACAATGGAGAATCAAAATTACCTAGTTCTTTATGAAAACATATATGGAAAACTGTTTGAGAAAAGAAAATTTTAATTTTTTGGGAAATAAACTTGACCTTGATTGACCTGATCCTATGTATCTTCATAATGGAGAATTAGAATCACATAGTTATAAACGAAAAAGATATTTGTGCATAGTAGAAACGATGTCCTTGAAAGAAAAGACCAAAGTTTGGTGTAAAAAAAACATGTATAATATTAAAACAAAATATAATGACAAATTGGGAATGCATAAATTCTCTTTATCAATCTCACCACTTTTTCATTTTCTATATTAGAACTATCTTTCCTCCCTATCTCCTTATCTAAGTTTTTTGTTTTTCTCTCAAAAGAGGTAAAAAAAAATAGGTGTGTCTGTCTGACTGGTGATGGGTGTTAGGTTAGCAAGGGAGGGGGTTTACTAGGGAGATACAATACCAAAGAGACTTAAGCTCAATCACATAAGGAATTAACATCATTCTCTATCCAAAACCTTAAGATAATTGGTTAATGGGTCTTCACCTTTATATAGTGCTTCACTTTCTCATTTCTACCCATTGTGGGACATAGACTCACACTTGAATTCCCAACAATCTTTTCCTCAAGGGTGAGTTCATTCCACATTGGTACACAGTCCTTCCAAGGAAAGGATTCTCAATTACAAGTATCCCTTTTTCATACCGTCGTTCATCTTAACGTGATACGCTTATCAGAAACCCTTACTAGAAATACTTTTGATACAAGAACCATATTGTACTTGTCTAAGTCGGTCACCAAGACTAACCAGGCTCTAATGCCAATGTTGGGTTTTATCATAAAGGAGGTTCATTCGGGAGATACAACACCAATGAGACTTGATCCCAGCCACATAAGCGATTGACACTATTCTGTATCCAAAACCTTAAAGTAATGGTTAATTGGTCACCTTTATATGGCGCTCCACATTTTCATTTTTATCCAATGTGGGGCTTAGACTCACACTTGGATTCCCAACCATGGAAAAGATAAAGATAAGTGTAAAGAATATTTTTTTTCTTCCCATATGACATATTGTGTGTTTATATACAAACATTACAATACAAATCTTATAATGTGATAAGGTTAGCCTTAATCACAATGAATCGTATAAGGTGGGAATTGATCATGATTAGAGCTGTCAAATTTTTTCAAAGCCCCAAGGCCAACCCTGGCCTTTTCTACACTGAGGCCCATTTTGTTTGACCCACCTTTGAGGGGGCTTTTTCCAGAGCCCCTAGCCCCCAAAACCCCAGAAAATGGGTTGGGATTAAGTTAGGGCCGGGTTAGCCCCTAGTCCCAAAACCCCATTTTTCTCTGTTGACCCTGGACATCCTGTTTTCTTGACAAACGTTTACCTTGAAGAGCTCCACAACAATCTACTGAGACGGCAGCGCATAGCAGTACAGGCGGCAACACAGCACTTGACGGCAACGCACGGTGGTATAGGCGGCGACGATATCAACGATCGAGTGGTTGAAAGAAGAATCGTGAACGAGGTTAGGTTTTCTTTCAAATACTTCTTCTCGTGCTTTTAGTTTCACCATTACTTTTCAACCTTTTCTATATCTTTCTCTCTCTAAAAGCAATGCATTTTTTCTGATTACTTAAACATGTGGGGTTTTATTCTTTCCATGCGTAGAGATGAAGTTTTCTTATAGTTTGTTGCTCTGCTTCACTGGATCATATTTTTTCTTCTGTATACGATAGAACATATGTAATCTCTGAGATTTTGTTAATGTAATTTTTCCCATTAGAGTCAAGTAATTTATCATACAGAAGAATTTCTATATTCTAAAAGTCTTGCTTTTTCCATTCATGAATGGAGCTGAAGATTTGCCATTGATTTATGATCCTGACTTGCTTATATTGCTTATATATTTTTAAATCCCATAAGTGATGAGAATGGAGATTGGAAAAGACATTAGACCTCAACTTTCTTGTAAGGTTTTCTATACAAGGACTAGATTGCTTTTTGTTACCAACCTTTCCACGTTATATATTGGCGATATTTCCAAACGTTAGGAACATATATATCATCATTGCTAGAGCTGTAGCCTGCAGGGAATTCAAATATCTGAACTTCAAAATCCAATAAAAGTAATTCAAAAATTCTAATTCAAATTTAACTCCCATTTGTTTAGATAATATTGCATTTCAGTCGAGTGTGCATAGTATTAGCAGCATGACATTGCAACCCCCTACTGGATCAAGGTGAAATGGGAATTTGAACAGAGTTTGAAATTTTTTCACAAATAATCCTTAAAAAAAGAATTTGAAATTTTTTCACAAATAATACTAGACGTTGTTTGTAAGAATTAAACTGTATCTACCAGGCTTAAATGCCTAATGATTTTTTCAGGCTTAAATACCTAATATTTTTTAAAACATTTAAAAATACAATAAAAGATAACATATCAAAATTCATTTTTATACCGATCCACTTAATTTTTTGTTTTTTTGTTTTTTTGAACTCCTGCAGTCTGCATTCTGAGTATTGAATGGGTGGGATACTCCTTTTTTCTTATTAAGATAACATTCTTTTTTTGTTTGAATTTTCATATTAGGTATTATGCTTTATGTTGTTGTCTTTTCATATATGGATAAATAATTTTAAAATCATGATTTTAATATGTTGTTGTCTTTTCATATTATGCTTTATGTTGTTAGCTATAATGATTTTAATAGTGATTTTGTGACCTTTAAACTTAGTTGGTTCATATTTAATAACAGGATTTGGATCTATTTTGGGCATCTTTTGTCTTCCCCTTTTTCTGCCTTAAATTTGCCTCATAAATATGGACCACTTTAAGAGTAACCCTTTAACTTTGGTTGATGATCTTGCCTCTGAAACTCCTGGTCCATCTGAAAGTGCTACCACAAATAAAAAAGAAGTTTCAAATATTTGGAATTTTTTCACAAAAATAGGAAAAGATGAGGATGGCATTGAAAAGGCTGCATGTAAGTATTGTGGCAATAACTACAAAGTTGGAAAACACCCTGTTACTAAAAATAATTATGGAACTTCACATTTAAGTCGACATGTCAATGCGTGTAGAAGTATTGCAAACGTGGATATGAATCTTTACCAAGAAGGAAAGTTTGGGACACGAAAAATCAATCAAAAGATTCATCGTAAGTTACTTGCAAGAGCCATAATTAAACATAGTCTCCCTTATAATTTTGTTGAATATGAAGGAATCAGGGAGTGGATAAAATATATTAATCCGAATGTTGACATGAAATGTAGGAACACTACTGTATCAGATGTGGAAAAGGAATACATTGAACAAAAGGATAAAGTTAAGCAAATCATGTCTAAGATTCCTAATAGAATTTGTTTAACCTCTGATGTTTGGACTGCAGTTACTTCTGAGGGATATATTTGCCTAACTGCACACTTTGTTGATGAAAACTGGAAATTGACAAGTAAGATTCTTAACTTCTGTCGAATGAAACCACCACATACAGGTGTTGAACTAGAAAGTGTTGTGTTTGATTGCCTAAAGCAATGGGGTATTGATAAGAAAATTTTCTCAATTACCCTGGACAATGCTTCTGCCAATAATAATTTGCAAGACATTTTAAAAAGCCATCTCTGTGTTCATAGAAATTTATTATGTGATGGTGAGTTTTTCCATGTACGATGTTGTGCTCACACTCTTAATTTGATAGTTCAAGATGGTTTAAAGGTGATTGACAGAGCACTCCATAGTATTAGAGAGAGTATTAAGTATGTTAAATCATCAGATGGAAGAACTCTCAAATTCAAAGAATGTGTAAGTGATGTTGGCATAAATATGAGTATGGGTTTGAGATTAGATGTGACTACAAGATGGAATTCAACCTATTTAATGCTGGAAAGTGCAATCAAATATAAGAAAGCTTTTGAAATTCTCAAAGTGGTTGATAGAAATTATAAAAATTGTCCATCTTTTGAGGAATGGAATAGGGGGGAGAAAATATGTCAATTCTTAGAACCATTTTATGAGATTACAAACATGATGTCTGGTTCATCTTATCCCACTTCAAACTTGTATTTTATGCAAATTTGGAAAATTCAGCTTATCATTGAAGAGAATTTGTTGAATGAAGATCTCACCTTAAAGGATATGGCTTGGAATATGAAAGAAAAGTTTCAAAAGTATTGGAAGGAGTATAGTATTGGGTTAGCTTTTGGAGCTATTCTTGACCCACGACTAAAAGTTGATTTTATAACATATTGTTATAAAAAATTGGATCCTCTAACCTATGCAGAGAAAACAAAGAAAGTGTTAGAGAAGTTCAAGAGGTTATTTAAAGAATATGTAAAGAATTTTTCTATCCCTGGTGTTTCTCTTTCTCAATCACCTACTGAATCCATCTTGATGTCTCAATCCAATACTGAAGGGAAAAAGTTTAAGAGATCAAGGATTATTTCGGTAAGCATTTTATGTCTAGTGTTCATTTTTTTTCCAGTTTTTCTAGTTTCGTTTTGATAATTACTATGTAATGCATTGTAGGATTTTAAAATGTATCAAAATGAATCAAAATCTATTGTTGGAAAGAACGAGATAGATGTTTATTTAGATGAACCAACAATAGATGATGATGAAGACAGTGAAGCTTTTGATGTGCTCAAATATTGGAAGACTAATGAGAAAAAATTTGCCATATTGTCTATAATGGCTCGAGATGTATTTAGTATTCCCATTACTACAGTGGCATCAGAGTCAGCTTTTAGCAAAGGTGGGCGTGTACTTTCAAAATATAGAAGCTCCATTCTTCCTGAGCATGTGCAAATGTTGATTTGTACTCAAAATTGGCTATATGGATTTTCTGAAAATCCTAGCGGTGAGTGTATATGTTATTATTTTTAAAATTACTTTATATTAAAATGATTAATTATATAGACTAGTTGTTTGATTGTATTTCAATTGCTTGTGATAGATGAAATTGTTGAAGATATTTTTGGTCATGAGAGAATTGATGAGTCTAACCTTGTAGAAGATGTTGAAAGTCTTCAACATTGAATAAAGGATGTTTCATTTGACTTTGTCTCAGGTACTTCCCTTTCACTCATTTCCTTTTCTCCATGTTGTCACTGATTTGGGCTTTCCAAAAATCAATGAGTCACTCTATGATTAACTGCGTTTGATTTAATATTGCATTATTCTGAAACTGGAGATGGCTTTTAAAGGAGAGTTGACCTGTCCAACAGACCGGACCTCACTGACGTGGCGGCCAAGGCAATTGCCGAGGCTGTGAACTTGGAGAGGCTGCGTTTGGGAAGGTGTAAGGGAATAACAGACATGGGGATTGGGTGCATAACGGTCAAGTGTGGCAGATTGAGGCATGTTGTGTTGAGGTGGTGCATTCGGGTCACTGATTTTGGGGCTGGTTTGATTGCTATAAAGTGCAAGGAGATTCGGAGTTTGGATCTTTCTTATATGCCGGTAATGGATTTGGATATTTAATGATTGTCAAATCTTTAATAGAGATGTGTTTTTGTTGGGTCTAGCTAACCTTTGTGTGTTTTGGTGATCTTTAATCATTTCCTTTTCAAA
Source organism: Vigna nakashimae (assembly GCA_034642375.1). Taxonomy (NCBI): domain Eukaryota; kingdom Viridiplantae; phylum Streptophyta; class Magnoliopsida; order Fabales; family Fabaceae; genus Vigna; species Vigna nakashimae. Next base: position 45,795,536 of record CM067765.1, on the reverse strand, counting down.
AGCTGTATTGTCCTTGTCGTGGAGATTGAGATGGTTGGATCATGTGCCCTTCAATGGGAAATTGCTAAATTATTCCATTGTATGAGTTTTATGGTTTTACATTATGGTTGCAGTTTCTTTTATACTAAAGAAAAATGCAGACAAATGTATCTGATGAGGATACAATTGCTGTTGTGGAGAGTATAAAAATCTAGATGTTTTGGCTGTAATTTCAGTTGTGAGCTGTGTTTTAAAACGCAGTTAGTTTGGTGCCTTGTGAATGTTTTACTTGTGGAGAGTGATTGATCTGTGGATTTAGCATGTGTTTGTTTGCTCGTTTAATTGGTGATGGATATTGATTGAGTGCAGATTCGATAATGGTAAACTTATGACCAATCTTGACGATAATGTTTGCTCGTTATTTAGTATAGTTATCACATTATTGCTGATAAAATCAGCTGTTCATGAAGATTACTATTCTGCCTACCTTATGGTAATTTTTTGAAGATATACATGAGAATTTTTATTTTGGCTGATATCCATGTACCATGAAAGGATGCATGATTGATTTGACTAGATTTTTTATTCTTTGGTGCCTGCATAATGCCTTGTGTGAGTGATCTGTTTGGTATAATTTGATATGATGATTTTATATTTTTATACATAAATTTTTGTAAAAAAAAGGCCCATGGGCTGGCCCTGACCCATAGGACTTTGGGGGCTTTTAGCCCTAGGGGCTTTTTCAATAAAAGATTTTTTTTGGCCCTGTGGGCTTTTTTGGCCCCAACCCACATGGGCTAGGGCCAAATCTTGTTAATGGGGCTGACTTGACAGTTCTAATCATGATAGCATCACATTACAAGAATCATAACTATATTTACCTAGAAAAATGAACATTTCAGTTGGACGTTGACAAATTTAATGAAGTGGAAATGAAGTTACTTATTCTTCGTGGGTAGAGTGTGTTTGTAAAATTTATCCTTTTGTCGATAAAACTACAAAATATCACGATTTTGGTGTATTTAAAACTTGTTTTAGGACTTAAAGCGTAATTTTTCCAATAAATAAGCTAGAGAGATAAGAGTTGAAAGAAATACTGTAGAACAAAAATTATTACTATTTTGAATTAAAGAACTATTACCCCATTCATATATTTAAGTATATCAATTGGGAAAATCCAAGAAAATTCAACATTGTAAAAAAAAGTTGAAAAAAAATTTGGAAAGGAAGTCACTAATCCTTTGGAGATATAATATGTTTGACAAAAAAATTTCTTAACGGTCTTCCCCTTTTCTATTCAATTAAAAAATTTTGTGGTAACTTTAAAAGTATTCAATTATGGGATTTTAGAGAAATGGAAGTTGAAACTAACGAAAGAAAGAAAATTCTTGTGGAAAGACATATTGGATTCCAAATATGGATCATGGAGAAGTTTAAACGAGAGAAGTGGATCAACATAAAATAAGAGAATAAGAAAACTGATTTGATGAAAATGTATCATGGAAAGTAGGAAATTACACAACAATTAGATTTTGGGAATTAACCAGAAAAATCGCTCCACCAACTAATAATGGTCATGCATCACCACTCTTAGAATTAAGAAAGAGTTCTCTGTTTGTAAATGCTTATTGTAGTTGTATATGGTAAGTTTTCCTATTAAATTAAGTTGTATGCTCCACTCATCGTGATGCGATTTCATGAATTTCTTTAAGTTTTAGCCTTGCGAGCATACTACTCTTGAAACTCAAAGGTTTTGATTTCTCATAAGGTTCTAGTATAGTCCTAAAAGCAACATTCAGTGATCCATAGTCAACACCATTTATGATTGAGACTAGGACAACATTTGATTGACTTCAAGCTCCCAACTTTCATTATTGATTATTGAAACAATCTTTAGTATATGATTTCACAGTAATTTGTGTTATACATTCAATAATTTTTCCTTTCACTATGACATAAAAATGCCTCAACTATCCAACAAATATAATCAAAATTCTATGACGTAATCTCATACTGTTGGGAAACAGCGGTACTTGTTTCCTCCTCTGTGAACCCCAAAATGGGCACTGTGCGGAAGCGTAAAAATGAAAGCTTAGGAAAAGAGAAAATTAACACTGGAAATTTTAACGTGGAAAATCCTCTCGGAAAAAACCACGGGACCTAGTACAGAAAAATATCTCCACTATGAAAGTAGGATTACAATATTTCTCTCACTCTCTGAGGATCTCTCAATGTAAATCTCACCCCCTCGGATGGTATACAAAACTCTCTCTATGTCACACACTCACAAAATAGACTCTCTCTATTTTTCACTCACACTACCGTGACTTCACTTCACCGAATTTTTCTTTACGGTGGATGATGAATTCTGCAGGCTTCTCCTTCTCAATTTCTTGCATATGCACGTTGCTTGGCTTCCAATTTATAATTGAAAAGAAGCAAAAATACAAAATACAAGTTGGAGCACTTCACGGGGAACTTTTGCAGAAGTTGAAGACATTCTTCCTCAATCTACGGTGCATCATAAATGTGGATGGGTCCCATTTTGGTTTTATTCAACAAAACTCCCCCATAAAACAAATAAATGGGTCTTCCATCCCGTCCTTCTATTTGGAAAATACCACTAGACCAGTACCTTGGCAACAATCTTCAACTTTCTTGGTTGGAACTGACTTAGTCATCATGTCAGACCAATTCAAGTCTGTATGGATTTTCTCAATCTTCAATTTCTTCTCATCCAGCGCTTCTCGTATCCAGTGATACCGCACGTCGATATGCTTCGAGCGTGAATGGAACATGGGGTTCTTGGTTAGATGGATGGTACTTTGATTATCACAGTTCACCACATAATCGTCTTGATTATGTCCTAATTCACTTAGGAAATTCTTCATCCATAGCATCTCTTTAGAGGCTTCAGTCACCGCTACATACTCTGCTTCAGCAGTAGACAATGTCACACATTTTTGTAGCTTTGACTGCCAAGAAACAGCTCCCCCTGCAAAAGTAATCAGATAACCTGATGTTGACTTCCTTGAATCGACATCTCCAGCCATGTCTGAGTCTGAATATCCGATTAGCTTTAGATCTCCATTGCCAAAACACAAGCTTCTTTTGGCAGAACCTCTTAGATACCTTAGTATCCACTTAACAGCTTCCCAATGCTCCTTTCCTGGATTCGACAGGAATCTGCTCACAACTCCTACAGCATAGCCAATATCTGGCCTTGTACAAACCATTGCATACATAAGGCTACCCACGGCAGAAGAGTAGGGTACCTTGCTCATTTCTTCTTTTTCTTCTTCATTCTTTGGACATTGAGACTTGCTGAGTTTGAAATGTCCAACAATTGGAACACGAGCAGATTTGGCATTGTGCATGTTGAACCTTTTGAGAATCTTCTCAATGTAATCTTCTTGAGATACCCATAGCATTCTTCTAGAACGATCTCTAGAGATTTTCATTCCAAGTATCTTCTTTACTGCACCCAGGTCTTTCATGGCAAAAGACTTACTCAATGCCTTCTTGAGAGCAGCTATTTTAATTTTATCCTTCCCTACAATCAACATATCATCAACATACAAGAGAAGTATGATTGACTCACCATTTTCATAATGCTTCACAAACACGCAATGGTCTGCGGAGGTCTTCTTGAAATTATGTTGGATCATGAAGGAATCAAATTTCTTGTACCATTGTCTTGGAGCTTGCTTCAGACCATAGAGACTTTTCTTCAGACGACACACCAAGTGTTCTTTGCCTGGTTCTTCAAAACCCTCTGGTTGCTTCATGTAAATTTCTTCCTCCAGGTCTCCATGTAAGAATGCTGTTTTGACGTCCAGTTGTTCAATCTCCAGGTCTAGTGTTGCTGCTAGACCGAGAATTGCTCTAATGGATGTCATCTTCACCACTGGTGAAAATATTTCGTCAAAGTCTATTCCTTTCTTCTGGTTGCACCCCTTCACGACAATTCGTGCTTTGTACCTTGGGCTTGGGTTGTTCTCTTCATTCTTGAGCTTGAACACCCATTTGTTCTGTAATGCTCTCCTTTCTTTTGGTAATTCTACCAAATCATAAGTCTCATTTTCCTTTAAGGATTGCATCTCTTCTTCCATGGCTTGCAACCATTTGTCTTTGTCTTTCATCTCCATTGCTTCTACAAAGCTTTGAGGTTCACCTTCATCAGTAAAATTAACATATTCATCTGAAAAATACCTTCTTGACGGTTGCTTCTGCCTTATTGATCGTCTCAATTGGGGTTCTTGTGGAGCATCCTCAATTGGTTGATCTTCTTCCGTCAGATTAGGTTGATCTGCTTCTTCAGCCATTTCATCAAGTTGTAACTCTAGTTCGGCTTGATGAGTTTCTCCCCCTAAGTTGTTCATCACAATAGGGCTTTGATCACTTATCAGCTTAAGTGTTGGTTTCTCCACTTTCTTGATGTCTTGGATTGTCTGATCTTCAAAGAACACCACATCTCTGCTTCGAACAATCTTTCTGTTTGCAGGATCCCATAATCTGAAACCAAATTCATCTTTTGGAGAACCAAGGTATATGCACTCTTTCGCCTTAGCATCGAGCTTTGCTCTTTCATCTTTCGGAATGTGAACAGATGCCTTACATCCGAAGACTTTCAAGTTGCGATACGAGGCCTTTTTACCGGACCATACTTCTTCTGGTATCTTACCGTTTAATGGTCTTGATGGTGATAAGTTGATCAAATCAGCTGCTGTCACCACTGCCTCCCCCCAGAATGACTTGGGAAGTTTTGCATGAGACAACATGCTTCTGACCTTCTCGGCAATCGTTCTGTTGAATCTTTCAGCTACACCATTCATCTGAGGTGTCTTGGGAGGTACTTTCTCATGTTTGATCCCATGAGTCTTGCAATAGTGCTCGAATGGACCTCTATACTCTCCACCATTATCACTTCTCAGACATTTCAACTTTCTACCAGTTTCACGTTCAACTGAGGCGTGAAACTCCTTGAAGATTCGTAGAACTTCATCTTTTCTCTTCAATGGATAGACCCACAATTTTCTGGAGTGGTCATCAATGAAGGTAACAAAATATTGAGCACCACCAAGGGATTTTTCAGATGTTGAACAAACATCTGAGTGTACAAGATCCAATATATGCTCTTTTCTTCTTCCATTTTCAGATCTACGGAAGGACACTCTATGTTGCTTACCTGCTAGGCAGTCTTCACATAATTCAAGTGGTTGTCCTTTTATACTCTGGAGATGATCTTTCGCAAGGATCTCTAGTCCTTTCTCGCTCATGTGGCCCAGTCTTTTGTGCCACAGCTCCTTACTTTCTTCTTGAGCAACATTTGTCTCTCCTTTGCATATCTTTCCTTGCATGACGTACAAAGAGCCTTCCTTTTTGCCACGAGCAACAATCATGCTTCCTCGGCTAAGTTTCCATTTTTCATCTCCAAACTGATTGTTCATTCCAGCATCATCTAACTTACCGACTGAGATAAGGTTTAGACGCATTTCTGGTACATGTCTTACCTCCTTCAGCACAAGTTTGTTTCCATTTTCTGACGTCAAAATCACTTCTCCTATGCCCACAATTTTGCTTGTGACATGATTACCCATCTTCACTGTTCCAAAGTCTCCTTTTTGATAGGATGAGAAGAATCCCTCATGAGGAGTAACATGGAAAGATGCTCCGGTATCTACTATCCAAGTGCAGTCATCAAAAGCAATATTTAGATAGTTTACCTCAGTGATAAGGAACACATTCTCATCATTTGATACCACCGCTGTTGTGGTCTTTTCCTCCAACTTCTTTTTGGGATCTACCATATCAGGGTGTACAGTTCCATTCTTCTGATCTCTCTTCAGGAATCTACATTCTTGCTTCTTGTGACCATCTTTTCCACAATAAAAGCATGTCAGACCTTTGGAACGAGACTTGAATCTTCCTCGTGATTTTTCACGTTTTCCTTTGCTTCTGTTTTCACTCCTTCCTCTATTCTCAACAATATTGGCTTCTGAGTGACTACTCGATCCCCTTTCTTTCCTTCTGGATTCTTCATTCAGTAAACTGTCTGTGATGTTATCCAGACTGAGCTTTCCATCTGGTGCTGAGTTACTGAGAGTGACCACCAATGTGTCCCAGCTCTCAGGTAGAGAACTAAGGAGTAAAAGAGCCTGTAATTCGTCATCGATCTTCATATCAGCTTTCATTAACTGGTTCACAATACCTTTGAAGGTATTGAGATGCTCGATCATATTCTGGTCGTCAGAGTACTCCAACTTTACGAGTCGTCTGACTAGGTGAGCTTTGTTCCTGGGAGTCTTCTTTTGAATCATTGATTCAAGCTTTGTCCATAACTCATACGCATCGGTATAAGTCGATACATGCTCAAACAAGCTTTTGTCGATGTATTTCCGAATCATAGCCACTGTTTTACGATTCAGAATCTCCCAGTCTTTTTCGGTCTTTCCTTCCGGAATTTCCAGATTTGTGATCGGCTCATACAAATCCTTGCAGTATAGATGATCTTCCATCATCGGCTTCCAGTAGGAATAATTATCCGCAGTTAGCTTGAACATGTCTCCTTCCATCTTGAGTTTCACAGGACCGTGACTTTTTCGAATCGGTAGCTCTGATACCACTGTTGGGAAACAGCGGTACTTGTTTCCTCCTCTGTGAACCCCAAAATGGGCACTGTGCGGAAGCGTAAAAATGAAAGCTTAGGAAAAGAGAAAATTAACACTGGAAATTTTAACGTGGAAAATCCTCTCGGAAAAAACCACGGGACCTAGTACAGAAAAATATCTCCACTATGAAAGTAGGATTACAATATTTCTCTCACTCTCTGAGGATCTCTCAATGTAAATCTCACCCCCTCGGATGGTATACAAAACTCTCTCTATGTCACACACTCACAAAATAGACTCTCTCTATTTTTCACTCACACTACCGTGACTTCACTTCACCGAATTTTTCTTTACGGTGGATGATGAATTCTGCAGGCTTCTCCTTCTCAATTTCTTGCATATGCACGTTGCTTGGCTTCCAATTTATAATTGAAAAGAAGCAAAAATACAAAATACAAGTTGGAGCACTTCACGGGGAACTTTTGCAGAAGTTGAAGACATTCTTCCTCAATCTACGGTGCATCATAAATGTGGATGGGTCCCATTTTGGTTTTATTCAACACATACTAATGTATCCAAAGTGTGAGCTTTCTTTGAAGACGTATATAAATAACGAATTTTGGTCTAATTTTTGCAGTCCACTATATAATATAAGGAACTTGCTTACCAAATTTAATTTACATTGACCATGATATTAAACTTTTATGTAAACGACTAAGGTTCAAAAATTAAGAAATATTTCAAAATGTAAGCTATCATTGAAACGTTCAAATTAATTTTACTTATAACAATTTTAATGTTCTTAACAAATTAGCCAAAAAGATTAGTATGAGATAACCTAAAGTTGTCTATCAACAAACATATAATTGATTTATAACAAATTAGTTTTTATAGAATCTATACAAAAGAATTAGTAAAATAAAATAAAAATAGTAAAATAAAATAAAGATAAATAAAATTAGTAAAAGATTAAATAACAAAATATTAAATGAAAAGTTAAAAAAAAATAAAAAGGGATTAAAACAATAATAAATAAAATAGGTTGATTCTACTATTTTTTTTTTCAAAATAGATTTCATGATTGGTTTAGTAAAGATTAAGATTTCAAGTTAATCAATATAATTTCTCTTTTAATTCGTTGGCACCTTACTTTTAAGCAAAGTAACTCCTTAATTAAACGAAATAATTTTTTAGATTAATCAAAAAATTTAACTAAATAATTTCTCAATTAAATATTGTTATGGATAATTATGTTTATTCTTTTATCTTTTATATCAAATAAAAAGTTAATTAACAAAATAATTTATTGATTAATTGTGTTTAAAATTTTCAGATTTAATCAAAATAAGTTCTCAATTATCTAAAAAATTCATTTAATTTTATAAAAGTTTCTATCTTTATTCAAAGTGACTTTTCAATTAAAATTAAAAATCATTGGCTGATTTTTATATTATCTAGATTTAACATCGTAGTAATTTTTTACAATAATTACTTTTATTTGATTAAGAGAGAAAAGACAAATAAACACAATCACAATAAAAATGAAAAGAACAACTAAATTTATTTTATCAAACCTTAAAATTTAATTAAGAAATTAACACTCCATGAGAATGGAAAAAGAAAGAGGAAAGAACATCAAGATAAAAAGATTGAGTGAAGGACGATAATTACACAAAATTCAGTCTCCTAAAAAAGAGGTTTTAAACTTCATTTATATGTTTTCTAAGTTTCTTTGTGTAAAAATTATTTTGGATTTTTTTGTAATTGAAATTAATAATATAATCTCCTATAATTATTTTTAAATAAATTCAATATATTCATGGTTGTTAAATAAAACAAACATCTTGCAAGATAACAATTAACGTTTAATATCCAGGACACAGCCTTTTGGCATCCGTCCCTCTCCGATGTTAAACCATCATCATGGAGGCCATTTTCTAAGAAAATAGTAATCACTCATATACAACTTGTAAGTTCGAGAAACCGGGCACGTAATATATTGAAGGAAAAAATTATTTACAATAGATGTGTCCCAAAACTACGATATCTCCAATCACAATAAGTGAGTTTAGGTACAAAATGATTATGGCAAATAATTTACCACTAATTAAGTGGCTTATGTTATGATACAGTTGTAAAATGGGTGTAGAAATCTAAGAAAAGGAACTTGTCATTCGGGCCATGAAAGGAAAGCACAAATAATCATATCAATAGTCAATAATGGAAGATGATATAATTAACGTTAAGTTGGTGCTTAAACCATTGGTTATTACCTAATAATTACATCTTTTGACTGTCTCCATTACTTTCTATCCACTGTTCATCTTCCAAAAAAGAAATTGATACCATACAGCAGCATCTCAAGGCTTTTAAGTTGACGCACCAACTTCTTGGGTTGATGGAAATTAATGATCAACTTTCAGTTTTTTTAGTCATGTCTAATTAATTATTAAATTTATGCATTTGATTTTATAACTTATGTTTCTGAATTAGTAAAATAGTTTAATTGTTTAGCTTTTAGGCATAATCAGACACATTCAACATTTTTTAATTTCTTTCCACTAAAATTATCTTATAACTATAAGAATAGTTATTGATAAAGTATAAATTATTCATATATTTAGAAAAGATAATGAAAGAATTTGATATTTTAAATTGATTGTAATTATCACAATGGACTTAATCCTCATATATTTGATTTTGTTATAAAAGAGGTCATCAATTGATGTATCCTATATCATATAGTACTTGGGTGAGTCTAGTCAAGGTAATATCACATAAATTTGGAATCACAATTCTAAAGAACGAGGATGATGAATTGATCCCTCCAAATCAGTTTGAGAATCTATATTAATTATAGAATACTCAATCAAATAACCAAAAGGGATTATTTTTCACTTTAGTTGATAAATTTTATTAAAAAATTATTTTGCTACTTTCATATATTCATAACATCCAAGGATTAGAAAATACCACTTTTATATGTGTGAAGTCTTTTTAGTAACTTTGTTTATCGGAGGATGTCTTTTATTCTTGTAATAGCCCCTGTACTTTCTAAAGGTGCAGTATATTTTTGTTGAATATTGCACACAAATTCTAATGATGCTTAAATTGTTCTATCAAGTATAAAATATAAAGTACATAGGAAAATACTATAGGGTGAATAATGTTTTCAAAGTATTTTTGCAAGGTAATGACTTGAAATGAGAGTATTAAAGGGTGTATTATGTTTAGACGTTGGTTTTATAGGATAGGTAAATAAGAATACGTTCATACAATGACATTTCAAAAGACTTTATAAAATATTTAAAGGAAATAAGTACAATTTTTATACTGATTCACTCAATCTGAGATATGTCTAGTTCTCTTTTAAGAACTCTTAAAGGGTTCCACTAATCTTTTCCAAGATTACACGAGTTTAGCCTCTTCAGGATCTCACTGAGTATTCTCACCACTCCTAGTTACAACGAGTATTAGCACCACTCTTGGTTTCCTAGTCACAACAACTAGACTGAGTTTAGCCTCCCCAAGATCTATCCTTAGACAACAAGTCTAGTCCAAGTATACCCATTCCTGGTTGTTAAGTATTATAACCACTCCTGATACCAAGTATTCTCTATCACTCTTGGAATTCCTAGACAATTGTCTTGTTGCAAGTGTTTTAATTCTCTCCAGAATTTACAACAAATTCATGACAAAATTCTTACAAGATACAGATTAGAAGCTCTCAATGAGAAGAAACATTTTTAGTACAATACAATTTGAATTCTTATTTAGTTAGAAACTTGAGTAACTCTCTAAAAGAGGATAAATGTATTGAAGTGTAGTTTGATAGTTTGAGTAACTCTCTAAAAGAGGATAAACATTTTTAGTACAATACCACTTTTCTTTTCATTCAGAAAGATTTAGATGTTGTAGGTTTGGAGATGTAGTAGAAAGCGAGATATGAATTGAAAAAGAGTAGAGCTGATATATTAGGATATTTCTTGAGCTTACTCTCCCTTTTTTTTCTCATTCTTTCTTTTTCACCTCTTCTCTCTTCTAGAGTTTTCAACAACCTATTTCTCTTGGGTTAATCTTATTTATATATGATACTTTGTGAGATGACCATTTAATACTGAGTTGATTATCAAGATAGGCTTCATAGACTTTTCCAATACTTTGGGCAGACTAATGTCTACACTTTAGAGTAGTGGAGCTTTTTCTTATGATGTGAAAGAGTAGATGGCTTCAAGGGAAACATTCCCATAATGTTCTTCTCTCACGTCTTTTTCTTAGGTGTCGTGATTTCGATCATATCTTTTTGCTTTATTGATCTACACAGATATCAATAAACAAAGTATACAAGCATCGAGATGTGTTTCCGTACATGCATTAAATGTTTTGAACGTTGATAAGCGTTAAGTAGTATGGCATGTTCAAGACATTTATCATTTTTCATTTGTCATTTCATTCATAAATGCATTGTTTGGTAAGACAAATGACATGTATATTCATCAGATGATATCAACATAAGATTCTTTTTCAAAGGCTAAAGTGTTTACTGGTCATTCACTAGACGATGCTCTCTCTAGAAAGTTTTGCTTGATATAACAATGTATTGAATAAGAATTTCTTTAATCCTTAGTGTTATATAAGAGATAGATTTTCATTTTCACAAGATGCTATCTTGTTTTGCTCATATAGTATATATAAAGATTTCAATGAGAGATACTTTCTTTCATATGCTTGTCTTATGATAATGTTTGTGTAAACTTGTGTCTATTTTCAAGCGAGGTTAGCGCTTGGATACTAAATCATACATGTACTTTTGTTCAGACGACATGGAGTATAGATATTTTCTCAGGAGTTTTATATTGTTTAGCATAGGGATTGGGCTAGCATTTTGTTTAATGGGGATAACTATCATTTATCCTGACACACTATGTTCTATATGTAGTTTCGATAACGTTTAGAGCCTCTTTTTAATCATTACACATGATTTGCTTTGTTAGACACTTATGCTACAAGTATCTTAAATATAAATGCTTAAGCATTTAGTGTATGTATTTTCATCAAACGCTATCTTCAAGGCCATAATTACTCTCATATTTGATATATATATATATATATATATATATATATATATATATATATTGTCCTAATGATTCAGATAAACGGTTTTATTTGTTAAGCATTTGTCTTTTGGGCATATCCAATTGTTTATAGATTCTTTCTAAAACAATATTTCATTGAGTATTGTTTGATAAATTTCAAAACATGGGTTGCTGGACATTCTAAATTTGTCTCAATAAAATCTTTTGCAGATTTGGAGTACTGATGGACGAACGCTCCGAGGAGAAGACCGAACGAGACAGATTGTGGCGAGATAAATTTGATTTAAGATTTCCTCGAGGCTTCGTCAAGAGTAAGACGCAGTGGAATGATTAGAAAGCTTTAGATTGAGAGCTAAATCGAAGAAGAATGAAAGAAAACCCTAGATGCAAAGGAAAATGCGAAATCGAGAGCGAACGAACCAAAATCGAGAACGAAGCTCATGAGAACCCTAGAATTTAGGTTTTCTCCGATGGAATTCTAGGTTTGGTGTTAAAAGAATAAATAAACGGTGGATAGGAGGATTAATTAGTGTAGAAATAAGGATTTAATCGGGGGAAAATGAAGAAATCTATGGAGGAATAAACCCTAGTTGATGGAGAGGTTTGTTGTGTGAATACACTGAGAATCAAGAAAAAAATGTGGTTCAGTGATGGCGATGAAACTGTGAAACAATAGAGGAAGAACAAAGCTTACAGTATAAGGAAGAAAACTCCAAAGAGAATGCTCGCGAAGGAAGACGTGTTTGATGTTGTAGGTTTTGCGAAAATGCTGAAAGAATGAAGACGTGTTTCTTTGATGACGCAGATTTAAGAGAGAAAGTGATTGAGGATGTGGCAAGGGTGTTGACGCATGCACGAGAAGCTGATGCAGATTGATGAAATGGCGCTTCATGGAGGAGAGAGAATCTGATGGAAACACAATGGAAAAAAAATGGAAAAATGAAGGTAAGGAACTGTGCTTGGAAGGCGGGTAGAGGAGGATCTCTAGGATTTTCTAGCCTCGACTTTCAAGGAGGAATTGTTTTTGGACTTCAGAAAATCAATTTCTCATATATCTCAAAAGTGCATATACAATGGTGGCGTTGGGTACTTATGGTGACTCATGCTCCATGCAGGCTAAAAATTTTATACAATCAACACAAGAAATACAACTAAAGGACACTAAGAAAGGTTCGTTGGCCAGTATGCCTTCAAGTACCTTGAGCTATTGCTAGTGATTAGGGAACTCATTTTTGTAATAGGTATATTGAAGTCTTACTAAAGAAGTATATAGTGGTGAATAAAGGTTCTACACTATACCAACCCCAAACTAATGGGCAAGTTAAGATCTCCAATAGAGAAATCAAGAAAATTCAAAAAAATCTAGTGAAACCTAACAAAAAAAGATTGGAGCAATTTGCCAATTAGAGTTATTTTTGGGCAGGCATATCACTTATCAATGAACATTGAGCATGCACATTAAAGTATGTATCATGGATAATGATTAAGTAAGACAATGGCGAAAAACTTTGGTTGTAAGAATTTAATAAGATCTAAATAGAAAGTTATGAAAACTTAATTTTACGAGAATAACACTAAAAAAATCATGATCAATCTATTGCGGCCAGGAAGTCTTATTGTCTAATTCCACCCTTAAGCTAATGTCTGGTAAGCTTCATTCCTATTAGATTGGGCCCTTTCTCATTACTAATATTTATCCTTATGATGTTATAGATTTATAAAGTGAGTCCTCTAACAAAACTTTCAAGGTTAATGATCAACTTCTCAAGCTTTTTGATGAGAATCTTGTTTTACTGGAGGAGACGGTTGAAGAAATAGGCCTGCAGTTATTCACATTCCTTAAATTTGATGATGAATCCCTTTTTCAAATTTTTTGCGTTACACTTCATTTTTGACTATTTTTATAGTGAGGAATGTGTTGTTTAAGTGCAAGGGGAGAGTAATGGTGTAAGTCATTTAGTAAATTGTTGTTTTAATTATTTACTTTTTCTAATAAATAAAGTTTTTTAACATATTTTCAGTAAAATTTGCTTTAGTGATGGACATTTTTGAAATTATAGAAAAAATGGTTTCGTTATTAGTGTTGTTTGGATTCTTTGTAGATTGCTAATTAAGTTAGTCATGAGAAATTTTAGGTTGAATATTTTGTGATATAATTGTCACTAGTGAGATTTTAAGCCTTGTTGGATGAATCATTTTATATCATACCTTATTATTTTTGTCTAATTTTTGTTCGTTTGATATGTGCTAAAACTTAGGTTGAATCTTGCAATATTTGTCTACATTGATGATAATTCATTTGTCAATGTTAAACTGCTTTTAGGTCGAACTAAAAGTCAACAAACCCTAGTCCCCACTAATGTAATATAGGACAACCAGGGAATCAATCCGTAGACTCAGTCAAAATCAAGTTTAGAAAATGAAGTTAGATCTTCTATTATTTATTAACTACCTAAAATAGGTGGGGACATTAAATGAAAATAAAGAAATTAAAAAAAAAATAAGAAAATCTATTTAAGGAAAGAAAGAATATGAACTAAAAGGAAAAATAAAAGAAAATAGAAATCTAAACTACCTAAGACAGAAATAGAAATTAAACTAATATGAGAATTACATGCAACTAAAATGACCTAAAACTAAAACTATAAACAAGCAACTCAAATTGAAAATTAAAAGCTAAACAAATCCTAAAAGCCAAATGAATATGCTCATGTATGAAGTAACTGAACTTGAATGTTGCAGACACAAATGTACAATCTAAAGTAAAGAAAAGTCAATAAGAAACACCTAGAACTAATGATAAAAAGAAAAGAATCAGGGAAGAAACTCATGAATCAGAACCAACTCTAGTTTAAGCACTTGTAAAAAAAACAATAACCTACACTATCAACATCATTATTATCATTCACAAATTGAACCTTCTTAAACAGAAACTAAAGGAAAATAAATCCTAAATCTATAACATTTCCAAATAACAGAAAACTAAACTATGAAGAAACAATACCTAAATTTTAATTAACCAAAAGCAAAATAGCAAACTCACAAAGAGAATTGATTTCATAGGAGAAATGCACATTGGAGTGAATAAAAGAGTGCTTAGAGTTCTCAGGAAGACATCCTGATAATGTGAATCCCAATCCAGGGTATTCTAGGTCATATTTAAGAATTTTGAATTAGACTCTTTCCATTCATTTATCCAACCAGTGTTCATTTTCACAAGAAACTAAAATATAACACTGAAATTGGACTTAGTCTAACAATCATGAAGCTTAACATCTCTCAAAAAGACCTCTTGAAAATCTAGGCCCACCTCGGGGTCCTATTACATCCAAAAAGACGTAGAATTGTGGATGTTTTCCTTCAAAATTCTCAAACACAGTCCAAGTACAACATACAACTGATGACAAATTTATGAACACCGAAAAACAGCGCCACAAACTTGTTTAACAATCGGCAAGTGTGACCGAATCGTTTCAAGTAATAAAACTCGATAAGACCAAGTATCGTTCTCCCAAAGGACTCACGGCCTAGTTTAGTTATGTGATTTGTTGATTATTTAAGACTTAAGAACAAATTGATTGTAGTTTTATATGCAAAAGACAGTAAATAAACATGTATGCATGAATTTGATCAATGGAAAAGACATAATACAAACACTTTAATGAATTATATGGATGAGTATGTTGTTGGGAGTTATCAATTTCATCTTATCTACTCTCATATACTTTAGGAATTCAACATTCTTTTAATCAATTGTTAATGCCACTCTCTAAATCACCTTTTAAGAAGGCCTATCCTTAATTACGAGTTCGTATAATTCCTAGCATTCCTAGTAATTAGTTCTGAAGTACAGGAGCTTAAAGGCAACCAATATGCTATTGGGAGAATTTCCCCGGATCTAGATTTCCCCTACGTTCCCATATCGACAAAATCAATAATCATGGCAATGAATGAGTTAAACAAAGCAAGCAATAAGCAAAGAGGAAAAACCCTAACTAATGATGAAAGAAAGCATAAGTCTTAAAAGTAAGATGTTAAAACAAATTTCATATATGAGAGTTTCACAAGACTACATTGATTCCCCAACAACAATACAAGGTTTAGTTCACCATATTCATGGTGAAACTAGATTAATAATAATGGAAGAATGAAAGATAAAACCCTAGAAAGGTGAAGAGGTAGCCTGAGCATCCAAGATCTTCCTTCAAAGGGGTGGAAAAGAGAGTATTTGCTTCGTCTCTGCCAAAGATTCAAACTCTAGGACGTCCTAAAGCTTATATACTATTCTAAAAATACAGAAAAATTAGGCCCAAGCCCATAAAAGTGCTGCTCTAGTGATGATAACATCCATCAGTGAATGCTATCTCAGTTAGTCATCAACTCATGCTATCGTCAGAGTCTTCTTCCTCTCCTTCTTCCTGGATCTTATAGTCTTGATTCTTTTTGCCCGATGAGGAGGCCATCCTTGCATCAAACATAATTCACAAAACCAAAAGATACATTGTTAAGCATTAGTAAACCATAATGAAGAAATCAGCCCCTTCAATGATACTCTCTCCCAACCCCAAACTTAGATGGAAAACTAGTGAGAAAGTGAGTGGAAGGGAGATTTTCTCAAGAGGGAAGAGGGAAAAGATGTAGAGAACCTTTGAAAAGGTATGTAGGAGTGTGTGTGCAGAGAAGAGTCTGAAAAGAGTAACCAAAACGCAGCTTAGGGTATAAAAATACCCTAATGGACTCGGGTTCCGCTAAGGGGCAACCTAAGCCCATGCGATACTACCGCTCAGCGGTAGTTTGCCGCTTGATAACAGTTGAAAAACTGTTATTTTCAGGCTTAAAATTGATACTAAAAGCAACCTTTAACACTTAGAAACTAGCTTGAAATCATGTTTTTGTTCATATTTTCATAAATAAGAGAGCTGGACAGGTTTATGCTTGATTTCAGTGTTTTTGTGTAGGTTTTAAGGTGAATTTGGTGAAAGAAGTGAAGAAGGAGAGAGATGGAATCAGAAAAGACATCAAAAAGTGCAAAAGGAGAAGCCGCAACTGTCGCTCAGCAGCAGTTTACCGCTGAGCGGCACTCAAGAGACCACGGTGGATCCGCTGAGGAGAAAAATGGCCGCTGAGGGGAAGAAACCAACTCACGCACTTACCGCTGAGCGGCACTTTACCGCTGAGCGGCACTTTACCGCTGAGCGGCACACTTATGGGCTTGGGCCTAAATTTTTTGTATTTTTAGAATAGTATATAAGCTTTAGGACGTCCTAGGGTTTGTATCTTTGGCAGAAACGTAGCAAACACTCTCTCTTCCACCCCTTTGAAGGAGGATCTTGGATGCTCAGGCTACCTCTTCACCTTTCTAGGGTTTTATCTTTCATTCTTCCATTATTATTCATCTAGTTTCACCATGAATATGGTGAACTAAACCTTGTATTGTTGTTGGGGAATCAATGTAGTCTTGTGGAACTCTCATATATGGAATTTGTGTTTACATCTTACATTTAAGACCTATGCTTTCTTTCATTATTAGTTAGGGTTTTTCCTCTTTGCTCAATGCTTGCTTTGTTTAACTCATTCAATGCATGATTATTGATTTTGTCGATACGGGAACGTACGGAGAAATCTAGATCCGGGGAATTTCTCCCAATAGTATATTGGTTGCCGTTAAGCTCCTGCACTTAAGAACTAATTACTAGGAATGCTAGGAATTGTATGAACTCGTAATTAAGGATAGGCCTTCTTGCAAGGTGATTTAGAGAGTGGCATTAACAATGATGAAAAGAATGTTGAATTCCTAAAGTATATGAGAGTGGATAAGATGAAATTGATAACCCCAACAACATACTCATCCATATATTTCATTGAAGTGTTTGTATTTTGTTTTAGCCATTGATCAAATTCATGCATACATGTTTATTTTCTGTTTTGCATATTGATAACAGTTGAAAAATTGTTATTTTCATGCTTAAAATTGATACAAAAAGCAACCTTTATACTTAGAAACTAGCTTGAAATCATGCTTTTATCCATATTTTCATAAATAAGAGAGCTGGACAGGTTTATGCTTGATTTCAGTGTTTTTGTGCAGGTTTTAAGGTGAATTTAGTGAAAGAAGTGAAGAAGGAGAGAGATGAAATCAGAAAAGACATCAAAAAGTGCAAATGGAGAAGCCGAAGTCACCGCTCAGCGGCAGTTTACCGCTGAGCGACACTCAGGAGCTCACGGGAGATCCGCTGAGGGGCAAAATGGCCGTTGAGGGGAAGAAACTACTCACGCACTCACCGCTGAGCGGCACACTTATGGGCTTTGGCCTTGATTTTCTGTAATTTTAGAATAGTATATAAGCTTTAGGACGTCCTAGGGTTTGTATCTTTGGCAGAAACGAAGCAAACACTCTCTCTTCCACCCCTTTGAAGGAGGATCTTGGATGCTCAGGCTACCTCTTCACCTTTCTAGGGTTTTATCCTTCATTCTTTCATTATTGTTCATCTAGGTTCACCATGAATATGGTGAACTAAACCTTGTTTGTTTGTTGGGGAATCAATGTAATCTTTTGAAGCTCTCATATATGGAATTTATGCTTGCATCTTAATCTAAGATTTATGCTTTCTTTCATCATTAGTTAGGGTTTTTCATCTTTGCTTAATGCTTGCTTTGTTTAACTCATTCAATGCATGATTATTGATTTTGTCGATACGGGAACGTACGGGAAAGTCTAGATCCGGGGAATCTCTCCCAATATTATATTGGTTGTCGTTAAGCTCCTTGCTAAGAGAACTAATTATTAGGAATGCTAGGAATCGTATGAACTCGTAATTAGGGATAGGCCTTCTTGACAAGGTAATTTAGAGAGTGGCATTAACAATGATGATTTGAATGTTGAATTCCTAAAATATATGAGAGTGGATGAGATGAAATTGACCCCCAACAACATATTCATATATATATTTCATTGAAAGTGCTTGTCTTTTGCTTTTGCCATTGATCAAAACCTCATGCATACATGTTTATTTTCGTCTTTTGCATAATACAATCCAATTATTTCGTTCTTAAGTCTTAGCTAATCAACAAACAACACAACTAAACTAGGTCGTGAGTCCTTTGGGAGAACGATACTTGGTCTTACCAAGTTTATTACTTGAACGATTCGGTCATACTTGCCGATTGTAAAACAAGTTTGTGACATCATATTTTGGTGATCATAAATTTGTCCATCACATATTAAACTCCACTTATTTTGTTCTTAAGTCTTAAATAATCAACAAATCACATAACTAAACTAGGCCGTGAGTCCTTTGGGAGAACGATACTTGGTCTTACCGAGTTTTATTACTTGAAACAATTCGGTCACACTTGCCGATTGTTAAACAAGTTTGTGGCGCCGTTTTTCGATGTTGATAAATTTGTCATCAAGTTTTTGGCGCCGTTGCCGGGGACTCGTGGTTAAACTAGTTAATTTGTGTGATTATTGATTATCTTTGATTTGAATTTTTAATTTCTGTTTTTTATTTTCTGTTTTTATTTTTCGGTTTTTATTTTATTTTATTTTATTTTATTCTCTGAATCTTATATCTTCTCTTAAATCTTTTTGTGCTAACAATTGTTTTTAGGGTTTTGTGCCTAATGTCTGCAGGATGCAATTTGGTCAAGAATTTAATTATATAGGCACTCAATTCTACTAAGGTAATTTCAACCATTGGTGGGACCTCACTGAAGCATGGATAATGATCAATTTTGGCAAGCTGTCAAACAATTTAAGAATCTACCACCACAACAATGGCAACAAAAACCTTCTCTATCGGGAAAAAGGATAACGTTGGAGGAGGCAGTTCAACAGTACATACAGATACCTGATTGTCATCACAAAACCACTCAAGCTGCCGAAGAATTTGATAGGCCGCCACCACAACAATGGCAGCAACAACCCTCTCTATCAGTAAATTTGGATGACACCCTTCAACGATTTTTGAAAACTTCCGACTCTACTCAGAAAAGCATTGAAGAATCATGTAAAAGGATGGAGATGCACCTTCGTTTCATTAGTCAGAAATTGAATGTTAAGGTTAATACTGAAATTAACCTTAAGGAGGAAGGTCAAGCCATTGTCACTGAAAGTGACAAGACTTTTGCTGAAGAAAAAATAGGGAGAGATGAGGAAAAGATAGAGAGAAAAGAAAAAGAAGAGTTGAGTGAGAAAGATAAAGATGAAGAAAAAGAAAAAGAAGTGGTTGAGAGAGAAGAGAGAAAGAAAATTTGTGTGAAAATAAAGAAGTTGAGGAGAAAAAGAGAAGGGAAGAAAAAAATAAAAGAAAAGAAAAAGAGAAAATTTGGGGAGAGGAAAAGTAAGAAAAAAAAGATGAGAGGAAAGAAGAAGGAATCATATGAAAAATCCCATCCTCATCTAAAGAAGAATCATAGGAAGGAAAAGAAATTTAAGTGCTTTATGGAAATCTTCAAGAAATTGGAGATTAAAGTTCCTATGATTGAGACATTGCAACAGGTTCCTGGTTTGATCAAATTTCTGAAGAAGTTCAGTAGGAAGAAGAAAAAGAAGAAGGAACTTGAACTTTACTGGGTCAAGCTAATGACGTTAAAAGAGCGCTTGCTGGGAGGCAACCTAGTGATTGAAAAACTTTTTATTTTGGTTTTGTAACTTTTAATTTGTGGACATTATTTTGTAAATATTTTGTTGGAAATAACATCTAGTGAAGGATGCTAGGTGGTTAAGTATCTACTGAAGGATACTCAGTTTGTAACACCTACTGATGGGTGTTGGTAAGAAAATTTTGCACCTACTGATGGGTATTGGTAAGTTTGTAACACCTACTGATGGGTGTTGGTGGATTTTGGGTCATGCTCGTGACGTTAAACAAGCGCTACCTGGGAGGCAACCCAGTTGATTGAATGTTTCTGTTTGTTTCATTTTAGTTGCATAATAGGGTTTTGCATAAGTATTCTGAAGATTGAATTGCAGGGAACCAGTGAGGGGCATGTTTAGGAGGCACTTAGGTTAAGAAAAAAAGGAGAAGAGCACATCACGAAAGTGCCGCTGAGCGGTAAAATATCGTTGAGCGGTACTATCGCAGATTGGGTTTTAAGTTGCCATTAGCGGGACCCGAGCCCATTAGGGTATTTTTATACCCTAAGCTGCGCATATGCTCCTACTTTCAAACTCTTCTCTTCACAAACACTCCCACATACCTTTTCCAAGGTTCTCCACATTTTTTCCCTCTTCCCTCTTAAGAAAATCTCTCTTCCACTCACTTTCTCACTAGTGTTCTATCCAAGTTTGGGTTGGAAGAGAGCATTTTAGCTTGGAAGCATTCTCATTGCATCTAGCATCTCCACCCAAGTAAGTAAAAAGCATTCTGTTCATTCTAAGGTTCTTGATTTTGAATGTGATTGTCAAAGCATGAATATTTAGGGGTTTTGATTTCTATGCATGATTTGATGATTAAATTGATGTTTGAACCGATTAAACTGCATGATTGTGATCTGGAAAACTGAAAAGTGCATTTGGGTGGAGTTAGAACAACTTAAAAAGAGATTTTTCAAAATTCTGCAGAGTCACCGCTCTCAGCGGCACTCTGCCAGACTTGATTTTTTTTTTGATTCGTTGTGTTCTGTAATGTGGCACTGGTGGCGCTGAGGGGTAATTCTGACCCTCAGCGGTGGTTTAGCTTCGAAAGGAAGTGTGTTATGTGTTTTACTAATGATTAACATCATGTTTTGTGGTTTTGTATCTGTGTTTGAT
The DNA here is from genome assembly GCA_034642375.1 of Vigna nakashimae. Classification (NCBI taxonomy): domain Eukaryota; kingdom Viridiplantae; phylum Streptophyta; class Magnoliopsida; order Fabales; family Fabaceae; genus Vigna; species Vigna nakashimae. The sequence continues at coordinate 45,774,096 of CM067765.1, read as the reverse complement.
TGTAGGAATGACATCCTCTTCAGGAAAAAGATTGAAAACCATGGCATCCAAGAGAAAAGAAAAGGAACCAGAACAACCCCATTCTAGTAGGTTCCTATCTCGGAAGCATGGGAAGCACTTCAAAGTGGTCCAAGATAGGAGACTCCTCATGGAAAGAAAGGTTGGAATGATACCTAACTTTGCTCCTCAATTTGGAGAGCAATTGTTAGGGAGTGATTGGGGAAAGCTAGCCACATATCCTGCACCTGCAAACATAGCTGTGGTAAAGGAATTCTACACCAATGCAAAGAAGATTGGTGATTATCCAGTTGAGAACTATCTGGGCTATGTTAGAGGCCATGCTATCAGGTATGATCTTGATTCCATAAATAACTTCCTGGATACTGTGTGGGCTGGTGAGCAGTGCTAGTTTGCTCTCTGCATGGAGGAAGGGGCTGATTTTGAGGATGTAGAGAGAGTGCTATGTATACCTGGAGGACGCTTCCAAAGGAATAGATCTGGCTCAGTGGTAAACATTAGGAGGACTGATCTGACTCCTCTTGCAAAGTATTGGATGGCATTTTCCCATGCCAACGTTCAGCCATGTTCACATGTGTCAGATATTACTCTCAGCAGGGCACTCTTCATCTACTGTGCTATCAGGAACTTAAATGTTAATATTGGGCAGGTGATAGCTGATGAGATTAGTGTGTGCACCAATACCTCAAATAATAAAGCACCCCTAGGACATCCTTCCTTAATCACTCACCTTTGCAAGATAGCTGGGGTGGACACTTCTGCTCCACCATTTGAAAGGCCAAGAAAAGCCATTGATGAGGCCTATTACAGACAATACTGTGGAGGTGAGGAGGCAGCTCAGCCAGTTCCCCCACGCCGTGCTCGCAGAAAGAGAGGGCAAGCACAGAGTCAGACATCTGCTGATACACATGAGGCAGAACCGTTCCAAATGAGAGACATGTACATGTCTCTTATAGGTGCTCAGCTACAGTCTATCCACAGAGGACAGGTGGCTACTGCTGAGATGATTGTGGGCATGTATGATACACCTCCAGCTCACAGGTGGACTATGGAGGAATTTCATAATGTGGTAGCTTGGCCAGAGGAGCCGGTGCAGGAGGAGGAGCTGAAGCAGCTGAAGCTTCAGTTAGGGAGATGGAAGAAGATGAAGCTGATGATGATGATGCATTTGAAGATGATGAAGATGAGGAAGAAGAGGAAGATACAGAGGAAAACTCAGATTGATGAGGAGCTGAGATAGCATTTACTGATGAATGCTATCATGAACTTATGCTTTTGTTGGTTTAAGTGTTCTGAACTTATTTATTTTTGTTTTAGATTTGGGTTGATGTACTCTATTGGAAACCTGGTTTGTATGATGGTTTGCTATTGACTGTGATTGTGTGATAAGTAATGCTTGATGATAATTTGAGATTGATTGATGTTGAGATGTGCACATAAAATGCTTATACAGGTGATTCACAAGCTTTGTGAACAAATGCATGATATTGTGGTTGTGATTGTGAGATTAAGCAGGATGTGTATGTCAAATGTGAATGAGCTTATATGTGAGGTTTTGAGCTCCAGTGTTTTTATTGATTGAATGTTATTCCTGTGGAAACATGAATGATTTTGCCCAGGTTTTCTATGATTGAATCAATTGCTTGTTGTGCATCATATGATCAAGGCCATTTGTTGGAACCCTTTTTATTGGCCAAATTCATAAAGTTAGCCCACTAAAAGAGAACACTTTGTGTTCTATCCTTTGAACCCTTAGCCTTGAACATAAATTGAAAACCCTTGTTGAAAAGCTTTACCTTGAGTTAAGTAGAAAATCATGTGTGGTATTGTTAAATGTTCAAGTTTGGGGTTGTTGGGAAGTTATGAAAAGAAAAAGGAAAAACATTGAGCTAAGAATTAAGAATATGAAAAGAAAAGAAAAGAAAAAGAGAAAGAAAAGAAAAGAAAAAGCAAAGCTCAATGCAAAGGCAAGTTGGGAAAAATAAGAATAATTGTGTTGATTATGATTCTCTTAACTCAAGGATTTTGTGATCCAGAAAAACCAATTTTCTTGTTAGCCCAGCCACATTATAAGCCATTGAAAAGTCCTTGTGATGATGCATGCTTGTGAATGTTTTTTGATTGTGGTTAAATGAAAGGCAAAGTTGATTCATGTGACATTGTGATAATGGAGTGAATGAGTGATTACCTCTTATACACTTGTGTGTGAGTGAAACACTTTACCTGGTGAGGAAGTATTCCATGAGCACATGAACATCCATGCTTAATTGATTGATCATTCATGAAAAATAGCATTTGTTGGATATTAACTGACTTTGTGAACACTAAAGCATGTGCACATCTGGATTGAAATCTTGGTCATAAGTTTGATTGAAGTCTTTACTTATCTTGAAAAGAAGTTTTTGAATGAGTGAACCATTATATGAATTGGAAGAAGATTGAGTTACATCTTGTTTGCTTGAGGACAAGCAAAGTTCTAAGTTTGGGGTTGTGATAACAGTTGAAAAACTGTTATTTTCATGCTTAAAATTGATACTAAAAGCAACCTTTAACACTTAGAAACTAGCTTGAAATCATGTTTTTGTTCATATTTTCAGAAATAAGAGAGCTGGACAGGTTTATGCTTGATTTCAGTGTTTTTGTGGAAGTTTGAAGGTGAATTTGGTGAAAGAAGTGAAGAAGGAGAGAGATGGAATCAGAAAAGACATCAAAAAGTGCAAAAGGAGAAGTCGCAATTGCCGCTCAACGGCAGTTTACCGCTGAGCGGCACTCAAGAGACCACGGTGGATCCACTGAGGGGCAAAATGGCCGCTGAGGGGAAGAAACCAACTCACGCACTTACCGCTGAGCGGCACTTTACCGCTGAGCGGCACACTTATGGGCTTGGGCCTAAATTTTCTGTATTTTTAGAATAGTATATAAGCTTTAGGACGTCCTAAGGTTTGTATCTTTGGCAGAAACGAAGCAAACACTCTCTCTTCCACCCCTTTGGAAGAGGATCTTGGATGCTCAGGCTACCTCTTCACCTTTCTAGGGTTTTATATTTCATTCTTCCATTATTATTCATCTAGTTTCACCATGAATATGGTGAACTAAACCTTGTATTGTTGATAGGGAATCAATGTAGTCTTGTGAAACTCTCATATATGGAATTTGTGTTTACATCTTACACTTAAGACCTATGCTTTCTTTCATTATTAGTTAGGGTTTTTCCTCTTTGCTCAATGCTTGCTTTGTTTAACTCATTCAATGCATGATTATTGATTTTGTCGATACGGGAACGTACGGGGAAATCTAGATCCGGGGAATTTCTCCCAATAGTATATTGGTTGCCGTTAAGCTCCTGCACTTAAGAACTAATTACTAGGAATGCTAGGAATTGTATGAACTCGTAATTAAGGATAGGCCTTCTTGCAAGGTGATTTAGAGAGTGGCATTAACAATGATGAAAAGAATGTTGAATTCCTAAAGTATATGAGAGAGGATAAGATGAAATTGATAACCCCAACAACATACTCATCCATATATTTCATTGAAGTGTTTGTATTTTGTTTTAGCCATTGATCAAATTCATGCATACATGTTTATTTTCTGTTTTGCATATTAAACTCCACTTATTTTGTTCTTAGGTCTTAAATAATCAACAAATCACATAACTAAACTAGGCAGTGAGTCCTTTGGGAGAACGATACTTGGTCTTACCGAGTTTTATTACTTGAAACGATTCGGTCACACTTGCTGATTGTTAAACAAGTTTGTGGCGCCGTTTTTCGGTGTTCATAAATTTGTCATCAAGTTTTTGGTGCCGTTGTCGGGGACTCGTGGTTTAACTCGTTCTCCCAAAGGACTCACGACCTAGTTTAGTTATGTGATTTGTTGATTATTTAAGACTTAAGAACAAATTGATTGTAGTTTTATATGCAAAAGACACTAAATAAACATGTATGCATGAATTTGATCAATGGAAAAGACAGAATAAAAACACTTTAATGAATTATATGGATGAGTATGTTGTTGGGAGTTATCAATTTCATCTTATCCACTCTCATATACTTTAGGAATTCAACATTCTTTTCATCAATTGTTAATGCCACTCTCTAAATCACCTTGCAAGAAGGCCTATCCTTAATTACGAGTTCATACAATTCCTAGCATTCCTAGTAATTAGTTCTGAAGTGCAGGAGCTTAAAGGCAACCAATATGCTATTGGGAGAATTTCCCCGGATCTAGATTTCCCCGTACGTTCTCATATCGACAAAATCAATAATCATGGCAATGAATGAGTTAAACAAAGCAAGCAATAAGGAAAGAGGAAAAACCCTAACTAATGATGAAAGAAAGCATAAGTCTTAAATATAAGATATAAGCACAAATTCCATATATGAGAGTTTCACAAGACTACATTGATTCCCAAACAACAATACAAGGTTTAGTTCACCATATTCATGGTGAAACTAGATGAATAATAATGGAAGAATGAAAGATAAAACCCTAGAAAGGTGAAGAGGTAGCCTAAGCATCCAAGATCTTCCTTCAAAGGGGTGGAAGAGAGAGTGTTTGCTTCGTCTCTGCCAAAGATTCAAACCCTATGACGTCCTAAAGCTTATATACTATTCTAAAAATACAGAAAAATTAGGCCCAAGCCCATAAAAGTGTCGCTCAGCGGTAAATTGCCGCTCAGCGGTAAGTGCGTGAGTTGTTTTTCTCCCCTCAGCGGCCATTTTACCCCTCAGCGGATCCAACGTGGGTTTCTGAGTGCCGCTCAGCGGTAAACTACCGCCGAGCGGTACTTCCGGCTTCTCCTTTTGCACTTTTTGATTTCTTTTCTGATTCCATCTCTATCCTTCTTCACTTCTTTCACCAAATTCACCTTAAAACCTGCATAAAAACACTGAAATCAAGCATATACCTGTCCAGCTCACTTATTTCTAAAAATATAACCAAAAGCATGATTTCAAGCTAGTTTCTAAGTGTTAAAGGTTGCTTTTAGTATCAATTTTAAGCATACTAGAAACAAAAAAATAAAAACATCAATTATGCATTAGACTCATCTCTGACTCTTCTCGATAAAGAATGCTCACTACAGAGACATTTAATTCCAAAAGGAATCATAAAATTGCAGAGATACAGAATCCAAATTATTTCCTAAACAAAACCATTGTAGACATCAAAATCACAGAAAAATCTCAACACAACAAACAAGAATAAAAGGAAAACACGAAATCGAATTTAATTAATATGAAAAAGGAAAATTACAAACACTATACTAGAGATCACCGAATGAGGAGCTCATATATTGTCACGGTTCCATGAATCTCATTAGCGAAATCAAGAATCAAGAACAATATCTCTACTCAAAGAAAAGCGAATAAAATCCTAAACTATAAGAATGAAGAATTGTAAACTGAAAGTAAAGTGCGTGTTGTGTCTGTTTACATGGTGAAATCACTTTATAGAGGGTCAGAAAAACAAAGGAAAATAAAATAAGGAAAAGGAAAAAAATGAAATAGGGAAAGAAAGCTTGCTCTATACGCATTTGATCTTCTCCCTCCATGTGGCAACTCTGGTCATCTTCCATCTCCACCAGTCAACTTCTTTGCAGGGTCACGTGCTTCATTCTCGGTCTAGGGTCATCTTCTTCGGTCAGCTTCTTTCCAAGCCCTAGCTCGTGGTTCCTTTTCTCAAGTGAATTTCTCTCTTTATGCCAAATGAATGCGTAAGGTGAAGACCCTCAAAAGCTGCAGCTGCTGCCACTCTTCAAAACTCACCGTTTTACTAATTTAGCTGCCCAAATTCCAGTCACAACAACGACCCAAAGCAGCTACAACATTCCAATTCCATTGCTTGTAGTGTAGCGCACCTCCAACAGACCAAGTGGCCCATTCCCAGCATAGCAACACCGGCCCAAAGCTTTTTCCAATAAACCAAATCTGCATCAACAACGTCAGCCAGCCCAAATGTTAATGCACTCAACACTTTACAACAGCAGCAACCCAATTTATTTCATATCTGCACTAAGGAAAAAAAACAAATCAATATCAAATTAAAGAAAAAAAAGGAAATCTAACCATTAAGAAGAAAGATTTTTATCAAAGATTTTCTAAAAAAAAATAAAATTTTCTAATTATTAACAAAAACTAAAAATTATATCTAAAAATCTAATTTTAACTAAATTTATGCAAAACTAAAGAATTCAAGGAAAAACCTAAAACTAGCCTAATTCTAAACAATTAAAAAGAAAATAATTCTAGGAAAAGATTTTTAACCTAAAAAAATATGCAAATCTAGAGTGTTATCAGTTAACTCTTTTGAGCCAATGGACTTTATCACGACTTCTAAACACTAATTACAAGCCATAAAATCGAAAATTCGTGACTATCTTTACCTAAGAGGATAAAGGAGTTTTGTAATCATTTTAGGATTGAATTCTTAAAACATTGTAGGGATGTACATAATTTCTTTATCTTATCTCAGGATGTACATAATTTCTTTATCTTATCTCATCATGTGAATGATTCACAGTTGGCAAAGAAAAAAAATGTATAAAAGAAAGAAAGAAAAAAATGAATAAATAATTGTTGATTAAGAAAATAAATAATGTGTTAAAGAGACAACAAATAAATAATGTGTTAAAGAGACATTGAGTCAAAAGGTACAAAAAAGGAGTTCAATTGTAATATTAAAGTTGCATATTATTTACATTTACTTTCGAATTTTCCTCATTTATCCTGTATTTTCTATGTTTTAAGATTGTAATCACCAAATTTACCCACCTTTACATATTTCCTATTACATCCCATATGAAGTTCGATTAATGTTTTCTTGCATGTTATTCAATGGTTGCGAATATTGTAGTATTAATATGTTATGGTAATGCTTGCTCACATGAGTTCTTTGAGTGTGTATACAAACCTAAACACTTGAGTGGAAGAGTTTGTCATAAAAGACTTTATCATCTTTGATTCACCTTTTCATTCAATTTACCTTCTTATTTTTTTAAAGTAGGGACTTCCATTAATATTTTTCATGATTCCTTGATTTCTTGAAGGTTGTCTACCATTATGAATTCTTTTGGTTTGTTGTTGAATATGTTTTTGCATGTTATTTTTTTATCATTCTTGAAGTTCATGACAATTTTTCCCAAAGTGCAAAATAGAATGTATGGGAGAATTTGAAAATATTTTTTCATTCATCTTTAAAACATTTAATCTTAACTTTCTTAGATTATAATTGAGACTAAATTCACTATTTTTGCAAGAATTTTCTCAATTGGGATAACTGTTCAACAAAAATCATTGATAAAAAATTAGTTTATAAAGCTTAACAAATGCTAAATGGTCTAGTCAAACGAATCTCATCAGAAAGTCTAATTTGTTGAGTTTTACTAGATAGTTTATTGTATTGTATGTGTTGAATTTTGATGATAAATAACTTATATGTTTGAATGTATACATGTTCTTGGAACACTCTAACATGTGTCTTATACAACTTGTATAAATGATCTTGTGGACCTTTGGATGCGCCAATAATTTATTAGATTTTTTAATTAAATGATTTTATATATTCAAGAAGTAAGCGTAATTAAATTATGGGAAGAAAATATTGTGATCAACTACACTTTGTAATTGTATACGATGTTGTTTGATTTGTTTCATAAAACATAAAAGAGACAATAACATCTTAAAGATTATATCTAAACTTTTCACATAAAGCATCTTATGCCAAAAAAGAAGAAACATGTCTAATAATGCAGATTGTGCTAAATCAATTCCTATCTATTTAAAGCTACACTCCATACTACCCTTTTCTATTTTCTCTTGAAATTATTTTTTTCTTCCACATGGAAGGCTTAACCTTTATGTATTAATTCCCTTGTGAAATTTTGAGATTTTTTGTAATTAAAGTTTGTTTGTCATTTTCAGTAACGAATTATGCTTGTGTGTGTGCGTATGCGTGTGAAAAAGTGTGAGATGAATATATGATGTATTAATTGTATGAATAGTGATATTAAAATGCTTTAGATCATATATAGGTGATGAAGAACGACTTCATATGATCTATATGATGTATCAATTGTGTAGACAATAAGGGTATAATGACTTCCAAGGAGAGTGGTATACTATGTTGAGTTTGTGATTTATTAAATGGAGACTCGATCATATTAGTCTGACTCTACTTGTATCTCACTCCTATAAAGGAAGACATTTAGTTGTGGAAAAGGGAGGTTCCCACAATCTAGTGGTTCGGTATGAAACATATCAAACTATGCAATTATAAGAAATTTATCATGTCATACTTGAAGAGGATAATGGTCCTAGTTTATTGCTCCGAGAGAGCAGGCTCCAGTAAAGAATGAGATAATGACATGTGCAAAATTTTGTAGCCTACTCAACACATGTTTTCTAAAAGTAAGTGTCAAATGTCTAAGTTATGATAGTCTTATGGTCTAAACTAGTTGGATTGTGATTTTGCTTAGTGTTAGTTTGGCATTAGACATTTGATTCTTATTATATTTGATTTAATGGTTATGATGATGTGAACTTCTTTTAATGTGAAATCATTTATAAATTATATAGTTTGTTATAATTACATTAGACACATGTTTTTTTGTTTTTTTGTTATGATTTTGTTATATGTGAGCAATGATAATGTAGAAAGGAGTTCTAATCAACAATGAAACTATTTAGATCGACTTATGAGTAAAAACTACATGAATGTATATATACTTTGCATGGGGTACCTTCCTCCAAATTTTGTTGGATTTAATTTTGCAATAGTACCTGAAAGTTTCATGAAGGACTCTAAATATATGATATATTGCTTATATGGTTTATCATGCTTAATGAAATGTTTTACTCGGTAATATGATCTTACTAATTTGAAGTGTTACAAGAAGCTTCAATTTCGAGCCAATCAACGTTTATGGAACGAGAGGACCTTTGTACTCAACGACAATGGAGAAGTGGAGGTGCTCCGCGTCCAGGAACGGTGCACCGATGGAAGCATGTGGTAGAGGGCATGCTCCCATTGTTAGTACTCTTCGTTGAATTTCAATGCCATTTTAATAAGAATTATATATCATCATATTATACGTAATATTAAATTACTTATAATATGATAATATATAATTCCTATTAAAAAGTATATATAATATATTTTTCAGAGTTTTAAAAAAGTATATAAAAAGATAAAAATGATTAGTTTTTATTAATATAAAATTTATTTTAGATATAATAAATTTTGGTTTATAAAATAATATCTAGTTAATATTAATGGGATACACACGTTGCATACATATGGTAAGAACCAACAAATTTGAATATATAAAGTAGATGGGTATTTTATTTTAATCAGACGACTTATTTTAATAAAAAGGGTTTCTTAATATAAACAAGTTATATTGTGTCTCATTATCTAAAACATAAATAATCTCTCTAAAAACTCTTTTCTTGAGTTCTTTACCTTCTCTCTATCTTTTCTAACTCCTGAGTCATCTCTTTGACAATTAGGATGTGCGTAAATGACAACAGTAGCAATGTCTATGTTTCTACCCGATCAATTTCTTCTATAGAGCAAGTAAGTTTTGGCTACTTCTTCCTTTCATCATTATTCTCTAAAATCTCTAGTTTTGAGTGTTGACGCATGTGTTCACCCTTATTTATTCCTCGTTCTCTGTCAATCAACGGTCCTAATTATATATTCTGATCTTAATTATGAGGTTTATAGGCGTTCCTAGGGTTCGTTGAGCTTGAAGTAAGGGTTTGACATGTATAGAGTTTGGTAGCTTTGGTGTAAGGTAAGGGAAGTTAAATCTTTTTCTTGGTAAATTTTATAAAGCATTAATTGATATTGATTAGGATGTGTAGTTGTGGATATTGGATGTTTATGATTAAAATGTTAATAATGTGAATTATTGAATAAGTGAAATTGATTATAAGATGATTATTGATGTTGAATGATTCTTTGTGAAACTCTAATGGTATGATAAATTGTGTTTTGAGGTGTTTTGGTGGTGTTTAATTTGGTTTAATGTAGAAGGGAATTGAACTAAGTTTTGCGTCTTTGGTTTGTGAGTTCTTGAGGTAAGGGCTACAAAGAGGAGATGAAGTCTTAGAATCATTTTAAATTTGAATTAAGAGTTGTTAGAGTTGTGAAGTGGTTGAATTTTGTTTTATAAGAGAGGTAGTAACATTTTAATGATGGTTTAATTGGTTCTAAGAGTATTTTTGGGGTTTGGACTAGTTAGATTTTGAATCAATGGTTTTTGTGTTTAAATAGAAGGTTTAGGTGTGTTAGTAAGTCATTTCGGACTTATTAGAGTTCTTAAAATACTTAAAAATGAGTTAGAATAGGTAGAATGTGAATTTGGTCTATAAGTTGAGAATTTAGAGGTTTTTGAGTTGATGTCTTGTCATAAACAGTTCATTATTTATTTAAGATATTTTATACATTTTTTGTTTAAGTCTAAAATAGTTTATAATCTAATATACAAGTCTTAGAAATTAGTAAAAGTGGTTAGAAGAGGTAATGGGTGGTATAGAAGTGTTAATTTTGTAGTTTTAGTGTTGTAGAATTATGCAGTTCGACTGGGCTAGATTAATTGGCTAGCTTGGCGACCCAGCTCGCTAAGTTTGGGGAGCTTGCTGTTTTGGCTCTAGCTGGGCAAGCAAAATTGGCTAGTTGGGCGAGTTTTTGGGATTTTGGGCAAAGAGTTGTAGTGGCTAAGCGAGCCAATTCGCCCATCTGGGGAAGCTTGTTATTTTGCCTCTAGTTGGGCGAGTAGAGTATGTTAGCTAAGCGAGTGGGTCTGTTTTCTTTAGTGTTTTTTAATCTTTTTACCTATGTGTATGATTTTAAAATATATATTGGTTTGTTATATGATCTATGGAAATGTGTAGAACTTATGTTTAAATGGACATAAGGTTATGTCTTTGATTATGTGTATGATTATGTATGATATATGATTATGTATGTAATTGAGGTATGATTGAAAAGGGATTCCAAGGTGGAAATTCCCATTGATGGTTTCATATGTTGTGGTAATGAATGTAAGAAGTTCAGTTCTGATGGGTTATCCTGACATTCTAATGATCATTTATGTCCAATTAGAGAGTGATGAGTCATATGGTGAGAATAGTAAGAGGTCCAAACCTGGAGACCTTTCTCCTATTGGCAAAGGGCATGTCAAAGGACTAATCTTGTGTAGTAGCTTAGATGGGGTCAGTTGTTCCACCCCATAAATGCATAACCCACCATGGTCCTAGCCTAAGGGCCTTTCTCTATTTGGAAAAGGGAGTTTTAATGCACTAACCTTGTGGTAGCTTTGATGGGGTCAATTGTTTCACCACACAAAGGGCAGAACATGTTATAGCTCGACATTCATAGTATACTTGATGAATCAAGTCTATGGTTGTTGTGAGATTCTTTAATATGTAAATTACTTGGTTTGAGAGGTCATATATGTTACAATTTAAATAGGATAATGATACTTCGACAACATTTTCTTGACAATATTTTAACATCATCTACATGTCATTCTGTGATTGATCCAAAATTACTTCACAATCAATAATAATAATCATAAACACCAACATGAACCAATCACATAATGACACGTAAATGCTGTTAAAATGTACCATAAACAACCCAACAATGCATCACAATTCAATTAAAACATAAGCATGTAAGTAAAAAGAGTGGTTGGTGTGTGAATGAAATGTAATTGCATTCATATCTTAGTTTAGACCATTTGCATACATAATTGCATTAATTGAATGATTTCATCATGCATTATCTTTGGTAGAAATGATGAGCTTCGTTTCTCAACACTAAGAGGGGGGAGGGGTGAATTGGTGTTTCATAAAACTACTCGTTTTTCAAATTTTTTTCACAAATAAGACGAATCTTTAATTTAAACCTTTCTTGAACAACAAGCAATGTGTATGTGATAACAGTTGAAAAACTGTTATTTTTATACTTAAAATTGATATAAAAAAAACCTTTAGGACTATAAACTAGCTCGGAATCATACTTTTGCTTATGTTTTTGGAAATAAGAGAGTTGGATAGATTTTATGCTTAATTTCCTTATTTTTGCAAGTTTTTGAGATGAATTTGATGAAAGAAGTGAAATAGGACAGAGATGGAATTAGAAAAGGACACAGAAAAGGCAAAAGAAGAGAAGCCACAAGTATCGCTCAGTGACAATTACCACTCAGCGACACTTTCAAGGACCCGTTGAGGGGTAAAAATGCAACTGAGGGGCAAAATAGAAGAAACGCACTTACTACTGAGCGCCACTTTATTGGGCTTTGGACCAATTTTCTGTAATTTTTATGATTTGTTTTGGGCTTGGACCCATTTTTTGTTATTCTTATGGGCTTGGGCTTAATTTTCTATAATATTTAGAAGTCTATATAAGGCTTTAGTCTTCCTAGGGTTAGTATCTTTTGATGGCTTAAGCACAGAAACACAATTTTCACCCCTTAGGGGTAGATTTAGGGATGGTGACGACTCTCCTCTTCTCTTTCTCAGGTTTTTCTATCTCTTTCATTCTTTTATTCCATTATTCATCTAGTTCTTCCATGACGATGGAGGGCTAAACCGTATTGTTGTTGGAAAAGATGTAACTTTCTTAAACTCTCATGTATTGAATTTGTTCTTCAAGATCTTTTATAAGATACATGCTTTCTTTCATTAATTGTTAGGGTTTTTCCTCTTTTCTCAAAGAATGCATTGTTTAACTCATTTGATGTCATGATTATTGATTTTGTCGATATGGACACATACGGGGAAATCTAGAACTGGGGAAATTCTTCCAAAAGCAGTATTGGCTAGACATAGGGATATGAGGGTTGGTTGCCTTTAAGCTTTTGTGCTTCAGAATTAATTATTAGGGATGCTAGGAATTAATTGTATGAACTCATAATTAAGAATAGGCTTTCTTCACCGAGACATCAGGTTTAAGGTAATTTAGAGAGTTGCATTAACATTAATGAAAAGAAAGACGAATTCATAAATGCATGAGAGTGAATTAGGTTAAATCTAAACCCCAACAACAATATCATCCATTCTTTCTTGTGTTTAACCTCAATTGATCAAATTGCATTCATGCATTCATGTTTATTTTATTGCATTTGCATTCAAAATCCCAAAAATATGTTCTTTAGAGTCTTAATTAGTTGAGTAATCACATAACTGTTTAGTGTCGCAAGTCTCTTGAGAAAACGATACTTGGTCTTACCATGTTTTATTACTTGATACGATTCGGTTACACTTGCCGAGGGTTAACAAGTTTTTGACTTCGTTTTCGGGGATTAAAAATTGGTTCATCAGTATGCAATATAGCAGTATACGTATTTGAATGATAACAATAAGTAATCGATTAATGCAGAGAGATTGGGAGAAGAAAAATCAAACTGTGAGTTTTATACTGGTTCGGCCTCAATTCCTACATCTAGTGCTCTTTCAATCAACTTGAGATTGAAAGCCAATTTGCACTATAAAGATATGAGTTTTTACAACAAGGGCTTTACAACGACCACACTGTCAAAATGAAAATCACCTCTCTAACTCAATAATCTAATATAGCCAAATACAAGAACCTACAGCAAGAACAATCATCTCCTGCAGTCACCCCTTTGAGAACCCTCTCAAAGTACAAGAACTCCTTGTTCTTCTTCTTGGCAACACGCATAGGGCACAACAACACACAGATTGTGAAACTTCTCCTGATCACACAGCGAGCACCTCGGTTGTGCAGAAAGATCAAAATCTTCAAACCAGTCAAGCTTGTCTCTCACGAAATCTTCAAGAATAGTCCATCACTTCAATTTCTTGTTTCTTGGAGCGTTTGATCACTTCTATAAAACCTTTAGCACAATCTAAATCAGATATGAAAATGTTAATCTCAAATTGTTCTTACAGAAATCCAATCAATGCGTCTATATATAGTTTTATTCAATTTAGACGCAATTTAATCGATTACTCTTTTTATCGAATCGGTTAATTAAATACCTGTAATAGATTTATAACCAATTAAGCTCCTTAACTGAATTCGCAATTAATGGAATCGATTTCCATTTAATGCTTAGTCAACACATTTTAAAATATGACCGTTGAAACAGTTATGACAAGCATAAAACAATTTTCAAATCAATAACAGACTTAATTGAATACATAATTCATGTAATCAATTAAGCTTCAACACTTAGCACATTTTTGAAAACTTTTTCTTTCTAATTCACAGCACAGCTCATTTGAATAGGATATGTGCAAACACTCATGTTTTAATGGATTCATCAATTAATGTAATCGATTCAAAAGAAGTTGTTTTACCTCAGTTTAAAAACACAAGTTGTCTAAAGACCTGAATTGATTCTCACATCTCTGTAATCGATTTAGCCATTCAGATATGCTTTTGTGCACATGATTTTCTTATCACCAAAACATACTGTATGCATACACATATATGATCACTTCACTAACTTAGTATGCAACAATCAACATATTATGTGTTCAACACATGTGACAATCACAATATGTACATATTTCACAATAATCATAAACACATACAACGTATGACATATACCACAGTATATGTGTTCAACACATGTGACAATCACAATATGTACATATTTCACAATAATCATAAACACATACAACATATGACATATACCACAGTACATATTCATGTGTTTTTATTATCAATGTGTTGTCATTATCAAAAACCACTATCATAGGGATTGGGTTCAGCTATCACACTGCTCCCATATCAACAATCTTTGTTTCATATCATATATTTGGGTTTTGTGTTTATCTTGTAGATTAGTATTTCTAAGTGTTAAAATCACAACTTGGAAAGAATTGATGTCCAAGATGCAGAGTTGAAACTAGAAAGTTCCACAACCTAGTTGTGAATATTTCCATAACCTGTGGATTTAGCTCAAGGGAAACAACTTGTAAACCAGCTAGTTCAACAATTGAGTTGTGACTTTTTCCACAACCTGTAGATTTACTTTAGGAAGTGCGAAAAGAAGTGCACAAGCAGATTGTGGATTTTTCCATGAGCAGTGGAATTTTTCAGAACAATTACTAACCTCTCATAGATACACTTCAAATCTCAACTTGGACATTTTCTCCCAGATTCTACTGATTCTTATGACCTTCGAAACCATGAGAAATATTGGAAAACACCTTCCTAACTCAAATTAGCTATCTCAACCTCACTTAACAACTTAACACCAATCAAACATTTTTCTACACCTTTCACCATCAATTCTCTGCAACTAACAGCTTACAAAAGTCTTAATAGACTTAATAATAGCCCCAAAATCCTCACATTTTATCTAGACCTTCTAAATCAAAATACCACTAGGGAAATCCCCTAAAATGAACTAAAAACCATACATTACACTTTCAACAGATGACCAACCAGTTCTACATTAGAATTTTGTTGTCATAACACTCAAACAAATCTTAATCAACCCATAGACCCTTGCCAAAACATAGTTTAACCAAGATAACCCTTCCTTTGACTTTTCACCCATCAAAATCCCCTTTGTAGCCTAAAAACTATCTATTTCTTTTGCTGAAATGTAAACAAAGCTTTATACAATTTGAAAGCTCCTACTTCACCCAATTTAACATCTTTAAATTCATCACACACAAACTTTACATTAAAATCACATTACACCTCACAATTAAATTAGTTTTCACATCAACACATATTATATACAATCAACTCAACATACTAAAATTTTCAACCCAATACAATTTCACAATGCAATCAATAATTCACCATACAAACATTAATTAGAACTCGTCTATCAAACAAATAAAGTAACATTAGCTTCCCTTACCTCTTAAAACTCCAACTAGCTCTAAAGAACCCAATTATGGTCCCTCAGCTCAAAGAGACCAAACAACACATACAGACCACGAAAACTTGATCAGGATATACCATTAGAACTACTGATCAGTAGAGAGCCTAAGAGTAAGTTCAAACCGTACATGTGACAAAGAGAAACTTTACAAGCATTGAAGAATGTGAAACTAGAGAAGATGGTAGAAAACTAACTTACTCTATTTTAGAAACTGATCAGGCAGACTTGAACATCTCACCGCAGGGATCACACAGACGGTCTCTAATCTTCAAACAGGTGAAGATGGTGCAAGAACCCTTAGAGAGAAGGTAAAGAACTCTAGACAAATAGTTTCTAGAGAGATTGTGTGTTTTAAAATAATGAAATTCGTTTATCACAATTCTTTTTATATTAAAACCTTTTAATATTAAAATAATAGAGTCTCATTATTTTTAACTCACCACCACTTCTAAAATACAATTTTCTAGGTCTTTACAATAGTTATTTTAGTTTAAAAGAATAGTTAAATTTTAGAAGAAAGAAATTAGTCAAATAAAAAATGAATTAAAAAAATACTTAAAGGGTAAAACTAATAAAATAATTATCTCATTTAAAAAAAATAATTAAAGAATAAATTTGAAAACGCAATATGGATACCAAAATTAATCCTCTTTATGTAATTTTTAGTTTTTTTTCAATTTATTTATTGTAAATAGTTATTTTAGTTTAAAACAATAGTTGAATTTTAGAGAAAAAAAATCAAATAAGTTAATTAAAAAAAATTTCTTGATGATAAAATTAGTAAAATAATTATTTTATTTTAAAAATATTTAAAGGACAATTAAACACCAAACGAGAGAATCTTTCTATATAATAGTATAGATGATGATATAGATAATGATTAATTATTTTTTATCTGATTAATAAACTTTCTATAGTAATAATAATTTTTCCAAATGAGTTAAATACCTTTCACTTTTGTAGGAATTGAGGAGCCAATTTTTAAAAATGGAAAAAGAAAATAAAACCACATATAATAAAAGTAACTTGTGGTACAGATCATGAGATTTTGAGCACTGGGATAGCCTACTGACAAGATGGGCTCCAAATTGTCCTTTATGTGGACGGTGAGTCTGTTGATGGGAATATCAAGTGACAATGATGGTGAGCTTGATCCAGAATGTAGGCCCAATCTGATGCCTACAGCAATGATCAAGAGTTGTAGGGGCAATGCCAAATTGGACCCTTTTGTAGTGGTTCTGTCTGAAGTATTGCTAAGTTTGTGGGTTCTAAAAAAGAAAAATTAAATTAAGTTCTTTATCAGTTATTTTTTTCAATCATATTGTATAAATTATTTATTGTTGGAAACAGTGATCAATATTATCATAGTGCTTATGCTATTATTCTCCTCCCAACATAGTTTAGTTTACGCTTATGGAAATTCCACTATAAATGAAATCCTAAATCATAAAAATTAAGAAACACGTGTCACTATTTATAATGTGAACATTAGTAATTAAAAGAGTTTATATACTCTTATTATAAAAAATTAATCTGAAATGACAACGTTTTACTTTGGATTACCCTTATAACGAAATAAGACATGCCTTTTGCGTTGGTTAATGGACTCAAAATGGCATTTTCTGTGACGGAGATGATATTTTGTGGGGGCCGGGGAGCTGTGGCATGATCTCATTATTTCAATAATTGCTCGTAAAGTTGAAACTATATTATTTGATCCTCGTGAAAGTAAATGTATGAGTAAGATTTAAAATTTATTTTTTAAACTAGTATTAAATTATTCAAAAATTATCTTAACATTATTGGTTAAGTTTATCATGACATTCACAATTTGGATTATTATTATTATTTACTACTATACTTTTAATATATATGAATCGACATGAATTTGTGTTATAAATCCTACACTAGATACAAATAAAATAAATTTATAATATATAAATAGATGTAAATTTTTTTTATAAATCAATATTGTAAATGTTGAACTAAATTTAAAGTTTATTTTTTAAAAAAAATAATTTTTGTTGAAAACTAATTATTTTATAA
The DNA here is from genome assembly GCA_034642375.1 of Vigna nakashimae. NCBI lineage: Eukaryota > Viridiplantae > Streptophyta > Magnoliopsida > Fabales > Fabaceae > Vigna > Vigna nakashimae. The sequence continues at coordinate 45,756,149 of CM067765.1, read as the reverse complement.
TAGATTAAATATATTTTTAATTATTAAATATATCAAAATTTATTTAAACAGACTATATTTTTTATTTTTTATTTTTAAATTTAAGAATTAAAATATATTAAAATTTAAAATATAAATAAATTTTAATTTTAAATTTTAAGATCATAAATATATTTAACATTTATGATTTTATCTTTATAAGTAGAATACTATGTAAATGGTGTCTAATTACATAATTGACCCATTTTAACTTATATATTAATATATTTGGATATATTTTGAAAGAGTAACATTTATTGTTTGATTAAAGAAATCAAACTTTAATTTTCCATAAAACTCTGCATGATGAGATACAAGTTTAACAAGAAATTATTTTATTTTGGATTATGATAATTTTAAAAATATTTTTTTGACCATATTTTAATATATATTGTAATTAGTTCAAAATTATTTTATAATCAATAATAATAATCATAAACATCAACAAAAATCAATCACACGTAAATAATATTAAAATATTATATAATAATATTATTAAAGTATCATTTATCTTTTATGTCTTTCAAATAAAATATCACCACTTTAGGTTTTAATAAAAATATCACTGACTAGCCTTTGGAGAGAGAATCTATTCTGTTCGAATATTGTAATCCAACTAAGCTAGAGTTCTATTTACAACTAAAGTAACAACCATTGTACTCGTTTAAGGATGAAGGCTATCTTTGGGTTTCAAAAAGTGGATGAAATTGTGAAATAGAGTTTCCAAGATCCTGCCAAGAATCCCTCAGATGATCAGAGGTAGATATACATGGTGAATAAGTGACTGGATTGCAAGGCTAAGGTGTCGCTAAATAAATCTGTCTTTGTGAATATCTTTCAGAAGATCTTGAAAGCTGCCACTGCAAAGCAAGCCTACGACACGTTGAAGCAGGCATATGGAAATGCAGGGAAAATGAAAAAGGTGCATTTGCAATAATGGCAGATGGAGATTCAGAGGAGGAAGAAATGGAGACAGAATAGGTGACTCTAATTCACAAGAATGCTCCAATAATGGCAGTGATAAAAGGGGAGGAACTTAGCACAGAGGGAAAAAAAGATATGGCAAGAAGAATGTTGATAAGAGAATAATTCAGCGTTACAATTGGGATAAATTTGGTCACTATTCGTAATGTCGGCTGGATAATGCAAACAAAAAAAGGGAGGATGCATAACTGACAGGACTTCTCTTTCCTGTTCGTTTCTTTTTTGTGAGTGATGCTCCCAAATCTGCAACTAAAGCATCAATGCATGTCTGTGGCCCTTCTGCATCACCAAATGTTCGTCTTTCAGAGCTACACATTTGCTTTGCAGTATGTACTAGACCAACATCAGTTCTTGTAGAAGCTCTCTATCTTCTTTTGGTTGGCCTCTTCTGCCCTAAGGATAACGTGTACTCAAGGGGTTGATTTTTGTCCTGAATACCTCTTTCTGTAGCTGAAGACTGGGACTCCAGCTGCAGTATAATCTGAACCAGAAGCTTAGCACTTGGGACTTGACATATAAGAATGTGATCTGGCATCTTGTAAGAATGTTGCCGGTTGGAAATCTTTGGTGGCAGTCACAGAAGATTTATGTGGCGCCTCTAAAATTCTCCCTTGACGCTTCTCCTTTTCTTCTGAACATTTGGAAATTCATGTCACTATATTGTGATCCTAACAGATTAATGCTGGTATTATCTGCCTGTTCAATACCAGGTTGTTTTTCTCTTAGAACCGACAGCTTGTAATCCACATCCTGTGCTCCAACCGTCTCTGCCAATGGAGTTATTTGGACACTCTTGAAGTCCATTATGATCAGCCACCCAATTCCTTGAGCTGCTGGCATTGGCAAAGAGCATATTTTCTCTGCGTCCAGGATCGTCTATTGCTTGCTCTTTGCTCCCAAAACTCAAGGAACTTTTACATGTCTTTACGGTTGATTTAGGCCCCGATGTCCATTCTCCTGTCACTTCTGTTTGTGGATAAGTTGTGTTCAATCCTTTCCTCGCCTTCCTCTTGTCAGCTTGGGTTTCTTTAGATTGAACAGTCTCTGCAGCGGCTTTCTTGATTGTTCTTTTTGGTTGGCCTTCTTTTATGACCTTGGGCCGGTGCTTTCTTCTTTAAGGTTGTTTTGGTTGAGGCGTTTTATTCAGATCAAAGACCCGGCGTATATCCTCTTGTGCTGCAGGTACAGCAGCCACTTCTGTAGTCGGGCCATTTATTTTGCTGTGGGATTATAACACATTGTGGATGTGTTGTTTTTGTCTTCCCCTTCTCGGTTCCTTTCTTCAATGGTCATCGGTGTTGCCACATCTTTTCTGGTTTCTGCTGCGATGACATCATCTTGGTGTGGTGCAATTTCAGCAAATGTCTTGCTACAGTAATCGAAGTATGATGAGCCTGCAACATGAAATTAGTTAAATATGAATTGAGTCGGGCATGTAAACAGCTGATCAATGTGCAAGCCCCATGTCCCAAGCTGTGGATCAAAAGAGTCACAAAAAGACAAGAAATGTGTGCAAAATTGATTTCGCTGTTCAAAATTGATCACTAGCATGTTGGAGAGTTGAAGTCCCGAATTGTAAAACAAACTATGCTTTTGATTTAGTAGTTTAAATTTGTTAGTCTGTTTTTTTTTTCCTTTCCTTTGTAAGACAATATTCTTTTGTTTATGAAAGCTGTGGTTTATGATTATTTAAAAAAAAAGTGTTGAAAGTCACTTGACTAGAGATTAAGCCAACTTAAAATATATAAGTGTGACTAAAGATAAAACTAATTTAGAATATATAAATAGGTGCAAATCTCACCTTACTAGTTGATTTTGTAGGAATTAAGTTAGACTTAAAGTTTACATAAACTCTTAAAATTTTCTCAACAATTCTTTTGTTAAGAATATTGTGTCATCAATTTCCTGTTGAAGAGAACATAAAGCCTTTGAATTCTTATGCTTGTTTTTCTTTAACTCCTTTTAAGTTGTAGTAAGTGTGGAGGTGCCATTTGGAATAGTGAATCTCACTTTTATAATGTCTAGGTACTAGAATTGATGATGTTTGATTGTTAGTAGTCATGATTTGAGAAAATATTTTGAAAGTAGTATAGAATGGAATTATAGTTCTTTTAAAATAGTTGAAAAATTTATCTATGCCTAGAAAATGATCGAATGTATCTCTACTACCATTGTTAATATTTTGAGATTGTGAAAGGAATAGCTAATGAAATAGAAAAAACGTTGAGATAGTAGAATGTGAAAGTAGTTGTTGGAAGAAGAGTATTTTGTAGTTGTATTAGTTGTGTTAAATGTTGTCTTACTTCAAATGTTAGAGTACATTGGTATTTGTAGACCCATAGATTATTCTAGAAAATGTTAGCCAAAATTTATGTGCAATTTTCTAAATTTTTACCAACGTGGAATGTTCTAGATTTTTCCCTACGTGGAATGTTCTTGATTATTTTTCTTCCTAGGCTTTTCTACAATATTCTAGAATTTGTATATCTTAGGATTTTCTATAACTTTCTAGAATTTGCATTACACTTTAGTATTTACCACTAGTACACAAACAGGAAATGGCACCGGTTGCTTTGGCTTATAGGCACCGGTTCTATAACCGAGGCATATAACGACGAGGTAAAAAGGGGTACGTTTTATGCCTCGGTTTTAAACCGATTCAAGAAAAATGGGATTATGCCTCGGTTTTTAAGGTAACCGAGGCAGTAACGTAATTTTTTTTCAACCATCCAGATTCACATGGAACGATCTTGCGGTGGTGAACAATTCCATATCCTCCTTCGCCGATAACATTCTCAGGGGCGAAGGTGTTGGTGGAATCCTCAAGCTCTCGGAGAGTGTACAGTGGCCCCAGCCCAAGTGTGAAACTTTGGGAATGACGGTGGGAACCTGATCGAGGAGGCGAGGCTCAACACCGGCGGGATCGTTGGAAGATGAGCGAAGCAAGGCACGTTCGGGGTAGGAGATTCGGTGGTTCTTCCCAATCTCGAACTGGATTCTCTGGTAGTTGAGAGGGTTGGTTTCTTCCTCGGTGGGCGAAACTGGGTCAGGTTCGGGAAAAGGGTCGGGTTGGGGGGTGGGGGCGTGGTCGACCCTAATTTCTTGGATCTCCTTGGAGACGTCGGGGATGGAAACGGGGTTGGCTTTGGAGCGCTTGAAGGCCACCCAGACGGAGATAAGGAAGAGGATGAGGAGCCGGAAGCCCTAAATAAGAATCGCACCTCCGATTGGAAATCAGAGGACCATGACAACGGCGTAAAAGAGATTGGAAACCGGAAGCCCTAAATCAGAATCGTGCCTCCACCTGCAACCACAATCAGACCTGCAGAAACCAGATTTAACACCATAATCAATCAACCCTAATCGCAATTGAGAAATCGCAACTCCAGAAGCAGCGAAATCAATCAACCCTAATCGCACAGCCATGGCAACTCTCGCGACGGCGGCGACATGCTTTAGGGATTTTGGTGACGGTGGCGCGATTTCGGTGATGGTGATGGAAGAAGGTTGAAACGCGGTGGTGGCTGCGTGTTGGAGAAGATGAATGGTGGAGAAGATGAATGGCGTCCATGGAGAACGAAGGCGCTGTGGTAGCGGCTTTGGGTGGCGGCTTGCGGGTTTGCACGTTGTGGCTGACGGTGTGGTTGAACGACGGCAACCCCAATGGTCGGTGATGGTGACGGCCTGATGTGGGGTTTGGTGGAGAGGAAAACTCGTGAGCGGAGGAAGGCAGAGTGGAGGGAGGCAGAGTGGAGGGAGGCAGAGTTCGCGAGCGTGCGAGAGAAAGGGTTTTGTTTTTTAATTTTAACTCAAGTTTACTACCCCGGTTTCTCTTATAACCGGTGCCTAAACCATTTAACTGCACCGGTTAAACAGTTAACCGGTGTCTAAATCTTTTAAAATGTATATTATATGCCTCGGTTGGACTTTTACTCGAGACAGTAACGTATATAGGCATCGGTTCACATATAACCGAGGCATATAATTATTCAATATTTACAGAAATGCCACCGCGCTTTTATACGCTTCGGTTTCAGTAGAACCGAGGCGTATATAGCGCGTTAAAAAAGCTTTTTTTTACTAGTGTACCTTTAATTCTTGCATTATTTACTAGTTGATCCACTACACAAAAACACAAAATCTACAAATTTTAACTATAAACAAAAGAATAGAAATGAAACAACAAACAAAAATTTACCCTATAATGTGAGTAGCTTCTTCTACTGACACGCGACTTCCAAAGTATTGGACGTTTTCATCAACAAAGAGTTTGCAAATTTGGACCTTGGATACATCAGTAACAATGATGGACATCAGGAGAACTTGACCTCTGCTCTTATAGCCTTTGATATATTTGACATTTTATCACTTTGGTTTCCAATTCTGGCAGTCATCCACTTGGTGGCACCCCCACTACCATGGAGGTAGAAACCATATATTAGGCTTCAACAACCTAAACACAGTTGCTCAATTACAGAATTTGAGTTCATGTAATTATTGTAATATTCATGTGTGTGTGACTGTATGTGGTGGTTACGAATCACTATACTTGAATGCATGAAGTTGTGCCATGATTTTTAGTACACACAAGAACGATATGTCACTAGTTCTTCTAGACTTCAGGTTAATGATCTCCCAGTTATGTAGTAAGATAAAGGCTACATAACTTTTTCATTTAAGAGTAGTAGATATCTTTTGAATATTCCTTGAATGGTTAAGACAAAGGTAGAAGAAGAAACTGGAAATCCAATCAAAATAAATGCAAATAAAAATGAAGCAAAGGGGAACATAAAATGATAATTGTAACATCTTCATTATATAGGTGTTTCGTTGTGCTTGTACGTCAATTTCTTAGAATTCATTTTCATTTAAGAACAAGTTTTCCAAAACCATTTTATGAACAAAAAGGATTCATCACGTATGAAACAACCATAAAATGGTTAAATTTAGGTATTCAAATGAGTGAGGTACCATATTTTTGAGGTTGAATCCTAGAGTCAATTATGAATGTGACTTTCCAACATGACAAGAAACAACAGGGAACATATTTCTATAAAACCTTTGCATCTGATATAACCATGGTCTTTACATGTTTTGATATTCTGGGAACCTTAGTTGAGTCCTCTGTTTGTAGAGAAATTTAAGTAACAATGGCACGAGACTTGTTCACAATAATCTTCAATGTTAACATGAAAAGAGGGTTGTCATTGAATGAATAATAGCTTAAGCAACAAACAAAATCGTAGAACTAAGGCAATAGCTTTGTATCAACAGTGTGTGAGAGTGCAACATGTAAACGTAGTAAAGTGTGACTTTCAATTTACTTACCATCCGAAAAAGTTTTCAAGTACAGAAGTTCAAGCCCAGAACATTATGCATGATAACTAATATTTATACTCAACTAGTGGACTTAAAACACAGCAAGTATAATAACTACACTAAACCAGTAAACATGTTCCTTACAAAACAAATTATATATGCATCCAAACATATATCCATTGCATTCACATAAAATGTGGATTCAAGTGTAATTGAATAAAATGACTTACCTTTTTTTGTCCGGGAGCTGAAATTCCAAGATCAACTTATGGGCAAAGGAAATGGTGCCCTGTCAAGTTAACCAAGCAGTTATGGTAGTATCTATAGTTGGAACACCCAACAGATCACGCGACAAAGGTCAAACACCATAACACACCACTAGAGAAGGGCCAAACGCACACCACGCACTACAACTTACAAACCCACCAAGACAACGAAACATTAGAGGACCAACCAGGCGAGGGCTTCGTTAATAATAGACAAGAGCTTCACCCACCCACCACGGCGCTAACTTCAACCAATAATGACAATTAAAGGTTGACCCGCCACCACAACAACAAGATCTTGAACCAACAATGGCAATAAGCAACGATGAACAATAACTTCATTCAACCACCATGACGATAGCAAATAGTGAACGAGAACAATGACAAAAAACATACAAGAGAAAGGATGTGTAGCGCGAAAACGAAGATGAGAACGAAGGAGAAGAATTGAATAATAGAGAAAGTGAAGCCGAAAGGAGATCTAGGGTAAATCAGAATTGAATGATCTATATTGGTTATATTGTTTAACCTGTACAGAAAAAGTTTTCAAATATTACATTTCTGCCACTTCGCTAATTTTATACCGATTTTAGGTTTAACAGATATAAAAAAATCGACATGTTCTAATTGCAACAGTTACAAAAATCTTTATAATTTGATTGTAATTAGTATAAAAAAATTTCTCATATTTACCGCATCACTCTTTGTAACTAATGAATTTTAAGATATAAATTTTGCTCGGGTGCATATATAATATTTATATCTTACCATAAATAAATATATTATAATTATTTTTCCTTTATTTTCTTTTCCTTTATTTTTTTTAGAGTATTTTTAGTTCTAGTGGTTATAAAACAAATAAATAGAAGTTATGTATGTGTAAGTAACTTTATTTTACGTTATTTAAGGGGACATTTAGTATAAACATAATCTTTATTATGTCTTAGAATCATAGAAAGGAATCATAAAAATTATTACCCTTGAAATATATTAAAATTGGTTTAGTTTGTTATAAATATTATTAAAGTTGTTTTATTTTTTAATTATAAGTCTTTTTTTTTTATAAAACTAATGTTAAGTATTATGTACTATAACATCTCATCTTAAAGTACACTAATAATTTGTTATAAAAAATTATTATTAGAAAATAATTATAAAAAAAATATGAGAACCAAATCAAATTCATACACAAAAAGAATACATAACAAATTATCTTTAAGAACTTAAACAATTCTAGCATAAAAAACTTATATCTATAACAAAAATAAATCATCAATAATCTTAAATAATATAAGTCATACTATTTATGATAATTTTTCTTTTTTAATCATTATTTATTAATTTTAATCAACAAATAACTTATAAACATCTTTCTAAATTATTTGCTAATTAAGTATCGTATTTTCAGTAGATATAACTATTTACTGTATTAAATGATATTATAAGAATGACATAATATTTTTCTCAAATTAAAAGTTTTTTATTAAAAAAATTAGATTCTCATATCTTTCCCATAGCTGCTTGTGAGCAACTCAGTTCAGAAACATTTAAATAATATTTTCTAATAAATTTACATTTTTAAATTTTCTTAAGAAATGTATGAAGCTTATCATAAAGAAAAATATTCTTTAACACACCTAAATTTTTTACATTCATTTCACACTATCCTTACTTACTTTTTACTCTCTTTTTTCTCGAAAAAATACAAAATTTTACACTTTTAAGACTATTTTACCCTTATACTCTGTGTCAAATGAATATAAAAGTGTGTCATGGTATCATTTCTCTATCGTAAAATCCTTCTAACTGTTTCCATACCTTGCCGTTTAATTTCATTACAAATATTATGTGGTCGTCATTCACTCTTGAGAACCCGCGTCAACTAACTGGAAGACCAAACAGTGCGAGTTTTAATCCGAGGGTGAGTCAGCGCTATTTCTACCAAACTGAATTATGTAAAAACAAAAACCAAACTTTTATATATATAAAAAAAGATTAATTAAATTATTGCTTTAAAATTAAATCATTAAAAAATAAAATTATATTTTTAGAACAAATTGATTTATAACTTATGATATTTAAATAACTTATTCTAAACAATTAAAAGAATATTTCATCTTAATAATCATATGATTTAATTTTATTTTATTAAACTATTCAAAATTTAGTTTAATTTTATAATAATTTAATTCATCCAAAACTGAAAACTAAAGACTAATGTGAATTATCTTCAAACAATTGCCATGGGAAATGACATATCCAATTACGTCATTAGGTCAGCCGAAGTGTAAATGATAAGTGTCGTGTTCGTATGCGTTTTTTTTTTGTAGCTAGGTTTTCAGCATGATTGTGATATAAGCATTTAATTCCATAAACTTTTCTTGAAATATTTATAATGAAAAATAAATAAATAAAAGCAAGTAATTTCTTTAAAAACGTTTAAATTAAGTTATACTTTTAAAAAAAAGCTAATACAAAATAATGCTATAAATTATTTTATAAATAAGCTAATTTAAATAATAGAAAATTCGTTTTATTTATTATTGTTTTACTTTTTAGTTTCTTTTATGCAAGCATGTCCTAAATCCAAGAGAATCCTCAGTTGAAGAAATGAATTTGGATTCTAAACTTATTTTTGGTAATTCCTTTGTAATCACATAAAATTTAACATATAACTAACATTTAAAATTCAAATTGGATTATACCTAAAAATCCTTTTACCGAATCCAATTATTTTTCCATTCACACAAAAGCTCCCATTTTAATTTGAAAAAATATATTTTGAAATGATTAAACAACATTAATTACATGAAGTAGACAACTTATATACAGAATTCTAAAGAACTCATTCATTCTAATAATATTTTGAAGTTATTTTTGAAAGATATCACATGCAGAAATATGGTACATCAAAGATGGGTTCTTTTGAACAAATCTCAACCTTTCATAAATTTTTGAATTTACGCTAGTTATCATCAGTTTCGCCACAGAGTCAAATCTACTGTGGATTCCCCACCAACCCAATTGAACCCTTTCTGCAAAGCAGGGGGTGTAATGATCAACGCTTCCGCCATGCTGTTCAACAACTCCGGCATGTTAAACACCTCTTCCTCATCCCAAAAGAACTTTCTAAAACTCTCTTCAGATGACAGCTCCGAACAATCTTCATCCCAAGAGAAGCTTCCAGAACCTCCCTCTGAAGAAAGATAGTATCCCAGCTTTTGAAACTCTGCACAAGAAAAGTGATTCTCAGCTGCTTCTGTCGCGGCAATCTGAATCGCCTTCACAGAGGACGTAGCCGAGTTGAGATGCGGCAATGAAGAAATCGCGTCAGGGAAGTTCAAGGAAGCGTTATCACCCTTGAAAGCCAAAGCAGCAACGTCGTACGCAACAGCAGCCATGTCGGGGCGTGCGAAGGTTCCAAGCCACACGCGTGCGTTTTTGTTATTAGGTTGTCGTAACTCAGACACCCATTTCCCGTTCCTCTGTCTCACACCTTTGTACACTGGGTGACGTGTCTCATGGAACTTCTTCCTTCCTGCTTTTCGTTTCTGCATTTGTGTACAGTGTTAATCCAAAAGTTGACACTGTAGTTGTAAGGGATTAGGTTTAGTGACCGTAGAGAAGTGTTGAATGAGGGTGGTTTTATACTGGGAGGGAAAAAATTAGCGAGGTGGGAACTTGTGTGGTATGTTACGGGTTGCTTGCGGTTCCAAGAGGATACCGTTGGCACGGAAGCGTGACAGAACTACAGCGACATATCATTGTGGCACCAGGATTGTGTGAGAAGCGTGCGTAAATTGTTTGGACTAGTATATTTTATGATGCACGTGTCTGACTCTGAACTTTAGTGCACAGAAACACGTGAGAAACTGAATAAAAAATGTTGGTTATTGTTGTGTTTCAAAAAGAGATTTCAGCCTAGTAGTGTCTATTACAACTTTTATGAGTCTACTCAAAATGTTTTTTTTAAATAAAGTCTCTTCAATTCATTATCTTTACATTATTTTTTTAGGTGTTTTTTAAAGTAAAAAATTAAATCAGTCATGCCATATGTACCTATCATATACTCTTCTCTAAAATTTCACTAAAACTGGATATACTAATATATATATATATATATATATATATATATATATTCACTTCATTTAAAAGTATAAAAAAGTAATAACAAACATTTTAACTTAATAACTATATCCTAAAATCAATTTTTAGTTCTAGCTTCATCAACGATTTTCTGTCCTAAAATTTTAATGTATAAACTGTAATAATATAATAAGTGAAAAAAAAATATTATAAATAATTTAAAAAATTATATCCTAGTAAAAGGTGTTAAGTGAACAAAATATTAATTTTGGGAAAGAGATCCAATATAAACTTTGCAAACTTATTGTAACCTAGTGGTAGTGAAAAAGTTTATAGATAACTCTTTGATAATTTAAGAGATTCATAAATACTAGCTTTTAAAAACAACCAAACAAGTGAAATAAATAGTAGAGAAGTACATTTTAATCTTTCCATTTATTCATCCAAGTTTATGTTCCATCGAATTCTTCCATTAGTTGTATGATATCAGGTCTCACACTACCTTCTACACTATTGACTCATACTTGTGAAGTGTTATAAATTGTTTTCACAAATTTTTCAAGAACTGGTGAAAGAGATTTTCATAAACTTTTCATATTTTTGACTTGAAGGATTTTTAAAGAGAAACTAAAGGTAAAGTTTCTTTAAGTAGCTCCTAGGGAAGAAAAGTGAGTCACAAATGGACAAGCTTAAGAACCACTTCCTAGCCACAGTTTTCTCGGATTATCTTTACCTAAGCTTCTAAGTAAAAATCTTTCAAAAAGCTTTTTCAAATGCAAATTAAAATGTTCCGAAACCAAAGGAAGGTTAGACTAATATGCTATGTTATCCTAAATATCACATAGACTTAAAACAAAGCCAGCATTCAAGAAGTCAAGCAAAATAATATAAATGTAAATGCAAATAAAAATGTTAGACACTCCTAAGTGAAAGTAACACTTGGAACCCTTTGACACACTTTCACACTAATCCATGGTTTTAAGCTATTACAAAGTTCAATTGTGAACTTAGAATTGCATCAAGGCCATTTTTCCAAGTCACTTAATCAAATAACAAAATCTACTCTAAAACAACAAATGTTCTTTGATATTGGCAACTAAACACACTTGAATTATAGTCTAAAACTTGAACTTGTCCTATGCTTGAAGCTTTTGGTTTTAATTCCTCCAAAATATATTGAAAATAGCCTATTCTGGTTGATGAAATCTTGCTGGAATATCAAAACAGATTTCTTGGACAACGCGCTTGAACTCCAAATTCACCTCCCTCTCCACTTCCTAAGATACTACCTTGGTAGGGGAAGGTTTCTACAACTTCAATGCTCTAATAGGACGTCACTACACCATTAAATTCATTCAGAATAGTTACCAAACAGATTAGCAATCTGTGTTAGAAGTCCCACATCGACTAAAGATAAGGCCTATTTATAATATATATATATATATATATATATATATATATAAGTGAGGTGCAAACTTCACCTTAGAAGCCGATTTTTTGGGATTGAGTTAGGCTTAAAAAACTGATAACGGTTGAAAATACCGTTATCTGTGATTCAATTTTGATAGTAAATCAACCCTTTTTGACTTAGAAGTTTTCTTGAACTCATGTTTTTAGTTTAGTTTTATGAATAAGTGAATAGAGGTTATAATTTATGATTTTATCACTAAATTCCCTTTATTTTGTAGCTAATAATGTGCCTAGAAGAATATCCAACAATGTATAGAGTTGAATCAGCCATAAAAGCAAGCAAAACATAAAATAAAGTGAGTTTTAGAATGCTATTGCTGGGGCTGAGCGCCATAAATGGGGGTTGAGCGCTAGTTTCATGTATCACACCAAGCTGAGTGCCATTTAGGGGCGCTGAGCGCCAGTTTTCTCGCAGTTTTTCCCAGGCGCCCTAAATGGGGAGCTGAGCGCCAGCGTGTTGAGCTTGGACCCATTTTCTATAAATTTTTTGATCTATTAAAGGACTTGGACGTCCTAGGGATTGTATCTTTTGATGGCTTGAACCCAAAAACACATTTTTCATCCCTTGGAGAAGATTTGGGGATGTGAGAGCTCTCATCTTCAGTTTCTAGGGTTTTTCTATCTCTTTCATTCCATTGTTCATCTAGTTTCTTCATGACGATGGAGAACTAATCTTATTTGTTGTTGGAGAAGATGTAACTACTAAACTCTCATACATTTGAATTTGTTTTGAATTATTATATGTTTCTTTCATTAATTGTTAGGGATTTTCTCATTTGCTAAATTCTTATATTTTATGATTTGTCTGAGTATCGGGAGATATATTACGAATCACGATCTGGAGAACTTCTCCCAAGAGCAATACTGTCCAGGGATGGGGATAGGAGGATTGGTCGTCTTAAGCTCCTAATCGTAATGCATAGTTAATTATTAAGGATGCAAGGGATTATGGTTTAGTAATTAAGGATAGGCGTTCTTTGCCGAGGGATCGGGTTTTAAGTAATTTAGAGAGTGGCGTTAACAATTTAATGAAGAAGAAGAATTCATATATGCATGAGAGTGATTAGGTGAAATCTAAACCCCAACAACATTATCATCTCATGTTATCAACTTCATCCATTCATTCTAGTGTTTAGCCTCAATTGATCAAATTGCATTCATGTTTATTTTTATTGCATTTGCATTCAGAACCCCAAAAATTGTTCTTAAGTCTTAATTAGTTAAGTAATTACACAACTGTTTAGTGTCGTGAGTCCTTTAGGATACGATAATTGGTCTTACCATTTTATATTACTTGATATGATTCGGTACACTTGCTGACATCTTAACAAAAACCACTTTTAATATGGTATCACAACCATGGTTAAAGCCTATCCTAGCGATATTTCTTGTTTCATGGGCAGTTCTATTTCACCCGTTGTCGGGCCACTATCGGACCACTCATTTCTACCATCATACTCAAGATGTCTATACCTCGGTGTGAATGAAGTGTGTTGAAAGTTTCACATCAACTAGAGATAAGGCCAATTTATAATATATAAGTGAGATGCAAACCTCACCTTACAAGCCAATCTTATGGGGTTGAGTTAGACTTAAACCCACTTTCTAATAAACACTTTCTAATTACTCAAACAACAATGTTTCACCGATTAAAACACTAGTTAAACACGAAATTGAATAAACACTAGACATAAGCACAAAATTGAATAAACACTAGACATAAGCACGAAAACAATGATGAATTGACAAAACAGTGAGCACGTGGAAGAGTACACAACAAAACGAAAAATGGAATAAAACAACACTGATGTGGATGGAATTGACTTATCTCTTGAAGCATGCACAACCTATGCTCTTACATTCAGTCGCTTATCTCAAAAACAAGATAAACATTAATCGATTAACTACATAAAAGTAAGTTTAATAATTTACATTTTAATCGATTAACTAATCGATTAAAGTAAGTTTTAATCGATTATTACGAAGCCATCTAAAGTTTTTCCAGCTCCTATCGACTTAGCGATTATTACTAGACTTAATCGATTAATACAGTACATTTTTTACTCTAAACATCAAATTTGAACTATGAAAGCACATGGAACCAAAAACTAATAAGAATCTAAGTCCTAAGCAATTAATTACAAAAACTTTATATAATAATACATGTCTTCAAATGATCTTCTTGAAACTTGATACTTCTTGACTTGATTTGAACATTATCAAAACTTCTTCTTAATCATTTTTCTAACACACTTGCTATTATAGTTGGATTTACAACTATAATAGTATATTTTGTAATTTATTATGAAAATATCACTTTACCACTTTCTATAACGATTAGATTTAGAATTATCATAATATGTTTTGTATTTTATGACAAAAATATCACTGCGTTACTTTTGTGATGAGTGAATTACGATTATCGACTAAAATTCATCATAAAATGATATATTTCCACTAATGTTTTTCTCAAACAATATCTCAATTTTTATGATGCTTAAAACTAGGAAAGATAAACATGAAAATATTATAATATTTTGGTTGGTCTAGTTGGTCCATTGACTTAAATCTTCTTTCACATCAATCTTGAATGGTAGGATTTAAAAAAAAATTAAAGATCATAAGTAGTTGATGCTCCTTTGAGTTGTAAAGCTTTACAAATATCTATGGAGTGTTACTCTAACAACCTTATTTTTATAAAACATTTTCATATTAATTATAAATAATATTATAACTTATTAGTAATGTAACATCCCAAAATACAGTAATTACTATAATTCAGAATTAATTACAATTAACAGTAACATAACCAGTCTTTGCATTAAAACAGGTTTAAGAGCCGAACGACATCAGTACAAAAGAACGCGCATAAACGCTTACAAGGGAAACCTAGAACGAACGTTCTTATATATATATTAACGTACGTCAAAATAGAAGCAGAGATAAATAAGACGAACGGCTTTACAAAACATTTAGCCGAACGTCCAAGCTACGATAACTTTTACAGTTCTATTCTAACGAGCGCCCTAGGGCTCGGCCTTGACTTCCACCTCAACCAGATTTGCATCTTCCAAATTTTCTTCTTCCAGCATTTCTTCAAGAGTTGCACCTCCATCTGCTCACATCCACACGGATGATCATTGCAAGACAAGACGAACGTACATATACAGGGGACAACACAATGGAAACGCAAGGGTAAGCTTATAGTATTTAATTTATACAATTCACACATACATTTACATTTCAATTCATACATACAACTTGTAACTTATCATATAATTAACATAGAAATATGTATATAAGACAGACCGCCCGGACTGTATGAACCATGTAGTTACAAGCGTCCTTGCACCCGAGTGGTGTAGTAACTGATCTAATCTCACAGCTGCCACTCGAGGTTAACCCTATCTGTCCAAAGTACTCAAGAGGACTAGGGCCTCCTGCCATTCCCACACATGACTACCCCCTTCTACTTGAAGAGGAGTATCACGGAATATCAGGATGGACCGCGAGGCTTAACTTATCCAGGTTCATACTTTACCAAATTTAATATTTAACATATCTGAGACGTTCCTCTTTGGAACGCTCGTTCAAATTCCACAATCGTATAACCAGTTAATACAGTGTTCGAACATCTTAACATTTCATATTTATAATATTTTCATTCTATGTTCCACTCTCTGAAAAAGACGAACGTTCAACTTTCTGAAGAAAGAGGACGAACGTTAAGAGCCAGATTTAAAAGAACTCTTTTAAAATCATAAAGACTTCAGAATAAAAATCTCCAGAATATTTTTAATTAACAATAGATCAAATTTATTCAACTTGAATGAAGAGACATTAAGGAGAGTACTTAACCACATAGAGAAAATTTTATTTGAAAATAACTGACTGCCAGTCAATGACCGAACGCGCAAATACTCATTTTACTAATTGTTTGAACGAACGCTATTTACGTTCGGTGAGGAATTTAAATATAAGGACGAGCGTTCAATCTAAGACTGAACACTTCATTAAAGCGAACGCTAGGTAAATGACCGAGCACCAATCAGAACGAACGCTTGGTATAAACCGAGCGCTATTTAGGACGAACGCTTCGGTATAAGACCGAGCGCCAATTGGGACGAACGTTCGGTATAAGGCCGAACGCTATGTAGAACGAACGTTCGACATAAGGCCGAACGATATTAAGGACGAACGCTTCGGTTAAAGACCGAGCGTTCTATATTTATAAAGTTTCCAATATTGATATACAGCTGAGCTGAACGAACGCTCAGACATTCAATTGGGGACGCTCGTTCACGAGCAGAATTCTTTCCAAATGAAGGAATTCCAGTCTAAGTTATTTTAAGGAAAACCGAACGGTCTAAGACCGTACGGTGACGAGCGTTATTTATCAAAGGGATTGATTCAAGTTTCAGATTTCTCAACTTTAACAATTTTCCAGATTTCAACATTTTAACTTATACTTTATACTTCAGATGATTCTCAAATTTATGAACTTTATAACTTTCACTTCCAGATTTATTCACGTTCAAGAATCTACATATTAATAACTCATACATTATAGTATTCATCCATCATTCATACGTATCAAACCAACATGCAGTTCAACAACCCAGAAATCATATCCGATATCAGTAAACAATCATAACAGCTCAACCATCATTCTTTTCACACATGCAATTCAAATCATACCACATGCAGGTATAAATTAAACATATAAGCTTCCCTTACCCGGCTTGGCAACCAAACTTGTCCTAGATGTAAAAATGGCTTCGTCCAACTACGTTTTGCTTAGGTTCTTGACTCTTCCAGAACAAAAATCTAACCACGGATTACAGAACACTTAGAATACATGCTTGCATGCAACTAAAACCCTATTTTTCCAGAAACATGAGGACGAACTACGGAAAGGGGACTTACCAGTTTTAGTTCTTGAAGCTGTTCGGTCCAGAAGAAAGATCACAGCAAGACGAACACTCCTACGGTGCTGCAACGTGATCGGAGAAGAGATGTGAGTTTTACAGTAGAGAGAAGTTAAGGGTTTTTAGATAGAAGTTGGAGAAGATGAAGAGGTGAGCTTCGTGAGGAAGAAGATGAGTGGTGCAGGTGAGAGAGAGTTTTCGAAAGTTCTGGTTTTGTTTAAATTCATGTTCGTTTGAACGAACGTGTCTCAAACCGACACCTGCACACCAAACTCTGATTTGGAAATTTCTTCCGCGACACGTGGCGTGCTTGCATGCAAAGATTGGTGCGTTTTTAATGTTTCAGAGAAATGATGGGCGCGGTTCTTCGTGCATGTCAGAGAGGAATGGGATCAGATTAGGGAATGGGTTTTAATGGCTGGGAATGATGTGGCGTGCATTAATGGTGAGGTGTCAGGATTAATTGAGACTAATTATTAAGGGTTTCACAAATAACATTAGTAATTAAAATTAAACTGTGTTAAATTTCACTTTTTAAACTAGAGAACATTGTATCTCAATATATGGTTAACACAAGGCATACGTACTCCAAAGTATGAACTAAGAGTTTAATACAATTTTTCAAAAGACTAAAACATATTATCTAATATATTCCTATACTACTCTTAATGACCAGTTCCTATTCCAGTGCTACTATCGCCATTAACTTCTATCTTTATTCCTACAAGATAAGGTAAACTAATTATCACAAAGGAAAACTCTAATTTGAATATATAAATATTTTCACAAAGAACTATTAAAATAAATCCATGAGATATATATAATAAAATAAAATAATTTAGCTAGGACAAAACAGTAATATCTAGATTCTATCTTTCAAGGAGACTAGTGTATTGAATAAATTTGTAATACTCTCTACCTGTCATACTAACTCTCCTCACCTCCTTTTCTATGACAATAACTCAAAGAGAACATAGTATATTTCATTCAATACTGACAAGAGTAACTTCACTAACAAATCATAATTTACCAACAAATATAACCAATAAATTTTACTG
This sequence comes from Vigna nakashimae, assembly GCA_034642375.1. Classification (NCBI taxonomy): domain Eukaryota; kingdom Viridiplantae; phylum Streptophyta; class Magnoliopsida; order Fabales; family Fabaceae; genus Vigna; species Vigna nakashimae. The sequence continues at coordinate 45,738,020 of CM067765.1, read as the reverse complement.
ATAAATTTATTACCAACTTATTTCTATCGATAATTTAAATTTTAAAATTCGTCAGACAATAAATTTAATTATACCAATATATTTATTTTCATCAATCATTAGAAAATTTTTTGTAGTGAATAATATTACCGAATAACGTCCACGACAACATCACAATTACAAGTGTATTGAGGGAAGATCTTTTATCATGTATAGAACAGTAATACAAAATTAATCTCCTCATCCATATAAGATTAGCGTAATTTGTATTAATCCGTTCAACCAATTATAAATAAAACACCACTTAATTTAATTTAAATGAACCAAATTATATTATTGAATAGCTTGGTGCCATAAACATCCTTCGTAACTCAGATGTATACTTTTTTTTTTCATTCTATATAAAAATGTCCAATAATCTTGAATTTTAATCACAAAAACTACAAATTAAGTACATGATATTGTGAAAATCTTATTACCGAGTGAGACCAGTGAGTTTCAAAACAAAAACAAAAGAAAGTGTATGAATGATTAAAAAATTAAATAAAAAACAGGAAATAAATAATAGCACGTGTCAGTGAAAGGGAACTAACACCAACGTAAGATATGACATCATATTGAAAGAAATACTCCATGTTTAGTAGCACGTTAAAGTTAAATAAATCTTTTTACATATGCTATATTATATTTTTTAATTGATGAAAATATATTATTAAAAAATTAAAGAGAGGTTAAGTTAAATATTTATATTATTCTTTCTTGTGTTTTTTTTAATTTTATTCTTTAAATTATTCTTTTAAATTTAATTCTTATGATTATAAATTATTTAAAAAGTAAATAAAAACTATTTACAATAAAATTATAGAAATTATTTATTTTTATAATAATAATATTATTATTATTTTTTATTATTATAACAAATACAATCGGCGTGCATAACATAAGTGTTTTCAATAGTATTTGTAATAAAAATAACATTTAGAAATAGACGCCCTTTAATACAACAAAATCTAAGAAAGTTAATATATTATTATGCAATTTTATATAAAGTAATAACTTTTAAAATATAATCTAATAAGAAGTGTTACAATCTTAATACAGATAAATTTTAAATATATTGATTCTTTATTATTTAGATCGATTTTCATAAAATTAATTTCTTTTACATCTATATATATATATACACACACACACACACACACATATATATATATATATATATATATATATATATATATATATATATATAACTTCATTTGGTTTTCAACTTTTTAATTATTAGTTACTTAAGCAGTTTAATAGTTTAGAATACTATTTAACAAAATCATCTGTGTAAAATAGATATATTATTTAATTTAATTGTTAAGCCCCTTAATAAAAGTGCCAAAAAAATATTAAAATTATAAAATAGTTACATTTCACTTAACAACTCCAACTCAATGAAAATTCACCGTGGTTTAAAATAATATAGATGAACCCTAATGGTTAATAGACATTTTGAGTTATTAAATTTGTCATATTTTTTAAAAATAGGTTTTTATTTTGAATAAAAATATTAAATGCTTTAAAATATTTAAAACTGAATACTAGCCATTAATCTAATGAATAGTGTTTTACATTTTTTTAAAATAATTCCTATAATTTCAAAAGGAGTAAGAAAGTAAAGCTTGTTCACACTTTGGTTTTCCATTTAAAGTGAGCGTAAGTGTGGGTCTTCATCATCAACTAAACGTTTCTAGTCTTTTCTGGTATTTTTAAACTCCACACAATAAGTCCAAGTCCATGTCTTGCTTAGTCCACCAATCTTATATAGTATATTTTATAATAGTACTTTTAGTAATATATTAACTAACAATAATGACATCAAACCTACCCATAATCAACACTTCCTTAACAAAGAATTAAATATGCCAATGCACAAAACACAGTTTTACATCACACTTGATATTTTACTTAACGGAAAAGAGATGAAAAATAACGGAGTAGCATCTTTATAAATACTGAATCTGCATTTTACATTGTTCGTATAACTAATAGAGACCGGACTTACTACAAGATAAATCATTTTGAACAAAGACTTGATGTAGTGTTTTTTTTATATCCATTACAAGAACAATTAATACTGATAAGTGTAAAAAAGAGTTGTTTTTATACTTATAAATGAACTCAATCTTATAATTATTCATGTTGTTCTTCATTGAAAAGTTGTAATAGGTAGTAGATTGTTAGGTAAATTATTGTACAGGAAATGGTGTATTATTTAGATTCTGTCAGCCAATTTTCGCAAAGCGAAAGCCAAAATTCGTACTGCCAGAAAAAGAAAATTTGCATAGCGCACCAGTACCAGTGCGCGAATAACATCAGTTAAAATACAGTAGTTAAGAAAATTCGCATAGCGCACCATGTGCGCTAAGCGAATTAATAAATTTAAGTGGCTTTAAAAGACGTGACAGAGCGACAGAAACATTCTCTTCTGGAGAAGTTCCAGACAAAAGGAAGAAACGAAAATATCTCAGGAACTTCCGGAGACTACTTCAAGGCATCAAGACACCATTGTTGCAAGGGATTGCTTCAAATGTGTACGTTTAGATGACTAGAAGTAGTTTTTCTTTCGTTGGAATTGGATGTAATGAACTTACTGATGTAATTTTCCTGTTCGTTGTTCGTTCATATGCTCTTTCTTGAATTTACTATCATTGTATGGAAATATAATGTTATTTGAATGTTTCTGATTACTGGAAAGTAAGTTTGAACATGGACGTAGATAGAGCACTTAAGTGATTTGTGATCTAGGAATAGACTCAATAACTTGATCATTCCTAACATCAGACTTAATGCAAATTGTATATTAAATTGACTAAGGGATTAGCATTTTAATATATTGATTTAGAACTAGTTGCTAAGGGATTAGGACTAGTATGCCTTGATGTGAATATTTGAATGAAGTAATGAAATATTGAACATAGTTTTATATTCATATGATTCATGAAACCCAATTCCAACGAAGTTTCGTTTAAATATAATTCCTTGCACACCAACTGTTTGATAAAAATACCAAAAAGAGTTTCTTGTGTTTTTTGTACACTTTGATGTCTAATTGAGTTATAAAAGGAAGAATTGTCGTGTGTTGCACAAGTCTCTTGAGAGAACGATACTTTGAACTTACTCTATATTAAATGCGATAGATAAAACATAGAAATATTAATTGATCATGTAATGGATGGAGAATATAATTAGTTAGATGTTAATTCTCTTTTTATTTTTTTATGAAAATTCTTCTTCACAAAGGAAAGTTAAACTAATGATAATTAAATATATAATTCTCAATATATTTTGCAATTAAAATAACAGACATTTTTTCAAAACAGTTATTTTGTTTTTAAGTTTGAACACATGCAACACAAGAGAGAAGTTTGAATGCATTAAAATATTATAAGAAATGTAAAGGTACATAGGACATCATAAAAAATATATATTCTTTTCAATTTTACTGTAAAGCTACATCAAATCTTTTATAATTAAAAAGGTACATCAAGAAAATCAACCCCAAATTCTAGAATTCTATTACATGTAAGATTGTATATTTTTTCTTATAACCTAACTCACCTTAAAATAATAAAACTCTTTAATAGGCAAGAAACCACTTAAACACTATCAAATAGCAACCATAGACACATCCTATCTCACTTTATATGAAGACGTGACTATGGGAACGTTGCTTACACAAAAATAATTTTGTGTTGTTACTCCATGTTTTATCACATCTAATTCTCAAACACGGTTTAAAATAATTTCCTCCAATTTGTTCTATGAACTTCACTCAATATCAATATACAAATATACTTATGTTGTCTATGTAACTAATAATTTTTTTTCATGTTCACACTAGTACAGTCAGGAAAACGACAGCGGTTATTTTTGTCTATAGGCAGCGGTTTCTGAACCGAGGCATATTCAGGCGAGGTAAAAAGTCCAATATTTTTGGTCTCGGTTGTGAACCGAGACATATAGTCCCATTCTACGGCCTCGGTTCAGGTCTAACCGAAGCATTAAAGTTTTAGGTTTTTTTAATTTATTTTTTTTGTAGGACATACTGCCTCGGGTCCCTTTAACCGAGGCATAAAGTCGCACTCTACTGCCTCGGTTTAGGCTACAACCGAGGCAGTAGATTCTTTTTTTTTTCTCTTCCGCGACACATTCTGCTTCGGGTTTGACCATAACCGAGGCAGTAAGTGGTCTTTTGACTTCGATTTTTACCAGAACCGAGGCATATAAGTATGTTTTTTTTTAAAATGATGTTTGTTTCTGCAACATTCCCAACCACAGAAACAGACCTGCATATATTTTTATAACCAGAACAGTCCAGAATATTACAGAAACGTATAATTTAAATGAAATTTATATTAAAACATAAATATATTGAATGGAATCATAAATCAAATTCTTAGAAGCATAAATCAATCCAATGTAATCATAAATCAAGTTTCAAGCATAAATCAATGCAATGTACATGTTGAATTTATAGTAATGTAGAAAAACATAAAACAACTTAGAAACATAAACTTAAAACTTAGTATATCCTAATATCTACTACATACTATTATATAAATGAATTACATATTTAGCAAATGTTTTCCTCACAAGTTGGATTGACTTCTCTGGAATTGAAGCAGTCCTATTAAATCTCTGCATAAAGTACAATGATTTCAATTAGTGTATATGAAATCCAAATATAGAGAACATAAAATTCAAACCTAAATATTACCGTTTCCCATCCACTGGTGTAATGTGCACGAATGATGGTCATCATCCAAAACATAACGTAGTAACCACATTCATATGACCCCATTTGTCTATTACACTACAATATATCATCATAATTATAAAATGTTAAGTAACATCATTTGAATGGAACCAAATGTAACAAAGTAAAAATCGCCGATGACGCATATACACTGTCTTCCTTCCGTGTTTTAATTGTTGAGTTGCAGTGTTTTCTTCACATATAGGACATGCTTTATGACCCTTCACACTGTACCCCGACAAATTACCATAAGCTGGGAAGTCATTAATGGTGCAAAATAACATGGCATGCATCATGAAAGTTTCTGAAGCAAAGACATCAAATATTTCAACCCCATCAACCCACAACAACTTCAAGTCTTCAACTAGTGGCCTTAGATAAACATTGATGTCATTTCCAGGCTGCTTTGGACCAGATATCAACATTGCAACATCATGTACTTTCTTTTCATGCACAATCCAGGAGACAAGTTGTAAATTATCAATATAACGGGCCAACAACTGTGATTGGTACTTAAATTACCAAATGGATTCATTCCATCAGTAGCTAAGCCAAACCTAAGATTTCTACATTCTTCACCAAATTAGGGGAATTCTTGATCAATAATTTTCCATTGCTTTGAATCAGCCGGATGACGAAGCATCCCATCAGTTGTTCTCTCATCTGCATGAAATTAAAAATCATAAAAATTTTAACATTGCAGCAATTACAATTTTGATCGTTGCTCTTAAAATGTTAACGTTGGCAATTAAGAAATGTTAACGTTGCCAAACCTAACATTGCAGTACAACGTTTTCATAGTTTGCAATATAATAATAATAATATATTAAAACACATTCAACCAATGGTCATTTTTCAAGAAAGGATCAAGCGACCACTCACAAATGTCAAAACCGAGCGTTCGGAACCCACCAACAGCACAAACCCCTTCGTTAGTTAATCCCGACTCAGGCTTGAGAGGCCTGTGTACCGCATGACCGACAAGTATATAATTGACCAAATGGTCAATGTTTTTAAAAAAACATTTACGTGAGAGGGCTATTTCTAATTTCAAGTTCATGCAAACCAAACGACTACTCAATAAATCGGTAAAACACATTTATCAATTGTTGGGCCATGATTAGATAATTAAAAATCAATTTCAAAATCTATAAATATTGAGGTAATGTAAGGAAATATCTGGTTGCATCTATTGTGAATTTAAGACTTTAATGTGATAATCGATTGACCAAATTAGAGATTTAAGCATTGGAGTGCTTTTGACATAAAGTCGCCTGCACGGCTTGAAGGTTAAACACCAAAAACTTAGGAGAAATTAGCAATGAATACCTAAAACGACGCAGAATGACTTGAAAAAATCGTTTGAAGGAATATTTGATTGTGATCTTAATCTCACACCCAATATATATATATATATATATATATATATATATATATATATATATATATATATATATATATATATATAATTAATTAGCCACATAAAGTTTGGAAGAAAACTTTCTCAAAATATGATTCTTGTGTGTAGAAGGTATTTCTTCTAAATGTTACGTGTAATATAATATCTCAATAAAATTCCACCTTTGCAAAGATTTATCACATTAGTTGTGTGTTGTTATCAATTCAAACTATTGGAACAAGGTAATAACATAAAATACTTTTTTTATTGGTTTTTTTAGTACTTTTTGTTCTCTATAACCAATCATGTTTAACACATGATTAGATATTTTATTTCAATAAACTAAATCGAATTTTATTTTATTATAATTTGAGAGTGTAATTTATTTTATTTTATTTCTCAATTTATTTTATACTTATTTATATGGGGATTTTTTATAAAGACTTGTGAAAGAAAAATTAAAATAAAAATGAGGGTGAAATCTGTACAAAATGCAATTTTATAAAAGGGTTATATGAGTGTGTTTTTAAATTATGGAGAACTCATCACAATTGGAGAAATCTGTCTCTAGAAAAGTATTAAAACCCAAGTATGCAAATGAGTTATTTTCAAAGTAGTTTGAGAAGTTATTACTAAAGATAACTATTCAAATCTTCTGAGAAGGTAATTATTGACATAATTGTGTTATTTCTTTTTCACTTAAATATATGAAACAAATAATCACAAGAAATAAATATAAGCAAACTACAATTAATTCAGTTCTATTTAATATTTATTATATATCTGTCATTCAATGAACTCTACTATTTTTTTTTTTTAGAAAATTTAAACTAATACTTTTAATAATTGAAAATTAATTAATTTTTTTAATAATAATCAAATAGACTAACTCTTGGATCCTAAATAGTCTCTAATTTAATAATTTTTACTGATTAAGACTAACTCTAAATACATGTTTATCTGTTCGAGTTTACTAAAATAGTCTAGTTCATTAAATTTACAATTGAATAATTATTATGATAGTTGAGCTTAATATTTAACATATGGGTATATATATATATATATATATATATATATATATATCTATATATATATATATATATATATATATATATGATTCATGTGAAGATAAATTAATCTCACCTAAAATTATAAATAATTTGGAAAAAAAAATTTAATATGCGAGTTTCACAAGTGTGAACACATAGAAAAAAGAAAAAGTAATAATTAAGAAAGAACAAAGGTAACTTGTCAATTACTACATCAGATATCTCGGGAAAGAAAATTAATACGACAAAAACAGAGATTAACCTCATTAGTCGTTTTCAAAATGTTCGTGTGACAAGATTGTCTAACCACATCATTGGCCCTAGAATAAATGTTACAGTCAATTCTCTCACCACAAACTTCCTTACATTTTCTTCATCTTAATTTGGAAGACAAATTCCACCATTTCAAACCACTCTCTATAGTTATAAATATTAATAATCCTATATTATGAGATAAAATCCATTAATGTTAATGATATAGTATCTATTGTACCTTTTTTCTTATTAATAATTAAAATTTCAATCACAGGGTACTACTACCACTTTTGTAATTATCCTAAAAATGTGTATTATATATATATATATAATTTTTTTTCTCACATTTTAATGTAACATATTTGTTATGCTTTTGCTAAGTAATTGTTACTTTTATTTTATTTAATTAAGTTATCTATATGTAATTATTGTGATTAGAAGTAATTTGGGGTATACTTATCTTATTTAGGTAAAAAGGTTTTAACAAAATAAAATAACCTTAACAAGGATAAGAAGTACATGCAATAGAAGATGTGTTTCTTTTATCATTTGTTAAGGTTGATTGTGAAGATAAATTATCAAGGAAAATATTTTTTTAATAATTTTTTTAGTAACCTTTTTATTATAGCCTACGTGGTAACTTATAATTTGTTTATTTTAAATATACATATCAATACAAATAATTTATTGTTAAAAAATTATTAAAAAAAATTGTTAACATGATAAATTACTTTTACTAAGTAGATTAATGGGTGAGGATGAATAAGTGCAAAAATTATAGTATTCTTAACTACTAAAGGTGATTTACATACACCAATCATGTACATATCTCCCAAGTTCTCCCTCATCCAAATTATCCTTTTGGGTCTCTTCTTATCTAACTAGCCTATTCAAATAAGTTGCAAGTTAGATTGTAACCTTCTAATGAAAAAGAATAAAGATAATCATTCATTCTAAATTCTTGAGCTGCTTCAAAATTTTCTCACACTAACAACATACTAATTCCTCTGAAAGTTCGTCCACTAGATAGAAAAAGATTGCAAGCTCAACTTCCTGAACTAGCTCCCCTCTGTGCTCACCATTTTTCTTCCAACTACCTTCTTCTCTGCAGAAATCCTCTTCAATCATCATATCAATGGTGTTGCACTCCACTTCCTTCCATAACTCCAGCCTCCTGCAAACCCTTCTCATCACCACTGTGTTCCTCCCTTCTGAGCAACTCACTTCTGTCTCTTCCTCCAAGATCAGATCATAAACCAGTCTCTTAAGGTCCTCAGCTGCTTCCTGCTTCTCATCAACTCTTGAATGGCTCAGGATTTCAACCACATTTTCTTCACCACATTTTCTTTCGCTCTCACCGTAATCATCATCCTCTTCCATAAATGTTTCATCTTCTTGGTCTAACATCCTCTTCTCAAGCTCCACTGGATCTAGCTCTGCAAGTTTCTCAAATCTACGGAGCCTGTCTAGTAGATTCTGCGTAGTTCCTGAAAATTTAATACAAAGAAGAGAAAATCAATATAAACATCTTCATTCAGTTAATTTTGTAAAAGTGGTTGTAGACATTCATTGCAAACAGATCATATTCCAGCAATCTCTTTTCTGTACAGAACTGACAACAACCTTTTACATCTATTTCAAGTTCACTGTTTAAGTAACTCAGCATGGATAAACAGCAATAAGTACAAACAAAAGAGTTTTAGCAGCTATTTGAAGCATATAAAGTATAGGATGGCCTAAATTGGTGTTGAGGCATAGGTACTGACCGAGACAAACAAAAACGCTCTCTTCATGCCATGCCACTCTTGTACACATTAGATAAAATAATGAATCATACTATAATGTGTGACAATGTTTGGTTTTCGGCAAATTAAAAATTATTATACTTGAATGGTGTTGAGTTGCAGAAACCTTACGCAGCACATTGAATGGAAGTATGAGGTCTTTCTGACAGGAAAAAAATTTGTGGGTCATGTTGAAATTTATAAAGGAGAGTGGTAGCAATGTGTAGTTGTGAAGAAAGAGTAGGGCAATTTCAAATTGAATGCGAATGCATGTCGGGGGATGGAACCCACAAGGATAGGTGGCATTGGGAGAGATGATAGGAAGAACATAGCCCCCCTTATGGTATTTTGTAACAGACAATGAATTTTGAAGAAGCGTGTACGATGGCATGTTGATGGAAAACGACCATACAACATAAAACGGTGGAAAATAAACCAAGAAAATATATTAAAACATTAACGTACTTTGAACATTGGCATAGTTACAGTCCAAATCAAAGCCATCTTCTCCATGGTCGTTGTCATCGTCATCGAAGGGTGGGTCTAAAACAGACACTGGACTGCATTGTTCTTTATCTTCCTCTTCTTCGCCAGATTGAAATTTGTTGACGCCATCACCACTACTAACTTCATTGTCCTGTGGGAAAAAAATCATAACCACCATACTTAGAATATTTCGTAATTGGGTAGTTAAAATAATTCCCTAATCATTCTTATAATGCCCATGGATTTAGACTAACACTTGCTTCATAATTGGGTTGTTGACTTCCTTTTTTTTATGATTTGGTACCCACTCCTCTATTAATGTAATCCAAAATCCAAACAAGAAACTATTTTTCTAGAAAACCGAATGTCGGGGGTCCAATAATTCATCCCAATAGAACAAACAAAAACAAGATTAGTCTTCTTTTAAAGGGGTTTTCCTTTTTACCGAATAACCCCAAAAAGTAAAAGGAAAAATCGAGAAGGTCACCTGGACGAAAAATACAACACAGAAAATCCAAATTAAATTAACCTGCGTGACCCTCTGCTTCACGAAATATTTAACAAATTTAGGAAAAATGACAGGGTAAAATCGTCTTTTTAGGAAAAGTTCCGGCAATATTTGCAGACCCCGAATGCAGATCCTATTTGCCGACAAAAAAAACACCACGAACTATCATGGTTAATTCACGAGCACAACTCGGTGCTCCAAACTCACCACACCACCGAGTCAAATCGGCGAGTTGAACCTAGAGCCAATAAGACCAGTTCAATTCCTTATTATTATTATTATTATTATTTTGGAATTATAGTTTAATGAAAATGTTCTGAATTCTTCAAAAAAAATTATCAGTAGTACTAAATTCAATTATAATATAAATTATGATATCTGATCAAATTTTTGATAGCATTGAGAAAGTATCAAGCTTATTTTTTTGGACTGTAATCTAAATATAAATATTTTATAAGGTAATACGTAGATTTTTTATGGAAAAAAAAAATCTACTATCTGAAAAGTGCTTTTAATAACATAAGTAATAATTCGGTGAAAAGCTTTTGCAGTGTATGCATGTATTTGAAACATTTTTATTACAAATAAAAATAATTCTAAATTTATAAAATCACGAGTTACAAAATTTTGGAATATACTATTATAAAACCAAGATCGATTTGAGTTAAATGAGAAATACTTCCATTCTAAAACAAGTCCTGCATTTTAAATGATAACTTTTCATATAATTAGAATAAATGAATACTTCACATTGAACATTGGTGGTATTTTTTTTACATACAAGTTCAGTGAAGAATAGAAAAAAGAATTTTTATTATTTGAGAACAAAAAGATGTTTAAAGCATTTGGCAGATGAATAATGTGAAAAAGGAGAAACCTGAGTTGGGTGGCGACGGGGAGAGGCGAGCGGCGAAGAGAATTCCGGCGTGCGGCCGGGGGAGTAGTCGGGGATCTGCCGGAGTGAGAAACGGAAAGGGGTTTGGCAGAAGAAGAGATCATGAGAGTTGAGGAACTGAATCTCTTGTTCGACGGAGTCATCGAAGGAGTGGTCACTACTACAAGTTTTCAAGTCCAAAGACTTGTCCTCGTTGCTCTCGCTCTCCGACCACAAGCCACTGCTGCTGAGTCTGCCCTCGCAGGATCCCACCAACCCAACGCCAACAACATCATCGTTTATCTGTCCCCTCTTCCGTTGGCTCCTGAGTTTTTTGAAGAGCGAGCCGAAGAGGCCCAAGGCCCTGTTTGGCTTCGGTTTGGCGTGTTTGTGGATTCTGAGGGCGGCTTCAAGGAGAAGCGTGGCGGTTTTGGCGTTGGAGGGTCTGAGGGGACTGTGCTTCTTGGTGAGCGGCGCGAATTCCAAGAGTGGAGATTTGGTAGCGTTGTGGAAGGAGAGGAGGCATTTGTTAAGTGGGAAGTTTGAGTTTGAGGTGTTTTTGGTTATGGCTGTGTTTGGGGAAGGTGTTTTGAGGAGGGCACGTCGTTCCGAAATGTAGTGTTTGAGAAGGAAGGGCTCTTGGTCCTCCAGAAGCAGGTCCCGCAAGTGCTTCTCGGCCATGATTAAGGAAGTAGCTAGGTTTGGGTTTGGGAAGCGCTTGGTAGAAACAAGAGAGAATGTGAGAAAGAGAGAGAGAAAGAGGAGTTGGTGATTCAAATGTAGGGGCTGGAAGAAGAAGGGGAGAGAGTGAAATGGTGTTGTTATTATTAAATAATAATAGAGGGAGAGATAATACGCTACTGCTACTGTTCTGCTTTGCATTTCTTTTGTGTGGTTCTACTCTTTTGGTAACTTTCCTGTGGTTTCATCAGAGTAATTTGAACTAGGAAAAAAAAGTCTAACTCCTACCACTGTCCATCATTTTGTACTAAAGTTTTAGAGTAATAATCCACTCACTTCAAATATAATTTCATAAATATTATTCTTTTTTGACTGGCCCCGAGAGAAAAAAAAAATGTAAGTGTGAGTGTGAGGTGTATCTATGTACAGGAGAGAAGGCTTCCTGATCAACTCTTTCATACATGCACATGTAATCTTCTTGTATAATTCATAAACTATCATTACACCTCGTATTTTAATATATTTATTTAAATTATAAAGAAATCATATTTTTTGGGGGAAATTCTTAACAAATGTAAACCATCCTTTTACACATTTTTTATAAATCCTTTTACATGTTTAAATTACTTGAAAATTTTACTTTTATATGTTGACTTATTCATATTTATTTTGAGATGTACTTCAAATATATTTAGAGATCACAATTTACTCATAATTAAAACAGACTGAGACACTGACTTATCCTGACAGAGAAACGGTTTAATTGATTGGTCATTTATATTTATATCTATTTATATTTATATTTATATCTATTTAGATCTATAAATATATTTTCTAAGTCTTAATAAACTAATGTTCTTAGTTAATTAATTAAATGAAAAATAATAATGTATAAGTATTTATAGTTTACATTACAATATAATTTTATCTATTTGAATAATAATAATAACAATAATAATAATAATAATACACAACCACTACAACACTTTAAATTATAATCATTTTTATTTGTACAAAATAATTTTAATATTTTATATGCATAATATAAAATAAAGAATTTCGTTATATATTTTATATATTTTATCTATATATTTTCTTTATAACCAATTTTTTTATCTTATTTTTCATTCCACACTATATATAATTTCCTCAACAATGTTATGTAGAGTGTTTTTAGAAAATATTTAATAATTATGATATTTTTTAATCTAAATAGAAGAAAATAAAATATATAATGAATCTTTTTATATAAACTTTTTTATCTTCTCTTTATCTAACACTAAAGGTATGTATTGCAAGCACAAGAGTAACAAAAATTATTAAGAGATGACCATATAATTGAAGGTATTTTGCTCCATATTGGTGAAAGTGTTTTCAAAGTTAAAAATTACAAAAAGAGAAAATATATCTTACAAAAAACACACGAGTTTTTTCATCTTATTCATATTGTAAGAAAAATACCACTAACATAACAAGTGTGTTGGTGGTAGTTAGATGTAAAATATCACAGATGTGATCAATTAGGATAAGAAGAAAAAACATATAAATCTCAACCTTTTAAAGAAGATGTCAAGATTGTAAAGAATGAATTTTAAAAGGAACTAATTCGTATAACATCACGTGTAATATATATTTTGGACACTTACAAAACTTTTATACAATTACAAAAAATATTTTGACACCTAAATTTTTTTCTATGGTTTCACAAAAACATATTTCACAAAAACTTTTATACAATTACAAAAAATATTTACTTCTAACTATCACCAACACACACTTGTTATTTAATGATTATTTTTCTTGCAATATGAATAAGATGGAAAAACATGTGTGTTTTCGGTTTGATATATTTTTTTCTTTTGTAGTTTTTGATTTTCAAAGCAGTTTCACCAATATGGAGTAAAATACCTTCAATTGTATGGTCATTTCTTAATAATTTTCGTTACTCTTGTGCTTGCAATACATACCTCTAGTGTTGGATAAAGAGCATTTAATATGTTTATTTACTTAAACGTGTTTAGACATAAGACAAAGAAGAAAAAAAAGTGTATATATAACGACTGCAAAAGAATTTGTAACGACTCATGTATTCTCAATTCTATATATAAAAGATATATGTGAAGAATAAAGGTTGATGATGACGCTTACAAAAAACCTTTTAACGCTTTTTAGTTTTCATGCAATCTTTAGCCTTCATTTTCTATGAAGAAGAACATTGTGTGTGTTCGTAACAATCTAAAAGAGTATATTTAAGTTTGTATTCATCTTAGGATGTTAACTCTCTTTTAGTGAGCGAAATTTGTGAGTATCTAGTTCACATGTAAAAAAAGTAATTTAGCCAAAAGTGGTTGAGTTCAAATAATACTTGTGCATAGCCATGATGGCTATGTCTTAAGAATATTTTTTGTTTAACTAAGAGAGGTGTTGATGTCATACATCTAGTCAGGTCCCTACAACTAGAGCTATGACTAGAAGGATATAAGAATATTGAACCTCATCTAAGCATAACAAGCCTAAGTTGAAGTTCACATTGGCTAAGGAAGTTGTGAAGACCTAACTTAAGACTTTGTATTTGTAAATATTAGACTAGGGTTTAATTTTGAGCTTTGTATTATGGGCCTAGTAGTATAGGGTTTATTTTGGCCTTGATGGGTTTCTGGCCTATAATGGAGTTTAGGCCTAGGAGTTGGACTTGAGAAGAGGAGACACATTAAGCCTAATTTGGTGCGCTAACTTGAAGAGTAAGTTAGGGTTCATGCTTTCCTTTGTGTGCCTATAAGAATAGGAGGTGTGACTTGCTTATGTGGTAAGTCACTCTTATGGCATGACTACTTCTGACTCCAAAATTCAATTTCTAAACTAAAAAATTCCTTTTTTTTTGGAGACATAGTTGTCCTTTGCTCCTATAAATAGAGAAGTCTAGACCTTGTAAAAATAATTCGTGAATATAGTAGAGAAACTCTATTAATATGACTTCAGACTCTTCTCCTTTTGTGAATCAACCTAAGCTAGAGTTCCCCATAGTGTCTTCATCTATCCTCCTTCTTTGAGAGTTGGCCTAACATCTCTTAAGATCTTCACCATAAAACCTTCTCCTCTCCTTTCTACCTTGCTTTCACATTGTCACTCATCCATGGACTTCAATCAATGTATGCGCATGAAAATTGGCTTGAAGATGGACTCATCATGTGATATCTAGAGTTATGGTTTGATACACTTCAAGAGATAAGTTCATCTTCTTCATTATTTCTTCAAATTTGTGTTGTCTAGAGCTTGTTTCCTTACTTATCTTAAGTTTTTACCATTTTTTTAGCTTTTATTTCTTTTTGTTTGGTTCAAAGTGCTTATTCTTCTTGAACCTTCATTTTGTGTGCTTTAAGGGCTTTGTCATGTTTGTATCGATTTATTTTATATTTTCTTTAAGGCTTTTTGTGTTTGTTCGATTAAAATAGCATTGTCTTTTACTCATTTTGATTTTGAGATCCATATGTTATGATTATAAGTTTTATATGAGGAAGGGGATTAGTTTTGGCTTCCCCTAAGTAAAGATAAGTTCCCTAAGCAAAGGAAGTTCAAACCTAGCCCTTGAAGAGATGGTTCCTTTAAAGTGCTTAAGAGAGTAAACAATAATGCTTACTGACTAGAGCTGCCAAAGGACTATAAAGTTAATGCCCCCTATAATGTGAGTGACTTTATTTTACAAGTGAAACTAGTGATGAGGTAAACCTTTTAGATTGGAGGTCAAATCCTTCTCAGGAAAAAGGGGATGATGACATGTTCTAGCCAAGGGACTTATAACCTGAGCTACGCCTAAAAGGATACAAAAGGGCTAGACCTACTTTGAGCAAAACATGCCCAAAATAAAGCTTACATGGACTAAGGAGGATGTGAAGATCTAGCCTAGGACTTTGTATTTGTAAATATTAAACTAGGATTTAATTTTGGGTCCAATAATATAGGATTTTTTTGGGTTATGTATTTGGGCCTTAATGGGTTTTAGGCCTATAATGGAGTTTGGTCCAGAAGGAGTTGGGCTTAAGAAGAAGAGACATGTTAACCTTAATTACGTGCGCTAACTTGGAAAGAAAGTTAGGGTTGATACTCTCCTTTGTGCACCTAGAAGCATAGTAGGTGTGACTTACTTATGTGGCAACTCACACTTGTGGCCTGACTCCTTTTGACTCCAAAATTCAATTTCTAAACTCAAAATTTCCCTTTTTTTTATGGAGATACTAGCTTTTCTTTTCTCCTATAAACAAAGGAGTTTAGACCTAGTAAAAACCATTCATGAATATAGTAGAGAAACTCTGAGATTACTTCAGATTCCTTTCCTTTTATTAATCAACCTAGGTTAGAGTTCCTGATAAGTTGTCGTTGAAGTTATCAAATTATACTACTTTTCAAGGCAACTTCAGTATTCCCAACGAACACGAAATTGCTTTTAATTATCTGACTCTTATGCTATGTAATGCTTATGAATAAAAGTGATGTTTGGAGATTGTTTAAAGAACAAATAATAAACTTATAAATAGTTATGATTAAATAGGCTAATTTCACTGCTTTTCCAAGATAGATTCGTCATCGGTTATTCACGGATAATTGTTCAATTGATTATTGTTTAAGTTTCAAATTAATTAAAGTACATTCTCAATTAATTTGAGGGCGATCATGCATTTAACCAAAGTAAATTCTCAATCAAATGCAAAACCTTTCTAGATTATTCACAATAATTCAACCAAAGTACATTCTCAATCAAATTCTATTGTGTTTAATAATGTCTATTCTTAAATCTCTTAACCAAGTTAAAAGTTAATCAATCAAAGTAAATTCTCAATTGATTATAGTTGAAATTATTACTACCAACCAAAGTACATTCTCAATTGATAATAAAAATCATTTAATCATATGAAAGTTTCTAAATTTAATCAAAGCAAATTCTCAATTAAACCTAGAAACCCTAGAACTCATATAATCAATATGCATGTAGATTCAAACACATTATGATGCAAAAATCTTTACTTTTAACAAGATAGAGAGATGAAAGATATAGAGAGAACAACTTAAATCAATAATCAAAGTAAACAATTGCATTAACTGAACATAACCTCAGAATCCTTCTTGGAATTACAGCATAATAGCCCTAGATGTTTAGCTCTCCATGAATGGAGTTAAATACAAGATGAAATAAGAGAGAGAGAAGTATGAGAGAATGAATGAATTGAAGTCCCCTGGGTCTCTTTAAATAGGCTTGATCGGGCTTGGACTCTGAGTATTCAGTTGATAGAATCTTTTATCATATATCTTCCAAATAACTAAAAGATTTAAATAATTATAACATTATTTGGAAGATATTTTCAGTTGATATTCCCAATTTAAATTGATTAAACAACTTAATTTTATCTTTTAGCTTTTTTGAATTTCCAAAATTGCACAAATGCCCTGAAATTTTCCCTATCTGCACTTTAGCCCTTCTGAGTTTCTGAAATTGCAAGAAAGCCCCTCAGTTGACCAGACTTTGACCAGAGAATGCTTATTGACCAGCTTTGACCAGAGGAGGACGCACCAATGAAAGCTCGCCACGTGACCGCCCTCTTCCTTCCCAAAATTAGGGTTCATAATTGGGGAAAAGGCCTTCCCCCTTTCCGCCGTCTGCCTGCGTCTGTTTGGGTTTTTCTTTTGAATTGCAGGTTCGAAGATGGATGGCAGCGGTAAGGAGGTGAGCACGGCGATTGTACGTGATGAAGGCGATATGAAAACCTCGCGGCTACGCAGATGCTCGTTGATGGCGTCCAGGGCGGAATTGCGATTGCGATTGCTTGGGCGATGAAGAACTCGCGATGGTGTTGATGGTGATGAACGTGAATCGCAGTTTGGTGGTGCGACGGTAACTCGGTGGATGTTGTGGCGTGGTGGTGATTCTTGCAGAGGAAGATGACCGTGCAGAGCTTGCGTCAACGGAGGAGAAAATGAAGATGGAGGTGCGATGGTGATGTGATGGTCGCGTCAATGGAGGAGATGCGCGACATGGTGGAGCGATGGTCGCGGTGGAGGTTGACGGCAAGGTTGGAGATGGTGGCGGCGTCTTGGTTGAGGCACCGTGGTGGTCCGTTGATGCGCCGACGAGAAAGGAAGGAGATGGTGTTCTAGCCGTGGCAGCGACTTGCGGCAGTGGCGGGAGTGGAACGGCGGCTGACGACATTGGCGGCATTGGCGGCTATGGTTTCTGTGGAGAAGGTGGAAGATGATGCTCATGGGTTAGGGCTGACGTGGCGGAACATGGTTGGCTAGATCTATGTGGGGAGGATTTGGACACGTGGCATGATCTGGTGGAGTCTAGTTTAGGAGGGTATGGGTAGGGAAATTTAGGAGGTGTATTTAGAATAGGGTTACTGTTTGGCTTAATATTGGGCCTGTTTAAGAGAATATGGGTGTATCTAAGGAAATTGGGAGGTGCAAGGGTAAAAGTTGCCTGTTTGGCCCATCTGTACATTATTTTCCAAATAAAATCTGATTTTGGGCCTTGAATTGCCATTTGGACCAATAAAACTTATAATTTCAGTTGCATAAATAAATGTAAGAACATCCAAGAATATTTTATGCGCTAAAACTCACTTTTCACGTCTCTTTAATTTCCAAACCCAACAATTCCAATCATCACAAATTCACTTAAAATCAATCATTTAAGCACAATTATTCTATCAAAAATTTGAATTTTAAAGCATAAATGTGGGCATAAATATGCACTCATCAGTTTCCCTAAGTGAAAAACATTCCAAAGTCCAAGTAGTAAGGTCACTCAAAAGTTAAGAACCTAAAGCAAGGTATCCAAACATAACAGAAGTCAAAACCATTTTATATGTAACAACACATTTTCTCCTAAGGATTTGATAAGGTCTTATGTATAACAATACATATTCCTTTAATGTAACACCTTAAATATAACATCAAAGGTTCTACATATTTTTCAACCTTTCCTAAATTTTATGTTTCAACCTACCATGTCTATTCATATTAACTTTCTCGTTGGTTTATTATATTAACTTTAGTCAAATCAAAACATTATTACTATCCTCGAACCAACATAAAAGTGTTTTACATTTTTCTCTCATACTATACTTCCTATGGATCTATATATATGCTTTCTTAGTTACTATTGTTATAAATGAATTCAACTAAGGGTAGAATTTTCTTCTAGGCCAAAATATCTAACTCACAAGTTATAAGCAAGTCTTATAAGGATTAGATGGTTTAATCTAATTATTAATCAACCTATGGGTGATATGCTACATTTATTCGAAGTTTAGTTACCTAATTTCCTTTAAACATTACCATAACTATAAGTGAAACAAAATGTTTGTACAATATAATGTTTGATGGCACACCCTATTATCTGACAATCTCATATGTATGAATTTAAAGTAACTTCTACATAAGAATTTGAACCTACATGTAGGAGGCATTCCATCTTCATTAATTTGTCCACCATTACCCAGATTGAGTCATATTTCTTCACTATACATGCAAAGTGAGTGACAAAATCCATGAAAATATCATCTCATTGCCACATTGAGATATCTAGTTGTGTTAACATATTTCCAAGTCATTGACGTCTAGTCTTTCATTTTTTATAAGTTAAATAAGCAATCACAAACTTAATGATGAGTGCATATTTATGCTCACATTTATGCTTTAAAATTCAAAAATTTGATGAGATTCTTGTGCTTAAATGGTTAATTTAAAGTGAATTTGTGCCAATTGGATTTATCGGGTTTGGGAATTAAAGATAATTAAAATGTGATTTTTAGTTACCTAAATAATGTTGGATATTCTAATGTTTATTTGTGTAGTTGAAGTTAGAATTTTATTCATTTAAAATACAATTAGAGGAAATTTCAGAGACAATTAAGTTGATATTTAAAGATAATTAGTTTAATATGAAAATATCAACAGGAAATATCTATCAAATATTCTTAAAAACTGATTAAATATGTTGAATATTTGAAAGATATAAGATATAAGAAAAAGATCTTATCAACCGAATATTCAGAATCCAAGCTCAATGAAGCCTATATAAAGAGACCCAAGGGAGGCAAAAATCACAACTCATTCATTCACTCAGACTCCTTCATTAGATGTAATCACCCACCACTCCTCTCACTTTTATTTTACCATGTATTCTACTCCATTTATGGAGGGCTAAGCTTCTAGGGCAATTCCACTGTAATTTCATTATGGATTCTAATGTTAAATTGAATTAATGTATTTGTTTCTTTTGATTATTGATTTGAGTTATTATTCTTCTATGTCTTTCATCTCTCAATCACATTAAAAGTAATGATCTTTACATCATAAGGTGTTTGAATCTACATGCATATTAATAATATGAGTTCAAGGGTTTTTCAGGTTTGATTGAGAATTTACTTTGATTGAATTTAGGAAATTTCATATGATTAAAGGTTTTTTTATACTAATTGAGAATGTACTTTGATTGGTGGTATGAATTTCAACTATAATTAATTGAAAATTTAATTTGATTAATTAACTTTTAATTTGGTTAGGGGATTCAAGAATAGACATGATTAAACACAATAGGATTTGATTGAGAATTTACTTTGGTTGAATTCATTGTGAATAATCTAGAATGGTCTTGCTTTTGATTGAGAATCTACTTTGGTTAATTGTATAATCGCCCTCAAGTTAATTAAGAATGTACTTTAATTAATTTTAAACCCGAACAGTAGTCAATTGAACAATGATCTGTCAATAGACGATGATGAATCTATCTTGGAAATTAAGTGGAATTAGCCTATTTCATTATAATTGTTTCTAAGTTTCTCATTCGTTCTTCAATTAAACTCACCACGTTCTTCAACATTAAATTCATTAGGATAAATTTTCATTCTTATTTTTAAGTATTGAATAACATTTATTAACCTTTTCAGAGTCTACATCAGAGTCAAGTATTGAAAAGCAATTCCGTATTTGTTGGGAAACGACTTAGGGATATTTTAACCCTATCTACTCTCTTGACTACTAACTTGACAATACTGAAGTTTCCTTGTAAAGTAGCACTAATTTGATAACTTCACCAACATCGTATAACTTAACTATATCAATCTCCATACCATGCCATTAATAAACTCTTTGAGAACAAGATACATCTTCATCATACTTGGATATACATTGTACATGGTTTCTTTATTACTTTCAAATAACAATGTCTATTTTAAATCAACATCTTTTAACGTGCATATTATGTTTCTGAACTTTAAGATATCATTCATTCCTATTAGGGATGGAAAATAAACTCTTCCCTGCGAATATTGTTCGAGCATGTCCTTGTTTTGACGAGGAATCCTCACATTAATCAGGTATGTGTATGGATATGGGTAATACCTGATTTTTTAATTGGGTATGAGGACGATGATAGGTATGTACATATCTATCCAATCCCGATCCCTATTTCAATTACTAAAGTATCCATAATTTATTAGAAAATCTAAATGCAACAAAAAACCTACGGTAAACAAGTAAAAATTAAAACATGTCACACATAATATTATCACCATAATCTCAAATAAATAATTCTAATCAAGAACCAAATGTCTATCACAAAAGACAACTCTCTTGACTTAGCCCTAATGGCTTACTCACAATATAGACATGTGATTCTACTTTTGAAAGTCTCGTGTATAAAATGGATCGAGAGACCCTACACCTATGATAAATCATTTTTTCCTCTTAGGAGCTATAACTACATATAAATCAGGACTAAATTTCATCTCGAGTATGACTAGGGTTGAGTTTTTCATATTTACGAGATATGATTCTTTGTCCCATCAAACCAAATACAAAAACCTCATTCAACTCTCACAACTAGATATTTTTTCTATATGCTAGTCCAATACTAGCAGGGTTAAGATAGTGTTAGAACAT
The DNA here is from genome assembly GCA_034642375.1 of Vigna nakashimae. NCBI lineage: Eukaryota > Viridiplantae > Streptophyta > Magnoliopsida > Fabales > Fabaceae > Vigna > Vigna nakashimae. Next base: position 45,716,265 of record CM067765.1, on the reverse strand, counting down.
AATCACCTTTCAATACATCCCCTGACCTCATTTCAATGTAGTACTTCATCCCTTGGAGTCACTACAATCACAACATTCAAACAAAGTACATACCTAACGTAAGTCCAATACTACCAGGTCAATATAGCCTCATAATAAAATCACTTTTTAATACACCACCTGACCTAATGTCAGTGTAGTACTACGTCCATAAGAGTCACTACAATCACATCATCCATACCAAGCACATATCTCATTTATTTTCAAGTCTTAATTAGTATTTTGGCTTTGTTTGATTCATTTTGGTTCCTCTATTATTTTATGAGTCAATTGAGTCCTTTTTTTTAATGTTGTTAATGTGGTCACTTTCGTTAAATTTACATTAACTCCAATTGAAAGGTGACCACGTGTTAGTCCAATAAAAGGTTTAATTGGTAATTTGGTCTCTATATTTAGGCATATGAGTAATTGATGTTCCTATTTCTTTTTAGTTAATTGAGTTCCGATGTTATTTAAATAGAGACAATGGGTCCCTTATGGTAACAAGTGTGAGTTCAAAACCATAAAGATCTTTGTTTTTGTCTATTACATCATCAAAGATGAGCAAATGAACTTAGTTATGAATTTTATGTTTGTTCCCAAGATCCATTGAGGATAATGTTAGTGAAAAAGCGACCACATTGTCTATATGTAAAAGATATATGGAATCAATTCAATGAAAAGAAAAATATAGGGACGAAATTACTAACTAAATCTTTTATTAGACTAATGTGTATTGATTAGTGTTTAATTTACTTGATTTTATATATGTTTTTACACTTAAAATGCATGAAACTTATTTAACTTACTTGAGATTGAAACTGTAAAATAATTCTAGAGGGTTTGAAAGATCCCTCTCACTCTCATTCTATACATAAAAAGTTTTTATACAAAAGTATATGGAAGATTATGGGTTTGACCCTTGACCTAGGTGCAAACCTAGGTACTACTACTATATTATACTAAACAACATTACAATGATGATAAATAGGTTTAATAGTCTAACAATGATGATAAATAGGGTTAATAGTCTAACAATGATGAAGAGGGTAAATATTTTAACAAACTTAAAGTGAATCAACAATTTTTAGCTTAGAATTACAAAATGAGGTACTGTGAATTAGATAATCCTGAAATTAATGAATTTTTGTGAATTACAACACTTTTACAAAGAACTAAAGAATCATGCAGCTAAGCTCCATAATTGATGTTGAGCATTCAAACGTAGTGAAGTTAGAATTCAAATTTGGCCTTCACAATTGAGCAACGATGTTAAGTGTTAAGCCACAAAGGGAAACACTCATAACAAGAAAACCTTGACCATCAAACTAAGGAGTTAAACCATGGAGAAAACCCTTTAAAGGAGGAAACCTCTTGTCCTGACCATCAAAGCATAGGCTTGAGCTAGAAGAAAACACTCTACGGGAGGAAACCTTAAGTGTTGATCACCAAAGTAAGAGCTAAAGCTTTGCTTTAATTTTCTATAAAAATATAGTCATGTTATGTTTTTAGGAGATATTTTAGCTTCTCTCTAAGACTTCTTCATATACTTTTTATGCACTTATTCTAATGTATTTGTAAAAGACATGGAGAGGGACAATAACTCTAAGTTCTTGTAATCAGATTCATCTTTATGAGCAAGTGAACTCTCTTGTGTTAGGATTGAATGTATCTTTTCTAATTCTCTATTCTTGTACTGGTTTCTATACATTTAAATGATTTATTTAATGTTAATCCTTTAATCTATACTTGCTTGCTTAGATGAATTGATCATTCATCTTATTTCACTTATTTGGAGTAAGTTGGGAAACTAATCTAAAATCTAAGGTCCAATAAAACCCTCTAATGTTGTTAAATGCTAGGAACATACTTGACTATTTTAGCTAAATATATACTCTTATTCTTAATGTAAGGATTCATTCAATTAGAGGTTAAGGAATCACACTAAGCCTGAAGTCTTTAGGTTCTAAAGTTAAGGAATTGATTTACAACTAGCCAAGTACTTTAAAAAATATTGAATAATGGGTTTAATGTGCAATGAATCAATAAGAGTGCAATAGAAGAAGATTAATGAAATTCAAACTTAACATGCTCATTCTCATAAGTTAATTGATTTTTAATTGGGATTTGTGTTGTGTATTCATTTTAATCAATCAAAACATTGTTTCATTACAATTTTAAATAAATATAAGATTACTGAAGTATTTGAACAAATCTCAATGGATAAGACTCTTATGTGTACTACAACAAGATCGAGTGCACTTACTAGGATTAGAACAATCAAGTCAACAAGTGGTCACCTTTAGAATGCGTTAATGTCAATTTAACGGAATGGATCACATTGACTCTATTTAATAAAATTGAAACTTAACTTAGTGCAAAGATAATATAAGGACCAAAACAAATTAAATGTCTAAATATAGGAACTAAATTACTAATTAAGCCTATATTCAAATATTGTCATCCATCACATACAAAAAATATTTATTCCCAAATATATATTCAAAAGAACAATATCATAAAAACTCAATAATTTTATCGTTTAAAAACATTTTCTTAAAGTTTTGGAAAACTGTCTGACTTAGGTAGAAGCTCTGGTTGCCTTGTTAGAGGTGCTACTAACCCACCAACCTCACATACTTTCCCAACAAGTCACCTCTGAAAGTTCTCATTAGAGAAGCTCACCAATGAAAAATTGGCTTATCTAATAAGCCAACCACTAGAAGATACTAGCCTAAGATGAAATTTCCTCACCTAGTAATCAATTTTCTTTGAGTTTTTCGGTTTCTAACAATATTTTTTCTTAACAAAGGTTTTATTCGCTAAACCACTCAAAATCCTAAAAACCTTTTTCACCAAACTCGCCCAATGAGTATTTTGTCAAACAAGTATACTTAATTAAGTAAAACTTATAAATATATCAAATTGCTCTTTTAACTTTAATTAGTATTTTAGTCTTTTTTATGAATTACATAAGATCCAATTCAATTCTAAAATATATCTCCAAGAGCCAATTTAATAAATAATATATTTATCCTTAATTCTCCTTCCATCATAAAGAGTATTCAAACCAATATATCATACTAATATTCCACCGGGATAAATCATCACTACACTGCACATCACAAATTTCAACAATATCATAATATCATAATAAAATATAAAAATTAATAACAAAGTAACTAACTTTTTTCTTACATAAAGAAACTCCTCAAGACAAACATTTCAAAGTCTAAAAAATAAGGTCACTCAAAATTTAAAAACCTAGAGTAAGGTATCTTATCATAATTGAATTTTAATCACTCAAAATTTAAAAACATAGAGTAAGGTATCCCATATAACTGAATTTTAATGTTAGCTTTATGTAAAAAAAATTAATGTTAAAGTAGATAAAATAAAAAAGTATTAAAGAGAAGATTGAGAAAGAGTTTGAAAGAGAGTAAAGGAGAAGAAAAAAAAAATGAAATGACCCTACACGAGAGTGTAATAACTCGAATTAGGAACATCAGCTAACTAGTTATAGGTAAAATTTGGCTTCATCCACCCAAAATTACCCTTTGACCAGGAGATATCCGCGGCAAACCTCCAAAGCCCGAACCCTACACAAAAGTTAGATTCTTTACAATCTAAGATTTCTAGTTGGGTTTTTGTCACTGTTCTTGTATTTTTAAAATATAATAATTTTAATATATAATATTTTAATATATTTTAAAATATAAAATCAATATATTATGAAACATAATATAAATTAGTATTAAAAATATAAAAAACAACTAATTTAGATGAAAATCCTTTACGTACTTATATATATATATATATATATATATATCACTATAAGCAGCGTTTGACGAAAATAATTTAAATTTCTTAATATTATAAAAGTTGTTATAAGTCTGAGAAGTGATTTTAAAATTTTGTTGTTGATGTCGCGACAGCTGTGTAATTAGATTACAGCATTATTAGGATTATGATTCGTACGTGGTGACTGAAAAACAGACGAGGCAGTGACCGTCACAGTACTGTTCTGGTTTTGGTTCTGTTCTTGCCTCTGTCATCTCATTCAACCTAAAGCCTGGTTTTCAGTTTTCACTTTTCCGCTGCATCATTTTCATTTTTTTTCAATTATCTTTTTCTTTCCTTTTATTTAATCATCTTATACATTTTCCTTTTAGGCCACTTCTAATAGACTATTCTTTTTTTCACCAGAAGTCGACAATAATTTTCTTGTGTTCATGATTTGTTTAGTGAATTTGATTTTTATCTTAAAATACTTTTCTTAACCTAGTTTAAGTCACGTTACACGAATTATTAATCGAAAACAATTACGGAAAATTACATTTAATCCCTGAAATAAACTACTTTTACTTATAGATAATTTAAATTCAGTTCTTTCGTTGTTTACCTTTCAAAATTTTCAAGATAAATATTTTAAACTTTATAATTTTGTACAAAGTTTGGTATAAGAAAGAATTTGTATCAAAGCATTAATTTTATATTAAAACATTAAGATAAGAATAAGAAAAAGGTAACCCAAAGTTTAACAAGCCCTTTAATCCTTTAGTTCAACAAATAATCCCATATTACTTAAAAGGTTAAATGTAAAAACAATTTACAAAAAAAAAATCGTTAGAAACAATGTGCCTCAACTTTATATAGCCTTATCAGCCTATGGGCTATTTTTCTTAGTTCTTCCTTCTTTTTATTCAACCAATTCTTAGACTTATCTCATAAAGCACCCCATGGATTAGATTCCCACTATAGAAAAAGGTTATTGTTATTTGACTCTACGATAGATAACTTATTGTCATTGGCACTGTTGTTCCATACATTTTTGTGTTGAATTTCCAAGTCCCTTTACATAAGATAGTTGTATGTACATTTATCTATGGTCATATTTCATAATCATTTCTACTCTTGTATTTTTAAATCTGACTTAATTATGTATCCAAATATGTAATTATATTTTGTATTAGTGGTCTCCAAAAAAGTAAATAATCCACTTGTAACATTTCAAAAATACAGTATAAACCATATACAAGAATAATTACATATTAATAATATGACAGATCAGTTTTACAAAAGATCGGAAACACAGTTATGACCGAACGACCTTACAAAATCCTACAGAATTTAAAATTGTACAAAGGCTATAACTAGACCGAACAGTTTACAAAATAAACTTATAACGAATGGTTATTTACATAAACTGTTTAGAAACCTAAAGGAGAACTACACTTAGGCCGAACGCTCATTTACATATATCTAATATTATAAAACGATCTTCATGAACGAAATTCTCTCTAGAAGAAGAATTTAGTTTAGACGGACGCTCAAAGGAAAACTGAACGGTCAATACTGACTCTCGGTTACAGTTTACCTAATTCTGCAGAGTATTACAGAATGACTCTCAGACAATATGCCTAAAGCATGAGAATTCAGTTAAGACCCTACACTTCCACGAAGAATCGAACAATCACGAATGACACTCGACCATACTACAACACTTACTCAAAATACTACAGTTTGAAGATCACACCCTATTTCAACTCAGTTCACACCATTTATCAATCGTTCATCCACACATCCAAACATGCAGTAACATGCATATTTCATACTCATCAAATAATTAAACAAAGTATCATACAAACATACAAACGTTCAAAACAAAAATCTTAATCAAATTTTATAAGCTTCCCTTACCTCTAAACGTAATCTAACGCTCGCAGATGCAGAATAGAGCTCAGCGTTACCAAAGACCTTAACGTTCGACAGTCACACTTTAAGAAACTGAACCAAACAGAAGACCAGAAATACTCAGAATAATACGATTCGCTCAGGCAACCAGAAATCTAGGTTTGCATGCGAAAAGAACGAACGTGCTAAGGAGAAAGTAACTTACCGACTTAAAATCACAACCCGATCGTTTTAAACGAAAGCCCTTGATGCCGAGAGAGTTCAAACGGTGTTTGAGAGGCGATCGGAAAAAGAAAGATGAGATTTTCTTAGAAGAAGATGAAGTAGATTTAGAGAGGAGGAGGAAATGGTTTTAGTAGTTTGGAGAAGAAGGAAAGCATGCAGAGAAGTGACATGACATTTGAAATTTGACATTAAATACTATTGTCACTAAAATTAAACGATCTCTCTCCTTCAGCCACTTGTTTTTCATTAACTGAAACTTTGACTCTCTCCTTGACACTTGGCTCCCACTACTTAAGATTTTTAGTGGGTTTTAATGGGTTCTAACACCACTCCTCTAAATATCTATTCTTATTCATCTCTTAATTTAAGTTAAAGCTACTCATTAATTATTTTTTTCCTAGTTAAATATCATTTATGAAAATAAGTTTTTTCTTCATTTTATACTCGAGTAAATTTTTCAATCATTTGTCATGATTTTCTTTTCGGTACACTTTTATTAAAATTCTTTCATTATATAAAATTATTTTATTTTTCCTTTTTTGTTATTAAGTCTTTTAATTCCTGACAATCATTGAGTATTTATTTTATTTACTCTTAGCTTAATTAAATATTAATTTGTAAATTTTGTCTCAACATCGGTATTTTTTGAAGTCTCATTTACTGATTTTATTAAGGTATTCTTTTTATAATCCTCTAATCAAGGAATATTTTCTTCTATATATAATATGAAATACAAAAAATCACTCATGGCATTTCTTTTATCTATAATTATGATAAAAATAATATTTGTTTAATATTTACACTTTTGATTTTTCATGAATATTTTATTATTGTCATCTTTAAATATAACAAAATATTTAATTAAAAGATTATAGTGAAAATTCTTATCGAAGAGGATAGAATCTACTAACCTTCCTTGTCAGAGAAAGATAAGTTCACATAACGAAGACTTTACAAATAATAAATAAGACTTTACAAATAATAAATATTTTCTCTTTTCATCTTGTTACACACTAAGAATATTAAAATGAGAGAAACTTTATACTAATGTTATACATACAACTTTAATTAATGTAGAATAATCTCTTATAGTTTATTAGTCTTTTCTAAATAAGTAAAATTTATATATATATATATATATATATATATATATATATATATTGTCAATATATATAAAGACATAAATATCTTGAAAAAAATTGTTGGAGCTTGCATGAAAATTTTTGTCCTAATGTTGTTGCTTTATCAAAGGATTTATAGCATTTTAGTTAGCAAAATTTTTCCCACATGCAAATAACATTTGTTTTCTTGTAAACATCCCTCTGTATTATTGACAATGAACAATTGACAACATTTAGCATTAAAATTTCACGAAGTTCTATTTTATTAGTGTATGGTATATAGTATGTCTGAACGGTTTCCGTTCACAGTCGGTCCATCCTCTACATCAATGTTGAGATATAATTGGGCCACTGTTTAAGTTAGTAGTGTTAGGTCAAAGGTTCAACAAGACGGTAAAATAACCAAAGATATCTAATTAAAGATATTGATAAGCCGTTTATGAATAACTAACCGAATCTCCAAATAAGTTTGTTTTTGTTTGATCTATGAAACACTTATAAATATAATCACAGAGCCATAGGATAGGTACATTCAATTCACACTCTACGAGACTCAAATATTCAACTGTGATAAAGAGTTAATTAAATTGCTCCTAACTTGAACGTTAGAGCACCTTTTGCAAGTACCTCCCCCTTGGTCAAAAGTACAACTGAGCAGAGCAAGGACAACCGAGCGGTCCAAACGATCCAAGCGTTCGGAGGCAAGGAGAGCACGTCAGAAAGGAGATTAAAGTGTTCAGAATCAGGAAGAACGTGTCGTAAAGGATAGTCGCTCGGTCCTGCATAAATTCCTACCAAAACATTTTGGCATCCACTGTGGGGCCAAGAGAAGCTGAAGAAACCCAATGGTGATCACGAGAAGCATGGAGGAGCAATAGATCACTAGAGATCTGATAGCACAATTGCAAGCACAAATGCAAGCACAGACCCAGGCTCAGCAGGAGATGCAGCGAAAACACGAAGAGGAGATTGCGATACTGAGAGCCGAACAGACTCGTCAAGAACAGTTCGAGCCGCACTCAGCGTCTTCGGCCCAACAAGGCCATAATGGCGAAAACAATAATGAAACTCGCCACAACCAAAATCAATCCCACCATATCAACCCGAACGGCTACACGAACGAAAACTTGAACGACAATCCGAACGGTAACACGAACGATAACCCAAACGAAAATCGGAACGGCTGAGAACCGACACCTCTGCAAACCGTAAGACCGATCAGTCTATTGCCATTCACAGTGGCAATCATGCAAGCTCCTATGCTGGAAAGAACTCCTCTCGTAGTGGATAAGTATGATGACTCAATAGATCCGGATGATCATATAAGGACATTTGTCAATGCAATGGCATTTTACACGAGTAGTGACCCAGTTATGTGCAAAGCCTTTTCATTATCACTTAAGGGAGAGGCAATGTTTTGCTACTGTGCAATCCCTTTTTGAGAGACAATATGCATCCAATCGAATACAAGAGCTAACACCGGCAAAACTAGTGAATACCAAGCAGGAGAAGGATGAATCTCTGAAAGTATTTATGAAAAGGTACAATGAAACCGTGTGGTGGATAAAAGATATAAACCAGACCTTCATCATCGACAATTTGCCTTCCTGCCTAAGGTCAGGATCCTTTGCTGAAAATTTATACGCACAACCTCCTAAAACTATAGACGATCTCCAAGAAAGGGTAGCTGAGTTTATTCGTATTGAAGATATAAGATGCTCGAGGAAAAAGCAACAACAAGAAGCTTTTGTGAACGATAACAAAAATGAAGGAAAACGATCGTTCAACAATAACGACAAAAATGGAGGTCCTCTTTAGAGGGATTCCATTCGGATACCCAAGTTTAATCAATATACAACCCTTAATGCACCAAGGGTTGAGGTTCTTGAGGAAGCTCTCAATGCTGAACTTCTCACACTCCGAGAGAAGGCAACTCCCAAGAACGCAAATGAGAGAAAAAGTTGCAATTTCCATCTGAATCGCGGCCATACTACGGAAGAGTGTCTAGTACTAAAAGATGAAATAGAAAGACTCGTTCGAGTGGGCCACCTCCAAAAATATGTAAAAAAGGAGAGCGACCGAACAAGAAGCCTCGAACGGTCATATCAGAGGGACGACCGAAGTCGGAGGCACTACCGTAGCCACAGTCGCAGTCATGAACATGACCGCTCGGTCTGTGGGCGTATCGCTACCATTTCTAGAGGTTTTGCTGGAGGGGGTATGTCGTCCTCGACCTACAAAAAGCACTGAAGGAATTTGAAAACAATTAACATGGTGGAGAGAAAGCCTTAATCCTGGGCACCTATTGCCTTTACTGATGCCGACTTTCATGCTCCTGACCCTAATCAGGATGATCCCATGATTATCATAGCCGAGATAGCTTAATAATCAACCAGGTCTTCGTTGACCAAGACATCTTGGTCAATATCATGTATTGGAAGACATTCCTGAAAATGGATTTGTCCGAAGATTTAATAGCCCCATTTAATGAGCAGATTATGGGTTTTTCAAGGGAAAGAGTTGATACTCATGGATATTTAGATTTGAGGACTCAGCTTGGAACGGGCGAAGAAGCGAAAGGGCTCAGAATAAGATTCTTATTAGTAGAAGCACATACTCTGTATAATGCCCTATTGGGACAACCCTATTTGAATGCCTTCGGAGATGTGGTCTCCACTCCGCATTTGACTATGAAGTTTCCATCGGACAGAGGAACTGTATGTACGGTGCGGGCGGATCAATAGACAGCTCAAAAATGCTATATCGCTAGCATAAAATTCACACCTTTCATTCCCCCTAAAAAGAATAGAGAAGTAGAAACAACGACAGGATAACCTCGACACCTTGCTAGAGGAGCTTATCAGCTAGAGTTACTTTAGTGGAACATTACTATCACGTTTTATTGCAATTTCTTAAGACATAGACTTTTGTTGTTTAAATTCTTTTGTTGGAATAGTGTCAAACAGTTTTTGTTTAATCAAGCGATCAAGAACTCGGTCATTCCGCCTCACAGGTACTCGGCCAGTCGACCTTATAAGCATTCGACCATTCGGCCTCGTAGGTATTCGGCCATCCGGCCTTACAGGTATTTGTCCATTCGACCTCACAGATGCTTGGCCATTCGGTCTCATAGGTGCTTGGCCATTCAACCTCATAGGTGCTTGGCCATTTGGCCTCACAGGTATTCGGCCTCACAGGAATTCGACCATTCGGCCTCATAGGTGCTCGGTCCCTTCGACCTCAACTACTCGGCCCTTCGGCCTCACAAGTATTTGGTCATTCTCATCTACTGGGAAGTTGATGGAAAACCATCAAGAAATCACATTGGACCCCTTACTAGAGCAATGGCTGGGAAGATTCAAGAAGAAGAAGGATCATCTAACATTTTACTTCTATGGAAGGTTACTTATAAAAATCTTTCTTCTCTTAACTAAAGCACTTATATTTTGTTTTGTAGGAATTAAAAAATCTTGGAGAATATGATTGAGCCATCCAAGAAAGAACCAAGCAAAGGAGCCAAAAAGCAAAGGAGGTGCTTACGGCATGCACCAGCATTTTCCACGTGAATGTTGGCTGATTTGGAAGGAAGCACACACCTTGCTGGATGAGCTGGAATGAAGCATGGTTTTTGCTTGATCAAAATCTGAATAATTTGAATTTTAGGAGGGAATTACAAACAGAATTTAGGCTCCTCTTCACCTATAAATAAGAGGGCCTTTTCTTTGTATTGGGTTACTTTTGAGCTTAGTAAATTGCTGCTGAAATTCACTGCCAGCCCTATTGCTCTTGAGTCACTAATTCTCTCTACTTTCTCTTCCCTTTCCTCTAGCTTCCTTCCATTGTAGGAAGGCCTTCTGAGCTGTGAGGTTCCCACACATACTTAGTCCACTCAAATACACCAACCATCAATCAATCTCACTCAATTGCCACTGCATTCACTCTGCTGTTTTTCATCCACTGCATCAATACTGTTTTTCATCCGCTGCATCTGCTTTGTCTGCAAGGCCAAGTCATTCAAGCATGGATAAGCTTCCATCAAGTGGTATCTAGAGCTCTGGTTGTCCACGCAAACCATAGCTAAGTGCCTTTCCATTCTGCTGTTTAATTTTAGTCCAGTCTGTTTCTGTTTCTGTTTCTGTTTCTGTTTCTGTTTTGCTGTTGTTTTTAATTCTGTATTGCTTTTCCAGTCATTCAATTTTAGTTTCCTTTGTGTGTTTATATTGTCCTTTCATTTTAATCGGTGAAACCTTCTTGTTTGGGTCATTTCCAGCTTTACATTTCAATTCTGTATTGTTTTAAGTCTTGTGCAATTTACTGTTGCAGTATTTTTTTTTGTCTCTGTTCAGTTTTCTTTTCTGCTGAATTATTTCGTTTTAATTGATTTGCAAGTGCTAAACAAGCTATATATATACCAAATAAGGCAATGAGGACTTGATCTAGCCTGGGTTATAGAAGCTGAAGCATCAAAATGCAATTCTGTTTTGTTTTCCATTGAGAATTCTGATACAGAATTCAAATCTGGTGCTAAAATTCTAAAACTGTTTCAGTGGTTTTCTTTTGATTCTGGAGCTTGGTACAACATTGTGTAATGTTGTTGAATGTGTCTTAAGGTATAGCAAACTAAAATGCAATATGCATAGTGTGGTTGCTCAAAATCCTTAACCATTCACCATTTCAGCTTGAACTTCTAGCTTTTCACCGTGCTAATATACTTGATTTGGTCTAATCTGAGTTTGGTCATGCTAAGCATATTAAATCTAGCTTAGATCTGTGTTTATACACTTCTTAGAGTCATTGCCTTTGCTGTCCAGTTTTTGATTCCATGAAAAGCTAAATTTGGTTGGTTCATTGATGGTTTTTGCTGCATAAATTGGCCATAGCAAGGGTGATTTTCGAATCCTGCTATTTCTGTGTGTTTGGACAGTTTGAACAAGTCTAAATGGATGATTAAAAGTTGCTAATACTGTTCATTTGGTCAAAATTGAAGTTATATGCAGATTGGATACTTAAACCATCAATTTTGAGTTAAAATTGGAAGTGGACCAGTGAATTTGAGTAGTAAGCATTAATTCAGCTGTTTAAGAGTTTAAACATGTTTAATATCATGAATAGAAGTTGTTTGAACATTCATCCAAGCTGCTGAAACACTGCTACTCATTTTAGGTTCCAAAACCACCATTTTAGTTCATTTTCCTAGTGCAGTCTCTGTTTTCCAGCCACTGTTTTGGTAATTTTAGTGTAAAATTCATTGCTGGATTGTGAAAAAGCTGGTTCAATGTTTAAAAATGAAAATACATGATCAAAAGAAGAAGTATCAAGTGTTAAAAAGCTGCTAGAACCAACCAATCCAGATTACAGGCCCTGAAAAAATCAAAAACAAAATCTGAAATTCATTGGGGCATTTTATCAAACACTTCTGAAAATTATCAAACAGTTTGCATTTGGAATAATTTCTGAGCTGTGCTTGTGTTTTTCTTGCTTTCTTCATCCATTCTAGTGCCTTTGATAAGTTCATCTTGTGTACCTACTTTCATTTGTGTGTTGTCCAATTGTTTGTGTCTATTTTTTGGCATCTAAAGTGTTCAATACAACAGCCTATACTGGTGCAGTGTGCAGAAATTTGGTGCAGATTTTTTTTAATCTGTTTGGTGTGATTTTGCTGAGTTTTGGAGTGTATGTGCAAACTGTTTGGGGCATCCAGTACCAGAATTCTTCTCCTACTTTGGTAGCCTCCTAGGAAGTGGTTTGAGCATTGAAAGCGGAGCAAGAAGGAAGACTCAACAACAGCCAAACACCACTGTCCAGTAGCTGAAAAATTCTGTTACAGCAGCATTTCAAATCTGGAAAAAGAGCAACTCACACCTTCATTTTGAGTAGCTCTCTGCAGCAGCAAGAAGACAAAGCTCACATTACTTCTAGGCCTCATTTCAAGTTTATTTACACCAAATATCACGGAATTTGCTGTTTGAAATTGTATTTTTTCTCTTTGCTGTTTTTTGAGCCAAGTGACTTGGAAAAATGCTCTTGAAGCAATTCCAAGTTCACAATTGAACATTGTAATAGTCCAATTTCGTTTTCTTAGTGTGGAAGTGTGTCAAGGGGCTCCAAGTGTCACTTGCACTTTCACTTAGGGCCGTCTAACATTTACATTCTTGCATCTTTATTGCTTTCTTTAAGTTCTTGCTTAATCTTTTTTGTTTGTTTTAAGTCTCCGTGGTATATAGGATTGCATAGCATTTAGTCAACCTTTCTTTGGTTTTAGGTTCATTTCATAACATTTGAAAAGAATTTGAAGAATTTCTACTTAGAAACTAAGGTAAAAGATAACTCTAAGGAAACTCTGGCTAAGGAAGAACTTGGTTTCTAAGCTTGTCCATTTGTGACTCACCTCTTCTTCCTGGGAGCTACTTAGAAACATCTTTTGTCTCTAGAATCTCTTTAGAAATTTTTCACCAAAAACAAAGAAAGCTTGTGAAAATCTTTTCACTAATTACTTGTCAAATATTTTGAAAACTTTGTGAAAACCTTTTTTTTCTTTGACAAGAATGAGTCAATCAAGTGTGCAAGGAAGTTTGAAACCCATTAGTGAAATGTCTTTAAGGGAAGAATTTGAGCAAAGATTTGAACAAAGGGATAAAGAGATTAGTGAGCTCAAAGATATGATTAGTCAACTTTTGATTAATCAAGATAAAAAAAAAGAGAGGTCTTCCCATAGGAGAAGAGAAGAATCATCATCTTCTCCAAGTGAAATTGAGCAAAATAGTAGTCATCACAATGATGACCATTACCAAATGCCTCCTAGAAGACAACATAGAGTTAGAGAGCATTACCCAAGAGAGCCTAAGATTGATCTTCCTTCCTTCCATGGAAAAGATGATGTAGAAGAATACCTAGAGTGGGAAATGAAAGTTGAGCAATTGTTTGAGTGCCACCAAATAGATGATGAAAGGAGAGTCACCATGGCTTCTCTAAGCTTTCAAGGTTATGCCTTAATTTGGTGGACAGCCTTAGTCAAGGACCATCGGCTAAGACACTTACCTCCCATTAGGTATTGGAATGAAATGAGAGCTGCATTGAGGAGGAGGCATGTACCAGCCTACTATGATAGGGAGATAATGGATAAACTCCATAAACTTCAACAAAGGAACATGAGTGTTGAGGAATATAGACAAAAAATGGAGTTACTCATGTTGAGAGCTGGGATAAGAGAAGAACCTAGGATAACAATAGCTAGGTTTCAAAGTGGACTCAACTATGACATAAGAGATAGGGTTGAGCTTATACCCTACAATGATCTCAATGAGTTAGTCCAACTTTGTGTGAGGGTTGAGCAACAACTAAAGAGGAAAAGTTCCACCAAGAAAGATTACCCTCATAGTTCTTACCATAAGAAAGAGTATAAGAGGGAGGGTAGTCAAACCAAGCCAAGATATGAAGACAGAGAGAGAGAGAGGAAAAGAAAAAGTCAAAGAACCTTCAAGAGATCATAAGAGTAAGGAGACTAAGTGCTTTAGATGTGGGGAAAAAGGGCACTATGCATCTGAGTGCCGCAATAAAAGGTCAACTTACATCCTTGAACATGAGAGTGAAAGTGAGGGTTCTTCATATAGTGAGTCTGAAACATCCATTTCTGAAGAAGAAGAAGCTTTACCTTGTGATGGTGACTTACTTATGGTAAGGAGACTCTTGGAAAGTAAACATGTAGAATTAGAACAGTCACAAAGAGAGAACCTATTCCACACAAGATGCAAAGTTTTAGAAAAGACATGTTCAATGATAGTGGATAGTGGCTCTTGTTGCAACTGTTGTAGTTCTAGAATGGTAGAGAAGCTTGGCTTAACCACTACTCCTCATCCTAAACCTTACAAACTTCAATGGATCAAAGAGGATGATGGAATAGTAGTTAAAGAACAAGTAAGTGTACCTATTTCCATTGGTAAATATGAAGATCAAATTGTTTGTGATATAGTACCAATGGAAGCTGGGCACATATTACTTGGAAGACCTTGGCAATATGATAAACAAGCTTTACATGATGGAGTCACCAACAAAATCACCATTCAACACAAGGGAAAGAAAATTATTTTGTGTCCTCTTACACCTTCACAAGTAAGAGAGGACCAAATAATTCTTAAGAAGAAGTTGGATGGAGAAAAGAAAAAAGAAAATAAGAAAGAAAGAAAGAATTTGGTAACCCATGCCTCAACCCATGAAGTTGTCCAACCTCAAACCTTGAATATTTCCAAAAATCTTTTTCTTGGACAACCTCATTTCCTTCTTTATTGCAAAGAGGCATTTGTTTCAATCACTCATGAACTTGGTTCTCTACCAAAGGGGTTGCAAAAACTTTTAAAGGAATTTGATGATATATTTCCCAAAGAGGTATGATGAATCATTATTTTCTTAATTACACTTAGTTTACTGTACTAGAATTAATCGGGGAATTGTGCTTAAATGTCCAATATTTTCCTATTTTTCTTAATTGTGCTTAAATCGATCAGAAATTCTTATTTTAATTAATTTGAATTATCTGAGTTAATTATTTGCATTAATAATTGCAGAGAAATTTTTGAAATAAAAATTGGGACATTTAGAAGAAATTATGCTACATTGATTTAATTTGTGTATTGATCAAAGGAAAATTGAGCACACTTGGCTTAGCATCATTATACCACTCACGGTCACACTTTTGTTTTTGGCTTCAAAAATATGATTGGATAAAATGTGAAAAGCACAATACCACACGGAACATTCATTCTTCATCAAACATCACATGCTTTGAATGGAATGTGAGCCGCGCCACCTATGACCATTGGAGAATTTCTCTTTGGTTTAAGAATGAAGTAAGGCCGTGAATGGAGGGACCACATATTGCAAGTAAGTTCACGGTTTTGCACAATTGGAAAAGCATATAAGCCTATGGAGAAGAGCACATTGATGAATTCTTAGGTGGCAACGTGAAATCACGGCTGCTGGAAGGAAATAGAATTTTTTTTGATTTATCAAATTGAAAGCTAAATTGATTGGAGTAGGTAGTGTGCACATGGTGATTCACGGACAGTAGGAGCACACTGTTTTCGGCCAACAAAATACCTTTTGGCATTGGTTCTTTATTTTTAATGTCATTTTCTTTTGAGAATGTTGAGAGGTGCTGATTGTTGAAGGGTCACGGGAATTAGTCTTGCTTTTAAAATTTGGAAGCATTGAAGGAGTAGGTGTGTGTCACGGCCGAAGGGAGCTCCCACATAGAGACAAATATGTCTCTCATTTCCAAAATGAAAAGGTGGTGTTGTGTGTGTATAAGAAGAAGACCAGCAGAGGGCTGGATAGTGGAGAGAAGGGCTGGAATTTTCAGTCCAGAAAAGAGCAAGAGGGCTGGACAGTAAAGGGGCTGGAACAGTGAAGAATAGCACACTACAAAGATGGAAGGATATGGTTGAGCAGTGTACGTTAGTATCAAATTTTATTTTCTTTGCTGTAATAAATTTGTGAACAAGTTAAATTCAATTCAAAGTTTGATTTCATTTACTGTTTCTGAATTTTCAATTCTGTTTTACTGTTTCTATTTTACTGCTGTAATTTAATTTCTGCTGTATTTTAATTTCTGTATTACATTTTTTATGCAATTTAATTTCTGCTGCTGGTTATCTTTTGCATGTTGATTAATTCTGTTCTCTGTATTTTACTGCATTAATTTTGAATTTGTTTTTACTATTTTTGAAATTTACTGTTTTTCTGTATTTCCTGTTTTCTGTATTTTTATTTTCTGTATTTTATTTTTACTGCTTTACTGATTTTGAAATTCTGTATTCACTGTTTTTACTGTTATTGTTTACTGCTGTAATTTCATATTTTTGTTTCTGATGTTTTACTGTTTTTACTATTTTCTGTATTTTCCATTTTCTGTATTTTATGTTTTTCTGTATTTTCGTTTTTACTTTTTTTTAGATTTATTTTCACTGTTTCATGTTACTGTATTTTCGTTTTTACTGTTTCTAAAATTTACTGTTTTACTCTTTCTACTGTATTCTGTATTTACTATGTACTGTATTTTCGTTTTTCTGTATTTTCGATTTCTGTATTTTAGTTTTCTGTTCCAGATTTATTTTTTACTATTTTACCTTACTGTATTTTCGTTTTTACTGTAGCAAAATCATTTTTTACTGTTTTAAATTTGTTTTACTGTTTTAATTTCGTTTTTACCATTTTAGTTTTAAATTTTACCTATTGTTTTTAATTATGCTTTTATTTTTGTGTTTAATGTTTAACGTTTTTTATACGTTTAATGTTCCCGCGTTTATTTTATTTTGATGTCTTTTACCATTGGGTTTTTACTGTACTGCATTTTACTTCACCGTATTTAATTTGGTGTTATTTAAATTCCAGTTCGTTTTAATTCCAATTTTAATTTATTTTCCGTAACCAAAAACCATTTACAAACCCCCCCCCCACTTCGTGATAAATCTAAGACTGAACCACCAAAATTGGTCCTTGAGAGACGACCTAGGAGTCACTTCCTAGTAACTATACTGCATTATTTTCGTGCAATCAACTTTTGTGAGCGGTGCGACCCGCTCAATCAAGGTACCAAGTGGATTACCACCTTTGAGGGGAATAGAACATCAAATAGATTTGGTGCCTGGAGCAAG
Source organism: Vigna nakashimae (assembly GCA_034642375.1). Taxonomy (NCBI): domain Eukaryota; kingdom Viridiplantae; phylum Streptophyta; class Magnoliopsida; order Fabales; family Fabaceae; genus Vigna; species Vigna nakashimae. The sequence goes on along the minus strand of CM067765.1, from coordinate 45,698,558 downwards.
CCTACCCAATAGGCCAGCCTATAGAACCAACCCTATGGAAACAAAAGAAATAGAGAAACAAGTTAATGAATTGTTGAACAAAGGGTGGATCCAAAAGAGTTTAAGTCCCTGTGCTGTGCCTGTGTTGTTGGTCCCTAAAAAGGATGGGTCTTGGAGAATGTGTACAGATTGTAGGGCCATCAACAACATAACTATCAAGTATAGGCATCCCATTCCTAGGCTAGATGACATGTTGGATGAATTACATGGAGCAAATCTCTTCACCAAAATTGATCTTAAAAGTGGATACCATCAAATAAGAATTCATGAAGGAGATGAATGGAAAACTGCTTTCAAGACCAAGTTTGGTTTGTATGAATGGTTAGTCATGCCCTTTGGCTTGACCAATGCTCCAAGTACATTCATGAGATTAATGAATCATGTGCTTAGGGAATGCATAGGCAGATTTGTAGTGGTCTACTTTGATGATATCTTAATCTATAGTCAAGGCCTTCAAGAACACCTTAACCATGTCAGAAAAGTCTTGCTTCTTCTTAGAGAACATCATCTCTTTGCCAACTTTGACAAATGTACTTTTTGTCAAGAAAGTGTGATTTTCCTTGGATTCAAAGTGGGAAAAGAAGGTGTACATGTTGATCCAGAGAAGATCAAGGCTATACAAGAATGGCCAACCCCTAAAATTGTAGGAGAGGTGAGAAGTTTTCATGGGCTAGCAAGTTTTTATAGGAGATTTGTGAAAGATTTCTCCACCATAGCTGCTCCTTTAAATGAGCTAGTCAAGAAAGATATGCCTTTTATTTGGGGTGATAAACAGGAGTTGTCTTTTGAGACTTTGAAACACAAGTTAACACATGCACCTATTCTAGTTTTGCCTGATTTTTCCAAAGCCTTTGAACTAGAATGTGATGCATCTGGGGTAGGAATAGGAGCTGTTTTAATACAAGGAGGACATCCCGTAGCTTACTTTAGTGAAAAACTTAGGGGGCCTACCTTAAACTATCCTACCTATGACAAAGAGTTGTATGCCCTCATTAGAGCTTTGAAAACTTGGGAGCATTACTTGGTAACTAGAGAATTCATCATACACACTGACCATGAATCTCTCAAGTACATTAAAGGGCAAGCAAAGCTAAACAAAAGACATGCAAAGTGGGTGGAATATCTTGAGCAATTTCCCTATGTCATCAAACACAAAAAGGGGAGTACTAATGTTGTTGCGGATGCTTTATCTAGAAGACATGCATTATTAGTAACCCTAGGATCCCAAATATTAGGATTTGATGACATAAAAGAGTTATATGAAAATGATGAAACATTTGCATCCACTTATTCATCATGTCTTAAGAAGCCTTTTGATGGATTCTATCTTTCTGAGGGGTATCTTTTTAATAAAGGAAAACTTTGTATACCCCAAGGATCCATTAGAAAACTTCTTATCAAAGAGAGTCATGGAGGAGGACTCATGGGCCATCATGGAGTTGATAAAACTCTAAACATTTTGAAAAGTAAATTTTATTGGCCACACATGAGAATAGATGTTCAAAGGCATTGTTCTAAATGTATAGCTTGTTTACAAGCTAAGTCCAAAATTATGCCTCATGGACTCTATACACCTCTTCCTATAGCTAATACCCCTTGGGAGGACATAAGCATGGACTTTGTCTTAGGATTGCCAAGAACTCAAAGGAGGTATGATTCTATATTTGTGGTAGTAGATCGTTTTAGTAAAATGGCTCATTTTATACCCTGCCACAAAGTAGATGATGCTAGCTATATCTCTAGACTCTTCTTTAAAGAAATAGTGAGATTGCATGGCTTACCCAAAACTATAGTGTCTGATAGAGATGTGAAGTTTCTAAGCCATTTTTGGAAAATTTTATGGGAAAAGCTTGAAACTAAACTTCTATTTTCTACTACATGTCACCCACAAACTGATGGGCAAACTGAAGTAGTAAATAGATCTTTATCTACATTATTAAGGGTAATATTAAGAGGAAATAACAAATCTTGGGATGAACATCTACCTCATATTGAATTTGCTTATAATAGAGTAGTCCACAAGACTACTAATCTTTCTCCTTTTGAGGTTGTTTATGGTTTTAACCCTATCACACCTCTTGATTTACTACCTCTTCCAGAATCATCTTCTTTTCTTCATAAAGAAGGTGCTTCTAAAGCGGAGTTTATCAAGAAGTTACATGAGAAAGTTAAAATCCAAATTGAAAAACAAACTCAAAAATATGCAGAATACAACAACAAAGGGAGAAAGAAAATAGTTTTTGAAAAAGGAGACCTAGTTTGGCTTCATTTGAGAAAGGAAAGATTTCCCTCTCAAAGGAAATCCAAACTTAGTCCAAGAGGAGATGGTCCATTCAAGGTGCTCAAAAAGATAAATGATAATGCATACATATTAGACCTTCCTGAAAGTTATGGTGTCAGTCCTACTTTTAACATCTGCGATTTAATTCCTTTCACAGGAAATGATCAACAGGATGAAGCAGATCTGAGGACAGATCTTTTTCAAGAGGGAGGGTCTGATGGAAAACCATCAAGAAATCACATTGGACCTCTTACTAGAGCAATGGCTAGGAAGATTCAAGAAGAAGAAGGATCATCTAACATTTTACTTCTATGGAAGGTTACTTATAAAACTCCTTCTTCTCTTAACTAAAGCACTTATATTTTGTTTTGTAGGAATTAATAAATCTTGGAGAATATGATTGAGCCATCCAAGAAAGAACCAAGCAAAGGAGCCAAAAAGCAAAGGAGGTGCTTACGGCATGCACCAGCATTTTCCACGTGAATGTTGGCTGATTTGGAAGGAAGCACACACCTTGCTGGATGAGCTGGAATGAAGCATGGTTTTTGCTTGATCAAAATCTGAATAATTTGAATTTTAGGAGGGAATTACAAACAGAATTTAGGCTCCTCTTCACCTATAAATAAGAGGGCCTTTTCTTTGTATTGGGTTACTTTTGAGCTTAGTAAATTGCTGTTGAAATTCACTGCCAGCCCTATTGCTCTTGAGTCACTAATTCTCTCTACTTTCTCTTCCCTTTCCTCTAGCTTCCTTCCATTGTAGGAAGGCCTTCTGAGCTGTGAGGTTCCCACACATACTTAGTCCACTCAAATACACCAACCATCAATCAATCTCACTCAATTGTCACTGCATTCACTCTGCTGTTTTTCATCCACTGCATCAATACTGTTTTTCATCCGCTGCATCTGCTTTGTCTGCAAGGCCAAGTCATTCAAGCATGGATAAGCTTCCATCAGAAGTTCTCTAGGAACTCCTGGGCCACGAACAGTCATTCTCGCCTACTAGGAAGTTCTTCAGGAACTCCTATGCCACAGACAGTCATTCTCGTCTTCTGGGAAGTTCTCTAGGAACTCTTGGGCCATGAACGATCATTCTCGTTTATTGGGAAGTTCTCTAGTAACTCCTAGGCCACAGATGATCCTTCTCGTCTATTGGGAAGTTCTCCAGGAACTTCTAGGCCACTGTTAAGACTCTGGCAAATGTACAGAATCGTATCAAGTAATATAAAATGGTAAGACCAGATATCGTATCCAAAGGACTAACGTCACTAAACAGTTGTATAATTGCTTAAGTAATTAAGACTTAAGAAGAAAAATTTTTAGGATTTTGAATGCAAATGCAATAAAAATAATCATGAATACAATTTGATCAATTGAAGCTAAACACAAAGATGAATGAATGATATTGAAAATATGAGATGAATATGTTATTGGGGTTTAGATTTCACCTAATCACTCTCATGCATATAAGAATTCATCTTCTTTATTAATGTCAATGTCACTTTCTAAATTACTTAAAACTTGATTCCTCGGCAAAGAAAGCCTATCCTTAATTATAGATCATAATGTCTTTCATCATCCCTAATAATTAATTCTTACGAATAGAAGCTTAAGACAACCAGAACTCATACCCCAATTCCTGAGCAATACTGCTTCTAGGAATAATTCTCCAGAACCTGAATTGTAAGATATCTTTTGGTACTCATGCAAATCATACATCATGCTAATGAATGAGTTAAACAAAGCAAGCATTGAGTGAAGAAGAACTACCCTAACAATTAATGAAAAAAGCATATATAATTAATAATCAATTCAAATACAAGAGAGTTTAGAGGTTACATCTTCCCTAATAACAAATATGATTAGTTCTCCATCATCATGAAGAAACTAAATGAACAATGGAATGAAAGAATGGAAGAGATAGAAAAACCCTAGAAAGAGAAAAGGAGAGTTGTCACCATCCCCAAATCTGCCCCCAAGAAAGAGAAGAGGAGAGTTGTCACATCCCAAATCTAGCCCCAAAGGGGTAAAAAGTGTGTTTTTGTGCTTAAGCCATCAAAAGATACAATCCCTAGGACGTCCAAGTCCTTAAATAGAACTAAAAAAATAACAGAAAATAGGTCCAAGCCCACTTCGCTGGAGCTCAGCACCCTAAGTGGGGCGCCCAAGCGTGGTGCAGGAAGAAAATTGGCGCTCAGGGGCCCTTAGGGGCGCTCAGCCCTGGCGGTAACATTCCAAAACTCACTTTTTTTTGTTGTTTTGCTTGTTTTTTTTTGGCTGATTCAACTTTATACAGCTCTATATATTGTTGGAGATTCTTCCAAGCACATTATTAGCTACAAAATAAAGGGAATTTAGTGATAAAATCATAAAGTAGAACCTCCACTCACTTATTCACAAAACTAAAGAAAAAACATGAGTTCAAGCAAGCTTCTAAGTCAAAAAGGGTGCATTTAGTATTGATAACAGTTGAAAAACTGTTATTTTCATGCTTAAAATTGATACTAAAAGCAACCTTTATACTTAGAAACTAGCTTGAAATCATGCTTTTATTCATATTTTCAGAAATAAGAGAGCTGGACAGGTTTATCCTTGATTTCAGTGTTTTTGTGCAGGTTTTAAGGTGAATTTAGTGAAAGAAGTGAAGAAGGAGAGAGATGAAATCAGAAAAGACACCAAAAAGTGCAAAAAGAGAAGCCGCAACTGCCGCTCAGCGGCAGTTTACCGCTAAGCGGCACTCAGGAGTTCACGGGAGATCCGCTGAGGGGCAAAATGGCCGCTGAGGGGAAGAAACCAACTCACGCACTCACCGCTGAGCGGCACTTTACCGCTAAGCGGAACACTTATGGGCTTGGGCCTAAATTTTCTGTAATTTTAGAATAGTATATAAGCTTTAGCACGTCCTAGGGTTTGTATCTTTGGCAGAAACGAAGCAAACACTCTCTCTTCCACTCCTTTGAAGGAGGATCTTGGATGCTCAGGCTACCTCTTCACCTTTCTAGGGTTTTATCTTTCATTCTTCCATTATTATTCATCTAGTTTCACCATGAATATGGTGAACTAAACCTTCTATTGTTGTTGGGGAATCAATGTAGTCTTGTGAAACTCTCATATATGGAATTTGTGTTTATATCTTATATTTAAGACCTATGCTTTCTTTCATCATTAGTTAGGGTTTTTCCTCTTTGCTCAATGCTTGCTTTATTTAACTCATTCAATGCATGATTATTGATATTGTCGATACGGGAACGTACGGGGAAGTCTAGATCCGGGGAATTACTCCCAATAGTATATTGGTTGTCGTTAAGCTCCTGCACTAAAAGAACTAATTATTAGGAATGCTAGGAATCGTATGAACTCGTAATTAGGGATAGGCCTTCTTGCAAGGTACTTTAGAGAGTGGCATTAACAATGATGAAAAGAATGTTGAATTCCTAAAATATATGAGAGTGGATAAGATGAAATTGATAAACCCCAACAACATACTCATCCATATATTCCATTGAAAGTGTTTGTATTTTGTTTTAGCCATTGATCAAAACTCATGCATACATGTTTATTTTCTGTTTTGCATATTAAATTCCACTTATTTCGTTCTTAAGTCTTAGCTAATCAACGAATCACATAACTAAACTAGGCCGTGAGTCCTTTGGGAGAACGATACTTGGTCTTACCGAGTTTATTACTTGAAACGATTCGGTCACACTTGCCGATTGTTCAACAAGTTTGTGGCGCCGTATTTCGGTGTTCATAAATTTGCCATCAAGTATCAAAATTATATCACAGATAACACTATTTTCAACCGTTATCAGCCATGGACAGTCATCCTCATCTATTGGGAAGTTCTCCAAGAACTCCTGGGCCACATACGGTCATTCTCGTCTACTAGGAAGTTCTCCAGGAACTCTTGGGCCACGGACGATGATGGTAACCCCTTTAGGGTCTACCCATCCAAAGAAGTATCAACTAACACTAAGACTAAAGAAAGGGAAGTAGAATAAAGATTACTAAAGCTATTTCCTTATCTAAGTCTTAGATAGATTCTCTTTAACTAAATTCCATTTACATTGTTTTGTAGGACATTAATAAGGTTGGAAGGTGCCTAGGAAAGTTGCCAAGCAAAGAGGCCAAGAAGAAAGTATTGTGCAACCAACCATGTAGCACCTTTGAAAGAGTAAATTCAACATTTTCCATGTCCATTATGCAGCCACCAAGATTGTCCATGTGAAACATGCAACCAGCCACATTTTACATGTTTCTCACGTGGAACACAAGCCAAACCATCAAGCTTCTTCACATGAGCACATTTTCCATGTGCAACACACGGCCAACAACATTCTGCACATTTTCATTTAGCTTATGCACATTGTAAATATGCAGAATACATTCCACATTCTCAAGCTTCTCTTCCTATAAAAGAGAGCTTAATTCATTGTAAAAGTTAACTTGAATTGAATAAAGAAATGCTGTTGAATTGGTTCCAGCCACTTCTTCTTCAAGTTCATTGACTTGTGCCTTCTTAGCACACTTATCTCTAGCTTCCTTCCCTCTTGGAAGGCTGTCTGAGCTAGAAACACTGCACACACACCTCCAAAACCGCACCAAACCTTCCATCGAACACCTAGTGTGCACCTCTGCTTGCCATTCATCCAACCATTCCGCTGCGTCCTTCTGTCCAAGGAGCTGCTCCATTCTTGAAGCTTGGAGTTTCTTCCATCATTTGGTATCAAGAGCCAGCACGTCCACGCTTGTCTTCAAGAGATAAGCCTCTCTTTTGTTCAATTTTCGTTTCTGTCATGTGCTGTCAAACTCTGTCACTGTTTTAGAAATTTTTTTTATTCTGTTTTGGTTTAATTCGTGTCTGTGAGTGCTGTAATCATGCATTTGCTATTCCTTAGTGTTTGTTTTCCATTTTAATCGGTGCAACTTCTTTAATTTTCGTTTGAATCCAGCTTAATCATCATTCCTAGTTTTGTCCAGTTTTGTGCAAGTGTTTGCTGTTTTTCACTGTCAAATGTTTGATTCTGTTCAGCCTTTAATTTTTTTCGTTTTAAATGAGTTCAATGCATTGATAGCTATACATGGATCATATAAAGCAATGAGACATTGTCTAGCTTTGATCACATGAGCTAAATCATTGACAACAAGTTGATTCTGTTTTACAAATTCTGCATAACTTTCCAACTCTGGTGCACTAGTTTGAATCTGTTACAGTGCAAATTTCTTGCTTCTTAAGCCTTGTGCAAGTCTCTTTGGTGTTGTTAAGCATTGCTAGAGGTGTAGCAACTCATATTAATCACTGTATTGCAAAAAGTATGGGTGAGTCGTTCAAAATGTTGCAACAAAGTGTTGTTACTGTTTCATCCAAGTTATGCACCGTGCTTCATTTCCTTGCTGTGTTTTAGGTCACCTAATCTCTGCTAGCTCATATTCTAAAGCTAGATCTAGTCAATTAGGACTTTCATAATCTTTGTTTGTGCTTTCCAGCTTTGATTCCACTTAGTTTTCAAATCTGATGCAGTTTTGGTCCAATTTTCTTGCATTTTAGCAACTGCTACTGTCATACGAATCTACTGGCTATTTCTATGCATTCTGAACAATTGAGCAAGTGTATTTTGTCATTTGACACTTGTGTGCACTGGTCAAATGGTCATTAAGATGCCTATATGCAGAATTCACCTTTAAACCACCAAATTTTGCTGCATTTTTGGCTACAGCTGATGTAATTTGATGAATAGGATTGTTTCAATGCATTCTTACCATTTGTGCAAGTTTATTTTACCATTTTAAACTTGTGTGCATTGTTCATTTGGTCCTTTTCCAGACAATATACAAAATCACTTCTTAAACCATTGAATTTGCTTATTTTTGAAAATGGACCAGTGATATTCGGGTGTGGTCCCTTTCCTTGCTGTTTGACAGTTTGCACACCTTCAATTTAAGCATATAAAGTTGTTTGAACCATTAGTTCTGCCATAAAACCATTGCAACTCATTTTTGCATCTCAAAGCACCATTTTCACATCACTTTTCTGGTGCAGTATGCAAATTATGTGCTGTTTGATTTTGTCCAACCTTTAAATCTTCATTATTGGATTGGCAAAAGCTGGGTTTAAGTTTCCAAATACATTTATATGCTTATGCAAGTGTATAGCAATCATAAAAAGCAATCTAAACCCTGCAATCCAGATGTGAAAGGTCAAGAACCAGAAAATACAAAATCTACTGTTCTTTGTGGCATTTCATCAAACAGTTTTGAATTTTATCAAACAGTTTCGAAGCACACAAGTTCATTACTGTTTTGAGTCTTTTCTTGCTTGTTTAATCTGTTCTAGTGCCTCTCCTAGGTTCCTTTAGTGTCCCTCCTGTGTTTCAAAGCTTAAGTTCACTTGGATTCAACTTGTTTGGCTTCTAATTTGTGCCCAAAATCTGTTCTGCGAAAATACATTTCTGGTGCAGCAGTTGGTTTTTGTTGACTGTTTGATGTTTGTTTTGGGTGCTGTGACGAATTGGTGCAGCTGGTTTTACCTCAGATTCCTTGCTCCAAGGGGGTAGCATCTTAGGAAGTGGATGAGGTGTTAAAAAGGCCACAAGCTTGGACTTCAAGTGCACTTCTTTCTTGCTGTTCCAGCACCAATTTCAGCAGCACTTTCAACAACCATACCACCTTTTTGCTCATGATTTTGGACCAGCACTTTGTGAAACAGCAGCCACAATTGGCTTTGCTACTTTTGTAAACATTTTATTTGTAATTTTGGCTTGGTATCACGGAACCTTTGTAGTGTCATTCAATTTTATTTCTCATTTGCAACTTAAAGTGACTCGGAAAAATGCTTTTCAAGCAATTCCAAGAGCACCATTGAACATTGTAATAGTTTAGTTTCCACTTCTTAGTGTGAAAGTGTGTCAAGTGGCTCCAAGTGTCATTTGCACTTTCACTTAGGGCCGTGTCTCATTCATTTTCATTAGCTTTACTTTACTTTGATTATTGATTTTTATGTTTTAAGTCTCCGTGGTACTTAGGAGCGCGTTTCATATAGATAAACCTTCATTTGGTTTCTAGGTGCATTTCATCTTGCATTTAAAAAGCTTTTGAAAGATTTCTACCTAGAAACTAAGGTAAGAAACAACCAAAGACACTCTGGCTAGGAAGGACAAGGTTCTTAAGCTTGTCCATTGAGACTCACCTCTCCTTCCTGGGAGCTATTTGGTTAATTTTACCTCTAGAACCTTTCTAGAAATCCTTCACAAAAATTTAAAGAGTTTTGATGTCTTGTTATGATTCCTATAGGTCTTCTTCTTCATATAGGTCCTCTCGGTCTTCTAGTTTTGATCAATCCATTACTTTCAAAGAAATTAAAAGAAAACTTGATGAAGCTAGAAGAAGGACTTGTTCCTATCATGAATTTGATCGGATGGAGGATGAATTGTATAAACAAGCTAGGGCAAAAATTCCATACTTTGGTGTGGATATTGGTGATTTAATATACCTAGCTTGGGAAAAGGACATTAATGACATACATCCATTTATTGCTAGAAAAAGTAAACCTGAATCCTATTTTCATTCTAGCAATAGTGAATCTTATGTCCTTAGTCTCTACACATCTAGATTTGAAAAGCATGCAAGAGAGTGGTGGGATGAGAGACAATATCATGTTAGGATAGGTAGAAAATCTCCCATTCATAATTGGTCTGAATTAAAATCTTGCATGAGAAAAGAGTTTGTGCCTTCAACTATTAAGAGAAACCTACAATTGCTGAAAGCTTACATTCAAGATGGAAAAACATTTCTTGAAAGCTTAAATGACAATGGTTTCCTTATTAGAGAACTAGAATTTAAGATTAATCTTAAGGAGCTGCAAGCTAAGCAAATAGAATTAAAGTTAAAAAGAGATGTTGAGAGACAAGAAAGAGAGAGAGAAGAAGCAGAGAGAAGAAATAGAGAGAGAAAAGAAGAAGAGAGAAAGGAAGAAGAGAGACAGGAAAGAGAGAAAAAGAAGAAGAGAGAAGGAAAGAGGAAAAGAAAAGAGAAGAAGAAAAGAAGAAAGCAGAGGAAAATATAGAGAAGGAGGTCTTGCTAATAATGACAACTCCTACTCTTACCATCACCATGGAACCTAAAAGGGAAGGGTTCTCATTCTTTACTTCTTTTACATTTATTAAGCACTCTTCCATTATTCATTTTTCTTTTAACTCAATTGCCATCCCATATTCTGTGCAATCCTTTTCAAAATGTGGCAATTCAAAACTTGAGTTAATGTTACCCTTGTGTAAACAAGTAACCCAAGATAAAAATCCAATAAGTTGGAAATATGGCATTCCCCATTTTTCCAAGACTTATTTTCAGAAATACAAGACTTTTCTTTTGTCTTCATATCTTTGTTTTCATCTTCTTCATCATACTCATTTTTGCTATCTTTTGTAGATATATTTTTGATCCAGGAGGACATCACAAACCAAAGTTGTGCTTCTTTCTTTCTTCCCGATTTGAGGACAAATCGTTTTTCAAGGGGGAGGGAATGATGGTAACCCCTTTAGGGTCTACCCATCCAAAGAAGTATCAACTAACACTAAGACTAAAGAAAGGGAAGTAGAATAAAAATTACTAAAGCTATTTCCTTATCTAAGTCTTAGATAGATTCTCTTTAACTAAATTCCATTTACATTGTTTTGTAGGACATTAATAAGGTTGGAAGGTGCCTAGGAAAGTTGCCAAGCAAAGAGGCCAAGAAGAAAGTATTGTGCAACCAACCATGTAGCACCTTTGAAAGAGTAAATTCAACATTTTCCATGTCCATTATGCAGCCACCAAGATTGTCCATGTGAAACATGCAACCAGCCACATTTTACATGTTTCTCACGTGGAACACAAGCCAAACCATCAAGCTTCTTCACATGAGCACATTTTCCATGTGCAACACACGGCCAACAACATTCTGCACATTTTCATTTAGCTTATGCACATTGTAAATATGCAGAATACATTCCACATTCTCAAGCTTCTCTTCCTATAAAAGAGAGCTTAATTCATTGTAAAAGTTAACTTGAATTGAATAAAGAAATGCTGTTGAATTGGTTCCAGCCACTTCTTCTTCAAGTTCATTGACTTGTGCCTTCTTAGCACACTTATCTCTAGCTTCCTTCCCTCTTGGAAGGCTGTCTGAGCTAGAAACACTGCACACACACCTCCAACACCGCACCAAACCTTCCATCGAACACCTGGTGTGCACCTCTGCTTGCCATTCATCCAACCATTCCGCTGCGTCCTTCTATCCAAGGAGCTGCTCCATTCTTGAAGCTTGGAGTTGCTTCCATCAGACGGTCATCCTCATCCAGAATTTTCAATTGAATAGTCTCGTTATCGGCCCGTCCGACCTTATAAAATGTGTTAGTTTAATCATCTACATTCTTTTTTGACAGTTCATATTACATGATACTATCAGTCACTAATCCATACGGGAAAAAGTTCTAAAAAGAACTCCCATCAGCTACCGCTGGGCCTACAAAAAAGTTCCAAGCAGAACTTCTAATGCCTCCGCTCAACACAGGAAAAGGTTCCAAGAGAAATCATATTACTCACTGCCCGATCAGGATCTTAGCGTCTACTGCTCCACATGAGAACAAGTTCTCGAAAGAATTTCCATATCCTAGAGTCTGTTGTTTAGTCCCGAGATGACCAGCGCCTTAAAACACACGGAAAGCAGCCTCCCCAATACAATGAGAACGGTCTCTCCCAAGCTCATATAAGTCCTATACTTAACCTTGGCTAAAGCCGAATGGTTAACTCAGACATAGGCCTATGTATGGTATATAGTATGGACCGAACGATTAACACTCAACACCGTTTGGTCCATCCACTAAGGGTCGTTCGATCCATCCGCTATATCAATAATGGGGCATAATTGGGCCAGCGTTTAAGCTACTATTGTTTAAATCGTTATTGGGCCAAAAGTCCAACAAATGGTTTAAATAACCAAAGATCTGATTAGAGATATTGAGAAAGTCATTTATGAGTAACTAACCGAATCTCCAGGTAAATTTATTTTTATCCGGCCTGTCAAACACTTATAAATACAATGACAGGGCCAAAGGCTAGGTATGTTCTACTCACACTCTATTAGATTCAAATACTCAACAGTGATAAACAATTCACTGAACATTCAATTGTGAGCAGAAGCTCTTTCAACACACGCCTAACTTGAGCGTTGGAGTGCCTTTTGTGGATACCTCCCCCTCCAATCAAGAGTACAACCGATTGGAGCCGGCGATGACCGAGCGGAGCAGTCGACAAGCGAGCGATCCATATTGCAAGCAAGCAGTTCTAACAATCAAGGCGAGTGGTCCAGACGATCCAAGCGTTTGGAAGCAAGGAGGACACGTCGGAAAGGTTAGTCTCTCGTAGAGTGTGAATTGAACTTACCTGACCTTTGACCTTGTCATTGTATTTATAAGTGTTTCGTAACCAAATAAAAACAAACTACATTGGAGATTCCGTTAGTTACACATAAACAGTTTATCAATATCTTTAATCAGATATCTTTAGTTATTTTACTGTGTTGCTGAACCTTCGACCCAACAATAATAACTTAAACGCTGACCCAATTATATTCAACATTGATATAGAGGATCGACCGAGCGGCCCTGAACGCGGTCCATACTATATACCATACGATTAGAATCAACGTATATTCTATTGAGTCATTTACTATGAAGTATAGACTATCAAACAAATTCAATTTGCCATTTAAGTTACATCATGTTTTCAATATCCTTTACAATAATATCTTCTAATAATATATTAGATATGACTAAATCACTGTAACGTATATTTATCGTTATGATTAAAACTATAAATAGTTTTAAAAGATCATATTACATTATTAAGATTAAATTATCGATAATAATAGATAGTCTCCTATGTTACTTGTCATTTATAGTTTAATAAAGTCAGTTACAATGAAAAAAATGCTAGGAAGATATATCCGTAAAATAAATAAATTAAAATTAACATATATTTAAGTGACATTTTTATATTTTCTTCAAATTGATGGTTACTATTTTTCGTTTGAAATTTAATATTATGTTGCCTAAGGAATCCAATATTCATGGTGCTAACATAATTTCAAAATAGTTTTAAAAAGAAAAAATTATTTAGCATTTGAATTTTAAGGCTATTTTAAAAAATTATACTACTTGTTTGGGTTTTTGTTATAGGGAGTATTCATTATATTTAAATAAAATATCTAAACCCTCAAAAGTTGAAAACTTTTATAACAAACAAAATAATTGAGAAGGATTTGAACTGACACCAGTATAATAAAAGGAAATGGCACCGGTTGCTTTTTCTTATAGGCCCCGGTTCTACAACCGAGGCGTATACGAACGAGATAAAAAATAATAGGTTTTATGCCTCGGTTGCTGGTCGAGTCAAAAAGAATAGGATTATGCCTCGGTTCCCAGGAAACCGAGGCGGTAACGTATTATTTTTTTTTTCAGCCATCCACAACCGTTCTCAACCGTTCTCAGCCGTCCTCAGCCGTCCTCAGCCGTCCAGCCATTTGGGATTCAAAGCAAAAACAACAACAGTTCAGAAATGCATTCACAGCAAAAACAACAGAAATGCACAACACAGAGGCTTCATAGCACAGTATACATCATCAACAAATCAGAAGTTTCGCGGTGGCCGTCGGGACTGAAGATCGCGTGCCCCAGATCGTGTCGGTACCGGAGGCGGAGGCGACCCAGTCGCCGTTGAGAGAGAAACGCGCGATGGTGCCGGGCCGGAGGCGACCCACTCGCGATCTGGGCTTCGCGATTTGGGGCTTCGCGATCTGGAGCACTGTCGGAGGCAGAGAGGTCGCGATCTGGAGGAACCTGCGACGCAGAGGTCGCGATCTGGAGCACTGTCGGAGGCAGACGCAGCGGTGACGGTGGCGCGGTGGAGGAACCCTATTTCCGGCAGAGGCAGAGGCAGAGTCGCGATCTGGAGGAACCCGCGACGCAGAGGTCGCGATCTGGAGCACTGTCGAAGGCAGACGCAGCGGTGAGGGTGGCGCGGTGGAGGAACCCTATTTCCGGCAGAGGCAGAGGCAGAGGTCGCGATCTGGAGGAACCCGCGACGCAGAGGTCGCGATCTGGAGCGGTGGATGAAACCCGCGACGCAGAGGCAGCCGTGGAAGAGGTGGAGGAACCCGCGACGCAGAGGAAGAATGAAGAGCAGGAGGAAGGAGAAGCTGAGGAAGGAGAAGCCGTGGAGGAAGGAGAAGCTGAGGAAGGAGAAGTCGTGGAATGTTGATTTACGCTAAGTGCAGAGTGGCAGGGAAAATAAGCTATTGCTTTGGCACCGGTTAAATGGCCAACCCGAGGTATAAAGCCCTCGAAACCATTTACGATTTCGGTTCCTAGTGAACCGATGTCCTTAAGTCTGACGTGGCAGTGATATAGGCCTCGGGTTTCAAATTAACCGGTGCAATATCATTATTCTACTGCGGGTCTTAACTTAACCGAGGTATATATATTAGCTTTATTTACGATTCTGCCACCGCGCTTTTATATGCTTCGGTTTTACTTAAACCGAAGCGTATATAGCGATTTTAAATCCTCTTTTTGTACTAGTGTGAAGATCAAAATCGAAGAAGATGACAATGAATATTTGAAAACAAACATTGATAATTATCAATGCCTTTTTTTAATAATCAGAAGTTCCATCACCAATTTAATATGTTTTAAATTTATTACATCAACATATATTAAATTTAATATGTTTTAAATTTATTACATCAATATATATTAAATTTGTTGTGAAATTTATCTATGAATTCCAAAACCAATCTAATATATCTATTTTAGACGAGTGACAATTTTGATATATATTTGCTTTAATAAAATGAATTGTATTTTGTAGAAATGACTTAGGTCAAATTTTTTTATAGTAAAGTTGTGCTTATAAATATAATTTTAGTATTTAAATTTATTATGCATTTAATTTGATGATTTAAAAATTGTATTTCAATTTTAAAGTATTTTTATGTTGTTGACTAATTATTTTACTTTGACCCCTTCTTTAAAACTTGTTTCACCTTTAATTTAAACAATACAATAGTTACATGTAATTCTTAAATTATCAAAATTTAAATATAAAATAAATAAATAAATCTCAAAGTCATATTTGTAAGTACATTTTTAATATAAATAAAATGACCTAAAATGTACTTATAAAAAGAATTTTATTTCAATTAATTAAAATAATATGCAAGTGCTACTTTTAGGCGCATTAATAATAATAATAATAATAATAATAATAATAATAATAATAATAAAACATAAATCATAAATTTAAGATTTCAAATTTGTTAAGATGTACTTCCTTGATTTCTAATGAAAAATATTCATTTCCTTAATTTAGAAAGTAAATCATACATTCATATACATTTCTAATTAAAAATATTCATTTTCTTAATTAGAAAGTAAATCACACCTTTATGACACATTTGACAGTTATGTTAGTTCTTTAGTCCTTAGTCCAATGTTTCACAGTATGTAAATTACTTTTCAAAAGTAAATTAGTTTTAAGACAGGTTTAATCAGTTCCATAGACATATTTAAACAATATCTTACCGTAAAAATTAAATTTATAAAAATATAAAACATGAGTTAATTTTACAAACCTAAAAAACCCTAATCTATACTTGTGACTGAATCTATCAGCTGTTGTAAAACTCTCCTTTCCATACCGATAATTTTTGTAGTGTTTTCAAATTACTATTCACTTAAAATGCTGCACTGAAAAATAATAGGTAGCCAACAATATCTGTATGTGGATGTAATTGTACTAGTAACTTCTCATGGCTGTTTGAATAGAGCAACAAATGGCACTTTCTCGTGACCATCATAACACTACTGAACCTGACACCAAGTCTGAGTAACTTGATCACAACATCATAACTTGCTAGAACCAAACAGTGATTAATTAACATTGACCAATAACTTTTACAAATGACATCTTTGTATGGATTTAGCTTTTGTTGTTTTACACATAATATAAATAAATGAAAATTAGCAAGGTTACCACCATGGACAAATACGAACAAAAATAGAGTAATTTTAAATCTTGACTTACCTTAATGTACTAGTCGTTTTGTGCAGTCAACACGGAGGTTTGGAGCAAGAAGCTTAAAAAAATAATAAAAAACACATAAACACAAAAGTGTATAGTTAATTATACTGCTAAAATTGCATTGAGTAACATATGTATGCTACAGTTGAAGAAACAAAAACATAGTTTAACCAGAAAATAACAAATCTCATTCAGCCCATGTTCTGCACCTGGATTCAAAATACAGAAAAGACAACTTGTCTGTATCTGATTGTATAAGTACACAATCTACCCCTCATTTGTCTTTCCATGATCTACAAAAATTTTATACACATTCACTTTCATATACGACATAGACTATTTTTAATCTCTGCCAACATCATGTATAATTACAAGAAAAGTAACAGGATAATTTAATCTGTTGTTCTCCTGCACACCCCCATATGGTCAATTAAAAGCAGCAAAGAAAGCTGGTGAGAATCTTCAGCCTCGTGTCTTACTATGTTGTCATAATATAAATACATACAAATATATATTATATTTCATCCACTTGTAAATGAATGCAACGCGTCATATAACTTAACTTGAGCCTATGACTTAGAAGTACAAGGGGGATGAGTGAAGAATCCACTTTGCATGCCTTTATTAACATCTTTAGGGCTGGAAAGTGGTGGAATAATAGCATCATATTGAATTTATGACAAGTGATGATGGTGATTCAATTTTGAAAAATTCTGTCATCCTTAGTGTTTAATCTTTACATAAAAGGTAATTAATTAATAAGGAAACTTTCTCAACTTAGTGTAAAAGCCCTGCTATTGGTACTTATACACATTTGGAAAACAAATTTTGTACCATCCAATATTAGTGTAGAAAGGACTTTAGACGTCTGTTCTTTTGGCTTTTTAATGTCCGATCTGTACTCGATGTCTTTGTGGGTGACGTTAGTCAGACGTCTGTTATGTTAGGCTGGACGTCTATATAGACATCCGGCCTAACACAACAGACGTCTATATAAACGTCCGACCCCTCCAGAACCAACGTCTAAGAGGCTGAACGCTATTAACTCTTCAACTACCCTGTCAGCAACTTAGACGTCTATTCTGGAGGGGGACCGGACGTCTATAAGACGTCCGTTCTGGAGGGTGTCGGACGTCTATAATATTATAGACGTCGGGGCCCTGCAAGCACGAACGTCTACAGTCCCACTTATTTATGGATATGTCATCGATCAATTATTTACGTTGGGGTTTTTGTGGACAGACGTCTATTGGGTGACGTTAAAGGCCAATTCTGCACTAGTGCAAACATGTTTCAGTTCAATTTTTGTATTATTGTTTTGTTTTAGTGGGGATGAATACATTTTGAAAATAAAACATGTAAACAGAATGTAAAAATTTATCTTTATAAAAAGAGACATCATAATAATAATAATAATAAGGGTTAAATATCTTTTTGGTCCCTTAACTTTCAGCAAAAATTGGAATTAGTCCCTCTTCAAAACTTTGGACTAATTTAGTCCCCAAACTTTAGAAATGTGTGAATTTAGTCCTTTTAACCAAATTTTGTTAACTTTATTTGATGTTTCAAACGCATTTCTCAGTGAACATTGAAGCAAAAATGTGTCAAACGGTGTAAACAACTCAAATGCTATCATGAAACACACTTGAAAAACATCAAATAAACCTAACAAAATTTAGTTAAAAGGACTAAATTCACACATTTATAAAGTTTGGGGACTAAATTAGGTCAATGTTTTGAAGAGGGACTAATTCCAATTTTTGCTAAAAGTTAAGGGACCAAAAACATATTTAATCCTAATAATAATAATAATTTCAATGTAAGTATTGGGTAGAGAAAATATTTGATGTATGTTGAGATGTAACAATATAAAATATCTATGATAGAATAATAGTATAAAAAAATATCTTAGCATAAGATTTTTCTAGTGGAAAATTGTGATAGTAAATGAACAATTATTCTATATTGATTTGTTATTACAATCTGTTCTTATCATTTATAATGTATATTATGATAAACTTATTGTATTGGAATGCATATTCTAAAACCTATGTATTTGTATTTATGGTCGAAGATGCGTGTGTGCAGGGTAAGGATACAACTTGACATGCCTATTTAACAACACCCATTAACCAATATATAGTTTAATATCAGTCCCCAAAAGTGTCCCCTGAAAATTATCTTGAAAGCATATCACAATTGTAGTTTTGTTTATGTAAAACAATGCATGTGTCATCTCCCCTTAAAGGTTAAAATTTATTTATTTTCTTTTAATATTACTACGTTATTGGTTAATAACTATTTAAAATTTAATTATGGAAATAAAATTAATATAAATTTATGTCTTATTATATCATAATATATAAATATGTATGTGGTGATAGTGAGAACTTAGAAAAATAATATTAGAGTTGGTAGGTGATGGAATAGTGCCTGAGAAACTTTTTTCCATTGTTCTCTTGAATTTTTTTACATTTTATTGTACATGCATTTTAGCTTTCATGGAGTATGGGTACTATAAATATCCATCTTCATCATTGTATTTTTTCAATTTTGAGTATAATGAGAATTGAATTTCTGAAATCAGAATTAATTCTCTCTTGAAAGTCAGGCTAGAGAGTCCAAGGGACCTCCTCTAGCCACCTTCTAAGCACACACCCTCATTCTTTCATTTCTCCATCTCCATTTGTGCTTTCTCTCTCATCATCCACGCTAATACATCCCCTCATTACCACATCTTCAGCCACGTCTTCCTCTTGTGCGCTCACATCAGTGCTCCAAGTGGCCTATCCTTTTCAGCCACGCGTCAAAGGCCAATGCCACATCATTTCTCTCTCTCGAAAATTTGAGAGAATGTCTTCATTTTCACTCTCATGTCGACTTCCTCGAGTTCATTCTCTCGAGAGCTTCTTCCTCTCCAACCATAAGTTTTCCATTTTTCTTCATTTTCACCGATTGAAAGCCATTTTCTATCGATTAAACATCTTTCCATCCTTCGTCCTTCATTTTCAATCGATTAAATCGTTCAATCTTCATCCTCTGCTAGGATTTTGTGTTCATCTTGCGCTGTCCTTCTTTTTGACCGATTAAACTCTGTTTCTCACTGATTAATTGGTTAAGTTAATGTTTCCTCACATTTCTAGGGTTCTTTCACTGCTCATTTTCGCTTCCTTTGGTTCAGATTCGAGTTTGTCCTCCTCTTAGGGTTTTTCACCGAGCAAACCCTGAATCCTAGCGTGTTCCTACCTTTTCTTTTTTGTTTCATGTTCGATCTCGACTCTCTCTTTTGTTCCGCTGCATTTTTCTCTCGGAGGAAGCTTCGAGGAGCTCGCGACACGTGCAATCAGTCTTTTCCTCCAGGCATCTTCCATCAAGTGGTATCAGAGCTAGGATAATGAAACCAAGTACTTTATTTTAAAATAATTATATAATATAAATAGAATTTTCTAAAATCATTTCATTATTTAAAACACTTTCTATCTCTCTAAAATCCTTTCTCTTTTCTTTCTCTCACATTTCTCTAAGATTTATCATCCCTTGATCATGATCAGGAATTTCTTAGGAGATCATAGCTAAGTTATCTTCACTTCTATCTGATCAGTTATCCGTTTAGAGCAAGTAAATTTCTACTCCTTTTTTCCAGTTAGTTTTGGTCCATGATCATGCATGGAAACTGTTTTGCATGCATCAATTGGTCTTCCTTCCTTGTTCTTGGTTAATCTAAGGTTTTAAGGACTCTGTCCGATTTTGTGTTTCATAGGTTTGTCTAGAAATTTCTTACGGTATAAGCAATCGGTGAGGCGTCGTTAAAGTCGGGGAATTTATTGTGAGATAAAGGAAGTTGGATCTTGTCTTAGATATATGTTTGTGGTTTAATTTTAGAATTTTTATGAATGATATGATGATTTAAGTAGAATTGCTATGTTGTTATTAATACTATTGGTGATTAAATGATGATAAGTGATGGTATGAAGTTTGTATGCTTGATATGGTGTATTATCAATGTTGTTACTGTTATGATTGTGTGTGATAATTATTTTCTATTATTTGAAACTGAATTAAATTGTTTGTTGAAAACATTGGTTAGTTTATTGGGTTTCATGCATACAAAAGGGAAGTTTTTATGAGTGAATTTGGGAAATATGTATTAGAGTCAGGCGATGTGAGAACCTGGAAAATGGGTTAAAAGAGTGGTTACGTTATTATCCTAATAGGACCAGATTTTTGTTTTTTTTCAATATAAATGGATTTTAAAATATATCTTGACCATTAGCATAAACACCCAACCTCTCTCTATAACTCAGTTCTTCCTCTTTTCTCTGCCTACTCTCTACCACATCTCTGCCTTCTCTCTTTCATTCCTCATCACTAAGCCAGTGGATTTCCGATCAGGTGGCGCCGAAACATTCGTAACGTAGAGGGCTTCGAAACTGACCAATTTATTTCGGGTTCTAGGCTGGTAAGTCCTTGCATGCAACCTTTCCTCGTTCTTAAACCTTGCACATGTACTCTCTGTTGGTTGCATGTGTCTTGTGCTTTTCCCTTTTTCCTTTTCTACTCCATCCTAGCTCTAAGAGTTGTTCCTATCACCCATGTGGTGGTCTGTAGGGTTTTGTTGAGGTTCTTCACCTAGTAGGGTACTGTGGAAGCAGCGTTGTGAGCTGTGTTGTGACATCTATGAGGTAAGGGGAGCTAGGATACGTTTTAAATTGATTTCATGTGATGTATGTATACTGAGTTTTGTATTGTTGTGTTGATTGGTATTATGTTTTGATTTGAGAAGATTTAGTTGCATGTGCTGGACTGTATAACTGTGGATTTGGAGTGTAATGTTTGCAAATTGTTTTAGATGTATCTAATTGTTGTAATTACTATGTTGAAGTGCTTGAGATGAGAGATTTTTTGTAACATTGGATAGGTAGGAAACTTGGTGTTCTATTAGGGTTTTAGGCCACTTTGAGAGGAAGTGAGGTAGTGATTTTGGGCATTGGGGGTCTTGAGTGCAATTGGGTTGTTTGGGTAACTCAGATAGGTTAATTTTGAATTGTTAGGAACCTCAAACTAGTCTAAAACGAGTTACAAGTAGTAGAATTCGATTGGGTCCCTAAGTTGTTGATTTTGGTGTTCGAGAGTAGAAATTGAGTCTAAGTCACTTTAGAATTGTAGTAGGAACGTTTATAATCATCTAGACAAGTTTAACTAGGTGTAAAACAAGAATTAAGGGTGTTAGAAATTGGAGAAATGGCCTAAAAATGGTAAGGGCTGGTGTGAGTGCATGATTCTGCAGAATTTGCGTTCTACAGATGATGCAGAGTCGCTATGCGAGCTGTCTCGCATAGCGAGTCCTTGTAGAGAGTGCTCACTTTCTGGGTCATTCGTTGTGCGAGCTGGTACGTTGTGTGAATGACTAGAGAGTGGTGCTCTTTGTCTGGTGATTCGCATAGCGAATCTAGTCGCTGTGCAACTGGTGGTGGCCTGGAGTCACTGCCATTTTAATTCAAAAGGCGAGAGGGGCGCAAAGTGAAGAGGTTTTGGGGTGTGCTCTTTGTTTAAGCTCTTGCATAGCGACCTGTGATAACAGTTGAAAAACTGTTATTTTCATGCTTAAAATTGATACTAAAAGCAACCTTTAGACTTAGAAACTAGCTTGAAATCATGCTTTTATCCATATTTTCAGAAATAAGAGAGCTGGACAGGTTTATGCTTGATTTCAGTGTTTTTGTGCAGGTTTTAAGGTGAATTTAGTGAAAGAAGTGAAGAAGGAGAGAGATGGAATCAGAAAAGAAATCAAAGAGTGCAAAAGGAGAAGCCGAGAGCACCGCTCAGCGGCATTTTACCGCTGAGCGGCACTCAAGAGGTCACGGGAGGTCCGCTGAGGGGCAAAATGGCCGCTGAGGGGAAGAAAAGGAACGCGCACTCACCGCTGAGCGGTACTTTACCGCTGAGCGGCACACTTATGGGCTTGGGCCTAGATCTTTTGTAATTTTAGAATAGTATATAAGCTTTAGGACGTCCTAGGGTTTGTATCTTTGGCATAAACGAGGCAAACACTCTCTCTTCCACCCCTTTGAAGGAGGATCTTGGATGCTCAGGCTACCTCTTCACCTTTTTAGGGTTTATTCTTTCATTCTTTCATTGCAATTCATCTAGGTTCACCATGAATATGGTGAACTAAACTTTGTATGTTTGTTGGGGAATCAATGTAATCTCTTGAAGCTCTCATATATGGAATTTATGCTTGCATCTTTTAATTAAGATTTATGCTTTCTTTCATCATTAGTTAGGGTTTTTCCTCTTTCCTTAATGCTTGCATTGTTTAACTCATTCGATGCATGATTATTGGTTTTGTCGATACGGGCACGTACGGGGAAGTCTAGATCTGGGGAATTTCTCCCAATATTATATTGGTTGTCGTTAAGCTCCTGAACTTATGAACTGATCATTAGGAATGCTAGGAATTGTATGAACTCGTGATTAGGGAGAAGCCTTCTAGAAAGGTACTTTAGAGAGTGGCATTAACAATGATGATTTGAATGTTGAATTCCTAAAATATATGAGAGTGGATAAGATGAAATTGACCCCCAACAACATATTCATTCATATATTTCATTGAAAGTGTTTATCTTTTGCTTTTGCCATTGATCAAAAACTCATGCATACATGTTTATTTTCTGTCTTGCATATTAAACTCCAAATATTTCGTTCTTAAGTCTTAGCTAATCAACAAACCACACAACTAAACTAGGCCGTGAGTCCTTTGGGAGAACGATACTTGGTCTTACCAAGTTTATTACTTGAACGATTCGGTCATACTTGCCGATTGTGAAACAAGTTTGTGACATCATATTTTGGTGATCATAAATTTGTCCATCAACCTGGGTGTACTATGCGAGAAGACCTGAGGCCTGTAGCCTCAACGAGTTAATTCGCATAGCGAATTAAGGGGTGCGCTGTGCGAGATTCTCTTGTCTCGCCTTGCGAGTAGGATGCACTCCGCGAATCTTCTAAGTCCATATTTCTCTTTTGCTCTTGCTTTGGTTGAATTAAGTGTGTGGAATGATTGGAATACATAGTATGCTGGTGGTAATGTTATTATATTGAAAGTATGTGAATGTATGAGACATGTTTGGTGTTGAATGTAACAAAGTGTGGTTATTGGACGTAATTCCATGCTCCTCAAGGAGAGGATTCATGGTGGTTCCCTTGGTATGTTTTAGAATGATTTGCATGGTAGCTCAGTCTTGGGGGTTATCCTAAAACTACAATGGTCAATCATTCTCAAGTAGAGAGGATTGAATCATGTCGTGAGTAGTAGGAGGATGTCCTAGTCTTGGGTGCTTCCAGTATGGCCCAAGGTGAGTGATAACGGACTAACCTCGTGGGTGTGATAGGGTGAAACCCATTGGCAATGGCTTTGCATAGCAGTAGAGACCACCACGAGTGCATGACCCGCCATAGCTCGACAATCATTCTATGTCCGGACGAGTCAAGTGTAAAGTGTAACAAGTGGTGTTGTATGGTTCATTAACTTTGAATTAAACTTGCATGTTGTGTGTGATTGTTATAACATGATTTTTGTATATCTAGCTCACCCTTATGCTTGTGTTTGTTTGTTGTTTGTGTTGTGTTTCTGTTGCAATGATCATCCACTTGGATGTGAGCACAGGTGGATGAGGTACCCCTAGAGCAGGCCCTGGATGATGATGATGTTGCAGCTTAGTTTGTTTAGGAGTTTCTAGATTAATTATTATCATTTTAAAATACTCTAATGGGTTTAAGTTTTAAACTATGACTTCTGTTTTGGGATGACTGTAACCTTAATACTTTATTTACAGTCTTATTCTAATTGTTCTCTTATATTAAAAATGTGGACTGCTATATTATATATTTATATATAATCTGGGATGTTACAGACGATAATTGATTCAGAACTGTTATGTGGTGAATTGGGACTTGTTAGAAGTGTTAGATGGTTGAAAACTGATATATAGCAAAGAGGTAAGTGGTTTTCAAGTGTTTTGGGTGTAAAAAATGGGTTTTCAGTAGTGAGATTTTGAAGTAAGTGGTATAAACATTTTTGGAGAGTTTGTAGTATTTTATGAGACCAATTAGAATTTATGTAGAGGTTTATATCAGAAAAATTTGTCATGAAATTGATAATTGTATCATAGATTGAGTTTCTTAGTCTATTTTGGAGGTTTTAGGTGTTGGAAATGGAAAGTAGGATGATTGGGATGAAACTGAGGCATTGGAGGGTGCTAACAAGTATATTTAGACTTGTTTATCCAATTTATAAACTGATATAGGGTTGGAAAGTGTAGAATTTAATTGACTAGCTTAAAGGAGTGAACTTGGGGTTTTAATGGGTTAAGTGAAGTTACAACAGTGTTTTCAAAGTTTTCTCAAGGTTTAGAGGATCCTAGGAATCTTTAGAAGTTAGGAGCAAAGTGTCCAAAGTCAGAAAATGAGTGTTGTGTATCTGTCATGGTGCCAAGCGCCAATTTCCCAATGCTTGGGCGTTAACTCTATGTTGGCGTTGAGTGTCAGTTTCTAGGAGCCTGGGCGTAGGTTCTTTTACTTATGTTTTAGATGTTTTTCAATGATATGTTTGGTTTTTTATGATCTTTTAAGGTATATGATTAATATGTTTAAATAGTGTATGAAATGTGAAAGTGAAGGAATATATGTATAAGGTTTCAAGGTTTAAATGGTTAGTTCTAAGGTGGAACTTCTTGGTTTGGTTTAAGTGTGTTAGAACGAATGCAGGTAACTCAATGTTGGGTTTTTTTTGACACTCTAATGGTCATACATCTCACACAGATAGGTTTGACACATGTGGTGAGAGTAGCAAGAGGTCTTAGTCTTAGGTGCTTCCAGTATGATCCAAGACGTGGAACAGACTAACCTTGTGAGTGTGATAGGGTGAAACTCATTGGCAATGGCCTTGCAAAGCAATGGAAGCCACCATAAGTGCATAGCCCGGCATAACTCGACATTCATTCTAGGTCCAACTAGTCGGCTTAGGTTTGTGTATACTAAGATGCTTGAGTTGGTCTATATTATGTATATATGATTATTATGTGAAATGTTTTAACATATATGATGTATTGTTTTTTAATCTAGCTTATCATTTTTCTTATGATTGTGTTTGTATGTTTTTTCTTCTTCTCTTTGTTATGATCATCCGGTGAGTGTGAGTAGAAGGAGATGAGATCGTTTTGAAGCAGGCCTTGGATGGAGATGGTGTGGATGCTTAGTTTCCTTTTAGTATCATTCTTGTAGACAATTTTTATTATATATGATTTGTATATATATAAAGTCTCTTTTATGGTTATTAGATAACTATAATAACTTTATATTTTAGTTTGTTGATTGATCTAATACTAAATATATGATAACTATTATATAATACAATGCTATATTTTGGGATGTTACAATGACAATATATCTTTTTCATTGTACAAATATTTATTATATATATATATATAATTCAGAAAACCTTCGTCAATGATAATTTATAATGAGATTCACATCTCTACTGATAACAAGTTTTATCTTAGAAATAAATAAAATATTAGTTTCATAAGGCCAACTAAATTTATCCAACCTATGTTGACGAGACCCGATTTAAGATGTTAAATAAAGCGTTGTCCCTAGTTATTAAGCAGGAAAATTCATGTACTACTTTGAGAGTTATAAGTGGTTGTCAAAATTGATTATCCTAATAAAAATATTTAACAAAAGTTGGATTTGGAAGAAAAAAAGACTTCATAGTTTGTAGAGCTATAATAATTTCACACATTACCAATTAAGGTAAAATGTTTGACCGACTTGGTCAATGGATTTTAAACTGACATTATGGTGGAAGAAGTATGGCGGATGTTGTATATTGATGGCTCATCAAACCCTAAGGAGGAGGGGTTGGGATAATATTGGTAGAGAAGTTTTTAAACTTTGATTTCAAAACCTCTAACAACCAACCCGAATATGAAATATTGATAGTTGACCTCACATTAGCCAAAGAGATGGGAGCCACAGATAATATGTCGAATAGATTCTCGGCTCACTATTGGACATTTCATATGAGAGTATCAGGTAAAGGATACAATGTTACTTCAATATTACCAATTGGTGAAGGTCATGTTGGAGGGTTTCGATGAAGTTGAATTAGAGCATATTTTAAGAGGGGATAATGTGAGAGTTGATGTCCTCTCAAAGTTGGCAAACACTAAGAGTAAATGGATATATAATTCATTACTTCAACAAGTTCATTCAACACCATACACCAAAGTGAAGGAATATATGACTATAGTGGTAGAACAGACTTAGATGATGCCAATCATTAAGTATCTCAAAAGTGTAGAGTTGCTTGAGGGCGAGAAGAAAGGATGGATAAGAAGAAAAACTAGGTATACCTTGGTTGGTGATGAATTAGTTAAAAAAGGATATTCTCAAACACAAGTCCATTATATAATAAGCGAGTTGAATGAGGGTATTTGTAGATACCATTCAGGGGTGGGAACTATAATGACGCTAGTATCGTAGACTGCTACTTCTAACCGACTAGGGAGACATATTGCGTCAAATACGTGAAGAAGTGTAGACCATGTCAGAAGCATAGTAATTTAATTCATGGTAAGCAAGAGGAGTTGCACCATATTTTCTCCTTGTGGGCCTTCACTAGGTTGCAAATGGATATCATAGGCTCCTTTGCTCAGGCAAAGGTCAGGTGAGGTTTTTATTAATCGGCATCAACTACTTCATCAAATGGATTGAGGTTGAGCTCTTAGCCACCATCACCGCCTAAAATGAGTAGAAGAAATTCGTATGAAAGAGTATAACATGCTAGTATAGGGTGTCACATACTATTATATGGAAGACAATTTATAGATAAAGGCTTGACCGAGTTTTATACCAATATCGGCATTAAAAACATTACAATTTTTGTGGACCATCCTTAATCAAATGGATAGGTTGAAGCCACGATTAAAGTCATTTTGGTAGAGCTAAAGAAGAGGTTGGATTCAAAAAAAAGGAGATGGCTAGAAGATTTGTTAAAACTATTGTGGGCATATAGGTGCACTTGTTTGTCCTCAAATAAGGAAACACCCTTCAATGTAGTATATGATATTGATGTCATGATCCTAGTAGAAACCAAAAAGTCATCTTCTCAATGACAACAATATGATGAAGGAAATGACAGGGATTGTCTTCACATTGATTTAAATTTTCTTACTGAAAATCGAGAGAAAGATCGAATCCGAGAAACAACTACTAAGTAGAGAGTTGTTAGAACGTACAACTTGAAGCTAAAGGCAAAAGCATTTAGAAAGGCGATTTGATATGACGCATGACCAACAATGTTAGAAAAAATGAAGACAAGTTGTTAACTAATTGGGAAGGATCATTTTGAGTAGTGGAAGATGCTGAAAAAGGCGCTTATAGGCTGTAGTACTTGTTGGGCCAACATATACCTAACACTTGGAATGTAACTCATTTGAAGTATTACTTTAGTTAATCTTGTAACCCATAATGTACTATTTTCTTCCTCGGTCTTTTTCCTTAAGGTGGATTTTGGCTAAGAAGGTTTTAACGAGACATTTCATCAATGAAAAGAGGGGTTTCTTATACTTTTATTGTTTAGCTTTTTCTGAAATTATAAGTTTTAGCATAGCTTTCGTAGTTACATATCATATACCTTGTCGATTCTGGTTGAACAACTTTGTAGTTCCCTGCCAACTACGTTGTCGATCCTGGTTGAAAACCTTCGTAGTTCCCTGCCAACTA
Organism: Vigna nakashimae; assembly: GCA_034642375.1. Lineage (NCBI taxonomy): Eukaryota > Viridiplantae > Streptophyta > Magnoliopsida > Fabales > Fabaceae > Vigna > Vigna nakashimae. Next base: position 45,670,337 of record CM067765.1, on the reverse strand, counting down.
CCTTGTCGATCTTGTTTGAACAACTTCGTAGTTCCTTGTCGACTACGTTGTTGGTCTTTATTGAACATCTTAATAATTCTATGTTGGCTACCTTGTTGGTCCTGGTTGAAAATGAAAGATTATCTTTTGATGACTATGAATACTTAACCCTTCAATAAAGCATGTAGACTAAAGAATTTAAGAGTTATTATCAACCTTACATTAAATTGACCCCAATATTTATAATACAACAAGAAATTCTAAGTTAAAGAACAAGAAGAGAAAGGAAATGAGTATTAGGAGAAGATGATTTTCATTCACAAGCCCTAAGGAGGTATTCATTACCAAACTAGAATTTATACATATCGACCAATACAACGAAACAACTTAAAAAAACAACATTATCATTAACTCATACTACATACTCTATAATTTCAGGGTTTTCATCCCTAACAGCATGGGTTTCAACAATAACTTCATCTTCCTCGACAGGGGGGCTAAATGCAACAATTGGAAAGGGTTGAGTACTAGTCTCACGAGCCACCCCTTCAGCGTCATGACGATCAACAACTTTGACGACACCAACACGAGCAGCTACAATTTCATTAACATCCATCAAGACGCCTTCGAATATGTCCTTATTTACATCAAATCACTCGTCTTTAACTGATAACTAGAATATGATTTCAGTTCGTCTTAGTGCTTGAAGAACTCGTTGTCGTTCCTTATGAGGAAGAGGTTCTGGTACACAAAGGATTCAGCCTCTATGTCTTTCTACGCCTTCTTCTCAACAACTATAACACTTATCAACTCTGCCTCTTTGTCCTTACTCTTACTCTTTGTCCTTACTTAAGACCATAAATGATTTTGTTAATCTTGTAAACTTGTTTGGATTGGAAAGAAGTTAATCTTAGAGGTTGTTACATGCACATTGTTTCTTCTAGATCATCATGTAGAAAGAAATTGTTGATCAATTTAAAGAATTGACTATTTAAAAGAAAGAGCATGAACTAAGACAATTCGAATAATAACAAACATGATAACAGGACAAAATGTCTCACTATAATCAAAACTTGGAATCTAATGAAATCCCTTAGCATCAAGGTAAGAGTTATGACGTTGAAAATTAACATTGGCATTGACTTTATTTGTAAACACCCAATGAATAATGATACCACCAAAAGGAGGTTCAGTGAGACTCTAACTATTATTTTGAAAACCACACCAGATAGACAATTATAATAGAGTTGGAATATGCTTGTGTTAGGATAGTTCGTAGACCAAGTAACTTTAGCCTAATTCCAAAAAAAAAAAAAACTTTGAATGCAATTGTCTTTAGGGTACACTAGTACAAAATACACTTTTTATATGCCTCTTGAAATCCATCAAGTTTAGAAAGTGGCGTCGTGGATGTATGATAAATAAGATAAGTTTTTCTATATTGGTTTCACTCAAAATAGATATAGAAAGTGGTGTAGTGATATAATTGTAATAAATTACAAATATTTTTGTACCGGATTCACTCAAAACAAGTATAGAAAGTCATTTTGTGTACCTATTAGTCGTAGAACCGATATAGAAGTAGTGTGGTGGCAGAAATGTAATATTGGTGAAATTTTTCTATACCTGTTAGTCATTATAACCAGTATAGAACTTTTAGTAGTCTACCCTAAATAAACTTTTGTGCCTCACTTTCTCTCTTATGCAATTCTTCTCATTTGTTCTCATTCTTTCCTCTACCTCTTGCTCCATATGCCACCACTCTCCTTCCACTGTTCCACCCTATTCCACAATGTTGACAAATACGCCTCCAATCGGACCTCAATTCCTGAGAATACCAACATCTACGATCCTCCCTAGTCCATGTTGCCATCACTCTCGACGTTGAATACCTCTACGACTTCATCGTCGTCGTCCACTGCATCCTCTAGTTGTAGTGGGGAGGGTTATATATCTAGATTCAAACCCAGTTGTGGTGGATGACATTGTAAAATTGTGGAGCACCAGTTTAGGTTCTAAAACAACCGGTCTATTTTTTTCTATTATTACTTTGTTCCCTCTTTTCTACTATGCTCCTATCCTTTCTTCACTATGAATCGACATATTAGATATTTTACTTCACCCATTTTTATTAGACTTCGTTTCTTAGGCCATTTGTATTCTACATACACTATCTTCTATTTGATGGGTTGTGCTATGAAAAAAAATACAATAAAATAAAGAAACGAGTGGTTCTTTAATTTCTTCTTATGCATTCTTTAAGTTGAGGAATGATATTTAGCTTATGTTGCTTTCATCAATATTGGGATGAGACTTGTCCTTGTGCTCAATTGAATTGAGTGGGAACTAGGAATTAAAATGGAAAGCACTAATTGTGCTTTTTATAATGCATTGAGTTAAATCACTATAATAGTCGTTACTTTGTACTATTAATTTTTATTGATTTGTTTGATGGATGGTGTGGTGTATATTTGTTTGGTTCATGTTTGATTATTTTTGGGAATTCGCTCTTAGTTCATGAGACACTAATTGTGCTCACCAATTAACCAGTACAAGTCGAAGTATGGATTTAGTACTTGAGTGAGCGAGGTTGGTGGGTAACGGTAGAAGTATAGAGAGTTGGATGGAGATCCATAAGAGCGATCGGGCAAAAAAGAGAAATGATAATTTTGGTTGGTAAGATATTTTCTTGTATTGATTGTACCGTTAACTGGTATAAAAAGAGGAATTTTCTATACTAGTTCTAGAACAAGTATAAAAGGTCAATACTTTCTATATCCCTTGCTTCTATACTGATTTCATAACCGATATAAAAAAACCTTTTTTAACATATATATAAAGGTTTTCCTGCACTAGTGGTAGACTTTCTTGATGATAGATGATGAAGACATTCTCTACAAAACATAGTGTTCAAGAATATTCTTTATGTTTTTGTTAGCTTAAAATCAGTTTGCTCTTATCATCATCAACATTTATCACACAAAAAAAAGAAAATTTGTTTAGTGCTTTATCTTTTCTTAGACGAAGCACTAGGATTAATGACTTCAAAATCACAGGGTTGATGAATTTTATTCTCAACAAGTTAATTTTAACTTTCTTACTGGAGTAAGAGACAAACTTTAGAAAATTGTTGAATGGAATAATAAGTCTTTTTTTTTCTAACAAACCTTAATAATGTTATATTATATATACCTTATGAAAGACATAAAATATTGTAAATATATTTTTGGTTCCTAAACTTTGATGCAAAATTGGAATTTATCCATATCTCAAACTTTAACACATTTTGGTCTCCAAACATCCTAAATGAATAGATATAGTCATTTTAACCTAATAACATCGACTCTTTACTGTGTTAAATAATATTTTAGGCCTACTTTTGTGTTGTTTGAACCATTTGACATATTCCAACTTGAATGCTAGTTTGAAACCCTGTTTAATACGTAAAATACGTTAATATTGTTAGGTTAAAAGGACGATACTCTTTCATTTTTTTTATGTTTGGGGACCAAATTAGAGTTTAGTATAAGGGCGAATTCTAATTTCACATCCTAATTTATAGACTAAACAAATGTTTAAGACTACAACATTTATATCATTCTATCCTAGTTCTTATACTACGACTACTTCTCTTTTAAGAAATTTATAAAAGATCAATTATAATAAACATTAATTACAATTAAATACATAATGTAATTCATGATAAAAATAAATATATTAAGTTATTTTTTTATCTTGTTTTAATTTTCTCTAAGGCTAAAAAATCTAAATAAATTTAATTGTTATTTTTTTTATCACAGGTAAATAAGAATAAAACCTAAGAAATAGCTCTTCTGATAAAGATATAAAATAAATACTTTATTATAAAGATATAATTTCATAGTGTATATAATTAAACACTATTTCTATTTCTCACCTCAGACTAAAATATAAAAAATGTAAATTTGAAGACTTTTCCATAAAAATAGAGTTTTATAATTACGTGTCCCAATAACTATATTAAAGAGTGTGACCTAACAAGGTCCATTAGGTTTCTTCATCTTGGAACATACCAAAATATATCTATTAGGAAAATATTTACATATTAATAACAATTCTAACTACTCTCGTGAGTTTGATATTATGATTTCATGGTAAGATATCACTTTGTTATTATTATGTATATGAGAAAAATATTATTTTAGTGATATTACAATATAAATTCATGGTCCATGTTAATTCTATAAATACAACTAGTAGTTATGAGGGAATACTAAATCAATTTCGTACTCGTTCTCTCTTATTTACAATATGTCCAGTCTCTTATTAACTTGAATATAAAAGAGTCTTTTGTAGGTGAATCTTCTCTTGTGTTTCAATCCTCAAAGTACACATCAAATACTTCAATATCATTCCGATGACATCATTTATCTAAAAGACTACATTCAATATTCTAATAAGAACAATAATAAAAACAAGTTTAATCATTATATTTTTCATACTTATATTTCCATCTTTATATTTAAAATGCGAGCATTATAAAATAATCTTCATTTTAATATTTTTCATGTAATTACAATATTATATACAAAAAGAGAACATAACTTGTGTTTTCTATGTGTTATATATATATATATATATATATATATATATATATATATATATATATATATATATAAACTATTTTAGTAAAGACAATATATTTTACTTGATTGAATTGTTTTTATATTTTACATAAATAAAGTTATTGCAGATATAGTTTGAACATTACATTTGAATTACCTTAAATAAGAAACGTGAATATCATTACTGATTATTTTGTAAATAAAAATAAGTTAATCACCGTGTCACAATTCGTAATAAAAATATGGAAATTATACTTTTACAATATTTTTTTGATAATATTTTAACATCATTTACGTCTCATTATATGATTGATCCAAAATTACTCCACAATCAATAATAATAATTATGAACATCAATATATACCAATGAATGATTAGTAAATTAATTAACTTATTAATCCAATAACATCCCTAATTAAAATTATGACAAACCTTTTATAGCTAAATATTATAACATCTTTAACATGAATATTTGGTAACATCTTAATAACACCATTTTCTGATTTTCTATTTATTTAGTTTTTGATATGGAACCGTTAACATATTGTTCTCTCTCTCTCTCTCTATATATATATATATATATATATATATATATATATATATATATATATATATATATTCCTCATATAACAACAATAATAATAATCAGTTTTGAATTTTTTTTAAAGTTTTTTTCATATGTAAAAATTTTATTATTTCTAAATAAATTTATGCTAGGCAAAACTAAACATTCGACATCTCTTAGAATTTTTATTAAAATAAAAAAATAAAAACAAAGTATAGATAGACCACACAAATATCTGATAAAATATTATACTTCACGATAAACAAATCAACTATACAGAATAAAAATTAAATAAATATATAAAACTAAAATATTAAATCATTTATATAATTCAATATGAATAAAAATTAAATTAATTAATTTATTAACACAATAATTTTTCAAATTTTGAACTGCTTACATAAATGGAATTACCTGTGTCATCTTCTTCTTCTAAAATTGTAAAAACCTTTTTATTAATTAAAGTAAAATAGTCTACAATTTAATTTTAAATAAATTTTTCAGTCTAAAGAATATATAACCCCATAATCACGTTAAATAAGTAATATATGCAGAATTACTAATAAGCTAATATCCTGTCCGACAACTACCACCTTTGAGGTTATTTAAAAATAATAGAGGGAGAACAATAAACCTATATCTCTTGGAAACAGTTTAACTCGAACTTTATTATCTGACCCAGAAAGAAAGAGTAACTAACGAAAAATTAAAAAAAATAAATTTTGAAAGAGGATACAATTATAGATATAGTTAACTGGAACTTTTTAAGATAACTAAAATTGTAATAAATATGAGAAAGGAGTAATGATTTAAAAAGATAAATTAAATATGTCACCGATTGCATCAAACCTGCCGCGCATAGGAATAATGACATAATTATTTTTATGTATTTATTTATTTTATTTTATCATATCTTATAAATAAAAATTTAATCAAATTTCTTAACTTTTAAAATATAATAAGACAAAATTTTAAACTATAACAAAGTAATTATTTCATCATTTAAAATCCATGCCTTGTTGATAAATGATATTATGTATAAATTAATATTTGTAAAGCTTAGTTAATAGTTTCTTTTCAATCAAATAAAAAGTGAATATATATTAGTTTTTAGAAATTGAGAGATTTAATTAACTAATTTGTTTAAAATAATTAAATGAAAAATAAACAATATGAAAATAAATAGTTTGTCGATATATTTTGTCTTTTACTATTAAATTGATTTTACACTACTACTAGAATTTTTTATATTTTATGAGATTTTTCTCGCAAATTCATTATAATATTTTGTAAGATTTTATTTCCTAAAAGTTTTAATTGACATAAACATTTCGTGGATAATTAGTTTTTACAAAAATTAAAAAAATTTACAAGTATGTTTACAAAAATTTGTGCAAAAATTTTATGCAAAATATTTTGTAAGAAATTGATAGCAATGCACAATATTATTCACAAGAAAATATATAAGCATTTCCTAAAATAATTTCAAAAATAAATTGACAATTAAAGTTAGCATAACAATTAAAGGAGAAAAACACAGAAGTGTAAGTAAAAGTTAGCATAACAATTATAGGAGCATAGAAAAGGATGTTTCATTTTTATTACATTAGTGTAATTTTGTCCTTGAACTTAAGAACATGATTTTGCAAAGATTGTTTTCATCCAAATAAACTTTTGTCTGAAAAGAACAAAGATGAAAAGAGACAGGAAAGAAAGTTTTATTTTATCTGTAAAATATGAATGAAGGTGGGACCTACATAAAAGCTTGGCAAAACGACAATACAGAAAGGACAGTGCGTAATGAATGCACCGTCATTCGATGTACCCCCACATAATGAAGCCAATGTTGAGAGTACATTTCCCACGTGTGCGTCAAGGCATGGACCACTTACACGTGTCTCAACCTTTTCTCACATTCCCTCTCCCAAGATGCTGATCTGGCACTTCATCCCACATAGGATTCCCCTCTCCCTCCGCAGGTGCAATGCATGCGCACACTGCCCTCCATCACACTTTTCTGTCCTTCACCCAAAAAATAAACACTCTCTAACATTTTTATGTCTCTCCAAAATAAAATGTGTTTCTTATTATTCCTTTATAAAATTATAATTCGGTAGAAGATATTAAATATGGGTAGGTAATGGTAATTTGATATAGATCTTTCGTAATAAGATATTGATGGATTTCTTTTTTGAGAAAAGATATATTAAGAAAAAATAATAAATAATTTATATAAAAGATTTACACTAAAAAAGTTTCAAAATCTCAATATTGTCTTAATAGATCTATTCTTTTTTATAGAGTCAATTTTATTACTTTTATTTCTTTATTTTATTAGTTTATCATGTGTTAAGAAACTAATTTTAATTTAATCTTGTGTGATATGACTAATTAGATCGAACCGTTTGAAAAAACAAACAATGATTACGATTACCAAGACACACAATTTAGTAAATAAATGATCTTGAATCGAAATAGATTTCAAAACTAATTTGTAAAATAAAATTTGTATTTATTTATATATTAATTTGTTTTGATTGATGTAAAATCATTATATTTAGATTTAAAATTTAAATTAATAAATTTGAATTTATATATATATATATATATATATATATATTTAATTTTATCATTTTTATGTAATGTGAAATTTAGATTAATTTTTTAATTTTTCAGAAGGATCATATAGTAAATTGATTTCAAATTAAAATTTAGGTGTTAAAAACATTAGTACGTGTAAGGCTTTAAAGAGCACACGTCGCGGGAATGGGAAATGATGGGTTTTTTGTAGGTTTTGTTTTTGGTGGCTTCCTTCAACTACTATTTAGGTTATGGTCAAACATGTTATTGAACTACACTTGGAGACTTGGAAAGGTACAAAGTACGAATACGACAGTTTGTGAGATAAAATAATATTGAAGTAACCAAATGGTTCACTGGCAGAGCAGACATTGAAATCTTTGAACGTATTTATAAATGTTACTGGGAAATCAAAACCATCCATCTCACCCTTTTAATATTGGCAAAACGACACTCCCTCCCCTTTCTCTCTTCTCTCTTCTCTCTCGAACCACACCTTCCATACATTGTTCCAGATATTTCCTTTTCAAAGATCGTCTACAAGATATGGCAATGGGATGTGTAGATTCTTCGCAAATATTGCTACTGTTGGATTTCATTCAGTAATTACTACGTATGGACACTAATCATAATAAATTCATTATGTTACTCATCATATTCTATATATTATTTACTACATCTTCAAAATTTAAGTACAAATTCTATATCATGTCAGATTGAATAATATCACAGAGTGGAATAATATAAATTCATTTTTAAAATTATATGTTCCATCTCATTTTAAAAATTTATAACTATTAAAAAATATATTACACATATGAAATGAAAGAACAAATAACTTAGTATATCAAACTATTACAATTACCAAATACATATCATATATATATATATATATATATATATATATATATATATATATATATATGTATATATATATATATATAAACAAAGTTCTCAGAAGAAATATTATACTGAATTAAAGGTGTGATAAAGAAGGGGTATGAATTTGAGGACAAATTTTTTTTAAAAAGGAGGGTATGATAGACTATCTCCTGAAACATATATTAGAAAAACTTGAAAAAGAACATTTGCAATTCAGAGGATCTATGACAAGGTCAAAGATCAAAACATGTCTCCTTGAATCTTTATTCTTAGAATCTTCCATAAAGAATGAAATTTTAAGAATATGAAGATCATGAGAACAATTGAAGAATAACAGGAAATTAAATAAATTGTATTTTTATTTTAATTACAAACAATTGGTTTCTATTTTTGGACCCAATGTCCTTGGACTTTCTTTTAGGGTTTCTTAGGTGCCTTAAACATTTGTACCTATATATAGGGGCACCAAATACATATGTAGACACTTTTGAGTCATAATATATGCACTTGCATTTTTGAGAGATGATTCTCTTAGTTCTTGGTTTAGAAATCTGATTCTTATCAAAGATTAACATCTTTGTGGCAAATTTTCACTTGACTTATCAATCTGCTATATTGTGACATCTCAATCTCTGTCTTATTTTGCGTTCTTCTCTGATTTATTTTTATTATGCTATTTGAGGATTCAAATCTAGAAAAGATTGTACTCTTTCCTAGACATGATCGTATCATCTGGTATTTAGAGCAAGGTTCTAGTTTGAATATCCTCTTTTATCTTATTTTTCCGTCATATTAGAAAAAAAGCCCAAAATCCAATTTCCTTGAGTTTTTAATTTTCCAATTTTTTTATGTTCTTCTTTTAATTTGTGTATTTCTACATTTGATTCGTGGACATGTTTTTGTGTGTGTTTTTATGTTAATTGTAGTCCCAATTAAATCTTTACCTCGATCTTGCATGAGTTTTAGTGTTTGAAGGATAATCTTTGTTTTTGTGTTGAACTACAAATTAAAAAAATATATATATAGTGGATCCAAGTAAAAAAAAAATTGTAGAGTTCAACACAAATTATCATGTTGACCATTGTCTATGAATGTTAATCTATTATATTCCGTTTTTTTAGAGTCTCCATGTTGTCTCATTTAGCCCTTTTTCGTAGTCCTATAATTTTTCTAATTTTATTATTCTGTGTCTTTTAAAAATTCCTTCAAGTTTTGTCTAGAGTTTTCTATTTTCTTTGACCTCTTGAGCCAAGGACTTAGATCTCGTAATGTTTTTCACATTGTTTGTTCAATCTTTGTTTAAGCTATTGGAGTTTTTTTCCAAGCACTAAGGGGAATTTGAGTGAAAAAAAAGGCAAGAAAGTACATTCAAGAAAAAAAACCTATAAGTGTGATACACGAGTGAAATTTGAATGAAACACTTAGAGTGAGGATCTAAATATATTCTTTTATTTTCTTTTCCTAACCTTTTACAGGATTTATCAATATTGAACAATGCAACATATTATCATAGAGACATCCTTTTGGAAGTTGTGTGCTCATGTGGTCTTGGTGGAAAATGTCAATGCTTTGGTGTCTAGAATTATAAAGTTGAATGGTGAAATTTTTAGTATTAAAAGGAAGCACAAGCATGACAAAAATGTTTTTCCAAGGGTTAAATCAAGTGTATAAGATGTTTCAAATGTGAAGTTATGGACATGAAACTCATCAATGTCCTAATTGGAATGCAAGTCCCTTGATTACTAATGAAGACCTCAAGAACTACATTTTATATTTGAAAGAGGAAGAAGAAAGAACTTTACAAAAAATGGATGCATTGAAAAGAAGACAAGAGCAGAAGCTTGAAATAGCACAAGAGAGAAAATAACTTATTGAAATGGAAGAAAGAGAAGAGAGAGAAAAAGAAGAAAAAGAAAAGAGAGAGTATGAAGAAAGAGAAAAGAGAAAATAAGAGAAAGAAAGGAGAGAGTGTGAAGAAAGAGAAAAGAGAGAAAGAGAAGAGAAAGAGAAAGAAAATAGAGAGTGTGAAGAAAAAGAAAATAGAGAAAAAGAAGAGAAAGAAAAACAAGTGAGAGAGGAGAAAGAAAAGAAAGAGATAGAAGAGAAAGAAGAAAAAGAAAGAAAAAGAAGAGAACATCCTAATTTGTCATGAAAAGAAAATACTAACTGGCCTATTTTTGTTTTGTTGCTTAGGGAAGATTTTTTTTATCAAGGAACCATGGCATCAACAAGGAAAGGAAGACAAAATGACAGGAAAGGAAGACACAAGCCTATAACTCAAAGAACTTGTGTTTGATAATTTGTTAGCTTGTTTGTCAATTCATTTGGATATTCAAAGTCATTATCTTAGTATGGAAACAAGCTTACAAATATATGCACATGAATTAGCTTGTTTAACCATCTCTAAAAAATTTAAGGATAATCAAAGTCATACTTATAGTTTGATTATTTTCTTGGGAAATATTCATTTGATCTTCTTTGAGCATTTTATCTTTAGTTTAAAATCATTTGATGATATTTGCAGATGGGTATTTGACCTTGGAGCCAGACCTTCAAATCTTTGATAGTAAGAGATTGGCCTCTTCAAGTATTCAAATCTCATTTTAGTAGATTTCTATTTTTTATTATTTTAGATTTATGTCTTTGATTTATTTTTGTTTGTGTGTAGAATCTTCTAGAATTCGGATTCAATTCCCTCTAAATAGGGGAGAATGATAAAGAATCTTCAAGGAGTACGAATTTGAGGACAAATTCTCCTCAAGAAGGAGGGTATGATAGAGGACTATCTCTTGAAACATATATGAGAAGAACTTGAAAAAGAACATTTGCAATTCAAAGGATCTGTGGCAAGGTCAAAGATCAAAACATGTCTCCTTGAATCTTGATTCTTATAATCTTCGATAAAGAATGGAATTTTAAGAACATGAAGATCATCATCACATTTGAAGAATAATTTAGAAAATTAAATAAATTTTATTTTTATTTTAATTGCAAACAATTTGTTTCTATTTTTCAAGTTATTTTTGGACCATTGTCCTTGGGCTTTCTTTTAGGGTTTCTTAGGTGCCTTAAACATTTGTACCTATATATAGGGGCACTAAATACATATGTAGATATTTTTGGAATCAAAATATATACATTGGTCCTCGTTGTAACGCCCCGACAACTTACAGGGAATATTGACTACCCCCACACATCACCACGAGGCTTTTCAATGTGGTGATATGAGTAGCCAAATCAATCCCGTTAAGTTATCCTTCAACTATATAGTCCCATACCAAAACAATCTCTAGATCACTCTCATTCCGGTGTATGTTCGATTCATCCATGTGTCCCTTCCACTGGAAGCTTGCCAAGAGCCGCTCCTTGTCAGTGCCCCTTGCCCGGGTGTCACATGCCCACTAGCTTCCGTCTGGTTCATCCTCGAACCACACCGTACTGGGAGAGGCTAGGCTCTGATAGCCCCAACAACTTATAGGGAATATTGAATGTCCGCACACATCACCACGGGGCTTTCCAATGTGCTTTGTCCTCACTCACACACGTTTTGGGAAAACTTCCCAAAAGGTCACCCATCCCTAAATTACTCCAGGCTACATGGAGTTCTTATGAGTTAGGCTACCGAAAAGCAAATGCATTTGGTGTTATGAGTAGCCAAATCAATCCCTTTAAGTTATCCTTCAACTGTATAGTCCCATACCTACACAGTTTCTAGATCCCTCTCATTCCGGTGTATGTTCGATTCATCCATGTGTCCCTTCCACTGGAAGCCTACTAGGAACTACTCCTTGTCAATGCCCCTTGCACTTCGTGCCTCTTGAACCAGCGATCACTCCCCACCCTCGTCAGTGCCCGGGTGTCACATGAGATCAAGAATAAACTCAATTGGAGTTTGGTAGGGAGAGTAATGAGAAAAATAGTCATCAAAGGTCAAAGCAAAGTAGACCAGAGCGTGGTTAAACTTCCAATTTTAATAATTTTACTGCAGCTAGCCCTGTAGTCCAAAAATTACGGTTTTTGTGTCCAAAGAAAGATATCTAAGTCTAGTTTCCAACCAATCAAGAATCAACTTAATTGGAGTTCGGTAGAGAGAGTAATGAGCAAAATAGTCATCAAAGGTCAAAGTTGAGCATACCAGAGTGGAAATTGAAGTGTTATGATGAGCGTGAAAGTGGTTTCCAAAGCCTTGTTCCACTTTGCTTGGGTAGGCACATATTGGTCCACCTTGCTTGGATGAGCACATATTGTTTTCCACTTTGCTTGGGTGGGCACTTATTGCTCCACTTTGCTTGGGTGGACACATATTGTTTTTCCATTTTGCTTGGGTGGGTACATGTTTTCTAGACTTAGGAGGCTTGTAAGTGACCTTGGGGAGGTTAAAGCTTGGAGAGTGGAGAAGAGATTTTGGAGAGCAACCAGGTTGGTGAGAGAAAGAAAGAGCCACCCTAGCCTTGGAGTTTTTGGACATCACTTGTAGGAGACCAAGAGGAGTGGAAGCTTGTTGTCTAGTGGGCAAAGAAACCTAAGAGCCTTTGGAAGAATTAAAGATAAAAATGAACTTTTACGATTTTTCCTAGATTTATTTGAGACCCTTCCCGTGTCCAAAATAGTTGTATGAGTAGTCAAATTAAAGATAATTGAGTCTAGTTTCCAACAAAGCAAGAATAAACTCAATGGGAGTTTGGTAGAGAGAGTAATGAGCAAAACAATCATCAAAGGTCAAAGCTGAGCATACCAGAGCAAAATTAAATTTTCCGATTTTTAATAATTTTACGGCAGCTAGCCCTATAGTCCAAAAATTTCGAGTTTTATGTCCAGAGAAAGATATTTGAGTCTAGTTTCCAACAAAGCAAGAATCAACTCAATTGGAGTTTGGTAGAGAAAGTAATGAGCAAAATAGTCATCAAAGGTCAAAGTTGAGCATACCAGAGTGTGATTAAATTTTTCGATTTTTAATGATTTTACTACAGCTAGCCCTGTAGTCCAAAAATTTCGAGTTTTATGTCCAAAGAATGATATTTTATTCTAGTTTCCAATAAAAAATAAATCAACTCATTTGGAGTTATGTACAAAGATTTATGAGTAAAATAACAAGCAAAAGTCAGTGTGAACAGTTCAATTTTACTCGTTGGGAGCACTTATCTACACTATTTAATCAAGAGTGTGGGTAAGAGGGTATTGAGAATTCTCTTCCATTGTTGGAAGAGGAAATAATGAGTTATGAGAATGAGAGGAGTGAAAGAGATGTTTAGTGAGTTGGGGTACATGTGTTTGATGAAAAACAGTGAAGAAGAAGGAAAATTAGATGTCTTGGGTAGAAGAAGAACATGATGAAAGTATGAAATTAGTAATTTCAGAGGGGTGTGGCAGTAGGATAAATAATTAAATTAAGTTATTTAATTATTTGTTAGTCAATGAATTTAGTTGACTTTATATATGATGGTGATGGTTGTGATGGTAAAAGTGTGAGAGCAAGCGTTCTGTCATTTCCTTAGAATTTTTGTCGAATCGATGGTGTTCGTATTGCGATATGATAGTGTGTTGAGTCTCTGTGGAGGCTGAGATTCAAGTGTCAACCTTTCCTCGTGCACGGGGACTAGAGAGGGTTGAATGTCTCGCCCAATGACTTCGGCTTGTGTGAGCATAATGCTCGGTGGGTGTGCCTAACCGAAGTTTTTACTCGTAATTCCTTGAGGAGTTGGGGAGATAGGTCTGAAGTTGTGATGGAAGACAACTCGAATCGCCTTGTTTTGCGAAACAGGTTTGGTACGATAAAATTCAAGGAAACAACAGAAGCTTGTGTCAATGATTCGAGTTGTGGGTTTAATACTGTGATGTATTGTGATTTATTGACTTTGATAGTCTGAGTGGTGATTATCTGAGGTATTAATATTGTGACTTTGATAGTCCGAGTGGTTATGATCTGAGGTACTATTATTGTGACTTTGATAGTCTGAGTGGTGATGATTTGAGTTATGAGTTGAATATTATAGTTTGGGTGGTGATGATCTATGTTATGAGTTGAATATTGTGTTGTATTGTAAGGTTGCGACTAGGATAATCTAAGTTATGATATTTTGATATTGAAATTATATGCTATGTTAGATTCTTAGTTACTCACCCTTTCCTTTTGTGGTTGTGGTTCCACCTACGATGATCGTACTTGTACGGGAGTAGATGGCGTTGCAGATGAGGCAGAGATGGAGTAGCCCGATGAGAGTTATGGGAATAACTATGGGGGATTTATCATGTTTTAAAGAAATTTTATGTCTTTGAATAACGAATTTGATATTTGTAAGGTTTTAACCTTATGTTGTAAGACAACTAGACTTTTGATGTTTAGTTCCGCGATGTTAATTTTCAAAAAAAAAAAAACTAGTGTAAAATTTTGGATTTTTGGGGTGTTACACTCGTCCTGCACTAGATCTGTCTAAACATATTCATGTGCTCACATCAGTCAGATGATAATTGTAAACTACAAAGACAGACAAACAATTAACAAAGATGAAAGGATAAGTTAATGAACCAAAATATTTTAGCTAAACATTGGTAAAACACAATAACTCATTGCAACACACATTAACATTTGACACTAGATTCAAATATCCAAATCCATGCTTTGATATTTGTATTCAATGTAGGTGTGCACTCATAAGAGTATTTATACTCTAGAGAGTCTTAAACAAAGGGTTTATCACCTTACTACTCACAAGATAATCCCTTCACGTTTAAGACCTAACCAGTGCCCATAAACTAAGACCTCCTGCAACTCTCACCACATAACTCATTCTACTATATTTTAGTGTGAATAGTTATTAGAGTTTAGGATACCCCACTTTCATAATTCTCAATAGTCAAAGCACACACTAACTTTGCTCTATCACAAAACTTCTCCTTGAAATTATCTAAATAACATCTCAAATCATATTCTTCATCCATAAACAACATCACACATATCAAGCATTCATAAGCACTATAATCTATGTCAAATCTATAATAATCATGCACAAAGTATAAAATAAACCACTTTAAGCAGAAAAAGAATAAAGAAATCATAAAAAACAACAATGGCGCTAAAATTGATGCTCAATAGAAAACCATTTGCAATACGGAGTGCTTCGTGCCAACGAAACACACTCATCACTCAACAAAAAAGTGAGATAATATACCATTTGCATTTTGGCTGCTCAATGGTGAAGGCTTGTGCTAAGCGCCATACCAGAAACCTGCAACTTTGAAACTATGATGTGATGAACTAGAGACCTATTTATACCAAATTGGTATTCTTGATATAGTCCTTGTTCCAAAAACATGTTTCAATATCAATTTTCTCAAATGGTCAGATACTCATTTTATCAACTCAACACCCATCCCAACTGTTGAGATTGTTGATAAGGGATGTTAACTCATTGACAAGTGTACCAAATCGTATCAAGTAATATAAAATGGTAAGACCAAGTATCGTTTTCCCATATACTCGTGTCACTAAAGAATTGTATAATACCTTAACTAATTAAGACTAAAGAATAATTCTAATGATTGAAATTAAAATGCAATAAAAGTAAACATAATAACTTGAATGCAATATTGATCTTTTGAATCTAAAACAAGAATGAATGAATGGTATTGAGATGATATGAGATGATGATGTTGCTGGGGGTTAGATTTCACCTACTTCACTTTCATGCATATTAGAATTCATCTTCTTCATTGGAATGTTAATGTCACTTACGAAATTACTTAGAACCAGATCCCTTGGCGTAACAAGCCTAGCCTTAATTATTAGACCTCAATCCCTTGAATCCCTAATAACCAATTCCGCGTTAAGAAAAGAAGCTTAAGACAACCAAACGTCCTATCCTTATCCCTAGGCAATATTCCCTTTGGTTGAAATCCTCCAGATCATGATTCATAAGATATTTCCCAATACTCAAACAAATCAAACATAAAGTCATGAGTGGCCAAAACAAGACAAACATTACGAATAGGAGAAAATCACTAACATTAAATGAAACAAGCATAAAATATTTAAAACATGTTCAAATACATGAAAGTTTCGAGGTTACATCATCCACAATAATAAATGAATTTAGCTCTCCATTGTCATGGAGAACCTTGGCTTACAATGGAAGAATGAATATGAGATGGAAACCCTAGAAAGAGGAAAGGAAAGCTCCCGCATGCCCAATCTTCCTCCAAAGGGTCGAAAATAGTGTTTCTGTGCTTCAGCCGTCAAAGGATACGAACCCTAATGTGTAAAAGCCTTTAAATAGATCAAACATGGATCATGGGCCAACGTCGCTGGCGCTTAGTGCCCCAAACTTGAAACTTTGCTTGTCCTCAAGCAAAATGTAACCTGGCTTAAGAAACATAGCCATACTACAATGGTCTAACACACCAAAAAAATATTTTCTTCTAAGAAAAGTAATCGCTCATGTATGCTCATCATAGCAATATCAGTCAAGATATAATGATGTTTTAACCAATCAAGTTTCAACTATGGTGCTCACATAACAAAGAATACACAACTAATGCAGAGGCCTTATGAGTGATCAACAACCAAGCAAAATATTATCCTATAGTGCATGGAACCATTCCTCACCAAAGAAAGTGTTTCACTCAAGCTCAAAGGTGTATAGTGAAGTGTCTCTTTCACTCTACCATCACAATGTCACACAAATCAACTTTGCCTTTCATTTAAACAACATCAAACACATTCCCAAGCAAGTTATCATCACAAGGAAATTTTAAGGCTTATATTATGGCTGGGCTAATAAGAAAAACTGGTTTTTTTGGACAGCAAAGTTCCTTGAGTTAAAAGAGTGAACAATTTACTTCATAATTTAGCATTAATCTCTCTTTCTACTTTTCACTTGAGAAACCAGTTATACACTTAATACCAACTTTTATTCATTGAGCTCATCCTTTTCTTCTTCTTTCTTTCTTCTGTTGCTTCTCTTGCTTTACTCAATGCTCTTTTTCTTTTAACTTTTTCCAAACACCCCAAACTTGAACCATTCTCCTATACCATACATGCATACTCTACTCAACTCAAGGCAAGGATTTCAAGGGTTTTTCACATTAAGCTCAAAGTTCAAAGGATAAAACAAATTTTAAAATTTTTGGGTTATGTTAAGACTCCAGCAAGTGTACCGAATCGTATCAAGTAATAAACATGGTAAGACCAAGTATTGTTTCCCTAGAGACTTACGACCTAAACAGTTATGTGATTTCTTGATTAAATAAGACTTGAAAACAAACTTTTTTATGTTTAGAATGCAAATACTGAAAAGTAAATATGCATACAATTTCATCAATTGGACAAAAGTGCAAAGATGAACAGGTTTGATATTACAGAATGAATATGTTGTTGGGGTTAGATTTCACCTAGTTTACTCTCATGTATATATGAATTCTACTTCTTCATTAATGTTAATGTCACTATCTAAAATACTTAAAAATCGGTTCCTCAGCGAAGAAAGCCTATCCTTAACTATTATTTGATATGATTTTTAGCATTCCTAATAATTAATTTTGAAGAACAGAAGCTTAAGACAACCAGAACTCATACCCCCATTCTTGAGCAATACTGCTTATGGGAATAATTCTCCGGATTATGAATTGTAAGATACCTTCCGGTAGTCATGCAAATCATACATCATGCTAAAGAATGAGTTAAACGAACCAAGCATTACACAAAGAAGAATTACCCTAACAATTAATGAAAGAAGCATATATAATCAAGAATCAATTCAATACATGATAGTTTGCAAAGGTTAGATCATCCCCAACAACAAATAGAGTTTAGTTCGCCATTGACATGGTGAAACTAGATGAATAATGGAAAAGAATGAAAGATAAAACCCTAGAAATTGAAGATAGGAGCTTCCGCATCCAAATCCACCTCTGAGGGAGCAAAGAGTGTGTTTCTAAGCCTATTTTGTCCAAAGATGTGAACCCTAGGATGTCCAAGTCCTTAAATAGAACATAAAACATAACACAAAATAGGTCCAAGCCCACGAGACTAGCGCTCAGCACCCCACTTATGGCGCTCAACAGTGTGCGGGTCAGAATTGACGCTCAAGGTCATCTCAGAGGGCAAGCAAGCGTGGTATGACTCAACGAAGTTGCGCTCAGTGCCCCTACAAAAGGCGTCTGGGCGCGAGCCAAAAGCATCTTGCGCTAAGGGCTCCAGAAAAGGGCAGCCAAGCGTGAGACAGTGATGGGGAATAACATGCTTAGAGAGAAATGTTCTAAAGACAATTAAGAAATGACAATCGAAAAGATTTAAAATGGAAGAGATAAGGAAGAGAGAACTTATGAACTTGAGGACACGCCACTTGAAATGATCCAAGATAAGTGTCAAGGTTGGATCGCCACTTGTTTCTCACAAGATACGACTCAAAAGATGACATAGAGACAAAATTCTATCTCAAAGAAGATAAGCAAATGAAAGCAAATCACTCTTATATTCATTCAATCAAAGGTGTCTACAAAAGGAGACCCCTAGGCTTCTTATGGCTTTTTGACGTCCGACTTGTACCCGACTTCTTTGTGGGTGACATTAGTCAAACATCCGTTGTGTTAGGCCGGACGTCTATATAGACGTACGGCCTGACACAACGGGCGTCTATATAGACGTCCGGCCTCACACAACGGACGTCTATATAAACAGAAACTCATGGTTTAACTAGTTTATTTGTGTGATTATTGATTATCTTTGACTTGAATTTTGAATTTCTGTTTTTATTTTCGGTTTTTATTTTTCGGTTTTTATTTTATTTTATTTTTTGTTTTTATTTTTTTCGGTTATTATTTTATTTTATTTTATTTTTTTGTTTTTATTTTTATCTGTTTTCTTTTTTTATTTTTTTATGTTTTTATTTTATCATGTTTTTATTTTATCTTCTGATCTCTTGTTTTATATCTTTTTCTATACCTTTTTGTACTAACAAATGTTTCTAGGGACTTGTTTTCTTGTGTATGCAGGAAGCAATTCGAACTAGAAATAAGAAAACCTCGAATCTCTTATTGAAGGCTTAGACGAGAGTAGACGGAGGAGAAGAATCCGTACATCTAGAGAACTTTTCCCTCCTCCGGAAGATCTCTTACAACCTTCACCACAAGGTTCTTACCATAGCACTGAGGAGATGGAGAATAATAATGTCAGACGAACTCTTGCAGATTCCACTAATGTAGTTGCCCTCAACATTTTAATAGCATAGCAAGACTGAGGGTCAATGCAGCTAATATAGAGGTGAAATCGACATTAATCCAACTGGTTAAGAGTAACCAATTTAATGGGTTGTCTCATGAAAGCCCATATGAACACCTCACAACTTTTAATGAAATTTGCAATACAGTGAAGGTAAATGGGGTGCCTGACGAAGCAATCAAACTTAGCCTGTTTCCATTCTCATTAGGATGCAACGCTAAGCTTTGGTTGAACTCTTTTCCAAAAGGGAGCTTTATAGAGTGGGAAGTTGTGGTGACAAAGTTCTTGAACAAATACTTCCCACAATCTAAGGTAAACAAAGGAAAGCAAGAGATATCATCTTTCAGGCAAGGCATGGAGGAATCATTAGGTCATTCATGGGACAGATACAGAAGCCTATTAAGAAAGATTCCCATGCATGGATTTGACGAAGTAGAAGTAGTCCTAATCTTCCTTGGAGGTCTTGGTTCACAAACCAAGATCATGCTTGACACCTCAGCTGGAGGAAATATCAAATGGAAGACTTTAGAGGAAGCCATGAAAATAATTGAAAACATGGCTACTAATGATAATGAGCTAAACAGTGAAAGCGGAGCTCCTATTCAACAAAAAGGAGTTCTATAGTTGCAATCCAATGATGCCTTACTAGCTCAGAACAAGATACTAACTCAACAATTGGAGAATCTCGCAAAAATACTTGCACAACTGCCAAAAGAGTTAAAGATTGTTGCACAGGTTTAACCACAGTTGTGTGAATTATGTGGGGGTGACCATATCAATGGTCAATGTGCCTTTCTAGCGGAAGCTTTAGAGGATGTTAACTTCATGGCCAATAAATTTCCATACCGTTAGGGGAATTTCAATCAATGGTGGAAACGACATCCAAGCATTGGTTAAGGACAAAGTGGCCAAGCTGGACAAGCAGGCCAATTTAACAAGCAACAACAACAACCAACCTTATGGCAACAAATGTCTATACTTAATGGAAGATCAATAAGGATGATAAAAACTTTTCAGCAATTCATACAGAAAACTGAATCCACTCAAAGGAGCATTGAAGCTGCTATTAAGAAATTGGAGATGCAAATGGGTCAATTACTAAGGTTAACCCTAGGGAAGAGTGTAAAGTGCTAGTGAGGGAAAATTTGTGTGAAGATTGAGAAAGTGAGTAGAAAAAGAAAAGAAAAAAAGAGAGTAAGTGAAAAGAAAAAGAGGAACAAGAAAGTGAGAGAAAAGAGAAAGAGGACGAGAGGAAGAGAGAGAAAATCATATGAAAAGCCCTTTCATCATCCAAAGAAGTATTATAGGAAGGAAAAAAAAATTTAAGTGCTTCATGGAAATCTTCAAGAAATTGGAGATTAAAGTTCCTATGATTGAGAAATTGCAACAGGTTCCTGGTTTGATCAAATTTCTAAAGAAGTAAAATAGAAAGAAGAAGAAAAAAAAGATGGAACTTGAGCTTTATTGGGTCAAGGTAATGATATTAAAAGAGCGCTTGCTGGGAGGCAACCCAGTGATTTAAGAACTTTTGTTTTTGGTTTCGTGATGTAATTATGAACTTTTGTTATTTTTGTTTTAGATATAAATTTTTTCTACAGGGTATAGCATCTACTGATGGATGCTAGGTGGTTAAGTATCTACTGAAGGATACTAGGTTTGTTACACCTACTGATGGGTGTTGGTAAGAAAGATTTGCACCTACTGATGGGTGTTTGGAGTTTGGGTCAGGCGCGTGCGCTAAACAAGCGCTACCTGGGAGGCAACCCAATTGATTTACTATATTTTGTTTGTTTATTTTGATTCTGCTTTAGTTGCATATGAAGATAATGAAGAGGAGGAAGATACAGATGACAACACAGGCTGATGAGGAGCTGGGATAGCATTTACTGATGGATGCTATCAGCACTAGAGCAGGATCTTTTGTATCCAGTGTTTTAAATTTGTGAACTTATTTACTTCTATTTTTAGAATAGGATTGATGTACTCAATTTGAAACTTTATCTGTTATGATGGTTTTCTTATGACTTATTGCATGATAAGTATTGCTTGATGATGTTTGGATCTTGATTGATGATTGAGAATGTGCACATTATATGCATATACAGGTGGTTCACAAGCATTGTGAACAAATGCAAGATGTTGTGATTGTGATTATGATTCTAAGCAGGATGTTATATGTGGAATTTGAATGAGCTTATATGTGAGGTTTTGAGCTCTAGAGTTGTTATTGTTGAATACTATTACGTGAAAGCATGAATAACTTTGGCCAGGTTTTCTATGATTGAATTACTTGCTTGTTTGTATCATATGATCAAGGCCATTTGTTGGTAACCCTTTTATTAGCCAAATGCATGATTTTAGCCCCATAAAAGAGAGCACTATGTGTTCTATCCTTTGAACCCTTAGCCTTGAACATGATTTGAAAATCCTTTTTGAAAAGCTTTATCTTGAGTTAAGATGAAAATATTATGTGGTATTGATAAATGTTCAAGTTTGGGGTTGTTGGAAAATAGAAAGGGAAAATAAAAAGCATTGAGTTAAAAGTTAAGCATGTGAAAAGAAAAAGAAAAAGGAAAGAATAGAAAAAGAAAAGAAAAGCTCAATGCAAAAGAAAGTTGGGAATAATCAAGAATGGTTGTGTTTAGATGATTCTCTTAACTCAAGGGTTTTGTGATCCAGAAAAACCAATTGGTATTGTTAGCCCAGCCACATTATAAGCCATTGAAAGTCCTTGTGATGACGTGTGCTTGTAAGTGTTTTTGATTATGGTTAAATGAAAGGCAAAGTTGATTCATGTGACATTGTAGTAGTAGAGTGAATGAGTAAATATCTCCTATACACTTGTGTGTTTGAGTGAAACACTTTATCTAGTGAGGAATGATTCCATGAGCACATGAACATCCATACTTAGTTGATTGATCATTCATGAAAAGAAGCATTTTTTGGATACTAGGTGATTGTGTGAACACTAAAGCGTGTGCATGTCTTGATTGAAGTTTTGTTCATGAGCTTAATTGAGTACTTACTTATCTTGAAAAGAGGATTTTGAATGGAGTGAACCATTGTATTGATTTGGTAGAAGATTGAGTTACATCTTGTTTGCTTGAGGACAAGCAAAGTTCTAAGTTTGGAGTTGTGATAGTAGTTGAAAAACTGTTATTTTCATGCTTAAAATTGATACTAAAAGCAACCTTTAACACTTAGAAACTAGCTTGAAATCATGCTTTTGTTTATATTTTTGGAAATAAGAGAGCTGGACAGGTTTATGCTTGATTTTAGTGTTTTATGCAGGTTTTAAGGTGAATTTGATGAAAGAAGTAAAGAAAGATAGAGATGGAATCAGAAAAGAACTCAAAAAGTGCAAAAGAAGTGAAACCGCAAGTATCGCTCAGTGCCAGTTTACCGCTGAGCAGCAATAAAGAACACTCATTGGCTCCGCTGAGAGGTGAAAATGCTGCTGAGGGGAAGAATTCAAACACGCACTTACCGCTGAGCGGCATTATTTTGGGCTTAGGCGCACTTTTTTCTAATATTTTGAATAGTATATAAGCTTTAGGACTTCCTAGGGTTTGTATCTTTGGCAAAGTACGAAGCAAACAATCACTTTTCCACCCCTTGGAGGAAGATCTTGGATGCTAAGGCTACCTACTCAACTTTCTAGGGTTCTATCTTTCACTCTTTCATAGTATTTCATCTAGTTTCACCATGAATATGGTGAACTAAACTTTGTATTGTTGTTGGGGAATCAATGTAATCTTTTGATGCTCTCATATATGGAATTTTGTGTTTAAACATCATATTTATGATACATGCGTTCTTTCATCATTAATTAGGGTTTTTCTTCTTTCCTCAAAGCATACATTGTTTAACTCATTCGATGTCATGATTATTGATTTTGTCAATATGGAAACATACGGGGAAATCTAGATCCGGGGAAATTCTCCTAATAGCATATTGCCTAGACTAGGGATATGAGGGTTGGTTGCCTTTAAGCTTCTGTGCTTCAGAATTAATTATTAGGGGTGCTAGGAATTGTATGAACTCGTAATTAAGGATAAGCTTTCTTTGCAAGGTGATTTAGAGAGTGCCATTAACATTGATGAAAATAATGATGAATTCCTAAAGTATATGAGAGTGGATAAGATGAAATTGATTACCCCAACAACATACTCACCCATCTAATTCATTCAAAGTGTTTGTATTCTTCTTTTCCATTGATCAAAACTCATGCATACATGTTTACTTATTGTCTTTTGCATTTGAAACCTCGAGAATTTGGTCACAAGTCTTAAATATTCAAGAAATCATATAACTAACTAGGCCGTGAGTCCTTTGGGAGAACGATACTTGGTCTTATCGAGTTTATTACTTGATACGATTCAGTCACACTTGCCGAGGGTTAAACAAGTTTTTGGCGCTGTTTTTCGGTGTTCATAAATTTGTCATCACAAACGTCTATACACGTCCGTCTGTGCATTAACCGCATCTAGTGAGCGTTTTTTTTAAAATCAATTTATTTTTGCGTTAAAACCATAGCTGAAAAGCAGAAAATTGTCCCAGAACAATATAGTATAGTATATTTGCGTTTCATATAAAGAAAGTTCTACTTAATGTACAAAATAATCCAATACCAAAAGTATCAACATATAAACTTAAACTAAAATTAAGCAATTTTCAACAACAAATAAAACTGTTCCTAACTCCAGCTTTGCAGAAGATAAGCTGTCCACTCCTGCCTTATCTGCCTGATTGTGTCCTCTGGTATAGGAGATGTACTCTTGAAGCACTGCAAAATTGAAGAAAGATTCATTATGGTTTCATATATGTTTAAAGATGAATTTGAGTTGTAATGTATTCAAGGTATACATCATTACCTCATTCCAGTCATCTGTAATGACAGCTTGAATGATGGTCTTAATCCAACACATGACATAGAAGCCACATTCCGATGAATCCTGCTGCTGGTTACACTAAAATGACAAACTAAATAGTCAAGAATTTAGATCATTCAATAACATAGAAAATGAACTAGAACTATCAATGACTTACAACCTTTGGATATAAAATTTGAACTAGTTGACCTCGAGATTTACCAATAACTTTGTAACGATTGAAAACACAAAGTAAAATTACCATAACTATATTTATCATTAAAGTTTAAGGTGAACATCAAATTCAAAGTCATTTTTGGAGAAACATTTACCCTTGAAACATGGTTCTCAAGTCATTTTTCATCTTCCTATGCAACAAATAAAACCATATAATTTTACATTGTTTGGGAATGATGACCATCAGCTGCCAGTGCGACCTATCAACATTTGAGGATGATATAGATATGGATGAAGATGATGCTGATGATGATGAGGATGACACATTTGAGGATGCTGAAGATGAGGAAGAAGAGGAGGATACAGATGACAGCTCAGATTGATGAGGAGCTGAGATAGCATTTACTGATGAATGCTATCAGCACTGGAGCAGGATTTATGCTTTTGTTTGGTTTTATGTTTTGAACTTATGTGCTTTTGTTTTTTTTAGAATAAGGTTTGATGTACTCAATTGGGAACTTTGTCTGTTATGATGGTTTGCATAAGATTGTTGTTTGATAAGTAATGCTTGATGATGCTTTGATATTGATTGATGTTGAGATGTGCACATAATATGCTTATACAGGTGATTCACAAGCATTGTGAACAAATGCATGATATTGTGATTGTGATTATGATGCTAAGCAGGATGGGTACATGTGGAATGTGAATGAGCTTATATGTGAGGTTTTGAGCTCCAGAGTTTTTATGATTGAATGCTATTACTTTGAAAGCATGAATGATTTTTCCCAGGTTTTCTATGATTGAATCAATTGCTTGTTTTGCATCATATGATCAAGGCCATTTGTTGGTAATCCTTTTATTAGCCAAATTCATGAAGT
Organism: Vigna nakashimae; assembly: GCA_034642375.1. Lineage (NCBI taxonomy): Eukaryota > Viridiplantae > Streptophyta > Magnoliopsida > Fabales > Fabaceae > Vigna > Vigna nakashimae. The sequence goes on along the minus strand of CM067765.1, from coordinate 45,644,583 downwards.
TAGCCTATGAAAAGAGAGCACTTTGTGTTCCATCATTTGAACCCTTAGCCTTGAACATAATTTGGAAACCCTTGTGAAAAGCTTTACCTTGAGTTAAGTATAAAATATTTTGTGGTATTGATAAATGTTCAAGTTTGGGGTTGTTGGGAAGTTATGAGAAGGAAATAGAAAGCATTGAGCTAAGAGCTAAGAAATAAGAATGTGAAAAGAAAAAGAAAAAGAGAAAGAAAAGAAAAGAAGAAAAAGCAAAACTCAATGCAAATGAAAGTTGGGAATAAATAAGAATGATTGTGTTTATATGTTTCTCTTAACTCAAGGGTTTTGTGATGTAGAAAAACCAATTTTCTTGTTAGCCCAGCCACATTATAAGCCATTGAAAAGTCCTTGTGATGATGCATGCTTGTGAATGTATTTGATTATGGTTAAATGAAAGGCAAAGTTAATTCATGTGACATTGTGATAGTAGAGTGAATGAGTGATTACCTCTTATACACTTGTGTTTGAGTGAAACACTTTACCTAGTAAGGAAAGATTCCATGAACACATGAACATCCATGCTTAATTGATTTATCATTCATGAAAAATAACATTTGTTGGATATTAGGTGATTTTGTGAACATTAAAGAATGTGCATGTCTTGATTGAAAGCTTTGTCATGAGCTTAATTGAAGTACTTACTTATCTTGAAAAGAGGATTTTTGAATGGAGTGAACCATTGTATTGATTGGTAGAAGATTGAGTTACATCTTGTTTGCTTGAGGACAAGCAATGTTCTAAGTTTGGGGTTGTGATAACAGTTGAAAAACTGTTATTTTCAAGCTTAAAATTGATACTAAAAGCAACCTTTAACACTTAGAAACTAGCTTGAAATCATATTTTTGGTCATATTTTTAGAAATAAGAGAGCTGGACAGGTTTATGCCTGATTTTAGTGTTTTATGCAGGTTTTAACGTGAATTTGGTGAAAGAAGCGAACAAGGATAGAGATGGAATCAGAAAAGACATCAAAAATGCAAAAGAAGAGAAGTCGTACGTACCGCTTAGCGCCAATTTACTGCTGAGCGGCACTCAGGAACTCACGTTGGATCCGCTGAGGGGTGAAAATGCCGCTGAGGGGAAGAATCAACTCACGCACTTACCGTTGAGCGGTAGTTTGCCACTGAACGACACTATTTTGGGCTTGTGCCTAATTTTCTGAAATGTTTAGAATAGTATATAAGCTTTAGGACGTCCTAGGTTTTGTATCTTTGGTAGAGTACAAAGCAAACACTTACTTTTCCACCTCTTGGAGGAAGATCTTGTTTGCTAAGGCTACCTACTCAACCTTCTAGGGTTCGATCTTTCATTCTTTCATTATTATTCATCTAGCTTCACCATGAATATGGTGAACTAAACTTTGTATTGTTGTTGGGGAATCAATGTAATCTTTTGAAGCTCTCATATATGGAATTTGTGTTTAAACATCTTACTTGAGATACATGTTTTCTTTCATCATTAGTTAGGGTTTTTCCTCTTTGCTCAAAGCATGCATTGTTTAACTCATTCGATGTCATGATTATTGATTTTGTTGATATGGGAACGTACGGGAAAATGTAGATCCGGGGAAAATCTCCCAATAGCATATTGCCTAGGCTTAGGAATATGAGGGTTGGTTTCCTTTAAGCTTCTGTGCTTCATAATTAATTATTAGGGATGCTAGGAATTGTATGAACTCGTAATTAAGGATAGGCCTTCTTGCAAGGTAATTTAGAGAGTAACATTAACATTGATGAAAAGAATGATGAATTCCTAATGTATATGAGAGTGGATAAGATGAAATTGGTTACCCCAACAACATACTCATCCATCTATTTCGTTCAAAGTGTTTGTGTTCCTACTTTCCATTGATCAAAACTCATGCATACATGTTTAATTATTATCTTTTGCATTTGAAACCTCAACAATTTGTTCTCAAGTCTTAAATAATCAACAAATCATATAACTAACTAGGCCGTGAGTCCTTTGGGAGAACGATACTTGGTCTAACCGAGTTTATTATTTGATACGATTCGGTCACACATGCCAAGGGTTAAACAAGTTTTTTGGCGCCGTTTTTCGGTGTTCATAAATTTGTCATCATTAGGCCCTACCCATTCAAAAAAATTAATTTTCATAGTTGGCTAAGACACATGCAAAGAAGTCTACATCATAAATTTGATAAGATTTCGGCAACATTTCGCATTGGTCTCCAAATACACGAAATGAGAGTAGTCAACAATGACCACAATCAAATATGCATCCGGAGAACAACACAAATACTGAACCAACATTTTATCAATCTTATCCCTAGACTCCAACTTACATGTTATTTCAAATTATGAAAATTAATTTTCTCAAACTGTCCAATTGGACAATTCAAAATTTAACACAAACCATTAAAAGATTAATCGTTTGTGTTAAATTTCAAATGGGAACTAAGGGTCACTCAATGATTTGATACTTATAATCTAACATGACAATTATAACAACACAACTAATACATGCATATTCAAAAGCCAATAACACATGCAGACCTTAAAGACAAAAACATGCATACACAAAACCCAATAACATGCGTACAAAAAAATTATCAACAAAGAAGCTAACCTAAAAAGAAGATTCCAAATGAAATGGAGGGAAATCGAGGAGTGCACAACCTAAAATGTAGGCCAAAAACAGTCAAAAACGCCGCCCAAGAACAAGCAAGAAACTGCAGCAAAACGCACCGAAAACAATTTTTAATCGGTTCAAATCATAGATATTTCATCACAGAACAATTTAATCGGATTAAAAGTAAATTTAAACGGTCCAAAACACAGAAAACACACTTGGAAAATTAAATGCCGCAAAGTGAAATCGCGGGGAAGACGATGAACAATGAGCGTAACTCCTCGTGGGTTCGCGTTTTAGTATAAATGGCACTAGACGTCCGTTACTAGAAGGCCTTCACGTCTATAATATTATAGACGTCGGGGCAATAACTAATATGTCGTGTTTTGGATTTAAATATTGATATTCGCTGGGGGTTTTAAACGTCCGTTAGAAGCGCCCCGACGTTTATAGTATTATAGACGTCGGGGCCCCTCAACAACGAACGTTTAAGAGGCTGAACACAATTAACTCTTCAACTACCCTGTCAGCAACTTAAATGTCCGTTGTGGAGGGGGGGGACATCTATAATATTATAGACGTCGAAGCCCCTCCAACGGACGTTTAAGAGGTTGAATCAATTAACTCTTCACCTTCTCTGTCAGCCGCTTAAACGTCCATTGTGGAGTGGGGGGGGGGCGGACATCTATAATATTATAGACGTCCGGCCCCCCACAACGGACGTTTAATGTTGCTAATAGGGTAGTTGAAGAGTTAATTGTGTTCAGCAACTTAAAAGTCCGTTGTGGCGGGGGCCGGACGTCTACAATATTATAGACGGCGGGGCCCCTCCAACGGACGTTTAAGAGGCTGAATCAATTAACTCTTCAACTTCCCTGTCAGCCGCTTAAACGTCCATTTTGGTGGGGGAGGGGGAGGCGGTCAGCAACTTAAATGTCTGTTGTGGGGGGGCCGGACGTCTATAATATTATAGACGTCCGGTCCCCGCCATAATGGATGTTTAAGTTGCTGATAGGGTAGTTCAAGAGTTAATTGCTTCAGCCTCTTAAACGTCCGTTGGAGGGCCCGACGTCTATAATATTATAGACGTCCGGCCCCCCATACAACGGACTTCTACACTCCCACTTATTTACGGATATACCACCGGTCAAGTATTTACGTTGGTGTTTTTGTGGACGGACGTCTATTGGGTGACGTTAAATGCCAATTCTGCACTAGTGAATTATATAACCTTTAAGAGGAAGTAATTGGAGATTTTTAAGGGATGTGGGACTTGAAATGCTTCCAAGTTTGGATAGCCACGTTTTCAAGTGCTCTTAGTCCCACATCTCTTAATTTTTCCATTCCTAAAGGGTTTATAAGCTTCCTAGCAAGTCTAGAAACTAAAAACTAAAAACTATGCATGTTTACTTGCACTACAAACAACAAAAGGAGAAAGCCTATTTATTCTTCTTTTTCTCTAAGTCCAAGGTATGTGAAGTCCCACATTGCCTGTACTATAAAGAAAAGAAGAGTTTATAAGCTTCTCTACAACTAGAAATAACGAAAGAACAAAAGAGGCTAATACAAGCCAATTAAACCTATTATACCCTTTTTGTGCTTTTTGTCACTCTGAAACTCTTCATTCTTGACCTATGTATGATCATATCATGCCCCCCAGTTTGGAGAGGATTCAACCTCGAATCTTTGAAAAAGCTGCAAAAAAGAAAGTTGAGTGACTTATTTGGTTGATAATCCAAATGTTAACCTGCAAAAAACATTAAACATTTTGTGAATGAATTGATGTTTACCAAACAATGTATATAGAAAAGGAATATTTGGATTTATTTTTTTAGTGAAAACTAAAAATCCTTCTTTAGAAAAACTTTGATTTTTGTCTTGTGTTAAGTTTAAAAAAGAAAACATTAACTCAAGATGTGGTTTGGAAATGGTGTGTGAAGAAGTGGGAATAAGAGATGAGAAAGGTGGGATATTTTCACAAAAGTTTTGAGGAAAAGAAGAAAGCTTAATAATTGGAGAAAACTGGAAAGATGGAAAAACTCCCCTAAATTTGCTTGAATCCTGTAAAATGATGGGAATGGAAGGTGCCTTCAGTATCACTTCCTGTGTAAGTAGGACGTTTTCCTTCTCCTTTTCTCTCACAAGGTCCTCTTGTCCTTTCTTTTCTCTCTCCTTTCTTTCTTTCCTCTCAGTCTCTTCTTTTACTCTCTCCTCTCTTTTTTTTCTTGCTTTATTTAAACAAGTAAGCATGACCTTCTCTTTGGCATCACTTGATGAGAAAGAAGAGCTATAGGTTGGTGAAGGTAAGGAAGAGGTAGACTCATTAGTCATAATTACTTGACCCTCAATGCATGTTGCCTTTTTGGTGGGGTAGGCAGAGGCTATATGACCATGTCCTAAGCATTTAAAACATTTAATGTGACTTGGTCTAGAAGGAGATTTAGGTGGGGAAGAGGAATGGTTAGAAGAAGAATGAGGAGAAGATTTGTTAGTGGGCACCTCAGAAACATCCTTGGTTTTATCCTTTGATGATGAGGATTTGTAGAAAACATCTCTTGAAGATTTGGAAAATTTGTTGTGACAAGCTTCTTTTTTCAAGAGTTTCTTCTCTACTTTCATGGCTCTATGAACCACTACATCTAAAGTCTCATCATCATGGAATTCAATTATATCTTGGATGTTGCTATTAAGTCCACTAATAAATCTAACTATTTTTGCATGATCATTTTCTTTAAGGTTAGTACGATGTAGGAGCACTTCGAGCTCACGAGCATACTCCTCCACACTTCGTCTACCTTGAGTAAGTCGTTGAAGCTTAATCAAGAGGTCCCTATGGTAGTATGGAGGTACAAAACGTTGGTACAGAATGTCCCTGCAATGTTCCCATGTACTCGCGGGTGAGGCCATGGTTAAGTATCTCCTATTTAGCCATTGTTTGGCGTATCCCTCTGAATCTAAACAAGCTAACTTTACACGGAAAGGTCCATTTACACTATACAAACCAAAAGTTTGGTCTACTTTAGCTATCCAATCTAGAAAAATAGACTGCTCGGCTTCCCCTTTGAAAGTAGGAAAGTTCAACTTTGGTAGTGTAAGGCCTTGGTCCATAGCTTTATCTTCTTGATGCTTCTTTGGCGAGGGAAGGTATACATTTACGGTTCTAGCTTCTTGCTTATTCTTGTAGAAACCATGATCATGACCATGAGGTTGCTTCCCTTTTGCTTTTGCGTCCTTGTTCAGCCGTTTACTAATGAAGTCAAGTTGATGTTGCATTTGTTGAAAAGCCTTCATCAAATCAAATTTGGTAGAAGCATTTCCGTGATGACTACTTCCAGTGGAAGAAGATTGTCTTGAACCTGCAGACATGATTTTCTAAAGGAAAATAGCAAAAATGCTTACACAAAAAACAGGTTAGAAAATAGCCCAAATACAGCAAGAAACTGAAGTAAACAGTAGCCAAGGTTCACTCACAGCAACACCAAAAAATTAGGCTCAAAACTCACGATGTTTATGGCGAAACAAATCAAGATCACTCCACTCACATGCACTATTCTTTCAAAATAGTACGATGTCTTGCAAGTCAGTATTTTAGAGTACCAATTCAAGGACAAAAGCAAGTGGAAAACCCTACAATCCAATCTCAACAAACTAAAGAATCCAAACCAAGACAGCAGAAATTCAAGAAGCCAAATTGAAGAAAACCGCAAGACAAAAGATGGAAAACAGAACCTATAAAAGCAATAAACTTGGCACAGAAAAATTGGCAGCAAATTAGAGACTAATAGGAGACAAAGCAGCAAGAGATAAGGAGTCAAAACAGTGGCACATTAAGAAGACAACAACAAACAAAATTAACACAACTAAGAAGCAAAATCACACCAACATGCTAAGCATACATGAAGAGTAAGATCTAATTAATGCTGGAAATAATTTGGCAAACCTCAAACTATAGATTATGCATGTTTTAAGATAAAAGAGGCTTTAATTAAAAGAAGCTATCAAACACACCACACAAGATGAAAGCTCTTGGCCAAACAGCAAACAACACTTGATTTGGTTTAAATTTTTTTGTTTTTTTAGCAAGTAGATTTGGCAAAAGTGTCTCGACCAAGGAGTAATTATGGAATAAAGTGTGTTTGATTAAAAGCACAATTGAACTTGTTTACTGACTCTATGGATACATATCATATAAGCAAGATTCACACACTTAAATCCAAAGATAATAAAACTTAATTCAACATACAAAGCATGGAGATGGAAAAAATTTCTTAGCTATGCAATTTCAAAAATTTTTTCTAGAAAACTCCTAAAGAGGAACAAACATATGACTCAAAGCAAAGCTAACAAGCAATAAAAGACATATACAATCCAGGCAAGACAAGAATAAAAGCTGGAACAAGCACACAAAAGAGAATAAGGACACCTACTTGGTGAAGACCTCCAATAACATTGTTGCGGTTTAAAGAAAAATGCTTGCACAAGCCTCTGGACAGCCATAGTTTATCACCTCCAAGCCTTGATATGAAGCTTTGATTCCCTTCTTAAGAGTGTGTGAATGTTATCTCATAGTCCAGGAATGAATTCTAGCCAGCCAAATACATCAAATAGCAAGCAACAATGCAAACAGTTTTAGAAATCTATCAACAGTAGAATACTGGATGAACACAGTGGAGAAAACAATTTATTGCGAATAGTTCCAAGTGAATTGAAACAAAGTAAAAACTAGACATTTAAGTAGACATGCAGACAAAACTTTTAAAAAAACTTTCATGCAAAACGGATAAGAAATGAACTCAAACGAAAACAAAGAAGTTAGACAAGCATGCAACGTGCGTCAGAGCGCGAGAATTGAAAAAAAGGCTTGTCTACTCTACTCTAACATGAAATTTCTAAGATGATCAAACCTAAGGCTCATGATACCACATGATGGGGAATAGCATGCGTAGAGAGAAATGTTCTAAAGACAATTAAGAAATGGCAATTGAAAAGATTTAAAATGGAAGAGATAAGGAAGAGAGAACTTATGAACTTGAGGACACGCCACTTGAAATGATCCAAGATAAGTGTCAAGATTGGATCGCCACTTGCTTCTTACAAGATAAGACCCAAAAGATGACTTAGAGACAAAATTTTATCTTAAAGAAGATAAGCAAATGAATGCAAATCACTCTTATATTCATTCAATCAAAGGTGTCTACAAACCCCTAGGCTTCTTATATAACCTTTAGGATGAAGTAATTGGAGATTTTTAAGGGACATGGGACTTGGAATGCTTCCAAGTCTGGACAGCCACGTTTTCAAGTGGTCTTAGTCCCACATCTCTTAATTCTTCCATTCCTGAAGGGTTTATAAGCTTCCTAGCAAGTCTAGAAACTAAAAACTACAAACTATGCATGTTTACTTGCACTACAAACAACAAAAGGAGAAAGCCTATTTATTCTTCTTTTTCTTTAAGTCCAAGCTATGTGATGTCCCACATTGCTTGTACTATAAAGAAAAGAAGAGTTTATAAGCTTCTCTACAACTAGAAATAACGAAAGAACAAAAGAGGCTAATACAAGCCAATGAAACCTATTATACTTTTTTTGTGCTTTTTGTCACTCTGAAACTCTTCATTCTTGACTGGGTACTCTGGCGCTAAGGGCCCCTAAAGTGGCGCTCAACCTTGCTGCGATCCTCCTTTCTTGATACTTTTCCAGTTCTTCCTGAGTTCTAACTCCTTACTACTTCAACTCTTCTTCTAAATCATCTCAATTCCTGTTGAAAAACACTGAAATCTAGCACAAAGCCATTAAATTCACCTTCAACTCTCTTATTCATCAAAACCATGATTCCAAGCTAGTTTCTAAGTCAAAAAGGGTGTTTTTAGTATCAAAATTAAGTATTAAATAACGGTAAATTCAACCGCTATCATAACCCCAAACTTAGAACTTTGCTTGTCCTCAAGCAAACAAAATGTAACTTTGCTTTCAAACAATCAATACAATGGTTTCAACACCTTTCAACAGCTTTTCTTTCAAGACAAGTAATTGCTCATATCAGCTTATTATAGAGAATATCAGTCAAGATGAATAAATGCCTTGATGCAATTAAGCTCATTATGCTGCTCACATACTCACTGAATATTCAACATATGCTAAACTCATGAATGATCAACCAAGAAAAGATGTAATCATGCATACATGGAACTACTTCTCACCAAGAAAAAGTGTTTCTCTTAAACACACAGGTGTATATAGAGGTGACTCATTCACTCTACTATCATAATGTCACATAAATCAACTTTGCCTTTCAATTAACCACAATCAATCAAACTCACAAGCAAGTATCATTAGAAGGGCTTTTCTATGGCTTGTAATGTGGATGGGCTAAGAAGAAAATTAGCTTTTCTATCACAAAATCCTTGAGTTAAGATAGTCATTCATAATTTCATCATTTAAACACACTCTCGCACTTCAAGAAACCATTCTCAGTTCTTCCCAACTTTCCCTTGCATTGAGCTTTTCTTTTCTTTCTTTTATTTTCTTTTTCTTTCTTTTATTTTCTTTTTCTTTTGCTTTTTCATTTGCTCAACAGTTAGCTCAATGCTCATTCTCTTTATTTTCCCTTTTCAGATTTCCCAACAACCCGAAACTTGAACCTTTATCAATACCACACAAATATTGTCAACTTAACTCAAGGTAAAGATTTTCAAAAAGGGTATTCATATCATGAATAAGGCTAAAGGTTCAAAGGGTAGAACACATTGTGCTCTATTTTATTGTGCTAGAATCATGCATTGGCTAAAAAGGGAAATCAACAAATGGCCTTTATCATATAACACATGCAAGCAACTCATTCAATCATAGAAACCTGGGCAAAGTTATTCATGCTTTCAAAGTAATATAAATGATTCACAAAAAACTCTGGAGTTCAATCCTCAAACAGGCTAATTCAAGTTCCAACATTTATATAAACATCTTGCTCAATATCACAATAACAAGTTTACCTCATGCATCTGTTTCACAATATTGTGAGCAACCACCTCTATATCAGCATCATACATAATCTCAACATCAATCAATATAATCATCATCATAAAGCAACACTCATCACAAACATCATCATCAAACCATTGCATCACAGATTAAGTTTTAAGCCATGTACATCATAACCTATTCTAAATAACATAAAGACGAACATAAATTAAAAAAGATAAGTTTAGAAAGTTGGGTTGCCTCCTTCATGGTTTAGAAAGTTTAGTAAGCGCTTCTTTAACGTTACTAGCTTGACCCAATAAAGCTCAAGTTTGATATTCAACGTTGATGTGCTTCTTCCTTTCATGACACCAACATAATCTCAGCATCTTTCTTGTCACCAACTTGACTCTCCTAGAGTAAGGAGCCTCAATCTCAAGAACTCCATTTGCCTTTATATCCTTGATAACCCATAACTTGTTCTTGAATTTCACTGGTTTGCCAAGGTAGGTGATGAGTTGATATTTTATTCACTTCACTTAGTTTACTGTACTAGAATTAATCAGGGAAATATGCTTAAATGTCCGATATTATTCCGTTTTCGTTAATTGTGCATAATTTGATCGGAAATTCTTATTATAATTAATTTGAATTATCTGAGCTGATTATTTTCATTAATGATTGGAGGAAAATTATTGGATACTATGTTGGGACATTTGGAGGGTTGTCACGGCCTTAATAAGTTCCTCACACACAAATTTTCATGCTTTTATTCTTACCCTTGGTCACACATGGATGGGTGGAATGGATCTGTAATTTTTATTTTATGAGAAAGAAAACTCTCACATTTTTTTTTGTATCACTACTCACGGCTGAATATAAGGTGTGTACGTGTAAGCATCTTCAAACATGTGGAATATTACTGCTACCATCATTATTTGCTTACTACAAACATATCATATGGCCCACAAGAAAACAGCAGCCACCGAGAGTGAGAAACATCACAGCAGCCACCACTTTTCACTTGGCAATTTTCCTTAAGTGTTTTATAGAGCTCGGAATGATCTTCACGGTGATTGCTGGAGCACACACGGAAGCAAGTCTTCACGTACAGCACCTTGGAGAGGAGCTTGAGCAAGGAGCTGGCACAGCCACCACCAAAGTGGTAATCCTCAGTCATTCTACGCCCAACTGCACCGTACAACACCAACTTCAAGCAGCAGCACCATCGGGGAAGTCAGCAGTTCACGTCCAGCTTGGAGCTAAGCTTGTTGAGATTTCTTTTGTTTGGTAAATGAAGAAGTAGATTAAGTTGGAGTTGGTGAAGTCACGTACTGCAACTACGGATTGGGAAGGCTTCACTTAGATGAGTTATTTTCACTTAGGACCAAATGGAGAGCACATGTTTTTGTCTTCTTCTGAAAGTGGTGCAATTCACACGTAAATGAAGAGCATGTGGTTGAAGAAAATAATAAAAAAAAAAACAAATGAGGAAAAGGACAAAAGGTGGGCACCATGTTTTATTTCTTTTAGTTGGGTGTAAGATGACATGGAGAGGCTGCTGCAAATACACGGTCCAGAGGGGAGGAGAAAAACGTTGGACACAAATAATGGAGGACCCCATTAGCACTTTCATTTTTAAATGGTGTGCACATACATGGACAAAGGTTTTGACTGCCAAAATAAAAGAGCAAGTTTGGTGTGGAAAGAAGTATGCCGTGGTGTAGAGTAGAAGTCAGAGAGAAGTTCAGCAGCTGACAGTAGGAGGCTGTAACAGAAACGAGAAGAGGAGCATAGCAATTGCAGGATGGAAGGCTACGGTTGAAAGTGGTGTACACACTACATCATAGGTTCCAATTTTATTTGGTTTGATGTAATGAATTTCAGTCTTATTTAATTTTCTAAACTTTAAGTCTATTATTGTTTAATTGTGATTCTGTAATTTAATTTCTACTGTTGTATTTTAATGGTGCTGTAATTTAATTTCTGTTGTAATTAAATGTGTGAATTATGTTTTCTACAAGTTAATTTCTTTTGCCTCTGATGTTATTTATTTCACTTTGAATTAATTACTGTAATTTGGTTTTCTATATTTTGGTGCAGTAATTTTGTTTCTGTTTTCATATTTTAGAATTTACTGTTTTTACTGTTTTACTGTATTTCTGTATTCTATTTTTACTGTTTCTGTATTTTGTTATTTGGATTCTACAGTCTGTATTTATTGTTTTGCTATTATTAATTATTGTTGTAATTTTATTTACTGTTTTACTATTTTAACCATTTTCTGTATTTTATGTTTTTCTGTATTTTCGTTTTTACTGTTTTAGATTTATTTTCACTGTTTCATGTTACTGTATTTTTGTTTTTACTGTTTCTAAAATTTACTGTTTTACTCTTTCTACTGTATTCTGTATTTACTATGTACTGTATTTTCGTTTTTCTGTATTTTCATTTTCTGTATTTTAGTTTTCTGTTCCATATTTATTTTTTACTATTTTACCTTACTGTATTTTCGTTTTTACTGTATCAAAATCATTTTTACTGTTTTAAATTTGTTTTACTGTTTTAATTTCGTTTTTACCATTTTAGTTTTAAATTTTACGTATTGTTTTTAATTATGCTTTTATTTTTGTGTTGAATGTTTAAACGTTTTCTATACGTTTAATGTTTCCGCGTTTATTTTATTTTGATGTCTTTTACCATTGGGTTTTTACTGTACTGCATTTTACTTCACCGTATTTAATTTGGTGTTATTTAAATTCTAGTTCATTTTAATTTTTTCGCATAAAAACAAAAACCATCAAAACCCCCCTTTTCGTGTGTGATCTGAGACTGAACCGCAATATTGGTCCTTGTGAGACGACCTAGGAGTCACTTCCTAGTAACTATACTGCATTTCTTATATGCTCAACTTTTGTAGAGCCGCGACAGCTCTATCAATTTTGGCGCCGTTGCCGGGGACCAATGACGGTTTGGTTTTAGATTTTTGTTGTATAAAGTTTTGTTCTGTTAATATGTTTGTTTTGTGTGTTTTGTCTTGTATATTTTTGTAGGCGACAACGACACCTTCAGCAAATTTTGGCGGCGTTGTCACTTCAGATCCAGGTTTTTGTTTTAGATTTTTACTGTGTTAATATATATTGTGTATATATGTGTTTAATTGTGCTATGTTCTGTATTTAGTTGAATAAAAAAAAAAAAATTAATTAAAAATTTTTACTATTGATGTTCTGTCTTGTGTGTGCTTGTAGCGTGTATAAATGTGTTTTGTTTTATCTGATTCGTAATTTTTAGTTTTTAGTTTTTAGTTTTTATTTTTTTCATGTCTACCTATTTTAATGTTGTGAATAATGCTTATTCTGCCAATGTCTGTGATTATGATTCTTATTCTGCATATTACTTTGATTTTAAATCTGCTGATTTTTATGATGAGAACAATATGTTCCATCATCCAATTTCTGAGAGCTCTCTTTGGGAGCCAATTCCACAATACGAGAGTCAGCAGTATGATACCGCTCAAATAGCTCCTCAGCCTTCAACTTTTGAACCTACATTGAAGGAGTTACTAGAGCAGATGACAATGCAGAACATTCAGTTTCAGAAAGGGAACATGCAGTTCAAGCAAGAGAGCATGGAGTTCCAGCAGGAAACTCAAGCTGCCATTCAGAATCTGACTGATCAGATCAGGCAGATGGCCACTCTTGCACCTGAGGAGACTGATGAATATTTTGAGGACCAGGCAGGTACAAGCAGCTATTTTGAACCAGGTAGACCACTTTCATTTTCCACCAACATACCTCAATTTGATGATTATGCTGTTGAGAGGTATGTTGATAATTATATTGTTGCTGAGCATGATTTTAATTTTCCCTCTATGCATGACGAGAATAATTTTGTGTTATCAGATCTGAATATTTGTTCTCCATGCACTAAACATGAATCTGAACCTGTTATAGATATTGTTTCTACATTTCAAATTGATTCGTGTTTTGAGGATGTATCTAAGGTTCAGCCTGTTACACTGGATTTGGGTGTTGTACCCCTGCATGTAATTTCTGTAGAACCATATTGCACTAACCCTATTGCAGGAGGTACAGATGAATTGGACCAACATGCACCCACAGTGGAAAACATAGGTGCAAACACTGACAAATCAAAGTTCGGAAGGCATCTGCTGTACCCGCTCATCAACAATTGCTGCTTAGATCCGGTGGTGGAAGATATTTCCCTACTTGATCAGATTTGGAGGATGAAGCAGTTCGTCCTCAACACTTTCATGCTGGATCCTGAAGAAGGGAACATCTCCCTACAAATCCAAAATTGGCAACTGCCACCCTGACCAGGGAAGTTTTCTTTTTCTTTCTTCCCCGTTTTCTGACTTTTATTACATTTGTCCTTTATCTGTTTAAGTTTCAATTGATGATCTTATGCCTTTAACTGATTTGGGACATTGTAGTTTAGGTGTGGTCTGGGGAAGATTCTGCAATTTTTTCTTTTAAGTTTGTTTTTCCTTTTCTTCTTAGTTTTTGTAATTGTTATCTTTAAAAATAAAAAATAAAAAAAATAAAAAAAAAAATTATTCTGTTGTGATAAAATATTTTGTTTTAAGCGTGCCAAATCTGTATTCTGATATGTATAATTATTTTTTCTTAGTTTTCACATTGTTATCCTTTAAAAAAAAAAAAAAAAAAAAATTAAAATTCAAAAATTGTTTTGCGTTTTCCTTGATTTTATTTCGATCCTCAGTATCTTCTTATTTCATACCAATAAAAATTTTCACTTCAGATCTCATTTTTTTCAATTTTCCTTATTTTCCTTCACTGTAAATACAATTTCTTAGTTGTTTTCATACAGATCTTTGATTGCAAATTTTTAGACTAAGAAAATATTTCATTCATAATAGCAAAATTTACAGTAATGGGGGTAAGGTGCTTGAACAGATCTGAATATAAAGATGCAGTAGATATATATATGAAATTAAAAGATGTTCGGGGGTCGATCTTTAGTGATCGTTAATATTACAAACCAAATAAAAAACAAAAACATCATAAAAACATAAAAAAAATAAAAACAACAAAAATATAAGTGTTCATATTACAGCCCATATTCTGGCCACACTCGGCCAATTAAAACATAAAAAAAAAAAAAAAAAAAAAAATAATAATAAAACACTAAAACTGAAAGAACTCTCGAGCTGGTTGTGGTGGTCTAAGAGAGAGCTCCGTTGAGGGAGCTCTGGCTCGGAATGCGAGCGGAGGCTTTGGTAGAGGAATTTCTCGTTCATTTCTGTCATCATCGATGATGATCGGAACTGGAAACAAATTCAGCAGCCTCGGTGCCCTCATTATCACCCAGTTTTTTTCTTTCAAACAAAAAAAATAAAAAAATAAAAAAATAAATAACTTGTGTTAATTATAGAAGAGGAAGTGAAAATTTCAATAAAAATGGAGGTGTGATCAGAGGTCTTACCATACATGTACAGCGGCAGTTGTGAAAAGAGAGTGCCAGTGGGGTCTATCTCCGCTTGCCAGTGCTTGACCCGATTGCCGTGGTTGTTGAACCAGCAGTGTACGTTGTATTCAGTGGCTTCGCCGAAAGCCCTTAGTCGAGACGCGATCTCGACGACTTGCGCTCGGCTTGGGTGTGTGACCCCATAGTTGAATATTTTGGTCATCATCTGGATTTGATCGTCGGTAGGACGCCACCGTTGACTGGTATATCTCTCTGATTCCGTTTCACTCATCCTTCCTCTCGTAATATACGAATACATAAATAAAACATAAAAACATAAAAAAAGAAAAAAATAAACATAAAAAATAATAAAGAGAACTAAAAAAAAAAAAAAAAAAAAAAAGAAGCATAAAAAATTTTTAGATTAGTTCTCTGTTTTCTTTATTTGTTCTTGTTTCCTTTTAGATTTATTTTGTCCAGTCTGTATTTGATGTTTCAGTTTTTGGTCTCAGATCTGTTTCACGGTCCTTGCAAAAGGGTCCTAAACGGATCTACGTCCAGTGTCCTTGTCCATATTGTTCTTGTATATTCAGTTTCTGTGTTTTAGTTTTAAGTGGGGTACGTGGCGTTGTTCTACCCGATTGTCTCTGCCATACCTTCAAACGAAGGGAGATTAACGTCTGGTTTCCAGCCGATATACCCCTTAAGTTTTAAGACAATTGTGTTTTATGTGTTTTAAGTGTTTAGCAGGTGAAGAAGAAAGCGAATAAGAGCTGAAAATAAAGAAGGAACTGAAGGCTTAAAAGAAAGCAGAAAAAGAAAAAAAAAATGAAAGATCTGGAAAGCAGGAAAAGGAGAAGAAGGAAAGAAGGAAGGCATAACAGCAGAATAAGCAATATGACAGGAAAGAAGAAAAATGAAGCAAAAAGACGGCAAGAAAAGTTAAGCAAGCAGAAAGAAAAAGGGATCCAGGTGTAGAGGACTTACCTGGAGTAGTAGGCTTGCAGAGGCTCTTCGCGGATCTCACTCAGACTCTTCAGAAGACGCAGAGACAGAGCTCCTCGCAGATCTCAGACTCTTCAGATGGCACGGTGGCAGAGGTTCCGCACAGCTCCAGATGCTCAGAGGAGAGGCTCCCTGCAGAGATCCAGACGCTCGAGAGAGTTGAGAGAGCAGAGAGAGTTGAGAGAGCAGAGAGTCGAGAGAGAGCAGAGAGTTGAGAGAGCAGAGAGAGAGAAGAGAGGAGTAGAGAGAGAGCAGGGAAGTCAGAAATGTTGCTGGACGCGGAGGAGTGCCTCTTTTATAGCCAGATTGCTTTCCACTGTAGCAACAGTTCCGGTCTTTGCCACCGAGACTGTTGTCACAGTACCGGTCTCCTTTTTCAGAAAAAAAAAATAAAAATAAAAATAAAAATAAAAAAAAAAAAAATATATAATAAAAATTAATTAGCATCTACTGATGGGTGCTACGTGATTTAGACATCTACTGATGGATGTCACTGAAAACATCTACTGATGGATGTTACTGAAAATTTCTTCCCATTTCCTAACATTTTATTGCACTTGTCTATATTATTTGACTGCTCTGAAGTTGATCATCTGATGATTGTAACACACTGAGGACATTGTGTGATTTAAGTGTGGTCTACTGGGAAGAAATTCTGATTTTTCTGATTTTTCTGTTAGATTGTATTTTGTGTGTTAAATTTTTTTTTGTTTTTGAGTGTTAATTTTTTCTGTTTTAAGTTATTTTTATCGAGTTTTGTGTGCAATAAATTTTACATTTTTCTCTTGATTTCTGGATGATGTTTAAGTTGTAGATTTTTCCTTCACTTACTTAATACTTATGGTTTGAAATCCTTGCTTTTCTCTGCTTGGAAGATGATTATAATGTTTAAGAGGTTGATTTGATTGTAACAAATGCCCTGTGTGAGAATTTGAGCCACTTAATTTTCTTTCTTGTGTGATATGTATCTTGATTGCTTGCACATATGCCTTGGCTTGATTCTTTTTGATATACTTGATTGATATGCATGTTTAGAAGTGATAAAGGCAATTTTATTCTTGAGCCTCTTTAGCCAAATAAGCCTACCTTGTTATTATCCTTTGATAACCCCTTTGAGCCTATACTGTATATATTTCTTTGTGTTGAAGCTCATACACTGATCCTAAGTGAAAAACAAATGATTACCTTATCCTTAGGAAAGTCTGGAGCTATAGAAGTATTTTGAGAATAAGTGTGGTCTCCTTGGGAATTCTGATGAATTGGCTAGTTGGTTCCTCATCATGTTTTGAAATGATAATTTATATCCTGTTGTGAAAAAAAAAAAAAACAAAAAGAGACAGGATGAAAAAAAAAATGATGAGAAAAATTGAAAAATTGAAAAATAATTTTGTAAATAATGGAGTCGAGAAGAGGATTGAATTAGAGGTTTGGGTGAGATTTCACTGTGTTTACATTTTTTCCTAGTGCACCTCTATTTCTTCTGAGCTATAGCTACTTATCCAAATTTATCCTCCCCTGTCCTTGGCCCCATTACAACCCAGTAAAGACCTTTTGATCTGAAGATGCATATGTTTTAAGTGTTGATATTAGAAGATTGCCAAGTCTGTTTGTGTTTGCTTTCTTGAATGCATTGAGTGACATTGATTTACCTTAAACACTTGAGAGAAACACTATGAGTGCATCTGTGAGGTTTTGTTATTTTCAAATCACCTCTTGAGCTGATGGATTATTTTTCCATGTATTGAATTGCTTGGAAGATTTCTATAAGTATCTGCTTTATTTGATTTGTGTTGGATAATTTCTACTTCTTTTATTTGTCCAAATTCTTGAGAACTCTGTAAATTTTGTTTTCTTGTGAGTTTTTATTTTCTGTATGCTGCATCTGTGTTACGCCTTTAAAGTCCTTTGAACCATTCCCTGATTTGCGTCTTGATTTTGCCCAGGAGTGCAAAAGACTAAGTGTGGTCTATTTTGATGAGTTGATATTTTATTCACTTCACTTAGTTTACTGTACTAGAATTAATCAGGGAAATATGCTTAAATGTCCGATATTATTCCGTTTTCGTTAATTGTGCATAATTTGATCGGAAATTCTTATTATAATTAATTTGAATTATCTGAGCTGATTATTTTCATTAATGATTGGAGGAAAATTATTGGATACTATGTTGGGACATTTGGAGGGTTGTCACGGCCTTAATAAGTTCCTCACACACAAATTTTCATGCTTTTATTCTTACCCTTGGTCACACATGGATGGGTGGAATGGATCTGTAATTTTTATTTTATGAGAAAGAAAACTCTCACATTTTTTTTTGTATCACTACTCACGGCTGAATATAAGGTGTGTACGTGTAAGCATCTTCAAACATGTGGAATATTACTGCTACCATCATTATTTGCTTACTACAAACATATCATATGGCCCACAAGAAAACAGCAGCCACCACTTTTCACTTGGCAATTTTCCTTAAGTGTTTTATAGAGCTCGGAATGATCTTCACGGTGATTGCTGGAGCACACACGGAAGCAAGTCTTCACGTACAGCACCTTGGAGAGGAGCTTGAGCAAGGAGCTGGCACAGCCACCACCAAAGTGGTAATCCTCAGTCATTCTACGCCCAACTGCACCGTACAACACCAACTTCAAGCAGCAGCACCATCGGGGAAGTCAGCAGTTCACGTCCAGCTTGGAGCTAAGCTTGTTGAGATTTCTTTTGTTTGGTAAATGAAGAAGTAGATTAAGTTGGAGTTGGTGAAGTCACGTACTGCAGCTACGGATTGGGAAGGCTTCACTTAGATGAGTTATTTTCACTTAGGACCAAATGGAGAGCACATGTTTTTGTCTTCTTCTGAAAGTGGTGCAATTCACACGTAAATGAAGAGCATGTGGTTGAAGAAAATAATAAAAAAAAAAAACAAATGAGGAAAAGGACAAAAGGTGGGCACCATGTTTTATTTCTTTTAGTTGGGTGTAAGATGACATGGAGAGGCTGCTGCAAATACACGGTCCAGAGGGGAGGAGAAAAACGTTGGACACAAATAATGGAGGACCCCATTAGCACTTTCATTTTTAAATGGTGTGCACATACATGGACAAAGGTTTTGACTGCCAAAATAAAAGAGCAAGTTTGGTGTGGAAAGAAGTATGCCGTGGTGTAGAGTAGAAGTCAGAGAGAAGTTCAGCAGCTGACAGTAGGAGGCTGTAACAGAAACGAGAAGAGGAGCATAGCAATTGCAGGATGGAAGGCTACGGTTGAAAGTGGTGTACACACTACATCATAGGTTCCAATTTTATTTGGTTTGATGTAATGAATTTCAGTCTTATTTAATTTTCTAAACTTTAAGTCTATTATTGTTTAATTGTGATTCTGTAATTTAATTTCTACTGTTGTATTTTAATGGTGCTGTAATTTAATTTCTGTTGTAATTAAATGTGTGAATTATGTTTTCTACAAGTTAATTTCTTTTGCCTCTGATGTTATTTATTTCACTTTGAATTAATTACTGTAATTTGGTTTTCTATATTTTGGTGCAGTAATTCTGTTTCTGTTTTCATATTTTAGAATTTACTGTTTTTACTGTTTTACTGTATTTCTGTATTCTATTTTTACTGTTTCTGTATTTTGTTATTTGGATTCTACAGTCTGTATTTATTGTTTTGCTATTATTAATTATTGTTGTAATTTTATTTACTGTTTTACTATTTTAACCATTTTCTGTATTTTATGTTTTTCTGTATTTTCGTTTTTACTGTTTTAGATTTATTTTCACTGTTTCATGTTACTGTATTTTTGTTTTTACTGTTTCTAAAATTTACTGTTTTACTCTTTCTACTGTATTCTGTATTTACTATGTACTGTATTTTCGTTTTTCTGTATTTTCATTTTCTGTATTTTAGTTTTCTGTTCCATATTTATTTTTTACTATTTTACCTTACTGTATTTTCGTTTTTACTGTATCAAAATCATTTTTACTGTTTTAAATTTGTTTTACTGTTTTAATTTCGTTTTTACCATTTTAGTTTTAAATTTTACGTATTGTTTTTAATTATGCTTTTATTTTTGTGTTGAATGTTTAAACGTTTTCTATACGTTTAATGTTTCCGCGTTTATTTTATTTTGATGTCTTTTACCATTGGGTTTTTACTGTACTGCATTTTACTTCACCGTATTTAATTTGGTGTTATTTAAATTCTAGTTCATTTTAATTTTTTCGCATAAAAACAAAAACCATCAAAACCCCCCTTTTCGTGTGTGATCTGAGACTGAACCGCAATATTGGTCCTTGTGAGACGACCTAGGAGTCACTTCCTAGTAACTATACTGCATTTCTTATATGCTCAACTTTTGTAGAGCCGCGACAGCTCTATCAGTAGGGTTCATTATTTTCCTTGATAACTCCATTTTCCTTATCTCCACCATCTTTCTTCAGCCTTCGAAAGCAACAACTATGATTCCTCTTGACCGTCTTGGCAGCTTTATCAGGTAGACTAGTCACTAATAGAACTTCATCTTTAGCTTTAGGACTAGTCTTTGTTACTTGTATTCGCTGCCCAGATTCAAAGACATTGAAAGTCACCTCTTCATCTTGGTCTTTCAATGTTATAACTTCATCATCCACATGAATGACAACTTTAGATGACTTAATGAATGACCTTCCAAGGATGAGTGTATCTCTACATTTTCCTCCATCTCCATCACTACAAAGTCCACCAGAAATTTGAGTTTATCAATTTTCACCACCACGTCTTCTATCTACCACACAAAAAGGATGCTTAATGGACTTGTCTGCCATTTGCAAGATTGCTTTTGTAGATTTGACCTCCAGACCACCAATCTTCTTAAGCATAAATAAGGGCATTAGATTGATACTAGCTCCAAAGTCAATTAGAGCCTTCTGATGACAAATTTATGAACACCGAAAAACGACGCCAAAAACTTGTTTAACCCTCGACAAGTGTGACCGAATCGTATCAACCTTTGTTTTTGTATATCTGTACCAAGTTGGAGTCGTTCTTTCATCCAGTCATCATGGACCTTTCTTCCTTTCCCAATCTTTTCTTCTTCCTGTACTTGAAACAACAAACAATGTTTACCTTTGACCTTTGGCTTTTCATCTTTAGGACTAGTCATGAGTACATCTTGATATGCAGCTTTATGACTAGCTTCTTGCTCCTGCATCAGCCTCTCTTCTTTGAAGACATCTACAACAACTCTTTCTTCTCAGTCTTGGAGCACCACTACACCTTCATCTACATCAATGATGGCTTTGGCTGTTTTCATAAACTGTCTTCCAAGAAGAATGGGTATCTTTTCACTCTCCATCTCCATCACCACAAAGTCCACCAAGAACTGTAGTTTGCCTACACAAACTATAACATCCTCTGCTATACCATAGGGAATTTTTGAGGATCCATCTGCCATTACTAAATTAATCTTTATAGGCTTCACATCAACATCACTAATCTGCTCAAGTAAAGAATAAGGCATTAAGTTAACACTTGATCCTAAATCAAGTAAAGCCTTCTTTATCCTTTTCTTCCCTATTGTGCATGGAATGGAGAAACCTCCTGGATCTTTTGCTTTTGGAGGGAATGGATTCTTTTTAACAACTTTATACTCCTTTGTCTCATTATCTCTACATCTTTTCTTTGTAGAGACTTCATCATCATTATCCACCATCTTGAATATTTCTGTAAAATCAAATTGTTTCACATGATTTGTTGAAAAAGGAAGAATATCTTCACTCTTTATCTCTCTTATCTCTTCTTTCTCTTTTCTCTCTTCTTTTTCTTTTTCTCTCTTTTCTCTTTCTTCTTTTTCTTTCTCCTTTTCTAACTCAACTGTTTCAACATTTGTACTCTCCAACACTTTACATTTTTCCCTGGGGTTAACCTCAGTATTAGCCCCAAAATTTTTGTCAGGCCTTTCTTCCAACTGCTTAGTAATCTGACCCATTTGCATCTACAAGTTCTTAATAGCAGCTTCAGTGCTCTTTTGAGTAGATGCAGTTGCCTATTTGAATTGCTGAAGAGTTTCTTCCGTCCTTATTAATCTTTCATTAAGTGTAGCTATTTGTTGCCATAAGGTTGGTTGTTGTTGTTGCTTGTTAAACTGCCCTGATTGTCCAGCTTTCCCACTTTGTCCTTGACCAATACTTGGGTGTGGTTTCCACCCTTGATTGAAATTCCCCTGACGATATGGAAATTGATTGGCCATGAAGTTAACATCCTCTAAAGCTTCTGCTGGAAAGGCGCATTGACCATTGATATGATCACCCCCACATAATTCACACAGCTGTGCTTGAACCTGTGTAACAGTCTTTAACTCTTTTAGCAGTTGTGCAAGTATCTTTGTGAGATTCTCCAATTGTTGAGTTAGTATCTTGTTCTGAGCTAGTAAGGCATCATTGGATTGCAACTATAGAACTCCTTTTTGTTGAATAGGAGCTCCTCTACTGTTCAGCTTATTATCATTAGTAGCCATGTTTTCAATTATTTTCGTGGCTTCCTCTAGAGTCTTCCATTTGATATTGCCTCCAGCTGAGGCGTCAAGCATCATCTTGGTTTGTGAACCAAGACCTCCAAGAAAGGTTAGGACTACTTCTACTTCATCAAATCCATGCGTGGGAGTCTTTCTTAATAGGCTTTTGTATCTATCCCATGCATGACCTAATGAGTCCTCCATGCCTTGCCTAAAAGATGAAATCTCTTTCTTTCCTTTGTTTACTTTGGATTGTGGGAAATATTTGTTCAAGAACTTTGTCACCACAGCTTCCCACTCTGTAAAGCTCCCTTCTGGAAAAGAGTTCAACCAAAGCTTAGTGTTGCCTCCTAATGAGAATGGAAACAAGCTAAGTTTGATTGCTTCGTCATGCTCCCTATTTATCTTTACTGTATTGCAAATCTCATTAAAAGTTGTGAGGTGCTCATATGGGCTTTCGTGAGACAACCCATTAAATTGGTTACTCTTAACCAGTTGGATTAATGGCGGCTTCACCTCCATATTAGCTGCATTGACCCTTGGTCTTGCTATGCTATTGAAATGTTGAGGGCCAACCACATTAGTATAATTTGCAAGAGTCTGCCTAACATTATTATTCTCCATCTCCTCAGTGCTATGGTAATAACCTTGTGATGAAGGTTGTAAGAGATCTTTTAGAAGAGGGAAAAGTTCTCTAGATGTACGAAATCTTCTCCTCCGTCTACTCTTGTCTAAGCCTTCAAGAAGAGTTCCGAGGTTTTCTTGATTCTAGTTCGAATTGCTTCCTGCATACACAAGAAAATAACTCCCTTGAAAAATTTGTTAGCAAAAAGAGATAGAGAAGAAGATATAAAATCAGAGATAAGAAGATAAAATAAAAACAGAAAATAAAAACAGAAAAAATAAAAATAGAAAAATAAAATAAAATAAAATAATAATCGAAAATAAAATAAAATAACCGAAAAATACAAACAGAAAATAAAAACAGAAATTCAAATTTCAAAATTCAAGACAAAGATAATCAATAATCACACAAATAAACTAGTTAAACCACGAGTCCCCGGCAACGGTGCCAAAAACTTGATGACAAATTTATGAACACCGAAAAACAGCGCCAAAAACTTGTTTAACCCTCGGCAAGTGTGACCGAATCGTATCAAGTAATAAACTTGGTAAGACCAAATATCGTTCTCCCAAAGGACTCACGACCTAGTTAGTTATATGATTTCTTGATTATTTAAGACTTGTGAACAAATTCTTGAGGTTTCAAATGCAAAAGACAATAATTAAACATGTATGCATGAGTTTTGATCAATGGAAAATAAGAACACAAACACTTTGAACGAATTAGATGGATGAGTATGTTATTGGGGTAATTAATTTCATCTTATCCACTCTCATATACTTTAGGAATTCATCATTCTTTTCATCAATGTTAATGTCACTCTCTAAATCACCTTGCAAGAAAGCCTATCCTTAATTACGAGTTCATACAATTCCTAGCATCCCTAATAATTAATTTTGAAGCATAGAAGCTTAAAGGCAACCAACCCTCATATCCCTATGTCTAGGCAATATGCTATTGGGAGAATTTCCCTGGATCTAGATTTCCCCGTATGTTTCCATATCGACAAAACCAATAGTCATGACATCGAATGAGTTAAACAATGCATGCTTTGAGCAAAGAGCAAGAACCCTAACTAAGGATGAAAGAAAGCATGTATCTTAAATAAGATGTTTAAACAAAAATTCCATATATGAGAGCTTCAAAAGATTACATTGATTCTCCAACAACAATACAAAGTTTAGTTCACAATATTCATGGTGAAACTAGATGAACAATAATAAAAGATAGAACCCTAGAAAGAGAAGAGGAGAGCCATCACCATCTCCATTTCTACCCCTAAGGGGTGAAAAGTGTGTTTTGTGTCTTCTCCAGCCAAAGATACAAACCCTAGGAAGTCCTAAAGCTTATATACTATTCGAAATATTACAGAAAAGTGGGCCTAAGCCCGAAAGACCACTGCTCAGCGGTACCAATGCGTAGTCAATTCGCCCCTTAACTGCACTTTCACCTCTCAGCGGAGCCAACGGGTGTTCCTGAGTGCTGCTCAACGGTAAACTGGCGATGAGTGGTACTTGGGGCTTCTCTTCTTTTGCACTTTTTGAGTTCTTTTCTGATTCCATCTCTATCCTTCTTCACTTCTTTCACCAAATTCACCTTAAAACCTTCATAAAACAATGAAATCAAGCATAAACCTATCTAGCTCTCTTATTTCTAAAAATATGAACAAAAGCATGATTTTAAGCTAGTTTCTAAGTGTTAAAGGTTGATTTTAGTATCAATTTTAAGCATGAAAATAACAATTTTTCAACTATTATCACCTTCCCTATATCATAATTCTCAATAGTGCAAGGGATAGTGAAACTCCCTGGATCTTTGAATTTGGAAGGTAGTGTCTTCTTTTTTTCTCTCTTTTCTCTCTTTTTCTTTTTGCTTCCCCTCATCTTTCTCTTTTCTTGCCCTTTGTTTTCTCTCTTCATTCTCTTCTTCTACTTCACTCAACTTAGCTTTTTCTTTTCTCTCATCTAACATCTTACCACTTCTAGTCATAATGGCATTGCACTCCTCCTTAGGGTTAATTGCAATATTAACCCCAAAACTTCTGTCAAACATCTCAACTCTTTAGCCAGTTGACCAACTTGTTTCTCCATGTTTCTAATGGCTGCTTCAGTGCTCTTCTGAGTAGAGTCAGATACTTGGATGAATTGTTGAAGGGTGTCTTCTAGTTTTGTCATATTTTCTGATAAAGAGGATTGTGGTTTCCATTGCTGCTGTGGTGGTCTATTAAATTGCTCAGCTTGCCCTTGACCCATTCTTGGGTGAGGTTTCCACCCTTGGTTGAAATTACCTGGGTGGTCCTGATTACCCATCTAATTTACTTTTTCCTGAGTATTGGCTTGCATGGCACACTGTCCATTCACATGATCTCCACCACATAGCTCACAAAGTTGATGTTGAGCTTGAGAGATACACTACAACTCCTACGGTAGTTGAGATATCTTTTTCATTAGGGTATCTAATTGTTGAGTCATCATCTTGTTTTGAGCCAATAGAGCATCTTGAGATTGTAACTGAAGAACTACTTTCTGTTGAAATTGAGCTTTTTCGTTCTGTATCTCATTATCATTAGTAGCCATGTTTTCAATCAACTCATACGCTTCCTCTGGAGTCTGGTATCTAATATTACCTCTAGTTAAGGCATCTAGCATCAATTTAGTATGTGAGCCAAGTCCTCTAAGGAGTATAAAATGGCTACTGTGGCTTCATCAAAGCCATGTGTGGGCGTCTTTCTCAGCAAGCTTTTGTATCTGTCCCACGCTTGACCTAATGTCTCCTCCATGCCTTATTGAAAAGAAGATATTTCTTGTTTACCTTTGTTTACCTTTGACTGAGGGAAGTACTTATTCAGGAACTTTGCTACCACATCTCCTGGTACATCCTGAATCTTCACTGTATTGCATATCTCATCAAATGTGGTCACATGCTCATATGGATTTTCATGTACTAATCCATTGAATTGATTGCTCTACACCAAGTGAATAACAATAGGCTTAATCTTCATGTTGGTAGCATTTACCCTTGGCCTAAAAATGCTGTTAAAATACAAAGGACCAGTGACTGTTGTGTAATCCTCCAGAGTTCGTCTCATTGGACCCATATTCCGATTGCCAGCCATGTCTTTTGTTTCCTGATATGTAAAGAGATGTTAGAATTTTCCATTGCTTCTAGTGCGAATTGTATCCTACATACACAAGAAAACAAACCTTAAAAAACAATTTTTAGCACAACACAAAAAAAAAATAAAAATAATCAAGTCAAAGCTAATCAATAATCACACAAATAGAATAGTTAAACCATGAGTCCCCCAGCAACGGCGCCAAAAACTTGTTAAGACTCCGGCAAGTGTACCAAATCGTATCAAGTAATAAACACGGTAAGACCAAGTATCGTTTCCCTAGAGACTCACGACCTAAACAGTTATGTGATTTCTTGATTAAATAAGACTTGAAAACAAACTCTTTTAGGCTTAGAATGCAAATACTAAAAAGTAAATATGCATGCAATTTGATCAATTGGACAAAAGTGCAAAGATGAACGACTTTGATATTATGGAATGAATATGTTGTCGGGGTTAGATTTCACCTAGTTTACTCTCATGTATATATGAATTCTACTTCTTCATTAATGTTAATGTCACTATGTAAAATACTTAAAACCCGGTTCCTCGGCGAAGAAAACCTATCCTTAACTATTAGTTCATACGATTTTTAGCATTCCTAATAATTAATTCTGAAGAACAGAAGCTTAAGACAACCAGAACTCACACCCCCGTTCCTGAGCAATACTGCTTCTAGAATAATTCTCCAGATCATGAATTGTAAGATACCTTCTGGAACTCATGCAAATCATACATCATGCAAAAGAATGAGTTAAACGAAGCAAGCATTATAAAAAGAAGGATTACCCTAAAACTTAATGAAAGAAGCATATATAATAAAGAATCAACTCGATACAAGAGAGATTACAAAGGTTACATCATCCCCAACAAAAAATAGAGTTTAGTTCACCATTGACATGGTGAAACTAGATGAACAATGGAAAAAGAATGAAAGATAAAACCCTAGAAATTGAAGATAGGAGCTTCCGCATCAAAATCCACCTCCGAGGGAGCAAGGAGTGTGTTTCTGAGCTTATTCCGTCCAAAGATGTGAACCCTAGGACGTTCAAGTATTTAAATAGAACATAAAAATAACAGAAAACAGGTCCAAGCCCACGAGACTGACGCTCAGCGCTCCACTTATGGCGCTCAGCGGTGTGTGGGTCAGCTCAGAGGGCAAGCAACTGTGGTGCAACTCAACGAAGTTGCACTCAGCATCCCTAAAAAGGGCGACCAGGCACGAGCCAGAAGCGTTCTGCACTGAGGGCTCCAGAAAAGGGCAGTCAAGCGTGAGACAGTGTACTCTGGCGTTGAGGACCCCTAAAGTGGCGCTCAACGCTGCTACGATCCTCCTTTCTTGATACTATTCCAGTTCTTCCTGAGTTCCAACTACTTACTACTTCAACTCTTCTTCCAAATCATCTCAATTCTTGTTGAAAAACACTGAAATCTAGCATAAAGCCATTTAATTCACCTTCAACTCTCTTATTCATCAAAAGCATGATTCCAAACTAGTTTCTAAGTCAAAAAAGGTGTTTTTAGTATCAAAATTAAGTATCAAATAACGGTAAATTCAAATGTTATCAGGTTAAAATTTTGGCATTGGTTTACAAGGAATAAGAACAGATGGCCTTGATCATTTGTAACAAGCAAGCCAATAGTTCAACAGAAAAACTCAGGCCAAATCAACTATGATTCCAAAGCAATAACATTCAACAATTTGATAAACCTCAGGCCAAATCAAGTTCCACAATTTGATAAACCTCAGGCCAAATCAAGTTCCACAATTTGATAAACCTCATGCCAAGCACATTAATCACAATTGAAACCATGCATCTGTGTTAAACAACTATGAGCAACCACCATATGTGCTTAAGAACTAAAGCAATCATTAACTCAACATGAATCTCAAAACAATAAAGCAAACACAAGATAATCTTACATCTCACAATCAAACAATTTATCACTTCACATCAAACCATTGTAGCAAACTATCCATATAACCAAGTACATGGCTCAAACTAAAATTAAAAACAAAATAAACACAATTCAAACAAGCATAAAAATCCTAATCTATCACTCCCCTCAAAGGCGTCTGAATCTTCCTCATCATCCTCATCATCCTTTGCCATAACTTCGGCTCCGGACGTGCCACCTCCTCCATTAACTTGGGCCTGGTCCCTAGGCCAAGACATGCGAGTAATGAACTCATCAAGTGAAATGCATTGATGTTTGGAAGAAGTAGCATATAAACAACTATGAGCAACCACCATATGTGCTTAAGAACTAAAGCAATCATTAACTCAACATGAATCTCAAAACAATAAAGCAAACACAAGATAATCTTACATCTCACAATCAAACAATTTATCACTTCACATCAAACCATTGTAGCAAACTATCCATATAACCAAGTACATGGCTCAAACTAAAATTAAAAACAAAATAAACACAATTCAAACAAGCATAAAAATCCTAATCTATCACTCCCCTCAAAGGCGTCTGAATCTTCCTCATCATCCTCATCATCCTTTGCCATAACTTCGGCTCCGGACGTGCCACCTCCTCCATTAACTTGGGCCTGGTCCCTAGGCCAAGACATGCGAGTAATGAACTCATCAAGTGAAATGCATTGATGTTTGGGAGAAGTAGCATATAACCTAAAAATACTCAAACACTCAAATAATAACAAATCAAAACCAAACAACTAAATCAACTAAAAAGAAAGGTTTAGAAACGGGGTTGCCTCCCAGTAAGCGCTTGTTTAACGTCATTAGCTTGACACCACTATGCTCAATTTAGATTCTTGATATTGGCGTGCTTCTTTCTTTTATCACACCAACATAATCTCAACGTCTTCCTAGTCACCAACTTGACTTTCCTTGAATAAGGAGCCTAAATCTCAAAAAACTCCATTTGCTTTGATATCCTTAATAACCCATAATTTGTTCTTGAATTTCACTGGTTTGCTCGATTTAGGTTCATTATTTTCTAGCACAAAGTCTTGGTGCACTAGTTTCTCCTCATTATCTCCATCCTCTTCCTTCATTTTTGGAGAAAATCAATTATGGCTCCTCTTGACCTTTTTGGCAGCTTGATCAAGTAGACTAGTCATTGATAGAACTTCATCTATTTTAGGACTAGTCTATTTTACTTCATTCGTCTTCACATTATGAAAGACATTAAAAGTCACCTCTTCATCTTGATCTTTCAACTTTAAAACTCCATCATCTATATGAATTACAACCTTGACTATTTTCATGAATGATCTTCCAAGATTGCGAGGGATCTCTACATCTTCGCCCATTTCCATCACTACAAAATCAACTGGGAATTTGAGTTTGTCAACCAGGATCACAACATCTTCCCCTACACCATATGGATGCTTGATGGATCTGTCTTCCAATTGCAAGATCATTCTTGTAGGTTTGACCTCAAGACCACAAATCTTCTTGAGCATAGATAGGGGCATCAGATTGATGCTAGCCCATAAGTCAACTAAAGCCTTCCCTATAGCATGATTCCCAATGGTGCAAGCAATAATGAAACTTCCCAAATCTTTAAATTTTGGAGGGTGAGTCTTTTGCATAATGGCACTGCAATTACCCTGCATTTCAATTGTTTCTACATCTAGATATTTCTTCTTTTTAGTGAGAAATTGTTTCAAGCATTTAGCATAAGCAAAAATTTGTTGCAGTGCTTCAGTCAAGGTATAGTAATCTCCAATTTCTTGAAGGTATCCAAGGAAACGCCCAAATTGCTTCTCTTTTTGTTTCATTGAATAACTTTTTGGGTAAGGAAGGGGCTTCGCAATTACTTTTCCATTTTTTCTCTCGTCCTCTCCTTCTTCTTTTTCCTTTTCCTCCCCCTCATCATTCTCATCTCCTTTCTTTTTCTCAGCCTCTTCTTTCCTCTCTTCATTTTTCTCCTCTTTTTCGCTCAATTCCTCTTTCTCTTGACTCATCTTTTCTTTCTCATCAACAACTTCCTTCTCTTTTCAATTAATGCATTTGACTGCTATTATTCTGTTACAACTGTCAAATGTATTTGACTACATAAATAGCCTAATAGATTAAAACGTGTCTATTTTTTGACATATTATGTATTGATGCATGATTTGGTTTTCTGTAAGAAGAAACAAGACGAAAATAATTGATTTTTTACATTTTCATATCTTTCAGTTTCAGTGTACTATGTGTGATCTTATAGAAGAGAGAAAAGCTCCGGGAACCAAGAACGATCGTGGTGATTGAAGTCTTGAGGTTTCTTGTGTAGCAAGGTTTATCTGCTTTGGAAATGTCTAATCTTTTTGCACTCGAAGGTGTTTTGTACGTGATTAGGAAAACATTGCAAACGCTTAGAATTGTTGGAGTTCCCTGTGGTGTATACAGGAGGAAGAACTGTGTTTATATCTTTAAGAGTGTCTCAAAGGGTTTGACAGTAGAAAAGGGTGTTCTTATTGCCTATCTTGTTGTTGTACTCCCTATATTTAGATTAATGGGTTAGAGAAGTGTTTTACATTTTGACGTGAGGTTGCTGTAAAAACCTTGTTGTAAAAACCTAGGTCTTTATAGTGCATTGACTTCCAACTGAGGTTGATTGGAAGAACACTGAATGTAGGCTTGGTCGAACCAGTATAAAAAGCAGCGTTTGATTTCTCTGATCCCTATCTCTTTATATAATCGATTAATCTGTCATTGCATTCGACTAAGCTTATTGTTGCATTACATACAAACTTGCGTTTCAAGAAAAGTTCAAAGACATCATTCTTTGCGAAAAAGATTTTTAAAGAAAACGTTTTTATGCATCACCAATTCACCCCTCCTCTTGGGGTAAGAAGCTAAGCACTCCGTTTTTAGCACCAACCAATTTTAAACAACACACAAACATGTTTTACAATCAGAATATGAGCCAGAATTCAGCTGACTAAAACATGAATCCCATCAATCATAGACAACAAAAAACAAGTAATCACAATAAGATTTCCCCATGCTAGGCTATCAATTTCAGTCCAATTTAGACATGCAACATTCAACAATGAAACACAAGAAAATTACCAATTTCAGCAACTAACACCGTTTCTTACAAGTTAAATATACTAACTTAGATTATCAAATTACTAAAAGCTTAGAAATAAGGTATTTAGTTTCCTTTACATTTAAAAATATCAAACTGCTATAAGGAACCTAAAATTGCTCCCATAACTCAAGAACTCTATCTACTCCTACAAACCATAGAAACATTATTAGGATACGTCGTTAGGACCACTGGTAAACAAACGGTCTTATAAAAGACTTGAACTACACATGCAAAACACAAAATGCTCGTGCGCAAGGGAAACAAAACAAACCAAAGAAAAGAGCGGAAACTAACTTACTCTTTTACAGAAACTGATTGGGAAGACTAGAAGATCTTACCTCAGTAATCACTTAGGGGGTCTCTCATCTTCAAACATATGAACAGGGAGTGAGAACTCTTTAAGAGAAGTTAGAGAGCTTTAGAAAATCGGTTTCTAGAGAGATGTTGTGTTTTAAAATAATGAAACTCTTTTGTAACAAAACTATTTATATTAAAATATTTTAATATTAATATTAAAATAGTCAAGTCTCACTATTTTTAAACCACTACCACTTTCTAGAATGCCATTTTTTAGGTCTTTATAGGTAATATTGTGATTTCTAATATAAATTTATTTACACTTCATTAGATCCCTCCTAGCAAATCTCCCTTAAAATATTTAACAATATACAATTGCAAAATAAAAGTAACTTCCATTGTTAAGAATAAAATTTTATGTATTCATTATGACTAATTAGGTCTATAATCGAAATGGAATATCATAGCATATTTGTTATACAATTGATTTGGCCAGTCATTAATGTTCATAATTTTTGTATGGTCTTTTTTATCTTATTAGAAGAAAAAAACAGTTAAACCCATGTACTTAAATTGCTTTGGTTGAGTAGTTAGAACTGAACTCCAAATTTGATTAGAAAGAGAGATCCATATGTAAAAGACTATTTGATACTTAAATTAGTAGTAAGAGAGTGAGGATCTCTATAATAATAATAAATTTAGAGAGAGTGAGAATTGGGAGTTTATAAACATCCTACACCCCATGAGATATATATATTAAACAAATTATATTACTTGAAAATAATCAAATATTATATCATGAAAATATTAGATAATCAATTACTTTATCGTGAAATATTATATCATAATATGTCTTGAAGATATAATAAAATCTTATAAATTATTATGTCTTAGTCATAAATATCTTGGAGGTATCTCATAATATCTTAGGGAGTATATACAACTAATGTATTTTGTTACAAGCATTTTATTAACTTTGTTCTTTCTCACAAATTACATAGTTAAATTTTTATGAAATTTAGATAAATTCATTACCATCTTAAGGACATTCATTCGTCACTCAACTATTAGTTTGGACAATATTTTTTAACTATGAAAGAAACATGTATCATAAAAAAATATTAAAATAAATATAGAATATAAATTGTGCTATATTTTTGTAATTGGTTTATCTTACAGTGACAAGTATAACTTAATTGGTTTATCTTATAGTGCCAAGTATAACTTGTATTACAATTATTTAATATTGAATTTCCATCACACTAGTGTAAAACACATTTTCATAAGAACTATTTATACCATTTATAATCCATTAGGTAGAAAAAGTGACACAATGACATAATTTTAAATAAAATAAAACTTTTTATATCGGTTGTAGTTGTATCAGGAATGGAAAATGGGTGTAATGAAATTTTTGTATTGAACAAGAAAACTTTATATATCGATTATAGTTATAAGTGGTATAGAAAGTGGTCGCGCTGACATTTTTGTATTAAAAAAAGAAAACTTTCTATATTTATTCTAATTATAATTGGTATAAAAAGTTGACGCATTGACATTTGTGACTTAAAAAAGAAAACTTTCTATACTAGTTTTAATTATAACAGGTACATAAAGTGGTTTCAGATTCATTCCTTGTAGTGGTGCGCTCTAGATTCCATAAAATAGAACGACGCTATCCCTATTGCTACTCTTCGACTTTCTTCTTGCAAGAGATAGAACGACCCCACCCTAATTTCGCTTTCACCCACATTGATTGTTGTGATCTGGACCGCTATCGTGGTTGTGTGCTCTCCATTCACAACTTTGAAACGCTGGTGAGATCACTTTTGGTGATTATTTCTCCTCTTCCTTCTGCCACGCCTAATCATCAATCGCCCTTGTCGTCATTGAAACTATTTGAATTCGAACTTTTCTGGTTGGTTTTACATTTTCAAGTAACGCGTGTGGTGGTGCTTATGATTGGTCACAGTTTTATATATGCAATGGAGAGAGACACGATTTGCAACTACGTGTGGTTTTGCATCTTGGAAGTTGATAACAGTTGAAAAACTGTTATTTTCATGCTTAAAATTGACACTAAAAGCAACCTTTATACTTAGAAACTAGCTTGAAATCATGCTTTTATTCATATTTTCAGAAATAAGAGAGCTGGACAGGTTTATGCTTGAATTCAGTGTTTTTGTGCAGATTTTAAGGTGAATTTAGTGAAAGAAGTGAAGAAGGAGAGAGATGAAATCAGAAAAGACACCAAAAAGTGCAAAAGGAGAAGCCGCAACTGCCGTTGAGCGGCAGTTTACCGCTGAGCGGCACTCAAGAGTTCACGGGAGATCCGCTGAGGGGCAAAATGGCCGCTGAGGGGAAGAAACCAACTCACGCACTTACCGCTGAGCGGCACTTTACCGCTGAGCGACACACTTATGGGCTTGGGCCTGAATTTTCTGTAATTTTAGAATAGTATATAAGCTTTAGGACGTCCTAGGGTTTGTATCTTTGGCAGAAACGAAGCAAACACTCTCTCTTCCACCCCTTTGAAGGAGGATCTTGGATGCTCAGGCTACCTCTTCACCTTTTTAGGGTTTTATCCTTCAATCTTTCATTATTGTTCATCTAGTTTCACCATGAATATGGTGAACTAAACCTTGTATGTTTGTTGGGGAATCAATGTAGTCTTGTGAAACTCTCATATATGGAATTTGTGCTTATATCTTATATTTAAGACCTATGCTTTCTTTCATCATTAGTTAGGGTTTTTCCTCTTTGCTCAATGCTTGCTTTGTTTAACTCATTCAATGCATGATTATTGATTTTGTCGATACGGGAACGTACGGGGAAGTCTAGATCCGGGGAATTTCTCCCAATAGTATATTGGTTGCCGTTAAGCTCTTGCACTAAAAGAACTAATTATTAGGAATGCTAGGAATTGTATGAACTCGTAATTAGGGATAGGCTTTCTTGTCAAGGTAATTTAGAGAGTGGCATTAACAATGATGAATTGAATGTTGAATTCCTAAAATATATGAGAGTGGATAAGATGAAATTGATAAACCCCAACAACATACTCATCCATATATTCCATTGAAAGTGTTTGTATTTTGTTTAGCCATTGATCAAAACTCATGCATACATGTTTATTTTCTGTTTTGCATATTAAATTCCACTTATTTCGTTCTTAAGTCTTAGCTAATCAACGAATCACATAACTAAATTAGGCCGTGAGTCCTTTGGGAGAACGATACTTGGTCTTACCGAGTTTATTACTTGAAACGATTCGGTCATACTTGCCGATTGTTCAACAAGTTTGTTGCGCCGTATTTCGGATTTCATAAATTTGTCATCAAGGTTTTGGCGCCGGTGCCGGGGACTCGTGGTTTAACTAGTTAATTTGTGTGATTATTGATTATCTTTGACTTTAATTTTGAATTTCTGTTTTATTTTCTGTTTTTATTTTTCGGTTTTTATTTTTATTTTATTTTATTTTATTTTATTTTATTCTTTGAATCTTATATCTTCTCCTATATCTTTTTGTGTTAACCAATTTTCTAGGGTTTTGTTTTCTTGTGTATGCAGGAAGCAATTAGAACAAGGAGCAAGAAAACAACAGAACCTCTTCTTGAAGGTTTAGACGAGAGTAGACGGAGGAGAAGAATCCGAACATCTAGAGAACTTTTCCCTTCTCCGGAAACTCTGTTGCAACCATCACCACAAGGTTCTGACCATAGCACAAAAAATATGGAGAACAATAATGTCAGAAGAACTCTTGCTGATTACACCAATACAGTTGAACCTCAGCACTTTAACAGTATAGCTAGACCTAGAGTCAATGCAGCTAATATGGAGGTCAAACCAGCGTTGATCCAACTGGTGAAAAGCAACCAATTCAATGGGTTATCTCATGAAAGCCCATATGAGCACCTCACTACATTCAATGAGATTTGCAATATAGTGAAAATTAATGGGGTGCCAGATGAAGCGATCAAACTTAGCTTGTTTCCTTTCTCATTAGGAAGCAATGCTAAGCTTTGGTTAAATTCTTTCCCAGAAGGAAGTTTCACAGAGTGGGAAGCAGTGGTAACAAAGTTTTTAAACAAGTACTTTCCACAATCAAAGGTGACAAAAGGAAAGCAAGAGATTTCTTCATTCAGGCAGGGCATGGAAGAATCACTGGGTCATGCATGGGATAGATACAAAAGCTTGCTACGAAAAACACCCACGCATGGATTCAAAGATGAGGAAGTAGTCCTTACCTTCCTTGGAGGGGTTGGTTCACAAACAAAGATTATGCTTGATGCCTCAGCTGGAGGCAATATCAAATGGAAAACTCCAGAGGAAGCCACGAAAATTATTGAAAATACGGCTACTAGTGATAATGAGCTTAACAGTGAAAGAGGAGCTCCTATGCAACAGAAAGGAGTTCTACAATTACAGACACATGATGCCCTGCTAGCACAAAATAAAATTCTAACTCAACAGCTGGAGACTCTTACTAAAACTCTTGCACAATTGCCTAAAGAGTTGAAGACTGCTGCACAGGTACAATCTCAGTTGTGCGAATTATGTGGAGGCGACCATATCAATGGTCAATGTGCCTTTCCAGTAGAAGCCGTAGAAGATGTGAACTACATGACCAATCAGTACCGTCAAGGAAACTACAATCAAGGGTGGAAACCACACCCAAGCATTGGTCAAGGGCAAACTAGGCAAGCTGGTCAATTTAATAAGCAGCAGTAGCAACCCACCTTATGGCAACAGTTTTCTATGCTTAATGAAAGGTCCATGAGGATGGAGGAAACTCTTAATAGTTTCATACAGAAAACTGAGTCTACCCAAAAGAGCACTGAAGCTGCTATCAAAAATTTGGAGATTCAGATGGGGCATATCACCAAGCAGGTGGAAGAGAGGCCAAATAGAAATTTTGGGGCTAATACTGAGGTTAACCCTAGAGAAGAATGCAAGGTGGTAGAGAGTGCTGAAGATGAGACAGTTGAGTTAGAAACAGAAGAGAGAAGAGAAATAGAGAGCAAAAATACTTCTCCTTTCCAATACATCAAGGGAAAACACTGGATTTCACAGAATTATTCAAGATGGTGGATAATGATGCACCTTGGGAGCAGATTCTACAACAAATCACAGTTTACACGAAATCTGATGAAGACATCTCTACAAAGAAAAGATGTAGAGATGATGAGGCAAAGGAGTGTATAACTGTTAAAAAAGAGTCATTCCCTCCTAAAGCGACAGATCCAGGAGGCTTTTCTATCCCTTGTACCATAGGGAAGAAAAAGATTAGGAAAGCTCTTCTTGATTTAGGTTCAAGTGTTAACTTGATACCTTATTCTTTACTGGAGTAAATCGGCAAGGTTAATGTGAAACCTGTAAAGGTTAATCTAGTAATGGCCGATGGATCTTCAAAAGAACCATGTGGGATTGCAGAGGACATTATAGTTTGTGTGGGCAAACTCCAGTTCTTGGCAGACTTTGTGGTGATGAAGATGGAGACAGAGAAGATACCTATCATACTTGGAAGACCGTTTATGAAAACGGCCAGAGCTATCATTGATGTAAATGAAGGTATAGTGGTGCTCCAGGATTGAGAGGAGAGAGTGGTTGTAGATGTCTTTAAAGATGAGACGCAAACACAAGAGGAAGAAACTAGTTATAAAGCTGCATTTCAAGATGCACACATGACTAGCCATAAAGATGAAAAGCCCAAGGTTACAGGTAACCATTGTTTGTTGTTTCAAGTACACAAGGAAGAAAAGATTGGAAGAGGAGGAGAAGTTCCTGCTGACTGGGAGAAAGGAAGACCCCAACTTGGTACACTAGTGAGAATAAAAAACAAGTTGTGGGTTGTGAAAGGCTATAAAGAGAAGGAGATGATAGAGATTGAATCTCCACATTTTAGAAGAATCAAAACAGTGCATAGGAAACAGCTGAGGAGTTGGTGGGGTAACAACATCAACTATGAAGAAGGAACTTGAGCTTTAATGGGTCAAGCTAATGACGTTAAAAGAGCACTTGCTGGGAGGCAACCCAGCTGATTTAAAAACTTTTGATTTTGTTTTGTAACTTTTAATTTGTGAACATTATTTTTGTAAATACTTTGTTTGATATAGCATCTACTGAAAGATGCTAGGTGGTTAAGTATCTACTGAAGGATACTAAGTTTGTAACACCTACTGATGGGTGTTGGTGAGAAAATTTTGCACCTACTGATGGGTGTTGGTAAGTTTGTAACACCTACTTATGGGTGTTGGTGGATTTTGGGTCAGGCTCGTTGATAAACGGGTCGCACCGCTCACAAAAGTTTGTGCATAAAAGAATGCAGTATAACTACTAGGAAGTGACTCCTAGGTCGTCTCTCAAGGACCAAATTTTTGGTTCAGTTTTTAAGTCGATTACGAATTTGGGGGGGGGTTTATGTTTTGTTGTTTTAATGCGGTAAAATTAAATTAAACTGAAAATTAACTTTAAAACAGTAAACGTGAAAATGGTGAAGTAACATTTAAAACATTAAAAACCGAACGGTAAAAGATATCAAAATAAAATTAACGTGGGAATACTAAACGTAAAACGTTAAACACAAAAATAAAAGCATCAGTAAAAACAAATCGTAAACATAAAACTAAAACGGTAAAACTGAAATTAAAACAGTAAAACGAAATTAAACAGTAAAAACGAATTTGCTACAGTAAAAACGAAAATTCAAAAACATAAAACAGTGAAAATTAAATCTGAAACAGAAAACTAAAATATAGAAAACGAAAATACAGTAAATTGTAAATACAAAAAAAAACAGTAAAAACAGAAGACAGTAAATTTTAGAAAACAGTAAAAACAAAATTTCAGCATCATGAGAAAATAAAAATAAATCTGAAACAGAAAACTGCAGTACAGAAAACAAAAACACAAAAAAAAACAGTAAAAACATAAAACAGTAAAAACAGAAAATGAAATTACAGCAGTAAATAATAATAACAGTACAGAAAATACAGATTTTCAGAATCCTAAATTGTAGCAATACAGAAACAGTAAAAACGTAATACAGAAAAATGTAAATACAGAAAACAGTAAATTACAAAATATGAAAACAGAATCAGAATTACTGCACCAGCATACAAAAAATAAAATTACAGTAAATAATTGAAAGTGAAATATTCAATGTCATAGTAAAGCAACGGCAGAGATTAAATTGTAGAAAAACTGAGTACAGTAATTAAATTAAAGCAACAATTAAATTACAGCAGCAAACAGAAACAGTAAAATGATATGGAAATTTAGCTACAGAACTTGAAACCAAAC
The DNA here is from genome assembly GCA_034642375.1 of Vigna nakashimae. NCBI lineage: Eukaryota > Viridiplantae > Streptophyta > Magnoliopsida > Fabales > Fabaceae > Vigna > Vigna nakashimae. The sequence continues at coordinate 45,605,661 of CM067765.1, read as the reverse complement.
TTTGCATTGAATTTAAATTCATTACAACAGAGAAAATAAAATTGGAACCTAGTGTGTACACCATAGCTTTCAACCGTAGCCTTCCATTCTCAGTCACAAGCTCCTACAGTTCCAGCACCTCTTGCCATGAATTTTCCAGCCCCTTTTGTCCAGCACCCTCACTACTGGAACATGAATTCTCACCGCTGGACTCCCTACTGCCCCCTCACGGCACCCCTTACTTATACTCCAAAACCAATTTATTTTCCATTTGGAAGCATGCCAACAAAATGAGTGATAGGCCCTCCATAATTGTCTTCTTCTTCAATAGCAAAATCAGCCGTGACTTAGTTATGAGTTACTTCTCTTTTTGTTTTATTTTAATAAAAATCAATTTAAAACATCTACTCTCCACGGTGCATTGCCTTCAATAATGGTTCTTTGTCTCATTCTTCTCCAAAGCAATAAGAGAGGTCCCACTTGGACTTTACTTCCATCACTCGTGACACCAAGTGCTTCTTCTCTCCATGCAGCGTCTCTACCAGGAGAAGTCCGTGTGCTTCCGTGGTGTTCCAAGCCAAGACACCCATTTCTACCTAAGCCATCATCATCCAGCTGCTGCCCCATCTCCTTGGCACGTCCCCATCTCCTACACTTCCATTTACTCTACTTCTCCTTTCATAAAAAAAATAATATTTCCAAGTGCAAGAAAGGAAGAAAATGAATCTCATGCTGAACCAATTGCCTTGGATAGGTGTTGCTACTGCTGGACAAACATCTCCCCTAGCTGGATGTGCAGGACGTGAGACCTCCCAAGCTCCAACCAAGGTGACGCTGCAGGTGACGGTCTCCATGTGGTGTCCGTGAGCTTCCTCTAAGCTGCTTGCTTCTACTGGACCATGGAAATGCAGGTTGTGATTGAAAGCTAGAACGTGAAGCTTTTCAAGGGTGCTGCGGTGTGCTTCTTCTCCAAGCTTTGGACATGGCAACTGCTGGGTGATGCTACTTTTGGAAGTGCATGATTTGCTGGATGTAACACCTTTCATTTCATGTTATTCTCTCTTCTTCACGTGACATTGTTGGACATTAAAATGAAACACCTCTCCCTAATTTAAAAGAAAACTAACTCCTTTGACCGTGTGCCAACTTCCAGCAAACTAAAATACATTTTGCCTAAAGGAATTTAAATGAGCTGCTCTATATCAGGACATGACAACACTTGTGCATGAATGTGGTCCACGTGAATTCTTCACTCTTAGGTGGTGGCCCCCACTAGAAATTGTTCTTTGGACGTGAATTAAAGAGGCCATGTGATAGCAATGTTACTTCAACAAATTCAGCACTTTTCAGCACTTTGCATGCTAAGTCATCAATTCCACTTCCTTCTCCTATTTTTTACGTGAGCTGCACCCAAAAGAATGAAGAAAACCGTGTGTGCTTTCATTGCAACATTCTTTAAAAATAAAAGAAGAGGGGCCATGTGTCCAGCATTGATATTTCAACAATTTAGCACCTAATGTCCGTGAGTTATTAAGCTTGTGTGAGTGGAAGAGAATTAAAAATCTGCTGCACCTTTTTCTATTATGTGGGCCGTATGTATACCACCTTAATAATACCAGTTTAATCAATTTCAGCACTTCATTCTCCTGGCCCGTGATATGCTCCCAAGCATCAACTAACTTCCAAAATAAAGTCCTTGTGAAGAATAAAACGTGAGTGGTGGCCCCTTGGATTCTATGTGCTTCTTGATGTGTTTAATGCTTTCACAATTTTCCAAGTGCCCCTTTACAATGGCCGTGTGCTATTATTTTGTTGCAGCCGAGAATGGACATCACACTTTCTTCCTCATGTGCTTTAAACATGAATTGGCCGTGTGATGCATATGTGTGTTGCAAGCTTTGCTCCTAAAAATTCAAAGAAAAATATTCCATCTCAAGTTTCACACAAATTAAATTAATGCAACACAGGTTCGAGTAAATAACACAGCAAATGAAATTTCTTCTAAATGTCCTAAAATATCTTCAGAATTTTCCCTTCAATCAATAATGTAAATAATTAGTCTCAGATAATTCAAATTAGTTAAAATAAGAATTTCCAATCAAATTAAGCACAATTAAGAAAAATGGGAAAATACTGGACATTTAAACACAATTCCCTGATTAATTTTAGTACAATAAACCAAGTGAAGTGAAGAAAATAATGACTCATCAAATAGACCACACTTAGTCTTTTGCACTCCTGGGCAAAATTAAGACTCAAATCAGGGAACAATTCAAAGGACATCAAAGGACGTGACACAAATGCAGCATACAGAAACAAAGACTCGTAAGAAAAACATATTTACAGAGTTCTCAAGAAATCTGGACAGAGAAAAGAAGTAGAAAATATCCGACACAAAATCCAATAAAGCAAATACTTACAGAAATCTTCCAAGCAATTCAATACACAGAAAAATAATCAATCAGCTTGAGAGGTGATTCAAAAATAACATAACCTCACAGATGCACTCACAGTGTTTCTCTCAAGTGTTTAAGGTAAATGATTTCAACTCAATGTACTCAAGAAAACAAACACAAGTAGACTTGGCAAGCTTCTAATATCAACACTTAAAACATATGCATGTTCAGATCTAAAGGTCTTTCAGGGTTGTAATGGGGCCAAGGACAGTGGAGGATAAATATGGATAAGTAGCTAGATCTCAGAAGAAATAGAGGAGCACTAGGGAAAAAGTGTAAATGCAGTAAAATCTCACCCAAACCTCTAATTCAATCCTCTTCTCGACTCCATTATTCACAAAATTATTTTTCAATTTTTCTCATCATTTTTTTTTATCCTGTCCTTTTTTTTTTTATCACACAACAGGATATAAATTATCATTTCAAAACATGATGAGGAACCAACTAGCCAATTCATCAAAATTCCCAAGGAGACCACACTTATTCACAAAATACTTCTATAGCTCCAGACTTTCCTAAGGTTAAGGTAATCATTTGTTTTTCACTTAGGATCAGTGTATGAGCTTCAACACAAAGAAATATATACAGTATAGGCTCAAAGGGGTTATCAAAGGATAATAACAAGGTAGGCTTATTTGGCTAAAGAGGCTCAAGAACAAAAATGCCTTTATCACGTCTGAACATGCATATCAATCAAGTATATAAAAAAAATCAAGCCAAGGCATATGTGCAAGCATTCAAGATACATATCACACACAAGAAAGAAAATTAAGTGGCTCAAATCTCACACAGGGTATTCGTCACAATCAAATCAACCTCTCAAACGTATAATTATCTTTCCAAGCAAAGAAAAGCAAGGATTACAATCTATAAGTAGTAAGTAAGTGAAGGAAAAATCTACAACTTAAACATCATCCAGAAATCAAAAGAAAAATGTAAAATTTATTGCACACAAAACACACTAAAAACCACTTAAAACAGAAAAAATTTAACACTCAAAAACAAAAATTTTAACACACAAAATACAAACTTAACAGAAACTAACAGAAAATCAAAATTTCTCCCCAGTAGACCACACTTAAATCACACAATGTCCTCAGTGTGTTACAATCATCAGATTATCAATTTCAGAGCAGCAAATAATATAGACCAGTGCAATAAAAAGTTAAGAAAAATGGGAAGAAATTTTTCAGTAACATCCATCAGCAGATGTTATCAGGGACATCCATCAGTAGATGTCTAAAACACCTAGCACCCATCAGTAGATGCTAACATTTTTTTTTTTTTTATTAATTAATTTAATTTTTTTTTTTTTTTTGGAAAAGGAGAAGACCGGTACTGTGGCAACAGTCTCGGTGGCAAAGACCGGAACTGTTGCTACAGTGGAAAGAAATCCGGCTATAAATGAGGCACTCCTCCGCGTCCAGCGCCATTTCCTGACTTCCACTCTCTCTGCTCTTCTCTTCTCTCTCTACCCTCTCTTCTCTCGAGCGTCTGGATCTCTGCAGGGAGCCTCTCCACCCCGCGTCTGCTGAAGATCTGAGATCTGCGCAGAGCCTCTGTCCCTGCGTGCCTTCGGAGCGTCTGAGATCTATGTCAAGCTTCTGTAAGCCCTACTACTCCGGGTAAGTTCTCTGCACCTTGGATCTCTATTTCTTCCTTCTATGCTTTCCATGTTCTGCTTCTCTTTAAAGCTTTTAGATCTTTCATTCTGCTGTTATACCTTCCTGCTTTCCTGCTTTCCATTTTTTTTCTTCCTGATCTCTTGCCTGCTCTCCCTCTTCCTTTGCCCGATCTATCTTCTCCTTTTCAAATTTTTTTTTTATTTTTGAAACTTAAAACACTTAAACACATAAAACACAACTGTCTAAAAACTTAAGGGGTATATCGGCTGGAAACCAGACGTTAATCTCCCTTCGATTGAAGGTATGACAGAGACAATCGGGTAGAACAACGCCACGTACCCCACTAAAAAATAAAACACAGAAACTGAATATACATGAACAATATGGACAAGGACAACTGGACGTAGATCCGTTTAGGACCCTTTTGCAAGGACCGTGAAACAGATCTGAGACCAAACACAGAAATATCAAAGACTGACAGGACAACATAAATTTAACGGGAAACAAGAACAAATAAAGAAAACACAGAACTAATCTAAATTTTTTATGCTTTTTTTTTTATTGTTATTTATGTTATGCTTATTTTTCTTGTTTTTGTTCTTTTTATATGTATTTATTTTTTTTATTTATGTTTTTGTATATTACGAGAGGAAGGATGAGTGATATGGAATCAAAGAGATATACCAGTCAACGATGGCGTCCTACAGATGATCAGATCACGATGATGACCAAAATCTACAACTATGGGGTCACACACCCAAGCCGAGCGCAAGTCGTCGAGATCGCGTCTCGACTAAGGACCTTCGGCGAAGCCACTGAATACAACGTACACTGCTGGTTCAACAACCACGGCAATCGGGTCAAGCGCTGGCAAGCGGAGATAGACCCCACTGGCACTCTCTTTTCACAACTGCCGCTATACATGTACGGTAAGACCTCTGATCACACCTCCATTGAATTTTCCATTCCTCTTCTATTATTAACACAAGTTTTTTATTTTTTTATTTATTATTTATTTATTTATTGTTTTTTTTTTATTTTTTGTTTGAAAGAAAACAACTGGGTGATAATGAGGGCACCGAGGCTGCTGAATTTGTTTCCAGTTCCGATCATTATCGATGACGACAGAAATGAACGAGAAATTCCTCCACCAAAGCCTCCGCTCGTGACTTTTCGAACCAGAGCTCCCTCAACGGAGCTCTCCCTTAGACCACCACAACCAGCTCGAGAGTTCTTTCATTTTTAATGTTTTGTTTATTTATTTTTTTTTTTTATGTTTTTATTGGCCGAGTGTGGCCAGAATATGGGCTGTAATATGAACACTTATATTTTTGTTGTTTTTGTTTTTTTTTTTTTTTTTGTTTTTATGATGTTTTTGTTTTTTATTTGGTTTGTAATATTAACGATCACTAAAGATCGAACCTCGGACATCTTTATTTTATTTTTATGAATTTTTATGAATTTGAACAAATTTTTTTTTTTTTAATTCATGCTCACAATTTAAAAATGAAATAAACACAACCATGAAAACACATCAGAAAAGCTAAATAATATGTACATAATGAGGAAAAAGAGTGCTCCCTGGTCATGGTGGCAGTTGCCAATTCTGGACAATCAGTGAGATATCTTCCACCTCAGGATCCGGCGAAGATGTCTTCAGGAGCAGCTCGCCCAGTACTGCCCTCTCACTCAAATCAAGACTTTTCTTCCTTCTTCTCCGAGCAAGTTGTTGAATCAACAAAATCAGGAGCCTTCTGTCCACCAGCAGTTGTTGAGTCTGTGACACCGGAGTAATAAGAGAAATAGCAGTATACTTTCCTTCATCTATCATTATTTCCTCTATGTCAGTACCTGTATTCTCATTTACTTTTGTAACCTGGTCATCAAACTCATAATCAATAGCATTTGTTATGAATTTAGAATCTGTTTGTAACACATAATCAATTTCAATACAAATCGGGCAAGAGTCAGATTCACAATCACATTCACAATTCTCAGAAAACTGAGTCAGATCAACGTTTTGTTCTAACTCTATCAAGTTATGCGATTGCAAAATTCCTGTCTCAAAATCAATATTGACATATGCATCATCAACAAAATCCAAATTCAGTGCAAAGCTATTATCAATGGAAATTTCATCACTGTAATCATGTTCATTCAACACAACATTTATACCAATGGTTTCAGAGACTAATACTGAATCAAAAACTTCAGAATTGTCAATCAAGTCTGTATCAGTTTCAATCCTAAAACCTGTAGAATCATTGTGCAACAAATCACAAGCAATTGAATGTATAGGTAGATCTGGTAAAGAGCTTGTAATCTCAGTTTCAGAATAAACATGTTTTTGCTCAGAATAAATTTTCTCATGAATTTCCAATTCATCAACTGCACATTCAAGTTGAGGTACGTTTACCTCCACGGTGGAAGATAAAAATGGTCTACCTGTCTCAACAGTGTTACTCATACCTGCCTGGTCCTTAAAATAATCATCAACAGTCTCAGGTGCAAGAGTGAGATCATAGAAAGGTAGGAAAGTGGGTGTAGTAGTAAACTCATAGCTTTGCTCCCCATCTTCTATGTTGATGCCACTATCATCTTGAAAGTGTTGAGTGGCCATCTGCCCGATCTGATCAGTCAGCTTCTGAATGGCAGCTTGAGTTTCCATGCTCTCTTGCTTGAACTGCATGTTCCCTTTCTGAAACTGAATGTTCTGCATGGTCATCTGCTCCAATAACTCCTTCAATGTAGGTTCAGAAGTTGAAGGCTGAGAAGCTACTTGGGCAGGAGCATCATACTGCTGACTCTGATATTGCTGAACTGGTGGAACCGGCTCCCAAAGGGAGCTCTCAGGAATTTGAGGATGATCCATATTTTTCTCAGTATTAAAATCAGCACAAGAATCAGAGTAATATGCAGAAAGAGAATCATAATTACAGGCACTTGTAGAATAAGCATTATTCACAAAATTAAAATAGGTAGACATGGAAAATAAAAATAAAAACTAAAAACTAAAAATTACGAAACAGATAAACTAAACACATTTATACATGCTACAAGCACACACAAGACAGAACATCAATAGTAAAAATTTTTAATTAATTTTTTTTTTTTTTAATTTTAATTTTTTTTTTAATAACAACTAAATACAGAACATAGCACAATAAAAATATAAAAGACAAAACATATATTAACACAACATAATCGAAAAACACAGCAAAAATCTAAAACGAAAAACCTGGAACTGAAGTGACAACGCCGCCAAAATTTGCTGAAGGTGTCGTTGTCGCCTACAAAAATACAAAACACAAAACACACAAAATACACATATTAACAGAACAAAAATTTACACAACAAGAATCTAAAACCAAACCGTCTTTGGTCCCCGGCAACGGCGCCATTTTTGATAAACGGGTCGCACCGCTCACAAAAGTTTGTGCATAAAAGAATGCAGTATAACTACTAGGAAGTGACTCCTAGGTCGTCTCTCAAGGACCAAATTTTTGGTTCAGTTTTTAAGTCGATTACGAATTTGGGGGGGGGGGTTTATGTTTTGTTGTTTTAATGCGGTAAAATTAAATTAAACTGAAAATTAACTTTAAAACAGTAAACGTGAAAATGGTGAAGTAACATTTAAAACATTAAAAACCGAACGGTAAAAGATATCAAAATAAAATTAACGTGGGAATACTAAACGTAAAACGTTAAACACAAAAATAAAAGCATCAGTAAAAACAAATCGTAAACATAAAACTAAAACGGTAAAACTGAAATTAAAACAGTAAAACGAAATTAAACAGTAAAAACGAATTTGCTACAGTAAAAACGAAAATTCAAAAACATAAAACAGTGAAAATTAAATCTGAAACAGAAAACTAAAATATAGAAAACGAAAATACAGTAAATTGTAAATACAAAAAAAAACAGTAAAAACAGAAGACAGTAAATTTTAGAAAACAGTAAAAACAAAATTTCAGCATCATGAGAAAATAAAAATAAATCTGAAACAGAAAACTGCAGTACAGAAAACAAAAACACAAAAAAAAACAGTAAAAACAGTAAAAACATAAAACAGTAAAAACAGAAAATGAAATTACAGCAGTAAATAATAATAACAGTACAGAAAATACAGATTTTCAGAATCCTAAATTGTAGCAATACAGAAACAGTAAAAACGTAATACAGAAAAATGTAAATACAGAAAACAGTAAATTACAAAATATGAAAACAGAATCAGAATTACTGCACCAGCATACAAAAAATAAAATTACAGTAAATAATTGAAAGTGAAATATTCAATGTCATAGTAAAGCAACGGCAGAGATTAAATTGTAGAAAAACTGAGTACAGTAATTAAATTAAAGCAACAATTAAATTACAGCAGCAAACAGAAACAGTAAAATGATATGGAAATTTAGCTACAGAACTTGAAACCAAACTTTGCATTGAATTTAAATTCATTACAACAGAGAAAATAAAATTGGAACCTAGTGTGTACACCATAGCTTTCAACCGTAGCCTTCCATTCTCAGTCACAAGCTCCTACAGTTCCAGCACCTCTTGCCATGAATTTTCCAGCCCCTTTTGTCCAGCACCCTCACTACTGGAACATGAATTCTCACCGCTGGACTCCCTACTGCCCCCTCACGGCACCCCTTACTTATACTCCAAAACCAATTTATTTTCCATTTGGAAGCATGCCAACAAAATGAGTGATAGGCCCTCCATAATTGTCTTCTTCTTCAATAGCAAAATCAGCCGTGACTTAGTTATGAGTTACTTCTCTTTTTGTTTTATTTTAATAAAAATCAATTTAAAACATCTACTCTCCACGGTGCATTGCCTTCAATAATGGTTCTTTGTCTCATTCTTCTCCAAAGCAATAAGAGAGGTCCCACTTGGACTTTACTTCCATCACTCGTGACACCAAGTGCTTCTTCTCTCCATGCAGCGTCTCTACCAGGAGAAGTCCGTGTGCTTCCGTGGTGTTCCAAGCCAAGACACCCATTTCTACCTAAGCCATCATCATCCAGCTGCTGCCCCATCTCCTTGGCACGTCCCCATCTCCTACACTTCCATTTACTCTACTTCTCCTTTCATAAAAAAAATAATATTTCCAAGTGCAAGAAAGGAAGAAAATGAATCTCATGCTGAACCAATTGCCTTGGATAGGTGTTGCTACTGCTGGACAAACATCTCCCCTAGCTGGATGTGCAGGACGTGAGACCTCCCAAGCTCCAACCAAGGTGACGCTGCAGGTGACGGTCTCCATGTGGTGTCCGTGAGCTTCCTCTAAGCTGCTTGCTTCTACTGGACCATGGAAATGCAGGTTGTGATTGAAAGCTAGAACGTGAAGCTTTTCAAGGGTGCTGCGGTGTGCTTCTTCTCCAAGCTTTGGACATGGCAACTGCTGGGTGATGCTACTTTTGGAAGTGCATGATTTGCTGGATGTAACACCTTTCATTTCATGTTATTCTCTCTTCTTCACGTGACATTGTTGGACATTAAAATGAAACACCTCTCCCTAATTTAAAAGAAAACTAACTCCTTTGACCGTGTGCCAACTTCCAGCAAACTAAAATACATTTTGCCTAAAGGAATTTAAATGAGCTGCTCTATATCAGGACATGACAACACTTGTGCATGAATGTGGTCCACGTGAATTCTTCACTCTTAGGTGGTGGCCCCCACTAGAAATTGTTCTTTGGACGTGAATTAAAGAGGCCATGTGATAGCAATGTTACTTCAACAAATTCAGCACTTTTCAGCACTTTGCATGCTAAGTCATCAATTCCACTTCCTTCTCCTATTTTTTACGTGAGCTGCACCCAAAAGAATGAAGAAAACCGTGTGTGCTTTCATTGCAACATTCTTTAAAAATAAAAGAAGAGGGGCCATGTGTCCAGCATTGATATTTCAACAATTTAGCACCTAATGTCCGTGAGTTATTAAGCTTGTGTGAGTGGAAGAGAATTAAAAATCTGCTGCACCTTTTTCTATTATGTGGGCCGTATGTATACCACCTTAATAATACCAGTTTAATCAATTTCAGCACTTCATTCTCCTGGCCCGTGATATGCTCCCAAGCATCAACTAACTTCCAAAATAAAGTCCTTGTGAAGAATAAAACGTGAGTGGTGGCCCCTTGGATTCTATGTGCTTCTTGATGTGTTTAATGCTTTCACAATTTTCCAAGTGCCCCTTTACAATGGCCGTGTGCTATTATTTTGTTGCAGCCGAGAATGGACATCACACTTTCTTCCTCATGTGCTTTAAACATGAATTGGCCGTGTGATGCATATGTGTGTTGCAAGCTTTGCTCCTAAAAATTCAAAGAAAAATATTCCATCTCAAGTTTCACACAAATTAAATTAATGCAACACAGGTTCGAGTAAATAACACAGCAAATGAAATTTCTTCTAAATGTCCTAAAATATCTTCAGAATTTTCCCTTCAATCAATAATGTAAATAATTAGTCTCAGATAATTCAAATTAGTTAAAATAAGAATTTCCAATCAAATTAAGCACAATTAAGAAAAATGGGAAAATACTGGACATTTAAACACAATTCCCTGATTAATTTTAGTACAATAAACCAAGTGAAGTGAAGAAAATAATGACTCATCACTCGTGACGTTAAACAAGCACTACCTGGGAGGCAACCCAGTTGATTGATTGTTTTTGTTTGTTTCATTTTAGTTGCATAATAGGGTGCATAAGTATTCTAAACATTGAATTGCAGGGAACCAGTGAGGGGCATGTCTAGGAGGCACGTAGGTTAAGAAAAGAAGGAGAAGAGCACTTCACGAAAGTGCCGCTGAGCGGTACTCTCGCAGAGTGGGCTTTGTTGCCCCTTAGCGGGACCCGAGCCCATTAGGGTATTTTTATACCCCAAGCTGCGTTTTAGGTTTTCTTTCCAGGCTCTTCTCTGCACAAACACTCCCACATACCTTTTCCAAGGTTTTACAAATCTTTTCCCTCTTCCCTCTTAAGAAAATTTCTCTTCCACTCACTTTTTCACTAGTGTGCCATCAAAGTTTGGGGTTGGAAGAGAGCATTCTAGCTTAGAAGCATTCTCATTGCATCTAGTATCTCCACCCAAGTAAGTAAAAAGCATTTTGTTCATTCTAGGGTTCTTGATTTTGAATGTGATGGTCAAAGCATGAATATTTAGGGGTTTTGATTTCTATGCATGATTTGATGATATAATTGATGTTTGAACCGATTAAACTGCATGATTTTGAACTGGAAAACTGAAAATTGCATTTGGGTGGAGTTAGGACAGCTTAAAAAGAGGTTTTTCAAAATTCTGCAGAGTTACCGCTCAAGGGTAAACTGCCGCTGAGCGGCACTCTGCCAGACTTGGTTTTTTTGATTTCTTGTGATCTGGATTGTGGCACTGGTGGTGCTGAGGGGAAATTCTGACCCTCAGCGGTGGTTTAGCTTCGAAAGGAGTTATATTTTGTGCTTTGCTAATGATTAACATCATGTTCTGTGGTTTGTATCTGTGTTTGATTGCAAGAATGACATCCTCTTCAAGAAAGAGATTGAAAACCATGGCAACCAAGAGAAAGAAAAAGGAACCAGAATAGCCCCATTCTAGTAGGTTCCTCTCTCGGAAACATGAGAAGCACTTTAGGGTGGTTTAGGATAGGAGACTCGTTATGAAAAGAAAGGTTGGAATGATACATAACTTTGCTCCTCAATTTGGAGAGCAAGTGTTAGGGAATGACTGGGGAAAGCTAGCCACATATCCTACACCTACAAACATAGTTGTGGTAAAGGAATTCTACACCAATGCAAAGAAGATTGGTGATTATCCAGCTGAAAATTATTTGGGCTATGTTAGAGGCCATGCTATCAGGTATGATCCTGATTCTATCAATAACTTCCTGGATACTGTATGGGCTGGTGAGCAGTGCAAATTTGCTCTATGTATGGAGGAAGGTGCTGATTATGAGGATGTGGAGAGAGTACTATGTATACCTGGAGGACACTTCCAAAGGAATAGATCTGGCTCAGTGGTTAACATTAGGAGAACTGATTTGACTCCTCTTGCAAAGTATTGGATGGCATTTTCTCATGCCAACATTCAGCCATGTTCACATGTGTCAGATATTACTCTTAGTAGGGCACTCTTCATCTACTGTGCTATCAGGAACTTAAATGTTAATATTGGGCAGGTGATAGCTGATGAGATTAGTGTGTGCGCCAATACCTCAAACAACAAAGCACCCCTAGGACATCCCTCCTTAATCACTCACCTTTGCAAGATAGCTGGGGTGGACACTTCTGCTCCACCATTTGAAAGGCCAAGAAAAGCTATTGATGAGGCCTATTACAGACAGTACTGTGGAGGTGAGGAGGCAGCTCAGCCAGTTCCACCACGCCGTGCTCGCACAGAGAGAGGGCCAGCACAGAGCCAGACATCTGTTGAGACACATGAAGCAGAACCATTCCAGATGAGGGACATGTACATGTCTCTTATAGGTGCTCAGTTACAGTTCATTCACAGAGGGTAGGTGGCTACTGCTGAGATGATTGTGGGGATATATGATACACCTCCAGCTCATAGGTGGACTATGGATGAATTCCATAATGTGGTAGCTTGGGCAGAGGAGCCAGTGCAAGGAGGAGGAGCTGAAGCAGCTGAAGCTTCAGTTAGGGAGATGGAAGAAGATGAAGCTGAAGATGATGATGCATTTGAAGATGATGTAGATGAGGAAGAAGAGGAAGATACAGAGGACAACTCAGAGTGATGAGGAGCTGAGATAGCATTTACTGATGAATGCTATCATATGCTTATGCTTTTGTTGGTTTAAGTGTCTGAACTTATTTATTTTTGTTTTAGACTAGGGTTTGATTTACTCTATTGGAAACCTGGTTTGTTATGATGGTTTGCTATTGAATGTGATTGTGTGATAAGTAATGCTTGATGATGATTATTGATTGATTGATGTTGAGATAGATGTGCACATAAAATGCTTATACAGGTGAGTCACAAGCTTTGTGAACAAATGCAGGATATTATGATTGTGATTTTGAGATTAGGCAGGATGTGTATGTCAAATGTGAATGAGCTTATATGTGAGGTTTTGAGCTCCAGAGTTTTTATTGATTGAATGCTATTACTTTGGAAACATGAATGATTTTGCCCAGGTTTTCTATGATTGAATCAATTGCTTGTTTTGCATCATATGATCAAGGTCGTTTGTTGGAACCCTTTTTATTGGCCAAATTCATAAAGTTAGCCCACTAAAAGAGAACACTTTGTGTTCTATCATTTGAACCCTTAGCCTTGAACATAAATTGAAAACCCTTGTTGAAAAACTGTACCTTGAGTTAAGTAGAAGATCTTGTGTGGTATTGTTAAATGTTCAAGTTTGGGGTTGTTGGGAAAACATGAAAAAGGAAAAGCATTGAGCTAAGAGCTAAAAAGAAAAGAGAAAGAAAAGAAAAGAAAAGAAAAAGCAAAGCTCAATGCAAATGCAAAAGAAAGTTGGGAAGAATAAGAAAAATTGTGTTGTTATGATTCTCTTAACTCGAGGATTTTGTGATCCAGAAAAACCAATTTTCTTGTTAGCCCAGCCACATTATAAGCCATTGAAAAGTCCTTGTGATGATGCATGCTTGTGAATGTTTTTGATTGTGGTAAAATGAAAGGCAAAGTTGATTCATGTGACATTGTGATAGTGGAGTGAATGAGTGATTACCTCTTATACACTTGTGTGTGAGTGAAACACTTTACCTAGTGAGGAAATATTCCATGAGCACATGAACATCCATGCTTAATTGATTGATCATTCATGAAAAATAGCATTTGTTGGATAATAAGTGACTTTGTGAACACCAAAGCATGTGCACATCTTGATTGAACTCTTGGTCATAAGTTTGATTGAAGTCTTTACTTATCTTGAAAAGAGGATTTCTGAATGAGTGAACCATCATATGAATTGGTTGAAGATTGAGTTACATCTTGTTTGCTTGAGGACAAGCAAAGTTCTAAGTTTGGGATTGTGATAACAGTTGAAAAACTGTTATTTTCAAGTTTAAAATTGACACTAAAAGCAACCTTTATACTTAGAAACTAGCTTGAAATCATGCTTTTATTCATATTTTCAGAAATAAGAGAGCTGGACAGGTTTATGCTTGATTTCAGTGTTTTTGTGCAGGTTTTAAGGTGAATTTAGTGAAAGAAGTGAAGAAGGAGAGAGATGAAATCAGAAAAGACACCAAAAAGAGCAAAAGGAGAAGCCGCAACTACCGTTGAGCGGCACTCAAGAGTTCACGGAAGATCCGCTGAGGGGCAAAATGGCCGCTGAGGGGAAGAAACCAACTCACGCACTTACCGTTGAGCGGCACTTTACCGCTGAGCGGCACACTTATGGGCTTGGGCCTGAATTTTCTGTAATTTTAGAATAGTATATAAGCTTTAGGACATCCTAGGGTTTGTATCTTTGGCAGAAACGAAGCAAACACTCTCTCTTCCACCCCTTTGAAGGAGGATCTTGGATGCTCAGGCTACCTCTTAACCTTTCTAGGGTTTTATCTTTCATTGTTTCATTATTGTTCATCTAGTTTCACCATGAATATGATGAACTAAACCTTGTATGTTTGTTGGGGAATCAATGTAGTCTTGTGAAACTCTCATATATGGAATTTGTGCTTATATCTTATATTTAAGACCTATGCTTTCTTTCATCATTAGTTAGGGTTTTTCCTCTTTGCTCAATGCTTGCTTTGTTTAACTCATTCAATGCATGATTATTGATTTTGTCGATACGGGAACGTACGGGGAAGTCTAGATCCGGGGAATTTCTTCCCAATAGTATATTGGTTGCCGTTAAGCTCCTGCACTAAAGGAACTAATTATTAAGAATGCTAGGAATTGTATGAACTCGTAATTAGGGATAGGCCTTCTTGTCAAGGTAATTTAGAGAGTGGCATTAACAATGATGAATTGAATGTTGAATTCCTAAAATATATGAGAGTGGATAAGATGAAATTGATAAACCCCAACAACATACTCATCCATATATTCCATTGAAAGTGTTTGTATTTTGTTTAGCCATTGATCAAAACTCATGCATACATGTTTATTTTCTGTTTTGCATATTAAATTCCACTTATTTCGTTCTTAAGTCTTAGCTAATCAACGAATCACATAACTAAATTAGGCCGTGAGTCCTTTGGGAGAACGATACTTGGTCTTACCGAGTTTATTACTTGAAACGATTCGGTCATACTTGCCGATTGTTCAACAAGTTTGTTGCGCCGTATTTCGGATTCATAAATTTGTCATCAAGTTTTTGGCGCCGGTGCCGGGGACTCGTGGTTTAACTAGTTAATTTGTGTGATTATTGATTATCTTTGACTTTAATTTTGAATTTCTGTTTTATTTTCTGTTTTTATTTTTTCGGTTTTTATTTTTATTTTATTTTATTTTTATTTTATTTTATTTTATTCTTTGAATCTTATATCTTCTCCTATATCTTTTTGTGTTAACCAATTTTCTAGGGTTTTGTTTTCTTGTGTATGCAGGAAGCAATTAGAACAAGGAGCAAGAAAACAACAGAACCTCTTCTTGAAGGTTTAGACGAGAGTAGACGGAGGAGAAGAATCCGAACATCTAGAGAACTTTTCCCTTCTCCGGAAACTCTGTTGCAACCATCACCACAAGGTTCTGACCATAGCACAAAAAATATGGAGAACAATAATGTCAGAAGAACTCTTGCTGATTACACCAATACAGTTGAACCTCAGCACTTTAACAGTATAGCTAGACCTAGAGTCAATGCAGCTAATATGGAGGTCAAACCAACGTTGATCCAACTGGTGAAAAGCAACCAATTCAATGGGTTATCTCATGAAAGCCCATATGAGCACCTCACTACATTCAATGAGATTTGCAATATAGTGAAAATTAATGGGGTGCCAGATGAAGCGATCAAACTTAGCTTGTTTCCTTTCTCATTAGGAGGCAATGCTAAGCTTTGGTTAAATTCTTTCCCAGAAGGAAGTTTCACAGAGTGGGAAGCAGTGGTAACAAAGTTTTTAAACAAGTACTTTCCACAATCAAAGGTGACAAAAGGAAAGCAAGAGATTTCTTCATTCAGGCAGGGCATACATGTTTATATTCCATTGAAAGTGTTTGTATTTTGTTTAGCCATTGATCAAAACTCATGCATACATGTTTATTTTCTGTTTTGCATATTAAATTCCACTTATTTCGTTCTTAAGTCTTAGCTAATCAACGAATCACATAACTAAACTAGGCCGTGAGTCCTTTGGGAGAACGATACTTGGTCTTACCGAGTTTATTACTTGAAACGATTCGGTCATACTTGCCGATTGTTCAACAAGTTTGTGGCGCCGTATTTCGGTGTTCATAAATTTGTCATCAGAAGTTTGATGTGCTATGCGATGGAGATGCGATTTATGGTTGCCATGGTTTACACAATCTGCAAAGGGTATGCTCGTGCTTGTTGGTGTGTGATGGAAAATCTTTGAAATTTTCTTCTTCGATGAGGCAATAAGAAGTTCCGACGATCTGTGTCATGGTGGTAGTTCCGACGCTGTCATCATAGATTACAGTGGTTAATGGTGATTTAAATGTGATTGCCTTGGTTAGTGAGAGAGGAAGATGAACTATGGTTAAATTTTTCTATACCGATTGTACTTTTAACCAATATAAAAAATGACACTTTCTATACCAGTTTTGAAACCGATACAAAAAGTTAATACTTTCTATAACTCTTTCTTCTATATCGATTTCATAATCGATAGAAAAAACCCTTTTAACAAGTACAAAAAGTTTTTCTATACTAGTGTCATCTTTTTGTTTAGCATCAATCTTTTCAAAAAAAAGCTTGAGACCATGTAGGTAAACCAAGTCCATTTCTATTGTAGTAGGGCACTCTTCACTTGTATGAGATGGTAATTGGATGTGCAAGGCATAGGTACTAAGAAAATAGAGAGTTCTCAAGGTTGAGACATCAAGGATCTAGCACAATTCACCATCAAAGTAGACTATATAACCATTTAATAATAATTTCACCTCTATACTTATGTTAACCAACAAAATAATACACTCAATGTTTTACATAAGATCCTTATAAAGCTTTAAAACCCACAATTAGATCAAGTAAACTATCTTCCTTGCATAATATCAAAATTGCTTTCCACCAATAACTTCTCAAATACAATGAGGTGAAGGGGTAATGGGAGGTGGAAGAGGTGTAGGGAGTAAGAGGAAGAAAAAAAATCATAGAAAATAGAGGAATAAAATATTGTACTATTTTGTTTGGATCTTGTTGTTGATTATTATTTGACTATAGAAAAAATATAGAATATATGAATTTAAACACGTAAAGTTTAAATTATTCATAATATTTATTTAGTATTAGTTACAAATTTTACCATTAGATATTCCTTGATATAGATTTTCTTGTCTATCCTTACCAAAACCTATGTTATGTAGTCAAACCATTATGTTAATTTGTTGAGGGTAACATAGAATTCTACTAACAAAAGAGGAAATATCTCACAATGTTGATACATCAAGAACATAACGTATTGCACCGTCAAAAGATAATAATCATTTATAACAGTCTCCATAAAAAATTTACCTTAGCAATTATGAAAAACACTATTCACGATGCAAATACAATCAATCTATCAGAAATCTCTTTTCGTAAGCTTGAAATGAATTTATTGGGTATGAGAAAGGAGTAACGTATGGAACCAATAATAACAAGCAACTGTTTTTGCATGGTTTGGTTTGCCTTAGAGAAACCTGAAAATAAACATGTGTTCGAATTCATTCTCTCGTGATGTATTTGCGAAAAAACGAATAAATAAATAATAGGGTTATATTGGAATCCGATGTTCAGCTTTATGCAACGAATCATTTAAGTAAACCTCGCGGAGGTTTCTAAATGGCTCCTAATTACGTTACAAAATATATGACAACTGACCACAATCGACACAACAACATGATTTTATTCATGATCAAGATTTGTCTCTAACTCACCAATTCCTAGTAGTGTGTTGCCAGATATTCCAGTTCATAGCGGGTTGGATCTGCACTGTGTTACAATTTGATGATTTGAATTGCACAATGACTAATTACATGTTCAAATTTTTTATATTTACAAAACATTATTTTCTTTTAACTGTTTTCAACAAACACTATTAACTTTTAAAAAGTGTAATTGTTTTATTTGGTTGTAGATAGTAGTCAATGGGAGCTACTAGGAGTTGACGCAAAGTAACCCTCCTTAAACTTCAACCATTCAATCATGGTAAAAGAAAATATATGCTAACTACATAAAAAGTATAATTAAAAATGAACTTTTATGGCTTATTTATTTATAAATTTAGTACCAAGTCAAAAGAAACGACAGCGGTTATTTTTGCTTATAGACAGCGATTCTGCAACCGAGACATATACTGACGAGGTAAAAAGGAGTAGGCTTTTTGCTCGATTCTGAACCGAGACAAAAAAAGATAGGATTTTGCCTCGGTTCATAGATAACCGAGTCAGTACAATTTTTCCTTTTTTATATTATTTTTTCTCGAAGGACTTTTCGCCTCAGTTCCTACTAAGCCGAGGCGGTATCTCCCCAATATAAATTAAGAACATGCATGGTGACGTTGCGTTGAATGCCTCACACAACTTCTTACTTTCTTTAAAATACTCATCTACTGCTTGTAAAGCAGCTACAACCATTCCATGAGATTTTTCTGTATTTCCCTTACGCTTAGCAACATAGACCTTGCCCAGTGCTTCGTTTGTTTCTTCTTCATCATCCTCATCATTGTTGCACTTTACACCAAATGCCTCCTTCTTTGATGTATCCTACAGGTCGGTGAACTTGCAGTCCTAGGTTCTCTACGGTAGGCACGAGTCAGAACTGGAAGCAATAATCAGAAAGAAAATCATGCCTATTTCATGAATCTCTCTGAAGCTGAGTACACCCTGGTTTTTCATTGCCAATGAGGTATCTGCTTTTAAAATTGTTGTTGATTCTTTCCAATTTCAATCCAATAGACGCCTCCTCATAGTGTATGACCAAAATAGCGAGGCATTGGATGTGATGATTGAGAGTACCAAGAAGCAAGAGATGTGTGTCTTGTCATCGAAATTCTCCTGGCCCAATCTTGGAATCTAGAGGAGGAAGGTAAACAAGAATCAAACCATGATAATAATATGTTGTAGCTTAGTAATCATTACAACAAAATTATCACAACTTCATATCACAATGCTTTTTCATAACGAACCCCCTATACTCATTCCCAGATTATATATGAATTTTTATTCTTTTTATTCTTCTCATCACCACTCCACTTTTTCACACAAGTCAGATTATTAAGCATCAAAGTCTTTTGTATGTAAGACTATTACAAAACAAACCTGTGGGCCACAAACTCCTCCGCTCTCTGAAAGATCTTAGGGTCTTTCGTAGCGAACGACTGATATCCAAGGATCATCTCACCCTTCTTGATCACATACGCCGCATCATGGCTCTCTACCACAAGATCTTCCCTGGCCTTCCCGTACTGGAACGACACTATCGGCTCTATCCTCATCACCTCGTACACCACGGATTTAGTCAAAGTCATCTTATCCAATGCACGGAGACTCACCCCGTTTTCTTCCTTAACAACGCTCCTGATTTCCTCTGCAAGCTGTCTGTGCAAACTCTCCCCTCCCAACACAATCCACTTCATTAGAATCGAAAACTGGATGAACACATGGTTGTGGCAAGCTTCATCCATCTTTATCCCCAACCGCTCCTCTTCGTCCAGAACGGAAGAACCTGCATATCGTAATCCAAACTAGATAAAGAAAACTTGCAACTATAATAACACGTTAACCGGTTCATACTAAATGACGATCACATTACCTGCGGTGGCAAAACCCTCGCAGAGTTTCTTATAGCTGGATTTCACAGTCAACACAAGCAAGGGGATTGTTCGAATAAGGAAATCTTCTTACCTGCGCACATTGGATCATCTCAAAGGTTCTCCTTACCCAGTTGGAAAGATAACATATCCAACCTCACCTTTAATTTTTCCCACTGCCACCACAACACACCCGATCAAGTTCTAACAACCCAAGATAAAAAAAAAATAAAATTATCCATGAAGACCTCAATGCACTTTTCTATTAAATCTGCGAAAATAGCTTGCATGCATCTCTGAAAAGTTGCTAGAGCATTACATAACCCAAACAAAATTTTTCTGTAAGCAAAAACTCCAAATAGGCATGTGAAAGTTGTTTTCTCTTGGTCTTTTGTATCCACCAAATTTGACTGTAACCTGAATATCCATTCAGAAAGCAATAAAAAGCTTGGCCTGACAATCTCTCTAGCATATGATCCATAAAAGGAAGGGGAAAATGATCCTTTCTAGTAGCATTGTTCAACTTTCTGTAGTCAATGCACATCTTCTAGCCTAGAACAATCCTTTTGGGTATGAACTCATTTTTTTCATTATAAATAACTATCATCCCACCTTTTTTTGGTTCCACCTGTATTGGGCTTACCCATGCACTATCAGAAATAGGATAAATAATGCCAGCTTCAAGTAACTTTAGCACTTCTTTTCTCACTTCCTCCTTCATCACTGGATTGAGCCTCCTCTGTGGTTGGGCAATTGGTTTGTAATCATCTTCCATGAATATCCTGTGCATGCAATATGTTGGACTTACACCTTTGAGATATGAGATTGACCATCCAATCGCTCTTTTGTTGGCTTTGAGTATTTCTACCAATTTTTCTTCTTCTTTTTGGGAGAAAAAGAGTTGTTAATGATGACTGGTTTATTTCCACCTTCCTCTAGAAACACATATTTCAGGTGTGGTAGTAACATCTTCAACTCCCTTTTGCTTTCCTTGAATTTTTCTTTTGTATTTTGCAAAGGATCCTTTTTTAATTCTTCCAAATCAGTCAAGCACTCATCAATTAATTCCTCTTCTTTTTCATTCAGTTCTTTACAAGTGTCAAATAGTATTTCCTCCAAAGAAAGAGTACCACTTGTGTTGTTTTCTTGGATCATGCAAATTTCATCAAGTGCATCAAGATGAAAACATTCTTTATCATCATTTGGGTGAGACATGGCTTTAAAGGCATCAAAATTTACTTCTTCATCTTGCACTCTCACCTTTAGTTTTCCATT
Organism: Vigna nakashimae; assembly: GCA_034642375.1. Classification (NCBI taxonomy): domain Eukaryota; kingdom Viridiplantae; phylum Streptophyta; class Magnoliopsida; order Fabales; family Fabaceae; genus Vigna; species Vigna nakashimae. Next base: position 45,584,419 of record CM067765.1, on the reverse strand, counting down.
TTCCACATCAATCAAAACTCTTGTTGTCTTCATAAAAGGTCTCCAAAGAATAAGAGGTACATTCACATCTTCCTCCATCTCCATGATGACAAAGTGCACAGGAAAAAAAATTTATCTACTTTCACAAGCACATATTCAGCCACCCCAGAAGGATATTTCAGAGATTTGTCTACAAGTTGAAGAGTCATCCAAGTAGGCTTGAGTTCCAACCCCCCTCAATCTTTTCAAACATGGATAGTGGCATGAGATTAATACTAGCCCCCAGATCAATAAGTGCTTTTCCAACAAAGATATTCCTTATAGTGCAGGGAATGGTGAAACTTCCTGGATCTTTATACTTGGGGGGAGCAACTTTTGTATGATAGCACTACAGTTTCCTTGAACTTCAATAGTTTCTTCTTCAATGTACTTCCTTTTCTTTATGAGGAGCTCCTTCAAAAATTTAGCATATGAAGGCATTTGTTGCAGAGCTTCAGAGAAGGGTATAATAATCTCCAATTTCTTGAGATTTCCATGAAACGCTCAAACTGTTTTTCTTTTTCCTTCCTGGAATAATTCTTTGGATAAGGAAGGGGCTTTTCATAAGATTCTTTTTTCTTTCTCTCATCTTCTTCCTCTTTTTTTTTTCTTCTCTCTCTTTTTGTTTTTTCTCTCTCTCTTCTTTTTCACTCAGCCTTTCTTCTAAAACTTTGCCACTTCTAGTAGCAATAACATTGCATTCTTCTTTGGAGTTGGCTTTCAGGTTACTCCCCAGATCATCCAACTTTTGAATCATGTGACAGAGTTACTTCTCTATCCTCTTGAATGCTGCTTGATTGCTTTTATGATGAGAATCCGACACCTTTAGTAACTATTGAAGGGTGTCATCCATCTTAGCCCATCTTTCTGATAGAGAAGGTTGTTGCTTCCATTGTTGTTGACCAAAAGCTTGTCTGAATTGCATCCTACAAGCTAAAAATTCTAAAAATATTGTTAGAAAAAATAAAAATAAAATTTAAAATAAAAGATACGAAAATAAAATTAAACAAAATAAAATAAAGTAAAAATAAAATAGAATAATGTAAGATAGAATAAAGCCAAAATTAATTAAGAATCACACAAATAGAATAGTTTAAACCGTGAGTCCCCGACAACGGCGCCAAAAACTTGTTGATGGATTGGCAAGTGTACCAAATCGCACAAATAATATAAAATGGTAAAGACTAAGTATCGTATCCCATAGGACTCTGATGTAAGCTTAGCCATGCTTAGAATGACCTGGACCTTGCAGACAAAGCTTCAAAAACCGAGAACAGTATTGGTGCAGTGGAAATTGAGTGAGATTGATTGATGGTTGGTGTGTTTGAGTGGAATGAGTAAGTGTGGGAACCTCACAGCTCAGAAGGCCTTCCTACAATGGAAGGAAGCTAGAGGAAAGGGAAGAGAAAGTAGAGAGAATAAATGACTCAAGAGCAATAGGGCTGGAAGTTAATTTCAGCAGCAATTTACTAAGCTCAAAAGTGTCTTTACATAGTGAAAGAGGTCTCTTATTTATAGGGAAATAAGAGCCTCAGATCTGAAATGAAATTCAAAATGAAATGACAATTAAACTGAAATGAATGGCGCCAATTTTGGTTTGGGCAGCAGCTCACACAACTCATTTGAATTCTTGGGTAGCAAGTTGGAAAGCGCCAAATTCTATTTTGGTGGTTTTGGCCAGCAGCACACATGTAAAACACCTTTGTTTGATAGCTTGGGCAGCAAGCTTTTCCCCCAAGTCTTTATGTTGGCAGCTGCATTTTATTAATCCTACAAAGCAAGGAAAAATGTGCTTTTAATTATGGGAAAAAGAATCAATGTAAATTACCTTCCATAAAAGCAAAATGGTAGGTGATCCTTCTTCCTCTTGAATCCTCTTTGCCATGGCTCTAGTAAGAGGTCCAATGTGCGTCTTAGATCGTCTTCCATCAGACCCTCCCTCTTGAAATGGATCTATCCTCAGATCTGATTCACCCTGTTGATCATTCCCTGTGAAAGGAATTAAATCGCAGATGTTAAAAGTATGACTGACACCATAACTTTCAAGGAGATGTAAGATGTATGCATTATCATTTATTCTTTTGACCACCTTGAATGGACCATCTCCTCTTGGACTAAGTTTGGATTTCCTTTGAGAGGGAAATCTTTCCTTTCTCAAATGAAGCCAAACTAGGTCTCCTTCTTCAAAAACTATTTTCTTTCTCCCTTTATTGTTGTATTTTGCATATTTTTTATTTTTGTTTTTCAATTTGGATTTTGACCTTCTCATTAACTTCTTGATGAACTCTGCTTTAGAATTACCTTCTTTATGAAAAAAAGAAGATGAGTCTGGAAGAGGTAGTAAATCAAGAGGTGTGATAGGGTTAAAGCCATAAACAACCTCAAAAGGAGAAAGATTAGTAGTTTTGTGAACTACTCTATTATAAGAAAATTCAATGTGAGGTAGATGTTCATCCCAGGATCTGTTATTATCTCTTAATATTACCCTTAATAGTGTAGATAAAGATCTATTTACTACTTCAGTTTACCCATCAGTTTGTGGGTGACATGTAGTAGAAAATAGAATTTTAGTTCCAAGCTTTTCCCATAAAGTTTTCCTAAAATGGCTTAGAAACTTCACATCTCTATCAGACACTATAGTTTTGGGTAAGCCATGCAATCTCACTATTTCTTTAAAGAAGAGTCTAGAGATATAGCTAGCATCATCTACTTTGTGGCAAGGTATAAAATGAGCCATATTACTAAAACGATCTACTACCACAAATATAGAATCATACCCCCTTTGAGTTCTTGGCAATCTTAAGACAAAGTCCATGCTAAGGTCTTCCCAAGGGGTACTAGCTATAGGAAGAGGTGTATAGAGTCCATGAGGCATAATTTTGGACTTAGCTTGTAAACAAGCTATACATTTAGAACAATGCCTTTGAACATCTATTCTCATGTGTGGCCAATAAAATTTACTTTTCAAAATATTTAGAGTTTTATCAACTCCATGATGACCCATGAGACCTCCTCCATGACTCTCTTTGATAAGAAGTTTTCTAATGGATCCTTGGGGTATACAAAGTTTTCCTTTATTAAAAAGATACCCCTAAGAAAGATAGAATCCATCAAAAGGCTTCTTAAGACATGATGAATAAGTAGATGCAAATGTTTCATCATTTTCATATAAATCTTTGATGTCATCAAATCCTAATATTTGAGATCCTAGGGTTATTAACAATGCATGTCTTCTAGATAAAGCATCCGTAACAACATTAGTACTCCCCTTTTTGTGTTTGATGACATAGGGAAATTGCTCAAGATATTCCACCCAGTTTGCATGCCTTTTGTTTAGCTTTGCTTGCCCTTTAATGTACTTGAGAGATTCATGATCAGTATGTATTATGAATTCTCTAGTTACCAAGTAATGCTCCCAAGTTTTTAAAGCTCTAATGAGGGCATACAATTCTTTGTCATAGGTAGGATAGTTCAAAGTTGCCCCTTTAACTTTTTCACTAAAATAAGCTATGGGGTGTCCTCCTTGTATTAGAACAGCTCCTATACCTACCCTAGATGCATCACATTCTAGTTCAAAGGCTTTGGAAAAATCAGGAAAAACTAGAATAGGTGCATGTGTTAACTTGTGCTTCAAAGTCTCAAAAGACAACTCTTGCTTTTCACCCCAAAGAAAAGGTTTGTCTTTCTTGACTAGCTCATTTAAAGGAGCGGCTATGGTGGAGAAGTCTTTCACAAATCTTCTGTAAAAACTTTCTAATCCATGAAAACTTCTCACCTCTCCTACATTTTTGGGAGTTGGCCATTCTTGTATAGCCTTGATCTTCTCTGGATCAACATGTACACCTTCCTTTCCAACTTTGAATCCAAGGAAAATCACACTTTCTTGACAAAAAGTACATTTGTCAAAGTTGGCAAAGAGATGATGTTCTCTAAGAAGAAGCAAGACTTTTCTGACATGGTTAAGATGTTCTTGAAGGCCTTGACTATAGATTAGGATATCATCAAAGTAGACCACTACAAACCTCCCTATGCATTCTCTAAGAACATGGTTCATTAACCTCATGAATGTACTTGGAGCATTGGTCAAGCCAAAGGGCATGACTAACCATTCATACAAACCAAACTTGGTCTTAAAAGCAGTTTTCCATTCATCTCCCTCTTGAATTCTTATTTGATGATATCCGCTTTTAAGATCAATTTTGGAAAAAATGTTTGCTCCATGTAATTCATCCAACATGTCATCTAATCTAGGAATGGGGTACCTATATTTGACAGTTATATTGTTGATGGCCCTACAATCTGTACACATCCTCCAAGATTCATCCTTCTTAGGAACCAACAACACAGGCACAACACAAGGACTTAAACTCTTTTGGATCCACCCTTTATTCAACAATTCATTGACTTGTTTCTCTATTTCTTTTGTTTCCATGGGATTGGTCCTATAGGCTGGCCTATTAGGAAGGCTGGCCCCAGGCACTAAATCTATTTGATGTTCTATTCCTCTCAAAGGTGGTAATCCACTTGGTACCTCTTTAGGAAATACATCATCAAATTCTTTTAAAAGTTTTTGCAACCCCTTTGGTAGAGAACCAAGTTCATGATTTATTGAAACAAGTGCCTCTTTGCAATAGAAAAGAAAATGAGGTTGTCCAAGAAAAATATTTTTAGAAATGTTCAAAGTTTGAGGTTGGACAACTTCCTTATTTGAGGCATGGTTTAGGGTTTTCTCCTTTCCTTCTTTCCTACTTTTCTTTTCTCCATCCAACTTCTTTTTAAGAATTATTTGATCCTCTCTTACTTGTGAAGGTGTAAGAGGACACAAGATAATTTTCTTTCCCTTGGGTTGAATGGTGATTTTATTGGTGACTCCATCATGTAAAGCTTGCTTATCATATTGCCAAGGTCTTCCAAGTAATATGTGCCCAGCTTCCATTGGTACTATATCACAAACTATTTGATCTTCATATTTGCCAATGGAAATGGATACTCTTACTTGTTCTTTAACTACTATTCCATCATCCTCTTTGATCCATTGAAGTTTGTAAGGTTTAGGATGAGGAGTAATGGTTAAGCCAAGCTTCTCTACCATTCTAGAACTACAACAGTTACAACAAGAACCACTATCCACAATCATTGAACATGTCTTTTCCAAAACTTTGCATCTTGTGTGGAATAGGTTCTCTCTTTGTGACTGTTCTAATTCTACATGTTTACTTTCCAGGAGTCTCCTTACCATAAGTAAGTCACCATCACAAGGTAAAGCTTCTTTTTCTTCTTCAGAAGTGGATGTTTTAGACTCACTATATGAAGAACCCTCACTTTCACTCTCATGCTCAAGGATGTAAGTTGACCTTCTATTGCGGCACTCAGATGCATGGTGCCCTTTTTCCCCACATCTAAAGCACTTAGTCTCCTTACTCTTATGATCTCTTGAAGGTTCTTTGACTTTTTCTTTTCCTCTCTCTCTCTCTCTAACTTCTTCATATCTTGGCTTGGTTAGACTACCCTCCTCTTATACTCTTTCTTATGGTTAGAACTATGAGGGTAATCTTTTTTATTATTAGAACTATGAGGGTAATATCTTTCTTGGTAGAGCTTTTCCTCTTAAGTTGTTGCTCTACCCTCACACAAAGTTGGACTAAGTCATTGAGATCATTGTAGGGTATAAGTTCAACCCTATCTGTTATGTCATAGTTGAGTCCACTTTGAAACCTAGCAATTGTTATCCTAGGTTCTTCTCTTATCCCAGCTCTCAACATGAGTAACTCAATTTTCTGTCTATATTCCTCAACACTCATGTTCCTTTGTTGGAGTTTGTGGAGCTTATCCATTAATTCCCTATCATAATAGGTTGGTACATGCCTTCTTCTCAAGGAAGTTCTTAACTCATTCCAATATCAGATGGGAGGTAAGTGTCTTAGCCTATAATCCTTGACCAAGGCTGTCCACCAAATTAAGGCATAGCCTTGAAAGCTTAGAGAGAAGCCATGGTGACTCTCCTTTCATCATCTATTTGGTGGCACTCTAACAATTGCTCAACTTTCATTTCCCACTCTAGATATTCTTCCACATCATCCTTTCCATGAAAAGAAGGTAGATCAATTTTGGGCTCTCTTGGATGGTGTTCTCTCACTCTATGATGTGTTCTAGGAGGCATTTGGTAGTGGTCATCATTGTGATGACTACTATATTGCTCAAGCTCACTAGGAGAAGATGATGATTCTTCTCTTCTCCTATGGGAAGATCTCTCTTTTCTTTTGTCTTGATTATTCAAAAGTTGACTAATCATGTCTTTGAGCTCACTAATCTCTCTATCCCTTTGTTCAAATTTTTGTTGAAATTCCTCCCTTAAAGAACTCTCACTATTGGGTTTGATGCTACCTTGCACACTTGATTGACTCATTCTTGTCAAATGAAAAAGGTTTTTACAAGGTTTTCAAAATATTTGACAAGTAATGAATGAAAAGAATTTCACAATTTTTCTTTGTTTTTGGTGAAAAATTTCTAAAAAGATTTTAAAGGTGAAAGATGTTTCTAAGTAGCCCCCAGGAAGAAGAGGTGAGTCACTAATGGACAAGCTAAAACACCAAGTTCTTCCTTAGCCAGAGTTTCCTTAGAGTTATCTTTTACCTAAGTTTCTAATTAGAAATTCTTTAAATTCTTTTCAAATGTTATGAAATGAACCTATAACCAAAGAAAGGTTGTCTAAATGCTATGCAATCCTATATATCACGGAGGCAAACAGATTAAGCAACAAAGTAATGAAAACAATAAAGATGCAAGAATGTAAATGCTAGACGGCCCTAAGTGAAAGTGCAAGTGACACTTGAAGCCCCTTGACACACTTCCACACTAAAGAAAACGAAATTGGACTATTACAATGTTCAATTGTGAACTTGGAATTGCTTCAGGAGCATTTTCCCAAGTCACTTAACTCAAAACAGCAAAAGTAAACTGAAATACACTTTTCAAACAGCAAATTCCGTGATATAGACTTGAAATGAGGCCAAGAATTTAATGAAAACTTTGTCTTCTTGCTGCTGCATAAAGCTAATTGAATTGGAGATGCAAGTTCCTGCTATAACAGAATTTACAGCTTGCTGGACAGTGATGTTTAACTGTTGTGGAGTCTTCCTTCTTGCTCCACTTTCAATTCTCAAACCACTTCCTAGGAGGCTACCAAAGTAGGAGAAGGATTATGGTGCTGGATGCCCCAAACAGCTTGCACATACACTTCAAAACTCAGCAAAATCACACCAATCAGTTTAAAAATCTGCACCAAACTATGCTGCTGTTTAGAAACTTGGGATGCCAAACAAAATAAACACAGCAATTTGGAACAGCACACCAATGAAAGGTACACAAAAGGAACTTATCAAAGGCACTAGAATGGATGAAGAAAGCAAGAAAAACACAAGCACAGTTCAGAAATTCTTCCAATACAAACTGTTTGATAATTTTCAAAAGTGTTTGATAAAATGCCTCACTGAGTTTCAGCTTTGTTTTTCAAGACTTGTAATCTGGATTGGTTGGTTCTAACAACTTTTTAACACTTGATTCTTCTTCTTTTGATCATGTATTTTCATTTTTAAACATTGAACCAACTTTTTCACAATCCAACAATGTAATTTAAACCAAAATTACCAAAACAGTTGCTGGAAAAAATCAAAATCTGCACACAAAAAAAAAAAATGAACTAAAATGGTGGTTTTGGAACCCAAAATGAGTAGCAGTGTTTCAGAAGCTTGGATGAAGGTTCAAACAACTTTTATTCATGATATTAAACATGTTTAAGCTCTTAAACAGCTGAATTAATGCTTACTACTCAAATTCACTGGTCCACTTCCAATTTTAACTCAAAATTGATGGTTTAGGTATTCAATCTGCATATAACTTCAATTTTGACCAAATGAACAATATTAGCAACTTTTAATCATCCATTTAGACTTGTTCAAACTATCCAAACACACAGAAACAGCAGATTCCGAATTTCACGCATGCTATGGCTCAATTATGCAGCAAAACCATCAATGAACCAACCAAATTTAGCTTTTCATGGAATCAAAAACTGAACAGCAAAGGCAATGACTCTAAGAAGTGTATAAACACAGATCTAAGCTAGATTTAATGTGCTTAGCATGACCAAATTCATATTAGACCAATTCAAATAGATTAGCACGGTGAAGAGCTAGAATTTCAAGCTCAAATGGTGAATGGTTAAGGATTTTGAGCAACCACACTATGCATACTGCATTTTAGTGCTTATACTGGTTTGCTATACCTTAAGACACATTCAACAACATTATACAATGTTGTACCAAGCTCCAGAATCAAAGAAAAATTGCTGAAACAGTTTTAGACATGTTGCACGAGATTTAATTTCTGTAAAAGAATTCACACCAAATTCAAATCTGATTTGCACTTTTAATGCTTCAGCTTGTATAACCCAAGCTAGATCAATTCCTTATTGCCTTATTTGGTATATATACAGCTTGTTTAGCACTTGCAAATCAATTAACACAAAATACTCCAGCAGAATCAGGAAACTAAACAAAACAGAAAAAAATATACTGCAACAATTGCACAAGACTATAACAGCACTGAATTTTGAATTATAAGGCTGGAACTGACTCAAACAATGAAGTTTCATCGATTAAAATGAAAGGACAACATCAACACACAAAGGAAACTCAAATTGAACTACTGGAAAAGTAATACACACCAAAACAGAAATGAAAAATAGCACCTCTAGAAACAAAACAGAACACATTGATTTGGAAAACTGAAACAAAAATTAGATCACCATTGGAAGCAGAAAATGGAAGAGGAACTTAGCTCTGGTTTGCGTGGACAACCAAGGCTCTAGATACCACTTGATGGAAGCTTACCCATGCTTAGAATGACCTGGACCTTGCAGACAAAGCTTCAAAAACCGAGAACAGTATTGGTGCAGCGAATTGAAATCAGCAGTGTGGATGCAGCAGAAATTAAGTGAGATTGATTGATGGTTGGTGTGTTTGAGTGGAATGAGTATGTGTGGGAACCTCACAGCTCAGAAGGCCTTCCTACAATGGAAGGAAGCTAGAGGAAAGGGAAGAGAAAGTAGAGAGAATAAATGACTCAAGAGCAATAGGGCTGGAATTTAATTTCAGCAGTAATTTACTAAGCTCAAAAGTGTCTTTACATGGTGAAAGAGGTCTCTTATTTATAGGGAAATAAGAGCCTCAGATCTGAAATGAAATTCAAAATGAAATGACAATTAAACTGAAATGAATGACGCCAATTTTGGTTTGGGCAGCAGCTCACACAACTCATGTGAAATCTTGGGCAGCAAGTTGGAAAGCGCCAAATTCTATTTTGGTGGTTTTGGCCAGCAGCACACATGTAAAACACCTTTGTTTGATAGCTTGGGCAGCAAGCTTTTCCCCGAAGTCTTTATGTTGGCAGCTGCTTTTTATTAATCTTACAAAGCAAGGAAAAATGTGCTTTTAATTATGGGAAAAAAAATCAATGTAAATTACCTTCCATAAAAGCAAAATGGTAGGTGATCCTTCTTCCTCTTGAATCCTCATTGCCATGGCTCTAGTAAGAGGTCCAATGTGCGTCTTAGATGGTCTTCCATCAGACTCTCAGCACTAAACAGTCATGTGATAAATTAATTAATTAAGACTTAAAATAAACGAGATCATTGGTTTAAAATGCAGAGACAGAAAATTAAATATGAATGCAAATTTATCAATAGTAGAGTAACACAAAGAACGAATGTTGTTATGTTATGTAATTTTTAAAGAGTGTTTCTTGCTACATTTTCAAGAGTTCTCTCTCCACCTCCAAGTAAACACTTATGCCCTTCATTAAATGAAAAAAAAAAAAGATCGGTCAAAGGTAATATAATTTTTTCCCTATATTTACTAAACTTCTTCACCACCTAAATTCAAGTTGAGTTTCTTCATTATCCTTTGCTTCCTTCTTTTTCATTATTCTTCTTCCTCCTCTTCGTGGTTTCTCTCCCTTTGCTCTTGTCATTCTTTGCTCATGTTGTTAGTACACTAGTACAAAAACACCGTATAACATCAGTGTTTTTCGGCCTTTCACGTTGAATTCGAGGTTGAGGTCATATCGAGATATCGGGAGACGTTAAATTGACGTTGAACATAGAACAATTCAACATCAAGTAAATTAACATTGAATTTTGCCAATATTCGACGTTAATCAATTGTTTTTTGTTTTTTTTTAAATTAAATGTGATCCTATTTTAGAACTCTACAAGACCTAAAATGCAGAAAAAACAACAAATTTTAGTTTTTGGTATTTTATACAGCATGAACGAACTATGAACGTCTAGTGTAGTATCAACAACAAATAACAATAACAAACAACAAACAAGTTCAATCAAACAACAATGACAAACAGGTTCAATCAAACAACAACAACAAACATGTTTAACAAAAAAATAACAACAAACATGTTCAACAAATTATACTTGTTCCCCATTGCTCCTCTATTTCTTCTGGGTTGTAGCTACTTATCCATATTTTATCCTCCCTTGTCCTTGGCCCCATTACAACCATGGAAAGACCTTTTAATTTGAACATGCATACGTTTTGAGTGTGGATATTAGAGGCTTGCCAAGTCTGCTTGTGTTTGCTTTCTTGAGTGCTTCGAGTTGACACTATTTAGCCTAGTGATGGACAAATTTATGATCACCAAAATATGATGTCACAAACTTGTTTTTCAATCGGCAAGTATGACCGAATCGTTCAAGTAATAAACTTGGTAAGACCAAGTATCGTTCTCCCAAAGGACTCACGACCTAGTTTAGTTATGTGATTTGTTGATTAGCTAAGACTTACAAACAAAATAATTGAGATTTTATATGCAAGACAGAAAATAAACATGTATGCATGAAGTTTTGATCAATGGCAAAAGCAAAAGATAAACACTTTCAATGAAATATATGGATGAATATGTTGTTGGGGGTTCAATTTCATCTTATCCACTCTCATATATTTTAGGAATTCAACATTCAAATCATCATTGTTAATGCCACTCTCTAAAGTACCTTTCTAGAAGGCTTCTCCCCAATCACGAGTTCATACAATTCCTAGCATTCCTAATGATCAGTTCATAAGTGCAGGAGCTTAACGACAACCAACATAATATTGGGAGAAATTCCCCGGATCTAGACTTCCCCGTACGTTCCCGTATCGACAAAACCAATAATCATGCATCGAATGAGTTAAACAATGCAAGCATTAAGCAAAGAGGAAAAACCCTAACTAATGATGAAAGAAAGCATAAGTCTTAATTAAAAGATGTAAAAAACAGATTCCATATATGAGAGCTTCAAAAGATTACATTGATTCCCCAACAAACATACAGAGTTTAGTTCACCATATTCATGGTGAATCTATATGAAATTCAATGAAAGAATGAAAGAATAAACCCTAAAAAGGTGAAGAGGTAGCCTGAGCATCCAAGATCCTCCTTCAAAGGGGTGGAAGAGAGAGTGTTTTCCTCGTTTCTGCCAAAGATACAAACCCTAGGACGTCCTAAAGCTTATATACTATTCTAAAATTACAAAAAATCTAGGCCCAAGCCCATAAGTGTGCCGCTCAGCGGTAAAGTACCGCTCAGCGGTGAGTGCGCGTCTCGTTTCTTCCCCTCAGCGGCCATTTTGCCCCTCAGCGGACCTCCCGTGACTTCCTGAGTGCCGCTCAGCGATAAAATGCCGCTGAGCGGTGACCTCGGCTTCTCCTTTTGCACTCTTTGATTTCTTTTCTGATTCCATCTCTCTCCTTCTTCATTTCTTTCACTAAATTCACCTTAAAACCTGCACAAAAACACTGAAATCAAGCATAAACCTGTCCAGCTCTCTTATTTATGAAAATATGGATAAAAGCATGATTTCAAGCTAGTTTCTAAGTATAAAGGTTGCTTTTAGTATCAATTTTAAGCATGAAAATAACAGTTTTTCAACTTTTATCACCTAGACACTTGAGAGAAACACTGATAAGTGCAACTGTGAGATTTTGTTATTTTTGATTCACCTCTTGAGTTGATTGATCATTTTGTCATGCTTTGAATTGCTTGGATGATTTCATGAGTATCTGTTTTCTTTGATTTTGTGTTGGATATTGTCTACTCCTTTTCTTGGTCCAGATTCCTTGAGAAGTGTGTAATTCTATTCTTGTCCTAGTTAGTGTTTGTTTTTCTGTGTGCTGGGTTTGTGTCACTTCCCTGATGTCCTTTGAACTATTCCTTGATTTGAGTCTTGATTTTGCCCAGGAGTGCAAAAGACTAAGTGTGGTTTATTTTGATGAGTCAATATTTTCTTCACTTCACTTAGCTTATTGTGCTAGAATTAATCGGGGAATTGTGCTTAAATGTTCGGTATTTTTCCGTTTTTGCTAATTGTGCTTAATTTCATCAGAAATTCTTATTTCAATTAATTTGAATTATCTGAGGCTATTATTTGCATTATTGATTTCAGGGAAAAATTTGGAAATATAATTTGGGACACTTGAAGGTTAAATGATAAATGTGTGCTTGGAAAGAAGAGAGGCCCACAAGAAAAGAACATGTTGACTGCAAGGAGGCCTCGTTTATTGAATAGCAAAAGTAGCTCCACATTCATGCCACGGCTTGCACTCACTTATTTCTTTCATCCAACACGTGAAGAAAGAAGGAGAGCACTTATTTTTGGGCTTAAAATAAAGTAGCATGGGAGATAAAGAAAAGGAGCTAGCTTTGAAGAAGCTTCACGTTTTCAAGCAGGAGTAGCCACGTTGAGGAGGTGCTTCACTAAAGCAAGGTGTCCAAAGAAGACAGCAACACGACCCAGCAACATGTAAAGGGAATTGAAGCTACATGGTGACATCCTGCGGAGAAGTGGTGCACGCAAACTCAATTGGAAGAGGTCATGACCCATCACAACAGCCTTCACGGTCCAGGGATTGCGTCCAGAAGAGCAACTCTCGGTCCAACTTGAAGAGGTGCCCTTGTGCACGTGAGGTCCAGCTGGCTGAAAGCAAGAAGTGTTGACACGGAGGCCCATGAGCATGGAGAAGCAGGCTGGAGCAGCAGAACACGGCCCATGAGCAAAGAGGAGGCAACAGCGTTGATTCATTTGGAGGGGATGCACACGGGATCCCAGCAGAGGCAGCAGCACACAACTCACGGAATGCCCAGCTATCTTCACGCGGTCCAACATCCAGCCAGGGGCTTCATTGGGTGGAGAAATGCAAGGGCTCCAGCAACAAAAAGGGGGTGCGTCCAAGCACACGTCCATGCTTCATTTTCCACCAGCAGCCACGACCCTATAAAAGCAAGCTTCACGTGCAGCACACAATGTTCGTCCAGCAGCAGCAACACCTATCCAAGGCAATTGGTCCAACAAGAGGGTGGTGGCATCCAACAATTGGCAGCACACGGGCCAGCAAGCTTGGAGAGCATCACGTGTGGAGGGCTTCAGGAGGGTCTTTTGGATTTAAGCTTCAGCCGCCACAGTAGAAAAAGGGGAGTTCTAAGAGTTCTAGTAGAGAGTTTTTTTCCAGTAGTGTAGTGTAATGTAGAGTAGAGAGGGCAGTGAGTGAGAGAGGGCCGTGAGTGAGAGAGGTCCATGAGTGAGAGAGTTGGAGCGGAGAGCACAAGGGGATGAGTCATTTTGAGTGGTGTCTTCGCCTGCTGGAACATTTTTATTTTTGGAGAAAAAGATGTGAATGATGTTATGGTGTTAGGAAAAGCTCTACTTTAGTTTTATATTGCTGATTACTCATTGCCGATTTATTTTTATTTCATTTGCTTCATGAAACTTGAGTGAAGCGTGTGCGGAGAGCACGGTGATGGATTGAAAGAGAGAAAGGTGTGACTCATTTTGCTAGAAGGAGAGGACGGTGATTGATGATGGAGAAAGGGGCAACTGCACGTTGGAAGAAGAGAAAGCATTTTTGTTTTGGAGAGCACACAGTGATGGATGTGCATTGGTGCTTCCAGACCACAATACCCACTTTATTTCTCTAGTTTAATAGTTGCATGTTTTAATAGGATAATTGCAATTGATTCCTCCCTACATTTAATTGGTTCAAGCATTTTTCTTGCATTAAAATATGATTCCAGTGCATTAAGTTTTTCAATTGTTGCTTCTATTCTCGGGTTGCATTTAATGATTCGTATTCAAGCTCATTTGGTTCATTTAATTCAGCAATCAGTTACGTTATGCATTCATGCGTGCTCTCGATTTATCTGTTACATTTTAATTAGTTCACACATCTTACTTTAGGAATGTTGGTTCACTACTTTCAGTCACTTTAATTTGTTTACTGTCTTCGATTCATTATGTTGTCTATTCTGTTTTTTTTTATCTTCCGACATTTTCAATTTCCTCACTTGTTTTAGAAACCTTTCGGTCTCAATGTAGAACCATTCGGTCATCTGTAAGACCGTTCGGTCTTCACACTTTGTTAATTTATTTCACTGTTTTCAATTATGTTTAGTTGTATTTAATTTCCAATTTTAATTCAGTTTATTTCCCCGCACTACGTGTTCGACCTAAGTCTCGAGCCACATTTGGTCCTTGAGAGACGACCTAGGAGTCACTTCCTAGCACTATACTGCATTCTTTTATGCAATCAAATTTGATGGGCCGTAACGAAAGATTACATGTGATGGTCGTCAAACTTCTGATGGACGAGCCTCCAAGGAGATATGACGAATGTGCGTGTCGCAAGCTCCTTTGAAGCTTCCTCCGGAGATCAACGCAGTGGAAAGTAAAAGAAGCTCTAGATTGAGAGCTGACTCAAAGGAAACTGAGAGAATCGAAGTCGATTGCTGAAAACCCTAAAATCATGAACGAACCCTAGAAAAGAGGGAAAACTCAAAATGAACCGATTAATCGGTTCAAACTCAAGATTGAACGGTGGGAAAGCCAGATTATTCAGTGGAAAGTGGATTAAACGGTAGAAAAGGGAAAACAATCAGTGAAAAGTCTGAATCTAGGGTTGCAATGACAGAAACAATGTAGAATAAAAGTTGAATGTGGAATGGTGACGGAGGAACTCTCGAGTGGACGGACCCGAGAAAGATGCAAGGTGAAATCTGAGTTTGAAGAGGCGAATGAGGCTGTGGTTTCTGTGAAAAAATGAAAAGTTATGTACTGATGAAGATATGAAAGAGGACGCGTGGCTGCTGAAGGTGTAGGCAGCTTTGAGTGCTGATGTGAGGCGGCAGCGACGAATGGTGGCAAGGAGGTGTGAGAAATAAGTGGAGCACAGTAGAAATGGAAAATGAAAATGGAGGCAGTGTGCAAGGAAGGTGGCTAGAGAGAGTCTTTGGACTCTCTAGCATGTGACTTTCAAGAGAAAATTATTTCTGAAGGTCAGAAAATCAAATTCTCATTAAGTTCAAAAGTGCCAATACAAGAGAGGAGCTGGGTATTGATAGTAACCCATGCTTCTTAAGAACTAAGCTAAGAAAGGTAAAAATACAAAAAGAGGACTACGTCAAGCAAGATTCCATCATACCCTCCCTCTTAAAAAAATAAATTTGTCCTCAAATCTGGCAATCACCTTATGAAGAAGCTCCACACAATCTTTGGGAGCATGGCCATCTTGGAATGGCCTTATTCTTTTATATTCACTTTTCTTCCTCCTTGATCAATCACAAATCTGCAATAAACATCAAATATATTTTCAATTAATATCAATCCAAGAAAGAATTTTTCTATAAAAACAAGGAAATAAGGACTTCTAATATTTTGTTTTGTAGTCTTTGTAAATTTTGGAAGTCCAAATTCACTTTTGTCTTGAGTTATTTCTTTCCTTAAAGATAAGAATAACTCAAGATATGAATTGCCATATTTTGAAAAGATTTGCATGGAATATGAGATGACAATTTGTTTGAAAGAGATGTTAAAAATTGAAAAATAATCAATTATTGGAAAAGAAGTAAAGATTTGGAAACCTTCCCTTTTAGGTTCCATGGTCTTTGAAAGAATAGGATTTGTCATCAGTAACAATTTCTCCTTTTCTTTCTTCTCTCTTTCTTGCATTTCTCTCTCTTCTTCTTCTTTTCTCTCTTCTTCTATTCTTTTATCTTCTTCTCTTTCTTCCTTTTCTTTTTCTTCTCTCTTCTTCTGTTCTTAATTCCTCTCTTCTTCTCTCTTCTCTTTTCTCTATTTCTTCTCTCTCTCTCTTCTCTTCTTCTTTCCTTTCTTCCTTTTCTTTTCTCTCAATCTCTCTTTCTCTTTTCTTATCCTTGATCTCTTTAAGTCTTGCCCCAAATTCTAATTCTCGACGAAGAAATCCATGATCATTTAAACGCTCAAGAAATAATTTTCCATCATCAATGCAATCCCTAATTAGTTCTAGGTTTCTTTTAATGCTTGAAGGCACAAACTTTCTTCTCAAGCAAGCTTTTAAATCATGCCAATCACGTATGGAAGACTTTCTACCTTTCCTAACATGATATTGTCTTTCATCCCACCACTCACTTGCATGCTCTTCTAACTTAGAGAGATATATACTAAGAACATAATATTCATTCTCTCCATAAAACCAATGATTTATTTTAGCAATTTCTTTTGCCCAAGCTAGGTATGTTAATGCACCTATGTCTTTACCAAAGGATGGAAGATTCCTAGCTTGTTTAAACATTTCATCAACATTATCTAACCTAGAAGACCTATATGAACTATAACAAGACATCTTTGTTTTTAAAAGTTTTCTTTGTGTGGAAGGTATACAAGATTCACACTTAGACAAGTCCCAGTTAAGAGAGGTGAGTCATGAAAACTGCTTAAGTACCAAGTCTTACCTTGCCAGAAATGTCTTACGTTACTACTAGCTACCCTTTAAACAAAAATCACCTTTAAAATCAAAGAACACAACTCATAAACAATTAAGCACAATTAAAAGACTAGACTCTCGAACTCTAATGTGATAAGGCTTAGAGTTTAATCCCTTTTAGCCTAAATCACCCCTAAACGTGAACACAAATTAAAGGTCAAACAATCAGGAAAAGTTGCCAAGAGTTGAAAGAGCACCAAGGACTCTTCCAAATACTTGGACTTTATAAAAAGGCCTTTTACAAACAAAAAATCTAAAGCTAACAGTGGGATAACACAAGCCTATTACAAACAATTTGAACAAATCAAATACAAAAACAAACTATGCTACGGTCCTGGTCCATTTCTTCATTTTGCACGAAATCTTCAAGAGTCTAAATATTCCTTTCAACTCTCAGCCTAAATCAAGAAATTAACTTGTCCAATCCTGCAACACAAATGAATCAAGGTTGTTGTCACTTACACCCTTAGTAAAACTAGTTTGCACAAAAAAATATAGGGCAGTAAGAACTTCCCTTTCTCTTGGCTGCACAAGCTTTCTAGTGAGATTCTGCTGCTGCTCAATTAAACTCATGGACAATTTGAATTCTAATGAAAGCAACTCTGCACAAATAATTCACACCAATTCAGCAGATCATGTAATTCAACAATGAACAATTTAAATCCAAAACAACTTAAACAGTTAGAAGCAATTAAACTAGATAACTCCCTTTAGTTCAAAGCTTCCACATTAAGTGCTTAGGTTGTTGTTTTCTCAATAAATTTCTGCTCAAGCTAAACTCTCAAATATCAGCTCTGCACACATCAAAATCAAACCAGATTCTATTAGACACATGCAAATGGTCATTATACCAGATTCAAAGGGATGTAATTCTAAGCTGAAACCAAACTAATTAAACAACCACCCCAATCTAATCAAAATCAAATTAATCCAATACAATGCAGAACAATTCCAATTTAGAATTCAGATTGGCTAATCCTATTGTACAAAAACTCTCATGATCAAATAGTTATATTCCAGCTTAACCAGCCTTACTTTGCTGCACAAGTAAACAATTAGCACACAATTCAAGTTCAAAACTTATTGCAGCACTTAAAATTACAACACACTCTCAACAAGAATATTTGGCTTTTAGATTAAGCCACACAAAGCTCACAAACTTAGGTTTCTCTCTTAAACCTTAAAGCACTCAAAATGGAAAGGTTTGTAAGGGAGATTCTCCCTTGGCAGTTCAAAGCTGGAGAATCTTTCAGACCACCACCACCTAAGATGCTACCAAGCACACATCTTCTTTCAAATTCCAGAAACCAAAGTGTAAAAGCTTCTCAATCAAGAATGGCTAGGCTAAGGTCAAAATTAGAAACCAGAACAGAACAGGACAACCAAAAGCAATGGAATGACAACACAGAAGAGCAACTGACTCAAGATCAACTTTAGACTAGATTACAAAAGCTCAATTAAAGAACAGCAGAATAGAATGCACATGCATTGAGACAAAACCAAGAAATTCAATCAAGACAAACAAGAAACAAAGCTTTGATCAAAGTAAGCACAACAAATAGAACCTAAGGAATAGAACTAGAACAGATTTTAAAAACAATAAAAAGGACTTAAGTTGAACTAGTTATGATTGAAGAAAGTTATATCTGATTTGATTTTGGCAGAGATAGTTTACTGAAAACAATGAACAATATTGTGAATTGCACCAGTTCTCTTTGCTCTTTTATTTCATAATTTGATAGCCAAATCTGAGTTGGATAACACTTTAGAACTTGCTATTTTCAGTCACAATTCACAACAGATCACCTAATCAGTTTTGCAACTTAATCAATTTTTTGCCAAAGGAAAATGAACATGGTTCAACTCAAAACAAAATCCAAAGGAAAACAAGAGGTTAATCACTCTCAGCCACATTTATAGTTTCAAATACCACTATTTTAGGCTTCCTTGAGTGACCAAAAATTTATTCTCAAGTGCAGAATTGATAGCAAAGTGAAAACAGTGAATGCACACTATGGATCAAAAACTCAGAAGTTCAAACTAAGTTCAATCACAGTTGTAAGTTTTAATGCAATTCTGCAGATTCATATACCTCAATAGATGCCAATGAAACAAAGTCAATACTAGAAAAATTTGAATCAGAACTTGGCAAAGAATTTAAAACTCAAACAAAGACTTGCACCAAACTAAAATGATCAAAACACTCAATATAATGACTCAAACACAGAACGACACAAATAGATGTACAAAACAAGTCAACTTGGAAACATAAACACATGAACTTCACTGAATGAAGATGCACAATACACTAATAGAGAAGATACGCAACAATTCTAATCAGAATAACAAATCAAGACAATAGAGAGATGTAATGAACAACGCATAAGTGTAGGAAACTCATAATAGCGAAACAACACAAGACATTAAAGGAATCATAAAACAACGTCGAGAATGAACAAAAATAAACACGACTCAGAATCAAATGAACGAAACATGACTCAGACATGTGATAACAGTTGAAAAACTGTTATTTTCATGCTTAAAATTGATATTAAAAGCAACCTTTAACACTCAGAAACTAGCTTGAAATCATGCTTTTGGTTATATTTTCAGAAATAAGAGAGTTGGACAGGTTTATGCTTGATTTTAGTGTTTTATGCAGGTTTTAAGGTGAATTTAGTGAAAGAAGTTAAGAAGGATAGAAATGGAATCAGAAAAGACATCAAAAAGTGCAAAAGGAGAAGTCGAAATTACCGCTCAGCGGTAGTTTACCGCTGAGCGGCACTCAAGCAATCACAGTGGATCCGCTGAGGGGTGAAAAGGACGCTGAGGGGAAGAAAACAACTCACGCACTTACCGCTGAGCGGCACTATTTTGGGCTTTGGCCTAATTTTCTGTACATTTTAAAATATTATATAAGCTTTAGGACGACCTAGGGTTTGTATCTTTGGAGAAACGAAGAAAACACTCACTTTTCCACCCCTTGAAGGAAGATCTTGGATGCTCAGGCTACCTCCTCCTCTTTCTAGGTTTTTATCTTTCATTCTTCCATTATTATTCATCTAGCTTCACCATGAATATGGTGAACTAAACCTTGTATTGTTGTTGGAGAATCAATGTAGTCTTGTGAAACTCTCATATATGGAATTTGTTTTAACATCTTATTTTTAAGACTTATGCTTTCTTTCATCACTAGTTAGGGTTTTGCCTCTTTGCTTAAAGCTTGCTTTGTTTAACTCATTCATTGCCATGATTATTGATTTTGTCGATATGGGAATGTACGGGGAAATCTAGATCCAGAGAATTTCTCCCAATAGCATATTAGTTGTTGTTAAGCTTCTGCACTTAAGAATTAATTACTAGGAATGTTAGGAATTGTATGAACTCGTAATTAAGGATAGGCCTTCTTGCAAGGTGATTTAGAGAGTGGCATTAGCATTGATGAAAAGAATGATGAATTCCTAAAGTATATGAGAGTGGATAAGATGAAATTGATAACCCCAACAACATACTCATCCATCTAATTCATTGAAGTGTTTGTATTCTGTTTTTCTCCATTGATAAAATTTTTGCATACATATTTAATTACTGTCTTTTGCATTTAAACCTACAATAAATTTGTTTTTAAGTCTTAAATAATCAACAAATCATATAGCTAAACTAGGCCGTGAGTCCTTTGGGAAAATGATACTTGGTCTTACCTTGTTTTATTACTTGATACGATTCGGTCACACTTGTCGATTGTTAAACAAGTTTGTGGCACCGTTTTTCGGTGTTCATAAATTTGTCATCAACAAGACCGAATCAAGAACACAAAACTCAAACAACGAAGGAAACCGAAACACGATACTTACCTTTGACGCGTGAATCGTGGACGAAACCGAAGCTCTAGTGCCAACTGATGGACGAGCCTCCAAGGAGATGACGAATGTGTGTGTCGCAAGCTCCTTCGAAGCTTCCTCCAGAGATGAACGCAGCGGAAAGTAAACGAAGCTCTAGATTCAGAGCTGACTCGAAGGAAACTGAGAGAATCGAAATCGATTGCTGAAAACCCTAAAATCATGAACGAACCCTAGAAAAGAGGGAAAACTCAAAATGAGTCGATTAATCGGTTCAAACTCAAGATTGAACGGTGGGAAAGCTAGATTACTCAGTGGAAAGTGGATTAAACGGTAGAAAAGGGAAAACAATCGGTGGAAAGTCTGGATCTAAGGTTGCAATGACAGAAACAATGTAGAATAAACAGGCTGTGGTTTCTGTTAAAAAATCACTACAAGAAAATGATTAATTACCGAAGGTATATTTCCGACGGCCTTTTGGCCTTCGATAAAGTTGATTTTACCGAAGGACTTTAACCTTCGGTATTGGTATAGTGATTTTACCGAAAGAATGTGGCCGTCGGTGTAAGTTTCGACTTATGAAATTAGAATTTGAGATTTTTCTCTCCCATTCTCCCAAATTTTGTCTTCCTTAAAACTCTCCCGCACTCCCTCGCCTACCTCCTGCGCCACCCAGAGCCGCCTTCGTTCCTACCACCTCATCGTCCGGCTCCGCCGATCGCACCGTCGACTCTGCCGACCGCGCCGTCGACTCCGCCCTTGCCGCTGACCTCGGCCTTCGCCTCGTCCACGTCGACACCGTCATGGGGCTCTTCCTCGGCCTCCTCCGCCACACGCACCTCCTCCCGCCACGCGCTCTCCGCCTCCGGCTGGCTCGGCTTCGTCTAGCCTCTCTGCCGTGGGATGCGCCGCTGTCGCGGCCTTGTTCTCGGCATCGTCTGAATCTCCGCGTCGGCTAGGTCTTTGGCCACTTACAGTTTGGCCTTCAAAACGAGCGTGCTCTATTTTGATACTCAAGCAGTACGTATTTTTAGTCTTTCCTTCAATGAGTGAAGATCCCTTCTTCAGTTGAAATTAAAATAGTAATCGATGTATCAATGCTTTAATTTTGTGATCCACTTGTTGTTTGAGAGACTTGATTCTTAATTGATATTGTAGCATTTGTTTCATGATTCTGAAGCATTTTTTGTTTTTGTGGCACTGTAACTGGTGTGTAACAGTTTGGATTTTATGATTAGCATGTGCGTTAACACTATTGAAACTGGTGTGTAACATAATGAATTCAGTTTTTGATAGAATTAGAATAACATGTATGGATTTGTTGTTCAGTCCGTGCAAACAAGCATTTTTGTTACTGGAATAATGTTAGCTGGAATAGTGTAGCGACCATTGATGTTGATATGGTGTGTATTGCTTATTCACTGTAAACTACTGACTTGCTATTTATTTAATTTTATATTATGTAGTTAATTTGCTTTATAAGTTAACTATTGTCATATACTGTCATGTGTTGGTAAGTCATATGTATGATTTGTGTAGACCTGCACTGCAAAAGAAAGGACACCTTGTTGAAATTGTGCTTCCCAAATATGATTGTAAGCAATATGATCGTGTCTGCAACTTACGGGTATGCCATTTCATTAAGAAAATAATTGAACGTGTTGATAGTCTTGGTAGTTGGTATCCTGCACTACTTGAAATAATGTGATTATTCATTCAGGCTTTGAGCGTGGAGATAGAATCATACTTTGATCACCAATTATACAAAAGTAAAATCTGGGTTGGCAGTGTTGTAGGTATTTTATTAGATATTTTCGTTTTAATTGATTGTCTTTTACTGGTTCAGTAACTTCACTTTGACTGTGCAGGTCTTCCTGTTTATTTTATTGAGCCCCAGCATCCTTCTAAGTTCTTTTGGAGAGGAAAATTTTATGGCGAGCATGATGATTTCAGACGATTTTCATTTTTTAGCCGTGCTGCTCTTGAGTTTCTTCTGCAAGCTGGCAAGAAGCCAAATATCATTCATTGCCATGATTGGCAGACAGCATTTATTGTATGAGCTGTATAGTTCTTTCTAGCATATTTTTGCTCTTTCAGTTACTAATAGTATGGCATATCTGTTTCTTTGCTAGGCTCCTCTGTACTGGGAGATATTTGTACATAAAGGATTAAATTCAGCTAGGATATGCTTTACATGCCACAACTTTGAGTATCAGGGGACTGCAGCAGCTTCAGAGTTAGACTCATGTGGTCTTGTTAGCCAGAATCTAAACCAATCAGATAAAATGCAGGACAACTCAGCACGGGATAGAGTTAATTCTATCAAGGTAAGGTCATAAAATATTACTGATCATATTATATATCTTCAATAAATATAGGTAATAGAGATTTTCCTTTCATGATCAGGGTGGGATTGTTTTCTCAAACATTGTGACAACAGTTTCACCTACTTATGCCCAAGAAGTGAGAACTGCAGAGGTATGGTTTATTTCTTGTTCTAGTGCAGTATGTATTTTCTAGTTCTACCAAAATATCTTTTGTCTTTAATTAATTAATATAAATAATAAGGCAACAACACATGTTGGCACAAACATATAGATGTCTCCACGTAATGTTTTTCAAGGGAGTTGGTTCTTGACCATGACATATTGAGTCTTTAGAATTTGATTTTGCAACTTTTGCGTCTCAAATCAACTTTAGAATTTGATTTGGGGAGATTTTATTTTGTTCATTTTTCAAGCCCAAGTAGCTTTCAAGTGCAGGTGTGCTCCACCTAACAACTTAAGCTTTCTGTAAATTTTGTTCTCAACAAGAATAAAAAGGGCTATGCTACTAATAATAATGTAGGATTCTAGCCTATGTCTTTGTATCATCATTTGTAATTTGTTATTATTACCTGTCTAACAGAAGGGAACTTAGTTAGCTGATCCAATTTGCAAATTGGCATGGTTTGGAAATTATTTGCATTTAATTTTACGAGGATTTTTCTGTTTTTCTATATATTAAGAAAACGATAGAGAGACATACAATTCATTCTCAACGTTATTTAACTTTAAACTAGTGCTCTTCCTAATTTTTCAGTCTTAAAAAAGTTGTTCCAATAAAAATGCAGGGAGGACATGGTCTCCATTCAACACTCTCTTCCTACTCTAGAAAGTTCATTGGCATTCTTAATGGTATTGATATTGATGCATGGAATCCTGCCACTGATGAATTTCTTCCAGTCCAGTACAATGCAACTGATCTGCACGGGAAAGTAGAGAATAAGCAAGCCTTGAGAAGGAAACTAGGTCTTTCATCTGCAGATATTAGGAGGCCATTGGTAATTGGTAGAATATTAAATGGTAGTTGGTAGAATATTAAATGTTTTACTGGAAGGTACTAGAAGTTGTTATAGGTTTTTAGAAGATTATAGAGATCTCTTTGTAATTATTACTGTAGGGTTAAGTTCTCTATTTATAGAGACCGCTGTACTGTTTAAAATTAATCAATTTGAATAACAATCTTCTTTCAAGTTGGTACTAGAGCTCCGAACTTGTAATTGAAATTTGATATACAGGTCTGGGTTGCACAGGAAATGCCATTTCTCTGAAACCTGCTCTGCAATTTACCGAAGGCTTTTGTCCTTCGGTAAATGCCCACTGTTGGTCATTACCGAAGGCTTCTGCCCTTCGGTAAATACCCTCGTTTGGTCATTACCGAAGGCTTTTGACCCTCGGTAATTACCGAAGGGCGAAAGCCCTCGGTAATTGTTAGCGACAAGGGATTTACCGAAGGATTTTTGGCCGTCGATAAGCCTTCGGTAAACACCCATTATCGACGGCCTGTGGCTTTTACCGAGGGCTTCTGGCCTTCGGTAATGCCCTACTTTTTTGTAGTGAATGAAAAGTTATGTGCTGATGAAGATATGAAAGAGGACGCATGGCTGCTGAAGGTGTAGGCAGCTTTGAGTGCTGATGTGAGGTGGCAGCGAAGAATGGTGGTAAGGAGGTGAGAGAAATAAGTGGAGCACAGTAGAAATGGAAAATGAAAATGGAGGCAGTGTGCAGGGAAGGTGGCTAGAGAGAGTCTTTGGACTCCCTAGCATGTGACTTTCAAGAAAAAATTATTTTTGAAGGTTAGAAAATCAAATTCTAATTAAGTTCAAAAGTGCCAATACAAGAGAGGAGCTGGGTATTTATAGTAACCCATGCTCCTTAAGAACTAAGCTATGAAAGGTAAAAATACAAAAGGAGGACTACGTCAAGAAGGATTCCATCAACTTCGTTCCAGAAAAGTTTGAGCAGAGAAGAGGGTATCGCATGCTAAGATAAAGTGAATGAATTTTCAATCTCCCGCTCAAATTTTTATTGAATTCACTAACCTTTTAACGTCTAACGTTGGGGCATTTGACGTTTTATATACTTTTGTCGTCTAGTTTTAGGGAATTCGACATCATACAAAAATACATTTTCACCAACGTGCCAAGCATTTTCGCAAAATTTACACAATATAACAAATTGAGGTCGAATTACAATTCTAACTGATGTCTAATAATCACATTTATTTACAAAAATATCATCAGTCATTTTTAATGTTAGCTATTCAGTGGTTGGAAGTTGAACGCGTGACGTTATACGTTGATTTTGCACTAGTGGTAGCCCTCTAGTGCTGAAATTTATTGGTGGTGTCATTGCTTGTGGTGTTGTTGATCTTCTTTATAATTACATTTAAGTTCTTTTTTGTGTATCTAAAAGTGTTAGGACATGAACCAAATGTCCAAAGAAGATTTACAAGATCAACAAATTTTGATATCCGGTTAAGAAATATGTTAGGTGTTTGCTTGATTTTAAAATTTGGTTGAGGAAGTCACCGGATTTCAAAATCGGGTTAAGCCCTCATTGGATTTTGAAATCTAGTTAAGCCCTCTAGATTTCAAAATCTAGTTACTACTTTCCATTTTTTTTTTAATTTTTTACTTTTAATTTTATTTACAATTTGTTTGAATATTTTTTATAATAATTTTTTGAGGTATTATTAGTAGTATTATTATAAATGAAGTCTTGAGTGGTAGAGATCACTAGTAAAAAAGACTCTTTTAACGAGCTATATATGCCTCTGTTCTACTGAAACCGAGGCGTATAAAAGTGCGGTGGCATTTCGGTAAATATTGAGCAGTTATATGTCTCGGTTATATTTGAACCGATGTCTATAGATGTTACTATCTCAAGTAGAAGGCCAACCGAGGCATATAATATAAATTTTAATTGGTTTAGACACCGGTTCGATGTGTAAAAGGGTTTAGGCACTGGTTTTAAATATAACCAAGGCATATACCCTTAGGTTAAAATTCAAAAACCCTCTCTCGCAGACTCTCGCATTCTCTCGCATTCTCGCATTCTTGCTCTCATCTCTCGCTCTCATCTTTCCCTCCCTTCCTCCGTCACGATTTCTTCTCTCCACCAAACCCCATCATCAGACCGCCACCATCACCAGTCATTA
Source organism: Vigna nakashimae (assembly GCA_034642375.1). Lineage (NCBI taxonomy): Eukaryota > Viridiplantae > Streptophyta > Magnoliopsida > Fabales > Fabaceae > Vigna > Vigna nakashimae. Next base: position 45,558,234 of record CM067765.1, on the reverse strand, counting down.
CGGTCGCTACAACAACTGCCGTTCAACCACGCCGCCGACCACCACGCGCAAACTCGCAAGCCGCCACCACAACGCCTTCGTTCTCGTCCAAACTCCATGGAGGCCGCGACCACGCATCGATAGCTTTCTTCTTCCTTCTCCACACCACCTTTCGCCTTGCCGCCATCGGGAGCCACCACCACCTCGTCGTGTGCGACGACTTTGAGTGCGACTTCCAGATCCAGATCCAGATCGCGATCCCCTTTCTCTCCCTTTTCTTTTTGTTTCTCAGATGGTGTTGTTCGTGGATAGCTTGGTGCGGCCCGTGCCAGTGGTGGAGTCGCTGGCCTAGCACCCGCTTGCCACTTGCCGTCGAGAACTGCTTGTCATCGAGAGCCACTTCCCCCTTCCCGCTTGCCATCGGGTGCCAGTGGTTTCTTTGATTTTTTTTTTCCAGCTTTTTAATGTAACTGAACTATGATTTCCTGATGTTCTGATATATCTGAACTTTGATACTCTGTAATGATTTTCGGATTCTATTTTCTGATTTTTTTTTTCATTTGTTATATGCTCTGTAATGAAGAACATTGATTCTTTCATCCACTGGCTTTTGTTATATGCTTTGTAATGTATGTATCTGAACTTTGATGCTCTGTAATGAATCCTGGAGTGATTTTTTGAACTATTAAAGGCTTGAGGAAAAGGAATCCTGGAGTGATTTTCTGAACTATTAAAGGCTTAAGGGAAAGGACCCAGTAGGTTCAGCCGTTTTTTGATTTTTTTTATTAGAATTTTCTAAGATACGGTCTCGATTCAAAAGAGGACCGAGGCAAAAATCGATCTCTTTTTGACTCAGTTCACAACCGAGGCATTAAACTTATCCTTTTTACCTCGCCTCTATATGCCTCAGTTGTAGAACTAGTGCCTATAAACAAAGTTAACCAGTGTCATTTCCCTTTATTGCACTAGTGGATGTTATATTATAAGATGGAAGATTATCTTTTTGGTTTGATGGATTCACATGTAAATTTGAGTTTCATGTCAGATTTCACTTCTTTCATCAATGAGGTGTGTGAAGGAGATTAACCAGTTTTCAAATATTAACAAACTTAGTCGAATACAAGGAGCATGCAATCGAATAAGTATAAACACTTAGCATATATTTGAAAACTTTTCTTCTCAAAATACATCACAGCACACTTGAAAAATATATGTGCAAACATACGAGTTTTAATCAATTTAACCAATAATGTAATCGACTTAAAACTTGTTGTTTTCCCACACTTTAAAGTTCAAACAACCAAAGTTAGGGGCTTGTGGTTTTTCATTTCCGAAACCTCAAATTGTGCATACATAGATAAAATCACATATCAAACATAGTGCTATGCTATAATCAACACATTATGTTCACAGATATGCATGTACTAATACAACATAGTAAGCATAAGCATATAACATGTACAACATAGTACATACACATGTGTTAATATTAATTATGTGATGTCATAATAAAAAACACAGATATCACTGAGATTGTGGATTTAACTATTCTTGTGCTCCCCCTATCAACAATTTTAACAATCTCCCCCTTTTTTGATGATGCACAACCATGATTAATAAAACCATGTTGTACAATCACAATTCAGCACAAATCAATTATCTCAGAATATACATTTCAATTTCATAGATATTCTCCCCCTTTGGGCATTAGCAAAAAAGGTAATTCAATATTTTGTAATTGAAACAGAGATAATAAAACAAGTAGAGATGCATCAATGATTATAACAGAATTAACATGATGCTCCCCCTGTAAATAATCTTCACATTTTTAAGAGTTTTCTCCGTCTTTTGGAAACATGTGAACAATCAATCATATATAACTCTCCCCCTACCATTATAATATGGGTATATCAGAGTTTTTATCAATTAAGCACATTCAAGCAATGTATCATAGCAATTTTTATCACTTTATATCAGAGCAAATTGATACATATTGAATCAACAAATCAGTTTAATCACTTATAAACCCAAAACATATTCATAGCGGATTAGCACGGAGATATAAGCTGAATAAACATTCAATAGATAGTAAGACAAGGTTTATAGATCATCAGATATCAGAAGTTTGGAATCTTCAAAAAAACCAATCGATTAGAGTTTCATCTAAATCGATTTGTTGCTGCAAAGAATTGTTGATTTTCCACTTTAGCTTAGTCAGTAAGCATTGTTCCTGCATAACCTTTCAGGTTTAACTAGATCAAGCATTTTAGTAACAATGCAATACAGTAATGATATGATATGACAACGAATTAATCATAATTGCATACATACACACAGATTAATCGATTTACATCAATCAGATTTAGTTATCAATCACAAATATAATTCCCATAGATTGATTTTAAACCAAAATTAACTTTCATTCATATAAAAAGAGCTGGTTAGAATCGGATGAAACTAAACACAAAAGATATGACAATTGATAAGGGTTGAATTTACCGTTATTTGGGATACTATTTTGATACTCAAATAACCTTTTTTGACTTTGACGCTAGCTTAACCTCTTGTTTTAGTTCAATTTGGTATATAAGTGAAGAGAGGTTTGTTGATGAATCGACAAGTGTACCGAAATGCACAAGTAATATAAAATGGTAAGACCAAGTATCGTATCCCAAGAGACTCACGACACTAAACAGTTATGTGATTACTCAACTAATTAAGACTCTAAAGAACATATTTTTGGGGTTTTTGAATGCAAATGCAATAAAATAAACATGAATGCAATTTGATCAATTGAGGCTAAACACAAGAATGAATGAATGAAGTTGATAATATGAATGAAAATGTTGTTGGGGTTTAGATTTCACCTAATTTTCTCTCATGTATATAAGAATTCTTCTTCTTTCATTAATATCAACGTCACTCACTAAATTACTTAAAACCTAATCCCGTGGTCAAGAAAGCCTATCCTTAATTACTAAGTCACAATCCCTTGCATCCCTAATAATTAATTTTGCATTAAGATTAGGAGCTTAAGACAACCAAAATTCTAGGGAGAGAATAGGAGAGCTGTCACATCCCCAAATCGTCCAACCCTAGGAGTACGAAATCTCCTAATACTTAGACAAATCATAAGATTTATGCCATACATGAAGAAGAATATCCCTAACAATTAACGAAAGAATCATATATCAATAATAAGAATAAATTCAAATACATGAGAGTTCAAAAGATTACATCATCCCCCAATCAACAAATAGAATTACAATGGAATGAAAGAATGAAAGAGATAGAAAAACCCCAGAAAGAGAAGAGGAGAGCTATCACCATCCCCAAATCGACCCTCCAAGAATAGAAGAGCTGTCACCATCCCCAAATCTAACCCCATGGACTAAAAATGTGTTTCTATGCTCAAGCCATCAAAAGATACAATCCCTAGGACGTCCAAGTCCTTAAATAGAACAGTAAAACAACAGAAACAAAGTCCGACCCATGTCTCTGGCACTCAAGCACCCTAAGTGGGGCGCTCGGGCATCGAACGATACTTTCTGGCGCTCATGCGCCCCTAGAAGGGCGCCCGAGCGCGAAACAACACTAATTTCTACACTCGGGTTGACTTTTTTGCACTCTAGTTGACTTTTCTGCACTCTGGTTGACTTTTCTGCATTTCAACTATTTGGTACGGTAACTCTTCTTTCAAATCATTCCAATAGCCTACAAAATCAAGGGAATTTAGCAATAAAATAATCAAGTATAACCTCAACTCTCTTATTCACGAAACTAAAGTAAAAACATGATTCCAAGCAAGTTTCCAAGTAGAAAAGGGTAAATTTAGTTTCAAAATTACATCATAGATAACAGTATTTTCAATCGTTATCACAACCCCAAACTTAGAACTTTGCTTATCCTCAAGAAAAACAGAATGGAACTCAGCTTTCCAAAACAATCACTACAATGACTCAACATTTGTCAAAAACGTTTTCTTCCAGGACAAGAGATCACTTTTATCAACTTAGCATACAGATGTCAATCAAGATGTACAGATGCCTTATTCCATTCAAAATCAATGTGATGCTCATATACTTCAACATATGCTATCCTTAAGAATGATCAATCAACCAAGCAAAGATGTAATCAGAAATTCAAAGAACTACTCCGCATCAAGGAATGTGTTTCACTCAAGCACTCAAAAGTATATCACTCAAGCACTCAAAAATGTATCACTCAACTCAAAGGTGTATAGTGAGGTGTTGGTGTCTTTTTCATGGCTTGTAACTTGGCTGGGCTAAGAAGGAAACTGGTTTTTCTGGTCAGTAAAATCCTTGAGTTAAGAGAGACATTTATGATTTCATCATTCAAGTACAAACTCTATCTTTCTTTTTCCAGCTTTTCCTTGCATTGAGCTTTTCTTTTCTTTTCATTTTTCTTTTTCTTTTGCTTTTTTCAAGTACTCACTGCTTAGCTCAATGCTTTTTCTTTTCAATTTTCCCAGAAACCCCAAACTTCAACCTTTATCAATACCTCACAAATGTTCTCAACTTAACTCAAGGTAAAGATGTTGTTAAATTGATTTTTGTCACCTAAAATCAGAACAAAGTATGGTCCCCACTAATGTAGCCTTGGGCAACCAGAATATCAATCCTAGGACTCAGCTAATTAAGATTAAAGTGTATGGTTAAGGTATTGTAGTTATTACTAATTATTTACTTACTAACTACTAAATAGGTAGGGACATTAAAAATGAATGAAACTAAAAAAAAGAATTGAAACTAGTCTAAACTAACATCTGTTTAAAAGAATAAAGAATTTGAAATGTAATGAAATAGAAGAAAATAACATTATCAAAACAACAACAAAATCTACTTACTACAACTTCCTACAGTATAAACAAAACTCAAATGCTAAAATGAATAAGGAAAGAAAATCTTTGAAACAGAAATGCATAACAGAAGAAGAACCTAAATCTAAAAGAATGCATTAACAATCAAGATATATTTCTAAACTAAGCATTAAATCTGAATTAGAATGTAAAACATAAAACCTAAAATGAATAATCAAATCCTACTCTAAACAGAAGTAACTAATAACAAATATGCCAATATTATTCTCAAATAAAATTGAAATCAAATGAGCAAACACCTAAACTAATGAGTAGAAACAAATTGGTTGATTGGAATCATGAATCAGAATAAAAAGCGCCAATTTTAGTGTAGAAAAGCAGTCATTTACCACTCAAGAAGACATCCTGGACAGTCATAGCAACTATGTGGTATTTAAGTTCCAAATTAAAACCTAGATTGGGTAAATGTCCACTTACTATACCAAATCACAACAAGTTCAATTCCTAATTCATGTTTCTAAATGCAATTGAAACATGTAATATACTCTAAAACATACAAAACTCTAATCAAAATGAAATAATAGAAACAAAATATTAATTATAGTGTTTTTCTTTCATTAGACTCATCTCCTAACTCGACAAGACATCTCGGTAAGTCATGCTCACGATGGAGCCATGTAATTCCCTAAGGAATTTCAACTTTGTTGAGTTATAGAGTCTAAATCAGATTTTTTTACAAGATACAACGCAAAAGACTCTCACATCATCAAACAAAAACACATAATAAATGGAAAAATCAAAATGACAAAATCATCGAACGTACAACACATAAAAACATCACAAAAGAAATTTTATTAACAAAGAACAAGGAATACCCGAAAATGTACCGAACAAAACTCGAGCGAGAACGCAAGAAACTTGAAGCTGAAAGTGTGATAAAACCCTAAGCACTCACGTTCGCTCTATCTATTCCTAAGACTAAAAACGTAAAGCGTAACAAATGTCTCCATGAAAGTCTATAAATGTGTGTCTGTGAAAAGTCTATGTACATGCCCTTTTATAGGGTCGAAGAAGAAAGAAAAAATGAAAGAGGGAAAAGGGGGAAAGGGAAGATAAGTCGAGAACCTTCGACACTTTGAGCTTCACCTCATCGAACGGTCTCCGTTTTGTTGCTTGCGGTCTCACGTCTCCAGCCATCCGATCATCTTGATCATCATTGTCGGTTTGATTCAAACTTCTCCACACGTGTACTGGTCTGTCAACCAGTAAGTAGCACCACAGAGTGTTAGCAAAATGATGCAGATGAAATTTTGATGATGTCCAAATCAAGTCAAGACCAATCAAGAATCAAAATGATTTGAAGATTTGTATTGTGATGGAAAGCTTTTGTAATACTCTTAGAAATATGTATAGGACGTAGATCAGAAAAAGAAAAGTGTTTTGTAAAATTACTATAGTAAATCATTGCAACAAAACACTATAGTACTATTCATATGAATAGTAACACTATTCACGTGAATAGTGACGGTTAACGGTAAGAGTATCGCACTTAACACGGACGTTGGGGAAACTAGTCGTTGAAGAAACTAGCCGTTTATGACCGTTGGACAAACTAGCCGTTTATGGCCGTTGGACAAACTAGCCGTTTATGGCCGTTGGACAAACTAGCCGTTTATGGTCGTTGGAGAAACTAGCCGTTAAGTTTGTCTTTTAGTGAATGGAAGAGTCTTTGGATGAGTCTATAAATAGACTCTCATTTTCTCTCAAGAAGAAAAATATCCAGAGACACAGAAACTCTTCCCTTGTGCTCAAATACTCAGAATTCTTTGAGACTTGTGTGTTCTTGTTCGGCTTGTGAAACTCTTGTCTGTGGAACTGGTGAAGTGCTGCTACGGTGATAGAGGAAATAGCCGGTTCATCCTTGGTGTGTCTGAGGAGGTGTTCGGAAGAGGTTCATCCTTCGTGAAGTATTCGAAGGAGGTGTTCATCCTTCGTGAAGTATTCGGAGGAGGTGTTCATCCTTTGTGAAGACTCAAAGGAGGTGTAGTTTCATCTCTTGTGGTATCAAGAGAGGTGTTTTCTAAACTCTTACAAATTGTATCTTTGTGATTGTAGTTTGTAATTGTTTTGTGTTAGTGAAACTGTTTATCTTGTTTTGAGATAAGCGACTGGACGTAGGATTGGTAAGATCCGAACCAGGATAAAATCATCTGTGCAAATTTCTCTCAACCTTACTCTATTTAATTTTTATTATTAATTGCTAAGTAAGTTTAATTGAGTAGAAATTAAAAGGCACACGTTAGTATTAAAAACCCCTCTTAGTTTGTTGTTTCCACGCTAACCCATCCGCTGCAGCCGCTCTGACACAGAGCTCCTTTCTTCTCTCTCGAACTTTCCTCTGTGCCCGCACAAGTCTTAGCTCTAAAGAGCATTTTCTGCCAAATGAAATCACAAAAGCAAAGATCCCTGCAACAACATCTTCAATCTCTCCAAAACGACACTGTTTCAATTAATTAAAGTCAGCCCATGCAGCCCAATTCACTTTTAGCCTAATGTAGTGGCAACTCAAGCGCGCCAATTCTCCAAGCGTCGCAGTAGCAGCTTCAGCGTCAGATCAACATTTAATTCCAATTGCAACGGCCCAACTCCAATGCAGCCCAACTTTCAGCAGCCCAGTGCTAGTCCAGTCAGCAGAGAAGCCTAATTTCAAAAGCAGCGCACTGAGAAATTCAATCAGCCCAATTCATCACTCCCATTTGACCAGCCCACTTTGATAAAAACATTTAAGCCCAATTGATCAGGGCCCAGTCTGTAGAAAAAGGATCAATCAATAATTAAAGAAAATAAAACCCTATTTAAGCTAAAATAAAGAAAAGAATTTTTAATAAAAGATACCTTTCAAAAATACTAATTACCTAATTATGAACAAACACTAAAAATTACACCTAAAAACCTATTTTTAATTAAAATTCTATAAAACTAAAGAATTAAAGAAAAAACCTAAAACTAGCCTAATTCTAAACAATTAAAAACAAAAATACACTAACAAAGACTTCTAGACACAGAAAAAGATGCAAAATTAGAGAGTTATCAAATTTTCACAAAGGGTTTTCAAAATATGCGTAAGGCTCAAGGTTCAAAGGGTAAAACAAATTGTTTTCTTTTCAATGGATAAAATCATGTGAAGGCTAAAAGAATAAGGGATAACAAAAGATGACCTTGATCATATGAAACATGCAAGGAAGTAGTTCAATCACAGAAAATTCTGGCAAAATCATTCATGCTTCCAAAGTAATGACAATCATTCACAAAAACTATGAAGCCCAAAACTCACACACGTAAACTCTCAAGTCCCAGAATTAAGAAAAATAACCTGCTCAGTATCTCAATCAAATTTTACCTCAAGTACCTGTTTCATACACTGTGAGCCATCACCTGCATATCAGCACATCATGCATCATCTCTACATCAAACAATACTCTAGAATATCACAAAGCAATACTCATCGCAAAACACAACACAGTTGAATCAATGCAGTGTAATTCATTAAAGCAGAGTACAATAGCAAAACAAATGATTAAAAGGAAAAGTTTAGAAAGCTGGGTTGCCTCCCAGTAACCGCTTCTTTAACGTCACTAGCTTAACACCATCTTCATCATCATAGCATTCATTAGTAGATGTTGTCCGTAACATCCATTAGTATATGTCTAATCATATTGCATCAATTAGTAGATGCTAATATTTCTTATCTTCATTGGTATCCATTAGTAGACGCTGTCATTACTGCAAAACAAAATCAAATCGACACCACACAACTAAATAAAAAAACAAAATCAGAAATTGGGTTGCCTCCCAATAAGCGCTTGTTTAACGTCACAAGCCTGACACCATTAATCTCAATATGGATCTTTGATGTTGGTGTTCCTTTTGCTTTCATCTCATCAACTTATCTACAACATCTTCTAGTTCACCATCTTTTCCCTCCTTGAATAAGGAGCCTCAATCTCAATGACTCCATTCTCTTGGATATCTTTAACCACTTCATGCATAGAGTCTTAGATATCATGGCACTTGAAGGCCAACGCTCAGCGCCTTTAATGGGGTGCCAGGCGCACCTTGCGACCTTCTTCCTCCTTCTTCTTCTGATGATCTTGTGCTCCTAGTACAAATTTTCAAATTTTATCCTGCAAACACTAAAGAACATTGCACTAGAGCACCCAATTAGCACTAAAAGATAAAAAGAAAAAATAAAAAGATAAAAAAATAAAAAGATAAAGATAAAAAAAATAAAAAGATAAAGAAAAAAAATAAAAAGATAAAGAAAAAAAAATAAAAAGATAAAAAGATAAAAAGATAAAAGATAGAAAGATCAAAAGATAAAAAGATAAATAAAAAATAAAATAAAAAAATAAAAAGATAAAAAAGATAAAATTAAAGATAAAGTCTAATCGGTTAAGAATCAAACAAATAGAATAGTTATATCATGAGTTCCCGACAACGGCGCCAAAAACTTGTTGATGTCAACGTCACTCACTAAATTACTTAAAACTCAATCCATCGGTGAAGAAAGTCTATCCTTAATTACTAAGTCACAATCCCTTGCATCCCTAATAATTAATTTTGCATTAAGATTAGGAGCTTAAGACGACCAAAACTCATATCCCCATCCCTGAGAAATACTGCTTTTGGAAGAATTCCCTAAATCGTGATTTGTAAGATATCTCTCGACAACAATCCTAGGGAGAGAAGAGGAGAGTTGTCACATCCCCAAATCGTTCAACCCTAGGAGTACAAAATCTCCTAATACTTCAATAAATCATAAGATTTATGTCATACATGAAGAAGAATATCCCTAATAATTAATGAAAGAAGCATATATCAATAATAAGAATCAATTCAAATACATGAGAGTTCACAAGGTTACATCATCCTACAATCAACAAATAGAATTACAATGGAATGAAAGAATGAAAGAGATAGAAAAACCCTAGAAAGAGAAGAGGAGAGCTGTCACCATCCCCAAATCTACCGTCCAGGAATAGGAGAGTTGTCACCATCCCCAAATCTACCTCCCAAGGGGTGAAAACTATGTTTCTGTGCTCAAGCCAATAAAAGATACATTCCCTAGGATGTCCAAGTCCTTAAATAGAACATAAAAATAACAGAAACAAGGTCTGACCCATGTCGCTGGCGCTCAAGCACCCTAAGTGGTGCGTCCGGGCGTCAAACGATACTTTCTAGCGCTCAAGTGTCCCTGGAAAGGCTTCCGGGCGCAAAACGAGTCAAATATGGCGCTCAAGCACCCCTAGAAGGGTCCCCGACGTGAAACGACACTAGTTTTTTCACTCTGGTTGACTTTTCTACACTCTGGTTGAATTTTCTGCACTTTAGTTGACTTTTTCTACATTCTGGTTGACTTTTCTGCATTACAAGTATTTGGTACTTTAACTCTTCTTTCAAATCATTTTAATAGCCTTCAAAATCAAGGGAATTTAGTAACAAAATCCTCAAGTATAACCTCAATTCTCTTATTCACAAAACTAAAGTAAAAACATGATTCCAAGCAAGTTTCTAAGCAGAAAAGAGTGCATTTAGTGTCAAAATTACATCATAGATAACAGTATTTTCAATCATTATCAAGATTATACTTTATGAATTTACTCACTAATTCCCTCAATTTTGTAGGTTATTGGTATGATTGGAAGAGGACTAAATGAATCAAGGAGTTGGAACCCAAGAGGGACAACACTAGGAAAGAAGGCTGAAAGAAGGTTGAAGAAGGAACGAAGGGCGCCTGGTTGCCCTTTTTAGGGGCCCTCAGTGTCAAAAGTCTCGCAAGGGCGCCTGGTTGTCCCCATTTGGGGCGCTAAGCGCCACTCACCTTGTAAGCACGCCTGGGTGCCCTCTCTAAGGACACTGAGTGCCAGCCAGCTGCAATATAGGATGGCTGGTTTCCCTTAGTCAGGATGCTGAGGGCCAGTCTCCTCGCAGTCACGCCTGGGTGCCTTTTAGTTAGGGCGCTGAGCGCCAGCGACATTGGCCCATGATCCAATGTTGATCTATTTAAAGGCTTCCATACTCTAGGGTTCACATCTTTGGACGGGTGAAGCAAGAAAGCACTATTTTTCGACTCTTTGGAGGGAGATTGGGCATGCATGAGCTTTCCTTCTCACTTTCGAGGGTTTCTAATCATTCATTATTCCATTGTAAGCCAAGGTTCTCCATGACAATGGAGAACTAAACTAATTTGTTGTTGGGGATGATGTAACCTCTAATCTTTCCTGTATTTGAATATGAATTAAACATTCACTACAGGAAAAACAATTACTATTGACGGTTTATTACCGAAGGCCTTTATTTACCGAAGGCCTTTCCGAAGGCTTGTGTAACATGACTTTACCGAAGGATAATGGCCGTCTGTAATGGACATGAGTGATTATCGAAGGCAAACGACCGTCGGTAAGTGAGTAATGTATATGAAATTAGAAAGTGAGATATTTCGGAAGCATTTCGCGAAAACTCCTTCTTCCCCCCAATCTTCACATTCTCTGCCCTAACTTCATCGACGAACTCACTGGCTGGCTTGTGCAGACTGCTTCCTACCCTAACCACAATCGGGATACGCTTCTTCCCCACTCCTCCATTATAGGTGAAGTGTCCCATTCTCCCATCTCATTTTGTTTTCCTGTTACTGTTTTCGATTACGCGTCAATGGTGGAACCTTTTTCCTTGTAGCGTTTTGCAGTGTTCTAAGCTGAGGAAGGTGGTGGGTGGCTGAGTTGAAGGCTACCATTGTCGAGGGAGGATATTGGACGATGCGGCATGGACGAGGCGGCATAACCAGGGCAGTGTCGCTGCGTGACAAGGTCTTCCACTACTGCTTCAGAGGCTATCGAAGGGGCTACCGTCGAGGTAAGTTGTTATTTTGATTGATGAACTATAAAAGCTAAGAAGCATTTCTTCTGAATTTGTTAAATGTATGCTCTGAATTATTTTGTGCAATATGATTTGGTATAGAAAAATTGTTCAAAGTTGGCATTTTGATTGGTAATGCATTTTTTAGAATTAGGCATTTTAAAACTAAAGCAAGCTAATATCAGTAGATTATGAAAACTGATAACAATTACTCACTGAGAGTAAAAAGCTACTGGTACACCTAAAAAGCCAATTTCATATAGCATAAGTACCGAAACACTCAAGATATCTCTGTCCTATAACTATAGAAGGTGTTATATTCCAGTCAAGGTTAATGTATAGACCTATAGAAGGTAAGCCTGTCCTACATGGACACTGATATCTCTGTCCTATACCTAATACCCATAACCTTATAAGTAAGTTTGATGAGTCGTTATTTCTTGAATTATATTTAGTTTATTGCACTTAAATAAACCAGGGAATTGTGTTTAATTGTTTGTTATTTCCCCGTTTTCCGAATTGTGCTTAATTTGGTCGGAAATTTGTAATTGCGCTAATTTGGGTTTTCTGAGCTGATTAAGTGCATTTTTGAAGTGTAGGAAAATTTCGGAAATACATTTTGGGACATCAGGAAGAATGCCAAATAAATTCAAGACTCTCCACACAGACATTTTAGAATTAATTAAATTGTAATTCAGTAGTTTAGAATTTCTGTATCAACTCTTACATTTTGGGTCAATTTTTGGTAAAGTAGATTAGGCCCAAAAGTAGAGATTAGTGACTTGGACCTAGGGTTTTGTTTTGTGGACCCCACCATTATTAAAAACAGCCACACGGCCTTAGGGTAGCAAGCCGCCAGGGGGCACTGGTAGGGGGGCACTTTTTAACTCTCGGTCCAGGCTTTTGGTTTGGAGGCTTGTGTGTTTTTGGGGGGATTTCATTTTGGCAAAAAGGGAGCAGCACGTTCAGAGATGGGGGACGACTGGAGGTCTGGGCGCTACTCTTAGTTACAGACACTCACGGATACACACACTCTGGGGGGAACGTTTTGGAAAGCTACTTGGAAACTTTTGCTGCTGGAGTTCCAGAACTGAATTGGTTGGAGGTCAACGTGCAGGAGAAGACATTCGCCTGACACTGAGAAGAGTTTCTGGTTGAGCTTTCATTGCAGACGGTGTTCAAAAGGGAAGGAAGGGAGCCCAACTTCAATAGGTTCTGTTTTGTATCTTGATGCTTGAACCAATTTTATTCTACACATTGGAAAACATTTATTAACGTAGCTTTATCGTTTTGCTGTTAACGTGTTTATGTATGTTATTTTTGACATGAATTGTATTGGATTGTTTAGTTTATGTGTGCATCTTATTTTATTCGTTCAGCAACTGTCACCACTCGGCCATGTTCAATAATTGTTGGGATATGATCTTTGTTTAATTGTGATAAGTCTTTGGATGTGTTTGAATAAAGTATAATATGTGAGAGGAGTGGTCACGGCATGCTTCCTGAAAAGAACATTCACTTGCATAAAAAAATGAGAAAAAGGGTTTGTCTAGAAGTATAGCTCATGTGGTGAAGAATAAAAAAATGAGGGTGGAAACTAGATGGTATTAGGTGTCACGGTCTTGAAAGGAAGAAGGAAAAGGGGTCTTGGCTTTTGAATTTTGCACGGTTCTTACCCCTTCTTCCAGAGAGTTTCTCGGCAATTGGTTTGGAGTAGAAGGGAGCATCTTCTTTTTGGATGAGAATTGTGAATTCTTTATTTAATATTGGTTCTTTACAATATATTAGTATTACCAAACCACAATTATCCTTTTCAATTAACAATACAGAACAAAATCAATCACTCAGTTCTACTTTCTTTATACTCAAAGACATTAGCTTTAATCAATGCTGGGTTTAAAAAGAAGATATTTTTCTCAAAGTTTACATTTTCTTTACGTTTAAAACAACCTTTCCTAGAAGAAAGACATTTTAAACAATTGAAGAGTTACTGTGAAATAGAAAAAGCAGGAAAGAAAAATGTCTATAATTTGACAGAATGTCAACAGTATAATTTACTCAAAAATGTTACCTTGGAGGGGTTTGGGATGAGTTCTTTCAAAGCATAAAATTTTCTACTCAAATCCACTCTCCTTTGTCTCTCAGTAGTGGTACTGGTAAACTAGTTGGTCGTTTTCCCCCTCTCTTTTTCCCCACATCTTGAGTGAACTCCACCACCCCATTTCCAAAATCTTGGTAGGCAATTCCACTGCCTTGTATGACACCCCCTCCTCCAAAGGCAAAATCATTTCCAAGAGCTGGGGGAGGTGCTTGTAGGTTGAGATGCAAGAAAGGGTCATAGGAAACAGATGAGACGTTTCTGCTGTCTGCTGTTCCCATAGGGCCAGAGAGTTTCGGAACATTGGTGCTTTGGTTTTCAAAGGTCATTGGCAAGTGGAAAAGGCTGAGGAGATCTGGTGTTGGTGTGGAATAAGGAAATTGGTGATGATGGTGACCCCTCTCAAGTGCGGAGGAGTGAGTGGGGAAAGAATAAAGCTCCTCACATGAACCATGGTTGTTCACCACTTGCACAAACTGGGGGTTCAAGTTATTAACTTGATTGTATGAGTTTTGTTGAGGGTGTGCAATGATTTCCATAGCAACAGCAGAAGCATCTTCTCCACTGGAAGATGTGTAGGCTAAGTTTTCCATCCCAAGGGTGTTTTGGGGCTGCATGCTAGTCACAGACATAACTGCCTCTAATTTTGAAACCATCTAGGAAAAACAGTCTTCTGCCACCATCCCATTCGGATCAAAGCAACTACTTTCTTCGTACATGTTTGGACCCCCACTGATTTTGATGTTTGCCTCTACAAAGAAAAGGTATAATTAATATAACATAGGAACTAATGCAGCTTATAGAAAACAAAAGGGTCAATAAATTATTGATTTGTAATCTTCCAAATGTTTAACAAAATTTCATAAAAGTGATAGAAGTTTTTCTATAAGAGTGGCTGTGTGGGAGAGGTGTAATTCTCTTGGTGGTTTTGAGGTTACACAGACTGTGAAGGCTTTTTCAAGTGTACTGAGCAGATACCATACATGGAATGGTGTGAGTGAGCCAAATGACCATAAGGGGTCTCATTCTGTTACTTGTTCTGCAGATTCCCGTCATGTGGACCCCACCAAGTGATCTCCTCCTTATTGTTTCAGATGCAGATAGCACCAGCGTACATATGTACTCCTCATTGGAAAGATGCTTCAGCCTTTTTATTTTTCTAATATCAAATTTATTATTACATGGAATGTATGATATTAATATTGCAATATTAAAAACAACAATCCCTTTCCTAGCCAATGCCTTATGCATGAGGTACCTACAAGAAAGCAAGAAAGTGACACTGTTTTGCCAATCTGCATAATTTGACCATGGGATTATGTTCACCAGTACATGGATCATTTAACATTTAATTTGCATGATTAAGAACAATGGTGAACGTAGATCCACCAGGATGAACTTAATGAGGCAGAGTGTTTTAGTTGCACAATTCTAGGAGAAATTTGGGATTGCTCTTGAGTTTAATTGTATACTGTGAGTTGCACTGCAACAATAATAACTGCATAATTTGAATATAGGTAGTTGCATGTGTTGGTCTTGAATCTTGTTGTACTAGACTTAGGTTCAGCAATAAGTTGAAAGTAATACTCACATGAACAAGACTCTTAGAATCTTTCAACTGTGTCTGTCAATTTAAACTGCTACATGTTCCAGTGCATTGATTTGGTTTGGAAAGTGATGCCTAATCTTTGTTTAGGGGAAGTAATTTCTGAAAAATATGTTCTAGAAATGAAATGATTGTTTGGAGTTGCATGTTGGTGCTGTTCAGCCCAGCAAACATGTTATAATTATTGATGATTTGGTGGCCACAGGGGGAACTGTATTAGCAGCAATTAGACCTGTAGGTGATTTCTTCTTGCAGCCTTTTACGATTGAAGGTACTCTTTTGTCCTAAATTCTCTTTTGCAAGAATAAATGTCTTATTAAGTGAATGTATTTATGTGGTGAGTAAGTAAAGATGCATTCAGCTTTGATTTCTCATGATTGTAGACCATGGTTCACTTTAAATTAAAGTTTCATACATGTAACTGTCTTGTCACACTCCTAGGTAACTACTACAAATAAAAAGCATGTTTAAATATATATATATATATATATATATATATATATATATATATATATATATATATAAACGCTTTATGAATTAACCCCCAATTTTTGTTGTTGTCCCTAAAATGGTTTAGTTTGCTTTCAATTGTAGAACTTGCTGGTGCTAAAGTAGTGGATTGTGCTTGTGTGATTGGTCTCTCTGATCTCAAGGTAATGGCTAAACTGAATCAATGTTTTTGTAAGTTGTGTTTTAGTATCTAGTGTTACAAAATTGCATCTTCTTCTTCACATGCTCAAGTAAAGTATCATTTCCAAATTCATTACCTTTTTGTCATAGTTTGAGTGATCCCATAATGGTTAGAAAAAAGTGTTGGAAATCCCTTGTAAGAACAAATTATAGTGTGAGTGTGAGTGAATTAAATACATTACTGAACTTAGGATTGATTTACCGTTAATCTTACTACTTGATGTAGAAGGATAAAAGTATTGATGTAGAAGGATAAAAGTCCCTTGAACTATTTATGGTACAACACACATTCTCAATGGTGCATCATGTCCATTGCTACCAAGCAATGAATTCTTAATGTTCAGCTAATCCAGAGTTTCAACATACTTTTGAACTCTTCTTAACTTGAAAATCAATTTTTTCACTAATATTAGAACTACAATTGCTTAAACAAATTTTATTCGAGATACAATGATAAACATAATTCAGTAAAATACATCTCAGTATGTGGCATGACCTGAATTTTCATCTTTAATTTCACATCCCCTTCAACCATTATACCAACTACTTTAAGCAATTGATTCATCAATTATAAGTCAATCAGATTAAGCACATCTGTTTGTGCAAATCTTCCACCTTTGTTCATAATTCACTCAAATGTTGATACCTAACCAAATCCAATCAGTGATCATTAGCAAGCACAACACTATTTTTTCCCTGCAAGCCTCTGTACTTCCAAGCTGATTTCTCAGATTGATTTTGCAGCTTTCTCCATGTTAGCATTGTTCGTTCTCTCTAACAACCTCTTGTCTTGACTAATAGGGTATTGAACTAGCAATATCTTGGATTTATCCTTCACCCCAAATGTAGGAAGAAAGGCCTTTGAATCCCTTTCCAGCTATTATTTTGTTTGCCCAAATTGAATTTAGAACTGAATATTTGGCTATCGAAGTTGCCAATTTCATCAATTTTCCTTGCTGGAGAACCCCTTTCAATTGACGAATTATGCTCCCTGTCCACTTCCTAAGATGCCACCTTAGTTGGAAAATGTTTCTAAAACTGGACTGCACTCCAAAGTCTTTAGAAGACCACTATTTCACACATTAATTAGTACCAAAGTAGATCAAAAAGTGGACTAGAAATGTACAAGGACAACACTAGATTCTGACTTCAATTGGTCAATTTTAAAATGCCTACAAGCTTAAAACTATTATAAATAGGTGTACAATATAGAAAACTAAACCTTTTTTATAAGATCATTGTTCAACTTATTCCTTTTTTAACCTATTATATACATGATGAGTTTCTGCATAATTATGATCACATCACAGAAGATAAAAGAAAAACAATCTAGTGATGATTTATTTGATAAACTGACTTAGATAGATATGCAATGATATTATTCCAGTTCAAAGCTCTCTCTCACACACATTCATGCAGTGAAAAAATATGGATACATGAACCATAATAAGTTATCAGACTAACATCATCTAAGCTCCAACAAAAATAGCAAAAGCTTTCTCTCTCTGTCTCTGGTCCATAGTTGTTTCCCAAGTAAAAAGCATCAAAACACACTCTACAACATATTTATTTGCGTTTAGGCACCAACCCCTATGCTATGCTATGCACATTAATTGACTCACACCTCTCTTTGACAATCGTCATTTTCATAGCTCACATTTCAAGGTTCCTCACACCATACACACACTCTCAGCAAAAAGGGCCACCCTCCTTCAAAACCACAACTTTACTTCCTTTCCCTTCTTCTTCTAACCTTTATTTTTTTCTTTCTGAGTGTTTCTAGTGACACCCTTTTGCAATCTCATCCAAAAGAAGCTGATTTTGTTTCTTACTTTACCGAGTTTTGAGCCAATTATAAGCTTTTCATGCACCATCTGCACCTAAGTGAGAGCATGAGGTTGATCAATCTACCCCCTTGTTTCTCATTCCTACTGTTGATTTTGTTCTTGTCCATATTCTCTTCCTTTGCTGCTGAAGGGTATGCAGAATCTCAAAGCCTTACAAATGAACCTTTGTCAAATCTCAGTTACCTTAATGATAAACGAGGTTCCAGACAGAATAATGGTGAAGCTGTTCTTGGTGATGAGAAAAGGATAATCTACACTGGTCCTAATCCTCTGCATAACAGATAAGTGCAGATTTT
This sequence comes from Vigna nakashimae, assembly GCA_034642375.1. Classification (NCBI taxonomy): domain Eukaryota; kingdom Viridiplantae; phylum Streptophyta; class Magnoliopsida; order Fabales; family Fabaceae; genus Vigna; species Vigna nakashimae. The sequence goes on along the minus strand of CM067765.1, from coordinate 45,539,963 downwards.
TAGTTCTAAAGGGTCTTCTTTCTGTAATTTGTATATAATTTGGCTGGATTTTCAATCTGGCTTCATTTTGAATGTTGTAACAAGTTTAATACAACAATTACAACTTGTTTAAACTGCCAAATAGCACAAAATCCCTGCTGCACGAAAATAGACACCCAATACAACTTTTTCTTCTTAAAAATGACTACTAAAACTGCACTAGAATGGTTCGAATTTGCAAACTGCATAAATACATCCATGGTTAGATTGTAGTAAATATCCATGCTTTTATAGATATTTGATTGCCTAAATTATGCTGATGTCTATATGGTATGTTCATTTACCTTGTATTTCATTTATTAGCCTATAACTTCATTAAGTGGAGTAGTCAGTCACTACAGGAAATACGCTCATTACCGAAGGGTTTTTTCCGAAGGCCTTTGGGCCGTTGGTATTGGCTTTGGTGAATTAACTTACCGAAGGATATATGACCCTCGGTAAGGTGCTGGTGTAATTAACCCCAACAGACTTGGGTTTCCCTCTACCAATTTTCATTTTTCGAGCCAAAGTTCCCCTTTCTCTCTTTGAACCCTCACCAGCATTCCCCCTTTCTGCGAGCCATCGAACCCTCACCAATATTCCCCAAATCTGCGAGGTTTCATTCACAGACGTCATCTCCCTCCTTCATGCAAGCATTCTTCGGTGGCAGTTTGTTCTGTGGTTGAGCGGCTGCGTCAGGAGGGCTTAGTGGAGGAGGCAACAACAGTGACGAGGGGCTTCGTGGTGCGTTGAGAGCGGTGTGGGGTTCGTGGAGGAGGCAACAACCGAAGACAACATACCTATGGTACTACACACATTCTCAAAGCAATGAGAAGGGTAAAAATACACTAAACACTTAGAAACTACAAAATATTCGAAAGTACTCTAGAGAAGAGAACTTCAGTAGTAATAAGTTGTCTTTGCATGCCCTTATTGAATGTCTAAGGCATTTCAATACTGAGGACTTCTCTTTGCATGCCCTTATTGAATGCCTATGACCATAGTGTTGAAATTTCCTTCCATGTTCGACTTGAGTAGTAATAGGTTTATTACTTATGTCACATGGAGTGTTGCTGTTTTGGCTAAGTTTTTATTTGTTTGGCTTGTCACAGAACATGGCCCATTTTCCCAACCATCGTGGATGGATGTACGACCGTTGTTATAGTGGAATGAGAGGTTTGAAGGAATCTTTTGTCATCGGAGTTGAAGAGTTCGTGGAGACGGCCCGACGATATCAATATTATGCCCTTGATGGAGGGATTTGATGTCCATGCATCAAGTGCGAATATACAAGGATTTTGAAAGATGAAGTCGTCAAAGTTCACCTTTACCAAAAAGGGTTTGGACATTTCATGGTGAAGAAATTCCTTCAACCTCCACTACAGCTGAAAAATGGCTTGCATCAGGTTCGAATACTATTATACATACATTTGAGATAGATCAATTTGCCTATATGCAAGAGATGGTCGACAATGCTCTTCGTCACCATGCTGAAGAAGCAAACGATAGTCATGATGAAGAGCCTCCAAATGAAACGACGCAAAGGTTTTACAATTTACTAACAGAGGCAAATCTACCTGTATTTGAAGGTTCATCTGAGTCAAAATTGTAAGTGTGCATTAGACTCATGGCTGGGAAATCTAATTGGAACGTTCCCATTCAAGCATTGGACTTCTATACAAAATTGATGTTAGATTTGACACCACCAAACAATTTCATGCCGAAGAACTATTACCAAGCCAAAAAATGTGTTTCAAAGTTGGGATTGGATGTCAAGAAGATTGATTGTTGTGTTAATGGATGTATGTTATTCTATGACAATGACAGTGGCAAAAATGATGCATTGTTGGTTGAATGCAAGTTTTGTGGCTCACCTCGATATCAGACAATGCATGCTGGACGGAGGCAAAAAAAACCAATTCCATTAAAGTCCATGTTCTACTTGCCTATAATTCCAAGATTACAAAGATTGTTTACTTCAATGCAAACATCAGTACACATGACATGGCATGATGGTAACAAAACTCCGGGATTTTTGCGTCATCCTTCTGATGGTGAAGCTTGGAAGCACTTCAATCGTAAACATCCATCCTTTGCTAGTGAACCACGTAACATCAGACTTGGTCTATGCTCTGATGGGTTTACCCCGTACATTCAGGCGTCTGCATCACCGTATTCATGCTGGCCCGTGATAGTTACCCCATACAATCTACCACCTGAGATGTGTATGACAAAGCCTTACATGTTTTTATTGTGTATAATACCAGGTCCATCTAATCCCAAATCATTGATTGATGTTTACTTGGAGCCTTTGATTGATGATTTGAAGAAGTTATGGAATGGTGTTTGGACGTATGACGTTTCAAGGAGGCAAAATTTCCTTATGAGGGCAGCCTTGATGTGGACTATTAATGACTTCCCAGCGTACGGCATGTTATCTGGTTGGAGCACACATGGTCGATTAGCTTGTCCACATTGCATGGAACATACAAAGTCATTCCAATTGAGTCATGGCCGGAAAAGTAGTTGGTTTGACTGCCATCGACGGTTCTTGCCTGATGAGAGGGTTGCACCTCCCACAAAAGTTGTGCATAAAAGAATGCAGTATAGTAGTAGGAAGTGACTCCTAGGTCGTCTCTCAAGGACCAATTGTGGTTCAGGTAATAGGTCGAACACATTAGGGGGGGTTTGAAAAGGTTTTGCAAAAATTAAATAACTTAATAAAGACACAGATGCAAACAAACTAATTTAAGCTAGCATGGTTATTAAACTAGCACTATTAAAAGCTTTAGACAACATTCAAACATCAAAAACTGTTACAAACTGATTAACAAACACAGTTAAAAATAATTAAATGCAACACTAACTCAAACACATAAACTCAACCTATTAATTAAATTAATTAAAAACCAAAGAAACCAACAAGCCTAATTTAATCCTAGCAAATTACTTGTCATAATGGCAATTAAAAAATGAATTTAAAAGTCCAATTGGCCAAAGAAAGAACACATGGCCGTGAGTCATCATGCACCCAAGTCAAACTTCAATTTCACCTTAAATAAGCCACAAAATGTGTTGACTTCTTCTCCCATGTGCACCATTTTTCAAGAAATTAAGCATGTGCCTTCCACACTCTTCAAGACCGTCCCCTCTCTCGTTCCATGCAGCAAAGAAATGATTTTGTACACCAAAGCACACAATTTACGTGAACCACCAAGTGGAAATGCCAAAAAATGCTTCAAAGACCAATGTGCAAATGGAAGATACCATGGGTGCTCCTACCAATGTGCCAAGTAAGCTAAATCAAATGAAAACAAACTCTTAAAACCTCCATTTCTCATTGCAATTCACGGCTGGAACAAGCAAAGGCCAAATCTCAAAGTGGAAACATTCCTTGGGTCAAAACAAGCATCTTTTGTGCAAAAGTGGTAAAAATTAAATGAAGCAATTTCCTCTCTCCTACAAACTCCAAACGGTTTTTCTTCAAGAATTATGCATCCAAAAGCTTTCTTCCACTCTTCAATACAGAGAACAACTTCAAGAAACCAAAGTTAAAGTTGCAAATGAACACAAGAACAATAAACCCAAACTTCTACTCATCAACCCATCTTTAACACTACCATTTCTTCAAGTTTCTTTGCAAAAATGAAAATAATACTTAGACCATTAATTCCAATTCTGTCCAGCCTCCATAACATCACCAAGATCTGATCCCAACCTTGTCTCAAGCTTCAAAACCGAAAAATGCAAGAAAAGAGTTAAACCCACAACACCCACACATCATCTTAAGCTCTCTTCAACCTAAAACTACATAGAACTTCATTTTTATCATCCAACCATATAGAATGAGATAAAAACCGAGAGGAACAGCAACAAAGGGAGAGGAAAATGAAATATAAAGTTACTCAAACCCAACATCCACCATGGAAATGCAAAGACAAGCTCCAAAACTCAAACTCCAAGCACCAAGAACAAGCAAATGGAAGTGGAAATGAATAGTTTTTCACCACCAATAAGCTAAGACAACCAAGAGTAAATTAAGAGAAGAATAAAATCTGCATCTTGCTCATTGAAATGGCCAAAAACGAGACACCCAAGTCAAGCTCTCCATAAGAGTGTTCATACAAGAAACCCTAAGAGAGAAAAGCTCCAAAACGTGAAAAAAAATGAAGTGTGTAAGAGTCTTTTTGTGTGGTTGGCTAAGGCTCTCTAAAATGCCGAGATTTTCTCTTCCAAATGGGGTCCACAATCAATTAAAAACCCTAATAAAAAATGCACATGTCCTACAAATGGGTCTTTTTACAAAATTGCCCCTAAAAGGGTCCAAAACACCTAATTCTAATTAAGGGCTTCTAGAAAACGAAATTACAATTTTAATTAGAATCTAAATGACTAAATGTTGAGCCTTTGAGTGTGTCACGCCATATCCCAATGCTCCAGATGATGTTTCCACAACTTTCCTGCAACCAGAAATGCACTTAATCAGCTCAGAAAACCCAAATTAGCACAATTACGAATTTCCGACCAAATTAAGCAGAATTCAGAAAACGGGAAAATAATAGACAATTAAACACAATTCCATAGTATATTTAAGTGCAATAAACTAAATATAATTCAAGAAATAAAGACTCATCATTGCCCATTGATCACCCATTTAGAAGAAACAAAACGGCATTTCGCAAAGGACAAGTTGAAACGGATATGCCCCCGCCAAAGTTGACTGGATCACACGTGTGGAGAAGAGTGAAAGACTATCCAAAAGTCACTGAATCTGGTCAGAATAGGCTAGAAGGGTTTGGGGAATGGCATAATTGGACTAAAAGAAGCATATTCTGGGAACTTCCCTATTGGAAGGTCAACTTGCTAAGACACAACATCGATGTCATGCACACAGAAAAAAAATTTCTTTGACAATGTCTTCAACACAGTTATGAATGTTAAAGGTAAGACAAAAGATAATGAGAAAGCAAGAAAAGATTTACCTTTGTATTGTGGACGAAAAGACTTAGAGTTGAAGGCACAAGGTAACGGCCGATTATTTAAACCAAAAGCAAATTACACCATGTCAAAAGACGAGACAAGAATAGTGTGTGGATGGATCAAGGAGCTTAGAATGCCAGATGGATATGCTTCTAACTTGTCCAGATGTGCCAATGTTCAGAACGGTACTATTCAAGGGTTGAAGAGTCATGATTGTCATGTATTCATGGAGACTTTCATCCCTCTTGCATTCAGTTGTTTGCCAATGCACGTGTTAAATCCACTGATAGAAATCAGTAACTTCTTTAAAGATTTGTGTTGCACGACACTAAAGGAGAATTCCCTAAAAAAGATGGATGAAAATATCCCGATTATTCTCTGCAAATTGGAAAGAATATTCCCTCTTGCATTCTTTGATTCAATGGAGCACATTCCAATTCATCTTGCATATGAAGCTTGGCTTGGGGGACCCGTGCAATACAGGTGGATGTATCCCTTTGAAAGGTTTATGGGAGAATCCAAACGTTCAGTTAAAAATAAAGCTAAAGTAGAAGGCTCAATTTGTGCAGCTTACTTGCACAGAGAGACAACTTATTTTTGTTCACATTATTTCAAGAACTTCATGTTGTCCCCCACTCATGTCAGAAATGAAATGCAATGGCAAGTTGAACCACGTGAAGGTGCATTATCAGTTTTCCGACAATCAGGCCGTCACGCAGGGAAAGAATTCACTCATTGGTTAACTGATGTTGAATTCAACTCTGCTCATGTCCATGTCTTGATCAATTGCAGTGAAGTCAAGACGTACCTTGAGTATGTCATCATCCATCTCTAATCTATCAAACGGTTTAATTGTTATACACTAATGAATTTCATTTGTACCAGTTCATTTGTTGTGGCTGAGCAAGTCGCAGAAGGAAATACTTCTGCTAGAATACACTCAGAGTTTCCCCATTGGTTTAGAAATCAGGTCCGTAGTTTTTCCTACGTTTAGAGTAAGGTTAATTTGACTATTGCTTTTATAATTTTGTTAGTACCTTTGTAGGTTTTTAATCAGGCATTAACTCCCATGGTTCAAGAGTTAAGACATCTCTCCAATTGGCCAATGAGATGTGTCAAAGAATGGCACACTTACTTCATCAATGGTTACAAATTCCATACACATGAATGGTCTAAAGGAAAGAAAACATCAAATTATGGTGTGTATGTCAAGGGCCTAACAGAGGGTTCTTATGATGATTTCTACGACATCATTCATAAAATATATGAGTTAGAGTACAACAACACTACTTCTCCAAACAGAGTGGTACTTTTTTATTGTGAATGGTTTGATCCTTCTAAAGCTGGTACTAGAGTCGATCCACGCTTTAATATTGTCGAACTGAACCAGAGATTAAGATATGGACTGTTTGATCCTTTCATTCTACCATCTAATGTCAGACAGGTTTATTATGTGCCATATCCACCATTTCGCAATATTGACAAGCGTGGTTGGGCCGTAGCAATACAAACGAAGCCTAGAGGTCGCATAGACTCAAATGAAGTTGAGGAAGATGTTGCCTACGAACTTGACCAAATGTCACAACCACAAGAAATTATCGAAGTTGAACGTATAACCGCATTGGTCGACCCTGATGGTGATGGAGATGAATTAGAAGCAACAATACAAGGTGATGAAGAACAAGAATAAGAGGAAGAAGAAGAACAAGAACAAGAAGATGAAGAAGAAGAAGAAGAAGAAGAAGAAGAACAAGAAGAAGATGATGATGATGATGATGACGATGAAGAAGAAGAACAAGAAGATGATGATGATGAAGACGATGCTGAAGAAGAAGATGAAGATGATGATCATCATGACAATGATTGAATGTTGAACATCTATTGTAGCAAATTGTACTATCATTTGATTACCGTTATCTAAAATACCATCTTAAAGTTGTATGCAATTACTTATACATTGACTTTAAAAACAATTGATCCTTCTTTATTCATTTATATTTTTTCGCTTTATTTGTAGCCATTTGAATGCAGTAATGACAGGACAAGGTTCAGAACGTCCTGATAAAGGAAAGGGGGTAGCAAGGCCTACAAAGAGACAACGGCAGGCACCAAAGTATGTACTTAGGGTGCCTGCTAGACTACCTACCACAGCTGCCAGTAGTACATCATCTGTGGGGCCTCCTCCTACCCCTATTATACAGCCTCCTACACCTGCAGTAGACCCTACTCCTACCTTTGCAGTACACCCTTCTCCTCCTCCTGCAGCACACCCTTCTACTACCCCTACAGCAGACCCTCTTCCTCCTCCTGTTATTATAACCTCCACTCCTCCCCCTATTGTTATTACCCCCACTCCTCTCCCTGACCCTACTTCTATACCTTCCTCATCTTCTGTACCGCCTTCTGAGACTGTCACACCACCTGCTGATCCAGATTCAAGTGGTGATGGTGAAGGTCTCGACCCGCCCCTCCATGATCGACCATGGATTGAGCCCTATGGTAAAGGGTAAGTTTATAATCTGTTGATATAATTTAATGTTTAAACCCTATTGTAATTTAAATGACTTTTGTTATGCAGGTTTATTCCATCTAGGGTTGCTTCCCAGGCCATCACACGTTCAATTAAGCAACAGTTTTTAAGTCCATGGCCTACTTGGGGAGCAATACCTGATGACGACAGAAAGCCATTTTGGCAACGCTTTCAGGTGAGCAATCCATTACACTAATGTCCCTCTTATTTTAGTATGTTTTGTAATCAATGTTTGTTCTCTTTAATGTTACAGATGAAGGTGTAGTGGAAACCTGAACATGAAAGTCAGATACACAGAAATTTCCACATGAAAGCATCTCATCGGTTGTCAGAGATGTTTAGGGATGCCCGCAATGCAGGACAGCGCCCTAACTGGCTGGGTGAACAAATTTGGAACTCTTTACTGGCTCATTGGAATACAGTAGAGTTCCGCAATAAGTGTGCCAAAGCCCAGCGGAACAGAGCATCTGAAAGGGGTGGCACTCTGCATACTGGTGGGTCGATCACCATTCATGAGCATGCCATTCATATGGTATAATCTCATTACATAACTTTTTCTTTCATACATAAGTTATGTATATTCTATTTCATATGTACGCTTGTAATTCTTAATTATGTTACAGGCACAGGCTCTAGGACGGGCGGTCCATGTTGATGAGGTCTTTGCACAGACTCATGTTCGGAAGGGAACTAATCAATTCGTTGATGAAAGATCTCGGAAGACTCATGTAAGCAAATAACACTATTACTAATAATTTTTCATTTATGTTATTCTATCATTCCCTGACATTGCTTTTAATGTTTCAAAAGGAAGAATTTTCTACGAGACTTTCACAAGTTAGATCTGAACATGAGTCAGCTCCTACATCGGATGATGCCAGTAATGCAGATGATGACATCCGTAGGACACAATGCTGGATCGACATCGTTGGTGGGAAGAAAAAGGGACGAGTGTACGGTGCGGGACAACTTACTGCAAACTATACATCATCCAGAGGAGGTACTCTGAAGCACCAGCCTTCTTCTTCCACCAGTACTCCTGACGAGGTCGTTCTTCGCCTCACGCAGGCACTCGAGCAACGTGACCAGGAGCTTACTGATCTGAGAGCAGAGTTTACAAACTTTAAGGCCCTGGTCATGAGAGTATTTCCTGAAACCTCACAGGACGTACAAAATATCCCTCCGACCCAGCCACGACCCTCCTCATCACCCGCTGCCACTCAGGAGCCCACATCAGTCCAACCCTCATCAGTCCAACCCTCATCAGTCCAACCCACACTAGTCCATCCATCAATAGAGGAGCAGGATGATGAAGATCATTCTGATGATAGTTATGTACATTATCAGTTTCATTTTCTTATTACTTGTTACACAAACATTTGGATATTAGAACATTTTGAGTTGATATCATTTCAATGTTAGATCTACTTGCAAACTTTGGATGTTAGAACATCCTTATGTTACATTGTTTTATGTTTGAACTATAAATACATTATCTATACATTAATGGATGTTCTATGGATTAATTGATGTTCAATGGATATTGATCATTGATTGCATCTTTGAGATGCACATTATGCATGTTTGTATGTGCTTGAAAATTGTTATGCAGGTCTGTTTGTAATTGAAATTTGTTATACAGGTCTTCATGTTGGGTTGCATAAGAAATACAATTTCTCTGAAACCTTCCCTGCAAGTTACCGAAGGCTTTTGCCCTTCGGTAAATACCCACTTAAGGTCATTACCGAAGGCTTTTGCCCTTCGGTAAATACCCATTTAAGGTCATTATCGAAGGCTTTCGCCCTTCGAAAATTACCGAGGGCTTTTGCCCTTCGGTAATTACCGAAGGCTTCTGGCCCTCGGTAATTATCGAAGGCTAGTGGCCCTCGGTAATTACCGAAGGCTTCTGGTAATTTTATCAAAAATTTTAATTTTAAAGCATAAATGTGGGCATAAATATGCACTCATCAATCAACATTAATGGGTTTAGTCTCTTCAGTTTTAGGATGATACTCATATTTGTAGGACCAACCATATTCATTCCTTCGAAGTCCTATGTGATCTAGAAACAACTTCTCAATGACATTTCTCTTAGTGCAACTAATAGTTATTTCATTTGTGATGTCCACACCATGAAACCTTAAGACCTGACTGATGAAAACAATATATGGAAGATGATATTCATTCTGTTTTTTGACTTTTAACATGTGATCACCTATTACAGATGCCCAATTCGTTTGAATCTTGATCCTTAAGGCATGCAGTAGATAAACATCTTCAGTTGTCAAAAGTGACTGATCTTCACCTCTTGGAAGTAGAATCCAGGTAATGATAGATGCACATAATCTTTCATCTTTGTTCAGATAATCAATACAAAATGAATCATAATCTTTTACCATATTTGGATTCCTTAAGTAGTCATTGTAGATGTTCACTTTGTTGAGACCATGTATACCCAAGAGGAAAAATCACAATGTTTGCGGAGAAAGTATTGGTGACTGATTTCTCTGATTAGGTTTAATAACACAAAAATTTATTTTGGAGGGAAGTTAAAAACTTATACATCCGCGCCATTTAGACAATAAAATAATTTCACCAGGTTTGAATTTTCAAAATAGAAGAGGCAAAAAAATCTAATCAATTTCATTACTATCATAATCAATTTTGTGTTTAACAAAATTTTACTTCGAATAGAGAAACACACACATATCATAATCGATTCCATTATTAGCTTAATCGATTAAAAGTCGTGGAAACAATTTTTTACATAATCAGGTCAACAAGATAGGCACTCAACAAACATGCATATAATAATCATTCATACAGATACTTATGATGCATGAGTGCATGAAAGTAATTGATTTAGTTACCATATCAAGATACTTAGGAACTTGTGATTTTTCAACTGCAGTTCATCCTTGAGCACTGTACTGCTTCAATTAGTAGCTTACTTTCATGCAAAACAATTGAACGGTTTTAAAGTAGGTACAAATATAAACTTAGGTCTTTTGTTGTTAATGGCAGGAAGTTGTTCCTTACGAATCTACTTATATTTCCCTTTAGGAATACCAACCTTTTTGTAATAGCAATTTCTGACATTGTGACCAATTGTATTGCAATAAAAATAATCATTAGTAACAGTTTTGCTCAGATAAATAAACTTCTTAGAATTAATTCTCTTACTCTTTCCATTATAACCAATGCCTTGTCTATTTATTGCTCTACTTGAAGATGTTAACACAAACATCTAGATTATGTTTTCCTTGAGTGAATTTTGCTAGAGTGCTAGTTAAGTAATCGATTTTCTCTAAGTGTACAAAGCAGTTATCACATTTCTTTTCAACAATCTGAATTTCAGCTTTAACAATTTTTGCAGATTATGAAGCACTTTCTAACTCCTGATTAAGCTTCTTATTATCTTTAACAAGGTTATTAATTCGATATTTGTAATCCTTTCTTTCAGAGCTTAATCGATTTACCTTATACTGAAGTTTCATAACTTTTGCATGTATCTCTTGAAAGGCATATCGTAGCAAGGCATACTTCACTTCAATTGTTTTACTTTCAAAATCATTGTTGTTGTCATCAGAATGTGCAGAGCCTGCCATGAAACAAAGATTGGTCTCCTCTTTAACACTGTAATCATCGTCATTGGACGAATAATCATCTCTGTTCTCCCAAGCTATATAAGCTTTTGTTTGCTTGTTCTTCTTGTCCTATGGATACTTGGTGTTGGCCTTTTGTCTGGTTTTCACTTATGGACAATCCGGATTTATGTGACCATCCTTACCGCATTCATAGCATATGATAGTGTTGTTCTTTGAAGTCTTCTTTCCTCCTCTTGAGTAACCTGCATTATGAGTTGTAGTACTTCTATTCATCATGAATTTATTAAACTTTCTTACCATCATGTTCATGATTTCCTTTTCTGACATTTCTGCATCTGACTCACCTTAGATTCAGCTTTCTTGGAGGATCTTGTGCTTGTAGCTTTGAGAGCAATCAATTGCTTTTGGTCAATTTCTTCTTCCTCTCTCAATCTACCAAGCTCTAGTTCATGTTCCCTAAGCTTTCCAAGGTTGCCGTATTTATGTTAATCAAATCTTTAGATTCTGATATAGTAGTTACCTTTGGCTACCAGCTTCTGTTCAGGCTTTTCAAGATTTTGATGTTGATTTCTTCCTTGTCAAACACCTTGCCGAGAGCCATTAAATGATTTACGATGTGTGTGAATTTTTTTTTGCACATCATAGATAGTATCTCCAGCCTTCATCTTGAACAACTCGTATTCTTGCACAAGAGAGTTTTTCCTAGCACGTCTTACCTCTTCAGTTCCTTCATGTGTTATTTCAAGAACTTCCCACATCTCTTTTGCTATCTTGTATTGGAAAATCCTGAAAAACTCATCCATTGTTAATGTAGAGGCAATTACATTTCTATCCTTAACATCATATTGTGCTCTCCAGTTCTCATTATGAGTTCACTTAGAAAAAAATTTTAAAACAGTTTTTCCATTTACAACATAAGTGGGTTCAAATGGACCATTGAGTGTAGCATCACATACACCCTTATCTGTAGATTCAAGAAAAATTTGCATTCTAATTTTCCTGAAAGCATAGTTTTCCCTAGCAAATAAAGGAGGTCTATTTGTTGAAGCACCTTCACCAAAAGTTTGAGAAATGAAAGCCATTTTCAGGATTGAATTGATTAGACAAAAAAGTTAATCAATTTGTTTTTCAAATATCTTTTGAAAACCAGTTCTGGTGCCAATTGTTACAAAAGAATTGCTTTATTTCTCACACAAAGAGGGGGTGTGGGGTGAATTGGTGATGTATAAAAATGTTTGCTTTTAAAATATTTTTCACATAATAGAAAGTCTTTAAACTTTTCTAGAATTGTAAGTAAGAATATGTGCAATACAGCAGTTAACTTAATCAAATAATGACAATATAATCGATTTAATTAGAGAGAAGGTATAAGAAAATTCAAATACTGAGTTTTTATACTGGTTCGACCAAGCCTACGTCTAGTGTCCTTCCAATCAACCCGAGATGGAAGCCAATGCACTATATAGATATGAGTTTTTACACCAAGGGCTTTACAGCGACCTCACATCAAAATGTAAATCACCTCTTTGACTCACTAATCTAACTATAAGTAATACAAAAATAGACAAGTAGCAAGAACAATCCTTTTCTACTGTCAACCCCTTTGAGACACCCTCAAAGTCAAGACCCACGTTCTTATTCCTGTAACACCATAGGGAAACCAGCAACACTTAGTGTTTGCCAAAGCTTTTCCTGATCAAGCATAATGAACCTTCCTGTGTAGAACGATCAATCTTTGTATATCAACCTTGCTTCTCAAGAAATCTTCACGACTTTATCACCACGGTAATTCTTGTTTTTTTGGAGCTTTTCTCTCTTATGTAAGATCTGAGATCATTCACTGAAAACAGATATGAAAGTGTAAATCGTTATTCTTCTTACAGAATTCAAATCATGCGTCTATATATAGTGTAAAGCAATTCAGATGCTTTTTAATTGATTATCTCATTAATCTAATCAAATACCAATTCAGTTATAATAGAATAACATCAATCAAAGTAGTTAATTGAATGCGTAATTAATATAATCGATTTGCAATAAATGCTTGGTCAACATATTTAAAAACATGATCGTTGTGACAATTATGTTGAGCATTTAACCAATTTTCAAATATTAACAAACTTAGTCGAATACAAGGAACATGCAATCGATTAAGTAGAAACACTTAGCATATATTTGAAAAGTTTTCTTCTCAAAATACATCACAACACACTTGAAAAATATTTATGCAACCATACGAGTTTTAAATTATTTAACCAATAATGTAATCGACTTAAAACTTGTTGTTTTGCCATAATTTAATGTTCAAATAGCCGAAGCTAGCTGCTTGTGGTTTTTCATTTCCGAAACCTCAGATTTTGCTTGCACATATAAAATCATATATGAAACATAGTGGTATGCTATAATCAACACATTATGTTCACAAATATGCATGTACTAATACAACACAGTTAGCATAAGTATAACATAGTACATACAAATGTGTTAATATTAATTATGTGTTGTCATCATCAAAAACACAAATATTACTGAGATTGTGGGTTTAGCTAATCCTATGCTCCCCCTATCAACAATGTCAACATTTAAAAATCAAATATTTCCCACACGTGATGACTTAATTGAATGGGTTTGTTGCATTGCTTTTTATCTTGGATTTGTTGTCATAACTATAAGATCTGATAAAGCTATTGGTGAACTTTGGAGAAAGACATTTATCTTGTTAAGATATGAAAGGGATTGAAAGTCCAACAAATATTAACCTAATATTCAACCCAGTATTTGCAACACAAGAAAATGTGCATGTCCTTTTAAGTTGAGGGGAAAACCAAATGCTAATGGAGAAGGGTAGGTATTGAAGGTTCTATGTGAATATCCCATTGAACAATCGATACTTCTTAGTTTAACTAAGAGTTAAGTCAAGCCTACAAATATTCTACTGACTTTGAAAAAAAAATAATGATTGTAATCTCTCAACAATCAAGCAAATATACAATGCAAAGTATGCTTACAAACGATCATTGAGAGGGTCGAGAACTCAATTGCAATAACTGATGATGATCTTTAATTTTGATAAATAAATCCATTGGAACATATGTGTCGATGAATCTAAGGTGCTAAGTGAACTCTTTTGGACACATCCTAACGCAATAAAAAGTTGAATGTGTTTAATATTGTTGTTGATAGTTCAACTCAATCCCTGTTAAGTTGTTTTTGACAATGACAACACATTAATATCAACAACACATGCATGTTGCAATCACTAGTGCAGGAAAGGCCTTTAATATCACCCTTTAGATGTCCGACTCTCGAATATTCAACGTTAAAAATGATCGATGGCATTTTCTGTAAATAAAACAACTATTTAGACGTCGGCTACGGGGGACCCGACTTCTAAATACTCATATATGTTGCCTCCCTCAAATTAATGCCAAAACTAAACAAAAAAAAAATTATTCTATTTAGATGTCTGTTATTGGGGAAACCGACTTCTAAATCAATGAAAGGAAAGTTTGGAATAAGTTGAAGATTTGGTTTCTCACATAAAAGGAGAAAGAGAGTTAATTGTTAATATGAATGAATGAATTGTGCACTCTCTTAACTCAAGGAATTTTGTTGTCTAGAAAAACCAATTTTCTTCTTAGCCCAACCTCAATACAAGCCTTAAAAAGTCCTTGTGATGATAACTTGCTTGTGAGTGTGTTTGATATGTGGTTAAATGAAAGGCCAAGTTGATTCATGTGACATTGCGATGGTAGAATCTAAGAGTGACACCTCACTATACACCTTTTAGTTGAGTGAAACACTTTTGAGTACTTGGGTGAAACATTTTTGAGTACTTGAGTGAAACATTATCTTTAGTGCGGAATAGTTCCATGCACTATATGATAACATTCTTGCTTGATTGTTGATTATTCATGAGGTTTGCATTTGTTGTGTATGTCTTGATTATGTGAGCACCATAATTGAAGCTTGATTGGCTAAAGCATCATTATATCTTGACTAATCTTTTTATGATGAGCATTCATGATTGATTTACTTGTCCTAAGAGAAAAATGCTTTTTGGTGTAGTAGACCATTGTAGTATGAGTATTTTGTTTAAGCCAAGTTACATTTTGCTTGAGGAAAAGCAAAGTTTCAAGTTTGGGGTTGTGATAACGGTTGAAAAACCATTAATTTTATACTTAATTTTGATATTAAAAACACCCTTTTTGACTTAAAAGCTTGCTTGAACTCATGTTTTTGCTTTAGTTTTGTGAATAAGAGAGTTAAAGGTGAATTTAATGGTTTTATGCTAGATTCCCTTGATTTTGTAGGCTATTGGAATGATTGGAAAGAAGCATTAAAGTACCGAATGGTTGGAATGCAGAAACGTCAACCAGAATGCAGAAAAGTCAACCATAGTGCAAGAAAGTCAACCAGAATGCAGAAAAGTCAATTAGTCAACAAGAGTGCAGAAAAATCAACTAGAGTGTAGAAAACGTTGCGCTGGGCACCAAATTGCGTTCAGCGCCAATGCTGCAGCTACCGCTGAGCGCCAGTTTCGTGGGCTTGGACCTGTTTTTTGTTATTTTTATGGGCTTGGACCTGTTTTCAATTATTTTTATGTTCTATTTAAGGACTTGCATGTCCTAGGGATTGTATCTTTTGATGGCTTGAGCATAGAAACACACTTTTCACCCCTTGGGGGTAGATTAGGAGATGGTGATGGCTCTCTTCTTCTCTATCTAGGGTTTTTCTATCTCTTCCATTCTTTCATTCCATTGTTCATCTTGCTCTTCTATGACGATTGAGAACTAAACCTTATTTGTTGTTGGGAAAAATATAACCTCTTAAACTCTCATGTATTGAATTGATCCTTGATTATATATGCTTTACTTCATTAATTGTTAGGGTTTTTCCTCTTTACTCTATGCATGCTTTATTTAACTCATTCAATTGCATGATCTTTGATTTTGTCAATATGGGCACATACGGGGAAATCTAGAACTGGGGAAATTCTCCCGAAAGCAATATTACCTAGACATAGGAATAGGAGGATCGGTTGCCTTTAAGCTTCTGTGCGAATATAATGCATGATTAATTGCTAGGGAGACAAGACATGCTGAACTATTAATTAGGAGTAGGCTTTCTTCACCGAGACATCGGGTTTAAGGTAAATTAGAAAGTGACATTAACATTAATGAAGAAGATGAATTCATATATCCATGAGAGTAAATTAGGTGAAATCTAAATCCAACAACAATATCATCAACTTCATCCATTCATTCTAGTGTTTAGCCTTAATTGATCAAATTGCATTCATGTTTATTTTATTACATTTGCATTCAAAAACCCCAAAAACTTGTTCTTTAGAGTCTTAATTAGTTGAGTAATCACATAATTGTTTAGTGTTGTGAGTCTCTTGGGAAACGATGCTCGGTCTTACCATTTATAATTACTTGATACGATTTGGTACACTTGTCGAGGGCTTAACATGTTTTTGACTCCATTTTCGAGGATTAAAAATTTGTTTATCAAGTTTTTGGCGACATTGCCGGGGACTCGTGGTATAACTATTCTATTTGTGTGATTCTTAACCGATTAGACTTTTTATCTTTTTATTTTTTTATCTTTCTGTCTTTTTATCTTTTTCTCTTTTCTCTTTTTCTCTTTTTCTCTTTTTCTCTTTTTATCTTTTTAGTTTTTTTTCATTTTATATTTTTCTTCTTTTTATTTGTTTATCTTTTTATTCTTATCTTTTCATCTTTTTATCTTTTTACCTTTTTATCTTTTTACCTTTTTATTTTTTATTTTTTTATTTTATCTTTCTATCTTTCTATCTTTCTATCTTTTTATCTCTTCATTTTTTTCTTTTTAATTTTTTATCTTTCTTCTTTCTATCTTTCTATCTTGTTATCTTTTTATCTTTCTATATCTTCATCTTTTTATCTTTTTAATTTTGTATATGTTTGTGCTAATTGGGTGCTCTAGTGTAGTGTTCTTTAGTGTTTGCAGGATAAAATTCGAAAATTTGTACTAGGAGTACACGATCATCAAGAGAAGAAGGATAAAGAAGGTTGAAGGGCGTGCTTGGGCGCCCCATTAAGGGCGCTGAGCGCCATCATTCAAGTGTCATCATGTTCACCAAGTTCTGTGCATGAAGTGGTTAAAAATATCAAGAAGACTGGAGTTATTGAGATTGAGCCTCTTATTCAAGGAGGGTAAAGATGGTGAACAAGATGATGTTGCAGATAAGTTGGTGTGATGAAAGCAAAAGGAACACCAACATCATAGATGCAGATTGTACTTAATGGTGTCAGGCTTGTGACGTTAAACAAGCGCTTATTGGGAGGCAAACCAATTTCTGACTTTTTCTTTTGGATTTGAATTTGCTTTGCAGTAATTACAACATCTAATGATGGATGTTGGAAAACATCTACTGAGGGATGCTAGGAGGACTCAGATGACAACATCTACTGATTGATGCTGGTATGATGAGAGTGATGAATGATAGCATCTATTGATGGATGCTATGTGATTAAGCGTCTACTAATGGATGTTGATGAGAAGGATTCGCATCTACTGATGAATGCTGGAAGATTCATAGGAGAAAGCATTTATTGATGGATGCAACTGAGAGCATCTACTGATGGATGCTATGCTACTAGACATCTATTGATGGATGTTACTGACAACATCTACTGATGGATACTGCTGGATCAGAATGTTTATGCTTTTGCTTTATTTGAACGTTTTTTTTTGGCTTATGTACTTTGTTTAATGAGTTGTGTGCAATGGTTTGGTATGATGTGATAAACTATTGTTTGTGATGAGTAATATTCTTGTGTTTGCTCTATTGTTCTATGATGCATGTTGAGTTAATGATTGTTGAGGCTCTTTAAGCATAAATGGTGGTTGCTCATAGTATTGTTAAAAACAAATGCATGATTTCAATTGTGATTAATATGTTGGGCAGGATGTTTATCAAATTGTGGAACTTGATTTAACCTGTGAGAGATTGGACTCCAGAGTTTTTTATTTGATTGAATGATTATTACTTTGGAAGCATGATTGATTTTGCCTAATTTTCTATGATTAAACCACTTTCTTGCTTGTTACAAATGATCAAGGCCATGTTTTCTTGTCCCTTAGAGCCAATGTTTATAGGTGAATCCAGTAAAGATCAATGTTTTCTCTAACCTTTGCACCTTGAGCTTAAATTTGAAAAGTGGAAAACCCTTTTTGAAATCCTTACCTTGAGTTAAGTACAATATGTTTTTGTTGTAATGGAGAATGATTCAAATTTGGGGTGGGGAGAAACCGAAAAGAACTTTCTGAAATTCATTAAAAACCACTGAGCAAAAGCAAAAAGAAAAAGAGAAGAAAATAAAGAAAAGAAAAGGTTGAGCTCAATGAAAGCAAAGTTTGGAATAAGTTGAAGATTTGGTTTCTCACATAAAAGGAGAAAGAGAGTTAATTGTTAATATGAATGAATGAATTGTGCACTCTCTTAACTCAAGGAATTTTGTTGTCTAGAAAAACCAATTTTCTTTTTAGCCCAGCCTCTATACAAGCCTTGAAAAGTCCTTGTGATGATAACTTGCTTGTGAGTGTGTTTGATATATGGTTAAATGAAAGGCAAAGTTGATTCATGTGACATTGTGATGGTAGAGTGTAAGAGTGACACCTCCCTATACACCTTTGAGTTGAGTGAAACACTTTTGAGTGCTTGAGCGAAACACTATCTTTGGTGAGGTATAGTTTCATGCACTCTATGATAACATTCTTGCTTGGTTGTTAATTATTCATGAGGTTTGCATCTGTTGTGTATATCTTGATTATGTGAGCACCATAATTGAAGCTTTATTGGCTAAAGCATAATTATATCTTATACTAATCTTTCTGTGATGAGCATTCATGAGTGATTTACTTGTCCTAAGAGAAAAATGCTTTTTGGTGTGCTAGACCATTGTAGTATGAGTATTTTGTTTAAGGCAAGTTACATTTTCTTGAGGAGAGGCAAAGTTTCAAGTTTGGAGTTGTGATAACGGTTGAAAACCCGTTATTTTTATACTTAATTTTGATATTAAAAACACCCTTTTTGATTTAGGAGCTTGCTTGAACTCATGTTTTTGCTTTAATTTTGTGAATAAGAGAGTTGAAGGTGAATTTAATGGTTTTTGTGCTAGATTCCCTTGATATTGTAGGCTATTGGAATGATTTGAAAGAAGCCTTAAAGTACCGAATGGTTGGAATGCAGAAACGTCAACTAGAATGTAGAAACGTCAACTAGAGTGCAGAAAAGTCAACCAAAATGCATAAAAGTCAACCAGTCAACCAGAGTGCAGAGAAGACAACCAAAGTGTAGAATAAGTTGCGCTGAGTGCCAAATTGTGTTGAGCGCCCGTGTCGCAGCTACCGCTGGCACCATTTTGGGCGCTGAGCTCCAGGTTTGTGGGCTTGGACCTGTTTTATGTTATTTTTATGGGCTGGGACCTATTTTTTGTTATTTTTATGTTCTATTTAAGGACTTGCACATCCTAGGGATTGTATCTTTTGATGGCTTGAGCACAGAAACACATTTTTCACCCCTTGGGGGTAGATTTGGAGATGGTGATGGCTCTCCTCTTCTCTTTCTAGGGTTTTTCTATCTCTTTCATTCTTTCATTTCATTGTTCATCTAGCTCTTCCATGACGATGGAGAACTAAACCTTGTTGTTGGGAAAGATGTAACCTCTTAAACTCTCATGTATCTAAATGATTCTTGATTATATATGTTTTACTTCATTAATTGCTAAGGTTTTTCCTCTTTACTCTATGCATGCTTTGTTTAACTCATTCAATTGCATGATCTTTGATTTTGTCGATATGGACACATACGAGGAAATATAGAATTGGGGAAATTCTCCCGAAAGCGATATTACCTAGACATAGGAATAGGAGGATCGATTGCCTTTAAGCTTCTGTGTGAATGTAATGTATGATTAATTGCTAGGGAGACAAGACATGCTGAACTAGTAATTAGGAGTAAGCTTTCTTCACCGAGACATCGGGTTTAAGGTAAGTTAGAAAGTGGCATTAACATTAATGAAGAAGATGAATTGATATATGCATGAGAGTAAATTAGGTGAAATCTAAACCCAACAACAATATCATCAACTTCATCCATTCCTTCTTGTTTTTAGCCTCAATTGATCAAATTGCATTCATGTTTATTTTATTGCATTTGCATTCAAAAACCCCTAAAATTTGTTCTTTAGAGTCTTAATAAGTTGAGTAATCACATAACTGTTTAGTGTCGTGAGTCTCTTGGGAAACGATACTTGGTCTTACCATTTATTATTAGTTGATAGGATTTAGTACACTTGCCGAGGTCTTAACAAGTTTTTGACTGCGTTTTCGGGGATTAAAAATTTATTTATCATGCATATACTGTGATAAATGCATATGTTGGGCATATTGTGTTGGTTAAGCATACTATGGTGATTATGATATGATTATATCTGTGCATGCACACTTTATGTTTTTGTATAAAGAAAACCACATGCACAAAAGCATATATGCATGACATAATCAATTACAGTGTTGTTTTAATCAATTAAGGTCATCAAACAACTTATGTTTTGAACTGTGGCAAAACAACTAGTTTGAATCGATTACATTAGTTGTTGAATCGATTAAAACTCGTGTGCTTGCATATATTATTTTCAAATGTGCTGTGATGAGTTTTTGAGAACACAAAGTTTTCAAACAAATTTAAGTGTTAAGATTAATCGATTACATGTGTTGTGTATTCAACTAAGTCTGTTAAGTTTTGAAAACTGATTTTTAGCTTAGTCAAAATGCTTTAACGGTCATATTTTTAAATATGTTTGACTAACATTAAATGCAATTCGATTACATTAATTGAGCATTCAATTAAGAGCTGAGTTTGTTGTAATCTTGTTACATCTGTTTAATGTAACCGATTACATAAGTATAGTAATACATTGTTTTGCATCACAGCTAATAAAAACTATATATTGACGCATTGTTTGAATTTCTGTGAGAATTGCATATTAATTTGACTCGGGTACAACCTCAATCAGTTTTAGCTATTGGACCCTTGGCTATGAGTTAGCCATCAACTAATTTCTCATAACTACATCAAAGAATACCCACGTGGAGGACGAAAGCAACAAACAAGGTTTGAGAGTAGAGAGGGAAAGCAAATCAAGAGGTGAAGTTCGTACTAGCAATGAACTACGGGTTTTGATAAACTTAGATCCCATCTTCTATTTGGTTCATTCATCTTCTCCTTCAACATAACACAAACCAACACCTCCATATAATCACAATTTTGTTTCTAAATAAAGCAAAGAAACAAGAGAAAAGAGAAAAATCAATTTGAAAGTCAATCATTAGAAATTTAAAATAATTAGTGCTTTCAAAGAGCAAACTTGTTGTTGGTGAAATAGTTGTTAGCGCTCTTTGTCTCCAACAAAGTATTGGCGGTACTACAAGGAAGACCCCAAGCAAAGTTAACAAGAATGGCTTCTGATCTCGTGAGTGAAAGACGACATTGGTAGCCATGTCAATGAACGAAAGTGGCTTCAATGATCTCCTGCTTGCGATGATGGAAGAATATGTAGAGATGGTGGAGAAGGACCCAAGCGTTGTTACAAAGGGAGAAGAGAGCGGCGACAACGTTGTTGGCGAGGGCTTTGATCAACGAGGATTATTTATGAAGAAGATGAATTTAGGACTGCTAGCAAAATGAGGAAGGCATAACAGTTTTGATGATACCTAAATCAAGTCTCAATAACTCACATTGCAAGAAGATCAATGTGAAGACTTGTATTGTTTGTGAAAAACATTGTAATAAGTAGAATTTTGTATAAGACTTAGATGTTTCCATGTATTTTATGTTTTAAAATCACTTTGGATTCAAAAACGCTTTGCAATAATCGATTACCTACTTAGATAATCAATATCACAGAGTAGATTTTCAATTGCTAAAAACTCAAATTGGCCTCTAGAACAATCAATTACAAGAAACTGATAATCGATTAAGGCTAATCGATTGTGACTTAAAATAATCGATTATCATGACTAGTCGTTAGAGTTTTTATGCACACTTTTGGCAGTTATACATTCATTTAATGCATAATCGATTACCTAAGTGGGATAATCAATAATCAAAGTAAGAAAAGTGTGACAACGATTTTTTAGAGGTGTCCTTGAGTGAAGTCTTTATATGAAAGTTTTAGACTTTCATTCAAACACACAACTTCAGGTTTTTTAACAAAAGTGAAGTGAAAACTAGGGTTTCTGAATTGTCTTGGAAACTTGGTGTAGGCAAGAGCGAGAACTTTCACTTTAGGTGTGATTGAGTGTTGTTGTTATCGCTAAGTGAAGTATGTCATTCTTTGTGAAACATTTAGAGGAAATGTTCATCACTTATGGTGTTCAGGGAAAGTGAGTATCATCTCTTGGGGTTTCAAGAAAGGTGTTTTCTAAACATTAAACTCGTTTTTCTGTGTGATTGTAAAATTTATTAATTTTGTGATAGTGAAACGTTGATATATTTGAGATATTAATAATTGGACGTAGGATTCTTGTAATACAAACCAATATAAAATTATTTGTGCAATTTCTTTCGTCCCTTACTCTAATTTATTTGTCTAAATTATCTGCTAAATAAGATAAAATTGGGAGAAAATTTTAAAAGGCACACATTTATGAAAAGAAACCAATTCATCCCCTTTTGATTTATTGTTAACACGCTACCATTCTGCTACACCGCTTTGACAATTGGTATCAAAGCTTGCTTTGATGGTTATTTGAATGGTGGGGCAACATCAATCTTTGCTGAGGTTGCTTTTATTAACAGACATCCTTTGTTTACTGGTGAAAAATATGCTTTATGGAAAGTCATAATGCAATTTTTTATGGAATCTCTTTGATAGTGAAATTTACGAAACTGTCACAACTGTTCCTACTGTTATGTTCGCATGCTTACAACCATGCCCAATGCTCTAAGGTAAACATTATGATAATCTATGGGATTATCAACAATATTATGATAAATTGGCCTAGCCTTATTTATGACACACTAGTTCAAAAACTGCGTATAACATCACGCGTTCAACGACCAATCACTCAATATCCAACATTAAAAATGACCGGTGGCATTTTCGTAAGTACATTCAATCACTCCACGTCATTTACTAAAACAGTTTGCCGTCTAAAATGTATTAACGTTAGACAAGGCCCAGATTGACGTAAAACAATGACCTTAGAATCACATAACGTCAACTTAAGAAATATCTGACGTTCAATTCAAAATAAAAAAAATACCGAAATAGTGGTTTGCTTCTAGTTAGTATTACTCCTACCCACATTTTATGTCAATCATGACAAATATGCGACGTTTTATATGCCAGCAAGTGAATCCCTTTTTTATTCTTTATTTCTTTTCTCTTATAAACCAAAGAGAACGTCAACAACTTTATGGGTTCAACGTTTAAACTAATATAGAACATCGTGCAAGTTGGGGTTCGACGTGATGGTCGTAATCACATAACGTCCCTAAGGAAACAACTGACGTCCAATACAAAATAAATAAATACTAAATATTGATTTAATTAATATGACATCAACCATAACAAAAGAAGGACGTTGTATATTACATCCAGTAGTAATACTTTTATTTTTCTTATAAATCAACTCCTAAAACGTCATTTTATATTGGCTTCCACGTTTTACTATTTAGTTCCTTTTTTATTTTTATTTTTTTTTTCTTTTAAACCAACCACCGAACGTCAGATTCTTCTTTGTGTTCGACGTTTTATTTGCCAGAAATTGTGTTTTTAATTTTTTTCTTTTAAACCATTCGATAAAACAACTTCAAGAAAACATAAAAAATGAATTATTCAAAAATGATCAAACTGTGAAATTGTATAGAGTTAAACATTATATTTATAGAGTAAATTCAAAACCTCTAGTAACAGCAAAAAATGAATGCTCACAAACCTTTCACGTCGAAGTCCCCCTAGAGTTCGACGTTCTATGGGAATTTAAAAAGGAAAAAGAAAAAAAGTAGCGACCTTCGCCTTCGGACTGCCTTTTATTATTGAAGTCAAGGGTCACCGCATATCAGGCCTTTCCCAACACTCATTCTTTTCTTCTATAAATACAGTTTTGGATCCTTAAATAACCTGTACACATCCATTTATAAAATTTCTACTATGAACTCCATCTGTTAATTTTTTTCTTTGTGTTTTTTGTTATCTCCTTCAAGGACACAAAAAAGCTTGAAGGAGTATAGAAAACCAAAGGAAAAGGTTGATAGATTTGAATTTCGCATCCTCTGAAACGCTACTCCTCCTTCACTAAACTACAAAATTAAACTTCCTTAATAAAATTCATGTTAACTTTTTCCTTTGGTTTGCTATCAATTCTTCTACTAAACGAAGACATTTCTTTGTTAACGATGAAGGCATGGTAGAAAACCAGAGGAAAATGTTAACACTTATGAATTTAAAACAGACTCTATAGCGAACGTCTAATTTTGTTCATAATTGGCGTGAATCTGCTCTTTCAAGGTAACAAAAACGAGTTATTTCTTTGTGGTTTTGATTGTTTGTCATGTTGAAAAGCTTGAAGGAGTAATAGAAACACAAAGAAGAGGTTGATGTCTTTGGATTTCGTACCCTTTCAAAACACTACAACCTCCATTCACCAATATCCTTCTATATTTTAACTATCCCGTGCATCTTTTCGTGGTTAGATTTTCATTTTTTTCCTATACTTAGTGTTATTATGCTTTTCTTTGTTTTTTTATCATCTCTTTTAAGTTCACAAAAGCGAGTAATTTCCTTGTGGTTTGATTCTTTGTCATGGTGAAGAGCTTGAAAGAGTGATAGAAATCCAAAGAAAAAGGTTGAGAGATTTGGATTTTGCACCCTTTCAAAACGCTACAACCTCCATTCACAAAAATCCTTCTATATTTTAACAATCCCGCGGATCTTTTCATCTTTTGATTTTCATTTTTTTCCAATGTTTAATGTTATTATGTTTTTCCTTTGTTTCATTTCCCTTTATGAACCTACATTCTGCAAAATTTGATTTCTTCTAGAAATCCTTCAAATAATTTAACGTTGAATACTAAAGGAAAACGACGTCCCTATGTATTTCCCAAATAACATGGACGTCGCATGGTGTCAATATTGGACGTGTACCTCTTCATTTTAACATAGCATTTATCATGCCCTGCCATTAGCCTTTTCCCATATACCTGGACGTCAAGTGGTGTCAGTATATGATGTGGATCTCTTCGTTTCTAACACAGCATTTATCAAGCCCAACCAACTGTGCTTTCCCATATAAAGTAGATGTTGAGTGGTGCCAATGATTGACGTGAATCTCTTTGGTGCTTACTAACAACATTTATCATCATTAAGTAGACGTCCCGTTGTATATATGATTCAATCTTTAAGTTTCTTGAAGTTGTTTTCTATAGAATCAGGGGATCTGATTTCGGAGAAAATAACTCTAGGAAAACTTAAAAAATGAATCATTAAAAAATGATCAAACTATGAGTTAAGGATAATATTTATAGAGTCAATCAAAAGCCTCTAGTAACAGCACAAAATTAATGCTCACAACATTCACGTCAAATCCCTCTAGAGTTCGACGTTCTATTGGAATTTAAAAAGGAAAAATGGAAAAAGGGAGCGACCTTTGGGTTCAGATAACGAATAATACGCGACATACCCAAGAAATTGGACGTTTATTGTTAAAAGGATAAAGAATTAAAAAGGGTGTAATCTGGCTGACAATAATACGTCGAAGTCTGAAGAAATTGATGTTAACCTCTTCGTTTCAAAACGTTGCTCCTCCTTCACAAAACATTTGCTTCCCTATAAATCTTTCTTTATCAAATATTATTTTTGGTAATTTTCTGTCTTTATTTTTCTATTAATATTACGTCGAGTAGCTTTACCAATTGACGTACTATTGGTGTCCTAAAGAAAAGAGTGCAATGGTATATTGTGCAATAACTGTTATCACAGATTGAGTATGAATATGCAATGTAATGATGTAACATTAAAATGTTCAATTACAATCATACAAGTGATTTAATCAACTTAAACAATTCAATCACCATTCACTAATGTTTGCCAAAAGAGAATTTCATTAATATTCAAAAGATGAGTACAACCAGCAAAACAAAAGATGGCTTAAGAAGCCACTGATTATAAAATTAAAATCAAATAACAAAAATCATATTCTTCTATTGCAGAATTATTATTGATCCTTTTCTGGTTGTTCACATTACCTTCCTTTCCATTTTGATCGATGATTTTTCAATCCTTAGAGTCCTTTATCAATGACTGTGTCAGCTTTCAATTTACTTGAGTTCCAAGTATCTTTTTAAGCGATTCTGACATACAAAAGATGATTACAACCAGCAAAACAAAAGATGGCTTAAGAAGCCACTAATTACAAAATTAAAATCAAAGAACGAAAATCCATATTCTTATGTGTAGTCACCTTTTAATTTACTTGAGCCCCAAGAATCTTTTTAGCGATTCTAACATGAAAAAGATGATTACAACCAGCAAAACAAAAGATGGCTTAAGAAGCCATTGATTACAAAATTAGAATCAAACAACGAAAATCCATATTCTTATGTTGTAGTCACCTTTTAATTTACGTGAGCCCCAAGAATCTTTTTAGCGATTCTGACATACAAAAGATTATTACAACCAGTAAAACAAAAGATGGCTTAAGAAGCCACTAATTACAAAATTAAAATCAAAGAACGAAAATTCATATTCTTCTGTTGCAGTCAGCTTTCAATTTACTTGAGCCCCAAGAATCTTTTTAGCGATTTTGACATACAACCTATTTTCACCGCATACCATTTAGCCCACTCATCTTTTTCAGTTTTTGTCAAATCTGTTTTGTTTGCACTCCAAGATTCAGAGATGGGATAGACTTGATGATTACCAATCCAAACCTTTATATCAACCTGCTTGACTGTGGAACAAAATGTTTCATCACTCATCTTTAAGTTGGAGTAGAACACCCTCACCAGTTTCAGATATCTGCGTGAAACCATAGTTTTAATCTTCCTTACACTAAAAAGCTTACGTCGAATGTCTTCATCAATAATCCAACCTGTCGGAGTAGCATTCCTTGCAATTCGGGCAACCTTCCATTTTCTTCTTGATGATTATGAAGAAGACATTTCTGATTAGATTCTGGAACTTCTTTCACATTTCTAGGGCTTGTAACTCTTTAGTTTAGAAAACACTGAGTGCGTTTTCAAATCTAGTATGTATAAAGTTGTGCATCAAATCTTATCGGTTTCAAGTCCAACTAAAATTTTCAATCTTATATATCCCAATAAAATAATTTCAGCAACGACGAATTTCTAAAGCATTCGACGTTTAATTATGCAGTTGAAGTTGAAGTCTGACAATATAAGGATTGACTTGATGGGCGGCAAATTTCTAAAGGGTTCGACGTTTTATTATTGATGGGTACTGGAGTAGTTGGGCGCATTAATGGCTCCTAGCATTTTCTTCAAATACAGTTTCGGATCCTTTGGAACTACCCTTTGAAAACCTACACTACAGAGCTTCCATAACCAAATTCATGTTAATTTCTTCCTTAGGGTTTCCATTAGTTCCTCTACTAAACGAAGACATTTCTTTGTTAACGATGAAGGAACAGTGGAAATCTTGAGGAAAATGTTAACGCTTATGAATTTCAAAAACATTCTCCATTGTTTTTATGGTTTTTTTTATTTAATTCCTGTGTTTTTTTATGTAGTTTCTTGTTCATGTAAAAGTCGTCATATAGTTTGATTAAATCTATCATGTATCATTGTCAGAAACAAAATTCTTAAACCCTTCCTGTAAATGTCTAAATCTTGTTCTCAAATGGCTTATTCATCTTCACGGCGTGGAAAGAAGGTTGCACACCTTGTAAGAAATGCTAGTCCAAATGGGTGGATCAGTGATGACAAAGAATGACACAAATTTGAATGTTATAAAAACTCTTCAAAGTGGTCCCTCATAAGTTCTTGGATGTGGAATTATTCAGAAGGGAGGGGTTTATCTTTCAAGAATGGCTTGTAGATGTTGGTCTTCTAAAATTTGTAGAAATGATTGGTGATTGCTATCCTGACCTGATACAGGTCTTCTACCACAATCTAAAGGTTGTCCATGGTGTTATATGCTCTCGGGTGAAAGGTGTCCATATTAAAATTGATGATGAAATATGGTTATCTTTTACTGGTCTCAAAGTAGAAGGCTTCATGTCTCATGAAAGAAATTATGAACTCAACCAATGGACCAACAAGAAGAAAATTTATAAGGAATATCTGAGAAGTCCAATAAGGCTAAAGGTATACAAGCCGTATCTACTTGATGGTTTGAAAATGGAAGAAAAAATGTGTGCTTTTGTACTTACTTGGGTAATACTACCTAGAAGATGTTTATGTGATCGTCTAACTACTGCAGATTTATTTTTGGTTCATGGCATAAAAACCCGAATACCAACCAACTAGGTTGCTGTCATGAGTGAGCACATGATTGTCATGAAAGAATGCATGTATCATAAATATGATGTTTAAACACAAAATTCCATATATGAGAGCTTCAAAAGATTACATTGATTCCCTAACAACAATACAAAGTTTAGTTCACCATATTCATGGTGAAACTAGATGAACAATAATGAAAGAATGGAAGAGATAGAAAAACCCTAGAAAGAGAAGAGGAGAGCCATCACCATCTCCCAATCTACCCCCAAGGGGTGAAAAGTGTGTTTCTGCATCTTCCCAACCAAAGATACAAACCCTAGGAAGTCCTAAAGCTTATATACTATTCGAAATATTACAGAAAAGTGGGCCTAAGCCCAAAATAGTGCCGCTCAGTGGAAAACTATCGCTCAGTGGTAAGTGCGTGGGTTGATTCTTCCCCTCAGCGGCATTTTCACCCCTCAATGGAGCCAACGTGTGTTCTTTAGTGCCGCTCAGCGGTAAACTGGTGCTGAGCGGTACTTGCGGCTTCTCTTCTTTGCACTTTTTAAGTTTTTTTTTTATTCCATCTCTATCCTTCTTCACTTCTTTCATCAAATTCACCTTAAAACCTGCATAAAACACGGAAATCAAGCATAAACCTGTCCAGCTCTCTTATTTCCAAAAATATAAACAAAAGCATGATTTCAAGCTAGTTTCTAAGTGTTAAAGGTTGCTTTTAGTATCACTATTAAGCATGAAAATAACAGTTTTTAAACTGTTATCACAACCCAAACTTAGAACTTTGCTTGTCCTCAAGCAAATAAGATGTAACTCAATCTTCTACTAAATCAATATAATGGTTCACTCCATTCAAAATCCTCTTTTCAAGATAAGTAAGTACTCAATTAAGCTCATGACAAAAACTTCAATCAAGACATGCACATGCTTTAGTGTTCACATAATCACCTAGTATCCAACAAATGCTTCTTTTCATGAATGATCAATCAACTAAGTATGGATGTTCATGTGCTCATGGAAATCTTTCCTCACTAGATAAAGTGTTTCACTCAAACACACAAATGTATAGGAGATATTTACTCATTCACTATACTATTACAATGTCACATGAATCAACTTTGCCTTTCATTTAACCATAATCAAAAACACTTACAAGCACACGTCATCACAAGAACTTTTCAATGGCTTATAATGTGGTTGGGCTAACAATACCAATTGGTTTTTCTGGATCACAAAACCCTTGAGTTAAGTGAATCACCTAAACACAACCATTCTTGATTATTCCCAACTTTCTTTTGCATTGAGCTTTTCTTTCCTTTTTCTTTTCTTTCCTTTTTCTTTTTTTTTTCGCATGCTTAACTTTTAACTCAATGCTTTTTATTTTCCCTTTCTATTTTCCAACAACCCCAAACTTGAACATTTATCAATACCACAAAATATTTTCATCTTAACTCAAGGTAAAGCTTTTCAAAAAGGGCTTTCAAATCATGTTCAAGGCTAAGGGTTCAAAGGATAGAACACATAGTGCTCTCTTTTGTGGGGCTAAAATCATGCATTTGGCTAATAAAAGGGTTACCAACAAATGGCCTTGATCATATGATACAAACAAGCAAGTAATTCAATCATAGAAAACCTGGGCAAAGTCATTCATGCTTTCACAGTAATAGTATTCAACAATAACAACTCTGGAACTCAAAACCTCACGTATAAGCTCATTCACATTCCACATATAACATCCTGCTTAGAATAATGATCATAATCACAACATCTTGCATTTGTTCACAATGCTTGTGAACCACCTATATAAGCATATAATGTGCACATTCTCAATCATCAATCAAGATCCAAACATCATCAAGCAATACTTATCATGCAATAAGTCATAAGCAAACCATCATAACAGATAAAGTTTCAAATTGAGTACATCAATCCTATTCTAAAAACATAAGTAAATAAGTTCACAAATTTAAAACACTGGATACAAAAGATCCTGCTCTAATGTTGATAGCATCCATCACTAAATGTTATCTCAGCTCCTCATCAGCCTATGTTGTCATCTGTATCTTCCTCCTCTTCATTATCTTCATATGCAACTAAAGCAGAATCAAAATAAACAAACAAAATATAGTAAATCAATTGGGTTGCCTCCCAGGTAGCGCTTGTTTAGCGCACGCGCCTGACCCAAACTCCAAACACCCATCAGTAGGTGCAAATCTTTCTTACCAACACCCATCAGTAGGTGTAACAAACCTAGTATCCTTCAGTAGATACTTAACCACCTAGCATCCATCAGTAGATGCTATACCCTGTAGAAAAAATTTATATCTAAAACAAAAATAACAAAAGTTCATAATTACATCACGAAACCAAAAACAAAAGTTCTTAAATCACTGGGTTGCCTCCCAGCAAGCGCTCTTTTAATATCATTACCTTGACCCAATAAAGCTCAAGTTCCATCTTTTTTTTCTTCTTCTTTCTATTTTACTTCTTTAGAAATTTGATCAAACCAGGAACCTGTTGCAATTTCTCAATCATAGGAACTTTAATCTCCAATTTCTTGAAGATTTCCATGAAGCACTTAAATTTTTTTTTCCTTCCTATAATACTTCTTTGGATGATGAAAGGGCTTTTCATATGATTTTCTCTCTCTTCCTCTCGTCCTCTTTCTCTTTTCTCTCACTTTCTTTTTTTCTTTTCTTTTCCTACTCACTTTCTCAAACTTCACACAAATTTTCTCTTCTTCTTTCTCTTCTCTCTCTTTTCTCTCTTCTTTTTCCAACTCAACTTTTTCAACATTTACACTCACTAGCACTTTACACTCTTCCTTGGGGTTAATCTCAGTGTTAGCCCCAAAATTCTTGTCAGGCCTTTCTTCCAACAGCTTAGTTAATTTCAGTGCTCTTTTGAGTGGATGCAGTTGCCTGTATGAATTGCTGAAGAGTTTCTTCCATCCTTATTGATCTTTCATTAAGTATAGACATTTGTTGCCATAAGGTTGGTTGTTGTTGTTGCTTGTTAAATTACTTTGCTTGTCCAGCTTGCCCACTTTGTCCTTGACTAATGCTTGGGTGTGGTTTCCACCCTTGATTGAAATTCCCCTAACGGTATGGAAATTGATTGGCGATGAAGATAACATCCTCTAAAGCTTCTGCTGGAAAGGCGCATTGATCATTGATATGGTCACCCCCACATAATTCACACAACTGTGGTTGAACCTGTGCAACAATCTTTAACTCTTTTGGCAGTTGTGCAAGTGTTTTTGCGAGATTCTCCAATGGTTGAGTTAGTATCTTGTTCTAAGCTAGCAAGGCATCATTGGATTGCAATTGTAGAACTCCTTTTTGTTGAATAGGAGCTCCTTTTTCACTTTCCAGCTAATTATCATTAGTAGCCATGTTTTCAATTATTTCTGTGGCTTCCTCTGGAGTCTTCCATTTGATATTGCCTCCAGCTGAGGCGTCAAGCATCATCTTGGTTTGTGAACCAAGACCTCCAAGGAAGATTAGGACTACTTATACTTCGTCAAATCCATGCGAGGGAGTCTTTCTTAATAAGCTTTTGTATCTGTGTCATGCATGACCTAGTGATCTTTAATGGAACTTTAGCTTTCACTGGTCATGACCAGGAAACTACCGGTTTCGCTTGGTGGGCCGGGAATGCCCGACTTATCAATTTATCTCCATGCCTTGCCTAAAAGATGAGATCTCTTTCTTTCCTGTGTTTACCTTGGATTGTGGGAAGTATTTGTTCAAGAACTTTGTTACCACAACTTCCCTCTTTGTAAAGCTCCCTTCTGAAAAAGAGTTCAACCAAATCTTAGCGTTGCCTCCTAATGAGAATGGAAACAGACTAAGTTTGATTGCTTCGTCAGGCACCCCATTTATCTTCACTGTATTGCAAATTTCATTAAAGGTTGTGAGGTGCTCATATGGGCTTTCATGAGACAACCCATTAAATTGGTTACTCTTAACCAGTTGGATTAATAATGGTTTCACCTCCATATTAGCTACATTGATCCTTGGTCTTGCTATGCTATTGAAATGTTGAGGCCTAACTACATTAGTGTAATCTGCAAGAGTTCGTCTAACATTATTATTCTCCATCTCCTCAGTGCTATGGTAAGAACCTTGTGGTGAAGGTTGTAAAAGATCTTCCGGAGGAGGGAAAAGTTCTCTAGATGTAGGGATTCTTCTCCTCCGTCTACTCTCGTCTAAGCCTTCAAGAAGATGTTCTGAGGTTTTCTTGCTTCTAGTTCGAATTGCTTCCTGCATACACAAGAAAACAAGTCCCTAGAAAAATTTGTTAGCACAAAAAGATATAGAAGAAGATATAAAATAAGAGATAAGAAGATACAATAAAAACCGAAAAAATAAAAACAAAAAACAAAAAAAAAATAAAAACCGAAAAATAAATTAAAATAAAATAATAACCGAAAAAAATAAAAACAGAAATTCAAATTTCAAAATTCAAAACTCAAGTCAAAGATAATCAATAATCACACAAATAAACTAGTTAAACAACGAGTCCTCGGAAACGGCGCCAAAAACTTGTTTAACCCTCGGCAAGTGTGACCGAATCGTATCAAGTAATAAACTCGGTAAGACCAAGTATCGTTCTCCCGAAGGACTCATGGCCTAGTTAGTCATATGATTTCTTGATTATTTAAGACTTGTGAACAAATTATTGAGGTTTCAAATGCAAAAGACAATAATTAAACATGTATGCATGAGTTTTGATCAATGGAAAATAGGAACACAAACACTTTGAACGAAAAAGATGGATGAGTATGTTGTTGGTGTAATCAATTTCATCTTATCCACTCTCATATACTTTAGGAATTCATCATTCTTTTCATCAATGTTAATGTCACTCTCTAAATCACCTTGCAAAGAAAGCTTATCCTTAATTACGAGTTCATACAATTCCTAGCATCCCTAATAATTAATTCTGAAGGACAGAAGCTTAAAGGCAATCAACCCTCATATCCCTAGTCTAGGTAATATGCTATTGGGAGAATTTCCCCGGATCTAGATTTCCCCATATGTTCTCATATCGACAAAATCAATAATCATGACATTGAATGAGTTAAACAATGCATGCTTTGAGCAAAGAAGAAAAACCCTAACTAATGATGAAAGAACGAATGTATCATAAATATGATGTTTAAACACAAAATTCCATATATGAGAGCTTCAAAAGATTACATTGATTCCCCAACAACAATACAAAGTTTAGTTCACCATATTCATGGTGAAACTAGATGAACAATAATGAAAGAATGGAAGAGATAGAAAAACCCTAGAAAGAGAATAGGAGAGCCATCACCATCTCCCAATCTACCCCTAAGGGGTGAAAAGTGTGTTTCTGCTTCCTCCGAGCCAAAGATACAAACCCTAGGAAGTCCTAAAGCTTATATATTATTCGAAATATTACAGAAAAGTGGGCCTAAGGCCAAAATAGTGCCGCTCAGCGGCAAACTACCACTCAGCGATAAGTGTGTGAGTTGATTCTTCCCCTCAGCGGCATTTTCACCCCTCAGCAGAGCCAACGTGTGTTCTTTAGTGCCGCTCAGCGGTAAACTGGCGCTGAGCGGTACTTGCGGCTTCTCTTCTTTTGCACTTTCTGAGTTCTTTTCTGATTCCATCTTTATCCTTCTTCACTTCTTTCATTAAATTCACCTTAAAACATGCATAAAACACTGAAATCAAACATGAACCTGGCCAACTCTCTTATTTCCAAAAATATAAACAAAAGCATGATTTCAAGCTAGTTTCTAAGTGTTAAAGGTTACTTTTAGTATCAATTTAAAGCATGAAAATAACAGTTTTTCAACTGTTATCATGAAAATAACAGTTTTTCAACTGTTATCATTATGGAAGAAGACGTGGACTAGACATCTACTGATGGATGTTAGGTGATTAGGCATCTACTGATGGATGCCGATGAAGATGAGAAAGATTGGTGTCTATTGAGGGATACCAGTGAAGGTAAGAAATATTAGCATCTACTGATGGATGCTATGTGATTAGACATCTACTGATAGATGTTAGTGACAACATCTACTAATGGATGCTATGATGATGAAGATGGTGTCAAGCTAGTGACGTTAAAGAAGCTCTTACTGGGAGGCAACCCAGCTTTCTAAACCTTTCTTTTTAATTTTCTATTTTTTTATTTATTTTCTTTTTAATTTTTTGTTTTGTTATTTGTTTTCTTTTTGATCAATTGTTTTGTTATTGTACTTTGCTTGAATGAACTACACTGCTTTGATTCAATTGTGTTGTATTTTGTGATGAGCATTGCTTTGTGATATTCTAGTGTATTGATTGATGTTGAGATGATGCGTGATGTCATAATATACAGGTGATGGCTCACAATGTATGAAACAAGGGCTTGAGGTAAAATTTGATTGACATACTGAGCAGGATGTTTTTCTGAATTATGGGACTTGAGAGTTTACCTGTGTGAGTTTTGGGCTTCAGAGTTGTTGTTAATAATTGCTATTACTTTGGAAGCGTGAATGATTTTGCCCAAATTTGATGTGATTGAACTACTTGCCTGTAGGTTTCATATGATCAAGGTCATATTTTGTTATCCCTTAATTTTCTTAGCCTACTCATGAATTTTTCCAAGTAAAAAGAGAACAGTTTGTTCCATCCTTTGAACCTTTAGCCTTAAGCATGCTTTGAAAACCCTGTTTTAAATTCTTTACCTTGAGTTGAGTTGAGAATATTTGTGAGATATTGATAAAGGTTAAAGTTTGAGGTTGCTAAAAAAATAAGTAGTGAGCACAAAGAAAAAGAAAAAGAGATATCAAGAGAAAAGAAAAAATAAAAAGAAAAGCTCACTGCAAGGGAAAACGTTGGGAATAAGAAAAATATCTTCTTGAAAAGAGAACCTGTATGTAATTGTTAAATTCATAAATATCTCCCTTAACTAAAGGATTTTGCATTCCTGAAAAACCATGTTTCTTCTTAGCCCAGCCAAGTTACAAGCCAAGAAAAACGCTTGTGATAAAATCCTGCTTGTGAGTATCTTTGATTTTGGTTAAATAAAAGGCAAAATTAATTTGTGTGACATTGTGATAGCATAGTGAAAGAAACACCAACACTTCACTATACACTTTTGAGTGTTTGAGTGATACACTTTTGAGTGCTTGAGTGAAACACTTTCTTTGGTGAAGAGTAGTTCTCTGAATTTTTTATTACATCACTGCTTGGTTGATTGATCATTCTTAAGAATAGCATCTGTTGAAACATATGAGCATCACATTAATTTTAATTGAATTAAGACATTTGCACATCTTGACTGACATCTTTATGTTGAGTTGATAAAACTGATCTCTTGTCCTGGAAGAAAAAGTTTTTGAAAAAAGTTGAGTCATTGTAGTGATTGTTCTGAAAAGCTAAGTTACAATTTGTTTTGCTTGAGGACAAGCAAAGTTCTAAGTCTGGGGTTGTGATAACGGTTTAAAATATCGTTATCTATGATGTAATTTTGATACTAAATTCATCCTTTTTAACTTAGAAACTTGCTTTGACTCATGTTTTTGCTTTAGTTTTGTGAATAATAGATTTGAGGTTATACTTGATGATTTTAACACCAACTTCCCTTTATTTTATAGGCTATTGGAATGATTTGAAGGAAGAATTAAAATACCAAATAGTTGGAATGTAGAAAAATCAACTAGAATGCAGAAAATTCAACCGCAAAGCTTGGGCGCCCAGTGGGGGCTTGGGCGCCAGAAATCGATGTCCAACGCCCGCGCGCCCAAAAAGGGGCGCCTGAGCATCGTGCGTCGTGGAATAGGTCCATTTCCTGCTCTGTTTCGACTCTTTTTGACCGGGCCCTATTTCTACTCTTTTCCGACTATATTTAAAGGACTCAGGCGCTCTAGGTTTGGTATCTCTGGCTGGAGCAACACAACAACACACTCTTCTACTCTCTAAAGGTGAATCTGGAGGCGAGAGCTTCCTCTTCTACTCTTAGGGTTTTACTATCTCATGCTTTTCCATTATTCATATAGTTTCTCCATGTCTATGGGGAACTAAACTCTATTTGTTGTTGGGAAATGATGTAACCTTGTGAACTCTCATGTATTTGAATTGAGTCTTAATTTATATGTTTTTTCATTAATTATTAGGGAATTCATTTGTTTCAATGCTTGCTCTATTTAACTCATTTAGTAGCATGATTTATGAGTTGCATGAGCGCCGGGAGGTTCCTTACAATTCAGGTTCTTGTTGAATTCTCCCAAGGTTAATATTTCTCAGGGATGAGGGTATGAGTACTTGGTCGTCTTAAACTCTTGATCTTCAGACTCAATTTTCTAGGAACACTAGGAATTGCATTATTTAATTTTATGTCTTTGCATTTGAAACCAAAAATCGCATTTTATTTAAGTCTTAATTAATTGAGTTATCACACAACTATTTAGTGCCAAGAGTCTTCAGGGATACGATACTTGGTCTTACCATTTTATATTACTTGTGTGATTCGGTACACTTGCCAATCCATCAACAAGTTTTTGGTTTCGTTTCTGGAGATCAAAAATATTGTCAAAACTAACTTGAATCAATTAAGGAAGAAGTAAAAATAAAAAATTTTATGTATGATTTTAAAGAAATAAGAATCTTAAGAGTGCAACCTTTTGCTATTGTGGAAGAAAATAATGTCGAAGCCCTATCGAATAAGACGTTCTATTAATGTTAAGTTAAGAGCTCACCATTAATGCTTCCATTATACTACAATTCCCTTCACGTCACTGCCCCGTTGCCTTCGACGTTCTATGAGAGGGAAAAACAAAATATATCCAAATGTACTTCATCAAAATGTACTTTTTGATCTAGTGAATGTCGCATTTGACGTTAAAACATCATTCAGTGAAAAAGTAATAAATATCTTCAGATTCATTTTCGATATTGTGTTTTAAGGGGGTATAGGATGTCGTTTATCACATAAAATGGATGTGAACAATGAATAAACTCCAGGTCTTTGCATTAAGGGTACTCAACATTCGACTTCAACTGTGTAAATTGATTCCAAATTTAAATTGTCCATAAGTTGTATCCTCCCTTAGAAAAAAGATAGCTCTGAAATCTAACGGAGAAGTGCAACTTATGGACAATTTAAAAAAGAATCATACAATTTTAAATGATGAAGTTGAATAACATTTTTATATAATTATTTTAGATCTCAAAATTATTTCAGCATTAAACATATTGTGAACCATATTTATTTTTCCTAAGCACTTCCCTTTCAGTAAGATATGTTAACCATTTCTGTACTACAAAAACATTTTGTTAACTTGAACATGAAAGGGCTTCTTCATATGAAATGACGATGAATGAACCACTTTCAAGTTCAAGCTATCAAATTACAATATGAAGAACAAAAATGCTTAGATATCCAAGGAAAAGAAAATGCAAAGCAGATAAAAAACATGAATCCTAATATGTTCAATACGAAAACAGGAGGCAGGGATTATGTGAAATGCAAGCTATATTTATAGATGAACTGATGACGTACATCGTGTAATTATGCTTAATAATTGCCACATTCCACCTTCTTGTATGAACGTCGAAGCCCCGCCGAATTCGACGTTCAAACATCATTCAGGAAAAAATCAATAAATTTCGTTTGCTTCATTTAAAAACAAAATGACGTCCCGCTCCCCAGAAATTGTCTACTTTTCAATCACCCGCGAAAAAGGGGAGATTTGGATGGCTTGAAGTTAAAAAGTTTGATGTGCCACTCTATATTCATATAATTCCACTCTCAATTTTTCTAAGTTAATATAATCGATTCTAAGTAATAAAGAATTGATTCAAAGCGTTTTAAATTAAGAAATACAAATGAGTTTTTAATTATTATTTATGGTCATATTAATGACAACGTGGCTAGATATAGATCACACGTTTGTTAAAATTACTAAAAAGCGAAGAAATAATGCATGAGAGGGGTCAAATTTGTTTTTCTAATAATGTTAATCATAGTATTTTTTGATATCATAATCATTTATATTAATAACTAATTATAATTATTAAAATATTTCAATGTGGCCAATAAAAGTTTTTCTAAGAGTTCTTTTGATCTTTGATCGTCGTTGACTTTTTAAATTCGGGTTTTTTTACAAACGCTTATGTGGTAGTCGTGATAGGTCCGTTTCAAATATACAAATCCATCTCTTTCATGTCTTGACCCGTCCTTCTCGACTTTTTTAAATTTTTTCTAGAGGTTCATAAGACACATATGGAAACACCACAATATAGGTATAAATGTTTAAGGCAACCTAAGAAACCCTAAAAGAAATATTTGCCACAAAGATGTTAATCTTTGATAAGAATCAGAGTTGTAAACCAAGAACCAAAAGAATCCTCTATCAACGTTGCAAATGCATATTTATGACTTCCAAAATGTCTACATATATATTTGGTGTCCCTATATATAGGTATAAATGTTTAAGGCACCTAAGAAACCCTAAAAGAAATATTTTCCACAAAGATGTTAATCTTTGATAAGAAAAATACAATTTATTTTATTTCCTATACTAATTATTATTCAGGAGATAATCCTCTATCCTACCTTTGGCTCAGGGTGACCCGTTTCGACCTTCAACTTATGTTAGTTTGTTTGGACCTTAAGTCTTAATTTCCGAACATTCATTTTGGGTTGACCAGTCTCCACCGTCAAACTTAACCTGCCTTAATCTTCAACCCAACCCATTTTGTCTTAATTTTTGGTCTAGATATGTCTGACTATTCTCCATACATGTTGTCTTTTCTCGATCTTTGACTTGGTGTGATGCATCTCTGTTGTTAACTTGTCTAAATATTTTTTTTCTAACTGAGCTATCTCAATTTTTGTCCACGATATTCTATCTTAACCTATAGTTTATTAGTCAATTTATTTTTTTCTCAAACTTAAAGTATTATAATTTAAAATTCAATCAAAGTCTTTTAGTATAATCATACCTTTCTTTAGCCTAAAATATTCATTTCAAATTACTTTTAATAATATAAAAATATTTATTATGATTTTAATTATTGTGATCTATAATTAGAACACAATTCTCATAAATATTATTATTATTTTCCATATGAAATAAAAATAATATTTTAAAGAAACAAAATTTTATTCTCTTTAAATTTCACCGACAAATCGTTCTTATATTTTATAATATGTAAATATTACAAGATAAATTTAAACAAAATTAATATAATATAAAAATAAAAATAAAATTGTAAATCTTATCTTAAAATATAAAGGTAATGGTGGGTTGTGGGAGGTTTATAAAGGAAAAAAGCACAGAAAAGGACGGGAGGCTGAAGAAGAAAACCTCGAATATCCGTAACGTTGCATTTCTAATGGGAGATTATCTTAAAATGTAAATCTTATATTAAAATATAATGGTACTGGTAGGTTATGAGAGGTTTTAAAAAGGAAAAAAGAGGCGCGAGGATGAAGAAGAAAACATCGTATATCTGCAGAATACGACGTATCCTGAGGGTTGTAAATGGGGTCATTCACTCAAGGATCAAAGGTGTTAACATTACTATTGATGATAGTGTTTGGTTAGATATTATTGGATTGAAAGCCGAAGGTTTAGATTCTCATATTCGTGATTCTGAGTCAAACAGATGGCTAACAAAGAGAGCTATATATATAAACTGCTTATGATA
Organism: Vigna nakashimae; assembly: GCA_034642375.1. NCBI lineage: Eukaryota > Viridiplantae > Streptophyta > Magnoliopsida > Fabales > Fabaceae > Vigna > Vigna nakashimae. Next base: position 45,499,631 of record CM067765.1, on the reverse strand, counting down.
TCCACGAAGGTGCACGGTGAATAAGCAGTACCTATATGATGGCTTAAACAAGGAGGAGAAACTGATTGATTATGTCCTGACTTGGCTACTGCTGCCTGGAAGATTTGTCGAGGATAGAATGTCAACAGAAGATGTATTTTTGTTGAATGTTATAAAGACTAAAATCCCAACCAACTGGGTTGCGGTACTAAAAGACCACATGATCGCTGCAGGAGATAAATATGCACACAAATTTCCATATGGAGTATTTACCAGCCAGGTGTTGATACTCCAAGGAGTATATGTATCTCAAGAAGTCAAACTTGTGTGCAACAAGTCACAAGAAATTGGTATACTAAGTTTGTTTTCTATTTGGCTGGAAAGGACTATGAATGGATTGTTCTTCAGAGATGAGCTAATTGTTCGAAGTACACCTACTCCTACTGTAGATCATACTGCCTTCATTCCACAAACTGATTTTGAGAAATATGTTGTTGATCAATTTAGGAAGAAGTCTGAAAGGGATGAGAGAGTTGAAGATACTCTTTTCAAATGGGAGAAGAAGGTAAACAAGAATGGGATTGGCTTTGCAACTGAAAATTCTGATGATGAGTCAACTGATGAAGATTGAATGGAATCTTCTTCGTAAGAAAAGTGACTACTTTTCTATGTGGATTTTTTTTTATATTTTGTAATCATGGCATTAAGTCACCTCTGGTTTTATGTACTACTTCAGTTTTATTTTGAAATGAAATGAAGATTTATTTTAGTAAACAATATGTGAATTGTGAATGTTGATTGCATTTTATGTGGAGTAACCCTCAATCTAGTTGAGAAGAGAAGATTATGCAGTTCTGATATTGATAAACAACTGATCACTGGTTTAAAAGTGCAAATTTCAGTACACTGCTAACTTGAATCGATTAAGGAAGAAGTAATAAGAAAACATTTCATGTTTGATTTTAAAGAAAAAAGGATCATAAGAGCGCCACATTTTGCTATTGGCGGAAGAAAAAAAAGTCAAAACCCCATCGAATACGACATTCTATTACGCACACAATTAATGCTCCTAAGTACTTCAATTCCCTACACGTCCCAGCCCGGCAGCCTATGATGTTAAAAGAAAAAACTACAAAGAAATAAAAAGGTAGAAACTTTTGGCTTCAAATACTACGTCTAAACCCTCTCAAATTCGACGTAACCTTTGCAATTTATAAGAAAAAAGTAATAAAAAAAGGTGCGCTGATTTAAGAGAAAATGTCGAATGGTTTGGGACTTGGACATTGTTTTTAAAAATAACGTCAAAATTTTGTTGTCTGCGACGTGAAAGTTTTTTATTGAATGTAAAAACAAAACACAGTCTCACTGTTTGTTCGCATTTCCATTTCTGCTTGAACTTTCTCCTTGATGGACGACTGCGATAAAGAAAGAAGGTTATTTTTAAGACTTGGACAACATCCATGATCATCTGTTCATCTATGGAATAATGAGAAGTTATACAGTTTGGACTTGGCATGGGGAAGTATTATATAAGCCAATAACTTTAAGAGGTTCGAATTACGTCGACGAATGAATGAGTGATCATTTAGACAAAATGGTACGTGACATTGGCAAAGAAAATTTTGGAAGAGCTCATTTATACGATAGTCTTAAGAACAATTCGGAGCAAGAGTTGTATCCAGGATGCATCAATTTTACAAGGTTATTGGCTACTTTGAAATTGTTTTGTTTGAAAGCAAGAAACAGATGGACTGATAAAAGTTTCACAGAATTGTTGGAGTTGCTGAAGGAGATGCTACTAGAAAATAACACGTTACCTATCCGTAAATATGACATGAAGAAAATTATATTTCCAATGGGTTTGGAATACCAAAAGATACATGCATGTCCCAATGATTGTGTATTGTATAGAGATCCGTTTCTTCAATGAAGGTGTGTCCGGCATGTGGTTCGTCACGACTTAACAAGAAACTTGATGGAAATAACGATGAACACAATGAAGGTCCATCGGCTAAGGTCATGTGGTATTTACCTATAGTACCTAGGTTGAAACAATTGTTTTCTGTTAAAGAAGATGCGAAGAATCTTATGTGACACGTTGATGGAAGAAAATGTGATAATCTTCTTCGACACCCATCTGATTCCCCACAATGGAAGAACATTGATGGGACATTTCCCGAATTTAATGCAGAGCCGAGAAACTTAAGACTTGCACTTGCTACCGATGGTATGAATCCTTATGGCAACTTAAGTAGCAAACATAGTTCATGACCAATTATTTTGATGATTTACAATCTATCTCTTATGTTGTGCATGAAAAGAAAATACATGATGTTGTCTATGATGATATTGGGTCCTAGACAACCTGGAAATGACATTCATGTTTATCTAAAACCATTAATTGACGATTTAAAAATGTTGTGGGAAGAGAGCGTCGAGGTCTTCGATTCATATTCAGAAGAAAACTTTCGTTTGCATTGTTTTGCACCATAAATGATATCCTAGCATATGGGAACTTGAGTGGTTACAGTGTTAAAGGTCATTTTGCATGTCCGATTGTGAAGAAAATACTAGCTATCTTCAACTGAAGCATGGGCTGAAAATTGTGTAAACAAGACACCGAAGATTCCTTCCTCGCAATCACCCTTACCGTAGATTGAAAAAAGCATTTAATGGAAGTCCTGAGGATGAAGTAATGTGTAGACCACGTAATAGAGAAGAAGTATATGACTAGGTGAGGAACATTGATGTTGTCTTCGGAAAACATATAAAGAAGACCGTTGAGAAAAACATTTGGAAAAAGCGATCAATATTCTTTAATCTTCCATATTGATGTAAACTTGATGTGCGACATTGCATACACGTGATGCATGTTGAAAAAAATGTATGTGATAGTGTTGTTGGGACTTTACTAAACGTTAAATGAAAGACAAAAGTTGGAGTGAAAGCAAGACAAGACTTGATTGACATGGGAATCCATTTTGAGTTACATCCGCAATCCATAGGAAGACGCACCTATCTTCCTCCAGCTTGCCACACTCTTTCAAAAACAGAAAACCAAATTTTTTTGTCAATGTTTACATAGAGTGAAGGTTCCACAAGGTTATTCATCGAATATTAGTAGCCTTGTTTATATGAAAGATTTGAAGTTGGTTGGTTTAAAGTCTCATGATTGTCATGTCTTAATGCAACAACTTTTACCAGTAGCTACTCGAGCCATATTACCTGCCTCTGTTAGAGGTATTCTCACACGTTTGAGTTTGTTTTTCAATGTCATTTGCAAGAAAGTTGTTGATCCTCGACAATTAGATGATTTGCAAAATGAGGCCATCAGACTATTGTGCCAATTCGAAATGTATTTATTTCCCACCCTCATTTTTTGATATCATGGTTCATTTGATTGTCCATCTAGTGAGAGAAATTCGAATATGTGGGCCGGTTTTCTTGAGGTGGATGTACCCGGTTGAAAGATACATGAAGATCTTAAAGGGATATGTTAAGAATCACTTGAGACCGGAAGCTTCGATTATAAAGTGCTACCTTGCAGAGGAAGCCATTGAATTATGCTCAAGTTATATGCCAAGTTATGACCCAATAGGACTTCCAAAGAAAAGACATGAAATAAGTTGAGAAAAGGACCAGTAGAGATGTTGTGGTAGTTCAGAACATTTGGCTTCGAGTGCCATGTTCCATTGTATATTAATTTCGATGATGCTTATGAGATCATTGGTGGAGAAAAAATGCTCAACATTTCATGCATACAACTATGGTGCATGTAAGTTTTTTATTTGTTATTTTCCAATTTGTATATTAGTAGTATTACTTTTTAATAAATATACTTAACTTTATTCTTACAGGTACATGGACACCATCGTAGTTGAATCAGGTCGAGCGTTAGTTTATGGCTTTCTTGAACCTCAGACCATTCAACCATCTAGAAACACATTAGATTTCAAAAAATCATATATTCAAACATGGATAACCGAGTCTAACAGAGAGATATATATCGTACCATCATTGATGCGTATGTGTTTCCCAATATTGTCAACTTTTATCAAATTTTAATCAATAAACTAACTCACTAGTTGTTGGTACATGATAGGGGCCATTGGCAACTCATGGTGATCATTCCAAAAAAAGCACAAGTTGTATGGTTTTGTTCTCTTCATAGGAAGATTAAAGCGGAATTGAAGTCCTTGATACAAATGTAAGTATTATATTCATTCTTTTCAATTCATTATGATATTAATATATTAACTTATGTTTCTAATGTTTTAAATGTTTCAAATTTGTTTAGATTTGTGACTAGGACCAGAGGCAACAACTTGAAATTATATATCCTAAGGTTGGAATTTATTGATCTTTAACCTTTAATTCTCGTAGTCAAATTTAAACCATTACATTTGACTAAGTTCTTTCACATGTTTAGTGTAATAAGCAGAATGATTCCTAAGCATGTGGCTACTACATCATGTCATGGATAAAGGCAATCATTCGAGCAAAAATCAGAGGAGAATGGACTGAGGTAGAAATTTACATTTAAAAATCTTATAAATATCTATAAACTTTTGACATTAAAATGAATATAATAGTAAAGTTTCCTTGATTATGCAGTGGTTCAACACTACCTCTCCATTATCCCTTTAGTAATAAAGACGATAAGAGAGGATTGGGCACGATATTTGAATAAACATTTTAAATAGCTATAGCTTTAGGTTTTTCCTTTCATGATAGTAGCATTTGCTTACTTGTGCAGCTTTTAAACTGTTAATAGATTATTGTGAATAGATGAATATTGTGATTAGATAAATGGAAAACTGGGTTCTTTTAAGTTTTGATGATAGCATTAGAGTCTTTTAGTTTTACTATTTAATTGAAATTGATGAATTGATGATAGCATGATTTAAATTAATTAATTATGTGAATATATATGAATTGGAAAATTGGTTTATGTATTTCAGGTTTGGTTAAATGAGCTAAACCGAATCAAATCTAAAAAAAAATACTAAAGGTAACATCGAAGTATACACCATTCGACGTTCAAACATCGACAGTAACGTCCAATATCGACAAGTTCGACGTTAATCTTACATCCATCCCCTTATACTTGACATCAAATATTCCTTTAAATATAAATATTTATTCAAATATTACTCAAAAATTGACGTCCTTTTTGAACTTCGACGTGAACATTACATTTGTTATCTTCCATAACGACATTAACTTTATGCCACTTCCCTCGTACATAAGACGACAAATCTTACTATAAATATAAATATTTATTCAAAAAATGGACGTCATTCTCTTTACTAATGGACGTAATGATAACGGTTGAAAAACCGTTATTTTTATGCTTAAAATTGATACTGAAAGCAACCTTTAAGACTTAGAAACTAGCTTGAACTCATATTTTTGCTTTAGTTTTGTGAATAAGAGAGTTGAAAGTGAATTTAATGGTTTTGTGCAAGATTTCCTTGATTTTGTAGGCTAATTGAATGATTTAAAAGAAGAATTGAAGTACCAAATGATTGGACTGCAGAAAAGTCAACCAGAAAAGTCAACCAGTCAACCAGAAAAGTCAACCAGAATGCTGAAAAATCAACCAGAACACAGAAAAAGTGTGACCGAGTGGCGCTGAGTGGTAAAATACCGCTAAGCGGCACTTTTCAGGTGCCAAAATCACCGCTGAGGGGCAAAAACAACAGCTGGGGCAAAATGGATCATGCGGTATTACCGCTCAACGGTAAAATACCACTGAGAGCCATTCTAAGTGGGCTTGGACCGGTTTTCTTTTGTTTTTATGGGCTTGGACTTGTCTTATGTTATTTTTATGCCCTATTTAAGGACTTGCACGTCCTAGGGTTTGTATCTTTGGCTGGGAGAAAGCAGAAACACACTTTTCACCCCTTGGGGGTAGATTGGGAGATGGTGACGGCTCTCCTCTTCTCTTTCTCGGGTTTTTCTATCTCTTTCATTATTGTTCATCTAGTTTTACCATGAATATGGTGAACTAAACCTTGTATTGTTGTTGGGGAATCAATGTAGTCTTGTGAAACTCTCATATATGGAATTTGTGTTAACATCTTTCTTTAAGATACATGCTTTCTTTCATCATTAGTTAGGGTTTTTCCTCTTTACTTAATGCTTGCTTTGTTTAACTCATTCATTGCCATGATTATTGATTTTGTCGATACGGGAACGTACGGGGATATCTAGATCTGGGGAATTTCTCCCAATATCATATTGGTTGCCTTTAAGCTCCTGCACTTTAGAACTAATTACTAGGAATGGTAGGAATTGTATGAACTCGTAATTAAGGATAGGCCTTCTTGCAAGGTGATTTAGAGAGTGGCATTAGCATTGATGAAAAGAATGATGAATTCCTAAAATATATGAGAGTGGATAAGATGAAATTGATAACCCCAACAACATACTCATCCATCTAATTCATTAAAGTGTTTGTATTCCTCTTTTCCATTGATCAAATTCATGCATACATATTTAAATTACTGTCTTTTGCATTTAAACCTACAATCAATTTGTTCTTAAGTCTTAAATAATCAACAAATCACATAACTAAACTAGGTCGTGAGTCCTTTGGGAGAATGATACTTGGTCTTACCGAGTTTTATTACTTGAAACGATTTGGTCACACTTGCTGATTGTTAAACAAGTTTGTGGCGCCGTTTTTCGGTGTTTATAAATTTGTCATCACGCAACCACACGTCTTTGCAAAAAATCGACGTTAGGTTTACGTCAATTCTCGATCCACTCGACGTCAAATTGTCCTATTAACGTCACCTAGTGATATTCGACGTAAAATTTACGTCACCTGTTATAACGTCGGTCGCGAATGTGTCGTTAAAAGCCAAAAATAACTGACGTAATACGTTGTTTTTGTACTAGTGCGACCTTTTAAAAGATAAAAAATAAGAAAAAAAGGAATGTTACATCGAATATTGTAAAAGTTGACGTCAAAGATCAAGTCCATTTCTTTAAATATAATTACGGATCGTTGATCTAGTCAAAATTTAGGCATAACTTGTCACTCTATTAACATTTTATTTTGTTTTCTCATAGCTCTTTCAAGGTCACAAAAGTTTGGGTGATGCATGAAGGAGCTATAAAAATCCAAAGAAATAAATTAATAGATTTGGATTTCATTTCAAGTAGTACAATTTGAATGACTTTTTCTTTTGGTTTTCCATTGATTCCTCTATTAAACGAAGACATTTATTTGTTAATGTTCAAGGAATGGTGGAAATCCAAAGGAAAATGTTAACGCTCATGAAATTTAAAAACATTCAATATTTCTCTACGTCGAACGAGACAAGAATTCGACGTCAATTGTGTAAGTAGACTCTTATTTTTAATTGTCTTGAAGATGTTTCCACCCTAAAAAAATCACATAGCTCTGAAATCTAACGATAGAAAATAACTCCAGGACAATTTAAAAAAAGAATTATTCATTGTCAAATGATGAAGTTGAACAACTTTTTTATAAATTTATTTTAGTTCTCAAAATTGTTTCAGCATTAAATATATTATGAACCATATTTCTTTTTCCTCAGCACTTCCCTTTCAGTAAGATAACCATTTATGTACTATAAAAAGAATTTTGTTGACTTGAATTTCAAAGGCCACCTTCATATTAACTGAGGCCTGAATGCGACACTTTGAAATTCAAGTGAGCAAATTGAAATTTAAAGAACAGACATGTTTTAAGATCTACAGAAAGGAAAATGCTAAGGAACTAAGAAAAATGAATCCTAATATGTTCAAGACGGAAACAAGAGACAAGGGGTTACGTGAAATGCAAACTACATTTATAGATGAATCGATAACGTCAACAGGCTAAGAGATAGACATACATTAAATCTTATATAATTTTTTTAGATCTTAAAATTGTTTCGGCATTAAACATATTTTGAACCATATTTCTTTCTCCTAAGAACTTCCCTTTCAATAAGATATCTTAACCATTTTTGTACATGAATTTGAATGGGCACCTTCATATGAAATGGTGATGAATACGCCACTTTCAAATACAAGTTAGCAAATTGCAATTTGAGGAACAAAAATGCTTTGAAATCTAAGGAAAAGAAAATACAAAGGGAATAAAAAACATGAATCCTAACATATTCAATAGGGAAACAGGAGGCCAGAGATTACGCAAAATTCAAGCTATATTTATAGATGAAATGATGACATGAGACTAGCTAAGAAATAGACGTACATTATAACATGAAATAGTAGTACATCGTATAATTATGCTTAGCAATTGCCATAGTCCATCATCTGTAGAAACATCGAAGCCTAGCCGCAGTCGACGTTCAAACATCATTCAGTGAAAAGTAATAAATCTCTTTTGATTCAGATAAGAACAAATTGATGTCCCGTCCCCCATAAATTGTCTACTTTTCAATCACCCGCGAAGAAGGTCAGATTTGGAGGGATCGAAGTTAAAAAGTTTGATGTGCCCCTCTATATTCATATAATTCCACTTTCAATTTTCTAAGTTAATATAATTGATTCTAAGTGTTGAGATTATTGATAGGGGAGCACTTGTTTAGCTGAACCCACAATCTAAGTGATATATGAGGTTTTGATGATGACAACACATAATTAAAAACACACATGTATTTGGTGTTACATGTTTTATGCTTACATGTTATATGTGTTTTTGAGAAAATGATTGTGTTGTTTATCTTGTTCATTGCATTTCACTATGTTATATACGTGATTTTATACATGAATGCATGACACACGTTTTTGGAAAAGAAAAACCACAAGCACTTTTGTTGAACTTATATTGTGTACCAAAACAACAGTTTTAAGTCAATTTCATTATATGGGGTGACTCGATTAAACTCGTGTCTTTGCACAAACTTTTTCAAGTGTGCTGTGAGAGTTTTTCAAAGAGAAAAGTTTTCAAAATTGTGTTACTCTGTTATTAAGTCGATTACATGCGTGTTACATTTGACTGAGTTTGTTATGTTTTGAATAACTGTTAATGCTTGATATAACTATCACAACGACTATATTTTTAAGGTTTAATACCTCTTTTGGTCCCTCGAAAGGGGCCAAATGTTCAATTGGGTCCTACGTTTTTTTAGAAGTTCAATGTGGTCCCAACTTTTGTAAAAAGTGTGCAATTAAGTCCTTTTTGGAAACAGCGTTAATTTTTTAACGGGCCAGCTAATAGGGTGGACTGAAGTTTGCTACGTGGCTGTGTGAGCGTAATACGTGGCTGTGAGAGGGTAAACGTGTGTATATTACTGAGGTTAACAAATCAGAGGTTAGGGTTTGAGTTGCAGAGAAATTAGTAATTTGGGATTTATCATTGTGGAGGAAGTGTGTTGAAATCTGAAGCGCGAATTGGAAACCGCAAATCTGAAGCGCAAATTGGAAACCGCAAATCAGGTTAGGGTTTATGTTTGATAATTTTATGAAATGTAGTCGTTCTGGATTGGACTGATATACATGAAATGGTTGCTGCTGTTTCTTACACCCCTGACGGCCAGGTATGTTCTTCCTCCTCTATATGCATTCTTGCCTCACAATGCTTCATGATTTATACAATTTTTTAATTCATAAATTTAATGATTTTTCCCTTTCTAACTGTTAGAGGGTGTTCTAGTGGGTACACAGAAAGGGAGCTGTCGAAGTTACACCATAGAAGGTAGTGTTAATGACTTCACTAGTCCATTCTTTTCTTTTGTGTGTATATCTCATCCTCAACTATTTTTCAATTTAACAATTTCTGTTATATTATCAATTCTCATTTATATATGTCTACCAGATTACAAACGCAAATTGGAAACCGCAAACACCAATTTCTCTGCAACTCAAACCCTAACCTCTGATTTGTTAACCTTAGTAATATACACACGTTTACCCTCTCACAGCCACGTATTACCCTCACACAGCCACGTAGCAAACTTCAGTCCACCCTGTCAGCTGGCCCGTTAAAAAGTTAACGTCATTTCCAACAAGGACTTAATTGCACACTTTTTACAAAAGTTGGGACCATATTGAACTTCTAAAAAAACGTAGGACCCAATTGAACATTTGGCCTCTTTTGAGGGACCAAAAGAGGTATCAAACCTATTTTTAAATATGTTGACCAAACATTAAATGAAATTCGACTTCATTAATTGTACATTCAATTAACTGCATTGATTGCTGCTAACTACAATAATAGAATTGCTATATTCGACTCCATTAGTAGCTTAGTCGATTAAAATGTGTCAGAGTTGTGTTTATCTATAAATTAACGCAAATTTGATTTTTGTAAGAACTTTTGTGAATCTAACAGTTTGTGATATCTTTTGCAGAAAGTGCATTCTTACAGAAAGAGAGAAAGAGCTCCAAGATTGGACTGAGGTTCCCTGTTGTGATTGTGGCGATCATCTACTTGTGGATTCTTGAAGAACAAGTTAACTACACGTACAAAGGTTGGTCATATATGCACATTGGGTGTAACTGAGAGATCAGAGGCTACAATCTTGTGAAGATTGGACTGAGGTTCCCTGTTGTGATTACAGGAAGAAGAGTGTGTTGTGTTCTTGACTTTGAGGGTGACTCAAAGGGTTTGGACTGCAGGAGAGGGGATTCTTGCTGCTAGTCTGTTTGTATACTGCCCATATTTTGATTAGAGGGTTAAAGAGGTGTTTTATGTTTTTTACGTGAGGTCGCTATAAAAGTCTTGTTGTAAAAACCTTGATCATTATAGTGCATTAGCTTCCTGTGGTTAGAAGGACACTGGATGTAGGCTTGGCTGAACCAGTATAAAAACTCAGTGTTTGATTTTTCTATCCCTACACTCTTTTATTCAGTCGACTTCTTACTGTACTCAATCAATTTAATTTGTGATGCATAAACAAGTCTTTTACCTTGCTTTTCAAGAAAGTTATAAAGGCATCCCTTTTGGTGAAAAAGATTTTGAAAGTTTTAAATTTTATACTCACAAATTTACCCTCCCCTCTTGGTGTGAGAAATTGAGGCATTCTTTTTTTTAACACTAAGTAATAAAGAATTGATTCAAAGCGTTATAAATTAAGAAATCCAAATGAGCTTTTAATGATTATTTATGGTGACATTAATGATAATGTGGCTGGATATTGATCACACGTTTGTTAAAATACTAAAAAGCAAATTCAATAACGCATGAAAGGGGTCAAATTTGTTTTTCTAATAATGTTAATCATAGTATTTTTTGATATCATAATCATTTATACTAATAACTAATTATAATTATTAAGTTTTTCAAAATAATTTATTTGAATGTGGCCAAATTTTTTGTTTAAGAGTTCGTTTGAATTTTTATCGTCGTCGACTTTTTAAATTTGAGTTTTTTATAACCACTTATGTGGTAGTCGTGATTGGTTCGTTTCAAATATACAAACCAATAAAATAGTGATACATAGTCTATTGTCAAAAAGTTGTTAACATATCATGGTCCTTAACAAAATTTTGGTTGTGGTCAAATTCTGCCAAATTTTTATCATGACCTGGCCTGTCTGTCTAGACTTTTTGCTTGGACTGGAGGTTCATAAGACAAATATGGAGACGCCACAATCTAGCAAATTGATAAGAAAAGGAAGATTCACCATAAAACGAGGAGAATCCTCTCTCAAAACTGCAAATGCATATATTATGACTTCCAAAGTGTCTACATATGTATTTGGTGCCCTTACATATATGTATATATGTTTAAGGCATCTAAGAAACCCTAAAAGAAAGCCCAATGACATTGGGTCCAAAATAACTTGAAAAATATAAACAAATTGTTTGCAATTAAAAGAAAAATACAATTTATTTTATTTCCTATATTAATTATTCTTTAGGAGATAATCCTTTATCCTACCTTTGGCTCGGGTCAGCCCATCCCGACCTTTGGCTCAGGCCGACCCATTTCGACCTTCAACTTATGTTAGTCTGTCTGGACCTTTAGTTTGAATCAACCCATCCCAACATTCATTTTGGATCAACCAGTCTCGACTGTTAGTCAAACTTAACCTGCCTTAATCTTCGATCCAACCCATTATATCTTAATTTTTGGACCAGATTGGTCTATCTTGACCTTTAATCTAAGACGAGTCTTGGACTTCGATATACACGTTGTCTCTTCTCGATCTTTGGCTTGGTTTGATGCATCTCAGTTGTTAACTTATCTCAATATTTTTTTCTAACTGACCTATCTCAATTTTTGTCCACAATAATATATCTTAACCTTCACTTTATTAGTCAACTTAATTTTTTCTCATATTTAAAGTATTACTTTTTAAAAATCAATCAAAGTTTTTAGTATAATCATACCTACCTTTATCCTAAAATTAACACACACCTAGAAAGAGACATTGAAGACTTGATTTATGTTTTATCAAACCTATCTTAATCATAAAACTTTTAAAGGAGAGGAAAGAAAAATAAGGTTTGGAAACATTGTTGAATGTAACAAAAAAAATATTTACGATGTAGACTATTTTTCATTTTTTATATGAAAAAAGTTAGTTTGAATGCTGAAAAAACATTCATTTCACATGACTTTTAATAATATAATAATATTTATTATTATTTTAATTATTATGATCTATAACTAAAACTCAATTCTCATAAATTATTATTATTATTATTTTTCATATGAAATTAAAATAATATTTTAAAGAAATAAAATTTTATTCTCTTTAAATTTCACCCATAAATCATTTTTATATTTTATAATATGTAAATATTACAAGATAAATTTACACAAACTTATAATATAAAAATACCAAAAAAATTGTAAATCTTATCTTAAAATATAAAGGTAATGGGAGGTAATGGGAGGTTATGGGAGATTTATAAAGGAAAAAAGGACACAAAAGGGCGGGATGCTGAAGAAGAAAACGTCGAATATCTGTAGAATTTGACGTTGCATTTGTAATGGGAGGTTATCTTAAAATGTAAATCTTATCTTAAAATATAATGGTAATGGGAGGTTATGGGAGGTTTTATAAAGGAAAAAAAGGAAGCAGAAGGGCGGGAGGATGAAGAAGAAAACATCGAATATTTGTAGAATTTGACGTATCCTTTGTCTTTTTTCAAACTCTTTGTCTTCTGGCTGACAATTAGTACGTTGATCCCAGTATAATTCGACGTCTCCTTTGTATTTTTAAAGCTGAGAAGTTGAGAAGTTAAAAACTCTAGATTGTGAAAGGCGTTCCAAGAATTATATTCAGACATGGCTTCTTCATCATCATCATCAACAAGAAAAAAGAAGGTTGTCCGGGTTACAAGAAACACAAACCCATCTGGACAGGTAAGTGATGAAGAGATCCGAGGAAAGTTTTTATAATGGAAACATTTAAAATTTGTAGTTTCTCACAAGTATTTGGACCTACAATTGTTCAAGAAAGAAAGGTTCCTTTTTCAAGAATGGATTGCATATCAAGGGCTTACTGACTTTGTCCAGATGAAAGGAGATTGCTATCCAAATTTGGTAGAGGTTTTCTACACAAACCTGAGGGTTCTAAATGGGGTCATTCACTCAAGGGTAAGAGGTGTTAACATTACTATTGACGATAATGTTTGGTCAAATATTGCTGGACTAAAAGCTGAAGGATTGGATTCTCATATTTGTGATTCTGACTCAAACAAATTGCTAACAAAAAGAGCTATATATATAAACTGCTTAAGATATCCAAGAAAGTACAAGGTCGATAAGCAGAACCTACATGATGGCTTAAACAAGGAGGAGAAAGTTATTCCTTATGTCCTAACTTGGCTACTGCTGCCTGGAAAATTTGTCGAGGACAGAATGTCAACAGAAGATGCATTTTTGTTGAATGCTATCAAGACTAGAATCCCAACCAACTAGGTTGCGGTAGTAAAAGACCACATGATCGGTGCAAGAGATAATTATGCACACAAATTGCCATATGAAGTATTTATCAGCAAGGTTCTGGTGCTCCAAGGAGTAGATGTATCTGAAGAAGACAGACTTTCATTCTACAAGTCACAAGAAATTGGTATACCAAGTCTATTTTCTATTGGGCTGGAAAGAATTGTGAATGGATGGTTCTTCACTAATGAGCAAAATTGTTGGAAGTCCACCTACTGCCTTCATTCCATAAACTGATTTTGAGAAATATGTTTTTGATCAATTTAGGAAGACGTTTGAAAGAGATGAGTTAGTTGAAAAGACTCTTTTCAAACTAGAGAAGAAGGGAGACGTGCTAAACAAGAATGACATTGGCTCTCAAACTGAAGATTCTGATGATGAAGATTCAATGGAATCTTCTTGATAATAATAGGGACTACTTTTCTAAGTTCTTTTTTCGTAATCATGGCTATTAATCCACCTCGGGTTTTATGTATTGCTTTCCATTTTATTTTGAAATGAAATGAAGATTTAATTTAGTAAACAATATATGAATTGTGAATGTTGATTGCATTGTATGTGGACTAACACTCAATCTAGTTGAGAAGATAAGATTATGCAGTTATGATATTGATAAAAAACTGATCACTGATTAAAAGTCCAAGTTTCAGTACACTGCTAACTTGAATAGATTAAGGAAGAAGTAAAAAGAATATATTTCATGTCTGATTTTAAAGAATAAAGAATCATAAGAGCGCCACCTTTTGCTATTGGCGGAAGAAAAAAACATTCCAGCCTAATCGAATTCAATGTTCTATTAATGCTCTAGTAAGAGCACACCATTAATACTCCCAACTACTTTATTTCCCTTCACGTCCCAGCACGCAACCTTCGACATTCTATGGGAGGAGAGAAAAAGAAAAAAGATTCAAAAGTACGATACTTTTTTATACTCTCGGAAGAAGAAACTTTTGGCTTCCAATAGTACATCTAAGCCCCTTCAAATTCGACGTGAAGTTTGCAATGTAAAAGAAAAAGAATAAAAGAAAGGTGTGCCATAAAGCGTCGAATGGTTTGTGGCTCAACGTTTTATTTAAATATAACGTCCAATTTAAATTGTATTTAATGTGGAATCTTTTTTATTGAATGCTTCCAGAAAATAAAACATTACCTATATGTAATTACGACGTACAGAAAATTCTATGTCCAATGGGTTTAGAATACTAAAAGAAACATGCATGTCCCAATGACTGTGTATTGTATAGAGATCAGTATGCTTTAATGAAAGTGTGTCCAACGTGTGGTTCGTCACGATTTAAGAAGAAACTTCATGGGAATAACGATGAACACAATGAAGGTCCACCTGCTAAGGTCATGTGATATTTACCTATAGTACTTAGGTTGAAACAATTGTTTTCTGTTCAAAGAATATGCAAAGAATGTTATGTGACACGTTGAAGGAAGAAAATGTGATAATCTTCTTCGACACTCAGCTAATTCTCTACAATGTTCTAGTCGAAAAATAACATTTTATGATCGACCTATTATGACGGATAAAAATCATCCATCATAATAGATTGATTGATGATAATATTGTAATAAACATAAAACATATTATGACAAAATTATAAATACCAATTATAATATATAACACAGTAACAAATTTGTAAATAAATACAAAACATCGAGTTATGAACATCAATGATAATAAGAAACACACTAACAAATTTATAAATAAATTCAAAAACATATTATGACGGAGCTACAGACTCTGATAGTTTTGATAGTATATTAAGACTGATTTTTAAAAACATGTCATAATACCTTCCTAAATCTAATTTTCCCATCTACCTCTGCAGTTTGAGTCCCACTGACCCATCTCCCTTTGCACCCTCTCTTCTTCATTCTTTTGAACGTTCATCACTATCATTCAACCATGCGGTTCTTCACATCCCCAGTCCCTAAATCTTCTCTTCCGTCGTTCATCATTTATGGTGACCAATCCATCACTTCTCAAGTTCTTCTTCAGGTTTTTCTGTCGCCTCTACATTAAATGTGGAAACCTAAACATTTTGATATTCTCTCTCTTTACTGATTCGAATTTTGTACTGCAGCAGACACTGTTTGCGCCCAAGCTCACTTTTCCTTCCTTTCCTTCTTCCTCTTCTCCGTTGGGTTAATTTCTAGGGCTCCTTCAACTCCAATTTCATGGCGTTGCACTCCTCTTATTGCGCTGTCTAGTTTCGTCGTGAGAGCTAATTCCAACCTCGAAGACAGTGGTGAAACCACCGAAGATGTTCCTTCCGATAATGTTGATGACGTTTCGAAAGGCGAAACAGAACAGCTTTCGGATTCTGAAAATTGCCCCAAAAAGCCAGAGTCAAGCTTGGAGACGTTATGGGGGTAAGTAGAGGCGCCATAAATTAGCTTGAGTGTTTTAATTTCCAATTAGTTTTTCACACTCTGCACCCTTTCTATGCGTGTCTTGATGATTCTGGATCCATTTGGTATTTTCAAAAGTTTCAATCCCTGTGATGCTAGATTTTTCTTTTATAGGTCTATTTGGGAGAGCAGTACGTAAACAATGCTACCTTGTCTGACTTTACATTTCTAGTTGAAGGTAGATGGTTTTTCATTCACATTGTTTTCTTAAACCTTTTTGCTTGGAGAAAAAATTCACCTAGAACGCAGTGTTGTTGTAGCTGCAATTTACATTTGTAGATAACTTGGTATTTTTGTTCTTTGCTGCAGGCAAACGATTTTGTGCTCACGGAGTTTTTCTGCTTGCATCTTCAGACGCATTTCATGCTACGTTTGATGGAGGTTATAGGGTTAGTATATATTGATATTAAGTGTATCATATGTCTCCTTTCACACACCTTTTCCTCTCACTGTTATTGACTCGACGATTTCATAATAAACATCGTGTATAATATGTTATTTTGGTTTTTAAATATAGCTGTTGGATATTCATTTCTTAAATATATATATATATATATATATATATATATATATATATATATATATATGTCTTATTTTTTCTTATTATACACAATTGTTGATATGGTAATTAACATGCAGAAAAGATAGAGGATAGAAGTAGTGGAAATGTTGCAGTTGATTCGTATCATCGCCACAAGGTATATGTATTGCCGATTCAAAGTTTTTGTTTCTTTTGATATAATTGATCAACTCTCATCACTAATAAAAAATAATGCTGAAAGGTTATTAGATATTTGCGTCGTAAAATATGAAACATAGTAAAGTTGCTTTTCTAATCTACATCATTACTACACTTCTATTAATGATTACCACTGGTAACTTGTTTATCAAACCACGATTAATGTGCCCTACATTAAGTGAAAAAAGATTAACTGTTTTATTACTTCTTTTTTTAATACATATAAGAGATTTTCTGATCCAAACCTCATTATCATCAAGTGACTTTGGAATGATGTGATTTTCATGATCCAAACCTCATATAAGGATCTTTGTGCCATAGAGGTTAGTGATTTTACCTCTACTACTTCCCATTGCTTACAATTATGAACTATTTTTCTTTTCTCAATGTTCATTGATTAAAGCAATACTTTGACTACTTTATTTAAGGAATTAGAGAGGTTGTTGGATGTCTTAAAGCATTCCCATGAACTATTGTCTAGAGATCTTTCTATTGACTCTTTCAGTCTCATGTTAAATGAGATGCAAGAGAACATCTCCCTTGTACCATTTTCTAGTCGACTGGCCTCACAGGTTCGTCTTTTGAGCTCTAAAGATGTACTTTAACTTGAAGTCTCCCTTTCTTCTCTGCACAACTTTGTTAATTAATTTCCTGTTATCTTTTAATATTGAACCTTCGTATAACCACTATTTTAGTGGTAATTAATAATGTCATGACTTGCTCTGTTTTCAATTTAATTTGATCAATTTCTTTATCCATGCTAGATTTAGTCAGAGTTGCAAATCGATTTTTTGCCAAATTTCATTCACTGCAATATTACTCAACGTTTTATCAGATCATCAAGAAATGTTCCTGTTCAAAAGACATTTGTACCCTCTGCTAAGCCTAGCTTCTGTTGTGGTACTTAAGTTTGATAATGAACTAAACAATAGAAACTTGTGTAAACTAATTGAAATATTTCTTGCTTCTTACTCCTTGTCACTCTGATGAAGTTTTTTTTTAGTTTTCTACAAAATTCCTTCATGTATATACATTTAGTATCCATATTTAGGACACTTGTTTCCTATTTCAATAGTAGGTTATGTTTTGATCTCAATTCAACTAACATTTTATTGTTAAAGTCAGCTACCGCATCTTAGGTATTTTTCACTATGGAGTTTGGTGGCTCCATCATAGTTTTGTCTTTAAAAGGTGTGTCTTAATGAGTTAAGAAAAGGTGTATATAAATAGCCCTTGGCATTGACTGCTAAAAAACTAACTAAATACTTATCTAATTGATCATTACAAAATTGTTCTAACTTAATTATTTTATTTGTAGATCTTTAATGATTCATCTCCAATGGAAGCTCTAGACATTGAAGACATCAGAACTAAGTGGGTTTCTTTTATGTTAGTAAATTGTAGAAACTTGACTACAATGTAGTGTAGGTTAATGTTATATTTGGATTTAATATATGGTTTGATGTACAAATTATGTATTAAATATTATTACACAATTTAATGTTTGAAATGAATTTCATTATATTAGTTAAATTGAATATGTTCATTTCATGTTATATTGATTATAAATTGATAAATGAGATCCCCACCAACTGGGTGGAGGTTTTAAAAGATCACATGACTGAAGCTGCCCTAAGTGAATCACATTATCTGCCATATGTAATTCTGGTCAGCAGGATATTAATTCTTCAAGGTGTGAATGTTGATGGAGAGCATAAATGCTCATGTAATTGCATAAATGTGGTTAATTGAAACAATGTTGCGTCTTTTGGGTTAGTAAAGACAATGAGAAGGTGGTGCTTCAAAGGGGAAGAAGATTTGGTCCATAGTTCTGGTAGCTCACCTACTGTAAATGAAGACAAAACCAACTTTCTTCCTGAAACTAATTTTGAGAGGTTTGTGGTTAACCAGTTCAGAAATCTAAATGAAAGGGTGACAAACATTGAGAGAAAACTTTACAATGTTCAACATCGGAAAGAAGATGTATTGTCTAATAAAAACTCTAAGAACTCTTCTGATTCGGAATAAGGCTCTGGGATTACACATCTTGAGTCTTGTGTTTATGTTTTGAGTCTTTTAGTTCTTTAGTGTTCTGATTGTAATATTTTAGTTTGTGTTCTTTTGTAATAGATGACTCTATGTCATATTTGTTTTGTTTTTATCTGATTGTATTTTTGGTGTAATATCAATGAAATCAAAATTTATGGTTAAATAAATTTGTGATTGAATAAATCTGATAACCTGAAATTGATTACTCTATGCTTGTATGCGAATGAATCATTGATTACTGTTACTTTCATACATTTGCATACTCACACATTGATTCCTGTATAACATTGGTTCTAAAATGCTTGATCTGGAAAGATTTTGAAAGGTTTTGCAGGAATATCACTTGTTGATTGGATGAAACTGGATAATCTGAAATATGCTACAGCAAGAAATCGACTTTGGCTGAGATCAAACCGATTAAACATCAACAGGGGTTTAAAGATTCCAAAACTGGAATATCTGATATCTTTAGATCTTGTTTTATTTAATGATTGATTGTTTATTCTTATATCTCTATGCTTATCTGCTACATAAAATATCTGAGATGATAAGAGATTAAAATGTGTTGTTTGATTGAATAAGTATCACTATGTTATTACTCTATATATCTGATCTGATACAATGTTATTACATGCTGATAAAATGCTCTGACATACTTTGATTACTGCATTGTGCATCTATATTTTGATATTGAAATATGCATAATGACAAGGGAAGCATTGCATATCATTGATATATTTCACATGTCTTCATGTAAGGGGGGAAAATTATCTCAATTTCATGTGAATATCTATGACAAGGGGAGCATCATTACTTGTTTTATGATTATCTGATGCATCTCTATATACTTGATTATCTATATATCAATACCATTGTGCTTACCTTTTTTGTTAATGCCCAAAGGGGGAGAATTATTGTCTGGTAATTGATTGATAACCTTTATTGAGTTGTGTAACATGATTGATTATTAATCATGGTTGTGCCTCATCAAAAAAAGGGGAAATTGTTGAGATTGTTGATAGGGGGAACACTTGTTTAGCTAAACCCACAATCTCAGTAATATTTGAGTTTTTTATGATGACAACACATAATTAATAACACATGTGTATTTTGTGTTACATGTTCTATGCTTACATGTTATATGAGTATATGAGAACATGATTGTGATGATTGTTGTGTTATTCATTGCATTTTACTGTGTTATATATGTGATTTTAAACATGAATGCATGACACATGTTTTTGGATGAAAAACCACAAGCACTAATGTTGAACTTTAAAATGTGTGGCAAAACAATAGTTTGAAGTTGATTACATTATGGGGTGAATCGATTAAAACTCATGTATTTGCACAAACTTTTTCAAGGGTGCTATGAGAGTTTTTCAAAGAGAAAAGTTTTCAAAACGTTGCATAACACTATTGCATAATCGATTGCATGTGATACGTATTCGATTAAGTTTGTTACTATTTTGAAATCTGTTAATGCTTGATATAACTGTGACAACGACTATATTTTTAAATATGATAACCAAGCGATAAATGTTATTCGACTGCATTAATTGTGAATTGAATTAAGTGCTTTGACTGCTACTATCTGTTATAACTGAATTGATGCATTTGACTGCATTAGTAGCAAAGTCGATTATGTTGCGTCTGATACGAGTTCATCTATATATTGACACGAATTTGATTTCTGAAAAAGACTTTGTGATTCTAACACTTTTATATTCTTTTACAGAAAATTGCAAAGCTTACAGAAAGAGAAAGAGCTCCAAAAAACTAGTTTGACCGTGGTGATCAACTAGGTGTGATTGCTGAGTTTTCAAAGACTGATCTATCTGAACATTTTGGTGTCTACTGCAAGATCAGGTTCTACAATCGGCTGAAGATTGGTTTGAGTTCCCTATTGTGATTACAGGAAGAAGGACGTGCTGCATTCTTGACTTTGAGGTTGCGTTCTTGCTGCTGGTATGTTTGTATATTGCCTATATTTTGATTAGAGGGTTAGACAAATGTTTTATATTTTTGACGTAAGGTCTCTATAAAAACCTTGTTGTAGAAGCCTTGATCATTATAGTGCATTGGCTTCCTTTGGTTGGAAGGACACTGGATATAGGCTTGGCTGAACTAGTATAAAAACTCAGCGTTTGATCTTTCTTATCCCTACTCTGTTACATTCAATCGATTATACTTTTTACGCATTCGATTAAATTTTCGCTGCATTGAAAATATTTTTACTTGCGTTTCAAGAAAAGTATAAAGGCATCTCTTTTGGTGAAAAAGATTTTGAAAGTTTTAAATTTTATACTTCACCAATTCACCCCTCCTCTTAGTGTGAGAAATTGAGCCATTCTTTTTTAACATTTTAGTTTTACTATTTAATTGGAATTGATGAATTCATGATAGCATGGTTTAAATTAATTAATTCTATGAATATATAAATTGGAGAATTGGTTTATGTATTTCAAGTTTGGTAAAATGAGCTATAACGAACCAAATTAAAAAAAAAACAAAACGTGACGTCGAACTATACACTATTCGACGTTCATATTGAATCTTAACGTCACACTATGCATTTATACAGTGGATGTATGATCAAAATGTAACGTCAAGCATAAACCACTTCGACATTAAACATACGTCAAACATCATCATTTAAATATAAATATTTATTCAAATATTAGACATCCATTCTCTACTCGACGTGTATATCAACAAAACATGATGTCGTTCGGCTAACTTTGACGTCCAAGTTACGTTAGCTTTACGTCATTCCATTCCAATTGACGCCAAATTTTGCTGCAAATATAAATATTTATTCAAATATTAAACGTCAGACAC
Organism: Vigna nakashimae; assembly: GCA_034642375.1. Taxonomy (NCBI): domain Eukaryota; kingdom Viridiplantae; phylum Streptophyta; class Magnoliopsida; order Fabales; family Fabaceae; genus Vigna; species Vigna nakashimae. Next base: position 45,477,717 of record CM067765.1, on the reverse strand, counting down.
TTTAATATTCGACGTGTTTATAAACAACAAGTAACATCGACCTACATAAATGGACGTCAACTTTACGTCATACATCTTTGTCCATGATGTCAACTTTATGTCCTTCCCTTTACATTTAATGCCAAATCTTCCGTTAAATATAACTAGTTATTCATATATTAGACGTCAAACTCTATAGAGTGATGTGGATATAAAGGCGTAATGTCGAGCTATAGGTGTTCGACGTCAAAATTACGTTTCATGGTATGGCGTCGAACACGAATACGTCGTTAAAAGCCAAAAATATTCGACGTTGTACGCTATTTTTTCCAATGACACCATGTTGAAGGCAAAGATGTATCCTCAATATCTTCTCCCCTATGCTCTTTTGGTATCAAGGAGTTTTTGTGAATATAAAGGAGTTGATATATCTAGAGAACCCTCTTAGAGTATGCATAATGGAAGTGAAATTGGGGTTACTTCTTTATGCCAAATGGGATTTTTCTCATAAGGTAATATTTATACGCATCGTGATGATATTGGAAATCAAGAAGATGAAGATGAAGACCAACTAATGGCATACCCATGAAGAGTTGGAGGCATCTATGGAAGATGAGCTTAGACTTTTTCTCTTTGGCTATCTTAAGCCATCATGAAAATTTAGTAGAGTAAGAATAATTTTGGGCCTTGTATTTTGGGTCAAGTAGTCTAGAATTTATTTGGCCAAGTACTCTAGATTTTATTTAGGTTTTGTATTATGGGCCTAGTAATGTAGGATTTCAATTGAGCCTTGTATTTTAAGCCAAGTAGAATAGGATTTTGACCAAACAAGTCAACAAAGGGCTAAGGCCCAAAGTTGACTATGATTGGACATCCAAAATGGGGGTGTTGATCAAGTGGTCAACATTTTGGCTAAGTTTATAGAACAAGGGAGCTCATTTCGTCCAAGGCCTGTGGAGGCGTCCATTGGAGAGTTTTCCCCCTAGTTATTGGCCATGTGTCACTCTAGGAATGTAAAGTTTTTCCATAGGTAGTACCCACATGTCACTATCTCATTTGATAAGATTTTTGCCACTCATTTCCCTTCTATTGGAGAGGATTTCTCCTTGCTCTCCAAGCCAATCAAGGTGGCTCTTTTAGGTTTAAGTTTTTGCCCATTTTAAGATGCCTTAGCCTATAAATAGAGGTGCTCTCCATCATATAATGACCTTTGAAAATAGAGTAAATTTATGCTGCCATTTTGTGCACACAACCTCTTATAAGGTCCCCCTAGGCTAGAGCAATTCAAGTGGCCTTCTCTAACAACTTAAGAGGCTTAATCTCTCTTAGAGAACCCCTAAACACTCCATCCTTCACCATTCAGTACACCAAAATCGTGAGCTACAAGCATCATCCACCACACCTTCTATAAATCATGCCACAATCGTGAGCTCCATGTTGACATGGTCTGGTTGCTACTAGATTTAGCTTGTTCTAGCTAGAGTATTTGCCATCACCAACCCATGGTAGATTCCCCTAACATTGCTAGACCATCTGAGCTTGCTTCTATAAGCTCCTCATTTAGTCTTGAAAGTTTATTTATGCAACTCACTGAAATGTCCACTCTTCAAGCCTCTAAGCATGAAGAAGTATGCACTCTTGTTAGAAATCTAGATATTAGGGTCCAAGTCTTAGAAGATTACATTAATCCTATGGATGGTAAGGGTAGGGATGAGTTTTAAATTTCTTTTACTATATCTGTTTTGTATTATGCTTCCTTTTTACCTTTAATAAAAATTATTTTGTTACTTTATTTTGTTTATGACTTATATTACGGGAGAGGATTTTTTTTAACACAAATCTTTTTTATAATGATAAAAAAAGTGGGAGAAAAATTGTTTAAAGCTTTAATTTAATTTTTCTAAGTCCACTAACACTATTTCTTCCTTAAGTTGTGTATAATACAAGTTATTAAAAGGTTTTAATATCAAGGAGTTTTTTATCATCATAAAAAAGGAGGACATTAATAGGAAAATGATGAAAGCATAGAAGTTTTGATATGCCTAAATCAAATCTCAATAACTCACATTGCAAAATCATTATAAATACTTGTATTGCTTGTGAAAAACTTTTGTAATAAGTAGAATTTTGTATAGGACTTAGAGTAGTTTTTGTTTCCATATATTTTATGTTTTAAAATATGTTTGGATGCAATAATCAATTATGACAAAGTAGATTTTCAATTGCTAAAATCTTAAATTGGGCTATGGAATAATCAATTACCAACAACTAATAATCGATTATGACTTACAATAATCGATTATCACAACTAGTTGTTGGAGTTTTTGTGCACATTTTTTGTCGTTGTACATTCATTTAATGCATAATCGATTACCTAAGTGGGATAATCAATTATCACAACGAGAAAAGTCTGATAATAGATTTTTAGAGGTGTCTTTGAGTGAAGTCTTTATATAGAAGTTTTAGACTCTCATTCAAACTCACTAGTGTAAAATAGGCTTTTATAACTACGGTTTATACCTGTTAAAATTTATTAGGTATAGAAAATGATGTTGTAAGAATATCATAAATAAAATAAATTTTTTTCCACTGATTATATTAAAAACAGATATAAAAAATAATATAATAACAAAACTGTAATAAATGATAAATAGGTTACACTCCAAATAGGTATAAAAGTTATTTTTTATACTAACTACCCTTAAAACCCGTATGGAATATTCTGGCGCGTTTTCACGCTTCACTTCTGCGCGCATCATCACTTTCACGCTGCACTTTAATTCTTCCTGGACAAGCTCCTCTATTTTCAGAGTTCAAAACCGTCAACGTCTGCAACGCCGCTACCCTTTCTAGTTCGCCAAATCATTGCTTCACTTTCGCGCGCGTCTTCACTTCCACTGCACTTCTTCTCCTTTGCTTCTAATTCGCTATTATCGTCGAATGCCACCACTGTGCCTTCCAAAACGCAGCAACAACAAGCACAAGAGCATTCCTCTTTATGCGAAGAAGCTTCTAGAAAGTTCCCTTCTCTCATCGCTGAATCCGCGATCGTCACTAAAATCATCCATGTCGACGACACCGTTCCCCTATTCAAGGGCTACAGAATTTGGCTCTCCGAACCTTCGATGCTCTCCTCCTCTCTCTCCCCGGGTTCGATTGTGTCGGTAATCACCATTATGTTCGAATTGATACAGTTCATTTCCCTCAACACTAATAATTCCCTAGGGTTTTGCTCTTCTTTTAATTACAAGTTTTTGAGAAAATGATGTGGTTTGAAGTCGTATTTTATGATTTATTATTGTTTTTGTAGAATTGCGATGCTCAGTCCTTGCTTCCTATAACAGTGAAGCAAATATACGATGCGCTTCAAACAAACGATGATAAAGCCAATTTGATTGTTGACGGTGTGGACGTTAATAATGTACGTTCTCCTTGAATCTCTGTTGGTTAATTTGGTTAAAGTTTGGAGGTTCTGACAATTGGAGTCCAGGTTACTCTTATAGGAAGGGTATGCAACAAAGCCGAATGAGTTACTGATGTTACGTTTGTGCTTGATGATGGTACTGGGAAGATTGAGTGTAATAAATGGTAATTGTCATTAAATTTGTTATGTTTAGATCATAATTATTGTTTTAATCTTTTTTTTCTTTTGCGCCATTTCTTTTGGCAATGACTAGTTTTTGTTCATGTGTAGGTTTCATGAAGCTGCTGAGAGAAATGAAGCAGAGGCTATCTTGTATGCTACTGCAATATTGTATTTGCTATGTAGATTTTCATTTTGTATTTAGGTTCTGTTAGAATAAAATTCTAAAAAAATACTTATAGGAAAATAAAATGAAAAAGATGAATTTCATTGAATTTCTTTTATGATTTTAATTTAATTTTTGTGTAAGCTAATTTAAGAAAGGTTCTTTAATTTTTAACTTTTTCAAAAACTAATTTTAGTTTATTAAAGAAGTTTAATTCATTTTACTTTCTTATTTTATACTCTTATCTGTGTTTACTGAGAATTTGTTCAAATAGGGTCTTAATAACCTGATCGATTTTTAACTTTTATGTTTAAGTATAATAATGGTTTTAATCACTCCGTTTTTCCAATAGAATCTTCTTCTCAATACTATAAGTGTTTACTTGTTTAATTAAGAAAGGAAATGACATGTTTTGAATTACATGTTACTGCTGAAATAAAAAAAAAGGCACAGAAATATGTCCATCTTATTTATTCTTCTGCTGAAATATGTGCATCTCCACAATTCCAGAATTCGGGTATTTGATACGATATTGTAATTTTTTTTTTTTGGAGTTTGACATATGTGGATATATCGCTATGAATACCATACGTACATGTGTATTCTAAAGTTGCATGTGGTAACATCTTCAGAGTAGTGTCCTTAATCAGCAACAAGGTTTGAATTCTACGCCAATTACTCCCACAATGGGTTATCAAGCTCAAGTTTTTCCACCAACAAATCATGTAAGAGAGTGAACCATACTTTTCTGTTTTTGTTGCATTTTTATTCTATATCAGTCCTTTGCTACTTTTCATATGTAGTTCTCCGATCAACATGTCAATGGCCAGAAGAGTGCTGAAAATATGATCTTAGATTTTCTGCATCTTCCCGCCAACAGGTACGTTATAAGTGATTTATTTATTTTTTACCTATTTGGTTGTAATTAAACATGTAATCAACTATTTCGTTTTTCTGAATGTTGGATTTATCCTGATTTATGTGTATGCGTATCCAAAATACCTTTCTATTCGGAGCAAGGTTGTAAACAAATTTTTTAGGCTAAATTAGTTTTTATTCTTTTGTTCATATAAATTTCTGCACTGAAGAGAGGCAATAGATAATTTTCTGAGTTACATGCAGCTGTCTTAATTGCCTACTTCGTGACAATTGCAGTTTTTTTGTTATTTTTCATTTGACTAGTTGGCTATAATCTATTTACCATATTGAAGTTGTTGTACGTGACAATGCACAACGTTTGTATGCTTCCAAGCTGAAATCAGTTGGCAGAGGTAATTGTGTAGTCAGTGATACCTCTTGATCTTTGTTTTCTATTACTGTATCAAAGTTGATCAACTAACTCTCTAAAGTCACAATTATATGCTTTAAAATTTTGCTTATTAATGCAAGTTTGTCTTGCACATTTTTAACAGTCATATGTATATAGTAATGGAGAACTGACTGTAAATGGTATCCCCTTTTTTATTATAGTGCACCTATTTCTTATTAAGTTTTGCCTTTAAACTTTGTATTTATCTGATATATTATATCTTATTCTGTAATTCTCTAGAATTACTACTATCCAAATTAATGAATTCTTTTTATAGCAATTTTTAGAAGTTTTAAATTAGGTTTGCTTAAGAAGTGCTAACCAATAATTTCTTGCCAGATATTGATGCAGAACAACTTGTTGCACTGAGAGAAGCACAACGTTTATGTCGCCTCTCTGATGAGGTTCATTTTCATTATTTCTTCTTTCATAAGTCATAGATAGTTTTCAACTTGTATGGGGTCCCTTTATCTCGCTATCAAATAGTTCCTTGGTGTGGTGTAATCTTTTTATTAATTAAAGGTAAATTTCCATTGAAGCTTGCTGAGAACCTGTTTGGAGAGCACGCAAGGAAATTGGTTGAGGAAAATATTTCGTTGGCACTTGGCATACTTGAATCTCGCACCAGAGCAGTGTAAGATTCATGATTCTTCTACCTTAAAATATTCGTTTTTGAGGGATCAGTTCATTGCCAATTTTCATCAATTGTTGAAAATTTATAATTTTGGACATTTTTTCATTAGAGTTACTAATAATTTTTACAAATGATGCAAAAATATGATTTTCAATATCTGATCATCTTTAAGTTTTTCCTTCCTAGAGTTAGCCAAGTAGTTGCAGAGCTTGATAGGGTACTGGAATTTAATAATTCACTTATCTCATTTAAGAATCATTCAAATGTGGATCGCTTTGCCCGTGGTGTTGGTCCAATTTCTTTAGTTGGTAAGTGATGTGATTATTCAGTGTGTGTGTATGTTCTTCTCTATTTTTAATCTAAATTCTTGATGTTTTCCAATTCAGTTTTGACATAGGCAGTGAGTATGATGGTGACAGAAAGATAGAAGACTTGAAACTCCTTTACAGGGCCTATATTTCAGATGCTTTGTCTGGTGGTCGCCTAGAAGATAGTAAGGTAAATGACCATTATAATTGGGTATTAAGTGTGAACTTGTTCATGTCTTTTCTCAATAAACTAATTTATTTTGAAGTTTTGGTTGTGCTAGTGTTTTCCAGATTTATGTTCTGCCCTCTGACTGAGTAATTTATTTTCTAACAACTAACAACTTAGCTTTTAGGTCAGTTGGTATGATTTGTTGACTGTTATGTACAAGGTTAATATTCCCCTTCGATATAGATTTGTTGTTTTAACATAAAAATTATATTTTTAATATATTAGTTATATGTTTCAGCTTGCTGCACTAAACCAGCTAAGAAATATATTTGGCCTGGGTAAACGGGAAGCAGAGGCCATTTCACTTGATATTACAGCGAAGGTACATCGCAAACGACTTGTGCAGGCTGCTGCGGAAGGTGAATTAGAAATGGCAGATAGCAAAGCAGATTTCCTTCAAAATCTATGTGATGAACTTCATTTTGATCCACAAAAGGCTAGTGAACTTCATGAAGGTAAAAATCATCATGTTTGCAGTAATTTGGAAGTTGATCATATTTGAGGCTTGGATTATGAACACTTTATGTTCTGTCAGTTTATATTTATGTGCAATTCTTAAAACTTAAGATTGTAAAACTTGTGATGCAATATTCAATTTTGTTTCTGCTTTCTCAAGGTGGTTAACATTTTACATAACGTAGTTGTCTATTTTTAATATTACAAGGGGGTTCATTCTGGATATGCTTGTTAAGGAGGAAAGAAATAGCGCTGTTACATTTCAATGTGGTGATTAACCTTTTATAACGTACATGAAAGATACATTGCTGTTACTTAGGCCGTGTTTTCAATTTGCAGACCAGTATCTACTTACTCTTAAATCTGTTTGTTTGTTTAATTATATAAATCAAACTTGTACAAGTCTAAATTACTTAGTTAATGACAATGATGTGAAGAAAATGGGTTTGTCCTTTTCATTCTGTTTTAGCATGACATATGTTTCAATCTCTGCCGGAATGTTCAAAAGTTTTTCCAGTTATTACTAATTCATGTTTCTTTGATAGGTTGTAAAGGAGGAAATTGCATTAGGGGTGGATGGATATGATGCTGAAATCCAAAAAGCAGTAAGAAAAACAGCACATGGCTTGCGACATACTAGGGAGGTTGCTATGTCTATTGCGAGCAAGGCAGTGTAAATGATTTGATATTTCAATATTATATTTTCAGTTCAGAAACTATTTTATGTGTAATTATGTTATGTAAAAATATTTAAAAACTTTGTTGGGTAAATATTACATCAAGGAACTATTTTGATGTGTTAATAATAGAACTAATATTGATTATTCAGATTGTATATTATGGGAATTGAATTTTATGCGGGGTTGTATACGGATAGTTGTTAACACTCCGACAAGTGTATTGAATTGTATCAAGTAATAATAAATGGTAAGACTAAGTATCGTCTCCCAAGAGACTTACGGTCTAGACATTCATGTGTGTTCTTGATTAATTAAGACTTGTAAACAAGATCATGGTGTTTATAATGCATAAAATAAATATGAATGCATGTGTTGATCAATTGACTTGAAGAATGCTCAGGTGATTGGTGTATAAAATATGGAATGATTATGTTATTGGGGTTTTCGACTTATCCTATCCATTCACATGTATTTATGAATTCATTTTCTTCATTAATGTTAATGTCACTTTCTAATTTACCTTAAATCTGATGTTTCGTTGAAGAAAGCCTACTCTTAATTACTAGATCACAATGTCTTGTATCTCCAACAATTAATTATGCATTACATTCGCACATAAGCTTAAAGGCAACCAACCCTCCTATCCCTATGTCTAGGTAATATTGATTTTGGGAGAATTTCCCCAGTTCTAGATTTCTCCATATGTTTCCATATCGACAACATCAATAATCATGCAATTGAATGAGTTAAACAAAGCATGCATAGAGCGTAGAGGAAAAACCTTAACAATTAATGAAATAAAGCATTTATAATATAAATCAATTCAATACATGAGAGTTTCAAAGGATTACATCATTTCTCCAACAACAATGGAGGTTTAGTTCACCATAGATATGATGAAAATATGGAAAAGAATGAAAGATAAAAGCTTAAAAGTTGAAGATCGAAGCTTCTGCATCCAAAATCCGTCTCCGAAAGATGAAAGAAGTGTTTCTGCGCCTCTTTCTACCAAAACATACAGTCTCTAGGTCGTCCAAAACCTTAAATAGTTCATAAAAATAACATAAAATAGGTCCAAGCCCACGTCGTCGGCGCTCAGCGCCCCAAAAGAGCGTCCAGCGGTGGTTGCGACACTAAACTAACGCTCAGCGGTGGCGCTCAGGCGTGAGACAGTGGTTGCGGCACTAAACTAACGCTCAGCGATGGTGCTCAAGCGTGAGACAGAAGAACTTGGCGCTCAATGTCCCAAAATGACGCTCAGCGCTATCTGCGATTCTTCTATGTGCTACTTTTCCAACCTTTTCTGACTCGAACTCCTTGCTACTTCAACTTCTTCATCCAATTCATCTTAATTCCTATCAAAATAAGGAAAATCAAGCATAAAACCAATAATACCACCTTCAACTCTCTTATTCTCACAACTTAAGCAAAAGCATGATTTCAAGCTACTTTCTAAGTCATAAAGGGTGTTTTTAATATCAAAATTAAGTATAAAAATAACGGTATTTCAACCGTTATCACAACCCCAAACTTAGAACTTTGCTTGTCCTCAAGCAAATAAGATATAACTCAGTCTTCCACCAATCAATACAATGGTTCAACACATTCAAAAACTCTTTCTTCCAAGACAAGTAATTACTCAAATCAGCTCTTCAAATAGAATTCAGTCAAGATGTACACATGCCTTGATTAAAATCACTCATCATAGTGTTCACATAATCACATAATATCCAACAGATGTTATTCTCATGAATGATCAATTAACTAAGCATAGATGTAATCATGTATTCATGGAACTATTTCTCACAGACAAAGTGTTTCACTCAATCACATAGGTGTATATAAAGGTTACTCCTTCACTCTACTTATCCTAATGTCACATAGAACAAATTTGCCTTTCATTTACCACAATCAAACATACTCACAAACAAGTATCATCACAAGGTCTTTCCATGGCTTGTAACGTGGCTGGGTTAAGAAGAAAAATTGGTTTATCAAGATCACAAAATCCTTGAGTTAAGAGAATCATTCAAAAATTTATCATTCAAATACAATCTCTCTTTAGACAAAGAAATCTCACTAATTCCCAACTTTTCCCTTTTTGCATTGAGTTTTTCTTTCTTTGCATTCTATTCACTACAAGAAAAATCGCATTTATATACGGCCGAAATCCGTATATAACATCAAAAATCCGTATAAAAAGTGGTGTTATATACGGATTATATACGGTCAAAAATCCGTATATAAAAAGGGCGTAGATAAGATTACATACGGATAATCCGTATGTAATTTATATACGGAATATCCGTATATAAATTATATACGGATTATCCGTATGTAAATTATATACGGATATTTCGTATATAACTTATATACGGAATATCTGTATATAAATTATATACGGAATATCCGTATATAAATTATATACGGAATATCCGTATATAAATTATATACGGAATATCCGTATATAAATTATATACGGAATATCTGTATATAAATTATATATGGAATATCCGTATATAATTTATATACAAAATATTCGTATATAATTTATATACGGATATTCCGTATATAATTTATATACGGATATTCCGTATATAAATTACATACAGCTTGACTTGAATAGCAGACCTGGTCATCCAACATCCAAAAAGAGACAATTTACAAGACCTGCCCATACCACACAGACAATTCACAAGACCTGGACATTATATCCATTCACAAATTTGATAAATAAATTAAGTCTTTTAAAACCTACAAACATGCATTTCACATTAATCATAATAAGAAAGTTTACATAATTGTTAATCATAATAAGTTCAAATAACATGAAAAAAGTCATTGAGGGAATAAGTGTGAGTCATACACATGTCCTACTTCTAAAAACATAACTAGTAATCTCCATAAACAATATCATCTTGTGGTTGATCTGTTGGTTGCTGTGGTTGATCTGTTGGTTGTTGTGGTTGATCTGTTGGTTGCTGTGGTTGTTGTGGTTGTTGTGGTTGTTGTGGTTGTTGTGGTTGTTGTGGTTGAACATTAGCTTGTGGCTGATTCTGGGATTGAAGAAATTGTTGTGCAATTGCGGCTGCAGGAGGTGGAAGATACTGCATCATGACACCAATAAAGCGTTGCAATTGAGAGTTCATCTGTCGAAGTTGGTCATCATGGGTTGATACTCGTGTGTGGAGGTTAAGAATGTCCTCTGCAATCGGTTGCTGAGAAGAAGATGCCTATGTCTGTTGTATGTAACTATCGACACAATCATCTTGAGCACTGACATTTCCAATGCCGTATACGCGTCCCTTGTACCTTCCACCAGCAACATCCAACCAACATTGGTTCCTCAATCTTTCCTCATCTGCAGGGTCTAGGGGAGCACATGTTGAAGCCCCAACGGATGCTGTCTCAGATCTTATTTGAGAAAATCTGGCTTCAAACTCTTCCTGTTAAATGAATACATGATTATCGTTAAATAGATAGACCTAAGAATTATATAACCTAATAAAGAATAAGTTAGTAGAAACTAACATGTGTCCGCCTAGACCTTTCATCGACAAATTCTCTTGTTGATGCTCGAATATGTGTCTGCTGAAATATTTCATCAACATGCACTGACCGACCAAGCTCCTGTGACTGCAAGCAAAGAAGATGTAAGTTGTTAACATCAAATATTTTTAAAGTTTATCCGTATAGAAATGTAAAAATAAATTTATATGTACCAGATGAATTGCATGCTCATGCACGCTAATGGATCCCCCAGTGTGCAAACAACCACCCTTGTCAGATGTCCTGTTCTTTTTGGCCGTTTCACATTTTTGTCTATAAAGTGGCATGTTCCACTTCTCCAAAAGACCATTCCAAACAATATCCCCCATCCAATCAGGTTTTTTTCCTTCTGTTCGAGCTTTTTTAAACATCTCAGATAATCTATGAGATGCTTTTGTGTGGAAATTTTTTTTCACCTTTTCTTCATGGTTAGACCTCCATGAAACCTTTCTCTGTTGACAAAAAAGATGAATATTGGATAAGATAATTGAGGACCTTAACATTTAAAATTAACTGTAGTACATAATGTAAATGAACACAAGTGTACCTTAAAACGCTCAAAGAAAACATCTCTTCGTGTCTGAGGTATTTGTCCCCATGTCACCCATGGCTCATCAAATTGTGCCTTGATGGTGGCTGTGATTGCTTTGGATGCTGTTTTTGTTGGATAAAAGCTATACCAAAATAAAAGTCAAATATTAGAATAATACAGTATATGCTTGGAACATTAAATTGATGTTTTCTTACCCTCCTCCAATAGGTGTAATGATTGGACGATTGTTGGAAACATCTTCAAAGTCATTGGCTGCTGAACTTGAACGTGGAGGGTTATCCCCTATAGGAGATGGTGATGGCATATTTGTGGGAGTTGTTGGGTTAGAACCAACATGGGGGGAGGGTGATCTCCATTGATCAGCAGCAAATTGTTGTGAACTAGGTGTGAAAGGAGGAACTTCCAACGAAGGTGGAATTGGTGGTGGAGCAGGTGTCAAACCAGGAACTTGTAATGGTGGTGGAACAGATCTAGCAGTGGAGGTAGAGGTAGGTGTAGATGGCTGACTACTTGAAGCATTTACGTTATTGAAACGGTTTAACAACTTGACCATATAAGATTTCTTCTTGCCCTTCTCCTTATCTGATTTTGCTGAAGGTGGAATAGGAGGGTCACAACCATCTGATGCCATATTCTTGAACAAAAATCAAATTGTGGGGTCAATTTATTTTTACAATTGAATGGAAAGGAAAAGTAAGAAAAGAACATTTTGTGTTATTATGATATTACCTATTAAATGTGCAGGGAAAATGTATTGAAATTGCAAAACCTATTATTGAAGCCTTGAAAAGGAAAGGTGCTTCTGCTATGGGATTTGTTGGTTTCTGTTGGGGTGGTAAGTGGCATATATGGGTTCTAATTATCTCAAGGTTGCTAATTCCTCATATATGGGTTCTCAAACCTTCTTCCTCCAAACATAGCCATTAGAATCCTTAATTTCCACCAAGTGACAACATCTGTTTCTCTCAAAATATTTAAGCAACTAATAGTTAATCCCTTCATAATCAATTTGATCTGCACTTCTAAAGTATTTTGCACTGCTCCAAAGTATGTTTCTGCCCTAGTCATCCATCCCACAGGCTCTTCTCAGTAAAGGACGGCAGTTCCACTATCTTAATAGCCATACAGTACTTCTTCACACCTTGGATATTCAAATTCGAGTCCTGGCTTAAAGGATATTTACTTATGATTGCAACTCACATCTTCCACCGTGGTTCTCTTCCCTAACAGCCTTTACATCTCAAAGAGACGGTTCTCTTCCATGTGTCCAATCATCTCATCCATTTGTACCACATCAGCTTGATATTTTTCTGATTATTCAACCAACAAATCTACACAATCAAAACTCCATCCCAAATGATCACCTTGCATACCTCACAGATTTCCCTTCCCACTGATTCAACAGATCAGACTAAAAAATGACAGAAACTTGCTGTCCCAGAAACCTATCTGTATAAAGAGTATTCTCTGCTGAAAAACTACAAATAACATCACACTTGCTTAATTACATTCTACTAATCATCACATGGATCTCAGTTCCAACTAATGTATAAACATACGAGACCTTCTCAAACACAGCCAAACACAAGTATACATCTTTATCTGCAAGCATTATGCAATTTTCTGGTTCATATATATTATACATTATCCACATCCCTTTTGTTATATGTTTATCTTTGGCTCATTCAAATAGTTCAAAAATGATTCTGCATGCTCATTAACAAATCAAATCACTCTTAGATGTTTATTCATTTGATTAATTGAATGCGATGTTTTACACTGAAGGATTTGAAAGCTGAGGATAAGTTGGGAGATGTTGAGTACCAAGCAGATAAGACTACGAGACAATTATCTTTTATCAGAAGATTACTTAAAAGAAATCATCATAAAGAATGCACTTTTATTTTATCTGCACTTATTATATACTTTTTTTTCTTTTTCTTTTTTATTACGTCAATTTATCATTTTTACTGTCTTTAAATATATAAAAAGTTTTAAACATATATGAAGCGTTGAAAGACCTTTTTATATACAGGATATCATAATCTATGATTAATAGATTATGAAAAACAAGTTTTTAAAAGTAAGAGACAAGTCTCAACTTGTATGTCTGGTGCTATTCTGTGAGACATTAGCATGCTGTATTCCTATAGCTGCTTTACAGTCTCTTCCTGTTTACTGATATGGAAATTTGAGAGCAGAGGGAATATGTCTTTTCGCAATCTTCATTTATTGAAAAACTAACAGACACTAGGAAACAACCATAACCAATTGATTAAAGGTCCTAAAAGCTGAATCCATCCCCACCTATGTACCCTAGTAACTAGGAGAAGATCCACGCACAGACATGTAGCATTTTGAAAAGGTTGTTTTATATATTACATTCATTCCAAGTATTTATGTTCTTGAATACGTATATACTGTTCTTGATAAAATTTAAGTGGATTAGAAGATTTATATAGATGTATATTGTTGAAGATTAATTAGTAGTCTAATCAAGCCTTTGCGAAGAAATCCAACTGGGATGTCGTATGGTTGAAGGACAGACATCATATGCAGAAGCTAATGTGTTGGTAATTTTGGCAGAGACTGATTGGGTTAAGAAGAAGATAAAAAAGAATGAATTGTCTAGAATTGGTTCTGGGGAATGGGTATTTGGTTGAAAATTGATACCAGGTTTCTATTGGAGTGTTGAAACTTGTGGTGTGTGGGAATCATACACTAGTATTATGCTGATACCATAACCCATTAGTCGAGTAGTTAAGGCTTTGGTTGATTCAGAGGCTAAGGAGGGTGATACTAATATGATTGTAATGTTTCATACTTGTTCAAATTACGGCGTAAACAACCAATATTAATAAAAGGCATTGTGATTCAGAAGACAAAAAAAAAACGATATATCCAATGAAACAGTTGCAGCAATTACAAAGAAATTTGTTTGGATTCTGAGACAAATGGTAAAAGAAAGGGCGGAAGCCCCAAGGCAGAAAATCATGCGAGGGGAAACAAGACCCAGATAAAAGCAGAGTAATTATTAATTTTAAAAGTATAAAAGACAACAAAAAAAGATGGATAGATAGATCTACAGTTTGCAAGCAGTAAACTAGTAAACAGTTAACTGAATTGTACTGAACTAAAAAATAGTTCAGATCAGTTACTTTGAGCTGTTTTTAAGTACATTACAGTTTTACAGTTTTCCTAAACTAGTTTATAGTTAACTATAAAATTTTATAATACAATGTAGTACAATGTGCTTTGCCCACCCCTAATCAAAATAACACGGAAATTGAAATTACATAAATGAATTCACCACTTCTTCTCTCTCCCCTCTACAAGTATGGGTTTATGATCACCCATGGGTACACGAACACATCGTAACTCTATTCACTGCTAGAACTGTGAAATGAATCTTCATCCTCATCTTCACTTTGTCCCTCTTCACTGCATTCTTCTTCCGATTGACTTGTTTCTTCATCCATATACCGTTCAACTGATGGTACATTGTTGGGGTCCACTTCTTCAAGACCGGCTTCTATATCTTGCAATCGGATAACTTCTTCAACTTGAATGATGTCATTAACATGTGACATTTCCTCCACTTGGTATGGCTCAATGGCATCTACCTCATTAGAGTCTATACGACCTCTAGGTTTGGTCTTTATTGCAACACACCAACCCCGTTTGTCGGTGCGTGATGAACGGGTCGCACCGCTCACAAAAGTTGTTTGCAGATAAGAATGCAGTACAGGACTAGGATTTGACTCCTAGGTCGTCTCTCAAGGACCAATTTTGGTGGTTCAGTCTCAGATTTAACACGAAGGGGGGTTGTGAATGTTTTTGGTTTTTTATGCAGTAAAATTAAATTAAACTGAAAATTAACTTTAAAACAGTAAATGTGAAAACGATGAAGTAAAATTCAAAACATTAAAAAAAAACGGTAAAAGATATAAAATTAACGCGGGAACATTAAACGTGAACAAAACGTAAAACATTAAACGCAAAAATAGGGGCATCAGTAAAAACAAAACCGTAAAATTTAAAATAGTGAAAATGGTAAAAACGAAATTAAAATAGTAAAACAATTTTAAAACAGTAAAAATGAAATTGCTACAGTGAAAACGAAAATACAGTAACACAAAACAGTGAAATTAAATCTGGACAGAAAACTTAAAAATACAGAAAACGAAAATACAGAAAAACACAAAATACAGAGAACAGTAAAAACAGTAAAACAGTAAAAATACTAAAATAGTAAAAATGAAAATACAGTAACATGAATTAGTAAAAATAAATCTGGAATAGTAAAAAATGAAAATACATAAAAACATAAAATACAGAAAAAGATAAATACAGAAAACAGTAAAAACAGTAAAAATAGAATCAAAATCACTGCAGTAAAATACAGAAAATAAAATTACAGTAAATGATCAACATGCAAAAATAAAGAACAACATAAATTAAATTACCGAAAACAACAACTGAAATTAAATTACCACAGAAATTAAATTACGGCAGTAAAAAGAAACAGTAAAACAATTCTAGAAATTTTAACAACAGGAAATAAAAATAGTGCATTGGATTAAAATTATAGAAGAGTTTATTACAACAAAAGAAGAGGAAAACTAAATTAGAAATTCCACATTACAGCAAAGAAGATGAATCAGTGCATCAACCGTAACCTTCCATCTCTGTACTGTGTTTCTTCACTACTGTTCCAGCCCCCTGCTGCATTGTCCAGCCCCTTACTGCAGCTGTTGGAACCTCTGGTTTACTCTCCTCACGGCCTCTCTTTTATATCCACCAAGAGCCGTTTCTCCTTTTCTCCATGGCTTATGCACACAAGAAAAATTTGTCTTTTAGTGAGAAATTATTTTTTAGTGCACCACTTTCTTCTTTAGTAGAAAGAAATCACGGGTCCTCATGCACACTTGAACGTCTCTTTCTTGCCATCCACCATCACTTCTTTCATAGCTTTGTCTTTTAGCAACTTTCTTATTCTCCACTTTTGTTCTCTCTTACGTACCAAAATTAAGCAAGGCCCCTCCATTAAGCCAACAGGCCGTGGCACCTTGTTCTTCTTTCCGTGAATAATCATGTGCTGGTGGACCATTACCGTGCTGCACTTCACCATGCTGCTGGTTGCGTGTTCATTCCATGGATATGTGAATCAGTATCTGCACCGTGTCCAGCCCATTGCCTCGTGTACACACTTCCCAGACGCTGTTATTCTTGTGTTCTCTGCGTGAATCCAAGCCTGTAACAGCTGCTGGTTGTAAATCCTTGGACAGGTGTTGCTGGAAGGTGATGAGCTGCTGCCCAAGTGAAGGCTTGCTGCTGGATGGAAACCGAGAGTCCTCTTGAAGCCAAACCCGTGTGCTTGCTTCCATGTGGCCTCTCTTCAATAAGTGTGGTTCCAGCAACTACCTTTTAAAAATTTCTTCAATCAACACTATCAAGAGGGCCCTCAACTAAATCATGTTTCAGCAGTGACATGCACCGTGAATGTACAAGCTAAAATGAAATTTAGTTGTTGGATGTGATTATGTGTTTCTCCACTAGACGTAAGCTTTCAACAAGTGGCCCCCTCGTTTGTTCCCAACCGTGTGACTTGGTGCTCTTCCATGTCAACATAGCAGCCCCCACATCTACTGTTGCACGTTCCCACATCCATGATGCCAATTCTAATTTCAACATTCAATTGTAGCATGGATAAGGCTCTGGACAGCCACGGGAATCACCTCCATCACCATGCAGCACCTTGCTTCTTTCTTCCAGCGTCTTTTCATTTTACTAGATGTCACCATTTTCTAATAACAAAGCACCCCTTACAAAGAGTAAAATGACCATAATGTCCTCTTTATTGTAAATACTTCTTTAATGGAGAGTCTTTAATTTTTGTGGCAGCCTTCCAAATGTCCAAAATTATTATCCAATAATTCCTTACAATTAATAATGCAAATAATTAGCCTCAAATAATTCAAATTAATTAAAATAAAAATTTCTGGACAAATTAAGCTCAATTAAGAAAAATAGGATAATAGTGAACATTAAAGCACAATTCCTTGTTTAAATCGGGTACAATAAGCTAAGTGAAGTCAATAAAATATTGACTTATCAAAATAGACCACACTTAGTCTTTTGCACTCCTGGGCAAAATCAAGACGCAGATCAAGGAATGAGTCAAAGGACATCAAGGAAGTGACACAAACTCAACACACAGAATACAAAAACTCACAAAGAAACAAATCGATTTACACAGTTCTCAAGCAATCTGGACATAGAAAAGATGTAGACAATATCCAACACAAAATCACAGAAAGCAAATACTCACAGAAATCATCCAAGCAATTCAAAACATGGTAAAATAATTAATCAGCTTAAGAGGTGATTTAAAAATAACAAAACCTCACAGATGCACTCACAGTGTTTCTCTCAAGTGTTTAAGGTAAATCAATGTCACTCAATGCACTCAAGAAAACAAACACAAATAGACTTGGCAAGCTTCTAATATCAACACTTAAAACATATGCATCTTCAGATCAAAAGGTCTTTACTGGGTTGTAATGGGGCCAAGGACAAGGGAGGATAAATATGGATAAGTAGCTACAGCTCAGAAGAAATAGAGGAACACTGGGGAACAAGTGTAAACACAGTGAAATCTCACCCAAACCTCTAATTCAATCCTCTTCTCGACTCCATTATTTACAAAATTATTTTTCAATTTTTCTCTTTTTCTCATCATTTTTTTTTCATCCTGTCTTTTTTTTTTTTTTTTTTCACAACAGGATATAAATTATCATTTCAAAACATGATGAGGAACCAACTAGCCCATTCATCAGAATTCCCAAGGAGACCACACTTATTCTCAACATACTTCTATAGCTCCAGACTTTCCTAAGGTTAAGGTAATCATTTGTTTTTCACTTAGGATCAGTGTATGAGCTTCAACACAAAGAAATATATATAGTATAGGCTCAAAGGGGTTACCAAAGGATAATAACAAGGTAGGTGATGAGTCAATATTTTATTCGCTTCACTTAGTTTATTGTGCTAAAATTAGTCGGGGAATTGTGCTTAAACGTCCGATATTTTCCTGTTTTTCCTAATTGTGCTTAATTTGATCAGAAATTCTTATTTTAACTAATTTGAATTATCTGAGCTTATTATTTTGCATTATTAATCACGGGAAAATTTTGGATAACTTTTTAGGACATTTGAAGGATAAATGAGAAATCACAATTGAGCCCAATGCATTTCAGCCACTTTAGTTTTCGCACAGTGCTGCGTGAATGTTGTGTCAACTTGTGTGTCTTCGTTCGAGTTCAATTCTTATCCGTTTTTCATGCAATTTTTTTTCATAGTTTCGTCTAGATGTCTATTTTAACATATAGTTTTTATTTTGTTCAAATTCCTTCTGTGTTGTTCCCAGTATTTTTTTTTTACTCCCCATGTCAGTCTAGTTCTTACTGTTTGAGTGACTTCTACTTTGTTTGCATTGTTTGTAATGCTTGTCATAGTTGGAATAGCACATGGACCACCTTGCAAGTAAGCTCACGGTTTTGGCTTACAAAAGAGGAGATTTTATTAGATTTAGGAGTAGTTTAGGACACCCACTGCCTGGGAAGAGGCTCTCGCCTCTTCCTCTTCCACTCTCTTTCTCAGATTTTCATTTTAAACAATGCAAAAGTTGTAGAATTTGATTTCTGTGTCAGTATTTGGGTAGTTGTTTCACTGTCAAGAATTTTAATTTAAATGTTGAAACTTTGATGGATTTTATTTTCAGTTAAGTGTTTTATTTTTGTTATCTGTTTCATTGTACCGTTTATTGTTTTCTTCATCGTTATATTTTGTTATTTTGATTTAATGTTCATTTTATTTTCAAACGTCGTTTTTAATCTTTGATAAATTTCATTTTCAGACGTTTTATATTTTTACCGTCTTTTACCGTTCAGTTTTTACCATCATTAAAATTTATTTCAGTGTTTTTAAATTCAGTTGTGTTTAAAGTCCACTTCAATTTTAATTTATTTTTCCGCACAAAACCAAAAATCACAAACCCCCCCCCCCACTTCGTGTTAAATCTGAGACTGAACCACAAAAATTGGTCCTTGAGAGACGACCTAGGAGTCACTTCCTAGTTATACTGCATTCTTTTATGCACAAACTTTTGTGAGCGGTGCGACCCGCTCGTTAGTAGGCTTATTTGGCTAAAGAGGCTCAAGAACAAAAATGCCTTTATCACGTCTGAACATGCATATCAATCAAGTATATCAAAAAGAATCAAGCCAAGGCATATGTGCAAGCATTCAAGATACATATCACACAAGAAAGAAAATTAAGTGGCTCAAATTCTCACACAGGGTATTCGTCACAATCAAATCAACCTCTTAAACACATAATCATCTTTCCAGGCAGAGAAAAACAAGGATTTTAAACCATAAGTATTAATGAAGTGAAGGAAAAATCTACAACTTAGACATCATCCAGAAATCAAGAGAAAAATGTAAAATTTATTGAACACAAAACTCGATAAAAATAACTTAAAAGAGAAAAAATTTAACACTCAAAAAAAAATTTAACACACAAAATACATACTAACAGAAACTAACAGAAAATCAAAATTTCTCCCTAGTAAATAGACCACACTTAAATCACACAATGTCCTCAGTGTGTTACAATCATCAGATTATCAATTTCAGAGCAGTCAAATAATATAGACAAGTGCAACAAAAGTAGAAAAATGGGAAGAAATTTTCAGTAACATCCATCAGTAGATGTTATCATTGACATCCATCAGTAGATGTCTAAATCACCTAGCACCCATCAGTAGATGCTATTAAAATTTTTTTTTATTTTATTTTTATTATTTAATTTTTTTTTTTTTTTTTTTTGGAAAAGGAGAAGACCGGTACTGTGGCAACAGTCTCGGTGGCAAAGACCGGAACTGTTGCTACAGTGGAAAGAAATCTGGCTATAAATGGCCCGCTCCTCCGCGTCCAGCGCCATTTCCTGACTTCCACTCTCTCTGCTCTTCTCTTCTCTCTCTACCCTCTCTTCTCTCGAGCGTCTGGATCTCTGCAGGGAGCCTCTCCACCCCGCGTCTGCTGAAGATCTGAGATCTGCACAGAGCCTCTGTCCTTGCGTCTTCTGAAGAGTCTGAGTGAGATCCGCGAAGAGCCTCTGCAAGCCTACTTCCCCAGGTAAGTCCTCAGAACTTAGTAACTCCTTCTTTCCTTTCCTTCATGAAATTTCCTTTATTTTTCATCTTCTTTCTGCTTTTTCCTTTCATTCTGCTGTTATACCTTCCTGCTTTCCTGCTTTCCATTTTTTTCTTCCTGATCTCTTGCCTGCTCTCCCTCTTCCTTTGCCCGATCTATCTTCTCCTTTTCAAATTTTTTTTTTTTATTTTTGAAACTTAAAACACTTAAACACATAAAACACAACTGTCTAAAAACTTAAGGGGTATATCGGCTGGAAACCAGACGTTAATCTCCCTTCGATTGAAGGTATTGCAGAGACAATCGGGTAGAACAACGCCACGTACCCCACTTAAAAATAAAACACAGAAACTGAATATACATGAACAATATGGACAAGGACAACTGGACGTAGATCCGTTTAGGCCCCTTTTGCAAGGACCGTGAAACAGATCTGAGACCAAACACAGAAATATCAAAGACTGACAGGACAACATAAATTTAACGGGAAACAAGAACAAATAAAGAAAACACAGAACTAATCTAAATTTTTTATGCTTTTTTTTTTTTTATTGTTATTTATGTTATGCTTATTTTTCTTGTTTTTGTTCTTTTTATATGTATTTATTTTTTATTTATGTTTTTGTATATTACGAGAGGAAGGATGAGTGATATGGAATCAGAGAGATATACCAGTCAACGATGGCGTCCTACAGATGATCAGATCACGATGATGACCAAAATCTACAACTATGGGGTCACACACCCAAGCCGAGCGCAAGTCGTTGAGATCGCGTCTCGACTAAGGACCTTCGGCGAAGCCACTGAATACAACGTGCACTGCTGGTTTAACAACCATGGCAATCGGGTCAGGCGCTGGCAAGCGGAGATAGACCCCACAGACACTCTCTTTTCACAACTGCCGCTATACATGTACGGTAAGAACTCTCATCATACCTCAATCGAAATTTTTTTTTTTTTTCACTTCCTCTTCTATTATTAACACATGTTTCTTATTTTTTTATTTTTTTATTTTTATTTTTTTGTTTGAAAGAAAACAACTGGGTGATAATGAGGGCACCGAGGCTGCTGAATCTGTTTCCCGTTCCGATCATCATCGATGACGACAGAAATGAACGAGAAATTCCTCCACCAAAGCCTCCGCTCGTGACTTTTCGAACCAGAGCTCCCTCAACGGAGCTCTCCCTTAGACCACCACAACCAGCTCGAGAGTTCTTTCATTTTTAAAGTTTTATGTTTTTTTTTTTTTTTTATTTTTTTTTATTTTTATGTTTTTGTTGGCCGAGTGTGGCCAGAATAAGGGCTGTAATATGAACACTTATATTTTTTTTTTTTTGTTTTTTTATGGTCTGTAATATTTAACGATCACTAAAGATCGACCCCCCGAACATCTTTTATTTATATATATCTACTGCAATTTCAATTTCAGATCTGTTCAATTTCCATTCACCAATACTGTAATTTTTGTTATTATGAATGAAATCTTTTCTTAGTCTAAACAAAATTTTTAATCAATTAACCGTATAAAAACAACTAAGAAATTATATTTACAGTGAAGGAAAATAAGGAAAATAAATGAGATCTGAAGTGAAAATTTTTAATGAAATATTGGTAAGAAACTGAGGGTCGAAATAAAATCAAGGACTACGCAAAACAATTTTTGATTTTTTGATTTTTTTTTTTTTTTTTTTAAGGGATAACAACTAGAAAACTAAGAAATAAATATACATATCGGAATAAAGATTTGGCACGCTTAAAACAAAATATTTTATCACAACAGAATAATTTTTTTTTTTTTTTTTAATTTTTTTTTTTTAAAGATAACAATTCGAAAACTAAGAAGAAAAGGGAAAAACAAACTTAAAAGAAAAACAAAAATCAGAATCTCCCCCAAGACCACACTTACACTACACTGTCCTAAACGTGTTCTAAGCATAAGATCATCAGTTAAAACACTGAACAGATAAAGGACAAATGCAATAAAAGTAGGAAAACGGGGAAGAAAGAAAAAGAAAACTCCCCTGGTCAGGGTGGCAGTTGCCAATTTTGGACTTGTAGGGAGAGGTTTTCCACTTCATGATCCAGCACGGAAGTTTTGAGGAGGAACTGCTTCATCCTCCAGATTTGATCTCGCAATGAAATGTCTTCCATCGCTGGATCTAAGCAGAAAAAATTGTTGATGATTGGGTTCAACAGGTGCCAATTGATTTTCAAACCGTTTTGTAAGCTTGCACCTTTGTCTTCAATTGTGGGTGTTTGTTGATGCAATACATGTACACCTCCTGCAACATGGTTAGTGCAATGTGGTTCCAAAGAAATGTTATGCAGAGGTATAACACCCAAATTATCATACTGAGCTTTAGATAAATCCTCATAACATGAATCAATTTCTAAATTGCATGCAATATTAATCATAGACTCAGATTCATGTTCAGTGCATGAAGAATAACCATTCGAATGTGATAGTAAAAAGCGGTTCTCATCATGCACAGAGGAAAAATTAAAATCAGACTCAGCAAGAATATAGTCATTAGCATACCGATCATCATCACAATCAACATAATAATCAAATTGTGGTATGCTTACCTCCTCTTCCTTGAAGATTTCTAGAGTGTGGGAAGGTGAAGGTGGTCTACCTGGTTCAGGATTACTGCTTACTTCTGCCGGGTCCCCAAAATTTTCATCAGTCTCCTCAGGTGCAAGAGTGGCCATTTGCCTGATCTGATCAGTCAGATTCTGAATGGCAGATTGAGTTTCCTGCTGGAACTCCATGCTCTCTTGCTTGAACTGCATGTTCCCTTTCTGAAACTGAATGTTCTGCATTGTCATCTGCTCTAGTAACTCCTTCAATGTAGGTTCAGAAGTTGACGGCTGAAGAGTTGTTTGGGCAGAAGCATTATACTGCTGACTCTGATATTGCTGAACTGGCTCCCAAAGAGAGCTCTCAGACATTGGATGATGGAACATATTGTTCTCATCATAAAAATCAGCAGATTTAAAATCAAAGTAATATGCAGAATAAGAATCATAATCACAGACATTGGCAGAATAAGCATTATTCACAACATTAAAATAGGTAGACATGGAAAAATAAAAAGTAAAAACTAAAAACTAAAAATTACGAATCAGATAAAACAAAACACATTTATACATGCTACAAGCACACACAAGACAGAACATCAATAATTTTTTTTTTTTTTTTTAATTTTAAATTTTTTTTTTTTAATAACAACTAAATACAGAACATAGCACAATAAAAATATAAAAGACAAAACATATATTAACACAACATAATCGAAAAACACAACAAAAATCTAAAACAAGAACCTGGAACTGAAGTGACAACGCCGCCAAAATTTGCTGAAGGTGTCGTTGTCGCCTACAAAAATACAAAACACAAAACACACAAAAGACACATATTAACAGAACAAAACTTTATACAACAAAAATCTAAAACCAAACCGTTATTGATTGATCCCCGGCAGCGGCGCCATTTTGATGAACGGGTCGCACCGCTCACAAAAGTTGTTTGCAGATAAGAATGCAGTACAGGACTAGGATTTGACTCCTAGGTCGTCTCTCAAGGACCAATTTTGGTGGTTCAGTCTCAGATTTAACACGAAGGGGGGTTGTGAATGTTTTTGGTTTTTTATGTAGTAAAATTAAATTAAACTGAAAATTAACTTTAAAACAGTAAATGTGAAAACGATGAAGTAAAATTCAAAACATTAAAAAAAAACGGTAAAAGATATAAAATTAACGCGGGAACATTAAACGCAAAAATAGGGGCATCAGTAAAAACAAAACCGTAAAATTTAAAATAGTGAAAATGGTAAAAACGAAATTAAAATAGTAAAACAATTTTAAAACAGTAAAAATGAAATTGCTACAGTGAAAACGAAAATACAGTAACACAAAACAGTGAAATTAAATCTGGACAGAAAACTTAAAAATACAGAAAACGAAAATACAGAAAAACACAAAATACAGAGAACAGTAAAAACAGTAAAACAGTAAAAATACTAAAATAGTAAAAATGAAAATACAGTAACATGAATTAGTAAAAATAAATCTGGAATAGTAAAAAATGAAAATACATAAAAACATAAAATACAGAAAAAGATAAATACAGAAAACAGTAAAAACAGTAAAAATAGAATCAAAATCACTGCAGTAAAATACAGAAAATAAAATTACAGTAAATGATCAACATGCAAAAATAAAGAACAACATAAATTAAATTATCGAAAACAACAACTGAAATTAAATTACCACAGAAATTAAATTACGGCAGTAAAAAGAAACAGTAAAACAATTCTAGAAATTTTAACAACAGGAAATAAAAATAGTGCATTGGATTAAAATTATAGAAGAGTTTATTACAACAAAAGAAGAGGAAAACTAAATTAGAAATTCCACATTACAGCAAAGAAGATGAATCAGTGCATCAACCGTAACCTTCCATCTCTGTACTGTGTTTCTTCACTACTGTTCCAGCCCCCTGCTGCATTGTCCAGCCCCTTACTGCAGCTGCTGGAACCTCTGGTTTACTCTCCTCACGGCCTCTCTTTTATATCCACCAAGAGCCGTTTCTCCTTTTCTCCATGGCTTATGCACACAAGAAAAATTTGTCTTTTAGTGAGAAATTATTTTTTAGTGCACCACTTTCTTCTTTAGTAGAAAGAAATCACGGGTCCTCATGCACACTTGAACGTCTCTTTCTTGCCATCCACCATCACTTCTTTCATAGCTTTGTCTTTTAGCAACTTTCTTATTCTCCACTTTTGTTCTCTCTTACGTACCAAAATTAAGCAAGGCCCCTCCATTAAGCCAACAGGCCGTGGCACCTTGTTCTTCTTTCCGTGAATAATCATGTGCTGGTGGACCATTACCGTGCTGCACTTCACCATGCTGCTGGTTGCGTGTTCATTCCATGGATATGTGAATCAGTATCTGCACCGTGTCCAGCCCATTGCCTCGTGTACACACTTCCCAGACGCTGTTATTCTTGTGTTCTCTGCGTGAATCCAAGCCTGTAACAGCTGCTGGTTGTAAATCCTTGGACAGGTGTTGCTGGAAGGTGATGAGCTGCTGCCCAAGTGAAGGCTTGCTGCTGGATGGAAACCGAGAGTCCTCTTGAAGCCAAACCCGTGTGCTTGCTTCCATGTGGCCTCTCTTCAATAAGTGTGGTTCCAGCAACTACCTTTTAAAAATTTCTTCAATCAACACTATCAAGAGGGCCCTCAACTAAATCATGTTTCAGCAGTGACATGCACCGTGAATGTACAAGCTAAAATGAAATTTAGTTGTTGGATGTGATTATGTGTTTCTCCACTAGACGTAAGCTTTCAACAAGTGGCCCCCTCGTTTGTTCCCAACCGTGTGACTTGGTGCTCTTCCATGTCAACATAGCAGCCCCCACATCTACTGTTGCACGTTCCCACATCCATGATGCCAATTCTAATTTCAACATTCAATTGTAGCATGGATAAGGCTCTGGACAGCCACGGGAATCACCTCCATCACCATGCAGCACCTTGCTTCTTTCTTCCAGCGTCTTTTCATTTTACTAGATGTCACCATTTTCTAATAACAAAGCACCCCTTACAAAGAGTAAAATGACCATAATGTCCTCTTTATTGTAAATACTTCTTTAATGGAGAGTCTTTAATTTTTGTGGCAGCCTTCCAAATGTCCAAAATTATTATCCAATAATTCCTTACAATTAATAATGCAAATAATTAGCCTCAAATAATTCAAATTAATTAAAATAAGAATTTCTGGACAAATTAAGCTCAATTAAGAAAAATAGGATAATAGTGAACATTAAAGCACAATTCCTTGTTTAAATCGGGTACAATAAGCTAAGTGAAGTCAATAAAATATTGACTTATCAGTGCGCGATGCAGGATATGGTACATAATACACTTGTTCTACATTATGTGCAATTATAAAAGGATCAAACAAGATATATCTTTTATCCATTCGAATATCCACAGTGCCATACTTTGAATCCACTCTTGTCCCTATTCTTGATGGATCAAACCAATCACAATAAAATAATACAACCTTCTTCTCAATGGTTGAGGTATTATACTCGAGCTCATATATGTGCTTAATGACACCATAGAAATCATCTTCACCCCCTTCTGTAAGGCCTTTAACATGAACCCCACTATTTATAGTCTTCTTGCCCTGGCTCCATGCATGGGTATGAAATTTATATCCATTGACAAAGTAGGTATGCCATTCCTTCACACATCTTAAAGGACCAAATGATAAATCTCTAAGATGTTGGTTTTTGACACTTAAAGGATCGTTATGAACCTACAAAAATAAATGAACCTATTCAATATAATTAAAAATGAATCAATATGTGAATAACACATTTATGTCGAAGAATTTGATAAGTTGTACTTGATCCCTGAACCACAATGGGAAATTTGCATGTATATGTGTCGAACTGTTTGACTCTGAAAGTTGATAGGTATGTAAGAATGAGCTGTCCATAGGTATGAGAATATTCAGTCAATATCAATTTAATATGATGAAAACAAAATCCATAGACAAATGCAATTTATTTGGAGCCTTACTGAAGATAAGGTTGAACTTCATTGCAATTGATCAAGAGATGAACATGAGCTGATCTCAATTCTTCGTCACTTAGCCAATGAGTTGATTCCCTCCCGGAATGACGACCACCTTCGTCAAACACTGATAATGTTGTCCTTTCAACTTCAGTGTCTACTTCATTTCTCATGCTTTGTGGTGTTAACATAAAGTTGTTGAAGTAGTGTGAACAAAAATGAGTTGTTTCTTTGTGCAAATATGATGCCACTATTGATCCTTCAACCCTAGCTTTATTCTTAACTGAACGTTTAGCATATCCCATGAACCTACAATTTAAGAAAGTGGTATGTTAGTTTCAATATGTGTTGCATCTAAATTCAACTGTTGAATGAGATATTGTCACCTTTCAAATGGGTACATCCACCTATATTGGACCGGTCCACCAAGTCTTGCCTCATATGGAAGATGTACAGGGAGATGTTCCATACAATCAAAGAATGAGGGGGGGAATATTCCCTCCATCTTGCAAATAATGATTGGAATGTTTTCTTCCATCTTCCGAAGGTCGACCTCATTCAATGTTGTACAACATAAATCTCTATGACTTACTTCTGTAATGGGATTGAGAACATGAGTCGGTAAAGAACTAAACGCTATAGGAAGTAAGCATTCCATAAACACATGGCAGTCATGACTTTTCATCCCAATGACCTTTCCCCTATTCACATCAACACACCTTGACAAGTTAGAATAATATCCGTCAGGCATCCTAAGATCTTTCAACCACTGACAGACCTGTTTTGATTGGTCTACTGAAAGTGTATAATTAGCTTTTGGCTTATACATCTTTCCATTTGTCTGAGTTTTGAGCTCCAAGTCTTTTCGTTTACAATACAAGCCTAAATCCATTCGGGCCTTTTCATTGTCTTTTGACTTTCCACTGACATTCATCACAGTATTAAAAATGTTGTCAAAAAAATTCTTCTCAATATGCATGAAATCAAGATTATGCCTTAACAAATTATCCTTCCAATATGGTAGATCCCAAAAGATGTTTTTTTTCGTCCAATTATGCCACTCACCGTATCCATCTATTCTTGGTGCACCATTTTCAGTTACTTTAGGATAACCATTAACTCTATTCCAAACTTCTGTTCCCGTCAAATATGGTGGCGCGTCTTCCATGTCCACTTCCCCCTTTTTGAAAGCATTCTTATTTCTCCTAAAGGCATGGCCATTTGGTAAAAACCTCCGATGAGAGTCAAACCACGAATTTTTTCGCCCATTATATAATCTAAAAGCCTTTGAATGCTCCATGCAATGTGGACAAGCCAATTTACCATGGGTGCTCCATCCAGACAGCATACCATAAGCAGGAAAATCATTAATTGTCCACATTAGCATCGCCCTCATGATAAAGTTTTGTCGCCTTGAAATATCGTATGTTATGACACCACTCCACAACATTTTCAAGTCATCTATCAAGGGCTCTAGGTATACATCAATGCGTACTTTTGGATTGAATGGCCCCGGAATGAGACAAGTCAAAAACATGTAGGGTTTAGACATGCACATTTCTGGAGGTGGGTTGTACGGCGTGACAATTACTGGCCAACACGAATATGGTATAGATGACGCCTGCACATATGGATTAAAACCATCGGAGCATAAACCAAGTCGAACATTGCGTGGCTCAATGGAAAAATCACGATGTACTCTATCAAAGTGCCTCCACGCCTCTCCATCACACGGATGACGCAAAACACCATTTGACGACCTGTTGTGATGGTGCCATGTCATTTCTGTTGCAGTTTCTTTTGAGGCATACAGTCTTTGAAGTCTTGGAATTATTGGCAAATAGAACATGGATTTAATGGGAACTTTTTTTTTTGAACTTGCTCCTATCTTGTGTTGTTGATACCTTGGCTTCCCACAAAATTTGCATTCAACTAACGCTCCATCCATCTTACCATATTCATTATCATAGAATAGCATGCAACCATCCACACAACAATCAATCCTCTGCGATTGTAATCCCAGCTTCGACACAATCTTTTTTGCATCGTAGTAAGTTTTTGGTAAACCACATTTGTGTGGTGTTACATCCAAAAGCATTTTTGCAAAAAAATCTATGCATTGGTTAGGAATATTCCAATTGGACTTGCAAGCTAAAAGCCTCACACACATTGATAATTTGGAGTCTGATGCTCCTTCATACAAAGGCTTATTTGCCTCCAACAAAAGGTTATAAAACCTTTGAGTTTCTTCATTTGGAGCCTCTTCTATGTTAGAAGAATTTGATGCTTGGAAGGGTTGTCTTTGTATAAGAGCATCATGGACCATGTCTTCCATCGTCATAACTTGTTCATTTGGTTCACCTTCTGTCTCCACACCCCTGAAAGTGACATCATTATATAAATCAACTTCTTGCATGGTTTCCCCGTGATCCTCCCAAATGAAATAATTAGGCTTGAAACCGTTTTTATACAGGTGAACCTTCACAACTCTTTCGTTCAAAATCTTTGTACAATCGCACTTTGAACATGGACATCGAAGCCCCCCATCTCTTTGATAACGGTCTTGTTCACAAGCCTTAATTATAAACTCTTCAACATCCAATACAAATGACTCTTTCAACGCACCTCTTCCTCTATAACACCTATCGTACATCCATGAACGATTTGGTGGAACTTGATCCATGTTCTGTATACATATCAATTAACGACAAATTAGCCATTACTTAATACAAGGCTAAATTAATTATGTATTACAAGTTTTCCTTCAAGGAAAAGTAATAAGAAAGTTCAACACTAAACAATCAGTAATTGAATTTCCATCACTGCTCCTTGGAAGGTAATGTTAGGTAAGTACTTAGTCATGTTAGTTTAAAAGGTTTGCCATATTACATGGGGTATAGATGTTCATGCTTTATGAAAAGTGATGTTGTTATAATTAGTACACATGGTTGGATACTTTGGGGTGTTGTTTGTGTATGAAAAAGTGTCATGGATACACTTTAAAACCATGTATATTGTGGATATCTTGTTTTTAGCCTCTTGCATTAAGTATACATTGGTGGGGCACTTATCTATACTCTTTGACCAAGAGTGCGGGTAAGAGAGTATTGAGTATTCTCTTCCATTGTTTAAAGAGAAAAGAACGAGTTTTAAGTATGAGAGGAGTGGAAGTGAGGTTTGAGTGAGTTGAGGTACATGGGTTGATACAAATAATGAAGAAAGTAGAACTTTTTGGTGTCAATGCTGTGGAAAAAGATCATGAAAGAATAATAGTGTTAGTGGAGTGAGGAGATGGACACGTTACAAATGAGCTAGCAAGGCATTAACCATTATAACTGTTGTCTGTCAATCTATTTTGTTAAAGCTAACTTGTTAATGATCTCTGGCATCCTTGCACAAACATTTCTGACTTGCAAAATACGGTTGGGGATTTGGCTAAATGTTGAGGGAGAAAAACAGTTGGGGATTTCCCATCAATCCAGAATCTTCCTCTCTATAAATGTTCTTTTTTTAATGGAGATGTTTTATTAGAAAGCTGAAACCTTTCAACCTTAGATGAAAAGGGTAACAATAACCTAACTGTTCAGAGGCTAAAAGTGGCATCCTAAACTCTCACTTCTTTTGCATGTTTCACAGAGGATCCAATTGCAAATAGATTAAACTGTTTGTTAAGGAAAGGAAGTTTGTAAGATGGGAAATTGGACTTTAAGGTCATTGTTTCCTATATGACATTATTCAAAAACTAGGCTTCTACTCTACATTTATAAATTGGAAAAGGAATGTTTGGGGTATTGTTTACTAAAGAACCAAAGAAATAATTAAGGATTCCAAAGCAAGCAATGGTGCTGCTTGCACCACTCATTATTTATAATGTAGAAGAAAACAAAATAAAAATATGGCAGAAGGCATGATAGCCAATAGTAGAAACCAAATTAATAAATATATCTATAAATGCTAAATATATAAAATAGAATAGAAGATAAATAAATAAATTAAAGAAAACAAACTCATTGACTAAAATCCAAGAAAACATCACAACTCCAACATTATTTTGGGCAAAAAGATCCAAATAAAAGGTTAGAACCACTTACTTGAGTTTTGATTTCACTGTTTTACTACAACTTTGGGGGAAATTTTGACCTGATGATTAACATAAATCAGAGTCAAGACAAAGAACACTACTTATTACTTCAAAAATGCTAGGACTATAACATTAAGCATACCTTCCAGGAATTGTGGACAATCTTCTTTGCTTCTTGGCTTTTCTCTAATCACACCTCCGTACACTACCTCCTGTAAATCACACAATAAACAGTAAAAAGAACAGATTAATGAACACATCTTACTGGTGTCAAATTTACCAAATGAACAGTAACTACAACTTTCAAACGGTAAAAGACACATGCACAAATGTTTAAACTCCACTGAAACAATCAGATTCTATAATTCACAACAGTTGTAGCTTAAAATGCAGCAAAATGTGATGGTTTAAAGGTGAATTGTGCATATAGGCTTCTCAAGGACCATTTGAACATTGCACACAACTTTCAAATGACAACATAGACTTGCTCAATTGGTTAGAATACATAGACACAGGCAGTGGCTTCATATGACAGCAGTAGTTGCTTAAAATGCCGAAAAATGCATTGAAAACTTTTGCAGATTTAATAAAACAGTACATTCAAAGCTGGCTGGTTCAAATAAAGACTCAAAGAATGCCTAAACACTAGATCTAACTACAGGATATCAGCTAGAAGATTTAAAGTGACCTAAAACCACACAAAGACAGCAAGCACGGTGCAAACACTTTATTTAAAACTGTGACAGTTTTGAAATCCAGAATTTAATCAACTCAACCATTCATTTTTCAATTCTGTGATTGATTGGAGTTGCTATCCCTTGAGACATGCTTAAAATCATAAAAGAAACTTGTCTCAAGCTTTATACACAACAAAACTGAGCAGAAACAGTATTGACCAAAGCAGACCAGAAATTGAATTGGAGAATTGTGAAACAAAGACAAGACAAGCTACTGAAAGTAGGGAACTCAGGTATGCATTTTGCATTTTAGTGATTAACAAGAGTTGCTACAACTTGAAACATGTATAACAATAGTAAACACACTTGTACCAAGATTCAAAACCACAAAATCTGACCAACAACAGTGAGCACAACTTCAAACCAGTGAAGAATATTGATGCAGATTTTTGAAATCAGAGTGTGAGGAATTCAACCAGTCATTTTGCTTTTCTGAGATTAATATGAGTTTGCAATCAGTTTAAACACATTTAGACTCATAAAGCAGATTTGGTCAAAGCTTGAAACACCAGAAAACTGGACCAAAACAGATTATAACAACTCAATGCAGAAAGTACAGTTTATGGACAGTTTGCTACTGCAACCAAAATGTGCAATGCTACTTGGCTGAACTGATCAAAGCTGGACATGATGCCGTTTCTTTATATGATCAATCAGAGAGCTAGCAACTACTTAAGGCACAACCAAACCGAAAAAGAAAAAAAAAATACAGCTGAACAGAATCAAAATATTAATGACAGAATAACACTGCAACACTTTTGCACATGACTGGACAAAACTGAAATTGAATAAAAGTATTATATGTAAATACATGTAATCCATGTCTTTGTTAGACATATGATACACTATAGGTAATTTATTATGTGTTCAATTCTTCCAATACAGATATGCTGCACCAGACCAATACATCATGACCACACAAACTCTTTCACTACCCTCAGTTCCAGTTGCAACTGCACTTTCCCCAGTCTTATGGCAACTTAAATATTTCTTGTCAACTATTACCACATATAGCTCCCTTTATCATGTAATGATGTTGGCTTTTTGGTTCGTAATATGGTTTCATGTTTTAAACACTTGAATTCGTCACACAAATTCAACATCTATAGTGCTGGTTTAATATGATTGGAACTGAGGGTAATTATCTAATGGTGACATATAGCTCCCTTTATCTAATGGTGACACAAATTCTTCTCCTATGATTGGAACTAATCAGTCAATATATGTATTCAATTTTATATGCATCCACATATAGCTCCCTTTATCTAATTAAGCTCATATTTTGAAATGCTTAAGGTTTATACCACCCTCTTATAGGCTTTCCCTGGTCTAAGGACTTATAATAGCCTTATTCAATACACAATAAAATACAACACAAGATCATTCTTTGATTTCTTATACAGTGTATGTATAGGATATTTGATAGGTCCTCTTTAACTGTGTAATTTCTAAAGGGTTGTAAATATAATTGGGAAAAGAATCAAGGTTAAAATGTAAGGTCTGGGGCAATCAAGAAACAAGAGCTGCCATTTTTTATAAACACCAGAACAACACATAAATTTATTACTGAAAAATGAACATAATATTACAAGATCTAACAAGATAATATATCTTAAATTATAAAAACATGCAATACAGTCCTTTTCTGTATTCAGAAAGATGATTATGAGAGATAAGTTACTAAAACACAACCGTCATTGACATACAAGATTGAGTAATACCTGTAGGAGTATCAAATACAGCTAACAATCTCCTGCCAAGATCTTCAGCTAAGTTTAGTACTTAAAACTTGGTTTGAAGAGGCTGGACAAACATGAATTTCAAAAAATATGTCAATAAATATCTTCCACAGGTGCACACATCCTAACAGTAAGAAAGAAGTTTATGTTTGTATCCAAACTAGTAGAAAACAAATACTTCTAGATGTAATCATAAATAAAAAGATCAATCATTTCAAACATTAATCAAATTATCCGAAAAATCATTCTTAGTTCACATTAAAAGACTTTTATCTTCATGTATTATCCGAAAAATCATTCTTAGTTCACATTGTTAACCTCCTTCACCACCAAACATACTAAATTTCAACATTTGTCTTACTTTCATAATTTATCTCTACAATTAGACAGATTTTTTCTTTCACTGTTGGTTAGTAAACACTCTTCATGCTCTATTCTATCTCACTCGTATGTATATATATAACTTTATAAAATTATAATTTCACTTAATATTAGTAAGAAAAAGAACCCTGACAGCAAATATCAGTTCCTTATGATATGGAGGTCTGGACAACCTCAAAGACTTCCAAAGGGAAAACATGAAAACTATCACAAATATGGGTCACCTTTCTCATTTCTAATGTGACCCCTAGCTCTCATGTACCTAGCTTCACCATTGCTTAAGCCCAATTCATATACTACATCAAAAGAGGATACTTGTTGGACATAGCAGATGTCATAACTGAGGAGATTTAAAAGTTTCATGTTCTGAACCTAATGGCTTGGCCTGGAGACACACCCTTTCAAATGGGGGAATCTAGTGTAGTTATAGTGGACGACTCTTGTTTACAAATATAAACTATTTTGATTAATAGCTTGTGGTACATGCATGGATGTTGTTTTTTACAACTCATAATAACTTTGTTGTGTTGTTCTAACTTCTAATTCAGAAACAACAGCCTATTCACAGTGCAGAGAAGAGCATATGGAGAATTATATGGTATTTGGTGAGTCATGGAACCTGATGAATATCCAATATTCGGTCCCAGCTCAACATTCAATAGGAACACCTGTTCCCATTCTTTCCCTCTACACCAAATGTAATGACAATGTACTTCCCATCTCCTTTGCTGTTACATACACCTTACTTACAGAGATCTCTCAAGCTTGAGAGCAATTTATCTTCAATTGGATTAAAAGGTTTTCCCAAAAACAAGGACGATACTATTCTATAGCAGAATCCTATATATATGTTGATATTTCGGATCTGCAGTTAGAACTTAGACCAAAACTTGGATACTTAATGGGAAATCACCATAATTGATATGGAAACAATTGTATTCGCCATGGCCAGTTTTCAGAAAGGCTCTCTTACAGCTATGCAGTAATGTGCTTGCCATCATTATGCTATCAGATAAAGGAGGAGAATATCTGCTCAAACCTCTCTTCATCATATCTATTTCCCCTTCAAATAAAATATTTTCTCTAATTTAAACAAAAAATGACATAATGCAGAATACTTGGCTTGGTCATGGATTTCATTTCTTGGCCAGGAGAAACAAAGTGGTAGCAAGTGTAGATGTATCATATATCTATATGTGAGAACATTTTGCAGGGATATTTTGGTAAATGAAGCGTGCCATTGAGTATTATAAATGAAGTTGCGAGTTTGTGTCTTTCAAGCCATAGTTACAGAACTCAAGAATAACCTATTGAGTATAGGGCAGCTGCAAGAAAAGGGCTTAAGCATCACAATTCAGAACAATAAACGCAATATTGTTCATTCAGAAAAGGGGTTGATTTTGGAGGTACATATGAGTGCAAACAGGATGTTTTCTCTGACAGCAATCATGAAAAGGGAATCAACAACAATCATACAAAGGGGAACCGACAACCTGTTTTCAGACAAATGAAGAAGACAACTCCCAACTCTGCCATAATAGACTAGGGCATTTAAGTTATGATGGCTTAAAAACTCTTGTCACTTAGCAAATGGTGACTGGACTATCAACAATCACAACCCCTAAGGAGCTCTGTGTACATTGCTTGGCTGGAAAACAACACAGAAATTCAATATTAAAAAAATGTAAGTGGAGATCATCTAAACAGCTACAGCTGGTTCTTGCAGATTTATGTGGACCCATTCAACCAACATCCAGTAGTAATAAGAGATATATCCTAAGTTTTATTGATGACTTATCACGTAAAACTTGGGTGTATTTCTTAAACGAAAAATCTTAAACTTTCTCTTTCCTTAGAGATTTCAAAACTTTGGTGGAAAAGGAAGCAGGAGAAAGCATCATCTGCTTAAGAACTGACAGGGGAGGTCAATTTTCCTCAAAAATATTTGATGAATTTTGTAGAAGTGAAGGGATAAGGAGACAGTTGACTGCTGCCTATACTCCCCAACAGAATGGGGTTACTGAAAGAAAGAACCGAACCATCATGAATATGGTTCGTTCAATGTTAATTGGAAGGCAAGTTCCAAAGATTTTCTGGCCAGAAGCAACCAAGTGGTGTGTCCATATTCTGAATAGAAGTCCTACAACAGCAGTGCAGGATCAAACCCCTGAAGAAGCATGGAGTGGAGTGAAACCATCTGTAAGTTATTTTCGAGTATTTGGTTGCTTACCCCATGTTCACACACCAGATCAACAAAGAATCAAGTTAGATGAAAAAAGTAAGCCATGTGTTTTATTTGGAGTTAGAGATGAGTCTAAGGCATATAGACTATTTGATCCTATCAACAAAAAAATTATTATCAGCAGAGATGTAATTTTTGAAGAATATAAGGGTTGGAACTGGGAGCAAAATAAAACAACAGACCAGAGATGGAAATGGGAGCAGAATAAGACTGCAGACTAGCAGAAAAATATTGAAAAAGATGAGCATGAAGAAAGCACTGAAAATCAACTTGAAGATGAATCAGAAAATGAGGAGCAGCAGGGGACAAATTCACACAATGCTGGAACAGATAGCTGGAATGAATCTCATACTCCAATACCCGAGATTCAAATTGAAGGGAGGGAAAGAAGGCAAAGAAGAAAACCCATATGGATGGCAGATTATGAAACAGGAGAAAGTGCTAT
Organism: Vigna nakashimae; assembly: GCA_034642375.1. Lineage (NCBI taxonomy): Eukaryota > Viridiplantae > Streptophyta > Magnoliopsida > Fabales > Fabaceae > Vigna > Vigna nakashimae. Next base: position 45,440,841 of record CM067765.1, on the reverse strand, counting down.
GATTGTAACAGAAAATGATCCAGTAACAGTTGAAGAAGCTCTTAAAAGTAAGAAGTGGAGACATGCAATGATGAAAGAGATGGAAGCAATAGAAAGGAATCAAACATGGGAATTGACTGATGCACCAACAGGAGCAAAACCTATTGGAGTAAAATGGGTTTTCAAGACCAAACTTAGAGAAAATGGAGAAATTGATAAGTATAAACCAAGGTTAGTAGCAAAAGGCTATGCACAACACTATGGAGTGGATTATACAGAAGTATTTGCACCAGTTGCCAAGCTAGACACCATCTGAATAATACTATCAGTGGCTGCTCATAATGGCTGGATCATATTTCAATTAGATGTGAAAAGTGCATTTCTTCATGGAGAACTCAAGGAAGAAATCTATGTACAACAGCCATACCATTATGTATGGCTTAGTAGTAACTTTTTTTCGTTGGTTTTAGTGGTTTTGTAGTTTACTTATGTTTTATCAAGGTTTGGTTTTCTAGTTTATTTATGTTTATCAAGGGTTTTTAGGCATTGCCTTGCAAATGTATCTTTCTTTTCATGTAACAACACTGCAGACTCATGTTCTTAATATATTTTCGTTGTAACAGTTAGTTAAGGACATTTGTTACAGAAGTCAAACAACTGATTAAAACTCAAACAAATCATTTCAAAACCTAATTAATCAAACAAACTCAGACAAACAATGATTAAAAACTCAAAACACAAGACAGTAAAGGATAACGATGAACAACACGTGAATTCAAGAAAACTAACAATAGCCATACAGATCAACACAACACTGAATCAAACAAAGACAAAATTGTAATAGTCGAAAGGAACTCACTCACCTTTGGTTCCTTCACTAAGGGCTTTCGCAACTCCAAATAGAATATGTCTTCGTCCTTAATACGAGTAACAATCTTCTTATACCGCCACACAGTAGCCTCAATGGATGCTTCCTAACACTCCAACCACGGCTTGGGAGCCGAACCACAAATATGTAAAAAAAAAAAACCAGATTAGGGTTCGCCATTTTCACTATTTAAGGATTTCATCGATTGCTCAACATTACGATTTAATTACCAGATGAAGGTGCTCTTTCAGCACCGAACCGCGCCGAACAATGACGCCCAACAACAGTGTTTGATGAAGGAGTCAGCTCGAGAGAGAGGATGAAGAACCAAAGCGCGATGGACAACGAAAGTGGAAAGGGCTCGAGACAGGGACAGCCAGACGAAAGAGGGCTCAAGACAGGGACAACCACAGCTCCAGGCTTGGACAGAGAAAGCAATCAATAAAACAACCTCAAAGCTTCCAAATCGCGATGGTGAAACGATCAAAATGCAACTGCCACACTGCAACTCACTTGCCAGAGCTCAACGAAGAAAAAGCAATCTCGTGATTGGGAGAATCGAAGGAGGAGCAAGAGGGAGCATTTAGGTGTTCTGGAGAAAGAGTTTTGTCGAGAAAGAAAGGGGAAACATTTCGAGAGAGATGCACATTTTAGCAGTACAGTTTCAATTTTTTAATTTATTTTTTTCCTATATCCGTATGTATTATCAGCCGCTAATATTTTATCCCCTTTCATACGAAAATACATACGGTTTATCCTTGGAAAGCATTGTGCTCAAAGGCGCCAACCTTACATACGGACTTTATATACGGAAATTCCGTATGTAAATATTTTCTCTCATTATATACGGAATTTTCCGTATGTAGGTGATCCGTATATTACATCCATATATAATATATATATTATATACGGATCTGAATCCGTATATACTGATCCGCAGATAACTGGCTATTTTCTTGTAGTGATTTTCTTTTCTCTTTTTCATACTTAGCTCAATACTTAGCTCAATGCTTTTCTTTACTTTCTTTTTCAATTCTCCCAATCAACCCTAAACTTGAACCTTTATCAATACCACACCATGATTCTCAACTTAACTCAAGGTAAAGATTTTCACAGAATTTTTATAATATGTTTAAGGCTTAAGGTTCAAAAAGGGTAGAACACTTCGTGCTTTCTTTCATTTGGGCTAAAATCATACATTTGGGCTAAAATCATAAAAAATGGCCTTGATCATATGACACAAGCAAGCAAGTAGTTCAATAATAGAAACTTGGATAAAATCATGCTTTCAAAAGAATAGCAATCATTCACAACAAATACTCTGGAGTTCAAAACCTCACATATAAGTTAATTCAATGTTCCACATACACCAAATACACATTCTGCTTAGCATCATAATCACAATCATAACATCATGCATCTGTTCACACAGTTTATGAACAACCACCTGTATATCAACATCTCAACATCAATCAATATCAAAGCATCATCAAGCAATACTCATCACACACAAATCAATATCAAACCATCGCATCAGATATAAGTTTCAAACTGAGTACATCAACACCTATTCTAAAAACAGAAGCAAAATAAAGTTCACAAGACAAAGATAAGTTTAGAAAACTAGGTTGCCTCCCAGTAAGCGCTTCTTTAACGTCACTAGCTTGACCCAATAAGCTCATGGATTAGCCAACTTCATAACTGTGGAAAGGCGTTCCAGTTCTCCTCCCAAATAGTGCTTGAGACGTTGACTATTCACTACCCAACTTCTCTTTGGATCACTGGCAGCGGGATCTACCAATTCAGTTGCTCCATGGGGATGCACATCCTTTACTATGAATGGTCTTGACCATTTTGACTTCAACTTCCTAGGAAACAACTTCAAATGTTAATTGAACAATAACACCTACTGCCCTGGATTAAAAAACCTTCTTATCAGCTTCTTGTCACGATAAACCCATAGATGTCTTTATTGCCGTCCTATATGCCCATAGAGCATAATCTAATTTCTCCAAGATCCTCTGTATCTCCCTGTTAGACACCTCAGCTTGCCCATTTGTCTTGGATGATAAGGTGTAGCCACCTTATGCTTCACACTATAATGTTTGAGTACTTTTGCAAGCTGAAAGTTGCAAAAATGGGAACCTCCATCACTAATAAGTACTCTTGGAGTTCCAAAGCGTGAGAAAATTTGCCTTTTTAGAAATTTAATCACAGTGCTAGCATCATTCTTGGGACAAGCCAAGGCTTCCACCCATTTACTCACATAATCCACTGCCACCAATATGTATTCATTGTTGAAAGATGGTGGAAAGGGTTCCACAAAATCAATACCCCAACAATCAAAGACTTCAATCTGTAAAATGCCTTGTAATGGCATCTCATGACGTCTTGAAATAGCACCAGTCCTTTGACATTTATCATAATTTCTGGCATGATTATGAGCATCTTTAAACAGGGTAGGCCAATAAAATCATGACTGGAGAACTTTTGCTAATGTTATTTCTTCATTAAAATGTCCCCCATAAGTTGAATCATGATAGTGCCAGAGAATTCCTTCTGCTTCTTCATTTGTCACACACCGCCTCAGAAGATTATCTGCTCCAATTTTGAACAAGTAAGGATCATCCCAAATAAACTGTTTTGCATCATGCAAAAACTTCTTCCTCTGTTGCCAATTCAAGTCTTCCGGAATTACTCCTACAGCTTTAAAATTAGCCATATCAGCAAACCATGACCTTTGTTGAATATACAAGAGTGTCTCATCTGAAAAAGACTCCCAGATTTCTTTTTCCTTACTTATAACCTTACTATTAACTAACCGAGATAGGTGATCAACAATCAAATTTTCATTCTCCTTCTTGTCACGGATTTCCACATCAAATTCTTGTAATAAGAGCACCCATCTCATCAAATGTGGCTTAGAATCCGGCTTTGTTAACAAATACTTTATAGTCGCATGATCCGTGTAAATGATCACCTTAGACCCAATAAGGTAAGGTCTAAATTTCTCCAAGGCATAAACTATAGCCAGAAATTCCTTCTCAGTAGTGGCATAATTTAACTAGGCATCATTCAAAACTTTGCTAGCATAATAGATAGTGTGAAATACCTTCTCTTTTCTCTGACCAAGCACAACACCTATTGCATAATCACTGGCATCACACATTAGTTCAAAATTTTGATTCCAATCTGAAGCTACAATCATTGGGGCCGAAACCAATTTTCCTTTCAAGTTGTCAAAAGATTTTGAACATTCTTCATTCATCACAAAGGGTACGTCTTTAACAAGCAAATTACTCAATGGTTTAGCAATCTTCGAGAAGTTTTAAATAAATCTTCTATAAAACCCAGCATGGCCTAAAAAACTTCTAATTCCCTTTATGCTTGTTGGCGGTGGAAGTTTCTCAATGACCTCCACTTTGGCTTTATACACTTCAATCCCCCTAGCAGAAATCTTGTGACCCAACACAATTCCTTCTGTTACCATAAAATGACATTTCTCCCAATTAAGCACAAGATTTGTTTGAACACATCTCTTAAGGAAAATATCCAGATTTGTCAAACACCTTTGGAAAGAATCTCCAAACACCGAAAAATCATCCATGAAGACTTCAATACAATTTTCTATGAGATTTGCGAAAATTGTCTGCATACACCTTTGAAACGTAGCTGGAGCATTACATAACCTAAATGGCATTTTTCTGTAAGCGAATACACCAAATGGACACGTGAAAGTCGTCTTCTCCTGGTCTTTTGGATCTACCACAATTTTGTTGTATCTAGAATATCCATCTAGAAAGCAATAAAAATCCTGACCTACCAATCTTTCCAACATCTGATCCATAAAAGGAAGGGAAAAATGATCCTTCCTAGTGGCCTTTTTAACTTCCTATAATCAATGCACATCCGCCACCCAGTAACCGTCCTAATAGGAATGAGCTCATTCTTCTCATTATAAATTACTGTCATCCCACCTTTCTTTGGCATTACCTGTACTGGACTCACTCATTCAGTGTCAGAGATTGAATATTTAATGTTAGCTTCCGGAAGCTTCAATACTTCTTTTCTAACCACCTCCTTCATCACAGGATTTAACCTTCTCTGTGGTTGAGCAACTGGTCTATAGTCATCCTCCATAAATATTTTATGCATGCAGTAAGTTGGGCTTATACCTTTGAGATCCAAGATTGACCATCCAATAGCTTCTTTGTTGGCTTTAAATAATTCTACTAACTTTTCTTCTTCTTCAGGAAGCAAAGAATTACTAATGATGACTAGTTTCGTTCCATCTTCTTCTAAGAAAACATACTTTAAATGTGATGGTAACATCTTTAATTAAAACTTTTTTCTTTGACTTCTTCTTTGGTATCAATCTTTTCAAAATTAGCCTCATCCACTAGGATTTCCTTTAACGCCTCCAAATCCGTCATACACTCATCAATTAATTTTTGTTCCTCTTCATTCAAATCTTCACATGCATTAGTGAGAGTGTTTTCTAACGGAGAAGAATAATGCATCATCTTCTCTTGCACCATACAAACTTCATCAAGCATATCAAATTGGAAACATGATTTATCATCCTTAGGGTGTGTCATGGCTTTGAATACATCAAAATTCACTTCTTCATCTTGCATTCTTACTTTAAGATTGTCATTCTCCATATCAATTAAAACTCTAGCAGTCTTCATAAATGGTCTGTCCAGAATGAGAGGCACATCTTCATTCTCCTCCATCTCCATTATGACAAAATCCACTGGAAATACAAATTTGTCCACCTTCACCAACACATCTTTAACCACCCCATACGGGTATTTAAGAGACCTATCCACCAATTGGGGCGCCATTCTACTAGGTTTGAGTTCCAAACCTTCAATTCTTTTGAACATAGAGAGCGACATTAAATTAATGCTAACTCCCAAATCAATCAATGCTCTTCCAACTTCCAACTCTCCTATGGTACACGGAATGGTGAAGCTTCCTGGATCTTTAAACTTAGGAGGTAATAATTTTTGTATGATTGCACTACAATTACCTTGCACTTCAATGGTCTCCTTTTCAATGTATTTTCTTTTATTCGTGAGGAGCTCCTTCAAAAACTTTGCATACGAATACATTTTTTGCAATGCTTCAGAGAAAGGTATGGTGATCTCTAGTTTCTTAAAAATCTCCATGAACCACTCAAGTTGTTTTTCTTTCTCCTTCCTTCAATAAGTCTTTGGATACGGAAGGGGTTTTTCAACATCTTTTTCTTTTTTTCTCTCATCTCCCTCTTCTTTCTTTTTTCTCCCTTAGTTCTCTCTTTCCGCTAAATTACTTCTTTCTCACATTTTCTTTCTCTTTTCTGTCTATTTTTCTCTCATCTAACACTTTGACACTTCTAGTAACAATGGTCTTACAGTTTTCCCTAAGATTACTTTTTGCATTCCTCTCAAAACCCTCCATCTTGTTAACCAATTGCCCAATGTGCATCTTCATACTTTTAAACGCAACCTCCATATTCTTACAATAAGATAAGCTCATTTTCATGAATTGCTGGAAGGTTTCCTCAAGCTTCGTGGTCTTCTCAGAGGGAGTAGGTTGTTGTTGCCATCGTTGTTGCTGCAACTAAACTAGTGAAACATTCTGTATCTCTTGTGGAAATAGAGAAAGTTTCTTTGTCACTTCTTCCAACTGTTGAGTGATAATTTTATTTTGTGCAAGCAAGACATCTTGAGATTGTAATTGTATAACTCCCTTCTGTTGAGGTGAAGCTCCTCTTTCACTATGCATCTCGTTATCATTAGTAGACATGTTGTCAATCAATTCAAAAGCTTCCTCTAGAGTCTTACACTTAATATTACCTCCAGCTGAGGCATCTAGTATCAATTTGGTTTGTGAACCTAGACCTCCAAGGAAACGAATGACTACTGATACGACTGTCGCGGTCATACAAATTTGATGTGCAAAAATTTATGCAGTATAACTAGGAAGTGACTCCTAGGTCGTCTCTCAAGGACCAATATTGTTGGTTCAGTCTCAGAGCTAACACGAAAGGGGGGGGTTTGTGAATGTTTTGTGCGGTAAATAAAATTTAAAACTGGAATTTAAACACAACTCAATTTAAAAACACTAAAATAAATTTTAAAGACTGTAAAAGCAAATGGTAAAAACAAAACAGTAAAATTCAGAAACGGTAAAAACGAAAACGGTAAATAAAAAAACAATAAACTTTTGACAAAGTTTAAAATGTGCAATTGGAAATAAAACATGAAACTGAGATGAAAGTGATTTGAGCATAAAGTTGCATTAATTTAGAAAATGACAGTGAATTGATCAAAGATTTAAACGTGCAAACGGAATTTTAGACCAAAGGTAATTTGCAAATAAAATTTAACAACAATCAATGAAGAACACACTGGAATTTAAGATTCAATTGAAACTGGAAAACAAATCCAAAAACCTCCCCAAAGGGGAGGAGAAAAATGAAAGCACATTCCTACTCCTAAAATCTCCTAAAATCTAATCTCCTCTAAAATCTTACACTAAAATTTTTTTTTTTTCAAGCCAATTGAAAACCACGTTTCCAAAGAACAATAGAATGTGGTGGCTTTGTCTCTTTTAGCATATTTTATAATTTCTTTGAATGACAAAATAAGAAAAGGGGGGCCGTGTGTACCATTTCTCTTTCATTTGAATAAAATTTATCATTTCATTTCATATTGCAACCTCCTGGCCGTGGCTTTCTCAAGGAATATGGTCCTCTTCATCTTTTCCATCCAACACATTCTATCTTCAGATAAGTGCTCTTTTGGACGTGAATTTAGGGGCCATGTGCTATTATTATTTTTAGCAATGTCACTTCAACACATTCACATTCTCCTTCTTTACGTGAGATGTAGCCTAAAGAAAGAAGAAAACCGTGAGCCAATTGTGGTGGTCCCCATGCTAAATGCTTTGGAGAGAATGTGTTTTCAACATGGTGGTCCCCTTTTTGATTCCACTTTCAAGTATTTGAGTGATTTTCACGTGAATTGTCATGGGCCATGTGTAATCCATTATCTTCCATCTTTAGTTCACATTCAATTTTTCAGCCATGCATACCACACTTTCCTACGTGGATTTTCAATGAGTGTGGCCTCCTTCCCTTAATAACACTACAAATGAAATTTAACACTTCCTTGTAACTTCTCTTGGCCGTGAGTTTTCAAACAAACATGGTGGCTCCCTTGCCAAAATTAATTCTCCAATGGACCCTTGGAACATCCGTGTTCCAATTGAAATTTTTGCTTCTACAAATTCAAGAAAAATATTCCATCATTTACACGGATCAACACACATAATAAATCAATGCAGTACAACTTTCAAATACAGTGTGTGAATGTATTTCCAAATGTCCCAATTTATATTTCCAAAAATTTCCCTGCAATCAATAATGTAAATAATTATTCTCAGATAATTCAAATTAAGTAAAATAAGAATTTCTGATCAAATTAAGCACAATCAGTAAAAACGGGAAAATACTGGACAATTAAGCACAATTCCCCGATTAATTCTAGTACAATAAACTAAGTGTAGTGAAGAAAATAATGATTCATCAAAATAGACCACACTTAGTCTTTTGCACTCCTGGGCAAAATTAAGACTCAAATCAAGGAATGGTTCAAAGGACTTTTTAGGACTGACACAGACGCAGCATACAGAAAATAAAAACTCGCAAGAAAAACAAAAATAATTTACAGAGTTCTCAAGAATTATGGACCAATGAAAGAAGTAGAAATTTTCCAACACAAAATCAAGAAAAGCACATACTTACAGAAATCATCCAAGCAATTCAATACATAGCAAAATGATTAATCAGCTCAAGAGGTGATTTGAAAATAACAAAACCTCACAGATGCACTATAGTATTTCTCTCAAGTGTCTAGGGTAAATAATAATATCAGCTCGATGTACTCAAGAAAACAAACACAAGTAGACTTGGCAAGCTTCTAATTATCAATACTTAAAACATATGCACGTTTAGATCAAAAGGTCTTTACTGGGTTGTAATGGGGCCAAGGACAGGGGAGGATAAATTTGGATAAGTAGCTATAGCTCAGAAGAAATAGAGGTGCACTAGGAAAAAATGTAAACACAGTGAAATCTCACCCAAACCTCTAATTCAATCCTCTTCTCGACTCCATTATTCACAAAAATTATTTTTCAATTTTTTTTTCTTTTTCTCATCATTTTTTTTTATCCTGTCTTCTTTCTTTCTTTTTTTTCTTTTTTTTTTTTTTTTTTTATCACACAACAGGATATAAATTATCATTTCAAAACATGATGAGGAACCAACTAGCCAATTCATCAGAATTCCCAAGGAGACCACACTTATTCTCAAAACACTTCTGTAGCTCCAGACTTTCCTAAGGTTAAGGTAATCATTTGTTTTTCACTTAGGATCAGTGTATGAGCTTCAACACAAAGAAATATATACAGTATAGGCTCAAAGGGGTTATCAAAGGATAATAACAAGGTAGGCTTATTTGGCTAAAGAGGCTCAAGAACAAAAATGCCTTTATCACGTCTGAACATGCATATCAATCAAGTATATCAAAAAGAATCAAGCCAAGGCATATGTGCAAGAAATCAAGAGTCATATCACACAAGAAAGAACATTAAGTGGCTCAAATCTCACACAGGGTATCCGTGTTATAATCAATTCAACCTCTTGAACACATAATCATCTTTCCAGGCAGAGAAAAGCAAGGATTACAAACTATAAGTATTAAGTAAGTGAAGGAAAAATCTACAACTTAAACATCATCCAGAAATCAAGAGAAAAATGTAACATTTATTGCACACAAAACTGGATAAAAATAACTTAAAAGAGAAAAAATTTAACACTCAAAAAACAAAAAATTTAACACACAAAATACAATCTAACAGAAAAATCAGAAAAATCAGAATTTCTTCCCAGTAGACCACACTTAAATCACACAATGTCCTCAGTGTGTTACAATCATCAGATGATCAACTTCAGAGCAGTCAAATAATATAGACAAGTGCAATAAAATGTTAGGAAATGGGAAGAAATTTTCAGTAACATCCATCAGTAGATGTTTTCAGTGACATCCATCAGCAGATGTCTAAAACACCTAGCACCCATCAGTAGATGCTAATAATTTTTATTATTTTTATTATTTTTTTTTTTTTTTTTTTTTTTTTTTGAAAAAGGAGACCGGTACTGTGACAACAGTCTCGGTGGCAAAGACCGGAACTGTTGCTACAGTGGCAAAGCTTTGGCTACAAATGAGCCACTCCTCCGCGTCTGAGCGCCATTTCCTGACTCTCACTCTCTCCTCTCTGCTTCTCTCTCAACTCTCTCTACTCTCTCTGCTCTCTCCTATGCTCTCTCAACTCTCTGCTCTCTGCTCTCTTCTCTCTTCTCTCTCTCGAGCGTCTTGATCTGCGAGGAAGCTCTGCCCCTTCGCCTTCTGAAGAGTCTGAGTGAGATCTGTGAGGAGCCTCTGCCTGTGTGCCTTCGGAGCATCTAAGATCTGCGTCAAGCTTTTGTAAGCCCTACTACTCCGGGTAAGTCCTCTACACCTTTGATCTCCTTCTTTCTGCCGTTTAAGCTTTCTGCTCTTAAGCTTTACCTTTTCCTGCTTTCCAGATCTTTCATTTTTCTTCTTTTCCTGCTTTCAGATCTTATTCGCTTTTTTTTTTTTTTCTTTTTCTGCTTTCTTTTCCTGCTTTCTGTTCCTTCTTTATTTTCAGCTTTCTGCTCTTTATTGTGCTTTCTCAGCTTTCCTGTTATTTATTTTCTTTGCTGCAATACTTGTCCTCTCCCCCTGCCCGATCTATCTTCTCCTTTTCAATTTTTTTTCATATTTTTGAAACTGAAAAACACTTAAACACATAAAACACAACTGTCTAAAAACTTAAGGGGTATATCGGCTGGAAACCAGACGTTAATCTCCCTTCGATTGAAGGTATTGCAGAGACAATCGGGTAGAACAACGCCACGTACCCCACTTAAAACTAAATAAACACATAAACATAATATACAAGAACAATATGGACAAGAACAACCGGACAACTGGACGTAGATCCGTTTAGGACCCTTTTGCAAGGACCGTGAAATAGATCTGAGACCAGACACTGAAACATCAAATACAGACTGGACAAAATAAATTTAAAAGGAAACAAGAACAAATAAAGAAAACACTGAATTAAGAATCTAATGTTTTTATGCTTTTTTTTTTTTTATGTTATGCTTATTTTTCTTGTTTTTGTTCTTTTTATATGTATTTATTTTTTATTTATGTATTTGTATATTACGAGAGGAAGGATGAGTGATATGGAATCAGAGAGATATACCAGTCAACGATGGCGTCCTACAGATGATCAGATCACGATGATGACCAAAATCTACAACTATGGGGTCACACACCCAAGCCGAGCGCAAGTCGTCGAGATCGCGTCTCGACTAAGGACCTTCGGCGAAGCCACTGAATACAACGTGCACTGCTGGTTTAACAACCATGGCAATCGGGTCAGGCGCTGGCAAGCGGAGATAGACCCCACAGGCACTCTCTTTTCACAACTGCCGCTATACATGTACGGTAAGACCTCTGATCACACCTCTATTTTTATTGAAAAATTTTTTTCACTTCCTCTTCTATAATTAACACAATTTTATTTATTTATTTTTTTATTTTTATTTTTTGTTTGAAAGAAAACAACTGGGTGATAATGAGGGCACCGAGGCTGCTGAATTTGTTTCCAGTTCCGATCATTATCGATGACGACAGAAATGAACGAGAAATTCCTCCACCAAAGCCTCCGCTCGTGACTTTTCGAACCAGAGCTCCCTCAACGGAGCTCTCCCTTAGACCACCACAACCAGCTCGAGAGTTCTTTCATTATTAATGTTTTAGGTTTTATGTTTTTTTTTTTTTTTTATGTTTTTATTGGCCGAGCGTGGCCAGAATATTAATGAGGACTGTAATATGAACACTTATGTTTTTTTTTTTTTTATGTTTTTATTTAATATGGTGTGAAATATTAACGATCAGAAATGATCGACCCCTGAACAACTTTATTTTCACATATATCTACTGCATCTTTATATTCAGATCTGTTCAAGCTCCTATTTTCCATTACTGTAATTTTGCTATTATGAATGAAATATTTTCTTAGTCTAAAAATTTGCAATCAAAGATCTGTATGAAAACAACTAAGAAATTGTATTTACAGTGAAGGAAAATAAGGAAAATAAATGAGATCTGAAGTGAAAATTTTTAATGAAATATTGGTAAGAAACTGAGGGTCGAAATAAAATCAAGGACTACGCAAAACAATTTTTTAATTTTTGATTTTATTTTTTTTTTTTTTAGGGATAACAATTTGAAAACTAAGAAGAAAAAATAAATAAATATACATATCATAATACAGATTTGGCACGCTTTAAAAAAAATTTTATCACAAAATTTTTTTTCTTTTTAGTAAAAACACTAAGAATGAGGAAGCAAATAAAACACAAAACACATTTTTTTTCGTTTTTAAATATATGAAAAATAAATATATGTACATCTCATAACAATTAAATTTGAAAAGAAAAAATTTTTGCACACTTAAAAAAAAAAAATTATCACAAATAAATTTTTTTTTTTTTTTAAAAAATAATAACTCGAAAACTAATAAAGAAAAATAAAAGGAAAAATAAACATAAAAGAAAACAAAATTCAGAATCTTCCCGAGACCATACTTAAATTACACTGTCCTAAATGTTTTCTAAGCATAAGATCATCAATTAAAACACTAACAGATAAAGGACAAATGCAATAAAAGTAGGAAAACGGGGAAGAAAGAAAAAGAAAACTCCCCTGGTCAGGGTGGCAGTTGCCAATTTTGGATTTGTAGGGAGATGTCTTCTTCAGGATCCAGCATGAAATTGTTGAGGACGAACTGCTTCATCCTCCAGATTTGATCAAGCAGTGAAATGTCCTCCACCGCCGGATCTAAGCAGCAAATATTGTTACTAAGCAGATTCAGTAGGTGCCTTTTGATCTTCAAACTATCAGTGTCAGCACCTTTGTTTTCCACTGTGGGTGTATGTTGATCAAATTTATACGCACCTCCTGCAACATGGTTAGTGCAATGTGGCACTGCAGAAATTTCATGCAGAGGTATAACACCCCATCCCAATTCATCATACTGAGCCTTAGATAAATCCTCATAACATGAATCAATTTCTAAATTGCATGCAATATTAATCATAGATTCAGATTCATGTTCAGTGCATGAAGAATAACCATTCGAATGTGATAGTAAAAAGCGGTTCTCATCATGCACAGAGGAAAAATTAAAATCAGACTCAGCAAGAATATAGTCATTAGCATACCGATCATCACAATCAACATAATAATCAAATTGTGGTATGCTTACCTCCTCTTCCTTGAAGATTTCTAGAGTGTGGGAAGGTGAAGGTGGTCTACCTGGTTCAGGATTACTGCTTACTTCTGCCGGGTCCCCAAAATTTTCATCAGTCTCCTCAGGTGCAAGAGTGGCCATCTGCCTGATCTGATCACTCAGATTCTGCATGGCAGCTTGAGTTTCCATGCTCTCTTGCTTGAACTGCATGTTCCCTTTCTGAAACTGAATGTTCTGCATTGTCATCTGCTCTAGTAACTCCTTTAATGTAGGTTCAGAAATAGAAGGCTGAGGAGTTATTTGAATAGGAGAATCATACTGCTGACTCTCATATTGTGGAACTGGCTCCCAAAGAGAGCTCTCAGAAATTGGATGATGGAACATATTGTTCTCATCATAAAAATCAGCAGATTTAAAATCAAAGTAATATGCAGAATAAGAATCATAATCACAGACATTGGCAGAATAAGCATTATTCACAACATTAAAATAGGTAGACATGGAAAAATAAAAAGTAAAAACTAAAAATTACGAATCAGATAAAACAAAACACATTTATACATGCTACAAGCACACACAAGACAGAACATCAATAGTAAAAATTTTTAATTAATTTTTTTTTTTTTAATTTTCAAATTTTTTTTTTTAATAACAACTAAATACAGAACATAGCACAATTAAACACATATATACACAATATATATTAACACAGCATAATCGAAAAACACAGCAAAAATCTAAAACAAAAAACCTGGAACTGAAGTGACAACGCCGCCAAAATTTGTTGAAGGTGTCGTTATCGCCTGCAAAAATATACAAGACAAAACACACAAAACAAACATATTAACAGAACAAAACTTTATACAAAAAAAAAAATCTAAAACCAAACCTCCATTGGTCCCCGGCAGCGGCGCCATTTTTTGATACGACTGTCGCGGTCATACAAATTTGATGTGCAAAAATTTATGCAGTATAACTAGGAAGTGACTCCTAGGTCGTCTCTCAAGGACCAATATTGTTGGTTCAGTCTCAGAGCTAACACGAAAGGGGGGGGTTTGTGAATGTTTTGTGCGGTAAATAAAATTTAAAACTGGAATTTAAACACAACTCAATTTAAAAACACTAAAATAAATTTTAAAGACTGTAAAAGCAAATGGTAAAAACAAAACAGTAAAATTCAGAAACGGTAAAAACGAAAACGGTAAATAAAAAAACAATAAACTTTTGACAAAGTTTAAAATGTGCAATTGGAAATAAAACATGAAACTGAGATGAAAGTGATTTGAGCATAAAGTTGCATTAATTTAGAAAATGACAGTGAATTGATCAAAGATTTAAACGTGCAAACGGAATTTTAGACCAAAGGTAATTTGCAAATAAAATTTAACAACAATCAATGAAGAACACACTGGAATTTAAGATTCAATTGAAACTGGAAAACAAATCCAAAAACCTCCCCAAAGGGGAGGAGAAAAATGAAAGCACATTCCTACTCCTAAAATCTCCTAAAATCTAATCTCCTCTAAAATCTTACACTAAAATTTTTTTTTTTTCAAGCCAATTGAAAACCACGTTTCCAAAGAACAATAGAATGTGGTGGCTTTGTCTCTTTTAGCATATTTTATAATTTCTTTGAATGACAAAATAAGAAAAGGGGGGCCGTGTGTACCATTTCTCTTTCATTTGAATAAAATTTATCATTTCATTTCATATTGCAACCTCCTGGCCGTGGCTTTCTCAAGGAATATGGTCCTCTTCATCTTTTCCATCCAACACATTCTATCTTCAGATAAGTGCTCTTTTGGACGTGAATTTAGGGGCCATGTGCTATTATTATTTTTAGCAATGTCACTTCAACACATTCACATTCTCCTTCTTTACGTGAGATGTAGCCTAAAGAAAGAAGAAAACCGTGAGCCAATTGTGGTGGTCCCCATGCTAAATGCTTTGGAGAGAATGTGTTTTCAACATGGTGGTCCCCTTTTTGATTCCACTTTCAAGTATTTGAGTGATTTTCACGTGAATTGTCATGGGCCATGTGTAATCCATTATCTTCCATCTTTAGTTCACATTCAATTTTTCAGCCATGCATACCACACTTTCCTACGTGGATTTTCAATGAGTGTGGCCTCCTTCCCTTAATAACACTACAAATGAAATTTAACACTTCCTTGTAACTTCTCTTGGCCGTGAGTTTTCAAACAAACATGGTGGCTCCCTTGCCAAAATTAATTCTCCAATGGACCCTTGGAACATCCGTGTTCCAATTGAAATTTTTGCTTCTACAAATTCAAGAAAAATATTCCATCATTTACACGGATCAACACACATAATAAATCAATGCAGTACAACTTTCAAATACAGTGTGTGAATGTATTTCCAAATGTCCCAATTTATATTTCCAAAAATTTCCCTGCAATCAATAATGTAAATAATTATTCTCAGATAATTCAAATTAAGTAAAATAAGAATTTCTGATCAAATTAAGCACAATCAGTAAAAACGGGAAAATACTGGACAATTAAGCACAATTCCCCGATTAATTCTAGTACAATAAACTAAGTGTAGTGAAGAAAATAATGATTCATCAACTACTGTTGCTTGATCAAAGTCATGTGTGGGCGTCTTCCTCAGCAAACTCTTGTATGTATCCCACGCTTGACCTAACATCTCCTCCATGGTTTTCCTGAAAGAAGAAATCTCTTGCTTACTCTTGTTATTTTTTTACTGTGGGAAGTACTTGTTCAGAAACTTTGAAACCACAGCTTCCCATTCAGTAAAGCTATCCTCTGGGAAAGAATTCAACCATAGATTAGCATTGCCTCCCAATGAGAAAGGAAACAATCTAAGCTTTATAGCGTCATCCGGCACACCATTGATCTTCATAGTGTTGCAAATCTCGTTGAATGTGGTCAGATGTTCATATGGACTTTCATGAGACAGTCCATTAAATTGGTTGCTCTTCACCAATTGTATCAACACCGGTTTCACCTCTATATTTGTAGCATTGAACCTCGGCCTTGCAATGTTGTTAAAATGATGAGGGCCAACAACAGCGGTGTAATCCGTCAGAGTGCGTCTGCCAGTATTTTCTCCAGTCATCTCTTCAGTACTCTAGTAAGATTCTTGTGATGAGGGTTGTAAAAGTGTCTCCGAAGAAGGAAATAATTCTCTAGATGTTCGGATTCTTCTTCTCCTTCTACTCTCGTCCAATCTTTCAAGAAGAGGTTCCGAGGTTTTCTTACTTCTAGTTTGAATTATACCCTGCATACACAAGAAAACAAAACCCTAAAAAGCACTTTTAAAACAAAACAAAACAAAAATACACTAAAATAAATAAAAAAATCAAGTCAAAGCTAATCAATAATCACACGAATAGCATAGTTAAACCACAAGTCCCCAGCAATGACGCCAAAAACTTGTTAACACTCCAACAAGTGTACCGAATCGTATCAAGTAATAATAAATGGTAAGACCAAGTATCGTTTCCCAAGAGACTCATGGCCTAGACATTTATGTGTTTAAACAAGATCATGGTGTTTATAATGCATAAAATAAATATGAATGCAAGTGTTGATAAATTGACTTGTGTCAGAGCGGCTGCAGCGGAATGGTTAGCGTGGAAACAAACCAAGAGGGGGGGTGAATTGGTTATATTCAAATATTATCCCTTTTTAATATTTTTCTCTTAATTTCTTACTAAGCAGATAATTAAACGTAAATAACAGAGTAAGGGAAAGAGAAAAATTACACAGGTATTTTATCCTGGTTCAGATCACTAAGATCCTACGTCCAGTCGCTTATCTCAAATAAGATAAACCTTTTTCACTATCACAAAACTATTACAAATATTAGTCACACAGAAAAACAATTTGTAACAGTTTAGAAATTACCACCTCTCTTGAAACCACAAGAGATGAAACAACACCTCCTTTGAATCTTCACAAAGGATGATCACCTCCTTCGAATGCTTCACGAAGGATGATTCTCTTCCAGACACTTCCTCAGACACACCAAGGATGATCCAGCTATTCCTCTATCACCGTAGCAGTATTTAACCAACTCTACAGACAGAGTTTCCTTAGCTGAGCAAGAGCACACAATTCTCAAAGAGTTCAGAGATGTTTTGCACAAGGGAAGAGTTGGATTTGAGAGAAAATGAGAGTCTATTTATAGACTCATCCAAAGGCTCCTCCATTTTCGCTTTTAGACTTTCTGACTGTGTTAATCGATTAGCTACAGTGGTTAATCGATTAACATCCCAACGGATACTTCAACGTCTCTAAAAACGGCTAGTTTTTCAAACGGTCACTGTGTTAATCGATTAACAGTCCTTGTTAATCGATTAACGTTAATCGATTAACACCCTGTGTTAATCGATTAACACCGAAATTCTGTGCTTCGCCATTTGCCTCTGGAACAATCGATTAACACACTGTGTTAATCGATTAACGTTAATCGATTAACACCTCTTGTTAATCGATTAACACTGCACAGATTTTGTTCTTGATTTATTTCTACATCACTTTTGAATACATACATGAAACTACTAATTTTCCTATGTTCATACAATTTTTACAAGGTTTTACAAGTCTTCTAAGATCATTCTTCATAAGTCTTGATTGTGCTTGACTTGTATTTGGACATCATCAAAACTTCATCTTCATCATTTTGCTAACAATCTCCCCCTTTTTGATGATGATCAAAACCTTCTTGAATTAAAGCTTTTGTGAACCAGCTGTATAAAAAATAAACTTAAGGAAGAAAAATATTGTTAGTGAACTTAGAAAAAAATATTTTAAGACTTTAACTATTTCTCCCCCTTTTTGATCATTATTAAAAAGTGATGTATAATTACTCCCCCTTAATATATTAGAATCTATACTCCCCCTTAATAAAAGCATAGATGCATAGAAATATTAAGATAAGAGAACACACATTTTTATTGAAATTTAAAGAGGCATACAAGTATAGAAGCATACATAAAGGGCACACACTAATAAAAACATAGAATCATAAAGATGCCTAATCATCATCACTATCAGGGACATATAGTTTGGCAAGTTTGTCATCAATCTCCTTAAGATGAGTGTTAATCTCATCATAACGAAGATTGTGATATGCCATCATATCGTCCATTCTTGTTTGTTGCAATGTGGCCATGGCTTCAAGTTGTCTAGAAATACTTTCTAGACTATATTCTTGTGGAGGATTTGATGGTCCAGCAACATTGGTTGGTTGAGGCATAGGGATATCTTCCTCCTCTTCAGCTGAGGCATCTTCTTCTTGTGCAATATCTTCATCAGCGCGGACAAACAAATTTCCTTGTCTTATAAATCCCATTTGATGCAAAGCAGACTCTTCAATTTGATGGATAGGTAAGACATCGAGATGTTTTTCTCCGGTGACATCCACCCCTTTATAGATACATATCAATGAAACAAGGAGAGGATATGGGAGATGACCTCTGTCATACCTCTTGGCACGGACCATAGTATCTGAGATGAGACTTGCCCAATTTATGTTGATATTTTGAGTGATGGCGGACATAATCATCAAATCAGTTTCAAAACATTGAGCAAGGTTTGTACCTCTTGGACAAAGCATCCAAACAATGAGATAATGAAGGACCCTTTCCTCCATTCTTAGATTTCCCACTAGAAGATATCGCCTATTTGGTAGAGGTTGTTGAGGATTCCTCATAAAGGAGCGATATGCCAGAATTTTGTTAAACTCACCAAAATCATTTGGCACATGCATGGCATTTTCTAAAGGAGGAATATGAGCAACATTTAACCAAATATCGTGATCTAGAATAATGTCTACTCCTTTGACGCGAGTGTGAACAATACCGTTTTGGGATTTCAGATTGTAGTAAAACACGCGTACCAAATCGGGGTAATAGCGCCCTTGAAGTTGCATTAGATATTGGACGCCTTGAGCCATCAATTGTTGAGAGAATTGAAATTGATGTACTGCAAACCAATTAAGATCCACAAATTTTTGGCGAAGGATTTTGCGTTCTTTCCACCATTGCAAGTATTCGTCGTGCCTTCCTTCATCGGAGATCCAACCGTGAATATTTGGACCACGTGCGGGAGGAGTACTTTCAGAGCCATAGCTTCTTCTTCTTCTCCTTCTGGATGGTTCAGCCATGGGAATGTGAAAGCAGAGTGGGTAGCAAGAAAAAATGGGACAACAATGAATTTGGGACACCACCAAAAATTGGGCAGCAAGGAATTTTGATGAGATTTGGAGTAGGAGAGTGAATGGTAATGTGTAATGAAGGATTGGAGGGGTATAAATAGGCTCAAGAAGGCTCCCCAACGTTCAAAATCATTAAAGAGCCGTTTATGGCCGTTTTTAGCCGTTGCAACGGCTAGAAATTTAAAAATTTTTCAGGCTGTACGTGTGTTAATCGATTAACAGGGTGTGTTAATCGATTAACGTTAATCGATTAACACCCTGTGTTAATCGATTAACTGACGCTGATTTCCGAAAAACGTCAAATTTTTACCTATTTCTAATTTTGAGATATTTTCAATATTCCTAAGTCTCTTCTAAGCTCATAGAATCTATCCTTAGGCAATGCTTTGGTGAAAATATCAGCTAATTGATGTTGTGTATCAATATATTCTATCTCACAATCTCCCTTTTGCACATGATCTCTAAGAAAGTGATGCCTAATCTCAATGTGCTTGGTTCTAAAGTGCATTATGGGATTCTTTGTAAGGTTTATGGCACTTGTATTATCACACTTAAGTGGTATATGATCTAAGTGAATGTCATAATCTTCTAATTGCTGTTTCATCCATAAAATTTGTGCACAACAATTTCCTGCAGCAATATATTCAGCCTCAGTAGTAGATAAGGCTACACAGGCTTGTTTCTTAGAATGCCAAGAAACTAATGAACTACCTAGAAGATGACATGTTCCACTAGTGCTTTTTCTATCTATCTTACAACCTCCATAATCTGCATCTGAAAAACCTACAAGACTAGGTTCCGTTCCAGATGGATACCATAAACCAAAGGATACAGTTCCCTTAAGATATTTCAATATTCTTTTAACTGCTGTAATGTGAGATTCTCTAGGACTAGATTGATATCTGGCACACACACAAACACTTTGCATAATATCTGGTCTACTAGCAGTGAGATATAGCAAAGAACCTATCATACATCTATATTTAGTTTGATTTACCTCTTTACCTGACTCATCTTTGTCAAGATAGCAAGAGGTTCCCATAGGTGTAGACGCTTCCTTTGCATTGTCCATTTCAAACTTTTTAAGAATTTCTCTACAATACTTGGTTTGAGAAATGAACGTACCTTCTTTCATTTGCTTAATTTGAAGACCAAGGAAGAATGTTAATTCTCCCATCATAGACATTTCAAATTCACCCTGCATAGTCTTAGCAAAATCCTCACAAAGAGATTTATTAGTTGATCCAAAAATAATATCATCAACATATACTTGAATAATCAAAATATGTTTTCCGACTCTTTTAATAAACAAAGTGGAATCAACTTTTCCTCTATTAAAATTATTTTCTAAAAGAAAATTGCTAAGTCTTTCATACCAAGATCTAGGTGCTTGTTTTAAACCATAAAGTGCTTTCTTTAACTTATAGATGTGATTTGGAAATTTAAAATCTTCAAAACCGGGTGGTTGTTCAACATACACATCTTCTTTTATAAAACCATTTAGAAATGCACTTTTCACATCCATTTGAAACAATTTAAATTTCATTATAGATGCATAAGCAAGAAGTAGGCGTATTGCCTCTAACCTGGCAACTGGAGCATATGTCTCATCATAATCTATACCTTCTTCTTGACTATATCCTTGAGCCACAAGCCTAGCTTTATTTTTGGTGATGTTTCCATCTTCATCCAGTTTATTTCTAAATACCCATTTTGTTCCAATTACTTGATGAGTATCTTCTCTAGGAATCAATTCCCAGACTTGATTTCTTTCAAACTGGTTGAGTTCTTCTTGCATTGCTATACACCATTGTTCATCTTGAAGAGCTTCCTTAATGTTCTTGGGTTCTATCTGCGACATAAAAGCTACATTCATACAAAAATTTACCAAATTTCTTCTAGTGTTTACCCCTTTTGATATGTCGCCAATGATGTTGTCCAATGATAATCCTCTAGGTTGTTGCCATATTTTGTTTAGATCTTCATCATCTTGAGGATTATCCATATTCTCTTCATTAGTTGTCTTTTGCAAGTCTTCATTTTCACCTGCATCTGATTCATCTGACTCAAGAGGTTTTGCCTCAAGGTCTACAATTTCATCAAAGACAACATGCATAGATTCTTCTATTTGAAATGTTGTCTTATTAAAAACTCTATAAGCTTTGCTAGTTAGAGAATATCCTAGAAAAATAGCTTCATCTGCTTTGGAATCAAATTTTCCTAAATTTTGTTTTCCATTGTTTAGGACAAAACATTTGCATCCAAAAATTCTTAAATGTGAAACATTTGGTTTTCTACCTTTAAAAAGTTCATAAGGAGTACATTTCAAAATTGGTCTAATAAGCATTCTATTTAAAACATAACATGCAGTACTCACAGCATCAGCCCAAAATTGTTTAGGAACACTATATTCATTTAGCATAGTTCTAGCAAGTTCCTCTAAAGATCTATTCTTTCTTTCTACAACTCCATTTTGTTGAGGAGTTCTAGGTGCAGAAAAATTATGAGAAATGCCATATTCTTCACAAAAAGTTTCAAAATATTCATTTTGAAATTCACCTCCATGGTCACTTCTAATAGCTTTTATTTTCAAATCCTTTTCATTTTGAACTAAATTTGCAAACTTTTTAAATTCTTTGAAAGCTTCACTTTTAAGAGTAAGAAAGAAAGTCCAAGTATATCTTGAATAATCATCTACAATAACTAAAGCATAATAATTTCCTCCAAAACTTTTTATCCTAGAGGGACCAAATAAATCCATGTGCAAAAGTTCTAAGGGTTTTAAACTAGAAACAACATTTTTTGAATGAAAAGATGATTTCACTTGTTTTCCCTTTTGACATGCATCACACAATTTATCCTTCACATATTTTAGTTTTGGTAGACCAATTACTAAGTCTTTAGAAATGAGTTTATTCAATTGTTGCATATGAATATGTGCAGCTCTTTTATGCCATAACCATGGATTTTCTTCTTTTACTACTAAACATGAAATATTCATACTTGATGCATTTTCTAAATCTATCAAATAAATATTGTTATGCCTAATTCCTTTCAAAGCAATTTCAGAAGAATCATTTTTATAAATAGTGCAGGAATTTTGTTCAAAGGTTACCTTGAATCCTTTATCGCATAATTGACTAATGCTAATTAAGTTGTGTTTTAATCCTTCCACATATAGCACGTCTTTGATCATCAAGGTATCTTCACTTCCAATATCTCCTATTCCAAGGATTTTTCCTTTGTTGTTATCACCATAGGTGACAAAGCCTCGTTCCTTTTTCCGGAAGCTTGTAAATTTCTTTTTATCTCCGGTCATGTGTTTTGAACATCCACTGTCAAGACACCACATGTACTTCCTTGGTTTTGATAATTCTTGGCTTTCAGTGTCATCGTCATCCGCCATTAGACATATGTTTGCTTCTTCATCAGAACTGCTTGATTCAGAAATTGATTCGTTGTCATCGTCCCATGCGATGTATGCTTTCTTTTTCTTGAAGAACTTCTTTTCTTTCTTTTCTTCACCCTTCTTTTGATTTGGGCAGTCTACTTTTAAGTGTCCCTTTTCTCCGCAACCATAGCATCTGTAGTTTGAGGAAGATCCTTGATTTTCTCTCTTTTCATTTTTGAATCTCCCTTTGCCTTTTGATTTCATGAACCTATTGAATCTCTTGATAAGTAGACTCAAATTTTCATCTTCTTCGGAGTCTTCATCTTCTGATCTTCCTTTGCTTCTGTGAATCTCTGACTTTAATGCCAAACTCTTCTTGTTGGTTTTGGCTTTTGCTTCTTCTTCATCAAGTCTTCCAAGATCTAGTTCATGTTCTCTCAATTTTCCAAAGAGTGCCGCCATGGTCATGGTGTTGAGATTTTGTGACTCCGAGATTGCAGTCACCTTTGGTTGCCATGATCTGTCTAAGGATTTCAAGATTTTAATGTTAAGTTCATCTACATCGAATGACTTACCTAGTCCAATGAGATGATTGACAATGTTGGTGAAGCGTTTTTGAACGTCTGAAATAGTTTCTCCTTGCTTCATTCTAAACATCTCATATTCTTGGATTAGGGAGTTCTTCCTTGCCCTCTTTACATCATCTGTTCCTTCATGTGTTACTCTGAGTACATCCCACATTTCCTGAGCGGTTTTGCAGATAGAGACTCTGTAGAACTCATCAACAGTCAATGCTGATGCAATGATGTTCCGGGCTTTTACGTCATTTTGAGATCTTTTCTTTTCTTCAATAGTCCATTGATCACGGGGCTTAGGTTCCTGTAAATTGTTAGTGGGAACAGAAAAGCCAGACGCAATAACATCCCAAATATCACAATCAATAGATTCAATAAATATTTGCATTCTTACCTTCCAGAATGCATAGTTCTCACCAGTGAATAGTGGGGGTCTATTGATTGAAGCACCCTCTGCAAAGGTTTGATGTGATCCTGCCATTTGAATTACTATCAAAGCAAGCTCTGATACCAATTGTCAGAGCGGCTGCAGCGGAATGGTTAGCGTGGAAACAAACCAAGAGGGGGGGGGTGAATTGGTTATATTCAAATATTATCCCTTTTTAATATTTTTCTCTTAATTTCTTACTAAGCAGATAATTAAACGTAAATAACAGAGTAAGGGAAAGAGAAAAATTACACAGGTATTTTATCCTGGTTCAGATCACTAAGATCCTACGTCCAGTCGCTTATCTCAAATAAGATAAACCTTTTTCACTATCACAAAACTATTACAAATATTAGTCACACAGAAAAACAATTTGTAACAGTTTAGAAATTACCACCTCTCTTGAAACCACAAGAGATGAAACAACACCTCCTTTGAATCTTCACAAAGGATGATCACCTCCTTCGAATGCTTCACGAAGGATGATTCTCTTCCAGACACTTCCTCAGACACACCAAGGATGATCCAGCTATTCCTCTATCACCGTAGCAGTATTTAACCAACTCTACAGACAGAGTTTCCTTAGCTGAGCAAGAGCACACAATTCTCAAAGAGTTCAGAGATGTTTTGCACAAGGGAAGAGTTGGATTTGAGAGAAAATGAGAGTCTATTTATAGACTCATCCAAAGGCTCCTCCATTTTCGCTTTTAGACTTTCTGACTGTGTTAATCGATTAGCTACAGTGGTTAATCGATTAACATCCCAACGGATACTTCAACGTCTCTAAAAACGGCTAGTTTTTCAAACGGTCACTGTGTTAATCGATTAACAGTCCTTGTTAATCGATTAACGTTAATCGATTAACACCCTGTGTTAATCGATTAACACCGAAATTCTGTGCTTCGCCATTTGCCTCTGGAACAATCGATTAACACACTGTGTTAATCGATTAACGTTAATCGATTAACACCTCTTGTTAATCGATTAACACTGCACAGATTTTGTTCTTGATTTATTTCTACATCACTTTTGAATACATACATGAAACTACTAATTTTCCTATGTTCATACAATTTTTACAAGGTTTTACAAGTCTTCTAAGATCATTCTTCATAAGTCTTGATTGTGCTTGACTTGTATTTGGACATCATCAAAACTTCATCTTCATCATTTTGCTAACAACTTGAAGAATGCACAGGTGATTGATGTATAAAATATGGATTGATTATGTTGTTGGAGTTTCCGACTTATCCTATCCACTCTCATGTATTTATGAATTCATCTTCTTCATTAATGTCAAAGCCACTTTCTAATTTACCTTGAACCCGATGTCTCGGTGAAGAAAGCCTACTCTTAGTTATTAGATCACAATGTCTTGTATCCCCAACAATTAATTATGCATTACATTCGCACAAAAGCTTAAAGGCAACCAACCCTTCTATCTCTATGTTTAGGTAATATTGCTTTTGGGAGAATTTCTCCAGTTCTAGATTTTCCCATATGTTTCCATATCGACAACATTAGTAATCATGCAATGGAATGAGTTAAACAAAGCATGCAAAGAGCGTAGAGGAAAAATCCTAACAATTAATGAAGTAAAGCATTTATAATATAAATCAATTCAATACATGAGAGTTTCAAAGTATTACATCATTTTCCCAACAAAATTGGAGGTTTAGTTTGCCATAGACATGGTGAAACTAGATGAAAATATGGAAAAGAATAAAAGATAAAACCCTAAAAGTTGAAGATCGGAGCTTCCGCATCCAAAATCTGCCTCGAAGAGATAAAAGGAGTGTTTCTGCACCTCTTTCTGCCAGAAGATACAGTCTCTAGGTTGTCCAAACCCTTAAATAGTTCATAAAAATTATATAAAACAGGTGTCGTCGGCGCTTAGCGCCCCAAAAGGGCGCCCAGCGGTGGTTGCGACACTAAACTGACGCTCAGCGATGGCGCTCAGGCGTGAGACAGTGGTTGCGACACTAAACTAACGCTCAGCGGTAACGCTCAAGCGTGAGACAAAAGAACTTTGCGCTCAGTGCCCCAAAATGACGCTTAATGCTATCTACGATTCTTCTATGTGCTACTTTTCCAGCCTTTCCTGACTCCAACTCTTTGCTACTTCAACTTCTTCATCCAATTCATCTTAATTCTTGTCAAAACAAGGAAAGCAAAAATAAAACCAATAATACCACCTTCAACTCTCTTATTCTCACAACTTAAGGAAAAACATGATTAAATATCTTAAATATAAAGGGTATTTTTAATATCAAAATTAAATATAAAAATAATGGTATTCCAATCGTTACCAATAGTAGCACATATAGATTAAATATCTTAAAAAAAGACATTTTTTATACCGATCGTAATGCTAACATGTATAAAAGTGTCTTTTTATACCTGTTATAGCACCAATATGTATAAAAAGTGTGTTTGTGGAAATCGAAAGTATAAAGAAACTTTGTGTATCTGTTCCCAATATAGTAGGTATAATAAAGTCCTATTTTATACCTTTATGAGCAAACAAGTATAGAAAGACGAAACTTTCTATACTCCCTACTTCTATACGTGCTCGAAAATCGATATCAAAAGCCTTTTTTTACAGGTATAAAAAGTTTTTTTCTAATAGTGACAACTGCACATTTTTTATTGAAAGTGAAGTGAAAACTCGAGTTTTTGTAACTTTATGAATTGGCTTAGAAACTTGGTGTGGGCAAGAGCAAAAATTTTCATTGTATGTATGATTGAATGTTGTTGTTGTTGTTGCTAAGTGAAGTCTGTCATCCTTTGTGAACATTTGGAGGAGGTTTTCATCCCTTGTAATGTTTAGGAGAAGTGAGTATGTTCTTTTGAGATTTCAAGAGAGATGTTTTGTAAACCTTAAATTTGTTTTTCTGTGTGATTGTAAAGTTTATTAGTTTTGTGATAGTGAAATGTTTATCTCTTTGAAGATTAATAACTGACCCTAAAATTCTTGTGATCTGAATCAATATGTGCAATTTTCTCTCATTTGTTATTCTATTTTATTTGTTTAAATTATCTCCAAGTAAAATAAAATTTATAAAAATTTTAAAAGACACATTTTAAAAAAGAAACCAATTCAGGAAGGTTACTGTTAACTCACTATCATTTTAGTGCAACAACGACTAAATGGGAGAAAGATTTTGAAATGTAAAGATTCTAAAATCTATGTTTAGGAAATAAACCTATGAAGAACGAAATTTCAATTTCCCACATTATTACCCATTGCTGCCTTACAATTCCACGTAAACAAAAATTAATTAAAAAAAAATTACAACTGGATCCATCTTAGTCTATATGTTAGAGTTAAAAAGTTGTAAAAAAAAATATCAACATATCATTACTCTTCTTTTTCTCTTTAACCTGTCTTGTCCTTCTCACCATTAACTTGTCCTTTTTCCCAAGTGCTGTAGCCGTTCCCCACTCTGCCTTCAAAACCAACTTATCTTTTACCTCTCTCCCAAGTTTTTCTTATATTTAAACATACACTTTAACATATTATTATTAATTAATTAAATAGCAAACTCGTGTAATATCTCTTTAAAACAATCTGTTCAAAAATTAAGTTATTTAAAAATATTCAAAGTGATTTTGCAGGAAATATTATAAGGGAAACTAAACAGCGTAGCACTCTGCAAAAGTCTTACAAACCTGATCTGCTCAAATCCAAAGTTTTATCAGCCGACCAAACAAACCAAAAGCAACACAAACAGAACTCTCTCTCTCTCTCTCTCTCTCTCTCTCTCTCTCTCTCTCTCTGTCTCTCTCTCTCTGTCTCTTAACCCAGTACCAAAGTCACCAAACTGCCACCGTTTTCTGATTCCACCCTTACTTCTGCACCTCCCAGATTTCCCAGTAAGATTTACCATTTCCTCTTTTCTTCTCGTTGCTAAAGAAACAAACTATGATGGATTGGTTCATAGTTTTTATACCCTTAGTTTTCAAAGGTTGTCTCTTTTTGTTGTCTAATTTAGTGGGTCTGTATGTATGTAATGTCTCATCAGGGATGGAGAGTTGTTTCAGCTTTGCACAGTGGCAAGAGCTTGAGTTGCAGACTCTGATATTTAGGTACATGCTGGCCGGTACTCCTGTTCCTCCTCAGCTGCTTCAACCAATCAAGAAAAGCTTCTTTCATTCCCCTCCCCCTTTCCTTCAACTTTATCACCCTCCTTGTAAATTTCTAACCCCATTTTCCTTCTACTTCCAAATTTCTCTTTTACTAATATCAAATGGACATTTTAATGGTAGTCAGGAACAGAACTTAAATTCACCTTGATAGTAGTTTGCTATTTTTTGGACTGATTCTGATTTTATTAGAATTTTATTTCAGTAGTTTTTTTAGTAGAATTATTGAACTGAAATTGATTGCAATTAATTTCTGAATTGGCTAAAAGTATTATGTTAAGTTGTTTTGATATTCTGTCAGAAAACTGTATAAAGTTTAGTCCTTCTTGTAGTTATATAAGACATGGTGATGTGAGGTTGTTTAAGTTTAGTTCATGATATGAAGTTCGAATTTTGAATATGCAAAACGTTTTAAATATTAAAAAAAAAAGAATTTTATTATTAATAGTAATCAAGTTAAGTGGAGTTAAGATTACTTTTGTTACTTTTCTTCTGTTTGTTGTTAGTTTACTTTGAGGTGTTGGCTTTACAAAGGTGGTAGAATATGAAAGGTTATTTTTTGGGCTATAATACCTTATGCCCATTAAAGTTAGTCCATTTGGGTGAAAAAATTGTGATGAAAGATTTGATTTTTTTGGCATCAGTGTTGGAATCAGGGTACTATTGGGGAAGAGAAGCACTGGATCCGGAGCCAGGTCGGTGCCGGAGAACGGACGGGAAGAAGTGGCGGTGCTCGAGGGAGGCGGTGGAGGGTCAGAAGTACTGCGAGCGGCACATGCATCGTGGCCGAAACCGTTCAAGAAAGCCTGTGGAACAACCTCATGCATCTTCTTCTTCTTTATCCTCTGCTTCCTTCAAACATCATCTCCTTCACCACAATCAAATGTATGTCTTCACATTGTGAAATTTGTTGCTTTTCTTTTTGAGTTTCATTTTGAATTATGTGGATTGCTATGTTAATTGGTCAACCACCATAGATTACCAAAAGGGTTGCTGCTTCATAGTGTAATGAAAGAGCTTCATCTAATTTGGAGGCACTCTCATTTAATTTGTGATTTAAGAATATATATATATATATATACACACACACACACATTAAAAAAAAGAAGAGAAAGAATGTACACATTTATGAATTTGATTCTTGAATTTAAAAGACTTGATCAAAGTTAGAAATGACTAAATGTACATTTTTTAAAAAGTTCCCAATTCATTGTTTGATCGGAAGCTTGTATTTCTAAAACACAATCTTTTTATTGTGAATAACGGTTGTAGAGAGATAGATAAAAGACTATACTTGTTTCAAACCTTATAAAATGAAGCCGTAATTTTCTGAAAACTCAATTTTTTGGATTGCAAATGGTACAATATAGGAAATGGTACAATCAACGATTGTACATTATCAAAACAATATGATGAAACGAGTTGCAGGATGAACTTTCTCTTTTCTTGTCTTATCTTTTCTGTTAATGCTTGGTGGGTGTGTAGATATATGTTGTTTCCATTTTACCTGTTTTGGACGTGAATCCAAATTCGTCCATACTGCAATGTCCTTTCGTGAAAACTAAGCTGTTTTTGCTGGTTTCCCTGTAGTTCCACTGGGGCCAAGAGTGACAGCAAGAGCTTGTCTGAAAACCATGATCATGTAGATGGGAATGGCAGATCTGATGGCCATGTCCTGAGGCATTTCTTCGATGATTGGCCAAGGACACTGCAAGAACAAGACCATAGTAAAAGCAATGGTAGCCAGAACAACAACACTGGAACATATCTTTCCATGTCAACACAAGGAATCACTTCCTCGGATGTGTCACTGAGACTGTCCACTGGTCATGTAGAGAATACAAGCCACGTGGCTTCAGTGGGAGGACCACTCGCAGAGGCTCTGAGATCATCCACCTCCACTTCTTCACCAACCAGTGTTCTGCTACAGTTGCCAACTAGTTCTGCTTGTAACACCAGCTTCATTAGCACCTAAAAGTTGCTGGGGTTGGGGTTTGTGAGAATTTTTGGACATGTATGTGCAAATACAGAGACACACTTATAATGCATCAATTTTGGACAACTAATAATGAACTATCATTTTGTAGTTAGTTAGTTTAGCATATGTTGGCATGGTCTTGTTTCTTTAACTACTTTAGTGTCAGCATAAAATGCATCAATTGTTACCAATTTCATGGATTAAAAGCTCTAATAATTTGAGTAATAGCAGTTTTTAGTAAAGGTGTAATAAGACTCCAATTGTGATAAAAGACTAAGACTACGAATGTTTATGACACTGCGTTTAGGTTGGACTTAAAAGAAAAATATAGAAAACATTAAACGTTCAACCACAAAAATTTTCTGTTGTAAAGCTCGTTGTATGTTTACTTAGATATTCATGACCGAAAAAATGGAACAGACGAAAATGAACAAACTAGTATCTTGAAATCCTACAATCTCATATTCTTGAACTTATATAATATCTATTATAAAAGAAAGTATCTTGAAAACTTACAAATAGATCCCTCGAAAATGACAAACACACATTAAATGCTCTATCTTTAATTGTGCAAAGACCTTTGACTACAACATTTAAATGAATTATTTGGCAATTTGGATGGTTAATGGCTTCAAAGTGTATTCGTGAGTAGTTGAGGTTAGAGATATCCAAATAGGTTTTAAGCTCTCCGCTAATTCAGTTCACCATATCCGAGTCAAGTTGAAATTTTTTTATTTTTTTTAAAGTATGGATTAAATTAGATACGAATTAAACGTGCTTTAGCCGAATTGAATGACTGGACCTGCAATCTATAACAATTCTTTATTAAATTTTTACTATTTTTTATATATTTTTTATTATAACTATTTATTATTTATAGTTGTGTAGATTCACAATTTGATTTTTTTAAATACTAATGTTAAATAATGTTTAAATATTATAATGATGTTTAATAATGTTTGAATATTTTGGATATTAGTTTATTTGTTTGTCAACGTAAATTCACTTTTTAATTTTTAACTACTATCTTTTTATAATTATGTTTGGTAAAATAAGATAGCACCTTGGTTTTGATTATATTGCTATAAAATAATAAGTTGGGTGAATTTATTTTTTATTGTACTGTAATAAATCTATAAAGTAAATGAGAAAAATAAAACCTCATTAAGTGGGTCAACCCACTAATTCACCAATATGTGGTTGGTCGAATCGGGTTACACAATTTTGTTATGACTTTTATGAAGTTCACGAAAATCCAATGTTGGATGTGCATAGATAGTCTTCCTTTGGAATATTAGCATTCAAAGGCGATTTTTTCAATTGCGTGTAGCGTTGGCATACCCTTGTCTTTAGATTATTACACTAAGAATAAGTCTCGAGGTTTCTTTGAACGTGTCTTGGTTGATATCAATTTGTTATCTAATTTGTCTAATCAAATTTTGGTGGCAAGATCAAGATTTCGTTTATTGTTGATGAGGAGTATGAGAAATTATCTATTTTTTTTTCTCAAATTGTAAAATGATTGGTCATGATATATCTAATTGTGGATAGGTAGTACAGGATGTCAATGTAATTTCTAATAGGAAGAAAATAATTGGTATAAAGATACAAAAACTTTATCGTCCTAAGGTGGTGGTTGGTACTTAAGATGAGAATATGGACTCTCTAGGTTTGGTTTTTAATCCTGTGGCAGTTGTTGTGGAGCCTATTGTGGAGCCTGTGGTGGAGCTCGTGGTGGAGTAGTGAAGCCAACAATTATGCTTGTGGTTTCTATGGGAAGCCTATGGTTCACTTTCTTATGGTACCGTTTTTTGCTCAATCACATGAACCAAACCATAATAATGTTTATGTTGTGCATGGATATTCTATTGTTAAAAATGTAGACATTTTTGTTGGTGGTGATGTGCTAATGGATTCTAATTTCTTGGTTGATATACCATCTTTGGTGGATGTCACTCCTATTGTCAGTAGTTTGTAGGGATTACAACATTTTTTATTCACCTCATAGTAATTATGAGGTCTTTCTTAATTCTTTAACCTCTAAGGAAGCTTGTTTTACAGAAAGAATTGAAAGTAGCTTATAAATGTCTAACATGCTAAATGAGAGGAATGATTCCAATACCAAAGAGGATGATGAACCAGTATAAGGAAACTTAGTAAGGGTAGGCCAAAAAAGTTAATACTAAATCTACCAAAGTAAGGACTTCTAAATGCAATAATAAGTTTTAAAAGTTTTTTGGAATGTGAGAGAGTAAGTGTTAAGATATTGACAAGTGTACCGAATCGTATCAAGTAATAATAAATCGTAAGACAAAGTATCGTTTCCCAAGAGACTCACAACACTAGACAGTCATGGAATTACTTAACTAATTAAGATTTTGAAGAACAATTTAGGGTTTTTGAATGCAAAAACAAGAAAGTAAATATGAATGCACTTTTGATTAAGTGAAGAAAAACACAAAAGTGCACTTTTCACCTAGTTTACTCTCATGCATATACAAATTCATCTTCTTCATTCAATTGTTAACATCACTTTCTAAAGTACTTAAAACTCGATCCCTCGTCGAATAAAGCCTATCCTTAATTACTAGACCACAATCCCTTGCATCCCTAATAATTAATTCTGCATTACGATTAGAAGCATACGACGACCAATCCTCCTATCCCCAACCCTAGGCCATATTGCACTTGGGAGAAATTCTCCAGATCGTAGTTTCTAGGTAATTTCCCAATAACAAAGAATACCATAAAATTATGCCATGAATGATCAAAACATAACAAGAATAGAGCAAAGGAGAAAATCCCTAACACTTGGTGAAAGAAGCATATATAATTAAAACCAATTCAAATACATGAGAGTTCACAAGGTTACATCATCCCCAACAAGAAATTGAATTTAGTTCCCCCTTGTCATGGGGAAACTAGATGAACAATGGAATGAGAATGAAAGAAAAACCCTAAAAACTGAAGAGGAGAGCTTTCACATCCACTTCTGCCTCTAGAGAGTTGGTGAAAATATGAATTTGTGTCAATTCTGTCAAAAGATGCTCTCTCTAAGTCAAGCAAATCCTTAAATAGGGCTGAATTAGATCATGGGCTAACGTTGACACTGCTAAGTGGTCCACTTAGGGCGCCTAGGTGAGCTTGTGAGAGGATGGTGTTCAACGCCCCAGACAAGGCGCCCAAGCGTGAAACATTACAGGAAGGTTGGCGCTCAGCGTCCCAAAAAGGGTGCTCAGGCGTGACTGCGAGGCTCCTGCACTGAGGGCCCAGAGGAGGGCGCCCAAGCGTCCTACGACCTTTAGCAACCTTCTCTTTTAGTGCTCTTTCTGTCCTTTCTGAGTTCCAACGTCTTGACATTTAACTCCTCTTCCAATTCATCCCAGTTTCCTACAAAATCAAGGGAATTTAGTGATAAAATCTTCAAATATAACCCCAACTCTCTTATTCATCAAAATAAACTAAAAACAAGAGAACTAGCAAGTTTCTAATTAAAAAACGTTCATTTGTTATCAAAATTTACTCTCAAATAACGGTGAAATCAATCGTTATCTGTTAAGACTCCGACAAGTGTACCGAATTGTATCAATTAATAAACATGGTAAGATCAAGTATCGTTTCCCTAGAGACTCACAGCCTAAACAATTATGTGATTTCTTGATTAAATAAGACTTGAAAACAAAATCTTTTGGTTTAAAATGCAAATACATAAAGGTAAAGATGCATGCAAATTGATCAATTGGACAAAAGTGCAGAGATGAACTGATGAATTTGATATTATGGGATGAATATGTTGTTGGGGTTAGATTTCACCTAGTTTACTCTCATGTATATACGAATTCTACTTCTTCATTAATGTCAATGTCACTATCTAAAGTACTTAAAACCCGATTCCTCGGCGAAGAAAACCTATCCTTAATTACTAGGTCACAATTCCTTGCATCCCTAACAATTAATTATGCATTACGATTAGTAGCTTAAGACAACCAGAACTCATACCCCCATTCCTGAGCAATACTGCTTCTAGGAATAATTCTCCAGAACCTGAATTGTAAGATACCTTCCGGTACTCATGCAAATCATACATCATGCTAATGAATGAGTTAAACAAAGCAAGCATTGAGTGAAGAAGAATTACCCTAACAACTAATGAAAAAAACATATATAACTAAGAATCAATTCAATACATGAGAGTTTACAAAGGTTTACATCATTCCCTAACCACAAATAGAATTTAGTTCACCATTGGCATGGCGTTAACGCTTCGACAAGTGTACCAAATCGTATAAAGTGATAATAAATGGTAAGACGAAGTATCGTTTCCAAATAGACTTCAAGCCTAAACAATTATGTGATTTCTTGATTAAATAAGACTTGAAAACAAATTCTTTTAGGTTTAGATGCATATACTGAAAAATAAATATGAATGCATGTGTTGATCAATTGGATTAAAAGATGCGAAGGTGATTGATATAAAATATGGAATGATTATGTTGTTGGGGTTTCCGACTTATCTTATCCACTCTCATGTATTTATGAATTCATCTTCTTCATTAATGTTAATGTCACTTTCTAATTTATCTTAAACCCGATGTCTCGGTGAAGAAAGCCTAATCCTAATTACTAGTTCACAATGTCTTGTCTCCCTGGAAATTAATCATGCATTACATTCGCACAGAAGCTTAAAGGCAACCGATCCTCCTATTCCTATGTCTAGGTAATATTGCTTTCGGGAGAATTTCCCCAGTTCTAGATTTACCTATATGTGTCCATATCGATAACATCAATGATCATGCAATTGAATGAGTTAAACAAAGCATGCAAAGAGTATACCAGAAAAACCCTAACAATTAATAAATTAAAGCATATATAATCAAGAATCAATTCAATACGTGAGAGTTTCAAAGGATTACATCATTTCTCCAACAACAATGGAAGTTTAGTTCATCATAAACATGGTGAAACTAGATGAAAATAATGAAAAAAATGAAAGATAGAACCCTAAAAGTTGAAGATCGAAGCTTCTGCATCCAAAATATGCCTCCGAAGGGTGAAAGGAGTGTAATTTCACCTCTTTGTGTCCAAAGATATCAACCCTAGGTCGACTAAACCCTTATATAATTTATTAAAAATACAGAAAATTGGCCCAGGCCCAAGTTAACAGTGCTCAGTGGTAAGAAATGCCGCTCAACGGTGGCTGCGATACTTGGATTAGCCCTTAGCGATGACGCTTAAGCGTCAGACAAAGAACTTCAACAACAAGCATGGCGCTCAACGGTGAAATGGCATTGAGCGGTATCTACATCTCTTCTTTTGTGTAATTTTCCTTCCTTTCCTGAGTCCAACTCCTTACTCCTTCAACTTCTTCATCCAATTCCTCTAAATTCTTGCCAAAACAAGAAAAACCAAGCATAAAACCCATCCAACTCTCTTATTCTCTTAACTTAAGCAAAAGCATGATTTCAAGCTAGTTTCTAAGTCATATAGGGTGTTTTTAATATCAAAATTAAGTATAAAAATAACGGTTTTTCAACTGAACGGAAATCACCAATTGAAGTCTGTTGAAGTCTGCACCGATCACCAGTTCCTGACCTGCATGAATACTTGTTCAACCGAACGGAAAAGGACTTTAGCCGAGCGCGACTGAACTGAATGGCCAAGCACTGCAAACCGAACGTTTAGTGGAAGTCGAGCTCTACTTTATCGAACGATCTACGGAAGCTTCAACCGAGCAGTAAAGCCTGATCACATGAGAGTCTTGACTGAGCGCCTTGAACCGAATGGACGAACGTCTAGACCGAGCGGTTTAAGCCCTGAATGACCGATTGGTCAGATGAGGTGACGTTAGAAAGTCAACAGTAGTGTTGGAAGCACATTCTGGGACTTCAAGAGGGTGGCCATGTCAATAGTGTAGTTTAATTTCGTTTTAGAAGGTGATTGGGTCAAACCTTAGGACTTTGGGCCCAAGTTTTAGGTCATTTTGTAGGACAAGCCCATTAGAAGAGCAGTTTGGTCTTTTAGAGTATATATACCCCAAAATCACTTTCACTTGACGAAGTCTCTAAGCCGCCACTTAGTTTTCTGTTCTTGGGGAGCATCTTCTTCTTCCTCCCCCTCTGGGGAGGTTAAGTTAGGTTTTGCTTTCATTTCCATTCCCATGTATTGAATCTTGTTTACTTTGAAATTTAAGAGTTGAAATGGTACTGCATTTAGTTCCTGCTTCATTTCGTTTTACTAGTCTTATTATGCTGAACTTCGTCTCTTTGCACTGTTCATTTTTGCGTTTTTACTATTCATCGTCATCTTCATGCTATGTTGTGTTATGCATTTACGTTTTTACTGTTCACTTTGTTATCATTTGCATTTCTAGATTTGAGATTTATGTTTAAGTTCATTTGGGGCATTTTAATTCACCGCAATTTCGTTTCTGCCTTCACATTTACTGTTCCAGCGTTTCGTTTTTGCAATAACGTTTTCGCTGCACTGCATTTGGAATTCTACACGTTTACTGTTTCTGTGTTTTGAATTATGCACGTTTACTATTTCTGCAAAGACTGGTAAAATGAATTAGTTACTCAAAACGTAAATTCTAAAACAAGAACAACATCGAGAACGCAAATGAAAGAGTGAAAACCGAACTGCAGCAATGAACAACAAAGAGGATGAAGAGTAAAATGCAGAAAACGTAACAGCAGTTGAATTGAAATGCACAAAATGAACTTAAACATGAAATGAATCAGTTAACGCGAATGAGAGTGAAGCAGCAAATGCAAAACAAAATGAACAGTAAATGTAAAACCAAAACGCAGCAATGAAGAAGACAGTGAATAGTAATGAAGAAGAAACGAGCGTACAAAAGCTTGATAAAATGAAATGAATGAGAACTAAATGAAATGAATGAGAACTAAACGCAATAACTATTTCAACTATTAATTTGCACTGTAAACAAGATTCAATCCATGGAAATGAAAATGAAAGCAAAACCTAACCTAACCTCCCCAAAGGGGTAGGAAGAAGAAGATGCTCCCCAAGAACAAAAAACTAAGTGGCGGCTGGGAGACTTGTAGTGAAATGTGCTTTTACGATTTTATATAACCCAAAAGACCAAAATGCCCTCCTAATGTGCTTTTTCTACAAAATGACCTAAAATTAGGCCCAAAGTCCTAAAGTTTTGACCCATGACATTCTAAGACGAAATTAAACTACACTACTAACGTGGACACTTTCTTGAAGTCCCAAAATGTGCTTCCAACACTGTTGTTAACTTTCTAAGGTTACTGCATCTGACCGTTCGGTCCCTAAGGACCACACTGTTTAGTCAGAAATGCTTGGCAAGTTCAGGAACTAGTGTGCGGTGTACTCTTCCCAAGACCGTTCGATCATCGATTCAAGGCGCTCAGTCAAGACGTTCGGTAAAGACTCTTATGTGATCAAGCTTTACCGCTCGTTAGAGGCTTCCATAGCCCGTTCGGTTTCGTAGAGCTCGACTTCCACAGAACGTTCGGTTTGTAGTGCTCGACCATAGCCCTTTGTCGTTCGATTGACAGAAGTACTCATGCAGGTTAGGAAGTGGTGAGTTGCATTCTTTACAAGACCGTTCGGTCATGCATTGCCAGACCGTTCTGTCATTCATTCTCGGATCATGCGTGTGCAGTCTTCATCAGACCGTTTGGTCATGCATTTGTTCGTAGAGTGTGCAGTGAAGCACTCCTCAGACCGTTCGGCATTGTCCTTTGACAGATCGTTCGGCGTTGGCCTTTGACAGACCCACTAGTGCAAAAACAATGTATTATGTCGGTTATTTTTGACTTTTAACGACAAATTAGAGACCGACGTCATAGTGGTTGACGTAAATTTTACGTCGAATATCACGAGGTGACGTTAATAGGACAATTTCACGTCAATTATATCGAGATCTCACGTAAACGTAATGTCAACATTGTGCAACGACGTGAGGTTATGTCAGTTAGTAAAGAGATTGGCGTTCAATATTTGAATAAATATTTATATTTATAATAAGATTTGTCGTCTTATGTACGAGGTAAGTGACGTAAACTTAACGTTGATGCGGATGGTAATGGACTTAATGTTCACGTCGAAGTTCAAAGAAGACGTCAATTTTTGAGTAATATTTGAATAAATATTTATATTTAAAGGAACATTTGACGTCAAGTATAAGGGGATGGACATAAGGTTAATGTCAAAATTGTCTATATGGGACATTACTGTCGATGTTTGAACGTCAAATGGTGTGTACTTCGACGTTACCTTCAGTGTTTTTTTTTGGATTTGATTCGGTTAAGCTCATTCAATCAAACCTGAAATACAGAAACCAGTTTTCCAATTCATATATATTCACATAATTAATTAATTTAAACCATGCTATCATCAATTCATCAATTCCAATTAAATGGTAAAACTAAAAGACGTTAATGCTATCATCAAAACTTTAAAGAACCCAGTTTTCCATTCATCTATTCATAGTATTCATCTATTCACAATAATCTATTAACAATTTAAAAGTTGCACGAGTAAGCAAATGCTACTATCATGAAAGGAAAAACCTAAAGTTATAGCTATTTAAAATGTTTATTCAAATATCGTGCCCAATCCTCTCTTATCGTTGTTATTACTGAAGTGGACAATGGAGAGGTAGTGTTGAACCGCTGCATAATCAAGGAAACTTTACTATTATATTCATTTTAATGTCAAAAGTTTATTGATATTTGTAAGATTTTCAAATGTAAATTTTTACCTCAGTCCATTCCCCTCTGATTTATGCTCGGATGATTGCCTTCATCCATGACATGATGTAGTAGCCACATGCCCAGGAATCCTTTTGCTTATTACACTAAACACGTGAAAGAATTTAGTCAAATGTAATGGTTTAAATTTGACTACGAAAATTAAAGGTTAAAGATCAACGAATTCTAACTTAGGATATATAATTTCAAGTTGTTGTCCTCTGGTCCTAGTCACAACTCTAAACAAATTTGAAACATTAAAAACATAAGTTAATATATTAATATCATAATGAATTGATAAGAATGAATGTAATACTTATGTTTGTATCAAGGACTTCAATTCCGCTTTAATCTTCCTATGAAGAGAACAAAACCATACAACTTGTGCTTTTTTTGGAATAATCACCATGAGTTGCCAATGACCCCTATCATGTACCAACAACTAGTGAGTTAGTTTATTGATTAATATTTGATAAAAGTTGACAATATTGGGAAACACATACACATCAATGTTTGGCGCGATATATATCTCTCTGTTAGACTCAGTCATCTATGTTTGAATATATGATTTTCAGATGGTTGAATGGTCTGAGGTTCAAGAAAGCCATAAACTGACGCTCGACCTGATTCAACTACGATGGTGTCCATGTACCTGTAAGAATAAAGTTAAGTATATTTATTAAAAAGTGTCGCAACCGGAATCGCGACGGGACGACGATCCATGGAAAATAGATAAAAGTTTTTGAGAAAAGAGATTTGGAGTCGCCACCATAGTTTATTCTGGGAAACTACGGAAAAACCATAAAATAATAAGACACGGTCCATGAAAACCAGATTCTGGGTTCGGGAGTCGGTTACGCGTAGGGAAGGTATTAGCACCCTACGGCGCCTGCCCGAAGGCAGTACCTTTAACTAAATGCGCGAATGTGATGTGGTTTCAAAATGTTTAACTATCCCCTAAAATAAATTTCTAAATAAACAAAATATATTTTTTTAGTTTTTTGGGCCCGACAAGGATTGACCTTGGTCCTACGTATTCTCATTCAAAAATGAGAAATCAGGGTTACGTAGTTCTTTTTGAAAACTGTTTGAAGAAATTGTTTGGAAATTGCTTGGAAACTTGTTATGGATAATTTGGATTTTTGGGAAATGAACCTGACAAGGACTGGCCTTGCTCCTACGTATCTCCACTTTTGATGGAGAATCAAGGATCACGTAGTTCTGGCAGGCAATATTGTTTGTTGATTGAAATTGTTGATGTTTTTGGTTTTTGAAGATTTTATATGTTTTTTGGTATTTTTATTTAAGAAGGATAAAAGGTTCTTAGCACAAGGACGATGCGAGCGATCACACGTGTGCTTAACCTTTAAAACATATTTTTTTTGTAATTTTTGTTTAAGAAAGAGGAAAGGTTTTTAGCACAAGGACGATGCGAGCGATCACACGTGTGCTTAACCTTTAAAACATATTTTTGTAATTTTTATTTATAGAAAAGAAAAAGGTTCTAGCACAAGGACGATGCGAACGATCACACGTGTGCTTAACCTTTAAAACATATTTTTTTTGTAATTTTTATTTAAGAAAGAGGAAAGGTTTTTTAGCACAAGGACGATGCGAGCGATCACACGTGTGCTTAACCTTTAAAACATATTTTTGTAATTTTTATTTATAGAAAAGAAAAAGGTTCTAGCACAAGGACGATGCGAACGATCACACGTGTGCTTAACCTTTAAAACATATTTTTTGTAATTTTTATTTATAGAAAAGAAAAAGGTTCTAGCACAAGGACGATGCGAACGATCACACGTGTGCTTAACCTTTAAAACATATTTTTTTTTGTAATTTTTATTTATAGAAAAGAAAAAAAAGGTTTTTAGCACAAGGACGACGCGAGCGGTCACACGTGTGCTTAACCTTTGAAACGTATTTTGAAATTTTATTTAAGAAAAGAAGAAAAGGTTTTTAGCAC
The DNA here is from genome assembly GCA_034642375.1 of Vigna nakashimae. Classification (NCBI taxonomy): domain Eukaryota; kingdom Viridiplantae; phylum Streptophyta; class Magnoliopsida; order Fabales; family Fabaceae; genus Vigna; species Vigna nakashimae. The sequence goes on along the minus strand of CM067765.1, from coordinate 45,400,158 downwards.
AAGGACGACGCGAGCGGTCACACGTGTGCTTAACCTTTAAAACTTTTCTTGTAAATGCTTTTTATTTAAACTATCAATATTGTATTATTAAATATATATTTTAGGATAAGTAAATATCTAAAATAAATAAATAGAACAAAATAAAATAAGACAATAAAGAAAAATAAATAAACAAAAGAAAATGGAGAGACTGAACGGACGTTGGGGACAATGTTAAGGATAGCGAACGTTCGTTGGGGAGAGGACGAACGTCCATTGGGGGATATAACGGACGGACGTAAAGGCTTAAGGTTAACGAACGCTCATTCTTTTAGCTAACGAGCGCTCATTCGTTTGGATGACGAACGTTCGTTAGCGAGAAGGATGAGCGAACGGTCTAAAAGGGTAAAGTTTAACGAGCGCTCGTTCATTGAGCGTTCGCGTTGGGGAGATGGCGAACGGACGATATATGACGAGCGTTCCAAAAGAGGCCCAAAGCTGCCGGATGTACGCTCATTTCTGGGCCTGGCCCAGTCCAATGCTTTCTAACCTAGAATTTCCTAGGGTTCAGAGATTCATCCTCATTCCCACTCCTTCACGCCAGTTCGCACCCTCTCCAGAGATTCAAGTTTTCAGCACCACAACCGATCACCACCTCTGCCATAGCCGGCCACCGTCACCTCAAACAAAACGCGCCTTGGCCTCTCCGGCTACCCCTCGCACCACCAGAACCACCGTCAGCCAAGACACCACCGTCTCCACTTCTCTCTCTTCGAAAACCAGAGATTCTGAGGGGTGGTCCTCCTCCGCGTTACACACTGACGCTACACTCCGTTCGCGGCCACCGCTGCCTCCGACGCCACACCGCCGCGCCCTACCAGAACCAGCCTCTGCGCCGCTGCTTCTATCTCGTTTTCTTCTCCACTTCTTCACGCGCGAGAGAGAGACTCTCGCCTCTCCGCGCCACGCCAACGCCAAAAAGGCAGAAACTGCCGCCACCGAGGCCGCCACGGGCCGCTCTGTCAGATCTTCTCTTCTGCCATAACCGCCGCACCCAGCCATCCCCTCTCGGACCACGAACCAGGGTCGCACCGGCGACGCGAGCCGCTGCCCTCGCCGGAGCTCCTTTCCTCACCGGCGCCACCACTTCCCTTCCCTCATTTTCAACGTTTATTGATTGGTTTGTTGTTGATTGATTCTTCCATTGGTGTTTTGCCTACTGGGGATTAGGAATGATGGGTAATGGAAGTTAGGTAGTAGTGTCAAGTGTTGGAGGTGGATATGAGGAGAAAATGGATAAAGATGATGGGCTGTTGTTACGAGGTGCTCGAGGGTGGCTGTGGCATACGGATAATGAGGGTGATGGGTGCTGGATGAGTATTGGTGTGAGTATGCGTATGAGCACAAAAGGGGGATGGCTGATTCTGTGATAATGGTGTGTTGGAATGGGTTGGCTTTCTCTTTTTCTTTTTTTTTTTGTTTTTTTTTTTTTTAAAATGAATGGTAAATGTTGTACCCAGAGGCGAATGGGGCTTGGGGTTCGGGTGATGGAAGTCAAAGCCTAGTTGAAAATCCAAGCATGGTGGCTTGCGGGTAAGACTAGAGCTGGAGGTGAAGGCCCGCGAGGAAAACGAGGCGGATGTTAGCCATGAGGTAAGGATGAAGATCGTGTGATGGCCATGATATAGCAAGTTCCAGAGGTCCAGTGTTGGAGATGAAAATGAAGATTATAGATTGTGGTCATCGACGCAATAAGGAGAGGTTGTGTGTTTTCTGGGTACAAGTGAATGGATACTGAAGCTTCTTTGTGTTGAGGGAAAACAACTCTTGTATTCTATAGTTACTTATAACTGATGAATCTCGTAGAGACAACATTTTTGGGTGCAGTTTTGATTAACAGAGGAAAGTGAATATAACCATGTACATTGATCGAACCCATATTTCAATCATCTCTCCGCATGCATAAAGGAATCATATTTATGAACATATAAATGAGCTTGGGTATGACCATTTTAGGTATACGAGACTTACCTCCGCATCTTCAAGATGCTTCACCTTTCTGTTCTCCTACTCTTTTCTGCAAAAAAATGCCTCCCTCTGTCTCTTCTGCTGTTGTTCACACTGTTAATCCCTCCTTTCTCAGTTCAGCCGAACCCTCTCCTCTCTTCCTTTACTTTTGTGATTTTTGGTGTTAAGATGATGGACCTTGGCTGTATCTATTGGTTATTGGAAATAGGTGAAGATGAGGTGGTTACTAGTGGGAGGAATCCAAGGTTGGGGTTGATGTGGCTACGGTGGAGGGGAGTTTTCGGGTGTTTGAGATGGTGGCTTGCGAGGGAGAAAAAAAAAAAAGGTTCCAGTCTCCGTTCCCGAATCCGTGAATAAGGATGTTCCTTTTCTTTTTGATCTTTTTCCCCCCTCAATCTGTGGAGTCCCAAATGGTTCTGGTGGTAGTGGTCCCAGGTTCTCCTTCCAATGAAGAAAAGCCCAAGATAATGGGTTTCCTCGTGTTCCCCCAGAATGTTCCCTTGAATGTCTTCCCAAGAATGTTCCTTCTCTTGAATGGCGTAAAAGAACACTTTGCAGCTCCAGATCGCCACCCGTGGCAGACAACCCAGAAAGTGAAAGCGTCAGAGAAACCCATACTGTAAGCCGCCACTACTTTTGGACGCTCGTCAGCACTACTCTGGGACGCTCGTCAGCACTACTCTGGGACGCTCGTCAAAATGGGATCCGCTAACGAGCGCCTCCAGACGAACGCTCTCGAAGGATAAACGAAACGATCTCTCACGAAATGACCGAACGCTCAAAACTCAAAACCGAACGTTCAAAACGAACGCTCACAGAGACTCCCATACAGACCGAACGCTCAAAACTCAATCCCAAAATAAAACCGAACGTTCACGATGAAAGGCTGAGGATACCGAACGCTCATAAGCTGAACCTAAAAAAACTGAGCGCTCACAATTTGCTAATTCAAAACCAAATTAAAGACGAACGCCCACAATCACAAATCCAAAAGACCGAACGCTCGAAATTGTTTTACTATTTGGACGAGCGTCGCAATACCCCAATTGCCGAACGTTGTATCAGGCCGAACACAATGAATCCGAACGTCCAGTAAACAAAACCGAACGTCCTAAAGAGCCGAATGGTCGAACGCTCGAACAACGCAAAGAATGGGCGGTTTACACCGAGGACGAACGTCCTAAATTAAACAAAAAACCGAACGGTCGAACAACGAACGCTCTTTGAAAAAGATCACGAACGTCCTTTGGACGCTCGGCCAGGCCGGACGCTCAAATGAAGACCTAACGATGAAGGCCGAACGCTCACTAAACACCATGACCGAACGGTCGAATAAACAAAGGACGAACGGTTACGCAATTCAGGGGACGAACGGTGGAGGACGAACGCAGCTCCATTTTTCGCGTTTCATTATTATTTTTATTTTTATTATTATTTTTTTTTTATTTTTTTTTTTTTTATTATTTTATTTTATTTATTTTATTTTTTTATGATGAAAATAAATTTTAATCAACCCGGACGAAATTGAGTGTTGACAGCTGCCCCTCTTTACTTAGATTTTACTAGATCATATGACAAACAAAGTTTTCATATTATCAAAGTAAAGGATAAGTAAAGATAAAAATACTAATTTCGTTCGGGTTTCAAGATAAACAAGAAACAAGCAGGGAATAAAACAAATGAATAGAGCTGAGAGCAGTGAGGTGTAATAACCTCGCGGAGAGTGTACCAACCCCATGGAAGTGAATGAAGTGATGAGTTTGATTGCAGGGTTTGACCATTGCCACGCAGAGGGTCGATAACAAAAAATTAAAACCTGGATTCGACCATTGCCTCGCAGAGGGCCAAACTCACATAACAGAAATTTAAATTCGACCATTGCCACGTAGAGGGTCGATAACAGAAAACAAAGACCTGGATTTGACCATTGCCATGTAGAGGGTCGTTTGAAAAATTAAAGTCTGAACCTGACCATTGCCATGTAGAGGGTCATTTGAAAAATTAAAATTTGGACTGACCATTGCCAAGCAGAGGGTCAAACTCACATAACAGAAATTTAAATCCGACCATTGCTATGCAGAGGGTCGATAACAGAAAATTAAAACCTGGATTTGACCATTGCCTCGCAGAGGGCCAAACTCACAGAACAGAAAATTAAATCCGACCATTGCCATGCAGAGGGCCGATAACAGAAAATAAAACCTGGATTTGACCATTGCCTCGTAGAGGGCCAAACTCACAGAACAGAAAATTAAATCCGACCATTGCCATGCAGAGGGTCGATAACAGAAAATTAAAACCTGGATTTGACCATTGCCTCGCAGAGGGCCAAACTCACAGAACAGAAAATTAAATCCGACCATTGCCATGCAGAGGGTCGATAACAGAAAATTAAAACCTGGATTTGACCATTGCCTCGCAGAGGGCCAAACTCACAGAACAGAAATTTAAATCCGACCATTGCCATGCAGAGGGTCAATAACAGAAAATTAAAACCTGGATTTGACCATTGCCTCGCAGAGAGCCAAACTCACAGAACAGAAAATTAAATCCGACCATTGCCATGCAGAGGGTCGATAACAGAAAATTAAAACCTGGATTTGACCATTGCCTCGCAGAGGGCCAAACTCACAGAACAGAAATTTAAATCCGACCATTGCCATGCAGAGGGTCAATAACAGAAAATTAAAACCTGGATTTGACCATTGCCTCGAAGAGGGCCAAACTCACAGAACAGAAAATTAAATCCGACCATTGCCATGCAGAGGGTCGATAACAGAAAATTAAAACCTGGATTTGACCATTGCCTCGCAGAGGGCCAAACTCACAGAACAGAAAATTAAATCCGACCATTGCCATGCAGAGGGTCGATAACAGAAAATTAAAACCTGGATTTGACCATTGCCTCGCAGAGGGCCAAACTCACAGAACAGAAAATTAAATCCGACCATTGCCATGCAGAGGGTCGATAACAGAAAATTAAAACCTGGATTTGACCATTGCCTCGCAGAGGGCCGAACTCACAGAACAGAAATTTAAATCCGACCATTGCCATGCAGAGGGTCAATAACAGAAAATTAAAACCTGGATTTGACCATTGCCTCGCAGAGGGCCAAACTCACAGAACATAAATTTAAATCCGACCATTGCCATGCAGAGGGTCAATAACAGAAAACTAAAACCATGATTTGTAACTTTGAAAAGTTGATAAATGCCGAGTAAAACATGAAGATTTTGCAAACAATTCTCCTCGCTTCTTCTAAGATGATGTTATGTCATGATGATGCATGGATGCATGGACACATGAGACCTTCATTTTGGTCTTTTATTTTACTCTCGCTTTTCATCATCATTTTTTTTTATTTAATTTCCATGCTTGGAATCCATTGTTAATATTGTCATCAAACACGATGTACGTTCAAAACGCATTCCTTAAAAACAACGTTGATAGGTATAGAACCCTTTAATGAGCAGGAAGAAAGTGTAACCCTGAGTTAAAATTCTTTTTATCGCTTTTTGCAATCCAAATTAACTTGAACCTTGTAGAATGTGGAAGAATGGTTATGAAAAGCAAATGCGTAATGATTTTCTGTGAGCAAATATTAACATATGTGTGCCCCTCATTTGGGTAAAAGTGATATTAACATGTTGTGCTCCCATGCTGCACTAATTTTACACACTGGAAAAGCGAAAAGATTTTGGGTATGAAGGATTCCCCCCAAATTGGATGATCTTCGATTGACAGGGAGACTTTTTTTTTTTTTTTTTTGAAAATAACACTGAATTGTGTCGTTCACCACATCATTTTGTTTCAAAATTAAATTCGTGAGAAAGATTAGGACCAACAGTCTTCAGTCAGCGTGGACTTTTATGGGCTTGTACCGTGGCTAGAGGACAAAGGGTTTTGCAAGAAAGGATAATAAAGGCCCAAATAATTGTTTGACGGTTAAAGTCTTTAGACAAGAATCGTTTGCAAGGTGTCCCGTCAACTGTCTTTAGGGATTTGAATTTCAAGCATGCCTATCGTTGCTTTTTCTTTCTTTCCCTTTGGATCATTCTTTTCGTTCCCCTGTTGTAGTCCTTTTATGATACTTTCCTTTTCATTCATTTTTTTTTATTTTTTCAACTTTGGATGCTTATGATGTACCCTTTCAAATTGACGTCGACATGCTGATGATTCTTGTATAGGGTGATAAAAACAATTACGAATTTTGGCTCAAAAGGGGTGCAATTGAATGAACTGCTTTTGACGATTGGATAATGAAAAATGGCCAGACGTCATTCCGAATCTTGTTTGTCTGACTTTCTCTTGAATTTAAACCTGAAACGAAACTATGTAGTGCCTGACACATCAACTTCATTTTTCCTTTGTTTTCTCCTTTTTTTTTTCTTTTTTTTTTTTATATATCTCCCTAATCAACGGATTATCGGTGATATGTAACATGATGAAAACTGCCCCAATATTAAGCGTACGGCGAAATCCTTCTTCTTACGGGAAACGAAAAAAATTAGGGTTCAAGTAATATGAATGCAGATGCTTTATCAAGAAAAGAACACCGGTTACACCCAAAACCTTGAATCAGGAAAGGACTCACCAACGGTATTTTTTCAAAATTTTTCGAAAATACTGTGTCCTTGACAACTTTATTAACAACAAACTCAGCATGTGACCTCTCTTCTTTTTTTGTTTTTCCTTTTTCGACATCCTCCAGGACCGAGCTCACCAACCTGATATACCTGTGATGCTTTTATCAACATGCGCTTACTCATTTTCATTTTCATTTTCCTTTGACTACTTAACAGCTCAGCGTGACATGCAATATTCCAGATGGAATGCAAACAACCAAAATATGAATGAATTCGCGTGAACTTCATTTATTAAAAAAAAACACAGAGTACAATAATCTTTAACAATAATATCAACATCCCCTTTAATGGCAACCACTATCACGGAATCATCATGCGTAAAACTTTTTTACTGCATCAGAATTAACTGGCAATGGTAACTCCTCTCCGTCCATTCTTGTGAGAATTAGTGCCCCACCAGAAAATACTTTCTTCACTACAAATGGCCCTTCATAATTTGGAGTCCATTTGCCTCTATGATCCTTTTGTATAGGTAGGATCTTCTTCAACACTAGCTCACCTTCATGAAATTCTCTTGGGTGTACCTTTTTGTCAAATGCCTTCTTCATTCTTCTTTGGTACAATTGTCCATGGCATACTGCTGTTAATCTTTTTTCATCGATGAGATTGAGCTGGTCGAAACGAGCTTGAACCCACTCAGCCTCTTCTAATTGGGTTTCCATTAAAACTCGTAAGGACGGAATTTCCACTTCAAACGGAAGTACTGCCTCCATTCCATATACCAGCGAGAAAGGCGTTGCCCCAGTCGATGTTCGTACCGAAGTGCGATAACCATGTAAAGCAAAAGGAAGCATTTCATGCCAATCCTTATATGTGACCACCATCTTCTGCACAATCTTCTTGATATTCTTGTTAGCAGCCTCTACTGCCCCATTCATCTTTGGACGATAAGGAGAAGAATTAAGATGATGAATTTTGAACTCCTCACATAACTCTGTCATCATCTGGTTGTTCAAGTTAGTGGCATTATCGGTGATGATCCTGTTAGGGAGCCCGTATCTGCAAATCAACTCCTTTTTTATGAACTTGGTCACCACCTTTCTAGTTACATTAGCATAAGAAGCAGCCTCAACCCACTTGGTGAAGTAATCGATTGCTACTAATATGAAACGGTGTCCATTTGACGCCTTTGGCTCTATAGCTCCGATGACATCTATTCCCCACATCGAAAAGGGCCATGGCGCAGACAACACATTCAAGGTCGTGGGTGGCATATTGATATTATTTGCGTACACCTGGCATTTCTCACACTTTCTCACATGTGTACAGCAATCATTTTCCATAGTCAACCAAAAATACCCTGCTCTCAGTATCTTCCTAGCCATTGAGTGCCCGTTCATGTGCGTGCCAAATGTACCCTCGTGTACTTCTTTTAGTATCAACTCGGCTTCTTTTGCATCTACGCATCTAAGGAGAACCATGTCATGATTCCTCTTATATAAAATATCCCCACTCAAAATGAAGCTGCCAACCAACCTTCTTAACGCCCTTTTATCGTTTTCGGATGCCTTCTCTGGATATTCTCGAGTCTTAAGATACTGCTTGATATCAAAGTACCAAGGTTTACCATCTACTTCCTCTTCGATGAAATGACAATATGCTGGCTCAGTATGACTCTTCATTTCAATCATTGGCAATTCTGCATCTTGATCAACTTCAAACATCGACGACAAGGTAGCCAACGCGTCTGCTAATTGATTATCTTCTCGCGGTATATGATTAAACGTGATGGAATCGAAATACTCAATTAATCCCCTGATGTAAGCTTGGTATGGAATTAATTTAGTATCCCTAGTCTCCCATTCTCCCTTCAATTGATGGATGACCAAAGCTGAATCTCCGTATACCTCCAGAATTTTTGCTTTAGACTCTATTGCTGCTCGAATACCCATGGCACAGGCTTCATATTCTGCGATATTATTCGTGCAATTAAAACACAACCTTGCCGTCATTGGAATGTATTGATTCTTAGGAGAGATAAGCACTGCCCCTATTCCATGCCCCATTACATTCGATGCCCCATCGAATAATACCGTCCAGGCTTTTTCATTTTCATCCTCTCTGTTCTTAGCAAATAAAGCCATGATATCTTCATCAGGAAACTCAGGTTGCATTGGCTGATAGTCATTAATGGGTTGATGGGCTAAAAATTCTGCTAAAGCGCTACCCTTGATAGATTTCTGAGTAACATATACAATGTCGTACTCCGATAGTAGCATCTGCCATCGAGCTATCCTTCCAGTGAGAGTGGGCTTTTCGAAAATGTACTTGATAGGATCCATTTTAGATATCAGCCAAGTAGAGTGACTCAACATGTATTGCCTTAAACGATGAGCAGCCCACGCCAGTGCACAACAAGTTCGCTCTAACGACGAATATCGTTGTTCGCAATCTGTGAATCTCTTGCTCAAGTAATATATGGCATGTTCTCTTTTCCCGTCTTCATCATGCTGACCCAATACACAACCCATTGAATTGTCCAATACGGTCAAGTACAAAATGAGCGGTCTTCCTGGCCTAGGTGGACGCAATACAGGAGGGTCCTGCAGGTATTGTTTGATCTTTTCAAAAGCAATTTGACAATCTTCATTCCAGACTACCGCCTGATTTTTCCGTAGCAACTTGAACATTGGTTCACAGGTAGCAGTTAATTGGGAGATGAACCTAGCAATGTAGTTCAGCCTTCCCAGAAAACCTCGAACCTCCTTTTCTGTTATGGGCGCAGACATTTTCGTTATCGCTCTTACTTTGTCAGGATCAACTTCTATCCCTCTTTGACTGACAATAAAGCCCAACAATTTTCCAGACTTTACTCCAAACGTGCATTTGGCAGGATTTAACCTGAGTTTGTACTTTCTCAGTCTCTCAAATAATTTCCTTAGATTGAAAATATGCTCCTCTTCTGATTCCGACTTTGCAATCATGTCATCCACATAGACTTCAATTTCCTTATGCATCATATCATGAAAGAGTGTCACCATTGCCCTTTGGTACGTTGCTCCAGCATTCTTGAGTCCGAAAGACATCACCTTATAACAGAATGTCCCCCATAACGTGATAAAGGTCGTTTTTTCCATATCTTCCGGTGCCATTTTAATTTGATTATATCCCGAGAATCCGTCCATGAACGAAAATAACGAAAATTTGGCCGTATTATCCACCAGAGTATCGATGTGTGGTAATGGGAAGTTATCTTTCGGACTTGCACGATTCAAATCACGATAGTCAACACACATTCGGACTTTCCCATCTTTCTTAGGCACTGGTACAACATTTGCTACCCATTGTGGGTATCTTGCCACAGCCAAAAATCCTGCGTCAAATTGCTTTTGGACCTCTTCTTTAATTTTTAGGGACATTTCCGGCTTCATTCTTCTCAGTTTTTGTTTGATTGGAGGGCATTCCGGCTTGAGGGGGAGCGTATGCTGCACAATATCGGTGTCTAGACCCGGCATGTCATTGTAAGACCACGCGAATACATCTTTAAACTCCTTCAACAGGACACGCAATCTTTCCCTCACTTCTGCTTCCATACTAGTACCAATTTTCACTTCCCTTATCTCATCCTTCTCTCCCAAGTTAAGTATTTCAATCTCCTCCTGATGGGGTTTTATCTCCTTAGATTCTTGTTCCACTAATCTCAACAATTCTGGAGAGGGTTCCATATCATCTTCGAAATCATCTTCCGTATTATTGATAGGGTGCTCAAAATTAGGAACATTGATATCGTTATTTTCAAAACAATCATTGTCACATCTGCATCATTTAAATTTATGAAAACGTATAAATAAATAAGATAAACAAAGAAAAATGCCAAATGATGATGAAATGCAACTTTATTGTCACGCTGAGTGAAAAGTAAAAAGAATTAATCCACAAAACTTTAGTTCTAAAGCCCCAATCGAGACTATAAGCTTAATTAAAACTATTACATTTTGTTCACATTAAGCATCACAGGTAAATCCAGTGTTTCCCAATTGTTGAGTTGAGTATCAGGGGAACAAGCCCACACGAAGTTCAAACTTTGAGGCCTTTCTTCATCCTCCACAGCTGCTATCTGGTCAGTGTTGATCCATCCAGCACTGCGGAAGCTTTCTTTGATGTCAACAATGTGAATTTTGCTCTCTCTGGGCCCTCGTCTTTCTGCACGGGCCAGACTGCGCTCTTTTCTTTCTTCAATCATCCTTTTCCTATCTTCCTTGGTAGGTTTGTACCCCAAGCCATATCTGTTCTTGTTTTCAACTATTTCCAGAGGGAATGCTCGCCCCTGCCGATATTTGCCCAAACCTTCCCCATATACATAGCCCTCTTTTAGCATAATCTTAGCCATCATAATAGAAGCACATGATAGACGAGGATTTATTGGAAACGGTTCCACACAAGTATTTCCCACGATCTCCAATGATTGGAAGGCTGTCTCGAGAGCTTCTTCAGCCGCCTCGATGTAGCGTGTGGATGATGGCCCACTCACAAGAAGATCCTCTTCTCCTGATACTATCACCAGCTTATCTCCCATCACATACTTCAACTTCTGGTGTAGTGTAGAAGGTACAACTCCAGCCGAATGGATCCATGGGCGCCCCAGTAGACAACTATAAGCTGGCAGAATATCCATAACTTGGAATGTTATTTGAAAGACACTCGGGCCAACTTGTATTGGTAATTCCACCTCTCCCATCACTTCTCGTTTACTACCATCAAACGCCCTCACAATCATTGAACTAGGTCTCATATGCATTCCTTCGCAAGGTAGCTTTTCCAGGGTTGCTTTCGGCATTACATTCAAAGAGGACCCATTATCCACTAAAACACGCGCAATAACATGATCCAGGCATTTCACAGAGACGTGAAGAGCCTTGTTATGCCCTCTTCCCTCAGCTGGTATCTCTTCATCCGTAAAAGTGAGATAATTATTAGCAACAATATTGCCAACAATACCTTCGAATTTATTCAACGAAATACCTTGCTCCACGTGAGCCTCACTGAGTATCTTCATTAGCAACTTTCTGTGTGATGCCGAATGCATGAGCAAGTCTAACAAGGATATACGAGCAGGCATACGGTTTAACTGCTCCACCACCTTATACTCACTTTGTTGTATGAATTTTAAAAATTCACAAGCCTCCTCTTCAGAAACTTCTCTCTTCTCTTCCTTGTCGGGGATCTCCTCTGTCTGTGCACCCTTCCCCTTTAAGAATTCTTTTGCTTTCACGGCCATCGTTGTTTCTTTATCATTAACTCTTTCTCGTGCCAACTCTGGGGATGTGAAAATTCGACCACTCCTAGTCATTCCACCTATCCCTGATATGTTTTTGACGGCAGGGTCAACGCTTTGTTCTTCGCTTGACGTATGCGTCCCATATCTCCATGGAACGGCTTTTTCGTTTTTGTAAGGAAAAGGAGTTGGTACACGGATAACAACAGGCGATCTTCCTTGAGTTGGTGGGATAGAAGTAGTCTTAGTGAAACGAATCACTAATGGTTCTGGTAAAATCATACCGGATTCATCACCAGTCTGTGCAAATACCTTTCCCTCCTCATTCTTGTAACATACTTGCATCAGACCACGATCTAGCAGGTCTTGCAAAATTTCTTCAAACTCCACACACTCCGCAATAGAGTGCTCCGCATTTGGGTGGAACGCGCATGCCATACCTTCATCATAATCACCCTTCAAGATACCCACTTTCAGCAATGCCTCCAAAATAAACCTCCTAGAGCTCCTGACTTCTTTCACGTTTCTCACCAGCTCATGTTCTTTCACTTCGACTGCATTCGTCGAAACACTTCCATGCCCAGATAAAGGATTGGCCTCGATACTAGGCTTATCCTCTTGGAACTTTAACCACCCAGAATCAATTAAAGTCTGCACTTTATGCTTGAAAGCAAGACACCTCTCAGTGGAATGACCAGCGACCCCTCCATGATAACTACACTTTGCCTCCGCATCATAGCCTCTCGGGTACGGAGGCTGCAAAGGTCTCAGGGGACAAACGACAACCAGACCTTGTTTGATAAGATGAGGCAATAATTCCGTGTAAGTTGTAGGAATTGGGGTAAAGTTAACATAATTTCTTTCTTGGTTCCTTCTTGGATAAGTATTTGGACCCGCACTCACATTGGAACCTACATTTGCCCCTCCCCTCCAATTATTCGTCGGGATGTGTGGTGGTTGATAGTACCCTGGTTGTTGTTGAGGCCTAATTTGATGACCAAATGACACGTTAGCCGCATGTGGATGTTGTAGATGTTGCATGCACATCTCCTTCTTTTGTTTTTCCTGAGTTAAAATTGGGTTTTTTGGAGTTTGCAACCACCGACGAGCCATATGCAATCTTCCCATTTTTCAACCCGATCTCTATCCGCTCGCCTATCACAATGATATCGGCAAAATTTGAAGATACATTTCCCACCATATGTTCATAAAATGGTGGTTGGAGCGTATTTACAAACATTGCCACCATTTCTTTATCATACAAAGGTGGCTCAACTTGTGCAGCCAATTCTCTCCACCGCTGAGCATACTCCTTAAAACTTTCGTTGTCTTTCTTCGACATGTTCTGCAGCTGTAGACGATCTGGCGCAACATGTGTATTGTATATATACTGCTTCACAAAAGCATCAGCCAAGTCCGCCCAACAACGAATTCGAGTAGGCTCCAAATGGGTATACCAGTTTAACGCCACTCCAGCCAAACTATCTTGAAAAACATGGATGAGCAGCTGCTCATCATAAGCATATGCAGCCATCTTTCTGCAAAACATGGTCAGATGGCTCTTTGGGCATGTATTTCCCTTATACTTCTCAAAATCTGGCGCCTTGAACTTATGTGGAATTTTGACGCCAGGAACCAAGCTCAATCTAGAAACATCCCCGAATCCATAACTCTCGTATCCCTCCACAGCCCTCAATCTTGCCTCTAGGCTCTCCAGTTTATCCTTTGCCCCATCAACATTACTAGTTACCCCCTGGAACAAAGTATACGGCGCAGCCCCTGTAGAAAAGCCCTCTCCGGTAATCACGGGTGGCACCGGGGTTACTCGTATTCCATCAGTCATGCTTGCATGCATCCCTTCATTTACCATAGGTGCAGACATTACAACAGGCCCCTGAGTACTGATGGGCGGTAGGTTAGCAGTGGTAGGGAAAGAGAATGAAGTCTGCTCCCCTTCTGTGTATTCTCCCACAGGTGGGGTGTAACCTGGAGGTAATCCATACATTGGGAACGAAACAGACTGGCTCCCAGCATTAAACATCGGAGGGTAATATTGAGCACTTCCCTCAACTTGCGCAGACGTCGCCCCTCCCGTAGTCTTCAGGGCCTCGAGAGCCGCCAAAATCTGGGCCATTTGATCCTTCAACTAGCTGACATCGGCCTTAATAGATTCGTGTGACTGCTCCCAATTCTCCATGACCTTTGAGTTAGCTCTGGTCCTGTACGGATGTCTTGGAAAACTTGCCGTTGTTCTCTCACTTGTACTGCTCTTATTTTTTATTAAAATTAAATTAGATAAGGATGAAAAATGCAGAAAGAAAACATGATGCATGCTAATGATAAGTGGAAACCACAGGATAACGATGACAATACTGATGGAAAATTAACACAAGCCGATACCACACAAACATCCCCTATCTTTCATTTCAAGAAAATTTGATCTATTACATCGTCTAAGGAACAAAAACATAATTCCGATGTACATCAATCCCGCGCCCGGGCAATGAAAGCTTTCATCTCTCCCACCAACCATTTACAATGATTAATAAACAATTCTATTTCCGCTGGTGAGTTACAAAAATGAGTACTAGCTTCAGCATTTGACACCATCCTGGGGATGTCTTCAATTGCCCCGTTTGCCAAAGCAGCCAACTGAGAGAATCTTTCCTTCCAGTGCTTTACAGCCATTTCTTGCTCTGCGATGTGCTCTTCCATTTGCTTTATCAAGGCCTGATGCCTTTCTTCAAATTCTATCGACCTCCATCGCTCTTCCTGCTCTTCGATATATTCCTCCATTTGTCTTATCAGAGTTCGATGTTCTTTTTCTGCTTCCGTTAGCTTCCAACGCTCCCTATTCATATCCGCCTCAAACGACATGGCCATCTCTTTCATCTCATGCCCCGCTTTTTCTATCTGAATCTGCGCTTCTCTTAATCTCTTCAGGGCTTCTCGTTTATCTGTTTTGGCTTCTTCGTAGAGGTGCTTCCACTCCTTTCCCTCTTCTAAAGCCACCTTCTTCTCATTTACCCTCATGGATAATTCCTTACTTGCAGCCGCTAGATCTTGTTTCACTCGAAATGTGTAATCTCTCTCAGCCTTCTGGCTTTTGACAAGGTTTTCATAGGCCCGCGACTTTTCTTCATTATCATTTTTCATATCCACAAGATCATTACGCGCCCTTTGTAATTCGTTTTCCAACCTAGCATTCCTTATTTTCAATTTCTCCATCTCAGCTCTTAATTGTAGCACCTCTTCACTTTCTGGAGCTTGGGATGGTCCTTCACTAGCTGATTGATCCTTGATTGGCTTGAAAGGCAACTTGACTATTTTCACTCTCTCCAGAATCCAGGTGTGATAACTAACCCTGCTATCCACTACTCCATCCCTCAAGTCCTTCTCTGCTCGAACAACATTTTCCCAGGCGCTTTTAACCTTTCTTAATAGTTTGATACGACTGTCGCGGTCATACAAATTTGATGTGCAGAAATTAATGCAGTATAGACTAGGATTTGACTCCTAGGTCGTCTCTCAAGGACCAATTTGTGCGGCGGTTCAATCTCAGATTTTTTTCTTTTTTTACAAAAAGGGGGGGGTTTTAAGGTTGTTTTTGTGAATGCAATAAAATAAAATTGGAAATTGGAATTTAAATAAAACAGAATTTAAAACCTTTTGAAATAAATTTTAAACACTGTAAAACCAAACGGTAAAAGACGGTAAAAAATGGAACAGTAAATATGTAGAAAGGTAAAATTTAACTATGCAGAAAATCATTACTGGTAAAATTTTAGCAAATAAAATAAAAGCATTTAACATAAAAATGAAATTCATCAAAGATTAAACATAAAAATATAATTACTGGACAGTGAAAATAAAAACCAAATCGATCAAACTGCTTCAATTGGTGTGACAGATTACATGCTTTCAGAAATCAAATTCTACATTTTTAACTGCTGGAAAATAAAAACACAGAGAAAGGAAGCTTGGAAGAGGAAGAGGCGAGAGCCTCTTCCCAAGCGTATCTGCTGTCCTAAAACTCTAATCTAAATTCTCCCCGTTCTTCTCTGATGCTGCTTCATTTATAGCCCAAAACTCAGACCAACTCCCGTGAGAAAATAGGGCCGTGAGCATTTTTTTCCTGCCTTCCCGTGACTGTCTCCCTGGCTTCATGACTTCTTTTTGCAATAGCCAATATGAGCAAAAGGTGGGTCCTTCATTTGGCTTCTTCTTCAATTTTCTTTTAGCCGAGAACACTACCTTCTCCCTTTCTCTTCAAGCTTGCTGCTGTGCATCTTCTTGTTGGAGATTGAAAGCTGCTGGACTTTCCTTCCATGTGCATCCACCCTTCTCCTTTCCGTTCAGCCATGACACACCAATCTTCCCTTCATCTCCACGCTCCCGTTCAAGCATCATCCGAGAGAGTGGTGGCTGGATGCCAAAAGCTGAGACACCCTTCTCATCCAGCTGCTTCCAAGCGTGAACCAATTAAGATAAATGAAGAAGTCTTCTCGGTAGTGGCTGCCCCAGCTGGACGTGCTCTTTCTCCAAGACCAAAGCCGTAATCAAACAGCTGCTGGACATCTTCTTCCTCTCCAACTCATGGCAGCAACCTTGAAGACCTTCTTATATGCATCACGGTGCTTCAACCAAGCTGTCTTTGCTGCTCCAGCCGTGACATCTCCCAAGCTGGACGTGAAGGAGTGCTGGACCGTGGTGTGTGAAGTGCAGCTCTCCTCTTTCAGCCGAGAAAGTGCATCTACTTTCTTCCAATATTCCGAACCAAAGTTAATCTGTATTAACAAAAACTGCTGCCAAGAAGAACAATGATGGGTCTTGTTTCTCTACTTTTCAGAATAGAAATACCGTGAGTGGTGGCCCCCTTTAGGAAATGAGATTCTTTTTATATGGTTTAGTGTGGCCGTGGCATTTTATTCCACCAGGAATTGTGACAGCAAGCACAATAAAAATCACTTACAATATAAAACAAAACCGTGAGCTTTATCATTTCAAAGTGGCCCCTCCAATATAAAACAAAACCGAGAGTTTCCTTCCAATGTGGTCCCCTCCATTATCCTTCTTTGGCAAAGAATGAATAGGCATTATGAATTGGCCGTGAGTTTATTTTGTTGTAGCAATGTCACTACAAAAATTAACACCACATTACAAAATATAAACTTAAAATAAAACTTTGCAAAATAGAATTTCCAATGTGTCCTAGGCCGTGTGGTGTATGTTGCCAAGCCAATTTTGCTTCTACAAATTCAGAAATGAAGGACTTGCTTAAGAGTGTTGGGAGGTCTTAGCATCATCTAATGATCAATTCCAGCCACCACAATTACTAAACAACAAGCAAACAATGCAAACAGATTAGAATTCACTCAAACATTAATCACTGGACTGACATAGGAGAGTAAAATAAATACTGGGAACAACACAAAACGCATTTGAACAAAGTAAAAACTATACATGAAAATAGACATCCATACGAAACTATGAAAAAAAACTGCATGCAAAACGGATAAGAATTGAATTCGAACGAGGACAAACAAGTTGACACAAAATTCACACAGCAACCAGCGAAAATTGAAGTGGCTGAAATGCTTTGGGCTTAATTGTCATTTCTCATTTAGCCTTCAAATGTCCCAAAAAGATATCCAAAATTTTCCCATAATTAATAATTCAAAATAATAAGCTCAGATAATTCAAATTAGTTAAAATAAGAATTTCTGATCGAATTAAGCACAATTAGGAAAAATAGGAAAATAACGGACGATTAAGCACAATTCCCTGATTAATTCTAGTACAATAAACTAAGTGAAGTGAAGAAAATAATGATTCATCAAAATAGACCACACTTAGTCTTTTGCACTCCTGGGCAAAATTAAGACGCAAATCAGGGAATGGTTCAAAGGACTTTCAGGAAGGTGACACAAATGCAGCATACAGAAAACAAAGACTAAAGAGAAAATAAACAGAATTTACAAAGTTCTCAAGAAGTCTGGACAGAGAAAAGAAGTAGAAATTATCCAACACAAAATCAAGAAAAACAGATACTTACAGAAATCATCCAAGCAATTCAATACATAGCAAAATGATTAATTAGTTCAAGAGGTGATTCAAAAATAACATAGCCTCACAGATGCACTCATAGTGTTTCTCTCAAGTGTTTAAGGTAAATCAATGTCACTCAATGCATTCAAGAAAGCAAACACAAACAGACTTGGCAATCTTCTAATATCAACACTTAAAACATATGCATCTTCAGATCAAAAGGTCTTTACTGGGTTGTAATGGGGCCAAGGACAGGGGAGGATAAATTTGGATAAGTAGCTATAGCTCAGAAGAAATAGAGGTGCACTAGGAAAAAAATGTAAACACAGTGAAATCTCACCCAAACCTCTAATTCAATCCTCTTCTCGACTCCATTATTTACAAAATTATTTTTCAATTTTTCAATTTTTCTCATCATTTTTTTTTTCCATCCTGTCTTTTTTTTTTTTTTTTTTTTTTTTTTTTTTTCACAACAGGATATAAATTATCATTTCAAAACATGATGAGGAACCAACTAGCCAATTCATCAGAATTCCCAAGGAGACCACACTTATTCACAAAATACTTCTATAGCTCCAGACTTTCCTAAGGTTAAGGTAATCATTTGTTTTTCACTTAGGATCAGTGTATGAGCTTCAACACAAAGAAATATATACAGTATAGGCTTAAAGGGGTTATCCAAGGATAATAACAAGGTAGGCTTATTTGGCTAAAGAGGCTCAAGAATAAAATTGCCTTTATCACTTCTAAACATGCATATAAATCAAGTATATAAAAAAGAATCAAGCCAAGGCATATGTGCAAGCATTCAAGATACATATCACACAAGAAAGAAAATTAAGTGGCTCAAATCTCACTCAGGGTGTTTGTCATAATCAAATCAACCTCTCAAACGTATAATCATCTTTCCAGGCAGAGAAAAGCAAGGATTTCAAACCATAAGTATTAAGTAAGTGAAGGAAAAAATCTACAACTTAAACCTCATCCAGAAATCAAGAGAAAAATGTAAAATTTATTGCACTCAAAACTCGATAAAAACAACTTAAAAACAGAAAAAATTTAACACTCAAAAACAAAAAAATTTAACACACAAAATACAATCTAACAGAAAAATCAGAAAAATCAGAATTTCTTCCCAGTAGACCACACTTAAATCACACAATGTCCTCAGTGTGTTACAATCATCAGATTATCAATTTCAGAGCAGTCAAATAATATAGACAAGTGCAATAAAAAGTTAGGAAAAATGGGAAGAAATTTTTCAGTAACATCCATCAGTAGATGTTTTCAGTGACACCCATCAGCAGATGTCTAGTCGCATAGCACCCATCAGTAGATGCTATAATATTTTTTTTATTTTATTTTATTTTTTTTTTCTTTTATTTTATTATTTATTATTTTTTTTTTTCTGAAAAAGGATACCGGTACTGTGACAACAGTCTCGGTGGGAATGACCGGAACTGTTGCTACAGTGGAAAGCTTTGGCTATAAAAGGCTGCTCCTCCGCGTCCAGCGCCATTTCTGAACGCTCAATCTCTCTCTACTCCTCTGCTCTCTCTCTCTGCTCTCTCAACTCTCTGCTCTCTCTCGACTCTCTGCTCTCTCAACTCTCTCTGCTCTCTCAACTCTCTCGAGCGTCTGGATCTCTGCAGGGAGCCTCTCCTCTGAGCATCTGGAGCTGTGTGGAACCTCTGCCACCGTGCCATCTGAAGAGTCTGAGATCTGCGAGGAGCTTCTCTGCCAGCCTACTACTCCAGGTAAGTCCTTTGCTCCTGGATCTGCCTTTCTTTCCGTTTTTTCTGCTCTCTCTCTCTCTGTATTACCTTTATTTTTCATCTCTGCCCTGCTCTCCCTTTACTGCTTTCCATCTTTATTTTCAGCTTTCTGCTCTTTATTTTTCACCTGCTAAACACTTAAAACACATAAAACACAATTGTCTTAAAACTTAAGGGGTATATCGGCTGGAAACCAGACGTTAATCTCCCTTCGTTTGAAGGTATGGCAGAGACAATCGGGTAGAACAACGCCACGTACCCCACTTAAAACTAAAACACAGAAACTGAATATACAAGAACAATATGGACAAGGACACTGGACGTAGATCCGTTTAGGACCCTTTGCAAGGACCGTGAAACAGATCTGAGACCAGACACAAAAACAATCAAAGACAGACAGGACAAAATAAATTTAACGGAAAACAAGAACAAATAAAGAAAACACAGAACTAATCTAAAAATTTTTTATGCTTCTCTTTTTTTTAGTTCTTTTTATTATTTTTTTATGTTTATTTTTTTCTTTTTTTATGTTTTTGTTCTTTTTATTTTTATATTTATTTTTTTATTTATGTATTTGTATATTACGAGAGGAAGGATGAGTGAAACGGAATCAGAGAGATATACCAGTCAACGGTGGCGTCCTACCGACGATCAAATCCAGATGATGACCAAAATATTCAACTATGGGGTCACACACCCAAGCCGAGCGCAAGTCGTCGAGATCGCGTCTCGACTAAGGGCTTTCGGCGAAGCCACTGAATACAACGTACACTGCTGGTTCAACAACCACGGCAATCGGGTCAAGCACTGGCAAGCGGAGATAGACCCCACTGGCACTCTCTTTTCACAACTGCCGCTGTACATGTACGGTAAGAACTCTCATCATACCATCATTGAAATTTTTTTCACTTCCTCTTCTATTATTAACACATGTTTTTTATTTTTTTATTTTTTATTTTTTTGTTTGAAAGAAAAAAACTGGGTGATAATGAGGGCACCGAGGCTGCTGAATTTGTTTCCAGTTCCGATCATCATCGATGACGACAGAAATGAACGAGAAATTCCTCCACCAAAGCCTCCGCTCGCATTCCGAACCAGAGCTCCCTCAACGGAGCTCTCTCTTAGACCACCACAACCAGCTCGAGAGTTCTATCAGTTTTGATGTTTTATGTTTTTTTTTTTTTTTTTTTTTTATGTTTTTGTTGGCCGAGTGTGGCCAGAATATGGGCTGTAATATGAACACTTATATTTTTGTTGTTTTTATTTTTATGATATTTTTTTTTTGTTTTTTGGTTTGTAATATTAACGATCAGAAATGATCGAACAACGAACATCTTTATTATGTTTTTGTTTTTATTTTTATTATTATCAGTGTAAGACAGACTGTTTTCGGTGTATTTGGTATTTTCAATAAAAGTACTCAGATAGTTTTAGCTCAAATTACACCTCTCTGCCCTTACATGTTAATTATGCACTATGTTGATTTTTTATTATTTTTTTTTTTCAAAAACTAAATAAATAAAAACAGAACACATATTAACGAAACAAAAGACCTAATACCGAACACAAAATATCAAAGCAGAAAGAACACAAATGTCAAAAACAGCAGACAAAACATATATTTACAAAACATACATTAACAAAATAACATACTTGAAACACAACACAAATTTTTATTTTTATTTTTATTTTTTCTTTTTAGTACAAACACTAAAAATCACGAAGCAAATAAAACACAGAACACTTTTTTTTTTAAATTGTTTTTTTTTTTTTTTTTTTTAAATAATAATAATAATTCGAAAACTAAAAAGAAAAGGAAAAACAAACTTAAAACAAAAATCAGAATCTCCCCCAAGACCACACTTAAACTACACTGTCCTAAACGTGTTCTAAGCATAAGATCATCAGTTAAAACACTGAACAGATAAAGGACAAATGCAATAAAAGTAGGAAAACGGGGAAGAAAGAAAAAGAAAACTCCCCTGGTCAGGGTGGCAGTTGCCAATTTTGGACTTGTAGGGAGAGGTTTTCCACTTCATGATCCAGCACAGAAGTTTTGAGGAGGAACTGCTTCATCCTCCAGATTTGATCAAGCAGTGAAATGTCTTCCACGGCTGGATCCAAACAATTATTGTTGATGACTAGATTCAATAGGTGCCTGTTGATGTTGAAATCGTTCTGGGTGCTTGCACCTCTGTCCTCAATTGTGGGTGTCTGCTCATCAAATTTATACGTACCTCCTGCAGTATGGTTAGTGCAAATTGGTTCCACAGAAATGTCATGCAGAGGTATAACACCCAATCCCAATTCATCATACTGAGCCTTAGATACAACCTCATAACATGAATCAGTTTGAAATGTAGAAACAATATCTATAACAGGTTCAGATTCATGTTCAGTGCATGGAGAACAAATATTTGAATGTGATAGTAAAAAGCGGTCCTCATCATGCACAGAGGAAAAATTAAAATCAGACTCAGCAAGAATATAGTCATTAGCATACCTCTCAACAACATAGTCATCAATATAATCAAATTGAGGTATGCTTACCTCCTCTTCCTTGAAGATTTCAAGAGTGTGGGAAGGTGAAGGTGGTCTACCTGGTTCAGGATTACTGCTTACTTCTGCCGGGTCCCCAAAATTTTCATCAGTCTCCTCAGGTGCAAGAGTGGCCATCTGCCTAATCTGATCACTCAGATTCTGTATGGCAGCTTGAGTTTCCTGCTAGAACTCCATGCTCTCTTGCTTGAACTGCATGTTCCCTTTCTGAAACTGAATGTTCTGCATTGTCATCTGCTCTAGTAACTCCTTTAATGTAGGTTCAGAAGTAGAAGGCTGAGGAGTTATTTGAATAGGAGCATCATACTGCTGACTCTGATATTGCTGAACTGGTGGAACCGGCTCCCAAAGGGAGCTCTCAGAAGTTTGAGGATGAGACATATTGTTCTCATCATAGAAATCAGCAGAATTAAAATCACAGTAATATCCAGAATGATAGTCATAGCTAGAGGCATCGACAGAATAAGCAGAATTCACGTAATCAAAATTGGTAGACATGGACAAATAAAAAGTAAAAACTAAAAACTAAAAATTACGAATCAGATAAAACAAAACACATTTATACATGCTACAAGCACACACAAGACAGAACATCAATAGTAAAAATTTTTAATTAAATTTTTTTTTTAATTTTAAATTTTTTTTTTTTTAATAACAACTAAATACAGAACATAACACAATTAAATACAGAACATAACAAGCACACACAAGACACAATTATACACAATATATATTAACACAGTAAAAATCTAAAACAAAAACCTGGATCTGAAGTGACAACGCCGCCAAAATTTGTTGAAGGTGAATACAACAGACAGAACACACAAAACAAACATATTAACAGAACAAAACTTTATACAACAAAAATCTAAAACCAAACCTCCATTGATTGGTCCCCGGCAACGGCGCCAAAATTGATACGACTGTCGCGGTCATACAAATTTGATGTGCAGAAATTAATGCAGTATAGACTAGGATTTGACTCCTAGGTCGTCTCTCAAGGACCAATTTGTGCGGCGGTTCAATACAAATTTGATGTGCAGAAATTAATGCAGTATAGACTAGGATTTGACTCCTAGGTCGTCTCTCAAGGACCAATTTGTGCGGCGGTTCAATCTCAGATTTTTTTCTTTTTTTACAAAAAGGGGGGGGTTTTAAGGTTGTTTTTGTGAATGCAATAAAATAAAATTGGAAATTGGAATTTAAATAAAACAGAATTTAAAACCTTTTGAAATAAATTTTAAACACTGTAAAACCAAACGGTAAAAGACGGTAAAAAATGGAACAGTAAATATGCAGAAAGGTAAAATTTAACTATGCAGAAAATCATTACTGGTAAAATTTTAGCAAATAAAATAAAAGCATTTAACATAAAAATGAAATTCATCAAAGATTAAACATAAAAATATAATTACTGGACAGTGAAAATAAAAACCAAATCGATCAAACTGCTTCAATTGGTGTGACAGATTACATGCTTTCAGAAATCAAATTCTACATTTTTAACTGCTGGAAAATAAAAACACAGAGAAAGGAAGCTTGGAAGAGGAAGAGGCGAGAGCCTCTTCCCAAGCGTATCTGCTGTCCTAAAACTCTAATCTAAATTCTCCCCGTTCTTCTCTGATGCTGCTTCATTTATAGCCCAAAACTCAGACCAACTCCCGTGAGAAAATAGGGCCGTGAGCATTTTTTTCCTGCCTTCCCGTGACTGTCTCCCTGGCTTCATGACTTCTTTTTGCAATAGCCAATATGAGCAAAAGGTGGGTCCTTCATTTGGCTTCTTCTTCAATTTTCTTTTAGCCGAGAACACTACCTTCTCCCTTTCTCTTCAAGCTTGCTGCTGTGCATCTTCTTGTTGGAGATTGAAAGCTGCTGGACTTTCCTTCCATGTGCATCCACCCTTCTCCTTTCCGTTCAGCCATGACACACCAATCTTCCCTTCATCTCCACGCTCCCGTTCAAGCATCATCCGAGAGAGTGGTGGCTGGATGCCAAAAGCTGAGACACCCTTCTCATCCAGCTGCTTCCAAGCGTGAACCAATTAAGATAAATGAAGAAGTCTTCTCGGTAGTGGCTGCCCCAGCTGGACGTGCTCTTTCTCCAAGACCAAAGCCGTAATCAAACAGCTGCTGGACATCTTCTTCCTCTCCAACTCATGGCAGCAACCTTGAAGACCTTCTTATATGCATCACGGTGCTTCAACCAAGCTGTCTTTGCTGCTCCAGCCGTGACATCTCCCAAGCTGGACGTGAAGGAGTGCTGGACCGTGGTGTGTGAAGTGCAGCTCTCCTCTTTCAGCCGAGAAAGTGCATCTACTTTCTTCCAATATTCCGAACCAAAGTTAATCTGTATTAACAAAAACTGCTGCCAAGAAGAACAATGATGGGTCTTGTTTCTCTACTTTTCAGAATAGAAATACCGTGAGTGGTGGCCCCCTTTAGGAAATGAGATTCTTTTTATATGGTTTAGTGTGGCCGTGGCATTTTATTCCACCAGGAATTGTGACAGCAAGCACAATAAAAATCACTTACAATATAAAACAAAACCGTGAGCTTTATCATTTCAAAGTGGCCCCTCCATGTTTCACGGCTTCTTTCATTCTCTTAAGCCAAAGAAATCCTAGGTGGCGGCTTCCACTTTTGTTATGTTGTCTTCCTATTTAAGAGAAAGAAGCCTCCCATTGTGTGCCGTGAATGCTTCCTTCATGTGCCATTTTCAATTTAAAACAATATTTCCAAGAAAACCGAGAGTTTCCTTCCAATGTGGTCCCCTCCATTATCCTTCTTTGGCAAAGAATGAATAGGCATTATGAATTGGCCGTGAGTTTATTTTGTTGTAGCAATGTCACTACAAAAATTAACACCACATTACAAAATATAAACTTAAAATAAAACTTTGCAAAATAGAATTTCCAATGTGTCCTAGGCCGTGTGGTGTATGTTGCCAAGCCAATTTTGCTTCTACAAATTCAGAAATGAAGGACTTGCTTAAGAGTGTTGGGAGGTCTTAGCATCATCTAATGATCAATTCCAGCCACCACAATTACTAAACAACAAGCAAACAATGCAAACAGATTAGAATTCACTCAAACATTAATCACTGGACTGACATAGGAGAGTAAAATAAATACTGGGAACAACACAAAACGCATTTGAACAAAGTAAAAACTATACATGAAAATAGACATCCATACGAAACTATGAAAAAAAACTGCATGCAAAACGGATAAGAATTGAATTCGAACGAGGACAAACAAGTTGACACAAAATTCACACAGCAACCAGCGAAAATTGAAGTGGCTGAAATGCTTTGGGCTTAATTGTCATTTCTCATTTAGCCTTCAAATGTCCCAAAAAGATATCCAAAATTTTCCCATAATTAATAATTCAAAATAATAAGCTCAGATAATTCAAATTAGTTAAAATAAGAATTTCTGATCGAATTAAGCACAATTAGGAAAAATAGGAAAATAACGGACGATTAAGCACAATTCCCTGATTAATTCTAGTACAATAAACTAAGTGAAGTGAAGAAAATAATGATTCATCACAGTTCAATGAAATGCCCGTCTTCGTAATAAATGAATAGGGTAGCAAGGTAATCTGATGAAGGTGCCCCTTTCATGGGATGCCCAAATTGTCTTTGCACCACAAGGGGGTTGTAATTGATACAGTACCGGGCACCTACGAGAGGCACATTAGGAAAACTACCACAATGCTGGATAGCCAATTTATTTCCAAGCCAAGGCAGGCGCCATTTTATACTTCTTTCGCTCAAACCAGCAAGGAATCGGGCCCAATCATTTCCTCCTTTACCTTTAAGCCCTTGATGTGACAAAGTCTCCGATAGACTCTTAACGTCGACCATCTCTTTAAACACACGCGCTGTCATCCATGTATACAACGCCGGTAAACAACAAAGAATCTTCTTTCCCCTTCTCTCATGGCAAAAACTCAAGGTCCCATAAACATCTGCAAGAACTGCTGTTACAGGATTCTCTGATCTGGTTTTACTCGCCACGAAGACATCTATCGCGGTGTAATCCACGAATTCTTCTATTTTGGGAAACAAGACAATGCCATATATGGTGAGGGCTAATACATCCATGAAAGTTTCCCAATCCTCTTTATCAGCCAGGTGATGTAAATACTGCTCTAAATATCCCTGTGATAACCCATGCACTTGATTCCTCATCATCATCCTATCTTCAAGCTCCTTGGGATGTAATTTCATGATGGTAGCAATGGTGGGTATAGAGGAATGATGCTCTAAATGTTGATAGGGAGTGGTGCCCTCCAGTGGCAAACTCAGGATATGCTCGAACTCCTCTATGGTTGGTGCCAACTGAAAGTCTTGAAATGTGAAACATCGAAGCGGAGAATCGTAATATTGTGCCAAGGCTGTGATAGCGGGTATTTGTACTTCAACCTCCATTAAATTCAACAAATTTCCATATCTTCTCTGAAAGGTTTCTCTTTTTATAGTCTTCAGCCTTTTGCCCAAGTTTATCAGCCCGATCAAGTTTCCAACATGGGTCCTTAGACTATACTTCTTTCTTAAATCGGAAGAGTCGGTGTGCTGTGTAGCATCGGATCTTGTGTTAACATCCATCTCGTATGAAGTCAAGTAGGTACCTGTGATTTCCTTTTAACATGTTACTAAATGATGTATGAATATGATGCATGATAATAAAACAACATGACGAAACAAAGCACATGCATGGTATGAAATGCAATATCATAAAAAAAATGAACAGCGTGAGGGTTACAGAAATACATATTCCTCCCATCGTGCCCTACCAAAGGTTCACTGCTTGGAGTTCAAGGTCAAATATATGCAATCTCACAAGGATGATTTCCAGAACCTAAAGGTCAAAGGTCACTAGAGCTATGGCCCCCTTCATAGCATCTCCACAACAGTCGAGTAATCAACTAGGTGTGGAAACACATATGAAGAGAACAGACTCTAGCTGGAGTTCCCACGATAGCCAAACAGGAAGTACATCCCAGAGTGACACCGCTACACAACTCCTCTAATTTTAAGCTACGCTCAGACCCGGGTATAGGGCCCCACTCATGATATGCTGAAAGTGTGTGTGTGAAGGGAGGAAATTATGCACACCCAAACCCTCACCTGCAAAACAACCAGAAAACCTCCCAGGCAGGTATAAACATATTGTCTACCCTAGGGTTCAATATCCGACAGTTATTGCAGTTATTCCAAATATCAATCACAAATAGAGAAAAGGGAAAGAAAAACACATAAGCAAAACCACATCGAATTCGCGCATTTAATTAAATGGCTCGACTCTCTAAGTGTCCCCAGCGGAGTCGCCATCTGTCGCAACCGGAATCGCGACGGGACGACGATCCATGGAAAATAGATAAAAGTTTTTGAGAAAAGAGATTTGGAGTCGCCACCATAGTTTATTCTGGGAAACTACGGAAAAACCATAAAATAATAAGACACGGTCCATGAAAACCAGATTCTGGGTTCGGGAGTCGGTTACGCGTAGGGAAGGTATTAGCACCCTACGGCGCCTGCCCGAAGGCAGTACCTTTAACTAAATGCGCGAATGTGATGTGGTTTCAAAATGTTTAACTATCCCCTAAAATAAATTTCTAAATAAACAAAATATATTTTTTTAGTTTTTTGGGCCCGACAAGGATTGACCTTGGTCCTACGTATTCTCATTCAAAAATGAGAAATCAGGGTTACGTAGTTCTTTTTGAAAACTGTTTGAAGAAATTGTTTGGAAATTGCTTGGAAACTTGTTATGGATAATTTGGATTTTTGGGAAATGAACCTGACAAGGACTGGCCTTGCTCCTACGTATCTCCACTTTTGATGGAGAATCAAGGATCACGTAGTTCTGGCAGGCAATATTGTTTGTTGATTGAAATTGTTGATGTTTTTGGTTTTTGAAGATTTTATATGTTTTTTGGTATTTTTATTTAAGAAGGATAAAAGGTTCTTAGCACAAGGACGATGTGAGCGATCACACGTGTGCTTAACCTTTAAAACATATTTTTTTTGTAATTTTTGTTTAAGAAAGAGGAAAGGTTTTTAGCACAAGGACGATGCGAGCGATCACACGTGTGCTTAACCTTTAAAACATATTTTTGTAATTTTTATTTATAGAAAAGAAAAAGGTTCTAGCACAAGGACGATGCGAACGATCACACGTGTGCTTAACCTTTAAAACATATTTTTTTTGTAATTTTTATTTAAGAAAGAGGAAAGGTTTTTTAGCACAAGGACGATGCGAGCGATCACACGTGTGCTTAACCTTTAAAACATATTTTTGTAATTTTTATTTATAGAAAAGAAAAAGGTTCTAGCACAAGGACGATGCGAACGATCACACGTGTGCTTAACCTTTAAAACATATTTTTTGTAATTTTTATTTATAGAAAAGAAAAAGGTTCTAGCACAAGGACGATGCGAACGATCACACGTGTGCTTAACCTTTAAAACATATTTTTTTTTTGTAATTTTTATTTATAGAAAAGAAAAAAAAGGTTTTTAGCACAAGGACGACGCGAGCGGTCACACGTGTGCTTAAACTTTGAAACGTATTTTGAAATTTTATT
Source organism: Vigna nakashimae (assembly GCA_034642375.1). NCBI lineage: Eukaryota > Viridiplantae > Streptophyta > Magnoliopsida > Fabales > Fabaceae > Vigna > Vigna nakashimae. The sequence continues at coordinate 45,371,314 of CM067765.1, read as the reverse complement.
TAAGAAAAGAAGAAAAGGTTTTTAGCACAAGGACGACGCGAGCGGTCACACGTGTGCCTAACCTTTAAAACTTTTCTTGTAAATTCTTTTTATTTAAACTATCAATATTGTATTATTAAATATATATTTTAGGATAAGTAAATATCTAAAATAAATAAATAGAACAAAATAAAATAAGACAATAAAGAAAAATAAATAAACAAAAGAAAATGGAGAGACTGAACGGACGTTGGGGACAATGTTAAGGATAGCGAACGTTCGTTGGGGAGAGGACGAACGTCCATTGGGGGATATAACGGACGGACGTAAAGGCTTAAGGTTAACGAACGCTCATTCTTTTAGCTAACGAGCGCTCATTCGTTTGGATGACGAACGTTCGTTAGCGAGAAGGATGAGCGAACGGTCTAAAAGGGTAAAGTTTAACGAGCGCTCGTTCATTGAGCGTTCGCGTTGGGGAGATGGCGAACGGACAATATATGACGAGCGTTCCAAAAGAGGCCCAAAGCTGCCGGACGTACGCTCATTTCTGGGCCTGGCCCAGTCCAATGCTTTCTAACCTAGAATTTCCTAGGGTTCAGAGATTCATCCTCATTCCCACTCCTTCACGCCAGTTCGCACCCTCTCCAGAGATTCAAGTTTTCAGCACCACAACCGATCACCACCTCTGCCATAGCCGGCCACCGTCACCTCAAACAAAACGCGCCTTGGCCTCTCCGGCTACCCCTCGCACCACCAGAACCACCGTCAGCCAAGACACCACCGTCTCCACTTCTCTCTCTTCGAAAACCAGAGATTCTCAGGGGTGGTCCTCCTCCGCGTTACACACTGACGCTACACTCCGTTCGCGGCCACCGCTGCCTCCGACGCCACACCGCCGCGCCCTACCAGAACCAGCCTCTGCGCCGCTGCTTCTATCTCGTTTTCTTCTCCACTTCTTCACGCGCGAGAGAGAGACTCTCGCCTCTCCGCGCCACGCCAACTCCAAAAAGGCAGAAACTGCCGCCACCGAGGCCGCCACGGGCCGCTCTGTCAGATCTTCTCTTCTGCCATAACCGCCGCACCCAGCCATCCCCTCTCGGACCACGAACCAGGGTCGCACCGGCGACGCGAGCCGCTGCCCTCGCCGGAGCTCCTTTCCTCACCGGCGCCACCACTTCCCTTCCCTCATTTTCAACGTTTATTGATTGGTTTGTTGTTGATTGATTCTTCCATTGGTGTTTTGCCTACTGGGGATTAGGAATGATGGGTAATGGAAGTTAGGTAGTAGTGTCAAGTGTTGGAGGTGGATATGAGGAGAAAATGGATAAAGATGATGGGCTGTTGTTACGAGGTGCTCGAGGGTGGCTGTGGCATACGGATAATGAGGGTGATGGGTGCTGGATGAGTATTGGTGTGAGTATGCGTATGAGCACAAAAGGGGGATGGCTGATTCTGTGATAATGGTGTGTTGGAATGGGTTGGCTTTCTCTTGTTTTTTTTTTTTTTTTTTTTTTTTTTTTTTTTTTTTTTTAAAAATGAATGGTAAATGTTGTACCCAGAGGCGAATGGGGCTTGGGGTTCGGGTGATGGAAGTCAAAGCCTAGTTGAAAATCCAAGCATGGTGGCTTGCGGGTAAGACTAGAGCTGGAGGTGAAGGCCCGCGAGGAAAACGAGGCGGATGTTAGCCATGAGGTAAGGATGAAGATCGTGTGATGGCCATGATATAGCAAGTTCCAGAGGTCCAGTGTTGGAGATGAAAATGAAGATTATAGATTGTGGTCATCGACGCAATAAGGAGAGGTTGTGTGTTTTCTGGGTACAAGTGAATGGATACTGAAGCTTCTTTGTGTTGAGGGAAAACAACTCTTGTATTCTATAGTTACTTATAACTGATGAATCTCGTAGAGACAACATTTTTGGGTGCAGTTTTGATTAACAGAGGAAAGTGAATATAACCATGTACATTGATCGAACCCATATTTCAATCATCTCTCCGCATGCATAAAGGAATCATATTTATGAACATATAAATGAGCTTGGGTATGACCATTTTAGGTATACGAGACTTACCTCCGCATCTTCAAGATGCTTCACCTTTCTGTTCTCCTACTCTTTTCTGCAAAAAAATGCCTCCCTCTGTCTCTTCTGCTGTTGTTCACACTGTTAATCCCTCCTTTCTCAGTTCAGCCGAACCCTCTCCTCTCTTCCTTTACTTTTGTGATTTTTGGTGTTAAGATGATGGACCTTGGCTGTATCTATTGGTTATTGGAAATAGGTGAAGATGAGGTGGTTACTAGTGGGAGGAATCCAAGGTTGGGGTTGATGTGGCTACGGTGGAGGGGAGTTTTCGGGTGTTTGAGATGGTGGCTTGCGAGGGAGAAAAAAAAAAAAGGTTCCAGTCTCCGTTCCCGAATCCGTGAATAAGGATGTTCCTTTTCTTTTTGATCTTTTTCCCCCCTCAATCTGTGGAGTCCCAAATGGTTCTGGTGGTAGTGGTCCCAGGTTCTCCTTCCAATGAAGAAAAGCCCAAGATAATGGGTTTCCTCGTGTTCCCCCAGAATGTTCCCTTGAATGTCTTCCCAAGAATGTTCCTTCTCTTGAATGGCGTAAAAGAACACTTTGCAGCTCCAGATCGCCACCCGTGGCAGACAACCCAGAAAGTGAAAGCGTCAGAGAAACCCATACTGTAAGCCGCCACTACTTTTGGACGCTCGTCAGCACTACTCTGGGACGCTCGTCAGCACTACTCTGGGACGCTCGTCAAAATGGGATCCGCTAACGAGCGCCTCCAGACGAACGCTCTCGAAGGATAAACGAAACGATCTCTCACGAAATGACCGAACGCTCAAAACTCAAAACCGAACGTTCAAAACGAACGCTCACAGAGACTCCCATACAGACCGAACGCTCAAAACTCAATCCCAAAATAAAACCGAACGTTCACGATGAAAGCCTGAGGATACCGAACGCTCATAAGCTGAACCTAAAAAAACTGAGCGCTCACAATTTGCTAATTCAAAACCAAATTAAAGACGAACGCCCACAATCACAAATCCAAAAGACCGAACGCTCGAAATTGTTTTACTATTTGGACGAGCGTCGCAATACCCCAATTGCCGAACGTTGTATCAGGCCGAACACAATGAATCCGAACGTCCAGTAAACAAAACCGAACGTCCTAAAGAGCCGAATGGTCGAACGCTCGAACAACGCAAAGAACGGGCGGTTTACACCGAGGACGAACGTCCTAAATTAAACAAAAAACCGAACGGTCGAACAACGAACGCTCTTTGAAAAAGATCACGAACGTCCTTTGGACGCTCGGCCAGGCCGGACGCTCAAATGAAGACCTAACGATGAAGGCCGAACGCTCACTAAACACCATGACCGAATGGTCGAATAAACAAAGGACGAACGGTTACGCAATTCAGGGGACGAACGGTGGAGGACGAACGCAGCTCCATTTTTCGCGTTTCATTATTATTTTTATTTTTATTATTATTTTTTTTTATTTTTTTATTTTTTATTATTTTATTTTATTTTTTTTATTTTTTTATGATGAAAATAAATTTTAATCAACCCGGACGAAATTGAGTGTTGACAAAAAGTAATAATACTAATAAACAATTTGGAAAATAACAAATAAAAAACTTACATGCACCATAGTTGTATGCATGAAATGTTGATCATTTTTTCTCCACCAATGATCTCATAAGCATCATCGAAATTAATATACAATAGAACATGGCACTCAAGGCCAAATGTTCTTAACTCCCACATCATCTCTACCGGTCCTTTTCTCAACTTATTTAATCTGGAGGTCAATATGGATATAGCATCATGGTCTTCTGCTTCCTCATGAGCCTCGTTCACAAGTTAAGCAATTGGTTGTTTCTCAAGACGGTAGACCTGCAACTCACATTTACAAAAGTTAGGAATCATTTAATTATAACTTGAAGACTTAATATAATAAAAAGAAGAATATAATACCGCTGGTGGGTCAAAATATGGCATGATCATAGCCTTAGGCCAAGCTATAAATATGCCTAAGGCCTCGACGAATTGGATTTCAGATGTAAGCAATGACACTCGAGCCTGGGGTCTCTTGGATCATCAATCATTACCCGTGCGTGAGTGGGCAATAAAGGAGCACCATGAATGGTCTGGCCTCCTACAATTTGTAGTCCCACGGCCACTACGCGCGGAGGATCCTCATCAACCAAAAACTCATACTGAATATTTTTGTCAGTACGATCTGCAGTAGAGCATGAGCCTTTGGTGCTCACACGAGGTGTAGTAAGATCATTTGTAGGGGTGTCCTCCTGCTGTAACTGTTGTTGTTGCTCTTGTTGTTGCTGTTGTTGTTGTTGTTGCTGCTGTTGTTGGGTGATCATCGCAAGTTTTTCTTCGAGCATTCTGAAGCGTTCACCCATGCTTTCCTCTAATTCGACTTGCACCTGTTGCCTGATGCTACTAACCATTTCCTGAGTCACGGCTTCTGTGCTTCTTGGTTTAGGGCCAAAGTAGTCCCTCAATCCAATAGCTCCTCCAACACCACGCACACGACCTGGATAGTCTAGCCAACCTGTGGCTGCTACTAGGAGGTCCTCCCCACCTTGTGCCACAAATGTGCCTTGACTCTGTTGGTTAACCAAGTCATCCTGCATATCATAATGAAGCTAGACACATTAAAAAGTTTGTTACATATTTTTTTATGAACTATGGTAATCAGTTAAAAGTTTCCACTTACAATTCTCTAGGATATCTCCTGAGCAGACTGGGATGTAAACTGGCCATTGGACTTTGTCCGTGTAGCCTTCCACAATTCATGTCTGGCTGGTGGATGTGCTAGATCAGGTGACTCAAGACCTAACTCCTCAGCGCGATGTTTTCTCATCTTTTTCTCTAATAACGCATAACCACCAATTAACTTTTTTCTTAAAAATTGCAAAGGTTACGTCAAATTTGAAGGGGCTTGAACGTAGCATTGGAAGCCACAAGTTTGTACCTTTTTATTTCTTTTTAGTTTTTTCTTTTAAACACAAGAGCATTAATAGAACGTCGAGTTCTATTGGAATTTGACGTTTTGTTCTTCCGCCTAAAAGTACCATACTTTCAGATCTTTTTTCTTTTCTGCCCTCCCATAGAACGTCGTAGGCTGCCGGGCTGGGACGTGAAGGGAATTGAAGTACTTGGGAGCATTAATTGTGTGCTTAATAGAACATCGTATTCGGTGGGGCTTGGATGTTTTATTCTTTTTTCTTTAATATCAGACATGAAATTTTTTCTTTTTACTTCTTCCTTAATTGATTCAAGTTAGCAGTGTACTGAAATTTGCACTTTTAACCAGTGATCAGTTCAATATCATAACAACATAATCTTCTAATCTCAACTAGATTGAGGGTTAGTCCACATACATCACAACCAACATTCACAATTCATAGATTGTTTACTAAATTCAAATATTCATTTCATTTCAATCTAAAACCCAAAGAAATACAGAAACCATAGGTGGCTTACTAGCATGATTACAAAATAAAAAACAAAAAACATAGAAAAGTAGGGTCTAAAATAATTATCAAGAAGATTCCATTGAATCTTCATCACCAGAATCTTCAGTATGATTTTGATCAAGAGTAGGTGTTCTTCAAACAGTTTGCTCATCAACGAAGAACCATCCATTCATATTCTTTTTCAGCCCAATAGATGACAAACTTGGTATACCCATTTTGATAAGAGGGTCGCACCTCCCACAAAAAGTGTGCATAAAAGAATGCAGTATAACTAGGAAGTGACTCCTAGGTCGTCTCTCAAGGACCAATTTTAGTGGTTCAGTCTCAGATTTTTACACGAAGTGGGGGGGTGCTTTTGTGATTTTGTTTGGATGCGATAAAATTAAAGTGGACTGGAAATTAAATAGAATTTAAAAACGTTGAAACAATTTTAAACACTGTAAAAACTGAACAGTAAAAGACAGTAAAAATGAAAAGTGGTAAATTGAGAAACGGTAAAATTTAAACGATGCAGAAAACAATAAACAGTAGAATAAAAGAGACGGTAAAATAAAGATTAACTGAAAATGAAATTTGTCAAAGATTCAGCATTCGCAGAAAGAGTAATTGTGTAGAAAATGGTAAATGAAAATAAAATTCAAGGAACATTGATTGGAAAATGGAAACTGGAAAATACAATTAATTCAATTCTGGAAACTGGAAATTGAATCAAACACAAAACCTCCCCCAGAGGGGAGGAGAAAACAATTGCACTTCTAATTCTACTCCTAAAATCTAATTCCCTCCTCTGTGCTCTTGCTGCTCCATTTTATAGCCAAAGCTCAGAATTTTGTTGCTGCTACTGCTGCCTCCCGTGACTTCTCCTTCATTTCAACATTTGTTTTTTTTTTCTGGAATTCCTTTCCCGTGACTTCTAGGTTCTAGGTTCTGAATTCTTGAACTCCTAAGTTTACAAAAGAATTAGGATGGGTCCCTCCATTTGCCAACTAATCTTGTCTTCTTCCAATTTGCCGTAGCACACCCCTCTCTGTTTCCCTTCCACTTCCACTAAAATTTGCTTCAACCGTGGGCTTCTCTCTAGTCATGACACCATCCTCCTTGTGCTCTTCCCTTAATTCTGGACGTTGAAGTGTTGGTGCTAGACTTGGCTTGTTGTGTCCGAGAAGCCAGCTGTTGTCCGTCCTCCCATCTTCTTGCTGCAGCCCTTTGGCTTCTAAGATGTGCTTCTATTCACGTGGATGTTCCAAGCTTGTGCTCCACTCCCAGCTCCCTTCTCTTCTCTTCTTCTCCTTTGAACGTAGTTGCTGCCAAGCTGGATGTGTGCTGCACCAAGAGGAAGCTGCTGGAACGCATGAAGATCACTTCCCTTGCTGGACCGTGATGCTTGCTATCTTCAACCAAGAGCAATCCTTGCCGCTGTAATTCTTCTTCAACTTATGGTAGGTGTGAGCAGCTCCAAGCTGGACTCCTTCAACCGTTGCAGCTCCATTGTGGAAAACACTTCAAAAATTCTGCATCAAACTAAAAGAAAACGTGAAGTGGCTTTCCATTTCTATCAAACTTCTCGGCAAATTTTGGATGGCAACAATGCTTTGCAATGTGAAAGCAACGTGGTCCCCTTCATTATTTCACTCCATTATGTATTATGCATCATTTCAATAACAACGTGACTATGAGTATTCTTTTGCCCAGCCATCCATTAAATAACAAAGTGGTGGCCCCATGTGTTGTCTCCTTTAGACAAAATAAACAAAACCAAATGCAAGGTGAAATTCCTTTCCATATGGCCGTAAGTTTGTTGCTTCCATGTGGTCCCTCTTTTATTCAAAAATGTATATTTGCTGAAATAGCTTCTCCATGACCGTGTGCATCTTAAGACAAATGGCAGCCACTTTCTTCAAAAGCCGTGAGTTGCAACATGGTTTCCAAACCAACCAATATTACTTCTTGAAATGAGCTTTAAAATGTGCCAACATGAGTGTTGAATCCTTGAGTGTTGGGAGGTCTTAGCACCGTCCAATGATCAATTCCAGCCACCACAAGTATCAAACAACAAGCAAACAATGCAAACAAATTAGCAGTCACTCAAACAGTCAGCACTAGACTGACATAGGAGAGTAAAACAAATACTGGGAACAACACAGAACGAATTTGAACAAAATAAAAACTACACATGAAAATAGACATCCAGACGAAACTATGAAAAAATATTGCATGCAAAACGGATAAGAATTGTATTCAAACGAAGACACACAAGTTGACACAACATTCACGCAGCACTGGGATGACATAGGAGAGTAAACAAATTACTGGGAACAGTACAGATCGAATTTGAACAAAGTAAAAACTATACATGAAACTAAACATCTAGACGAAACTATGAAAAAAAATTGAATGGAAAACGGATACGAATTGAACTCGAACGAGGACAAACAAGTTGACACAAAATTCACACAGCAACCAGCGAAAATTGAAGTGGCAGAAATGCATTGGGCTCAATTGTCATTTCTCATTTAGCCTTCAAATGTCCCAAAAAGATATCCAAAATTTTCCCATAATTAATAATGCAAAATAATAAGTTCAGATAATTCAAATTAGTTAAAATAAGAATTTCTGATCGAATTAAGCACAATTAGGAAAAATAGGAAAATAACGGACGATTAAGCACAATTCCCTGATTAATTCTAGTACAATAAACTAAGTGAAGTGAAGAAAATATTGACTCATCAAAATAGACCACACTTAGTCTTTTGCACTCCTGGGCAAAATCAAGATGCAAATCAGGGAATACGACATCAAAGGACTGACACAGATGCAACATACATAAAATAAAAACTCGCAAGAAAAATAAACAGAATTTACACAGTTCTCAAGAATTCTGGATAGAGAAAAGAAGTAGAAAATATCCGATACAAAATCAAATAAAGCAGATACTTACAGAAATCATCCAAGCAATTCAATACACAGAAAAATAATCAATCAGCTTAAGAGGTGATTCAAAAATAACAAAACCTCACAGATGCACTCACAGTGTTTCTCTCAAGTGTCTAGGGTAAATAATTTCAACTCAATGTACTCAAGAAAACAAACACAAGTAGACTTGGCAAGTTTCTAATTATCAATACTTAAAACATATGCATATTCAGATCAAAAGGTCTTTACATGGTTGTAATGGGGCCAAGGACAGGGGAGGATAAATATGGATAAGTAGTTACAGCTCAGAAGAAAATAGAGGACAAATGGGGAACAAGAGTAAATACAGTCAAATCTCACCCAAACCTCTAATTCAATCCTCTTCTCGACTCCATTGTTTACAAAATTATTTTTCATTTTTCTCATCATTTGTTTTTCATCCTGTCTCTCTTTTTTTCTTTATCACACAACAGGATATAAATCACCATTTCAAAACATGATGAGGAACCAACTAGCCAATTTCATCAGAATTCCCAAGGAGACCACACTTTTTCATAAAACACTTATATAGCTCCAGACTTTCCTAAGGTTAAGGTAATCATTATTTTTCACTTAGGGTCAGTGTATGAGCTTCAACACAAAGAAATGGGGAAAGTATAGGCTCAAAGGGGTTATCAAAGGATAATAACAGGGTAGGCTTATTTGGCTAAAGAGGCTCAAGAAATAAAATGCCTTTATCATTTTCTAAACATGCATATCCATCAAGAATTATCAAAAAGAATCAAGCCAAGGCATATGTGCAAGCAATCAAGATACATGTCACACAAGAAAGAACATAAAGTGGCTCAAATCTCACACAGGGTATTCGTCACAATCAAATCAACCTCTTAAACACATAATCATGTTTCCAAGCAGAGAAAAGCAAGGATTTCAAACCATAAGTATTAATGAAGTGAAGGAAAAATCTACAACTTAGACAAACTCCAGAAATCAAGAGAAAAATGTAAAATTTATTGCACACAAAACATACTAAAAACCACTTAAAACAGAAAAAATTTAACACTCAAAAACAAAAAATTTAACACACAAAACAAAGAAAAATCAGAGTCTCTCCCAATAGACCACACTTGAACTACACATTGTCCTCAATGTGTTCTACGCATACATCAGCAATCAAAACAGTAAACATATTATGGACAAGTGCAATAAAGTAAGGAAAAAGGGAGAGAAGAAAATGCAAACTCCCGTAGGCTATGGTGGAAGCTGCCAATTTTGGACTTGCAGGGAGATCTTGTCATCTTCACGATCCAGCCAGGAAATTTTGAGGATGAACTGCTTCATCCTCCAGATCTGATCTAGCAGTGAAATGTTTTCCACAGCTGGATCTATGCAGTGATTGTTGATGAGCAGGTTCAGCATGTGCCTACTGCTGTTGAAACTTTGGTGAGTGTTGGCACCTTTTTCTTCTATTGTAGGTGCATGTTGGTCAAATTCATTTGTACCTCCTGCAATAGGGTTAGTGCAATATGGTTCCACAGAAATTTCATGCAGGGGTATAGCACCCAAATTATCATTCTGAACCTCAAATACATCCTCAGAACATGAATCAATTTCAAAATCACAAGCAACATCAACCACAGACTCAGATTCATGTTCAATGCATGGAGAATAAACATTCGAATGTGATAGCAAAAATTGGTTCTCATCATGCATAGAGGGAAAATTAAAATCAGACTCAGCAACAATATAATCATCAGCATACCTCTCAACAACATAATCATCAATATAATCAAATTGAGGTATGCTTACCTCCTCTTCCTTGAAGATTGCTAGAGTGTTAGAAGATGAAGGTAGTCTACCTGGTTCAGGATTACTGTTTATTCTTGCCTGCTCCTCAAAATATTCATCTGTCTCCTCAAGTGCAAGAGTGGACATCTGCCTGATCTGATCAGTCAGATTTTGAATGGCAGCTTGAGTTTCCTGCTGGATCTTCATGCTTTCTTGCTTGAATTTGAGATTCTGCATGGTCATCTGCTCCATTAACTCCTTCAATGTAGGCTCAGAAGTAGAAGGCTGAGGAGCTATTTGATCAGGAGCATCATACTGCTGACTCTCGTATTGCTGGACTGACGGAGGGATAAAAGTATCCACAGATGGTGCAACCTGATATTCCTGTGGAGCATCGTACCATCCCAAACTCGTGTCATTCCATCCAGGATCGTTGTTATAAGCATATTGCACAGGGGAAAATTTGCTCAGAAACTGATGCTCAAGATATCCCCAATCAGTAACAGATCTTAGAGGAAGAGAGTCTTTCCAATCCTTAGCTGCTCCTTGTAATGAATGCGGAAATGCGCTCAAGAAAATGTGATCAAGAGGAACATCTGGAGGCTTCATTGAAGAGCACATGATGTGGAACTCCTCCAAATGTCTATGTGGGCATTCTCCTGCAAAACCATGAAACTTAGGCAGCAAATATGTCAGTCCAGTGCTTAGAACGTAATAAAAATCATCCTCTGTATGTGGAACCGGCTCCCTAGGAGCGCTCTCAGGAATTTGAGGATGATCCATATAATTCTCATCATAAAAGTCAGCAGAATTAAATTCAGAGTGCCATGCAGACGGAGAATCATATTCATAATTAGAGGTATCGGCAGAATAAGAAGTATTCACAAAATCAAAATAGGTAGACATGAAAAAATAAAAATAAAAATAAAATACTAAAAATTACGAGACAAACAAAACACAACACATTTATACATGCAACACGTACACAAGAATTTTTTATTTTATTTTATATTTTTTTTAATTAATTAACAGACAAAACACATATGATACACATACAGAAAATAAAACATCGCATCACAATACAAGATAAAACAGAAAATAATTAAACATGTTATAGGCACAAACAAGATAGAACAATTATTTTTTTTTTTCGTTTTTTTTTTCTTTTTTTTTTTAAAATACAGTAACTAAATACAGAACACAACACAATAAAAATATAAAAGACAAAACATATATTAACACAGTAAAAATCGAAAAACACAGCAAAAATCTAAAACAAAAAACCTGGAACTGAAGTGACAACGCCGCCAAAATTTGCTGAAGGTGTCGTTGTCGCCTACAAAAATACAAAACACAAAACACACAAAATACACATATTAACAAAACAAAAATTTACACAACAAGAATCTAAAACCAAACCGTTATTGATCCCCGGCAACGGCGCCATTTTGATAAGAGGGTCGCACCTCCCACAAAAAGTGTGCATAAAAGAATGCAGTATAACTAGGAAGTGACTCCTAGGTCGTCTCTCAAGGACCAATTTTAGTGGTTCAGTCTCAGATTTTTACACGAAGTGGGGGGGTGCTTTTGTGATTTTGTTTGGATGCGATAAAATTAAAGTGGACTGGAAATTAAATAGAATTTAAAAACGTTGAAACAATTTTAAACACTGTAAAAACTGAACAGTAAAAGACAGTAAAAATGAAAAGTGGTAAATTGAGAAACGGTAAAATTTAAACGATGCAGAAAACAATAAACAGTAGAATAAAAGAGACGGTAAAATAAAGATTAACTGAAAATGAAATTTGTCAAAGATTCAGCATTCGCAGAAAGAGTAATTGTGTAGAAAATGGTAAATGAAAATAAAATTCAAGGAACATTGATTGGAAAATGGAAACTGGAAAATACAATTAATTCAATTCTGGAAACTGGAAATTGAATCAAACACAAAACCTCCCCCAGAGGGGAGGAGAAAACAATTGCACTTCTAATTCTACTCCTAAAATCTAATTCCCTCCTCTGTGCTCTTGCTGCTCCATTTTATAGCCAAAGCTCAGAATTTTGTTGCTGCTACTGCTGCCTCCCGTGACTTCTCCTTCATTTCAACATTTGTTTTTTTTTTTTCTGGAATTCCTTTCCCGTGACTTCTAGGTTCTAGGTTCTGAATTCTTGAACTCCTAAGTTTACAAAAGAATTAGGATGGGTCCCTCCATTTGCCAACTAATCTTGTCTTCTTCCAATTTGCCGTAGCACACCCCTCTCTGTTTCCCTTCCACTTCCACTAAAATTTGCTTCAACCGTGGGCTTCTCTCTAGTCATGACACCATCCTCCTTGTGCTCTTCCCTTAATTCTGGACGTTGAAGTGTTGGTGCTAGACTTGGCTTGTTGTGTCCGAGAAGCCAGCTGTTGTTCGTCCTCCCATCTTCTTGCTGCAGCCCTTTGGCTTCTAAGATGTGCTTCTATTCACGTGGATGTTCCAAGCTTGTGCTCCACTCCCAGCTCCCTTCTCTTCTCTTCTTCTCCTTTGAACGTAGTTGCTGCCAAGCTGGATGTGTGCTGCACCAAGAGGAAGCTGCTGGAACGCATGAAGATCACTTCCCTTGCTGGACCGTGATGCTTGCTATCTTCAACCAAGAGCAATCCTTGCCGCTGTAATTCTTCTTCAACTTATGGTAGGTGTGAGCAGCTCCAAGCTGGACTCCTTCAACCGTTGCAGCTCCATTGTGGAAAACACTTCAAAAATTCTGCATCAAACTAAAAGAAAACGTGAAGTGGCTTTCCATTTCTATCAAACTTCTCGGCAAATTTTGGATGGCAACAATGCTTTGCAATGTGAAAGCAACGTGGTCCCCTTCATTATTTCACTCCATTATGTATTATGCATCATTTCAATAACAACGTGACTATGAGTTTTCTTTTGCCCACAGCCATCCATTAAATAACAAAGTGGTGGCCCCATGTGTTGTCTCCTTTAGACAAAATAAACAAAACCAAATGCAAGGTGAAATTCCTTTCCATATGGCCGTAAGTTTGTTGCTTCCATGTGGTCCCTCTTTTATTCAAAAATGTATATTTGCTGAAATAGCTTCTCCATGACCGTGTGCATCTTAAGACAAATGGCAGCCACTTTCTTCAAAAGCCGTGAGTTGCAACATGGTTTCCAAACCAACCAATATTACTTCTTGAAATGAGCTTTAAAATGTGCCAACATGAGTGTTGAATCCTTGAGTGTTGGGAGGTCTTAGCACCGTCCAATGATCAATTCCAGCCACCACAAGTATCAAACAACAAGCAAACAATGCAAACAAATTAGCAGTCACTCAAACAGTCAGCACTAGACTGACATAGGAGAGTAAAACAAATACTGGGAACAACACAGAACGAATTTGAACAAAATAAAAACTACACATGAAAATAGACATCCAGAAGAAACTATGAAAAAATATTGCATGCAAAACGGATAAGAATTGTATTCAAACGAAGACACACAAGTTGACACAACATTCACGCAGCACTGGGATGACATAGGAGAGTAAACAAATTACTGGGAACAGTACAGATCGAATTTGAACAAAGTAAAAACTATACATGAAACTAAACATCTAGACGAAACTATGAAAAAAAATTGAATGGAAAACGGATACGAATTGAACTCGAACGAGGACAAACAAGTTGACACAAAATTCACACAGCAACCAGCGAAAATTGAAGTGGCTGAAATGCATTGGGCTCAATTGTCATTTCTCATTTAGCCTTCAAATGTCCCAAAAAGATATCCAAAATTTTCCCATAATTAATAATGCAAAATAATAAGTTCAGATAATTCAAATTAGTTAAAATAAGAATTTCTGATCGAATTAAGCACAATTAGGAAAAATAGGAAAATAACGGACGATTAAGCACAATTCCCTGATTAATTCTAGTACAATAAACTAAGTGAAGTGAAGAAAATATTGACTCATCACATTTCTTCTGACCTTTTGCACAATTTTGTTTCTTCTTCAGATACATCTACTCCTTGGAGTTCCAGCACCTTGTTGATAAATACTCCATATGACAATTTGTGTGCATAATCATCTCCTGCAGCGATCATGTGGTGTTTTAGTACCGCAACCTAGTTGGTTGAGATTCTAGTCTTGATAGCATTCAACAGAAATACATCTTCTATTGACATTCTGTCCTCGTTCAATCTTTCAGGCAGAAGTAGCCAAGTCAAGACATAAGCAATCATTTTCTCCTCCTTGTTTAAGCCATCATGTAGGTACTGCTTATCAACCCTGTACCTTCCTGGATATCTTATGCAGTTTATATATATAGCTCTCTTTGTTAAAAATCTGTTTGACTCAGAATCACGGATTTGAGAATCCAAACCTTTAGCTTTCAGTCCAACAATATCTGACCAAACATTATCGTCAATAGTAATGTTAACACCTTTGACCCTTGAGTGAATGACCCCATTTAGAACCTCAGGTTTGTGTAGAAAACCTTTACCAAATCTGGATAGCAATGTCCTTTCATCTGCATAAAATCAGTAAGCCCTTGATATGCAATTCGTTCTTGAAAAAGGAACCCTTCGTTCTTGAACAATTGCAGGTCCAAATACTTGTTAGGAACTACATTTTTTATATGTGACCAGTATAAAAACTTTGCTTGCGTGTCTCGATCACTTATCCATCCAGATGGGCAACCTTCTCTTTTCCTCTTGATGATGACGATGGAACGTCTTTCACAATCTCGACTTCTTAACTTCATAACTTCTCTACTTAAAAAATACAAAGGAGATGTTGAATTATAGAGGTCAACGACGTACTAATTGGAGCCCAAAAGACATTAGAAAAAGACATCGAAGTTTAGTGTATTCGACGTTTTCTTTTTCATCCTACCGCCATCCTATTTTTCTTTTTTCCTTTATAAAACCACTCATAACATCCCATTACCATTATATTTCAGTATAATATTTACATTCGCAGATAACCTCCCATTATAAATGCAATGTTACCGATATTCGAGGTTTTCTTCTTTTTTTGTGCTTTCGTCGGTTAAATTTAAAGAGAATAAAATTTTGTTTGTTTAAAATATTAATTTAAATTCATATGGAAAATAATAATAATATTTTATGAGAATTGAATTTAGTTATAGATCACAACAATTAAAATCGTAATAAGTATAATTATATTATTTAAAGTAATTTGAAATGAATGTTTTAAGTTAAATATAAGTATGATTATTGATGAGTTAATATTTTCTCAATTTCACTTAGCTTATTGTACCGAATTTAATCAGGGAATTGTGCTAAAATGTCCGGTATTATTCTATTTTTGTTAAATGTGCTTAATTTGATAAGAAATTCTTATTTTAATTAATTTGGAGGAGAAATTGTTGGATAGCTGCACGGTATTGGAAGAAGCTGCGCATTTAATTGGTGTATTGATCAATGGAAAATTGAGCACAATTGGCTTAGAAGCAATACACACCACACGGCTACACTAACCAGCCACACAAAGAGAACCTTCTTTATTTTTAAGAAGTAAATCACGAAGGGGAGGCCACCACTCACGGTTTCTTAATGGCTTGGCAGCCCATGGGCGTGGAGATGAAAGGGGTGAAAAGAAAGAAACACATGGGTCCACGGACAACTTGATTCGATGGGGTGGTTTCACTTGGATTTGTGAAGACAGCAGCATCTTGGAAGTGAACAAGCAAAGCACACGCACACCTCACAGCTTGGTCCAGCACATCCAGAGGTTGGGGAAGAAGCACGACTGCTGCATGAGGAAGGACTCCACCTTCCAGCAGCCACACAGCAGCACCGTCCAGCTTGAAGAGCTCACGACCCTTGAAGAGCACAAGTGTTAGTATTTGAAGGTTGTGAAAGGAGTAGTTGATGGGATAGAGAAAATGTAGAGATAGTTGAATGTAGAAGTAGTAGTTGAAAGAAGTGTTGTAGTTGTCTTTAGTTGTAGTAGATGTTGGTTCATACAAATGGTAGATGTTGGCTTCTTACATCAAATGGTAGAGTTCATGGGTATTTATAGACCCATAGATTATTCTAGAACATACTAGTCACACCTTATGTGGAATGTTCTAGATTTTTACCTATGTAGAATATTCTTGATTTTTCTTCCTATCTTAGGTTTTTCTAGAATATTCTAGAACTTGTATTACATTTCAATTCTTCTATCTAAGGAGCTTCTACATTCTTCTAGAATTTGCATTACACTTTAATACTCCTCCTTAATGCAAATTCGGTAACTCCAAGCATTGTGCGCAGTAGTTCAAATCTTGGTCTTGGTAATGCCTTCGTAAATATATCTGCAATTTGGTCTTCTGTTGGACAGTACTCGAGTCGAATTTGTTTAGTTGTCTCTTCATCTCGAATGAAGTGATATTTAATGGCTATGTGTTTTGTTCTTTGATGATGGACTGGATTTTTTGCTATTGCTATTGCCGATTTGTTATCGCAATAGATAATAGTCGGTCCATCTTGTGGTTCACCCATTTCTTCAAGTATTCTTCTTAGCCATATTGCTTGACTTGTGGTTTCAGCAGCTGCTACATACTCTGCTTCTGCTGTTGATTGTGCCACGGTTGCTTGCTTCTTTGATGCCCAAGATAAAATACCCGATCCCAGTGAGAAAGCATATCCTGACGTACTCTTCATGTCGTCCACTGATCCTGCCCAATCACTATCTGTGTAGCCAATCATCCTTGAGTTAGTCACGGTTTTGTACCATATACCAAACTCCTTTGTGCCTTGTAGATATCTTAAAATTCTTTTTCCTACTCCATAATGAATCTGACTTGGGTTTTGCATGAATCTTGATAGAAGACTTGTAGCATACATAATGTCTGGTCGTGTGGCTGTGAGATACAGGAGACTTCCAATTAAACTCCTGTAGGGTGATGCATCTGCCTCTTGTGCTCCATCATCTTTCTGTAGCTTCTCGTTTACCACCAGTGGAGTAGTGACAGGTTTACAACCATTCATCTTGAACTTCTTTAATAGAGCTTCAATATATTTCTTTTGAGAGATAAATATACCTTCCTTTTCTTGTTTCACCTCTATACCGAGGAAATAGTTCATCAAGCCAAGGTCGGTCATTTCAAATGTCTTCATCATGTCTTCTTTAAATTCTATCACCATCTCTATATTGTTTCCTGTATAGATAAGATCATCGACATATATAGAGACAATGAGATGGTACTGACCTTGTGCCTTAATATATAGTGTTGGCTCACTCTTGCTCCTCCTGAATCCTTGATCGATGAAGTATTTATCAATCTTGCTATACCATGCTCGAGGAGCTTGCTTCAGGCCATATAATGCTTTTTTAAGTCTTAGTACTTTGCCTTCATTGCCTTCGTTGATGAAGCCCTGTGGTTGTTCAACATAAATCTCTTCTTCGAGCACCCCATTTAGAAAGGCTGACTTGACATCCAGTTGATAGATGTTCCATCCTTTTTGTGCTGCAAGAGCTATTAAAACTCTAATTGTATCTAAGCGAGCAACTGGAGCAAATGTCTCATTGTAGTCTATTCCTGGTTGCTGTGAGTAGCCTTTGGCAACCAATCTTGCTTTATGCTTTTGTATAGTTCCATCAGGATTGAGCTTTGTTTTATATATCCATTTGACTCCAATGATGTCTTTTCCATGAGGGCAATTTACGAGTTCCCAAGTGTTATTCTTCTCAATCATTTTAATCTCTTCTTCTATAGCCTTGACCCATACTTCTTGCTTTGATGCTTCTTCATAACAGTTAGGCTCAATCATGGCCATATTGCAAGTTTCATATATTTCTACCAAAGATTTTACTCTTCTTGGACTAGATTCAGGTGAAGAATCTTGTTGTTGTGGAGGTGGAGAAAACGTACCTGAATTTTCTTCCTCTTCTTGAGTTTCTTCTTGAGATTGTTGCACTGGAAGTAGAATGTTGCTTTTAACAACTTTTTCTTCTTCCCAATTCCAAGAAGCATTTTCATCAACTTCAACATCTCGACTGATGATGAGCTTTTTCGTTTGTAGGTTGTAGACTCGATAGCCTTTTGATTGTGTGCTATATCCCAAGAATATTCCTCGTATAGTTTTGTCTTCAAGCTTGTGCCTCCTTTGATCAGGAACATGTATGTAGCAAATAGACCCAAATACTCGTAGGTGTTTAGCTGATGGCTTTCTCCCACTCCAAGCTTCAATAGGAGTCTTGTCTTGGACTGCTTTAGTTGGACATCTGTTTAGAATATAAACTGCAGTGTAGACTGCTTCAGCCCAAAAAGTGTTAGGCATACTTTTCTCTTTCAGCATTGATCTTGCCATCTCCATAACTGTGCGATTCTTTCTCTCTGACACGCCATTTTGTTGTGGAGTATATGCGACTATAAGTTGTCGCTCTATGCCTTCATCTTCACAGAATTTGTCAAACTCGCGAGATGTGTACTCCTTGCCACGATCACTTCTAAGTACTTTTAGCTGTTTTCCACTTTGCTTCTCAACAAGGGCCTTGAATTTCTTGAATACTCCAAAAACTTCTGACTTTGCCTTTAAGAAATAGACCCATGTCATTCTAGAGAAGTCATCGATGAAGAGGACGAAATACCTGTTGTTATGATGTGAAGGTGTTCTCATCGGTCCGCAAACATCGGTATGAATCAACTCCAATAAGTCTTTTGCTCTCCATGCTTTGTCTGTCGAGAATGGTAATCGATGTTGTTTTCCGAGGAGACATCCTTCACATGATTCATTATTTTCCTTCAAGCATGGAAGATCTCTCATCATGTTTTTCGTATATAGAAGCTTTAAGGCATGTGTGTTGAAGTGGCCAAATCTCCTATGCCAAAGCCATGAGTCATCAACTTCTACCTTCATGGCAATATTAGTTCCAGGTTTGAAGCTTATAGGAAAGCTTCTATTTCTCTTCTCCATTTTTACTTGGCCAATTTCTATCATTTTATTGTCATAAATTTTGCATGTATCTTTCTCAAAATGAAGAGAATATCCATTCTCCATCATTTGGCCAATACTTAAAAGATTCTCTTTAAGATTTGGAACTAGTAAAACATCCTTGATGAATTTCGTACCTTTTTTTGTCTCCACCATGACAGTTCCTTTGCCTCGAGACTCCACTGTGGTGCCATTTCCTAGGCGAACTTTGACATTGACAGATTTATCAATGTCTTTGAAGATACTTTGATCTTTTGCCATGTGATTACTGCATCCACTATCCAAGTACCAACTTCCTTCTCTACCAGAAGATTCTTGATTGGCGTAGAATAAGAGTTTCTCTTGATTATCTTCTTCCGCAAAGTTTGCTTGATGCTTATTTTTATTACGACAATACTTTTCTATGTGACCAAATTTCTTGCAATAGTGACATTGAGGTTTTCCATGATGCCAACAATCTTTTTCCAAGTGACTTGTCTTTTTACATATGCCACATGGAGGATATTTTTCTTGACGAGTCTTAGAGAAGCTTCTAGGATTTTCTTTATTTCTAGAAATTTCTTCTCTACTTTTATTTCCTTCATATTCTTTATTTTGAGACCGTAATTTTAGTTTTGATTGAAAGGCATTTTCAACCGAGTCTTCTTCATGCCTTTTCAATCTTTGTTCATAAGCTTCAAGAGAGCCCAGTAGTTGTGTGACTGACAATGTAGCCAAATCTTTTGTTTGTTCAATCGCGGTTGCGATTGCATCGTACTTTTGGGGAATAGAAATTAAAATTTTCTCAACGATCTTTTTGTCAAGAAAATTTTCCCCATAGGCTCTCATCTGACTAACTATTTCTTTTATTCTAGAATAGTAGTCTTTAATGGTCTCAGATTCTTTCATTCTTAATAATTCAAACTCTCGTCTTAAAGAATGAAGTTTAATATTGCGTACCTCGTCACTTCCTTGAAACTCCTCTTGTATTGTTTTCCAAGCTTGTTTTGCACTTGTGGCACCAATTATCCTTGGAAAAATTGTGTCATCAACTGCTTGTTGAAGAACAAATAAAGCCCTTGAATCCTTCTGCTTGTTTTCTTTCAACTCCTTCTTTTGAGCTGCAGTAAAAGTAGAGGTGTCTTCTGGAATAGTGAAACCCTCTTCTATGATATCCCATAAATCTTGAGAGCGGAAGAATGTCTTCATTTTGACACTCCAAAAATCATAATTTTCTCCTTTGAAAATAGGTACTGGAATTGATGATGTTTGATTAGTAGTAGCCATTGTTGAGAATATATTTGGGAGTAGTAGAATGAGTTATAGTTTTGTTTGAGGTACTTGAAAATTTTATCTACGCCCAATAGATGACCGAACGTAGCTCTGGTACCACTGTTAGTATTTGAAGGTTGTGAAAGGAGTAGTTGATGGGATAGAGAAAATGTAGAGATAGTTGAATGTAGAAGTAGTAGTTGAAAGAAGTGTTGTAGTTGTCTTTAGTTGTAGTAGATGTTGGTTCATACAAATGGTAGATGTTGGCTTCTTACATCAAATGGTAGAGTTCATGGGTATTTATAGACCCATAGATTATTCTAGAACATACTATTCACACCTTATGTGGAATGTTCTAGATTTTTACCTATGTAGAATATTCTTGATTTTTCTTCCTATCTTAGGTTTTTCTAGAATATTCTAGAACTTGTATTACATTTCAATTCTTCTATCTAAGGAGCTTCTACATTCTTCTAGAATTTGCATTACACTTTAATAACAAGGTGCAGCAGCAGAGAAGAACACTATGTTACAACAGCTTGGAGGAACAGTCCAGCAAGAAAACCTTCACGGTCCAGCAACTAGAATGCAGCTGCAGCGTGATTGAAGAGAAAGTCACAAGGAGTTGGAGTGGGCCGAGGGGTGCCAAGGATTGCTGGAAGAAAAGTGTGATTTATCTTCGGAGAAAAGCTGCACGGTCATGTGAAGAACCAGGGAAGCACACGGACCTTTCCATTTGTTTTGCTAAAGAAGCTTTGTACTTGGAGCAAGCTAGGGAGGAGATGAGAGAAAACTCACGCCACACAGCTGCTTGAAGCCACCATCGGAGAGGAGAAGGTCACGGCTGAATGGAGCAAGGAGCTGGTGCAACCGCCACCATGGTGGGAGTCCTCGGTCCTTCTACGTCCAGCTGCACCGTCCAGCAACCATGGCAGCGTTCCAGCAGGCAGCAGCAAAGAGGAAAGCTAGACGTGAATGGGTGTCTCGGCCTGGAAGAGTCCACCAACTTCAAGTCTTCACACGGTCCAACACAGCAGCAGTGGTGATGTCCTGCTAAAGGGAGCACTAACCTGTTAGTATTTTAAGGTTGTGAAAGGAATAGTTGATTATAGAGAAAATGTAGAGATAGTTGAATGTAGAGATAGTAGTTGTCTTTAGTTGTAGTAGATGTTGGCTTCTTACAAATGGTAGATGTTGGCTACTTCTTCTTACATCAAATGGTAGAGTTCATGGGTATTTATAGACCCATAGATTATTCAAGAACATCCTAGGCACAACTTATGTGGAATGTTCTAGATTTTTACCTATGTAGAATATTCTAGATTTTTCTTCCTATCTTAGGTTTTTCTACAACATTCTAGAATTTGTATTGCATTTCAATTCTTCTATCTTAGTAGTTTCTACATTCTTCTAGAATTTGCATTACACTTTAATACTCCTCCTTAATGCAAATTCGGTAACTCCAAACATTGTGCATAGTAGTTCAAATCTTGGTCTTGGTAACATATCTTCAATTTGATCTTCTTCCTCCATTGCCTTGACCATAGTTCTTGCTTTGATGCTTCTTCATAAGATTTAGGATCAATCATGGCCATATTGCAAGTTTCATATATGTCTACCAAAGATCTTACTCTTCTTGGACTAGATTCAGGTGAAGAATCTTGTTGTGGAGGTGGAGAAAGCGTACCTGAATTTTCTTCCTCTTCTTGAGTTTCTTCTTGAGATTGTTGCACTGGAAGTAGAATGTTGCTTTTAACAACTTTTTCTTCTTCCCAATTCCAAGAAGCATTTTCATCAACTTCAACATCTCGACTGATGATGAGCTTTTTCGTTTGTAGGTTGTAGACTCGATAGCCTTTTGATTGTGTGCTATATCCCAAGAATATTCCTCGTATAGTTTTGTCTTCAAGCTTGTGCCTCCTTTGATCAGGAACATGTATGTAGCAAATAGACCCAAATACTCGTAGGTGTTTAGCTGATGGCTTTCTCCCACTCCAAGCTTCAATAGGAGTCTTGTCTTGGACTGCTTTAGTTGGACATCTGTTTAGAATATAAACTGCAGTGTAGACTGCTTCAGCCCAAAAAATGTTAGGCATACTTTTCTCTTTCAGCATTGATCTTGCCATCTCCATAACTGTGCGATTCTTTCTCTCTGACACACCATTTTGTTGTGGAGTATATGCGACTGTAAGTTGTCGCTCTATGCCTTCATCTTCACAGAATTTGTCAAACTCGTGAGATGTGTACTCCTTGCCACGATCACTTCTAAGTACTTTTAGCTGTTTTCCACTTTGCTTCTCAACAAGGGCCTTGAATTTCTTGAATACTCCAAAAACTTCTGACTTTGCCTTTAAGAAATAGACCCATGTCATTCTAGAGAAGTCATCGATGAAGAGGATGAAATACCTGTTGTTATGATTTGAAGGTGTTCTCATCGGTCCGCAAACATCGGTATGAATCAACTCCAATAAGTCTTTTGCTCTCCATGCTTTGTCTGTCGAGAATGGTAATCGATGTTGTTTTCCGATGAGACATCCTTCACATGATTCATTATTTTCCTTCAAGCATGGAAGATCTCTCATCATGTTTTTCGTATATAGAAGCTTTAAGGCATGTGTGTTGAAGTGGCCAAATCTCCTATGCCAAAGCCATGAGTCATCAACTTCTACCTTCATGGCAATATTAGTTCCAGGTTTGAAGCTTATAGGAAAGCTTCTATTTCTCTTCTCCATTTTTACTTGGCCAATTTCTATCATTTTACTGTCATAAATTTTGCATGTATCTTTCTCAAAATGAAGAGAATATCCATTCTCCATCATTTGGCCAATACTTAAAAGATTCTCTTTAAGATTTGGAACTAGTAAAACATCCTTGATGAATTTCGTACCTTTTTTTGTCTCCACCATGACAGTTCCTTTGCCTCGAGACTCCACTGTGGTGCCATTTCCTAGGCGAACTTTGACATTGACAGATTTATCAATGTCTTTGAAGATACTTTGATCTTTTGCCATGTGATTACTGCATCCACTATCCAAGTACCAACTTCCTTCTCTACCAGAAGATTCTTGATTGGCGTAGAATAAGAGTTTCTCTTGATTATCTTCTTCCGCAAAGTTTGCTTGATGCTTATTTTTATTACGACAATACTTTTCTATGTGACCAAATTTCTTGCAATAGTGACATTGAGGTTTTCCATGATGCCAACAATCTTTTTCCAAGTGACTTGTCTTTTTACATATGCCACATGGAGGATATTTTTCTTGACGAGTCTTAGAGAAGCTTCTAGGATTTTCTTTATTTCTAGAAATTTCTTCTCTACTTTTATTTCCTTCATATTCTTTATTCTGAGACCGTAATTTTAGTTTTGATTGAAAGGCATTTTCAACCGAGTCTTCTTCATGCCTTTTCAATCTTTGTTCATAAGCTTCAAGAGAGCCCAGTAGTTGTGTGACTGACAATGTACCCAAATCTTTTGTTTGTTCAATCGCGGTTGCGATTGCATCATACTTTTGGGGAATAGAAATTAAAATTTTCTCAACGATCTTTTTGTCAAGAATATTTTCCCCATAGGCTCTCATCTGACTAACTATTTCTTTTATTCTAGAATAGTAGTCTTTAATGGTCTCAGATTCTTTCATTCTTAATAATTCAAACTCTCGTCTTAAAGAATGAAGTTTAATATTGCGTACCTCGTCACTTCCTTGAAACTCCTCTTGTATTGTTTTCCAAGCTTGTTTTGCACTTGTGGCACCAATTATCCTTGGAAAAATTGTGTCATCAACTGCTTGTTGAAGAACAAATAAAGCCCTTGAATCCTTCTGCTTGTTTTCTTTCAACTCCTTCTTTTGAGCTGCAGTAAGAGTAGAGGTGTCTTCTGGAATAGTGAATCCCTCTTCTATGATATCCCATAAATCTTGAGAGCGGAAGAATGTCTTCATTTTGACACTCCAAAAATCATAATTTTCTCCTTTGAAAATAGGTACTGGAATTGATGATGTTTGATTAGTAGTAGCCATTTGTTGAGAATATATTTGGAAGTAGTAGAATGAGTTATAGTTTTGTTTGAGGTAGTTGAAAATTTTATCTACGCCCAATAGATGACCGAACGTAGCTCTGGTACCACTGTTAGTATTTGAAGGTTGTGAAAGGAATAGTTGATTATAGAGAAAATGTAGAGATAGTTGAATGTAGAGATAGTAGTTGTCTTTAGTTGTAGTAGATGTTGGCTTCTTACAAATGGTAGATGTTGGCTACTTCTTCTTACATCAAATGGTAGAGTTCATGGGTATTTATAGACCCATAGATTATTCAAGAACATCCTAGGCACAACTTATGTGGAATGTTCTAGATTTTTACCTATGTAGAATATTCTAGATTTTTCTTCCTATCTTACGTTTTTCTACAACATTCTAGAATTTGTATTGCATTTCAATTCTTCTATCTTAGTAGTTTCTACATTCTTCTAGAATTTGCATTACACTTTAATATAACCGTTGGACAATTCTTCACGGTGATCACCATGATTTCTCTCTTTAAAATATTGGTGCTGACATGGAAGGCACTTGAGAAGAGATTGGGACGGTCCAGCAGTGGCTTTCTCGGTAAAAACAATAGAAGTGCTGTTTGGACAGCAGCTGATGGGCACAATGCACATGGGGCCGCCCACCTTACTTGGTAGTAGTTCCATCCAAGAGCACGGGAGAGCATTTTTTTTACAACCAAGAGGATATAAGGAGGTAGTGTAGGGCCGTATGGGGGAGGTCTTAACATCCGAGAGTTCCAGCAGAGGGAGTGACGGCCTGGGAGAGAACCTCTCTTCCAGAGGCCAGCCGTGTAGTGTAGTAGTAGGTAGTGTTTTTTTCCAATACCGTGTAGTAGAATGTAGTAGACAGTGGCAGTTCCAGCAGAAGTTCCAGGAGTGTGGTTCTAGCAGTAGAGTATAGTCCCGGGCCGTGAATAGAGAGAGAGGCCTGGATGGGGCTCTCCGATCTTCTCTTCCAGGGGCTGTGAGTTTTCATTATTTTAACAATGCAAAAATGTAGTCTGAAAGCGTGTAGTGTGTTATTTGGAGCAGTTTGCTCATTTTATTTTCACTGTGCATTTTATTTGAAGTATTGAATAGTTGATATATTTTATTTTCAATGAAGTGCTTTACTTTTACTTTTACTGTCTCTTTTATTTTTATTTTTACTGATGCTTTTGGTAAATTTTAATTACAATGCTTTTATGTTTCCTTGCACGATTACTATTCATGCATTTTAATTTCAAATCCTAATGAATTTACTGTTTTCTGTTTTAACTGTTTTCTGTATTTTCTTTTTTTCTGTAT
Organism: Vigna nakashimae; assembly: GCA_034642375.1. NCBI lineage: Eukaryota > Viridiplantae > Streptophyta > Magnoliopsida > Fabales > Fabaceae > Vigna > Vigna nakashimae. Next base: position 45,345,605 of record CM067765.1, on the reverse strand, counting down.
TTCTACTTTTACTGTTCTAGATTTATTTTTATTGTTTCATGTTCCTGTGATTTCGTTTTTACTGTACCACTTTCGTTTTTAATGTTTTAATTTCGTTTTACTGTTTTGGATTTTATTTTAACACTTTTTAATTTTTCGCACAAAAACACTTTCAAAACTCCCCACTATACGTGTTTAGATCTGAGACTGAACCACAATTGGTCCTTGAGAGACGACCTAGGAGTCACTTCCTAGTATTATACTGCATTCTTTTATGCAATCAATTTTTGTGTGAGGTGCGACCCTTTCATCAATTATACTAAAAGACTTTGATTCATTTTTAAATTATAATACCATATGAGAAAAAAATAAGTTGACTGATAAACTAAAGGTGTTACGATAGAATATTTTGGGGAAAAATGAAGATAGGTCAGTTAGAAAAAAATATTGTTAAAAAAATGTTGTCAAAGTATAATTATCCAAAAATATTTAGACAAGTTAACAACAGAGATACATCGTACCAGGTTAAATATCGAGAAGAGACCGCGTGTGTGGGGAATAGTCAGACAGATCTAGACCAAAAATTAAGCATAATGGGTTGGGTCGAAAATTAAGGCAGATTAAGTTTGATGGTGGAGACTGGTTGACCCAAAATGAATGTTCGGAGAATAAGACTAAAGGTGCCTTAAACATTTAGGGTTTCTTAGGGACTTGGCAATGTTGAGAGAGGATTCTTTTGGTTCTTGGTTCTCTGATTATTATCAAAGATTAACATCTTTGTGGAAAATATTTAATTTAGGGTTTCTTACACTACAAAAAATAGGGGCATTACCGAAGGCCAAAAGCCCTCGGAAAATGCCAGAAGCCGTCAGAAAAGGGTATTTACAGACGGCTTATCGACGGCCAACGAGCCCTCGGTAAATCCCTTGTCGCTAACGATTACCGAGAGCTTATGCCCTTCGGTAATTACCGAGGGCCAGAGGCCTTCGGTAATTACCGAGGGTCGGAAGCCTTCGGTAATTACCGAGGGCCAGAAGCCTTCGGTAATTACCTAGCATTGGTATTTACCAAGGGCCAAAAGCCTTCGGTAATTACCTAACGTTGGTATTTACCGAGGGCCAAAAGCCTTTGGTAAATTGGAGGGAAATGTAAGAAAAAATTGTATTTGTTATGAAACCAACAAGCAGACCTGCATAACAGTTTTGAAGTACAAATAGACCTGGATATCAGTTTTCAAGCACATACAGACCTGCATAACGTGCATTTCAAAGATGCAATCATTGATCAATATCCACAGAACATCCATTAGTGCATAGAACATTTATTAATGCATAGAACATGTATTTATAGTTAAAACATAAAACAATGTAATAGTTTAATGTTCTTTTAACATCCAAAGTCACCTAGTTGATCTAACATCGAAATGATATAAACTCCAAATGTTCTAATATCCAAATGTTTCTGTAACAAGTAATAAGAAAATGAAACTAATAATGTACATAACTATCATCAGAATGATCTTCATCATCCTGCTCCTCTATTGATGGCTGGACTGGTGTGGGTTGGACTGATGAGGGTTGGACTGATGAGGGTTGGACTGATGTGGGGTGCTGAGGGGCAACGGGTGATGACGAGGAGGGTCGTGGCTGGGTTGGAGGGATATATTTTGTACGTCCTGTGAGGTTTCAGGCAACACTCTCATGACTAGGGCCTTAAAGTTTGTAAACTCTGCTCTCAGATCAGTGAGCTCCTGGTCACGTTGCTCCAGTGCCTGCGTGAGGCGGAGAACAACCTCGTCAGGAGCAGTGGTGGAAGAAGAAGGTTGGTGCTTCAAAGTACCTCCTCTTGATGTTGTGTAGTTTGCAGCAAGTTGTCCTACATCGTACAATCGACCCTTTTTCTTGCCACCAACGATGTCGACCCAACACTGCGTCCTACGGATGTCATCTTCTGCATTACTCGCATCATCCGGTGTAGGAGCTGACTCATGTTCAGATCTAACCTGTGAAAGTCTCGTAGAAAATTCTTCCTGTTGAAACACTAAAAGCAATGTTAGCGAATGATAGAATAACATAAATGAAAAATTAGTATTTTAGTAATAGTGTTATTTGCTTACATGAGTCTTTCGAGATCTTTCATCAACAAATTGATTAGTGCCCTTCCTTACATGAGTCTGTGCAAAGACCTCATCAACATGGACCGCCCGTCCCAGAGCTTGTGCCTGTAACAGAATTTAGAATTAGAAGTGTACATATCAAATAGAAAATACATAACTTATATATGAAAGAAAAAGTTATGTAATGAAATTATACCATACGAATGGCATGCTCATGAATGGTGATCGACCCACCAGTATGCAGGGTGCCACCCCTTTCAGATGCTCTGTTCCTCTGGGCTTTGGCACATTTATTGCGAAACTCTACTGTATTCCAATGAGGCAGTAAAGAGTTCCAAATTTGTTCACCCAGCCAGTAAGGGTGCTGTCCTGCATTGCGGGCATCCCTAAACATCTCTGACAGCCGATGAGATGCTTTCATGTGGAAATTTCTGTGTATCTGACTTTCATGTTCAGGTTTCCACTGCACCTTCATCTGTAACATTAAAGAGAACAAACATTGATATACTAAAATAAGAGGGACAATTAGTTTAGTGGATTGTTCACCTGAAAGCGCTCCCAGAATGGCTTTCTGTCGTCGTCAGGTATTGCTCCCCAAGTAGGCCATGGAGTTAAAAACTGTTGCTTAATTGAACGTGTGATGACCTGGGAAGCAACCCTAGATGGAATAAACCTGCATAATAGAAGTCATTTCAATTACAGTGAGGTATAAACATCAAATTATATGAAGAAATTAAAATCTTACCCTTTACCATACGACTCAATCCATGGTCGATCATGGAGGGGCGGGTCAAGACCATCACCATCCCCACTTGAATCTGGATCAGCAGATGGTGTGACAGTCTGAGAAGGCGGTATACTAGATGAGAAAGGTATAGAAGTAGGGTCAGGGAGAGGAGTGAGAGTAATAACCACAGGGGAAGGAGTGGGGGTTATAATCACAAGAGGAGGAAGACGGTCTGCTAGAGGGGTAGTAGAAGGGTGTGCTGCAGGAGTAGGAGAAGGTTGTACTGTAGGGGTAGGAGGAGGCGCCACAGATGATGTACCGGGGGCAGCAATGGTAGGTAGTCTAGCAGGTACCCTAAGTACATACTTTGGTGCCTGTCGTTGCCTCTCTTTAGGTCTTGCTACCCCCTTTCCTTTATCAGGACGTTCTGAACCTTGTCCTGTCATTACTGCATTGAAATGGTTACAAATAAAGGAAAAAAAAAGAAATGAATAAGGAAGGATCAATGGTTTTTACAGTCAATGTATAAATAATTGCATACAACTTTTAAGATAGTATTTTAGATAACTCTATTCAAATGATAGTTCAATTTGCTACAATAGATGTCCAACATTCAATCGTCTTCATCATGATCTTCCTCTTCATATTCTTCCTCTTCATCATCATCATCATCTTCTTGTCCTTCTTCTTCTTCTTCGTCTTCTTCTTCTTCTTCTTCTTCTTCCTCTTCTTCTTGTTCTTCATCACCTTGTATTGTTGCTTCTAATTCATCGCCATCACCATCAGGGTCGAGCAATGCGGTTATACGTTCAACTTCAATAATTTCTTGTGCTTGTGACATTTGGTCAAGTTGGTAGGCAACATCTTCCTCAACCTCATTTGAGTCAATGCGACCTCTAGGCTTGGTTTGTATTGCTACGGCCTAACCACGCTTGTCAATATTGCGGAATGGTGGATATGACACATAATAAACCTGTCTGACATTAGTTGGTAGAATGAAAGGATCAAACGGTCCATATCTTAATCTCTGGTTGAGTTCGACAATATTAAAGCGTGGATCAACTCTAGTACCAGCTCTAGAAAGATAAAACCATTCACAATAAAAAAGTACTACTCTGTTTAGAGAAGTAGTGCTGTTGTACTCTAGCTCATATATTTTATGAATGATGCCGTAGAAATCATCATAAGAACCTTCTGTTAGGCCCTTGACATACACACCACAATTTGATGTTTTCTTTCTTTTAGACCATTCATGTGTATGGAATTTGTAACCATTGGTGAAGTAAGTGTGCCATTCTTTGACACATCTCATTGGCCAATTCGAGCGATGTCTTAACTCTTGAACTGTGGGAGTTAATGCCTGATTAAAATCCTACAAAGACACTAAATACATTATAAAAGCACGACTCAAATTAACCGATTTCTATACGTAGGTGTAACTACATACCTGATTTCTAAACCAATGGGGAAACTCAGAGTGTATTCTAGCAGAATATTTCCTTCTACGACTTGCTCAGCAACAAGAAATGAGCTGGTACAAATGAAATTCATTAGTGTATAACAATTGTGTCATTGGAAAGATAACAAATGGATGATGACATACTCAAGGTACGACTTAACTTCATTGCAATTGATTAAGACATGGACATGAGCAGAATTGAATTCAACATCAGTTAACCAATGTGTGAATTCTTTCCCTGCGTGACGGCCTGATTATCGGAAAACTGATAATGCACCTTCACGTGGTTCAACTTTCCATTGCATTTCGTTTCTGACATGAGTGGGGGATAACATGAAGTTTTTGATATAATGTGAACAAAAATATGTTGTCTCTCTGTGCAAGTAAGCTGTACAAATTGAGCCTTCTACTCTAGCTTTATTTTTAACTGAACGTTTGGATTCTCCCATAAACCTTTCAAATGGATACATCCACTTGTACTGCACTGGTCCCCCAAGCCAAGCTTCATATGCTAGATGAATTAGAATATGCTGCATTGAATCAAAGAATGCAGGAGGGAATATTCTTACCAATTTGCAGAGAATAATCGGGATATTTTCATCCATCTTTTTAAGGGAATTCTCCTTTAGTGTCGTGCAGCACAAATCTTTAAAGAAGTTACTAATTTCTATCAGTGGATTTAACATGTGTATTGGCAAACAACTGAACGCAAGAGGGATGAAAGTCTCCATGAATACATGACAATCATGACTCTTCAACCCTTGAATAGTACCATTCTGAACATTGACACATCTGGGCAAGTTAGAAGCATATCCATCTGGAATTCTAAGCTCCTTGATCCATCCACACACTATTCTTGTCTCATCTTTTGACATGGTGTAATTTGCTTTTGGTTTAAATAATCGGCCGTTTCCTTGCGCCTTCAACTCTAGTCTTTTCATCCACAATACAAAGGTAAATCTTTTCTTGCTTTCTCATTATCTTTTGTCTTACCTTTAACATTCATAACTGTGTTGAAGACATTGTCAAAGAAATTTTTTTCTGTGTGAATGACATTGATGTTGTGTCTTAGCAAGTTGTCCTTCCAATAGGGAAGTTCCCCGAATATGCTTCTTTTAGTCCAATTATGCCATTCTCCAAACCCTTCTATCCTATTATGACCAGATTCAATGACTTTTGGATAGTCTTTAACTCTTCTCCAAACGTGTGATCCAGTGAACTTCGGTGGGGGCAAATCCGTCTCAACTTGCCCTTTGCGAAATGCCTTTTTGTTTCTTCTAAAGGGGTGATCAATGGGCAAGAACCGTCGATGGCAGTCAAACCAACTACTTTTCCGACCATGACTCAATTGGAATGACTTTGTATGTTCCATGCAATGTGGACAAGCTAATCGACCATGTGTGCTCCAACCAGATAACATGTCGTACGCTGGGAAGTCATTAATAGTCCACATCAAGGCTGCCCTCATAAGGAAATTTTGCTTCCTTGAAACGTCATACGTCCAAACACCATTCCATAACTTCTTCAAATCATCAATTAAAGGCTCCAAATAAACATCAATCAATGATTTGGGATTAGATGGACCTGGTATTATACACGATAAAAACATGTACGACTTTGTCATACACATCTCAGGTGGTAGATTGTATGAGGTAACTATCACGGGCCAGCATGAATATGGTGATGTCGAGGCCTGAATGTACGGGGTAAACCCATCAGAGCATAGACCAAGTCTGACGTTACACGGTTCACTTGCAAAGGAAGGATGTTTACGATTGAAGTGCTTCCAAGCTTCACCATCGGAAGGATGACGTAAAAATCCTTCAGTTTTGTTACCATCATGCCATGTCATGTGTTCTGATGTTTGCATTGAAGTAAACATTCTTTATAATCTTGGAATTATAGGCAAGTAGAACATGGACTTTAAGGGAATGGTTTTTTTTTGCCTCCGGCCAGCATGCATCGTATGATATCTTGGTGAGCCACAAAACTTGCATTCAACCAACAATGCATCGTTTTTGCCACTGTCATTGTTGTAGAATAACATACATCCATTAACACAACAATCAATCTTCTTGACTTCCAATCCCAACTTTGAAACACATTTTTTGGCTTGGTAATAATTCTTCGGCAGAAAATTGTTTGGTGGTTTCAAATCTAACATCAATTTTGTATAAAAGTCCACTGCTTGAATGGGCACGTTCCAGTTAGATTTGCCAGCCATGAGTCTAATGCACACTGATAATTTTGACTCAGTTGCGCCTTCAAATACAGGTAGATTTGCCTCTGTTAGTAAATTGAAAAACCTCTGCGTGGTTTCATTTGGAGGCTCTTCATAATGACTATCGTTTGCTTCTTGTTCGGCATGGCGGCGAAGAGCATTGTCGACCATCTCTTGCATATCGGCAAATTGATCTATCTTAGATGTATGTACAATAGTATTCGAACCCGATGCATGTCGCTTTTCAGCTGCAGTGGAGGTTGAAGGAATTTCTTCACCATGAAATGTCCAAACCGTGTAATTAGGCATGAACCCTTTTTGGTATAAGTGAAGTTTGACGACTTCATCTTTCAAAATCCTTGTACATTCGCACTTGATGCATGGACATCGAATCCCTCCATCAACAGTATAATATTGATATCGTCGAGCCGTCTCCACAAACTCTTCAACTCCGATGACAAAAGATTCCTTCAAACCTCTCCTTCCACTATAACAACGGTCGTACATCCATGAACGATGGTTGGGAAAATGGGCCATGTTCTGTGACAAGTCAAACAAATAAAAACTTAGCCAAAACAGCAACACTCCATGTGACATAAGTAATAAACCTATTACTACTCAAGTCAAACATGGAAGACAATTTCAACACTATTGTCATAGGAATTCAATAAGGGCATCGAAAGAGAAGTCCTCAGTATTGCAATGCCTTTGACATCCTAAGTGGTTGTGTATAAAATTTGGGGGAGTCAATATTTTGACATTACTAAAGTTCTATTTTATAGAGTACTTTCATATATTTTGTCAATTGTAAGTGTTTAAGGTAGTGTTCCCTTCTCATTCTACTGAGAAAGTTTTTAACACCATAGGACTTTAAATGACTAATTAACTTAATCAAGTTGTAGCCTAATAAATCAACATACAATATATAGGAACATACAATATATACATCAACATACAACATATAGATGTACATTCACTGTTGCTCTAAATGCAGGTTTGCACTTTTAGTGTATTTTAGATACTACTTTCAGGTTATAAGTAGTATATATCAATTAAAATAAATTTAGTTAAATAAATTAAATAACTTAGAATACAATTCAAAGTATCCTTTCTCTCTATATATAGATATGATTTTGTCATATTTTTAAGGAAAATACTATTAAAGGACAAATTTCATGGTTCTAAACACGTGATTTATGATTACAGTTTAGAAACCACCACAAAAGTTGAGCATTCACGGGGGCTGAAACCACTGCCAAAAGCAATGATGGGGGCCATAATAAATAAAACTTGAGGAGCACAGCAAAAATCTTGCAGACATGCAATGATTGAGTTTCTTGTTCAAAATTTTGAGTTAAGACATGTATGAATCTTGTACTTGCTAGTATGGAAGTGAAATCTTTCAAATTTCTTATTCAAAATTTAAACAAGTTTGGTTCTTTTGTTACTATTTATTTTTATAAACTTTATCATGCAACTACAGATCACATAAATTAGTTAATATTTATAATAACTATTTTATATTATGTAATCAATAACATCTAATTATTCGAAAGCTTAATATTTGTTTACATGCATACCTATAAATTTTGGCCTTATGGAACAAAACTAGTTAGTAAACCTCTTCTTTAGATGGGGTACTACTATCAATAAACTATGAAAATTTATTAGTTTAATAACGTAGGTAGGTTATTCGTATGAGTAATTGAGACACATACTTGTTTGTTAATATGAAAAATATTTATAAGTAAAAATTGTGTAAATGGAGTATTCAAGATTACGTTTTTAGTTAAACATGATCTAAATTAAAAGTAAAAAATGATTGGGTAGTTATAATTATTGCATTGAGAATTTGATTTTACATTGAAAGTGAAAGGGAGAGAAAATAGGGTTGAAAGGGTAAAATTTGTTTGATGTTTTATTGGTGGGAATCTTTGTGTGAATTTGTTGTTTGGTCTCTTTCCTTGGTTGCCCCAACTTACCTGTGTTTCAAGGGAACATTTAAATCTTAATATGACTTGACTTTACATTAGTTAAAGTCTTAGGAAGTGGAACAAAATTGACTTCAGTTGTTGAAGGCCAAGTGCTCTGATTCTAGTCAAGAAGCTAATTGACGTAAAAGACATTACTAAATTGAAGAGGCTAATGTAAACCTACACATTCTATGATCTTACAAACATGGTAAGATGTGTCATGCCTAATTCTGACAGATTAGAACCAATGGAAGAGGGGTATTGTACATGCTTTATTTTATCAAATTCATCATTCACAAATTAAAGTACCAAAACAAACCTATAACATATTTGGCAATCAGTTTCAAACCATTCACAACAAAGTTAGATATACCTCATTGTTTACAATATCATAAAACTTCAATCAGTATAACTTAACATTGAAACTCAACATTCACAACATCTAAGAACAAGATCAAATTCATGAAACAAAAATGAAAATAATAGGACATAGATACAATCATGCAATTTCAGTTTAGGTCCCCATACCTTTGCCTTTGCTTTCCTTTCCTAGTTAAGTCTTCTCTCGTCCTCCCTTTGTGGCCACAATCCAAACTCCTTTAAAAGCTCACCCTAACACATGAAATGAAAGTTCCTCTAAAAACTCCTTTAAATGTCCACAAAAAATTGAATCCAATTTCGGGAACTTACAGTCATTCCAAATAGCCTAAGACTTTAACATAAATAATATTTTCCTAATGAACTTCCTAACAACTATAAAAAGCATATGGAAGTAATTGAAACAAAGAAAGTAGAGAAGTGTGTTAAGGATGAAAAAGTAATTACAGAATGATTACTGCCAACACCTCCCAACACATTAAAACTACACAAACAAAACTCTAAATTATGGAGACCATATGAAATAGAACAACCAAAGCATAAATAAACACCCTTTTCACACTGCTACTCCTTCCACAATCCAGACTCTACTTCCTCCACCACCCAAACCACCCTCCTTCAACAACACTTTTAAACCATTCAATCAATATCAAACTTCATTTGTAATAAACACTTTTAAATGATTAAAAATAACATCAGCTTTGCAGCCATACAATTCAAATAATTAAAGATAAATAAAAAGTACAGAATCAATATTCTTAGTTAGTAACCACTTTGGTTTTTTTAATTCTTTTAAAAGGAAAGCAATTTATTTATTTTATAACACTCTTGATTCTGAACTACTTTACAATCTCAGTACACGAGCAAAGAATGGATCATATTGACAGAATAAGGGTCATGGCCAGATCATCTCCATTTAACGACCTTGTGATGGTTCAATGATTAAAGCAGAATGGTAATGTGCTGCCAAACACAGGTCATTCCACAAATGACGCACCTGGTCTAAAAGAAATACATATTGGACTCTCCAAGGGAATAGAAGGCACTGAAGTGGAAAAGGACAACTTTGGCTTTAGCCACAGAGGAACCTACTGATGGTCTCATCAACTCAACCATACAAGTTTCCACTCACATTTAAATTAATTTCCTAAATAAACTCATGAACCACATTTGCATTGTAGGATCATCAATCTATAACATTATTTATTTCTAACAATGAAGGAATAAATTTTTTTAATAAGAAGACTGGTACATATATTCTAAATGATATAAACCTCAATCTGGATTATGTATTTTATTACTGTAACTTGAAGAGAACCAAAACCAACATCAACATTAAATGGTCTGCACTTAGTAATGGCTCAAATCAGAGTGAAGAAATCAACTCTACTGTGACAAACTGGATATGTTTATAACAACTTATGGGATGAACCACGAAGGTGATTTTGATGATGCGAATTAGGCACTCTTTGCTCTGTATAAACATATCATAGCTCATTTTGGTGTGCTTAATATTGATCACTCAGTTAGATGCACCAAAAGAAAATTTCACTCAGCAGAATACTTGGAATGAGAATTAAACAAGTAATATAACATGACTTTTGATAAAACTAGACAAATTTCAAAATAAAATGACTCAAATTAGAATGAACCGAGTAAAAATGAGGAAAGTAAACCAAATCAAGGTTGGCACACAGGAATAAACACAATCAGAACCTAAGAAATCAGAATTCCATGGTGCAATGATGAACACAAACAATGAAACAGTGAGGAAACATAATTGACAGATTCCAAAATAGAAGAACTAGACACTTAGCAGGATTAAGTATGTGATTCATTGATATGTTAGTGGAACTTGTCAACCAAAGAAACGTTGTGAGAATGTGAATCTAACTTGTTAGCCATAAGCATAACTCATGTTAAAAGCTGAATGCAATCTATTTGATGAAAAAATATTTCTGATTTTAATCTGTGAAGTGTGTTTCTCTTTGTTCTGGTATTATATGCTAATGTGAAAGGTTCAACACATTATGTGAGCCCTGAATTGCTTCTACAAAGCTTAATGGTTTAAACTAAGTACACATAAGTTCTTTTGGTCTTATTATTAGTTTTTCATTGTGCTAAATTTCTTTGTAAGTTCATTTATGGCATCTTCATACTTAGTTGCACCTTTTCTAGCTTAGTTCAGTTAGTTGAAAGTTCTTTGAGTCTTTTTTATTGTTAGCCAGTCATTTGAATTCCTAAAACTCGAAATTGGTGATGAGGTTGTGTCAATTTTCTGATAATTGAATGTTGCAAAGTTAGATTTTGAATTACATTGAATTAGTGTCCATTAGTAGCTCAAACAAGTTTGTTTTGATGTTTAAATCTTGTTCAAATGGTTAAGTTCCAAGTATAGCAACATTTGTAGAAGAATCAAAAGGTAGAGGTGCATCAGAGGAAATGATTTGGAAATTAAACTAATTGTTGACTGAAACTGAAAATGCAAGGAGGGAAACACAAGATAGGAAGAATGAGGCCCCACAATTGAAGATGGAAGTTGTAATCACTAAACCTGTTTTAATGTTGAGTTAATAGTGCAGCCATTGGTTAATGACAACCACAAAAGAAACAATTATAAGACTTCATTCAGTTTTATCCTACTTCCCAAAACAGCCCCATTTCATTTAATCAAACCCCTCTTAATCTTGATTTATCATGAACCGAACCCCTCACTTAGCTAATACACATGTTCATTACTTAACATGGAGTAGGACAAAGTAAGAATAATGTAGTTAATGCGTTATCATGTTCCTTTACAGCCTAACGAGATTCAATTTAACTTATTTCAGTCCATATAATCATTCCTATTTAACCTGTTCATTACTTAACCTATTCAGGACATATTTTTCTTATACTCTTGATTTACCAATTTCCTCTATGCTTACAGCAATACAAAAACAAATCCCAAAACTTATTCCAAGCTCGAATCAAAATCAAGAGGAATCAAAACTAACAAGCCAGCAATACCAGAACAAGTTGTAGTACACAAAATGCCATATAGGAATTCAAAAGAAAACATGGAACGTACTAACCTGCCCAGTCTCAACCCAAAACCCAAGTATAAGCCAAAAAATTCAAATTATCACATGATACATATAAGGTACCAAAGAAGAAATATCCACAGTGCAAACAACTTCACGCATTTTGGTAAGAATAGGGAAACACCCAATTAGATGGACACATTGCACACAAGTAGGGAACAACAAGGCAATCAATTTATTCATGTAGCGTTCTAAAACAGAGAACTTACCTCGCACTCCAGAACACCCAATTGAATGGAAGCCAAGCAACACCGCGAGCTCTCAACCGAACAGCCAACCTTGGGCTTCACTATAATGACCACGAATCACTACCCCACCCGTTGCACAAGCCTTACACACACAACCACGAACCACCACCCCACCCGCAACACCCACAACGAGACGACGAACCCTAGGCACACAATGCCACCGGACAGAACAGATAAGTAGAGGGATAGGGAGAGAATGAACGATAGCAAGCGAAAGGGAAGGCAGAGGGAGTAAACGGGAAGGTGGATAGGAATCTACAGCCAAATTCTCAGTAGTTCTCAACAGAGGGGAGGGAGGGTTCTGTTTGATGAAATTGGGGACGACCTGCACGAATACCCCCAATCACTGAGTTTAATTGGTTGAGGATCTTACCGAAGGCCATAGAGCCCTCGCTAAGGTCTTATTGGCCGTCGATAATGTTATTTCATTAAAGCCGTTGGTGATTCACTTTTTGACCCTCGGTAAATCACTTTTACCGACGGCCGACAGGCCTTCGGAAAAACACCGTCGGTAATTCACGCTTTTCTTGTAGTGTTAGGTGCCTTAAACATTTATACCTATATTGTGGCATTTCCACCTTTGTCTTATGAACCATAAGTAAAATTTAAAAAAGTCGAGACAGACGAGCAAAATCATGAAACAGATTTGTCAGAATTCTAGGAAAAACAAAAATTTTTGTAGGAACCAACTATATGTTAACAACTTTTTTAACAATATACTATGTCACTGTTTTATTGGTCTATACATTTGAAAGAGAGTGATCACGACTACCACAAAAGCATTTATAAAAAACTCGAATTTAAAAAGTCAACGACGATCAAAGATCGACGAACTTTCAGAACAACTTTTATTTGCCACATTGAGATAAATTATTTTGAATAATTTAATAACTATGATTAGTTATTAGTATAAATGATTATGATATAAAAAAATAGTATGAATAACATAATTAGGAAAATACTATGAATAACATTATTTGTAGTTCTTAATTTATAACACTTTAAATTGATTCTTTATCACTTAGAATCGATTATATTAACTTAGCAAAATTGAGAGTGGAATTATATGAATACAGAGGGGCACATCAAACTTTTTAACTTCAAGCCCTCCAAATCTCACCTTCTTCGCGGGTGATTCAAAAGTAGACAATTTATGGGAATTGGGACGTCATTTTGGTTTTAAATGAATCAAACGAAATTTATTGAATGCTATTTGAACTTCGAATTCGGTGGGGCTTCGACGTTCATACAAGAAGGTGGAGTGTGACAGTTACTAAGATAATTACACGATGTACATCATCAGTTCATCTATAAATATAGCTTGCATTTCACATAATCCATGCCTCCTGTTTCCGTATTTGACATATTAGGATTCATGTTTTTTATCTCCTTTGCATTTTCTTTTCCTTAGATATCTAAACATGTATGTTCTTTAAATTGCAATTTGCTCGGTTGAATATCAAAGTGCCTCATTCATTTCTTAGTTCATATGAAGGTGGCCTTTGATATTCAAGTGTACAAAATGCTTTTTACAGTAAAGAAATGATTAAGTTATCTTACTGAAAGGAAAGTGCTTGGGAAAAAGAAATATGGTTCACAATATGTTTAATGTTGAAACAATTTTATGATCTAAAATAATTATATAAAGAAGATGTTTAACTTCAACATTGAACTATGTATGAATCGTTTTTTAAATTGTCTTGGAGTTGTCTTCTAACATTATATTTAAGAGATATTTGATTTCTTATGGTGGAAACAACTCCAAAAAAATTAAATTTATAATGTTGACGTCATTTGTTGAGTGCATTTGCACGAAAGACTGCTGATGTTTGAACGTCGGATTCAGAGGGGCCTCAACGTTCAGACAAGATAGTCAGTGAGCATAATTACACGATGTACATCATCAGTTCATCTATAAATATTGCATCCATCACGTAATCCCTTACTTCCTGTTTCCGTATTGAACATATTAGGATTCATGATTATTATCTCCTTGGCATTTTCCTTTCCTTAGATTTCTAAACATGTCTATTCTTTAAATTGCACTTTGCTCGCTTGAATGTCATAGTGCCTCATTCATGTCTCAGTTCATATGAAGGTGGCCTTTGATATTCAAGTGAACAAAATGCTTTTTACAGTAAAGAAATGATTAAGTTATCTTATTGAAAGGAAAGTGCTTGGGAAAAAGAAATATGGTTCACAATATGTTTAATGCTCAAACAATTTTATGATCTAAAATAATTATATAAAGAAGATGTTCAACTTCAACATTGAACTATGTATGAATCGTTTTTTAAATTGTCTTGGAGTTGTCTTCTACCATTATATTTCAGAGCTATTTGATTTCTTATGGTGGAAACAACTCCAAGTCAAATTAAATATATAAATTTGACGTCAAATGTTGAGTGCATTGGATGCGAAAGACTACTCAATGACATGTCTACGTTTAGTCAGCAAGGAGTTCAGAAGAATCCAAAGAGATTTTTTACTTATTCAGTGAATGATGATTGAACGTCGAACTCGAAGGGGCTTCGACGTTCAGAAAATTAATGTCAAATATTTGTGCTTGAGGACATCCTATATCATTATTCATCATAGAAATATCTACGTTTAGTCAGCCAGGAGTTCTTAAGAATCCAAAGAGATTTTTTACTTTTTCAGTGAATGATGTTTGAACATCAAATTGTGCGGGGCTTCGACGTTCAGGATATTGATGTCAATTATTTGTGCTCAAGGACGTCCTATATCATTATTCATCATAGTGATGTCTACGTTTAGTCAACAAGGAGTCTTAAGAATCCAAAGAGATGTTTTACTTTTTCAATGATGTTTGAACGTCGAATTGTGCGGGGCTTCGACATGCAGGATATTAATAATGTGTAATGCTTTTAAAATGATTTAATTTTGCTATGCGGATCATCTAATTTTTAATCATTCAATGGCATGTCCGTCTCTGTGGAGCAGTGGGACATTAATGAAGAAGATGGTTATATTAGAATGTAATTTTCATCCGCATTACAATTAGAGGTTTACGACAACTAAAGGGTCAAGCTCCATCAACACTTCAACAAAATTAAAACACAACACATACAAAGACGATATTAATCAACCCCATCAAACATAACATCCAGATTAAGACCTTTTCCCTTCTCTGACAAACCAAAAGTGATTTTTCCAAATTCATAATCTTTCTCCTTTGCCACCCAATTGTAGTATCCCTTTCATCAACATTATCTTCACTTACAATATAATGGATAGGATTGAATTGATACAAATTTCAAAACATAGGTACCAAATGCCTACATTTTTAAAACCGGGTACTAAATAGAAAATTACCTCCTAACATGGGGACTAAGTAGGTAATTAAGCCTTTCCAATCATTTAACATTTAATGTCGTTACTTACAATATAACGGATAGGATTGAATTGATACAAATTTCAAAACATAGGTACCAAATGCCTACATTTTTAAAATCGGGTACTAAACAAAAAATTACCTCCTAACATGGGAACTAAGTAGGTAATTAAGCCTAATGGTGTCCATTTTTCAATGATATTTTTAACGTCTTTTGTTGGGGGCTGGACATCAATTAGTTCTTATTGTGCAAACAACTGAAATATAAATTAAATTTGTACAATTGACGTCGAGTATTGACTGCAAATGATGCAAAGGTCTGGAGATTGGGTCAAATATTTGTGATCAATGACTCCTATATCATTATTTATCATAGAATGTCTTTGATTAGTAAGCCAGGAGATAATATGGAATCCAAAGAGATTGTTTACTTTTTCAATGAATGATATTTGAACGTCGAATTTGGAGGGGCTTCGACGTTCATACAATATCATAATCCAAAGAGATTGTTTACTTTTTCAGTGAATGTTGTTTGAATGTCGAATTGTGCGGGGCTTCGACGTTCATACGATGTGGCAGTTTCTAATCATAATTACACGATGTACTATTTTTATAATGATTTAAATTTCGTCAGCAGGTCATCTAATTTTTAATATTTTTTTCTTTTTAATTTTTAATTATTGAATAGCACGTCGGACTCTGTTGAGTAGTGGGGACAATGTTTCCAACGATGTTTTTCACGTCTTTTGTTGAGGGCTGGACGTCAATTAGTTATTAGTTGAATGAAAAGAGATGTATTACTTTTCGCTAAATGATGTTTGAACGTCGTCATTTCATCTATAAATATAGCTTAAATTTCGTGTAATCCCTGTCATCCTCTTTCTCTGTTGAACATATTAGGATTCATGGTTTTTATATGCTTTGTGTTTTCTTTTCCTTAGATTTTGAAGCATTTATGTTCCTCAAATTGCAATATGCTCACTTGAATTTCAAAGTGCCGCATTTAGGTCTCAGTTCATATGAAGGTGGCCTTTGAAATTCAAGTCAACAAAATGTTTTTTATAGTACGAAAATGATTAAGTTATCTTACTGAAAGGGAAACGCTTAGGAAAAAGAATAATGGTTCACAATATGTTTAATGCTGAAACAATTTTATGATCTAAAATAATTATATAAAGAAGATGTTCAATTTCATCATTCAACAATGTATGAATTGTTTTTTAAATTATCTTGGAGTTGACTTCTACCATTAGATTTCAGAGTTATTTGATTTCCTATGGTGGAAACAACTCCAAGACAAGTTAAATTTATAAAGTTGACGTCGAATATTGGGTGCATTGGACGCAAAGGCCTGGTGATTGACGTCTTCTTTTTGGGATCATCGACGTCCTATAACTTAGAGGATTTCAAAAGGAAATCTCCTCTTACAAAACACTTAATCTAAAATGAAGACCAAAGATCATGGAAGACATTATAACCAAAACCAGGAAGTAAAAAAAAAACCAAAAGAAATAGTTAACATGAATTTGGTTGCGGAAGTAATGTAGGATATGTTTTGAAAGGGTCTACTTGAAATTCATAAGTGTTAACTTTTTTTGTGTTTTCCCCCCATGCCTTCATGGTTAACTGATACGCTGTCGTTGAAGCTTTCAAATTAATACTACTTTTCAAGGCAACTTCAATATTGTCAAGTAGTATTCAAGAAAGTAGATAGGGCTAAAGTAACCCTGAGTCGTCTCCCAACGAACATAAAATTGCTTTTGAATATCCGACTCTTACGAATGCTATGCAATGCTTATGGATAAAAGTAATGTTTGGAGAATGTTTAAAGAACAAATAAGAAACTTAAAAACAGTTACGATGAAATAGGCTAATTCCACTGCTTTTCCAAGGTAGATTCGTCATCGGTTATTCACGGATAATTATTAAATTGATTATTGTTTAAGTTTCAAATTAATTAAAGTACATTCTTAATTAATTTGAGGGCGATCATGCATTTAACCAAAGTAAATTCTCAATCAAATGCAAAACCTTTCTAGATTATTCACAATAAATTCAACCAAAGTACATTCTCAATCAAATTCTATTGTGTTTAATCATGTCTATTCTTAAATCTCTTAACAAAATTAAAAGCTAATCAATCAAAGTAAATTCTCAATTGATTATAGTTGAAATTATTACTAATCAATCAAAGTACATTCTCAATTGATAGTAAAAACCATTTAATCATATGAAAGTTCCTAAATTAAATCAAAGTAGATTCTCAATTAAACCCAGAAACCCTAGAACTCATATAATCAATATGCATGTAGATTCAAACACATTATGATGCAAAAATCTTTGTTTTTAATTTGATAGAGAGATGAACGACATAGAGAAAGAACAACTTAAATCAATAATCAAAATAAACAATTGCATTAACTCAATCTAACCTCAGAATCCTTAATGGAATTACAGCAGAATAGCCCTAGATGCTTAGCTCTCCATGAGTGGAGTTGAATACAAGATGAAAGAAAAGTGAGAGGAGTATGAGAGAATGAATGAATTGAAGTGAAGTTCCCGGTCTCTTTATAGAGGGCTTGATTGGGCTGGGACTCTGAATATTCAGTTGACAAAATCTTTTATCTTATATCTTCCAAATAACTAAAAGATTAGATAATTATTTGGAAGATATTTTCTGTTGATATTCCCAAATTAAATTATTTCAACACTAAATTTTAACTTTTAATTTTTCTGAGTTTTCAAAATTGCACAAATGCCCTAAATTTTTCTCTATCTGTACTTTAGCCCCTTCAGCATTCTCCAAAATTGCAACAGAATCTTATTTTGGGCCTTGAATTGCCATTTGGACCAATAAAACTTATAATTTCAGCTGCACAAATAAACGTAAGAATTTTCAAGAATAATTTAGGCAATTAAAATCACTTTTTAAGTCCCTTTTATTTCCAAACACAATATATCCAATCATAACAAATCTTCTTTAAATCACCCATTCAAGCACATGAATTCATCAAAATTTTGAATTTTAAAGCATAAATGTGGGCATAAATATGCACTCATCATTAACAAAGAAATGTCTTCTTTTAGTAAAGGAAAAGAAGGAAAACACAAGAAAAAAATTAACATGAATTTGGTTATGGAAGTAATATAGGATAGGTTTTGAAAGGGTCTACTTGAAATTCATAAGTGTTAACTTTTTCTATGTTTTCCCCCATGCCTTCACGGTTAACAAAGAAATGTCTTCGTTTAGTAAAGGAAAAGAAGGAAAACACAAGAAAAAAGTTAACATGAATTTGATTACCGAAGTTATGTAGGATAGGTTTTGAAAGGGTCTACTTGAAATTCATAAGTGTTAACATTTTCCTCTGTTTTAACCCTTTGCCTTCATGGTTAACAAATTCGTTTAGTGAAGGAAAAGAACTAAAACAGTTGAGAAAAGTTAACATGAATTTGATTACTGAAGTTATGTAGGATAGGTTTTCAAATGGTCTACTTATTTATCGACGTGAAGGGCATTGGAGTGGTTGGGACCATTATGTTACCAATGAAGAGCATTGGTATATTTGAAGATAAATGATTTTGATGATGCTGAAAGAAGATACATTGTTATAGTTGTTTTAAAAGCACTTTGTAGATTATAAATGTATTAGGAAAAGCCTTAGAACTAATACGCATTTAATCGAATTAGAAGCTATAATCGATTATCCTAAGCCCTTCTGAAAAACCTCGTTGCTTTGGAATAATCGATTATCACTAGTTTTGATGCGAACTGCCAAAGTCTCTGGAATAATCGATTATCACTAGTTCTGATGAGAACTGCCAAAGTCTCTGGAATAATCGATTATTCCTCAGGATAATCGATTATCACTTTTTGAAAAACCCTGTAACAAACTCAAATAATCGATTATCACTAACAATAATAGATTATCTATGGTAGTTATAATTCATCTCTGCGAACTTAGACCAGTTCACTATATAGGTTAGTTCCAAAACTCTTAAAATAGATACTAAGCATTTGAGAATACAGTGTGATCTGAGGAAGTTCCATAAGCTAGTTCATTGCACTGCCTAGTCTCGTGAAAAGGAGAAGCTCGCACTTTGTGGGTCAAAGGTCGGAGCGATTCTCTTTGACTTGGCAACGCTACTGTTATTCCAATTTGTTGGTCGAAGGAAGAACTATTCCGGTTCGTCAGTCGAAGGAAAGTGTAGATTGCTTGCCTCCAATTCGTTGGTCGAAGGAAGGTTTATCTCTCTGTTTTTTTTATTCACTTTTATTGTAATTTTTTGAAACTGATTTTAGTGAAATTGTTAATCACTTTTTATAGTGATTAACAACTGGACGTAGATTCTTTTGAATCGAACCAGGATAAAAATCCAGTGTGTCAATTTTTTACTCTCTATACTCTTTTCTGTTTTATGCACATTAACTGTTTGATAAATTTTCTCTAAGAAAATTGTTTTTCTAAAACGGACAATCAAAACTTGATTTGTGACCGTAACACGCTTTCCAAATATTTTATTCCGCTGCGCGACTCTATAATAGTATCGATTGTTCCGACAATTGGTATCAGAGCTTGCTTTGATATTCTTTCAAACTTTTGCGAAAATGGCCGGTCATCAAAATCAAGTATATGCTAAGGGTGCATCCATCAACAGACCACCTCTTTTTACTGGTGATAATTATGCCTTCTGGAAAGTCAGAATGGAAATTTTTATGGGGTCTGTTGACAGAGGCATCTTGGAAGCTGTGCTAAATGGTCCCTATATTCCTAAAAGAACAATTGATGGTGTAGTAGTAGAAAAACCCTACTTTAACTAGACTCCTGAGGAAAATAGATGAGCCCAATTTGATATTAAGGCTCCTAATATTATTTCATCTGCTGTAGTACTTGATGAATTTTATAGAATTTCAGTGTGTAAGACAACACAGGAAATGTGGGAGGTCCTCAGAGTCACACATGAGGGTACAGATGACGTAAAACCTGCAAGGAAGAATACACTCATCCAGGAGTATGAGATGTTCAGAATGCAACCTGGAGAAACAATTTCTGATGTCCTGAAGCGTTTCACTCACATTGTGAACCACCTAACAGGTTTAGGTAAAAATTTTGACACTAATGAATTGAATGTGAAAATATTGAAATCATTAGACAAGTCTTGGCAACCAAAGGTGGCTGCCATCTCGGAGTCTCCAAACCTAACTCAAATGTCAACGACGATTCTCTTTGGAAAGCTTCGTGAGCATGAGCTTGAGTTGAGAAGATTAATTGCAGAAGAGGATCAAGGCAAAAGAAAGACGCTTGCCTTCAAGTCTGAAATTTCAAAAGGAAAAAGTTCTAAGAGAATTGAGAACGACGATTCCGATGACAATGAAGAAAACATGAGTCTTATGATTAAGAAGTTTGCTAAATTTATGAAAGCAAAGGGAAAAGACAAATACCATGGAGAAAGGAAAGAAAATTAAGGATCTCCATCAAGCATAAAATGTTATGGATCTGGAGAAAGAGGTCATGTGAAGACTGACTGTCCTAAAAATAGGAAAAGTGAAGAAAAGAAAGAAAGAAAGTTTCCAAAGAAGAAGAAAGCTTACATTGCTTGGGAAGAGAATGCTTCTAGTTCTTCAAGCTCAAGCGATTCAGATGAAGAAGCAAATTTGTGCTTAATGGCAGACTTAGAAGATGCAGGAAGCCAAGTAAGTGATTCTAGCTTAGAGTCAAGTGATGAGTTTGATTTACAAAAGGCATTTCTTGATTTGTTAAATGAATCTGAAAAACTTGATCTTGCTCATAAAAAGTTAAAGAAAGAGCATAATGATCTGAAATTGAGGTATGAAAAAGTACTAGATGACGAAGTTGTTTTGAGAAACAAAGTTAGTAATCTAGAAACTAAATTATCTGAATTTGATGTTATTGTACAACTTGTTGAATGTATATCGTGTAAGAGTCATATGTTTGATATTGACATTCTTGAGAATTTACTTGCAAAGGCAACCAAGTGTAATTCACATGTCAAAACAAACTCTACAAGAAGCAATGCTGGAAATAAAAACATGCATCAACACACAAAGTCTAAAGTAAAAAAAACTCAGAGTTTGGGTAGAAAAAGGGACTTTTGTGAAAAATAAAGTGTGTAAGGCTTGTTGTTTTTACTGCATGAAATATGGTCACACCTCAAACAAGTGCAACATTAAACATTTTGGTGTTCCAAATGGTAAATATGTATGGGTTAAAATTGTGAAAGGATGTGTGTCTGCATAAACTAACCCCAAGGACCCATAATAAGATTGGGGACCTTTATTCTTGCTCAATTTTGTTTTATAGGAACCTACTAAGTCAAAGATGTCATTGTGGTATCTTGACAGTGGTTGTTCAAGACACATGACCGGTGACAGGAAAAAGTTTATATCTTTTGAGAAGAAGAAGCAAGGATTTGTGACCTATGGGGATAACAACAAAGGTAGAATCATCGGAACTGGAGACATTGGAGGAGGAAACACATTGATAATAAAGGGCGTGTTATGTGTTGAAGGCCTCAAACACAATCTCCTAAGCATAAGCCAACTATGCGACAAGGATCTCAAGGTAACCTTTGAAAGTGATAAATGCACTGTATATTTTAAAAATTCTACTGAGATTGGTTTACAAGGTGTTAGGCATAATAACATTTACTTGATTGATATTGAAAGTGCATCTAGTCATAACATAACATGTTTAGTTGCTAAAGAAGAAAATCCTTGGCTATGGCATAAAAGAGCTGCACATATTCATATGCAACATTTGAATAAATTGATTTCAAAAGATCTTGTGATTGGTTTGCCTAATTTAAAATTTGAGAAAGACAAAATCTTCTTTGCATGTCAAAAGGGAAAGCAAACAAAATCCTCATTTTCGTCTAAAACCATGATTTCAACATCGAAACCTTTAGAACTTTTGCATATGGACTTGTTTGGTCCATCTAGAATTAAAAGTTTTGGTGGCAACTACTATGCTCATGTGATTGTTGATGATTACACTAGATTTACTTGGACATTTTTCTTAACCTTGAAAAGTGAAGCTTTTAAAGCATTCAAATCGTTTGCAAAATGTGTTCAAAATGAAAAGGAATTGAAAATCAAAACTTTGAGAAGTGATCACGGTGGTGAATTTGAAAATGAATCTTTTGAAAAGTTTTATGAAGAACATGGAATTGATCATAATTTTTCTGCTCCAAGAACTCCCCAACAAAATGGTGTTGTTGAAAGGAAAAATAGGTCATTAGAAGAACTAGCTAAGACTCTTTTAAATAAATCTAATGTGCCAAAATACTTTTGGGCTGATGCAGTGAGTACTGCTTGTTACATGTTGAACTGAATGCTAATTAGGCCTATTCTTAAGCTAACTCCCTATGAACTGTTTAACGGTATAAAACCAAATGTATCTCTTTGAAAATCTTTGGATGCAAATGTTTTGTTTTGAATAATGGTAAAGATAATCTATGCAAATTTGATGAGGCAATCTTCTTAGGATATTCTTTAACTAGCAAAGCATATATGGTGTTTAATAGAAGAACCTTGAAAATTGAAGAATCAATGCATGTTGTCTTTGATAAAATTGTGGAACTTGAGGTGAACCCTCTTGAGTCAAATAAACCAATTGCAGGTGATGAGGATTATTGGAGGGAAACTCTTGAAGAAATGTATCTAAATGAAAACTATCCTCCAGAAACTCAAAATGAACATCAAGCCGTTGCTCCTAAAAGCTATAAACAACCAAGAGGGCTTTCTCTAGACAACATCATTGGAGATATATTAAAAGGGGTAACTACTAGACACAATCTTAATAATTTCTGCTTAACAGTAGCCTTTGTATCTCAGGTAGAACCTAAAAACATAAAGGAAGCTCTTCAAGATGATAAATGGTGTGTTGTTATGCAAGAAGAATTGAATCAATTTGAAAGGAATGATGTTTGGGAACTCATTCCTAGACAAGATGATTATCAAATCATTGGAACAAAGTGGGTGTTTAGAAACAAGCTTGATGAAGATGGAAACATCACAAAGAACAAAGCCAGGTTAGTTGCAAAGGGCTACTGTCAAGAGGAAGGTATCGAATATGATGAAACTTACGCCCTAGTAGCCAGGTTAGAAGCAATTAGATTGTTACTTGCTTATGCATCTTTGATGAATTTTAAATTGTACCAAATGGATGTGAAAAGTACTTTTCTGAATGGTTTTATTAAAGAAGAGGTATACGTTAGTCAACCTCCTGGTTTTGAGGATTTTAAATATCTTGATCATGTTTATAAGTTGAAAAAGGCCTTGTATGGTCTTAAACAGGCACCTAGGTCTTGGTATGAAAGACTTAGTACTTTCTTGATTGAAAATGACTTCTCTCGAGGAAAGGTTGATTCAACCTTGTTTATTAAGAAAGTAGGAAAACATATCTTGATTGTTCAAGTATACGTAGATGATATCATTTTTGGGTCTACAAATGATTCATTGTGTGAGGGATTTGCACAAATAATGCAAGGTGAATTTGAGATGTCTTTGATGGGTGAGCGTAACTTCTTCTTAGGACTGCAAATAAAGCAAATAGATGGGGGAACTTTTGTCTCCCAAACTAAATATTGTAGAGAAGTGCTTAAGAAGTTTGGTATGGATTCTTGTAAAGAGGCCAACACACCTATGACAACGTCTTGCTATTTAAATAAGGATGAATCTGGTGAAGGATTAAATTAAACCATGTTTAGAGGAATGATAGGATCCTTACTGTATCTAACTGCTAGTAGACCAGACATTATGCAAAGTGTGTGTGTGTTCTAGGTACCAAGCTAATCCTAAAGAATCTCATATAGTTGCTGTCAAACGGATTTTGAAATACCTTAAAGGAACCACATCTTTCGGACTTTGGTATCCTTTTGATGCTTTACCTAGTTTGATAGGTTATTCTGATGTAGATTATGGTGGTTGTAAAATTGATAGGAAAAGTACTAGTGGAACGTGTCATTTTTTGGGTTGTTCTTTAGTATCTTGGCATTCAAAGAAACAAGCTTGTGTAGCCTTGTCTACCACTGAAGCTGAATACATTGCTGCTAGAAATTGTTGTGCCCAAATCTTATGGATGAAACAACAACTGGAGGATTTTGATATCTTCCTTGATCACATTCCTCTAAAATGTGATAATACTAGTGCTATCAACCTAAGTAAGAACCCGATAATGCACTCAAGAACTAAGCACATTCAAATTAGACATCATTTCTTGTGAGATCACATTCAAAAGGGAGATTGCCAAATTGAATATATTGACACTTTCCATCAATTGGCTGATATCTTCAGTAAAGCACTACCTAAAGATAGATTCTATGAGCTTAGAAGAGAGTTAGGAGTGTTAGATATGTCCTAAACTCCAGATTTATGAAATTTTCTCAATTCTCGCAAGATCAGCGCTTATAATCGATTATTTTTGACTTTGGCAAAAGCCTCTATACGCTGATAATCGATTATACCATAGAACAATCGATTATTCATATTCAAACCCAAACTGGAAATTCATGAGAAGATAACCGATTATCTTCATACATAATTGATTATCACATAATTTCTGGAAAGTGATTTATGAGTAGATAATCGATTATTACTTACAATAATCGATTATTACGCGTTTTGTTTAAAAAAAATAGTCGTTAAAGTGAATTCTAACGACTGGAAACAATCATAAACGACTAGTTTCTCTATTTTTCTTATAAATAGCACCCTATAATCGATTATTACTCACTTCTTTGCACCTAGAAAACTGTTGCACCCTAATCTAAACCAAATCTCTTCATTTTTTTTCTTTCCTTCCAAAGTTTCCTTTTGCCCACTTCTCTCATGGCTGATTCAAGAAGAACCCGAAGGAGGACTGCTGGTGCTTCTTCCTCTTGCTCCCGAAATGTTCGTCCTGCTTCTATCGAAGGTTGGATTTTCAGATGAGCAACATGGTGACTATGTCCATTTCTGGCAAGAACGACGAATCATGGCGGTAAAGTTCATCCGCCTCGACTTTTATCGTTTTAATGGTTTTCAATTTCCAGATCTGTTTCATGCTCAAGGACTTACTCATCTCGTGGAGCAAAAGGGGTGCATCTACCCTAATCTCATCCGCGTCTTCTACTTCAATATGCGTTATCGTGACGGCATCATCACAACAAAAGTGAAAGGTGTCCCTATAATTGTATGGATCCTATGTCCTCGTGCCACTAACCATGCTAAATGCTCGGAGCAAGATCTTCTACTACTATATGGGCTTTTAAATCACATCTACATTGATTGGCCAGCCCTCATCTCCGACACAATGGTAAAGGCCAAGAAATATCCTTCTTATCATTTTCAATATGCCCTTCTCATCTCTCGAATTTTAGAATACAAAGGTGTAAGTGTGGACGGCGAACTCATTACAGCCATTCAAGCAATTGGCACTGAAATTGGTGAGACAACATTTCGCCAAATAGGTTTTGTTGCTCGTGGTCGTGTGATCATTCACAAGGATGATGATCACCACGCAGAGGCCAATGACGAAATGGACGCCCATATGGATGATCCAGTCCCAACTGCTACCTCTGCTAATGTTGGTCCTTCTCCCATGCCTTCTACTTCATCCCTGACTATGGAGGAGCAGTTTGCAAACCTGTCCAAACAAGTGGAGGATATGCATCTCTTTCAACATACTCACTTTGACCAAATATATGAGTGGCAACAAAATCATGAAGAATTTGTGATCGACCAGTTCAATGACCTTGATACTCGCATTGGAAACATTGAAAATCACTTTAATCTCCAGCCTCCAGAGAGACCACCAAGTACTGAATTTTAGATTTAGGATTTTATGTTAGTGTGCTTTCATGTTTGTTTGTTTTTGAATTCATAGGATGCTTTATCATGTTCATGTCTTGCTTTATGTGTCCTTGTAATCTTTCATGTTTTCATGAATAAAATGATCTATTATTTTAGTACATACACTGTTTAATTAAGAGGAGCTCATATTAAGGGGGAGCTCATATTAAGGGGGAGCATTATAAATCTTTTTGCTTATGATCAAAAAGGGGGAGAAATATGTGCAGTTACTACTAACTTTTATTGTTGTCTGTCAGTTTGTATCTTTTGCAGATAACCCAAAGTTGCTTTTCGAAAGTGATTTTTGATCATCATAAAAACGGGGGAGATTGTTACCTATGAGGAGCATTGGTAAATTTGAAGATAAATGATTTTTATGATGCTGAAAGAAGATACATTGTTATAGTTGTTTTAAAAGCACTTTGTAGATTATAAATGTATTAGGAAAAGCCTTAAACATGTAATACTTAGAAAAATTCGTATTTCTAAAACTGCTACGCATTTAATCGATTATTAGAAGCTATAATCGATTATCCTGAGCCCTTCTGAAAAACCTCGTTGCTCTGGAATAATCGATTATTACTCCAAATAATCGATTATCACTAGTTCTGATGAGAACTGCCAAAGTCTCTGGAATAATCGATTATCACTTTTTGAAAAACCTTGTAACGGACTCAAATAATTGATTATCACTAACAATAATCGATTATCTGTGGCAGTTATAATTCATCTCTTCGAACTTAGACCAGCTGGCTATATAGGTTAGTTCCAAAACTCTTAAAATAGATACTGAGCTTTTGAGAATACAGTGTGATCTGAGGAAGTTCAATAAGCTAGTTCATTGCACTGCCTTGTCTCGTGAAAGGGAGAAGCTCGCGCTTTGTGGGTCAAAGGTCGGAGCGATTCTCTTTGAGTTGGCAACACTACTGTTCTTCCAGTTCGTTGGTCGAAGGAAGAACTGTTCTGCACTGTTCTGGTTCGTCAGTCGAACGAAAGTGTAAATTGCTTGCCTTCAGTTTGTTGGTTGAAGGAAGATTTTATCTCTCTGTTTTTTTTATTCACTTTTATTATAATTTGTTGAAACTGATTTTAATCGTTAATCACTTTTTATAGTGATTAACAACTGGACGTAGATTCTTTTGAATCGAACCAGGATAAAAATCCAGTGTGTCAATTTTTTACTCTTTATACTCCTTTATGTTTTATGCACATTAACTGTTTGATAAATTTTCTCTAAGAAAATTGTTTTTCTAAAACGGACCATCAAAACTTGATTTGTGACCGTAACACGCTTTCCAAATATTTTATTCCGCTGCGCGACCCTATAACGGTGCCAATTGTTCCGACACATTAATTGTGTGAACAGAATGTTACATCAAATTCAACTGGTATATGACGTTTTAATCTTCCTCCAAAAGCCAAAATTCGCTCCATTTTTTGTTACTTTTTCTTTTTCCTTTTAAAGTCTCACTTTAATGTCAAAGCTTTGTAGATCTTCGACGTTTTTTTAGTCAGAAGCACTAGAGATTTTTTTACTTTTGCACTGAATTTATTTACGACAATGCTACTGATTATTGTTTACATTGCCTGTTATTTTATTTGACGTTGAACGTGTGACATTGCGCACCCTTATATACCACTACAAAAAAGTAGGGTATTACCGAAGGCCAGAAGCCCTCGGAAAATGCCAAAGGCCGTCGATAATGGGTGTTTACCGAAGGCTTATCGACGGCCAAAAATCCTTCGGTAAATCTCTTGTCGCTAACAATTACCGAGGGCTTTCGCCCTTTGGTAATTACCGAGGGCCAAAAGCCCTCGGTAATTACCGAAGGGCAAAAGCCTTCGGGAATTACCGAAGGGCAGAAGCACCCGGTAATTACCGAAGGGCGAGAGCCCTCGGTAATGGCCATTCGAGGGTATTTACCGAAGGGCAGAAGCCTTCGGTAATGACCTGCTGTGGGCATTTACCGAAGGGCAAAAGCCTTCGGTAAAATGCAGATCAGGTTTCAGAGAAATGATATTTCTTTGCAACCCACACCTGTATATCAAATTCCAATTACAAACAGACCTGCATATCCGTTTTCAAGCACATACAAACATGCATAATGTGCATCTCAAAGATGCAATCAATTATCAATATCCATTGAACATCAATTAATCCATAGAACATCCATTAATGTATAGATTATGTAATTATAGTTCAAATATAAAACAATGTAACAAAAGGATGTTCTAACATCCAAAGTCTGGAAGTAGATCGAACTAACACTGAAATGATATCAAGTCTAAAATGTTCTAATATCTAAATGTTTGTCTAACAAAGTAAGAAGAAAGTGAAACTAATAATGTACATAACTATCATCAGAATGATCTTCATCATCCTGCTCCTGTACTGATGGCTGGACTGGTGTGGGTTGGACTGATGAGGGTTGGACTGATGTGGGCTGCTGAGCGGCAGCAGGTGATGAGGACGATCGTGATTGGGTGGGAGGGAGATTTTGTACGTCCTGTGAGGTTTGAGGCAAGACAGTCATGACTAGGGCCTTAAAATTTGTAAACTCTGCTTTGAGATCAGTGAGCTCCTGGTCACGTTGATGGAGTTCCTGCCTAAGTTGAAGAACCTCGTCAGGAGTACTGGTGGAAGAAGAAGGCTGGTGCTTCAGAGTACCTCCTCTGGATGCTGTATAGTTTGCAGCAAGCTGTCCCGCACCATACACTCGTCCCTTTTTCTTCCCACCAACGGTGTCGATCCAGCACTGCGTCCTACGGATGTCATCATCTGCATTACTGGCATCATCCGGCGTAGGAGCTGACTCATGTTCAGATCTAACCTGTGAAAGTCTCGTAGAAAAGTCTTCCTGTTGAAACATTAAAAGCAATGTCAGGGAACGATAGTATAACATAAATGAACAATTAGTAATAGTGTTATTTGCTTACATGAGTCTTCCGAGATCTTTCATCAACAAATTGATTAGTTCCCTTCCGAACATGAGTCTGTGCAAAGACCTCATCAACATGGACCGCCCGTCCTAGAGCCTGTGCCTGTAACATAATTAAGAATTACAAGCGTACATATGAAATACAATATACATAACTTATGTATGAAAGAAAAAGTTATGTAATGAGATTATACCATACGAATGGCATGCTCATGAATGGTGATCGACCCACCAGTATGCAGGGTGCCACCCCTTTCAGACGCTCTGTTCCGCTGGGCTTTGGCACACTTATTGCGGAACTCTATTGTATTCCAATGGGCCAGTAAAGAGTTCCAAATGTGCTCACCCAACCAGTTAGGGCGCTGTCCTGCATTCTGGGCATCCCTAAACATCTCTGACAGCCGATGAGATGCTTTCATGTGGAAATTTCTGTGTATCTGAGTTTCATGTTCAGGTTTCCACTGCACCTTCATCTGTAACATTAAAGAGAACAAACATTGATTACAAAACAAACTAAAATAAGACGGACATTAGTGTAATCGATTGCTCACCTAAAAGCGCTGCCAGAATGGCTTTCTGTCGTCATGAGGTATTGCTCCCCAAGTAGGCCATGGACTTAAAAACTGTTGCTTTATTGAACGTGTGATGGCCTGGGAAGCAACCCTAGATGGAATAAACCTGGATAACAAAACTCATTTCAATTACAATATGGTTTAAACATCAAATGATATCAACAGATTATAAACTTACCCTTTACCATAGGGCTCAATCCATGGTCGATCATGGAGGGGCGGGTCAAGATCTTCAGCATCACCACTTGAATCTGGATCACCAAGTGGTGTGACAGTCTCAGAAGGAGGTACAGAAGATGAGGAAGGTATAGAAGTAGGGTCAGGGAGAGGAATGGGGGTAATAACAATAGGGGGAGGAGTGGGGGTGGCAATAATAAGAGGAGGAAGAGGGTCTGCTGCAGGGGTTGTAGAACGGTGTGCTGCAGGAGGAGGAGAAGGGTCTACTTCAGTGGTAGTAGAAGGGTGTACTGCAGGAGGAGGAGTAGGGTCTACTGCAGGTGTAGGAGTCTGTATACTAGGGGTAGGAGGAGGCCCCACAGATGATGTACTACCGGGAGCAGGGGTAGGTAGTCTAGCAGGCACCCTAAGTACATACTTTGGTGCCTGCCGTTGCCTCTTTGTAGGCCTTGCTACCCCCTTTTCCTTTATCAGGACGCTCTGAACCTTGTCCTGTCATTACTGCATTCAAATGGTTACAAACAAAGCGAATAAATATAAATAAATAAAGAAGGATGAATTGTTTTCAAAGTCAATGTACAAGTAATTGCATACAACTTATAGATGGTATTTTAGATAATGGTAATGAAATGATAGTCCAATTTGCTACAATAGATGTTCAACATTCAATCATCGTCATCATGATCATCATCTTCATCTTCATCTTCATCATCGTCATCATGATCATCATCTTCATCTTCATCTTCATCATCGTCTTCTTCTTCTTGTTCTTCTTCTTCATCGTCATCATCATCATCATCTTCTTCTTCTTGTTCTTCTTCATCTTCTTCTTCTTCTTGTTCTTCTTCTTCTTCTTCCTCTTGTTCTTCATCACCTTGTACTGTTGCTTCTAATTCATCTCCATCACCATCAGGGTCGACCAATGCGGTTATACGTTCAACTTCGATAATTTCTTGTGGTTGTGACATTTGGTCAAGTTGGTAGGCTACATCTTCCTCAACTTCATTTGAGTCTATGCGACCTCTAGGCTTCGTTTGTATTGCTACGGCCCAACCACGCTTGTCAATATTGCGAAATGGTGGATATGGCACATAATAAACCTGTCTCACATTAGATGGTAGAATGAAAGGATCAAAAGGCCCATATCTTAATCTCTGGTTCAGTTCGACAATATTAAAGCGTGGATCGACTCTAGTACCAGCTCTAGAAGGATCAAACCATTCACAATAGAAGAGTACCACTCTGTTTGGAGAAGTAGTGTTGTTGTACTCTAACTCATATATTTTATGAATGATGCCGTAGAAATCATCATAAGACCCCTCTGTTAGGCCCTTGACATACACACCACAATTTGATGTTTTCTTTCCTTTAGACCATTCATGTGTATGGAATTTGTAACCATTGATGAAGTAAGTGTGCCATTCTTTGACACATCTCATTGGCCAATTGGAGAGATGTCTTAACTCTTGAACCGTGGGAGTTAATGCCTGACTAAAAACCTACAAAGGTAGTAACAAAATTATAAAAGCAATAGTCAAATTAACCTTGCTCTAAACGTAGGAAAAACTACGGACCTGATATCTAAACCAATGCGGAAACTCTGAGTGTATTCTAGCAGAAGTATTTCCTTCTGCGACTTGCTCAGCCACAACAAATGAGCTGGTACAAATGAAATTCATTAGTGTATAACAATTAAACCGTTTGAAAGATTAGAGATGGATGATGACATACTCAAGGTACGACTTTACTTCACTGCAATTGATCAAGACATGGACATGAGCAGAGTTGAATTCAGCATCAGTTAACCAGTGAGTGAATTCTTTCCCTGCGTGACGGCCTGATTGTCGGAAAACTGATAATGCACCTTCACGTGGTTCAACTTGCCATTGCATTTCATTTCTGACATGAGTGGGAGACAACATGAAGTTCTTGAAATAATGTGAACAAAAATAAGTTGTCTCTCTGTGCAAGTAAGCTGCACAAATTGAGCCTTCCACTCTAGCTTTATTTTTAACTGACCGTTTGGATTCTCCCATAAACCTTTCAAAGGGATACATCAACCTGTACTGCACGGGTCCCCCAAGCCAAGCTTCATATGCAAGATGAATTGGAATGTGCTCCATTGAATCAAAGAATGCAGGAGGGAATATTCTTTCCAATTTGCAGAGAATAATCGGGATATTTTCATCCATCTTTTTAAGGGAATCTTCCTTTAGTGTCGTGCAACACAAATCTTTAAAGAAGTTACTGATTTCTATCAGTGGATGTAACACGTGCATTGGCAAACAACTGAACGCAAGAGGGATGAAAGTCTCCATGAATACATGACAATCATGACTCTTCAACCCTTGAATAGTACCGTTCTGAACATTGGCACATCTGGACAAGTTAGAAGCATATCCATCTGGCATTCTAAGCTCCTTGATCCATCCACACACTATTCTTGTCTCGTCTTTTGACATGGTGTAATTTGCTTTTGGTTTAAATAATCGGCCGTTACCTTGTGCCTTCAACTCTAAGTCTTTTCGTCCACAATACAAAGGTAAATCTTTTCTTGCTTTCTCATTATCTTTTGTCTTACCTTTAACATTCATAACTGTGTTGAAGACATTGTCAAAGAAATTTTTTTCTGTGTGCATCACATCGATGTTGTGTCTTAGCAAGTTGTCCTTCCAATAGGGAAGTTCCCAGAATATGCTTCTTTTAGTCCAATTATGCCATTCCCCAAACCCTTCTAGCCTATTCTGACCAGATTCAGTCACTTTTGGATAGTCTTTCACTCTTCTCCACACGTGTGATCCAGTCAACTTTGGCGGGGGCATATCCATTTCAACTTGTCCTTTTTGAAATGCCTTTTTGTTTCTTCTAAAGGGGTGATCAATGGGCAAGAACCGTCGATGGCAGTCAAACCAACTACTTTTCCGGCCATGACTCAATTGGAATGACTTTGTATGTTCCACGCAATGTGGACAAGCTAATCGACCATGTGTGCTCCAACCAGATAACATGCCGTACGCTGGGAAGTCATTAATAGTCCACATCAAGGCTGCCCTCATAAGGAAATTTTGCCTCCTTGAAACGTCATACGTCCAAACACCATTCCATAACTTCTTCAAATCATCAATCAAAGGCTCCAAGTAAACATCAATCAATGATTTGGGATTAGATGGACCTGGTATTATACACGATAAAAACATGTAAGGCTTTGTCATGCACATCTCAGGTGGTAGATTGTATGGGGTAACTATCACGGGCAAACATGAATACGGTGATGCAGACGCCTGAATGTACGGGGTAAACCCATCAGAGCATAGACCAAGTCTGACGTTACGCGGTTCACTAGCAAAGGATGGATGTTTACGATTGAAGTGCTTCCAAGCTTCACCATCAGAAGGATGACGCAAAAGTCCCGGAGTTTTGTTACCATCATGCTATGTCATGTGTTCTGCTGTTTGCATCGAAGTAAACAATCTTTGTAATCTTGGAATTATAGGTAAGTAGAACATGGACTTTAATGGAATTGGTTTTTTTTGCCTCCGTCCAGCATGCATTGTCTGATATCGAGGTGAGCCACAAAACTTGCATTCCACCAACAATGCATCATTTTTGCCACTGTCATTGTCATAGAATAACATACATCCATTAACACAACAATCAATCTTCTTCACATCCAATCCCAACTTTGAAACACATTTTTTGGCTTGGTAATAATTCTTCGGCATCAAATTTTTTGGTGGTGTCAAATCAAACATCAGTTTTGTATAAAAGTCCACTGCTTGAATGGGAACGTTCCAATTAGATTTTCCAGCCATGAGTCTAATGCACACTGACAATTTTGACTCAGATGAACCTTCAAATACAGGTAGATTTGCATCTGTCAGTAAATTGTAAAACCTCTGTGTCGTTTCATTTGGAGGCTCTTCATCATGACTATCGTCTTGTTCTTGTTGAGCATGGTGACGAAGTGCATTGTCGACCATCTCTTGCATATAGGCAAATTGATCTATCTCAGATGTATGTACAATAGTATTCGAACCTGATGCAATCCGCTCTTCAGCTGCGATGGAGGTCGATGGCATTTCTTCACCATGAAATGTCCAAACCGTGTAATTAGGCATGAACCATTTTTGGTAAAGGTGAACTTTGACGACTTCATCTTTCAAAATCATTGTACATTCGCACTTGATGCATGGACATCGAATCCCTCCATCAAGGGCATAACATTGACATCGTCGGGCCGTCTCCACAAACTCTTCAACTCCAAGGACAAAAGATTCCTTCAAACCTCTCCTTCCACTATAACAACGATCATACATCCATCCACGATGATTGGGAAAATGGGCCATGTTCTGTGACAAGCCAAAGAAATAAAAACTTAGCCAATACAACAACAATCCATGTGACATAAGTAATAAACCTATTACTACTCAAGTCGAACATGGAAGGCAATTTCAACACTATTGTCATAGGCATTCAATAAGGGCGTGCAAAGACAAGTCCTCAGTATTGAAATGTGTTTGACATCCTAAGTGGTTGTGTATTAAATTTGGGGGAGTCAACTTTCTGACATTATTGAAGTTCTATTTTATACAGTACTTCAACATATTATGTACATTGTAAGTGTTTAAGATACTTTCACCATTCTCATTCCATTGAGAATGTGTGTAGTACCATAGGACTTTAAAAGACTACTTAACTTAATCAAGTTGTAGCCTAATAAATGAACATACAATATCGAGGAACATACAATATATACATCAACATACAACATATACACGAACATTCACTCATGGCCTAAATGTAGGTTTGATAACAAATTTCTGCAAGGAAATAAAATTCTCACGTACTTTAGTCTATTTATAGGTGTGCAATAGTCAAATTTTGTTTTTCTATTTATTTTTCAATTGAGACTTCATTTTTATCTTTCTTTTATCTTTGATAAGTTGTGTAGATAGTTAGTTTACTGTTTTGGTCAGTACTTTAATAGACTTTGCATTCTTTGCACTTATAGTGTTTTCTAGGTACTACTTTTAGGTTCTAAGTTGTCATATTTTGCATTTTAGGTACTTTTTCTAGAAAGTTCTTAAATAACTAGTTTTTACCATTCTAAACTTCTTAGGATAGTTTATTTGTAGTTTATTTTCCTAGTTTAGTGCAGTTTGCAATTGTAGTACACTTCTAACAAAGGTTTGAGTAGTGATTTCTAGCTACTTAATCTACTTTTTTAGGTTTCAAGTAGGCAAACTTTGAGATTTAGCTACTTCATATATTTGGACATGTTTCTTAACTTCCTTTAACAACTTCAAACTTGTTAGGATGTGTAGAATTGAAATTTTAAGATTGCAAATTTTCAAACAGCAAGGCAAAGGTCAAAAATTGCACCAAAAAAGGCTAAAAAAAATGGGACTACATTGGTAAAAGTGAATTGCAGTGAATCTAAGGCTCAATTGAGACTTCAAGCAAGTTTATATCATCAAATTGGATGTGTGCAAACACTTAAACACCCAAGAAACAGATTACACCAGAAAATCAGTGGTCTACTTCCAATTATAGGCTAAATTTGGTGGTTTAAGGGGTGATTCTTCATAAACACGTTTGGAAATATAAATTGATGTTTTTAGCAACTTTGTATCATCATTTTGAAGGTGTTTAGACACTGAGCTAGCAAAGAAACACATTGCACTCAAAAATGACTAGTTCACTTCCAAATAAAGGCAAAATTGATGGTTTAGAAAGTGATTTTACATATGACCTCAAATTTGACCAAATGAACAGTGCATACATGTTTCTTAACTTCCTTTAACAACTTTAAACTTGTTACGATGTGTATAATTGAAATTTAAAGATTGCAAATTTTCAAACAGCAAGCCAAAGGTGAAAAATTGCACCAAAAAAGGCTATAAAAAAGTGGACTACAGTGGTCAAAATGAATGGCAGTGTCTCTAAGGCTCAATTGACACTTCAAGCAAGTTTATATCATCAAATTGGATGTGTACAAACACTTAAATAGCCAAGAAACAGATTACACCACAAAATCAGTGGTCCACTTCCAATTTTAGGCCAAATTTGGTGCTTTAATGGGTGAATCTTCATAAACACGTTTGGAAATATAAATTGATGTTTTTAGCTACTTTGTATCATCAATTTGAAGGTGTTTAGACACTGACCTAGCAAAGAAACACATTGCACTCAAAATTGACTACCTCCCTATTCCAAATTAAGGCAAATTTGATGGTTTAGGAAGTGATTTTACATATGAACTCAAATTTGGCTAAATGAACAGTGCATACATGTTTGGAAAGGTGAAATACACTTGGAAAAATGTTTAAACTGCACTGAAATGGACAGATTAAAAAAAACACCCCTATTGTAGCCAAATATGCAACACTTTTTACACAAAATTTGAACCACAATGTAGAAATCAATGGAATCAAAACTGGACAGTAGAATCAATTACTCAAGGAGGTCCTAATACACTAGATCTAAAGAATAATGTTTGGTAAATTTAAAAAACCACATGAAATGCCCACTGCACCAGAAAATGACTTTCAAAATGGTGGTTTTAAGGCCAAAAATGCTTGGAAGTGTTTCAATAGCAAAAGTGATGCTTGAAGCAAGTTTATATGATCACTTTGAAGGTGTGCAATCACTTAAACAATAAAGATAAAGACTACACCAGAAAATCAGTGGTCTACTTCTAATTTGAAGCAAAATTTGGTGGTTTAAAGGGTGATTTTGCACAAACACGTTTGGACACATAATTTGCAGTTTTGAGCAACTTTGTATCATCAATTTGGATGTGTTTAAACACTGAAACAGCCAACAAACACACTGCAGCAGAAAATCACTGGTTCACTTCCAATTTTAGGCACATGACTTTAGACAAAACTAGGAAATTAATATGTAAGCTGGAATTCAACTCAGCCAAACCAAATTCACTGATTAAGATGATGAAGTAACACTAAGGAACACTGGAAGTACAAGCACAACAAGTACAAAGACGATTTAAACCCATTTGTCTCCTTTTTAGTAAACTTTTTTAGGTTCTAACAACTCAAAAATTGCGTTTTAGGTAAATGTTTGCTTTTGAGTAGTTTCCTAGTCTCATTTTACTACTTTAGACTTGTTAGGATATTAACATTAGTTATTGTTAGTCTACTTTTGCTGAATTGCCTCTTTCTCACCCTTTTAGTAGACTTTTATAGGTTCTACATACTCAAACTTTGAAGTTGAGGTCATTCTTTACTTTTGGATAGTCTTTCTAGCTTCATTCTACTACTTTAAACTTGTTACGATGTTAAATATAAAACAAATCTTTTTAGGGTTTAGGTAGTCAAATTTTGAGATTTTGCTACTTCATCCAATTTGACATCTCTATTAGCTTCATTTAAGTACTTTAAAGTTGTTAGGATAACAACAATATACTTTCTTTGGTTATATTAGGTGAATCTCAAAATTGTCAACTATTTTTAGAACACTTTTTATGTTTTAACCACTTCAATTTTGAGACTTCACAATTGAAGTCCAAAATCATATGTTCAACTTTAAGAGAAGTATCTTTGAACATGTTGAAGGCCAAATTAATCACTGGAGTGCCCTTAACCACTACTAGGTGGAGTAAAGTTAATAAAGTTTAACCTAAGAGATGGTCTACTTTAGCCTTAGTAAGGAATTTTCAGTTTTTTAGTTAATATATAAACTATAAAACAACTATAACTTTGGTTCCTCCTTCTACTTTCGTAACTTGGGGGATTCATGATAGTATATAACCAACATATATGCATGTTGGTTTGTCCTTGTACTCTACTTCATCCTTATAGTTACTCATTTTAAGTCTTACCCTGTATTGAAATAAAATTTTTAAGGGTGTTGTCATTGTCTTTTTCCAAGACGGAATTTCGGTACAAGGGTGGGGAACAAGGTGTGGACATTATATATAAGAAGAATATGCAACACAGACAACATAAGAGACAAGACAAAAGCCAAAAGAGAAAGACAGATAAAAGGGAAACAAAATTTTATTTAACAAAAGGAGGGGCCAGCATGTTTATTTATGAAATTGTTGCATGGCTATAGGCTTTTAGACATATCATTCATGAGCAAAATAAAGCAAGGCAAACAAAATAAGACATCATTTACCTACCTGGAAATGA
This sequence comes from Vigna nakashimae, assembly GCA_034642375.1. Classification (NCBI taxonomy): domain Eukaryota; kingdom Viridiplantae; phylum Streptophyta; class Magnoliopsida; order Fabales; family Fabaceae; genus Vigna; species Vigna nakashimae. The sequence goes on along the minus strand of CM067765.1, from coordinate 45,307,376 downwards.
TGAAGTCTTCGACACTTGAGTGTAGCCCTTAAACAATGACACTTTTGCTACCTCCTTTAACCCACTCCGTTTGAAGGTTCCAAATGTTATGTGCTCCTAATTGAAACCCCAAAACCTTGTACAATAATAGACAATTTTAATTAGCAAAACGCAACAACAGCAACAGATTAATCATCAAACACCCTATATCCATCCCAATAATAGACAATTCACTCATTCACTTCCATTTTAAAGGCAATTTTCATGGTTTAAGAGATGATTATGCATATAGGCATAAAAATGAGCATTTGAACACTGCACACAACTTTAAAATGGAAAAATAAACTTGCTCAAACTTTGCTTATGCAGAAACACAACAACATTCAACAAATCATACCACACATTGCCAAATATGCATGAAAATGTTACCAAAACTACAATAGAATTCAGAATTCAGTGAAATTAAATGAAGACAACAGTTGCAATGACTCTAAGACATCCTAAAACACTTGATATAACTGCAGAGAATCAACTGGAAGAATTTAAACACCTAAGGCACAAGCAATGATATGAAACACGGTGAAAAGATTGATCAAAAAAGCAATAATAGCACCTTGTTTCAGGATTTATTACCAACTCAACTATGGTTTTTGCAGTTTTTGTGATTAATACAGGTTTCTATTGATTGGAACATGTTTAATATCATTATACAAACTTCCACATTACTTAATAAACAAAACAGTTACACTGGAACAGATTTATGAGATTGCACCAGATTTATTCTATTTTGTGCAGAATTTTTTAAATAGAATCATGTTTTAACTGATGTAGCACATATAATCAAGGCTACACATTGTCTCATTCCCTTATATCATTCATAAATGACTACCAATGCACTGCAACTAGAGAAAAGAATCAAACCTTAGCTGGAAAAAATATTCTGCACTACAAAAAGTCCTAGTTTGGTGGTTTGATACTAAAAAACATATGGAAGTGATTTAAACACACAACTGAATGTTCAAATAAGTTTATTTGATGATTTTAATTGTCTTTAAACTCTACAATGAGTTATAAACAGCCTGCAACTCAAAATCACTACTCCACTTGTATTTTAACTCAAAAAGTGATGGTTTTTATCGTCTAAAATGTCCTCGCAATGTCCACTTCGAGTTTGATCATGCTTAGTTGTTGTTTTCAAGATTAGTTTAGTGTATTTACACTTTCTACAGTCATTTACATTGACAGCTAGCTGTTTCAATCATTACAACTTAGAATGAGGTGTGTAGTTGTATAATTTGCTACATTAGTTTAGTGTATTTACACTTTTATATGCTAATAAATATAAGACAGATAAACTATCATATCAAGCTAACTATGTTCTGTTTACTATTGCAGAGCTATTATATCCTAACAGTTTAGTGTAAATTTACGCTGATATGTTCAAATTAAACCCTTAAGTAAATTTTTACATTCTCAATCCATAGAAAGCGAGATCATGGTTTCCACACCTTTAAAAAATAATAACTGAAACATATTCTTGATTAAGAAAAAACATAACATAATGTACACCTTTTCTAGCATATTACACTCACTCAAGTGGAAAATCGCTCTTTGCTCTAACTCAGTGATATTATTAAATGCATATGATTATTGTTTCATTTTCTATGTCAACTTGCAGTTGTGTTTGTTTAATATTTTCACACTGTTCATGAAATTCGCATTTATTCTGTGCAAACTTCATATTTTACGTAGATCAACATTTTTATATATAAATATTTTCTCTTATATTTTATAGCAAAAGATGTTATGCTCTTTAGACCTTCATTTTCTTCCATAAATATAAGCAGGTTGCAGCTTTGGCACCAAATATTCCAGCACTGTACGAGCTTCATTTTGGTGTTCCCATGGCAGGGGGTGTTCTTTCTGCACTGAATACTCAATTGGATGTGACAGTATTGGCTCTGATATTGGAACAATTAGAGCCATGCAAAATCATGTTTGTGGACTACCACTTAATTCATTCTGCCCTCAAGGCGTTTGAATTTCTCTCCCAGAGAAAATGCAAGCCACCCCATATTGTTCTAATGCCATGTTATGACCAAGAACCATCTTTCTCAGTTAAGGAAATCCCCCCAGGTACCTTAAACTACAATGAGCTTCTTGCAACTGGACAAAATGATGAGCCTTTAAAACCAAGCAATGAATGCAATCCCATATCAGTGAACTACACCTCAGGCATGATGTGGTATGGTGAGGGCGCCAGGAGGGCGCCCATTCTTCATTGTAGGGTGATCAGCTAGTGGATTTAAGATCAAACCGATTGCTCGATATAAGTGGTTAGTCTAACTATTTGATTTTTATGGAGGTTGGACTTAGACTTAGACCTAAAATTTTTAACCTACAAGTCCTACTAAATACACTTTAAACCATTCAATCAATATCAAAGGTTCACTTCGTAATTGAAGTTTTGCCTACTTAGAGCACACAGTTGCACCCATTTTTCAGCAAAGGCAACAATCCAATAAACTAACACAAATCAAACAACATCATACATTGCCACAAGAACATCAACCAAATTCAACAACATTGTTACTCCATGAATTTTTAAACGCACAACTTACCTCAACCAAGAAAGCCGTAGACGTTGGCAACCTTTGTACAACACGAGAGCCAGACAAGCCCACAACGACCCCTCCAACTCCCTTAACCAAGTTCCTTCAAGTTCTGAGCACACCCTATTGAGGTCACCACAACACCGTTGTCACGCTGCTACCACCACCTTCCAACAACCCCCTCCGAATAATGTTATCCCTCAACCACCACCCTCTTCACCAGCACAATCCTAACGTGGACAAACCAATTGCAGGAAAACAGGGTTAATTTTGATAGTAGAACGACAGAGGAAAACGCTAGGGGGTTCTCAGGTAAGAGACGAAAAATTGGGGGAAAGCTTCTGTGGAACCTAAAATTTGGAGAATGGGAGAGGGAAATCCCAAATTTTGATTTCACTAGGTCGATGCCTATACCGACGGCTAACGGAGCCTTCGGTAAATTCAAAAAACCTTCGGTAATGAACAACATACATGATCGTCGATACATCCTTCGGTAAACAAATTTTACCGAAGGGCACAAAGGCCGTCGCTAATATCCCTTCGGAAATTACCACTTTTCTTGTAGTGTACACTGAATTTGAAAATATTATGTACACTCATTTGTTTCTATATTGGTAAACCCTAATACTGAGGAAAGTTATCTGGTATCCAAATTCAAATGACTTCTTCATCACATCCTTCAACTGACAGAGGAAAGGCTGTTGTGGGTACAAGAAATGTTGATCTCTTTGGGTGGATCAGTGATGAGGAGACTCGTCTAGAGTTTTTGAGGTGGACGAAGTTTAAACATATTGTTCCTCACAAATATCTGAACCTCGACTTATTTGAAAAGGAGGGATTTCACTTTCAGTGATGGATTGAAACTCAAGGTCTCTCTACACTTGTCCAGATGAAGGGTGATTGGTACCCTAACTTAGTAAGGGTCTTCTAAAACAATATAAGAAACATAGATGTTGTTCTTTATTCTAGAGTAAAAGGAGTTAATGTTCACATTGATAATGATGTCTGGTTTTAACTTGCTGGGTTAAAAGCCGAAGGGTTATTCTCTCACTTACTATACTCAGAAACAAACAGATGGCTGAAGAAAAAGGACGTGTACAATAAGTGGTTAAGGTTTCCTGGGAGATACACAATTGAAAGATTATATGTGCATGAGGGACTGAATAAAGAAGAAAAGATAAGAGTACACATTCTTGCTTGGGTTATTTTACCTGTTAGACCTGTACAAGTACAAGGCAGAATGACAACTGAAGATGTTTTTTTGGTGTATGCCATCAAGAACGATGTTCCTAACAATTGGGTGGAAGTAATAAAAGATCATATGATTGATGCATGAACCGAACATGCACAACATCTACCATATATTGTGTTTATCAGCAAAATCCTAACCCTTCAAGGTGTGGATGTTAGTGGTGAAAATAAATGCTCTTGTAACTGCTCAAATGTTATAAATCGAAACACCTTGACTTCCATTGGCCTTGTGAAGACCACAAAGGGACAGTGCTTCAAGGATGAAGAGAAAATGGTTCAAAGTTCTAGACGCACACCTACACTAAATGAAGACCACACCAACTTCGTCCCTGAAACCAATTTTGAAAGATTTGTTTTTGAAAAACTTAGGAGACTCGAATAGAAGATACACGCTCTGCATGAGAAAAAGAATAAAAATGATTCTCCAACTGAAGATTCAAGTGAAGAGTCTAGTGAGGAGGAGTCAATGGAAATATTCTGTATGAGAATAGAGTCTTAGAATTTTAGTATGGAGTCGGTTTTGTCTTTCTGTTCTGTGTCTGTTTTGCTTCTAATCTGATTGTAATCACACTATGAATATGAATGAAATTGTACTACTTGAAACAAAATCCAAATTGTTAACTTATTTCTTATGTTTTCTATAGCTCTTCCCTGTGTCACCCTAACTTTTGTGATGACCTAGGAAGAGCTATGAGGAAACATAAAAATTATGATATCAGAGTGACAAGTTACGACTAAATTTTATAAGTGGAGGATTAGATCAAGGATGCGCAAGTGTATTTATAAAAATGGACTTGATCTTTGACGTCGACTTTTACAATATCCGATGTAACATTCATTTTTTCCTATTTTAAAAAAAACCCATAATAACATTAAACAAAGGAAAAATACGAAAATATAACCACGAAAAGTATATATTAAAATTTCAAACAAAGTTCAAACATACAAAAATATACTAAAATATATTAAAATATTACATTAATTTCAGAAAAATAAACTAAAATGGACTCTTCTTCCTAATCTGAGTCAGATGTCTCCATAGACTCAACTTCTGTTGTGTCGTCTTCATCATCAAATTCACTTGCCGAGGGAGTTATGAGAGCATTTGATTTCTTGTGAATCATGATAAGAGATTTTTCAACTTTTGAAATTCTTGTTGAAAGCATTTGAAATTGATCCACAACAAATCTTTCAAACTCAGTCTGTGGAGTGAAGGTAGAAGGAGTTTCGTCAACATCCTTGAACACCCAACCATCTTTTGTTTTCTTTAGACCATTATGTCTCAATGCCGCTTTTCCTATTTCATTTGATTCGGTGCACCAAATTGTTTTTTCACCTATAAGATCAACTTGATGGTGCTTCAATACACAGTTGATAAAAACACCATATGGCAAAATATGTCCATGACTACTTGCAATTTCAATCATGTGCTCACTCATGACAGCAACCCAGTTGGTTGGTATCCGGGTTTTTATGGCATGAACCAAAAATAAATCTGTAGTAGTTAGACGATCACGTAAACATCTTCCAGGTAGTATTAGCCAAGTAAGTACAAAAGCACACATTTTTTCTTCCATTTTCAAACCATCAAATAGATACGGCTTGTATACCTTTAGCCTTGTTGGGCTTCTCAAATAAATTTTCTTCTTGTTGGTCCATTGGTTGAGTTAAGAATTTCTTTCATGAGACATGAAGCCTTCTGCTTTGAGACTAGTAAAAGATAGCCATATCTCGTCATCAATTTTAATATCGACACCTTTCACCCGAGAGCATATAACACCATCAACAACCTTCAGATTGTGGTAGAAGACCTGTATCAGGTCATGATAGCAATCATCGGTCATTTCTACAAATTTTAGAAGACCAACATCTACAAGCCATTCTTGAAAGATAAACCCCTCCCTTCTGAATAATTCCACATCCACGAACTTGTGAGGGACCACCTTGAGGAGTTTTCTATAACATCCAAATTTGTATCGTTCTTCGTCATCACTGATCCACCCATTTAGACTAGCATTTCTTAGAAGGTGTGCAGCCTTCTTTTCACGCCGTGAAGATGAAGAAGCAATCTGAGAACAGGATTTAGACATTTACAGGAAGGGTTTAAAATTTTGTTTTTGACAATGATACATGATGGATTTAATCAAACAGTATGACGATTTATTTGCCTGCAGAAGTATTCATTTTTACACCTTGAAGTTTATTAACTTTTAATTTCCCTGTTAAAGTTTGTCGTCAAATTCAATTTCTATTCGACGTCCTATATCTTTTACTTGAACAAGAAACTACATTAAAAAACAAAACACACGAATTAAATAAAAAAAACCAAAAAAACAATGGAGAATGTTTTTGAAATTCATATCTACTTCAACGCCCATCAAGTTAATCCTTACATTGTCAGAGAATAAAACATCAAAGCCTATAGAAATTCGTCATTGCTGAAATTATTTTATTGGGATTCATAAGATTGAAAATTATATTGTCAGAGTTCCGCATAATAAAACGCCGAACCCTTTAGAAATTCGTCATTGCTGAAATTATTTTATTGAGATGTATAATAAGATTGAAAATTATATTGTCTGAGTTCCGCATAATAAAACGTCGAACCCTTTATAAATTCGTTGCCCATCAAGTCAATCCTTATATTGTCAGAGTTCAACTTCAACCGCATAATAAAACATCAAACTCTTTATAAGTTCGTCGTTGCTATAATTATTTTATTGGGATATATAAGATTGAAAATTTTAGTTGGGCCTGAAACTTATAAGATTTGATGCACAACTTTATAAATACTAGATTTGAAAACACACTTAGTGTTGTCTAAACTGAAGAGTTACAAACCCTAGAAATGTGAAAGACGTTCCAGAATTTGATCATAAATGGCTTCTTCATCATCATCAAGAAGAAAATGGAAGGTTGCCCGGATTGCAAGGAATGCTAATCATACAGGTTGGATTAGTTATGAAGACATTCGACAAAACCTTTTTAGTCTAAGGAAGATTAAAACCGTGGTTTCTCACTGATATCTGAAACTGGTGAGCGTGTTCCACTCCAACTTAAAGATGAGTGATGAAACATTTTGTAATAAAGTCAAGGGGATTGATATGAAACTGATCAAAGAGGTTTGGATTGGGATTGTCGTTCATCAAACGATCAGCAAAGAAGGCTTTCTCTTTCATATTTGGATTGGTCATCAAGGACTTATTGGATTCACCAAGAGAAAAAATGATGATCATCAGCAAGTCTATCCCTTATCTGATTCTTGGAGTGTAAACAAAACAGATTCGACAAAAACTGAAGAAGATCAGTGGGCTAGATGGTTATGCGGTGAAAATAGATTGTATGTCAAAATCACTCAAAAAGATTCTTGGGGCTCAAGTAAATTGAAAGCTCATTGCAACAGAAGAATATGGATTTTCGTTGTTTGATTTTAATTTTGTAATCAGTGGCTTCTTAAGCCATCTTTTGTTTTGCGGGTTGTAATCATCTTTTGTATGTCAAAATCGCTAAAAAGATTCTTGGGGCTCAAGTAAATTGAAAGCTGACTATAACAGAAGAATATGGATTTTCGTTCTTTGATTTCAATTTTGTAATCGGTGGCTTCTTAAGCCATCTTTTGTTTTGCTGGTTGTAATCATCTTTTGTATGTCAGAATCACTAAAAAGATTCTTGGTGTTCAAGTAAATTGAAAGTTGACTGCAACAGAAGAATATGGATTTTTGTTGTTTGATTTTAATTTTGTAATCACTGTCTCCTTAAGCCATATTTTGTTTTGCTGGTTGTAATCATCTTTTGAATATTAATAAAGTTTTCTTTTGGCAATAACATTAGTGAATGGTGATTGAATTGTTTAAATTGATTAAATCACTTCTATGATTGTAATTGAAATTTTTAATGTTACATCATTACATTGAATATACCATTGCACACTTTTTGTTTTATTTTTCTTTTAGAACACCAATAGTACGTCGATTAGTAAAGCTACTCGACGTAATATTAATAAAAAAGTTATGAAATGAAGAGGTTAACGTCATTCTTCAGACTTCGACGTATTATTGTTAGCCAGATTTTTCCCTTTTTATTTCTTTTTCCTTTAAACCAACAATAAACGTCCAATTTCTTGGGCATGTGACGTATTATTCGTTAACCAAACCCAAAGGTTGCTCCCTTTTTTTATTTATCATTTTTAAATTCAAATAGAACGTCCAACTTTATATGGGAAAACACAATTGATTGGGCTTGATAAATGTTGTGTTAGAAACGAAGAGATTCACGTCAAATACTGACACCACTCGACGTCCACGTATATGGTAAAAGACTGTTGGCAGGACATGATAAATGTTATGTTAAAACGAAGAGATACACGTCCAATATTGACACACCTCGACGTCCACATTATTTGGGAAATACATAGGGACGTCATTTTTCCTTCTGTATTCGACGTAAAATTACTTGAAGGATTTCTAAAAGAAATCCATTATTACGTAGGTTATAAATGGAAACGAAACAAAGGAAAAACATAATAACACTAAACATAGGAAAAAATGAAAATCAAACCACGAAAAGATCCGAAGGATTGTTAAAATGTAGAAAGATTTTTGTGAATGGAGGTTGTAGCGTTTTGAAAGGGTGCAAAATCGAAATCTTTCAACCTTTTTCTTTGTTAAAATGTAGAAGGATTTTTTTGAATAGAATCTGTTTTAAATTCATAAGTGTTAACATTTTCCTCTAGTTTGCTACCATGCCTTCATTGTTAACAAAGAAATTTCTTCGTTTAGTAGAGGAATCGATAACAAACCAACGAAAAAAGTTAACATGAATTTGTTTACGGAAGTTTTGTAGTTTAGTGAAAGAGGAGTAACGTTTTGAAAGGATGCAAAATCCAAATCTATCAACCTTTTCCTTTGGTTTTCTATACTCCTTCAAGCTTTTTTGTGTCCTTGAAGGAGATAACAGAAAACACAAAGAAAAATAATTAACAGATGGAGTTCATAAGTGAAATTTTATAAATGGATGTCTACAGGTTATCTAAGGCTCCGAAAGTGTATTTATAGAAAAAAGAATAATTTCCTTTGGCTTGATGTGGGGTGACCTTTGGCTTTAATAATAAAATGCAGTCCCAAGGCAAAGGTCACTCCTTTTTATTATTTTTATCTTTTTTTTATTTTTCCTTTTGAACCTCCAATAACACGTCGATTTTGGAAATATTTGACGTCCTCTGGAGGGTCTGTTTTTGAAATTCCTTGAAGGAGTTTATGAATTTTATGAATGGAAGTTGTAGCGTTTTGAAAGGCCTTGGAGTTGTTACAAGTTAACACAAAGAAACCTTGGAGTTGTTACAAGAAATTTTATAAATGGATGTCTACATAAATAACTACTGTTGGGAAAGGCCTGATATGGGCTTCAATAATAAAAGACAGTCTACTTAAATGATATATGGAAAAATGCAGTTTACTGCTAGAAACGAAGAGGTTGACGTCAATTTCTTCAGACTTCCAAAGTGTTTTTTTGGTTTAATTCTGTTTCCTTTTAATCCAACAATAAACATCGGATTCCTTGGGCATCGGACGTATTCGTTGGTTTAAAAGAAAAAAAAATTATTTGTAGCAAAAAACGTCGAATTGGTGAAAGAGTTTGACATTCTTTTGTTGGTTTAAAAGAAAAAAGAAAAAAAGGGACTGAGGGTATTGTTAACGTTGTCTGTTATGTTATGGGAAGTTGAACTTTGACGTTATACGCGAGTACACGTCAAAGCCAAATCCCCACATAATTTGACTCCGCTTAATAAAACGTCGAAGCTACGAGTACAAGGACGTTTTTTTGTTTTGGTTTAGAAGAAAAAATTAAAAACATAATTTCTGGAAAATACCACGTCAAACTCAAAGAAGAATTCGACGTTATGTGGTTGGTTTAAAAGAATTCCACGTTATACAACATCCTTCTTTTGTTATGGTTGGCGTCATATTAATTAAATCAATATTAAGTATTTATTTATTTTGTATTGGACGTCGGCTTCTTCCTTAGGGACGTAATGTGATTACAACCAGCATGTCTAACCCCAACTTGTACGACGTTCTGTATTGTTTTAAACATCGACCCCATAAAGTGTGGGAAGTTATGTTTGGTTTATAAGAGAAAAGAAAAAAAGAATAAAAAAGGGATTTACCCTTTGGCTTCATGCTGGCATATGAAACGTCAAATATTTGTCATGGTTGACGTCAAATGTGGGGGTATGAGTAATACTGCTGGAAGCAAACCACTATTTCGTTATTTTTTTTAATTTAAATTGATTGTCAAATGTTTCTTAAGTTGACGTTATGTGATTCTAAGGTGATGGACACTACTCCAGGATGTGCAGAAGAAGCTCCGCAACTTAAAGAATTGGCAGCGGATGAAAGGAAATAGTGAAGGTTCGGAGCACACTCAAGGTGTTTGTGAAATTGTCTGGTGGTGTTTGAATGGATGTTTTGGTAGATCTCTAACTCAGTAGGCTTTCCAAAGGGGAAAAAAGCTAGAGGAGGTGCTAGATAACATAGCATAGAGGTGAACTTGAGAGTAATAGCTGGAAATTGGCAGCATTTCTTTACTTCAATTCAAGTTACATTTACAAGTGATGAAACTCTCTATTTATAGAAGAAGGAGAGCTTCTAAAACGTATTGTGCAAGTTATTTTAAAGGTGCACATGTTGTAAAAAAGATGAAGGAAGCTTGGGAAGCAAGCTATAGTTGTCAACTCAGCAAAGCAATTGAAGAAGATGGAGTTGTTGTCTTTGGGCGTTGAACGTAGTGCAAAGACCGTGGACACCAACCATCCATTTGTGCTTCTTTGGTTTTCTTACGTGGCAGCCTTTTTGAGTTGCATAGACATGGTTCGTCCCTTTTATTAATATTCTACAAAAGCAATGTAAAAGTATTTAGCAAAGAGAAAGATGACTTAGCAAGTAATACTCCATAAGAGTAAGGTAGTGAGTGCTCCCTCTTCCTCTTGGATTCTCTTGGACATGGCTCTTGTTAAAGGTCCTATGATGACGCCATAACTTTCAGGAAGGCCTAATTGATATGCATTATCATTTATTTTCTTGACCACTTTGAAAGGACCACCACCTCTTGGGCTTAATTTGGATTTACGTTGGGAAGGAAATCTTTCCTTTCTCAAGTGAAGCCAAACTAAGTCTCCCTCTTTAAGGATTACTTTTTTTCTCCCTTTGTTGTTGTAATCAGAATATTTTTGAGTTTGTTTTTCAATATGGGTTTTAACGTTTTCATGTAACTTTTTTGATAAATTTTGCTTTAGAAATACCTTCTTTATGAAGAAAAGAAGATGATTATGGAAGAAGAAGTAAATCAAGAGGTGTGATAGGGTTAAGACCATAAACAACCTCAAAAGGAGAAAGTTTAGTAGTCTTGTGAACTACTCTATTATAAGAAAACTCTATATGAGGTAGATGATCATCCCAATTTTTAATATTTCCCTTTAACATTACCCTTAATAGAATGGATAGAGATCTATTTACTACTTCTGTTTGCCCATCAGTTTGTGGGTGACATGTAGTAGAAAATAGTAGTTTAGTTCCTAGCTTGGCCCAAAGTGTTTTCCAAAAGTAGCTAAGGAACTTAACATCTCTATCAGAAACTATAGTTTTGGGTAAGCCATGTAATTTGACTACTTCTTTGAAGAAAAGTCTTGCTATATAGCTGGCATCATCTACTTTGTGGCAAGGTATGAAATGAGCCATTTTACTAAATCTATCAACCACCACAAAGATTGAATCAAACCCATTTTCAGTTCTCGGTAGACCTAGGACAAAGTCCATACTAATGTCCTCCCAAGGGGCACTAGCTATTGGAAGAGGAAGATAGAGTCCATGAGGCATGACTTTAGATTTAGCTTGTAAACAAGCTATGCAACTAGAACAATGCTTTTGGACATCTATTCTCATGTGTGGCCAATAAAATTTACTTTTTAAAGTATGAAGAGTTTTATCAACTCCATGATGGCCCATGAGTCCTCCTCTATGAATTTCCTTGATAAGAAGCTTTCGAATGGATCCTTAGGGTATGCATAGGTTTCCTTTATTAAAAAGATACCCCTCAGAAATATAGAATCCGTCCAATGGCTTCTTAAGACAAGATGCATAAGTGGATGCAAATGTAGGATCAGTTTCATAAAGTTGTTTAATGTCATCAAAACCTAGTATTTGTGATCCTAAAGTAACTAACAATGCATGACGTCTAGATAGAGCATCCGCAACAACATTAGTACTCCCCTTTTTATGTTTGATGACATATTGAAAATGCTCGAGATATTCTATCCACTTGGCATGTCTTTTGTTTAGCTTTCCTTGCCCTTTAATATACTTGAGAGATTCATGGTCAGTATTGATAATAAATTCTCTAGACACCAAGTAATGCTCCCAAGTTTGCAATGCTCGAGTAAGGGCATATAGTTCTTTGTCATAGGTAGGATAATTCAATGTAGGTCCCCTGATTTTTTTTCACTAAAATAAGCTATGGAGTGACCTTCTTGTATAAGGACAACTCCTATTCCTACCCCAGATGCATCACATTCGACTTGAAAAGCTTTGGAAAAATCAGGTAAATGTAGAATGGGTGAATGTGTTAACTTATGCTTCAAGGTCTCAAAGGCTAGACTTTGCCTTTCATCCCACTTGAATGACATATCTTTCTTTAAAGTTCATTGAGGGGAGCAGCAATAGTAGAGAAATTTTCTACAAATCGTCTATAGAAACCTCCTAGACCTAGAAAACTTCTTACTTCTCCCACTGTTTTCAAGAAAGGCCACTCTTGGATAGCGTTGATTTTGCTAGGATCAACATGTACACCTTCTTTCCCAACTTTGAATCCCAGAAAAATGACACTCTCTTGACAAAAGGTACATTGTCAAAGTTGGCAAATAAGTGATGTTGTCTAAGTAAAATCAAAACTTTCCTCACATGGTGAAGATGTTCTTTGAGACCTTTGCTATAGATTAGGATGTCATCAAAGTAGACTACAACAAAGCTGTCGATATATTCCTGAAGGACATGATTCATTAGTCGCACGAATGTACTAGGAGCATTGGTTAAGCCAAAAGGCATGACTAACCATTCATAGAGGCCAAATTTGGTCTTAAAAGCGGTTTTCCATTCATCTCCTTCTATGATTCTTATTTGATGATATCCACTTTTAAGATCAATCTTGGTGAACATGTTTGCTCCATGTAACTCATCTAACATATCGTCCAACTGAGGAATAGGGTGCCTATACTTGACTGTAATGTTATTGATAGCCCTACAATCTGTACACATTCGCCAAGAACCATCTTTCTTTGGGAGTAACAACACTGGCATGGCACAAGGGCTAAGACTTTTTTGTATCCACCCTTTGTCCTTTAAATCATGAGTTGCCTCTTTATCTCTTTGGTTTCTGTAGGGTTAGTCCTATAAGTTGTCCTATTGGGAAGACTAGCTCCAGGGATCAAATCAATCTGATGTTCAATTCCTCTAAGAGGTGGTAAACCAGTTGGAACCTCTTTAGGAAATAAATCATCAAATTCTTTCAAAAGCTTTTGTAACCCTTTGGGAAGAGAATCCAGTGGATGATTTATGGAAACAAGTGCCTCTTTGCAATAGAGAAGAAAGTGAGGTTGTCCAAGAAAAAGATTTTTAGATTGTTTTGTTGGGACAACTACATTGGTTGAGGCACTTTCTAACAAACTCAAATTCTTCTCTTTTGAAACTGTTTTATTTTTGAGCTTTTCCTCACCATCCAATTTTGTTTTAAGTATTATTTGATCCTCTCGTACTTGTTATGGTGTAAGAGGGCTCAAGATAATATTTTTTCCTTTGTGTTGGATGGTGATCTTGTTGGTGACCCCATCATGCAAAGCTTGTTTGTCATATTGCCAAGGTCGCCCAAGTAAGATGTGACCTGCTTCCATTGGAACAATATCACAAATGATTTGATCTTCATACTTGCCTATGGAAATGGGTACACTTACTCTTTCCTTAACAACTACTCCTTCATCCTCTTTTATCCATTGAAGTTTGTAAGGGATAGGATGAGGAGTAGGAGTTAAGCCTAACTTTTCCACCATTCTAAAGCTACAACAATTACAACAAGAACCACTATCCACAATCATAGAACAAATTTTATCAAGAACTTTGCAGCGTGTGTGGAATAGGTTTTCTCGTTGAGATTGTTCTAACTCAACATGCTTTGCTTCAAGGAGTCTCCTAACCATAAGAAGATCTCCATCACAAGGTGGAGCTTCATGTTCCTCTTCAGATGAGGACAAATCAGACGCACTGGAGGTTGATACCTCACTATGATTTTCGTGCTCAAGGATATAGGTTGACTTTTTGAAGTGACACTCAATTGAATAATGTCCTCTTGCCCCACATTTAAAACATTTAGTCTCCCTACCCTTGGGATCTCTAGTTTGCTCTCTTGGAGGCCTTTGTTCCTTTCCTTTAGAGTTCTCTTTTTCTTTTCTTAGCTCTCTATCCTTGCTTTTGATTTTATCTTTTTCTCGTTCTCGCTCTCTCTCTTTTGATTCTTCATATTTTGGAAAACTACCCTCCCTCTTAAGATCTCTCCTATATGAAGATGTAGTAGGGTAGGATCTATTTTTGGAAGCTTTTCTTCTATTTTTTTCTTCCACTCGCACACATAGCTGCACAAAGTCATTTAGATCTAAGTAAGGTAAGAGTTCAACCTTATCGCTAATCTCATAGTTTAATCCACTCTGGAATCTAGCTATGGTGAATCACTCCTCTTCTTTTATCCCAACTCTTAACATGAGTAATTCTAACTTTTACCGGTATTCCTCAACACTCATGTTTCTTTGTTGAAGTCGATGGAGCTTGTCCATGACTTCTCTAGCATAATAGGCCGGGACATGCCTTCTGTGTAAGGTGGCTTTCAATTCATTCCAGTATTGGATGGTGTATTTGCCATGCATCTTTTGATCTCTTATGATGGATGTTCACCAATAGAGGGTTGCTCCTTGAAAGGTCAAAGTAGCTAAGGTCACTCGCCTCCTATCATCTATGTGGTAGCACTCAAAAATTTGTTCGACCTTCATCTCCCACTCAAAGTATTCTTCTACATTGTCTCTTTCATAGAAGGGGGGAAGGTCAAGTTTAGGTTCCACATGATGGTCTCTATGGTTATGATGACGCCTAGGAGGGCATTGATAGTGATCATAAGGGTGATAACTATGGTGACCACTATGTTGGGAATGATCATCATGATCATGGTTTTGCCTATGAGAGTGATCCCCTTGTGAATGCCCTCTTTGAATGAGAGTAAGATTGGAGACCATTTGCCTTAGTTCATGTAACTCAGCCTTGGTTCTATTGAGCTCTTCTCTCAACTCTATGTTGTCCTGATCATGATTGGTGTTACCTTGAACACTAGAGTGACTCATGCTTGTGAAGTAGAGAAAGTATTTTCACAAATATTTGAAAGCCTTGCACAAGTATGAATCAAAACTTTTGGAAAAGAGGATTTGCTTGTTTTTGGTGAATGACTTCTATAGAGATTCTAAAGGTGAAGAAACTGAATAGCTCCCAAGAAGGAGAGGTGAGTCACAATGGACAAGCTTAGAAACCTTATCCTTCCTTAGCCAGAGTGTCTCCTGACGTTTCTTACCAAAGTTTCTAGATAGAAGTCTTTCAAAACCTTTTAGGAATGTAATGATGTGATGCTTGATAACAGTTGAAAAACTATTATTTTCATGCTTAAAATTGATATTAAAAGCAACCTTTAACACTTAGAAACTAGCTTGAAATCATGTTTTTGGTTATATTTCAGAAATAAGAGAGCTGGACAGGTTTATGCTTGATTTTAGTGTTTTATGCAAGTTTTAAGGTGAATTTGGTGAAAGAAGTGAAGAAGGATAGAAATGGAATCAGAAAAGACATCAAAAAGTGCAAAAGGAGAAGTTGAAATTATCGTTCAGTGGCAGTTTACCATTGAGCGACACTTAGGAGCTCACGTTGGATCCGCTGAGAGGTGAAAATGCCGCTGAGGGGAAGAAAACAACTCACACACTTACCGTTGAGCGGCACTTTTATGGGCTTGGGCCTAAGTTTTCTGTATTTTTAGAATAGTATATAAGCTTTAGGACGTCCTAGGGTTTGTATCTTTGGGAGAGACGAAACAAACACTCTCTTTTCCATAGCTTGAAGGAAGATCTTGGATGCTCAAGCTACCTCCTAATCTTTCTAGGGTTATATCTTTCATTCTTTCATTATTGTTCATCTAGTTTCACCATGAATATGGTGAACTAAACCTTGTATTGTTGTTGGGGAATCAATGTAGTCTTGTGAAACTCTCATATATGGAATTTGTTTTTAATACCTTATTTTAAGATTTATGATTTCTTTTATCATTAGTTAGGGTTTTTCCTCTTTGCTTAAAGCTTGCTTTGTTTAACTCATTCATTGCCATGATTATTGATTTTGTCGATATGGGAACGTACGGGGAAATCTAGATCTGGGGAATTTCTCCCAATAGCATATTAGCTGTCGTTAAGCTTCTGCACTTAAGAATTAATTACTAGGAATGCTAGGAATTGTATGAACTCGTAATTAAGGATGGGCCTTCTTGCAAGGTGATTTAGAGAGTGGCATTAGCATTGATGAAAAGAATGATGAATTCCTAAAAGTATATGAGAGTGGATAAGATGATATTGATAACCCCAACAACATACTCATCCATCTAATTCATTGAAGTGTTTGTATTCTGTTTTTCTCCATTGATCAAATTCATGCATACATATTTAATTACTGTCTTTTGCATTTAAACCTACAATCAATTTGTTCTTAAGTCTTAAATAATCAAGAAATCATATAGCTAAACTAGGCCGTGAGTCCTTTGGGAAAACGATACTTGGTCTTACCTTGTTTTATTACTTGATACGATTCGGTCACCCTAGCCGATTGTTAAACAAGTTTTTGGTCCTCCATCATAAGGACATTGTTTTACGTCGATATAGGCCTTATTTAATGTTAATACATTTTAGATTACGTCGATATGCTTCTTGTTTGATGTTAATACATTTTAGACGGCGATATGTTTTAGTAATTGACGTGGAGCGATTCAATTTATTTATGAAAATGCCACTGGTCATTTTTAACGTTGGATGTTGAGTGCTACGACGTTGAATGCGTGACGTTATATGTTGTTTTTCCACTAGTGACCGTTCGGTTTAGGACTTTGACAGACCGTTCGATCAAGAGCAATACGTTTAAACCTTCTTTTTCTCTAACTTTCAAACAATAATTGTCCTGCACATAATGATTGAAATAATTAAGCCCAAATAATTCAAATTAATTAAAATAAGAACTAGTCTTGAAATTAAGCCTAAATAGTGAAAATGAGATAAAAATGGAGAATTAAACACACTTCTCTAACAAAATATGGTGTGGAAAGCTAAGTGTATAATGAAAATGGTGACTATCAAAATAGACCACACTTAGTCTTTTGCACTCTTGGATAAAATCAAGACGCAAACAAGAAACCATTC
Organism: Vigna nakashimae; assembly: GCA_034642375.1. Taxonomy (NCBI): domain Eukaryota; kingdom Viridiplantae; phylum Streptophyta; class Magnoliopsida; order Fabales; family Fabaceae; genus Vigna; species Vigna nakashimae. Next base: position 45,290,000 of record CM067765.1, on the reverse strand, counting down.
TAAACACATCAATAGTGTGATTCAACCTTTAGGAAACAAAAAGAAAAGGACACCAAAGACATAAAGCAAATTTACACAATCCTTAGTGATCCTGGAAAAAGGAAAGGAATAGACAACATCCTTCACACGGATAAGCAAAGAATGCAAATACTCAAAATTCATCCAAGCAATTCCAAAACATGGCAAAACAATCAATCAGCTCAAGAGGTGAATCAAAAGCAACAGAACCTCACAGATGCACTATCACTGTTTCTTTCAAGTGTCTAGGTAAATAATTTAAACTCAATGCACTCAAGAAGGCAAACAATAACAGACTTGGCAAGCCTCTAATATCAACACTCAAAACATATGCATGTTCAAATCAAAAAGTCTTTTATGGATGTAATGGGGCCAAGGACAAGGGAAGATATAATATAGATGAGAAACTATAAACCAAAAGAAATAGAGGAGCAATGGGGAACAAGTGTAAACACAGTTAAATCACACCCAAAACCTCTAATTAAATCCTTTTCTTGACTCCATTATTCATAATTTTTTTTGTTTTTCTCATTTTGTTCTATTTTTTTTCTTTCTTTTCTCATCTTGTCTCTTTTTCTTTTCTCTAACTTTAGGACATAATTGTAAGAGACAAGATACACAACATATTTACAAAAACAAAACAAGAAGAGGATCCAACTAGCCAATTCATCATAATCCCCAGGGAGATTACACTTGTTCCCAAAACACTTCCAAAGCTCCAAAATTCCCTAAGGTTAAGGTAAACATGGTTTTTCACTTAGGGCTAGTGTATGAGCTTCAAAACAAAGAAATGGAGAAAGTGTAGGCTCAAAGGGGTTTTCAAAGGATTAAAACAAGGTCAGCTTATTTGGCTAGAGAGGCTCAAGAACAAAATTGCCTTTATGATAGGGAAGTGCATGCCTAGAGAGAAGTATACTAATGACATTTAAAAGAATGAATGGAAAATAAAAGCGAAAAAGAGAAAGGAGGAGAAACTTATGACTCGTAGCCACGCCACTTGAGAGAGGACTCCAAAATAAGTGTCGAAGAAGGACTGCCACTCGCTTTGCACAACATAAGGTCTGCCCAAAATGGACTAGAGACAGAAAACTATCTCAAGAGCATTGCAAATTTGCAATTCAACTCAAAGAATTCATTCAATTTCGAAGTTAATCCAAAAGGAGACCGTAAGCCTTCTTATTATCCCTTGGAGTGAGTTTGGAGAGTGGAATTAAGAGATGTGGGACTTCTAGTCTCAAGGCTGGCCAACAGCTCGTAAGGTGCTTTGAGTCCCACATTGTTTAATTCCCTTCATCCTAAAGGGTTTATAAGCCAACTAGTTCTCCTAAAGTTCAAAACAAAGAAGAAAAGTTATACTACCTTGCACTTCCATCTAAGACGCCTTTCTTCCTCTTCTTTTCATTTAAGGCCAAGCCATGAGAGTCCCACATTGCTTGTGCTTAAAGGAAAAGAAGGGTTTATAAGCGTTTATTCTACCAGAACTAATGAAAAGAAATCAAAGAGGCAAATACAAGCCTTTGAAACCTATTCTACTCTTTTTGTGTTTTTGTCACTTTGAAACTCTTCATTGTTGCCCCATTTATGATCATATCATCCCCCAGGTTGGAGAGGATTCAACCTCGAATCTTGAAAAACCTGAAACAAAGAGAGATGAATGACTTATTTGATTTTAGAATCCAAAGAAACTCCTCCTGGATCAAATGTTAAGCTGCAAAAAACATCAAATATTTTGTGAATGAATTCATGTTGACCAAACAATGTATATAGAAAAGGAATAGTGAAAGAATGGGTCTTTGAAATTGGATTTATTTTCTTAGTGGAAACTAAAAATCCTTCTGTAGAAAAAGTTTTATTTCTTTCTTGAGTTAAGTGTAAAAAAGAAAACATTAACTCAATATGTGGTTTGGAAATGGTGTGTGAAGAAGTGGTAATAAAAGATGAAAAAGGTGGGATAATTTCACAAAAGTTTTGAGGAAAAGAAGAAAGCTTAATAATTGGAGAAAAGTGGAAGGGTTGCAAAAGTCCCCTAAAGGTGCTTGAATCCTGTAGAAAGATGGGAGAGGAAGGTGCCTTCAGTAACACTTCCTTTGTGTCTAGGACGTTTGCCTTCTCCTTTTCTCTCACAATTTCTTCTTTTTCTCTGTTTGCTTTCTCCTATTTTTCTTTCCTCTCATTTTCTTCTTTTGCTCTTTCTTTTGTTTCTCTATCCTCTTGTCTATCTTGAAGGACCTCTTTATGAGAGATGAGACAACTAAGCTTGACCTTCTCCTTTTCTTCACCTCTCTTGGACTTCATGATGAGGTGATCCTCATGTATTTCCTTTGGAGTTAGAGGTTTTAAGATGACATTACGCCCTTGGTAAGTAAAAGACATCCGATTAGTAAGACCACATGTTGAACATTTCTATCAAATTGCCATGGTCTTCCTAATAGAATGTGAGTTGCTTCCATGGGTACAACATCACAAAGAACCTCATCTCGGTATTTGCCAATAGAAAAAAAAATATGGACTTGTTTGTTTACCAAGATTTCACCCTCCTCACTTAACCATTGAAGCTTGTAGGGCTTGGCATGCGCAATAGTGGACAACTTGAGTTTGTCCACTACACGAGTGCTAGCCACATTAGTGCAACTTCCCCCATCTATTATCATGGAGCAAACTTTGCTAGCTATAAGACATCTAGTGTGAAAAATATTTTCTCTTTGAGTTGTATCAAAGTCCTTGTGGACTTGTCTCAATAGACGTCTTATAACTAGTAGGTCTCCATCAAAAGGAACCTTGAATTCATCTTCATTAGAGGAAGAAGAAGAGTGAGAAGTATGTGCAGGTGAAGAAGGAGGAGAGTCATCAGTGACAACCTCTTCTCCTCAAATGCACATTGCCTACTGGTTGGGACATGCAGATGCAATGTGACCATGACCTAAGCACTTGAAGCATTTGATTTGACTAGATCGCATAGGTGACTTAGGTTTAGAAGAAAACGCGGCGTTAGTAGAAGATGGGCGAGATTTATGAGTGGTCTCCCTAGAAGCATCCTTGTCTTTGTCTCGTGACGACGAGCTCTTGTAAAAAGTTTCCTTTGAAGAGCTTGAAAACTTGTTGCGATAGGACTCTTTTTGCAAAATTTGTCTTTCAACCTTCATAGCCCTATTCACCACAACATCCAAGTTCTCATCATCATGGAGCTCCACAATGTCTTGGATGTTTCTATTGAGACCGTTGATCAATCTTGCTATTTTTTCGGATTCAGTTTCATTTGTATTGTTAGTATGATATAAGAACACTTCGAGCTCGCGCGCATACTCCTCCACACTTCATCTACCTTGAGTAAGTTGTTGGATCTTAATCAGGAGGTCCCTAAGGTAGTATGGATGTACGAATCGCTAGTACAACAAGTCCCGAAAATGATCCTAAGAGCTCCCGCGTGAGCTCCTGGTGGTGCTTTTGTTCATCCTAAGTAGTCATTGCATGGCGTATCCCTCTAAAGCTAAAGTTGCTAACTTTACACGCAAATGTCCCTCTACGCTATACAAATCAAAGATTGGATCTACTTTAGCTATCCAATATAAAAATACAATAGGTTCGACTTCTGCTTTGAAAGGTGGCAAAGTCAACTTTGGCATTGCATTCATTTGGTCCAAGGTGTGATCTTCTTGCTTCTTCTTCGATGAACCATGGTCATGATCATGTGTATGCTTCCCTTTTCCTTTTACCTTCATGTCCAGCCGCTTACTAATTGAATCAAGTTGGTGTTGCATTTGTTGAAATGCCTTCATCATATCAAACTTGCTAGATGTACCTCCATAATGGCTATCTCTATTAGAAGAGGAATGGCTTGAACCTGTAGACATTTTAAAAAGGCACTGACAACAGTTGAAAAACTGTTATTTTTATATTTTAAATTGACTTCAATTACAACCCTTATGACTTAGAAATTAGCTTGAAATCATGATTTTGTTGAATTGTTGGAAATAAGAGAGTTGGACAGGTTTTATGCTTGATTTCCTTGTTTTTGCAGGTTTAAAGATGAATTTGATGAAAGAAGTGAAGTAGGAAAGAGATGGAATCAGAAAAGGAGACAAAAAGTGCAAAAGAAGAGAATCAGTAAGTACCGCTCAGCGTCATTTACCGTTGCGCAGCACTTTTCAGTACTCGTTGGCATCGCTGAGCGGTATTTACCATTGACGGCACTTTTCTGGGCTTGGACCTACTTTTCTGTAGTTTTTAGAATATTATATAAGCTTTAGGACGTTCTAGGATTTGTATCTTTGGTTGGGACGAAGCAAAAACGCACTCTTTCACCCCTTGGAGGAGGATTTTGGAAGCTAAGGCTCCTTTCTCAACTTTCTAGGGTTCTATTTCCATTGTATTTCATCTAGTTTCACCATGAATATGGTGAACTAAACTTATCTTTTTGTTGGGGAATCAATGTAAATCCTTAGAAACTCTCTTGTATGGAATTTGTTCTTCAAGATCATTTTTATGATACATGCTTTCTTTCATTAATAGTTAGGGTTTTTCCTCTTTTCTCAAAGCATGCATTGTTTAACTCATTCGATGTCATGATTATTGGTTTTGTCGATATGAACACATACGGGGAAATCTAGATCTGGGAAATCTCTCCCATCAGTATATTACAAACCTAGACATGGGATTACGATAGTTGGTTGCCTTTAAGCTTATGTTCACTATAATGCATGATTAATTGCTAGGGAGACAAGACATTGTAAATCAGTGATTGTGATTAGGCTTTCTTCGCCGAGACATCGGGTTTTAAGTAATTTAAAAAGTGGCATTAACATTAATGAAAAGAATGATGAATTCCTAAATACAAGAGAGTGGATAGGATGAAATTGATAAACCCCAACAACATATTCATCCATATATTTCAATTCACGTGTTTTGTTTATTCTTGCCCATTGATCATCACATGCATACATATTTACTTTTCAATCTTTTGCATTTGAAACTTACAACAATTTGTTCACAAGTCTTAATTCATCAATAAATCACATAATTGTCTAGGTCGTGAGTCCTTTGGGAGAATGATACTTGGGCTTACCAACTTTATTACTTGATACGATTCGGTTACACTTGCCGAGGGTTAACAAGTTTTTGACTTCGTTTTCGGGGATTGAAGATTTGTTGATCAAGTTTTTTGCGTTGTTGTCAGGGATCGAAGATTTGTTCATCAAGATTTTGGCGCCGTTGCCAAGGACTCGTGATTTAACTAGTCTATTTGTGTGATTTTTGATTATTTTTGACTTGTGAATTTTGTTTTTCTGTTTTTATTTTCTATTTTCTTTTTTTATTTTTTATTTATTTTTGTTGTTATTATTTTATTTTTATTTTCTGTTTTTATTTTATATCTTCTTATCTTTTTAATTATATCTTTTGGTTATTTCTTCTCTTTTCTATCATTTTGTACTAACAAAATTTTTCTAGGGTTTTGTTTCCTTGTGTATGCAGGGTAATATTCGAACTATAAGCAAAAATATTTATGAACCTCTTCTTGAAGGCCTGGACGGAAGTAGAAGGAGGAGGAGAGTTCAAACTTCAAGAGAACTATTCCCTTCTCCTGAGAGACTCTTACAACCTTCTCCACAAAGGTCTTACCATAGCACTGAAAATATGGCAGAGGAGAATAATGGTAGACGGACTCTTGCTTATTACACCATTGTGGTTGGCCCTCAACATTTTAACAGTATAGCAAGGCCGAGGGTAAATGCTACAAACATGGAGGTGAAACCGGCGTTGATACAGTTGGTGAAAAGTAATCAGTTTAATGGACTATCACATAAAAGCCCATATGAACATCTCACCACCTTTAATGAAATTTGTAACACCGTGAAGATAAATGGAGTGTCGGATGAAGCAATCAAGCTTAGCTTGTTTCCTTTCTCATTGGAGGCAATGCTAAGTTATGGTTAAATTCTTTTCCAGAAGGTAGTTTTACAGAATGAGAAGTCGTGGTTGCAAAGTTTTTGAACAAATACTTCCCACAATCTAAAGTCAACAAAGGGAAGCAAGAGATCTATTCTTTCAGACAAGGCATGGAGGAGACATTAGGTCAAGCATGGGACAAGTACAAAAGCTTTTTGAGAAAGACTCTCATGCACGGTTTTGATGAAGCAGCAATAGTTCTACTTTTCCTTGGAGATCTTGGTTCATAAACCAAGTTGATGTTAGATGCCTCAGTTGGGGGTAATATTAAATGTAAGACTCCAGAGGAAGCAACAAAATTAATAGAGAACATGGATACTAGTGATAATGATTTATACAGCGAAACAGGAGTTCTAGTTAACAAATGGGAATGTTACAATTGCAAACTCAAGACTCCATGTTTGTGCAAAATGAGATCATCATTCAACAGTTAGAAGAAGTAACAAAGAAGCTTTCTCTACTACCTCAAGAGATATATAATATTTCAATGGTCCAAAAACAGCAGCAACAATGGCAACCACAACCTATTCCATATGAGAAAAAAACAAAATTGGAGGACACTTTCCAGGAATTCATGAAAATGAGTGTCTCTTATTATAAGAATGTGGAAGATGCATTTAACAGTATGAAAATGAACATTGGGAGAATGATTAACAAGATAAAAGGTTGTGAAAAGAATGCAAAGAACACGTTGAATGAAGAATGTAAAACCATTGTAACAAGAAGTGGTAAAGTGTTAGAAGAGAGAAAAATAGAGGGAAAGGAGAGAGAAAATGAGAGCGAAAAAGAAACACTTGGGTGGAAAGATATGGTTGAGAAAGAAAAAAAGAGAGAAGAGGAAGATGAGAGAAAAAAAGAAAAAGAAAAAGAAGAGTTAAGTGAGAAGAAAAAAGAGAGAGAGTTAGAAAAAATACTTCCTTATCCAAAGATTTATTCAAGGAAGGAAAAAGAAAAATAGTTTGAGCGGTTCATGGAGATGTTTAAAAAACTGGAGATTACCATTCCTTTCTCAGATGCCATCTTATGCAAAGTTTTTGAAAGAACTCCTTACAAAAAAAAGAAAATATATTGAGAAGGAGACCATTGAAGTAAAAGGTAATTGTAGTGCAATCATATACAACAATTACCTCTCAAGTTTAAAGATCCAAGGAGCTTCACTATTCCATGCACTATAGGAGAGTTGGAAGTTGGAAAAGCTCTAATTGATTTGGGAGCTAGCACTAATTTGATGTCGCTTTCTGTATTTAAAAGAATTGAGGGCTTAGAGTTCAAACCCACTAGAATGGCACTTCAATTGGCGGACAAGTCTCTTAAATATCATTATGGAGTAGTTGAAGATGTGCTGGTCAAGGTAGACAAATTCGTTTTTCTAGTGGATTTTGTTATCATGGAGATGGAGGAAAATGGAGATGTACCTCTCATTCTTGGGAGACCATTTATGAAGACTACCAAAGTTTTAATTGATGTGGAGAATGGTAAGATCAAATTGAGAGTTCAAGATGAAGAAGTAAATTTCGATGTATTTAAAGCCATGACACATCCAAAAGATGACAAAGCATGTTTTCAATTTGATATACTTGATGAAGTTTGCATGGTGCAAGAAAGGATGGTACATTATTCTTCTCCACTAGAGAAAACTCTTATTGATGCTTATGAAGATTTAAATGAAGAAGAAGAAAAATTGATTGATGAATGTATGACGGATTTGGAGACATTGAAGGAGATTCCAGTGGAACATGCTAAGTTTGAGACAATTGATACCAAAGAGGAAGTCAAAGCAAAGAAGTTAGAATTAGCAATGCTACCATCACATTTAAAGTATGCTTTTCTAGAAGAAGATGGAACAAAGCCAGTCATCATCATTAATTCTTTACTTCCTAAAGAAGAAGAAAAATTGGTAGAAATATTGAAAGCCAACAAAGAAGCTATTGGGTGGTCAATTTCAGATCTTAAAGGTATAAGTCCAACTTATTGCATGCACAAGATCTTTATGGAAGATGATTATAAACCGAGTGCTCAACCATAAAAAGAAGATTAAATCCTGTCATGAAGGAGGTGGTTAGAAAAGAAGTATTGAAGCTTTTGGAAGATGGCATTATTTATCCAATCTTTGACAGTGAATGGGTAAGTCTAGTGTAGGTAGTTCCAAAGAAAGGTGGAATGACAGTAATTCATAATGAGAAGAATGATCTTATTCCCACTCGGACTGTTACTGGATGGTGAATGTGCATTGATTATAGGAAATTAAATAAAGCTACCAGGAAGGATCATTTTCCTCTTCCTTTCATGGATCAAATGCTGAAGAGATTGGCAGGTCAGTCTTTTTATTGTTTTCTGGATGGATATTCTGGTTATAATCAAATTGTGGTAGGAGAAGTCAAAAGATGGACTAGCAATATCATCGTCGGCATACCCCCTACCCTCGTTGCCGGAGAAGTCAAAAGACATGGTTACCTGAGAAGTTGAAGACAAGAAGGACAGAAAGGAAGCAAAGAGGAAGAAGATGCTGGCGACGGCGAGGAGACTGAAGTAAAAGATTAGGGTAAACATATGGGTATTTATACAAAGATAAGAACTGACTCAACTGGCACATTTGAAGCGTCAACCACCAAAAGATTTGACGGTCCAAGCAACTTGACGTTTCATATACAAAAAGATCTGATGGCTCAGGCGATCTGACGTTTCGTTTTTTATATTTCCCGCCTAAACATTACAGTCATGACTTTACGTTTCTCGCCAGAGCAAGCGTCAGCAGGTTAAAGGCTTAGACAGAGAAAGAGAAGAGTCGGACGGAGATCACTTCAAAACCCTACGCAAAAAGGTATTTTTGCTAGGGCTTGGGGGACTTGTGTTACTACCGAGGGCGGAGTAACCGACCGGGAGTGTTCATACAATACTAAGCAGGTAGAAACAAGTCTAATATGTCTGATCGGGTCTTTCAAGTCCAATATGTCCGATCGGGCAGGCCTTTGAAACTGTGCTGGAGACAGCAGTTGAATGCTCATGAATGTATAGTTAATGAGGTAATGGTCGTTGTCGAGTATTTAAGATATGCATTGAAAGCCATCAAGAGGTAAATTAATGGGTAATATTCTCTGAAATCATACAAATAGCAATCGAAGGAGAAGGTAAACTCTCTGTTTTTACAATTATATAGGCTTGCAAAGACCAATTCTGACTTGAGCGTTAGAGTGTTTCTTGCAGGTCACCCCATTTGTATTGAGAACGAGCGTAAGGAGGGCGAAAGGTGAAGGTCCAATTGGTCGAGGAGGAGTGTTTTCGAGCAGAGGCAACAGGAGTTTTCCCCGGTCCCATTCAGCAGAAACATTTGGTTACACACTTGGTAACATTCTATTACTATACAACTTGGAAACCATGTCAAGAAAAAATCTAAAGACAACAATCGAATTGATAAAGTGAAAATAATATCACCTCAAACAATATCAACACAACAAAAAAGAACAACTAGGTGAACCTCTGTGTTCTTTCAAACAAGATTTCGATCACAATTTGAACAAAGAAAGCACCAAGAACAATTTTCAACTCAATTTTGGACTCTTTCTCTCAACAATAGAAAATGATTTCAGAATGGTTTGTTTTTGTTTCTTGTCAAATGGTTTTGATACGAGAGTTATATAGATTTTTATCTATATTAAAAATTACATTTGAATTTGTAAGAATACTTATGTGAACGACTACCACGTTGGATCTTATCTTGAACTCTTAGTGACAATTGTCTATTCTGTGGAGTTTATTATAAAGATGAATTTCCTACATCTTTTAATGTCTCTTCTAGTTCCATCTTTATAAATCTTCTCCGTTTTTTGGATTTTCTTGACTTTTTGTATCCTTTTCTAATTGTAAAATGAATGCAAATGTCTCTAATATTCATCAACTTAGCAATCTGAGCTTAATCAAATCTATAAATTTGATCTTTGATTATTTATATAATTGAGCCTCAAATCTAACTAAAGCTTATTTATTCAGCAAAATAAAGTTGATACTAACATGTCAAACTTAAACAATTCACAAATAAACAAGTCATTCACATTGCACTTGTCATATAAAAGGTGAAAGATTAAGATCCATAGCATTGGGAAAAGGAATAGTTGCATGCTTTATTAACCACCTAAATTTCATATCAACACCAAATATCTCATCTCTTATAATGCTCATGAGATCTAAAGCTTAAGAACTTGACTACGCCATATATAAGCAAAAATATCTTGAGTATCAAACTATTCTGCTAATACATCTGTATCACGAATAATCTTCAGTGAAGGAAGAATAATTGCAGCCACTGGTTTATCTTCACATCCGCCACCTTCATCAATGATCAGCCTTAAGCCTTCTATATGAAGTTTGTCATGGTGACCACTCACAATGATGGTTGGACTTGCACTTAGTTCCTAAAAGAAACCAATAAGCCAATTTATTTAAAGATTCTACAAAAGAAAAGTAAAGGCATAAATATCCTTTTAGTCCTTAATATAGTTTTCCCTATTTAAAACCATATGATATAGCAATAATATTATAATACACAGCAAGCTATCACCTCTGGAATATCCAACACACTCTTTCCCCCACTTAGAGCCTCTATCCAACCTTCCCGAGTATTTCGAGCTTTCAAAAGTTTTAACTGTTCTTTCACAGCTACTCTTTTCTGCAAACCAGCATGAACAGCAATCAACTTGCAGCATTTACTTCCATCTTCAGTCTTAATGAAGACATCGTCCTAGAAAATTTTATCCAGAGAATTTTCAGCAATTCTTCATTTAATTCAAATCATTAAGTAGACGAAACAAGGACTGCCAAATCAAGAGGCAACCAGATAACTTAAAATTCTGTCATATGATCGACCACAAACATAAAGAGGCAAACAAAGGAAGCCTCACCTCTTCATGGACCCAAACCAAATCAGCCAAAAATTTCTTATGCTCATCAGGAACAGCCTTAACCAAATCTGCATGCAATGAACTGCTCTTCAGTCCAGAAAACAGTACTCAATTTAAAAGAAAGCCCTAGTTAGACTTCAAAATAGTACTCATACATTATACTTCTTGGACAACGAAGATCCACTAGCTATATAACTATAACTATAAGTCACCAATGTCGTTCATAGTAAACCTGAAGCTATATAAAACTACACATACTAAGGTACAAACCAAGTTAGCAAGATCAATAAAACGAAGCAAACTTTGTTAGCGCTAGGTAGGTGTTAGAAAAAATACAACAGGAAGTGTAATGCAGAGAAAGAGAGAACAACGAGACTTATTTCTCATTAACAACACAATGTATATATGTACAACAGAAACACTAACAACTAACGATTAAAACAATTAGAATTTAGTTTTTATTCTTAACCCATCCCTCTAAAACTAAACTCTGTCAAAATTATAGTTGGCTCTAGTGCCATTGCCATATTGCTCTTCATCTTTTGCAAACCTCTGAGATTGACCATTGATATTGCCACTCTTACTTTCAATGTCTGAGTTAGTATGACTGATCAATTCCCTTTTCGCACTTCGACTATATTCTTTATATGGTTTCCTTCGTATCTTCTTTCGACGTTTGTCTCTTCTTTTACCATGCCTATGCTTATCTTTCCTAGATCTCCTTTTCTTCTTCCGCCTATCATTACTGACTCTGTAGTGCCATAACCATCCTTCATTCTCAGTGTTAATAGCAACAAAACATTGAACTTTAGCAGCACTTAGATTTACCTTGAACGTTCGGTTTCTAGCAAGAGGAACCTTGATCACAAGTCGTTGTCTTTTGTCAAATACCTCTATGAGATTCTGATGCATCGATATGGTGTAGCCTTTCTCTAGAAGTTGTCCTAGACTCAGTAAATTGCTCTTCACATTTGGAACATACAGCACGTTGTGTGTGATCAGTATTTTTCCAGCCCCTTCAGTCATGATCACACTGTTGTCGGCAAATCTCACGCTGCTTCTGACACTTGTATCCAGGTCTATCAACCATTCCCTCAAGTCTGTCATATGGTTGGAGCATCCTGTATCTAAATACCAACAATTATCGTCTTCTGCATGGCTTGCATCTATAGACATCAACACATGTTCCAGTTCTTGACACCTGTGCAACGCTCGTCCACACCTGTCCAACGCTCATCCAGTTTCTTTATTAATAATTGTTCGGTTAAACAAACCATTCGATTTTTCCATCAACATCCGTTCGGTTCAACAACCGTCCGGTTTCTCCATCAGCTCCTGTTCGGTTGAATGAAAACAGTTGTTCGATTTCCTCATCAACGCTCATTCGGTCTGAAGACGACATTCGATTGTCAACACTCGTTCGGTCTTTAGACGACAACCAATTGTCTTCATCGACGCCCTTTCGGTCTTTATCAATGCTCATTTGGTCTGAAGGGAACATTTCTTCTTCAACACCCGCTCAGTTTTTGTCAATGCTCGATTCTTTCGATAGCAACGATAGTTCGGTTTCTTCATTAACTCCCAGCAACGATCGTTCAATTTCTTTATCGGCACTAGAAGACGATATCTGCTCGGTTTCTTCACTAGCTACACTTGAAGATGACAGCCGTTAAGTCTCTTCTTCTTCTATATTTGAAGACGACGATAGTTTGGGTTCAGACGATCATTCGGTTTCAGACGATCGTTCAGTTTCAGACGATCGTTCGGTTTCAGACGATCGTTCAGTTTCAGACGATCGTTTGGTTTCTTCATCAACAGCATGCTTATCTTCACTTGACAACAACACCTTAACTTCTTCAACCTTCACTGCATGTTTCATCTTCTCCAAGTACAACACGTGGTCTGTACCACCGTGACACTCATCTACATGACTTGTTGCTCTCAGCTGCAACACATGTTCAGATTCACATTCATACCTATCCTACACTATCTCTCCGCACAACTCCTCTTCTACTCGTTCTAGAGTACTCATCAGCACAACAAGATCGGACTATGAATCACAATCTTCCTGAGCAAGATTCGTCGCCTTGTCATTCTTGGTCTTCTTCGCGGCTTCATTGTGCCAACACTCTGTAGAGTAGTGCCCGTATTTGTTACAAGTGTAACATTGAACGTTTCTTTTGTCATACCCTCTTCTTCCTCTGCCTCTAAATTGTTTGTCTCTTCTATTGTTTCCCTCCTTTTGCTCACCTTCATTGTCTTCACTGGTTTGATCAGAGGAATTTGTGCTTCTACCACCCGTTCGATCACTGTGTGTGCGTCCTCTGCCTCTTCCAGATCCTCGGCTCTTGAAGCTCTGATTGTTTCTGGCCTGCAACGCTTGATTCATGCCTTGCACCGCATCCTTTTCTGCATTCTTTCGTTCGATTAAGCGCTGCTCATGCGCCTCTAGAGAATTCTGCAGTTCTTCCATTTTCATTGTTTCAAGATCCTTGCATTCCTCTATGGCAACCACGATGTGATCGTACTGTGGTGTTCAGGTTCGAAGTATCTTCTCGAAATCTTTTTGTCCTTCACAACCTTATCGCTTGCTCTCATAGCATTCACCACGATCTGAATTCTGCCGATGTACTCCACCCCCGTTTCCTGCTCGCCCATGCATAGGAGCTCATATTTCCTCTGTAGGGACTGCAAACGGACCTTCTTCACCTTGCCGAAATTACCATATCCTTCTTGCAGGATATCCCAAACCTCCTTCGCCGACACACACTGATGCAACAACATTCGAGCCTTGCAGTCCAACCTCTTATTCTCCTTGTGTTGTCTCTTAGCTTCTTCTGAGTCTCCCTTCAATGGTTCTTTAAAGCCCTCCTTGACTATCTTGTCCACTTCTTGGAAGCCAAGAATTGCGTCCATCTTTACGCACCAATCATCAAACCCCTTGTCGTCAAATACAGGTAGGTTACTGTGAATCATTCCAGCCATCACTTCCACACTCCTTTCTTCTTGAATCGTCTTCTTGAAAGTCACAAAACTTTACCAGGTACCGTACCTATCGCTCCTGATACCACTGTTAGCGCTAGGTAGGTGTTAGACAGAATACAACAGTGAGTGTAATGAAGAGAAAGAGAGAAAAATGAGAGTTATTTCTCATTAACAACATAATGTATATATGTACAACAGAAACACTGACAAGTGATAGCTAAAACAGTTAGAGTTTAGCTTTTATTCTCAACAAACTTCACCACAACCTCAACATTTCAAAAACCTTGACATATCAAAATAACACAATTACAACATTCAAAATATAATGTAAAAAGAAATACCACCAATACACCCTTCGTTCTCACACATTCTTTTACAAACTCTATTATTGATCTACTTTCTAATACGTCAATTCAGTTGTCTTGTAAACAAAGTCACTCTTCGAACCAAAATATCAAATACTGACTTTTAACCAAATAAAGGACCAATAATAGAAAATGTGTTGAAGTATGATAAAAGTGAATTAATAAACAATTTAATCCGTGACAACTTGTGTTGCTCTGACCTAAAATATTTTCATCTATACAACTTAGACCTTTGATAGATGTAATTATAAATGGAAAACCTCACAGGGCAAACTTTTGTTGAAGATATAACTCTTGGGACTAATTATCAAACAGAATATATTAGTTTTCTTTTTCTTTATATTTTAAATAAAAGTTACATAGATTGACAGGGTAAATCCGTTTTTATCCTATTCTTTTGGCCACAATTTTTTAGCCAGTTTATTAACTAATACTTTTACTCGTGTTCTATAAATTACGTTGTTGATTTCCGTATGAATAAAATTATACCTTCTGCACTAAAATTCCGGAAAAAAAAAATTACAAATTAGTATGAGCTTTTATTTTGTGATGGTGAGTACGAGTTATAGAGTGCAAGGATAATTTTTCATCTTGAAGTATTGGATCTTTGCGATGCAATATAACAAGACTGACATTCCAGAATTGGCTCACATGAAATATCACCAGATCAGACTGTTAAAAGAGAAACAAAGGTAAAAAATTGTCTTTTTTTCCTGCTATATCAAAAATTATTTCACAAGAACTATGAACTTCAATACCTCAAAAATAACATGTTTGGTGTGAAAGAACTAAAGGCATGCAAGTTCTGGACTTGGTAAGGGAATTTGAGATGTGGAGCATGAAGAAAAACAATTAAAAGCAATGTTGATGGACAGTTGAACAAAGCAAATAAAGTGCAGCTTCTAGGAAAGGACTTTCTTGATGAAGGAATAGCGCAAAAAAATTTGGTTACTATAATAGAAAAGCTGTTAGGACCTTGAGGGTTTATGAAAGAAGAAAGATAGTAGAGAAACAAAGATGAGTACTTAACTGTTGAGCAGTTAAGGGGGCGGGAAAAGGTCTATAAAAAGGACCTCTTTTGTAGTTACAAGGGGACAGTTTTTTACTCTTGAGTTACAAACCAGTTTAGACTTGGTGAGGGAGGTTAAGCTCCTTGTTTCCCATTTGTATTCTTGATTCTTTGATGTGAATACAATTCCTTTCTTTTACAATTGCTTTGTGTTAGAGTTTGTGGTGTGAGAGTAAGAGAGATAGAGAGGATTCTTACAGAGGTTCCTAACAAAAGCATGAATCGAATATATCAGCGTTGGAGGAGTCAAAAGATCTATATCAACCATCACCTAGGAGACTTGATTAATGCACTACGTGTGATGAATCTCATGACTCACCATGAAGCCTTAGAGGACTTTCAAGAAGAGTGATAGGTATCTAGAATTCACTAAATAGATGTAAAAATAGATTACACAGATGAATTAAAATTAGAAACGACAAACTATTATACCAAGTGGTAAAATAGAAGAACATCAACATACAATGCTCCAGGTCTTTCGAGTGGATTGGACTCTTAATAATTTCTTCTCCATAATTTCCCTTTTACAACCAACTAAAAATTGCCTAACATAATCTAACATAAAAAAATATAAAAGATAATTACACAACACAAATAAAAGAGGTTATAACTACCTACTAGGAAATTATAACTACCTACTAGGGAGTTATAACTACTTGCCTCCTCTATTTCTTCACACATAAGTCTTGCCACCAAACTTATCAATACCCCTTCCATGAAGTTTTACCTTGTTCCCAAGGTAAAAAGAAGGAAACTCCATAGTGATGGTAGATGCTACTTCCTAATTATTTTCAAAAGAAGGGAGATGCTGCCACTGGATTAAAACCTCCAAGTCACCATCCTTATTTATCGTGTATCCAAAAGAGCTTAAGGAGAAACATGAAGGATTAAGTCCTCCGTTAGTGTAGATGGGAGGGCCTGAATAGGAGTTGTTAGTTGGACCGCGCGCTATACGTTCTAACTTGTAAGACTTAATTTTTCTGGAGTGAGCAGGAAGTTCTAACTTGTAAGCAACTACCCCTATACGTTCCAGCACCTTGTTGGGCCATAGAACCTTGGACTTAATTTTTCATTTGGTCGTCTTGCCAAGGACTTTAATCTATATGGCTAGAATTTAAGATAAACCCAGTCACCAATCTGAAACTCCACTTCTCGCCTATGCTTATTAGCTTGAACCTGATTCTACTGTTGGGCTTTGCATATATTTGCCCTTAACTCCTACAAGAGTGCATCATGTTCTTGTTTGAGTTTATTAACACTTTGAACTTTAGATGGAATAGTATTGCCCTTGAAAATTAACAGAGGGTCACGACCATAGAGACCTCTGAAAGGGATCATTTTTGTAGAGGCACTATAATTGGTATTAAACCAAAATTCAGCCCAGGGCAACCACTATGACCATTTTGTGGGTTTAGACCCTGTCATAGACCTTAGATAAGTCTCCAAACAATGATTAACAACCTCGGTTTGGCCGTCTGATTGATGATGATAGGTTGTACTAAAGTTCAGCTTGGTGCTAGCCTATCTAAATAATTCACGCCAAAAAGTGCTCAAAAAAGGTTTATAACGATCAAAAACTATTGTGGAAGGGAACCCATGGAGTTTTACCACTTCTTTGATGAATAAGTTAGCCACTTGGATTGTTGTAAAAGGATGAGCAAGTGCCAAAAAGTGGGCATATTTGGTAAGCTGATCCACCACAACCAAGATAGTATATCCTTGTCGTGCACCTTAGGCCCAATAAAATCTACAGAAGTATCAGACCAAACCTATGTAGGAATGGGTAGTGGTTGTAATAAACCTGTAGGGGCCAATGTCTCTGTTTTGTTGCATTGCCATACTGCCCACTGCATCACAAACTCCTTGATATCTCGCTTCATCCCTTCCTAGCAGAGTACCCCTACTACTCTTTTAAAAGTCCTAAAGCACCCACTATGGCCTCTTACAGGATACTCATGCAGTTCCTTGATGATACTAGGAATGCGAGAAAAGTTCCTAGGTAACACCAATGTCCCATGGTAGAACAACCTTCCTTTCTTCAACTCGTACCCCTCACGAGCTTTCGTATTTAACAATATTTCTTGGATGAGAGAAACCGGCTTAGGATCATGTTGTCCCAAGTCTCCCATTCATCCGTTTGAAACAAAGACACAACCATAAAGTATTGTCTCCTAGACAAAGCATCAACCACATGATTCTCCTTGATTGGGCGAAAACGAATCTCAAAATGATAGCCAATTAACTTGGAAGCTCATTTAAATTGTTGTTCTATTAGTAAGCGCTTGTCAGTGAGAAATTTCAGGCTCTTTTGGTCTGTAACGATAACAAAATGACTGCCCATGAGGTAGTGTTTCCATTTCTGAACTTCTTGGACTATAGCCATTAACTCCCACTTGTACACTGATTTATGCTGACCCCTTTTGGACAAGCCTTGAATCCAAAAGGCCAAAGGCCGACCCTCCTGATAACAGTTGAAAAACTGTTATTTTCATGCTTAAAATTGATGTTAAAAGCAACCTTTAGACTTAAAAACTAGCTTGAAATCATGCTTTTATCCATATTTTCAGAAATAAGAGAGTTGGACAGGTTTATGCTTGATTTAAGTGTTTTTGTGCAGGTTTTAAGGTGAATTTAGTGAAAGAAGTGAAGAAGGAGAGAGATGGAATCAGAAAAGGAATCAAAGAGTGCAAAAGGAGAAGCCGAAGGCACCGCTCAGCGGTATTTTACCGCTGAGCGGCACTCAGGAGGTCACGGGAGGTCCGTTGAGGGGCAAACTGGCCGCTGAGGGGAAGAAAAGGGACGCGCAGTCACCGCTGAGCGGTATTTACCGCTGAGCGGCACTTTTATGGGCTTGGGCTTTTGTAATCTTTTGTAACTCTAGAATAGTATATAAGGGCTTGCACGTCCTAGAATTAGTATCTTTGGCAGAAACGAGGCAAACACTCTCTCTTCCACCCCTTTGAAGGAGGATCTTGGATGCTCAGGCTACCTCTTCACCTTTTTAGGGTTTATTCTTTCATTCTTTCATTGCAATTCATCTAGGTTCACCGTGAATATGGTGAACTAAACCTTGTATGTTTGTTGGGGAATCAATGTAATCTCTTGAAGCTCTCATATATGGAATCTATGCTTGCATCTTTTAATTAAGATTTATGCTTTCTTTCATCATTAGTTAGGGTTTTTCCTCTTTGCTTAATGCTTGCATGGTTTAACTCATTCGATGCATGATTATTGGTTTTGTCGATATGGGCACATACGGGGAAGTCTAGATCCGGGAAATTTCTCCCAATATTATATTGGTTGTCGTTAAGCTCCTGCACTTATGAACTGATCATTAGGAATGCTAGGAATTGTATGAACTCGTGATTAGGGAGAAGCCATCTAGAATGGTACTTTAGAGAGTGGCATTAACAATGATGATTTGAATGTTGAATTCCTAAAATATATGAGAGTGGATGAGATGAAATTGACCCCCAACAACATATTCATTCATATATTTCATTGAAAGTGTTTATCTTTTGCTTTTGCCATTGATCAAAAACTCATGCATACATGTTTATTTTCTGTCTTGCATATTAAACTCCAAATATTTCGTTCTTAAGTCTTAGCTAATCAACAAACCACACAACTAAACTAGGCCGTGAGTCCTTTGGGAGAACGATACTTGGTCTTACCAAGTTTATTACTTGAACGATTCGGTCATACTTGCCGATTGTGAAACAAGTTTGTGACATCATATTTTGGTGATCATAAATTTGTCCATCAAGTTTTTGGCGCCGTTGCCGGGGACTCGTGGTTTAACTGGTTAATTTGTGTGATTATTGATTATCTTTGACTTTAATTTTGAATTTCTGTTTTTATTTTCGGTTTTTATTTGATTTGACTAGATTAGATTTGATTTTATTTTATTTGACTAGATTAGATTTGATTTTATTTGATTTGATTAGATTAGATTTGATTTGATTTTATTGTATTTTATCTTATTAGATTAGATTAGATTTTATTTGATTTTATTTTATTCTATCTTATTTTATTTTATCTTCTGAATCTTTTATCTTCTGAATATATATCTTCTCCTATATCTTTTTGTCCTAACAATTGTTTTTAGGGTTTTGTGCCTAATGTCTGCAGAATGCAATTTGGTCAAGAATTTAACTATATGGGCACTCAATTCTACCAAAGTAATCTCAACCACTGGTGGGAACATGACTCAAGCATGGATCAAAGCCAATTTTGGCAAGCTGCCGGACAATTTGAGAACCAACCACAACAACAATGGCAGCAACAAAGCTTTAAAATCAACAAAGGGAAGCAAGAGATCTCTTCATTTAGACAAGGCATGGAAGAATCATTGGGGCATGCATGGGACAGGTACAAAAGCCTATTAAGAAAGACTCCCACGCATGGATTTAACGAAGGAGAAGTAGTCCTAATCTTCCTTGGAGGTCTTGGTTCACAAACCATGATGATGCTTGACGCCTCAGCTGGAGGCAATATCAAATGGAAGACTCCAGAGGAAGCCACATAAATAATTGAAAGCATGACTACTAATGACAATAAGTGGAACAGTGAAAGAGGAGCTCCTATTCAACAAAAAGGAGTTCTACAGTTGCAATCCAAATATGCCTTGATAGCTCAAAACAAGTTAATAACTCAACAATTGGAGAATCTCACAAAGATACTTGAACAACTGCCAAAAGAGTTAAAGACTGTTGCACAGGTTCAATCACAGTTGTGTGAATTATGTGGAGGTGATCATATCAATGGTCAATGCGCCTGTCCAGCAGAAGCTTTAGAGGATGTTAACTTCATGGCCAATCAATTTCCATACAGTCAGGAGAATTTCAATGAAGGGTGGAAACCACACCCAAGTGTTGGTCAAAGACAAAGTGGGCAAGCTGGACAAACTGGGGAATTTAACAAGCAACAACAACAACCAACCTTATGGCAACAAATTTCTATACTTAATGAAAGATCAATAAGGTTGGAAGAAACTCTTCAGCAATTTATACAGAAAACTGAATCTTCTCAAAAGAGCACTGAAGTTGCTATTAAGAACTTGAAGATTCAAATGGGGCAGATTACCAAGCAGTTGGAAGAAAGGCCTGACACGGATTTTGGGGCTAATACTGAGGTTAACCCCAGGGGAGAGTGTCAAGAGCTAGTGAGTGTAAATGTTGAAAAAGTTGAGTTGGAAAAAGAAGAGAGAAAAGAGAGAGAAGAGAAAGAAGAAGAGAAAATTTGTGTGAAGATTGAGAAGGTGAGTAGAAAAAGAAAAGAAAAAAAGAAAGTGAGAGAAAAGAGAAAGAGGACGAGAGAAAAAAATAAAGAATCATATGAAAAATCTCGTCCCCATCCAAAGAAGTATCATAGGAAGAAGGAATTTGAGTGCTTTATGGAAATCTTCAAGAAATTGGAGATTAAAGTTCCTATGATTGAGACACTGCAACAAGTTCCTGGTTTGATCAAATTTCTGAAGAAGTTCAGTAGAAAGAAGAAAAAGAAGAAGGAACTTGGGCTTTACTGGGTCAAGCTAATGACGTTAAAAGAGCGCTTGCTGGGAGGCAACCCAGTGATTTACAAACTTTTGACTTTTGATTTGGTTTTGTAACTTTTAATTTGTGGACATTATTTTGTAAATATTTTGTTGGATACAACATCTACTGAAGGATGCTAGGTGATTAAGTATCTACTGAAGGATACTAAGTTTGTAACACCTACTGATGGGTGTTGGTGAGAAAATTTTGCACCTACTGATGGGTGCTGGTAAGTCTGAAACACCTACTGATGGGTGTTGGTGGATTTTGGGTCAGGCTCGTGACGTTAAACAAGCGCTACCTGGGAGGCAACCCAGTTGATTGAATATTTTTGTTTGTTTATTTTAGTTAGGGTTTGCATAAGCATTTTTAAACATTGAATTGCAGGGAACTAATGAGGGGCATGTCTAGGAGGCACGTAGGTTAAGAAAAGAAGGAGAAGAGCACATCACGAAAGTGCCGCTGAGCGGCAACTTATCGCTGAGCGGTACTCTCGCAGAATGAGCTTTAGTTCCCCTTACTGGAACCCGAGCCCATTAGGGTATTTTTATACCCTAAGCTGTGCAAATGCTTTTATTTTCAGACTCTTCTCTGCACACACACTCCTACATACCTTTTCAAAGGTTCTCTACAACTTTTCCCTCATCCCTCTTTAGAAAATCTCCCTTCCACTCACTTGTTCACTAGTTTTCCATCTAAGTTTGGGGTTGGGAGAGAGCATCATTGAAGGGGCTGATTTCTTCATTATGGTTTATTAATGCTTAACAATGTATCTTTTGGTTTTGTGAATTATGTTTGATGCAGGGATGGCCTCCTCATCGGGCAAAAGGAATCAAGACTATAGGATCCAAGAAGAGGAGGATACAGATGATAGCTCAGATTGAGGAGGAGCTGAGATAGCATTTACTGATATATGATTATGCTTTTGTGGTTTAAGTTTTCTGAACTTATTTGTTTTTGTTTTTAGATTAGGGTTTGATGTACTCTATTGAACACCTAGTTTCTTATGATGGTTTGCTATTAACTGTGATTGTGTGATAAGTAATGCTTGATGATGCTTATGATTAATTGATGTTGAGATGATGTGCACATTAAAATGCTTATACAGGTGATTCACAAGCTTTGTGAACAAATGCATGATATCATGATTGTGATTGTGAAATTAAGCAGGATGTGTATGTCAAATGTGAATGAGCTTATATGTGAGGTTTTGAGCTCCAGAGTTGTTATTGTTGAATGATATTACTTTGGAAACTTGAATGACTTTGCCCAGGTTTTCTATGATTGAATCAATTGCTTGTTTTGCATCATATGATCAAGGCCGTTTGTTGGAACCCTTTTTATTGGCCAAATTCATAAAGTTAGCCTACTAAAAGAGAACACTTTGTGTTCTATCCTTTGAACCCTTAGCCTTGAATATACACTGAAAACCCTTGATTGAAAATCTTTACCTTGAGTTAAGTAGAAGATCTCGTGTGGTATTGTTAAATGTTCAAGTTTGGGGTTATTGGGAAAACATGAAAAAGGAAAAGCATTGAGCTAAGAGCTAAAAAGTAAGAATATGCAAAGAGAAAAGAAAAGAAAAGAAAAGAAAAAGCGAAGCTCAATGCAAATGCAAAGGCAAAAGAAAGTTGGGAAGAATAAGAATAATTGTGTTGTTATGATTCTCTTAACTCAAGGATTTTGTGATCCAGAAAAACCAATTTTCTTGTTAGCCCAACCACATTATAAGCCATTGAAAAGTCCTTGTGATGATGCATGCTTGTGAATGTTTTTGATTGTGGTAAAATGAAAGGCAAAGTTGATTCATGTGACATTGTGATAGTGGAGTGAATGAGTGAAACACTTTACCTCTTATACACTTGTGTGTTGAGTGAAACACTTTACCTAGTGAGGAAATATTCCATAAGCACATGAACATCCATGCTTAATTGATTGATCATTCATGAAAAATAGCATTTGTTGGAATTTAAATAACTGTGTGAACACTAAAGCATGTGCACATCTTGAATAAACTCTTGGTCATAAGTTTGAGTGAAGTTGTTACATATCTTGAAAAAGAGAATTTTTGAATGAGTGAACCATCATATGAATTGGTTGGAGATTGAGTTACATTTTATTTGCTTGAGGACAAGCAAAGTTCTAAGTTTGGGGTTGTGATAACAGTTGAAAAACTGTTATTTTCATGCTTAAAATTGATGTTAAAAGCAACCTTTAGACTTAAAAACTAGCTTGAAATCATGCTTTTATCCATATTTCCAGAAATAAGAGAGCTGGACAGGTTTATGCTTGATTTAAGTGTTTTTGTGCAGGTTTTAAGGTGAATTTAGTGAAAGAAGTGAAGAAGGACAGAGATGGAATCAGAAAAGGAATCAAAGAGTGCAAAAGGAGAAGCCGAAGGCACCGCTCAGCGGTATTTTACCGCTGAGCGGCACTCAGGAGGTCACGGGAGGTCCGCTGAGGGGCAAACTGGCCGCTGAGGGGAAGAAAAGGGACGCGCAGTCACCGCTGAGCGGTATTTACCGCTGAGCGGCACTTTTATGGGCTTGGGCTTTTGTAATCTTTTGTAACTCTAGAATAGTATATAAGGGCTTGCACGTCCTAGAATTAGTATCTTTGGCAGAAACGAGGCAAACACTCTCTCTTCCACCCCTTTGAAGGAGGATCTTGGATGCTCAGGCTACCTCTTCACCTTTTTAGGGTTTATTCTTTCATTCTTTCATTGCAATTCATCTAGGTTCACCATGAATATGGTGAACTAAACCTTGTATGTTTGTTGGGGAATCAATGTAATCTCTTGAAGCTCTCATATATGGAATCTATGCTTGCATCTTTTAATTAAGATTTATGCTTTCTTTCATCATTAGTTAGGGTTTTTCCTCTTTGTTTAATGCTTGCATGGTTTAACTCATTCGATGCATGATTATTGGTTTTGTCGATATGGGCACATACGGGGAAGTCTAGATCCGGGGAATTTCTCCCAATATTATATTGGTTGTCGTTAAGCTCCTGCACTTATGAACTGATCATTAGGAATGCTAGGAATTGTATGAACTCGTGATTAGGGAGAAGCCATCTAGAATGGTACTTTAGAGAGTGGCATTAACAATGATGATTTGAATGTTGAATTCCTAAAATATATGAGAGTGGATGAGATGAAATTGACCCCCAACAACATATTCATTCATATATTTCATTGAAAGTGTTTATCTTTTGCTTTTGCCATTGATCAAAAACTCATGCATACATGTTTCTTTTCTGTCTTGCATATTAAACTCCAAATATTTCGTTCTTAAGTCTTAGCTAATCAACAAACCACACAACTAAACTAGGCCGTGAGTCCTTTGGGAGAACGATACTTGGTCTTACCAAGTTTATTACTTGAACGATTCGGTCATACTTGCCGATTGTGAAACAAGTTTGTGACATCATATTTTGGTGATCATAAATTTGTCCATCACCTCCTGCAATAAAACAACCTCCAATCCTTTGCTAGATTCGTCTATTTCCAGGTGAAAGATTTTGCAAAATTTGGAACGGCCAATACTGGCAATTTAGAATACCCTCAAGCGTCTAGCAAAATCCCTCGTTAGTTAATAAATGTGTGAGAGGTTTGACAATTTGAACAAACCCTTTCACAAATCTTCTATAATATCTAGTTAACCCCCTCAAAGCCTTAGCATTTTTTTGGAATTGGCCAATTGGTCATAACTTCCACTTTAGTTGGATCTCCAACCACACCATCCTTGGAAACGATGTGACCCAAATACTCTAGTCCTAGTTGGCCAAAAATACACTTCTTATGATTAAGTTTTAAATGATGACACTACAACAACTTTAAGACCTCCTCTAGCTGAGCCACATACGTACTCATATTAAGGCTATAAACCAGTATGTCATAAAAAAACAAGGACAAACTTTCTTAAAAATGGTTTAAGAATATGATTCATTAAAGCCTAAAAAGTGGCTTGAGCATTAGTCAAGCCAAAAGACAACCAAAAACTCATAATGGCCTTCATGGGTTCGAAAAGAAGTCTTCTCAATGTCCTTCTCTCTTATGAGAATTTGATGATAACCAGATTTAAAATTCAATTTTTGAAAATGTGATTGCACCAACCAACTCATCCAACAATTCCTCTATGACAAGAATAGGAAATTTTTTGGGAATAGTGATCTTATTGAGACCTTATTGAGAGCCCGATAGTCTACACAAAACCACCACCCTCCATCTTTCTTCTTGACCAATATGATGGGACTTGAATAAGGACTGATGTTAGGTTTGATGATTCCCACCTACAACATTTCTTTGACTAAGCGTTCAATCTCATTCTTTTGTTGATGAGAGTATTTGTAGGGCCTGAGATTAGGAATGCATACTCCCTCTTGAAGATGTAAAACATGATCATAAGGGCGACTGGGAGGAAGGCCAATTGGATCGTAAAAAAGGTCATTATGCGACTCCAAAATTGGGAGAAGTTGTACAAGAACAGTACTACCATTTTCTTCCTTCTCTTGGTCCCATTTAATCACATAACATGACCTTTATTCTTAAAATCACACATCAACTTTTTCAAAGAAGATTCTGATTTGGATAGAGTGGGATAACCCACAAGGATGTGCTCCTCATTCTTCTTACCAATTGTTAATCGTAAATTACCAAAATCAGCCTTTACCTCGCCTAGTGAAGCCAATCATTCCCATCCCAAGATAACCTTTGTACCCCTCAATGAGAAAACAAAAATTCTTGTTGAATTTTCAGGCCCTATACTTCTAGAATAAAACCATGACACTTCCCCTAACAATGGACCTTATGTCCATCACCCACCTCTACCACATATGGAAGAGTGGGTTCTCGATGTAAACCATATTTGGCAATCAGATCTGGTGAAATAAAATTGTCTAAGGCTCCACAGTCCAACAAAACCACTACTTTCTCATGACCAATTATCCGCCAAAGTTTCCAAGACTTCTTGGTTGTAAGTCCCGCCATGGTACATTGAGATAGTTGTAAAATTTGACCTATCTCTTCTTTCCCTTCCTCATGAGTATCAGTATGAGTTTGAAGGGTATCTAGGCTAGATAATTCCTCCTCAGACATAAGCAAAATGTGCAACTGTTTTGTTTCTACAAATATGAGTAGGACCAAACTTTTCATCACACCTAAAACATAAGCCCTTCTTAATCTTATCCAATATTTCCTCCTAATACAATTTTTGAAAAGGCGGTCGACTTGACTGATTTACACTATAAAACATTCCTGTAGATTGATAACGGTTGAAAAATCGTTATTTTTATGCTTAATTTTGATATTAAAAACACCCTTTCTGACTTAGAAATTTGCTTTAACTCATGTTTTTGCTTTAGTTTTGTGAATAAGAGAGTTGAAGGTGAATTTAATGGTTTTGTGCTAGATTCCCTTGATTTTGTAGGCTATTGGAATGATTTAAAAGAAGAGTTAAAGTACCGAATGGTTGGAATGCAGAAAAGTCAACCATAGTGCAGAAAATGTTGCATTAAGCGCCAAATTGCGCTGAGCGCCAGTGCCGCACTTACCGCTGAGCGCAAAAGTGTCGTTGAGTGCCGACAATGTGGGCTTGGACTTATTTTCTTTTATTTTTATGGGCTTGGACTTGTTTTTTGTCATTTCTATGTTCTATTTAAGGACTTCACGTTCTAGGGATTATATCTTTTGATGGCTTGAGCACAAAAACACACTTTTCACCCCTTGAGGGTAGATTTGGAGATGATGATGGCTCTCCTCTTCTCTTTCTAGGGTTTTTCTATCTCTTCCATTCTTTCATTCCATTGTTCATCTAGTTCTTCCATGACGATGGAGAACTAAACCTTATTTGTTGTTGGGAAAGATGTAACCTCTTAAATTCTCATGTATTGAATTGATTCTTATTATAAATGATTTACTTCATTAATTGTTAGGGTTTTTCCTCTTTACTCTATGTATGTTTTGTTTAACTCATTCAATTGCATGATCATTGATTTTGTTGATATGGACACATACGGGGAAATCTAGAATTGGGGAAATTCTCCCGGAAGCAATATTACCTAAACATAGGAATAGGAGGATCGGTTGCCTTTAAGCTTTTGTGTGAATGTAATGCATGGTTAATTGTTAGGGAGACAAGACATTGTGAACTAATAATTAGGATTAGGCTTTCTTCACCGAGTCATCCAATTTAACGTAAATTAGAAAGTGACATTAACCTTAATGAAGAAGATGAATTCATATATGCATGAGATTAAATTAGGTGAAATCTAAACCCAACAACAATATCATCAACTTCATCCATTCATTTGCATTTGCATTCAAAACCCCCAAAATTTGTTCTTTAGAGTCTTAATTAGTTGAGTAATCACATAACTGTTTAGTGTCGTGAGTCTCTTGGGAAACGATACTTGATCTTACCATTTATTATTACTTGATATGATTTGGTACACTTAACAAATTTTTGACTCCATTTTCGGGGATTAAAAATTTGTTTATCATAGATGTGTTGTTGTCCCTCGACCATTGCTAGAATTATTAAAGCCTAGTGAACTGCCTGCATCCTTTGAATAACTACGAGTCATTGAAATAGTTTTGGAGACATTGTTATTGCGTTGAACATGGAAAGGTCCATCTTTTGAGATGACGCGAACCTTTTCCTCCACCATTTCAGCGTTCATCATTCACTCAAGAAGAGTGCTAGATTTAAACAACTTAACTCAGCCTTGATTTCCTCTTTCAACCCATTCAAAAATACCCACCAAATAATCCTGCTGAATCCCCTTCAAAAAACCCAACATATTCAAATTGCTCTATATAATCCTCCACCAACTTTGATTGGCGCAAGCCAATCAAAATTTCAAAAGGATTCTGAAGCATCGTGGGTTGAAAACACTGGGCAATGACCACCTTAAGTGCATCTCACATAGGATGTGGATTGCAAGTTTCCCACCATTGAAACCAATTTAAGGCCCTCCCTTCAAAAGCAACCATGACATCCTGCATGCATTCCTCCTCACTGACTTCCTCCAATCGAAAATAACGTTCAAGACAGTTAGTCCAACCATACGCCTTCTCCCCCGCAAAACTGGAATGTCCAATTTCCGCCATTTTGAGGAAGACAAATGATGACTTGTCTCTTCCTCCCAATGTGACCCTTGACCAAAATTCATCAAGCAGTTTCACCCTTGGTAGCGCTACAAGACAACGATTCAACCACGACTGTTAAGCCTCTAATCATGTCCTCCAACTGCTGGAAGAGCTCATGAGATTGATTTTCCTGTTTGTCCTTATCTTGGATTAATTCCATTCTTGTATTCACCATATCCCCACACGCCCTCACAGTACCAAGAAAGAGGCTCTGAATACCAAATTGATAGGTATCCAGAATTCACTAAGTAGATGTAAAAATATGGACCAGATATCAAGTTTAGAAAATGTGGTGATCTAGGATATGTAACTAATCTACAAGTTTAAATTGGAAGAGGCAAAAGTGATTATTGAAGAAACAAGAAGGAAACCAACTTTTTGTTGCAAAAGTGACCCATGGTTATTAGAAAACAGTTGCACAAATAATGACCAATGACAAGAAGACTTTGGCAGGGACAAACGAGGATAGAAAATTTGCCATTTACATGTACAATCTTCATTTTTAAATAATTAAAGAAGGTGATATATGTGGAGCAACCAGAGGAACTTTAAGTTAAGGGACAAGAAGAAAAGGTGTACAAGCTAAAGAAGGCCTTCAATGGTCCTAAATAGGACCCTAGGGCTTGGTATGGTAGAACTGATGATAATTATCAAAATCTTGGTTTTGTTAAAAGTCCATGGGAAGCTACATCATAGGTGAAATGGTCAATCGTAATTTAATCATAGATTCTATCCATGTTGATGACGTCCTTGTGACAAACACTGGTGAGAAGCCAATAATAAAGTACAAAGTTGAAATGCCAAAAGAATTTGGGATGACAAATCTTGGTTTTTTTATTTTTTTCTTGGGAACATAGGTAAAGCAGGGTAAAGATAGTCTTTATATGTCAAAAAAATTATGCAAAGGAAAACTAAAAAAGGCCTGCATGGAAGACTGTAAGCATTAATGCACCAACGAACCAGAAGGAAAAATTTTGCAAAGATGGACTTGATAAGTGATTGGGCAGATTGTGTCGCTGACATGAGAACCACATTTGGCTACTGTTTTACTTTTGGTTCTGGAAATTTTTCTTGGTACTCTGAAAGGAAAGATCTTATTGCGCAATCAACTCCAGAAGCAGGATATATTACTGTTGTTGCAGCAGTGAATCAGACTCTTTGGTCAGGGAAAATTGTGACAGATTTGTATATTGTGAACAAGAAGATAGTATACAAATTTTTGCGGACAACCAGTTGATACCTGAACATGGTCATGTGCATGTACGAACTAATGTAACACAAGTTGTCTGTTAGTATATAAGGAGAGGAAAAATTCATTAAAAGTTAATAATAACGGATTAGTTAGTTGGTCAGACGAGTTAGTTAGATATAAATAGGGAAGAAGGACAAGAGAGATGCAAATTTGTTGTTGCTGTAAATTGGCCACGGGCTCTTTGAGAAAGGAGAAACAGGGAACTTTGGAGGACAGATTCTCTTCTATTTCTTGTCTCTTCGTCCTATTGAACACAAATCTTTCTTTTTCTTTTCATCCTTGGTTCTTAACAAATTAATCCGAACTTCTGGGTAGGTTGGACCATTGGAGAAAGTTGTCGCCGAGAAAGGTATGCAACTGGCAGAATTAATAAACGGATACCAAATATTTGATATTGCAGATGAAAAACAAGAAACCGTCATCTGTTGAGGAGGAAAATTAATAATGGTGAGAAATCGGTGGAAGAAGAAGTGGAGAATGTTGGTATCTATAAAAATATATCTCTTATTTAGAACTTTCAAATACAGGAGTAAACACAACACTCTAAAAACTCACAAGCATCACTCTGTTTTTCTCTTCCTCTCAGCACACCCAAACTTTCTTATTCCTTTTTGTTAGAATTATTGTATTTGTATTTAGATGTGAGTTGTGAGTGTGCTGTATGTGAGTGTGTGTGAGGTGTGTACCACTCACTTAATCCTATAAGTATAGGATTAAGTGAAGGGATGTAATATGTAAGAGAACCATTTCATTCAATAGAAATCCATTTTAACATGGTATCAGAGCAGGTTCTCTGATCTACCTCTAGGGTCTCTACTGTCTGCCGGCGGCCGGCCGCCATGGCCGCCGGCAGCCCCTACAGTTTCCGGTGACAATCCCTAAAATTCAATTTTCTCTTCTTCTCTGTGCACCAGTCCAGATCGAGTGTGCCACTGCTGTCGCCGCCTCTTTCCGCAGCCGTCGCTGCTAACTCCATCACCGCCGGCTGCCGCCGCCGTCGCCGCCGCTGCCGCTGCCGTCACAGTTTCGACGGGTGACCTGCGGATCTGGACCGTCTCTTCAAGCGATGGCCAACCACGCCGGTTGCGAGAGCCAGTTCTCTGTCACGCGCCGCCACACAGCGCTTCTTTACGGCCACTCCGTCGCCGGCCGCCGGCCTCCGTCACAGTTTCGACCGGTGACCAGCAGATCTGGAGCGTCTCCTCGAGCGACGACCAACCCCACCGGTGCCGGCGTCTGATTCTTCCGAACGCGCCGCCACGAGGGCCAAATAAGTCCGCCGTCGACCACCGTCCGCATCCGGCCACCGTCGCAGATTCGACCGGTGACCAGCGGATCTGGATCGCCTCTTCGAGCGCGACCTAACCCTGGTGGTCGCCGTCTCTCACTCGTCCGCATGCGCCGTCACGCGCCTCCTCTCTCCGGTAGAACTCGGACGCGTGTTCATCACGCGCCGCCTTCCCAACGTCGGCATCAAACCGCGACGTTGCCGGTCGTCTCGCCGGAGCTTTCTCTCTCTGTTCAGACCCTCCAGTGCAGCTGCAATCTTCGTCTCCTTTCTTCTCTATTTTGAAGGGCTCCCTTCTCCACCACTGGGTTTCTTCTCCCTGTTTAGTTTCTGTTTTGAAGAACCTGAACCAGGCAGCTGGGAACGTAAAATGTTATTGCTGGACGTGATTCATCTCTTTCCTTCCAGTCATCAATGTTGTGTGCAGCTGCTGCCATGCTTCTCAAAACCGTGACCTTCCATACTGTGTATTTCCTTCTTTCTTCAGCACTTGGACCGTGAATTTCCAGCCCTCTCTGCTGGACTGTGTCCAGCTTATTCTCCTTTGCCGCTGTCCGCGCCAGCGCCGTTTACCACTGTCTAGGCGCCATTTGCCGCTGTCCCGCGCCGTTTGCCACTGTCCAGGCGTAGTTTGCGTCTTTTCGGCACTATTTGGAGTTGTTCGGTGCTAGAGTTAGCCCGATCTTCTTGCACAGTTTGCCTTTTCGGTGCTAGAGTTAGCTCGATGTTTGGCACTGTTTGCCGTTGTTCAGTGCTAGAGTTAGCACTGTTTGCTGCTGTTTTGTGCTAGAGTTAGCACAGTTTGCCGCTGTTCGGTGCTAGAGTTAGCCCGATCTTCTTGTGATACACTGCTAAGTATCACCACTTGGGAGTTGTCCAGCAAAGAATTTGGACCTCCAATTTGGATCTTTGATGCCTTTGTTTCAGCATTGTAGCTTAATCTTGTGTTTTGTTTTAGTGGTCCAGCAACTGTGATATTCCACATTTCCGCCGTTCACACTAAGGGGGAGTACGTTTCCAAGACACTGCAAGTCACATATATATGGGTGTAGTCCCTGCAGTTTTGTAGATTTCAGCTACTACTGTTGATCCCGTCACCCAGCCATCATTGATGAGGTTTTAGTGTAGTCCCTGTAGTTTTGTAGCTCTTAGCTTTCAGCTACCACTGTTGATCCCGTCACTCATCCATCATTGATTGGAGAATCAGTCCTTGCAGTTTGTCATTGGCCACCACTGCTTTTTCTTCATCCACTTTTGAAGTTGAAGTTTCACAAGCTGCTGTTAGTCCATCTATGTTTGCCTCACACTCTTGAAGACAAATCATCTAGTTCAACACCGAGTTCATCTATTCCAAGCTTAGTACATACAATCTGTATGCTCCAGCTTGAGGGGGAGTGTTAGAATTATTGTATTTGTATTTAGATGTGAGTTGTGAGTGTGCTGTATGTGAGTGTGTGTGAGGTGTGTACCACTCACTTAATCCTATAAGTATAGGATTAAGTGAAGGGATGTAATATGTAAGAGAACCATTTCATTCAATAGAAATCCATTTTAACACTTTTCTCTTTCTCTCGGTGGTGGTGCATCTTACAATTATTCTCCTACACTTTTATAAGTGAGGTTCATACAAATGACAAACACAGTGCACAATACAGAAGCCATAAAACAAGGAGCACTTTCCGGAAGACTTTAGCTAAAGTGAAGACACATCTCTCAATCAGCATAGTGGTGGGTCCCATCCATTTAACGTTTACCCAACAAAATTCCCCCGTAAACGTAAATGGGTCTTGAGTTTTTCTCATCCTACACCAAATTTACTCATTCCATTATTACTTGGATTCTTCCCGTCGAACATCTCTTTTGCTTCGGTAGTCTTCTTCTTGACCTTGACTCTCTTGACCATAACTGATTTTTCACTAATTGGATTCATCTCTACACTTTCATCTATTCTATTCGCCATACTGCTGAAGTTTTCAGCCTCCGATCGCAGTGCGACACTTTCCGTTGCACTTTCTTCTAGTTGCTTCGTCATTTCTTTTTTCTCACGAAAAATATCATCTCCCAAGTGGTCAATTTTATCACGCTTCTCTGTAGCATCCTGATCCATCATCTTTAATTGCTTTAATGAATCATGCAATTCGGATATCGTATTTTCCGCGGCAACACGGGCTCGACGCTCTCGATCCAGCTCTGCAAGAACCTCTTGAAATTTCTCTACAAAAACATAATCTGAGTTTCCCACTTTCTCTGATGGACTTTCCGGACTCTCCACCTGCTCCTCTACACTATCTGGCAAAATCATCAGCAAACTCTCCATTGTGCTTCCTGTTGAGCTATCCACCACGCTCTCTGCAAGCTCCTTCGAGCTATACAAACTGACCAAGCACCTTTCTGGACTGTCTGATCTCCATGACTTTGCATAATCTGGATGCGTCTCGACATCCGATCTCCACAACTCTTCACACCTCGGACGCATCTCGGCATCCGGTTTCCACATCTTCACGTAACTTGGACGCAGTTCAGCATTCGATCTCCAACTCCTCAATGCAGTGTTCGGGCTCTTTCTCGGCAACGCTGCGTCTGGGCTCCTTGCCATCAACAAAATTCCTAACTCTTCACTTTCTTTCTCCGCTTCCTCTGTATGGAGATTCATCTCCTCCTTTTTCTCAGCCCTACAATATTTTGCTATATGACCGGGCTTACCACAATTATAGCACTCAGCCGATCTACAGTCATATGCATAATGGCCGTGCTTACCACATCTAAAGCACTCTACACTTGACCGATCTCCTGGGGCTTTCCATTGTCCTCGGCCACGCCAATTCTGCCGACCGGTTTGCTCTTCCTCATCTTCATAATCACTTTGGCCTTGACCTCTTCGTCCTTGGCCTCTTCCTCCAGGATCACCTTGGTCTTGAGTGTTCCGAGCTCCTCTCCTCAGATCAAACTTTGCCTGAAGTGCCTGATCAAGTGGTGATCAAGTGGCTGATACAACTTTCTTCTCCGTTGTTCGTGCGCCTCCAAAGATCCTGCAAGCTCTTCAACCGAGAGTTTTGACAAGTCCTTTGACTCTTCAATGGCACACACAATGCTCTCAAAATCATCTGTTAACGATCTCAGAATTTTCTCCACAACCCGACTGGCTGGTAACTCCTCTCCGTTTCTACAGATTTGATTTGCCACTGCTTCCACCCGAGATATATTCTCGGTTACTCTTTCTTTTTCCTCCATTCTCAAACTTTCAAACTCGCCTCTGAGAGTTTGGAGCCTGACTTGCTTCACTCGGTTGTCACCTTTGTATACTTTCTCCAGAATCTGTCACGCTTCTTTTGAAGATTTTGCATTTACTATCTTCTCAAAGCCAGATTCATCCACAGCTCGATACAAAATGTATAGAGCTGATTTATCCTTCACACGCGTTTTCTTCAATGCTGCAAGTTGGGCAGCCGTCTGTCCTTCGTCGTCTGTGGGTTCTTCGTACCCCCTCTCCACTACATCCCATACGTCTTGGGATCCAAGAAGAGCTCTGATCTGCACACTCCAATTATCAAAGTTGACTTTCTTTGTCAATTGAGGAAGGGACACACTGTTTGCAAGGTTTGCCATTTCTCACTCTCTTTTTTATTTCTCGGACACTCAAGTTCTCACAGCTCTGATACCAATTTGTTGGTTTCTATAAAAATATATCTCTTATTTAGAACTTTCAAATACAGGAGTAAACACAACACTCTAAAAACTCACAAGCATCACTCTGTTTTTCTCTTCCTCTCGGCACACCCAAACTTTCTTATTCCTTCTTCCTTTTCTCTTTCTCTCGGTGGTGGTGCATCTTACAATTATTCTCCCACACTTTTATAAGTGAGGTTCATACAAATGACAAACACAGTGCACAATACAGAAGCCATAAAGCAAGGAGCACTTTCCGGAAGACTTTAGCTAAAGTGAAGACACATCTCTCAATCAGCATAGTGGTGGGTCCCATCCATTTAACGTTTACCCAACAGAGAACAGTGGGTTTGAAGAAGAACATGACTTTCGTCCATGTTCTTGGGCAAAGAAAGTTGAATTATCAACTTTTGAAGGTTTAGTAATCAAGAACCACTCCCTTTATTGTGGAGAAGAAACAAAAAGTGGTGAACGAAAATTAGTATGAGGAGAGATTGAAGAATTTATGATGGAGAAAGAAGTTGATATTTCCATGAAGAGGGAGAAACTGAAACACATCGAAAATGAAGTAGTAGATTTGCTCAAGAAGCAAGATGAAGATTCAACCATCAAGCTTGGTAGTGGAGCCAAGACAGAAGGAAGAAAGTCAAAGACAGTCTTGGTAATTATTGTCGTACAGACTAGACCCTCATCACCACCACTCATGCAGCCTAACATGAGTTTCTCTGTAGTGGCAAGTGGGTTCTCATTTCCAGGGCAGGAAAACATTAAAATGCTTTGCAGGAGGGAAAATGAAGATCATGGTGACAAAGACGAACCTGGAATCAAACTTCCACAATTCCATCCTTGAGGACAAGTTTGATTTTAGGAGGGTTATATTGTTAGGATATAAGAAAAGGAGGTTTATATGATGGTTATAATATTAATGGCCTGGTTACTTAATTATAGGGGATAGTTATAACTATCCCCTATAATTATAGACTGAGCATTGAATTTTAAGGAGAAATCCTCTCGAAAGGGGAAACCCTTACAGAACGAATTTCTCTCCACTTTCTTATTCTTTTCATCCTATTTCCTAAAAATATGTCTTTTCCTTTTCGTTTCAATTCTTACTTCCTAACGTTAAAAATATTTCTTAGTTACTTTTTAAAACCAAATACTACATTAGCTATGATAAAATTTCATGGAAGATAACCGTAGGATTTACCCTCAAATCAGCTTTAAGATCTATTCACTTCATTAAAAATGGGAGAACAACCTTTCTATATAAATTAATAGTTATGTAATAGTTTTATCCACACAACAACAATAACAACAACAAAGTCTTATCCCCTAAGGGAAATCAGCTATACGGATCACATGACGCCATTCCACACAGTTAAAAACTAAATGTTCATAAATATTATTTAACCTGGTATTTTGCTTGACAATTTCCTCCTATGTCCTTTTTTGGTTTCCAGCTCCTTTTCACATAACTAGAACGCATGCAATTTACTCTTCTAATTAGCGACTATTGTGACTTTCTTTGAATGTATCCAAACCAGTTTAACCGGTTTTCTATCATCTTTCCTTATCGGGTGCTACCCCAATCTTCTCTTATATATATATTATTCTATATGTTGTCATTTATTGACATTTATCTTACTATTCACAGTTTTTGTATAACGTAAATAAATTCTTAAGGCATCAAATTTAAATCAATCTATTGTTTTATATTTCTAATTTTAAAAAATCTATCCAATCATAAAATATTTATAAGAAATTAAAATATTATCCTCCTTTCCTTCTACAAAACCCAATCTAAATCATATTCTCATAAAATCTTAAAATTTGTTGATGGATAATAAATCTGATAATAAATCATAAAATCTTAAAATCTGATAATAAATCCTATCTGTCAAACACCTTTAATTATAGTTTTAGAAGTAAACTTACCATGCATGATTACTTATGTTCGCATAACAAGTTCTCTAATATGCAGTTATATTAAATTCAAACTTTTAAAATAATAATTAAAAAACTAACCAACTTAAAATACATGATAACCGATCATTTTACTTGTAACCATTATAAGAGCTTGAGACATTCCTACAAAACTTCAGTTCTTTGAGTTGGTTATTCTCAGAGAAAGGGTATGATAATCTATAATTGAATATCAGTTTGAAGAAAAACTTGGAGAAAATATAAATTAGTTTTACGGTATCATACAAATTGTATGTGATTTAAGCTCATAGTGTATGTAGTGTGTGGTCATTAAAACATAAAATCTTTTTCTTTCAATGTAAGTAATAAGTAAATTGAATTGGCAGGAAAGGAAAAGAAGACGAAAACAATCAGTGGTAGGCAAAGCCAAGAACAAGAGAGGCGAACCAGCGGAACCATGGTGAACTCCATAGGATTCAAAGGTTGGCCTAGCGTCGTAAACCGATCCTTGATACTCCGTCTGCAAAGCCTTAAAATTAAAAGGATCCTTCAGCTTACCACTCCACCTTCGACCTTGCACGTGCATATTCTCGAACCCCTCACCACTGTACCACCCTTCACATTCCTCGCGCCCCGGGTAATCCTTCCACCCATCCGAGAACGGCTTCCCGTTCGGAGGTGGCGGCAGGAGGTGGAGGAAGGCGGCGAAGGCCAGGTCATGGTTGCCGGAAAGGAAGACGTGCTTCTGCCGCGGGTAACGGGAGGGCAACGCCACGAGGAAATCGATGACGAGGCGGGTGTCGGGACCGAGGTCGCAGTAGTCGCCGAGGAAGATTACGGTGGCAGTTTCGAATTCGGATCGTTCGATGCTGCGTTCGAGGTTCGACCATAGATTTTTCAGCTTCGTTACGAAGCCGTGGATGTCGCCTACGCAGATTACGAGCCTGGGTTTTGGGTTTGGAGGCTCTGACATTGGTGCGATTTTCTGGGATTTGGTTTGGTTCCAAGCGTTCTACTTGGTCGCTTCAGTTTTGATGAGTTTGATTTATGCACGTAAGCTAGAGGAGGGGATTCGGATTCTTTATGCATCACACATTCTACCGTTGTTACGGTTTTTATGGATCGGTTGCATTCTATTTTTCAGAAGCTTGAGAAATAACGTGGTTCTTACGATTTCAGTACTCAACTTTGCTAAAAAAACACACTATATTTTATTCCGATATCGTTTAGATCATAGGATGTAGACAGTGGCGGATTCATTTAAAGTTTAGAAAAAATGATTTAATTTGCGATTCCAATTTGTAGTTTAATTAGTTCTGAATTACACATTTTATATTTTCCATGAAAACAAACGGCAAATACCCAAAATAGCAGTTAACCAAGGATTAGGATTCCTCCATCTACAAATAAACTGCATAATCCGATGTTTATCATCCAAGAGTTCAGAATTTTATTTTTGTTTTTGATTTTATATTTAATGTATATAATTTAGTTTTAATGGCTAAATTTTCTTCCAGCATGTGACTGCCGAAGTACACCCTCCTAACAAATGATATTTCTAAACTAAAACAATCATAATCGAAACTATGCAACGCATAAAGTCGCAAGCAGCATGAACAAGCGTTTTGATCAGTGTTAAAAGAGAAGGTTATAAAAAATTTCACTCTGCTGTTAATTAATTATCACCTGTTATCCCAATGAACATTTTCATGGAATTGGAAAGATAGACAGAAAACAACACTAAAAAGACGATACAAACGAATGAATAATGAGAATGGGAAATGATACTTTAACAATAAGATTTGACAATATTTTGACACGGGACAGGTGTCAAAATGCTATTGGTCCAGGTGGAAAATGATTTCAGAATTTTATATCACTACAAAAAATATTAATATTACCGACGGATTTTTACCGACGAATCAATATCCGTCGATATATCTTAATTTCCGACGGAATTACCGACGGTATTTTTTATGTGCATTACCGACGGATTTACCGAAGGCTTTCGGCCGTCGGTAAGTGACATGTGCATTGGGAGAGAGAGAAGAGAAGAGAAGGTTGAGAGAGAGTGGGAACCCTAGAGCGAGAGTGTCGTCGGAGTCCGTCTTCGTCGGACCATCCAGGAGTGCCGCCGAAGTCCGTCATCGTCCGACCAGCCACGAGTTCTGCCGCACCTCCTTCCGTTCGACCCAGCCAACCAAGCGCGCGTTTTCAGCGTCCGTTCCTCCCACCCTCTTCGTTCGACCTATAACGTTCCCATTGAGGGTCGCTGCACCTCCTTCTTTGTCTTTCGTTCGACCCAGCCAACCAAGCGCCCGTTTTCAGCGTTCGTTCCTCCCACCCTCTTCGTTCCCTGTGTCGGACCCTTGCGGTGGAAGTCAGAGTGCCGCCGGAGCATCGCCGGAGCATTGCCGGACCCGTGACCGACGGACTGTCGCCTCAACGGAGGACGAAAAGGAAGGCTTTTCGGGATTGTTAGTCCAACCCACACATTTTTCTTCGTGCGTGTTCCCACTGGCAATCGTGTCCATTAAAGGTTGGTTTATTTGTATTAAGTGGAATGAATTTGTAATAGATGTATGATGTTGTTTATGTACGATGTTGCTTATGTATGATATGATGCTTGTAAGGTGTACAAATATGACATGTTGGATGGCGGTGGAATGTGATTTATGTATGATGTTGGTGGTTTGTTAATACTATTTGTTGAATAAATAAATTGTGTGGTGATTGATACTATGGACATGAGAACATAAACATTATTGGTATGACGATACTGAAAATGTTTGTCCCAAGTGCCAAAATTTATGGAATAGAGGACCTCCAAAAATAATGTAATGTACTTTTTTTGCCTTTGTTGTAATATAGATATTTCATAAGTTAATAGATGAAAGAAATCTGGTTGGATGACTTTGATTTATTAGAAGGTTCCTTGATATAAATAATGATATTGTGTGGTTGTCCATTTCTTGTTAATCCTTTCCAATTTGACGTATAATTGAACTGTATTGCATTTTGTAGTGTTATTGTTTTGTATAGATGTTGTTTGGTTATTCTTACATTGTTTTTGTAATTTTGTTGGATTGGTAGTCATGGATTGCACACAAGAAGAAGGTTACAAGAATGTAAGTAGATTTAATATTATTAACACTTATAACTTTGTTTGAAAAGAGGTTATGATGGTTTTATTGTTTGAAAATGAATTGTAGTTGCGGTTGCGGGCATGGAGTGACACAAAACCAATAGTGAACATTAATTGTATACTACGCCAAAGTGATAGGACACATATCGAGGAGACTCCATTCAAGTGGTGTCTTTATATGAACAGTCCAACTGAGTTCTGTAGTCCTTTGTTGAAGGAAATGGTTAGACGTTGGGTTTGGCGCAACGAATGTTTTGTTTTGAAGCAAACAATGGTACCATTTACAGTTGGCGATGTTTGCATGGGTTTAGGGTTCGTTGTTGGTGGTTTAGATGTAAATTTTGATGATAACTTTGATGTTGTTGTTTGTCATCAATTTTCGTCAAAGTCGTTCACTCTAAAAGATGTCATACATAGGATAAAGTTCTTAATACAAAATAATTACATGGATGTTGATTGTGTTTGTCGTTTGTATATTTTAGTTTGTTTTAAAATTTTGTTAAGTTTGATGTGGTTGTAATTTGTTTATTATATGATTATCATTTTGGTTAATATTTGTTTTGTAGCTATGGGCGGTTGGACGTTTGGGTTTAGCGGACGGTGCACATCACATTATCTTCCCGCGAATAATAAATTGGCCTTCGCTTAAGTTAAGATCAAACAAAATAGAGGACTTGTTTAAAAGGAAAGAGGTAAGTTAGTTGTTATTATTATTTACATTTTTACGAAATGTAGTAAATGAATTGTGTTTTTTGTTATTTATTTATTAGTTATATTTGGATGTTTATAGATATGTTGGGAGTGGTTTTTGCGGGAGGAGGACCGTCGAAACTCAATCATTCATGCGGCCCTTCATTTGGAAGAAGGGCCAATACCGGAAGATGATGGACATGAGTTAGGGTTAAGTTGGGAAGAAGTGGTGATGAAGAAAATTGAAGACAACCAAAGAAAAATGGTTGCAATGAATAAAGATTTAAGAACTTTGGCTACAATGGTAGGTGTTGGCAAGGAAGAAACAGATCAACCTTCTTTTTTTAAAGACGGTGGTAGATGTGGTGTTGATGTTGAACGTGATGATGGTGAAGGTGATGATGACAAAGGGAATGACGGTAAAGCAGATGATGGTCATGTTGATGGTCATGGTGGGGCACATGGGGAAGGCCAATGTTTTCAATCATTCAGGTATACTCATGTCGGTGGTTGTTTTGAAGAACAGCAGGAGGACGTTGAAGACGTTATGGATTTGGCACCTGTACTATGCACTGTGCCACAACATCATGACAATGAGGATGGTAATTTGTTGAATGTAAATCGAAAGCAGTTGTACAACTTGGTTATTCCGTTTAAGCTTCCTTGGAGGTAATGAATTTGACAATTTTTTATTTTTTAAATATTTTTATTAATACTGTGATGATGAAACATGTTCACTTATGTGATATTTTTGATCAAAGGGTTGTTTCTGAAATTTTCGGTCAAACATTTGGAACCCAAGAGTGTAATTCTTTTGGACCTAGGATGTAGGTTGGCAACATGGTAATGATGAAATTTGGTGTGTTAATTTATGATTTAGTTTTGTTTATAGACAAGTTGAATTGTGTAGTATTAAGAAATTGTTGGTTGTGTAGGGGATTTTGTTTGGCACATCCGTGTTCATGTTCTTTGAAAGAAGGAGTACTAGAGTAGTGAAAAGGATATGTTTTAGTCCATTATATGCGGTTCGTTAAAATATTACTTATTTTATGCTCTTAATATTTTATTCACATGAGAAATGAAAGTTAACTATGTCATTTCCTTGCAGACCCATGTTTTAATTGACTCAAGAAAGAGAAAGAGTAATTGCAAAGTTTGGTCATTGAATGACTACTGTAACTACTTCCAGTCTAATATCATTGGATTTGATGACATTGTTAATGCCGAATTTGTTAGTGCAATTACATTTCATATAATTCATTTGAACAGTATGTTTATGTTTATTGGTACTTTATGATTAGATATTTTATTTGTTGTAGTTGTTTGTCCCAATTATCCATGACGGGCATTGGTGGTGCTACGCTGTGAAGATTCCATCACTGCAAATGTTTGCACTGGACTCTTTTGGACACAAAAGAAAAGAACGACAAAAGATTGACAATGTCATTGTATGTGTAGTAATTCATGTTTACTTTGTAATTACAATTTTTTAAGGGGAGTA
Organism: Vigna nakashimae; assembly: GCA_034642375.1. NCBI lineage: Eukaryota > Viridiplantae > Streptophyta > Magnoliopsida > Fabales > Fabaceae > Vigna > Vigna nakashimae. The sequence goes on along the minus strand of CM067765.1, from coordinate 45,248,573 downwards.
TGTTGTTTTTCAGGCACATAATCTTGCATTGCTTTTTGGACTTTCGTTCAACTGTTCGGAAGACAACAAACCATCATTGGAGGTACAATAGTTGCATACTCCAATCCAACCAAACAAGTATGTTTGTGATGGACAAATTTATGATCACCAAAATATGATGTCACAAACTTGTTTTACAATCGGCAAGTATGACCGAATCGTTCAAGTAATAAACTTGGTAAGACCAAGTATCGTTCTCCCAAAGGACTCACGACCTAGTTTAGTTGTGTGATTTGTTGATTATGTAAGACTTAAGAACAAAATAATTGGGGTTTAATATGCAAAAGACAGAAAATAAACATGTATGCATGAATTTGATCAATGGCTAAAACAAAATACAAGCACTTCAATGAAATAGATGGATGAGTATGTTGTTGGGGGTCAATTTCATCTTATCCACTCTCATATATTTTAGGAATTCAACAATCAAATCATCATTGTTAATGCCACTCTCTAAATTACCTTGTCAAGAAGGCCTATCCCTAATTACGAGTTCATAGGATTCCTAGCATTCCTAATAATTAGTTCTTCTAGCACAGGAGCTTAACGACAACAAATATACTATTGGGAGTAATTCCCCGAATCTAGACCTCCCCGTACGTTCCCGTATCGACAAAATCAATAATCATGCATTGAATGAGTTAAACAAAGCAAGCATTAAGCAAAGAGGAAAAACCCTAACTAATGATGAAAGAAAGCATAAGTCTTAGATTAAGATGCAAGTACAAATTCCATATATGAGAGCTTCAAAAGATTACATTGATTCCCCAACAAACGTACAAGGTTTAGTTCACCATATTCATGGTGAAACTAGATGAACAATAATGAAAGAATGAAGGATAAAACCCTAGACAGGTGAAGAGGTAGCCTGAGCATCCAAGATCCTCCTTCAAAGGGGTGGAAGAGAGAGTGTTTGCTTCGTCTTTGCCAAAGATATCAACCCTAAGACATCTAGGTCTTTAAATAGGACATAAAAATAATAGAAAACGGGTCCAGGCCCAAACAGATCATAAAATCGCATAAAACTGGCCCAGAACTCGTCTGGTTGACTTTTTTCGTATTATGGTTGACTGGTTGACTTTTTGGTTGATTGGTTGACTTTTCTGGTTGACTGGTTGACTTTTCTGGTTTCTGGTTGACTTTTCTGATTCCATCTCTCTCCTTCTTCACTTCTTTCACTAAATTCACCTTAAAACCTGCACAAAAACACTGAAATCAAGCATAAACCTGTCCAGCTCTCTTATTTCTGAAAATATGGATAAAAGCATGATTTCAAGCTAGTTTCTAAATGTAAAGGTTGCTTTTTGTGTCAATTTTAAGCATGAAAATAACAGTTTTTCAACTGTTATCACAACCCCAAACTTAGAACTTTGCTTGTCCTTAAGCAAACAAGATGTAACTCAATCTTCAACCAATTCATATGATGGTTCACTCATTAAAAAATCCTCTTTTTCAAGATAAGTAACAACTTCACTCAAACTTATGACCAAGAGTTCAATCAAGATGTGCACATGCTTTAGTGTTCACAAAGTCATTTAAATTCCAACAAATGCTATTTTTCATGAATGATCAATCAATTAAGCATGGATGTTCATGTGCTTATGGAATATTTCCTCACTAGGTAAAGTGTTTCACTCAACACACAAGTGTATAAGAGGTAAAGTGTTTCACTCATTCACTCCACTATCACAATGTTACATGAATCAACTTTGCCTTTCATTTTACCACAATCAAAAACATTCACAAGCATGCATCATCACAAGGACTTTTCAATGGCTTATAATGTGGCTTGGCTAACAAGAAAATTGGTTTTTCTGGATCACAAAATCCTTGAGTTAAAAGAGTCATAACAACACAATTATTTTTATTCTTCCCAACTTGCCTTTGCATTTGCATTGAGCTTTGCTTCTTTTTCTTTTCTTTTCTTTTTCTTTTTTTTCTTTGCATATTCTTACTTTTTAGCTCTTAGCTCAATGCTTTTCCTTTTTCATGTTTTCCCAACAACCCCAAACTTGAACATTTAACAATACCACACAAGATCTTCTACTTAACTCAAGGTAAAGATTTTCAATCAAGGGTTTTCAGTGTATGTTCAAGGCTAAGGGTTCAAAGGATAGAACACAAAGTGTTCTCTTTTAGTGGGCTAACTTTATGAATTTGGCCAATAAAAAGGGTTCCAACAAACGGCCTTGATCATATGATGCAAAATAAGCAATTGATTCAATCATAGAAAACCTGGGCAAAGTCATTCATGCTTTCAAAGTAATAGCTATCAATCATACCAAAAACTCTGGAGCTCAAAACCTCACATATAAGCTCATTCACATTTGACATACACATCCTGATTAATTTCACAATCACAATCATGATATCCTGCATTTGTTCACAAAGCTTGTGAATCACCTGTATAAGCATTTTAATGTGCACATCATCTCAACATCAATCAATCAATAAGCATCATCAAGCATTACTTATCAAATAATCACAGTTAATATCAAACCATCACACAAACCAGGTTTCCAATAGAGTACATCAAACCCTAATCTAAAAACAAAAACAAATAAGTTTAGAAAACTTAAACCAACAAAAGCATAAGCATATGATAGCATTCATCAGTAAATGCTATCTCAGCTCCTCATCAATCTGAGCTGTCCTCTGTATCTTCTTTCTTCTTGGATCTTATAGTCTTGATTCTTTTTGCCCGATGAGGAGGCCATCCCTGCATCAAACATAATTCACAAAACCAAAAGATACATTGTTAAGCATTAGTAAACCACAATGAAGAAATCAGCCCCTTCAATGATGCTCTCTCCCAACCCCAAACTTAGATGGAAAACTAGTGAGCAAGTGAGTGGAAGGGAGATTTTCTAAAGAGGGATGAGGGAAACGTTGTAGAGAACCTTTGAAAAGGTATGTAGGAGTGTGTGTGCAGAGAAGAGTCTGAAAGTATGAGCAAATGTGCAACTTAGGGTATAAAAATACCCTAATGGGCTCGGGTCCCGCTAAGAGGCAACCAAAGCCAATCTGCGATAGTACCGCTCAGCGGTTTTTTTACCGCTCAGCGGTTTTTTTACCGCTCAGCGGCACTTTCGTGAAGTGCTCTTCTCCTTCTTTTCTTAACCTACGTGCCTCCTAGACATGCCCTTCACTGGTTCCCTGCAATTCAATGCTTAAAATACTTATGCAAACCCTAACTAAAATAAAACAAACAAAAACAATCAATCAACTGGGTTGCCTCCCAGGTAGCGCTTGTTTAACGTCACGAGCCTGACCCAAAATCCACCAGCACCCATCAGTAGGTGTTTAAAATCTCACCAACACCCATCGGTAGGTGCTTCAAACTTACCAACACCCATCAGTAGGTGTTACCACTTAGCATCCTTCAGTAGATGCTATATCCAACTAGCATCCTTCAGTAGATGCTATGTTCAGCAATATAATGTTCAACAGATTAAAAATTTACAAACCAAAGTAAAATTAAAAAGTTCTTAAAATCACTAGGTTGCCTCCCAGCAAGCGCTCTTTTAACGTCATTAGCTTGACCCAGTAAGCTCAAGTTCCTGCTTTATAGTTGATGTTGTTATCCCACCAACTCCTCAGCTGTTTCCTGTGAACTGTTTTGGTCCTTCTAGAATGTGGAGACTCTATCTCTATCATCTCCTTCTCTTTAAAGCCCTTCACAACCCACAACTTGTTCTTGATTCTTACAGGTGTGCCAAGTTGGGGTCTTCTTTTCTCCCAGTCACCAGGAATTTCTCTTCCTCTTCCAATCTTTTCTTCCTTGTGCACCTGAAACAACAAACAATGGTTACCTGCAACCTTGGGCTTTTCATCTTTATGGCTAGTCATGTGTGCATCTTGAAATGCAGCTTTATAACTATCTTCTTCCTCCTGTGCTTGCGTCTCATCCTTGAAGACGTCTACAACCACTCTCTCCTCTCGATCCTGGAGCACCACTATACCTTCATTTACATCAATGATAGCTCTGGCTGTTTTCATAAACGGTCTTCCAAGTATGATAGGTATCTTCTCCGTCTCCATCTTCATCACCACAAAGTCTGCCAAGAACTGAAGTTTGCCAACACAAACTATAATGTCCTCTACAATCCCACATGGCTCCTTTGAAGATCCATCGGCCATTTCTAGATTAACCTTTACAGGTTTCACTTTAACATTGCCGATTTGCTCCAGTAAAGAGTAAGGTATCAAATTAACACTTGAACCGAAATCAAGGAGAGCTTTCTTCACCCTTTTCTTCCATATGGTACAAGGGATAGAAAAATTGCCTGGATCTGTTGCTTTAGGAGGGAATGACTCTTTTTTAACAGTTATACATTCCTTTGCCTCATCATCTTTTTAACAGTTATACATTCCTAGCATTCCTAATAATTAGTTCTTCTAGCACAGGAGCTTAACGACAACAAATATACTATTGGGAGTAATTCCCCGAATCTAGACCTCCCCGTACGTTCCCGTATCGACAAAATCAATAATCATGCATTGAATGAGTTAAACAAAGCAAGCATTAAGCAAAGAGGAAAAACCCTAACTAATGATGAAAGAAAGCATAAGTCTTAGATTAAGATGCAAGTACAAATTCCATATATGAGAGCTTCAAAAGATTACATTGATTCCCCAACAAACGTACAAGGTTTAGTTCACCATATTCATGGTGAAACTAGATGAACAATAATGAAAGAATGAAGGATAAAATCCTAGAAAGGTGAAGAGGTAGCCTGAGCATCCAAGATCCTCCTTCAAAGGGGTGGAAGAGAGAGTGTTTGCTTCGTCTTTGCCAAAGATACCAACCCTAAGACATCTAGGTCTTTAAATAGGACATAAAAATAATAGAAAACGGGTCCAGGCCCAAACAGATCATAAAATCGCATAAAACTGGCCCAAAACTCGTCTGGTTGACTTTTTTCGTATTCTTGTTGACTGGTTGACTTTTTGGTTGACTGGTTGACTTTTCTGGTTGACTGGTTGACTTTTCTGGTTTCTGGTTGACTTTTCTGATTCTATCTCTCTCCTTCTTCACTTCTTTCACTAAATTCACCTTAAAACCTGCACAAAAACACTGAAATCAAGCATAAACCTGTCCAGCTCTCTTATTTCTGAAAATATAGATAAAAACATGATTTCAAGCTAGTTTCTAAGTGTAAAGGTTGCTTTTTGTGTCAATTTTAAGCATGAAAATAACAGTTTTTCAATTGTTATCAGTTTGTAATGTTCATTTTTGTAAATATAATATTTTATTGTATCATTGATATGTTAAATATCATACTTATGTTGTTGGACTTGTTTGTGTTGTAGATTTGATTATGGAGTAATTGTTTTGAAAATTTTGGAGTTGTGGGATGGCATTGAGAAATACAAATGAAGCATAATGCCTACTTACACAACTGTAAGCTGTAAAAATTTATATGTTCTACATCTTTCATACAAATGTTGCATTTTATTCATGTGTTCTGCAATGTTGTCTTTGGAGGAAGAACTACAACAAGTTAGGGAGCAATATGTTTGTCAATGGATTTTGGATGTGGACAATGTGCAGAGGAATGAAGTGTTGCAAGATTTAGGCATGTTGTAGAATGTTGGGGAATATTGATTAAAGAACACTTGTTCTTACATTTCATATTTATGTATTGGATGCACATGACATTTTATTTCAGAAATTGTTGTTAAATATATTTGGCAGCGGAAATTCAGTTTGTTGTACTTAATTGACTTTGATGTTCAAAACGTTTTACCTAAGTACCCAATTTTTTTGCCTATGATAATTGTTTTGTTCCTGCTCCATGATTACTACAAATTGTGTTGTACCAAGTTTGCCTAGCTGCGCCAAACGTTATACCCAATTACACACTTACTTTGACAACGGTACCAGTTGTAATCCTGCACCACGGGTGTTACCAATTGTGGGTTCGGTGGCACGAATATGTTAATACATTTGTAGTCCATTGTTTCCAAATTACTTAGAAATTGAACAAATGAGGGAAAAGAAGTGAGGCACCCCAAAATGAGGGTGCTCTCCCAAGTTTGCCTAGCTGCGCAAAAAGTTATACTGAAGTACCCACTTATTTGGTCACCAGTACCAGTTGTGATCCTGCACCACGAGTGTTACCGATTGTGGGTTCGATGGCACGAATATGTTAATACATTCGTAATTCATTGTTTCCAAATTACTTAGAAATTGAACAAATGAGGGAAAAGAAATGAGGCACCCCAAAATGAGGGTGTTCTCCCAAGTTTGCCTAGCTGCTCAAAAAGATATACTGAAGTACCCACTTATTTGGTCACCGGTACCAGTTGTGTTCCTGCACCACGGGTGTTACCAATTGTGCGTTCGGTGGCACGAATATGTTAATACATTCGTAGTTCATTGTTTCCAAATTACTTAGAAATTGAACAAATGAGGGAAAAGAAATGAGGCACCCCAAAATGAGGGTGTTCTCCCAAGTTTGCCTAGCTGCTCAAAAGGATCAAATGTTTCCTTTGCAATGTCATCAACAAATTCCTGTGTTGACTTCAATTCATCTGTTTCCCTGTTTAGCATCGCCGCTTGTACATTTCCAGTTGGTCCTTGTATCAACGTTGCACTTGAGTTTCACTTTTGTAAGAATGCTTTGAGATCACTGTCGTTGATGACAAATTTATGAACACCGAAATACGGCGCCACAAACTTGTTTAACAATCGGCAAATGTGACCGAATCGTTCAAGTAATAAACTCGGTAAGACCAAGTATCATTCTCCCAAAGGACTCACGGCCTAGCTTAGTTATGTGATTTGTTGATTATTTGAGACTTGAGAACAATTGATTATAAGTTTAAATGCAAAAGACAGAAAATAAACATGTATGCATGAATGTTGATCAATGGCTAAAACAAAATACAAACACTTCAATGGAATATATGGATGAGTATGTTGTTGGGGTTATCAATTTCATCTTATCCACTCTCATATACTTTAGGAATTCAACATTCTTTTCAACAATAGTTAATGCCACTCTCTAAATCACCTTGCAAGAAGGCCTATCCTTAATTACGAGTTCATACAATTCCTAGCATTCCTAGTAATTAGTTCTTAAGTGCAGGAGCTTAACGGCAACCAATATACTATTGGGTGAAATTCCCCGGATCTAGATTTTCCCGTACGTTCCCGTATCGACAAAATCAATAATCATGCATTGAATGAGTTAAACAAAGCAAGCATTGAGCAAAGAGGAAAAACCCTAACTAATGATGAAAGAAAGCATAGGTCTTAAATGTAAGATGTAAAAGCAAATTCCATATATGAGAGTTTCACAAGACTACATTGATTCCCCAACAACAATACAAGGTTTAGTTCACCATATTCATGGTAAAACTAGATGAATAATAATGAAAGAATGAAAGATAAAACCCTAGAAAGGTGAAGAGGTAGCCTGAGCATCCAAGATCCTCCTTCAAAGGGGTGGAAGAGAGAGTGTTTGCTTCGTTTCTGCCAAAGATACAAACCCTAGGACGTCCCAAAGCTTATATACTATTCTAAAAATACAGAAAATTTAGGCCCAAGCCCATAAGTGTGCCGCTCAGCGGTGAAGTTCCGCTTAGCGGTAAGTGCGTGAGTTGGTTTCGTCCCCTCAGCGGCCATTTTGCCCCTCAGCGGATCCACCGTGGTCTCTTGAGTGCCGCTCAGCGGTAAACTGCCGCTGAGCGATAGTTGCGGCTTCTCCTTTTGCACTTTTTGATGTCTTTTCAGATTCCATCTCTCTCCTTCTTCACTTCTTTCACCAAATTCACCTTAAAACCTGCACAAAAACATTAAAATCAAGCATAAACCTGTCCAGCTCTCTTATTTCTGAAAATATGACAAAAAGCATGATTTCAAGCTAGTTTCTAAGTGTTAAAGGTTACTTTTAGTATCAATTTTAAGCATGAAAATAACATTTTTTCAACTGTTATCAGTCGTCTATACCAAGTCCCTCCCATGGCTCCATTGTTTGAAACTGCATCCTTGAAAACGAATTAGGTTATGCATGGACTAAGGATAAAACAGAAAAGTTGGAGTTAAAGAGGATAAGCAACTCTACCTGATGTTCAAATTACTTTCATGACCTATGCCAATAGGAATTCGAAAGGTGTATTATATAGAGGAATATAATAATATAATATTGACTTAAATTGCCATAATTAGACTTCAAACTTTTTCACCACTACTGACGCAGGGATAACTTTACAATTGAATAATGATATAATAATATATATTTAATTATTTTGAGATGACCTTTGTGCACCTAAAACCCTTCAGTGGCTTATCATGCAATTAATGTTTACGCCCGTTGCACTTTCCCGCCTAGCCAACAACTTCCATTTAATGCACTGAAAAGGCAAATAAACCCCACCTTTTTCATTAATTTCTTTGCATTACTCACCTTTTGTCATTCAACAATTACAGGCTATGGACAACAGCTTTCATCTATGAAGTTGGTAAGGCATTGAAGAGCATTTAATCCCCAGGAGGTTGGACGTTGGACTTTGGTAGCTTATTCAAGGCCATTTATTTCAGCGGTTGTGAAAGGTCGTTCCTTGTATTTGTAAGTTAATGTTTTATTCATTTTAAATGTTATGCCTTCTATTATAGACTTATTCTTTTGTTTATGCAACAAGGTAAATATTGGCTTTTATTACAATAATGTTAGGAAGTACCAAATACAACAAATTTGTGGTTATAACAGAGTCTGGGCATGAACATTAGTGGTCCCGGAAAACCAAATATGTTGTTCTAATGTTATAATGATTGGTTTCATTTACCTATGATGTGCATGTCATGTTAGAGTAGGCGTTGTGTTTGAATGTCTTTGTCACAAATTATGCCGTCTGAAGAAGTAACTTGTGAGGTGAACAGCGATTCCATTCAGAATTTCAATGATATTGTCCCTAAAATTCATATGTGGTTTGATACAATTGAAGAAGTTAAAAGTTTTTACACTGAGTATGCTGTGAGGACTGGTTTTGGTGTTCGAATAAGGACTTCTAGGAGAAATAAGAACAACGACTTAAACTTCCTTAAATTAGTTTGCTCTAGGGAAGGAAAGTACCAATCTTCCATTGCTCCAGAATGAAAAACCCAGCCAAGTCAAAAAAACCAATGCCCAGTTGGAATCATAGTTGCTATGAAAGAGAAGATGGCAGGTGAGAATAGTTGTTATTGAACACAGCCATGAAATGTTTCCGAATAACTCCCACCTCGTACGTGGTAATCGAAGAATTAATATGCATGTGAAGCACACCCTTAATATCAATGATGATTCTGGTGTTCGCATTAACAAAAGTTTCATATCTTTGGTTAATGATGCCGGTGGATTTGAAAATATACAATTCGTGGAACGTGATGCCCGTAATTACATTGGCCACCATCGAAGAACTCTTTGTAAGGAAGGAGATGGCCAAACACTTTTAAGGTACTTTTCAAGAATGAGAGAATTAAACAATGACTTTTTCTATGATATGGAAATGGACGACGAGAACCGAATAAGTGATGAATCATTATTTTCTTCACTTCACTTAGCTTATTGTACCGAATTTAATCAGGGAATTGTGATAGAATGTCCGATATTATCCCGTTTTGCTAATTGTGCTTAACTTGACCAGAAATTCTAATTTTGATTAATTTGAATCATCTGAGCTAATTATTTGCATTAGTAATTGCAGGAAAAATATTGAAAATACAATTTGGGACATTTGGAAGAATATTCATTTATACAGAGTGTTATTTACTTGGAAGATTTATTTTGTGTGGTGATCCATGGAAACTTGAGATGAAATAATTTGTTTGAATTGGCTAAAAATTAGAAGTGCACGGTCCAAAGGTTTTGTGGCAACATCCAAAATTACACATGCTTTCACGTGAAGTCCTTCATTTCGTGGATTTTAAGGGGCATTAATTGGCGTACATGGCATGTCACGGCTGAAATATCAATCAGTGGAGGGCCCCTTGATAGTTTTGGTTGAAGAAAATATGGAAAGAAGGTGGACACTTCACGGCTGCAAACACAAATAATGGGGAATCTCTTTTGTCTTTTGGAAGTGGAGCCGCCACCTAGGATTGGAAAATTTGGCTTGGGAAGAGTTATTGCTGATTTCACGTAGCCTTACTTTAGAAATCACACTAATTCAAATTACATTTTAATAGCACAAAGGTCACGTGAACAATTTGGAAAAGTGGTGATTAATAAGTGAATGGAAAAGCACACGGCCCACACTAATTTTGGAAGCACATTCCATCCTTTTAATTGAAGCTGCACGTGACCAAGCTCAAGGTACGCTTCTAGAGAACACCGTCCAGCAGGGGTTCACCGGCCAGCAACCATTTTCATCACCATCCAGCTGAGTTGGAAGCAGCGTTCAACAAGCGTCCAGCAATGGGCAACACACACACGTTCATGTCTTCTTTCTTTGAGAAGGATAAGCATGGAGACTAGAGATTGGAGAGGGAGAGAAAAGGAGAAGAGTAACACGGCCCAGTATCCAGAAACGAAGAAGCACACAGCTGCACATTGGAAGCATTCACGCGAACAGCAGTATCATTCAACAAGCATGAGCAGTGCACGGTAATTTGATTCAAGGGAGCACAAGCATGGTGATTGATGAATTGAAGGAAGCTTGGAGAGGATATGGATGCCACATGAAGAGAAGCACACGGTGACTTGCAAATGCCGTGAATACTTTTAAGAGGTTTGGTATTTTTTTGGTGTGCATGGAAATGAGTTGAGATGAAGGCATGGAGAAAGCATGTTGATGGGACTCCACATTCCAATAGCCGCTGCTCACACGTCCAGGAGGTGCATTCTTGTGGTGATTAATTAATTGAAAGAAGGGAAAAGTGCTAAAGACAAAACTGAAGAAGTGGGTCGAGCACCTTGCTTTCTTTCTTTTAAAATATTGGTGTATGGAATGTGAGGAAAAAAGAGGGACGGTCCAGAGCGTATGAACATCTTTATTTAAGGGCAGCTCCAATTCGAGAGCAGGGGGCACGGCCGGGGAGAGGAGTCTCTCTTCTCGTAGAGTCTCCAGTAGTGTAGTAAAGCTCTCAGTAGTGTAGAGTAAGTAGGCAGACGGCTTGGAGGCCTGGGAAAGGCTCTCGTTGCCTTCTCTTCCCGGGGCTCTGGATTTTCATTTTCACAGTGCACTAAATGTTGTAGAATTTTATTTCTGAAGGGTGTGGTTCAGTAGAGGTTTTTACAATTTGCTATTTCATTTTCATCTGTACCAATTATTAAGTGTTGAATCTTCGGTGAATTCCATTTTCAATTAAGTGTTTTTATTTTATCTGTTGTATTTTACCGTTTAGTATTTTCTGCACCGTTAAATTCTGTCATTGTGTTTTACTGGTCATGTTATTTTCAAGAGTCGTTTTTACGGTTTATTCTCACTGATGAATTTGGTAAATTTTAATTACAATGTTTTTTTTTTACGTTTTTTCAGTATGTTATTGTTCATGCATTTTAATTTTAAACACTGTGTAATTTTCCGTTTTGTGATTTTACTGTCTTTTACAGTTCAGTTTTTACCGTCGTTAAAATTTACTTCAGTGTTTTTAAATTTCATTTTATTTAAATTCCAGTAAAATTTAATATTTCAGCATCCAAGCAAAAATTCACAAACCCCCCCAAACTTCGTGTAAAAAAAAATCTGAGACTGAACCGACAAAATTGGTCCTTGAGAGACGACCTAGGAGTCACTTCCTAGACTATACTGCATTATTTTCGTGCAATCAACACTTTTGTGAGCGGTGCGAACCGTTCGTCAAAAAATGGCGCCGTTGCCGGGGACCAATCAAAAGACGGTTTGGTTTTAGATTTTTGTTTTGTAAATTTTTGTTTTGTTAATGTGTGTTTTGTGTGTTCTGTCTGTTGTATTTTTGTAGGAGACAACGACACCTTCAGCAAATTTTGGCGGCGTTGTCACTTCAGATCCAGGTTTTTGTTTTAGATTTTTACTGTGTTAATATATATTGTGTATATATGTGTTTAATTGTGCTATGTTCTGTATTTAGTTGTTATTAAAAAAAAAAAATTTTAAATTAAAAAAAAAAAAATTAATTAAAAATTTTTACTATTGATGTTCTGTCTTGTGTGTGCTTGTAGCATGTATAAATGTGTTTTGTTTTATCTGATTCGTAATTTTTAGTTTTTACTTTTTATTTTTCCATGTCTACCTATTTTAATGTTGTGAATAATGCTTATTCTGCCAATGTCTGTGATTATGATTCTTATTCTGCATATTACTTTGATTTTAAATCTGCTGATTTTTATGATGAGAACAATATGTTCCATCATCCAATTTCTGAGAGCTCTCTTTGGGAGCCAGTTCCACAATATGAGAGTCAGCAGTATGATTCTCCTATTCAAATAACTCCTCAGCCTTCAACTTCTGAACCTACATTGAAGGAGTTATTGGAGCAGATGACCATGCAGAACATTCAGTTTCAGAAAGGGAACATGCAGTTCAAGCAAGAGAGCATGGAAACTCAAGCTGCCATGCAGAATCTGAGTGATCAGATCAGGCAGATGGCCACTCTTGCACCTGAGGAGACTGATGAAAATTTTGGGGACCCGGCAGAAGTAAGCAGTAATCCTGAACCAGGTAGACCACCTTCATCTTCCCACACTTTAGAAATCTTCAAGGAAGAGGAGGTAAGCATACCACAATTTGATTATTATGTTGATTGTGATGATGATCGGTATGCTAATGACTATATTCTTGCTGAGTCTGATTTTAATTTTTCCTCTGTGCATGATGAGAACCGCTTTTTACTATCACATTCGAATGGTTATTCTTCATGCACTGAACATGAATCTGAGTCTATGATTAATATTGCATGCAATTTAGAAATTGATTCATGTTATGAGGATTTATCTAAGGCTCAGTATGATGAATTGGGATGGGGTGTTATACCTCTGCATGAAATTTCTGCAGTGCCACATTGCACTAACCATGTTGCAGGAGGTACGTATAAATTTGATCAACATACACCCACAGTGGAAAACAAAGGTGCTGACACTGATAGTTTGAAGATCAAAAGGCACCTACTGAATCTGCTTAGTAACAATATTTGCTGCCTAGATCCGGCGGTGGAGGACATTTCACTGCTTGATCAAATCTGGAGGATGAAGCAGTTCGTCCTCAACAATTTCATGCTGGAGCCTAAAGAGAAGAACATCTCCCTACAAATCCAAAATTGGCAACTGCCACCCTGACCAGGGGAGTTTTCTTTTTCTTTCTTCCCCGTTTTCCTACTTTTATTGCATTTGTCCTTTATCTGTTAGTGTTTTAATTGATGATCTTTTGCTTAGAAAACATTTAGGACAGTGTAATTTAAGTATGGTCTCGGGAAGATTCTGAATTTCGTTTTCTTTTATGTTTATTTTTCCTTTTATTTTTCTTTATTAGTTTTCCAGTTATTATTTAAAAAAAAAAAAAAAATTTATTTGTGATAATTATTTTTTTTTAAGTGTGCAAAAAAATTTTTCTTTTCAAATTTAATTGTTATGAGATGTACATATATTTATTTTTCATATATTTAAAAAAAAAATGTGTTCTGTGTTTTATTTGCTTCGTGATTTTTAGTGTTTTTACTAAAAAGAAAAAATTCGAAAAATCAAAAATTCAAAAATTGTTTTGCGTATTCCTTGATTTTATTTCGACCCTCAGTATCTTATTATTTTATACCAATAAAAATTTTTCACTTCAGATCTTATTTTTCCTTATTTTCCTTCACTGTAAATATAATTTCTTAGTTGTGTGCATACAGATTATTGATTGAAAAATTTGACTAAGAAAGATTTCATTCGGTCATAAGAGCAAAAATTACAATAATGGAAAATTGGAGATTTAACATATCTGAAAATGAAATTGCAATAGATATATGTGAAAATAAGGTTGTTCAGGGGGTCGATCTTTAGTGATCGTTAATATTACAAACCAAATAAAAAAACAAAAACATCATAAAAATAAAAACAACAAAAATATAAGTGTTCATATTACAGTACTTGTTCAAATTCTGGCCACACTCGGCCAACAGCAAAAACATAAAAAAAGAAAAAAAAATAACACAAAACTTTAAAACTGAAAGAATTCACGAGCTGGTTGTGGTGGTCTAAGGGAGAGCTCCGTTGAGGGAGCTCTGGTTCGAAAAGTCACGAGCGGAGGCTTTGGTGGAGGAATTTCTCGTTCATTTCTGTCGTCATCGATAATGATCGGAACTGGAAACAAATTCAGCAGCCTCGGTGCCCTCATTATCACCCAGTTGTTTTCTTTCAAACAAAAAAATAAAAAATAAAAAAATAAAAAACATGTGTTAATAATAGAAGAGGAAGTGAAAAAAATTTCAATGAAGGTATGATGAGAGTTCTTACCGTACATGTATAGCGGCAGTTGTGAAAAGAGGGTGCCTGTGGGGTCTATCTCCGCTTGCCAGCGCCTGACCCGATTGCCATGGTTGTTAAACCAGCAGTGCACGTTGTATTCAGTGGCTTCGCCGAAGGTCCTTAGTCGAGACGCGATCTCGACGACTTGCGCTCGGCTTGGGTGTGTGACCCCATAGTTGTAGATTTTGGTCATCATCGTGATCTGATCATCTGTAGGACGCCATCGTTGACTGGTATATCTCTCTGATTCCATATCACTCATCCTTCCTTTCGTAATATACAAATACTTAAATAAAAAATAAATAAATGTAAAAAGAACAAAAACAAGAAAAATAAGCATAACATAAAAAAAAAAAAAAAAAAAAAAAAGAGCATAAAAAAATTAGATTAGTTCTCTGTTTTCTTTATTTGTTCTTGTTTCCTTTTAGATTTATTTTGTCCAGTCTGTATTTGATGTTTCAGTTTTTGGTCTCAGATCTGTTTCACGGTCCTTGCAAAGGGGTCCTAAACGGATCTACGTCCAGTGTCCTTGTCCATATTGTTCTTGTATATTCAGTTTCTGTGTTTTAGTTTTAAGTGGGGTACGTGGCGTTGTTCTACCCGATTGTCTCTGCCATACCTTCAAACGAAGGGAGATTAACGTCTGGTTTCCAGCCGATATACCCCTTAAGTTTTAAGACAATTGTGTTTTATGTGTTTTAAGTGTTTAGCAGGTGAAAAAAAAAAAAAAAAAAAAAAAAAGAAAGCGAAGAAGAGCTGAAAATAAAGAAGGAACTGAAGGCTTAAATGAAAGCAGGAAAAGAAAGCAGAAAAAGAAAAAAAAAATGAAAGATCTGGAAAGCAGGAAAAGGAGAAGTAGGAGAGCAGGAAGGTATAACAGCAGAAATACAGAGAGAGAGAGCAGAAAAATGGAAAGAAAGGCAGATCCAGGAGCAGAGGACTTACCTGGAGTAGTAGGCTGGCAGAGAAGCTCCTCGGGGTTCTCACACTCTTCAGATGGCACCGGGGCAGAGGCTCCGTAGAGATTCCAGACGCTCAGAGAGCAGAGAGAGTTGAGAGAGCAGAGAGTTGAGAGAGCAGAGAGTCGAGAGAGAGCAGAGAGTTGAGAGAGCAGAGAGAGAGAGCAGAGGAGTAGAGAGAGATTGAGCGTTCAGAAATGGCGCTGGACGCGGAGGAGCAGCCTTTTATAGCAGAATTGCTTTCCACTGTAGCAACAGTTCCGGTCTTTGCCACCGAGACTGTTGTCACAGTACCGGTCTCCTTTTTCAGAAAAAAAAAAATAAAATAAAAAATAAAAAATAAAAAAAATAAAATGAAAAAAATTATTAGCATCTACTGATGGGTGCTACGTGATTTAGACATCTACTGATGGGTGTCACTGAAAACATCTACTGATGGATGTTACTGAAAATTTCTTCCCATTTCCTTACTTTTTACTGCACTTGTCTATATTATTTGACTGCTCTGAAATTGATCATCTGATGATTGTAACACACTGAGGACATTGTGTGATTTAAGTGTGGTCTACTGGGAAGAAATTCTGATTTTTCTGTTAGATTGTATTTTGTGTGTTAAATTTTTTGTTTTTGAGTGTTAATTTTTTCTGTTTTAAGTTATTTTTATCGAGTTTTGTGTGCAATAAATTTTACATTTTTCTCTTGATTTCTGGATGATGTTTAAGTTGTAGATTTTTCCTTCACTTACTTAATACTTATAGTTTGTAATCCTTGCTTTTCTCTGCTTGGAAGATGATTATAAATGTTTAAGAGGTTGATTTGATTGTGACGAATACCCTGTGTGAGATTTGAGCCACTTAATTTTCTTTCTTGTGATATGTCTCTTGATTGCTTGCACATATGCCTTGGCTTGATTCTTTTTGATATACTTGATTTATATGCATTTTTGGAAGTGATAAAGGCAATTTTATTCTTGAGCCTCTTTAGCCAAATAAGCCTACCTTGTTATTATCCTTTGATAACCCCTTTGAGCCTATGCTGTATATATTTCTTTGTGTTGAAGCTCATACACTGATCCTAAGTGAAAAACAAATGATTACCTTAAACTTAGGAAAGTCTGGAGCTATAGAAGTGTTTTGAGAATAAGTGTGGTCTCCTTGGGAATTCTGATGAATTGGCTAGTTGGTTCCTCATCATGTTTTGAAATGATAATTTATATCCTGTTGTGTGAAAAAAAAAAAAAAAAAACAGGATGAGAAAAAAATATATTTGATGAGAAAAAGAGAAAATTGAAAAATAATTTTATGAATAATGGAGTCGAGAAGAGGATTGAATTAGAGGTTTGGGTGAGATTTCACTGTGTTTACATTTTTTCCCCAGTGCTCCTCTATTTCTTCTGAGCTATAGCTACTTATCCATAATTATCCTCCCCTGTCCTTGGCCCCATTACAACCCAGTAAAGACCTTTTGATCTGAACATGCATATGTTTTAAGTATTGATAATTAGAAGCTTGCCAAGTCTACTTGTGTTTGTTTTCTTGAGTACATCGAGCTGATATTATTATTTACCCTAGACACTTGAGTGCATCTGTAAGGTTTTGTTATTTTTAAATCACCTCTTGAACTGATTAATTATTTTTGCCATACTTTGAATTGCTTGGATGATTTCTATAAGTATCTGCTTTATTGGATTTGTGTTGGATAATTTCTACTTCTTTTCTCTGTCTAGATTTCTTGAGAACTTTGTAAATTCTGTTTATTTTCTCTTGAGTCTTTCTTTTCTGCGTGCTGAGTGTGTGTCACCTTCCTAGAAGTCCTTTGAACTATTCCCTGATTTGCGTCTTAATTTTGCCCAGGAGTGCAAAAGACTAAGTGTGGTCTATTTTGATGAATCATTATTTTCTTCACTTCACTTAGCTTATTGTACCGAATTTAATCAGGGAATTGTGATAGAATGTCCGATATTATCCCGTTTTGCTAATTGTGCTTAACTTGACCAGAAATTCTAATTTTGATTAATTTGAATCATCTGAGCTAATTATTTGCATTAGTAATTGCAGGAAAAATATTGAAAATAAAATTTGGGACATTTGGAAGAATATTCATTTATACAGAGTGTTATTTACTTGGAAGATTTATTTTGTGTGGTGATCCATGGAAACTTGAGATGAAATAATTTGTTTGAATTGGCTAAAAATTAGAAGTGCACGGTCCAAAGGTTTTGTGGCAACATCCAAAATTACACATGCTTTCACGTGAAGTCCTTCATTTCGTGGATTTTAAGGGGCATTAATTGGCGTACATGGCATGTCACGGCTGAAATATCAATCAGTGGAGGGCCCCTTGATAGTTTTGGTTGAAGAAAATATGGAAAGAAGGTGGACACTTCACGGCTGCAAACACAAATAATGGGGAATCTCTTTTGTCTTTTGGAAGTGGAGCCGCCACCTAGGATTGGAAAATTTGGCTTGGGAAGAGTTATTGCTGATTTCACGTAGCCTTACTTTAGAAATCACACTAATTCAAATTACATTTTAATAGCACAAAGGTCACGTGAACAATTTGGAAAAGTGGTGATTAATAAGTGAATGGAAAAGCACACGGCCCACACTAATTTTGGAAGCACATTCCATCCTTTTAATTGAAGCTGCACGTGACCAAGCTCAAGGTACGCTTCTAGAGAACACCGTCCAGCAGGGGTTCACCGGCCAGCAACCATTTTCATCACCATCCAGCTGAGTTGGAAGCAGCGTTCAACAAGCGTCCAGCAATGGGCAACACACACACGTTCATGTCTTCTTTCTTTGAGAAGGATAAGCATGGAGACTAGAGATTGGAGAGGGAGAGAAAAGGAGAAGAGTAACACGGCCCAGTATCCAGAAACGAAGAAGCACACAGCTGCACGTTGGAAGCATTCACGCGAACAGCAGTATCATTCAACAAGCATGAGCAGTGCACGGTAATTTGATTCAAGGGAGCACAAGCATGGTGATTGATGAATTGAAGGAAGCTTGGAGAGGATATGGATGCCACATGAAGAGAAGCACACGGTGACTTGCAAATGCCGTGAATACTTTTAAGAGGTTTGGTATTTTTTTGGTGTGCATGGAAATGAGTTGAGATGAAGGCATGGAGAAAGCATGTTGATGGGACTCCACATTCCAATAGCCGCTGCTCACACGTCCAGGAGGTGCATTCTTGTGGTGATTAATTAATTGAAAGAAGGGAAAAGTGCTAAAGACAAAACTGAAGAAGTGGGTCGAGCACCTTGCTTTCTTTCTTTTAAAATATTGGTGTATGGAATGTGAGGAAAAAAGAGGGACGGTCCAGAGCGTATGAACATCTTTATTTAAGGGCAGCTCCAATTCGAGAGCAGGGGGCACGGCCGGGGAGAGGAGTCTCTCTTCTCGTAGAGTCTCCAGTAGTGTAGTAAAGCTCTCAGTAGTGTAGAGTAAGTAGGCAGACGGCTTGGAGGCCTGGGAAAGGCTCTCGTTGCCTTCTCTTCCCGGGGCTCTGGATTTTCATTTTCACAGTGCACTAAATGTTGTAGAATTTTATTTCTGAAGGGTGTGGTTCAGTAGAGGTTTTTACAATTTGCTATTTCATTTTCATCTGTACCAATTATTAAGTGTTGAATCTTCGGTGAATTCCATTTTCAATTAAGTGTTTTTATTTTATCTGTTGTATTTTACCGTTTAGTATTTTCTGCACCGTTAAATTCTGTCATTGTGTTTTACTGGTCATGTTATTTTCAAGAGTCGTTTTTAAGGTTTATTCTCACTGATGAATTTGGTAAATTTTAATTACAATGTTTTTTTTTTTACGTTTTTTTCAGTATGTTATTGTTCATGCATTTTAATTTTAAACACTGTGTAATTTTCCGTTTTGTGATTTTACTGTCTTTTACCGTTCAGTTTTTACCGTCGTTAAAATTTACTTCAGTGTTTTTAAATTTCATTTTATTTAAATTCCAGTAAAATTTAATATTTCAGCATCCAAGCAAAAATTCACAAACCCCCCCCAAACTTCGTGTAAAAAAAAATCTGAGACTGAACCGACAAAATTGGTCCTTGAGAGACGACCTAGGAGTCACTTCCTAGACTATACTTCATTATTTTCGTGCAATCAACACTTTTGTGAGCGGTGCGACCCGTTCGTCAATAAGCAGCGTGTTTTGGGCCGATGCACGAAGTCGTGCAGCATGTGTAGATTTTGGTGATGTTGTGTCGTTTGACACAACCTACCTAACAAACAAATATGACATGCCATTTGCACCATTTGTTGGGGTTAATCATCATGGTCATTCCATATTACTTGGTTGTGCTTTGATTTCCGCAGAGGACACTACAACATTCACATGGCTATTTTCAACTTGGCTTAGATGTATGTCAAACAAGGCTCCTCAAGGTATCATCACTGACCAATGTAAGGCAATGTCCAATGCCATAAATGTTGTGTTTCCAAATACAAAACATCGTTGGTGCTTGTGGCACATAATGAACAAAATCCTGACAAGCCTACAAACGTTATGGTGCAATCAAAAGTGAACTTAAGAGGCTTGTGTATGAGACAGTCACTTATATGAGGAGTTTGAGTTAGGTTGGGGAAATTTGATGTCATCTCAAGGGTTAGAGAAAAATGATTGGCTAAATTCATTGTATGCAGATAGACAACGATGGGTTCCTTGTTATATGAAACATCAATTTTGGGCGAGAATGTCAACTACGCAACGAAGTGAGGGGCATGAATGCATTCTTTGATGGATTCATAAATTCAAGTACAACCCTTCAACAATTTGTGCATCAGTACGAGAACGCACTACGACAAAAGATGCAAAAAGAAATTGAGGCCGATTTATGTTCAATGAATACGACTCTACCATGTGGATCTCAATCTCTTATTGAAAGACAATATCAAACCGAGTACACACAGACTAAATTTATAGACGTTCAAAATGAATTTCGGTCACGCATGAACTGCTTCATTAAAAACATGACAAAAGAAGGTACTATAACTCGGTACAATGTTAAAGAAGACTTCATATGGGAGGGTGAGTGTCGTTCAAAATTTCATGTAGTAGTCTTTCATCCACTGACAACTGACACTCATTGCAGTTGCCAACTTTTTGAGTTCAGAGGAATCTTGTGTCGACATTCCTTATTGGTCCTAGGACAGGAAGATGTGCGTAATGTACCAACAAAATATGTTTTGCAAAGGTGGAGCAAAAACATCCATAGAAGACATACTCTCATTAAAGCATCTTACACCAATAACATTAAAGATCCTAAGATGCAAAGGTACCAAGCTTTGTGTAAGCGTTTCTATGACATCGCCGAGGTTGCTTGTGAGTCTGAGATAACATCTGATAAGTTGCTTTCAGATTTAAACTCTATAGGGAAAAAATTGGGTCTATGTACATCAACGACATTCTCGTTGGTCAATGATGATCCATCTCACATTGATGCAAATGTGCATTGTAGTGAAGAGGTTGGGCCTAGTTGTGAAATTGACGGCTTAATTGTGCGCAGTACTGTAGCTGTCAAACACAAAGGCCGACCAAGGACAAAAAGAATGCAATCAATAGTTGAAAAAATAACAAAAAAGAAAAAGTCTCATGGTACTAAAACCAAACATACAAGGAATTTCAATGTGAGTAATAAACGCACATTTCTTTTGTTTTTATGTACTATTATTACTAATCAACTATTTCCGTTGAATCCTTAACTAATACTATTATTTCAGGAAACAAGTAATCATGACAAAACACAGGTCCATAATGTTCAGGAACTTCCAACTCAGGATATGTTTCAATCTCAACTCACCCAATCAGAATTCTTGTCTTTATTGACATTCGGAGAATACATTGTTGAGAATGTTGACTTCTCACCAAATACTTATACACATCTTTAACCCATGCACTGTGGGAATAAACTTCTTTTTTGGGGTATGTATGCAGTTCAATATTATGTGTGACCTTTAATTCAAATAAATAACATAAATTTATAACTTCATTACATTTTTTCATGAATATGGTACAATTAAATATAGTTTACATATAGTTTATCAATATAATATAATAATTATAATATTTACCAATTACTGGTTATGGTTATTGACAAATGTGTGTATGTAATTTGTCATTCTTCTTTCATTCAAAGGACCGTTTCACAATTTATTCAAACGTTACATTATAAATGATTTATATTAGTGATCAATGCTAATTACTTCCGTTATCAATAGTTACATCCAATAATGACAATGATATAAATTAATAAATTACTATTATATTTTTTATCTGTTTTGTGTATTAATTAATAAATGTTGACAATGTATGTTATCATTTCCAATTTCTTCTTTTCCTTTATTTTGTATATAATTTTGGCCATTGTTGTTTTAGTGACAAAATGATGAAAGGATCATAGAGTTTTGATTTAGTGCAGATTATTTTGTTTTTAGTCTTGTGTTTTTCATTTGATGTACCCCAACCACCACGTGAAAACGTTGGGCACATTTACAACTAATTTATTATGAAATAAATGGGTCTTCTCACGGTTCAACACAATTAATGGTTCATTGAACGGATTCAAATATGACCAAACTTCTCCCAATGGCATTAAACATTTTTCTAATTGTAATATTACTTTATTCTACCAATTCAGTGGACACGTCTCACGGTGCAGTGTTGAGACTTCTCGTCAAACCTCTTCATTGTCTATATTTTTCACGTGTAGCCTTGGCTAAATGGAAAGACCCAAACATCTGCGTTTTGCATTTTGAAATAATGGTTGCCTCAACCTCCGCTCAAACATCAAGAATCTTGTGGAAATTTGGATCCATCCATTTATCTCATTTGGTAAGCATGTTCTTCTTAATTAATTTACTGTCATGATAGTTACCTTATACTTGGTTACAACTTCTTCAGGACATTGGGTACGTTGATAGGCACTTTGTTGCGGCATTTGAAAATGAATTAGGACCGACGTGGTCCTTGGTGGACAACAATGGTCACACACATGTTGTGACTTATAACATGGACAAAATCAATCCTAGAATAACTAATGGCTGGGGTGAAATGAGAAACATATACCCTCAAAGGTTGAACGATTCCCATATAAGCTTCGAGTATGTGGGTAATAATAATTTTCATATCACCATATATTTTGGTGCTTGCTCTCAAGAGAGTAGGGAATCTTTCATTTATGATTCTACCAATTATCCTGATACCTCATTGTTTGCGGTGAAGTTGACAAAATCACAATCACAGGGAAGTCATTTGGTACGTGGTAAATACAATTTTTTTTGCAATACACTTTTCATAAATTCCACAATGTCAATTACTTGATATTTGTTACTGCACAGGACTTGCAAACTGCATTTGGGAATCTTATCAGGAGCAAAGGCTTGACACAGGTTATGGTCCTTGGACAGAAGGACGACATCATGTGTAGTGTTTTGGTTTCTGTCACTCGCAATTCAACAAAGTTTGGCAAAGGATGGAAGGAATTTTGCACGTAATATGGGTTGAAGGAGGGAGACGTCCTGGTGTTTGAGGTTAACAATCTTGGAAATGACATTATAATTGAAGTTTATATTAATGGATGTCCCTGTACTCTTATACATTCAATCTCAGTCTAAAGCATAATCTACATTATGAATTTATGTTAATGTCTTTCAATATTTATGCTCTAATCAAAATCCAATTATTACTTCTTTGTGTTAGTGACGTTGGTCTTCATACAATTGTTGTACTTCAACTTCCTTATTTTTTACTTAACTTCATTTCGTATGGTCAAATAAAATAAATAAATTTATTAAAAGCATTGCAATAAAAACATTTGTTGTAAAAATAATCACTAACACTTTCCATTTACTTTATAATAAACTAATAAACAATCAAAAACAATAATTTATGTGTAACATGACTTAAAATATTGTAACAAAAAAAAGCTTTATTACTAAATAAAAGGTTTATTAAAATATTGTAACAAATAAAAGGTTTGCCAGTCCAAATTGACTTTCAATTCCATACTTGACTTTACTGTGCAAAAAGTTCAACTCAAGTCCCCACTTATATCGCCATTGGTACCATTTATGCTCCTACACCATGACTG
The DNA here is from genome assembly GCA_034642375.1 of Vigna nakashimae. NCBI lineage: Eukaryota > Viridiplantae > Streptophyta > Magnoliopsida > Fabales > Fabaceae > Vigna > Vigna nakashimae. The sequence goes on along the minus strand of CM067765.1, from coordinate 45,225,056 downwards.
TTACTAAATATGGTTTGTTTGCCACGATTTTGTTAATAAATTCTATAATAATTGTTTCCAAAATAAATATAAGTGGAAAAAAAATGACAAAGAAATCAGACACCCTAAGTCACCAAATAATCTACACACAACAAATGTAACTGTCAAATACAATGCGGTATCACAGTTGAAATAACTGGGTACTTATGTTATCAGTTATGCCCACTACGGTAGATTCAATTCGACATCAAGATTTCCAACTACTAATAAGGTCGAATATCCCTATAAACCTTACATTTCAAAATCGATGGTGCTTCATAATAAAAAAACACACAACTTGTACAATTTTTGTGCACCAAGAACAAATGTACGTTCCAATAACGTCTGGGATTGAAGTTCATATAATTGGGTACTTGCTTTATAACTTATGCACACAACTGTACACTACATTAACAAAAAACACATACACCTATCAAAACGCAAATGGGATCATAGTTCAATTAAGTGGGGACTCACGTCAGTACTTATGCTCAGCACGGTCACCACATTTCTACGTCAATGTAATCAATTTCTAATGTTCACTTTCAACAACGATGTTGTATGACCAACAATATATTTCAATTCAATTTGTAATGTTCACTTTCATGTTCATCCCACTTCATTTCAACTCCCTGGTTCTGTCATAAACCATTACAGACAACAAAAATCATGTCATGACAATTTAAAAAAGGATTCCAATGTTTTAAAAAATCAACCAACTGATTGAACATGATTCCAAACATCATAACATTATATAACACATAAATTCCTAATGTAATACAACTTATTGAAGGATTCATTGTTTTCTTCTACCATCTGCAGTATAAGGACTTCTTTTTACAACACTCTTAAGCCGTTTTCGGGGTTGCGCTTTCATACGATCATACATTGTGTTTTTTTTCCTTTGAAAACCACCTTCAAACACAGGGGTTTACTGGTCATGTTGAACCGGTGTACTTTGACAACCATCTTGACTTCCCCATAATGGTTCTTCCACAAAATCTTCACCCTTATCTTCATTTTTTGCTTCAACCAACTTTCTTAAATCATTAATACTACTTTGCATGTGCGCAATAACCCGTGTTTGTTCTTCTAGAAGAAAAATTAATTTTTCCCTATCTCCTATATTTTGCTTCTTAAATGGAATTCGAAATTTTTCACAAGCGTCTTTCACCATATCATAACAAAGCTCCTCTTTCGACACACCGACATCAATAACAACCTGCAATGTCATTAACAAATTTTATTTCATAAAACCACAAATCATAAATCACTTTGTACCGACACATTCGTCTAATCAACAACTACTCACCGATCCCTTTGCCAAAGCACTTTTGATGAACTTGTCCCCAATATTGATATCAATCCAGTTCAATAACCTTGGGAATTTTGTTACCCGTGTACTATAAATGGACTTCGATGTCACGAAATGGTGACAAAACCATACCTGCAAAATTTTAGTCCATCAACAATGAAAATAAAAATTATGAAAACAATAACAAATCATTCTTCTTTCATTTAATAATTACATAACAAACATGTACCTGCAATAAGTAAGCACATCCTTGAACGTCAAAATGGCTTTTGCTTGTTTCATTCTTCATTGTTGTTGAAGCACTACACACTTTCAACAAAGTACTGAAAAACTAAACTGCCCCAATTGTATTTACCCACACACCCCAACTCCCACACAAGGTCAAAAAGAATTGGAAATACTACTCCACTTCGATTGGGAAGCAAAAACTCTGATATCCCTACCAATATATATAAGCTGCAAAAATGTTCTATTGGAAGTTTTTCATGTTCCTCTAACAAAAAGTCATATACCATCCTCACATCTACTTTCCCCTCAGGGAAGTACTCCCTACAAACACTACGATGCCCAACTTTATTTAAATCTATCACTTCACCAACAATAGGCAACCCTAACGACAAACTCACATCAAATTCAGTAAACTTAATAACTTTGTCACCAAAATAAAACCCACTCATGTTATCTACCCATTGACCACATAACTTAGATAACAAATTCCTACCCATCTTAATACAACCTCGCAAGTATAACAACCAATTAAAAACAGTCTTCTCAATGTAACCCTTCTGCTCAGAACTCAACCGTTCGTTCAAAAGACCTATCATGTTGGTTTTGTAGTAGTGTCTGAACACTAACTGCATACGAAGTCATGCTTACTATTTAAATACAGTCAAACAATATAAATGTATGCAAATCAAATACAATCCTACATACCTTCTTCGTTGTATCTCGAACTTTCTTTTCTTCACCAACTTCATCCATCACACTACACGACCACAAAACAACCATAGACAATATATCAACCATAACCATCACAATAACATTACCAAAATTGGGCCTAACAAATTACAAAAAAAAAAAAAAAACACCTACGCACATACGATTGTCACGCTCGACAGTCCGTCGGTCACGGGTCCGGCAATGCTCCGGCGACACAATCGGAACTTTGGCAGAGAAGGCACCGTGCGCCGGTCAAGGGACGGAATGAAGTGGGAACACGCTCCTCCGTTCAGGCGACGACGATGCTCCGGCGGCACTCCGACTTCCACCGCAAGGGTCCGACACAAGGAATGAAGAGGGTGGGAGGAATAGACGCTGAAAACACGCGCTTGGTTGGCTGGGTCGAACGAAAGACGAAGAAGGAGGTGCGACAACCCTCAATGGGAACGCTATAGTTCAAACGAAGAGGGTGGGAGGAACGGATGCTGAAAATGCGCGCTTGGTTGGCTAGGTCGAACAGAAGGAGGTGCGGCGACCCTCAATGGGAACGCTATAGCTCGAACGAAGATGGTGGGAGGAACGAACGTTGATAATGCGCGCTTGGTTGGCTGGGTCGAACGGAAGACGAAGAAGGAGGTGCGGCGACCCTCAATGGGAACGCTATAGGTCGAACGAAGAGGGTGGGAGGATTGGACGCTGAAAACGCGCACTTGGTTGGCTCGGTCGAACGGAAGGAGGTGCGGCGACCCTCAATGGGAACACTATAGGTCAAATGAAGAGGGTGGGAGGAACGAACACTGAAAACACGTGCTTGGTTGGCTGGGTCGAACGGAAGGAGGTGCGGCGACCCTCAATGGGAACGCTATAGCTCGAACGAAAAGGGTGGGAGGAAAGGACGCTGATAACGCGCGCTTGGTTGGCTGGGTCGAACGGAAGACGAAGAAGGAGGTGCGGCGACCCTCATTGGGAACGCTATAGGTCGAACGAAGAGGGTGGGAGGAACGGACGCTGAAAACGCGCGCTTGGTTGGCTGGGTCGAACGGAAGATGAAGACGGAGCTGCGGCGACCCTCAATCGGAACGATATACGTTGAAGAAGACGAACTCCGACGGCAGTCGTGGCTGGGTCGAACGGAAGACGAAGACGGACTCCAGCGGAACTCGTGGCTGGTCGGACGATGACGGACTCCGGCGACACTCCTGGATGGTCCGACGAAGACGGACTCCGACGGCACTCGTGGGTGGTTGGAGGAACTGGTCGGAGGAAGACAGACTCCGACTGCACTCTCGCTCTAGGGTTCCCGCTCTCTCTCAACCTTCTCTTCTCTCTCTCCCAATGCCCCAAATTCAAATTGCCAAAACTGAAAATGAAACCCTCAAATTTCAAACCTCTCTGCCACTTGACTACATTTCCACGTCATATAAAATTCTGAAATCATTTTCCACCTGGACCAATAGCATTTTGACACCTGTCCCGTGTCAAAATGTTGTCAAATCTTTTGTTAAAGTATCATTTCCCTATATTATGACAGTATCTAGAGAAAAGTTTGTGCACTGGAGTCCTCAAACTTCTAAAATATATACAATTTCATAATTTTGTTAACTTCGTCCACCAACTTATTTGATTACAAGGTAATTTCATGACTAATTTAGTACCAAAATTATCTTTCAAGTGCATGTTTAACACATTTTGCACTCACCCTTTTAGAGTCCGCGCAAAACTTTATAAAGTCCATTAGATTGCTTCTAGGATTTACTCTTATATTTATTGTTGCTACAAAGGATCTTGCTTATACATACGCCTACAGGTAACAAAATTCTTTAATCTGCACCCCTCCAGCATGGTGACTAGACGAGTATATTGTTCTGAGGATTTATTTTCAGAGCACGAGTATCAAGTTGCTGTATAAGGTGAACTTCCTATACCTCAAAAGACACATTTTACCTTGTTACAATGAAAACTACTAAACGACTCCAAGCATGTGCAAGTACTCTAAAGCAAGAAGGACTTCAACTACATAAAACCTGCATGGACAGTTTCTTGTGAATACAAAATCAAGCTCCAAATTTGTTGCATGTTGCCAACAAGGTCGAATAAAACCAACAAAATTGAGGAACAGGAATCCCTTACAATTATGGTAGCTATCAAAGTAATTTGCTCTTGAATAGACAGTGCATGTATGACATATAATTTGGTTCAAAATTGCATGCATGTACGACAACAATTACCAATCAAGACTATCTTGCTAGATTCAATTCTTTACTAGCTTAATTTTGTTTATGAAAGACACAAACAACACTCATGAAAGTTTTATATATGCAGGAAAATTAAATATATAGATTATCAAGAAATGAAATTATTCTTAACTCAATTTCATAAAACTAGTTTGTAAGATAAAGTTTGCGTCTCACTTATATATTATGTGGTAGGGGTCACATAGCTTCCCAATGTCCTACCAAGAGAACAATCATTTTCAGAGGTAATGACATATACAACAATGCAAGTGAAACCCACACCAGTGAAAGTGAGAGTGAAGAAAACTCCAATGGTGAGAAAGTGTATCCTTGTGAAGGTCAACTTCTCATGGTGAGAACGGTGCTTAACAACCAACCAAGTAAAGAACATTTATCACAAAGAGAAAACATCTTTCATACAAGATGTCAAATTGAAAATAAAACATATTCTTTCAATGTTGATAGTGGATCTTGTTGCAATTGTTGTAGCACAAGGTTGGTTGAAAAAATGAATCTTACTGAGATACTCCATCCAAAACCTTACAAACTTCATTAGCTTAATAAAGATGGGGATATAACAGTTAAGAATCAAGTAAAATTGACAATTTCCATAGGGAACTTTAAAGATGAAGTGTTTGTGATGTAGTTCCCATGAAAGCCTGTCATGTGCTATTGGGGGACCATGACAATTTGATCATAAAACTTTTCATTATGGTCTCACCAATGCTATAACTGTGCACAAAGATGACAAGAAATTTGTGCTTCATCCCTTGTTACCTACGTAGGTGGCTGAGGATCAAGCACAAATGAGGCTCAACAAGGAGCAAAAAAATAAAGAAGAAAAAAAACTCCAAATAAAAGACAAGAGTAGTCCTTAGGGATGAAAAAGAGGTGTCGGAGAATAGTGTCCCCTCCGACAAGGTTACTGTTGAGATTGTTTATAGGGGGAGCAAAGGTTCATCTTAACCCACAATCTCAATGATATCTGTGTTTTTTATGATGACAACACATAATTAATAATACATGTGTATTATGTGATACATGTTCTATATTTACATCTTATATGCTTTTGATCAATGTGTTAAATCTGTTTAAGCATATATGAGAACATGATTGTGTTGTTCATTGCATATCACTATGTTACATATGTGTTTTTATATGTGAATGCATGATTGTTGAGTCACTGCAAGTGTACCGGATCGTACAAGTAATATAAAATGGTAAGACAAAGTATTGTGTCCCAAGAGACTCGGCACTAGACAGTCGTGTGATAACTTGATTAATTAAAACTTAAAAGGAACGAAATCATTGGTTTAGAATGCAAATGCAGTAAATTAAATATGAATGCAGTTTTGATCAATTGAAGAGTAGTATAACGATGAACGAATGATGTTTATGTTATGAGATGAATGTGTTGTTGGGGTTAGATTTCACCAAGTTTACTCTCATGTATATACGAATTCTTCTTCTTTCATTAAAGTCAACGTCACTCACTAAATTACTTAAAACCTGATCCCTCGGTGAAGAAAGTTTATCCTTAATTACTAGTTCATACGATTCCTAACATTCCTAATAATTAATTCTGAAGATCAGGAGCTTAAGATGACCAAGACTCATATCCCCATCCCTGAGAAATACTGCTCTTGGGAATAATTCTACAAGAACCTGAATTATAAGGAACCTCCCGGCACTCATGCAATTCATACATCATGCTATGAATGAGTTAAACAAAGCAAACATTGATCACAGAAAAATTACCCTAACAGTTAATGAAAGAAGCATAAATTACCCTAACATTTATGATACATGCTTTCTTTCATCATTAGTTAGGGTTTTTCCTCTTTGCTCAAAGCATGCATTGTTTAACTCATTCGATGTCATGATTATTGGTTTTATTGATATGGACACATACGGTAAAATCTAGATCCGGAGAAACTATCCCAACAATAGTATAAACCTAGACATAGGAGTATGACGTTAAGCTTTCGTTCACTATAATACATGATTAATTGCTAGGGAGACAAGACATTGTAAACTAGTGATTATGATTAGGCTTTCTTCGCCGAGACATCGGGTTTAAGGTAATTTAGAGAGTGGCATTAACATTGATGAAAAGAATGATGATATCCTAAAATATATGAGAGTGGATAAGATGAAATTGATTGCCCCAACAACATACTCATCCACATATTTAAATTCACGTGTTTTGTGTTCTTCTTTCCCATTGATCATCACATGCATACATGTTTACTTTTTGTCTTTTGCATTTGAAACTTATAACAATTTGTTCTCAAGTCTTAAATAATCAGGAAATCATATAACTAACTAGGTCGTGAGTCCTTTGGGAGAACGATACTTGGTCTTACTGAGTTTATTACTTGATACGATTCGGTCACACTTGCCGAGGGTTAAACAAGTTTTTGGCTCCATTTTTCGGTGTTCATAAATTTGTCATCAACGAGGGAGGGTTAATGGGCACTTTGGGGGTAGAAAAGACTCTTGGCATGCTAAAAAAAAAGTTCTTTTGTCCCCACATGAGGAAAGATCTCCCAAGACATTGCTACAAGTGCATTACTTGCTTAGAATCAAAATCTAAAGCAATGTCTTATGGTTTCAATCCTCTTACACCCATGGATTTAATATCTCTTCCTACTTCATTTGACTTTGTTCATGAAGAAGGGGTATCAAAGTCTAAGTTTATCAAAGGATTAGAAACCAAATTCAACAACAAAATGAGAGATATTCCAAGTACCACAACAGGCGAAAGAAAGAAATGATATTCAATGAAGGAGATTTAATTAGGATTCATCTTTCGAAAAAAAAGATTTCCAAGTGATGAATCACTATTTTATACTATTCACTTAGCTTTCCGCAGCAAAATATATTAGTGAATTGTGTTTAATTCTCCATTATTGTCTCATTTTCACTATTTGGGCTGAATTAGACTATTAATTCTTTTTTTCAGTTATTATTTTATTTTATTTTATTTTATTTTCTGTTTTTATTTTTCTGTTTTCTGTTTTTATTTTTATTTTATTTTATCTTCTTATCTCTTATATTATTTCTTCTATATCTTTTTGTGCTAACAAATTTTTATAAGGACTTGTTTTCTAGTGTATGCAGGAATCAATTTGAACTAGAAGCAAGAAAACCTCAGAACCTCTTCTTGAAGGCTTAGACGAGAGTAGACGGAGGAGAAGAACCCGCGTACATCTAGAGAACTTTTCCCTCCTCCGGAAATTCTTTTACAACCTTCACCACAAGGTTCTTACCATATGACTAAGGAGATGGAGAATAATAATGTTAGACGGACTCTTGCAGATTACACCAATGTAGTTGGCCCTCAGCATTTCAATAGCATAGCAAGACCGAGGGTCAATGCAGCTAATATGGAGGTGAAACCGACGTTAATCCAACTGGTTAAGAGTAACCAATTTAACGGGTTGTCTCATGAAAGCCCATATGAGCACCTTACAACCTTTAATAAAATTTTCAATACAGTGAAGATAAATGGGGTGCTTGACGAAGCAATCAAACTTAGCCTATTTCCATTCTCATTGGGAGGCAACGCTAAGATTTGGTTGAATTCTTTTCCAAAAGGGAGCTTTACAAAGTGGGAAGCTATGGTGTCAAAGTTCTTGAACAAATACTTCCCACAATCAAAGGTAAACAAAGGAAAGCAACATATATCATCTTTCAGGCAAGGCATGGAGGAATTACTAGGTCATGCATGGGAAAAATACAAAAGCCTATTAAGAAAGACTCCCACGCATGGATTTGACGAAGTAGAAGTAGTCCTATTCTTCCTTGGAGGTCTTGGTTCACAAACCAAGTTGATTCTAGACGCCTCAGCTGGAGGTAATATCAAGTGGAAGACTCTAGAGGAAGCCACTGAAATAATTGAAAATATGGCTACTAATGATAATGAGCTGAACAGTGAAAGAGGAGCTCGTATTCAACAAAAAGGAGTTCTACAATTTCAATCCAATGATGCCTTGTTAGCTCAGAACAATATAATAACTCAACAATTGGAGAATCCCATAAAGACACTTGCACAACTGCCAAAAGAGTTAAAGACTCTATGGTGGTGACCATATCAATGGTCAATGCGCCTTTCTAGTGGAAGCTTTAGAGGATGTTAACTTCATGGGCAATCAATTTCCATACCGTTAGGGGAATTTTAATCAAGGGTGGAAACCACACCCAAATGTTGGTCAAGGACAAAGTGGGAAAACTAGAATATCAGGGCAATTTAACAAGCAACAACAACAACCAACATTATGGCAACAAATGACCACACTTCATGAAAGATCAATAAGGACGGAAGAAACTCTTCATCAATTCATACAGGCAACTGCATCCACTCAAAAGAGCATTGAAGCTGCTATTAAGAACTTGGAGATGCAAGTGGGTTAAATTACTAAGCAGTTTGAAGAAAGGCCTGACAAAAATTTTGGGGCTAATATTGAGGTTAACCCCAAGGAAGAATGTAAGGTGTTAGTGAGTGCAAATGTTGAAACAGTTGAGTTAGAAAGAGAGAAAGAAAAAGAAGAGAGAAACAAGAAAGAAAAAGAAAAAGAAGAGAGAAAAGAGAAAGAAGAAATAAGAGAGATAAAGAGTGAAGACATTCTTCCTTTTCTAACAGATCATGAGAAACAATTTGACTTTACAAAAATATTTAGGATGTTGGATAGTGATGTACCTTTTAAGGAGATATTATAACAAATTGCAGTTTATACAAAGCCTGAGGAAGAAGTCTCTACAAAGAAAAGACGTAGAGACGATGAGACAAAGGAGTATAAAGCTGTTAAAAAGAAGTCATTCCCTCCAAAAGCAAAAGATCCAGGAGGTTTCTCCATTCCATGCGCTATAAGGAAGAAAAGGATAAAGAAGGCTTTAATTGATTTAGGATCAAGTGTTAACTTGATGCCTTATTCCTTACTGGAGCAGATGTGTGATCTTGATGTGAAACCTATAAAGATGAATCTATGAATGGAAGATGGATCCTCAAAGAATCCCTATGGTGTAGTAGAGGATGTTATATTTTGTGTAGGCAAACTACAGTTCTTGGTGGACTTTGTGGTGATGGAAATGGAGGATGAGAGGATACCCATTATTCTCGGAAGACCGTTTATGAAAACGGCTAAAGTCATCATTGATGTGGATGAAGCCATAGTGGTGTGATGAATCCTTATATTCTTCACTTTACTTAGTTTATTGTGCTAGAATTAATCGGGGAATTGTACTTAATTGTCCTGTATTTTCCCATTTTTCTGAATTGTGCTTACTTCGGTCAGAAATTCTTATTTTAGTTAATTTGAATTATCTGAGCTGATTATTTGCATTATAAATTACAGGGAAAATTTTGGATAATATTTGTAGAGTTAAAATGTGACATCAATTATATTTTAAGCTAAAATGTTAAGAGATGTGAATTTCATATTTTTTTTTTAAGAAGAAGACTTCAATGGAAGCACATTGTGTCACGGTTTGGGCATTCATCAATAAGCATTCACGGCTGCAACTCCTTCCTTTCAAATGAAGAATTATGCAAAAGACAAAGCACAAGGCAATTGGAATTATTGGGAGGCCTGGAAGGGGTCATGTTTCCTTCTCTTCCAGGAGCTCTCTCTCAGTTTCCATTTTCAACAGGGCATAATGTAGAATTTTATTTTTTTTGAGCGTGTAGCTGAGTAGTAGTGTGTTACAGTGTTTTTGATCAGTTTAGTCGTTTTATTTTTACATGTATTATTCAAGAATTTCATTTTAAGTGTTGAATATTTGATAAATTTTATTTTCAATTAAGTGTTTTATTTTTGTTATCTCTTTTATTTTACCGTTTACTATTTTCTATACCGTTAAATTTTGTCATCGTATTTTACTGTTCATGTTATTTTCAACGTCATTTTTACCGTTCAGTTTTTACAGTGTTTAAAATTTATTTTAGTGTTTTTAAATTCAGTTGTGTTTTAATTCCAGTTTTAATTTATTTTTCCGTATCAAACTAAAACATCACAAACCCCCCCACTTCGTGTTAAATCTGAGACTGAACCCAATATTGGTCCTTGAGAGACGACCTAGGAGTCACTTCCTAGTATTATACTGCATATTTTCGTGCAATCAACACTTTTGTGAACGGTGCGACCCGTTCGTCAAAATGGCGCCGTTGCCGGGGACCGATCAATAACGGTTTGGTTTTAGATTCTTGTTGTGTAAATTTTTGTTCTGTTAATATGTGTATTTTGTGTGTTTTGTGTTTTGTATTTTTGTAGGCGACAACGACACCTTCAGCAAATTTTGGCGGCGTTGTCACTTCAGTTCCAGGTTCTTTGTTTTAGATTTTTGCTGTGTTTTTCGATTTTTACTGTGTTAATATATGTTTTGTCTTTTATATTTTATTGTGTTGTGTTCTGTATTTAGTTATTATTTAAAAAAAAAATAATAATAATAATAATATTTTACTGTTGATGTTCTGTCTTGTTTGTGCCTGTAGCATGATTAATTGTATTATGCTTTATCTTGTGTTGTGATGTTCTATTTGTTTTGTATGCGTGTCATATGTATTTTGTCTGTTAATTAAAAAAAAAAAATTTGTTCTATCTTGTGTACGTATTGCATGTATAAATGTGTTGTGTTTTATCTGTTTCGTAATTTTTAGTTTTTAGTTTTTAGTTTTTATTTTTCATGTCTACCTATTTTGATTATGTGAATAGTGCTTATTCTGCGAGTGCCTATAATCATGATTCTCCGTCTGCATGGCACTCTGAATTTATTTCTGCTGACTTTTGTGGTGAGAACAATATGGTTCATCCTCCAACTTCTGAGAGCTCTCTTTGGGAGTCGGTTCCACCTACTGAGGATGATTTTTATTGCGTTCTAAGCACTGGACTGACATATTTGCTGCCTAAGTTTCATGGTTTTGCAGGAGAATGCCCACATAGACATTTGGAGGAGTTCCACATCATGTGCTCTTCAATGAAGCCTCCAGATGTCCCTCTTGATCACATTTTCTTGAGCGCATTTCCGCATTCATTACAAGGAGCAGCTAAGGATTGGAAAGACTCTCTTCCTCTAAGATCTGTTACTGATTGGGAATATCTTGAGCATCAGTTTCTGAGCAAATTTTCCCCTGTGCAATATGCTTATAACAACGATCCTGGATGGAATGACACGAGTTTGGGATGGTACGATGCTCCACAGGAATATCAGGTTGCACCATCTGTGGATACTTTTATCCCTCCGCCAGTCCAGCAATACGAGAGTCAGCAGTATGATGCTCCTGCTCAAATAGCTCCTCAGCCTTCTACTTCTGAGCCTACATTGAAGGAGTTAATGGAGCAGATGACCATGCAGAACCTGCAGTTCCAGCAAGAGAGCATGAAGATCCAGCAAGAAACTCAAGCTGCCATGAAGAATCTGACTGATCAGATCGGGCAGATGGCCACTCTTACACTTGAGGAGACTGCTGATGACTATTTTGAGGACCAGGCAGGTACAAGCAGCTATTTCAAACCAGGTAGACCACTTTCATTTTCCACCAACATACCTCAATTTGATTGTACTGATAATTATGTTCTTGAGAGGTATGTTGAGAATCATGATGTTGATGAGCCTTTTATTAATTTTTACTCTTTGCATGATGAGAAACAACTTTTGTCATCCTATCTGAATACTTCTTATCCATGCACTGAACATGAATCTGAGTTTGTGATTGATGATGTTTCTGAAATTGAAATTGATTCATGTTTTGAGAGTATAATTGAGGTTCAGTATGATAATTTGGGTGTTATACCCCTGCATGAAATTTTTGTAGTGCCAAATTGCACTAACCATGCTGCAGGAGGTACGTATAAATTTGATGAGCAGACACCCAATTGAAGACAGAGGTGCAAGGACCCAGAACGATTTCAACATCAACAGGCACCTGTTGAATCTAGTCATCAACAATAATTGTTTGGATCCAGCCGTGGAAGACATTTCACTGCTTGATCAAATATGGAGGATGAAGCAGTTCGTCCTCAACAATTTCATGCTGGATCCTGAAAAGGAGAACATCTCCCTACAAGTCCAAAATTGGCAACTGCCACCATGACCAGGGGAGTTTTCTTTTTCTTTCTTCCCCGTTTTCCTACTTTTATTACATTTGTCCTTTATCTGTTTAAGTTTCAATTGATGATCTTATGCCTTTAACTGATTTGGGACATTGTAGTTTAAGTGTGGTCTGGGGGAGATTCTGCATTTTGTTTTTCTTTTAAGTTTGTTTTTCCTTTTCTTCTTAGTTTTCGAATTGTTATCTTTAAAAATAAAAAAATAAATAAATAAAAAAAAAAAAAAACATAAAAATTTTTTTTTTCTGTTGTGATAAAATATTTTGTTTTAAGCGTGCCAAATCTTTATTCCGATATGTATATTTATTTCTTAGTTTTTGAGTTGTTATCCCTTAAAAAAAAAAACATTTTCAAAAATTGTTTTGCGTGTAGTCCATAATTTCTCGGCCCTCAATTTCTTATTATTTCATATCAATAATTCATTGAAAATTTTCACTTCAGATCTTATCTTTTTCCTTATTTTCTTCGTTGTAAATATATTTTCTTAGTTGTCTCATACAGGTTTTTGATTGAAAATTTTTAGACTAAGAAAATATTTCATTCATCAATGCAAAAATTACAGTAATGGAGAAAAGGGATTGAACAGATCTGAAAATGAAATTGCAGTAGATATATATGAAATTAAAAGATGTTCGGGGGTCGATCTTTAGTGATCGTTAATATTACAAACCAAATAAAAAACAAAAAAAAAACAACATAAAAAAAATTAAAAACATAAAAAAACATAATTGTTCATATTACAGTCCTCATTAATATTATGGCCACACTCGGCCAACAAAAACATAAAAAAAAAAAAAAAACAAAAACAAAAATAACATAAAACATTAAAACTGGAAGAATTCTCGAGCTGGTTGTGGTGGTCTAAGGGAGAGCTCCGTTGAGGGAGCTCTGGTACGAAAAGTCACGAGCGGAGGCGGAGGAATCTCTGTTTCTGGATCGATTATGATGGGAATGGGGAAGAGGTCCAACAGCCTCGGTGCCCTCATTATCACCCAGTTGTATTCTTTCATCAAAAAAAAAATTGTGTTAATAATAGAAGAGGAAAGGAAAAAATCAATAAAAATGGAGGTATGATGAGAGTCTTACCATACATATATAGCGGCAGTTGTGAAAAGAGAGTGCCAGTGGGGTCTATCTCCGCTTGCCAGCGCCTGACCCGATTGCCATGGTTGTTAAACCAGCAGTGCACGTTATATTCGGTGGCATCTGCGAAGGTCCTTAGTCGAGACGCGATCTCGACGACTTGCGCTCGGCTTGGGTGTGTGACCCCATAGTTGTAGATGTTGGTCATCATCTTGATCTGATCATCTGTAGGACGCCATCGCTGACTAGTGTATCTCTCTGATTCCATCTCACTCGTCATCATTCCTCTTGAAATATTCTAAAACTTAATAAAAAAAAATATAAAAATAAAAAGAACAAAAACATAAAAAAAAGAAAAACAAAACATAAAAAAAAAAAGAAGCATAAAAATATATTAGATTCTTAGTTCAGTATTTTCTTTATTTGGTTGTTTTTGTTTCCTTTTCAGTTTATTTTGTCCGATCAGTCTTTGATATTTCTGTGTCTGGTCTCAGATCTGTTTCACGGTCCTTGCAAAAGGGTCCTAAACGGATCTACGTCCAGTTGTCCTGTTGTCCTTGTTGTTCTTGTAAATTAAGATTTTGTGTTTATTTTTAAGTGGGGTACGTGGCGTTGTTCTACCCGATTGTCTCTGCAATACCTTCAATCGAAGGGAGATTAACGTCTGGTTTCCAGCCGATATACCCCTTAAGTTTTTAGACAGTTGTGTTTTATGTGTTTAAGTGTTTTCAGTTTCAAAAATATGAAAAAAAAAATTGAAAAGGGAGAGGGAGAGCAGGAAAGAGGAAAGCAGAGAATAAAAGGCAAAAAGAAAAGAAGAAAGGAATAACGGAAAGCTTAAAGGGGAGTATGGAAATAAATTACATGAAAGAAGAAAGAAAGGCAGATCCAGGAGCAGAGGACTTACCTGGAGTAGTAGGCTGGCAGAGAAGCTCCTCGGGGTTCTCACACTCTTCAGATGGCACCGGGGCAGAGGCTCCGTAGAGATTCCAGACGCTCAGGTTGTAGAGAGAGTAGAGAGAGCAGAGAGAGAGCAGAGAAAGAGAAGAGAGGAGTAGTGAGAGAATGGGCAGGTCTGGAAATGGCGCTGGACGCGGAGGAGCGGCCTATTTATAGCCAGATTGCTTTCCACTGTAGCAACAGTTCCGGTCTTTGCCACCGAGACTGTTGTCACAGTACCGGTCTCCTTTTTCAGAAAAAAAATAAATAATAATAGTAAAAAAATTTTTATTAGCATCTACTGATGGGTGCTAGGTGATTTGCACATCTGCTGATGGATGTTTCTGAAAATTTCTTCCCATTTTTCTACTTTTGTTGCACTTGTCTATATTATTTGACTGCTCTGAAATTGATAATCTGATGATTGTAACACACTGAGGAAATTGTGTGATTTAAGTGTGGTCTACTGGGGAGAAATTTTGATTTTCTGTTAGTTTCTGTTAAGTTTGTATTTTGTGTGTTAAATTTTTTCTGTTTTAAGTGGTTTTTAGTGTGTTTTGTGTGCAATAAATTTTACATTTTTCTCTTGATTTCTGGAGTTATATAAGTTGTAGATTTTCCCTTCACTTCAGTAATACTTATGGTTTCAAATCCTTGCTTTTCTCTGCTTGGAAAGATGATTATGCGTTTAAGAGGTTGATTTGAATGTGACGAATACCCTGTGTGAGATTTGAGCCACTTGATGTTCTTTCTTGTGTGTGACATATCTCTTTATTGCTTGCACATATGCCTTGGCTTGATTCTTTTTGATAATACTTGATTGATATGCATGTTTAGAAATGATAAAGGCATTTTATTTCTTGAGCCTCTTTAGCCAAATAAGCCTACCTTGTTATTATCCTTTGATAACCCCTTTGAGCCTATACTTTCCCCATTTCTTTGTTTTAAAGCTCATACACTGACCCTAAGTGAAAAACCATGATTATCTTAACCTTAGGAAAGTCTGGAGCTATAAAATGTTTTGTGAATAAGTGTGGTCTCCTTGGGAATTGTGATGAATTGGCTAGTTGGTTCCTCATCATGTTCTTAAAATATAAATTATATCCTGTTGTGTGATAGAGAGAGAAAAGGAAACAGACAGGATGAAAAAAAAATTGAAATTGATGAGAAAAAGAGAGCAAAATGAAAAACAATTTTGAGAACAATGGAGTCAAAAAGAGGATTGAATTAGAGGTTTGAGTAAGATTTGACTGTATTTCTATTTATTCACCATTGCTCCTCTATTTCTTCTGAGCTGTAGCTACTTATCCATATTTATTATCCCTTGTCCTTGGCCCATTATAACCAAGAAAAGACCTTTAGATCTGAACATGCATATGTTTTAAGTGTTGATATTAGAAACTTGTCAAGTCTACTTGTGTTTGCTTTCTTGAGTGCATTGAGTTGAAATTATTTACCCTAGACACTTGAGAGAAACACTGTGAGTGCATCTGTGAGGTTTTGACATTTTTGAATCACCTCTTGAGCTGATTAATTATTTTACCATGCTTTGAATTGCTTGGATGATTTCTGTAAGTATCTGCTTTATTTGATTTGTGTTGGATAATTTCTACTTCTCTTAACTGTCCAGAATTCTTGAGAACTGTGTAAATTTAGTTTATTTTTCTTGCGAGCTTTTATTTTTCTGTTTGCTGAGTTTTGTGTCATCGCCTTTGAAGTCCTTTGAACCATTCCCTGATTTGCGTCTTAATTTTGCCCAGGAGTGCAAAAGACTAAGTGTGGTCTATTTTGATGAATCCTTATATTCTTCACTTTACTTAGTTTATTGTGCTAGAATTAATCGGGGAATTGTACTTAATTGTCCTGTATTTTCCCATTTTTCTGAATTGTGCTTACTTCGGTCAGAAATTCTTATTTTAGTTAATTTGAATTATCTGAGCTGATTATTTGCATTATAAATTACAGGGAAAATTTTGGATAATATTTGTAGAGTTAAAATGTGACATCAATTATATTTTAAGCTAAAATGTTAAGAGATGTGAATTTCATATTTTTTTTTTTAAGAAGAAGACTTCAATGGAAGCACATTGTGTCACGGTTTGGGCATTCATCAATAAGCATTCACGGCTGCAACTCCTTCCTTTCAAATGAAGAATTATGCAAAAGACAAAGCACAAGGCAATTGGAATTATTGGGAGGCCTGGAAGGGGTCATGTTTCCTTCTCTTCCAGGAGCTCTCTCTCAGTTTCCATTTTCAACAGGGCATAATGTAGAATTTTATTTTTTTTGAGCGTGTAGCTGAGTAGTAGTGTGTTACAGTGTTTTTGATCAGTTTAGTCGTTTTATTTTTACATGTATTATTCAAGAATTTCATTTTAAGTGTTGAATATTTGATAAATTTTATTTTCAATTAAGTGTTTTATTTTTGTTATCTCTTTTATTTTACCGTTTACTATTTTCTATACCGTTAAATTTTGTCATCGTATTTTACTGTTCATGTTATTTTCAACGTCATTTTTACCGTTCAGTTTTTACAGTGTTTAAAATTTATTTTAGTGTTTTTAAATTCAGTTGTGTTTTAATTCCAGTTTTAATTTATTTTTCCGTATCAAACTAAAACATCACAAACCCCCCCACTTCGTGTTAAATCTGAGACTGAACCCAATATTGGTCCTTGAGAGACGACCTAGGAGTCACTTCCTAGTATTATACTGCATATTTTCGTGCAATCAACACTTTTGTGAACGGTGCGACCCGTTCGTCATGGTGTTCCAAGATCGAGAAGAAAAAGTTGTTGTAGTTTTCTTCAAAGAAGAGAGGCATATGCAAGAGGAAGAAGCTAGGCATAAAGCTACATATCAAGATGTACTCATGACTAGCCATCAAGATGAAAAGCCAAAGGTCAAAGGTAAACAATGTTTTTTGTTTCAGGTATAGGAAGAAGAAAACATTTAGGAAAGGAAGAAAGGTCCGTGTGATGATTGGATGCAAGAACGACTCCAACTTGGTAAACCTGTGAAATTCAAAAACATTTTGTGGGTTTTGAAAGACTACAAAGAAAATGAGGTGATAAAGATAGAGTCTCCACATTCCAGAAGAGTCAGAAAAGTGGACCAAAAGCAGTTGATGAGTTGGTGTGATATGAACATCAACCATGAAGATGGAACATGAGCTTTATTGGGTCAAGCTAGTGACGTTAAAAGAGCGCTTGCTAGAAGGCATTCCAGTGATTTGAGGACAATCTTTCTTTTGATTTTATTTTGGTTATGTAAATTTTTATAAACTTAGACATTACTTCTATAAATTTTTATAAACTTGGACATTACTTCTGTAAATTTTTGGGTATAGCATCTACTAAAGGATGCTAGGTGGTTAAGTATCTACTGAAAGATACTAGGTTTGACACCTATTGATGGGTGTTGGTGGATGTTTGGGTCAGACTCGTGACGTTAAACAAGCGCTACCTGGGAGGTAACCCAGTTGATTGATTATATTTTTGTTGTTTGTTTTGCTTTAGTTGCACGATAGGGATTTGGATGCATGAGTGATATGAGAATTTAATTGCAGGGAGTAAGTGAGGGGCATGAGTAGGAGGCACCTAGGTCAAGTTAGGAAGAAGAAAAGCACAACACGAAAGTGCTGCTGAGCGGTGGTTTCGCAGATTGGGCTTAGGTTGCCCCTTAGCGGAACCCGAGCCCATTAGGGTATTTTTATACCCTAAGTCACGCCTTGGCCTCTATTTTCAGATTCTTCTCTGCACACACACTCCTACACACTTTTTCAAAGGTTCTCTACATTTTTCCCTTCATTCCTCTTGAGAAAATCTCCCTTCCACTCACTTTCTAACTAGTTTTCCATCTAAGTTTGGGGTTGGGAGAGAGCATCATTGTTCTTCACAATTTGAAAGCATTCTCTACTCATTTAGCATCTCCACCCAAGTAAGTAAAGCATTTTTCATTCTAGGGTTCTTGAGCATGAATTTGATTGTTTAAGCATGAATTTTTAGGGGTTTTGATTCCTATGCATGATTTGATGAATTAATTGATGTTTGAACTGATTGAATTGATTGATTTTGATCTAGAAGCATAAAATTTTTTTCTGCAAAATCATCGCTTATGGTAAATTTTTGATGAGCGACACTCTGACAGACTTTGATTTTTGGCTGAATTTTGTATTGGATTGATGCACTGGTGGCACTGAGGGGTGATTTTGACTCTCAGCGGTGGTTTAGCATGGAATTAGGGTGTTGTTTTTGGTTTACTAATGATTAAGAATATGTCTTTTGGTTTTGTAATTTGTTTTTGATGTAGGAATGGCATCCTCTTCAGGCAAAAGAGTGAAGACCATGGCATCCAAAAGGAAAGAAAAGGAACCAAAACAACCCCACTCTAGTAGGTTCCTATCTCGCAAACATGAGAAGCATTTTAAGGTGGTCCAAGATAGGAGGCTCCTTATGGCGAGGAAAGTTGGAATGATACCTAACTTTGCTCCTCAGTTTGGAGAGCAACTGCTAGGAAGGAATTGGGGGAAGCTAGCCACATACCCTGCACCAGCCAATATAGCTGTGGTGAAAGAATTTTACACCAATGCAAGGAAGATTGATGATTATCCGGCTGAGGATTACTTAGGCAATGTCAGAGGCCACGCTATTAGGTATGATCCTTACTCTATCAACAACTTCTTGGGTACTGTATGGGCTGGTGAGGAGGTGAGGAGGCAGCTCAGCCAGTTCCACCACATCGTACTCACAGAGAAAGAGGACAAGCACAAAGTCAGGCATCTGTAGAGACACATGAAGCAAAGATTTTCCAAATGAGGGACATGTATATGTCTCTTATAGGTGCACAGTTGTAGTCTATCCAGAAAGGACAGGTGGCCACTGCTGAGATGATTGTTGGAATGTATGATATACCTCCATCACACAGGTGGACTATGGATGAGTTCCATAATGTGGTAGCTTACCCAGAGGGGCAGGCCCAAGGCGGCAGAGCTGGTGCAGCTGAAGCTTCAGCTATGGAGAAGGATGAAGATGATGTCGATGATGTTGAGGATGACGCATTTGAGGATGTAGAAGATGAGGAAGAGGATGAGGATACAGATGACAGCACAGACTGATGAGGAGCTGAGATAACATTTACTGATGGATGTTATCAAGCACTATAGCAGGATTTATTTTATGCTTTTGTTTGGTTTTTTATGTTCTGAACTCATTTGCTTCTGTTTTTAGAATAGGGTTTGATGTACTTAATTGGAAACTTTGTCTATTATGATGGTTTGCGTATGATTGTTGTTTGGTAAGTAATGCTTGATGATGCTTTGATATTGATTGATGTTGAGATGTGCACATTATATGCTTATACAAGTGATTCACAAGTTTTGTGAACAAATGCATGATGTTGTGTCATGATTATACTAAGCAGGATGTGTACATGTGGAATGTGAATGAGCTTATATGTGAGGTTTTTAGCTTCAGAGTTTTTGTGATTGAATGCTATTACTTTGAAAGCATGAATGATTTTGCCCAGGTTTTCTATGATTTAATTAATTGCTTCTTTGCATCATATGATCAAGGCCATTTGTTGGTAACCTTTTTATTAGCCAAATGCATGATTTTAGCACCACAAAAGAGAGCACTATGTGTTCTATCTTTTGAACCCTTAGCCTTGAACATGATTTGAAAACCCTTTGTGAAAAGCTTTACCTTGAGTTAAGTAGAAAATATTTTGTGGTATTGATAAATGTTCAAGTTTGGGGTTGTTGGGAAGTTATGAAAGGGAAATTGAAAGCATTGAGCTAAGAGCTAAGATGTGAAAAAGTAAAAAAAAGAAAAAAAAGAAAAGCTCAATGCAAAAGGAAAGTTGGGAATAAGTAAGAATGGTTGTGTTTATATGATTCTCTTAACTCAAGGGTTTTGTGATCTAGAAAAACCAATTTTCTTGTTAGCTCAGCCACATTATAAGCCATTGAAAAGGCCTTGTGATGATGCATGCTTGTGAATGTATTTGATTATAGTTAAATGAAAGACAAAGTAAATTCATGTGACAGTGTGATAGTAGAGTGAATGAGTGATTACCTCTTATATACACTTGTGTGTTTGAGTGAAACACTTTATTTAGTGAGGAAAGATTCCATGAGCACATGAACATCCATGCTTAGTTGATTGATGATTCACAAAAAGGAGCATTTGTTGGATATTAGGTTATGTGAACACTAGAGCATGTGCATGTCTTGATTGAAGTTTTTGTCATAAGCTTAATTGAGTACTTACTTATCTTGAAAAGAGGATTTTTTAAATGGAGTGAACCATTGTTTAGATTGGTAGAAGATTGAGTTATATCTTGTTTGCTTGAGGACAAGCAAAGTTCTAAGTTTGGGGTTATGATAACAGTTGAAAAACTGTTATTTTCGTGCTTAAAATTGATACTAAAAGCAATCTTTAACACTTAGAAACTAGCTTGAAATCATGCTTTTGTTTATATTTTTGGAAATAAGAGAGTTGGATAGGTTTGTGCTTGATTTCAGTCTTTTATGTAGATTTTAAGGTGAATTTGATGAAAAAAATGAAGAAGGATAGAGATGGAATCAGAAAAGAACTCAAAAAGTGCAAAAGAAGAGAAGCTGCAAGTACCGCTCAGCGCCAGTTTACTGCTGAGCGGCACTAATGAATACCCGTTGGCTCCGCTGAGGGGTGAAAGTGTAGTTGAGGGGAAGAATTCAGGACACGCACTTACCGCTGAGCGGTAATTTACCGTTGAGCGCCATTATTTTGGACTTAGGCCCACGTGTCTGTAATATTTCGAATAGTATATAAGCTTTAGGAATTCCTAAGATTTGTATCTTTGGTAGAGTACGAAGCAAACACACACCTTTCCATCCCTTGGAGGAAGATCTTGGATGCTAAGGCTACCTACTCAACTTTCTAGGGTTCTATCTTTCACTCTTTCATTGTATTTCATCTAGTTTCACCATGTATATAGTGAACTAAACTCTTCTTGTTGTTGGGGAATCAATGTAATCTTTTGAAGCTCTCATATATGGAATTTTGTGTTTAAACATCATATTTATGATACTTGCTTTCTTTCATCATTAATTAGGGTTTAACCTCTTTGCTCAAAGCATGCATTATTTAACTCATTCGATGTCATGATTATTGGTTTTGTCGATATAGACACATACAGGAAAATCTAGATCCCGGGAAATTCTCCCAAAAGCAGTATTGCCTAGACATAGGGATATGAGGGTTTGTTGCCTTTAAGCTTCTGTGCTTCAGAATTAATTATTAGGGATGCTAGGAATTGTATGGACTCGTAATTAAGGATAGGCTTTCTTCGTCGAGACATCGAGTTTAAGGTAATTTAGAGAGTGGCATTAACATTGATGAAAAGAATGATGAATTCCTAAAATATATGAAAGTGGATAAGATGAAATTGATTACCCCAACAACATACTCATCCATATAATTCGTTCAGTGTTTGTGTTCTTCTTTCCCATTGATCATCACATGCATACATGTTTACTTTTTGTTTTTTGCATTTGAAACTTATAACAATTTGTTCTCAAGTCTTAAATAATAAAGAAATCATATAACTAACTAGGCCATGAGTCCTATGGGAGAACGATACTTGGTCTTACCGAGTTTATTACTTGATACGATTCGGTCATACTTGCCGAGGGTTAAACAAGTTTTTGGCGTCGTTTTTCAGTGTTCATAAATTTGTCATCAACGAGGGAGGGTTAATGGGGCACTTTGAGGGTAGAAAAGACTCTTGACATGCTAAAAAAAAGTTCTTTTGTCCCCACATGAGGAAAGATCTCCCAAGGCATTGCTACAAGTGCATTACTTGCTTATAATCAAAATCTAAAGCAATGTCTTATGGTTTCAATCCTCTTACACCCATGGATTTAATATCTCTTCCTACTTCATTTGACTTTGTTCATGAAGAAGGGGTATCAAAATCTAAGTTTATCAAAGGATTAAAAACCACATTCAACAACAAAATGAGATATATTCCAAGTACCACAACAAGCGAAAGATAGAAATGATATTCAATGAAGGAGATTTAATTGGGATTCATCTTTGGAAAAAAAAGATTTCCAAGTGATGAATCACTATTTTATACTATTCACTTAGCTTTCCGCACCAAAATATATTAGTGAATTGTGTTTAATTCTCCATTATTGTCTCATTTTCACTATTTGGGCTTAATTAGACTATTAATTCTTATTTTATATATTTAAATTACTTGGGTCTAATTATTCCAATTATTATTTGCAGGACAATTTTGGAATCATATGTTGGGACTAAAAGAGTGTTGTCACATCATTTACCAATTTCCACATCAACATTAGATTTTAATTTCATTTTTTAGTTTAGCTTTGGGCTTATTTTTGGCCATATTTTGTAGAAGCCCATGTGAAGGGAAAAACGGTAAATGGGGTCTTTAGAACCTCAAAATCAGATTTCACAACTCTCTCTCCTCTCCACCATTTCACATTTTGCTTCTTCTTAGGTTAGATGATTGGGCATTTTCCACCCTCCCCCTTTGGGGGTTTTAGGTTTGCTTTCGCTTTCTTTTTTCTTGTATCGAATCATCTTTATTTTAATTCGAATTTCGTTTTGTGCCTTCAAACCCATTTCATTTCTGCACTTTAAATTCCATTTTGCTTTGGTAATTCGTTTCCAAATTTGAATAATGTTTTATGTTGTTGTTTTGAAGTTCGGTTTGAGCTTTGAATTGTGTTTTCTATTGTGCTTTGTTTGCATTTCGTTTGTTGGTGTTCCATAATGAATTCACTTCGTTTTTGTGCTTGCAATTGGGTATACGCTTAGTTGCCTAATTTGTGTTTAATCTTCACTTAGTTGATGAAACTGTGTGGTGCAAAATTGATTGCATTTGCTTAGTTTGCAATTAGGAAAACATGGTTAGTCTTTGTTTAGTTGGTTAACTTGTATTGGATTAAGAGTTCGAGTAGTGTTTATTTGTTGCTAATCTGTGATTGGAAGCATTGTAATTGATTTAGTGACCAATCATTTTCAATTAGTAGTTCAATTCGTGTTTTAATTGCTTCATTTCAGTTCACAAAATCTCTTCACAACCCCTCCCTACCAGTTCTTGAACCACATTTGGTCCTTGAGAGACGACCTATGAGTCACTTCCTAGTATTATACTACACTTAATTGTATATTAATTTGATTCGGGTACGGTCTTGATCACCAAGTCTAAGAATATCCAAACTAATTCCTAAGGGAGATGGTCCTTTTAAGGTTCTTAGGAAGGTTAACAATAATGCTTATGAGTTAGACCTTCCTCCAAAATATGGAGTTCATTCTACTTTTAATGTAGCTGACCTTCAACCTTTTGTAGAGAATTCAACAAATGATGAAGATCCTCTAGATTTAAAGACAAATTCTTTTCAAGGAAGAGGAGATGAGAAATGGGGTCCAAGGCCAATACAAAATCAAGGACTCATTACCTGTGGATTGGCTAAGAAGATGCAACAAGATCTTAAAGATCTATCCCAAGAAGGACAAAAGTCCTATTTGCACACTTCAAATGGGACCTAGAAGTCCAGCAACAAGATCCAACAAAGTCCATACTAGTCCATGGGGAAGGATAGAAGGCATGAAGAAACTCTATCGGTAGTGCTGAGCGCATAGCCTTGAGCGGTCAACGCCACCGACTTTCTTTTACTCTTTCTTTAGCACGTGTATTTGGTGCTTCTATTACTTTCCACCATTAGTTCCACGGGTGGACACATGGCTTGAGATCCACTTTTGCATGTTGATCATTAGCACCATGTAACTTAGTCATGGGAGGTGAATTTCCTATAAACTCACCATTCCCCTTTTGAAAAGTTACTTTTGGAATATTGTATATATTATGCTGAAGATTTTTAGCCAGTTATTCTCTGTACCGAAAGTCATTTTCCTTGCTTCCTCCCCACCCCTCTAGCTTCCTTCCATAGATGGTAAGCCGAGTAAGCTAGAGCCACACCATAGAAGCATCTCATACTCCATCAACTTCCATTGAATCCACTACCAAACTAGCAACTTTGATTCCACATCTTCTTTTCTTGCTACTCTCTGGACTTCCATCACTCTAGACGGAGCTATCACATATATTTTATTTTTTTTAAAATACTACAATTTTGTTTATCTTAACATGACATTACAATAAATAATTACATGATAGCACGATTACTTTAATCAGAAAACCAATCCGATACCGACTAATGATAAATTGAATTCTAAACTAGTCACTAGTAAAAAATTGGATTTTTACAGCGCACATTATGCCACTGTTCAACGAAAACCGCAGCATAATGGTAAAGTCATACTTTGTTATAATTGTTTTATAACAAATGTTATTCACTAACTATTATCAACTGTGATGATATATTGTAGTGTAACAGACAAAATGGGTCATATGAGTGTGGATACTATGTAATGTATTGGATGACCCATATTGTTCGTTCTCACATCACAAGAAGCTGGGAAACGGTAATATTTAACTTTAACAAATTTTGATTTGTTAACAAATGTTGAATTCATATACACTAATTAAAATGAATTGTCTTTTGCAGAGATTCAAGACTACTACACCAGTTCCTGAGAAGTCACTATTATTCATTAGGAACGCTGCTGCGAAGTATATAGTTAGATTATACAATAGCTCTTAGATTTAGATTTAAACAATGCATTTGATTAGATAGAATTTTCTTAGACTCTGTACTTTATTTGATGTTGAAATACATTTGAACATGTGTTTGTTATGTTGAAATTGAATTTCTGTACATGTTTTTATATGCAGGTCTGTTTTTGTGGTAGTGGATATCACAAAAACAGACCTGCAATTTTAAAAACAGACCTGCAATTTAACAAATGTTGAATTCATATCACAAAAACTGCAGGGGAATATGCCGCGGTTCTAACCACAACCGCGGCATATAGTGCTTCGTTTTTTTTTAAAAACGAGACATATGGCCGCGGTTTTGACACTAACCGCGGCATATTCTTCAGCCTATATGCCGCGGTTGAACCGCGGCATATAGTGCATTTTTTATTTTATTTTTTTTAAAAAAAATGAATTTAGGCAGCGGTTCCCTAGACAACCGCGGCATATTCCGCAATCTATATACCGCGGTTAGAACCGCGGCATAAAGTGTGTGACTTACTACCGCGGCTGAATATGCCGCGGTTCAAGAACCGCGACGTATAGTGAAAATGAACCGCGGTAAAAGCCCCTCGCTGCACTAGTGAGTCTTCTATAAAAATTTGTAAAAATAATAATTATTTTGAAAAAGGATTACTTTGAAAAAGAATTATATTTAGAAAAATAATTATTTTAAAATAATAAATATGGTAATTAAAATACTCATAAATATAATAACTATTTTAAAAAGTAATAGAAAATAAATACCTTAAAAAACTTATTTAGATAAGTACTTGCGTGATGATAAATAACATTAACATTATTCATTGTTTTTTATCCTCTGTTATCACAACTATTTTAATAATTATGTGTAAGATGAAAAATAAATTTTAAAATAAATAAGGAAATTGAAATTCGGCTTGTGATTATTATACAATTGTACAAATCTATATTAATGAATTTATGTAACAATATATCTAAAAAGTGTTAAAGATTATATGAAATTAAATTTAGAAAAGTATTTGAATATTTAGTTAAAAGTAATTGAAAGAAAGACACCAAATTGGAACAACATAAATATAATTGAAATGAAATGAATAAACATCTAGTCAATCTTGGATATTATGATGTGATAATCAATGTAAATATTGTCTTTTTAAGTTACGATCATTTTGTTTAGAGTCCTTCTTTGTAAATATTTAATTTTGATAAACAATTTGATATTGTTCCAATGATTTCAGTTGCACGCTTCAAGTGAAAAAGGATTCATATCTTTTCATTAACAACTCTAATTGATTGTTAATAGTTGACTTTTTGTGACTTCTTTTCACTATTCAGTACTTTAATTATATGGTGTAATATTTGACCAAAAGATCACTTGTGTTGGATTGTCATTTTTCTCACGTTGCAACATTTGTAAGTGAGACTATAATTATTTCGACTTTCCATTATGGTGGCTAATTGGATAACTCCCCAAAAGTAAATCGTTGCTTCAATAGAAGTGATGGAGTTGAGATTTGTGAAAGGTGTTGCAGGAGGTATTTTTAGAAGTATCATAATTTATTCCATAGATCTTCCAAACTTAACATATAGTTCATGATTATATTGAAGGTAATTGAAACTTACAAGTTATCATTCAATGTCACTTTAAGTGAACACATCTTTTATATGACGTTGAAATTCGTCCTTACATGATAATGTGTAATGTCTCTTCATACATGTTCAAAACCACCCAATGCATGGTAATAACTTCTCATTCGAGGTCACTTAGGCTGTGTTCGTTTGAACAGAAAAAACTGTTCACACTGATATTTGAGGATGGAGTTGAGAGATAGACGTTGTTTTCATGGGATGATTTGCGAAGAAATAAATCCGTTGAGTTGCGAGATATCAGTGTTGAACTCATCTCGCTCATTTGAGAAGATTTACGCTGATTTACTGGACAAAGACATATATGCCCTGTACGAAAAATAAAATTCCAATACAAACCTTATTCGAATTTGATGCTTAATAACAGATCCCATGAAGTTTTGGCTTGAAAGTGACCAACGGTGGAGTAGAGGTAATGTTTCTTTCCATTTTTGATGTGGTTGTTATAGGTTGAAGGTCTGTGATTTAAAGGAAGAGTAAGACAGTCGTTAATGAAGGAGCAAGAAGTGATGATGATGACGGAGTGGATGCAGATGACCAAACATGGAAGGAGGGATTGAAAAAGTGAAGAAGCAGGCTATGTATTCGGTTCGAAGAAGAGGGTATCCGGTTCGAGCATTTTGAAGGAGTTCCAAAACAGGCGTATCCGGATACAAGGTTGGTGTATCCGGATCCAGCTTCTGCAAAAACTTCCATGGGGAGACGTATCCGGATCCAGCTTGTCGAAGAACTTCCAACGAAGGCATATTCGGATACACATTATTGTATTCGGTTCCAACCAAGGTGTGTGCGGGTTTATTCGGTTTTGCTGGCGTCGTTTTCAGTTCGCTGTGGTCTGTGAGTGGTTTGGACATCCATAACTGCGTTCCTCCGTCCCTCGCATTCATTGGTTAGCTCCATCGTACCTTCGTCCATGGAAGTGATGGTGCCTTTGGTGTTGACGAGAGGGCGCAGATGATGAAGGGTGTGTTCTTACGAGCACCAGTCGTTGCAGATAGAGACGGAGGTGGAGAGGTTGGAAGCATTGACAGACGAGGTGGATCCGGTTCCATACCTCGAGTATTCGGTTCCATAACTTGGAACCATTGACACATCAGTTGTATCCAGTTCCAGCCAGTAGTTGATAAGAGTTAAAAAATGTTATTTTCATGCTTAAAATTGATACTAAAAGCAACCTTTAACACTTAGAAACTAGCTTGAAATCATGCTTTTGGTCATATTTTTAGAAATAAGAGAGCTGGACAGGTTTATGCTTGATTTCAGTGTTTTATGCAGGTTTTAAGGTGAATTTGGTGAAAGAAGTGAAGAAGGATAGAGATGGAATCAGAAAAGACATCAAAAAGTGCAAAAGGAGAGGTCGCAATTACCGCTCAGCGGCAGTTTACCGCTGAGCGACACTCAGGAACTCACGTTGGATCCTCTGAGGGGTGAAAATGCCGTTGAGGGGGAAGAATCAACTCACGCACTTACCGCTGAGCGGCACTATTTTGGGCTTGGGCCTAATTTTCTATATATTTTAGAACAATATATAAGCTTTAGGACGTCCTAGGGTTTGTATCTTTGGCTGAGACGAAGCAAACACTCACTTTTCCACCCCTTGAAGGAAGATCTTGGATGCTCAGGCTACCTCCTCATCTTTCTAGGGTTTTATCTTTCATTCTTTCATTATTATTCATCTAGCTTCACCATGAATATGGTGAACTAAACCTTGTATTGTTGTTGGGGAATCAATATAGTCTTGTGAAACTCTCATATATGGAATTTGTTTTAACATCTTATTGTAAGACTTATGCTTTCTTTCATCATTAGTTAGGGTTTTTCCTCTTTGCTTAAAGCTTGCATTGTTTAACTCATTCATTGTCATGATTATTGATTTTGTCGATATGGGAACGTACGGGCAAATCTAGATCCAGGGAATTTCTCCCAATAGCATATTGGTTGCCGTTAAGCTTCTGCACTTCAGAATTAATTACTAGGAATGCTAGGAATTGTATGAACTCATAATCAAGGATAGGCCTTCTTGCATGGTGATTTAGAGAGTGGCATTAACATTGATGAAAAGAATGATGAATTCCTAAAAGTATATGAGAGTGGATAAGATGAAATTGATAACCCCAACAACATACTCATCCATCTGATTCATTAAAGTGTTTGTATTCCTCTTTTCCATTGATTAAATTCATGCATACATGTTTAATTATTGTCTCTTGCATTTAAAATCTATAATCAATTGTTAACAAGTCTTAAATAATCAACAAATCATATAACTAACTAGGCCGTGAGTCCTTTGGGAGAACGATACTTGGTCTTACCGAGTTTTATTACTTGATACGATTTGGTCATACTTGCTGATTGTTAAACAAGTTTTTGGTGCCGTTTTTCGGTGTTCATAAATTTGTCATCAGTAGTATTCAGGCTTTCCAAGCATTACAGAGAACTGCCATGGTTGTTTAAGCATTCCACGAAGCTGGAGAAGGAGACGTTGGAGAAGGAGACCAAGCTGGAGTGAATCATCCTCTTGCATGCATTGGAGTCCATGTAGGTATAAAAAGATGAGCACCCCTAATCCTATGTTTGTGATGCAGTGCTTGGAGGTATTGGCAGCAAGCTACGTGAAGATGCATGCAGGTGGTGGAGATTTCGCAAGGTGGTGGACCATTTCTGTGCTGTGTAGCCTAGGCAAGGTGGTGGACATTGATCAAGATCATTCTGTTTAATTGGTATTATGTGTAATTTTTTTTGTTGATAGTGAAAGAAGTTCTTCCCTGGTTGGCAGTGTAAGAAACTGATGTTAACATGTTTTTTTGATACCATTTGTATTCTTAGAAAACAAGATATGGTGGCTGGTTGCTTGTGAAGTTGGTGGATAGAGTTGCATCATTGACTTAAGTGGCAAGCTGATCCATTTTTATGTAAGTTGGAAACATTATTTATGGTTTGTGTGCATTGTTGAATCATTTTATTTGATAATAATTTGATATATGTTTCACGTTTGGTTTAGGCTTAGGAAAATTCAGATTTGAATATATCTTCTACAGAAAAGGAGAAAATGTTATTGTTATTGCAGAATCTGTGACTCACCTCACTGCCATTACATTATAATTTGGACTCCAAGTTTTTTCTCAAACCAACATATAGTAATCTTCATACGTCTTCAAATCTGGTAAGTCTTATATCATTTTCTTAATTGCATTTGTAGTTCAGTGAAGTTTATAAACCGATAAGTGAATGACTATGTTAGCATTAGTATTTTTTTGTGTTCTAATTGATTGTATAAGGGGGTTTACATTTCTTTTGTTGATTAAATAACTATCTTTAATTATTATTTAGACATTATCTATAAATTAAAATTTGTATTATGTATATAAATGTATAAAGAGATATAATATATTGTTATACATATTTTATTTAATCTTATAATTATAATTTTGAAATATTACTTACCTGACAAAATAATTTTCATCTATACTTAGTATTTAGGTTTTTTATATGACAACATAAATGGTTTAATATTGATTATTTAATCATTATTGATTATTTATATTATTTAATGTCATAATTATTATTTTTATTTTATTAAAAAATAAAAGTTCACATGAAATTATTCTTTATCATAAATATTTTGAATATCTTGTATTATATGTATAATGAATATATGATTGTATGAGATCAATTTTCATACTTTTATTTATTGCTCAATGAAATTAAATGCAAATCAGATGGATTCTCGAATCACAAATGAACTGCAAGAAATAATTAATCAAGGAAGAAGACTATCTGTTGCTCTTGAACGACAAACACAGGCAATGAAGTATCGAAATTCCCTGTTAAATGCTAGGATTGAACCATCTAATCCAACAACAGGAGAAATTGAAAACTTATTACAGACTATGAACATTGAAGATCAGAATTTATTCAGACATTGTTTCGACTTTTTATCTTCGCATTCATCCCATACAAGACGTCTAATAGGGATGTCGCAACAATATAATTTCAATGCATTGTAATGATACCTCATTGAAGCAAGGTCATCATGAACTATTAATAATATATTTGTATGTTATTATGTTGGAACTTTTTTTTAGATCATGTAATATAATAACTCCGTTTAATTATGTGTTTGTTTAAAATTAATGAATCTCACTTTCGTAGACAAATAAATTGATAGTATTCGGTAAGAAATTATATTACAAACAAATACTACATTTAAAAATAAATTTATTTTACTACATTATAATTTTTTTAATATTTTTAAAATTAATTTTAATTATTATTAATTATTTTCCTCTCTTTATTAACATTTATACATTTAAATATAACATTAAAAATTCACATTTTATATTACTTTAATAGTTAGGGGCATTTTGGTAATCTTTAATTTCTACCAATTAAACTAATTTTTTAAATCTGTCACATCAATCAAATCCTACACTAATTCTCACAAACTTTACCCTCAAATTCACTCTCAATTACCTACAAATCCACTAAAAAAAACAACAAAAAAATTACCCTCAAATTCACTCAAATCTATTCAAATCATCTCCCTCAATTCCATCCAAAAGAACACAACCTTATAGTCGACAACATGCTTTTCCAATGATGTTAACAAGTCATACCTAGTGGCAGCATTCCTGTCTATGTACTAACACGTTAGTAGAACCACCCTAACCACCAAACACATTGTTAACTATAATCACGTACCACCTCTTCTGATTCAAGTATAAATTTGTGGATTTGGATAATTGACGGAGTAAAATATATCAATTCACACAATTAATAATGGTTTACATGGAAGAAGATAATGCATACAATTAGTTTTTTACCACTGTCAAGTAATATTCATGCAATGTTTTTCATATTATATCATGTTGGGTCTATCAAGACACAAACACCAATGAGATTTGAGTTCAACCACATAAGGGATTCACACCATTCTATTTGCAAAACCTTAAGGCAATGGGTTAATGGGTCTTTCACCTTTATAAATTGCTCTACTTTCTCAATTTTATCCAATGTGGGACTTAGACTGACACTTGGATTCCCAAGAATCTCCCCCTCAAGGCTGAGTCTCTTCCACAAAGGTACACTCCCCCTCCAGCGGAAGCATTCCCATCCAACCAAAATTACGAGTAGCCGATGTTAAGATATCGACAAGTGTACCGAATCTTATCAAGTAATAATAAATAGTAAAACCAAGTATCGTTTTCCAAAGGACTCACAACACTAAACAATTATTTGATTACCCAACAAATTAAGACTTTTGAAGAACAATTTAATGGTTTTGAATGCAAATGCTATGAATGCAATTTTGACCAATTGAAAGAAAAACACAAAGGTGAATGGATGATATTGAAAATATGAGATGAATATATTGTTGGGGTTTAGATTTCACCAAGTTTCCTCTCATGCATATATGAATTCATCTTCTTCATTAATGTTAATATCACTTTCTAAATTACTTAAAACTCGATGTCTTGGCGAAAAAAGCTTATCCTTAATTACTAGTTTACAATGTCTTGTCTCCCTAGCAATTAATTCTACATTACATACGCACAAAAGCTTAAGATAACCAAAACTCATATCCCTATGTCTAGGCAATACTGCTTTTGGGAGCAATTCTCCAGATCTAGGTTTCCCCGTATGCGTCCATATCACAAAAACAAATAATCATGCCATTGATAACAGTTGAAAAAATGTTATTTTTATACTTAAAATTAATCTTAATTACAACTTTTATGACTTAGAAATTAGCTTGACCTCATGATTTTGTTTAATTGTTGGAAATAACAGAGTTGGACAGGTTTTATGCTTGATTTCCTTGTTTTT
Organism: Vigna nakashimae; assembly: GCA_034642375.1. Taxonomy (NCBI): domain Eukaryota; kingdom Viridiplantae; phylum Streptophyta; class Magnoliopsida; order Fabales; family Fabaceae; genus Vigna; species Vigna nakashimae. The sequence goes on along the minus strand of CM067765.1, from coordinate 45,192,292 downwards.
GCAGGTTTTGAGATGAATTTCATGAAAAAGTGAAGTAGGAAAGAGATGGAGACAGAAAGGACACAAAAAGTGCAAAAGAAGAGAATCAACAAGTACCGCTCAACACCAACTATCGCTGTGCGACACTTTTCAGTATCCGTTGGCACCGTAGAGGGGAAAACAGACGCTGAGGGGAAGAAGTGAAACACACTACTACCGCTGAGCGACACTTTTCTGGGCTTGGGCCTACTTTTCTGTATTTTTTAGAATAGTATATAAGCTTTAGGACGTTCTAGGGTTTGTATCTTTGGCTGGAATGAAGCAGAAACACACTCTTTCATCCCTTGGAGGAGGATTTTGGATGCTAAGGCTCCTTTCTCAACTTTCTAGGGTTCTATCTTTCACTCTTTTATTGTATTTCATCTAGTTTCACCATGAATATGGTGAATTAAACTTATTTTGTTGTTGGGGAATCAATGTAAATCCTTAGAAACTCTCTTGTATGGAATTTGTTCTTCAAAATCATCTTTATGATACATGCATTCTTTCATTAATAGTTAGGGATTTTCCTCTTTGCCAAAAGCATGCATTGTTTAACTCTCTCGATGTCATGATTATTGGTTTTGTCGATATGGACACATACGGGGAAATCTAGATCTTGGGAATCTCTCCCAAAAGTATATTACCATTGAATGGATTGATAGAAGATTGATAGAAGATTGAGTTACATCTTCTTTGGTTGAGTACAAGCAAAGTTCTAAGTTTGGGGTTGTGATAACAGCCATGAAGGAGTTAAACATAGCAAGCAGTGAGCAAAGAAGAATAACCCTAACAATTAATGAAAGAAGCATCAATACATAGGAGTCAATTCAAATACATGAGAGTTCACAAGGTTACATCATCCCCAAACAACAACGAATGTTTAGTTCCCCATCGTCGTGAAGAAACTAGATGAACAATGGGATGAAAAAGATAGAAAAACCCTAAAGACTGAAGAGGAGAGCTTCCGCATCCACTTCTGCCTCTAGAGAATTGAATAACATCTAAATTTATGTTAATTATGTCAAAAGATCCCTTCTCTAGGTCGAGATAATCCTTAAATAGGGATGAATTTGGCCATGGGCCAACGTTGGTGGCGCTCAGTGCCCCTGCTTAGGGTACCCACGCGTTCTTGTGAAAGATGGCGCTCAACGTCCCAAAAAGGGTGCCCAGGTGTGACTACGAGCTTCCAGTGCTGAGGGTCATAAAAAGGGCACCCAAGCGTGATATGCGACCTTCTGCAACCTTCTCTTCCGGTGCTCTTTCTGTCCTTTATGAGTTCCAACTTCATAACAACTTAACTCCTCTTCCAATTCATCCCAATTTCCTACAAAATCAAGGGAATTTAGTGATAAAATCTTCAAGTATAACCTCAACTCTCTGACTTACTCAAATAAACCAAAATAAAGAGAACAAAAAAGTTTCTAAGTCAAAAAGGGTTCATTTGATATCAAAATTTACTCTCAAATAGCGGTGAAATAAATCGTTATCACAACCCCAAACTTGAAACTTTGTTTGTCCTCAAGCAAAACAAAATGTAACTCAGCCTAAACAACACTTCAATGATTTAGCATATAACAAACACTTTCTTCCAAGACAATTAATCAGCCACGGCTGCTTATCATACAAATCTCAGTCAAGATATATTGATGCACTAGTCAATCAAATTCACTATGATGCTCATATTATCCCACACACAACAGATGCAACTCATGAATGATCAATAGACAAGCAAGAATGTTATCTTATAATGCATGGAACTAATCCTCTCCATTGTTTCACTCAAAAATTGTTTCACTCAAGTACTCAAAAGTGTATAATGAGGTACACTCATGCACTCTACTATCACCAAGTCACATGAATCAACTTTTGATGGAAGCTTAGCCATGCTTAGAATGACCTAGGCCTTGCAGACAAAGCTTCAAAAACCGAGAACAGTATTGGTGCAGTGGATTGAAATCAGCAGTGTGGATGCAGCGGAAATTGAGTGAGATTGATTGATGGTTGGTGTATTTGAGTGGAATGAGTATGTGTGGGAACCTCACAGCTCAGAAGGCCTTCCTACAATGGAAGGAAGCTAGAGGAAAGGGAAGAGAAAGTAGAGAGAATAAATGACTCAAGAGCAATAGGGCTGGAAATTAATTTCAGCAGCAATTTACTAAGCTCAAAAGTAACTACAAAAGGAAGAGGTCTCCTATTTATAGGAAGATAAGAGCCTCAAATCTGAAATGAAATTCAATCCAAAAGCAAATGAAAAAGGCGCCAATTTGCTTCAGCTCCAAACATGCCTCATTCCAACTCAGCAGCACACGTGAAAGCTGGGCTAGCTAGGTTATGAGTTTTTTTGATAGCTTTGGCAGCAAGCTTCTCCCTCCAAGTCTCTCTTTTCATGTGCTCAAATGCTATGCTGGCAGCTGCTCCCTCCAATTTTATTAATCCTACAAAGCAAAGAAAAAATGTGCTTTTAATTATGGGAAGAAGGATTAATGTAAATTACCTTCCATAGAAGCAAAATGGTATGTGGTCCTTCTTCCTCTTGAATCCTCTTTGCCATGGCTCTAGTAAGAAGTCCAATGTGCGTCTTAGATGGTCTTTCATCAGACCCTCCCTCTTGAAAAAGATTTGTCCTCAGATCTGCTTCATCCTGTTGATCATCTCCTGTGAAAGGAATTAAATCGCAGATGTTAAAATTAGGACTGACACCATAACTTTCAGGAAGGTCTAATATGTATGCATTATCATATATCCTTTTGACCACCTTGAATGGACCATCTCCTCTTGGACTAAGTTTGGATTTCCTTTGAGAGGGAAATCTTTCCTTTCTCAAATGAAGTCAAACTAGGTCTCCTTTTTCAAAAACTATTTTCTTTCTCCCTTTGTTGTTGTATTCTGCATATTTTTGGGTTTGTTTTTCAATTTGGATTTTGACTTTCTCATGTAACCTCTTGATAAAATCCGCTTTAGAAGCACCTTCTTTATGAAGAAAAGAAGATGATTCTGGAAGAGGTAGTAAATCAAGAGGTGTGATAGGGTTAAAACCATAAACAACCTCAAAAGGAGAAAGATTAGTAGTCTTGTGAACTACTCTATTATAAGCAAATTCAATATGAGGTAGATGTTCATCCCAAGATTTGTTATTTCCTCTTATTATTACCCTTAATAATGTAGATAAAGATCTATTTACTACTTCAGTTTGCCCATCAGTTTGTGGGTGACATGTAGTAGAAAATAGAAGTTTAGTTCCAAGCTTTTCCCATAAAGTTTTCCAAAAATGGCTTAGAAACTTCACATCTCTATCAGACACTATAGTTTTGGGTAAGCCATGCAATCTCACTATTTCTTTAAAGAAGAGTCTAGAGATATAGCTAGCATCATCTACTTTGTGGCAGGGTATAAAATGAGCCATTTTACTAAAACGATCTACTACCACAAATATAGAATCATACCCCCTTTGAGTTCTTGGCAATCCTAAGACAAAGTCCATGCTTATGTCCTCCCAAGGGGTATTAGCTATAGGAAGAGGTGTATAGAGTCCATGAGGTATAATTTTGGACTTAGCTTGTAAACAAGCTATACATTTAGAACAATGCCTTTGAACATCTATTCTCATGTGTGGCCAATAAAATTTACTTTTCAAAATGTTTAGAGTTTTATCAACTCCATGATGGCCCATGAGTCCTCCTCCATGAATCTCTTTGATAAGAAGTTTTCTAATGGATCCTTGGGGTATACAAATTTTTCCTTTATTAAAAAGATACCCCTTAGAAAGATAGAATCCATCAAAAGACTTCTTAAGACATGATGAATAAGTGGATGCAAATGTTTCATCATTTTCATATAACTCTTTTATGTCATCAAATCCTAATATTTGGGATCCTAGGGTTACTAATAATGCATGTCTTCTAGATAAAGCATCCGCAACAACATTAGTACTCCCCTTTTTGTGTTTGATGACATAGGGAAATTGCTCAAGATATTCCACCCACTTTGCATGTCTTTTGTTTAACTTTGCTTGCCCTTTAATGTACTTGAGAGATTCATGGTCAGTGTGTATGATGAATTCTCTAGTTACCAAGTAATGCTCCCAAGTTTTTAAAGCTCTAATGAGGGCATACAACTCTTTGTCATAGGTAGGATAGTTCAAGGTAGGCCCCCTAAGTTTTTCACTAAAGTAAGCTACGGGATGTCCTCCTTGTATTAAAACAGCTCCTATTCCTACCCCAGATGCATCACATTCTAGTTCAAAGGCTTTGGAAAAATCAGGCAAAACTAGAATAGGTGCATGTGTTAACTTGTGTTTCAAAGTCTCAAAAGACAACTCTTGCTTATCACCCCAAATAAAAGGCATATCTTTCTTGATTAGCTCATTTAAAGGAGCAGCTATGGTGGAGAAGTCTTTCACAAATCTTCTATAAAAACTTGCTAATCCATGAAAACTTCTCACCTCTCCTACATTTTTGGGAGTTGGCCATTCTTGTATAGCCTTGATCTTCTCTAGATCAACATGTACACCTTCTTTTCCAACTTTGAATCCAAGGAAAATCACACTTTCTTGACAAAAAGTACATTTGTCAAAGTTGGCAAAGAGATGATGTTCTCTAAGAAGAAACAAGACTTTTCTGACATGGTTAAGATGTTCTTGAAGGCCTTGACTATAGATTAGGATATCATCAAAGTAGACCACTACAAACCTCCCTATGCATTCTCTAAGAACATGGTTCATTAACCTCATGAATGTACTTGGAGCATTGGTCAAGCCAAAGGGCATGACTAACCATTCATACAAACCAAACTTGGTCTTAAAAGCAGTTTTCCATTCATCTCCTTCATGAATTCTTATTTGATGGTATCCGCTTTTGAGATCAATTTTGGTGAAAAGATTTGCTCCATGTAATTCATCCAGCATATCATCTAGCTTAGGAATGAGGTGCCTATACTTGACAGTTATGTTGTTGATGGCCCTACAATCTGTACACATTCTCCAAGATCCATCCTTCTTAGGAACCAACAACACAGGCACAACACAAGGACTTAAACTCTTTTGGATCCACCCTTTATTCAACAATTCATTGACTTGTTTCTCTATTTCTTTTGTTTCCATGGGATTGGTCCTATAGGCTGGCCTATTAGGAAGGTTGGCCCCAGGCACTAAATCTATTCGATGTTCTATTCCTCTCAAAGGTGGTAATCCACTTGGTACCTCCTTAGGAAATACATCATCAGATTCTTTTAAAAGTTTTTGCAACCCGTTTGGTAGAGAACCAAGTTCATGATTTATTGAAACAAATGCCTCTTTGCAATAGAGAAGAAAATGAGGTTGTCCAAGAAAAAGATTTTTAGAAATGTTCAAAGTTTGAGTTTGGACAACTTCTTTATTTGAGACATGGTTTAGGGTTTTCTCCTTTCCTTCTGTCCTACTTTTCTTTTCTCCATCCAACTTCTTTTTAAGAATTATTTGATTCTCTCTTACTTGTGAAGGTGTAAGAGGACACAAGATAATTTTCTTTCCCTTGTGTTGAATGGTGATTTTATTGGTGACTCCATCATGTAAAGCTTGCTTATCATATTGCCAAGGTCTTCCAAGTAATATGTGCCCAGCTTTCATTGGTACTATATCACAAACAATTTGATCTTCATATTTGCCAATGGAAATGGGTACTCTTACTTGTTCTTTAACTACTATTCCATCATCCTCTTTGATCCATTGAAGTTTGTAAGGTTTAGGATGAGGAGTAATGGTTAAGCCAAGCTTCTCTACCATTCTAGAACTACAACAGTTACAACAAGAACCACTATCCACAATCATTGAACATGTCTTTTCCAAAACTTTGCATCTTGTGTGGAATAGGTTCTCACTTTGTGACTGTTCTAATTCTACATGTTTACTTTCCAGGAGTCTCCTTACCATAAGTAAGTCACCATCACAAGGTAAAGCTTCTTCTTCTTCAGAAGTGGATGTTTCAGACTCACTATATGGAGAACCATTACTTTCACTCTCATGCTCAAGCATGTAAGTTGACCTTCTATTGCGGCACTCAGATGCATGGTGCCCTTTTTCCCCACATCTAAAGCACTTAGTCTCCTTACTCTTATGATCTCTTGAAGGTTCTTTGACTTTTTCTTTTCCTCTCTCTCTCTCTCTCTAACTTCTTCATATCTTGGCTTGGTTAGACTACCCTCCCTCTTATACTCTTTCTTATGGTTAGAACTATGAGGGTAATCTTTCTTGGTGAAGCTTTTCCTCTTGAGTTGTTGCTCTACCCTCACACAAAGTTGGACTAATTCATTGAGATCATTGTAGGGTATAAGTTCAACCCTATCTCTTATGTCATAGTTGAGTCCACTTTGAAACCTAGCAATTGTTATCCTAGGTTCTTCTCTTATCCCAGCTCTCAACATGAGTAACTCCATTTTCTGTCTATATTCCTCAACACTCATGTTCCTTTGTTGGAGTTTGTGGAGCTTATCCATTAATTCCCTATCATAATAGGTTGGTACATGCCTTCTTCTCAAGGCAGTTATTAACTCATTCCAATATCTGATGGGAGGTAAGTGTCTTAGCCTATAATCCTTGACCAAGGCTGTCCACCAAATTAAGGCATAGCCTTGAAAGCTTAGAGAAGCCATGGTGACTCTCCTTTCATCATCTATTTGGTGGCACTCAAACAATTGCTCAACTTTCATTTCCCACTCTAGATATTCTTCCACATCATCCTTTCCATGAAAAGAAGGTAGATCAATTTTGGGCTCTCTTGGATGGTGTTCTCTCACTCTATGATGTCTTCTAGGAGGCATTTGGTAGTGGTCATCATTGTGATGACTACTATATTGCTCAAGCTCACTAGGAGAAGATGATGATTCTTCTCTTCTCCTATGGGAAGATCTCTCTTTTCTTTTGTCTTGATTATTCAAAAGTTGACTAATCATGTCTTTGAGCTCACTAATCTCTTTATCCCTTTGTTCAAACTTTTGTTGAAATTCCTCCCTTAAAGAACTCTCACTATTGGGTTTGATGCTACCTTGCACACATGATTGACTCATTCTTGTCAAATGAAAAAGGTTTTTACAAGGTTTTCAAAATATTTGACAAGTAATGAATGAAAAGATTTTCACAATTTTTCTTTGTTTTTTTGGTGAAAAATTTCTAAAGAGATTCTAAAGGTGAAAGATGTTTCTAAGTAGCCCCCAGGAAGAAGAGGTGAGTCACTAATGGACAAGCTTAAAAACCAAGTTCTTCCTTAGCCAGAGTTTCCTTAGAGTTATCTTTTACCTAAGTTTCTAATTAGAAATTCTTCAAATTCTTTTCAAATGTTATGAAATGAACCTATAACCAAAGAAAGGTTATCTAAATGCTATGCAATCCTATATATCACGGAGGCAAAAAAAAATAAAAAATTAAGCAACAAAGTAATGAAAACAATAAAGATGCAAGAATGTAAATGCTAGACGACCCTAAGTGAAAGTGCAAGTGACACTTGGAGCCCCTTGACACACTTCCACACTAAAGAAAACGAAATTGGACTATTATAATGTTCAATTGTGAACTTGGAATTGCTTCAAGAGCATTTTCCCAAGTCACTTAACTCAAAACAGCAAAAATAAACTGAAATACACTTTTCAAACAGCAAATTCCGTGATATAGACTTGAAATGAGGCCAGGAATTTAATGAAAACTTTGTCTTCTTCCTGCTGCATAAAGCTAATTGAATTGGAGATGCAAGTTGCTGCTGTAACAGAATTTACAGCTTGCTGGACAGTGATGTTTAGCTGCTGTTGAGTCTTCCTTCTTGCTCCACTTTCAATGCTCAAACCACTTCCTAGGAGGCTACCAAAGTAGGAGAAGGATTCTGGTGCTGGATGCCCCCAAACAGCTTGCACATACACTCCAAAACTCAGCAAAATCACACCAATCAGTTTAAAAATCTGCACCAATCTATGCTGCTGTTTGCACCAAACTATGCTGCTGTTTTGAAACTTAGGATGCCAAAAAAATAGACACAACAATTTGGAACAGCACACCAATGAAAGGTACACAAAAGGAACTTATCAAAGGCACTAGAATGGATGAAGAAAGCAAGAAAAACACAAGCACAGTTCAGAAATTCTTCCAATACAAACTGTTTGATAATTTTCAAAAGTGTTTGATAAAATGCCTCACTGAGTTTAAGCTTTGTTTTTCAAGACTTGTAATATGGATTGGTTGGTTCTAACAGCTTTTTAACACTTGATTCTTCTTCTTTTGATCATGTATTTTCATTTTTAAACATTGAACCAGCTTTTTCACAATCCAACAATGTAATTTAAACCAGAATTACCAAAACAGTTGCTGGAAAAAATCAAAATCTGCACAAAAAAATGAACTAAAAATGGTGGTTTTGGAACCCAAAATAAGTAGCAGTGTTTCAGCAGCTTGGATGAATGTTTAAACAACTTTTATTCATGATATTAAACATGTTTAAACTCTTAAACAGCTGAATTAATGCTTACTACTCAAATTCACTGGTCCACTTCCAATTTTAACTCAAAATTGATGGTTTAAATATCCAATCTGCATATAACTTCAATTTTGACCAAATGAACAGTATTAACAACTTTTAATCATCCATTTAGACTTGCTCAAGCTTTCCAAAAGCACAGAAACAACAGGATTCGAAAATCACCCTTGCTATGGCCAAATTATGCAGCAAAAACCATCAATTAACCAACCACTTTTAATTTTTCATGGATTCAAAAATTGGACAGCAAAGGAAATGACTCTAAGAAGTGTAAAAACACAGATCTAAGCTAGATTTAATGTGCTTAGCATGACCAAACTCAGATTAGACAATTCAAGGAAACTTAGCACAGTGAAAAGCTTGGATTAAAACTGCAACAGTGGAATGCTATTAATTGTGAGCAACCAAGCTATGCAAATTGCATTTCATTGCTTGTAATGATCTGCTACACTTTTAGCATCATTCAATATCATCAACCAAATTTGTATGAAGCACTAGAATTAAAAAAAATCAACTGGAAAACAGATTCATGATTTAAAAACAGAATTAAAATTTTGCAGCAGAGTTCAACACAGATTTGAAATCAAAATGGATTTCTAGTGCTTTAGCTTGTATCACCAAGGCTAGAACAAATTCTCATTGCCTTTATTGGTTGATATATAGTTTATCTAGCACTTGAACTCAAGCAAAACGAATTAAACCAGCAGAAAAGAATATCAAAGCAGTGACAGAAATTAAAACTGCAATATTCACTTGCACATGACCAAGACAACACTTAAATTGAAAATTAAAGCTGGAAATGACTCAAACAAAGAAAATTCACCGTTTAAAATGAAAGGACAACATCAACACACAAAGGAAACTCAAATTGAACTACTGGAAAAGTAATACATAGCAAAACAAAAATGAAAACCAGCACCTCTGGAAACAAAACAGAACACACTGATTTGGAAAACTGAAACAGAAAATGGAAGAGGAACTTAGCTCTGGTTTGCGTGGACAACCAAGGCTCTAGATACCACTTGATGGAAGCTTAGCCATGCTTAGAATGACCTGGGCCTTGCAGACAAAGCTTCAAAAACCGAGAACAGTATTGGTGCAGTGGATTGAAATCAACAGTGTGGATGCAGCGGAAATTGAGTGAGATTGATTGATGGTTGGTGTATTTGAGTGGAATGAGTATGTGTGGGAACCTCACAGCTCAGAAGGCCTTCCTACAATGGAAGGAAGCTAGAGGAAAGGGAAGAGAAAGTAGAGAGAATAAATGACTCAAGAGCAATAGGGCTGGAAGTTAATTTCAGCAGCAATTTACTAAGCTCAAAAGTAACTACAAAAGGAAGAGGTCTCCTATTTATAGGAAGATAAGAGCCTCAAATCTGAAATGAAATTCAATCCAAAAGCAAATGAAAAAGGCGCCAATTTGCTTCAGTTCCAAACATGCCTCATTCCAACTCAGCAGCACACGTGAAAGCTGGGCTAGCTAGGTTATGAGTTTTTTTTGATAGCTTTGGCAGCAAGCTTCTCCCTCCAAGTCTCTCTTTTCATGTGCTCAAATGCTATGCTGGCAGCTGCTCCCTCCAATTTTATTAATCCTACAAAGCAAAGAAAAAATGTGCTTTTAATTATGGGAAGAAGGATTAATGTAAATTACCTTCCATAGAAGCAAAATGGTATGTGGTCCTTCTTCCTCTTGAATCCTCTTTGCCATGGCTCTAGTAAGAGGTCCAATGTGCGTCTTAGATGGTCTTCCATCAACTTTGCCTTTCATTTAACTACAATCAAACATACTCACAAGCAAGTTATCATCACAAGGACTTTTCAAGGCTTGTAACGTGGTTGGGCTAAGAAGAAAAATTGTTTTTCTTGGACAACAAAGTTTCCCGAGTTAAGAGAGTGCATAATTCATTCATTCACATGAACAATTCATCCGTGTTTTACTTTTTAAGTGAGAAACCAAATTTTCAATTTATTCCCAACTTCACTTACATTAAGCTCATTCTTTCTTCTTTTATTTTTACTTTTGCTCAATGCTCTTTCATGAATTTCACAAAGTTCTTTTTGGTTTCTCACCACCCCAAACTTGAACCATTCTCCATTACCACATACACATACTCTACTCTACTCAACTCAAGGTAAGGATATCAACAAGGGTTTTTGAACTTCCAATTTTAGGCTCAATGTGAAAAGGATAAAGAAAAACATTGATCTTTGTTGGGTTCACCTATAGACATTAGCTCTAAGGGAGAAGAAAAACATGGCCTTGATCATTTGTAAAAAGTAAACAAGTGGTTTAATCATAGAAACTTAGGCAAAATCAATCATGCTTCCAAAGCAATAACATTCAATCAATAAAAAACACTGGAGCCCAACCTCTCACAGGTTAACTCAAGTTCCAAAATTTGATAAACATCCTGCCAAACACATTAATCACAATTAACATCATGCATTAGTTTCTAAAAATATGAGCAATCTTAAAGCTCTTGATCTTCATATTTAATTACTAGGAATGCTAGGAATTGCATGAACTGGTGATTAAGGACAGGCTTATTTCTCCGAGGGATCGGGTTTAAGTGATTTAGTGAGTGACGTTAACATTAATGCATAAAGAAGAATTCTTACATACAGGAGAGGGAACTTGTTGAAATCTAACCCCAACAACATACTCATCTCATATTAAAAACAACATTCGTTCATCACTGTGTTATTCTGCTATTGATCAATCTGCATTCATATTTAATTTTCTGTCTTTGTATCTGAAACCAATGATCTCGTTTTCTTTAAGTCTTAATTAATTGAGTTATCGCACAATTTTCTAGTGCCGAGAGTCCTTTGGGATACGATACTTTGTCTTACCATTTTATATTACTTGTGCGATTCGGTGCACTTGCCGATTCATCAACAAGTTTTTTGCACCGCTGCCGGGGATCAAAAATGTTGTTAATAAGTTTTTCGCGTCGTTGTTGGGGACTCACGGTTTAAACTATTCTATTTGTGTGATTCTTGATTAACTTTGACTTTATTTTTATTTTTATTTTTATCCTATTTTTAATTTGTGTTTTGTGTCGTTTGTTTTTGTTTTTGTGCTAAAAGTGTTTTCTAGGTTTTTGTGTCTAGTTTATGCAGGATATGGTCAGGACTAGGAGCAACAAAAGTTCTGAAGCTCTTCTTTAAGGACTTGAGACTAATAGAAGGCCAATAAGAAATAGATTAGCTAGAGAACCTTCTCTAGAGGAAATTTCACAGACCTCACAATCTGATCAGGAAAGCATGGACAACAATGGTGGTAGGTGTACTTTGACAGATTATGCAACAGTTGTTGGCCCTCACCATTTTAATAGCATTGCAAAGTAGAGGGTCAATGGCACAAGTATGAAGATGAAGCCTTGTTTGATCCTTTCTGATTGGGAGACAATGATAAACTGTGGTTGAACTCTTTTCCTGAAAATAGCTTGATTGAGTGGAAAGATGTGGTTGCAAAATTCTTGAACAAATACTTCCCACAGTCAAAGATCAACAAAGGGAAGTAGGAAATCTCTTATTTCAGGCAAAGCATGGAGGAAACATTAAGGCAAGCATGGGATAGATACAAGAGCTTGCTGAGAAAGACGCCTACTCATGGTTTTGATGAAGCAACGATAGTCATTCTTTTGCTTGGAGGTCTTGGCTCACAATTTAAATTGATGTTGGATGCCTTAATTGGAGGAAATATCAAGTGCAAGACTCTAGAGGAAGCCTATGAATTAATTGACAACATGGCTACCAATGATAATGAGATGCACTGTGAAAGAGGAACTCCATCACAACCCAAGGGAGTTCTACAGTTATAGTCTTATGATGCTCTGCTTGCTCAAAAACAAGATTATTACTCAACAATTAGAGGTCTTAACAAAGAAGCTTTCTCGGCCACCAAAGGAGTGCTAAAATATCCTACAGATTCAACAACTTTGTGAACTATGTGGAGGTGATCATATTAATGGTCAATATGCAGTGCCCGAGAATCTCAATGAAGAAGTTAACTACATGGGCAACCAATTTCGTCCCAACAATTACAGTCAAGGGTGGAAATCTCATCCAAGCATGGGACAAGGTCAATTTCGGCAAGCTGGTGGACAATTCAATATACCACCACAACAGCAACAACAAGAGTGGGAACAACAACCCTCTCTAGCTAACAGAACTACAAAGCTTGAGGAGACTCTCCAACAGTTCATGCCGGCAACACTCTCCAATCAGAAAAGCACTAAAGCTACTATTAGGAATCTGGAGATGCAGGTTGGACAAATAGCCAAGAAGTTGGAAGAGATACCTATCAAAAGTTTTGGGCTAATACTGAAGTTAACCCCAAGAAAGAATGCAAGGCTATTGTGAGTGTAAAAGATGTGAGGGAGAAAACGAAAGAAGTAGATAGAAAAGAAAAAAGTTAAGTTAAAAGAGAGAGAAGAAAAAGAAGAGAGAAAAGTTGAAGTTAAGAGAAAAGAAAAAGAAAAGATTGTGAAAGAAGAGAGAAAAGAAAAAGAAGAGGTTGAGAGAAAAAAAGAAAAAATTTAGAAAAATCTTCATCACTTTGAGGAGTGTTCCAGAAAAGAAAAAGAGATGCAATTAGGGTGCTTTGAAGAAATCTTCAGAAAATTGGGGATTAGAATTCCTATGACTGAAGCATTGCAACAGATTCCTGAATATGCTAAGTTTTTGAAGAAACTCCTCAAAAGAAAGAAATATCTAGAGGAGGAAACAATTGAGGTACAGGGAGAGTGCAACGTGATCTTGCAGAAGGAACTTCTGCCTAAGGTTAAAGATCCAGGAAGTTTCACTATTCCTTGCACTATCAGGAGCCATAAAATAGGGAAAGCCCTAATTGATTTAGGGTCTAGTATCAATTTGATGCCTGACGAACGGGTCGCACCGCTCACAAAAGTTGATTGCAAATAAGAATACAGTACAATGCTAGGAGGTGACTCCTAGGTCGTCTCTCAGGGACCAATATTGGGTTCAGTCTCAGATTTAACACGAAGTGGGGGGGGTTTGTGAATGTTTTTGTGCGAAAAAATAAAATTAAAACTGGAATTAAAACACAACTGAATTTAAAAACACTGAAATAAATTTTAACAGTGGTAAAAACTGAACGGTAAAAAAATGGTAAAAATAGACAATGGAAAAATTACAGTGTTGGAAATTAAAACACAGAACAGTAAATACGCAGAAGACAAAACAACAGTGTAATTAAAATTTACCAATAGTTCCAGTAAAAATAAACCGTAAAAACGATTCTTGAAAATAACATGACCAGTAAAACACAATGACAGAATTTAACGGTGCAGAAAATACTAAACTGTAAAATACAACAGATAAAATAAAACACTGGAAATGGAATTCATCAAACATTCAACACTTTAATTAAAATTCAACACTTGAAATAAAATGAAATGATTAAACTATGAAATGAACTACACGCTCAGAAATGAAATTACATGCACTGTTTGAAAATGGAACTGGAAAAGGAAGAGGCAGAAGCCTCCTCCAAGCCGTGACTTCTCCTAAACTACTGCTAATCTAACACTAAAAATCTCCTTCTCATTCTTTGCTGCTGCTTGCATTTTATAGTGTCTGACACTCAACATCCTCCTTCAATTCAGCAATTTGGATTGGCAGCCCGTGAACAAATGTAAAAATCGTGACCTTCTTTTGATTCAATGTGGTCCCCTCCTTTCTCCATTTCAATCAGCTGAATCACGTCCTTTCCTTCTCTATTTTGGCCGTGATCCCCACCTCTTCTCCCTGTTAACCGTGAACTGCCCCTGGACACTCCAAGATGTGCGTGTGGCTGGTTGCAATGCTGCAACAAGAGCTTCTTCATCAATCACATGGTGCTTATTGCTGCTGCCCATTTTCCTTGTGAAGCCAACTCTTCTCTCTTCACAAGTTGTAGCTGCTGGTGGAACTGTCTTTACTTCATTCATGCTGCAAGTGGCTTCTCTTCACACTTCTGGCTCCTCTTGCAAGGTGCTGGATCTTTAACCAAGCTGGATGTGCACTCTGCAGCCATGGCCGTGAAGGTGGTTGCTCCACTGTCTGCTCCAAGCTGCCATTGAAACAACGTTCAAGAGCCAAAGCCAGAATGATTCCCTCAATTCCAGCCGTGACAGTGTGCTTCCCAACGTGCTGTTTCTTCAAAACTTGATTTAATGACCAACTCCAAAGGAACGTTCCAGCCCCTGGATGATGGTGTACGGCCGTGACAAAATCAGCACATTTTGGAGGTCCTCCCACGTGAGCTTTCAGTGGTGGCCCCTCATTCCATTTTACCAATTTAAATTCCAAAAGCTTCTCTTTTCATGTGGGCCGTGGTGTTCCTTTTTATTTTAGCAATCAATATAGTCTCCACTTACTAAGCAACTAAGTGTCGTGATGCATTCTCTTGCTTGCAATTTTTCTTTCGAAAATGTGCCAAAAGTAAAGCAAAAGGGCCCCTGTATTTTTGTAGTATTGGACTCCCATGGCCCAACAGGAAAGGGAAAGAAAAAATGTATCTCCATTTGCTAAAGTTGATGTGACCGTGTGGTAAGTGTAGGAAGAATAAAATAGGAAGACTTGGTGTGCTATCCTTGTTGGACATTTCACGTGACCACTCTCCTCAAGCCAACTAAATTGGAATTTCTTCTAAACAAATTGTACCTCCACGTGAGAGTGACAAAATGGCCATAAACTAAATAAATCAGCATAACAAGACTCTTCTCCTAACCAAACCGTGACACCACTTTTCCAATTGAAGCATCTCAAAAAAAATAATTTCACACCTCCTCATTTTAGCTTAGCATGTAATTGATGAGAAATTTCTCTTTCAGTCCCAAAATATTATCAACAATTTTCCTGCATTCAATAATGTAAATAATTAGTCTCAGATAATTCAAATTAATTAAAATAAGAATTTCTGATCAAATTGAGCACAATTAGGAACAATGGGAAAATAATGGACATTTAAGTACGATTCCCTGATTAATTCTAGCATAATAAACTAAGTGAAGTGAAGAAAATAATGATTCATCAATGCCCTTATCTGTTCTTGAAAAGATTGGTGGTCTTGAAGTCAAGCCTGCAAGGATGACTCTGTTTATGGTAGATGGATCCACCAAAAAGCCCTATGGTGTAGTGGAAGATGTGATGGTTCAAACTCACAACCTCAGATTCCTGGTACACATTATAGTAATGGAGATGAAGGAAGATTTGGAGATCCCTATTATTCTTGGAAGGCCATTCGTTAAAATGGCCAAGGTGATCATCAATGTTGATGATGGAACTATAGCTCTTAAAGACCAAGAAGAGGAGGTGATTTTTAATGTCTTCAATGCTGAGCAGCAAATCTAGGTGAAGAAGACTAGTCTCAAAGCTGCATGTGGAGATGCACTAGAGATTAGTACTAAAGTTGCCAAGCCAGGTAAGAAAGGTAAAAAGTGTTTTCTATCACAGGTAAAGGAAGAAGAAAACGATAGCAAAGGAAAAAGTGTTCATCAAGACTCCTTGGAGAAACATGAAGAACATAGACCAGGCATCCAAGTGAGATTCAACAAAAAATTGGGGGTTGTCAAAGAACTCAGAACTGATGGACTAATAGAGATTGAATCTCCAATTTCTAGGAGAATAAGAAAGGTGAACAGGAAGCTACTGAAGATCAGTTGGTGTGGAGAGGGAAAAGATGATACCAAGATCAAAGATGTGGCATGAGCTTATTGGGTCAAGCTAGTGACGTTAAAGAAACACTTACTGGGAGGCAACCCATTGTTTTAAAAACTTTTAATTGTTTGATTTAAGTGTTGTTGTGAGAGCTAGGGAAAAGAAACTTGAAAATTCTAAGTTGAATCTGACAACCCATGGCCAAGAATACCCAAAACAAGCCAAAAAACAAAGGGAGAAAATTGTCGCATGCCGCTCAAGCGCCCCCCTTAGGGGCGCTCGAGTGGCGCGATCTGCAAATTTAGGTTTTTAAGTAGGGCTCAAGTGGGATTTCGACCCACTTCATCTTTCTATACCTTATGCTTTCGCCTAAGTCCCCTTTCTCAGATTTTTTCCACTCTAGCCTCCCTAAACACTCCTCCTAAGTTCTTTCATCACTTTCCCCCTCATTCTTCCACCAAGAACCCTAGTTCTCACCCATTTTGCATCATTTAACCATTCAAGTTTTGGGTTTTGAAGTGTGTGGCTACTAGAAGTTCAAATTCTTCCATATATTTGAGCATTATCTACTAATCCATTGTCTCCAACCAAGTAAGTCATGTTATCTAGTGTTTTAATCTCTCAAAAGTTTGATTTTTGATTAATGTTGATGAGAAAGGTTGATTTTGATGATTGGTATTGTCTATGCATGATTTGATACTGTTTGGACCGATAAACTGTGCTAATTTTGGTTTGGACTACGTGGAAATGGAATTGGAAAGTCAAGATGCAGCAAAGCCATGCTTGACAGCACCACTTGCCGCTCAAGCGCCCCTTGAAGGGCACCCAAGCGCAACACGACAGTGGCTGATTTCTTGTTTGTTCTGTTTCTTGGTTGTTTTGTTCTGTGCAGGTGGCGTTGAGGGCTCTCTGTTTTGCCTTAAGCTTGAATGAGAAGAGTTTGTTGATTTTTAGGGACTAATTCTTCATGATTTCTGTGTTTGTTTTGTGAATCTCTATGTGCAGGAATGGCCTCCTCATCAGGAAAAAGGATCAAAACTCTTGGTAGCAAAGACAAAGGAACCAAGAGGAAGGAGAAGGAGAAGTTATACTCTAATAAGTTCAAAATTGCAGCTCATGAGAGATATTTCCCAACTGTGGAGGGAAGGAGACTGCTGATGGAGCGGAAGGTGGCCAACAGACAATCCTTGGCTCCTCAATTGGAAAGGAAGTTGAACAATAGAGATTGGGGCCACTTGGCAACCTACCTTCTCCCGCCAACATTGCCATCATAAATGAATTCTATACAAATGCAAAAGCATTAGGGGGAAAGCAAGAGACATACTTTAGCTACTTAAGGGGTAAGAAGGTTGCTTTTGATTCTAACACCATTAACAGTTTTCTTGGTACAGACAGAGAGGGGGAGCAATGCCAGTATGTGATGAAAAATTTATGAACACCGAAAAAATGGCGCCACAAACTTGTTTAACAATCGGCAAGTGTGACCGAATTGTATCAAGTAATAAAACAAGGTAAGACCAAGAATCGTTTTCCCAAAGGACTCACGACCTAGTTTAGCTATATGATTTCTTGATTATTTGAGACTTGAGAACAAATTGCTTGTAGGTTTAGATGCAAAAGACAGTAAATAAATATGTATGCATGAATTTGATCAATGGAAAAAAACAGAATACAAACACTTCAATGAATTAGATGGATGCGTATGTTGTTGGGGTTATCAATTTCCTCTTATCCAGTCTCATATACTTTAGGAATTCATCATTCCTTTCATCAATGTTAATGCCACTCTCTAAATCACTTTGCAAGAAGGCCTATCCTTAATTACGAGTTCATACAATTCCTAGCATTCCTAGTAATTAGTTCTTAAGTGCAGGAGCTTAACGGCACCCAATATGCTATTGGGAGAAATTCTCCGGATCTAGATTTCCCCGTACGTTCCCATATCGACAAAATCAATAATCATGGCAATGAATGAGTTAAACAAAGCAAGCTTTAAGCAAAGAGGAAAAACCCTAACTAATGATGAAAGAAAGCATAAGTCTTAAAGATAAGATGTTAAAACAAATTCCATATATGAGAGTTTCACAAGACTACATTGATTCCCCAACAACAATACAAGGCTTAGTTCACCATATTCATGGTGAAACTAGATGAATAATAATGAAAGAATGAAGGATAAAACCCTAGAAAGAGGAGGAGGTAGCCTGAGCATCCAATATCTTCCTTCAAGGGGTGGAAAAGTGAGTGTTTGCTTCGTCTCAGCCAAAGATACAAACCCTAGGACGTCCTAAAGCTTATATACTATTCTAAAATATACAAAAAATTAGGCCTAAGCCCATAAAAGTGTCGCTCAGCGGTAAGTGCGTGAGTTGTTTTCTTCCCCTCAGCGGATCCAACGTGAGCTCCTGAGTGCCGCTCAGCGGTAAACTGCCACTGAGCGGTAACTTCGACTTCTCCTTTTGCACTTTTTGATGTCTTTTCTGATTTCATTTCTCTCCTTCTTCACTTCTTTCACCAAATTCACCTTAAAACCTGCATAAAAAACTGAAATCAAGCATAAACCTGTCCAACTCTCTTATTTCTGAAAATATGACCAAAAGCATGATTTCAAGCTGGTTTCTAAGTGTTAAAGGTTGCTTTTAGTATCAATTTTAAGCATGAAAATAACAGTTTTTCAACTGTTATCACAACCTCAAACTTAGAACTTTGCTTGTCCCCAAGCAAACAAGATGTTACTCAATCTTCTACCAATCCATACAATTGTTCACTCCATTCAAACTTTCATAAGTACAAACTTCAATTCAACTTATGACAAAGATTTCAATCAAGACATGCACATGCTTTGGTGTTCACAAAGTCACTTAATATCCAACAAATGCTATTTTTCATGAATGATCAATCAACTAAGCATAGATGTTCATGTGCTCATGGAATATTTCCTCACTAGGTAAAGTGTTTTACTCAAACACAAGTGTATAAGAGGTATTCACTCATTCACTCTACTATCACAATGTCACATGAATCAACTTTGCCTTTCATTTAACCACAATCAAAAACATTCACAAGCATGCATCATCACAAGGACTTTTCAATGGCTTATAACGTGGCTAGGCTAACAAGAAAATTGGTTTTTCTAGATCACAAAACCCTTGAGTTAAGAGAATCATACAGACACAATCATTCTTATTTATTCCCAACTTTCCTTTGCATTGAGCTTTGCCTTTTCTTTTCTTTTTCTTTTTCTTTTTTCTTTTCACATTCTTATTTCTTAGCTCTTAGCTCAATGCTTTCAATTTCCATTTCATAACTTCCCAACAACCCCAAACTTGAACATTTATCAATACCACAATATTTTCTACTTAACTCAAGGTAAAGCTTTTCATCAAGGGTTTCAAATCATGTTCAGGGCTAAGGGTTCAAAGGATAGAACACAAAGTGCTCTCTTTTAGTGGGCTAACTTCACGAATTTGGCCAATAAAAAGGGTTACCAACAAATGGCCTTGATCATATGATGCAAAACAAGCAATTGATTCAATCATAGAAAACCTGGGCAAAATCATTCATGCTTTCAAAGTAATAGCATTCAATCAATAAAACTTTGGAGCTCAAAACCTCACATATAAGCTCATTCACATTTGACATACACATCCTGCTTAGCATCCTAATCACAATCACAACATCATGCACTTGTTCACAAAGCTTGTGAATCACCTGTATAAGCATTTAATGTGCACATCTCAACATCAATCAATCTCAAAGCATCATCACGCATTACTTATCAAACAATCATCAGCAAACCATCATAACAGACCAAGTTTCCAATTGAATACATCAAACCCTATTCTAAAAAAAAAAAACAAAATCAAATAAGCTTAAAACAAAACAGAAGATAAAACAAATCCTGCTCTAGCGCTGATAGCATCCATCAGTGAATGCTATCTCAGTTCCTCATCAACTCATGCTATCGTCAGAGTCTTCTTCCTCTCTTTCTTCTTGGATCTTATAGTCTTGATTCTTTTTGCCCGATGAGGAGGCCATTCCTGCATCAAACATAATTCACAAAAACCAAAAGATACATTGTTAAGCATTAGTAAACCACAATCAAGAAATCAAACCTTTCAATGATGCTCTCTCCCAACCCCAAACTTAGATGGAAAACTAGTGAGAAAGTGAGTGGAAGGGAGATTTTCTCAAGAGGGAAGAGGGAAAAGATGTGGAGAACCTTTGAAAAGGTATGTAGGAATGTGTGTGCAGAGAAGAGTCTGAAAAGAGAAACTAAAACGCAGCTTAGGGTATAAAAATACCCTAATGGGCTCGGGTTCCGCTAAGGGGCAACTTAAGCCCGGTCTGTGATAGTACCGCTCAACGGTAGTTTGCCGCTCAGCGGCACTTTCGGGATGTTTTCTTCTTCTTCCTAGCTTAACCTAGGTGCCTCCTACTCATGCCCTTCACTGGTTCCCTGCAGTTAAATTTTCAGATTACTCATGCAAAACCCTATTATGCAACTACAATAAAACAAACAGAAACAATATAATCAATCAACTGGGTTGCCTCCCAGGTAGTGTTGTTTAACGTCACGAGCCTGACCCAAAATCCATCAACACCCATCAATAGGTGCAAAACTTTCTTACCAACACCCATTAGTAGGTGTAACAAACCTAGTATCCTTCAGTAGATACTGAACCACCTAGGATCCTTCAGTAGATGCTATATCCAAAAGAATATTTACAAAAATAATGTCTAACTGATTAAAACTTACAAAACCAAAATAAAATCAAAAGTTCTTAAATCACTGGGTTGCCTCCCAGCAAACGCTCTTTTAACGTCATTAGCTTGACCCAATAAAGTTCAAGTTCCTTTTTCATGGTTGATGTCCTTGTCCCACCAACTCCTCAACTGTTTCCGGTGTACTGTTTTGACTCTTCTATCATACGGAGACTCTATCTCTATCATCTCCTTTTCTTTGTAGCCTTTCACAACCCACAACTTGTTTTTGAATCTCATCGGTGTACCAAGTTGGAGTTGTTCTTTCATCCAGTCATCAGGAACTTTTCTTCCTCTTCCAATCTTTTCTTTTTCCTGTACCTGAAACAACAAATAATGTTAACCTTTAACCTTGGGCTTTTCATCTTCAGAGCTAGTCATGAGTACATCTTGAAATGCAGCTTTATGACTAGCTTCTTCCTCCTGCGTCTGCCTCTCTTCTTTGAAGACATCTACAACAACTCTCTCCTCTCGGTCTTGGAGTATCACTATACCTTCGTTCACATAAATGATGGCTTTGGCCGTTTTCACAAACGGTCTTCCAAGAATAATATGTATCTTTTCAGTCTCCATCTCCATCACCACAAAGTCTACCAAGAACTGGAGTTTGCCTACACAAACTATAATATCCTCTGCTATTCCATAGGTTTCCTTCGAAGATCCATCTGCCATTACTAAGTTAACCTTCGTAGGCTTCACATCCACATCACCAATCTGCTCTAGTAAAGAATAAGGTATCAAGTTAACACTTGATCCTAAATCAAGTAAAGCTTTTTTAATCCTTTTCTTCCCTATTGTGCATGGAATGGAAAAGCATACTGTATCTTTTGCTTTCGGAGGGAATGGCTCCTTTTTAAAAGCTTTATACTTCTTTGTATCATCATCTCTACGTTTTTTCTTTGTAGAGACGTCTTCCTCAGATTTTGTATAAAATGCAATTTGTTGTAATATCTCCTCCCAAGGTGCATCATTATCCACCATCTTGAATAATTCTGTAAAATCAAATTGTTTCTCTTGATTTATTGGAAAAGGAAACATATTTTTACTCTCTATCTCTCTTTTCTCTCTTTTCTCTTCTTTCTCTTCTTTTTCTTTTTCTCTCTTTTCTCTCTTTTCTTTTTCTGTCTCTCCTTTTTCTAACTCAACTGTCTCATCTTTTGTACTCTCCAACACTTTATATTCTTCTCTAGGGTTAACCTCAGTATTAGCCCCAAAAAATTTTTCTGGCCTCTCTTCCAACTGCTTAGTGATCTGACCCATTTGAATCTCCAAATTCTTGATAGCAGCTTCAGTGCTCTTTTGAGTAGACTCAGTTTTCTGTATGAACTGAAAGAGTTTCTTCCATCCTTATTGACCTTTCATTAAGTATAGAAATCTGTTGCCATAAGGTTGGTTGTTGTTGTTGCTTGTTAAATTGCCCAGCGTCCTTGACCAATGCTTGGGTGTGGTTTCCACCCTTGATTGAAATTCCCCTGACAGTATTGATTAGTCATGAAGTTAACATCCTCTACGGCTTCTGCTGGAAAGGCGCATTGACCATTGATATGGTCACCCCCAAATAATTCACACAACTGTGATTGAACCTGTGCAACAGTCTTTAAATCTTTTGGCAGTTGTGCAAGTGTTTTTGTAAGAGTCTTCAGTTGTTGAGTTAGTATCTTATTCTATGCTAGCAAGGCATCATTTGTTTGTAATTGTAGAACTCCTTTTTGTTGGATAGGAGCTCCTCTTTCACTATTTAGCTCGTTGTCACTAGTAGCCATGTTTTCAATGATTTCTGTAGCTTCCTCTAGAGTTTTCCATTTGATGTTTCCTCCTGCTGAGGCGTCAAGCATCATCTTGGTTTTTTAAACCAAGACCTCCAAGGAAGGTTAGGACTACTTCCATTTCTTCAAATCCATGTGTGGGAGTCTTTCGTAATAAGCTTTTATATCTGTCCCATGCATGACCCATTGATTCCTCCATGCCTTGCTTAAATGATGAAATCTCTTGCTTTCCTTTATTCACCTTTGATTGTGGAAAGTATTTGTTTAGGAACTTTGTCACCACTGCTTCCCACTCTGTAAAGCTTCCCTTTAGAAAAGAATTCAACCAAAGCTTAGCATTGCCTCCTAATGAGAATGGAAACAAACTAAGTTTGATTGCTTCGTCCGGCACCCCATTTATTTCCACCGTGTTGCAGATCTCATTAAAAGTTGTGAGGTGCTCATATGGGCTTTCGTGAGACAACCCATTGAATTGATTACTTTTCACCAGTTGGATTAATGCTGGTTTGACCTCCATGTTGGCTGCATTGACTCTTGGTCTTGCTATGTTGTTAAAATGGTGAGGTCCAGTTATATTTGTGTAATCTGCAAGAGTTGTTCTGATATTGTTATTCTCCATGTTCTCAGTGCTATGGTCAGAACCTTATGGTGATGGTTGTAACAGAGTTTCCGGAGGAGGGAAAAGTTCTCTAGATGTACGTATTCTTCTCCTCCGTTTACTCTCGTCTAAACCTTCAAGAAGAGGTTCTGCAGTTTTCTTGCTCCTAGTTCATATTGCCTCCTGCATACACAAGAAAACAAAACCCTAGAAGAATTGGTTAGCACAAAAAGATATAAAAGAAGATATAAGATCAGAGATAAGAAGAAAATAAAAACAAAAAAAATAAAAACATAAAACAGAATAAAAACAGAAAATAAAATAAAATAAAATAAAAACCGAAAAAAAATAAAAATAGAAAATAAAAACAGAAATTCAAATTTCAAAATTCAAGTCAAAGATAATCAATAATCACACAAATGAACTAGTTAAACCACGAGTCCCCGGCAACGGCGCCAAAAACTTGATGACAAATTTATGAACACCGAGAAAACGGTGCCACAAACTTGTTTAGCAATCGGCAAGTGTGACCAAACCGTATCAAGTAATAAAACAAGGTAAGACCAAGTATCGGTTTCCCAAAGGACTCACAGCCTAGTTTAGCTATATGATTTCTTGATTATTTGAGACTTGAGAACAAATTGCTTGTAGGTTTAGATGCAAAAGACAGTAAATCAATATGTATGCATGAATTTGACCAATGGACAAAAACAGAATACAAACACTTCAATGAATTAGATGGATGAGTATGTTGTTGGGGTTATCAATTTCATCTTATCCAGTCTCATATACTTTTGGAATTCATCATTCTTTTCATCAATGTTAATGTCACTCTCTAAATCACCTTGCAAGAAGGCCTATCCTTAATTACGAGTTCATACAATTCCTAGCATTCCTAGTAATTAGTTCTTAAGTGCAGGAGCTTAACGGCAACCAATATGCTATTGGGAGAAATTCTCCGGATCTAGATTTCCCCGTACGTTCCCATATCGACAAAATCAATAATCATGGCAATGAATGAGTTAAACAAAGCAAGCTTTAAGCAAAGAGGAAAAACCCTAACTAATGATGAAAGAAAGCACAAGTCTTAAAGATAAGATGTTAAAACAAATTCCATATATGAGAGTTTCACAAGACTACATTGATTCCCCAACAACAATACAAGGTTTAGTTCACCATATTCATGGTGAAACTAGATGAATAATAATGAAAGAATGAAGGATAAAACCCTAGAAAGAGGAGGAGATAGCTTGAGCATCCAATATCTTTCTTCAAGGGGTGGAAAAGTGAGTGTTTGCTTCGTCTCAGCCAAAGATACAAACCCTAGGACGTCCTAAAGCTTATATATTATTCTAAAATATACAGAAAATTAGGCCCAAGCCCATAAAAGTGCCGCTCAACGGTAAACTACCGCTCAGTGGTAAGTGCGTGAGTTGTTTTCTTCCACTCAGCGACATTTTCACCCCTCAGTGGATCCAACGTGAGCTCGTGAGTGTCGCTTAGTGGTAAACTGCCGCTGAGCGCTAACTTCGACTTCTCTTTTTGCACTTTTTGATGTCTTTTCTGATTCCATTTCTCTCCTTCTTCACTTCTTTCACCAAATTCACCTTAAAACCTGCATGAAACACTGAAATCAAGCATAAACCTGTCCAGCTCTCTTATTTTTGAAAATATGACCAAAAGCATGATTTCAAGCTAGTTTCTAAGTGTTAAAGGTTGCAACCAACACTGGGCAGGTTATAGCTTTACTGTGTTCTTAGGGGTCTCAACATCAACACTGGGCAGGTTATAGCTGATGAAATCCAAAGTTGTGCCTGTAGTGCAAGCGACAAGGCACCCCTGGGACACCCCTCCTTTATCACCCATCTTTGTGAGATTGTAGGTATTGATGTGTCTAGACCATCATTGAAGCGTCCAAGAAAGGAGTTGGATGCAGTCTACTTTACACATTACTCTACAGTGGATGATGAGTCAGGCCACCCAGTGTCACCACTACAGTAGCCGAGGGTACACACGAGAGTACCACCACCAGCCCAGGAGCCAGTTCATGAGGTCGCTACTTTCAGATGTGAGACATGTACCTGTCTCTACTGGATGCTAGATTGGCTGGGCGAGAAGGAGCTATTGAGGACACTGACATCCGCCTTTCCTAAGTGATAATTCATATCTAAGGAGGACTTTCAAACCTGAGTGGCATAGGCCACTGACCTAGCACAAAAGGGTGGTAGAGCTAAAGTAGTTGAAGCTTCAGCCATGGATGAGGATGCTGAAGATGAGGATGATGAAGTTGAGGACGAAGAGGACTCTGATGATGATGAGTGATGAGTTGTACTTGGCATCTACTAACGGATGCTACCTTTGTTATAGAACATGACTTTTTGTTATTTTACTGTTTTTATTGCTTTATTGCTTTACTTTATTTTGTTCTGTTTTCATTGTCTTCGTTTTGATTGTAGTGTAGCATTATTGTACTCTACATGAATGAACTACATTGCTTTGGTTCAACTATGTTGTGTTTTGTGATAAGTATTGCTTTGTGATGCTCTAGTGTATTGATTGATGTTGACATGATGTATGAGGTGCTAATATACAAGTGATAGCTCACGGTGTATGAAATAGGTGCTTGAGGTAAAACTTGATTGAGATACTGAGCAGGTTATTTTTCTGAATTCTAGGACTTGAGAGTTTACCTGTGTGAGTTTTGGGCCTCAGAGTTGTTGTGAATAATTGCTATTACTTTGGAAGCATGAATGATTTTGCCCAAATTTTATGTGATTGAACTACTTGCTTGCAGTTTTCATATGATCAAGACCATCTTTTTTTATCCCTTATTCTTTTAGCCTTCACATGATTTTTGTCCACTGAAAAGAAAACAATTTGCTTTAACCTTTGAACCTTGAAGACCCTTTGTGAAAATTTTTACCTTGAGTTAAGTTGAGAACATTTGTGAGGTATTGATAAAGGTTCAAGTTTGGGGTTATTGGAAAGATTGAGAAAGGAAAAGAAAAAGCATTGAGCTAAGCAGTGAATACATAAAAAGCCAAAGCAAAAGAAAAAGAAAGATGAAAAGAACAAAAAAGAAAAGCACAATGCAAGGGAACACTGGGAAAAAGAAAAGAGAGTTTGTGCTTGAATGATGAAATCATAAATGTCTTTCTTAACTCAAGGATTTTGCTGAACAGAAAAACCAATTTCCTTCTTAGCCTAACCAAGTTATAAGCCATGAAAAGCCCTTATGATGAGAACTTGCTTGTGATTATGTTTGATTGTGGTTAAATGAAAGGCAAAGTTAATTTGTGTGACATTGTAATAGTAGAGTGAAAAAGACACCAACACCCTACTATACACCTTTGAGTAGAGTGATACACTTTTAAGTGCTTGAGTGATACAGTTTTGAGTGCTTGAGTGAAACACTTTCCTTGGTGAGGAGTAGTTCTTTGAATTTCTAATTACATCTTTGCTTGGTTGATTGATCTTTCTTAAGGATAGCATCTGTTGAATTATATAAGCATCACATTGATTTTGATTGGATTAAGGCATCTACACATCCTGACTGACATTTGTATGCTGAGTTGGTAAAAGTGATCTCTTGACGTGGAAGAAAACATTTTTGAAAAATGTTGAGTCAATGTAATGATTGTTTTGAAAAGCTGAGTTACATTCTGTTTTTCTTGATGACAAGCAAAGTTCTAAGTTTGGGGTTGTGAAAACGGTTGAAAATATCGTTATCTGTGATGTGATTTTGACACTAAATGCACCCTTTTCTGCTTAGAAACTCGCTTGGAATCATGTTTTTCTGTTAAGTTGTGTGAATAAGAGAGTTAAGGTTGAATTTGATGGTTTTATGACTAATTTTCCTTCTTTTGGCAGGACATGAGATAACATGGAAAGCAGAGATGAAGTGCCAAGGAGATGGAGCTCAGAAAGGCCTTGAAAAGCACCTGAAGGGAGGAATGCTCGAAGATAAGGCGCCCTTTTTGGAGGCTTAAGCGTAGAAGAGTGTCGCTCACCGCCCGGGCGCCCCTTTTGGGTCGCTTGAGCGTCATAAGCAAGAAGCTTGGGCACCCGTTTGGAAGCTTAAGCGCAGAAGAGTGTCGCTCACCGCTCGGGCGCCCCTTTTGGGCGCTTGAGCGTCAGAAGTACGAAGTTTGGGCGCCGCTTTTTGAGGCTTAAGCGTCAGGAACCACCGTTCACCGCCTGGACGCCCTAAGTAGAACGCTTGAGCGCTAGCGAAATGGGCCTGGGCCTTGTTTATCTTCTATTTTCACTCTGTTTAAAGGACCTAGACGTCCTAGGTTTTGTATCTTTTTCTGGAGGATGCAACAACACACTCTTTAGCTCTCTGGAGGTGGATTTGGATGCAGGAGCTTCCATCTTCTACTTTTAGGGTTTTTCTATCTCATTCTTCTCCATTGTTCATCTAGTTTCACCATGTCCATGGTGAACTAAACTCTATTTGTTGTTGGGGATGATGTAACCTTGTGAACTCTCATGTATTTGAACTGATTCTTAATAACATATGTTTTTTCATTAGTTGTTAGAGTAATTCATCTGTGATTATTCCATGCTTTGTTTAACCCATTCATAGCGTGGTGTATGAATTGCATGAGTGTTGGGAGGTTCCTTACAATTCAGGTTCTTGTTAAATTACTCCCAAGAGTAGTATTTCTCAGGGATGAGGGTATGAGTCTTGGTCGTCCTAAAGCTCTTGATCTTCATATTTAATTACTAGGAATGCTAGGAATTGCATGAACTGGTGATTAAGGACAAACTTATTTCTCCGAGAGATTGGATTTAAGTGATTTAGTGAGTGACGTTAACATTAATGTATAAAGAAGAATTCTTACATACATGAGAGGGAACTTGGTGAAATCTAACCCCAACAACATACTCATCTCATATTAAAAACAACATTCGTTCATCACTGTGCTATTCTGCTATTGATCAATCTGCATGCATATTTAATTTTCTGTCTTTGCATCTGAAACCAATGATCTTGTTTTATATAAGTCTTAATTAATCGAGTTATCACACGCCTGTCTAGTGCCGAGAGTTCTTTGGGATATGATACTTGGTCTTACCATTTTATATTACTTGTGCGATTCGGTACGTTTGTCGATTCATCAACAAGTTTTTGGCGCCGCTGCCGGGGATAAAAAAGGTTGTTAACACACGGCGCCCTGCGACCTTCTTCAACCTTCTTCTCTTGATGATCTTGTGCTCCTAGTACAAAGTTTCAGATTTTATCCTGCAGACACTAAAGAACACTGCACTAGAGCACCCAATTAGAACTAAAAGATAAAAAAGATGAAAATATAAAAACATAAAAACATAAAAAGATAAAAGATAAAAGATAAAAACATAAAAAAAAAATAAAAAGATAAAAAGATAAAAGGATAAAAGGATAAAAAGATAAAATGATAAAAAGATAAAAAGATAAAAAATTAAAGATAAAGCCCAATCGGTTAAGAATCACACAAATAGAATAGTTTATACCACGAGTCCCCGACAACATCGCCAAAAACTTGTTAAGATGTTGGCAAGTGTACCGAATCGTATCAAGTAATAATAAATGGTAAGACCAAGTATCGTTTCCAAAGAGACTCACGACACTAGACTGTTATGTAATTTCTTAACTAATTAAGACTCTCAAGAACAAATTTTCTGGTTTTTGAATGCAAATGCAATAAAAATAAACATGAATGCAATTTGATCAATTGAGGCTAAACATAAGAATGAATGGATGAAGTTGATGACATTGTTGTTGGGTTTAGATTTCACCTAATTTACTCTCATGCATATATGAATTCATCTTCTTCATTAATGTTAATGCCACTTTCTAATTTATCGGTGAAGAAAGCCTAATCCTAATTACTAGTTCACAATGTCTTGTCTCCCTAGCAATTAATCATGAATTACATTCGCACAAAAGCTTAAAGGCAACCAACCCTCAGTCCCTATGTCTAGGCAATACTGCTTTTGGGAAAGATATCTCAGATCTAGATTTCCCCGTATGTGTCCATATCGACAAAATCAATGATCATGCAATTGAATAGGTTAAACAAAGCATGCATAGAGTGTAGAGGAAAAACCCTAACAATGAATAAAGTAAAGCATATATAATCAAGAATCAATTTAATACATGACAGTTTACAAAGGTTACATCAATCCCCAACAACAATGAAGGCTTAGTTCACCATAGACATGGTGAAACTAGATGAACAATGGAATGAAAGGATGGAAGAGATAGAAAAACCCTAGAAAGAGAAGAGGAGAGTTATCACCATCCCCAAATCTACCCCCAAGGGGTGAAAAGTGTTTTTCTGTGCTTAAGCCATCGAAAGATATAATCCCTAGGATGTGCAAGTCCTTAGATAAAACTAAAAAATAACAGAAAATAGGTCCAAGCCCACGAAACTGGCTCTCAGCGCCCAAAAAGGCCGCTCAGCGGTAATTGCGACACTAAACTGGCGCTCAACCCAGACTAGCGCTCAGCACTACTTTTCTGCACTCTGGTTGATTTTTTTGCATTCTGATTGACTTTTCTGCATTCTGGTTGACTTTTCTACATTCCAAGTATTTGATACTTTAACTCTTCTTTCAAATCATTCCAATAGCCTACAAAATCAAGGGAATTTAGTGATAAAATCATCAAGTATAACCTCACTCTCTTATTCACAAAACTAAAGCAAAATATGAGTTCAAGCAAGCTTATAAGTCCAAAAAGGGTGTGTTTAATATCAAAATTAAGTATAAAAATAACAGTTTTTCAACCGTTATCACAACCCCAAACTTGAAACATTGCTTGTCCTCAAGCAAAATGTAACTTGGCTTAAACAAAATACTCACACTACAATGGTCTAGCACACCAAAAAGCATTGTGTTTGTTCTTTCTTTCCCTATCTCTTGTACTTTAAACTACATACGCATTTACTTACATTGCAAGAAAACTTCAAGATCATTCTAATTTTGCAAAAAGATTTTAAAAGCGTTCATTTTTATAAATCACCAATTCACCCTCCCCCTTCTTGGTTTTGAGAAACAAGGCTCTATATTTCTAACAATTGGTACCAGAGCTGGTTTTCAAAAGTTATTTGAAAAACAAATCGATTACTCCTTTTGTATAATCGATTATTTGATCCTGAAATGGCCTATATTTCTCAGACCTTCGGTGAAGGTGCATTTATAAACAAACATTTGTTGTTTGCTGGTGAAAATTACCCTTTTTGGAAAATCAGAATGAGGATCTTTCTTGAATCTGCTCATAGAGGTGTATGGGATGTTGTTCTTGTAACACCCCTAATGGAGTGCCACTAGAAAATAACAAAATTCAAGATATACGCCAATTTTTTTTCATTTAAAAATAACATCGCAGAAACAAAACCTCAAAAGTTTAAGCGTCTTACAACATAAGGTTCAAACCTTAAAAATATCAAATCTATTATTCAAAAACATAGTTATTCCTATATCTCTCGTCGTGCTACTCCATCTCTGCCTTATCTACAACGCCATTTACTCCCATACAAGTATGATCATCGCAGGTGGAACCACAACCAGAAAAGAAAAGGGTGAGTAACTAAGAACATAACATAGCATATAATTTCAATGTCAAAACATCATAACATAGACGATCCTAGTCATACCCTTACAATACAACACAATATTCAACTCATAACATAGATCATCACCACCCAGACTATCATAATCATAACATTACAAAACACCACTATATTCAAACAATGACTCAGGTCATTCTCCCAACCTTCTATTGTTTCCTTGAATTTTGTTGTACCAAACCTGTTTCTCAAAACAGGGCGATTCGAGCCATCTTCCATCACAACTTCAGACCTATCTCCCCAACTCCACAAGGACTAACGAATAAAAACACCGACACTACGCGCACCGGTGCACTATACTCAACACAAGCCAAAGTCATTAGACGAGACATCCAACCCGTAGAGACTCAACCACTACAGGAAAAATGACATTTTATGACGTACAAAAATGATATATTAGGACGTAGTTACTGACAACGGTTGATTTCACTATTATTTGGGCTTAAATTTTGATAATAAATGAACCATTTTCGACTCAGAAACTTGCTAGTTCTCTTGATTTTAGCTTATTTTGGTCAATAAGAGAGTTAAGGTTATACTTGAGGATTTTATCATTAAATTTCCTTGATTTTGTAGGAAACTGAGATGAATTTGAAGAGGAGTTAAATTGTCAAGAAGTTGGAACTCAGAAAAGACAGAAAGAACACCAATAGAGAAGGCTGCAGAAGGTCACAGAATGCTTGAGCATCCTTTTCTGGGGCCTTGGGCGCTGGTTGTCTTGCAACCACGCCTGAGCGCCCTTTTCTGGACCCTCAGCACTGGAGGTCTTGCACCCATGATGGACAAATTTATGATCACCAAAATATGATGTCACAAACTTGTTTCACAATCGGCAAGTATGACCGAATCGTTCAAGTAATAAACTTGGTAAGACCAAGTATCGTTCTCCCAAAGGACTCACGGCCTAGTTTAGTTGTGTGGTTTGTTGATTAGCTAAGACTTAAGAACAAAATAATTGAAGTTTAATATGCAAAACAGAAAATAAACATGTATGCATGAAGTTTTGATCAATGGCAAAAGCAAAAGACAAATACTTTCAATGAAATATATGGATGAATATGTTGTTGGGGGTCAATTTCATCTTATCCACTCTCATATATTTTAGGAATTCAACATTCAAATCATCATTGTTAATGCCACTCTCTAAAGTACCTTTCTAGAAGGCTTCTCCCTAATCACGAGTTCATACAATTCCTAGCATTCCTAATGATCAATTCATAAGTGCAGGAGCTTAACGACAACCAATATACTATTGGGAGAAATTCCCCGGATCTAGACTTCCCCGTACGCGCCCGTATCGACAAAACCAATAATCATGCATCGAATGAGTTAAACAATGCAAGCATTAAGCAAAGAGGAAAAACCCTAACTAATGATGAAAGAAAGCATAAATCTTAGATTAAGATGCAAGCATAAATTCCATATATGAGAGCTTCAAGAGATTACATTGATTCCCCAACAAACATACAAGGTTTAGTTCACCATATTCATGGTGAACCTAGATGAACAATGAAAGAATGAAAGAATAAACCCTAAAAAGGTGAAGAGGTAGCCTGAGCATCCAAGATCCTCCTTCAAAGGGGTGGAAGAGAGAGTGTTTGCCTCGTTTCTGCCAAAGATACTAATTCTAGGACGTGCAAGCCCTTATATACTATTCTAGAATTACAAAAGATTACAAAAGCCCAAGTCCATAAAAGTGCCGCTCAGCGGTAAATACCGCTCAGCGGTGATTGCGCTTCACGTTTCTTCCCCTCAGCGGCCATTTTACCCCTCAGCGGAAGTCTCGTGGCTTCCTGAGTGCCGCTCAGCGGTAAAATGCCGCTGAGCGGTGCCTTCGACTTCTCCTTTTGCACTCTTTGATTTCTTTTCTGATTCCATCTCTCTCCTTCTTCACTTCTTTCACTAAATTCACCTTAAAACCTGCACAAAAACATTTAAATCAAGCATAAACCTGTCCAGCTCTCTTATTTCTGAAAATATGGATAAAAGCATGATTTCAAGCTAGTTTTTAAGTCTAAAGGTTGCTTTTAACATCAATTTTAAGCATGAAAATAACAGTTTTTCAACTGTTATCACAACCCCAAACTTAGAACTTTGCTTGTCCTCAAGCAAATAAAATGTAACTCAATCTTCAACCAATTCATATGATGGTTCACTCATTCAAAAATCCTCTTTTCAAGATAAGTAATAACTTCACTCAAACTTATTACCAAGAGTTCAACCAAGATGTGCACATGCTTTAGTGTTCACAAAGTCATTTAAATTCCAACAAATGCTATTTTTTATGAATGATCAATCAATTAAGCATGGATGTTCATGTTCTTATGGAATATTTCCTCATTAGGTAAAGTGTTTCACTCAACACACAAGTGTATAAGAGGTAAAGTGTTTCACTCATTCACTCCACTATCACAATGTCACATGAGTCAACTTTGCCTTTCATTTTACCACAATCAAAAACATTCACAAGCATGCATCATCACAAGGACTTTTCAATGGCTTATAATGTGGCTGGGCTAACAAGAAAATTGGTTTTTCTGGATCACAAAATCCTTGAGTTAAGAGAATCATAACAACACAATTATTCTTATTCTTCCCAACTTTCTTTTGCTTTTGCATTTGCATTGAGCTTTGCTTCTTTTTCCTTTCTTTTCTTTTTCTTTGTATATTCTTACTTTTTAGCTCTTAGCTCAATGCTTTTCCTTTTTCATGTTTTCCCAACAACCCCAAACTTGAACATTTAAAAATACCACACAAGATCTTCTACTTAACTCAAGGTAAAGATTTTCAATCAAGGGTTTCAGTGTATGTTCAAGGCTAAGGGTTCAAAGGATAGAACACAACGTGTTCTCTTTTAGTGGGCTAACTTTATGAATTTGGCCAATAAAAAGGGTTCCAACAAACGGCCTTGATCATATGATGCAAAACAAGCAATTGATTCAATCATAGAAAACCTGGGCAAAATCATTCATGCTCCCAAAGTAATAGCATTCAACAATAACAACTCTGGAGCTCAAAACCTCACATATAAGCTCATTCACATTTGACATACACATCCTGCTTAATTTCACAATCACAATCATGATATCATGCATTTGTTCACAAAGCTTGTGAATCACCTGTATAAGCATTTTAATGTGCACATCATCTCAACATCAATCAATCAATAAGCATCATCAATCATTACTTATCACACAATCACAGTTAATAGCAAACCATCATAATAAACCAGGTGTTCAATAGAGTACATCAAACCCTAATCTAAAAACAAAAACAAATAAGTTCAGAAAACTTAAACCACAAAAGCATAATCATATGATAGCATTCATGCTATCTCAGCTCCTCATCAGTCTGAGCTGTCCTCTGTATCTTCCTCTTCTTCCTCATCATCATCATCATCAAATGCATCCTCTTCCTCAGCTTCATCCTCTTCCATGTCTCTAGCTGAAGCTTCAGCTGCTTCATCTCCTCCTCCATGCAATGGTTCTTCTGGCCAAGCTACCACATTATGGAATTCATCCATAGTCCACCTGTGGGCTGGAGGTGTGTCATACATCCCTACTATCATCTCAGCAGTGGCCACTTGCCCTCTGTGAATGGACTGCAACTGAGCACCTATAAGAGACATATACATGTCCCTCATCTGGAATGGTTCTGCTTCATGTGTATCAGCAGATGTCCTGCTCTGTGCTGGCCCTCTCTCTCTACGAGCATGGCGTGGTGGAACTGGCTGAGCTGCATCCTCACCTCCACAATATTGTCTGTAATAAGCCTCATCAATGGCTTTTCTTGGCCTCTCAAATGGTGGAACAGAAGTGTCCACCCCAGCTTGCTTGCAAAGGTGAGTAATCAAAGAAGGATGTCCTAGTGGTGCTTTGTTGTTTGAGGTGTTAGCACACACACTAATCTCATCAGCTATCACCTGCCCAATATTAACATTCAAATTTCTGATAGCACAGTAGATGAATAGTGCCCTGCTGAGAGTGATATCCGACACATGTGAACATGGCTGAATGTTGGCATGAGAAAATGCCATCCAATACTTTGCAAGAGGAGTCAAATCTGTCCTCCTAATGTTAACCACTGCGCCAGATCTATTCCTTTGGAAGTGTCCTCCAGGTATACACAGCACTCTCTCCACATCCTCAAAATCAGCACCTTCCTCCAGGCACAGAGCAAACTGGCATTGCTCACCAGCCCACACAGTATCCAGGAAGTTGTTAATAGAATCAGCATCATACCTGATAGCATGGCCTCTAACATAGCCCAAATAATTCTCAACTGGATAATCACCAATCTTCTTTGCATTTGTGTAAAATTCTTTTACCACAGCTATGTTGGCAGGTGCAGGATAAGTGGCTAGCTTTCCCCAATCATTCCCTAACACTTGCTCTCCAAATTGAGGAGCAAAGTTAGGTATCATTCCAACCTTTCTCTCCATCAGAAGTCTCCTGTCCTGAACCACCCTAAAGTGCTTCTCATGTTTCCTAGAGAGGAACCTGCTATTATGGGGTTGCTCTGGTTCCTTTTCCTTTCTCTTTCCTGAAGAGGATGCCATTCCTACATTCAAACACAAATACACAACCACAGAACATGATGTTAATCATTAGTAAAACACAGAACACAACTCCTTTTGAAGCTAAACCACCGCTGAGGGCTAGAATTTCCCCTCAGCGCCACCAGTGCCACATTCCAACACGCAACAAACCAGAAAAACCAAATCTGGCAGAGTGCCGCTCAGCGGTAATTGCCGCTCAGCGGTAACTCTGCAGATTTTTGAAAAACTGTTTTAAAACTTTCCTAACTCCACCCAAATGCAATTTTCAGTTTTCCAGTTCATAATCAAGCAGTTTAATCGGTTCAAACATCAAATATATCATCAAATCATGCATAGAAATCAAAACCCCTAAATATTCATGCTTTGACAATCACATTCAAATTCAAGAACCCTAGAATGAACAAAATGCATTTTACTTACTTGGGTGGAGATACTAGATGCAATGAGAATGCTTCCAAGCTAGAATACTCTCTTCCAACCCCAAACTTTGATGGCACACTAGTGAAAAAATGAGTGGAAGAGAAATTTTCTTAAGAGGGAAGAGTAAAAAGATGTGGAAAACCTAAGAGAGGGTATGTGGGAGTGTTTGTGCAGAGAAGAGCTTTGAAAGAATGAGAAATTGCGCAGCTTAGGGTTTAAAAATACCCTAATGGGCTCGGGTTCCGGTAAGGGGAACTTAAGCCCATCTGCGAGAGTACCGCTCAGCGGTAATTGCCGCTCAGCGGCACTTTCGTTAAGTGCCCCTCTCCTTCTTTTCTTGACCTACGTGCCTCCTAGACATACCCCTCACTCGTTCCCTGCAATTCAATGTTAAAAATGCTTATGCAAACCCTAACTAAAATAAACAAACAGAAAACAATCAATCAACTGGGTTGCCTCCCAGGTAGCGCTTGTTTAACGTTACGAGCCTGACCCAAAATCCACCAACACCCATCAGTAGGTGTTTCAAACTTACCAGCACCCATCAGTAGGTGCAAAAATCTTCTCACCAACACCCATCAGCAGGTGTTACAAACTTAGTATCCTTCTGTAGATACTTAACCACCTAGCATCCTTCAGTAGATGCTGGATCCAACAAAATATTTACAAAATAATGTCCACAAATTAAAAGTTACAAAACCAAATCAAAAGTCAAAAGTTTGTAAATCACTGGTTTGCCTCCCAGCAAGCGCTCTTTTAATGTCATTAGCTTGACCCAATAAAGTTCACGTTCCATCTTCTTTATAGTTGATGTTGTCAGTCCACCAACTTCTCAACTGCTTCCTTTGAACTGTTTTGGTTCTTCTAGAATATGGAGACTCTATCTCTATCATCTCCTTTTCTTTGAAGCCCTTTACAACCCACAACTTGTTCTTGATTCTTACAGGTGTGCCAAGTTGGAGTCTTCTTTTCTTCCAGTTTCTAGGAATTCGTTCTCCTCTTCCAATTTCTTCTTCCTTGGGTACCTGAAACAACAAACAATGGTTACCTGAAACCTCAAGATTTTCATCTTTACCTCTAGTTATGGGTGCATCTCGAAATGCAGCTTTATAACTGGCTTCTTCCTCCTTTGCTTGTGTCTCATCTTTGAAGACATCCACCACCACTCTCTCCTCTCTATCCTGGAGCACCACTATACCTTCATTAACATCTATGATAGCCCTGGCCGTTTTCATAAACGGTCTTCCAAGTATGATAGGTATTTTCTCGGTTTCCATCTTCATCACCACAAAGTCTGCCAAAAACTGAAGTTTGCCAACACAAACTACAATGTCTTCTGCAATCCCACATGGCTCCTTTGAAGATCCATCGGCCATTACTAAATTAACCTTTACAGGTTTCATTTTAACATTGCCAATTTGCTCCAGTAAAGAATAAGGTATCAAGTTAACACCTGAACCTAAATCAAGGAGAGCTTTCATTACCTTTTTCTTCCATATAGTACAAGGGATAGAAAAACTACCTGAATCTGATGCTTTAGGAGGGAATGATTCTTCTTTAACAGTTATACACTTTTTTTCCTCATCATCTCTACGTCTCTTCTTTGTAGAGCTTTCTTCATTAGATTTGGTGTAAACTGTAATCTGTTGCAAAATTTGCTCCCAAGGTGCATCATTATCCACCATTTTGAATAACTCTGTGAAGTCCATTGGTTTCCCTTGATGGATTGGAAAAGGAAACGCGCTTTTGCCCTCTATTTCACTTCTCTCTTCTGTATCTAACTCAACTTTCTCATCATCAGCACTCTCTACCACCTTGCACTCTTCTTTGGGGTTAACCTCAGTATTAGCCCCAAAGTTTCTGTTTGGCCTTTCTTCCAATTGCTTGGTAATCTGACCCATTTGAATCTCCAAATTCTTTATAGCAGCTTCAGTGCTCTTTTGAGAAGATTCAGTTTTCTGAATGAATTGCTGAAGAGTTTCTTCCAACCTTGTTGATCTTTCATTAAGCATAGATAACTGTTGCCACAAGGTTGGTTGCTGCTGCTGCTTATTATATTGATTAGCTTGCCCAGTTTGTCCTTGACCAATGCTTGGATGTGGTTTCCAACCCTGATTATAATTCCCTTGACGGTATGGAAATTGATTAGCCATGAAATTAACATCCTCCACGGCTTCCACAGGAAAAGCACATTGGCCATTGATGTGATCACCCCCACGTAATTCGCACAACTGGGTTTGTACCTGTGCAGCAGATTTCAACTCTTTAGGTAATGAAGCAAGAGTTTTGGTCAGAGTTTCCAGCTGTTGAGTTAGAATTTTATTCTGAGCTAGCAAGGCATCATGTGTTTGTAATTGAAGAACCCCTTTTTGTTGCATAGGAGCTCCTCTTTCACTGTGCAGCTCATTATCACTAGTAGCCATGTTTTCTATAATTTCAGTTGCTTCCTCTGGAGTTTTCCATTTAATGTTGCCTCCTGCTGAGGCGTCCAGCATCATCTTGGTTTGTGAACCAAGCCCTCCAAGGAAAGTTAAGACTACTTCTTGATCTTCAAAGCCATGCGTGGGAGTTTTACGTAACAAGCTTTTATACCTGTCCCATGCATGCCCCAGTGATTCTTCCATGCCCTGCTTGAATGAAGAAATCTCTTGCTTGCCCTTAGTCACCTTAGATTGTGGGAAATATTTGTTTAGAAATTTTGTGACCACTGCTTCCCACTCTGTGAAACTTTCTTCTAGAAAAGAGTTCAACCAAAGCTTAGCATTGCCTCCCAATGAGAAAGGAAACAAGCTAAGTTTGATAGCTTCGTCTGGCACCCCATTAATCTTGACTGTATTGCAAATCTCATTAAAGGTAGTGAGGTGCTCATATGGGCTTTCATGAGATAACCCATTAAATTGATTACTCTTCATCAGTTGAATCAGTGCTGGTTTGACCTCCATGTTGGCTGCATTGACTCTAGGTCTAGCTATGCTGTTAAAGTGTTGAGGCCCACCAATATTAGTGTAATCTGCAAGAGTTCTTCTACCATTATTGCCCTCCATACTTCCTGTGCTATGAACAGAACCTTGTGGTGATGAATGTAAGAGAGTTTCTGGAGAAGGGAAAAGTTCTCTAGACGTTCTGATTCTTCTCCTCCGTCTACTGTCTTCTAGACCTTCAAGAAGAGGTTCTGTTGTTTTCTTACTCCTAGTTCGAATTGCCTCCTGCATACACAAGAAAACAAAACCCTAGAAAATATTTGTTAGCACAAAAAGATATAGGAGAAGATATATATTCAAAAGATAAGAAGATAAAAGATTTAGAAGATAGAAAGATAAAAGATTCAGAAGATAAAAAGATAAAAGATTCAGAAGATAAAAGATAAAATGAAATAAAATAAAATCTAATCTAAAAATAAAATCTAATCTACTCTAAAAAGATAAAATAAAATCAAATCAAATCTAATCAAACAAAATAAAATAAAATCTAATCTAATCTAATAAAAACCGAAAAATAAAAACAGAAAATAAAAACAGAAATTTAAAATTAAAGTCAAAGATAATCAATAATCACACAAATTAACCAGTTAAACCACGAGTCCCCGGCAACGGCGCCAAAAACTTGATGGACAAATTTATGATCACCAAAATATGATGTCACAAACTTGTTTCACAATCGGCAAGTATGACCGAATCGTTCAAGTAATAAACTTGGTAAGACCAAGTATCGTTCTCCCAAAGGACTCACGGCCTAGTTTAGTTGTGTGGTTTGTTGATTAGCTAAGACTTAAGAACAAAATAATTGAAGTTTAATATGCAAAACAGAAAATAAACATGTATGCATGAAGTTTTGATCAATGGCAAAAGCAAAAGACAAATACTTTCAATGAAATATATGGATGAATATGTTGTTGGGGGTCAATTTCATCTTATCCACTCTCATATATTTTAGGAATTCAACATTCAAATCATCATTGTTAATGCCACTCTCTAAAGTACCTTTCTAGAAGGCTTCTCCCTAATCACGAGTTCATACAATTCCTAGCATTCCTAATGATCAATTCATAAGTGCAGGAGCTTAACGACAACCAATATACTATTGGGAGAAATTCCCCGGATCTAGACTTCCCCGTACGCGCCCGTATCGACAAAACCAATAATCATGCATCGAATGAGTTAAACAATGCAAGCATTAAGCAAAGAGGAAAAACCCTAACTAATGATGAAAGAAAGCATAAATCTTAGATTAAGATGCAAGCATAAATTCCATATATGAGAGCTTCAAGAGATTACATTGATTCCCCAACAAACATACAAGGTTTAGTTCACCATATTCATGGTGAACCTAGATGAACAATGAAAGAATGAAAGAATAAACCCTAAAAAGGTGAAGAGGTAGCCTGAGCATCCAAGATCCTCCTTCAAAGGGGTGGAAGAGAGAGTGTTTGCCTCGTTTCTGCCAAAGATACTAATTCTAGGACGTGCAAGCCCTTATATACTATTCTAGAATTACAAAAGATTACAAAAGCCCAAGTCCATAAAAGTGCCGCTCAGCGGTAAATACCGCTCAGCGGTGATTGCGCTTCACGTTTCTTCCCCTCAGCGGCCATTTTACCCCTCAGCGGAAGTCCCGTGGCTTCCTGAGTGCCGCTCAGCGGTAAAATGCCGCTGAGCGGTGCCTTCGACTTCTCCTTTTGCACTCTTTGATTTCTTTTCTGATTCCATCTCTCTCCTTCTTCACTTCTTTCACTAAATTCACCTTAAAACCTGCACAAAAACACTTAAATCAAGCATAAACCTATCCAGCTCTCTTATTTATGAAAATATGGATAAAAGCATGATTTCAAGCTAGTTTTTAAGTCTAAAGGTTGCTTTTAACATCAATTTTAAGCATGAAAATAACAGTTTTTCAACTGTTATCAACCCACGCCTGGGTACCCTTTCAGAGATGCTGAGCGCCAATCTTCAACATATATCTTCAATTGTGGTTGCTTATAACCTCATCACATACCGATATTATTACCATCAATTAAATCGTAGACGACCAGAACACTTCAAAGATGTTGTTGTGGAGGCAAGAAAAACATAGAGTGCGTATATTGCATCGATGGTATGTTATTCTTGTTTTTCATAAACTTAAATTTCAATTAACTTTTGTCCTAAACTTTCTTTTCTTGTTCATTTTTAGGATGCAGAGGGCATAATTATCTCTTCATACTGTCATTCGATGCCTGAACCCCATGTTGTAGTTTCTCCTGTTATAGAGGAAGTTGGGTTTTGTCTTGTGTCTAAATTGAGCACTTAAAAGTAGATCACGGGTTAGTTACAGTGTTGGTCGAAAGGTGAAGGCCAGAGACACATATTTTTCATCTTCCAACTAGAAAATGCACAATTACCTTGCAAGATGTGTCACTCTAATTAGGGCTTAGAGTTGATGGTCCTCTAGTAATTGGACCTACAATGTTTGATTGGGAAGATATGTGTGATACATTGTTAGGGATTACACCGATTAAGGGGTAGTCCCTTGTTGGATCTACGGTGAAGCTATAGTGGTTGCGACAAAATATGTTGCATGTACATCATGACTCAAGTATAGAAGAAATACATGCCCATGCAAGGGCATATATATTAGGACTAATTGGAAGGGTTTTTATGCCTGATAAAACAGGTAATAAAGTACAGTTAATGTACTTGAATTGCTTAAGTAATCTTCGCAGAACTTGAATTTCTTATGTAATCTTCACAGAACTTGAATTTCTTAAGTAATCTTCGAAGAACTCAACACATCTTCTGATGTAATCCTGCCCGATATAGTCCTTTTTATCGTATTTTTACCTTTCATAGGTTAGCTTGTACGGAGCATGGGTTATTATAAATACCCAGCTTCTCTATTGTAATGAGGACTTTTGAGATTAATGAGAATTAGACTTTCTGAAATAGAAACTATTCTCTCTTGAAAGTCAGGCTAGAGAGTCCCAAGACCACCTCTAGCCACCTCCCAAGCACCTCTCTCACTTCCATTTCCCAAATTTCACGGTGCTTCTCTCCTTCACGCGACCTCTCCTTCGCTGCCACCTCCCTTGCACGCGTCAGCATCTCATTACATTTCGCACGGCTCACATCTCATTCATTATTCTCTCGCGAATTAGAAAGAGCTTCTTCTTCCGCAAGAGCTCTTCCTCGTCTCCAACCCTCCTACAACCTCAGATCTGCCATTTTTCCCATTTTCACCGATTGTAAGCCACATTCTACCTCGTCTTCTCCCTCACTTCATCCTTTTCGGCCATAGAACCTCATCTTCACCGAATAGTTCTTCGATCTATGGCCTTCGCTAGGGTTTCCTCGACCTTTTCTATTTTCCTTCATCTCCACCGTTTAAACCTTAGATCTTAGGGTTTTCTTGAGTCTCTTCATAGTTTAGTAGTTTTCTTTCGAGTCAGCTCCTGATTTAGAGCTTCGTCATCATTTTTCATCTTTTCAGCTGCGTTCATCTCTAGAGGAAGCTTCTAAGGAGCTTGTGACATGCACAGTCGTCGTCTCCTTGGACATTCGCCCATCAAGTGGTATCAGAGCCAGGTTGTCCACGCGTCAAAAGGTAAGTATCTTGGTTCATCTCTGTTCCGAGTTTTCTTCAATTTCTGAGTTGTTCGGTTTTCTTCAGTTCTTGCGTTGTTT
Organism: Vigna nakashimae; assembly: GCA_034642375.1. Classification (NCBI taxonomy): domain Eukaryota; kingdom Viridiplantae; phylum Streptophyta; class Magnoliopsida; order Fabales; family Fabaceae; genus Vigna; species Vigna nakashimae. The sequence goes on along the minus strand of CM067765.1, from coordinate 45,149,733 downwards.
CACGTTTTTGTTCATTCATCTTGTTCTATCTTGGTTTGATTTTGATTCTGAGTTTCTGTTTCGCGTTTCTGTTTCGCCTCTCTGTTGCGTTTTCTTCATTTATGTGTTGTTCATCATTTTCCCTGTAATGTCTTGGTTTGTTTTTTCTGATTTAAGTTGTTGCGAATCTTGTTTGTGTTTCGTGTTTTGAATCTCTTCATATGTTTAGGTTTCCAAATTCTGACAAGGTTGATTGATCTGTGCTTGTGGTGCTTTGAGTCAGTGTTTCATCATTTTGCTCGGTTCAATTTAATCTTTGAGTCTTTTAAGTTTTGAAATCTATTTCTGTAGTGTCAAAGTCATGTTAATTTGGTTATTTGTCTTTTAAATCAGTTGTAATTTGTTCTTAAGGTTTTTGTTGCATGCTAGTTGTTTATCAACATCAGCACACCATATGAGCAATGACAAATTCAGTAAGAGCTCGGGTGCTTAGTGTTTGACATGAGATGCAGCTTTGCATTGGTTCACAGTAGTTATTTGGTGCCTAATCTGTTTCTGGTTATTTTGTGCACTTGACTAAGAATTTAGCATTGAGATGCATTTGATTGATTGAGCCAGTACCATACAAGCAATGAATCGCTTTGGCAGAGCTTGGTTGCACTGCGAAAACTCCAATAAAGTTTCATTTGCAGTTGGCAGAACTGCATATTTCATTGCTTGAGTCTTTTGCTTTGTTTTTGTTCATTTCAGTAGTAGATCATTGCTGGAATTCTGTATATTTAATCCTAGAGTCTTTGCAAACCGTTTTTAAACTTTCTAAACTACAAAACTAAGTTGTTTCAATGCTTGTTAATCACTGTTTTGGTCCAAAATGAAATAAAGGCATGAGTTGAGTAAATCAGTTCAAAAGAGTCAAATTCTGAAAAGAAAAACAAGGAACTGAACATGTGAATTTGAGTAAAAGCCTATGAAATTGTGTAAACTAGCCTTGAATGATCAAAACAAGCATCATTAAACTTGTTCGAATGGATTTCAGTGTGCAATTGTGTCCAAAATTGAAATTGCTAAAAATAGCTATGGGACAAGTTCAATTTTGCATCTGAAACCTGTGTTCACCAACAAGTTCTGCAATTCATTACTGCATTTTTTATTTGCTTTCTTAATCTGTTCTAGATCCCTTGTTAGGTTATGTTTGTGTGCTCACCTTATTCATTACTTTGTTTCTTGCTTGTCATTGTTGAATGTTCTGGTTTTGTCTCAGTGCACGTGTGAATTCTGATCTGCTGTTCCTAATTGAAGTTTTTGTTTGCTTTTGTAATCTGGTCTAGAGTTGATCTTGAGTCAGTTTCTCTGTTGTGCTGTCAATTCCTTTGCTTTAGTGGCTGTCCTGTTATGTTCTACCTGTCTGTCCATTACTTTGATCTTAGCCTAGCCATTCTTGATTGAGAAGCTTTTAAACTTTGGTTTCTGGAATTTGAAAGAAGGTTTGTGTGCTTGGTAGCATCTTAGGTGGTGGTGGTCTGAAAGACTCTCCAACTGTGTACTGCCAAGGGAGAATCTCCCTTCCAAACCTTTCCATTTTGAGTGCTTTAAGCTTTAAGAGAGAAACCTAAGTTTGTGAGCTTTGTGTGGCTGCATCTAAAAGCCAAATATTCTTGTTGAGAGTGTGTTGTAATTTTAAGGCTGCAATAAGTTTTGAACTTGAATTGTGTGCTAATTGTTTACTTGTGCAGTAAAGTAAGTCTGGTTAAGCTGGAATATAACTATTTCATCACCAAGAGAAATCTGCTTCTGCCAGTATCTTAATTCCTGACTCCTTATGTTTGTAAAATTCTGATTCAATTACTTTTGGTACTTCTGCGTATGACTCCCATTTCATTTTCTCTTATATATGCTACCATTGGGAGTATATGTTGCTTTGTGGTGCAGATCTGAACTGAAACAGTGCAGGGAGAAAGTGTACAATAGAAGAATTTTAAGCAGTAGCAAAATCTCAATATAGAGTCTGGAGCAAGCTACAAGCAATCATCTGAACTGAAGGGAGTTTCTTTCACCTTAAATTGTTTTTGTTTTGGTTGAACTATTCTTGTTATAGCTTGTCTTTGATTAGCATAATTTCAAGTGTTGAATCTGGTATGATAGTTTTGTAGACTAGGATTAGCCATTCTGAATTGGAATTGATTCTGCATTGCATTGGATTGGTCAAGTTTTAATTAGTCTGGATGGTTGCTTAATCAGCTTTGATTTACACCTATTTGCATCTGGTTTAATATCCATTTCCATTTGTACCTTGCTGAAATTTGGTGTGAAATTTTAGTGTGCAGAGCTGATCTGTTTGGGAGTTTAGTTGGAATTACATATTTGACATTGATTTGCATTGTGTACTCTGCTGAACTAGTTGTGAATTTTCTGTGTAGTTTGGGAAAAGCCATACTGATTGTACTGTAGCAGACTGTAAATTATGCGCTGAATCCTATAAGTTGACACCATTATTTGAGCAACAACAAAATCTCAGTGGAAAGCTTGTGCAGCCAAGAGAAAGGGAAGTTCTTACTGCCCTATATTTTTGTGCAAACTAGTTTTACTAAGGGTGTAAGTGACAGCAGCCTTGATTCATTTGTGTTGCAGGATTGGACAAGTTAATTTCTGGATTAAGCTGATAGAGGTAGTTGAAGGCCACATTTTGATTAAGTGAAGCCCTGCAGCAGTGAACCGTACCCAGAATATTCAAGAATAAGACTAGTAGCATAGCTTATTTTTTTTGTAATTGTTTTCCTTCAATTTGTTTGTAATAGGCTTGTGTTAGCCTACTGTTAGCCTTAGCTTTTGTTTTGTAAAAGGGCCATTTATAAAGTCCAAGTTCTTTGGAAGAGTCCTTGGTGCTCTTTCAAACTCTTGGCAATTTTTCTTGATTGCTTTGATTTTCTTTAACATAGCTAGACAGGTGAATGTTTCTTGTTAGCCAAAGCTACAAGCTTCACCATAGGAGTAGACTTTAATATTGACTTGAGTTGTGTATCTCGTAGGGGTCATTAGAGTCCGCTGGTTTCTTAAGTGTTTTGTTTGTTTGATTTTGTGTTCACGTTTAGGGGTGATTAGGCTAAAAGGGATTAAACTCTAAGCCTTTTCACATTAGAGTCTGAGAGTCTAGTCTTTTAATTGTTTATGTTTGTTTATAAGTTGTGTTCTTTGATTTTAAAGGTGATTTTTGTTTAAAGGGTAACTAGTAGTAACCTAAGACATTTCTGGCAAGGCAAGACTTGGTATTTAAGCAGTCTTCATGACTCACCTCTCTTACCTAGGACTTGTCTAAGTGTGAATCTTGTATACCTTTTACACAAAGAAAACTTTTAAAAACAAAGATGTCTTGTTATAGTTCATATAGGTCTTCTAAGTTAGATAAAGTTGATGAAATGTTTAAACAAGCTAGGAATCTTCCATCCTTTGGTAAAGATATAGGTGCATTAACATACCTAGCTTGGGAAAAAGAAATTGATAAAATAAATCCTTGGTTTTATGAAGAGAGTGACTATTATGTTCTTAGTATATATCTCTCTAAGTTAGAAGTGCATGCAAGAGAGTGGTGGAATGAAAGACAATATCATGTTAGGAAAGGTAGAAAGTCCTCCATACGTAATTGGCATGATTTAAAAGCTTGCATGAGAAGAAAGTTTGTGCCTTCAAGCATTAAAAGAAACCTAGAACTAATTAGGGATTGCATTGATGATGGAAAATTATTTCTTGAGCGTTTAAATGATCATGGGTTTCTTCGTAGAGAATTAGAATTTGGGGCAAGACTTAAGGAGATCAAGGATAAGAAAAGAGAAAGAGAGATTGAGAGAAAAGAAAAGGAAGAAAGGAAAGAAGAAGAGAAGAGAAAGAGAGAAGAAATAGAGAAAAGAGAAGAGAGAAGAAGAGAGGAATTAAGAAAAGAAGAAGAAAAGAGAGAAAGGCAAGAAAGAGAGAAGAAAGAAAAGGAGAAATTGTTACTGATGACAAACCCTATTCTTTCAAAGACTATGGAACCTAAAAGGGAAGGTTTCCAAATCTTTATTTCTTTTCCAATAATTGATTACTTTTCAATTTTTGACTTCTCTTTCAAACCAATTGTCATTATATATTCTATGAAAACATTTTCAAAATATGACAATTCAAATCTTGAGTTATTGTTATCTTTAACAAAAAAATTAACTCAAGACAAAATTGAATTTGGACTTCTAAAATTTTCAAAGATTACAAATCAAAGTATTAGAAGTTCTTATTCTCTTGTTTTTAAAGAAAAATTCTTTCTTGGATTGATATTAACCGAAGATATATTTGATGTGTATTGCAGATTCGTGTTTGATCCAGGAGGAAGAAAACTAGATCTAAAGTAATAAGGCCACTTCATGGCTTTGCTCCCAAGACTTTGTGGAGCTTCTTCATAAGGCGATATCAGATTTGAGGACAAATCTTGTTTTAAGAGGGAGGGTATGATGTAATCCTGCCCGATATAGTCCTTTTTATCGTATTTTTACCTTTCATAGGTTAGCTTGTACGGAGCATGGGTTATTATAAATACCCAGCTTCTCTATTGTAATGAGGACTTTTGAGATTAATGAGAATTAGACTTTCTGAAATAGAAACTATTCTCTCTTGAAAGTCAGGCTAGAGAGTCCCAAGACTACCTCTAGCCACCTTCCAAGCACCTCTCTCACTTCCATTTTCCAAATTTCACGGTGCTTCTCTCCTCCACGCGACCTCTCCTTCACTGCCACCTCCCTTGCACGCGTAAGCTTCTCATTACATTTCGCACGGCTCGCATCTCATTCATTATTCTCTCGCGAATTAGAAAGAGCTTCTTCTTCTGCAAGAGCTCTTCCTCGTCTCCAACCCTCCTACAACCTCAGATCTGCCGTTTTCCCCATTTTCACCGATTGTAAGCCACATTCTACCTCGTCTTCTCCCTCACTTCATCCTTTTCGGCCATAGAACCTCATCTTCACCGAACAGTTCTTCGATCTATGGCCTTCGCTAGGGTTTCCTCGACCTTTTCTATTTTCCTTCATCTCCACCGTTTAAACCTTAGATCTTAGGGTTTTCATGAGTCTTTTCATAGTTTAGTAGTTTTCCTTCGAGTCAGCTCCTGATTTAGAGCTTCGTCATCATTTTTCATCTTTTCCGCTGCATTCATCTCTGGAGGAAGCTTCTAAGGAGCTTGCGACACGCACAGTCGTCGTCTCCTTGGACATTCGCCCATCATCTTCATTCTCTTGAATACCATGACAGTAGGGACCATCAAAACACTCCTCATGCAGAGGAAAGTATGGATGCAAGAAAGCATTCCATTTCATCATTCTCTGATCTACACATGCCAAGCTTGTTTGGAGCTTATGCCCTCACTCCACCTTCGGTTCACGATGTTGGGGGACCTTATGATAACTCGTTTCATTTTGTTGAAAGCCATAACGAAATAGGTACTTCCTCTACTGCTTATGCAGGAGATGAAGGTGAAGAATACATTGAAGCACAACCTTCAAAAGAAGAACCTCATAGACCTCCACAGGAAGAACCACCTAGACCTCCAAAGGGAAGGAGAAATCCAACTAGAAACAGGAGGCGACCACGTTGTGGAACTGGACACCATTATGGAGAATGATTAGTTAATTATTATTTTTAATGTTAAATCTAATCATAATGCCAACCATATCTCAGACTTTCTTATGTAAGACAATTATGTTAAAATTAAAGAAAATGTTTCATTCACTAATGTCAATCACTTCATCCTCTACTAAAGTTAATTATTGTGTCTTCTGTCCAAAAATGAAAAATTTGACCCAAAACCGGCCAAAAACCATCATGGGGAGTGTTGTTGTACCAGTTGGAGAGTATAGTTGAACTTTCTGTACAAATGGCCATTTTTCCTCTGGTAATCGGTTACAAGGGTCTTGTAATTGATTACAAGAGGAAAAATGGTCATTTGTATATAAACTTCAACTACACTCACCAGTTGCATGAACAACACTCCCCAAGTTTGTTTTTATGACCTTTGTTGGTTGTTTTGCTCTTAACTTTCTCCACCGAACTCCCAATGAGTTGATTTTTGTTTTGTTTCAATCTAGACTCAAAGAGCTTTCAAATGACTACAAACGCATAGCTTTTAGACTGTTGTACAAGATGCGACTAATTTCTGAAAAAAGAAAAACTATTTTTCTAAGCTTCCTAAATGAGTTTACTTTCAAGTTATTATTTCATGTTTGTTATTTTAGTTGGGTGAGTGAGTTTAATGATCATTGGTGTTGTATAGTGCACCAATGAACAATTAGGCCATTGAAGTGTTGAGTAAAAAGGCCATTTAGGTGCTTTTTTTAAGTTAGATGAGCTCCATAAGCATTGCTCGCCATTTTTTGTCCTGATAATCAATTACAGGGGTCTTGTAATCGAGTAAAAGAGGAAAAATGGTCATTTGTACAGAAACTTCAACTACACTCACCGCTGGATGAACAACACTCCCCATGTTTGTTTTTCTGACTTTTACTGGTTGTTTTGCTCTTAACTTTCTCCACCGAACTCCAAATGAGTTGATTCTTATGTTGTTGGAATATAGACTCAAAGGACTTTCAAATGACTACTAACTCATAATTTTTAGACCATTGTACAAGATGCAACTAATTTCTCAAAAAAAATGTTTTTCTAAGCTTTCTAAATGAGTTTACTTTCAAGTTATTATTTCATGTTTCTTATTTTGTATGGGTGAGTGAGTTTAATGGTCATGGATGGTGTTTAGTGAACCAGTAAACATATTAGGCCATTGAATTGTTGAGTAGAAAGGAAATTTAGGTGCTTTCCTATAAATGCTTAAAAAAAGTTTTTAAAAAAAATATTAAAACAAAATTTTGAACTAAAATTATAGAAGAATTATATATATATATATATATATATATATATAATTCAGAATTCGATTTCCGAGAAACTGTATTCTAATTTAAAGTTATAAAAAATCTAACTTAGAATTCAGTTTCCCAGAAACCGAATTGTCACCTAAGAGAAAAAGTGTGCTATTTAGGTAATTATAAAGCACAGTATCCTATCCTCGTAAATATAAATGGAATATGTGCTATGTTAGAAAAAAATCACAACTTCACCCATGCACCAACACCTTTTACGTAGCAACCCCATCTCCTCACATTCCCTTTATTTCTTCTCTCTCCTTCATTTAATATTAATGGTCCCACCATATTATACACCACTTTCACTTTGTTTTCCTCTCTTCATTTCTTCCACCACTTACGTTGCAACAATCCACTTTCTTCCCCTCTCTCCTTTTTTTAATCGACGCACCCTATCAGCAACACACTTCTAATTTGTTTTATCTCAATGTAACCTTTCAACACCAAACTTCACCCCCTTCCAGTCACGTCAACCATCTTCCTACCATTCTTTCATTTTTTCTTCTCAACATGCGTCAACATCCACCCTTTCTCTCTTCCATTTTTTTTCTTCTCCATCCTCTATGTAAAACATGCTTACTTCAATCCATTTTTTTTTCTTCTTTGAAAGACCATCTGAAGCTTCTTCCTTTACGATTTTTGGTCCTCTTCCAGCACCTTTATTTTTATTTTCCACTTTTACATCAACCAAGCCATGCCCATCTCCTTCCCCCACTTTTAATCTTCTTCTTTCATGCACTTCTTTCATCCATTGTCAAGCGTTTTCCTCCTTCTCTTCAATTTATCAAACACATGAACCCCAACTCACAAAAACCTCACCTTCACTCTTCATCTTCTCATAACTCATTCCTTTCGCTTCCAACAATTTCGCTAGTGAACCACGTAAGTGAGACTTAGTCTATGCTATGATGGGTTTAAGCCATACATGCAAGCATCTCATCACCATATTCATGTTGGCCGGTGATAGTTACCACATACAATCTACCACCTGAGATGTGTATGACAAAGCCTTACATGTTCTTAATGTGTATAATACCAGGTCCATCTAATCCCAAATCAGCGATTGATGTTATTTGAAGCCTTTGATTGATGATTTGAAGAAGCTATGGAATGGTGTTTGGACGTATGATGTTTCAAGGAAGTAAAATTTCCATATGAGGATAGCTTTGATGTGGACTATTAATGACTTTCCAGCGTATGACATGTTATCTGGTTGGAGCAGGCATGGTCGATTAGTTTGTCCACATTGCATGGAGCATACAAAGTCATTCCAATTGAGATATGGTAGGAAAAGTAGTTGGTTTGACTTCCATCGACGATTCAATCCCATTGATCACCCCTTTAGAAGAAACAATAAGGCATTTCGCAAAGGGCAAGTTGAAACGGATATGCCTCGCCGAAGTTGACTGGATCACACGTTTGGACAAGAGTGAAAGACTTGCCAAAAGTCACTGAATTGTCAGAGCGGCTGCAGCGGAATGGTTAGCGTGGAAACAAACCAAGAGGGGGGGTGAATTGGTTATATTCAAATATTATCCCTTTTTAATATTTTTCTCTTAATTTCTTACTAAGCAGATAATTAAACGTAAATAACAGAGTAAGGGAAAGAGAAAAATTACACAGGTATTTTATCCTGGTTCAGATCACTAGGATCCTACGTCCAGTCGCTTATCTCAAATAAGATAAACCTTTTTCACTATCACAAAACTATTACAAATATTAGTCACACAGAAAAACAATTTGTAACAGTTTAGAAATTACCACCTCTCTTGAAACCACAAGAGATGAACTTACACTTCCTTTGAATCTTCACAAAGGATGATCACCTCCTTCGAATGCTTCACGAAGGATGATTCTCTTCCAGACACTTCCTCAGACACACCAAGGATGATCCAGCTATTCCTCTATCACCGTAGCAGTATTTAACCAACTCTACAGACAGAGTTTCCTTAGCTGAGCAAGAGCACACAATTCTCAAAGAGTTCAGAGATGTTTTGCACAAGGGAAGAGTTGGATTTGAGAGAAAATGAGAGTCTATTTATAGACTCATCCAAAGGCTCCTCCATTTTCGCTTTTAGACTTTCTGACTGTGTTAATCGATTAGCTACAGTGGTTAATCGATTAACAACCCAACGGATAGTTCAACGTCTCAAAAAACGGCTAGTTTTTCAAACAGTAACTATGTTAATCGATTAACAGCCCATGTTAATCGATTAACGTTAATCGCTTAACACCCCTTGTTAATCGATTAACACTGAAATGCTGTGCTTCGCCATTTGCCTCTGGAACAATCGATTAACGCCCTCTGTTAATCGATTAACGTTAATCGATTAACACCCCTTGTTAATCGATTAACACTGCACAGATTTTCCTCTTGCTTTATTTTTACATCACTTTTGAATACATACAAGAAACTACTAATTTTCCTATGTTCATACAATTTTTTACAAGAGGTTACAAGTCTTCAAAGATCATTCTTCATGAGTCTTGTTTGTTCTTGACTTGATTTGGACATCATCAAAACTTCATCTTCATCATTTTGCTAACAATCTCCCCCTTTTTGATGATGATCAAAACCTTCTTGAATTAAAGCTTTTGTGAACCAGCTGTATAAAAAATAACTTAAGGAAGAAAAAATTGTTAGTGAACTTAGAAAAAATATTTTAAGACTTTAACTATTTCTCCCCCTTTTTGATCATTATTAAAAAGTGATGTATAATTACTCCCCCTTAATATATTAGAATCTATACTCCCCCTTAATAAAAGCATAGATGCATAGAAATATTAAGATAAGAGAACACACATTTTTATTGAATTTTAAAGAGGCATACAAGCATAGAAGCATACATAAAGGGCACACACTAATAAAAACATAGAATCATAAAGATGCCTAATCATCATCACTATCAGGGACATATAGTTTGGCAAGTTTGTCATCAATCTCCTTAAGATGAGTATTAATCTCATCATAACGAAGATTGTGAGATGCCATCATATCGTCCATTCGTGTTTGTTGCATTGTGGCCATGGCTTCAATTTGTCTAGAAATACTTTCTAGACTATATTCTTGTGGAGGATTTGATGGTCCAGCAACATTGGTTGGTTGAGGCATAGGGATATCTTCCTCCTCTTCAGCTGAGGCATCTTCTTCTTGTGCAATATCTTCATCAGCGCGGACAAACAAATTTCCTTGTCTTATAAATCCCATTTGATGCAAAGCAGACTCTTCAATTTGATGGGTACGTAAGACAGTGAGATGTTTTTCTCCGGTGACATCCACCCCTTTATAGATACATATCAATGAAACAAGGAGAGGATATGGGAGATGACCTCTGTCATACCTCTTGGCACGGACCATAGTATCTGAGATGAGACTTGCCCAATTGATGTTGATATTTTGAGTGATGGCGGACATAATCATCAAATCAGTTTCAAAACATTGAGCAAGGTTTGTACCTCTTGGACAAAGCATCCAAACAATGAGATAATGAAGGACCCTTTCCTCCATTCTTAGATTTCCCACTAGAAGATATCGCCTATTTGGTAGAGGTTGTTGAGGATTCCTCATAAAGGAGCGATATGCCAAAATTTTGTTAAACTCACCAAAATCATTTGGCACATGCATGGCATTTTCTAAAGGTGGAATATGAGCAACATTTAACCAAATATCGTGATCTAGAATAATGTCTACTCCTTTGACGCGAGTGTGAACAATACCGTTTTGGGATTTCAGATTGTAGTAAAACACGCGTACCAAATCGGGGTAATAGCGCCCTTGAAGTTGCAGTAGATATTGGACGCCTTGAGCCATCAATTGTTGAGAGAATTGAAATTGATGTACTGCAAACCAATTAAGATCCACAAATTTTTGGCGAAGAATTTTGCGTTCTTTCCACCATTGCAAGTATTCGTCGTGCCTTCCTTCATCGGAGATCCAACCGTTAATATTTGGACCACGTGCGGGAGGCGTGCTTTCCGATCCATAGCTTCTTCTTCTTCTTCTTCTTGATGGTTCAGCCATGAGAGTGTGAAAAGAATTTTGGGACAGCAAGAAAATTTGGACAGCAAGCAAATTGAAGAGATTTTGAGTAGGAGAGTGAATGGTAATGTTTGTGGGTAAAAATGAGGGATGGTATGGATTTAAATAGGCTGAAAAATGACCCCCCAACGTGCAAATGTTCAAAAAGAGCCGTTTATAGCCGTTACAACGGCTAGTTTTTGCAGTATTTACTGCCTGTAACGTATGTTAATCGATTAACAGGGCCTGTTAATCGATTAACTGACGCTGATTTCCGAAAAACGTCAAATTTTTACCTATATCTAATTTTGAGATATTTTCAATATTCCTAAGTCTCTTCTAAGCTCATAGAATCTATCCTTAGGCAATGCTTTGGTGAAAATATCAGCTAATTGATGTTGTGTATCAATATATTCTATCTCACAATCTCCCTTTTGTACATGATCTCTAAGAAAGTGATGCCTAATCTCAATGTGCTTGGTTCTAGAGTGCATTATGGGATTCTTTGTAAGATTTATTGCACTTGTATTATCACACTTAAGTGGAATATGATCTAAATGAATGTCATAATCCTCTAATTGCTGTTTCATCCATAAAATTTGCGCACAACAATTTCCAGCAGCAATATATTCAGCCTCAGTTGTTGATAAGGCTACACAGGCTTGTTTCTTAGAGTGCCAAGAAACTAAGGAACTACCTAGAAGATGACATGTTCCACTAGTGCTTTTTCTATCTATCTTACAACCTCCATAATCTGCATCTGAAAATCCCACAAGACTAGGTTCCGTTCCAGATGGATACCATAAACCAAAGGATGCAGTTCCCTTAAGATATTTCAATATTCTTTTAACTGCTGTAAGGTGAGATTCTTTAGGACTAGATTGATATCTAGCACATACACAAACACTCTGCATAATATCCGGTCTACTAGCAGTGAGATATAACAAAGAACCTATCATACATCTATATTTAGTTTGATTTACCTCTTTACCTGACTCATCTTTGTCAAGATAGCAAGAGGTTCCCATAGGTGTAGATGCTTCCTTTGCTTTGTCCATTTCAAACTTCTTAAGAATTTCTCTACAATACTTAGTTTGAGAAATGAACGTACCTTCTTTCATTTGCTTAATTTGAAGACCGAGGAAGAATGTTAATTCTCCCATCATAGACATTTCAAATTCACCCTGCATAGTCTTAGCAAATTCTTCACAAAGAGATTTATTAGTTGATCCAAAAATAATATCATCAACATATACCTGAATAATCAAAATATGTTTTCCGACTCTTTTAATAAACAAAGTGGAATCAACGTTTCCTCTATTAAAATTATTTTCTAAAAGAAAATTGCTAAGTCTTTCATACCAAGATCTAGGTGCTTGTTTTAAACCATAAAGTGCTTTCTTTAACTTATAGATGTGATTTGGAAATTTAAAATCTTCAAAACCGGGTGGTTGTTCAACATACACATCTTCTTTTATAAAACCATTTAGAAATGCACTTTTCACATCCATTTGAAACAACTTAAATTTCATTATAGATGCATAAGCAAGAAGTAGGCATATTGCCTCTAACCTGGCAACTGGAGCATATGTCTCATCATAATCTATACCTTCTTCTTGACTATATCCTTGAGCCACAAGCCTAGCTTTATTCTTGGTGATGTTTCCATCTTCATCCAGTTTGTTTCTGAATATCCATTTGGTTCCAATCACTTGATGAGTATCTTCCCTAGGAATCAATTCCCAAACTTGATTTCTTTCAAACTGGTTGAGTTCTTCTTGCATTGCTATACACCATTGTTCATCTTGAAGAGCTTCCTTAATGTTCTTGGGTTCTATCTGCGACATGAAAGCTACATTCATACAAAAATTTACTAAATTTCTTCTAGTGTTTACCCCTTTTGATATGTCGCCAATGATGTTGTCCAGTGATAATCCTCTAGGTTGTTGCCATATTTTGTTTAGATCTTCATCATCTTGAGGATTATGTATTTCTTCTTCATTTGTTGTCTTTTGTAAGTCTTCATTTTCACCTGCATCTGATTCATCTGACTCAAGAGGTTTTGCCTCAAGGTCTACAATTTCATCAAAGACAACATGCATAGATTCTTCTATTTGAAATGTTTTCTTATTAAAAACTCTATAAGCTTTGCTAGTTAGAGAATATCCTAGAAAAATAGCTTCATCTGCTTTGGAATCAAATTTTCCTAAATTTTGTTTTCCATTGTTTAGGACAAAACATTTGCATCCAAAAATTCTTAAATGTGAAACATTTGGTTTTCTACCTTTAAAAAGTTCATAAGGAGTACATTTCAAAATTGGTCTAATAAGCATTCTATTTAAAACATAACATGCAGTACTCACAGCATCAGCCCAAAATTGTTTAGGAACACTATATTCATTTAGCATAGTTCTAGCAAGTTCCTCTAAAGATCTATTCTTTCTTTCTACAACTCCATTTTGTTGAGGAGTTCTAGGTGCAGAAAAATTATGAGAAATGCCATATTCTTCACAAAAAGTTTCAAAATATTCATTTTGAAATTCACCTCCATGGTCACTTCTAATAGCTTTTATTTTCAAATCCTTTTCATTTTGAACTAAATTTGCAAACTTTTTAAATTCTTTGAAAGCTTCATTTTTAAGAGTAAGAAAGAAAGTCCAAGTATATCTTGAATAATCATCTACAATAACTAAAGCATAATAATTTCCTCCAAAACTTTTTATCCTAGAGGGACCAAATAAATCCATGTGCAAAAGTTCTAAGGGTTTTAAACTAGAAACAACATTTTTCGAATGAAAAGATGATTTCACTTGTTTTCCCTTTTGACATGCATCACACAATTTATCCTTCACATATTTTAGTTTTGGTAGACCAATTACTAAGTCTTTAGAAATGAGTTTATTCAATTGTTGCATATGAATATGTGCAGCTCTTTTATGCCATAACCATGGATTTTCTTCTTTTACTACTAAACATGAAATATTCCTACTTGATGCATTTTCTAAATCTATCAAATAAATATTGTTATGCCTAATTCCTTTCAAAGCAATTTCAGAAGAATCATTTTTATAAATAGTGCAGGAATTTTGTTCAAAGGTTACCTTGAATCCTTTATCGCATAATTGACTAATGCTGATTAAGTTGTGCTTTAATCCTTCCACATATAGCACGTCTTTGATCATCAAAGTATCTTCACTTCCAATATCTCCTATTCCAAGGATTTTTCCTTTATTGTTATCACCATAGGTGACAAATCCGCGTTCTCTTTTCCGGAAGCTTGTAAATTTCTTCTTATCTCCGGTCATGTGTTTTGAACATCCACTATCAAGACACCACATATGCTTCCTTGGTTTTAATAATTCCTACAACATAAAAAGAACAAGCTATTTAGGTACCCAACTACTTTGTATGGGTCCTTTGGGTTAGATTGAAGAGATTGAAATTATTTTGCAACCCAAGCATATCTACCACTTGGAACACCATAATGCTTAATTTTACACTTATTAGATGTATGACCCTTTTTCATACAATAAAAGCATGATGCAGTATATGTGTTCCTATAAGTTGTTCCCTTTTCTACCCAAGTTCTACGGGTTCTATAATTATGCTTATTTTTAATTCTAGGAACATACTTATTATTACCAACCTTATGTTCATTTATTTTACTACATTCTCCTAAGGTTGTTTCATCTAGTAGTTTCTTATAATTAATACAGGATGCACATTCATTACTACTAGAAAATTTGCCTTTTTCATAATATAAAACTTTACCTTTTAAATTTTTAATTTCTTCTGCTTGATATAAAAATTTATTTTTCAAACTTCTGTTTTCTTCAGATAAATTTGTAAATTCAGTTTTCAAATTATCATTTAATTTAGAAGAATTTTCAGAAGTAAGCTTCAAATCTTCATTTTCTTTAAGAAGGCTATTAAGTTCAGATTTCAAATTTTTAAAGTCCTTTTTCAGCTTTTTATGAGCAACATCTAATTTTTCAGATTCAATTAATAATACAGCATACATTTCATTTTCATCAATATGACAATCATTATCAGAATAGTTTGAACTACTTACTTGGCTGTCATTATCGTCATCTGCCATCAAACAGATGTTCGCTTCTTCATCTGAGTCGCTTGAATCTGTAATTGTTTCATTGTCGTCTTCCCAAGCAATGTATGCCTTCTTTTTCTTGAAAAATTTCTTTTCTTTCTTTTCTTCACCCTTCTTCTGATTTGGGCAGTCTGCTTTCAAGTGTCCTTTTTCTCCGCAACCATAACATCTGTAGTTTGAGGAAGATCCTTGATTTTCTCTCTTTTCATTTCTGAATCTCCCTTTGCCTTTTGATTTCATGAATCTGTTGAACCTCTTGATTAGTAGACTCAAGTTTTCATCTTCATCTGAGTCTTCATCTTCCATCTTGCTTTTGCTCTTTTCTACCTCAGATTTGAATGCTAGAGTCTTTTTCTTCGTTTTTGCTTCTTCTTCCTCTAATCTTCCAAGGTCTAGTTCATGCTCTCTCAACTTTCCAAATAATGCCGCCATGGTCATTGTGTTGAGATTTTGTGACTCAGAAATTGCAGTCACTTTTGGTTGCCAAGCCCTGTCTAAAGATTTCAAAATTTTTATATTTAATTCATCAGTATCGAAAGACTTACCTAGTCCAATAAGATGATTTACGATGTTGGTGAAGCGTTTCTGAACATCTACTATTGTTTCTCCTTGCTTCATCCTGAACATCTCATATTCCTGGATCAAGGTATTCTTTCTAGCTCTTTTAACATCATCTGTACCTTCATGGGTTACTCGAAGTACTTCCCACATTTCTTGTGCAGTTTTACAAATGGATATCCTGTAAAACTCATCAACGGTTAAAGCAGATGAAATTATATTGCGAGCTTTAACATCATTACCGAATTTTTTCTTGTCTTCAGCAGTCCATTGGTCACGGGGCTTTGGTTCCTGCATATTGTTAGTTGGAACAAAAGGACCAGATGCAACTGCATCCCAAATATCTATATCAATAGACTCCATAAATATTTGCATTCTTACCTTCCAGAATGCGTAATTTTCACCTGTGAATAGTGGTGGTCTATTGATAGAAGCACCCTCTGCGAATGTTTGAAACGATCCCGCCATTTGAATGACTATCAAAGCAAGCTCTGATACCAATTGTCAGAGCGGCTTAAGCGGAATGGTTAGCGTGGAAACAAACCAAGAGGGGGGGTGAATTGGTTATATTCAAATATTATCCCTTTTTAATATTTTTCTCTTAATTTCTTACTAAGCAGATAATTAAACGTAAATAACAGAGTAAGGGAAAGAGAAAAATTACACAGGTATTTTATCCTGGTTCAGATCACTAGGATCCTACGTCCAGTCGCTTATCTCAAATAAGATAAACCTTTTTCACTATCACAAAACTATTACAAATATTAGTCACACAGAAAAACAATTTGTAACAGTTTAGAAATTACCACCTCTCTTGAAACCACAAGAGATGAACTTACACTTCCTTTGAATCTTCACAAAGGATGATCACCTCCTTCGAATGCTTCACGAAGGATGATTCTCTTCCAGACACTTCCTCAGACACACCAAGGATGATCCAGCTATTCCTCTATCACCGTAGCAGTATTTAACCAACTCTACAGACAGAGTTTCCTTAGCTGAGCAAGAGCACACAATTCTCAAAGAGTTCAGAGATGTTTTGCACAAGGGAAGAGTTGGATTTGAGAGAAAATGAGAGTCTATTTATAGACTCATCCAAAGCTCCTCCATTTTCGCTTTTAGACTTTCTGACTGTGTTAATCGATTAGCTACAGTGGTTAATCGATTAACAACCCAACGGATAGTTCAACGTCTCAAAAAACGGCTAGTTTTTCAAACAGTAACTATGTTAATCGATTAACAGCCCATGTTAATCGATTAACGTTAATCGCTTAACACCCCTTGTTAATCGATTAACACTGAAATGATGTGCTTCGCCATTTGCCTCTGGAACAATCGATTAACGCCCTCTGTTAATCGATTAACGTTAATCGATTAACACCCCTTGTTAATCGATTAACACTGCACAGATTTTCCTCTTGCTTTATTTTTACATCACTTTTGAATACATACAAGAAACTACTAATTTTCCTATGTTCATACAATTTTTTACAAGAGGTTACAAGTCTTCAAAGATCATTCTTCATGAGTCTTGTTTGTTCTTGACTTGATTTGGACATCATCAAAACTTCATCTTCATCATTTTGCTAACATGAATGTGGCCAGAATAGGATAGAAGGGTGTTGGGAGTGACATAATTGGACTAAAAGAAGCATATTTTGGGATCTTCCCTATTGGAAAGACAACTTGCTAATACATTCTTTGACAATGTCTTCAACACAATTATGAATGTTATTGGGAAGAAAAAAGATAATGACAAAGCAAGAGAAGATTTACCTTTGTATTGTGGGCGAAAAGACTTAAAGTTGAAGGTGCAAGTTAACGGCCGATTGTTTAAACCAAAAGAAAATTACACCATGTCAAAAGACGATTCAAAAATAGTTTGTGGATGGATCAAGGAGCTTAGAATGTCAGATGGATATTCTTCTAACTTGTCCAAATGTGCCAATGTTCATAACGGTACTATTCAAGGGTTGAAGAGTCATGATTGTCATGTATTCATGAAGACTTTCATCCCTCTTGCGTTCAATTGTTTGCCAATGCACGTGTTAAATCCACTGATGAAATCAGTAACTTCTTTAAAGATTTGTGTTACATGACACAAAAGGAAAATTCCCTAAGAAAGATGGAAGAAAATATTCCAATTATTATCTACAAATTAGAAAGAATAGTTCTCCTGCATTCTTTGATTCAATGAAGCATCTTCTAATTCATCTTGCATATGAAGCTTGGCTTGAGGGACCGGTGCAATACAGGTGGATGTATCCCTTTGAAAGGTTTATGGGAGAATTCAAACATTTAGTTAAAAATAAAGTTAGAGTAGAAGGATCAATTTGTGCATCTTACTTACACAAAGAGACAACATATTTTTGTTCAAATTATTTCAAAAACTTCATGTTGTCTCCTACTAATGTCAGAAATGAAATGCAATGGCAAGTTGAACCATGTTAAGGTGCATGATCAGTTTTTCGACAATCAGGCCGTCATGTAGGGAAAGAATTCACTAATTGGTTAACTGATGCTGAATTCAACTTTGCTCATTGATAACAGTTGAAAAACTGTTATTTTCATGCTTAAAATTGATACTAAAAGCAACTTTTAGACTTAGAAACTAGCTTGAAATCATGCCTTTTATCCATATTTTCAGAAATAAGAGAGCTGGACAGGTTTATGCTTGATTTCAGTGTTTTTGTGCAGGTTTTGAGGTGAATTTGGTGAAAGAAGTGAAGAAGGAGAGAGATGACATTAGAAAAGACATGAAAAAGTGCAAAAGAAGAAGCCGAAGTCACCGCTCAGCGGCAATTTACCGCTGAGCGGCACTCAAGAGGTCACGTTGGAACCACTGAGGGGCAAAATGGCCGCTGAGGGGAAGAAAAGAGACGCGCACTCACCGCTGAGCGGTAAATACCGCTGAGCGGCACTTTATGGGCTTGGGCTTTTGTAATCTTTTGTAACTCTAGATTAGTATATAAGGGCTTGCACGTCCTAGAATTAGTATCTTTGGCAGAAACAAGGCAAACACTCTCTCTTCCACCCCTTTGAAGGAGGATCTTGGATGCTCAGGCTACCTCTTCACCTTTATTGGGTTTATTCTTTCATTCTTTCATTGATATTCATCTAGGTTCACCATGAATATGGTGAACTAAACCTTGTATGTTTGTTGGGGAATCAATGTAATCTC
Source organism: Vigna nakashimae (assembly GCA_034642375.1). Classification (NCBI taxonomy): domain Eukaryota; kingdom Viridiplantae; phylum Streptophyta; class Magnoliopsida; order Fabales; family Fabaceae; genus Vigna; species Vigna nakashimae. Next base: position 45,130,960 of record CM067765.1, on the reverse strand, counting down.
TTGAAGCTCTCATATATGGAATCCGTTGTTTACATCTTTTAAGTAAGACATATGCTTTCTTTCATCATTAGTTAGGGTTTTTCCTCTTTGCTCAATGCTTGCATAGTTTAACTCATTCCATGCATGATTATTGGTTTTGTCGATACGGACACGTACGGGGAAGTCTAGATCCGGGGAATTTCTCCCAATATTATACTGACAATATTATATTGGTTGCCTTTAAGCTCCTGCACTCATGAACTAATCATTAGGAATGCTAGGAATTGTATGAACGCGTGATTAGGGAGAAGCCATCTAGAATGGTACATTAGAGAGTGGCATTAACAATGATGATTTGAATGTTGAATTCCTAAAATATATGAGAGTGGACGAGATGAAATTGACCCCCAACAACATATTCATTCATATATTTCATTGAAAGTGTTTATATTTTGTCTTTGCCATTGATCAAATTTCATGCATACATGTTTATTTTCGTCTTTGCATATTGAACTCTAAATATTTCGTTTGTAAGTCCTAGCTAATCAACAAATCACATAATTAAACTAGGCCGTGAGTCCTTTGGGAAGAACGATACTTGGTCTTACCAAGTTTATTACTTGAACGATTCGGTCATACTTGCCGATTGTGAAACAAGTTTGTGACATCATATTTTGGTGATCATAAATTTGTCCATCAAGTTTTTGGCGCCTTGCCGGGGACTCGTGGTTTAACTGGTTAATTTGTGTGATTATTGATTATCTTTGACTTTAATTTTGAATTTCTGTTTTTATTTTTTCTGTTTTTATTTTATTTTATCTTTTTAGGTTAGATTTTATTTTATCTTATTTTTTTAGATTAGATTTTATTTTATCTTTTAGAATTAGGTTAGATTTTGTTTTATTTTTTAAATTAGATTAGATTTTATTTGGTTAGGTTAGATTTTATTTTATTTTATCTGTCTCTTTTAGATTAGATTAGATTTTATTTTATTTTATCTTATTTTATCTTTCTATCTTCTAAATCTTTTATCTTCTAAATCTTTTTATCTTCTGAATATATATCTTCTCTTATATCTTTTTGTGCTAACAAATATTTTCTAGAGTTTTGTGCCTAATGTTTGCAGGATGCAATTCGGTCAAGAATTTAACTATATGGGCACTCAATTCTTCCAAGGTCAACAAAGGAAAGCAAGAGATCTCATCTTTCAGGCAAGGCATGGAGGAATCACTAGGTCATGCATGGGACAGATATAAAAGCCTATTAAGAAAGATTCCCACGCATGGATTTGATGAAGTGGAAGTAGTCCTAATCTTCCTTGAAGGTCTTGGTTCACAAACCAAGATGATGCTTGACGCCTCAGCAGGAGGAAATATCAAATGGAAAACTTCAGAGGAAGCCGTAGAAATAATTGAAAACATGGCTACTAATGATAATGAGCTACACAGTGAGAGAGGAGCTCCTATGCAACAAAAAGGAGTTCTGCAGATGCAATCCAATGATGCCTTGCTAGCTCAGAACAAGATACTAACTCAATAATTGGAGAATCTCACAAAGATACTTGCACAACTACCCAAAGAGTTGAAGACTGCTGCACAAGTACAAACCCAGTTGTGCGAATTGTGTGGAGGCGACCATATCAATGGTCAATGTGCCTTTCCAGTTGAAGCTGTAGAGGATGTAAACTACATGACCAATCAATATCGTCAAGGGAGATACAATCAGGGGTGGAAACCACACCCAAGCATTGGTCAAGGGCAAACTGGGCAAGCGGGTCAATATAATAAGCAGCAGCAGCAACCCACCTTATGGCAACAATTATCTAGGCTTAATGAAAGGTCCATGAGGATGGAGGAAATTCTCATCAATTTCATACAGAAAACTGAGTCTACCCAAAAGAGCACTGAAGCTGCTATCAAAAATTTGGAGACTCAGATGGGGCAGATTACCAAGCAGTTGGAAGAAAGGCCTGACACGGATTTTGGGGCTAATACTGAGGTTAACCTCAGGGGAGAGTGTCAAGAGCTAGTGAGTGTAAATGTTGAAAAAGTTGAGTTGGAAAAAGAAGAGAGAAAAGAGAGAGAAGAGAAAGAAGAAGAGAAAATTTGTGTGAAGGTTGAGAAGGTGATTAGAAAAAGAAAAGAAAAAAAGAAAGTGAGAGAAAAGAGAAAGAGGACGAGAGAAAAAAATAAAGAATCATATGAAAAATCTCGTCCCCATCCAAAGAATCATAGGAAGGAAAAGAAATTCAAGTGCTTTATGGAAATCTTCAAGAAATTGGAGATTAAAGTTCCTATGATTGAGACACTGCAACAGGTTCCTGGTTTGATCAAATTTCTGAAGAAGTTCAGTAGAAAGAAGAAAAAGAAGAAGGAACTTGAGATTTATTGGGTCAAGCTAGTGACGTTAAAGAAGCGCTTGCTGGGAGGCAACCCAGTGGATTTACAAACTTTTGTTTTGGTTTTGTAACTTTTAATCTGTGAACATTATTCTGGACATTATTTTGTTGGATCTAGCATCTACTGAAGGATGCTAGGTGGTTGAGTATCTACTGAAGGATACTAGGTTTGTAACACCTACTGATGGGTGTTGGTGAGAAGATTTTGCACCTACTGATGGGTGCTGGTAAGTTGAAACACCTACTGATAGGTGTTGGTGGATTTTGGGTCAGGCTCGTGACGTTAAACAAGCGCTACCTGGGAGGCAACCCAGTTGATTGATTGTTTTTGTTTGTTTTATTTTAATTAGGGTTTGCATAAGCATTTTTAACATTGAATTGCAGCTAGGAAGGCACGTAGGTCAAGAAAAGAAGGAGAAGGGCACATCACGAAAGTGCCGCTGAGCGGCATTTACCGCTGAGCGGTACTATCGCAGATGGGTTTAAGTTCCCCTTAGCGGAACCCGAGCCCATTAGGGTATTTTTAAACCCTAAGCTGCGCGATTTTACATTCTTTCAAGCTCTTCTCTGCACAAACACTCCCACATACCTTCTCTTAGGTTTTCCACATCTTTTCACTCTTCCCTCTTTAGAAAATCTCTCTTCCATTCACTTTTACACTAGTGTGCCATCAAAGTTTGGGGTTGGAAGAGAGCATTCTAGCTAGGAAGCATTCTTATTGCATCTAGTATCTCCACCCAAGTAAGTACAATGCATTTTGTTCATTCTAGGGTTCTTGATTTTGAATGTGATTGTCAAAGCATGAAAATTTAGGGGTTTTGATTTCTATGCATGATTTGATGATATAGTTGATGTTTGAACCGATTAAACTGCTTGATTATGAATTGGAAAACTGAAAATTGCATTTGGGTGGAGTTAGGACAGTTTTAAAACAAGATTTGTAAAAATCTGCAGATCACCGCTGAGCGGCAATTACCGCTGAGCGGCACTCTGCCAGATTAGGTTTTTTCTGGTTTTTGCGTGTTGGAATGTGGTACTGGTGGCGCTGAGGGGAAATTCTGGCCCTCAGCGGTGGTTTAGCTTCGAAAGGAGTTGTATTCTGTGATTTACTAATGATTAACATCATGTTCTATGGTTTTGTAATTGTGTTTGAATGCAGGAATGGCATCCTCTTCAGGAAAGAGATTGAAAACCATGGCAACCAAGAGGAAGGAAAAGGAACCAGAGCAACCCCACTCTAGCAGGTTCCTCTCTAGGAAACATGAGAAGCACTTTAGGGTGGTTCAGGACAGGAGACTTCTGATGGAGAGAAAGGTTGGAATGACACCTAACTTTGCTCCTCAGTTTGGAGAGCAAGTGTTAGGGAATGATTGGGGAAAGCTAGCCACTTATCCAGCACCTGCCAACATAGCTGTGGTGAAGGAATTCTACACCAATGCAAAGAAGATTGGTGATTATCCAGCTGAGAATTATTTGGGCTATGTCAGAGGCCATGCTATCAGGTATGATCCTGATTCTATCAACAACTTCCTGGATACTGTGTGGGCTGGTGAGCAATGCCAGTTTGCCCTTAGCATGGAGGAAGGTGCTGACTTTGAGGATGTGGAGAGAGTACTGTGTATACCTGGAGGACACTTCCAAAGGAATAGATCTGGCTCAGTGGTTAACATTAGGAGGACAGATTTGACTCCTCTTGCAAAGTATTGGATGGCATTCTCTCATGCCAACATTCAGCCATGTTCACATGTGTCAGATATTACTCTCAGCAGGGCACTATTCATCTACTGTGCTATCAGAAATTTGAATGTTAATGTTGGGCAGGTGATAGCTGATGAAATTAGTGTGTGCGCTAATACCTCAAACAACAAAGCACCACTAGGACATCCTTCTTTGATCACTCACCTTTGCAAGCTAGCTGGGGTGGACACTTCTGCTCCACCATTTGAGAGGCCAAGAAAAGCTATTGATGAGGCCTATTACAGACAGTACTGTGGAGGTGAGGATGTAGCTCAGCCAGTCCCACCACGCCATGCTCGTAGAGAGAGAGGGCCAGCACAGAGCCGGACATCTGCTGAAGCACATGAAGCAGAACCATTCCAGATGAGGGACATGTATATGTCTCTTATAGGTGCTCAGTTGCAGTCCATCCACAGAGGGCAGGTGGCCACGGCTGAGATGATAGTGGGGATGTATGATACACCTCCAGCACACAGGTGGACTATGGATGAATTTCATAATGTGGTAGCTTGGCCAGAAGAACCATTGCATGGAGGAGGAGCTGAAGCAGCTGAAGCTTCAGCTCGAGACATGGAAGAAGATGAAGCTGAGGAGGAGGATGCATTTGATGATGATGATGACGAGGAAGAGGAGGAAGATACAGAGGACAGCTCAGACTGATGAGGAGCTGAGATAGCATTTACTGATGAATGCTATCATATGATTATGCTTTTGTGGTTTAAGTTTTCTGAACTTATTTGTTTTTGTTTTTAGATTAGGGTTTGATGTACTCTATTGAACATCTGGTTTATTATGATGGTTTGCTATTAACTGTGATTGTGTGATAAGTAATGCTTGATGATGATTAGTGATTGATTGATGTTGAGATAGATGTGCACATTAAAATGCTTATACAGGTGATTCACAAGCTTTGTGAACAAATGCATGATATCATGATTATGATTGTGAAATTAAGCAGGATGTGTATGTCAAATGTGAATGAGCTTATATGTGAGGTTTTGAGCTCCAGAGTTGTTATTGTTGAATGCTATTACTTTGAAAGCATGAATGATTTTGCCCAGGTTTTCTATGATTGAATCAATTGCTTGTTTTGCATCATGTGATCAAGGCCGTTTGTTGGAACCCTTTTTATTGGCCAAATTCATAAAGTTAGCCTACTAAAAGAAAACACTTTGTGTTCTATCCTTTGAACCCTTAGCCTTGAATATACACAAAAAACCCTTGATTGAAAATTTTTACCTTGAGTTAAGTAGAAGATCTTGTGTGGTATTGTTAAATGTTCAAGTTTGGGGTTGTTGGGAAAACATGAAAAGCATTGAGCTAAGAGCTAAAAAGTAAGAATATGCAAAAGAAAAGAAAAGAAAAAGAAGCAAAGCTCAATGCAAATGCAAAGGCAAAAGAAAGTTGGGAAGAATAAGAATAATTGTGTTGTTATGATTCTCTTAACTCAAGGATTTTGTGATCCAGAAAAACCAATTTTCTTGTTAGCCCAGTCACATTATAAGCCATTGAAAAGTCCTTGTGATGATGCATGTTTGTGAATGTTTTTGATTGTGGTAAAATGAAAGGCAAAGTTGATTCATGTGACATTGTGATAGTAGAGTGAATGAGTGAAACACTTTACCTCTTATACACTTGTGTGTTGAGTGAAACACTTTACCTAGTGAGGAAATATTCCATAAGCACATGAACATCCATGCTTAATTGATTGATCATTCATGAAAATGGCATTTGTTGGAATTTAAATGACTTTGTGAATACTAAAGCATGTGCACATCTTGATTGAACTCTTGGTCATAAGTTTGAGTGAAGTTGTTACTTATCTTGAAAAGAGGATTTTGAATGAGTGAACCATCATATGAATTGGTTGAAGATTGAGTTACATTTTGTTTGCTTGAGGACAAGCAAAGTTCTAAGTTTGGGGTTGTGATAACAGTTGAAAAACTGTTATTTTCATGCTTAAAATTGATACTAAAAGCAACTTTTAGACTTAGAAACTAGCTTGAAATCATGCCTTTTATCCATATTTTCAGAAATAAGAGAGCTGGACAGGTTTATGCTTGATTTCAGTGTTTTTGTGCAGGTTTTGAGGTGAATTTGGTGAAAGAAGTGAAGAAGGAGAGAGATGACATTAGAAAATACATGAAAAAGTGCAAAAGAAGAAGCCGAAGTCACCGCTCAGCGGCAATTTACCGCTGAGCGGCACTCAAGAGGTCACGTTGGAACCGCTGAGGGGCAAAATGGCCGCTGAGGGGAAGAAAAGAGACGCGCACTCACCGCTGAGCGGCACTTTATGGGCTTGGGCTTTTGTAATCTTTTGTAACTCTAGATTAGTATATAAGGGCTTGCACGTCCTAGAATTAGTATCTTTGGCAGAAACAAGGCAAACACTCTCTCTTTCACCCCTTTGAAGAAGGATCTTGGATGCTCAGGCTACCTCTTCACCTTTATTGGGTTTATTCTTTCATTCTTTCATTGATATTCATCTAGGTTCACCATGAATATGGTGAACTAAACCTTGTATGTTTGTTGGGGAATCAATGTAATCTCTTGAAGCTCTCATATATGGAATCTGTTGTTTACATCTTTTAAGTAAGACATATGCTTTCTTTCATCATTAGTTAGGGTTTTTCCTCTTTGCTCAATGCTTGCATAGTTTAACTCATTCCATGCATGATTATTGGTTTTGTCGATACGGACACGTACGGGGAAGTCTAGATCCGGGGAATTTCTCCCAATATTATACTGACAATATTATATTGGTTGCCTTTAAGCTCCTGCACTCATGAACTAATCATTAGGAATGCTAGGAATTGTATGAACTCGTGATTAGGGAGAAGCCATCTAGAATGGTACATTAGAGAGTGGCATTAACAATGATGATTTGAATGTTGAATTCCTAAAATATATGAGAGTGGACGAGATGAAATTGACCCCCAACAACATATTCATTCATATATTTCATTGAAAGTGTTTATCTTTTGTCTTTGCCATTGATCAAATTTCATGCATACATGTTTATTTTCGTCTTTGCATATTGAACTCTAAATATTTCGTTTGTAAGTCCTAGCTAATCAACAAATCACATAACTAAACTAGGCCGTGAGTCCTTTGGGAAGAACGATACTTGGTCTTACCAAGTTTATTACTTGAACGATTCGGTCATACTTGCCGATTGTGAAACAAGTTTGTGACATCATATTTTGGTGATCATAAATTTGTCCATCACTCATGTCCATGTCTTAATCAATTGTAGTGAAGTTAAGTTGTACCTTGAGTATGTCATCATCCAACTCTTACCTTTGCAATGGTTAAATTGTTATACACTAATTCATTTCATTCGCACCAGCTCATTTCTTGTGGCTGAGCAAGTCGTAGAAGGAAATGCTTATGCTCAAATACACTAAGATTTTCCTCAATGGTTCAAAACTCAGGTCCGTACTTTTTCCTATGTTTTGAGCAAGGTTAATTTCACTCTTGCTGTAAAAAAAATTTGGTATCTTTGTAAGTTTTTAACCAGGCATTAACTCCAACGGTTCAAGAGTTAAGACATCTCTCCAATTAGCAAATGAGATGTGTGAAAGAATGGCACACTTACTTCACCAATGGTTACAAATTCCATACACATGAATGGTCTAAAGGAAAGAAAACAACAAATTGTGGTGTGTACGTCAAGGGCCTTACAAAGGGTGGTTATGATGATTTATGCGGCATCATTCATAAAATATATGAGCTAGAGTACAACAACACTACTTCTCCAAATAGAGTAGTACTTTTTTTGTTATGAATGGTTTGATCCTTTTAAAGCTAGTACTAGAGTGGATCCTAGGTTTAACATTGTCGAACTGCAAATGAGATTAAGATATCGACCGTTTGATCCTTTTATTCTACCAACTAATGTCAAACAAGTTTATTATGTGTCATATCCACCATTCCGCAATATTGACAAACATGGTTGGGTTGTTGCAATACAATCCAAGTCTAGAAGTCTCATTAACTCAAATGAGGTTGAGGGAGATGTCACCAACCAACTTGACCAAATTTCAAAAGCACAAGAAATTATTGAAGTTGAACGTATAACAGCATTGCACGACCCCTGATGGTGATGGAGATGAATTAGAAGCACCAATACAAGGAGGAAAAGAAGAAGAAGAAGAAGAAGAAGAAGAAGAAGAAGAAAAAGAAGAAGAAGAAGAAGAAGAAGAAGAAGAAGAAGAAGAAGAAGATGATGATGATGATGATGAAGAAGAAGAAAAACAAGAAGATGACGATGAAGAAGAAAATGATGATGATCATGATGAAGAAGAAGAAGAAGATGAAGATGAAGATGAATATGATGATGACGATTACGATGACGATGATTGAATCTTGGACATCATTGTAGCAAATTTAACTATCATTTCAAAAACATTCCAATTAAGTTATACAAAATACCATCTTAAAAGTTGTATGCAATTATTTTACGTTCACTTTAATTTGTATTGATCCTTCCTTAGTCCTTTCTATTGTTTTACTTTATTTGTAACCATTTCAATGCAATAATGACAAGAGAAGGTTCATCACGTCTTGATAAAGGAAAAAGGGGTAGCAAGGCCTAAAAAGAGGCAACGGCAGACACCACGATATCTACTTAGGGTGCCTGCTACACTACCTACCACTACTGCCCCCAATCCATCGTTTGTAGGACCATCACATGTAGCAGACCCCTCCCCCTTTAGCTATAGACGACATTCGTCCTACCTCTCTAGTACACCCTCATAATCCCCCTACAGTAGACCCTCGTCCTCCCCCTACAGTAGACACTATTCCTCCCCCTATGGTTATTACTTCCACTCCTCCCCCTGACCCTACTTCTAGACCTTCTTCATCTTCTATACCGGCTTCTGAGGCTGTCACAGTATCTGGTGATCCAGATTCAGCTGGTGATGTTGTTGACCCGCCTCTCCATGATCGACCATGGATTGAGCCTTATGGTTGAGGGTAAGACTTTAATCCTTTTTTTTAATTATTTTGATGTTTTAAGTTTGCCTTAATGCGATAGACTTTTTATTTCCTTATATGGAGGTTTGTTCCATCCAGGGTTGACTTCCCAGGCCATCATACAATCAATTAAGCAACAATATTTGAGTCCATGGGGTACTTGGGGAGCAATACTTGTAGACAACAAAGAGTCATTCTGGCAGCGTTTTAAGGTGAACAACCCATTAAAATAATTATCATTCTTATTTTAGTATGTTCATTAATTAATGTTTCTTTTGTTTATTGTAACATATGAAGGTCCAGTGGAAACCTGAACATGAAACTCCTATACAAAGAAAATTCCACAGTAAAGCAGCTCATCGGCTGTCAAAGATGTTTAGGGATGCCTACTTGGCAGGGGAGCGGCCTTACTAGGTGGATGAGCACGTTTGGAACTCTTTACTCGCTCATTGGAATTCAATAGAGTTTCGCAATAAGTGTGCTAGAGACCAAAAGAACAGAGCTTCTGAAAAGGATGACACCATGCATACCGGTGGGTCGATCACGGTTCATGAGCATGTCATTCGTATGGTAAACCTTCATTACTTTCATGTTTCTTTCATATTAACGAATGCATTTTCTATTTCATGCATACTTCTAACTCTAAATTATGTTACAAGCACAAGCTTTGGGACAGGTGGTTCATGTTGATGAGGTCTTTGCACAAACCCATGTTCGGAAGGGAACTACTGAATTCGTTGATGAAAGGTCTTGAAAGACTCGTGGAAGCAAATAACACTGCTAATACTAGCTAGTAATTTTTATTTATGTTACTGTATCATTCTCTAATTTTTAATCATTCAATAGAAAGAATTTTCTACGAGACTTTCATAGGTTAGATCCGAACATGGGTCAGCTCCTACTTCCGATGATGTAAGTAATGAAGACAACGACATCCATAAGACACAGTGTTGGGTCGATGTCGTTGGTGGAAAGAAAAAGGGACGAGTGTACGGTGCATGACAGTTGACTGCAAACTACACAGCAGCAAGAGGAGGTACTCTGAAGCATCAACCTTCTTCTTCAACCACCACTACTGATGAGGTCGTTGAGCGCTTGACACATCTACTACAATAACATGACTCAGAAAATTGTGATTTGAGGGAAGAATACACTGAATTGAGAAATGAGTTTATAAACTCTAAGTTCCTGGTCATGAGAGCGTTGCTTGAAGCTTCAAACATTCATTCCATCGGTAGCCACAACCCAGCCATGACCCTTCCCGTCACCCGCCGTCCCTCGGCAACCCACATCAGTCTAGACCACGCCAAGTTTTCATGTCATTTAGGCTTGTTTTTGGCCATTTTCTTCACAAGTGATTGAAATAATTGATTATTTAATTTGATAATCGATTATTTTAACCAGCTTTGTCCTTTTTTATGTTTCATCGTGGAAATAATTGATTATGGCATTGAATAATCAATTATTTCTGTCAAATAGTTCAAATACACTAGTTTTGCACCTTTTGGAATTCCCTTTTTAGTGGGATGCGATCTTACATGTTTTTGGGCTTGCTTGGGCTTAAAGAACCTTCTAGAACTTGGTTGAAAAGAGGAGGATCTCATACATTGCATCTACTATTGAGAAAGGTTTAAGAAGCTCCCTAGTTCAATGTGCCTTGGCTAATTCATTGCATTCAAACTTCATATAGGTTTATTACTCTCTCTTATAACTAGGAGTGGCCACCTCTTGTAAACATAACTTGAAATATATGAAGGGAACCTCTGCCAAAATTTTTAATCTCCTTTACTCTGAGTTCATTAGGTTTATCATTTACTTGACTTCTCCTAACCTTTTTCCCTTGATGGTTGGCCTAACCTCCTTCAAGATGCACTTCCATACCACTCTTTACACTTCCTATCCTCCATCATTACATGCTTTCACTTCTAGAGTTTCTTCTACATGGATTCTTCTTCAAGTTGCTTGAAGAAGATTTTACATCTTTTGATGTTTACAAGGTTAGCCATTGAGAAGCTTCACTCACTTGAACATCTTTATTTGATTGATGAGCTTGTATGAGAATATGCATTAAATGTGTTTCATGCATGAATTAAATGGTTTTTTCCTTCTTTAAACAACATCTTGATAATCTTGAGCGAGCTCCCTGCTGAGCAAGAGGTGAGTGAGCCAAACCCACTATTTATGTTTTCACACAGAGAGCTAGTGCCCGTTGAGCGAGCACAACACTTCTTGCTGAGCGAGAGTGAGTGAGCAGGACCCACTATTTTTGTTTTTGCACAACGAGCATGGTGCGCTGAGCGACAATTCCAGAACCTGTTTTCTTCCTTTCTTTCCTTGTTTTCTAGTAACTCTGAATTATGATATTACATTGAGGATGGAGTAGAAGCATATGTTCTATTATATGATAATTGATTTTTGAGATGTTATATATATATATATATGTGTGTGTGTGTGTGTGTTTGAAGTATGGTTAATGGACGTAATTCCAAGACTCGTGGAGAGATTTCATGGTAGTGCCTTGATTGTTGTTTTTTTTTTGTATGAATGTGTGGAGCTTTGAACTGGTGATTTATTCTGACACTCTAATTATCATTCATTCTCAAGTAGAGAGGGATGAGTCATGTGGTGAGAGTTGCGGAAGGTTCTTGTCTATAGAATCATGGCCCTAGGCAACTGAAATGGACTAACCTTGTATGGTAGCTTGGTGTTGGCCAGTTGTATTATCATACAAGTGAACAGACTACCAATAGTTTGACTTTCATACCTAATTTGGATGAGTATTGTCTATGTTATGACATGTATAGGTGATAACGGTTGAAAAATCGTTATTTTTATGCTTAAAATTGATACCAAAAGCAACCTTTAAGACTTAGAAACTAGCTTGAACTCATATTTTTGCTTTAGTTTTGTGAATAAGAGAGTTGAAAGTGAATTTAATGGTTTTGTGCAAGATTCCCTTGATTTTGTAGGCTAATTGAATTATTTGAAAGAGTAATTGAAGTACCGAATGATTGGAATGCTGAAAAGTCAACCAGAAACCAGAAAAGTCAACCAGTCAACCAGAAAAGTCAACCACTCAAATCAAAAAGTCAACCAGTCAACCAGAATACGAAAAACGTCAACCAGACGAGTTTTGGGCCAGTTTTATGCGATTTTATGATTTGTTTGAGCCTGGACCCGTTTTCTATTATTTTTATGTCTTATTTAAAGACCTAGATGTCTTAGGGTTGGTATCTTTGGCAAAGACGAAGCAAACACTCTTTCTTCCACCCCTTTGAAGGAGAATCTTGGATGCTCAGGCTACCTCTTCACCTTTCTAGGGTTTTATCCTTCATTCTTTCATTATTGTTCATCTAGGTTCACCATGAATATGGTGAACTAAACCTTGTATGTTTCTTGGGGAACCAATGTAATCTTTTAAAGCTCTCATATATGGAATTCATGCTTGCATCTTAATCTAAGATTTATGCTTTCTTTCATCATTAGTTAGGGTTTTTCCTCTTTGCTTAATGCTTGCTTTGTTTAACTCATTCAATGCATGATTATTGATTTTGTCGATACGGGAACGTACGGGGAAGTCTAGATCCGAGGAATCTCTCCCAATATTATATTGGTTTTCGTTAAGCTCCTGTGCTTAGAGAACTAATTATTAGGAATGCTAGGAATCGTATGAACTCGTAATTAGGGATAGGCCTTCTTGACAAGGTAATTTAGAGAGTGGCATTAACAATGATGATTTGAATGTTGAATTCCTAAAATATATGAGAGTGGATGAGATGAAATTGACCCCCAACAACATATTCATCCATATATTTCATTGAAAGTACTTGTCTTTTGCTTTTGCCATTGATCAATCTCATGCATACATGTTTATTTTCTATTTTGCATATTAAACTTCAAATATTTCGTCCTTAAGTCTTAGCTAATCAACAAACCACACAACTAAACTAGGCCGTGAGTCCTTTGGGAGAACGATACTTGGTCTTACCGAGTTTATTACTTGAAACGATTCGGTCATACTTGCCGATTGTTCAACAAGTTTGTGGCATCATATTTTGGTGATCATAAATTTGTCCATCAATAGGATGAGTGGTTTGTTATTGTCCTAATTTGAGTTGTTGTTTGAATTAGTGTGTGTGTGTGTGTTTGTGTGCATATATGAAGTTTTCTTGTTTATCTAGCTTATACTTGTGTTTGTGATTTTGTTGTATGTTTTTGGTTTCTTTTCTTGACGATGATCATCTGGTGGGTGTGACAGAGGATGATGAGGTCTCTTTTGAGCAGGCATTAGATGGAGGAGCCGCTGACGTTTAGGATTTTAGTTAGTAATAGTTGTATATAGTTTTGAGTAACCTTTGTATATAAAGTTTTAAATTTATAGTTATTTTGGAACGACTATAAATAATACTTTATAATCTTTTCTCTAATTGTTTATATTAATCATGTGATGACTATTATATAGTTTTATGCTATATTTTGGGATGTTAGATTTTTGTTATTATAGCAATTCTTTCCTTAGAAATCATGTAGGTTATGAGTGTACTATGCTTTTGGTTGTGTACTCATAGCTTTATCTAGTTGGTATCCTTGTTTCTTTGAGTTGGGTTGATGACTTTTCTCTCTGTATAAATATAAGATGACACCTAGGCCTCCTCCTCCCCTACCCATAAATCAAGATGTTATAGATCTTATGAGGATGATGGAATCTGTTATAACGATAATGAAATAGCAGAATGTCGCTTTGGTGCAACAGAACACAGTGGCTTTATAGTAGTTGGAAGTTGTCAGGGTGTCAGCTGAAGTATCCCAAAGGCAATGTACGGAGTTGATGAGTAGTGGAAAAGCTGCAGCTGAGTCTTCTTCTTCTATCCTTGTTCATTCTCAAGAGTGGAGCCTTGAGAGTTTCTTACAGCATCACCTAGCAAAGTTTGATGGTAAGGTTGGTCCGGATGGAGCACATTAGTGGTTCCAACATACGGAGAGAATTTTTTATGCAAAGAGGTGCCCTGAGGAGAACTGATTAACCTACACCGTGTACTTGCTAACAGGTGAAACTAGTCATTGGTGGAGTGGTATGAGATCCTTAATAGGAAACAGTGGTACTCGAATTACTTGGGAGTTGTTTAAAAAGAAGTTTTATACTGAGTATTTTCCAGATAGTGTCAGATTTGCCAAGGAGGTAGAATTTCTATAGTTGTTACAAGGTGGTATGTCTATTTTTTAGTACACCGATAAGTTTAAACATTTGCTTCATTTTCATACATTGTCCATGGATGAGGAGTGGCAATTTAGAAAATTTTAAAATGGTTTGAATGGTGATATCAAGTTGTTAGTTGTTGGCTTATGCATAAAGGTATTTCCTTTTTTAGTGGAGAGAGCTCGAGTTATGGACAAGAAAAAGAAGGAAGTGGATAGTCAACAAAAGCAACCTCAGAGAGTTGGCGGACCATCTGGGTCGAAGCATAGTAAGGTGGCTAGGAGGACACCCTATTCTAGACCTCCCTCTTGTGAGTCTAGCGCGGCTTTTTCTCAGTCAGCAGGGTAGGAAGCACAACCTGGTGAAGTGAAGTGCCTTTACTGTGAGACCGCATTATATAAATGCTTGCCCTAATGGGGTGGTGTAAGGAAGTGTTTCAACTTTGGGAAAGAAGGGCATGTTGTTGTGGACTATACATAAACTAGAGGGTCAGGATCTTAGTCACAGAGGTCAAGTTCGTCTCATCACATAGGAGGTGGTAGACCTTAGGCTACAAGCAGGGTATATGCTCTGTCAAGGTCAGAGGCTATGGGATCAGGTAATCTTATTATCGATAGGTTCTTGTTGTATGGTAGAGTTTGTTGTGTTTTGTTTGATTTTGGAGCGACACACTCTTTTTTGCCTGATGCGTGTGTGCATGAGTTAGGATTGTTGGTTAGAGAGCTGTAGTATGATTAGGTTGTATCTATTCTAGCTTCTGGGTTGGTCACGATGTCTAATATGTGTGCTAGATGCTCTGTTATTGTTGATGGACGTCAGTTTAGAGTCAATTTAATTTGCTTACCTCTAATAGGTTTGGAGGTTATCTTTGGGATGGATTGGCTATCTGTCAATCTCATTCTCATAGATTGTAGTGAGAAGAGGTTGTTATTTCCAGAGAAGGAAGAGTCAGTTGTGTTGTCTTCAGGGAAGGTATGGAATGAAGTAAAGGAAGGGTCTTGTTGTTTCTTGGTTTTGACACATATGGAAGTGGATCAGAGTGGAAGGAGTTTAGATCACTCAATTGTGAGTGATTTCTTGGATGTATTTCCTAAGGAAGTACCAAGATTACCTCCTTATAGGGAGGTTGAGTTTTGTATTGATTTGGTGTCAAGTGCAGGGTCAGTATCAATAGCTCCTTATCGAATGGCTCGTGCTGAGTTAGTGGAGCTAAAGAAACAAATAGAGGAGTTGTTAGAGAAACAAATTATCAGACCGAGTGTCTCGTTGTGGGGTGCGCCGGTGTTACTAGTAAAGAAGAAAGTATCTACTACCCAGAATTGATGATTTGATGGATCAGGTACATGGAGCTACAATATTCTCTAAGATAGATCTAACATCAGGCTACCATCAGATTTTGGTTAAGGCAGGTGATGTGCATAAGACAGCCTTCAAGTCTTGATATGGTCATTATAAGTATGTGGTCATGCCTTTTGGTGTGACTAACGCTCTAGTCATATTCATGGATTATATGAACAGGATCTTCAGGACATTTTTAGATAAGTTTGTCATAGTCTTCATAGACAACATTCTTATCTATTCCAAGACTCATGAGGAGCATGTTGATCACCTCAGGATAGTGTTTAGGGTGTTAAGAGAGAAGAAGTTGTAAGTCAAGTTGTCTAAGTGCGAGTTTTTGATGGAAGAAGTACAGTTCTTGGGGCATGTGATATACATGAAATTGTCTTGATTATCTTGTTTGCCCTTGTGATTGTGATTTTGTTGTATGTTTTTTATTTCTTTTCTTGGCGATGATCATCTAGTGGGTGTGATGAGGTCTCGCTTAAGCACGCATTAGATAGAGGAGTTGTTGATGTTTAGTATTTTTGTTAATAGTAGTTGTATACATTTTTGAGTAACCCTTGTATATAAAGTTTTAAATTTATAGTTATTTTTGGATGACCGTAAATAATACTTTATAATCTTTTCTCTAACTGTTTCTTTATATTAATTATGTGATGACTATTATATAGTTTTATGCTATATTTTTGGACATTGCAACAAAACCTAAAACACTTCTACATATTCATGATGATAGTCAATCTTTCAATTCTTTAAGAGAAATATTGGATTCATTAAATTAATAACCATGGCTTCAACAAACATAAGCCTGGAAAGCATTCCAATAGAGAGACATTGGAAGCATGTGCAAGCGTGGAAAGGACCTACACATTTTCTTTCAACCTCCAAGATATAATTTCATTTCTATTGAATTTTGAGTTTTCAAATTTCCTTTCCTTTTATATTTGAACTTTGGCATGAGTTAATTTGATCTAGAAACTACATTTGCATATCATGGAGGGAAATTTAGGTGTCATTTAGGAGGTTAGCAACTTTTGGATGGCAACGTTAGAAATAATAATCATCACTCGTTATAAATCATTTTTGAAAAAATGTACAAAATTTGTTGTAAGACTACTTATATGAACGACTACTTACGTCGGATCTTATCTTGAACTCCTAGTTAAAAATGTCTATTCTATGGAGATTATTATAAAGATGAATTTCCTTCATCTTTAAATGACTCTCTTCTATTTCCATCTTTATAAATCTTCTATTTTTGCAGTTTCTTGACTTTTTGTATCTTATTCTAATTGTAAAATGAATGCAAATGTCTCCAATATTCATCAACTTAGCAATCTGAGCTTAATCAAATCTATAAATTGATCTTTGATTATTTATATAATTGAGCCTCAAAATCTAACTAAAGCTTATTTATTCAGCAAAATAAAGTTGATACTAACATGTCAAACTTAAACAATTCACAAATAAACAAGTCATTCACATTGCACCTGTCATATAAAAGGTGAAAGATTATCCATAGCATTGGGAAAAGGCATAGTTCCATGCTTTATTAACCACCTAAATTTCATATCAACACAAAATATCTCATCGCTAAATGCTCATGAGATCTAAAGCTAACAAGTTGACTACGCCATATACAAACAAAAATATCATGAGTATCAAACTATTCTGCTAATACATCTGTATCACGAATAATCTTCTGTGAAGGAAGAATAATTGCAGCCACTGGTTTATCTTTAAATCCGCCACCTTCATCAATGATCAGCCTTAAGCCTTCTATATGAAGTTTCGCATGGTGACCACTCACAATGATGGTTGGACTTGCACTTAGTTCCTAAAAGAAACCAATAAGTTAACTTATTTAAAGATTCTACAAAAGAAAAAGTAAAGGCATAAATATCCTTTTAGTCCTTAATATAGTTTTCCCTTTTTAAAACCATATGGTGTAGCAGTAATATTATAATACGCAGCAAGCTATCACCTCTGGAATATCCCACACACTCTTTCTCCCACTTAGAGCCTCCACCTTAGGCACCCGAGTATTTCGAGCTTTCAAAAGTTGTAACTGTTCTTTCACATCTACTTTTTTCTCCAAACCAGCATGAACAGCAATCAACTTGCAGCATTTACTTCCATCTTCAGTGTTGATGAAGACATCGTCCTAGCAAAATTTTATCCAGAGAACTTTCAGCAATTCTTCATTTAATTCAAATCATTAAGCAGACGAAACAAGGATGCCAAATCAAGAGGCAACCAGATAACTTAGAAATCTATCATATGATACGACCACAAACATAAAGAGGCAAACAAAGTAAGCCTCACCTCTTCATGGACCCAAACCAAATCAGCCAGAAATTTCTTATGCTCATCAGGAACAGCCTTAACCAAATCTGTATGCAATAAACTGCCCTTCAGTCCAGAAAACAGTAATCAATTTAAAAGAAAGCGCTAGTTAGACTTCAAAACAGTACTCATACATTATACTTCTAGGACAACGAAGATCCCCTAGCTATATAACAGTAACTATAATTCACCAATGTCATTCATAGTAAACCTGAAGCTATATAAAACTACACATACTAAGTTACAAACCAAGTTAGCAAGATCAATAAAACGAAGCAAATTTCACCACAACCTCAACATTTCAAAAACCTTGACATATCAAAATAACACAATTAACAGAAAGTGTAGTATTCAAGATTCAAAATATAATTTAAAAAGAAATACCACCAATATACCGTTCGTTCTCACACATTCTTTTACAAACTCTATTATTGAACTACTTTCTAAAACGTCAATTCCGTTGTCTTGTAAAAAAAGTCACTCTTCGAACCAAAATATCAAATACTTACTTTTAACAAAATAAAGGACCAATAATAGAAAATGTGTTGAAGTATGATTATAATTTAAAATTACAAAAATGCATACATGACAAAAGTGAATTAAACAATTTGATCCGTGACAACTTGTATTGCTCTGACCTAACATATTTTCATCTATACAACTTAGTGCTTTGATAGATGTAATTATAAATTGAAAACGTCACAGGGCAAACTTTTGTTGAAGATATAACTGTTGGAACTAATTAACAAACAGAATATATTAGTTTTTTTTTTATTTTAAATAAAAGTTACATTGATTGACAGGGTAAATCTGTTTTTATCCTATTCTTTTGGCCACAATCGTTTAGTCAGTTTATTAACTAATACTTTTACTCGTGTTCTATAAATACGTTGTTGATTTCCGTATGAATAAAATTATACCTCCTGCACTAAAATTCTGGAAAAAGAAAATGACAAATTAGTATGAGAGCTTTTATTTTGTGATGGTGAGTATGAGTTATAGACAATATAAGAAGACTGACATTCCAGAATTGGCTCAGATGAAATATCACCAGATCAGACTGTTAAAAGAGAAACCAAGGTAAAAGATTGTCTTTTTTTTTCTGCTATATAAAAATTATTTTTACAAGAATTATGAACTTCAATACCTCAAAAAATAAGATGCTAGGTGTGAAAGAACATAGCAAAAAAGACATGCAAGTTTTGAACTTGGTTAGAGAATTTGTGATGTAAAGCATGAAGGAGACAAAAACAATTAAAAGTAATGTTGATGGACAGTTGAACATAGCAAATAAAGTGCAGCTTCTTGGAAAGGACTGTCTTGATGAATGAATAGCTCAAAAAAAATTCGGTTACTACAATAGAAAAGCATGAATCGAATGTATCAGCGTTGGAGGAGTCAAAAGATCTATATCAACCATCACCTAAGGAGACTTGATTAATGCACTACGTGTGATGAGTCTCATGACTCACCATGAAGCCTTAGAGGACTTTCCAAGAAGAGTGACAAGAAGCATGACTAGAAGGGAGGCATCTTCCTTACCTTTGTTTTCTATTTCCTTATGTTGACTTTACTTGTTAAGTTGAGTTGACTTGACTTAAGTTGACTTGTTGACCATTGACCATGGTGTTTGTTTTGTAAGTCAAGCTAGTGCCAACTTGGAGGAGAATAACATACATGGAGTGGAGGAGAGGCCCATCCTTGGAGCCAAGCACATCTAGCGCACATTTGGAGAGGTTTGGGAGGCAAGGTTGACCTTCTCTTCTACAAGGTCAATAGGCACACAAATGAAGAGCCTTGAAGACCAAACTAGGGTTCTCTCCTTCTCAACACACCTCCTTTGACCTAGCTTCTAGAACATTAGTTTGTCCTTTTGTAGTTGCAACCTTTTGCTTTATGTTTTTGCAAGGAGACCATTTTTCACACTTAAAGAAGGGGCTCCCCAAGACTATAGCGAGGGTTGAATATTTTGGAGATTAATACACATATATTTGACCACCTTTGTGAGATTGTCTCTTTGTGAATGTCTTCCGCTCTAGCCTTATCTTGAGATTAGAGCTCACGTGGCGGCATCCCCACTTATATTGGGTTGATGAGCCTTAGTCCACCCTAAGTGGCATGCTACCCTTGCTTCCCCATCCCTTTTCAAGTCTTCCATTTGTTCATATTTTCTTCATTTTAAGCTTCTTTCAAGTTGCCATTTACTTGCTTTTGTTTCTTGTTTTATATTTAATGGGTTAATTGAATTCTCTTCTTCTCTTGAACTCTTAGATGTGCATCTTCACATCTAGATAACCTTGCTTATCTTAATATCTAGTGGGAATCTTCCTAGAGTTTTCTTAATCTCCATAACATCATATTTGCTAATTCTTAAAATGGGTCATGTATCAACGTGCCTAAGAGTAGAGAAGAACAATAAGATAAAAGGAAATTATACAGGTGTTTTTCATGTGAAAGAACAAAACTTAAAAGGTGACAAAGACAAGAATAAGAAATGGGAGAATAAAAAGCTAGAAGGATTCAATAAGCAAAAAGGAGAGACCTTTCATCCCTTCCATATTGCAAAAAGACAAACCATCCTCAAAGAAAATGTAGGCAGGGACCAGATATCAAGTGTAGAAAATGTGGTGATCTAGGATATGTAGAACTAATCTACAAGTTTAAATTGGAAGAGGCAAAAGTGATTATTGAAGGAACAAGAAGGAAAGCAACTTTTTGTTGCAAAAGTGACCCATGGTTATTAGAAAACGGTTGCACAAATAATGATCAATGACAAGAAGACTTTGGCAGGGACAAAAAGGATAGAAAATTTGCCATTTAGATGTATAATTTTTATTTTTAAATAATTATAGGAGGTGATATTTGTAGAGCAACCAAAGGGACTTAAAGTTAAGGGACAAGAAGAAAAGGTGTACAAGCTAAAGAAGGCCTTCAATGGTCCTAAATAGGCAAATAGGGCTTGGTAGGGTAGAATTGATGATAATATTCAAAATCTTGGTTTTGTTAAAAGTCCATGGGAAGCTACATTATAGGTGAAATGGTCAATCGTAATTTAATCATAGTTTCTATCTATGTTGACGACATCCTTGTGACAAACACTAGTGAGAAGCCAATAATAAAGTTCAAAGTTGAAATGCCAAAAGAATTTGGGATGACAAATCTTGTTTTTTTTTTCTTCGGAACAGAGGTAAAGCAGGGTAAACAAAAGACATTTTGAATGATAGGATGAATTTGTTTTTATCCTATCTTTTCGGCACTATCTTTTTGTCAATTTATTAACTAATAGTGTGTCTTAAGTACGTTGATTTCCATATGAATAAAATTATGCCTTTTGTACTGACAAGTCCTGATAAAAAATAATATACAACTTTTTAACAAGTTGATACCTGAACATAGTCATGTGCATGTATGAACCAATGCAACACAAGTTGTCTGTTAGGATATAAGGAGAGGAGAAATTCATTAAAAGTTAATTTTAACGGATTAGTTAGTTGGTTAGACAAGTTAGTTAGATATAAATAGGGAAGAAGGACAAGAGAGATGCAAATTTGTTGTTACTGTAAATTGGCCATTGGCTCTTTGAGAAAGGAGAAACGGGGAACCTTTGGAGGACAGATTCTCTTCTATTTCTTGTTCTCTTCATCCTATTGAACACAAATCTTTCTTTTTCTTTTCAATTCTTGCTTCTTAACAAATTAATCCAAACTTCTGGGTAGGTTGGACCATTGGAGAAAGTTGTCACTGAGAAAGGTATGCAACTCGCAGAATTAAAAACTGGTATGGTTTATACCAAACATTTGCTATTGCAGATGAAAAACAAAAAACCGTCATCTGTTGAGGAGGAAAATTAATAAAGGCGAGAAATCGGTGGAAGAAGAAGGGGAGAACAGTGGGTTTGAGGAAGAACATGACTTTCTTCCATGTTCTTGGGCAAAGAAAGTCGAATTATCAACTTTTGAAGGTTTAGTAATCAAGAACCACTCCCTTTGTTGTGGAGAAGAAACAAAATATGGTGAACGAAAATTAGTATGAGAAGCAGAGATTGAAGAAGTTATGAGGGAGAAAGAAGTTGATATTTCCATGAAGAGGGAGAAACTGAAAACATTGAAAATGAAGTAGTAGACTTTCTCAAGAAGCAAGATGAAGATTTAACCATCAAGCTAGTAATGGAGCCAAGACAGAAGGAAGAAAGTCAAAGACAGTCTTGGTAATTATTGTCGTACAGACTAGACCCTCATCCCCACCACCACCCATGCAGCCTAACATGAGTTTCTCTGTAGGAGGCAAGTGGGTTCTCATTTCCAGGAAAACATCACAATGCTTAGCAGGAGGGCAAATGAAGATCATGGTAACAACCTGGAATCAAACTTCCACAATTCCATCCATGAGGACAAGTTTGATTTTAGGAGGGTTGTATCGTTAGGATATAAGAAAAGGAGAACTTTATAAGATGGTTATAATATTAATGGCCTGGTTACTTAATTAGAGTGGCCTGGTTATAATATTAATGTTCAAGGCATTGAAGACTGAGCATTGAATTTTGAGTAAGGAGAAATCCTCTCTAAAGGGAAACCCTTGGAGGACGAATTTCTCTCCACTTTCTTATTCTTTTCATCCTGTTTCATAAAATATGTCATTTCCTTTTCGTTTCAATTCTTACTTCCTAACATTAAAAATATTTCTTAGTTACTTTTAAAAACCAAATACTACATTAGCTATGATAAATTTCATGGAAGATAGCCGTAGGATTCACCCTAAAATCAGCTTTAAGGTCTATTCACTTCATTGAAAATGGAAGAACAACCTTTCTATATAAATTAATAGTTATGCAATAGTTACACAACAACAATAACAAAGTCTTACCACCTATGGGAAATCAGCTATACGGATCACATGACGCCATTCCACACTGTTAAAACTAAATCTTTATAAATATTATTTAACCTGGTATTTTTCTTGACAATTTCCTCCTATGTCCTTTTTTGGTTTCCAGCTCCTTTTCACATAACTAGAACACATGCAATTTACTCTTCTAATTAGCGCCTATTGTGACTTTCTTTGAATGTATCCAAACCAGTTTAACCGGTTTTCTATCATCTTTCCTTACCGGGTGCTACACAATCTTCTCTTGTATATATATTATTCTATATGTTGTCATTTATTGACATTTATCTTACGATTCTCAGTTTTTAAATAAAGTAAATAAATGCTTAAGGCAACAAATTTAAATCATTCTATTGCTTTATATTTCTAATTTTAAAAATCTATCCAATCAGAAAATCTTTATTACAAATTAAAATATGATCCTCCTTTCCTTCTACAAAACCCAATTCTATATCATATCCTTACAAAATCCAAACACCATGGCCTTAAAATTTGTTGATGGATCTTGGTAACACCCTAAGACATTGGCTATGAAATATCTTAGGCACGATTAAAATCTGTCTTTCCAAATCAATCAATTCTTTTGTCACCAAAATATTTGAGTTTCATAAATATAGTTATCCTATAAGTAATAAAGAATCATTCTAAATATAATGTTTGCACTCTGATAATAAATCGTATCTGTCAAACACCTTTAGTTTTAGAAGTAAACTTACCATGCATGATTACTTATGTTCGAATAACAAGTTATCTAATATGCAGTTATATTAAATTCCAACTTTAAAAATAATTATTAAAAAACTAACCAATACATGATAACCGATCTTTTTATTTGTAACCATTATAAGAGCTTGAGACATTCCTACAAAACTTCAGT
The DNA here is from genome assembly GCA_034642375.1 of Vigna nakashimae. NCBI lineage: Eukaryota > Viridiplantae > Streptophyta > Magnoliopsida > Fabales > Fabaceae > Vigna > Vigna nakashimae. Next base: position 45,107,221 of record CM067765.1, on the reverse strand, counting down.
TCTTTGAGATGGTTCTTCTCAGAGCAAGGGTATGATAATCTATAATTGAATATCAGTTTGAAGAAAAACTTTGAGAAAATATAAATTAGTTTTACGGTATCATACAAATTGTATGTGATTTAAGCTCATAGTGTATATAGTGTGTGGTCATTAAAACTTAAAATATTTTTCTTTCAATGTAAGTAATGAGTAAATTGAATTGGCAGGAAAGGAAAAGAAGACGAAAACAATCAGTGGTAGGCAAAGCCAAGAACAAGAGAGGCGAACCAGCGGAACCATGGGGAACTCCATAGGATTCAAAGGTCGGCCTAGCGTCGTAAATTGATCCTTGATACTCCGTCTCCTTGACAGTGTTATACTTAACCTTTATCTTACCACTCCACCTTCGACCTTGCAGGTGCATATTCTCGAATCCCTCACCACCGAACCACCCTTCACGATCCTCGCTCGCCGAGTACTCCTTCCACCCATCCGAGAACGGCGACCCGTCAGGAGGCGGCGGCAGGAGGTGAAGGAAGGCGGCGAAGGCCAGGTCATGGTTGCCGGAAAGGAAGACGTGCTTCTGCCGCGGGTAACGGGAGGGCAATGCCACGAGGAAATCGATGACGAGGCGGGTGTCGGGACCGCGGTCGCAGTAGTCGCCGAGGAAGATTACGGTGGCAGTTTCGAATTCGGATCGTTCGATGCTGCGTTCGAGGTTCGACCATAGATTTTTCAGCTTCGTTACGAAGCCGTGGATGTCGCCTACGCAGATTACGAGCCTGGGTTTTGGGTTTGGAGGCTCTGACATTGGTGCGATTTTCTAGGATTTGGTTTGGTTCCAAGCGTTCTACTTGGTCGCTTCAGTTTTGAAGAATTTGATTTATGCACGTGTCTTAAGCTAGAGGAGGGAATTGGGATTCTTAATGCATCACACATTCTACAGTAGTTATGGTTTTTATGGATCATTTGCTTTTTATTTTTCAAAAGCTTGAGAAATAACGTGGTTCTTACGATTTCAGTACATAATTTTGTTAAAAAACACATTATATTTTATTCCGATATCGTTTAGATCATAGGATGTAGACAGTGGCGGATTAATTTAAAGTTTAATAAAACTGATTTAATTTGCGATTCCAATTTGTAGTCTAATTAGTTCTGAATTACACGATTTATATTTTCCATTAAAACAAATGGCAAATACCCAAAATAGTAGATAACCAAGGATTGGATTAGGATTTGGAGACTTACTCTCTGCACCTTATATTTTTATCCTTCATTTATTAAAGTTTAAACTAATAATGATTTAATGATGTTCTAACTATCAATAACCATTAAACCTGTTTTTATAAACCCTATATCTTATTTCTTCATTGTTTCATTGGTTTTTTTTAGAGCTTGTAGTGGTAATTGTGATCCACATTAGTGATGGTCGCGCTGTCTGTGGTGTGATTCTTGAAAGAAAAAGTGGTGAAAGAGATTCACACATTTGAAAGAGATTGACGAGATTATTAGATATAATCTTAAACACTCTTAACTAGTGTTGAAATTGCGGTTAAGGATGCACCAACATTGACGTCGGTTATGTATTGTTGCACTTCGAAGTTTCATAGCTCTAAACAAAACTTCAAAGTTCGGTTAAGAGTAGGCGCATTTCCAACTTCGTTTGTATATATAGTCTGCATATTTCGAATTTTGCTTTCTCTGTTATTTTACTTTTCTAATATTTGTTATTTTATGTAGGCTTAAATGCTTACTTAGTCCCCATGTTAGAAGGTAATTTTTTGTTTAGTATCCGGTTTTAAAAATGTAGACATTTGGTACATATGTTTTGAAATTTGTATCAATTCAGTCATATCCGTTATGTTGTAAGAAACGGCGTTAAATGTTAAATGATGTGGCAAATAACTTATCTGATGTGGCAAAAGATAATTTTAAACCAAAGGTAGGTATGAAATTATTATTTGATTACAATAAATTAAAGGCTAGCGTGCTTGCCCTAAAACATTGATGTCGAAGGAGCTTAGGTGACGGAGCTGAGGTGAAAGAGGTGAACTGAGGTGGGGTGGCCTTCGTTGTTTGGTTGGTGTGAGGTGGGTGCCCTATGTTGAGGAACTATTGTTGTTGTCTTCTGAGGTGAAGGAGGTCGCTGAGGTGGGGTGCCCTTCGTTGTTCCCTTCTTGTGAGGTGGGTGCCCTATTGCTGTTGTCTTCTCTGATTGTGGTTCATTTTTGGGGTTTGTGGTTGTTTTGTTGGTGTGGACGAAACATTATTGAGTCACGACGACGCAATTCTAATGAATCATTGTTTGTCTTGCTCACGGGGGAGCTCTCGTGATGCTTCATCAAGAGGAATGCTTGGCAGCCAAATATGCTATTGTGGAGAGCTTGTCATATTGAGAGTCGCAAAAACTGCTAAGAACGAAGGCAAGCCTTTTTGGGGCTGCCCTAATTACAAGGTTTCTTCCCTTCGTTGTGTTTTTATTTTGGGATACATTTATTTGATTTTTCCTGAGATGATTTTGGTTGGATGTTTTGTACAGCGGAGTCGAAATGAAGAAGTGCGATGATGTAGTTTCTTCAAATGGGCCAGTGAAGATAATGTTGATGAAAGGGATACTACAATTGGGTGGCAAAGGAGAAATATTATTAATTTGGAAAAATCACTTTTGGTTTGTCAGAGAAGGGAAAATGTCTTAATTTGGATGTTATGTTTGATGAGGTTGATTAATATCGTTTTTGTATGTGTTATGTTTTAATTTTGTTGAAGTGTTGTATCAATCACATTTTGTGATGAAGAAGTTAGTTAAATTGTAATGTTTCTTTGACACTAAATATGAATGAGAATCTGGTTGTAATGAGATTGTGCTTGTAATGCCATTATATTTAATCAAGAAGTTGGTTATATTAGAATGTTTGTTAGTTCAAGTGTAATTTTCAGAGAAGCCAATGAAATAAAGTTTGAAATCAAAGAAGCCAAATTAATATGTCTATCAGAATACATTAAATATAATAAAGTTTGAAATCAGTGATGCAAAATGAATATGCTACCGCAATTACAAAAAATATAAACAAGTTTCAAATCAGAGAAGCCAAATTAATATTGCTATGACAATAGAATATGACAGAACCCAAAATGTTAATTCAAGGTCGAAAATACTTCACAGAACATCACATATCATCTAAAATAGTTCAGATATCATCCAAAATGTAAACGTTGTTAAGTGCAAAATACATGACAGAAAACAACATTATTTAAAGTCAAAGTACATATCCAAAATATAACAAAGATGTACTTAATGTTTGAAAGTAGAACAATCTAAAGTGGTGTTGTGATTTCATCAGTTTGAGGTTCTTGAGTAATCTGACTTGCTTGAGTTGGGTGTGGTGTACGTTCTTCGTTTTGTTCTTGACTTGCTTGAGAAGGGTGTGGGTGGTGTTGTTGTTGACTTCCTTGTAGGCAATTAGTTCTTCTATGCCCAAGTTGTCTGCATATGAACTATCTCTTAGGGATTCCTTTTTGTCCAAGTTGTTTATCATCCTATTTTTGCTCCCAACTCTCGAGCCTTCTTTTCTTTCTTGGTCTACCTGGCAAGACCCGTTTTGGTGGAGGAAAAATATCAGAATTTGAAGTCCTTTGCCATAGATGAGGTCCATTGAGAGGGAAAATGATTGAAATGTATGTTTCTTCATACGTGGAGGTTCTAAACCAGTGTGGGATGAACTCTTTGGATTCATGTTCAAAAACCTCATTGTTGTGACTGCATGACAACAAGGAATTCCTGATACACTCCATTTTCTGCAGCTACAGTCTCTTTTGTCTACATAACGACATACTTTTCACCTATGTTGGATGTATGGCAGATCTCAAATATTTGCATCCTTGACCAACTGCAAAATCATAAACAATGAATGTTAAATGGAAACAGTATAAACGACAATAGTAAAGGAAATCATTAGTTTTCATACTTTGGTATCCAATATTTTGTCTTCTGTAACTCTTTTTGTAGCCTCTTTTGAATTTTGGGGCAAATGAGACCTTGAAATATACTTATCTTCTCTCTATTGGATGCCCACCTCTTCATCAAGTATATACGAATCTCTTCCAACATTGTTATGATTGGTTTCCCCCTTGCATCTAAGATGACACTGTTAAATGCTTCTGAAATGTTATTCACAAGTATGTCACAAGCAGGTCTTCCTGTAAATCTGGATCTAGACCAAAATCTGCAAAACAATATGAAGTTAAACATTTGGAAAAGAAACAAACATTTACAAAACATGAAACAACAATTACAGTTTTGAATACTAGCTTGGGTGGAATAGCTATCAAGTGTTTGAATGCATCTTCATTAACGTCCTTAATTTATCGCATCACTGACTCCCATGCTTGAGGATGTGTTAATGATGTTGCCTTCCATAATAATTGTCTCAGAGTTATGCCACTAAATTTCTTCCTAAAATTTGCATATATGTGCCTGACACAAATAAATAAAAGTTACACATTTACTTACTTTCTGTTGATCTGATACAAATGTACACCTTGAACAAAAACCCTCACCTCTAAGATCATCAATTAACCATTCTAAAAACCAAGTCCATGTTTCCTTATTCTCTACTTCAACAACAACATATGCTAACGAACACATTTGGCCATTGTCATCTCCTCCAACAACAATTAAAAGTTCACCTCCATATTTCCCTTTTAAGAATCAACCATCCAAATGTATAATAGGCCTACAACATACAAAGTTGTCCTTACATGCTTTGAAACACACATACATTCTCTTGAATATGGCCTTATCCTCAGTTGGTTCTACATTAACTTTAATTGTTGAGCCAGGGTTTGATCTGAGTAACTCGTGTGCATAATCAAATAGTCTTTCATATTGTTGTTCGAAAAAACCATCAATGTTGGCAGATGCCATTGCTTTTGCCCTACTTGTTGTAGACCTAGACACACCAATGTTATACTTTTTACAAAATTTATTGTGCAGGTTTTTCATATTAATATCCGGATTTCCTTTCATGCTCTTCTTTAACCTCTCACTTAACCATTTAGAGGTAACTAAACCAATTTTGAATTCCCTACTGCATGTATGACTGTCTACAATTTTCCTTAACTGCCATGTACGTTGGCTACTCCTATATCCACAATATGCATACCATGGACATTTCCCTTGTGAACCAATACATTTGACGCATATTCTTCTCTTGTCATTCTTAGAAATCTTCAACTTCCTACTCTTATGTACTCCATAAGTTCTAATTGCATGAGTGAAATCTTTTTTATTTAGGGAAGTATGTTCCCAGTTGCCATTTATATTCTTTCATACTAACTAGCTCTGATAAGATCCCAAAATCTCCATATCGTGTTGTTTCATTATCTGGGTCATCACTTACATAAATACTGCCACAACTATCAGATTCCCACTCACTATCAGATAATCCCCTGGCCTGTACATACTTATTCGGAGTAGGACATCCACTTCCTGTACCCACTGCAACAAACAAACTACCTTCGTATGGCTCTTCTTGGGGTTCTTCATCTCCTTGCACTATAACATCCACCAAATCATCTTCATTGACAGAAGCGTCTTCATCAGAACCTACCCAACTACTAACATCAAACTCATCCTATACATCCCGTACACCACCACCAGCATCATCCTGCCCATCCCCTACACCACCACAAACATCATCCTCAACATCCCCTACATTATCCCCTACAACATCCCCTACACCATCATCTACACCACCACCAATGATATCATCCTCACCATCCCCTACAGCATCCCATAAACCACCCTCTACACCACCACCAATGATATCATCCTCACTATCCCCTTCATAACAAACATCATCATCATCTTCACCATCCTCACCAACGTCATCGACTTCAGGAAATTTATCTCCATCCTCAGCAACTTCTTCACTCCCATCTTCATCAACTTTATGTTGACCATGTTCATCTAGTTTACCTTCAACATCCTCACCAACGTCATGGACCTGATGTTCATCATGTTCACTAACTTCAACAACTTTATCTCCATCCTCACCAACTTCTTGTTCACCATCCTCACCAATTCCTTCTTCACCACCATTCTCACCAACCTCATCACTTTTATGTTCACCAACATTACCAACTTGACCTCCTCCATCTTCACCGACTTCTTCTTCACCCTCTTCACCAACTTTATCTTTACCATCTTATCAAACTTTACCTTCACCCTCCTAACCAACCTCCTCATCATGATCTTCACCTTCACCACAATATTCCAACATTTGAATATAATTTGGTTCGAACACCATGTGAACCACAAACAAATGCGGTTGACCATTCAATATCGCAATGTTGACCACATGCATTGCACATATGTCATCACATAACAATTTCAACCTATCTTCTAATATAGAACCACCCAGGGAATGCCTAATTACAAATTTATGAACACCGAAAAATGATGCCAAAAACTTGTTTAACCCTCGGCAAGTGTGACTGAATCGTATCAAGTAATAAACTCGGTAAGACCAAGTATCGCTCTCCCAAAGGACTCATGGCCTAGTTAGTTATATGATTTCTTGATTATTTAAGACTTAAGAACAAATTGTTATAAGTTTCAAATGCAAAAGACAAAAGTAAACATGTATGCATGTGATGATCAATGGGAAAGAAGAACACAAACACTGAACAAATTAGATGGATGAGTATGTTGTTGGGGTAATCAATTTCATCTTATCCACTCTCATATATTTTGAGGAATTCATCATTCCTTCCATCAATGTTAATGTCACTCTCTAAATTACCTTGTGAAGAAAGTCTATCCTTAATTACGAGTTCATACAATTCCTAGCATCGCTAATAATTAATTCTGAAGCATAAAAGCTTAAAGGCAACCAACCCTCACATCCCTATGTTTAGGCGGCAATATGCTATTGGGAGAATTTCCTCGGATCTAGATTTTCCCGTATGTGTCCATATCGACAAAATCAATAATCATGACATCGAATGAGTTAAACAATGCATGCTTTGAGCAAAGAAGAAAAGCCCTAACTTTTAATGAAAGAAAGCATGTATCTCAAATACGATGTTTAAACACAAATTCCATATATGAGAGCTTCAAAAGATTACATTGATTCCCCAACAACAACAAGAGTTTAGTTCACCATATTCATGGTGAAACTAGATGAAATACAATGAAAGAGTGAAAGATAGAACCCTAGAAGGTTGAGTAGGTAGCCTTAGCATCCAAGATCTTCCTCTAAGGGGTGGAAAGGTGTGTGTTTGCTTCGGTCTATGCCAAAGATACAAACCCTAGGAAGTCCTAAGGCTTATATAGTATTCGAAATATTACAGAAAAGTGGGCTTAAGCCCAAAATACTGCCGCTCAGCGATAAACCACCGCTCAACGGTAAATGCGTGTGTTGATCCTTCCCCTCAGCTGTATTTTCCCTCCTCAGCGGAGCCAACGGGTGTTCATTAGTGTCGCTCAGTGGTAAACTGGCGCTGAGTGGTACTTGCGGCTTCTCTTCTTTTGACCTTTTTGAGTTATTTTCTGATTCCATCTCTATACTTCTTCACTTCTTTCATCAAATTCACCTTAAAACCTGCATAAAACACTAAAATCAAGCATAAACTTGTCCAACTCTCTTATTTCAAAAACTATAAACAAAAGCATTATTTCAAGCTAGTTTCTAAGGGTTAAAGGTTGTGTTTAATATCAATTTTAAGCATGAAAATAACAGTTTTTCAATTGTTATCACAACCCCAAACTTAGAACTTTGCTTGTCCTCAAGCAAACAAGATGTAACTCAATCTTCTACCAATCAATACAATGGTTCACTCCATTCAAAAATCCTCTTTTCAAGATAAGTAAGTACTCAATTAAGCTCATAACAAAAACTTCAATCAAGACATGCACATGCTTTAGTGTTCATACAATCACCTAGTATCCAACAAATGCTTCTTTTCATGAATGATCAATCAACTAAGTATGGATGTTCATGTGCTCATGGAATCTTTCTGATGAGTCAATATTTTATCAATTTCACTTAGCTTATTGTACTGAATTTAATCAGTGAATTGTGCTAAAATGTCCGATATTTTTCCGTATTTGCTAAATGAGCTTGATTTGATCAGAAATTCTAATTTCAGTTAATTTGAGTTATCTGAGTTAATTATTTGCATTAGCAATTGCAGGAAAATTTTGGAAATACAAATTTTGACATTTAGATAAACACTTTTGTGTTAAAAGAAGCTACACTGCATTTAGTTATTCTGTATGTTGATCTGTATAACTGATGGAATATTTTCTCTTGAGATTGTAGAAGCAAAAAAATTTGCTTAGCACATTACACGGCCATAATAGCTAGTACCTATTGGAAAATTCATTTTAGAAAAGCATTGCCTACCACCACTTTGAAAGATCACGTCCATGGGAGAGAGTTCCAATAAAATGCTGAAAATTATCAAGGGAAGTGGCCACATGGAAAAGAAGATAATAGCCTATGGGGTCCATCCACCACTCACGGTTTTGGCTTGGCAAAATTTATGGCCACATGTAAGAAATGAACTCACGGCAATTGGAAAATGAAATGCTGAATTTTATTGAGGGGAATAATGTTAAGTGAGAAGCAAAATGGAGGGGACCACCTTGCAAGTAAGGTCACGGTTTTGGCTTGCAACAAAAGAGAAGAGAATATTGTCATCACTTCCTAGATACAAGAGAAGGGAGCTACGGCCCACATTTGGCTAGACAACACATGGGAGCTGCCACCTAGGATTGAAGAATTCTTCTTTGAGAATTGAAAAGCATGAGCACGTTACTGATCAGCAAATTGCTTGAGAATGAGCAATGTTCATTAATTAAAAGATTGTACATATATGAGGAACACTATGTCCCACACGTAAATGAAGAAATGCTTTCCAATTTGGAGTATTCAAAGAGCAAGGAAATGCTACACCAACTCACGGCCCACATGGTCATTTTGCACTAGAAGAAAGTGGAAAGAATTTGTTACAATACACATGGGGTCCGCGGCTTGGAATATGATTTTCATCTGGTTTTGGAGAAGCATCCACCAGCACCACGTTGAAGGGAGAAGTTCATGGCTTGCTTGAAGAGAAGAGAGATGGGGACGTGTTGGAGCAGCTGGTCCAAGCGAAGAATGGAGGTGCAGCGTCCAGCTTCAATCACACCAAGAGGAGGAGGCCGTGAGAGTCCAGCAGCTTCATGGTAACCCAGCAGCTACCTCACGGACCATTCATCACCACCGCTTCACCACGGCAGAGCAAGCATGTCCAGGGGCTTCCTCTCGGTGCAACCACGTCCAGAGCCAGCAAGTTCCTTGGTCCAGCATGCAAGAGTTGAAGCAGCTACCTCCACGTTCCAGTAGCTCTCTCAGAATTTGATTGGAAAGTCATAGCATGGCCCATGGACAACTAAGCATTCAGCAAGACATATATTTGGATAAAAAGCGGGAGCAGCTAGTGAAGGGAATATTATCCTCACTGAAAAGCTTGGCAGAGGACATGAACAAAGTATGTCATCTCTGCTTTATTTTTGGCACCTATTGGAAAAGAGTTGGAAGGTGGGAAACACACGAGCATGGGAACTGAAAAAGAAAAAAAAAAGAGAAGAGAAAGGAGATTAAAGAGGAGAGCATAGAGTTTTTACAGGGAGTTCTGGGGGGGTTGTTCTCGGACTGTAAGTTTCCAGAGAATTTTCTTTGGCTTGCTTTGGATTGTTTCTTTGAGAGTTAGGAAAAAGAGAGGGAAGACACTGTTATGGCCTGAAAGGGGGTTACACTCTCAGTCTGGACACCACTCTGAGTTCCAGAGACTACTTACACTACTCTCTTGGTTGGAAGGCAAGGAGGGGAGTAGATGTCACAGCTGCTGGAAGAGAAGAATTCTGGTTGAGTTGATGAGCACGACATCCAGCACAGTGTCTTGGAGTTTAGCTTCAATAGGTCTTGTTTGTATTTTAATTCTCTAACCAACAATCAGTTTATTATTCTACACATTTGATAATCTTGTTCTGTTGCTTTCAATGTTTTCTTCTTATGTCATTTTCACTTTGAATTGAATGTTTAGTTTATTCCTTGCATCCTTATCTCATTCCATGTGTTTTGTCACTGCACGGCTACATCAATAATTGTTGGAGTGGAAAGAATATAATATTTGTCAATGAAGACTAAGTCTTTGGTCTTGCTAGTGTAAAAGTGGTCACGGCATATTTGTTTGAAAACACATTCCACTGCATTAAACAAAAGGAGAATATGATATGGGAGAGGAATGGTCACGGTATTTTACAAAGAACAACACTCCATTCTTTAAAAATCTGAAAAGCATCACCTAGAATCCTAGCTCATGCCATGATGAATAAAAAATGAAGGTGGAAACTTAATTAGAGTATGTGTCACGGTTTTGGAAAAGAAAAGGAAGTGGGTTCTTGGCTTTGAATATTGCATGGTTTCTAGTAATCCACGGTTTTTGGGGAGAGAAAAGAAGTGTATTTTAATCATTTGAGAAGCTCATGGTGCAGCACGTTAATAGGTAAGGTTCCATTTGTTTATTCTATTTCTTTCTATGGATGTAATTGAAGAGCAAATCATTGTATTGAAAATTCATAAAAAGTTTATCTAGAAGTGTGACACGTGTGGTGATGAATAAAAAAATAAAGATGGAGATTAGATTGGAATAGGTGTCACGGCTGCTGGAAGAATGGAAGAAAAGAGAATTGTTTTTCTTGTTTGAGAATGAAGAAGTGATTAGATGAGGGGTAGGTGTACGGTGATAGCTTTCATTTCAAATGTCTTTGGGAAATAAGTGGAGTGATTAAAATAAGATAGAAGTGGGAAGAGCACACTTCACGTAAGGAGGTAGCATTGCCATTAATTTAATTTGCTTGGGATGCACTCATGAACAACTCACAGCCAAGGAGTTTTTTTTGTTTCTAGGAACATTTGCAAATTTAATTTCTTTTGGTAAATGAATGGATCAAAGTGGATAAGTGTTATTTTCTTCTATTCCTTTTGCATTAAAATATTTTATATTATATGTTGAAATAATTTTCTGTATTTTTGTTTGGATTTGTTTTTATTGTTTCATCTTGCTTTGATTTAGTTTTTAATTTTCCAATTTTGTTTTTTACTGTTTTGAATTTTATTTCAATGCTTTTAAATTTTCCACACCAAAATCAAAACATCCAAAACCCCCTCCACTGCGTGTTTGACTTGAGACTTGAACCGCAAAATTGGTCCTTGAGAGACGACCTAGGAGTCACATCCTAGCTATACTGCATTCTTTTATGCAATCAAATTTGTATGACCGCGACAGTCGTATCAAATTTTGGCGCCGCTGCCGGGGACCAACGGTTCAGTTTTGAGTCTTGTGTCTGTATTGTGTGATTTGAGTTTTGTTGTGTTTGTGATAGTGTCGTTTTTGTATGTTGTGTTGATTTATGTGGTTTGAATTTTTTGTGCTATTGTTTCATGATTATAGGGTGTCGTGATTTAGTGCATGACTAGAGGAAATCCTGGATTCATACCACCCTTTGATCCTGAGATTGATAGGACGTTTCATAGCTTAATTAGGCGTTCTAGGAATTTGTCTTTAGAGTCTGTTTTTGAGCCTGTTCCATTAGATACTGTGCATCCTACTGCTGAGTACTTGTTGCATACTGCATCTACTGCATCTATTGCATTTGTACTTGATTCTGATTCTGGTTCTGATTCTGTTGTTTTTCACACTGAGAACAATATGGCACAACCTCCACCTCGTGAGAGGACTTTTAGGGAGATGGCTGCACCTGATTTCGATATTGAAAGCTTGTGCATCCAATATCCTGATGAGGACGTTCCGTATGTTCTCAAGACTGGACTGATCCATTTGTTGCCCAAGTTTCATGGTCTTGCAGGTGCGAGTCCACATAAGCATTTGAAGGAATTCCTGGTTGTCTGTTCCAGTATGAAACCTCATGATGTTCCTGAAGAGCACATCTTCTTGAAGGCATTCCCTCATTCATTGGAAAATATTGCTAAGGATTGGTTGTATAGTTTAGCACCGAGATCCATTGCTAGCTGGGATGATCTGAAGAGGCTATTCTTGGAGAAATTTTTCCCAGCATCCCGGACCACAGCTATCAGGAAAGACATAACTGGGATTAGACAGCTTAGTGGAGAAAACCTGTACGAATATTGGGAGAGATTCAAGACACTCTGTGCTAGCTGCCCCCACCATCAGATACCTGAACAACTCCTTATTCAGTATTTCTATGAGGGTTTGAACAACATGGATCGGGGTATGATCGATGCTGCCTGTGGTGGAGCTCTTGGAGACATCACACCTACTGAGGCCAGACCATTGATTGAGAAGATGGCCTCCAACTCCCAGCAGTTTAGCAACAGGAATGATGCCATTGTCGTGAAGGGCGTACAAGATGTTGCCCAGTCTTTATCAGCTATTGAAAGCAAGTTAGAAGGCCAGATTAGCTCTCTTGCGAAGATGGTGACACAGTTGACTGCTAACCAGAGATCAGCATCTCCATCTGCATTTGTTGCACGACTATGTGCTATTTGTCCTTCCAGTGACCACTATACAGATGCATGTCCTTCTTTGCAACATCCTGCTGCCTCTGATGTACCTCAGGCTTATACTACAAACATCTACAATAACAGGCAGCCACAACAGCAAAATCATGACTTATCCAGCAACAGGTACAACCCAGGGTGGAGGAATCACCCCAATCTTAGATGGAACAATGCGCCACAGCAACAGCAGCATGCGCCACCTTTCCAGAATGTTGGAGCACCTAACAGATATGTGCCACCACCCATGCAACAACACCAAAGGCAACAACAACAACAGCAACCAGAGGCACCTGCCCATCCAGCTGCTCAACCTTCCACTTCGTCTGAACCTTCATTGGAAGAGTTAATGAGACAAATGACCATGCAAAACCTGCAGTTTCAGAAAGATAATATGCAGTTTCAAAAAGATAGCATGCAGTTTCGGAAAGATAACATGCAATTTCAGCAAGAGACTAGAGCTTCCCTACAGAGTCTCACTAACCAGATAGGTCAGATGGCTACCCAGATGAACCAGGCGCAGTCTCAGAATTCTGATAAATTACCATCCCAGACTGTGCAGAATCCGAGGAATGTGAGTGCCATAACCCTCAGATCAGGGAAGCAGATTGTTGTACCCTCAGAGCCCACTTCTACACCGACACCAGTGCCTGCTACTTTGCACAGAAAGGAGGACCAAGCTGGTCCAAGCGGGACATTTGAGGCAGGTGAATCTTCTTCTCCAGCCGGTGGTTCTTCTTCAGGAGGATCTCCTCCCTTAACCACCACTACTGCTGCCGCACCATCTCCATTGATTGACCGTCCTATCCCTCTTCCATTCCCTTCACGAGCACTTCCGAGCAAAAAGATGGAAGAGGTGGATAGGGAAATTCTGGAGACCTTCAGGAAGGTAGAGGTGAACATACCTTTACTCGATGCCATAAAGCAGATACCGAAGTATGCCAAATTCTTGAAGGAGTTGTGCACACACAAGAGGAAGATGAAGGGCAATGAGAGGATTAGCATGGGAAGGAATGTATCTGCGCTTATTGGTAAGTCGGTTCCGCATATTCCTGAAAAGTGCAAGGATCCAGGTATGTTTTGCATTCCTTGTGTGATTGGAAATAGTAAATTCGAAAATGCCATGCTTGATTTGGGTGCTTCTATCAATGTCATGCCTTTGTCCATATATAAATCTTTGTCCCTAGGTCCTTTGCAAACCACGGGTGTGGTGATTCAGTTGGCCAATAGGAGTGTTACCCACCCAACAGGATTCACAGAGGATGTCTTGGTAAGAGTTGGTGAATTGATTTTTCCTGCTGACTTTTATGTTTTGGAAATGGAGGAGGGATTCTCTCATGGATCCGCTCCCATTATTTTAGGCAGGCCATTCTTGAAAACTGCCCGAACTAAGATTGATGTGTATGCTGGAACTTTGTCTATGGAATTTGCTGATATTGTTGTTCATTTTAATATCCTTGACGCAATGAAATTTCCAGCTGAGGACCATTCTCTGTTTAGGATCGATGGATTGAATGACATAATTGATGAATTTGTTGTTGACAACTTTCATTCTGTGCATGAGAAGAAGCATTCTTTTCTATCTTCTTTGCATTCATGCATTGAATCTGGATTCGAATCAGGATTTGATAATGATGTTGATAATGTTGGGGATTTTGATGAGGATTGTGATGTCCAGGATATTGATGTTATGCATGATATTGATGATGTTGTTGACATATCTGATATGGACATTGATTTGGATTGTGATGAGAGGAGTGTTCTGCCTTTACTTGTGAATTGTTTAGAGTCAGAATGCATTAACCACGTTGCAGGAAGTACACTTGAATCTGACTTGCAGGAACCTACTCCTGAGCTGAAACAACTCCCAGATAACCTCAAGTACGTTTACTTGGAGGATGATGAGAAGAAACCCGTGATCATTTCTACCTCCCTTGATTATGCTCAAGAGGAGAAGTTGCTTGGTGTATTGAGAAAGCACAAGAAGGCCATTGGTTGGAGTTTGGCTGACATACCTGGTATTAGCCCATCCACATGCATGCATAGAATTCTTTTGGAAGATGGGGCAAAGCCAGTGAGACAACCACAAAGAAGGCAAAACCCCGTGATCATGGACGTCATCAAGAAGGAGGTGACCAAGCTTTTACAAGCTGGGATTATCTACCCTATTTCAGACAGTCAATGGGTGAGCCCCATACATGTTGTGCCTAAGAAAACCGGCATCACTGTTGTGAAGAATGAAAGGGATGAGCTTATCCCAACTAGAGTGCAAAACAGCTGGAGAGTTTGCATTGACTATCGGAGGCTTAACCAAGCAACTAGGAAGGATCATTTTCCCCTACCATTCATTGATCAGATGCTAGAACGCCTGGCAGGTAAATCTCATTATTGTTTTCTTGACGGTTTTTCTGGCTATTTTCAGATCAATATTGCTCCTGAGGATCAAGAGAAAACCACATTCACCTGTCCCTTTGGCACTTTTGCCTATAGGAGGATGCCCTTTGGTCTATGCAATGCTCCTGGTACTTTCCAGCGATGCATGCTTAGCATTTTTAGTGATTTTCTTGAGAGTTGCATAGAGGTGTTTATGGATGATTTTACTGTGTATGGATCCTCTTTTGGTGCATGTTTAGACAGTCTGGAAAAAGTTTTGAAAAGATGCATAGAAACAAACCTGGTTCTCAATTTTGAGAAATGTCACTTCATGGTTGAACAAGGTTTGGTTTTAGGGCATATCATTTCTGAAAAGGGAATAGAGGTAGATCCTGCTAAGATATCTGTGATTTCACAGTTGCCTTACCCCTCTTGCGTGCGAGAGGTGCGATCTTTCCTTGGACATGCAGGTTTCTACAGGCGCTTCATCAAAGATTTCAGCAAGAAGGCGCTTCCCTTGTCCAGACTACTGCAGAAGGATATTGACTTTGCTTTTGATGACAGATGCAAGCAGGCGTTTGATTGCTTGAAGGAAGCTTTGACCATTGCCCCTATCATTCAGGCACCAGATTGAACAGCCCCATTTGAGCTCATGTGTGACGCGTCTAACTATGCATTGGGTGCTGTCTTGACGCGGAAAATTGACAAGCTGCCAAGAGTGATCTACTATGCTTCACGCACCTTGGATACTGCCCAAACAAATTATACCACCACTGAAAAAGAGTTATTGGCAATTCTTTTTGCACTTGATAAGTTTAGGTCATATTTGCTTGGATCTCCTGTTATTGTGTATACTAACCATGAAGCTCTGAAGTTTCTGTTGAAAAAGGCTGAGTCAAAGCCTAGATTAATCAGGTGGATGCTACTACTCCAGGAGTTTGACTTGCAGATTAAAGACCGGAGTGGAGCACAGAATTTGGTTGCAGACCACCTCAGCCGGATTGAGAGAGCTGGAAATGAAGTTGATGTGTTGCCCATCAAAGATGACTTTCCTGATGAGAGTTTGTTGATGATTTCTTATTCTCACCCTACTCCTTGGTTTGCACATATTGTAAATTATTTGGTTGCTTCTATTTTTCCTCCCTTAGCATCACGTGCTCAGATTGCTAAAATTAAGAGTGATGCTAAGTATTATGTTTGGGATGACCCATACCTGTGGAAGTTGTGCAGTGACCAGGTTACTAGGAGATGCATTCCGGACCATGAGATTGACTCGGTCCTGCAGTTTTGTCACGCCTCCTCACCGGGTGGTCATCTGGGGATACAAAGAACAGCTCGTAGGGTGCTTGATTGTGGGTTCTATTGGCCTTCCATCTTCAAGGATGCGGAGAAGATTTGTAGCACCTGTGAGCCTTGTCAAAAAGCAGGAGGACAAATTTCACAGAGACAAGAGATGCCTCAACAGCCTATGTTGTTCTGTGAGGTGTTTGATGTCTGGGGTATGGATTTCATGGGTCCTTTTCCTGTTTCTTTTGGTTTCTCTTATATTCTCCTTGCTATGGATTATGTTTCAAAATGGGTGGAAGCTAAAGCCACCAGAACTAATGATGCTCAGGTTGTTGTAGATTTTGTTAGATCTTACCTCTTTTGCAGGTTTGGAGTGCCTAGAGCAATTATCAGTGATCAGGGAACCCATTTTTGCAACAGATCCATGCAAGCTTTGCTCAGGAAATATGGGGTGACGCACAGAGTTTCTACACCTTACCACCCCCAAACAAATGGGCAGGCTGAGATCTCCAACAGGGAGATTAAGAAGATTTTGGAAAAGATTGTCCAGCCTAACAGGAAAGATTGGAGTAACAGATTGGATGATGCTCTTTGGGCCCACAGGACTGCCTACAAAGCGCCGATTGGGATGTCTCCCTATCGGGTTGTCTTTGGAAAGATGTGTCATTTACCAGTTGAGATCGAGCATCGGGCATATTGGGCTGTGAAGACTTGCAACTTTTCCATGGACACAGTTGGAGAGGAAAGGAAGTTGCAACTGAACGAATTGGATGAGCTCCGATTGGAAGCCTATGAGAACTCGAAGTTCTACAAGGAAAGGACAAAGAGGTTCCATGATAGCTCCATTGTTAGAAAGGACTTCGAGGTTGGCCAACAGGTTTTGTTGTATAACTCTAGACTCGGCCTCATGGGTGGTAAGTTGAGATCAAAGTGGACCGGACCTTTTGTTGTGACTAATGTTTATCCTTATGGTGCAGTAGAAATCCAAGGTCCATCTGCAGCAAAAAGCTTCAAGGTGAACGGGCATAGACTGAAGCCTTTCCTCAGCAATCCTATTCTATTGGATGCAGTGGTGGAGGAGATGTCTCTGGACCGCCCCACCTATCCTCCCAACTGACCAGGGAGTTTCTCTTCTCCTTCCCACCTCACTTTTATTGCACTTTGCCATTTTCTGATTACTGTCTGATTGTTTGATCTGTTATTCGTGACACACTGAGGACAGGGGAGGTTGTTCCTTTGTGAGTTGTTTCTTTGTTCATATTTCGGTTTTTACGTAGTTGTTGTGTCTTGTGTATAGTTTTGCATGTTTTTCGTGAAGTCTGGATTGTTATCAAGGGTGAATTCTTATTTTCTTAGTTTACGATTAGCTTAAAAAAAAAATAGTAATAAAATAATACACAAAAACATATTAAAGACGGGCAGTAGTCGATCATTAGTGATCATTTAGGTTACAGTCCAGCAAATATATAAAAAAAAAAAAAACAACATAAAAATAAAATAAAATACATTCTTCTAGTGGGGAGACTACTCGTCGGCCGATGGCAGTCGCAGGGTGAGTTCGACAGAAGGAGGCTTCACCTGGAACGGAACGACGGGAGGAACCTCAACTTTGACTGGAACAGGTGGGATAGGAAAGAGATCGAGCGTCACTCGATCTGGTACTGGCGGCAATGTCCTTAATAGATCTTAAGAAAAAAAAAATTAGAAAAGTTAAAATGCAAAAAAAAAAAAATAATAATAATAATAATAAAAATAAAATTAAAAATAAATTTTTTCTTACCATCCAAAAGGAGGGGTATGGGGGAGTAGGATATGGTAGTTGTGCTGCGCTTCCGGCGTTTCTGTCTCTTGCGGTATCCATAGTTCTGAAACCAGTATTGGACACTAAATTCCCTGACCTCCCCATAAACCCTAAGTTTTTCTGCGATTTCATGTTCTTGTTCTCTATTCGGGTATCTTATCCCGGACGCGAATAACGCCTTTAATAAGGCTACCTGTTCTATAGTTGGAGACCATCTTTTATACTTTTTCTTGTCCTGAACTTGCTGATCTGTTAAATTTTGGTCCATATATTTTTTCTTCTAGATTCTAAAAAAAAAAAAAAAAAAAGTTTATTAGTTTCTCTTTTAAGTCAGGTTGTCCATTTTCCAGTTTTAGGTCCATCAGCGTTTTTGTCCAGTTTTAGGTCCAGGTCCTCGCAAGGGTCCTAACGGATCTAGGTCCAGCGTTTTGTCCATTTTTTTTGTTTTTGTTTTTAGATTGATTTTCAGTTTTTTTTTTTTTTTAGAGCATAATAAAAAAAAAACTGGAAACGCAGAAAAGAAACAAAAATATAAAGAACATGAAAGCGTTAAAAAAAATAAATAAATAAATAAAAAAAAAATAAAAATAAAAATTGGAGGACTGGAGAGCACAGATGGGAAAGGGGCAGGAAAGCATGAAAGATCAGAAAAGCGTAAAAAGAAAGAAAGGGAGATCCAAGGTTCTGAGGACTTACCCGGAAGCGGAAGGCACACAGCAGAAGCTCGCAGGAGGACTCGGACACCTTCGGAGGCACACTCGGGCAGAAGTTCCGCGCAGTTTCCAGACGCTCAGCAGAGAGCAGAGAGCAGAGAGCAGAGAGCAGAGAGTAGAGAGAGGAAGAGAAGATAGAGAGAGAGTGAGAGTCAGGAAATATCGCTCGAACGCGAAGAAGCTTCCTATTTAAAAAAATTTTCTGCCACTGTAGCAACAGTTCCGGTCATTGCTACCGAAACTGTTGCCACAGTACCGGTCATCTCCTTGTTTCAAAAAAAAAAAAAAAATATTAGCATCTACTGATGGGTGCTAAGTGATTTAGACATCTGCTGATGGATGTTACTCAAAAAAAAAAAAAAAATTTCTTCCCATTTCCCTACTTTTACTTCACTTGTCCATAATATGTTTCCGGTTTTGATTGTTGATGTATGCTTAGAACACATTGAGGACAATGTGTTGTTTAAGTGTGGTCTATTGGGAGAGATTCTGATTTTTCTTTGTTTTGTGTGTGAAATTTTTTTTCTGATTTAAGTTGTTTTTAGTGTGTTATGTGTGCAATAAATTTTACATTTTTCTCTTGATTTTCTGGACTCTGTTAAAGTTGTAGACTCGTCTTTCATTTCACTTGATTGATACTCACGGCATGAAATCTTGGCTTTTTCTCTGCTTGGAAAATGATTATGATGTTTAAGAGGTTGATCTGATTGTGACAAATACCCTGTGTGAGAATTTGAGCCACTTTATTTCTTTCTTGCGTGTGACATGTCTCTTGATTGCTTGCACATGTGCCTTGGTTTGACTCTTGTTAATGATTCTCGATGAATATGCATGTTTAGAAATGATAAAGGCATTTTATTTCTTGAGCCTCGTTAGCCAAATAAGCCTACCTTGTTCTTATCATTTGATAACCCCTTTGACCCTATACTGTATCCATTTCTTTGTTCTAAAGCCCATACACTCGACCTAAGTGAAAAATCATGATTACCTTAACCTTAGGAAATTTTGGAGCATTGGAAGTGTTTTGGGAACAAGTGTGGTCTCCGTGGGGATTCTTATAAATTGGCTAGTTGGTTCCTCATCTTGTTTTTGATTTGGAAATATGATCTTGTTGAGTGATACAAAAAAAAAAAAAAAATTGAAAAATGAAAAAAAAAAAAAACAATTTTGTGAATAATGGAGTCAAGAAGAGGATTGAATTAGAGGTTTGGGTGTGATTCGACTGTGTTTACACTTGTTCCCCATTGCTCCTTTATTTCTTCTGGGTTGTAGCTACTTATCCATATTTTATCCTCCTGTGTCCTTGGCCCCATTACAACCGAGAAAAGACCTTTTGATTTAAACATGCATATACTTCTGAGTGTTGATTTTAGAGGCTTGCCAAGTCTATTTGTGTTTGTTTTCTCGAGTGCATTGAGTTGAAATTCTTTATCCTAGACACTTGAGAGAAACATTGTTAGTGCATCTGTGAGGTCTTGTTACTTTTGATTCACCTCTTGAACTGATTAATTGTTTTACCACGTATAATTGCCTTGATGATTTCTGTGAGTATCTGCTTTTCTTTGATTCTGTGTTGGATATTGTCTACTTCCACTCTCTGTCCAGAATTCTTGAGAACTGCTTTTAGTGTCGAACACCTGATGTCCTTTGAACTATTCCCTGTTTTGCGTCTTGATTTTGCCCAGGAGTGCAAAAGACTAAGTGTGGTCTATTTTGATGAGTCAATATTTTATCAATTTCACTTAGCTTATTGTACTGAATTTAATCAGGGAATTGTGCTAAAATGTCCGATATTTTTCCGTATTTGCTAAATGAGCTTGATTTGATCAGAAATTCTAATTTCAGTTAATTTGAGTTATCTGAGTTAATTATTTGCATTAGCAATTGCAGGAAAATTTTGGAAATACAAATTTTGACATTTAGATAAACACTTCTGTGTTTAAAAGAAGCTACACTGCATTTAGTTATTCTGTATGTTGATCCGTATAACTGATGGAATATTTTCTCTTGAGATTGTAGAAGCAAAAAAATTTGCTTAGCACATTACACGGCCATAATAGCTAGTACCTATTGGAAAATTCATTTTGGAAAAGCATTGCCTACCACCACTTTGAAAGATCACGTCCATGGGAGAGAGTTCCAATAAAATGCTGAAAATTATCAAGGGAAGTGGCCACATGGAAAAGAAGATAATAGCCTATGGGGTACATCCACCACTCACGGTTTTGGCTTGGCAAAATTTATGGCCACATGTAAGAAATGAACTCACGGCAATTGGAAAATGAAATGCTGAATTTTATTGAGGGGAATAATGTTAAGTGAGAAGCAAAATGGAGGGGACCACCTTGCAAGTAAGGTCACGGTTTTGGCTTGCAACAAAAGAGAAGAGAATATTGTCATCACTTCCTAGATACAAGAGAAGGGAGCTACGACCCACATTTGGCTAGACAACACATGGGAGCTGCCACCTAGGATTGAAGAATTCTTCTTTGAGAATTGAAAAGCATGAGCACGTTACTGATCAGCAAATTGCTTGAGAATGAGCAATGTTCATTAATTAAAAGATTGTACATATATGAGGAACACTATGTCCCACACGTAAATGAAGAAATGCTTTCCAATTTGGAGTATTCAAAGAGCAAGGAAATGCTACACCAACTCACGGCCCACATGGTCATTTTGCACTAGAAGAAAGTGGAAAGAATTTGTTACAATACACATGGGGTCCGCGGCTTGGAATATGATTTTCATCTGGTTTTGGAGAAGCATCCACCAGCACCACGTTGAAGGGAGAAGTTCATGGCTTGCTTGAAGAGAAGAGAGATGGGGACGTGTTGGAGCAGCTGGTCCAAGCGAAGAATGGAGGTGCAGCGTCCAGCTTCAATCACACCAAGAGGAGGAGGCCGTGAGAGTCCAGCAGCTTCATGGTAACCCAGCAGCTACCTCACGGACCATTCATCACCACCGCTTCACCACGGCAGAGCAAGCATGTCCAGGGGCTTCCTCTCGGTGCAACCACGTCCAGAGCCAGCAAGTTCCTTGGTCCAGCATGCAAGAGTTGAAGCAGCTACCTCCACGTTCCAGTAGCTCTCTCAGAATTTGATTGGAAAGTCATAGCATGGCCCATGGACAACTAAGCATTCAACAAGACATATATTTGGATAAAAAGCGGGAGCAGCTAGTGAAGGGAATATTATCCTCACTGAAAAGCTTGGCAGAGGACATGAACAAAGTATGTCATCTCTGCTTTATTTTTGGCACCTATTGGAAAAGAGTTGGAAGGTGGGAAACACACGAGCATGGGAACTGAAAAAGAAAAAAAAAAGAGAAGAGAAAGGAGATTAAAGAGGAGAGCATAGAGTTTTTACAGGGAGTTCTGGGGGGGTTGTTCTCGGACTGTAAGTTTCCAGAGAATTTTCCTTGGCTTGCTTTGGATTGTTTCTTTGAGAGTTAGGAAAAAGAGAGGGAAGACACTGTTATGGCCTGAAAGGGGGTTACACTCTCAGTCTGGACACCACTCTGAGTTCCAGAGACTACTTACACTACTCTCTTGGTTGGAAGGCAAGGAGGGGAGTAGATGTCACAGCTGCTGGAAGAGAAGAATTCTGGTTGAGTTGATGAGCACGACATCCAGCACGGTGTCTTGGAGTTTAGCTTCAATAGGTCTTGTTTGTATTTTAATTCTCTAACCAACAATCAGTTTATTATTCTACACATTTGATAATCTTGTTCTGTTGCTTTCAATGTTTTCTTCTTATGTCATTTTCACTTTGAATTGAATGTTTAGTTTATTCCTTGCATCCTTATCTCATTCCATGTGTTTTGTCACTGCACGGCTACATCAATAATTGTTGGAGTGGAAAGAATATAATATTTGTCAATGAAGACTAAGTCTTTGGTCTTGCTAGTGTAAAAGTGGTCACGGCATATTTGTTTGAAAACACATTCCACTGCATTAAACAAAAAGGAGAATATGATATGGGAGAGGAATGGTCACGGTATTTTACAAAGAACAACACTCCATTCTTTAAAAATCTGAAAAGCATCACCTAGAATCCTAGCTCATGCCATGATGAATAAAAAATGAAGGTGGAAACTTAATTAGAGTATGTGTCACGGTTTTGGAAAAGAAAAGGAAGTGGGTTCTTGGCTTTGAATATTGCATGGTTTCTAGTAATCCACGGTTTTTGGGGAGAGAAAAGAAGTGTATTTTAATCATTTGAGAAGCTCATGGTGCAGCACGTTAATAGGTAAGGTTCCATTTGTTTATTCTATTTCTTTCTATGGATGTAATTGAAGAGCAAATCATTGTATTGAAAATTCATAAAAAGTTTATCTAGAAGTGTGACACGTGTGGTGATGAATAAAAAAATAAAGATGGAGATTAGATTGGAATAGGTGTCACGGCTGCTGGAAGAATGGAAGAAAAGAGAATTGTTTTTCTTGTTTGAGAATGAAGAAGTGATTAGATGAGGGGTAGGTGTACGGTGATAGCTTTCATTTCAAATGTCTTTGGGAAATAAGTGGAGTGATTAAAATAAGATAGAAGTGGGAAGAGCACACTTCACGTAAGGAGGTAGCATTGCCATTAATTTAATTTGCTTGGGATGCACTCATGAACAACTCACGGCCAAGGAGTTTTTTTTGTTTCTAGGAACATTTGCAAATTTAATTTCTTTTGGTAAATGAATGGATCAAAGTGGATAAGTGTTATTTTCTTCTATTCCTTTTGCATTAAAATATTTTATATTATATGTTGAAATAATTTTCTGTATTTTTGTTTGGATTTGTTTTTATTGTTTCATCTTGCTTTGATTTAGTTTTTAATTTTCCAATTTTGTTTTTTACTGTTTTGAATTTTATTTCAATGCTTTTAAATTTTCCACACCAAAATCAAAACATCCAAAACCCCCTCCACTGCGTGTTTGACTTGAGACTTGAACCGCAAAATTGGTCCTTGAGAGATGACCTAGGAGTCACATCCTAGCTATACTGCATTCTTTTATGCAATCAAATTTGTATGACCGCGACAGTCATATCACTTTCCTCACTAGATAAAGTGTTTCACTCAAACACACAAGTGTATAAGAGGTAATCACTCATTCACTGTCACATGAATTGACTTTGCCTTTCATTTAACCACAATCAAATACATTCGCAAGCATGCATCATCACAAAGACTTTTCAATGGCTTATAATGTGGTTGGGCTAACAAGAAAATTGGTTTTTCTAGATCACAAAACCCTTGAGTTAAGAAAATCATTTAAACACCATCATTCTTACTTATTTCGAACTTTCTTTTGCATTGTGCTTTGCTTTTTGTTCTCTTCTCTTTCTCTTTTTCTTTTTCTTTTCACATTCTTAGTTCTTAACTCTTAGCTCAATGCTTTCAATTTCCCTTTCATAACTTCCCAACAACCCCAAACTTGAACATTCATCAATACCATAAAATACTTTCTACTTAACTCAAGGTAAAGCTTTTCACATAGGGTTTTCAAATCATGTTGAAGGCTAAGGGTTCAAAGGATAGAACACATAGTGCTCTCTTTTGTAGGGCTAAAATCATGAATTTGGCCAATATAAAGGGTTACCAATAAATGGCCATGATCATATGATGCAAACAAGCAAGTGAGTTAATCATAGAAAACCTGGGCAAAGTCATTCATGCTTTCAAAGTAATAGTATTCAATCTCAAAAACTCTGGAGCTCAAAACCTCACAAATAGGCTCATTCTCATTCCACATAAACATCCTGCTTAGCATTATAATCACAATCACAATGTCATGCATTTCTTCACAAAACTTGTGAATCACCTGTATAAGCATATAATGTGCACATCTCAACATTAATCAATATCAAAGCATCATTAGGCATTACTTATCAAACAACAATCATAAGCAAACCATCATAAGAGACAAAGTTTCCAATTCAGTACTTCAAACCCTTATTCTAGAAACAAAAGCAAATAAGTTCAGAACTATAAAACCAAACAAAAGCATAAAATAAATCCTGCTCCAATGCTGATAGCATCCATCGGTCAATGCTATCTTAGCTCCTCATCAATCTGTGCTGACATCTGTATCCTCCTCTTCCTCATCTTCAGCATCCTCAAACGCGTCATGCTCCACATCATCAGCATCATCTTCATCCATGGCTGAAGCTTCAGCTGCTCCAGCTCTGTCGCCTTGGGCCTGCTCCTCTGGCAGAGCTACCACATTATGAAACTCATCCATAGTCCACCTGTGTGCTGGAGGTGTATCATACATTCCAACAATCATCTCAACCGTGGCCACCTGCCCACTGTGGATAGACTGTAACTGTGCATCTATAAGCGACATATACATGTTCCTCATTTGGAAAGGCTCTGCTTCATGTGTTTCTGTAGATGCTTGACTTTGTGCTTGTCCTCTTTCTCTCTGAGTACGGTGTGGTGGAACTGGCTGAGCTGCTGATGACAAATTTATGAATACCGAAAAACGGTGCCACAAACTTGTTTAACAATCGGCAAGTGTGACCGAATCGTTTCAAGTAATAAAACTCGGTAAGACCAAGTATCGTTCTCCCAAAGGACTCACGGCCTAGTTTAGTTATGTGATTTGTTGATTATTTAAGAAAATTGGTTTTTCTAGATCACAAAACCCTTGAGTTAAGAGAATCATATCAACACAATCATTCTTATTTATTCCCAACTTTCTTTTGCATTGAGCTTTGCTTTTTCTTTTCTTTTCTTTCTCTTTTCACATTCTTATTTCTTAGCTCTTAACTCAATGCTTTCCTTTTTCTTTTTCATACTTTCCCAACAACCCCAAACTTGAACATTTATCAATACCACAGAAGATTTTCTACTTAACTCAAGGTAAAGCTTTTCAACAAGGGTTTTCAAATTATGTTCAAGGCTAAGGGTTCAAAGGATAGAACACAAAGTGTTCTCTTTTAGTGGGCTAACTTCATGAATTTGGCCAATAAAAAGGGTTACCAACAAATGGCCTTGATCATATGATGCAAAACAAGCAATTGATTCAATCATAGAAAACCTGGGCAAAATCATTCATGCTTTCAAAGTAATAGCATTCAATCAATAAAACTCTGGAGCTCAAAACCTCACATATAAGCTTATTCACATTTGACATACACATCTTGCTTAATCTCACAATCACAATCACAACATCATGCATTTGTTCACAAAGCTTGTGAATCACCTGTATAAGCATTTAATGTGCACATCTCAACATCAATCAATCTCAAAGCATCATCAAGCATTACTTATCAAACAATCACAATCATAAGCAAACCATCATAATAGACACATTTTCCAATTGAGTACATCAAACACCCTATTCTAAAAACATAAGTAAATAAGTTCAGAACACTAAACCAAACAAAAGCATAAGTCCTGCTTTAATTATGATAGCATTCATCAGTAAATGCTATCTCAGCTCCTCATCAATCAGAGCTGTCATCTGTATCCTCCTCTTCTTCTTCATCTTCAGCATCCTCAAGTGCATCATCCTCATCATCATCAGCTTCAGCATCATCGTCCTCCATCTCCATAGCTGAAGCTTTAGCTGCGTCAGCTCTGCCTCCTTGTACCTGCTCTTCTGGCCAAGCTACCACATTATGAAACTCCTCCATAGTCCACCTGTGAGCTGGAGGTGTATCATACATTCCAACAATCATTTCTGCAGTAGCCACCTGCCCTCTGTGGATAGACTGTAACTGTGCACCTATAAGAGACATGTACATGTCCCTCATTTGGAACGGTTCTGCTTCATGTGTCTCAACAGATGCCTGACTCTGTGCTTGCCCTCTCTCTCTCTGCGAGTACGGCGTGGTGGAACTGGTTGAGCTGCTTCCTCACCTCCACAATATTGTCTATAATAGGCCTCATCAATTGCTTTCCTTGGCCTTTCAAATGGTGGAGCAGAAGTATCCACCCCAGCTATCTTGCAGAGGTGTGTGATTAAAGAAGGATGTCCTAAGGGTGCTTTATTATTTGTGGTATTAGCACACACCCTGATCTCATCAGCTATCACCTGTCCAATATTAACATTCAAATTCCTGATTACACAGTAAATGAAGAGTGCCCTGCTAAGAGTGATGTCTGACACATGAGAACATGGCTTAATGTTGGCATGGGAAAACGCCATCCAATACTTTGCAAGAGGATTCAAGTCAGTCCTCCTAATATTCACCACAGCACCAGTTCTATTCCTTTGAAAATGTCCTCCAGGTACACATAACACTCTCTCTACATCATCAAAATTAGCACCTTCTTCCATACAGAGAGCAAATTGGCACTGCTCACCAGCCCACACAGTATCTAAGAAGTTGTTGATGGAATCAGGATCATACCTAATAGCATGGCCTTTGACATAGCCTAGGTAGTTCTCAGCTGGATAATCACCAATCTTCCTTGCATTGGTGTAGAATTCTTTTACCACAGCTATATTAGCATGTGTAGGGTATGTGGCTAGCTTCCCCCAATCATTCCCTAACAATTGCTCTACAAATTGAGGAGCAAAGTTAGGTATCATTCCAACCTTTCTCTCCATAAGGAGTCTCCTATCTTGGACCACCTTAAAGTGCTTCTCATGTTTGCGAGATAGGAACCTACTAGAATGGGGTTGTTCTGGTTCCTTTTCTTTTCTTTTTTGATGCCATGGTCTTCAATCTTTTGCCTGAAGAGGATGTCATTCCTACAATCAAACACAGATACAAAACCACAAAACATGTTATTAATCATTAGTAAAACATAGAACACACCTCATTTCGAAGCTAAACCACCATTGAGGGTCAAAATCACCCCTCAGCGCCACCAGTGCAGCAATCCAGAACACAATGCAGCAAAAATCACAAGTCTGTCAGAGTGCCGCTCAGCGACAATTTACCCCTGAGCGGTGACTCTGCAGATTTTTGAAAAATTCGTCCTAACTCAACCCACATGCAATTTTCAGTTTTCCAGATCAAAATCATTCAGTTCAATCGGTTCAAACATTAATTAAATCATCAAATCATGCATAGAAATCAAAACCCCTAAATATTCATGCTTTAACAATCACATTCAAACTCAAGAACCCTAGAATGAACAAAATGCTTGACTTACTTTGGTGGAGATGCTAGATGTAATAAGAATGCTTTCAAGCTGAGATGTTCTCTTCCAACCCCAAACTTAGATGGAACACTAGTGAGAAAGTGTGTGAAAGAGAGATTTTCTCAAGAGGGAAGAGGGAAAAGATGTGAAGAACCTTGGAAAAGGTATGTAGGAGTGTGTGTGCAGAGTAAAGTCTGAAAAGAGGAGCTAATGCGCAGCTTAGGGTATAAAAATACCCTAATGGGCTCGGGTTCCGCTGAGGGGCAACCTAAGCCCGTTCTGCGATAGTACCGCTCAGCGGTAGTTTGCCGCTCAGCGGCACTTTCATGAAGTGCTCTTCTTCTTCCTAGCTTACCCTAGGTGCCTCCTACTCATGCCTCTCACTGGTTCCCTGCAATTAAATTCTCAGATTACTCATGCAAAACCCTATTATGCTACTACAATAAAACAAACAGAAACAATATAATCAATCAACTGGGTTGCCTCCCAAGTAGCGCTTGTTTAACGTCACGAGCCTGACCCAAAGTCCACCAACACCCATCAGTAGGTGCAAAACGTTCTTACCAACACCCATCAGTAGGTATTACAAACCTAGTATCCTTCAGTAGATACTTAACCACCTAGCATCCTTCAGTAGATGCTATATCCAACAAAATATTTACAAAAATAATGTCCAACTGATTAACAATTACAAAATCAAAATAAAATCAAAAGTTCTTAAATCATTGGGTTGCCTCCCAGCAAGCGCTCTTTTAACGTCACTAGCTTGACCCAATAAAGCTCATGTTCCATCTTCTTTTTCTTCTTCTTTCTACTGAACTTCTTTAGAAATTTGATCAAACCAGGAACCTGTTGCAGTGTCTCAATCATAGGAACTTTAATCTCCAATTTCTTGAAGATTTCCATAAAGCACTTAAATTTCTTTTCCTTCTTATGATTCTTCTTTAGATGAGGATGAGGTTTTTCATATGATTCATTCTTTTTTCCTCTCATCTTCTTTTTCTTACTTTTCCTCTCGCCAAATTTTCTCTTTTTCTTTTCTCTTATTTTTTTCTTCCCTTCTCTTTTTCTTCTCAACTTCTTTATTTTCTCACAAATTTTCTTTCTCTCTTCTCTCTCAACATCTTCTTTTTCTTTTTCTTCATCTTTATCTTTCTCACACAACTCTTCTTTTTCTTTTCTCTCTATCTTTTCCTCATCTCTCCCTATTTTTTTCACAACAAAAATCTTGTCACTTTCAGTGACAATGGCTTGACCTTCCTCCTTAGGGTTAACTTCAGTATTAACCTTAATGTTCAATCTCTGACTAATGTAACGAAGGTGCATCTCCATCCTTTTACATGATGCTTCAATGCTTTTTTGAGTAGAGGTGGAATTTTTCAAAAATCGTTGAAGGGTGTCATCCAAACTTTCTGATAGAGAGGGTTGTTGTTGCCATTGTTGTGGTGGCGGCCTATCAAATTCTTCGGCAGCTTGAGTGCTTTTGTGATGACAATTAGATATCTGCATGTACTGTTGAACTGCGTCCTCCAACGTTATCCTTCTTCCCGATAGAGAGGGTTTTTGTTGCCATTGTTGTGGTGGTCGATTTTTAAATTGTTCGACAGCTTGCCAAAATTGATTTTTATCCATGCTTGAGTGAGGTTCCCACCAGTGGTTGAAATTACCTTAGTAGAATTGAGTGCCCATATAGTTAAATTCTTGTCCAAATTGCATCCTGCAAACATTAGGCACAAAACTCTAAAAAAATATTTGTTAGCACAAAAAGATTGAGAAGATAGATAAAAAAATCAAAGGATATAATTGAAAAGATAAGAAGATAGGAAATAAAAACAGAAAAATAAAAACAGAAAATAAAATAAATAGAAAATAAAATAAAATAAAATAAAAACCGAAAAATAAAAACAAAAAATAAAAACAGAAATTTAAAATTCAAGTCAAAGATAATCAATAATCACACAAATTAACTAGTTAAACCACGAGTCCCCGGCAACGGCGCCAAAAACTTGATGACAAATTTATGAACACCGAAAAACGGCGCCACAAACTTGTTTAACAATCGGCAAGTGTGACCGAATCGTTTCAAGTAATAAAACTCGGAAAGACCAAGTATCGTTCTCCCAAAGGACTCACGGCCTAGTTTAGTTATGTGATTTGTTGATTATTTAAGACTTAAGAACAAATTGAATGGAGTTTTATATGCAAAAGACAGTAAATAAATATGTCTGCATGAATTTGATCAATGGAAAAGATAGAATGCAAACACTTTAATGAATTATATGGATAAGTATGTTGTTGGGGTTATCAATTTCATCTTATCCACTCTCATATATTTTAGGAATTCAACATTCTTTTCATTAATTGTTAATGTCACTCTCTAAATCACCTTGCAAGAAGGCCTATCCTTAATTACGAGTTCATACAATTCCTAGCATTCCTAGTAATTAGTTCTGAAGTGCAGGAGCTTAAAGGCAACCAATATACTATTGGGAGAATTTTCCCAGATCTAGATTTCCCCGTACGTTCCCATATCGACAAAATCAATAATCATGGCAATGAATGAGTTAAACAAAGCAAGCAATAAGCAAAGAGGAAAAACCCTAACTAATGATGAAAGAAAGCATAAGTCTTAAAAGTAAGATGTTAAAACAAATTCCATATATGAGAGTTTCACAAGACTACATTGATTCCCCAACAACAATACAAGGTTTAGTTCACCATATTCATGGTGAAACTAGATGAATAATAATGGAAGAATGAAAGATAAAACCCTAGAAAGGTGAAGAGGTAGCCTAAGCATCCAAGATCTTCCTTCAAAGGGGTGGAAAAGAGAGTATTTGCTTCGTCTCAGCCAAAGATACAAACCTTAGGACGTCCTAAAGCTTATATACTATTCTAAAAATACAGAAAAATTAGGCCCAATCCCATAAAAATGCTGCTCAGCGGTAAACTGTCGCTCAGCGGTAAGTGCGTGAGTTGTTTTCTTCCCCTCAGCGGCCATTTTACCCCTCAGCGGATCCAACGTGAGCTCCTAAGTGCCGCTCAGCGGTAAACTACCGCTGAGCGGTACTCGCGGCTTCTCCTTTTGCAGTTTTTGATGTCTTTTATGATTCCATCTCTATCCTTCTTCACTTCTTTCACCAAATTCACCTTAAAACCTGCATAAAAACACTGAAATCAAGCATAAACCTGTCCAGCTCTCTTATTTATGAAAATATGACCAAAAGCATGATTTCAAACTAGTTTCTAAGTGTTAAAGGTTGCTTTTAGTATCAATTTTAAGCATGAAAATAACAGTTTTTCAACTGTTATCAACTGCCTCCTCACCTCCACACTATTTTCTGTAATAGCCCTCATCAATTGCTTTCCTTAGCCTCTCAAATGGTGGAGCAGAAGTATCCATCCCAGTTATCTTGCACAGATGTGTGATCAAAGAAGGATGTCCTAAGCGTGCTTTGTTGTTTATTGTGTTAGCACACACCCTTATCTCATTAGCTATTACCTGTCCAATATTGACCTTCAAATTCCTGATCACATAGTAAAAGAGCAGTGCCTTGCTAAGAGTGATGTCTAAAACATGAGAACATGGCTGAATATTAGCATGAGAAAATGTCATCCAATACTTTACAAGAGGATTCAAGTCAGTCCTCTTAATGTTCACCACAGAACCAGTTCTGTTCCTCTGAAAATGTCCTCCAGGTGCACATAGAACACTCTCCACATCATCAAAATCAATGCCTTCTTCGATACATAGAGCAAACTGGAACTGCTCACCAGCCCATACAGTACCCAAGAAGTTGTTGATAGAGTCAGGATCATACCTAATAGCGTGGCCTCTGACATAGCCTAGGTAATCCTCAGCCGGATAATCACCAATCTTCCTTGCATTGGTGTAAAATTCCTTCACCACAACTATATTGGCTGGTGCAGGGTATGTGGCTAGCTTCCCCCTATTACTTCCCAGCAGTTGCTCTCCAAATTAAGGAGCAAAGTTAGGTATCATTCCAACTTTCCTCTCCATAAGGAGCCTCCTATCTTGGACCACCTTAAAATCCTTCTTATGTTTGCGAGATAGGAACCTACTAGAGCGGGGTTGTTCTGGTTCCTTTTCTTTCCTTTTGGATGCCATTGTCTTCATTCTTTTGCCTGAAGAGGATGTCATTCATACATCAAACACAGATTACAAAACCACAAGACATATTGTTAATCATTAGTAAACCAAAAACAACACCCTAATTTCGTGCTAAACCACCGCTGAGGGTCAAAATGACCCCTCAACACCACCAGTGCATCAAACCAGTACAAAATTCAGCCAAAAATCAAAGTCTGTCAGAGTGTCGCTTAGCGGAAATTTACCCCTGAGCGGTGATTCTGCAGATTTTTGAAAAAATTCTTCTGACCTTTCCTAACTCCACCCACATACAATTTTCATGCTTCAAGATCAAAATCAATCAGTTCAAACATCAATTAATTCATCAAATCATGCATAGGAATCAAAACCCCTAAAAATTCATGCTTCAACAATCAAATTCATGCTCAAGAACCCTAGAATGAAAAATGCTTGACTTACTTGGGTGGAGATGCTAAATGAGTAGAGAATGCTTTCAAACTGTGAAGAACAATGATGTTCTCTCCCAACCCCAAACTTAGATGGAAAGCTAGTTAGAAAATGAGTGGAATGGATGAAGGGAAAAATGTAAAGAACCCTAGGAAAAGTGTTTAGGAGTGAGTACGCAGAAAAGACTCTGAAAATAGAGGCCAAGGCGTGACTTAGGGTATAAAAATACCCTAATGGGCTCGGGTTCCGCTAAGGGGCAACCTAAGCCCAATCTGCGATACCACCGCTCAACGGCACTTTCGTGTTGTGCTTTTCTTCTTCCTAGCTTAACCTAGGTGTCTTCTACTCATGCCCCTCACTTGTTTTCTGCAATTAAATTCTCAGATCACTCACGCATCCAATTCCCTATCATGTAACTAAAGCAGAACAAACAAAAAAAGTACAATCAATCAACTGGGTTGCCTCCTAGGTAGCACTTGTTTAACGTCACGAGCTGACCCAAACATCCACCAACACCCATCAGTAGGTGTCAAACCTAGTATTTGTTAGTAGATACTTAACCACCTAGCATCCTTCAGTAGATGCTATACCCAAAAATTTACAGAAGTAATGTCCAAGTTTATAAAAATTTACAAAACCAAAATCAAATCAAAAGAAAAATTGTCCTCAAATCACTGGAATGCCTTCCAGCAAGCGTTCTTTTAACGTCACTAGGTTGACCCAATAGAGCTCAAGTTCCTTCTTCATGGTTGATGTTCATATCACACCAACTCATCAACTACTTCCGGTCCACTTTTCTGACTCTTCTGGAATGTGGAGACTCTATCTCTATCATCTCATTTTCTTTGTAGTCTTTCACAACCCACAACTTGTTTTTGAACTTCACAGGTTTACCAAGTTGGAGTCGTTCTTGCATCCAGTCATCATGGACCTTTCTTCCTTTCCTAATCTTTTCTTCTTCCTGTACCTGAAACAAAAAACAATGTTTACCTTTGACATTTGGCTTTTCATCTTTAGGGCTAGTCATGAGTACATCTTGATATGCAGCTTTATGACTAGCTTCTTCCTCTTGCTTCTGCCTCTCTTCTTTGAAGACATCTACAACAACCCTTTCTTCTCGGTCTTGGAACACCACTATACCTTCATCCACATCAATGATGGCTTTGGTCGTTTTCATAAACGGTCTTTCGAGAATAATGGGTATCATCTCATCCTCCATCTCCATCACCACAAAGTCCACCAAAAATTGTAGTTTGCCTACACAAACTATAACATCCTCTGCTATACCATAGGGATTCTTTGAGGATCCATCTACCATTAATAAATTCATCTTTATAGGCTTCACATCAAGATCGCCAATCTGCTCAAGTAAGGAATAAGGCATCAAGTTAACATTTGATCCTAAATCAAGTAAAGCATTCTTTATCCTTTTCTTCCCTATTGCGCATGAAATAGAGAAACTTCCTGGATCTTTTGTTTTTGGAGGGAATGGCTTCTTTTTAACAGCTTTATACTCCTTTGTCTCATCATCTCTACGTCATTTCTTTGTAGAGACTTCTTCCTCAGGCTTTGTATAAACTACAATGTGTTGTAATATCTCCTTCCAAGGTACATCATTATCCAACATCTTGAATATTTCTGCAAAATCAAATTGTCCCTCTTTATCTCTCTTATCTCTTCTTTATCTTTTCTCTCTTCTCTTTCTTTTTCTCTCTTTTTTCTCTCCTCTTTTTCTTTCTCTCTTTCTAACTCAATTGTTTCAACATTTACACTCACTAACACCTTACATTCTTCCCTTGGGTTAACCTTAGTATTAGCCCCAAAAATTTTGTCAGGCCTTTCTTCCAACTGCTTAGTAATTTGACCCATTTGCATCTCCAAGTTCTTAATAGCAGCTTCAGTGCTTTTTTGAGTGGATGCAGTTGCCTGTATGAATTGCTGAAGAGTTTCTTCCATCCTTATTGATCTTTCATTAACTGTAGCTATTTGTTGCCACAAGGTTGGTTGTTGTTGTTGCTTGTTAAATTGCCCTGATTGTCCAGCTTTCCCACTTTATCCTTGACCAATACTTGGGTGTGGTTTCCACCCTTGATTGAAATTCCCCTAACGGTATGGAAATTGATTGGCCATGAAGTTAACATCCTCTAAGGCTTCCACTGGAAAGGCGCATTGACCATTGATATGGTCATCACCACATAATTCACAAATCTGTGGTTGAACCTATGCAACAGTCTTTAACTCTTTTGGCAGTTGTGCAAGTGTCTTTGTGAGATTCTTCTATTGTTGAGTTATTATCTTGTTCTGAGCTAACAAGGCATCATTGGATTGAACCTGTAAAACTCCTTTTTGTTGAATAGGAGCTCCTCTTTCACTATTCAGCTTATTATCATTAGTAGCCATGTTTTCAATTATTTTCGTGGCTTCCTCGGGAGTCTTCCATTTAATATTGCCTCCAGTTGAGGCATCTAGCATCAGCTTGGTT
This sequence comes from Vigna nakashimae, assembly GCA_034642375.1. NCBI lineage: Eukaryota > Viridiplantae > Streptophyta > Magnoliopsida > Fabales > Fabaceae > Vigna > Vigna nakashimae. Next base: position 45,072,347 of record CM067765.1, on the reverse strand, counting down.
TGTGAACCAAGACCTCCAAGGAAGATTAGGACTACTTCTACTTCGTCAAATCCATGTGTGGGAGTCTTTCTTAATAGGCTTTTGTACTTGTCCCATGCATGACCTAGTGATTCCTCCATGCCTTGCCTGAAAGATGATATCTCTTGCTTCCCCTTGTTTACCTTGGATTGTGGGAAGTATTTGTTCAAGAACTTTGTCACCACAACTTCCCACTCTGTAAAGCTCCCTTCTGGAAAAGAGTTCAACCAAAGCTTAGTGTTGCCTCCTAGTGAGAATGGAAATAGGCTAAGTATGATTGCTTCGTCAGGCACCCCATTTATCTTCACTGTATTGCAAATTTCATTAAAGGTTGTGAGGTGCTTATATGGGCTTTCATGAGACAACCCATTAAATTGGTTACTCTTAACCAGTTGGACTAATGTCGGTTTCACCTCCATATTAGCTGCATTGACCCTCAGTCTTGCTATGCTATTGAAATGTTGAGGGCCAACTACATTAGTGTAATCTGCAAGAGTCCGTCTAACATTATTATTCTCCATCTCCTTAGTGCTATGGTGAGAACCTTATGGTGAAGGTTGTAAAAAGATCTTCCGGAGGAGGGAAAAATTCTCTAGATGTACGGATTCTTCTCCTCCGTCTACTCTCGTCTAAGCCTTCAAGAAGAGGTTCCAAGGTTTTCCTGCTTCTATTTCGAATTGCTTCCTGCATACATTAGAAAACAAGTCCCTAGAAAAATTTGTTAGCACAAAAAGATACAGAATATATAAAATAAGAGATAAGAAGATAAAATAAAAACAGAAAAATAAAAATAGAAAAAAAAATAAAATAAAATAAAATAATAACCGAAAAATAAAAACAGAAAATAAAATAAAATACTAATCGAAAAAATAAAAATAGAAAATAAAAATAGAAAAATGAATAATAAAAACAGAAAAATAATAACAGAAAAATAAAAACAGAAATTCAAAATTCGAAATTTAAAATTCAAAATTCAAAAACAAATAAAAAATAATCAATAATTACAAAAATAAACTAGTTAAACCACGAGTCCCCGGCAACGACACCAAAAACTTGATGACAAATTTATGAACACCGAAAAAGGGCGCCAAAAACTTGTTTAACCCTCGACAAGTGTGACCGAATCGTTTCAAGTAATAAACTCGGTAAGACCAAGTATCGTTCTCCCAAAGGACTCACGGCCTAGTTAGTTATATGATTTCTTGATTATTTAAGACTTAAGAACAAATTGTTATAAGTTTCAAATGCAAAAGACAAAAGTAAACATGTGTGCATGTGATGATCAATGGGAAAGAAGAACACAAACACTGAACAAATTAGATGGATGAGTATGTTGTTGGGGTAATCAATTTCATCTTATCCACTCTCATATATTTTGAAGAATTCATCATTCTTTTCATCAATGTTAATGCCACTCTCTAAATTACCTTGCGAAGAAAGTTTATCCTTAATTACGAGTTCATACAATTCCTAGCATCCCTAATAATTAATTTTGAAGCACAGAAGCTTAAAGGCAACCAACCCTCATATCCCTATGTCTAGGCAATATGCTATTGGGAGAATTTCCCCGGATCTAGATTTTCCCGTATGTGTCCATATCGACAAAATCAATAATCATGACATCGAATGAGTTAAACAATGCATGCTTTGAGCAAAGAAGAAAAACCCTAACTATTAATGAAAGAAAGCATGTATCTCAAATAAGATGTTTAAACACAAATTTCATATATGAGAGCTTCAAAAGATTACATTGATTCCCCAACAACAAGAAGAGTTTAGTTCACCATATTCATGGTCAAACTAGATGAAATACAATGAAAGAGTGAAAGATAGAACCCTAGAAAGTTGAGTAGGTAGCCTTAGCATCCAAGATCTGCCTCCAAGGGGTGGAAAGGTGTGTGTTTGCTTCATACTCTGCCAAAGATACAAACCCTAGGAAGTTTTAAAGCTTATATAGTATTCGAAATATTACAGAAAAGTGGGCTTAAGCCCAAAATACTACCGCTCAGAGGTAAGTGCGTGTGTTGATTCTTCTCCTCAGCTGCAATTTCAACCCTCAGCGGAGCCAATGGGTGTTCATTAGTGCCGCTCAACGATAAACTAAGGCTAAGCGGTACTTGCGGCTTCTCTTCTTTTGCACTTTTTAAGTTCTTTCCTGATTCCATCTCTTTCCTTCTTAATTTTGATATTGAAAACACTCTTTATGACTTAGAAACTAGCTTGAAATCATTCTTTTGATTAAGTTATGAGAATAAGAGAGTTGAATTGGTTTTATGCTTATTTCTCCTTGTTTTGACAGGAATCAAGATGAATTGGATGAAAAAGTTGAAGTAGCAAGGATGATGGAAGAAAGATCCAACTGATTCTGGTGGAAGATGGAATCAATGGAACTTCTTTTAGGAACTTCTGGAATCTCAACTGGAAAGGAGGATAAACATCATTTTTTGCAGCGGAAGAAGATGAATTATGATGATGACCGGAGAAAGCATAAACTCTGGAACCCACTCTTCCAACGGTGTTCGGTGGCTGGATTGAAGGAGAATGGATGATTCGGTGATGAAGATGAGGTTGAAGTAGAGGAAGATTGAATTGAACAGTGGTTCAGTAATGAGAAATGGGTGAAGTGGTGATGGAGAAAATGGAATGAAGGCAGAGGTTTAGGTGTTGAAATATGATGCAGATGGTGTAGAGGAATGCTAGGAATGGAAGCCTGGTTGGGGAGAGAGGCTAGAGGAAACTCTCAAGCTCTCTCTCGGTGACCTTCAATAAGAAGAAAGTTTTGGACAACATCAAGAGAAAACAATTCTTCATTCAAATCAAAGGTCCCGGTTACAAGCAATGGAGCAAGGTATTTAAAGGAGAAACAAAGCTCCTGGTTCACACCTATACTTAGCTACGTTAGCTATGATGTAAGGGCCAGTTGTGCAAGTGGAAAGAAAACGTGAGTGGCTATGTGTCCTATCAAACAAGAAGCTGGTGAAGAAACGTGAGTGGCAACTGGTGCATTTGTTGACGCTGGGCGCAAACCCTCATCTGCTGAGCACTAGGTTTCTTCAACTTCAACCAAGCTGCTGGTTGGAATGTGACTCATGTGGGCTTCCAAAACAGCTTACTATGCATCCAAGTGAAGATTCATACATTCCTCTAAGTGAAGATTTGGCTTGCTTCTTCATTATTGATGTTTCCACGGCTTCCCATTTAGTAAAGCTATCCTAAGGGAAATAATTCAACCATAGCTTAGCATTGCCTCCCAATGAGAAAGGAAACAAACTAAGCTTTATAGCATCATCCGACACACCATTGATCTTTAGAGTGTTGCAAATCTCGTTGATGTGGTTAGATGCTCATATGGACTTTCATGTGACAGTCCATTAAATTGGTTGTTCTTCACCAATTGTATCAACGATGGTTTCACCTCCATGTTTGCAGCATTGACCCTCGGCCTAGCAATGCTATTAAAGTGATGAGGGCCAACAATAATGGTGTAATCCGCCATAGTACGTCTACCATTATTATCTCCGACCATCTCTTCAGTACTTTGGTTAGATCTTTGTGGTGAGGGTTGTAGAAGTGTCTCCGGAGAAGGAAATAATTCTCTAGATGTTCGGTATCTCCTTTTCCTTGTACTTTCCTTCAATCCTTCAAGAAGAGGTTCCATTGTTTTCTTGCTCCTAGTCCGAATTATATCCTGCATACACAAGAAAACAAAACCCTAGAAACAATTGTTAGCACAAAAAGATAAAAAAAGATAGAAAAGATAAAAAGATAACAAAAAAATAAAAAACAAGTCAAAGCTAATCAATAATCACACAAATAGAATAGTTAAACCATGAGTCCCGAGCAACGGCGCCAAAAACTTGTTATCACTTCGGCAAGTGTACCAAATCGTATCGAGTAATAATAAATGGTAAAACCAAGTATCGTTTCCCAAAGGACTCACGACCTAGACAGTTATGTGATTTCTTGATTAAATTAGACTTGTAAACAAAATCATTGTGGTTAAATTGCGAAAAATAAACATGAATGCAAGTTTTGATAAATTGGATTGAAAGATGCAAAAGTGATTGATGTAAAATATGGAGTGATGATGTTGCTGGGGTTTCCAACTTATCCTATCCACTCTCATGTATTCATGAATTCATATTTCTTCATTATTGTTATTGTCACTTTCAAATTTACCTTAAACCCTATGTCTCGGTGAAGAAAGCCTACTCTTAATCACTAGTTTACAATGTCTTGTCTCCCTATCAATTATTCATGCATTACACTCGCACAGAAGCTTAAAGGCAATCGATCCTCCTATTCCTATGTCTAGGTAATATTGCTTCTGGGAGAATTTCCCCAGTTCTAGATTTTCCCGTATGTGTCCATATCAACAAAATCAATGATCATGCAATTGAATGAGTTAAACAAAGCATGCATAAAGTGTAGAGGAAAAACCCTAACAATTAGTGAAGTAAAGCATATATAATCAAGAATCAATTCAATACATGAGAGTTTCAAAGGATTACATCGCTTCCCCAACAACAGTGAAGGTTTAGTTCACCATAGACATGGTGAAACTAGATAAAAATAATGAAAAAAATGAAAGATAGAACTCTAAATGTTGAAGATCAGAGCTTCTGCATCCAAAATCCGCCTCCAAGGGGTGAAAGGAGTGGAATTTCGCCTCTTTCTGTCCAAAGATATCAACTCTAGGTCAACTAAACCCTTATATAGTTTATTAAAAGTACAAAAAATTGGTCAAAGCTCAATTGAACAACGCTCAGCGGTAAGTGCGACACTCAAAATGACCCTCAGCGTTGACGCTTGGGCGCAAAATAGTGTATTCAACAGCACAGTCTGTCGCTCAGCGGTAGGTGCGATACTTGAATTGGCCCTCAACAATAGCGCTTAAGCGTGAGACTGTGTACTCTCATCAGCCAGATTGGCGCTCAACGGTGCAAATGGTGCTGAGCGGTTGCAACGGTTCTTCTTTTGTGCACTTTTCCTTCCTTTCCTGAGTCCAACTCCTTGCTTCTTCAACTTCTTTCATCCAATTCATCTTCATTCCTATCAAAACAAGGAAAATCAAGCATAAAACCCATCCAACTCTCTTATTTCCAAAACTTAAGCAAAAACATGATTTCAAGCTAGTTTCTAAGTCATAAAAGTTGTTTTTAAGGTCAAAATTAAGGATAAAAATAACGGTTTTTCAACCGTTATATATCAGCATCCCAAATGCACACAACCCCAAGACGACCCAGATCGAGTTCCTCCACTCGCCTAACCTCAACATCTGAACCAATCCAGTGCAGAGCTTGCCGAAAAAACCTCCATCTTTACCAAACCCTAATTTTGAGAGAAAAATGTCACATGGTAACCTTTTATTTGACAGTCAAAGAATCAAACATTTAAAAGTCAAAGATGCAAGAAAGAAGGATGACACGTTTCAGAAAAAGGAAAAAGTGACGTGGCTCGCCGTTTGCCACATCAAAGAAAAGTTAACGTCGTTCAATTTTAAGGACTAAATATAAGAGTTTCAAAACTAAGAGGACTAAAAGGAACAAACATTTCGAATAGGGACTAAACCCAAAATCACTTTATAGTTTAGGGACTAAAAACATATTTAACTTTTATATTTTTAATGTTTTATACGTATTAATGATTTGAAGTTTTATTTAATTTTGAATAAGTTCTTTGTTTTTTATTTAGTATTTAGTTTAGAATATTTTTTTATTTTGTATTTATTATATACATTTTTTTATATGTTAATTTTTTTACTTTTTGATTTAATTTATAAGAATTTTATATTTGGTAGTTTTTATTTAAATTTTAAAATATTTTATTATTTGTTATTTGTTATTTATTACTTAATTTGTAATATGTAACAATATTTTTAGATTTTAATTTAATTGATAATATACTAAATTTTTGTAATTATAATATCATAGATATTATTTTTTGTTGTTTTTTTAATTTAATTGATAATTTATATCGTAATGGTTATAATATGTTTTTTATATATTATATAAAGTTGAATATATCATGCTTTTTAGTAATTAAATATTAATATTTTAATGTTTATTATAGGTTGCATTTAATATTATAGGATGGATAATTATCCATTTCTTGATTTTCAAATAAATTATGGTTTTATGTTTGAATTTTCTTCTCTCCTAAATGAAGTGGTTGAGAGTGATTACACATAAGGTATTCACTAATCAAATATTTCCTTCACGCGCTGATTTAATTGAATGGGTTCAAAAGATTACATTTGACCTCAGATTTGTTGTCGTGATTATAAGATCGGACACAACAACTGATGAAGCTAGAAGAAATATATTCATTTTGTTAGGATGCGAAAGGAGTGAGAAGTATAGGAAGTATAAGCCAAATGAACACGAATGACTCATAGACATTGTTGTGTCTTCTGCTTTCGCACGAAAGACATTCATTTTGTTAGGATGTGAAATAAGTGAGAAGTATAAGAAGTATAAGCGAGATGAACAAGAATGACCCATATACATTGTTGTGTCTTCTGCTTTCGCACTTCCCTCTTTCGAAACTTCAAGTGTTTTCCAATCTTTAAGAACAACTAACCCTAAATCCCTAAATTCTCATCTACATATGCCACCTTTTAAAATCCATTAATGAAATGTCACGTTTTAAAATCCATTAATGAAATGTCACGTATAATGGTCTCAGAATGGTTTTAAAAACTGGCCACGTCAACCTCCCAACCTCCCACCTCATCAAAAACTTAATCTCGTTAAGTCAATTTAACAGCAGGAGTCCGATTGATTCAAATTAGCATTTTTAGGACTAAATTGGGGATTCTAATAAAACAGAGATCGACTGGAAAAACCCTATAAAAATAGGGAGAGGGATTTAACCTATATTTAATGTATATAATTTAGTTTTAATGGCTAAAATTTCTTCCAGCATGTGACTGCAGAAGTACACCCTCCTAACAAACGATATTTCTAAACTAAAACAATCATAATCGAAATTATGCAACGCATAAAGTCGCAAGCAGCATGAACAAGCGTTTTGATCAGTGTTAAACGAGAAGGTTAACAAGGCTAGTAAAAATTTTCACTCTGCTGTTAATTAATTATCACCTGTTATCCCAATATGAACATTTTCATGGAATTGGAAAGATAGACAGAAAACAACACTAAAAAGACGATACAAACGAATCAATCGTGAGAAATACCTCCCGACAATTCATGGTAGAATGGATGATCAATCTGTCCCACATGCACAGCCTTTACAAGGAACAGCCTCTGACATAAAGGCTGTATATTATATTATGACAGTATCTAGAGAAAAGTCTGTTCACTGGAGTCCTCAAACTTCTAAAATATATACAATTTCATACTTTTGTTAACTTCGTCCACCAACTTATTTGATTACAAGGTATTTCATGACTAATTTAGTACCAACATTATCTTTCAAATGCATGTTTAACACATTATGCACTCACCTTTTTAGAGTCCGCGTAATACTTTAAAAAGTCTATAAAATTGCTTCTAGGATTTACTCTTATTTATTGTTGCTACAGAAGGATCTTTGCTTGTACATACGCCTACAGGTAACAAAATTCTTTAATCTACGCCCCTCCAGCATGGGGACTGGACGAGTATGACATTTTTTTGTTCTGAGGAATTTATACTTTCAGAGTGCGAGTATCAAGTTGCTGTATAAGGTGAACTTCCTATACCTCAAAAGACACATTTTACCTTGTTACAATCAAAACTACTATACAACAAAGGCTTACATAATTGTTGCAGCTCGACACATGAAGCATAGAGCCAAAACAAGGGAATCCATAACAAGAATGCCACTCTTGCCAAAGAAGTCTCTTTAAAACAACTCAAATTCCACTTGCTCTCCTGCTGCATTACACTCTACATACTGAATACCTTTGCACTGGGACTGTGGAGTCATCTCTGAAACTCCAAATTCACACAAGTCTGGAAGTTCTGGTGGGATAGCACAACGAATTAAGGCCCAATTAAGGCCTTCAAAGAATGGGTGCTGTTTTATCTCAGCAGCCCCTTTCTCTGTACCCAAACGATTTTCAGGCTCTTTAACCAACAACCCCCTAATGAGATCCCTCGCTTGGAAACTAACGAATGGGGTATCAGGGAACCTGAGACCTTGCAACACCACGTTGGCTAACGTTTCTTCATTATTACAACCTTTAAAGGGTGTTCTTCCATATAAGAGCTCATATAGAAAAACACCAAATGTCCACCAGTCAACTGCAGCTCCGTGTCCCTCTCCTTTGATTATCTCAGGCGCCAAATATTCATGTGTACCAACAAATGAATTTGATCTTGCGTCAGTGGGTTCAGCTACGAGCTGTGGCAATGATCTGAGATGGGCAGCAAGATCTGTTTTTAATTTCCTTGTTTTTGCGGCAGGAGGTAGGAGTCTGGGGCTGAAGCATGGAACTTGACAGGATGGTTCAATACAAAATGGCTCAATGCAATTAGATTGTGCACAAGGACCAGAATTCTTAGCAGGATCCACATCAGATGACTTCAGAAGCGTCGGGCTAACATCACACTTAAGTGACAGATCAAAATCTGTCAGCATAATGTGACCATCTTCTCGAACAAGAATGTTTTCTGGCTTCAAATCACGGTAAACCACTCCAAGCATGTGCAAGTACTCTAAAGCAAGAAGGACTTCAGCTACATAAAACCTGCATGTACAAAGTTTCTTGTGAATACAAAATCAAGCTCCAATATTTGTTCAATGTTGCCCACAAGGTTGAATAAAACCAACAAAATTGACGACAAGAAATCCCTTTCAATTATGGTAGCTATCAAAGTAATTTGCTCTTGAATAGACAGTGCATGTATGGTATATAATTTGGTTCAAAATTGTATGCATGTACGATAGCAATTATCAATCAAGACTGTCTTGATAGATTTTTCTTGTTAAAACTATATTGCTAGATTCAATTCTTTACTAGCTTAATCCTGTTCGTGAATAACACAAACAACACTCATTAAACATTTATATAAGCAGGAAAATTACATATATCAAGAAAAGAATTTATTCTTAACTCAATTTAATAAAACTAGCTCGTAAGATAAAGTTTTCTCACTTATATATTATGATTTGACCATATCTTTAATCAATGTGAATTCCAACCCTTGCCTCATGCAAGGAATGAACATCTCAAATATAGGATTAAATATTTGTGGGTGTGGTTCAACATGAGTCCGAAAGTGAGTGACACAACAACCCCAATAAACTTGACTAAATTAGGCTTTGAATGACTCTTATACTATATTAAGAAGTAATTTTATGTTTAACTCAACTTCACAAAACTAACTTATAAGTGAGATTTACATCCTTCTTATATATTATAATTTAGTTTAGTCAGATATTTAGTTAATGTAGAATTTCCAACATATTTAACATAGACAATATGGTGAGAAGAAAAAAGAAATTCTTTATAGAGACTAGAACATTTAGAATAACAATTATTATTACAATAACAACAAGAATAATGATAGCAATATATTGAAAGTTCACACGGGTTACATTTCATAAGACTTTATAAGGATGGTTAAAAAATATGCAAGCACTTCTAATTTCACATGGAAATTTACTCATGAAGTTCTTGTCACACAAGATATTTCTAAATAATGCCATCTCTTTTTAATTGTACTCTGCCAGTCACTGGGGTTAAAATAAGGAACTTCACTGTGTCAAATGACAAGCTATGCACTCTTTGCAAGAACAATGTCATCACCGGTGTTATGTTTTCATGGGCATTGCCCAATTCCACATATCCAAATATTTACAAGCTGAAAGCAAAAACTGAAACAAGAAAGCAGATGCATATTTACAAGTGCAGGAGGAAGTTAATACTACCAAATTTATTCAATAATTGAAAACCCACTTTTTCAACGTTAAACAAAGTGGCCTTCAAGAACAGAGACTGCACTAGCTAGCAGTGAACGCTGCAAAAATTAAAATATTCAGGATACAGCACATTGGGATACTGATTGTTTAGTAGGATAATAGAGGTATAGTTTTTGGCTGAGGCATGGCAAAAGAAAGATGCATCACACAAGTGATTTGCATGAAAGCATATCAAGGAGACACTGGGACAGCAGTAGTAACATGATATATTCCTTAAAAAGTATCCAAGTGAGTTAGAAAAGTATCCATCAATGAAATTGAGGTAGTTATTATTAGGAGTATGAGAAATAGAAAAGAACTTATCCAATATTAGCAGTACTGAATTAGAAACTGCACAATGGCTATTATTTATAGAAAATATTTCATGGCAGTTAGGCATTAGGAGTATATATCTCTGATGGTAAGGTGTGTAATTAGACACATGTGCTGCTATTTGCACTTTTAATAGAAGACTTAGTTTCTGTGACAGCAAGTAAGTATATAGCAGTATCATGTGTAATTTTTATGTTCCGTATCATATTAGCTTTTCAATTGATGTTCTGTCACTTTTCTACTTAACCAAGTATCCTGAAGCACAATTACGCACTATTTCATAACTTCAGGAAAAGGAACTAAAAGGTGAAAAACACATTTCACTTTTCCAGTGATATAAGCTGCATTCGTATTTAAATTGTTAATGCAGCATTTTAAAATTCATAAAACATATACACACAACACAGAAACTAAACATATAATATACTAAATAAACATATTAAATTTTTAAACCTTATTGCCTCCACTAGATACGCCATAAATGCAAGACAACTGATAATAAATTTATGAAGAATGAGCTCAGGGAGAGTTCAGAAACAAGGAGAACAAAACAAACTAAACTGTACCAGAAAATACTCTACCAAATACAGCATTTGTTGAATATCTAAAAATGCAGTACCAGGGAGGTAGCTCATAATATAATCCTCACCAGAAAAGAAAATCATAATATATTACTAGACAGATTCTCTTAGCATGTACCTAGCTGCTGGCTCTGAAAAACTTCTACCAAGCTGTTTCTGCCGTAGAACATGAAGATCACCACCTGGACAATACTCCATGACCAGACATGATAAATTATCTGATGTAAACTGCCCATACAGTGTCGGAAGAAAAGGATGATCCAGTATCCTTAATATTTCTCTTTCAGTTTGAGCCCTAGGCATCTTCTTCCTTCTTGCCAAAAATTCATTGTCCATCACCTTGATAGCAAACAAACAACTTTTTCCAATTAGCTCAGCAAGATATACAGTTCCAATGTCTCCACAACCTAACTTCCTCAAAAGATTGAAGTGTCTCAAGCCCAAGACTCCATGTTGCATTTGAGCATATCGTATGGCCTCCCATCTAACATCCTTTGACATGTGAGGCCTATTGCCACAACTAGCCCCACTGAGATTACTCTCATCACTTGTACTTGTACTACTACTGTAGTCACCTTGACTACTCTTTGAACTTTGTGAAAATTCAAGTTGCTCTTTCAATACGGTATTCTTTTTCACTTTTGTAACTTCTCTGGCGCTATTACAGCCAGCTGGTGCTGAGCCTGAGAGCACATTAACAGAGTTTATTCCATCTCCAGAACTAGTAGTGTCCAATGATATAATACCTTTGTTGTTTTCTATAGCACACCAGCATCTCTCACAAACAAGTTGAGTTGTACTAGTAACTGACTGGTTATTTACTTCATTGGATGTGGGATCAAATACAGCAGAAAAGGAATCTTGCTTTAGTTTTTTCTTACCCAAACTTTTGTTCTTGATAATTGATTTGACCGTACGAGGAGCATGTCGTGACAGTTTGCACACTCTGCTGCCATTTACTGAAGTAGATGAGGAACAAACTGTTTGTAACCTATCTTTGTGCCCATTCTTTGATACACATGCTTTATTTCCTAATTTATTAGAGGAAGAAGCATTTTCAGACAAGTCTAACTTACTTCCATTAGTGTTACAACTAGATGGAGAAGATGCATATGTTTGTTTTTCTATTTGAGAAGGTTCCAAAGACTGCGATAGAACCCCAACTTTATTTGATGAACTAGCCAAGTCACCTATCAATGAAGCCCCAGTATCATTTTCAGTAGTTGCAACAGAAATTTTTGAAGATTGAACATTTTGGCTAAGTGATGTGCTTTTAACAGTTGGATGAGACTGGGAAGCTTTATCCACGGCATGTGAGCTGCTCGCTTCTGGAACTAGAGATATTTCGCTTGTACTCCCTTTATTCTCAACATTAGAAGGCCCAGATTGTCTACCTTCAACTACAACTGAATTGTACAATGTCTGTATCTTCCCAACCTCAGATATTCTTGGCGAAGCAGTTGACTTTGATAATCTTTTCATGGAAGCCATTTCTGATGCCTTAGATATACATAGGTCTCTTAAAGCCTGCTTCAAAGTCAAAGGCTCAGAATATCCAACTCGTGGGGATCGAGAAGCACCCACTGTAATTGGCTTTTTCAATGAACTTTTCATCTTAGGGCTTGTACCATCCTGTAAAAGGCCAGAATCCCTTGATGAAGATTTAAGAGTAATTGATTCAAACAGCTTATTAATATCATCATCTAGATTATCCTTATATCCCTGTTTCAGCACAGGATGCTTCCGGTTTTTTTCATCCAAGCTATATCCAGAATTGGACTGATACATCCCGGCAGCTTTCTCTGTATTTAGGTCATCCCTTGCTTCTACAATTTCACAAGTGCCAGAGAATGAACCCATTGAGACAGATTTTACCACTAACTTAGGTGTGGTAGAGGTAACAGATACAGATTATCTCTCAGTGCAAAAGTCTATTCTACTTTATTTCTCATGTAGTGCATCAAACACCATAAACTCCCAACTCAAAGACAGTCAACCTGCAGTTCAACTTTCAGAATCAAAACCATTGGTGCAATCAAATCAAATTTGTAAGTCCAAACGATATATCCACCTCTTTACCAGCTACATGAGATTGAAACCCTGATGCAAATGCCAACATTTGAATGCATCAGCACACAAAGCGGAAATATAAAATAGTAAATTGAGAAAAAAGAAAGGACACAAATTGACCCCAAAAAAATGAAAGAACGAAATCAAATGAAAACAAAGATGGACATAAAAAAATTTCAAAATGATAAGAGAAGCTACAAAATAAGCAATCTCGTACTCCCATTACTTGTAGGACAAGTGTCAACTGCGGGGAACACAAATCAAATTGCACATGGAATAAAAAGAAACCGCAAAAAATCTAATTTGTTTTCCTTTCCAACATTCTAACAGTTTGGCACTCCTTGTAATTAATGTGAAGATGAGTACAAGCCAATCCATCTCACAAAGTATAAGAATTTTAAATATTCAGTCCTTTTATAACAAAAGATGATTAACTAGAGACAAACCAAGGACTAAATAACAGGGTTTTAAAAAATGAATTAAGCGTCCTAATTGACTTGCATTTAAGCGCAGGATCCAGTTTATACCGAGCAAAACAACCCCCTCGCTGCGCTGTATAGAAAACCAACATCAAGTAAAAACTCCATACTTTGAAGGGATGCTAACAATTTGTCTTATCAATTCAAAAAATTCACCAGTCGTTGTAATCAACAGATCAAATGAAAACGAAACCGCAGGCGTAAGCCAATCCAATCCTTGTTCATATTTACTGCGACATTGTCAAATTAACAAAAAGCACGGACAGTAACGCAAATCAACTTAAGGATCGATAAACCTTCAAAAGAAATTAACTTCGAAAACACACACAAAAATGAAGGTGATTTAAAAAGACATATTAAATCAAAATTTTAAACCAAATCATTCAGCTATATAAAAATAAAAAAAAAAATCCAATAAATTTCATAAAAAGCAATAATATATATATATATATATATATATATATATATATATATATATATATATATAAAATTTAAAAATGTAGTTTGTGTTTGTTTCGTCCAGAATGTAGAATCCAAGAGCGGCAGCTTCTTCTTATTCTTCTTCCTCTTCTTATTTTTATTCTTATTTTTCAGAATGAAGTTCCGAAACAACAAGAGTAGAAGGTCGAAATCTCATTGAACAGACTAAGACAAAGCAACAGAGTGTACACAACAAACAGAGAGAACACAGTTCATCGGAGACTAACGGAACGAGATATCAGAAATCAAACTGTTCAGCACGAAGCGCAATCGGAAACATAGAAGCCGCACCTGCAAGCAAGAGAAGGCGTAGACACCGAGCACATTGACATCAAGGTGCTTCAGCAAATGGAATCCAACAACACAGAGAAAAATCAATCCAGATTAGGAACAGAGAGAGAAACCCTAGGCGAGCATGGAAGTGATGGAAAAAACTGAAAGGTGGAGAGAGAAAGAAAAAGAGAGAAGAAGAAGATGCACGATGTTTATTTTCTTCTGTTCCACTTTCAGCACTGGCACTGATTATTTCGTACAAACAGGACCCATTTTCACAGACAAAATATTCTGAAACTCCAAAAACAAATATCACAGACATAATTTTTTAATATTTATTATGAATTAGTAATCATTTTTTAATATTAGAATAAAATTTATTAATTATAGAATTTTCCAATAATTAAAATTTAAATTGTATGACTTATAAAATGTAAATATGTACTACCAATACATAGAATCAGTACAATGAGATTTAATCTGAAATATCATGTTGAAAATTAAAATATATAAGTATAGTAATCACGGCGCATATGAAATGAAATTATGTTAAATATAAGAAAAGTTGCTAACAGAATATTTTAAATAAATATTGTAAAAAGTTATAAAAAATGGTTGAAAAAACATTTTTCAGAAAATAAATTATATTCAAAATTACTTGAATGCTATTTGTCGTGCTTCACCCACCATGCGATCTCAGATTTGGCTTCGTATATTATTAAATAACAGTATGATTTTAAATGTTTAAATACTTTATGAGTATCCGATGCCTTTTTTTTTTCTTTTTTGTTAGTATATCAAGGTGATGTGATGATATTTTATGCCATGTGATGTGTACAAGGAAGTGGTTTATGATTTTAAGTGCTATATTATCCCAACAAACACATGTTCATAGAAAATAATAAAAAATTAAGACAATTAACCTAACTTCCTCCGACTTGACATTTCAATTGCAACTATTTATAAGTAAAACCCAACAAATAGCTAAATGTTTGAAACAATGCACTCGTTTTCTTCATGCAAATTATATTAAAATTTCTGTTCGATTTAGGAATTAACAATAAGATAATTTAAATATATTGTTTTCTAATAATTTTCTGAAACGTTTTAAAAAAAATCACAACATGAGTTTCAGACAAATAAATAATATCTAAAATATAACAACATTATTTTAACAATTTTAAATTTTGTTTAAATATACTCCAAAACCTAATTTTTTTTTTAAAGATGAAAAGCAAAATCAAATAAACGACAAGAGAGAAGCAATGATAGAATGGTGAAGTCCTTTGAAGTTGGGAAGGATTGTGGTGATGATGAAGCTAGTTTGCTGCACTTTCCATTGCTATAATGGCCATGATCATTGATCAAAACAATGAATCCAAAAACGGAGACAACTTAAATGTTCACCAACCAATCAGCTTTCTATTAATTGCCAACTATTTCTTACCAAATCTTCAATAAACTTTAGTATATACATACACGGCATATTCAATTTCATAAAAAAAAAAGTATCTTTTCATGAACAAAATTAAACTATGACAACATTTTTTCTTATAAAATTTTCAAATTGGATAATGATCTCTTTTACTATATACATACATACATATATATATATATATATATATATATATATATATATATATATATATATATATATATATTAGCGTAATAATAAAACAATCTTTTAAAATAGTTTGCAGACAAGAAAAATATCATATTTAACCATTTTATTTTAGTTTCTGTTATTAATATTTGCTAATTACATTGTTACTTAGTATGAAACTCTTAATGTAGATTATTAAAATTTAAAAAAAAAAGTGTAATTAATAGAAAAAAATTAAGAAAACTATAATGCATATAACTCTATCTATGAGAGATTAAAAAGAAAAAAAGAGAGGCTATTTTAGAAAAATCTAATGCATTCAAATGACTTTTACTAATTTTCAACTTATAATTAAAAGTCACAACTTGTAGATATAGTCCTAAAAAGTTGTATGTACATAATTGAGTATTCAAATATGCAAAATTCATTACAAGTCAACACCTATATATTTCACCAAAGGAATTTATTAATATATTAAGAGACGTGTTATTTATACAATAAACTTATAAGTATATTGTATAAAAAGCCCATGAGAACATATGTAAGAATATTTTTTGTCTTTAATTGAACAAATAATTCTACTCATACGTGTACATGTGAAGCCTTAAATTCCCCTGTTATAAAACCTAATTGGATGAGATGCATCACCATGTCCCTATATTACTCCAAACATTTATGTTGATGACAGACAATTGTTCTAGATATCTTTTCTAGGCTAATACTAAGTGGTGGCTGATAATTAATATGATCATGATTTTTATTTTTTTATGTTTTCTATTTTTATTAATATTTTTATTATTATCTTTTTAAATAATTAAAGATTTATTAAATAATTTTAGAAAAGGTCAGTAATTTATTTTTTATTGGTATTTTGATTATTATCTGTTTATATAATTAAGATTTATAGATAAATTTAGAAAAATATTAATAAGTAATTATCATTTATTAGTATTTTTTCATTATTATTTTTTAGATAATCAAAGTTTTATCTAATAATTTAGAAAAGTATTTTGATTATTATGTTTTAAATAATTAAAATTTTATTTAATAATTTAGAAAGATAAATATTTGGTTTATAATTTTACAAACAACCGAAAATTATTGAAGATTAAAGAATATATAAATAAAATTAGTTATCATTGGAATTGGTTAATATATTCAACTATAAAATCAATTAAAAAATTTAGATTCAACCAACAAATTTTACACACTTAAAATAAATTCTTTTGAGAGAGAGACAACTTGATCTAAAAAGAAATAACCGAGATTCATTTTGAAAGTTAGAGACTGTTATCATTATTTTTTTTAGTACTTAAAATTTATATATTTAATAATTTAGAGTTAGACATAATATTTTTTAACTTTTCTTATCTATGCTATTTAATACATTTCTTTTTTTTTTATTATTATTCTTGTGTTCTATTTTGGTTCTTAACTATATAATATTTGTAGATATCTTATTATTGAACACAATAAAAATCTAGATTAAGATAAAACAACTAATAAATGGAGATTAAATATTTGGTCATTTTATTCTAACACTAAATGTGAATATGTAAGAGTATCTAAATAAGACAAACTTCAGATAAAGTTTTAAAGCTATACAATAGTTCCCAAAAGTTAATTTATATTTAAACATGTTTCTTTCATCTTAATTAAATCAAGTAGGAGTTATCACATCACTATAACAATACATGTCAGTATTAACAAAAGAGAAATAAATTAAGAGCAACCATTTGAGTTAAAATTGAGAAGATAGTTACATCTCTTATTTCAACAGAGATCCACATTTAAAAAAAAGTTAACCTAAATATGAACATTTGTCGCGTATGCAAGTAAATAAAAACAAAAGGGTTCTTAAAAGAAACAAAAGCATAATTAACAAGCAGAAATGTCATCTCAAACGTGAAGATATTCATTCACCTTTATATTTGAATATTTATTCTTGAGAATAAGATAACCTATATGCTTACTCTTTTTCTCATGTAATCACGTATATATCTTCTTTATTTCAAGACACATGTTATAAGTTTTGATATCAAATTAATATTTTTCATAACTATTGAGTAATCTTTAATTAAGGAACATTTTCCCTTTGTTTAACTTATATATATTATGCTCAAATTTATTTAATTAACATGCAGCATAATTCTATATTTGAGAATATACTAAAATAGTATTTTTTAATACTCAATTTAGTTTATAATATTTTTCAAAACTTAAGTTTACGTGTTTATACTTTTATACTTTAAACTTTAGGATTATTTTTTTAATTTACACTTTTTATATTTATCAACATTAAAAAAATATATTTGTATAATGCATGTGATATTTGCTAGTCTCTTGATGAAAAAAAAAAACTAAACAAATCTCAATGAATTATTGAAAATTAAACAGAAAAAGTTATTAATTAAAAAGACAATTTCCCTACTATTTTTCTAAGGAAAACCATAGAATGTGATAGGAAAAACGAATGCCAAAAGAAAGAGTAGAGAATAATGAAATATAGGTTAATCATAAAAAATGGTTCACTAATAAAAATAACAAAACTTGAACATATAACGAAAGTAACGAATAATGTAGATTAATTAATTAAGTGGTAGTTACATATTTACTAAAATTAAATAGCAAGGTATCTTTTTAGGTAAGAGCAAAACCCTTTTGTCACAAAGGTTGGCAAAATGAAATAATCAAAGGACATAATAGCGTGTGACCTACCCAATACTTAAATCAGAAGTCAAGTTGGAATTAGTGAGTAATCTTAATTCTCACCTAATGATGTGTGAAGTTGACCTAACAATACGTGAAAACAACATGGCCTCAATTGAAGCAAGTATATAATAACTGGTCACACATTTTTGTTCTCTTCCTTGTAAGTCACAGTACATAGCAGGAGCCATATATTGCAAAAAATATTTAAATTCAATTAATCGTAGCTTTACTGTGATGAATAATTGGAGAGGACAATGAAAACGACATCTGGATGGTGTCGTTGAGCATCATCAAATAGGGAACGCTAATTCACTGATCCACTTCTGGCATTTCTCTGCAGGACTGTTCCTTAGGGTACCCCCACAAAGAGAGTCCCTTCCCTGGGCTGTCCCTATGATTTTTTTATATTATTTTTTTTTTCTGTAGTGTATGAATGAATTGTTGAGCTTTGAGAGAAAACGAAACATTTTGAAAAGGGAAGCACTTTTAACGTTGCGTGAAAGTGTCAGATATGTATACATTATGCAAAATAAATAGCGACGGTTTAGTGGCCCACCTTTTGTGTACACTACTTCACCTTCGATAAATCTTTTTCACAGTATTCAATATATCCTACCCTAGTATGTAGATGTGGTCGCTAGATTTTCTCAAACAATACGAAACTCTATCCACTGTTTAAATACAAAGATTTAAATATGTTTATGATTTTAAACATAGGTTTAATGTCTCCGTAGGTCCCTATTTTGGTCATGAATTTCAAATAGGTCCTCGTCATTTTCGGCGTATCAATTGAGTCCTTGTTTTTGTAAAATTGAATCAATTACAGGCCTGCCGTTAATTTGGACAAACGCCCGTTACGGTATTGGTTAGGTGGCATGGTTGAGTGCAGACGTGGCATTTAAAACGGTTATTGTATAAAATAATTGGTATGCACATGTGTTTATTCAGTTTTGGTTAAGGGCAAAGTAGGAAATTTGAAAAAATTAAAAGGGCAACTGAGATTGGGGAAAGAATTAAACCTTTTTATTATTAGGGTTCGCGTGAGAGGCCAAAAATCGCGATCGTAAGTTTGAGACTGAAGCGGCAGAGTGCATGCAGTGGGCGGTGTCTGTGGGTCCTTTTGTTGTTGGAAGCAAGAAGCTGAAGCACGTGGTCAGTGGAGGTTCATCTAAAGGAAGGTAAGTGTTTCTGCTTTATTGTATTCGTTTTTATTCAATCGAAACTACAATCACTTGTGGTGGTCCCCCATTGATGTATGGTTTGGTCTCTGGTTTTGATTGCATTTTGGTGGTCCCCCATGTATGTTTAAAGTTATTTGACTTTGTCTGAGTGCGTATGTTTAAAGTTATTTGATCTCTGTGCCTGTTTTAATATATATTTTTTTTGTCGTGATATGTTTTCATAATAGGTCTGTAGATATATTTATTTTGTGTTGTGCGTAATGGAGGACGCTATTGTGTGTGTGTTCCACCATGGAGGAAAGTTCATTAATGATAGTACCCTAAAGTATGAAGGGGAGACAACAACTTTGTCCTTTGACCCTGACACGTGGAGTTTTTTTGTGGTTGTCAGTGTAGTCAAAAGTTTAGGATATGAGAATTTTAAAGATTTATGGTACTGTTTAGGAGGGGGTTTAGTGTTGGAAAATAGGTTGAAACAATTGATTGATGACAGAGGTGCCATGCATATGGCTAACTTAGCTAGGCTTAATGGTGAAGTTCACTTATACGTTGTCCATGTAGTTTCTGATGTCGAAGTCATTCATA
Source organism: Vigna nakashimae (assembly GCA_034642375.1). NCBI lineage: Eukaryota > Viridiplantae > Streptophyta > Magnoliopsida > Fabales > Fabaceae > Vigna > Vigna nakashimae. Next base: position 45,052,123 of record CM067765.1, on the reverse strand, counting down.
TGCTTGAAGACATTACTAATGATGAAGGAGAAGTTGAAGGTAATGGTACAGTACAAAAAGAGGTTGAAGAAGATGGTGATTCTGTTAAAGTAAATGGTGAAGGTGATGGTGACTTACAAGAGGTGAATGTTTGTGAAGAAGATGGTGAGGGTGTTGAAGTAAATGGTGTAGTTGATGGTGACTTACAAGAGGTCAATGTTTGTGAAGAAGATGGTGACGGTGTTGAAGTAAATGATGTAGTTGATGGTGACTTACAAGAGGTGAATGTTTGTCAAGAAGATGGTGACGGTGTTGAAGTAAATGATGTAGTTGATGGTGACTTACAAGAGGTGAACGAGGGTGAAGAAGATGGTGGTGCTGTTGAAGTAGAGGTTGAAGGTCATGGTCACGTACAAGAGTTGCATGAGGTTGAAGAAGAGCAAGAGTTGAATGTGTGTGAAGGAGTCGTGGAGGATGAAGTTTATCTTTGTAGTTGGAGTACATCTACTGAAGAAGGTGATGTACATGGAATTAATGAGTGCTTAGAGGGCCTAGTAGATGTGAGTGTTGAATGTGATATAGATGGTGATGTAGATTGTAATGTCGAAGTAGACGTAGAAGTAGAAAGTCTTTATGATAGTGATGATGACCGTGATAATGTCAGTGTTGAATGTGATGATCATGACGATAGAGGATTGTCAGATTTTGAGTGGAAATCTGAGGAATTTCTTAGTGCAATAGATAGTGATGAAGAGGTTAATGACAGTGAAGGTTATGGGAGGTTTGGTATTTTTTGTATGCCAAAAAGTATGGTAGACTTTACCTGGGAAGTTGGGACTTTTTTTGCAGAAAAGCAAGATATTTTAGATGCTGTAAAAGGGTATGCATTGGAAAATGGGAGGAATATAAAGTTTGTAAAAAATGACAAGAGAAGATTGAGGATGAAGTGCTTTGGTGCAAAAGGAGAATGCCCATGGACCATATACTTTGGTTATATGGAGGCTGTAAAATCATGGCAGCTGAGAACTAAAAAAGACATTCATACATGCAGCAGGGAGTTCAACCTGAAGTTAGTTAACGCCAAGTGGTTGAGCAAAAGGTTGGTGAAAACAGTTCAGGAAAATCCTAAGATGAAGGGTGTTGATATTCGTGAAAAAGTTCAAAGGAAGTGGAACATAGGTATATCAAGGTCTATGGCTTATAGAGCCAAAGCTATTGCTTCTAATGAAATTGATGGGTCCTTTAATGAACAATATAAGAGGATATATGATTATGCGCATGAGTTGTTGGAAAGAAATCTAGGATCTACAGTTAAGGTCCATGTTGAGAATAATGAGGGTCAGTTAATTTTCAAGAGATTTTACTGTTGTCTGAAGGCATGCAAAGACAGTTTTGTCTGCTGTAGGCCAATAATTGGATTAGATGGAGCCTTTTTGAAAGGGAAGTATGGTGGTGAGCTGTTGACGGCTGTTGGGAGGGATGGAAATGATCAAATGTTGCCCATTGCATATGCGGTGGTAGAAGTCGAAAACAAAGATTCATGGATGTGGTTTTTGGAACTTTTGATTGATGATCTTGGTGGTGGAGAAGTGTGTTCTTCAATTACTTTTGTCTCTGACCAACAAAAGGTAATAATCATATTTAAATTGCTTCTTTCGTATATTGGTTCATTAATTTGATATGGTGATAAATCATTTACGTTAACACCACAGGGTCTACTACCAGCCATACAACAGTTACTCCCAGGTGTTGACCAGAGATTTTGTGTCAGACACTTATATTCAAACTTTAGGAAAAAGTTTCCTGGTAAAAATCTGAAACAGCTGATGTGGAGGGCAGCTACTGCCACTCATCCACAAAACTGGGAAAGGGAGATGAGAAACATTAAAGATATAAATGAAGACGCATTCAAGCATTTGATTGCCATCCCTCCAAGGTTGACAATTTGTATTAATTATTTTTGCCCTTTGTATATTATTTTATGTTTGTCCATATTAGTTGCAGTTTTAACATGTGTATATATGATCTGTTGTAGATATTGGTCAAGGTCCAGATTCAGTCCAACACCAAAATGTGACACATTGGTCAACAATATCAGTGAGGCTTTCAACAGTGTCTTGGTTCACACCAGGACTAAACCAATCATAACAATGCTGGAAGAAATTAGGGTATACATAATGCAAAGATGGGCAAAAAACAGGTCTAAGATACAATCATTTTCAGGACCAATTTGTCCAAAGATCCAGGCCAGATTTACAAAGGAATCCCAAGCAACCAAGAATTGGATACCTAGGTAACTTTCTTCATAACTTCATAAATGTTTATTCATTCCTTGGTAAACTTTATGTCAGACACTTAAATGTGTTGTTTAAATTTTTTATTTCTTTATAGCTGGTCAGCACACAAACTGTTTGAAGTAAGACACGTCTCCCAAAGTGGAGAAAAATTTGTTGTAAACATAGACGAGTTCTCATGCTCGTGCAGGAGATGGAGCATCACAGGAATTCCATGTTGTCACTCCCTTGCCGCAATGAAGTTTCTTAATATTGATGGCCAGCAGTTCATTCCGGCTTGCTTTCTAAAGTCCACCTATGAAGAAACGTATGCATCAATCGTATATCCCATCAACGGCAACAACATGTGGGACCTAACACCATATCCGGATGTCATGCCTCCTAGGAAAAAGGTCATGCCTGGAAGACCTAAAAGGAAAAGAAGACTGGAGCAGTGGGAGATCAGAAAGGATGATTCACGAGTGAGCAAGGGTGGTTTGCGGAAGAGATGCGGGATATGTAGGGAGGTTGGGCACAACAGGAGTCGTTGCCCGAAAGCAACCCAAGAACCAATCATGCCATCATCGCAATTATCTGAAGTGTGTATGAATGATGAGGAAGCTGAACTATAGATGTGTGTATAAATGACAATGATGTCAAGTTTAAGGAACTTTGGTTATGTAATAGTCTAAGGAACAAGGTTGATTGTTTTACTGCTATGTAATTTAATGAATGACAATGATGCCAACTATGTATGGTTTTGGATGTATTACAATGATGCCAACTATGTATGGTTTTGGATGTATTACACTGTTTTGGATGTATTACAATGAGCAGGAACTATTTTGTCAATGACCAGGAACTGTTTTGGATGTATTAAAATGTTTTGGTTATATTACAATTTCCTTCTTGGACGGACGTCTTATATACAACGATACAGGACGACCAGACCGAACGGTCTGCAGCACGGAGGTTGTTGGAAGAGCGATGCACGAGGGTGGACGACCAGACCGAACGGTCTTGAACACGGACGTAGTTGGACGAGCGCTAGACAAGGGAGGACCACCAGACCGAACGCTCTTCAGCACGGACGTAGTTGGACGAGCGCTAGACAAGGGAGGACGACCACACCGAACGGTCTTCAGCACGCATGTATTTGGACGAGCGCTAGACAAGGGAGGACGACCACACCGAACGGTTTTCAGCACGCACGTAGTTGGACGAGCGCTAGACAAGGGAGGACGACCACACCGAAAGGTCTTGAGCACGGACGTAGGTGGAAGAGCGGTACACGAGGGAGGACGACTAAATCGAACGCTAGGGAACAGGGACCTAGTTTGACGAGCGATACACACGGTAGAAAAAACGCTCAGTGGACGCGCGTCCAGCGAAGACGCGCAGTGGACGCTCGTCCAGCGAGGACCCGCAGTGGACGCTCGTCCAGCGAGCTAAGAGGGCGCTCGTAATTTAGCTATTAAATGAAACTGCTTATTTAATGCTGTAATTTAGCATTTCAACAATGAAACTGCTTATTCTATAAATTGAAACTGCTTATTCTATAAATATGATTTAGCATTATAACAATTGTGTAATTTAGCAGTAATTTTGTACACAGTATATGGACTGAATTTATAACAACTCTTCCATTTCATTCATTTCATTAATTTCATTACAACAGACCAAACCTACAACAAAGTTACAAGGAATCATCCTTTCGTCATCAACATTGAAACTAAAACTATCTGTATTACACATAAAACAGACACCAACAACATCACCACCTTCATCAACTTTTCAACAATGAAAACTGATTTTTGTAAATTCAGTATGATTTTCCTAGTTCTATCCATGTCTTCACTCTTCACTAGTGTTTCTTTCTTTCCTTCACTGTTGAACAAACATCCCCTTTCGTCACCACCAATATCATTGCACCATTCGAAGAAGTTGCAACCACTTTCTTCACCATCATTCTGTAAAGACAGCATTCAATTTCATTAGGGAGTACCACCTTCTTCTCACAAACAGTACCAGAACTTAATTAGGTTGAGTTTAATCTAACATACCTTATGCTTGGAGCATCCCCAAAATTGCTTGCCCCGATTCTTCGTAGTTTTGGCAGTTCTCACCACACAACTTTGACCACAGTAGCATATCGGTGAAGGCGTACCATTTTCCTTCCGCCTGGCACTGCAACTCGATGAATACCAAGAGTGCTCCTTCGACATTCTCTTCGAACAACCACAAGCACTACACCCAGCTGCGTCGCAAAACTACAACTTCGACCTCCTACTTCGAATCGAACAAAGAACGCGCACCCTCCCACTTCCAATCGAACAAAGAACGCGCACCCTCCAACTTCGAATCGAACAAAGAACGCGCACCCTCCCACTTCGAATCGAACAAACAACGCTTACCCTCCCACTTCGAATCGAACAAAGAACGCGCACCCTCCAACTTCGAATCGAACAAAGAACGCGCACCCTCCCACTTCGAATCCAACAAAGAACGCGCACCCTCCCACTTCGAATCGAACAAAGATACACCTGATTTTTGGATCGAACTTAGGATCCCATTTTTGGCCTCTCACGCGAACCCTAATATTAAAAACCCTCAATTTCTTTCCCCAATCTCATGTGCATTCGTCAATTAAAACCTCTTGGCCTTTAATGTTTTCAAATTTCCTAGTATGCCCTTATCCAAAACTGAATAATCATACGTGCATACCAATTATTTAATACAAAAATTGTTTTAAATGCCACGTCTTATTAGTTACTGCACTCAACCATGCCACCTAACCAATACCGTAACGGGCGTTTGTCCAAATTAACGGCAGGCCTGTAATTGATTCAATTTTACAAAAACAAGGACTCAATTGATACGCCGAAAATGACGAGGACCTATTTGAAATTCGTGACCAAAATAGGGACCTACGGAGACATTAAACCTTAAACCTATTACTTTGGTTTCTGTTTTATTTTTTTAAATTTTGGTCTATTTTTATTCCTTTCCTTTTAAGAATTTTCGAATTTAATCTTTCATGATTAATAATGTTATTTTTTCTGATGTGACTAATGATGTGTCAGATCTTCAAAACGTATGAAATAATATTTTTATTTCATCATTTGATTTTTTTTACAGGTCATTGTATACGTGTTAATTATAATTTTGCTTATAGTGATAATTAAAATTTAAAAAAAAAAACATCAAAGGACCAAAAGTGAGAATTCTTCTTCTTCTTCATTCACGTAAGGAAACTTTCCCCTTCCTCTGCTAAACAGAAGCATCCCAGATTGTCCCTCACAATGACATTTTGTAGCCATTTTCCTTCTCTATTCCTTGTTTTCTAAGATCAAAAGTGGCACCATTCCCCTACAACATCGTCCGGAGACGCAAGCATCAAACCGACATCGTTTCCTACAACAATAGCCACCATTAGTGCCTTCAACGAAATATGATATTGTGAGATATGAGAAAGTTGTGAATATGTAAATTGTAGATGAGATAGCCTTTATTAAATCTAAGTTTAACAAATCTTATGTATGGTTTTAATTGTGTTTAAATAATAAAATGTTAGTTCAGCCTAATAGACGCAAAGTTAAGTTGTTTAATATCAAATATGTTAGATCCAAGTGTTGTTTTTTTTATTTCTTTTTACAAATGTAAGTAATATTAGTGATGTGCATTATGTAATAAGTTTTTATTTGAACAAATAATGAGTATACTTATTTTGACAAGTCTCACACATTTTATAATACACATCAAACTTATAAATGCTTATTTATATATTTTAAGGGATTACAGGTTGTTCATTCATTCAAGATAATCTTACAATGTTTTGTGAATACCAATATCTCTTAAAGAACATGTTGAAAGCTTTTCACACAAAACAAATATTTGGAAAAGGTATGATATTAGTGTTGCAGAGTAAGCTAGTAATATCATCCCTACTCTTTGCTTAAAAGGTGGAAGGAAGTTATTTGCTTAGACCTATGAAGCATTGTTGTGTTACAAGTTGTCAAAGAAGCCAAACATTGATGGCGAATCCCCTAGCCATGGTCAAGCACTTTCAAGAGAGTAGAAGTCATCCATGAAGATGACATAACTCTACCTTGTGGGCCACCTTTGGAGCCATCATAGAGCATTGATTGAAGAGTAGTGTAGGAATTTAGGTCATTGTATTCGACCATGTAGTATTGGTTTGTTTAAGGCTTGTATTAAGGCTAAGTAACATAGGATTTTCCTTAAGTTAGACATCCAAACCAAGTGGAAAGTGTGTGTCATGTATCATGCTTCCATTGGATAAAATTTTCTTTTTAGAAGTGGCCACATGGCACCCTATGAGTGGAGATGATTTCTTTTTTGTAGTGGCCACATGTCCCTCCACCATTGGAAATGATTTTCTTTTAGTAGTGGCCACATGACACTCTAGGAATGGAGAGGATTGTGTTTTGTGAGTGACCACATGTCCTTCCATCATTGGAGAGGATTTGTGGACACTTGTCCACTCCTTAAAAGGCCTCATTTTTTGCCAATGAGAACAAAGGTTGGAGATCATGCTTTTAAGGATAGAAGGAGACACCTTTGGCCTATAAATAGAGGTGTCTTCACCCTTGTATTTCATCTTGGATTAATGTAATGTTATGTTGCCAAATTTAGGTTATACACTTCTTAGATTAAGACTAGAACGACCCTAGAGGCCCCTTTAGTCACCTTCCTCCTTGAATTGGCCTCACCTCTCTTGAAGCCACCAAACACTACACCATCACCACCATATCTCCTGGAGGCCATGAGCTTCTACACCATCCACATCTTAGCTCATAATCCTTGGACTATTTACCATCACTTTTTCGCACCATCCATCCAAGGAAACACCCCTCTATGCATATATGCTAGTTTTGGCCCAACCTATCTAAGGTGGTTGCCATCACAACATTTTATAAAAATCAAGATCTCTTGAAGAATGTGTTGAAAATCGTTTTACAAAAACGCATTTTGTTAAAAAGAAAAAATGTCAGTATTGACTTAGCCAACTTTATCAAACCCTACAATTTGATAATATGGTGGAACGATGTCACTTATGACGGAAAGTATTCAATTAAAAAATACATTGCTAACAGAATAGAAGAAGATTAAACCTTAAAGAAGAAGACTCTACTACTTTGGTGAATAAATACTAGAATTTTCTTCGTTCTTCTTACTTTTTTACAAAATGTATAAATATACATTTTTCTTCGTAATAGTAGGCTTTTTCAGAGGCATAATTAGGCTAGTTTTGAGCCTTACTTAGGCCTAACTTTTGAACTTGGAAAGCCAAAAAAAAACCTTAATAAAAAACATGCAAGAATTGAAAAAAACATGGAAGAAGATGTTAGAGCCTCAAGTCTCCTATCACTTGGATATCCCAATTTTGGGTATTTTAGTACCACATTTTTTGTATCGTATGTGCAAGGATACAACTCAAGTTGAATTGAATAAGAATTGAGTTGATCTTATGAAAGTGTTCTTCTTGTTCTTTAAGGTGATTAAAGAAGTAATTGTCCTATTTTCTTATTAAATGATTCTTCTTGAAACGAGATTAAACAAAGTTTCTTCATAAACTTAGTGAGTTTAAAATATTTCTAGTCTCTGTTTGGAATCTTACACTATAAGGATGGGAGAAGGGTAACATCATATGCAATAGGAGCTAGGGCTTCGTGATCTTTAAGAGATAATTTTCTTTTCTTCTTTCTTGACTATTTTTATTATTTTTTTTGTCTTATTCTTCAATTTTTGTGAGTCTTTTAGTTTTAGTTTTTTCCCTTATATGTGTCATGTCTCTTTTTGCTCTTAACTATATTTTTTAGTTCTTAAATTTATGTAGGGATCTATCATTTTGTTTCTATTTTCTTCAATAAATTTCACATTGTTTAGGAATTATATAACATATTTGTTTTGTGTTTTCTTTACCTAGTATTGGTTCAATCCTATATATGGCAACAAATTAGATTTTGGTCGAATATTTGGAGACTATTCGTACCATATTATTTAAATTTGTTCATAATTGTACAATTACAAGTATATTATTATTATTAGATAGCTTAATTGTAGGATAAACATTTATAGCATATTAACTGTAGTGAAATTATGGAAATTTTATTATCATTATTTAAATGAGATTTTTCCAAACAAAAGAAAAACAATTTTCATCGTATTTTCTTATAAGCTTAACATGGTATTGGGATATGTTGCAATCCTATCAAAGTTATTGATTCTATAAATTGATCCTTAAGAATTTTTTATCTGTTGATGAAAAACCTAAAACGAAGATAAGAGGAAAATAGGAAGAGTCAAAACAAAAATAGAGAGAAAAAGATATATAAACAATTTCTAAACCTAAAAAATAAAGTTGATTTGGATGATATACTTCCAAGGTTTAGTTGAACAACTCAATTGATGATAAAATATCTAAGTTATCTAGAAAGTTAAAGTAAAATGGTTAAACAAAAGGATCAAGACAATAGGAGATATGTCCTTTAAAGAAATAAAGATTGTTAAAAGGTCATATGCTATGAATGCATATAACTGGGGCCATAAAGATGGGGTGCCTCAAGCTCAAGGGAAAATCAAGTTTGAATAAGAAAATATAAATGAATACATGTGATGACTCAAACTCAAGCTCTAATTTTGGGTCAAATGTAGAGAAACAAATCTATATCTCACGGTAGATAGAAAATAATGTATTCTCCCACCTTAACTCTTCTTCTTTCATCATATTCATGATTTGATGAATGATAAACTTTTGTTTCCGAAAAATAAAAAATTTAATTTAGATCTAGCTATATCAATTGAGAAGATGACATTCCTAGGGTTTGTATCTTTGGTAGAGTACGAAGCAAACACTCACTTTTCCACCCCTTGGAGGAAGATCTTGGATGCTAAGGCTACCTACTCAACTTTATAGGGTGTTATCTTTCACTCTTTCATTGTATTTCATCTAGTTTCACCATGAATATGGTGAACTAATCTTTGTATTGTTGTTGGGGAATCAATGTAATCTTTTGAAGCTCTCATATATGGAATTTTGTGTTTAAACATCATATTTATGATACATGTGTTCTTTCATCATTAGTTAGGGTTTTTCTTCTTTGCTCAAAGCATGCATTGTTTAACTCATTCGATGTCATGATTATTGATTTTGTCGATATGGGAACATTAGGGGAAATCTAGATCTGGGAAAATTCTCCCAATAGCATATTGCCTAGACTAGGGATGTGAGGGTTGGTTGCCTTTAAGCTTATGTGCTTTAGAATTAATTATTAGGGATGCTAGGAATTGTATGAACTTGTAATTAAGGATAGGCTTTCTTTGCAAGGTGATTTAGAGAGTGACATTAACATTTATGAAAAGAATGATGAATTCCTAAAATATAAGAGAGTGGATAACATGAAATTGATTACCCCAACAACATACTCATCCATCTAATTCGTTCAAAGTGTTTGTGTTCCTCTTTTCCATTGATCAAAACTCATGCAAACATGTTTACTTATTGTCTTTTGCATTTGAAACCTCAAGAATTTGTTCATAAGTCTTAAATAATCAAGAAATCATATACTAACTAGGTCGTGAGTCCTTTGGGAGAACGATACTTGGTCTTACCGAATTTATTACTTGATACGATTCGGTCACATTTGCCGAGGGTTAAATAAGTTTTTGACGCCGTTTTTCAGTGTTCATAAATTTGTCATCAGACACTCACCTGCAAGGCCATGAAACTTGGGCAACAAATGAATTAGTCCAGTCTTGAGAACAAATGGTACGTCCTCATCAGGATATTGGATGCACAAGCTTTCATAAGTGAAATCAGGTGCAACCATCTCCCAAAAAGTCCTCTCGCGAGGCGGAGGTTGTGCCATATTGTTCTCAGTGTAAAAAATAGCATAATCAGAATCAGATGCAAATGCAACAGATGCAGTAGATGCAGTATGCACAAAGTATTGAGCAGTGGATTCAAAATCAGCAGTAGGATGCACAATATCTAATGGAACTGACTTAAAAACAGACTCTAAAGATAAATTTCTAGAATGCCTAGCTAACCTATGAAAAGTCCTATCAATCTCAGGATCAAAGGGTGGTATGGGTCCAGGATTGCCCCTAGTCATGCACTAAGTCACAACACCCTACAACCATGAAACGATAGCACAAAAATTTCAAACACACAAAACAACCTAAACAAACAATACACACATACTCAAACATACAAGACAAAACATATACTAACACACACAACACACTAACACAACAAAAGACCTAAAACCAAACCGTTAGTCCCGGCAACAGCGCCAAAATTTGATGCGGCTGTCGCGGCCCATCAACATTGACGTGCAAATAAATGCAGTATAGTGCTAGGAAGTGACTCCTAGGTCGTCTCTCAAGGACCAAATGTGGTTCGAGAATCAGGTCAAACACGAAGTGGGGGGTTGTGAAAGATTTTATGAATGCATATGACGAAATTAAAAATGAAAATTAAACACAATCGAATACAATTGAAGGCATTAAAATGCATGAAAACATTAAATTGAACACTCTAACAGATAAATATCCAAACACAATTCAAATTATTCAAATGCAACACTTAAACTAGAACATTAAATGCACAATGTTGTAAGCTAAACATAAAAAACAATTCATCACAGAAATGACAAAAAGAAAACGCTTGAAAAGTTAGTTTAAATAAGTGAGTAAGCTGTTGTAAAATAAAATTCGTTCTGAACCATTTTTCCATCCGAGGCCGTGACACCACTCATCTCTTCCCGCACGTCATTTCTCCACCCAGGCCGTGGTCTATCCAGCTAATGAATGCACCATGCTTCTTCATTCAAAGCAAATGCATTCCTTCACTCCAAATGAAATCACGTGCTTTTCCTCCTCCCAAGACGTGACAACTGCCTTCTACTTTACTTGATTGTGCCACTTTATAGAAATATCAATCTTTGTGTTCTCCTTTTACTAGACCTGGCAATGATGACCGTAACCTATGCTTAGAAAGAAAAATTAAAGCTTTCGTGCTGCCCTCTGGACGTGACAACACACCACCTTCTCCATGCCAAACCGTGACACCTACTCCTATCTAATCATTTAACATGCTGCTGGTGCTCTCTAAATAAAATCAACGCTTCTACTTTCTAAAAGCAAAAACCAAATTCTCCATAAATTGAATCAGCTCCTTCTCTCCAAAGATGTGACAACGCTGCTTCCACAAAACAAAATGAAAGTGCTTCCCATCACTCAAAACGTGACACCATTGCTGGACGTCAACCTTCGTACCTTCCTCCATTCAAGCACCGTGCTTTCTCTAGGTCGTAACATGTGTCCTCATAAATTGAAGGTAATGAGTGTTCCTCAATGTGTGGCAACTGGTCCCTGTGTGAAGCCCTGCATGTTGTGCTTCCTAAAAGCCAACAAAATCGTGCACTTCTCTCAAGGGGGTTGCTGCATCAGCTCCAGGCCGAGACACCTCTCCACCAACGTGCTACTAGCACTTTTTCTCCCAAATCAAAAATCAAGAATGTCTTCACAAGTCACCGTGTGCACACCAAATTTGGACATGAACCTCCAATTGAATGCCCCGTGCCCCACCGTTTCTCCATCAATTAAACAACACTTTTAAAACAACCGTGTGCATTATTTCAATCTCAAAAACAGCCAAATGAGTTCGGTGTAGGCTTGAAGCTAATAAAGAAAATAAAATCTTTGGATCTTACCCCTCATGGACGTGAAGATGTGTGCTTATACATTTCTCCTATCAATCACCGTGCAACGTTGGACAATGCAAAGATAGATTTAAACATCAATAACAAATGTATGAACCAAAAAAAAAAAATGAAAAGGCCAATGAGTAAATAAGCCAAATTAAAGAGAAGCTCTTTCATTCATTTTCGTAACAGCGTTCAAGTGAAAAGCAAAATAACCTTGAATAAGAGCTTCATTCTCAGAGAAAAGAAAGTGTGTCTGCTCTTCTGTGAAAAACGTTCAAAACCCCCAGACCTCAAAAAACAAGTGACGGCCCTTTTCTAGGCTGAGGGTTCTCTCTTTTAATGAGGGTGGGGTCCACACAAAAACCCTAGAGTCTATGTGGAGAATCTGCACAAAAACCCTACTAAATTACAATTTAATTAATTCTAAAATGTCTATATGGAGAGTGTTGAATTTATTTGCATTCTTCCTACTGTCCCAAAATGTATCTCCAAAATTTTTCCTGCAATCAACGATGAAAATAATTAGCTCAAATAATTCAAATTAATTAAAATAAGAATTTTTGGTCAATTTAAGCATAGTTAGCAAAAACGGAAAAATACCAGACATTTAAGCACAATTCCCTGATTAATTCTAGCACAATAAACTAGGTGAAGTCAAGAAAATATTGACTCATCACCACAACATTCGAAAATTCTCTCTTTTTGTTTTACTTGCTTTTGTGGCTGGTTAAGCTCTATACATTGGTGGAGGTTCTTCTAAGCATAATATTATCTACAAAATAAGGGGATTAGTGATGATAATACATTAATGTAGCCTAAAACACATTTATTTAGAAAACAAGACAAAAGAAGAGGATTAAACAAGTTACAAGTTAGAAAGGAGTTGATTTTGCTACTAAAATGATGCTTAGATAATGGTAAGAATTAGCATTATCAAACTCCCCCAAACTTACAACTTTGCTTGTCCTCAAGCAAAAGTACTTCACCTAGCAAACAATTCAATCACAATGGTCTAGCAATCCAAGAAACAATTTAAATCAAATAAACAAAATCAATCATGCTTGCTCAACTTGGAAATTACATTCAAGAGATAATATGACCTTAGCAAGCTAAACTTCCACTATGGTGCTCACAAATTAAAAGTCACAAGATAGATGCAAATGATAGATCAACAAACATGGCAAGTTGTTTTCATTGAGTATAGGGAACCAATCCTCACCAAAGAAAGTGTTTCACTCAAGCACAATGTTGTATAAGGATGTGTGTCTTACTCTCAACTATTATAGTGTTACACAAATCAACTTTGCCTTTCGTTTCAACAATATTAAACACATTCACAAGCAAGTTAACATCACAATGACTTTTTGAAGCTTATATTGTGGCTGGGCTAAAAAAAAATTGTTTTTCTAGACAACAAAGTACCTTGAGATAAGAGACCAAACAATTTAATTCATGATATAACATAGTATCTCTTTAGCTCCAAAATTGAATAAACCACTCTCAACTTATTTCCTAACTCTTTTTCATTGAATTCATTTTTTGGTTTTTCTTCTTCTCCTTTCTTCTTTTTCTTTCTTTTTAACTCAACTTATTGTTTTCTCAATGCTCCCTTTTGATAATAAGAACTCCCCCAAACTTAAACCATGCTCCTCATCCTAACATATATGTTCATCTCAACTCAAGGTAAGGAGGTTAAGGATTTTTCAATAAGCGTAAGGTTTCAGGAATGAGAAAGTTTTCTTTGTAAGGTTATAGGTTTCACATTGGATTATAGGCTCAAAAATGTAGAAGAGGTTGAAAAACAATATGGCCTTGATCATTTGTAAAATGCAAGTAACTAGTTCAAATAGAGAAACTCAGGCAAAATCGATTGTTATTCCAAAGTAATAGCATTCAACAATAAACTCTAAGGCACAACATCTCACAAGTTTACTCAGGGTTCCAAAATTTGATAAACATCAAGCCAAGAATATTGATCACAATTAGAAAGGAGTTGATTTTGCTACTAAAATGATGCTTAGATAATGGTAAGAATTAGCATTATCAGTCAACAAGTATTGTTCCTGCATAACCTTTCAGGCTAAACTAGTTCAAGCAATTTAGTAATAATGCAGTACAGTAATCAATCATAGTTAATGTATGAACATGCAATGTTGTGGATATTTTAGTGAAATTGTCAAATTGCATTAATACACGCAGGTTAATTGATTTTTCTACTTTATGCTACTATTATGTAGATGATGGACAAATTTATGATCACCAAAATATGATGTCACAAACTTATTATACAATCGGTAAGTATGACCGAATCGTTCAAGTAATAAACTTGGTAAGACCAAGTATCGTTCTCCCAAAGGACTCACAGCCTAGTTTAGTTGTGTGGTTTGTTGATTAGCTAAGACTTAAGATCAAAATAATTGGAGTTTAATATGCAAAACAGAAAATAAACATGTGTGCATGAGGTTTTGATCAATGGCAAAAGCAAAAGACAAATACTTTCAATGAAATATATGGATGAATATGTTGTTGGGGATCAATTGCATCTCATCCACTCTCATATATTTTAGGAATTCAACATTCAAATCATCATTGTTAATGCCACTCTCTAAATTACCTTGTCAAGAAGGCCTATCCCTAATTAACGACAAACAATATAATATTGGGAGAGATTCCCCGGATCTAGACTTCCCCGTACGTTCCCGTATCGACAAAATCAATAATCATGCATTGAATGAGTTAAACAAAGCAAGCATTAAGCAAAGAGGAAAAACCCTAACTAATGATGAAAGAAAGCATAAATCTTAGATTAAGATGCAAGCATAAATTCCATATATGAGAGCTTCAAAAGATTACATTGATTCCCCAACAAACATACAAGGTTTAGTTCACCATATTCATGGTGAACCTAGATGAACAATAATGAAAGAATGAAAGATAAAACCCTAGAAAGGTGAAGAGGTAGCCTGAGCATCCAAGATCCTCCTTCAAAGGGGTTGAAGAGAGAGTGTTTGCTTCGTTTATGCCAAAGATACCAATCATAAGACATCTAGGTCTTTAAATAGGACATAAAAATAATAGAAAATGGGTCCAGGCCCAAACAGATCATAAAATCGCATAAAACTGGCCCAAAACTCGTCTGGTTGACTATTCTGGTTGACTGGTTGACTTTTTTGGTTGACTAGTTGACTTTTCTGGTTTCTGGTTGACTTTTCAGCACTTCAATCATTCGGTACTTCAATTCTTCTTTCAAATCATTCAATTAGCCTACAAAATAAAGGGAATCTTGCACAAAACCATTAAATTCACTTTCAACTCTCTTATTCACAAAACTAAAGCAAAAATATGAGTTCAAGCTAGTTTCTAAGTCTTAAAGGTTGCTTTTGGTATCAATTTTAAGCATAAAAATAACAGTTTTTCAACTGTTATCACAACCACAAACTTAGAGCTTTGCTTGTCCTCAAGCAAACAAGATGTAACTCAATCTTCTACCAATTCATATAATGGTTCACTCATTCAAAAATCTTCTTTTCAAGATAAGTAAAGACTTCAATCAAGCTTATGACCAAGATTTCAATGAAGACGTGCACATGCTTTGGTGTTCACAAAGTCACTTAATATCCAACAAATGCTATTTTTCATGAATGATCAATCAATTAAGCATGGATGTTCATGTGCTCATGGAATATTTCCTTAGTAGGTAAAGTGTTTCACTCAAACACAAGTGTATAAGAGGTAATCACTCATTCACTCCACTATCACAATGTCACATGAATCAACTTTGCCTTTCATTTAACCACAATCAAAAACATTCACAAGCATGCATCATCACAAGGACTTTTCAATGGCTTATAACGTGGCTGGGCTAACAAGAAAATTGGTTTTTCTGGATCACAAAATCCTTGAGTTAAGAGAATCATAACAACACAATTATTCTTATTCATTCCCAACTTGCCTTTGCATTTGCATTGAGCTTTGCTTCTTCTTTTCTTTTCTTTTCTTTTTCTTTTTCTTTTTCTTTGCATATTCTTACTTTTTAGCTCTTAGCTTAATGCTTTTCCTTTTTCATGTTTTGCTAACAACCCCAAACTTGAACATTTAACAATACCACACAAGATCTTCTACTTAACTCAAGGTAAAGATTTTCAATCAAGGGTGTCGCAACCGGGATCGCGACGGGACGACGACCCGAAAAATAAAAACGCGGTTTTTGAAAAAAAGATTTTGGAGTCGCCACCATAGTTTATTATGGAAAACTACAGAAAAACCATAAAATGATAAAGCATGGTCTGCGAAAATGAGATTCTTGGTTCGGGAGTCGGTTACGTGTAGGGAAGGTATTAGCACCCTACAACGCCTGCCCTAAAGCAGTACCTTTAATTAAATACGCGAATATGATGTGGTTTTCAAAATGTTTAACTATCCCCTAAAATAAAACTCTAAAGAAACAAAATGTACTTTTTTAGTTTTTTGGGCCCGACAAGGATTGACCTTGCTCCTACGTATTCTCATTCAGAATGAGAAATCAGGGTTTCGTAGTTCTTTTTGGAAATGCTTGAAAATTTCGTTTAGAAAATTATTTGAGAATTTTGTTTGGAAATTGTTTGAAAATTTGTTTGGAAATCGTTTGAAAGATTTGTTTAATTGATTATGGATAAATTTGGATTTTTGGGGAAATGAACCTGACAAGGACTAGCCTTGCTCCTACGTATCTCCACTTTTGATGGAGAATCAAGGATCACGTAGTTCTGGCTGAAAAATTGTTTGTTGTTTGAAAATGTGGATGTTTTTAGTTTTTGAAGGTTTTTATATTTTTTGGTATTTTTTTTTGATGTAATATTTCGATTTTTTTTTGCGTAATGAGCACTAGGCCGATGCGTACGATCGCACGAGCACTCACACGACTTTTTTCTTGTTTTTTATTGTTTTGCGTAATGAGCACTAGGCTGATGCGTACGATCGCACGAGCACTCACACGGCTTTTTTGTTTATTTTAGATTTTGCGTAATGAGCACTAGGCTGATGCGTACGATCGCACGAGCACTCACACGGCTTTTTTGTTTATTTTATATTTTGGGTAATGAGTACTAGGCTGATGCGTACGATCGCACGAGTACTCACACCGATATTTATATCATTACATGTTTTTTAAAGTTTTATATTTTTTTTATTAAGAAGAGAGGTGAGTTGAAATATCTATGACATAAAAATATGAAAAAAAAAACATAGGATAAAATTGTGGTAGAAAATAAATTTATAAATTAAAAAAATTATCAAAATGAACATAAATAGAATGAAAAGAAAATGTGTACCTTGTTGAAGATTTGAAAGATGAAGCAAGACTTTGTTTGTGATAAGTTGTGAGAAGAGGTAGATTGATGGTGAAGAAGATGAATTTATAGTAGAAGTGTGGTATGGGATTTACTATGTATAGAGGGATTGGGAAATGGTAAAATATGAGAGAAAAATGAAGTAGAGTTTTGGGATGGAATGAAGAGATTTTGAGAGAGAAGATATGGATATTATGTAATTGTGTGTGTGAAGTGAAGAGAATGTAGGTATTTATAGAGTTAAGGATGAAGAAAGTTGATGAATAAAAATAATATAATAAGTTGGTGGAAAATTTAGAGGAAATAAAATATAATTAAAAAAAGATGAATAGAAAACGTTAATGTGGAAAATAAGTGAAAGAAATAATATAAAAAGTTGATGGAGAAATTAGGTGTGGAAATTAAGTGGAAGAAATAATATAAAAAGTTGGTGGAGAAATTAGGTGTGGAAATTAAGTGGAAGAAATAATATAAAAAGTTGGTGGAGAAATTAGGTGAAATAAAATATAGTGAATAGTAAAAGTTAATGTGGAAAATAAGTGAAAGAAATAATATAAAAAGTTGGTGGAGAAATTAGGTGTGGAAATTAAGTGAAAGAAATAATATAAAAAGTTGGTGGAGAAATTAGGTGAAATAAAATATAGTGAATAGTAAAAGTTAATGTGGAAAATAAGTGAAAGAAATAATATAAAAAGTGGGTGGAGAAATAAGGTGGAGAAAAATGGATAATAAAAAATGTTGATGGAGAAGATATAATTAAAAAAAGTAAGTGGAAAAATTAGAAAAGTTGATATATAAAATTAATATGGAAATGATGTGGAAAAAGTAAATGAAAAAGGTAGATGATGTGGAATGAGATGTGGAGGGTGATGTGGATGGTGATGTGGAGAGTGGGGTGTGATAAGAGAAAAGGGGTGGTGAGGAAGTAAAAAAGTAAGAGATTATTTTGGGCCATTGGATTAAGGGTTTAAAAGAAAATTTGGGGGTGCAAGAAGTAAAATAAATAGTATTTTTCATTTTGGTTTTTTATGTTTTTTTTTTATTTATTTTTGTGATGAATTTTATTTACCCGGACGAAATTGGGTATTGACAAAGGGTTTTCAGTGTATGTTCAAGGCTAAGGGTTCAAAGGATAGAACACAAAGTGTTCTCTTTTAGTGGGCTAACTTTATGAATTTGGCCAATAAAAAGGGTTCCAACAAACGGCCTTGATCACATGATGCAAAACAAGCAATTGATTCAATCATAGAAAACCTGGGCAAAATCATTCATGTTTCCAAAGTAATAGCATTCAACAATAACAACTCTGGAGCTCAAAACCTCACATATAAGCTTATTCACATTTGACATACACATCCTGCTTAATTTCACAATCACAATCATGATATCATGCATTTGTTCACAAAGCTTGTGAATCACCTGTATAAGCATTTTATGTGCACATCTATCTTAACATCAATCACTCAATAAGCATCATCAAGCATTACTTATCACACAATCACAGTTAATAGCAAACCATCACACAAACCAGGTGTCCAATAGAGTACATCAAACCCTAATCTAAAAACAAAAACAAATAAGTTCAGAAAACTTTAAACCAACAAAAGCATAAGCATATGATAGCATTCATCAGTAAATGCTATCTCAGCTCCTCATCAGTCTGAGTTGTCCTCTGTATCTTCCTTCTTCTTGGATCTTATAGTCTTGATTCTTTTTGCCCGATGAGGAGGCCATCCCTGCATCAAACATAATTCACAAAACCAAAAGATACATTGTTAAGCATTAGTAAACCACAATGAAGAAATCAGCCCCTTCAATGATACTCTCTCCCAACCCCAAACTTAAATGGAAAACTAGTGAGCAAGTGAGTGGAAGGGAGATTTTCTAAAGAGGGATGAGGGAAAAGATGTGGAAAACCTTGGAGAAGGTATGTGGGAGTGTTTGTGCAAAGAAGAGCCTGAAAGTATGAGCATATGCGCAGCTCAGGGTATAAAAATACCCTAATGAGCTCAGGTCCCGCTAAGGGGAACTAAAGCCCATTCTGCGAGAGTACCGCTCAGCGGTAAATTGCCGCTCAGCGGCACTTTCGTGAAGTGCTCTTCTCCTTCTTTTCTTAACCTACGTGCCTCCTAGACATGCCCCTCACTGGTTCCCTGCAATTCAATGTTTAAAATACTTATGCAAACCCTAACTAAAGTAAAACAAGCAAAAACAATCAATCAACTGGGTTGCCTCCCAGGTAGCGCTTGTTTAACGTCACGAGCCTGACCCAAAATCCACCAACACCCATCAGTAGGTGTTTAAAATCTCACCAACACCCATCAGTAGGTGCTTCAAACTTACCAACACCCATCAGTAGGTGTTACCACTTAGCATCCTTCAGTAGATGCTATATCCAACTAGCATCCTTCAGTAGATGCTATGTTCAGCAATATAATGTTCAACAGATTTAAAGATTACAAACCCAAGTAAAATTTAAAAGTTCTAAAATCACTGGGTTGCCTCCCAGCAAGCGCTCTTTTAACGTCATTAGCTTGACCCAGTAAGCTCAAGTTCCTGCTTTATAGTTGATGTTGTCATCCCACCAACTCCTCAGCTGTTTCTTGTGAACTGTTTTGGTCCTTCTAGAATGTGGAGACTCTATCTCTATCATCTCCTTCTCTTTAAAGCCCTTCACAACCCACAACTTGTTCTTGATTCTTACAGGTGTGCCAAGTTGGGGTCTTCTTTTCTCCCAGTCACCAGGAATTTCTCCTCCTCTTCCAATCTTTTCTTCCTTGTGTACCTGAAACAACAAACAATAGTTACCTGCAACCTTGGGCTTTTCATCTTTATGGCTAGTCATGTGTGCATCTTGAAATGCAGCTTTATAACTAGCTTCTTCCTCTTGTGCTTGCGTCTCATCCTTGAAGACGTCTACAACCACTCTCTCCTCTCGATCCTGGAGCACCACTATACCTTCATTTACATCAATGATAGCTCTGGCCGTTTTCATAAACGGTCTTCCAAGTATGATAGGTATCTTCTCTGTCTCCATCTTCATCACCACAAAGTCTGCCAAGAACTGAAGTTTGCCAACTCAAACTATAATGTCCTCTGCAATCCCACATGGCTCCTTTGAAGATCCATCGGCCATTACTAGATTAACCTTTACAGGTTTCACATTAACATTACCGATTTGCTCCAGTAAAGAGTAAGGTATCAAGTTAACACTTGAACCTAAATCAAGAAGAGCTTTCTTCACCCTTTTCTTCCCTATGGTACAAGGGATAGAAAAACTGTCTGGGTCTGTTGCTTTAGGAGGAAATGGCTCTTTTTTAACCGTTATACACTCCTCTGCCTCATCATCTCTATGTCTCTTCTTTGTAGAGATTTCTTCATTAGATTTAGTATAAACCGTAATCTGTTGCAGAATCTGTTCCCAAGGTGCATCATTATCCACCATTTTGAATAATTCTGTGAAGTCCAGTTGTTTCCCTTGATGGATTGGAAAAGGAAACGTTCTTTTGCTCTCTATTTCACTTCTCTCTTCTGTATCTAACTCAACTTTCTCATCATCAACACTCTCTACCACCTTGCACTCTTCTCTGGGGTTAACCTCAGTATTAGCTCCAAAATTTCTATTTGGCCTTTCTTCCACCTGTTTGGTGATCTGCCCCATCTGAGTCTCTAGATTTTTGATAGCAGCTTCAGTGCTCTTCTGTGTAGAATCAGTCTTCTGTATGAAATTGTTGAGAGTTTCCTCCATCCTCATGGACCTTTCATTAAGCATAGATAACTGTTGCCATAAGGTGGGTTGCTGCTGCTGCTTATTATATTGACCAGCTTGCCCAGTTTGCCCTTGACCAATACTTGGGTGTGGTTTCCACCCCTGATTGTAGCTCCCTTGACGGTACTGATTGGTCATGTAGTTTACATCCTCTACTGCTTCAACTGGAAAGGCACATTGACCATTGATATGGTCGCCTCCACACAATTCGCACAACTGGGTTTGTACCTGTGCAGCAGTTTTCAACTCTTTGGGTAATTGTGCAAGAGTTTTAGTCAGAGTCTCCAGCTGTTGAGTTAGAATTTTGTTTTGAGCTAGCAGGGCATCATGTGTCTGTAATTGGAGAACTCCTTTTTGCATAGGAGCTCCTCTCTCACTGTGTAGCTCATTATCACTAGTAGCCATGTTTTCTATAATCTCTATTGCTTCCTCTGGAGTTTTCCATTTAATATTGCCTCCTACTGAGGCGTCCAGCATCATCTTGGTTTTTGAACCAAGCCCTCCAAGGAAAGTTAAGACTACTTCCTGATCTTCAAAGCCATGCGTTGGTGTTTTTCTTAGCAAGGTTTTATTATTGTCCCATGCATGCCCTAGTGATTCTTCCATGCCCTGTTTAAATGAAGAAATCTCTTGCTTGCCTTTTGTCACCTTAGATTGTGGGAAGTACTTGTTTAAAAATTTTGTGACCACTGCTTCCCACTCTGTGAAACTTTCTTCTGGGAAAGAATTCAACCAAAGCTTAGCATTGCCTCCCAATGAGAAAGGAAACAAGCTAAGTTTGATAGCTTCGTCTGACACCCCATTAATCTTGACTGTGTTGCAAATCTCATTGAAGGTAGTGAGGTGCTCATATGGGCTTTCATGAGATAACCCATTGAATTGGTTGCTTTTCACCAGTTGAATCAGTGCTGGTTTGACCTCCATATTAGCTGCATTGACTCTAGGTCTAGCTATACTGTTAAAGTGCTGAGGTCCAGCTATATTGGTGTAGTCAGCAAGAGTTCTTCTAACATTGTTGTTCTCCATATTTTCTGTGCTATGAACAGAACCTTGTGGTGATGATTGTAAGAGAGTTTTTGGAGAAGGGAAAAGTTCTCTAGATGTTCGGATTCTTCTCCTCCGTCTACTCTCGTCTAGACCTTCAAGCAGAGGTTCTGTTGTTTTCTTGCTCCTTGTTCTAATTGCTTCCTGCATATACAAGAAAACAAAACCCTAGAAAATATTTGTTAGCACAAAAAGATATAGGAGAAGATTAAAGATTCAGAAAATAAAATAAAATAAGATAGAATAAAATAAAATAAAATAAAATCTAATCTAATCTAATAAAATAAAATAAAATAAAATAAAATAAAATCTAATCTAATCAATTCAAATAAAATAAAATAAAATCTAATCAAATCAAATAAGATAAAATAAAAACCGAAAAAATAAAAACAGAAATTCAAAATTAAAGTCAAAGATAATCAATAATCACACAAATTAACCAGTTAAACCACGAGTCCCCGGCAACGGCGCCAAAAACTTGACGGACAAATTTATGATCACCAAAATATGATGTCACAAACTTGTTTTACAATCGGCAAGTATGACCGAATCGTTCAAGTAATAAACTTGGTAAGACCAAGTATCGTTCTCCCAAAAGACTCACGGCCTAGTTTAGTTGTGTGGTTTGTTGATTAGCTAAGACTTAAGATCAAAATAATTGGAGTTTAATATGCAAAACAAAAAATAAACATGTATGCATGAGGTTTTGATCAATGGCAAAAGCAAAAGACAAATACTTTCAATGAAATATATGGATGAATATGTTGTTGGGGATCAATTTCATCTCATCCACTCTCATATATTTTAGGAATTCAACATTCAAATCATCATTGTTAATGCCACTCTCTAAATTACCTTGTCAAGAAGGCCTATCCCTAATTACGAGTTCATACGATTCCTAGCATTCCTAATAATTAGTTCTCTTAGCACAGGAGCTTAACGACAACCAATATAATATTGGGAGAGATTCCCCGGATCTAGACTTCCCCGTACGTTCCCGTATCGACAAAATCAATAATCATGCATTGAATGAGTTAAACAAAGCAAGCATTAAGCAAAGAGGAAAAACCCTAACTAATGATGAAAGAAAGCATAAATCTTAGATTAAGATGCAAGCATAAATTCCATATATGAGAGCTTCAAAAGATTACATTGATTCCCCAACAAACATACAAGGTTTAGTTCACCATATTCTTGGTGAACCTAGATGAACAATAATGAAAGAATGAAAGATAAAACCCTAGAAAGGTGAAGAGGTAGCCTGAGCATCCAAGATCCTCCTTCAAAGGGGTGGAAGAGAGAGTGTTTGCTTCGTTTCTGCCAAAGATACCAATCCTAAGACATCTAGGTCTTTAAATAAGACATAAAAATAATAGAAAATGGGTCCAGGCCCAAACAGATCATAAAATCGCATAAAACTGGCCCAAAACTCGTCTGGTTGACTTTTTTCGTATTCTGGTTGATTGGTTGACTTTTTTGGTTGACTGGTTGACTTTTCTGGTTTCTGGTTGACTTTTCAGCATTCCAATCATTCGGTACTTCAATTCTTCTTTCAAATCATTCAATTAGCCTACAAAATAAAGGGAATCTTGCACAAAACCATTAAATTCACTTTCAACTCTCTTATTCACAAAACTAAAGCAAAAATATGAGTTCAAGCTAGTTTCTAAGTCTTAAAGGTTGCTTTTGGTATCAATTTTAAGCATAAAAATAACAGTTTTTCAACTGTTATCAGTAGAATACCAAATTCCCTTCTAATTGTATAAAATCTTTTCTTATTCAAAGTTTTGTGAAAATATCTTTTCTTATTCATTATAGATGCAATGGGTAGAAGAATCCTTATTGCTTCCAATCAGGCCATTGGAGCGTAAGTCTCATCATAATCGATTACCTCTTCTTAACTGTAGCCTTTGACAACTAATCTTGCCTCGTTTTTTTATGATTTCTCTTGAGTCATCCACCTTGTTCCTGAATACCCACTTGGTGCCTATCACCTGTTGAATTCTTGTTCTCATAACTAATTCCCATACATCATTTCTCTTGAAATGATTAAGCTCTTCTTGCATTGCCATCACCCAATTTTCACCAGTAAGTGCAACCTCAATGTTTTTGGGTTCAATCTTAGAAACATAAGCTACATTCATGCAGAATTGATTAAGTTGCCGCCTGGTGGAAACTCCTCTCCTGATATCATCAATGATGTTGCTTGCTGAGACATTTCTTGGTATTTTCCACTCCTTAATCGATTCAATTCTGAGAGGATCAACTGTAGTTTCCGAAGTTCTTCTTCCTGCATTTCTTCATTTTCTTCTTCCTCTCCAGCAGAATCACCTGCATCTATAGACTTTTTAAAGTGCATTTGATTAGTAGCAATATCAATATGTTAATCAAATGCAATATGTACAGACTCTTCAACACACATAGTTCTTTTATTATATACTCGATAAGCTTTACTTGTGAGAAAGTAACCAATAAAAATAGCCTCATCGACTTTGGAGTTGAACTTACCAAGATTTTACTTACCATTATTGAGAACAAAAAACTTACATCCGAAGATCCGTAGATGTGTGATGTTAGGCTTCCTTCCTTTGAACAGGTCATAGGGAGTCAACTTCAGCAATGACTTGATCATAGTTTTGTTCAGTGCATAACATCTTGTACTGACAACATCTGCCCAAAAGTATTTCGGTAAGTTCCTTTCGTTTAGCATGGTTCTTGCCAGTTCTTCTAATGCTCTATTCTTCCTTTCCACAACTCCATTCTGCTGAGGTGTTCTTGGTGTAGAGAAGTTGTGAGAGATTCCCATTTTCGCACAATATTCATCAAACACTTCATTCTGGAATTCTTTACCGTGATCACTTCTGATGGATTTTATTCTGAGCTCCTTTTCATTTTGTATTACAACAACAAATTTCTTGAACATCCTGAAAGTCTCACTCTTGCCAAAAGTAAAGAAAGTCCAAGTGTAACGAGAATGGTCATTAACAATCACTAAACCATACAAATTACCACCGAGACTCCTAAGCTTGGAAGGACCAAACAAGTCCATTTGTAACAATTCAAGTGGTCTGATAGTGGACATTTCTCTTTTATTCTTAAAAAACATTCTTGTTTGCTTTCCTTTTTTACACGCATCACATAATCTTTCAGAAGCATAACGAATATTCGGAAGACCAATAACAAGATCTTTAGATACCAATTTGTTTAACTGACCCATGTTAATATGAGCTAGTCTTTTGTGTCATAACCATGCATCATCTTCTTTAGACATAAGACAAACAACAGATTTGAAAGAAGTTTTTCTAAAATCGATTATGTATATATTGTTGTATCTCTGTCCTATCAATAACAACTCATCAGTTAAACTATTACTTATCAAACAATATTTTGGTTCAAATATTATTTTCAATCCTTTGTCACACAATTGACTGATACTAAGCAGGTTATGTTTCAATCCTTCAACAAGCAGTACATTATAAATCTCATATGTAGAAGGAGTTTGAATTTTACCAATGTCGATGATTTCACCCTTGTTGTTATCACCGTATGTGACATGGCCAGTACTCTTGTAAGAGATGCTTGTAAATTTTGTTGGATCTCCTATCATGTGCCTTGAACACCCGCTGTCCAGATACCACATGAATCCCTTGCTTCTTGTTCCAGACACACTTTCATGGGTTCAGACTTGGCCATCATGATAAGATCAATCTCTGCCTGATTTTTTTGGTTGATCTTCTTTTTGTCATCACTTTGATGCTCGTCACCTTTCTTCTTGTTGAGGAATCTGGTGAATTTTTTTTCGTGCAAGTTTATCCTTTCAGCTCTAGATTCCAGTCCATTTTTCTTGTATCGCAAGAGCCTTGTTTCAAGAGACTAACAAAAGCCATCAGTAATGGAATTACACCTAGCATTAAAAGTAACATGTACAAGTTCAAAAACAGATTCACTCTTTCTCATAGTTTGAGAAACAAAAGCCATTTTTCAGGATCAAATGGATTAGACAAAAATCTTAATCGATTTGTTTTTCAAATATCTTATGAAAACCAGCTCTGGTGCCAATTGTTTAAAAAGGAGTGCTTCGTTTCTCATACTAAGAGGGGGGTGAATTGGTGTTGCATACAAAATGATTACTTTAAAAAACTTAATTGCAAAATAGGATGACTTTAGACTTTTCTTGAATCTCAAGTAAAATGGTATGTAATGCAGGAATTCACTTAATCGAATACAAAAGCACATTAATCTACTGTAATAAAGAGTGTAGGGATCAGAGAAATCAAACGTTGATTTTTATACTGGTTCAGCCAACCTGCCTACATCTAGTGTCCTTCAAACCATAGATAGTAAATGCATTATAAAGATCTAGGTTTTTACACCAAGGTTTTTATAGCGACCTCACGCCAAAATGTAAAACACCTCTCTAACCCACTAATCTAATATAGGCAATACAACAAACAAGACACGAAGTAAGAACACCCTCTTCTGCTGTCAAACCCTTTGAGACACTCTCAAAGTCAAGAACACAGTTCTTCTTCCTGTAATCACCACAGGGAATACCACCCAATCTTCACGATTACAG
The DNA here is from genome assembly GCA_034642375.1 of Vigna nakashimae. Lineage (NCBI taxonomy): Eukaryota > Viridiplantae > Streptophyta > Magnoliopsida > Fabales > Fabaceae > Vigna > Vigna nakashimae. The sequence continues at coordinate 45,025,421 of CM067765.1, read as the reverse complement.
AGTTCCTGATCAAACAGAATACACCTCGTTGTGCAGAGAGATGAAACGTTCAAACACAGTAAACCTTGTTGCGCAAGAAACCTTCAAGACTCTAAATCACCATGGTAGATCTTTGGTTCTTGGAGCTTTTCTTTCCTCTGTAATATATCACAACGTTTTCTGAAAGATATGAAAGTGTAAAGATTAAAACTTCTTTTTTTTTTTACAAAAATCAAATCATGTGTCAATATATAGTATTTCACAAAACATATGTGTTATAATCGATTAAGATATTAATGTAGTAGAATACAATTGTCAGTTATAACAGAATAATAGCAGTCAATTGCATTAATTGAGTGCGCATTTAATGTAATCGATTCATAATAAATTCTTGGTCAACATATTTAAAAATATGACCGTTGTGGCAGTTATGTCAAGCATTTAAACAGTTTTCAAGTCAATAACAAACATAGTCGAATACAAGTTGCATGCAATCGATTAAGTAGAAACACTTAGCTCATTTTTGAAAACTTTTCTTCACAAAATTCATCACAACACATTTGAAAAGTATTTGTGCAAACATACGAGTTTTAATCGATTTCACCGATAATGTAATAGACTTAACACTGTTGTTTTGCCACACTTTAAAGTTTAACCATAGTGCTTGTGATTTTTCATTTCCGAAAACATATGTTATGCATCCACAGATAAAATCACATATTAAAAACAATGGTATGGTATAATCAACATAATAATGTTCACATATATGCCTTTACATATATAACAAAGTGAGCATAAGCATATGACATGTATAACACAGTACACATATGTGTTATTATTAATTATTTGTTGTCATCATCAAAAACATAGTTATCAATGAGATTGTGGGTTTAGCTAAACTAGTGCTCTCCCTATCAACAATCTTAACAAACTTGAAGAGAATCGCTTCGACCTTAGACACACTAAGTGCAAGCTTATCCTATTCACAAGACTTGATTTGAGCAGATTATCACTTGAGAACTTCCTCAAAACTTTTTATGTATTCTCAAATGGCTTAGTTAATCTCTAAGAGGTTTAAGAAGGTGTATATATATCCCAAGGTCCATAAACAGAAAAACCTTCTCCCAACTATAAATACAACAACAATCTTTAATTCTTCAGCTTTTAACATCATCAAAACTTCACAATAGCTTCAAGATAACAATGTTCCTCATTGGTAACAAAAATTGATCCATATAGTTCATCCATATAACATTTTACTTGCTATTGACTACAATAATATATTTCAATTTATAGTTTTGGCAAAAATAAAGTCAGTTTCAAATTCATTCATCGTCCTCATTCTCTTCATCATGAATGTCATTGTTGTTAGAATCGTCATTATTATCATCATCATCATCTTCATCGTCCTCGTCTTCTTATTCTTCTTTGTCTTCTTATTGTTCTTCATCTTCTTCTTCGTCTTGTATTTCTCCTTCCAATTCTTTAGGATCACTACCAAAGTCTTGTAATGTAGGTACTCTTTCAACTTCAATAATTTCATTGTCATGTGATATTTCACCAACTTGGTAGGGGATATCTTTTTCGGCGTCATTTGACTCCATGCGACCCATAGGCTTGGTTTGTATTGCAACACACCAACCACATTTGTTGATGTTGCAAAATGTTAGATATGTGACATAATAAACTTGTCTAACATTATTTGCTATAATGAATGGATCAAATGGTCAATATATTAAGGTCATTTGAATCTCAATAATATTATACCTAGGATCAATTATTGTACCACTTTTAGAAGGATAAAACCATTCATAATAAAAAAGAACTATTCTCTTTCAAGTAAAAGTGTTGTACTCTAGCTCATATATTTTAAGGATAATCCCATAGAAATCAATATAAGCGCCTTCTTTAAGGCCCTTAACATGCACATCATAATTAGTTGTCCTCTTTCCTTTGGACCATGCAACAGTGTGGAACTTGTACCAATTGACAAAGTACGAGTGACATTCTTTGACGAACCTTATGGGCTAATTTTTTGAATCTCTTAAGAAATCTTCCTTTAATTATAGGAAACATCTACATTGTTGATATCTGAACAAGATAAGGAAACTCTGAGTGTAATAAAGTAAAAGCACTTTATTTTGGGACTTGCTTAGCCACAACGAATGAGCTGTTAAATATGAACACAATTAATGGATATGGAAATCTTGAAATTGGTAAACACATAATGGAATTGAATTGAAATTGGTAAACACATAATGGAATTGAAACATACTCAAGGTAAGATTTAACTTCAGGTCAATTGATTACCATATGCACATGAGTAGTTGAATTTGTTAAGACCAGATCGTCTAAAGACTATATTGTCTAGCAACTCAGGTTTTGAAGTTTAACACAAACATTAAATGAAATATTACTTTGTATGAATTTTTGTTTTAAAGAAATAACGTCTAAGAGAAAAATATTTTGGAACATCTTTTATAGACGAAACAAGCTCAAAATAATGTTTTCTATACTATATTATTTGTTGGACAAAACTTTATGAATAATGTCTAATAAAAGAAAATGTCTCTCTTATTGAATCATCTAATAAACGATATGGGTAACATACAACATTTTATAAATAACATCTAAACGTCTAAACGAACAACGTCTTCCAGGCTAACGTTTTATTAATAAAAATGTTTATCTCAATTATATCATTGTAGCTTAAAGAATGTTTTATTCAAAACAATGCTAATTCAAGCAAGCATGTTATGAAATATACCGTCTAACAAAAGACCACTAAACGTTGCATATCTCAAATATTTTTTGGTAAAGTGTTTAATGTTTTACACCATGTGATGGTCCTATATGTTGAATGATTTACCAAACAATGCATTTATTAATAAAAGGACAGATGATAAAAAATTTTGTAGACGCAATACGACCTAAAATTTATCAACGTTACAAATATTTAATACATGTACGATAAAATGCTTCGATGCTTGTATACCTTGTTTTTTTATATTTGTGCATATCACAAAAGCAGAAAGATCTAACAGAACAATGTTTAATAAATGATACAATCTACAAAAATAAGTAAGTCAAACTCAAAGTTGAATTAGTAGATTAAAAAATATAACTCAAACCAATTCATTTTACAGATTAAATGACCTTAGATGGTGAAAGGAAAAGGGTACATGACGAACGGGTCGCACCGCTCACAAAAGTTGATTGCAAATAAGAATGCAGTACAGTGCTAGGAGGTGACTCCTAGGTCGTCTCTCAAGGACCAATATTGGGTTCAATCTCAGATCTAACATGAAGTGGGGGGGGGGTTTGTAGATGTTTTGTGCGGTAAAATAAAATTGGAAATTGGAATTTAAATAAAACAGAATTTAAAACCTTTTGAAATAAATTTTAAACACTGTAAAACTGAACGGTAAAAGATGGTAAAAATAGAACAGTAAATATTCAGAAACTATAGAATTGAACGGTGTAGAAAAACATTAAACGATAAAATAAAAGAGACAATAAAAATAGAAAACAATTAACTGGAAATGCAATTTATCAATGCTTTCAACACTTAAATTAAAATCAACAGTACAACTAAAAATAACACGAGCAAAGGTGACACACTTCTACTGCTTCTTCAGAAATTAAAACTACAATTGCACGTTGAAATGGAAATTCAGAGAACGGAAGAGAAAGAGGAAGCCATGGCTGTCCTAAACTACTCTTAAAACTCTACTAAAATCTCATGCTCCAATCTGATTCTCTGCTGCCCATTTTATAGTCAAAATTCTAAACCAAGTGTACCCCTCTTCCTTTCACGTGAGCATACCACTTAAAATGCAAAAATTCCAACCGTGACTTTTATTTCCATCCAACACCACTTCTTTTTGTCTTTTCTCCATGTGATACTGCAGTTTTTCCTTGCTGCCATGGACCGTGATGTGGTGCTAGACCAGCTTCTTCTTCTTGCTTCCAGCCATGCCTCCATCTCCTTACTTGTAGCTGCTGTATGTTGGGTTTGAAGGCGTGCGGGACCATGGTGTGGAGTGTGCTTCCTTGGTTCTTCAAGCTTGATTGATGGGAGCTGATTGCTGCACGCTGCAATGGTGAATCTGCTTCATCTCCAACTCTGGATGCTCCCTACTTCAGGCGTGCCTTCCTCCCAAGCCAGCTGGATGCGTGATGGACCAACTGCTTGTTCATTCTGCTGTTTCTCGTGCTGCTGTAGTGCAAACCAAGTGTTTGCTGGCTAGACGTGTGCTTCTTTTCCATCAAGCCGTGACACCATCCAGGCCGTGGTATGTGCTGATTCTGCTAGCCAAAGAGAAGAAACATTGAAGTGTTGGATGAAAGGAATGAGTTGTTCCAAGGAGCTATCCTTTACGTGTGGCTTTTTCATGTGTGCAGCTCTCCAATTTAATTGTTCACGTTTCAGCAAAGCAAATAATGTGATGGCAAATTAAATTGTGCATGGGTCGTGTGCTTTAGTTCTTTGAAGGAAAAGAAGATTCCCTTTTTGTGTAGCATGCAATTGTCGTGTGATGTGTTTGCTACAAGACAAAGAATTAAATTGATTGTTCTCTCTTTCACGTGCAGCCCATATAGCATTTGGAACAGTTTTTCTTTTCAGAATTTGGAAGTATGGCTGTCTTTGTCTCATACCAATTTATCATTTTAAATTCCAAAAGATGTGAGCCGTGTGGTGTGTTCCAAATAAGACTTTCATTGCAACAATTTCCACTTTCACGTGGACCCTTGCCAAATTTCTTTACCCATTCCTTTTATTCTCATTTAGCACTTTCATTTTGGAAATCCTCCCATCATGGCCGTGATGTATCAAGAAATGTGGTCCCTGCTTTCTAATAATTGGTCGTGAAACCACTTACATTATCTCAATTAAAATAGCACCTCATCATTTTGCAATTCCATGTGAACGTGCTTGGTTGGTTGCCACATATTAGATGTGATGAACTCCCTTACTCCGTGCACACCAAATTAATTACCTTCCATCTTCAACTTCCAGCCGCGCATACCACAAGACCCGTGCTATTATTCTTCCAAATGTCCCAATAATATTTACAGAATTTTCCCTGCACTCAATAATGTAAATTATTAGTCTCAGATAATTCAAATTAAGTGAAATAAGAATTTCTGATCAAATTAAGCACAATCAATAAAAACGGGAAAATACTAGACAATTAAGCACAATTTCCTGATTAAATCTAGTACAATAAGCTAAGTGAAGTGAAGAAAATAATGATTCATCAAAATAGACCACACTTAGTCTTTTGCACTCCTGGGCAAAATTAGGACACAAATCAGGGAATGGTTCAAAGGACTTTCAGAGGACGTGACACAAATGCAGCATACAGAAAATAAAGACTAAAGAGAAAATAAACAGAATTTACAAAGTTCTCAAGAAGTCTGGACAGAGAAAAGAAGTAGAAATTATCCAACACAAAATCAAGAAAAACAGATACTTACAGAAATCATCCAAGCAATTCAATACATAGCAAAATGATTAATTAGTTCAATAGGTGATTCAAAAATAACAAAACCTCACAGATGCACTACAGTGTTTCTCTCAAGTGTCTAGGGTAAATAATAATATCAGCTCGATGTACTCAAGAAAACAAACACAAGTAGACTTGGCAAGCTTCTAATTATCAATACTTAAAACATATGCATGTTCAGATCAAAAGGTCTTTACTGGGTTGTAATGGGGCCAAGGACAGGGGAGGATAAATTTGGATAAGTAGCTATAGCTCAGAAGAAATAGAGGTGCACTAGGAAAAAATGTAAACACAGGGAAATCTCACCCAAACCTCTAATTCAATCCTCTTCTCGACTCCATTATTCACAAAATTATTTTTCAATTTTTCTCTTTTTCTCATCATTTTTTTTTATCCTGTCTTTTTTTTTTTTTTATCACACAACAGGATATAAATTATCATTTCAAAACATGATGAGGAACCAACTAGCCAATTCATCAGAATTCCCAAGGAGACCACACTTATTCACAAAATACTTTTATAGCTCCAGACTTTCCTAAGGTTAAGGTAATCATTGTTTTTCACTTAGGTTCAGTGTATGAGCTTCAACACGAAGAAATATATACAGTATAGGCTCAAAGGGGTTATCAAAGGATAATAACAAGGTAGGCTTATTTGGCTAAAGAGGCTCAAGAATAAAATTGCCTTTATCACTTCCAAAAATGCATATAAATCAAGTATATCAAAAAGAATCAAGCCAAGGCATATGTGCAAGCAGTCAAGATACATATCACACAAGAAAGAAAATTAAGTGGCTCAAATTCTCACACAGGGTATTCGTTACAATCAAATCAACCTCTTAAACACATAATCATCTTTCCAGGCAGAGAAAAGCAAGGATTTCAAACCATAAGTATTAATCAAGTGAAGGAAAAATCTACAACTTAGACATCATCCAGAAATCAAGAGAAAAATGTAAAATTTATTGCACACAAAACTCGATAAAAATAACTTAAAACAGAAAAAATTTAACACTCAAAAACAAAAAATTTAACACACAAAATACAATCTAATAGAAAAATCAGAATTTCTCCCCAGTAGACCACACTTAAATCACACAATGTCCTCAGTGTGTTACAATCATCAGATGATCAATTTCAGAGCAGTCAAAAAATATAGACAAGTGCAATAAAAAGTTAGGAAAAATGGGAAGAAATTTTTCAGTAACATCCATCAGTAGATGTTATCAGTGACATCCATCAGCAGATGTCTGAATCACGTAGCACCCATCAGTAGATGCTAATAATTTTTATTATTATTATTTATTTATTTATTTTATTTTATTTTATTTTATTTTATTTTATTTTTTTTTTTGAAAAAGGAGAAGACCGGTACTGTGACAACAGTCTCGGTGGCAAAGACCGGAACTGTTGCTACAGTGGAAAGAAATCTGGCTATAAATGAGGCACTCCCCCGCGTCCAGCGCCATTTCCTGACCTAGTCTCTCTCTCTAGTCCTCTCTTCGCTCTCCTCGCTCTCCTCTCTCTCTCTACTCTCTCTGCTCCCTCTCTACCCTCTCTTCTCTCGAGCGTCTGGATCTCTGCAGGGAGCCTCTGCCACCGTGCCAACTGAAGAGTCTGAGATCCGCGAGGAGCTTCTCTGCCAGCTCTACTTCTCCAGGTAAGTCCTCTGCACCTTCCTTCTTTCCTTCTTTCTTATCTTTCTGCTTGCTTTTTCTGCTTTTATTTATGATTTTCGTTCCTTCATTTAAGCTTACTCTGTTTTGCTCTCCCTTTCCCTTTTCCTGCTTTCCAGATCTTTCATTCATTTTTTTTTTCTTTTTCTGCTTTCTTTTTCTGCAATACTTGTTCTCTCCCCCTGCCCGATCTATCTTCTTTCAATTTTTTTTTCATTTTTCTGAAACTGAAAACACTTAAACACATAAAACACAACTGTCTAAAAAGTTAAGGGGTATATAGGCTGGAAACCAGACGTTAATCTCCCTTCGATTGAAGGTATTGCAGAGACAATCGGGTAGAACAACGCCACGTACCCCACTTAAAACTAAATAAACACATAAACATAATATACAAGAACAAGGACAACAGGACAACTTGACATAGATCCGTTTAAGACCCTTTGCGAGGACCGTGAAACAGATCTGAGACCAAAAACTGAAACATCAAAGCATGACTGGACAAAATAAATCTAAAAGGAAATAAGAACAAATAAAGAAAACACTGAATTAAGAATCTAAATTTTTATTTTTTTTATTTTTTTTTATTGTTATTTATGTTATGCTTATTTTTTTTTTTTTGCTTTTCTTCTTTTTTTTTATGTTTTTGTTCTTTTTATTTTTATATTTTTTTTTATTAAGTTTTAGAATATTTCAAGAGGAATGATGACGAGCGAGATGGAATCAGAGAGATACACTAGTCAGCGATGGCGTCCTACAGATGATCAGATCAATATGATGACCAAAATCTACAACTATGGGGTCACACACCCAAGCCGAGCGCAAGTCGTCGAGATCGCGTCTCGACTAAGGACCTTCGCAGATGCCACCGAATATAACGTGCACTGCTGGTTTAACAACCATGGCAATCGGGTCAGGCGCTGGCAAGCGGAGATAGACCCCACTGGCACTCTCTTTTCACAACTGCCGCTGTACATGTACGGTAAGACCTCTGATCACACCTCCATTGAATTTTCCATTCCTCTTCTATTATTAACACAAGTTTTTTATTTTTTATTTTTTTTATTTTTTATTTTTTGTTTGAAAGAAAACAACTGGGTGATAATGAGGGCACCGAGGCTGCTGAATTTGTTTCCAGTTCCGATCATTATCGATGACGACAGAAATGAACGAGAAATTCCTCCACCCAAGCTTCTCACATTCCGAACCAGAGCTCCCTCAACGGAGCTCTCCCTTAGACCACCACAACCAGCTCGAGAATTCTTCCAGTTTTAATGTTTTATGTTATTTTTTATTTTTATGTTTTTGTTGGCCGAGTGTGGCCAGAATATGGACAAGGCATGTAATCTAAACAATTATATTTTTTTATGTTTTTAATGTTTTTATGTTTAATGTTGTTTTTTATTTGGACTGTAATATTAACGATCAATAATGATCGAACCTCGGACAACCTTATTTTCATATATATCTACTGCATCTTTATATTCAGATCTGTTCAAGCTCCTTACCCCCATTACTGTAATTTTTGTTATTATGAATGAAATCTTTTCTTAGTGTAAACAAAATATTCAATGAATTATCTGTGTGAAACAACTAAGAAATTATATTACAGTGAAGGAAAATAAGGAAAATAAATGAGATCTGAAGTGAAAATTTTTAATGAAATATTGGAAAGAAACTGAGGGTCGAAATAAAATCAAGGAATACGCAAAACAATTTTTGAATTTTTGAATTTTTTTTTTTATAAGGATAACAATGTGAAAACTAAGAAAAAAAAAATAATTATACATATCAGAATACAGATTTGGCACGCTCAAAAACAATTTTATCACAACAGAATAAATTTTTTTTTTTTTAATTTTAATTTTTTTTTTAAAGATAACAATTCGAAAACTAAGAAGAAAAGGGAAAAACAAACTTAAAAAAAAACAAAATGCAGAATCTCCCCCAGACCACACCTAAACTACAATGTCCCAAATCAGTTAAAGGCATAAGATCATCAATTGAAACTTAAACAGATAAAGGACAAATGTAATAAAAGTCAGAAAACGGGGAAGAAAGAAAAAGAAAACTCCCCTGGATTATGGTGGCAGTTGCCAAAATTGGACAATCAGGGAGATGTTTTTCGCCTCGGGATCCAGTATGAAAGTGTTGAGGATGAACTGCTTCATCCTCCAGATCTGATCAAGCAATGAAATGTCTTCCATCGCTGGATCTAAGCAGAAAAAATTGTTGATGATTGGGTTCAGCAGGTGCCAATTGATTTTCAAACCGTTTTGTAAGCTTGCACCTTTGTCTTCAATTGTGGGTGTTTGTTGATGCAATACATGTACACCTCCTGCAACATGGTTAGTGCAATGTGGTTCCAAAGAGATGTTATGCAGAGGTATAACACCCAATCCCAATTCATCATACTCAGCCTTAGATAAATCCTCATAACATGAATCAATTTCTAAATTGCATGCAATATTAATCATAGATTCAGATTCATGTTCAGTGCATGAAGAATAACCATTCGAATGTGATAGTAAAAAGCGGTTCTCATCATGCACAGAGGAAAAATTAAAATCAGACTCAGCAAGAATATAGTCATTAGCATACCGATCATCATCACAATCAACATAATAATCAAATTGTGGTATGCTTACCTCCTCTTCCTTGAAGATTTCTAGAATGTGGGAAGGTGAAGGTGGTCTACCTGGTTCAGGATTACTGCTTACTTCTGCCGGGTCCCCAAAATTTTCATCAGTCTCCTCAGGTGCAAGAGTGGCCATCTGCTTGATCTGATCACTCAGATTCTGCATGGCAGCTTGAGTTTCCATGCTCTCTTGCTTGAACTGCATGTTCCCTTTCTGAAACTGAATGTTCTGCATTGTCATCTGCTCTAGTAACTCCTTTAATGTAGGTTCAGAAATAGAAGGCTGAGGAGTTATTTGAATAGGAGAATCATACTGCTGACTCTCATATTGTGGAACTGGCTCCCAAAGAGAGCTCTCAGAAATTGGATGATGGAACATATTGTTCTCATCATAAAAATCAGCAGATTTAAAATCAAAGTAGTATGCAGAATAAGAATCATAATCACAGACATTGGCAGAATAAGCATTATTCACAACATTAAAATAGGTAGACATGGAAAAATAAAAAGTAAAAACTAAAAACTAAAAATTACGAATCAGATAAAACAAAACACATTTATACATGCTACAAGCACACACAAGACAGAACATCAATAGTAAAAATTTTTAATTAATTTTTTTTTTAATAACAACTAAATACAGAACATAGCACAATAAAAATATAAAAGACAAAACATAGATTACAACAACGTAATAAAACAAAAACAGTAAAAATCTAAAACAAGAACCTGGACTGAAGTGACAACGCCGCCAAAATTTGCTGAAGGTGTCGTTGTCGCCTACAAAAATACAAAACACAAAACACACAAAATACACATATTAACAGAACAAAAATTTACATAACAAAATCTGAAACCAAACCGTCATTGGTCCCCGGCAACGGCGCCATTTTTTGACGAACGGGTCGCACCGCTCACAAAAGTTGATTGCAAATAAGAATGCAGTACAGTGCTAGGAGGTGACTCCTAGGTCGTCTCTCAAGGACCAATATTGGGTTCAATCTCAGATCTAACATGAAGTGGGGGGGGGGGGTTGTAGATGTTTTGTGCGGTAAAATAAAATTGGAAATTGGAATTTAAATAAAACAGAATTTAAAACCTTTTGAAATAAATTTTAAACACTGTAAAACTGAACGGTAAAAGATGGTAAAAATAGAACAGTAAATATTCAGAAACTGTAGAATTGAACGGTGTAGAAAAACATTAAACGATAAAATAAAAGAGACAATAAAAATAGAAAACAATTAACTGGAAATGCAATTTATCAATGCTTTCAACACTTAAATTAAAATCAACAGTACAACTAAAAATAACACGAGCAAAGGTGACACACTTCTAGTGCTTCTTCAGAAATTAAAACTACAATTGCACGTTGAAATGGAAATTCAGAGAACGGAAGAGAAAGAGGAAGCCATGGCTGTCCTAAACTACTCTTAAAACTCTACTAAAATCTCATGCTCCAATCTGATTCTCTGCTGCCCATTTTATAGTCAAAATTCTAAACCAAGTGTACCCCTCTTCCTTTCACGTGAGCATACCACTTAAAATGCAAAAATTCCAACCGTGACTTTTATTTCCATCCAACACCACTTCTTTTTGTCTTTTCTCCATGTGATACTGCAGTTTTTCCTTGCTGCCATGGACCGTGATGTGGTGCTAGACCAGCTTCTTCTTCTTGCTTCCAGCCATGCCTCCATCTCCTTACTTGTAGCTGCTGTATGTTGGGTTTGAAGGCGTGCGGGACCATGGTGTGGAGTGTGCTTCCTTGGTTCTTCAAGCTTGATTGATGGGAGCTGATTGCTGCACGCTGCAATGGTGAATCTGCTTCATCTCCAACTCTGGATGCTCCCTACTTCAGGCGTGCCTTCCTCCCAAGCCAGCTGGATGCGTGATGGACCAACTGCTTGTTCATTCTGCTGTTTCTCGTGCTGCTGTAGTGCAAACCAAGTGTTTGCTGGCTAAACGTGTGCTTCTTTTCCATCAAGCCGTGACACCATCCAGGCCGTGGTATGTGCTGATTCTGCTAGCCAAAGAGAAGAAACATTGAAGTGTTGGATGAAAGGAATGAGTTGTTCCAAGGAGCTATCCTTTACGTGTGGCTTTTTCATGTGTGCAGCTCTCCAATTTAATTGTTCACGTTTCAGCAAAGCAAATAATGTGATGGCAAATTAAATTGTGCATGGGTCGTGTGCTTTAGTTCTTTGAAGGAAAAGAAGATTCCCTTTTTGTGTAGCATGCAATTGTCGTGTGATGTGTTTGCTACAAGACAAAGAATTAAATTGATTGTTCTCTCTTTCACGTGCAGCCCATATAGCATTTGGAACAGTTTTTCTTTTCAGAATTTGGAAGTATGGCTGTCTTTGTCTCATACCAATTTATCATTTTAAATTCCAAAAGATGTGAGCCGTGTGGTGTGTTCCAAATAAGACTTTCATTGCAACAATTTCCACTTTCACGTGGACCCTTGCCAAATTTCTTTACCCATTCCTTTTATTCTCATTTAGCACTTTCATTTTGGAAATCCTCCCATCATGGCCGTGATGTATCAAGAAATGTGGTCCCTGCTTTCTAATAATTGGCCGTGAAACCACTTACATTATCTCAATTAAAATAGCACCTCATCATTTTGCAATTCCATGTGAACGTGCTTGGTTGGTTGCCACATATTAGATGTGATGAACTCCCTTACTCCGTGCACACCAAATTAATTACCTTCCATCTTCAACTTCCAGCCGCGCATACCACAAGACCCGTGCTATTATTCTTCCAAATGTCCCAATAATATTTACAGAATTTTCCCTGCACTCAATAATGTAAATTATTAGTCTCAGATAATTCAAATTAAGTGAAATAAGAATTTATGATCAAATTAAGCACAATCAATAAAAACGGGAAAATACTAGACAATTAAGCACAATTTCCTGATTAAATCTAGTACAATAAGCTAAGTGAAGTGAAGAAAATAATGATTCATCAAAATAGACCACACTTAGTCTTTTGCACTCCTGGGCAAAATTAGGACACAAATCAGGGAATGGTTCAAAGGACTTTCAGAGGACGTGACACAAATGCAGCATACAGAAAATAAAGACTAAAGAGAAAATAAACAGAATTTACAAAGTTCTCAAGAAGTTTGGACAGAGAAAAGAAGTAGAAATTATCCAACACAAAATCAAGAAAAACAGATACTTACAGAAATCATCCAAGCAATTCAATACATAGCAAAATGATTAATTAGTTCAAGAGGTGATTCAAAAATAACAAAACCTCACAGATGCACTACAGTGTTTCTCTCAAGTGTCTAGGGTAAATAATAATATCAGCTCGATGTACTCAAGAAAACAAACACAAGTAGACTTGGCAAGCTTCTAATTATCAATACTTAAAACATATGCATGTTCAGATCAAAAGGCCTTTACTGGGTTGTAATGGGGCCAAGGACAGGGGAGGATAAATTTGGATAAGTAGCTATAGCTCAGAAGAAATAGAGGTGCACTAGGAAAAAATGTAAACACAGGGAAATCTCACCCAAACCTCTAATTCAATCCTCTTCTCGACTCCATTATTCACAAAATTATTTTTCAATTTTTCTCTTTTTCTCATCATTTTTTTTTATCCTGTCTTTTTTTTTTTTTTATCACACAACAGGATATAAATTATCATTTCAAAACATGATGAGGAACCAACTAGCCAATTCATCAGAATTCCCAAGGAGACCACACTTATTCACAAAATACTTTTATAGCTCCAGACTTTCCTAAGGTTAAGGTAATCATTGTTTTTCACTTAGGTTCAGTGTATGAGCTTCAACACGAAGAAATATATACAGTATAGGCTCAAAGGGGTTATCAAAGGATAATAACAAGGTAGGCTTATTTGGCTAAAGAGGCTCAAGAATAAAATTGCCTTTATCACTTCCAAAAATGCATATAAATCAAGTATATCAAAAAGAATCAAGCCAAGGCATATGTGCAAGCAGTCAAGATACATATCACACAAGAAAGAAAATTAAGTGGCTCAAATTCTCACACAGGGTATTCGTTACAATCAAATCAACCTCTTAAACACATAATCATCTTTCCAGGCAGAGAAAAGCAAGGATTTCAAACCATAAGTATTAATCAAGTGAAGGAAAAATCTACAACTTAGACATCATCCAGAAATCAAGAGAAAAATGTAAAATTTATTGCACACAAAACTCGATAAAAATAACTTAAAACAGAAAAAATTTAACACTCAAAAACAAAAAATTTAACACACAAAATACAATCTAATAGAAAAATCAGAATTTCTCCCCAGTAGACCACACTTAAATCATACAATGTCCTCAGTGTGTTACAATCATCAGATGATCAATTTCAGAGCAGTCAAAAAATATAGACAAGTGCAATAAAAAGTTAGGAAAAATGGGAAGAAATTTTTCAGTAACATCCATCAGTAGATGTTCTCAGTGACATCCATCAGCAGATGTCTGAATCACGTAGCACCCATCAGTAGATGCTAATAATTTTTATTATTATTATTTATTTATTTATTTTATTTTATTTTATTTTATTTTATTTTATTTATTTTTTTTTGAAAAAGGAGAAGACCGGTACTGTGACAACAGTCTCGGTGGCAAAGACCGGAACTATTGCTACAGTGGAAAGAAATCTGGCTATAAATGAGGCACTCCCCCGCGTCCAGCGCCATTTCCTGACCTAGTCTCTCTCTCTAGTCCTCTCTTCGCTCTCCTCGCTCTCCTCTCTCTCTCTACTCTCTCTGCTCCCTCTCTACCCTCTCTTCTCTCGAGCGTCTGGATCTCTGCAGGGAGCCTCTGCCACCGTGCCAACTGAAGAGTCTGAGATCCGCGAGGAGCTTCTCTGCCAGCTCTACTTCTCCAGGTAAGTCCTCTGCACCTTCCTTCTTTCCTTCTTTCTTATCTTTCTGCTTGCTTTTTCTGCTTTTATTTATGATTTTCGTTCCTTCATTTAAGCTTACTCTGTTTTGCTCTCCCTTTCCCTTTTCCTGCTTTCCAGATCTTTCATTCATTTTTTTTTTCTTTTTCTGCTTTCTTTTTCTGCAATACTTGTTCTCTCCCCCTGCCCGATCTATCTTCTTTCAATTTTTTTTTCATTTTTCTGAAACTGAAAACACTTAAACACATAAAACACAACTGTCTAAAAACTTAAGGGGTATATAGGCTGGAAACCAGACGTTAATCTCCCTTCGATTGAAGGTATTGCAGAGACAATCGGGTAGAACAACGCCACGTACCCCACTTAAAACTAAATAAACACATAAACATAATATACAAGAACAAGGACAACAGGACAACTTGACATAGATCCGTTTAAGACCCTTTGCGAGGACCGTGAAACAGATCTGAGACCAAAAACTGAAACATCAAAGCATGACTGGACAAAATAAATCTAAAAGGAAATAAGAACAAATAAAGAAAACACTGAATTAAGAATCTAAATTTTTATTTTTTTTATTTTTTTTTTATTGTTATTTATGTTATGCTTATTTTTTTTTTTTTTGCTTTTCTTCTTTTTTTTTATGTTTTTGTTCTTTTTATTTTTATATTTTTTTTTATTAAGTTTTAGAATATTTCAAGAGGAATGATGACGAGCGAGATGGAATCAGAGAGATACACTAGTCAGCGATGGCGTCCTACAGATGATCAGATCAATATGATGACCAAAATCTACAACTATGGGGTCACACACCCAAGCCGAGCGCAAGTCGTCGAGATCGCGTCTCGACTAAGGACCTTCGCAGATGCCACCGAATATAACGTGCACTGCTGGTTTAACAACCATGGCAATCGGGTCAGGCGCTGGCAAGCGGAGATAGACCCCACTGGCACTCTCTTTTCACAACTGCCGCTGTACATGTACGGTAAGACCTCTGATCACACCTCCATTGAATTTTCCATTCCTCTTCTATTATTAACACAAGTTTTTTATTTTTTATTTTTTTTATTTTTTATTTTTTGTTTGAAAGAAAACAACTGGGTGATAATGAGGGCACCGAGGCTGCTGAATTTGTTTCCAGTTCCGATCATTATCGATGACGACAGAAATGAACGAGAAATTCCTCCACCCAAGCTTCTCACATTCCGAACCAGAGCTCCCTCAACGGAGCTCTCCCTTAGACCACCACAACCAGCTCGAGAATTCTTCTAGTTTTAATGTTTTATGTTATTTTTTATTTTTATGTTTTTGTTGGCCGAGTGTGGCCAGAATATGGACAAGGCATGTAATCTAAACAATTATATTTTTTTATGTTTTTAATGTTTTTATGTTTTATGTTTTTTTTTATTTGGACTGTAATATTAACGATCAATAATGATCGAACCTCGGACAACCTTATTTTCATATATATCTACTGCATCTTTATATTCAGATCTGTTCAAGCTCCTTACCCCCATTACTGTAATTTTTGTTATTATGAATGAAATCTTTTCTTAGTGTAAACAAAATATTCAATGAATTATCTGTGTGAAACAACTAAGAAATTATATTACAGTGAAGGAAAATAAGGAAAATAAATGAGATCTGAAGTGAAAATTTTTAATGAAATATTGGAAAGAAACTGAGGGTCGAAATAAAATCAAGGAATACGCAAAACAATTTTTGAATTTTTGAATTTTTTTTTTATAAGGATAACAATGTGAAAACTAAGAAAAAAAAAATAATTATACATATCAGAATACAGATTTGGCACGCTCAAAAACAATTTTATCACAACAGAATAAATTTTTTTTTTTTTAATTTTAATTTTTTTTTTTAAAGATAACAATTCGAAAACTAAGAAGAAAAGGGAAAAACAAACTTAAAAAAAAACAAAATGCAGAATCTCCCCCAGACCACACCTAAACTACAATGTCCCAAATCAGTTAAAGGCATAAGATCATCAATTGAAACTTAAACAGATAAAGGACAAATGTAATAAAAGTCAGAAAACGGGGAAGAAAGAAAAAGAAAACTCCCCTGGATTATGGTGGCAGTTGCCAAAATTGGACAATCAGGGAGATGTTTTTCGCCTCGGGATCCAGTATGAAAGTGTTGAGGATGAACTGCTTCATCCTCCAGATCTGATCAAGCAATGAAATGTCTTCCATCGCTGGATCTAAGCAGAAAAAATTGTTGATGATTGGGTTCAGCAGGTGCCAATTGATTTTCAAACCGTTTTGTAAGCTTGCACCTTTGTCTTCAATTGTGGGTGTTTGTTGATGCAATACATGTACACCTCCTGCAACATGGTTAGTGCAATGTGGTTCCAAAGAGATGTTATGCAGAGGTATAACACCCAATCCCAATTCATCATACTCAGCCTTAGATAAATCCTCATAACATGAATCAATTTCTAAATTGCATGCAATATTAATCATAGATTCAGATTCATGTTCAGTGCATGAAGAATAACCATTCGAATGTGATAGTAAAAAGCGGTTCTCATCATGCACAGAGGAAAAATTAAAATCAGACTCAGCAAGAATATAGTCATTAGCATACCGATCATCATCACAATCAACATAATAATCAAATTGTGGTATGCTTACCTCCTCTTCCTTGAAGATTTCTAGAATGTGGGAAGGTGAAGGTGGTCTACCTGGTTCAGGATTACTGCTTACTTCTGCCGGGTCCCCAAAATTTTCATCAGTCTCCTCAGGTGCAAGAGTGGCCATCTGCTTGATCTGATCACTCAGATTCTGCATGGCAGCTTGAGTTTCCATGCTCTCTTGCTTGAACTGCATGTTCCCTTTCTGAAACTGAATGTTCTGCATTGTCATCTGCTCTAGTAACTCCTTTAATGTAGGTTCAGAAATAGAAGGCTGAGGAGTTATTTGAATAGGAGAATCATACTGCTGACTCTCATATTGTGGAACTGGCTCCCAAAGAGAGCTCTCAGAAATTGGATGATGGAACATATTGTTCTCATCATAAAAATCAGCAGATTTAAAATCAAAGTAGTATGCAGAATAAGAATCATAATCACAGACATTGGCAGAATAAGCATTATTCACAACATTAAAATAGGTAGACATGGAAAAATAAAAAGTAAAAACTAAAAACTAAAAATTACGAATCAGATAAAACAAAACACATTTATACATGCTACAAGCACACACAAGACAGAACATCAATAGTAAAAATTTTTAATTAATTTTTTTTTTAATAACAACTAAATACAGAACATAGCACAATAAAAATATAAAAGACAAAACATAGATTACAACAACGTAATAAAACAAAAACAGTAAAAATCTAAAACAAGAACCTGGACTGAAGTGACAACGCCGCCAAAATTTGCTGAAGGTGTCGTTGTCGCCTACAAAAATACAAAACACAAAACACACAAAATACACATATTAACAGAACAAAAATTTACATAACAAAATCTGAAACCAAACCGTCATTGGTCCCCGGCAACGGCGCCATTTTTTGACGAACGGGTCGCACCGCTCACAAAAGTTGATTGCAAATAAGAATGCAGTACAGTGCTAGGAGGTGACTCCTAGGTCGTCTCTCAAGGACCAATATTGGGTTCAATCTCAGATCTAACATGAAGTGGGGGGGGGGTTGTAGATGTTTTGTGCGGTAAAATAAAATTGGAAATTGGAATTTAAATAAAACAGAATTTAAAACCTTTTGAAATAAATTTTAAACACTGTAAAACTGAACGGTAAAAGATGGTAAAAATAGAACAGTAAATATTCAGAAACTGTAGAATTGAACGGTGTAGAAAAACATTAAACGATAAAATAAAAGAGACAATAAAAATAGAAAACAATTAACTGGAAATGCAATTTATCAATGCTTTCAACACTTAAATTAAAATCAACAGTACAACTAAAAATAACACGAGCAAAGGTGACACACTTCTAGTGCTTCTTCAGAAATTAAAACTACAATTGCACGTTGAAATGGAAATTCAGAGAACGGAAGAGAAAGAGGAAGCCATGGCTGTCCTAAACTACTCTTAAAACTCTACTAAAATCTCATGCTCCAATCTGATTCTCTGCTGCCCATTTTATAGTCAAAATTCTAAACCAAGTGTACCCCTCTTCCTTTCACGTGAGCATACCACTTAAAATGCAAAAATTCCAACCGTGACTTTTATTTCCATCCAACACCACTTCTTTTTGTCTTTTCTCCATGTGATACTGTAGTTTTTCCTTGCTGCCATGGACCGTGATGTGGTGCTAGACCAGCTTCTTCTTCTTGCTTCCAGCCATGCCTCCATCTCCTTACTTGTAGCTGCTGTATGTTGGGTTTGAAGGCGTGCGGGACCATGGTGTGGAGTGTGCTTCCTTGGTTCTTCAAGCTTGATTGATGGGAGCTGATTGCTGCACGCTGCAATGGTGAATCTGCTTCATCTCCAACTCTGGATGCTCCCTACTTCAGGCGTGCCTTCCTCCCAAGCCAGCTGGATGCGTGATGGACCAACTGCTTGTTCATTCTGCTGTTTCTCGTGCTGCTGTAGTGCAAACCAAGTGTTTGCTGGCTAGACGTGTGCTTCTTTTCCATCAAGCCGTGACACCATCCAGGCCGTGGTATGTGCTGATTCTGCTAGCCAAAGAGAAGAAACATTGAAGTGTTGGATGAAAGGAATGAGTTGTTCCAAGGAGCTATCCTTTACGTGTGGCTTTTTCATGTGTGCAGCTCTCCAATTTAATTGTTCACGTTTCAGCAAAGCAAATAATGTGATGGCAAATTAAATTGTGCATGGGCCGTGTGCTTTAGTTCTTTGAAGGAAAAGAAGATTCCCTTTTTGTGTAGCATGCAATTGTCGTGTGATGTGTTTGCTACAAGACAAAGAATTAAATTGATTGTTCTCTCTTTCACGTGCAGCCCATATAGCATTTGGAACAGTTTTTCTTTTCAGAATTTGGAAGTATGGCTGTCTTTGTCTCATACCAATTTATCATTTTAAATTCCAAAAGATGTGAGCCGTGTGGTGTGTTCCAAATAAGACTTTCATTGCAACAATTTCCACTTTCACGTGGACCCTTGCCAAATTTCTTTACCCATTCCTTTTATTCTCATTTAGCACTTTCATTTTGGAAATCCTCCCATCATGGCCGTGATGTATCAAGAAATGTGGTCCCTGCTTTCTAATAATTGGCCGTGAAACCACTTACATTATCTCAATTAAAATAGCACCTCATCATTTTGCAATTCCATGTGAACGTGCTTGGTTGGTTGCCACATATTAGATGTGATGAACTCCCTTACTCCGTGCACACCAAATTAATTACCTTCCATCTTCAACTTCCAGCCGCGCATACCACAAGACCCGTGCTATTATTCTTCCAAATGTCCCAATAATATTTACAGAATTTTCCCTGCACTCAATAATGTAAATTATTAGTCTCAGATAATTCAAATTAAGTGAAATAAGAATTTCTGATCAAATTAAGCACAATCAATAAAAACGGGAAAATACTAGACAATTAAGCACAATTTCCTGATTAAATCTAGTACAATAAGCTAAGTGAAGTGAAGAAAATAATGATTCATCAAAATAGACCACACTTAGTCTTTTGCACTCCTGGGCAAAATTAGGACACAAATCAGGGAATGGTTCAAAGGACTTTCAGAGGACGTGACACAAATGCAGCATACAGAAAATAAAGACTAAAGAGAAAATAAACAGAATTTACAAAGTTCTCAAGAAGTCTGGACAGAGAAAAGAAGTAGAAATTATCCAACACAAAATCAAGAAAAACAGATACTTACAGAAATCATCCAAGCAATTCAATACATAGCAAAATGATTAATTAGTTCAAGAGGTGATTCAAAAATAACAAAACCTCACAGATGCACTACAGTGTTTCTCTCAAGTGTCTAGGGTAAATAATAATATCAGCTCGATGTACTCAAGAAAACAAACACAAGTAGACTTGGCAAGCTTCTAATTATCAATACTTAAAACATATGCATGTTCAGATCAAAAGGTCTTTACTGGGTTGTAATGGGGCCAAGGACAGGGGAGGATAAATTTGGATAAGTAGCTATAGCTCAGAAGAAATAGAGGTGCACTAGGAAAAAATGTAAACACAGGGAAATCTCACCCAAACCTCTAATTCAATCCTCTTCTCGACTCCATTATTCACAAAATTATTTTTCAATTTTTCTCTTTTTCTCATCATTTTTTTTTATCCTGTCTTTTTTTTTTTTTTATCACACAACAGGATATAAATTATCATTTCAAAACATGATGAGGAACCAACTAGCCAATTCATCAGAATTCCCAAGGAGACCACACTTATTCACAAAATACTTTTATAGCTCCAGACTTTCCTAAGGTTAAGGTAATCATTGTTTTTCACTTAGGTTCAGTGTATGAGCTTCAACACGAAGAAATATATACAGTATAGGCTCAAAGGGGTTATCAAAGGATAATAACAAGGTAGGCTTATTTGGCTAAAGAGGCTCAAGAATAAAATTGCCTTTATCACTTCCAAAAATGCATATAAATCAAGTATATCAAAAAGAATCAAGCCAAGGCATATGTGCAAGCAGTCAAGATACATATCACACAAGAAAGAAAATTAAGTGGCTCAAATTCTCACACAGGGTATTCGTTACAATCAAATCAACCTCTTAAACACATAATCATCTTTCCAGGCAGAGAAAAGCAAGGATTTCAAACCATAAGTATTAATCAAGTGAAGGAAAAATCTACAACTTAGACATCATCCAGAAATCAAGAGAAAAATGTAAAATTTATTGCACACAAAACTCGATAAAAATAACTTAAAACAGAAAAAATTTAACACTCAAAAACAAAAAATTTAACACACAAAATACAATCTAATAGAAAAATCAGAATTTCTCCCCAGTAGACCACACTTAAATCACACAATGTCCTCAGTGTGTTACAATCATCAGATGATCAATTTCAGAGCAGTCAAAAAATATAGACAAGTGCAATAAAAAGTTAGGAAAAATAGGAAGAAATTTTTCAGTAACATCCATCAGTAGATGTTCTCAGTGACATCCATCAGCAGATGTCTGAATCACGTAGCACCCATCAGTAGATGCTAATAATTTTTATTATTATTATTTATTTATTTATTTTATTTTATTTTATTTTATTTTATTTTATTTTTTTTTTTTTGAAAAAGGAGAAGACCGGTACTGTGACAACAGTCTCGGTGGCAAAGACCGGAACTGTTGCTACAGTGGAAAGAAATCTGGCTATAAATGAGGCACTCCCCCGCGTCCAGCGCCATTTCCTGACCTAGTCTCTCTCTCTAGTCCTCTCTTCGCTCTCCTCGCTCTCCTCTCTCTCTCTACTCTCTCTGCTCCCTCTCTACCCTCTCTTCTCTCGAGCGTCTGGATCTCTGCAGGGAGCCTCTGCCACCGTGCCAACTGAAGAGTCTGAGATCCGCGAGGAGCTTCTCTGCCAGCTCTACTTCTCCAGGTAAGTCCTCTGCACCTTCCTTCTTTCCTTCTTTCTTATCTTTCTGCTTGCTTTTTCTGCTTTTATTTATGATTTTCGTTCCTTCATTTAAGCTTACTCTGTTTTGCTCTCCCTTTCCCTTTTCCTGCTTTCCAGATCTTTCATTCATTTTTTTTTTCTTTTTCTGCTTTCTTTTTCTGCAATACTTGTTCTCTCCCCCTGCCCGATCTATCTTCTTTCAATTTTTTTTTCATTTTTCTGAAACTGAAAACACTTAAACACATAAAACACAACTGTCTAAAAACTTAAGGGGTATATAGGCTGGAAACCAGACGTTAATCTCCCTTCGATTGAAGGTATTGCAGAGACAATCGGGTAGAACAACGCCACGTACCCCACTTAAAACTAAATAAACACATAAACATAATATACAAGAACAAGGACAACAGGACAACTTGACATAGATCCGTTTAAGACCCTTTGCGAGGACCGTGAAACAGATCTGAGACCAAAAACTGAAACATCAAAGCATGACTGGACAAAATAAATCTAAAAGGAAATAAGAACAAATAAAGAAAACACTGAATTAAGAATCTAAATTTTTATTTTTTTTATTTTTTTTTATTGTTATTTATGTTATGCTTATTTTTTTTTTTTTGCTTTTCTTCTTTTTTTTTATGTTTTTGTTCTTTTTATTTTTATATTTTTTTTTATTAAGTTTTAGAATATTTCAAGAGGAATGATGACGAGCGAGATGGAATCAGAGAGATACACTAGTCAGCGATGGCGTCCTACAGATGATCAGATCAATATGATGACCAAAATCTACAACTATGGGGTCACACACCCAAGCCGAGCGCAAGTCGTCGAGATCGCGTCTCGACTAAGGACCTTCGCAGATGCCACCGAATATAACGTGCACTGCTGGTTTAACAACCATGGCAATCGGGTCAGGCGCTGGCAAGCGGAGATAGACCCCACTGGCACTCTCTTTTCACAACTGCCGCTGTACATGTACGGTAAGACCTCTGATCACACCTCCATTGAATTTTCCATTCCTCTTCTATTATTAACACAAGTTTTTTATTTTTTATTTTTTTTATTTTTTATTTTTTGTTTGAAAGAAAACAACTGGGTGATAATGAGGGCACCGAGGCTGCTGAATTTGTTTCCAGTTCCGATCATTATCGATGACGACAGAAATGAACGAGAAATTCCTCCACCCAAGCTTCTCACATTCCGAACCAGAGCTCCCTCAACGGAGCTCTCCCTTAGACCACCACAACCAGCTCGAGAATTCTTCCAGTTTTAATGTTTTATGTTATTTTTTATTTTTATGTTTTTGTTGGCCGAGTGTGGCCAGAATATGGACAAGGCATGTAATCTAAACAATTATATTTTTTTATGTTTTTAATGTTTTTATGTTTTTAATGTTTTTATGTTTTATGTTTTTTTTTTATTTGGACTGTAATATTAACGATCAATAATGATCGAACCTCGGACAACCTTATTTTCATATATATCTACTGCATCTTTATATTCAGATCTGTTCAAGCTCCTTACCCCCATTACTGTAATTTTTGTTATTATGAATGAAATCTTTTCTTAGTGTAAACAAAATATTCAATGAATTATCTGTGTGAAACAACTAAGAAATTATATTACAGTGAAGGAAAATAAGGAAAATAAATGAGATCTGAAGTGAAAATTTTTAATGAAATATTGGAAAGAAACTGAGGGTCGAAATAAAATCAAGGAATACGCAAAACAATTTTTGAATTTTTGAATTTTTTTTTTTTTTATAAGGATAACAATGTGAAAACTAAGAAAAAAAAAATAATTATACATATCAGAATACAGATTTGGCACGCTCAAAAACAATTTTATCACAACAGAATAAATTTTTTTTTTTTTTAATTTTAATTTTTTTTTTTAAAGATAACAATTCGAAAACTAAGAAGAAAAGGGAAAAACAAACTTAAAAAAAAACAAAATGCAGAATCTCCCCCAGACCACACCTAAACTACAATGTCCCAAATCAGTTAAAGGCATAAGATCATCAATTGAAACTTAAACAGATAAAGGACAAATGTAATAAAAGTCAGAAAACGGGGAAGAAAGAAAAAGAAAACTCCCCTGGATTATGGTGGTAGTTGCCAAAATTGGACAATCAGGGAGATGTTTTTCGCCTCGGGATCCAGTATGAAAGTGTTGAGGATGAACTGCTTCATCCTCCAGATCTGATCAAGCAATGAAATGTCTTCCATCGCTGGATCTAAGCAGAAAAAATTGTTGATGATTGGGTTCAGCAGGTGCCAATTGATTTTCAAACCGTTTTGTAAGCTTGCACCTTTGTCTTCAATTGTGGGTGTTTGTTGATGCAATACATGTACACCTCCTGCAACATGGTTAGTGCAATGTGGTTCCAAAGAGATGTTATGCAGAGGTATAACACCCAATCCCAATTCATCATACTCAGCCTTAGATTAATCCTCATAACATGAATCAATTTCTAAATTGCATGCAATATTAATCATAGATTCAGATTCATGTTCAGTGCATGAAGAATAACCATTCGAATGTGATAGTAAAAAGCGGTTCTCATCATGCACAGAGGAAAAATTAAAATCAGACTCAGCAAGAATATAGTCATTAGCATACCGATCATCATCACAATCAACATAATAATCAAATTGTGGTATGCTTACCTCCTCTTCCTTGAAGATTTCTAGAATGTGGGAAGGTGAAGGTGGTCTACCTGGTTCAGGATTACTGCTTACTTCTGCCGGGTCCCCAAAATTTTCATCAGTCTCCTCAGGTGCAAGAGTGGCCATCTGCCTGATCTGATCACTCAGATTCTGCATGGCAGCTTGAGTTTCCATGCTCTCTTGCTTGAACTGCATGTTCCCTTTCTGAAACTGAATGTTCTGCATTGTCATCTGCTCTAGTAACTCCTTTAATGTAGGTTCAGAAATAGAAGGCTGAGGAGTTATTTGAATAGGAGAATCATACTGCTGACTCTCATATTGTGGAACTGGCTCCCAAAGAGAGCTCTCAGAAATTGGATGATGGAACATATTGTTCTCATCATAAAAATCAGCAGATTTAAAATCAAAGTAGTATGCAGAATAAGAATCATAATCACAGACATTGGCAGAATAAGCATTATTCACAACATTAAAATAGGTAGACATGGAAAAATAAAAAGTAAAAACTAAAAACTAAAAATTACGAATCAGATAAAACAAAACACATTTATACATGCTACAAGCACACACAAGACAGAACATCAATAGTAAAAATTTTTAATTAATTTTTTTTTTAATAACAACTAAATACAGAACATAGCACAATAAAAATATAAAAGACAAAACATAGATTACAACAACGTAATAAAACAAAAACAGTAAAAATCTAAAACAAGAACCTGGACTGAAGTGACAACGCCGCCAAAATTTGCTGAAGGTGTCGTTGTCGCCTACAAAAATACAAAACACAAAACACACAAAATACACATATTAACAGAACAAAAATTTACATAACAAAATCTGAAACCAAACCGTCATTGGTCCCCGGCAACGGCGCCATTTTTTGACGAACGGGTCGCACCGCTCACAAAAGTTGATTGCAAATAAGAATGCAGTACAGTGCTAGGAGGTGACTCCTAGGTCGTCTCTCAAGGACCAATATTGGGTTCAATCTCAGATCTAACATGAAGTGGGGGGGGTTTGTAGATGTTTTGTGCGGTAAAATAAAATTGGAAATTGGAATTTAAATAAAACAGAATTTAAAACCTTTTGAAATAAATTTTAAACACTGTAAAACTGAACGGTAAAAGATGGTAAAAATAGAACAGTAAATATTCAGAAACTGTAGAATTGAACGGTGTAGAAAAACATTAAACGATAAAATAAAAGAGACAATAAAAATAGAAAACAATTAACTGGAAATGCAATTTATCAATGCTTTCAACACTTAAATTAAAATCAACAGTACAACTAAAAATAACACGAGCAAAGGTGACACACTTCTAGTGCTTCTTCAGAAATTAAAACTACAATTGCACGTTGAAATGGAAATTCAGAGAACGGAAGAGAAAGAGGAAGCCATGGCTGTCCTAAACTACTCTTAAAACTCTACTAAAATCTCATGCTCCAATCTGATTCTCTGCTGCCTATTTTATAGTCAAAATTCTAAACCAAGTGTAACCCTCTTCCTTTCACGTGAGCATACCACTTAAAATGCAAAAATTCCAACCGTGACTTTTATTTCCATCCAACACCACTTCTTTTTGTCTTTTCTCCATGTGATACTGCAGTTTTTCCTTGTTGCCATGGACCGTGATGTGGTGCTAGACCAGCTTCTTCTTCTTGCTTCCAGCCATGCCTCCATCTCCTTACTTGTAGCTGCTGTATGTTGGGTTTGAAGGCGTGCGGGACCATGGTGTGGAGTGTGCTTCCTTGGTTCTTCAAGCTTGATTGATGGGAGCTGATTGCTGCACGCTGCAATGGTGAATCTGCTTCATCTCCAACTCTGGATGCTCCCTACTTCAGGCGTGCCTTCCTCCCAAGCCAGCTGGATGCGTGATGGACCAACTGCTTGTTCATTCTGCTGTTTCTCGTGCTGCTGTAGTGCAAACCAAGTGTTTGCTGGCTAGACGTGTGCTTCTTTTCCATCAAGCCGTGACACCATCCAGGCCGTGGTATGTGCTGATTCTGCTAGCCAAAGAGAAGAAACATTGAAGTGTTGGATGAAAGGAATGAGTTGTTCCAAGGAGCTATCCTTTACGTGTGGCTTTTTCATGTGTGCAGCTCTCCAATTTAATTGTTCACGTTTCAGCAAAGCAAATAATGTGATGGCAAATTAAATTGTGCATGGGCCGTGTGCTTTAGTTCTTTGAAGGAAAAGAAGATTCCCTTTTTGTGTAGCATGCAATTGTCGTGTGATGTGTTTGCTACAAGACAAAGAATTAAATTGATTGTTCTCTCTTTCACGTGCAGCCCATATAGCATTTGGAACAGTTTTTCTTTTCAGAATTTGGAAGTATGGCTGTCTTTGTCTCATACCAATTTATCATTTTAAATTCCAAAAGATGTGAGCCGTGTGGTGTGTTCCAAATAAGACTTTCATTGCAACAATTTCCACTCTCACGTGGACCCTTGCCAAATTTCTTTACCCATTCCTTTTATTCTCATTTAGCACTTTCATTTTGGAAATCCTCCCATCATGGCCGTGATGTATCAAGAAATGTGGTCCCTGCTTTCTAATAATTGGCCATGAAACCACTTACATTATCTCAATTAAAATAGCACCTCATCATTTTGCAATTCCATGTGAACGTGCTTGGTTGGTTGCCACATATTAGATGTGATGAACTCCCTTACTCCGTGCACACCAAATTAATTACCTTCCATCTTCAACTTCCAGCCGCGCATACCACAAGACCCGTGCTATTATTCTTCCAAATGTCCCAATAATATTTACAGAATTTTCCCTGCACTCAATAATGTAAATTATTAGTCTCAGATAATTCAAATTAAGTGAAATAAGAATTTCTGATCAAATTAAGCACAATCAATAAAAACGGGAAAATACTAGACAATTAAGCACAATTTCCTGATTAAATCTAGTACAATAAGCTAAGTGAAGTGAAGAAAATAATGATTCATCAGTACAATAGATAAATACAGAGGGTCACACATGTATATGAGAGTTTTGAGATGGTAACTCACATAATTTTATACATTTTGGTCCCTAAACTTTATAAATGAATAGATATAGTCTTTTTAACTTGATTACCTTAAATTTTTTTGACATGTCAAACACATTTTGTATAAGCATTTGAGTTGTTTACACCGTTTAACAAGTTCTCGCTTCAATCTCAATTGGAAAACGAATTTTACATGTTCAAAATATTTAATGTAATTGGGTTAAAAGGATTATATTCATTAATTTTTAAAGTTTTGGAACCAAAATGTATCAAAGTTTCAAACATGGACAAATTTCATTTTCGCACCAAAGTTTAAGGACTAGAAATATACTTAACCCTTTAATAAATTATATAAGACCTCAATCAACTAAAACAAACTTAAAACCATTACAAATATTTTAACCTTTCAAAAGCATTTTTGTTGGTTAATATTTAGATTTAGTTTT
The DNA here is from genome assembly GCA_034642375.1 of Vigna nakashimae. Lineage (NCBI taxonomy): Eukaryota > Viridiplantae > Streptophyta > Magnoliopsida > Fabales > Fabaceae > Vigna > Vigna nakashimae. Next base: position 44,997,064 of record CM067765.1, on the reverse strand, counting down.
AACTAACTCAAACTCTTGCAAGTACTTTGTGTGTAAGACTCTCAAACATATGTATTCAAAGCTTAAACACACAATATATCTTTAACATCAACATCTTTAAAGATCTTAATCAAAGCAACATCTCTTTAGGCTTTACATTGTTCTTCAAGTCCAACAATTACTAGAAAACAACTAAAACATAAAGTAACTTGAAAAACGAATATAAAATAAGCATATGTGTAAGACCCAAGGAAAATGTAGTAATTAGTGAATGAAGTGGTTTGAGACTTTAGAATTATATTGCATGGTAATTGGGGTGTGATGATTAGGTATTTCTTTGAATTCTAATTTTCTATGATGATTATTTTATGTTAATATTGATAAAGTTCAATACATGATTGATATGCTATTAATTTGGTGATTTGTGTGTGAGTGATGTTACCAATATGATGTGTTGGAATGTTGATAGGAGGGTGGTTTAGGATTGAATGTGGGTGAGTTCATGTTTAGAAAGAAAGAGAGTTAAAGGGAAACTTTTGTTTGAATTTTGGACCCAAGGGCAAAAGGGTCTTTTTACCTTCATTAAATGGTTCAAAAATTATTTTAGGAGGTGTAGAAAGTGAAGGAAAGAAAATAAAATCTTAATAATAAGAAAGACATTTCGTGGATTTTAAAAGATTTAGTGCTTGTTGATATTTTAAAAAGTAGTTAAGATATGAAATCTTAGTGGTTTTAGAGATAAAGTGAGAGATTTTATTAAAAATGCAAAAAGATAAAGATAAATTAAAACAAGATAAAAAGGACAAGGGAGAATAGGGATATGCACATTGTTCTCTATATCTGAAAACAAAATTGAAAGAGATTAGGGAGAGAAAAGATGATTTCTAGGAAAAGAGAGGAAGAGTTGTAGAAAACCTTAGTGCAAGGAAAGATTTGTGGTGTTTTTGAAGTTAGATGAAGTCCTAATATTGACCAAGGTATGGGGAAGTTTACCATTGTTTGTTGTATGCTATGCATTCTTGATTTCCTTGCATGAAAATACTTGGTTGATATATGTTTATATGACTATGATTATGATTATCTGTTGCTATTGTTGGACAAGGGTTGTATGTGCATGGGTTAGATTTTTGGTAATATTTGTGATGAGTTTTCCCTATGAATGTATTATGTATGTTTTGTTGGGTTATCCCAACAAAGGGTTTGATGCTAAAGGAGAACAAAGTTATGATACTTAGGGGTTTCCATGCAAATATATGTTGTAAGGGTAATCAATGCAGTATAATTGGGTTTTATTGGGGTATAACATGTCAATGATTGGATTTGAATGATTCAAGTGATGTAATGCATATATTTAGGTCTGCTTATAAGGGTATGTGATGCTTGAATTCATGCATGATGGTTTGAGGAAGTTTCCCTCGTGATTTAGGATTGTTGCATGAGTGTTTGGAGACTTGAATTATGTCCAAGATGTGTTTCGATTTGGCAATAATCGATTGACAAGTTCAGAGGTGAAAAGAAGGACGATCAAGGATCCTCATCAAGCATCAAGTGCTATGGGTGTGGAGAAAAAGGACATGTCAAGTCCAATTGTCCCAAAAACAAAAGAAATGAAGAAAGAAAGAAAAGAAATTCCCAAAGAAGAAGAGAGCTTACATAGCTTTGAAAGAATATGACTCTAGTTCTTCAAGCTCAAGCGACTTTGATGAGGAAGCAAATCTATGTTTAATGGATGATTTTGATGACGCTGGAAGTCAAGTAAGTGATTCTAGCTATGAAATTAGTGAAATAGATTTACAAAGAGCATTCCTTGAGTATTGAATGAATACGAAAAGTTGGATGCTGCACATAATGAATTAAAAAGTGAATTTCATAACTTGCAACTTAAATATGAAAAAGCATTAGATGAAGAAGTAATTCTAAGAAATAAGATTAGTCATCTTGAAATGAAAGAATATGAATCTAACGTTGTTATAAATCCTGTTGAATGCTTGTGTTGTAAGAGTCATATGTTTGACATAGACATCCTTGAAAATTTGCTTGCTAAATCAACAAAATCTGCTTCTTTTGTAGAAGACAATGTTAGGAAGACACCTTTAATAACAAGAATGTGCACCAACATAAGATACCTCAAATTAAAAGAACTCTTAGAGTTTGGGTTTAAAAAGGTACTTTTGTGAAAAACAAACTACATATTGTTTGTTGTTTCTATTGCATGATACATGGTGATATGATCATAACATGGTCACATCTCTAACAAATGTAACATTAAGCATTTTGGTGTGCCAAATGGAAAGTATGCATGAGTTAAAATTGTAAAGTGATGTTTCTTTATTTGTACTAACCCCAAGGACCCATGTTGAGATTGGGGACCTAAATTCATGCTTAACTTGTTTTGTAGGAACATTCAAAGGCAAAGAAGTCATCGTGGTATCTTGACACTGGTTGTTCAAGACACATGATGGGTGACAAGAAAAGGTTCATATCTTTTGAGAAGAAGAAGCGATGATTTGTTACATATGGGGATAACAACAAAGGAAGAATCATTGGAACCAGAGACATTGGAGGAGGAAATACATTGACAATCAAAGATGTGTTGTATGTTGAAGGACTCAAGTATAACCTCCTAAGCATAAGTCGGTCTCAAGGTAACCTTTGAAAGTGATAAATGCACCGTCCATTTTAAGAATTCTTCTGATATTGCATTACAAGGTGTTAGGCACAACAACATATATTTGATTGACATTGAAAGTGCATCTAGTCATAGCATATCATGTTTAGTTGCAAAAGAGGAAAATCCTTGGCTATGGCATAAAAGGGCTGCACACATTCATATGCAACATTTAAATAATTTGACTTCTAAAGATCTTGTGATTGGTTTGCCTAAACTGAAATTTGAAAAAGACAAACTATGTGCAGCTTGTCAAAAAGGAAAAAAAAACTAAATCTTCTTTTTCATCCAAAAGCATGATTTCTACATCAAAACCATTAGAACTATTGCATATGGACTTATTTGGTCCTTCTAGAATTAAGAGTTTTGGTGGAAACTATTATGCACTTGTGATTGTGGATGACTACTCTAGATTTACTTGGACCTTCTTTTTAACTTTGAAAAGTGAAGCTTTTAAAGCCTTCAAAACTTTTGTAAAAGGAGTTCAAAACGAAAAGGATTTGAAAATAACAACTTTAAGAAGTGATCATGGTGGAAAATTTTAAAATGAGTCTTTTGAAAAATTTTGTGATGAACATGGTATAACTCACAACTTTTCTTCTCTTAGAACTCCCCAACAAAATGGGGTTGTTGAAAGGAAAAACATATCCTTAGAAGAGTTAGCTAGAACTTTATTGAATGAGTCTAATGTGAATAAATATTTTTGGGCTGATGGAGTTAGTACTACTTGTTATGTGTTAAACATGATGCTCATTAGGCCAATTCTAAAACTAACTCCCTATGAATTGTTTAAATGTAGAAAACCCAATGTATCTCATTTAAAAATATTTGGATGTAAATGCTTTTTTTTGAACAATGGTAAAAACAACTTAGGAAAATTGGATACTAAATCTGATGAAGCAATTTTCTTAGGTTACTCACTAACTAACAAAGCATATAGGGTATTCAGTAGAAGGACATTGATCATTGAAGAGTCCATGCATGTTGTTTTTGATGAAATTGTGGACCTTGAGGAGAACCCTCTTGAGTCAAACAAGCCCATTGCAGGTAATGAAGATTATGTAAGGAAAGCTCTTGAAGAAATGTATTTAAATGAGAATGATCCCTTTGAAGCTCCAATTGTGCATCAACAAGTTGAACATAGAAGCCATAAACAACCATGAGGCCTATCTTTGGACAACATCATTGGAGACATCTCAAAAAGGGTAACTACTAGACATAATTTAAATAATTTTTGTTTAACCTTTGCTTTTGTGTCTCAAATAGAACCCAAGAACATAGATGAAGCTCTTCAAGATGACAAATGGTGCATGACAATGCAAGAAGAGCTAAACCAATTTGAAAGGAATGATGTTTGGGAACTCATTCCTAGAAAATAGCATTACCAAGTAATTGACACAAAGTGGGTATTCAGAAACAAATTGGATGAAGAAGGAAACATCACAAAGAACAAAGCATGTCTAGTTGCTAAAGGCTTTTGTCAAGAAGAAGGTATAGACTATGACAAAACATACACATCTGATGGAAGCTTATCCATGCTTGAATGACCTGACCTTGCAGACAAAGCGGATGCAGCGGATGAAAAACATTATTGGTGTAGTGGATGAAAAACAGCAGAGTGGATGCAGTAGCAATTGAGTGAGATTGATTGATGGTTGGTGTATTTGAGTGGAATAGGTATGTGTAGGAACCTCACAGCTCAGAAGGCCTTCCTACAATGGAAGGAAGCTAGAGGAAAGGGAAGAGAAAGTAGAGAGAATTAGTGACTCAAGAGCAATAGGGCTGGCAGTGAATTTCAGCAGCAATTTACTAAGCTCAAAAGTAACCCAATACAAAGAAAAGGCCCTCTTATTTATAGGTGAAGAGGAGCCTAAATTCTGTTTGTAATTCCCTCCTAAAATTCAAATTATTCAGATTTTGATCAAGCAAAATCCATGCCTCATTCCAGCTCATCCAGCAAGGTGTGTGCTTCCTTCCAAATCAGCCAACATTCACGTGGAAAATGCTGGTGCATGCCGTAAGCACCTCCTTTGCTTGGTTCTTTCTTGGATGGCTCAATCATATTCTCCAAGATTTATTAATTCCTACAAAACAAAATATAAGTGCTTTAGTTAAGAGAAGAAGGATTTTTATAAGCAACCTTCCATAGAAGTAAAATGTTAGATGATCCTTCTTCTTCTTGAATCTTCCTAGCCATTGCTCTAGTAAGAGATCCAATGTGATTTCTTGATGGTTTTCCATCAGACCCTCCCTCTTGAAAAAGATCTGTCCTCAGATCTGCTTCATCCTGTTGATCATCTCCTGTGAAAGGAATTAAATCACAGATGTTAAAAGTAGGACTGACACCATAACTTTCAGGAAGGTCTAATATGTATGCATTATCATTTATCTTTTTGAGAACCTTGAATGGACCATCTCCTCTTGGACTAAGTTTGGATTTCCTTTGAGAGGGAAATCTTTCCTTTCTCAAATGAAGCCAAACTAGGTCTCCTTTTTCAAAAACTATTTCCTTTGCTTGCCCTTTAATGTACTTGAGAGATTCATGGTCAGTGTGTATGATGAATTCTCTAGTTACCAAGTAATGCTCCCAAGTTTTCAAAGCTCTAATGAGGGCATACAACTCTTTGTCATAGGTAGGATAGTTTAAGGTAGGCCCCCTAAGTTTTTCACTAAAGTAAGCTACGGGATGTCCTCCTTGTATTAAAACAGCTCCTATTCCTACCCCAGATGCATCACATTCTAGTTCAAAGGCTTTGGAAAAGTCTCAAAAGACAACTCTTGCTTATCACCCCAAATAAAAGGCACATCTTTCTTGACTAGCTCATTTAAAGGAGCAGCTATGGTGGAGAAATCTTTCACAAATCTCCTATAAAAACTTGCTAACCCATGAAAACTTCTCACCTCTCCTACATTTTTAGGGGTTGGCCATTCTTGTATAGCCTTGATCTTCTCTGGATCAACATGTACACCTTCTTTTCCCACTTTGAATCCAAGGAAAATCACACTTTCTTGACAAAAAGTACATTTGTCAAAGTTGGCAAAGAGATGATGTTCTCTAAGAAGAAGCAAGACTTTTCTGACATGGTTAAGGTGTTCTTGAAGGCCTTGACTATAGATTAAGATATCATCAAAGTAGACCACTACAAATCTGCCTATGCATTCCCTAAGAACATGATTCATTAATCTCATGAATGTACTTGGAGCATTGGTCAAACCAAAGGGCATGACTAACCATTCATACAAACCAAACTTGGTCTTCAAAGCAGTTTTCCATTCATCTCCTTCATGAATTCTTATTTGATGGTATCCACTTTTAAGATCAATTTTGGTGAAGAGATTTGCTCCATGTAATTCATCCAACATGTCATCTAGCCTAGGAATGGGATGCCTATACTTGACAGTTATGTTGTTGATGGCCCTACAATCTGTACACATTCTCCAAGACCCATCCTTTTTAGGGACCAACAACACAGGCACAGCACAGGGACTTAAACTCTTTTGGATCCACCCTTTGTTCAACAAGTCATTAACTTGTTTCTCTATTTCTTTTGTTTCCATAGGGTTGGTTCTATAGGCTGGCCTATTGGGTAGGCTTGCCCCAGGCACCAAATCTATTTGATGTTCTATTCCCCTCAAAGGTGGTAATCCACTTGGTACCTCTTTGGGAAATATATCATCAAATTCCTTTAAAAGTTTTTGCAACCCTTTTGGTAGAGAACCAAGTTCATGAGTGATTGAAACAAATGCCTCTTTGCAATAAAGAAGGAAATGAGGTTGTCCAAGAAAAAGATTTTTAGAAATATTCAAGATTTGAGGTTGGACAACTTCATGGGCTGAGGCATGGGTTACCAAATTCTTTCTTTCTTTCTTATTTTCTTTTTTCTTTTCTCCATCCAACTTCTTTTTAAGAATTATTTGGTCCTCTCTTACTTGTGAAGGTGTAAGAGGACACAAAATAATTTTCTTTCCCTTGTGCTGAATGGTGATTTTGTTGGTGACTCCATCATGTAAAGCTTGTTTATCATATTGCCAAGGTCTTCCAAGTAATATGTGCCCAGCTTCCATTGGTACTATATCACAAACAATTTGATCTTCATATTTGCCAATGGAAATAGGTACACTTACTTGTTCTTTAACTACTATTCCATCATCCTCTTTGATCCATTGAAGTTTGTAAGGTTTAGGATGAGGAGTAGTGGTTAAGCCAAGCTTCTCTACCATTCTAGAACTACAACAGTTGCAACAAGAGCCACTATCCACTATCATTGAACATGTCTTTCCTAAAACTTTGCATCTTGTGTGGAATAGGTTCTCTCTTTGTGACTGTTCTAATTGTACATGTTTACTTTCTAGGAGTCTCCTTACCATAAGTAAGTCACCATCACAAGGTAAAGCTTCTTCTTCTTCAAAAGTGGATGTTTCAGACTCACTATATGAAGAACCCTCACTTTCACTCTCATGTTCAAGGATGTAAGTTGACCTTCTATTGCGGCACTCAGATGCATAGTGCCCTTTTTCCCCACATCTAAAGCACTTAGTCTCCTTACTCTTATGATCTCTTGAAGGTTCTTTGACTTTTTCTTTTCCTCTCTCTCTCTCTATATCTTCATATCTTCGCTTGGTTTGACTACCTTCCCTCTTATACTCTTTCTTATGGTAAGAATTATAAGGGTAATCTTTCTTGGTGGAGCTTTTCCTCTTTAGTTGTTGCTCAACCCTCACACAAAGTTGGACTAACTCATTGAGATCATTGTAGGGTATAAGTTCAACCCTATCTCTTATGTCATAGTTGAGTCCACTTTGAAACCTAGCAATTGTTATCCTAGGTTCTTCTCTTATCCCAGCTCTCAACATGAGTAACTCCATTTTTTGTCTATATTCCTCAACACTCATGTTCCTTTGTTGGAGTTTATGGAGTTTATCCATTATCTCCCTATCATAGTAGGCTGGTACATGCCTCCTCCTCAAGGCAGCTCTCATTTCATTCCAATACCTAATGGGAGGTAAGTGTCTTAGCCTATGGTCCTTGACTAAGGCTGTCCACCAAATTAAGGCATAACCTTGAAAGCTTAGAGAAGCCATGGTGACTCTCCTTTCATCATCTATTTGGTGGCACTCAAACAATTGTTCAACTTTCATTTCCCACTCTAGGTATTCTTCTACATCATCTTTTCCATGGAAGGAAGGAAGATCAATCTTAGGCTCTCTTGGGTAATGCTCTCTAACTCTATGTTGTCTTCTAGGAGGCATTTGGTAGTGGTCATCATTGTGATGACTACTATTTTGTTCAATTTCACTTGGAGAAGATGATGATTCTTGTCTTCTCCTATGGAAAGACCTCTCTTTCTTTTTATCTTGATTAATCAAAAGTTGACTAATCATATCTTTGAGTTCACTAATCTCTTTATCCCTTTGTTCAAATATTTGCTCAAATTCTTCCCTTAAAGACATTTCACTATTGGGTTTCAAACTTCCTTGCACACTTGATTGACTCATTCTTGTCAAAGGAAAAGGTTTTCACAAAGTTTTCAAAATATTTGACAAGTAATGAGTGAAAAGATTTTCACAAGCTTTCTTTGTTTTTGGTGAAAAATTTCTAAAGAGATTCTAGAGGCAAAAGATGTTTCTAAGTAGCTCCCAGGAAGAAGAGGTGAGTCACAAATGGACAAGCTTAGAAACCAAGTTCTTCCTTAGCCAGAGTTTCCTTAGAGTTATCTTTTTCCTTAGTTTCTAAGTAGAAATTCTTCAAATTCTTTTCAAATGTTATGAAATGAACCTAAAACCAAAGAAAGGTTTACTATATGCTATGCTATCCTAAATACCACGGAGACCTAAAAACAAAAGGATTACTCAGGACATTTAAGGAAAGCAATAAAGATGCAAGAATGTAAATGCTAGACGGCCCTAAGTGAAAGTGCAAGTGACACTTGGAGCCCCTTGACACACTTCCACACTAAGAAAACAAAATTGGACTATTACAATGTTCAATTGTGAACTTGGAATTGCTTCAAGAGCATTTTTCCAAGTCACTTGGCTCAAAAACAGCAAAGAAAAAAAAATACAATTTCAAACAGCAAATTCCGTGATATTTGGTGTAAATAAACTTGAAATGAGGCCTAGAAGTAATGTGAGCTTTGTCTTCTTGCTGCTGCAGAAAGCTACTCAAAATGAAGGTGTGAGTTGCTCTTTTTCCAGGGTTGAAATGCTGCTGTAACAGAGTTTTTCAGCTGCTGGACAGTGGTGTTTGGGCTGCTGTTGAGTCTTCCTTCTTGCTCCACTTTCAATGCTCAAACCACTTCCTAGGAGGCTACCAAAGTAGGAGAAGGATTCTGGTGCTGGATACCCCAAACAACTTGCACATACACTCCAAAACTCAGCAAAATCACACCAAACAAATTAAAAATCTGCACCAAATTTATGCACACTGCACCAGTATAGGCTGCTGTATTGAACACTTTAGATGCCAAAAAAATAGACACAAACAATTGGACAACACACAAATGAAAGTAGGTACACAAGATGAACTTAGCAAAGGCACTAGAATGGATGAAGAAAGCAAGAAAAACACAAGCACAACTCAGAAATTATTCCAAATGCAAACTGTTTGATAATTTTCAGAAGTGTTTGATAAAATGCCCCAATGAATTTCATATTTTTGTTTTTGATGTTTCAGGGCCTATAATCTGGATTGGTTGGTTCTAACAGCTTTTTAACACTTGATACTTCTTCTTTTGATCATGTATTTTTATTTTTAAACATTGAACCAGCTTTTTCACAATCCAGCAATGAATTTTACACTAAAATTACCAAAATAGTGGCTGGAAAACAGAAACTGCACTAGAAAAATGAACTAAAATGGTGGTTTTGGAACCCAAAATGAGTAGCAGTGTTTCAGCAGCTTGGATGAATGTTCAAACAACTTTTATTCATGATATTAAACATGTTTAAACTCTTAAACAGCTGAATTAATGCTTACTACTCAAATTCACTGGTCCACTTCCAATTTTAACTCAAAATTGATGGTTTAAGTATCCAATCTGCATATAACTTCAATTTTGACCAAATGAACAGTATTAGCAACTTTTAATCATCCATTTAGACTTGTTCAAACTGTCCAAACACACAGAAATAGCAGGATTCGAAAATCACCCTTGCTATGGCCAAATTATGCAGCAAAAACCATCAATGAACCAACCAAATTTAGCTTTTCATGGAATCAAAAACTGGACAGCAAAGGAAATGACTCTAAGAAGTGTAAAAACACAGATCTAAGCTAGATTGAATGTGCTTAGCATGACCAAACTCAGATTATACAATTCAAAGAAACTTAGCACGGTGAAAAGCTTGGATTAAAACTGCAACAGTGGAATGCTATTAATTGTGAGCAACCAAGCTATGCAAATTGCATTTCATTGCTTGTAATGATCTGCTACACTTTTAGCATCATTCAATAACATCAACCAAATTTGTATGAAGCACTAGAATTAAAAAAAAAAATCAACTGGAAAACAGATTCGTGATTTAAAAACAGAATTGAAATTCTGCAGCAGAGTTCAACACAGATTTGAAATCAAAATGGATTTCTAGTGCTTTAGCTTGTATCACCAAGGCTAGAACAAATTCTCATTGCCTTTATTGGTTGATATATAGTTTATCTAGCACTTGAACTCAAGTAAAACGAATTAACCCAGCAGAAAAGAATACCAAAGCAGTGACAGAATTTAAAACTGCAATATTCACTTGCACATGACCAAGACAACACTGAAATTGAAAATTAAAGCTGGAAATGACTCAAACAAATAAAATTCACCGTTTAAAATGAAAGATGGACATAAGACATTGTAAGAACACAGAATTAAAGGCTGGAACAGAATTACAGAAGCAGAATTAAAACTGAAACAGAAATAGAAAACAGAAACAGAAAACAGAAACAGAGATGGAATTCACAGAATTAAATTGTAGAATGCGAAGAAATGCTTAGCTCCTTGGTGCGTGGAGAACCTAAGCTCTGATACCACTTGATGGAAGCTTATCCATGCTTGAATGACTTGGCCTTGCAGACAAAGCGGATGCAGCGGATGAAAAACAGTATTGGTGCAGTGGATGAAAAACAGCAGAGTGGATGCAATAGCAATTGAGTGAGATTGATTGATGGTTGGTGTATTTGAGTGGAATAGGTATGTGTAGGAACCTCACAGCTCAGAAGGCCTTCCTACAATGGAAGGAAGCTAGAGGAAAGGGAAGAGAAAGTAGAGAGAGTTAGTGACTCAAGAGCAATAGGGCTGGCAGTGAATTTCAGCAGCAATTTACTAAGCTCAAAAGTAACCCAATACAAAGAAAAGGCCCTCTTATTTATAGGTGAAGAGGAGCCTAAATTTTGTTTGTAATTCCCTCCTAAAATTCAAATTATTCAGATTTTGATCAAGCAAAATCCATGCCTCATTCCAGCTCATCCAGCAAGGTGTGTGCTTCCTTCTAAATCAGCCAACATTCACGTGGAAAATGCTGGTGCATGCCGTAAGCACCTCCTTTGCTTGGTTCTTTCTTGGATGGCTCAATCATATTCTCCAAGATTTATTAATTCCTACAAAACAAAATATAAGTGCTTTAGTTAAGAGAAGAAGGACTTTTATAAGTAACCTTCCATAGAAGTAAAATGTTAGATGATCCTTCTTCTTCTTGAATCTTCCTAGCCATTGCTCTAGTAAGAGGTCCAATGTGATTTCTTGATGGTTTTCCATCAACATCAGTAGCCAGGTGATACAGCTGTCGCGGCCGATCAAATTTTATGTGCAATTAAAATGCAGTACAGTGCTAGGAGATGACTCCTAGGTCGTCTCTCAGGGACCAAATGTGGTTCAGTCTATTGTCAACACGAAGTGAGGGGGGTTATGATGGTTTGGTTATGAATAAATTAAAAAAAACGTTTTAAATAAAATTTAAACAGTAAAACTAAATTAAGACAGTAAAAACGAAATTGGTACTTTAAAATGAAATCACAGCAATTTAAAATAGTAAAAATAAATACGGATGCACGAAAGATATACAACAAGTCATTCCAATGAATTATACTAAATATTTTAAAACAACAGAGGGAAAATAAAATAAAACTTATCTACCATGACACAATACGGGAGAAATTAAACAAGGAATGCTGAAACTGATAATTGGAATGCACTAAGTTTTGTTTACGCTTTTGTTATGATGTGCAAAGGAAAAATTTGATTTTTAATATATACTTCCCAACTGCTCCATTCGGAAAAGACCAAAGACATGAGGACTCCACATTCCATTACTCCATTTCTTCAATTTAAATCAAAATTAATTGTGTCTTGGTGATGGACGTTGCAACACTTACCAAATGAGAAGAAGACAAAACAAATCCTTATTCTATTCACCAAAAAGCAATTGAAAACTATTAAAATGAAAGCAAGTTACGTTCAACATCTACTCCATTATACATGTTCAATTCCAAATAGCATAAGAAATGAATCAAAGGAAGGCCATGGGCCATTCTTCACGTGAAAAGCCAAAGGGGTTAACAATTTTCAAAAGTTTTCTCTCCTATCCATTCACGTAAATCCCTTCTCCAAAATATGAAAGATGCTTCAAAATACAACCTTTAAAAGCTTTTGTCTTCTTCTTCAAAGCACTCTTCACACGACTCCACCCACTTTTCTTTCTATCTAAAATCAATCACTTCTTCTTATAATAATAACAATAACAATCCTATTCTAACAAACCAAATTCGGTGCTGCATGATGGGTTCACGTTTCCCTTCATTTTAAACATAACAAAACAAGATGGAAAAGTGCAAGAAGGCTGCTGCTGGACTCTACACTAACACGGCATTCTATAAAATAAAGGCAAAGATAACATAGCATTTGGAAAATGATAATACGTAGGACCCTTCAAAACAAAATAAAATTGTATATGCTAAATTCATATCCACATCATCATGCAAACAATTACTTGGCCATGTTCAAATGAATAAAAAGATGCAAGACCGTGGACACTTACACTTCTTCTGCAGAATTTAATGCACACACCCTTTCTATAAGCTAATGACCGTCCACTTTGCTGCATCCATTCCCGCTGCACTCTCCTTTCCTCCTTCTTCAACTACGTTCCCTTATCATCAAAAATCACTTCTCCCCTTTGTAACAAATCCTTCTCTTCCTCTCTACTCTTTAGCAAGCAAATAAGTGTGTGTGGTTTACTCTTCCATACAGTAGAAACAAATCAGCATCTACAAGGTTTCACTTGCCTCTCCTCTTCTCTTTACCGTGAACTCCCTTCTCATATTAAACAACTTTCTTTTTGTAGTTTTTTTATATTGAATAGGTGACGGCAGTTCCTTGCTACTCTACTTCTGTTGTGTGCTTGGACGTTTCCAGCCAGCTGGACACACGGATGTCTGCTGCCACATATGCTATGCATGGATTTAGCACTTCATCTTAGGTTGACGTGGTGTTTGTTGTTTTTGTGTGCACCAAAAATTCAATCTGTGCATTTCCCTTAGAAGTTTCAATTGGAAATTAATAATTGCTGGTTTCTTTCCCTGTGAAGAAAAATAAATTTCATTTTTGTTTCTCATTTAGTTTAAAATGTAATTGATGAGAAATTTATCTTTCAGTCCTAAAATTATCCGATAATTTCCCTGCACTCAATAATGTAAATAATTAGTCTCAGATAATTCAAATTAATTAAAATAAGAATTTCTGATCGAATTAAGCACAATTCAGAAAAAATGGGAAAATACTGGATATTTGAACACACTTTCCTTATTAACTCTAGTATAATAAACTAAGTGCAGTGCAGAAAATAATGATTCATCAAAATAGACCACACTTAGTCTTTTGCACTCCTGGGCAAAATCTAGACGGAAGAACAAGGAATTACTCAAACATCATGGAGGTGACACATACTCGACAGACAGACAACAAAGACTCCAAAGCAGAAACACACTTTCACAATTCTCACAAAATCTGGACAGTAAAAGGTATAGGCAGAATTCCACATAGAATCAATGAAAACAAATACTCAAAGAATCATCCGAACAGTTCAGTACAAGGGAAACAGTTAATCAGTTTAAGAGATGAATCGACAGCAACAGAGCCTCACAGATGTACACAATCAGTTTTTCTCTCAAGTGTTTAAGGTAAATCAATGTCACTCAATGAACTCAAGAAAGCAAACACAAATAGGCTTGGCAAGCCTCTAATATCAACACTCAAACAGATACGCATGTTCAAATCAAAAGGTCTTTTTATGGTCATAATGGGGTAAAGGACAAGGGAGGATATATCTGGATGAAAAGCTATAAACCATAAGGGATAGATGAGCAATGGGGAACAAGTATAAACACATTCAAACTCACCTACAACCTCTAATTCCATCCTCTAGTTAACTCCATTATTCACCGTTGTTCACCATTTTTTTCTGTTTTTCTGATTTTTTTTTTTTTTCATCATTTTTTTTCTTCATCCTGTCTCTTTTCTTTACTCTGTTCAACACACAATTTCAAGAGACAAGATGCACCACATATTTACAAACAGAAACAAGATATGAAGAGAACTCACTAGCCAATTCATCTGAAATTCCCAGGAGACCACACTTATTCCCAAAATAATTCCAAAGCTACAAAATTCCCTAAGGTTCAGGTAATAATGGTTTTTCACTTAGGGCTAGTGTATGAGCTTCAAAACAAAGAAATGGGGAAAAACATAGGCTCAAAAGGGTATCAATGGATCAAAACAGGGTAGGCTTATCTGGCTTAGAGGCTCAACAACAAAATGCCTTTATCCCTTTCAAACATGCGTATTAGTCAAGAATCAATTCAAAGAGTGAAGCCAAGACATATGTGCAAGCAATCAAGGCATATATCACACACAAGAAAGATCATCAAATGGCTCAAATCTCACACAGGTAATATGGTCACCATCAATTCAACTCTCAAATATCATGATTATCTCCCAAGCAAAGTAAAGCAAGGAATTCAACAGTTTAGAGTATCAATGAAGTGCAGGAAAACTGACAACCTAATCATAGTCCAGAATTCACGAAAATCATGCAAAACTGTACATAAGACACCACAAAATACACAAAAACGAAACATAAACAAAGAAACAACCTCCCCTAATAGACCACACTTAAACGACACAATGTCCTCAGTGTGTCACATTCAGCAGATCAAAACAATCAGAATAGTCATCAGATATCGACAAAGTGCAACAAAAGTGAGGAGGGAAGGAGAGAAGAAACTTCCTGAGTCAGGTGGGAGGGTAGGTGGGGTAGACCAAAGATGTCTCCTCCACCACTGCATCCAACAGAGAAGGATTGCTGAGGAAGGGCTTCAGTCTATGCCCGTTCACCTTGAAGCTTTTAGCTGCAGATGGACCCTGGATTTCTACTGCACCATAAGGATAAACATTAGTCACAACAAAGGGTCCAGTCCACTTTGATCTCAACTTACCACCCATGAGGCCGAGTCTAGAGTTATACAATAAAACCTGTTGGCCAACCTCGAAGTCCTTTCTAACAATGGAGTTATCATGGAACCTCTTGGTTCTTTCCTTGTAGAACTTCGAGTTCTCATAGGCTTCCAATCTGATTTCATCCAATTCATTTATTTGCAACTTCCTTTCCTCTCCAGCTTGGTCCATAGAGAAGTTGCATGTCTTCACAGCCCAATATGCCCGATGCTCAATTTCAACTGGTAGATGACATGCCTTTCCGAAGACAACTGATAAGACTGTCGCGGTCATACAAATTTGATGTGCAGAAATTAATGCAGTATAACTAGGATTTGACTCCTAGGTCGTCTCTCAAGGACCAATATTTGTGGTTCGGTCTTAGATTTAACACGAAGTGGGGGGGGTTTCTGGATGTTTTGTGCGGTAAAATAAAATTGGAAATTGGAAATAAAACAACAGAAAAATTAAAATAAATTAAAACTGGGATTTAAACACAACTAAATTTAAAACGCTGAAATAAAATTTAACCACGGTAAAAACTAAACGGTAAAAGATGGTAAAAAAAACTGAACGGTAAAATTAAACGCATAAATAAAAACATCAGAGAAAATACGTTGATAGAAAATAAACCGTAAAAATGACGTTGAAAATAAACTGAACGGTAAAAAGCAATGACTGAATTTAACAGTACAGAAAATACTGAACGATAAATTTAACAGATAAAAACATTTAACTGAAAATGGAATTCATCACAAATTGAACACTTAAATTAAAATTCTGGACAGTAAAAAGGAAACGAGCAAAGGTGACACATTCAGAAATGAAAACTATATTTTGGCACTGTTGAAAATAAATTACAGAGTGCAGTGAAAATAAAAATTGAGAATCAAATGAACAAAGTTTTGAAAATGTAAATTGAAAGCTGACAGAATTAAAATTAAAACGCAGAGTGGAAATTACACGATCATTTAGAAAAGCTGAATGGAAATTACAATTAAAAATTTAATCCTTGAAACTGAAAATTTGAAAGAAATCTAAAACCTCCCCATAGGGGAGGAGAAAACCAAGGCAGAACGTAACCTAAACCTACTCCTAAAATCTAATCATTCTTCTCTGCTTGCTGCTGCCATTTTATAGCCAACAATATGAACATCCGTGACTTCTCCTTAATTTTTGTCAGCATCTTTTCCTTGCAATAGCTTCTTGGCCGTGAGAAAACAGGGTGAGGGCCCCTCCATTTTGCAAATTCTCTTGTCATGTTCTACACCTTGCAGCCGTGGACTACCTTCTATACCAATCTGCTGCCATGGCCATGAGCTGTTGCATGTAGCACATTGAAGCTGCTGGTCGTGTATTAGCTTTTCTTTTTTTTTTTCTTCCAGTCAGCAGCTTTCCCATCTCCTCTTCAACTCATGGCAGTAACAACTTGAAGCTAAGACACCTCCTGCTTCCTCTTTGCTTCACCGTGCACACCACACAGCTCCTTCACCATTTATTCTTTGCTTCACGTTCCAGCACCACACGCCTCAACGCTGCATCTCTTCTAAAGTTTCCAGCTTTACTTCCACGGTGGCTACTTGTGCGCTTTCCGTCCAGCAAAAAAATAAAATGATTTAATCTGCTCCCTGGTTCTGCACAGGACTGTGTGCATCCATTGCATGCTGCTGCTGTACAAGCTTCACTCCCTTCCAAAATCCTTTGTGCTGCTTCTCTCCATCATCAATCACCGCTCCATTTTGAAATGAAAAATGAAACTCCTCCCAAATAATCACCGTATGAAAGTGCTCCTACTAAGCAAGACGTGTTCAACTTGTGACAAGCTATCCCCTACTTTTCTCCATCATGTGCATCTCTTTCACCTTAGTATAATATACATTTGGCAGCTGTTGGAATCGTGAACTGTTGCACTTCCCATGCTTTCTCTCATATACCATCTTCTCATTTCCAATAAAATATTCCTGGTGCTAGACTTGGCAGCAAGCACCGTGCAGGAAATGGCTTTTAGTGTTCTCCATTTTGTCCATTTTTAAATCAGAATTTGCATGTGCTGGACTGCTGGAACTTTCATGTGGGATAGCAAAATTCATATGCTTTCACGCTGCCTAGTGAGTGTGTGGGACAGCCCACTACTTCGTTCCATTCCATGCAGTGTCCGTGTGCTCTCCACTTGTTCTCATCATGTGTCTTCTTTTCTTGTGGGCCGTGCTATTGAATAATTTTAGCACTGTAACCATTCATTTTGGATGGATGTGGACAAACCGGCACTTGAATAATGGCATTGAGCTTTCCACCAACTCTGAAAAAGATATATCCAAAGTAATTGATCATAATGGCATGGCTTTTCTCTTTTATTCCATGTTTTACTGCTGCAAAAAAAATGAATGGGGACGTGTGGTATTCATTATTCTCCATGACACATTTTCTTCACTATTGTTGGATGAGTTGCAAAGCCGTGGAATGTGAATTTCTCAAGTCCATTATGTGTCTACATGTGTACCACTTCGCATGAAATGAATCACCAACATGAATGTGCTTTTCTCAAAACTGTGACACCTCCTCTAAAAATGAATGTAATGTAGCTTCTTTCGATTAAATAACACAGTGTGAAAATGATTAATCTTCCAAATGTTCCAATCTGTATTTCCAAAATTTTTCTGCAATTACTAATGCAAATAATTAGCTCAGATAATTCAAATTAATTTAAAATTAGAATGTCTGATCAAATTAAGCATAATCAGTAAAAACGGGAAAATAATGGACAATTAAGCACAATTCCCTAATTAATTTTAGCACAATAAACTAAGTGAAGTGAAGAAAATAATGATTCATCAAAATAGACCACACTTAGTCTTTTGCACTCCTGGGCAAAATTAAGACGCAAATCAGGGAATAGTTCAAAGGACTTTTAGGAAGGTGACACAAAACTCAGCAGACAGAAAAGAAAGACTCAAGAAAAATAAAAAGAATTTACAGAATTCTCAAGAATTATGGACTGAGAAAAGAAGTAGACAATATCCAACACAAAATCAAGAAAGGCAGATACTTACAGAAATCTTCCAAGCAATTCAAAACTTGGTAAAATAACTAATCAGCTCAAGAGGTGATTCAAAAATAACAAAACCTCACAGATGCACTCACAGTGTTTCTCTCAAGTGTCTAGGGTAAATAATTTCAACTCAATGTACTCAAGAAAACAAACACAAGTAGACTTGGCAAGTTTCTAATTATCAATACTTAAAACATATGCATATTCAGATCAAAAGGTCTTTACATGGTTGTAATGGGGCCAAGGACAGGGGAGGATAAATATGGATAAGTAGTTACAGCTCAGAAGAAAATAGAGGACAAATGGGGAACAAGAGTAAATACAGTCAAATCTCACCCAAACCTCTAATTCAATCCTCTTCTCGACTCCATTGTTTACAAAATTATTTTTCATTTTTCTCATCATTTTTTTTTTCATCCTGTCTCTCTTTTTTTTCTTTATCACACAACAGGATATAAATCACCATTTCAAAACATGATGAGGAACCAACTAGCCAATTTCATCAGAATTCCCAAGGAGACCACACTTTTTCATAAAACACTTATATAGCTCCAGACTTTCCTAAGGTTAAGGTAATCATTATTTTTCACTTAGGGTCAGTGTATGAGCTTCAACACAAAGAAATGGGGAAAGTATAGGCTCAAAGGGGTTATCAAAGGATAATAACAGGGTAGGCTTATTTGGCTAAAGAGGCTCAAGAACAAAAATTGCCTTTATCACGTCTGAACATGCATATCAATCAAGTATATCAAAAAAAATCAAGCCAAGGCATATGTGCAAGCATTCAAGATACATATCACACACAAGAAAGAAAATTAAGTGGCTCAAATCTCACACAGGGTATTCGTCACAATCAAATCAACCTCTTAAACACATAATCATCTTTCCAGGCAGAGAAAAACAAGGATTTTAAACCATAAGTATTAATGAAGTGAAGGAAAAATCTACAACTTAGACATCATCCAGAAATCAAGAGAAAAATGTAAAATTTATTGCACACAAAACTCGATAAAAATAACTTAAAAGAGAAAAAATTTAACACTCAAAAACAAAAAATTTAACACACAAAATACAATCTAACAGAAAAATCAGAATTTCTCCCAGTAGACCACACTTAAATCACACAATGTCCTCAGTGTGTTAGAATCATCAGATGATCAAATTCAGAGCAGTCAAATAATATAGACAAGTGCATTAAAAAGTTAGGAAAAATGGGAAGAAATTTTTCAGTAACATCCATCAGTAGATGTTATCAGGGACATCCATCAGCAGATGTCTAAAACACCTAGCACCCATCAGTAGATGCTAATTAATTTTTATCACTAATTTTTTTTTTTTTTAATTTTATTTTATTTTATTTTATTATTTTTTTTTTTTTTTTCTGAAAAAGGATACCGGTACTGTGACAACAGTCTCGGTGGCAAAGACCGGAACTGTTGCTACAGTGGAAAGCAATTCTGCTATAAAAGGCTGCTCCTCCGCGTCCAGCGCCATTTCTGAACGCTCAATCTCTCTCTACTCCTCTGCTCTCTCTCTCTGCTCTCTCTCGACTCTCTGCTCTCTCAACTCTCTCTGCTCTCTCAACTCTCTCTGCTCTCTCAACTCTCTTGAGCGTCTGGATCTCTGCAGGGAGCCTCTCCTCTGAGCATCTGGAGCTGTGCGGAACCTCTGCCACCGTGCCATCTGAAGAGTCTGAGATCTGCGAGGAGCTCTGTCTCTGCGTCTTCTGAAGAGTCTGAGTGAGATCCGCGAAGAGCCTCTGCAAGCCTACTACTCCAGGTAAGTCATCTGCACCTTGGATCTCCTTTCTTTCGGCTTTTTCTGCTGTTTTTTACTTTTCCTGCCTTCTAGTCTTTCCCTTTCAGTATTTCCTTTTCCTTTTTTTCCAGATCTTTCATTTTTGCCCTGCTTTCCTTTAAGCCTTCAGTTCCTTCTTTATTTTCAGCTCTTATTCGCTTTCTTCTTCACCTGCTAAACACTTAAAACACATAAAACACAATTGTCTTAAAACTTAAGGGGTATATCGGCTGGAAACCAGACGTTAATCTCCCTTCGTTTGAAGGTATGGCAGAGACAATCGGGTAGAACAACGCCACGTACCCCACTTAAAACTAAAACACAGAAACTGAATATACAAGAACAATATGGACAAGGACACTGGACGTAGATCCGTTTAGGACCCTTTTGCAAGGACCGTGAAACAGATCTGAGACCAAAAACTGAAACATCAAAGCATGACTGGACAAAATAAATCTAAAAGGAAATAAGAACAAATAAAGAAAACACTGAATAAATTTTTTTTTTTTTTTTTTATTGTTATTTATGTTATGCTTATTTTTCTTGTTTTTGTTCTTTTTACATTTATTTATTTTTTATTTAAGGATTAGTATATTACGAGAGGAAGGATGAGTGATATGGAATCAGAGAGATATACCAGTCAACGATGGCGTCCTACAGATGATCAGATCACGATGATGACCAAAATCTACAACTATGGGGTCACACACCCAAGCCGAGCGCAAGTCGTCGAGATCGCGTCTCGACTAAGGACCTTCGGCGAAGCCACTGAATACAACGTGCACTGCTGGTTTAACAACCATGGCAATCGGGTCAGGCGCTGGCAAGCGGAGATAGACCCTACTGGCACTCTCTTTTCACAACTGCCGCTATACATGTACGGTAAGACCTCTGATCACACCTCCATTGAATTTTCCATTCCTCTTCTATTATTAACACAAGTTTTTTATTTTTTTTATTTTTTTATTTTTTATTTTTTGTTTGAAAGAAAACAACTGGGTGATAATGAGGGCACCGAGGCTGCTGAATTTGTTTCCAGTTCCGATCATTATCGATGACGACAGAAATGAACGAGAAATTCCTCCACCAAAGCCTCCGCTCGTGACTTTTCGAACCAGAGCTCCCTCAACGGAGCTCTCCCTTAGACCACCACAACCAGCTCGTGAATTCTTTCATTTTTAAAGTTTTATGTTTTTTTCCTTTTTATGTTTTTGCTGTTGGCCGAGTGTGGCCAGAATATTAATGAGGACTGTAATATGAACATTTAATTTTTGTTGTTTTTATTTTTTATGTTTTTATTTATTATGGTGTGTAATATTAACGATCAGAAATGATCGAACAACTTTATTTATGTTTTTATGTATTTTATTTTAATAATCAATGTAAGACAGAATGTTTTCTGCGAACTTGGTAAGTTACAATAAATGCACTCAGATAGTTTCACCTCTCTGCCCTTTATTTGCAAATTCTGCTCTTACGATTATTTATGTTTTAACAAAAACTAAATAAATAAATAAAAACAGAACACATATTAACGAAACAAAATACCAAATAACGAACACAAAATATCAAAGCAGATAGAACACAAATGTCAAAAACAGCAGACAAAACATATATTTACAAAACATACATTAACAAAATAACATACTTGAAACACAACACAAATTTTTATTTTTTAATTTTTTTTTTTTTTTTTTTGAATTTTCGAATTTTTTTCTTTTTAGTACAAACACTAAAAATCACGAAGCAAATAAAACACAGAACACATTTTTTTAAATTGGTTTTTTTTTTTTTTTTTTTTTTTTTTTTTAAAAAAAAAATAATTCGAAAACTAAAAAGAAAAGGAAAAACAAACTTAAAAGAAAAACAAAAATCAGAAACTTCCCGAGACCACACTTAAATTACACTGTCCTAAATGTTTTCTAAGCATAAGATCATCAATTAAAACACTAAACAGATAAAGGACAAGTGCACTAAAAATATGAAAACGGGGAAGAAAGAAAAAAGAAAACTCCCCTGATCAGGGTGGCAGTTGCCAATTTTGGACTTGTAGGGAGATGTCTTCTTCAGGATCCAAGACGGAAATTTTTAGGAAGAATTGCTTCATCCTCCAAATCTGATCAAGCAGGGAAATATCCTCCACCGCCGGATCTAAGCAGCAAATATTGTCACTGAGCAGATTCAGTAGGTGCCTTTTGATCTTCGAACTGCTGTATGTACTGGCACCTTTGTCTTCCAGCGTGGGTGCATGCTGATCAAATTTATATGTACCTCCTGCAATATGGTTAGTGCAAAATGGTTCCACAGAAATATCATGCAGAGGTATAACACCCAATCCCAATTCATCATACCGAGCCTTAGATACAACCTCATAACATGAATCCGTTTCAAATATAGAAACAATATCTATAACAGGTTCAGATTCATGTTCAGTGCATGGAGAACAAATATTTGAATGTGATAGTAAAAAGCGGTCCTCATCATGCACAGAGGAAAAATTAAAATCGTGCTCAGCAACAATATAGTCATCAGCATACCTCTCAACAACATAATTATCAGTACAATCAAATTGAGGTATGCTTACCTCCTCTTCCTTGAAGATTGCTAAAGTGTGAGAAGATGAAGGTGGTCTACCTGGTTCAGGATTACTGCTTATTCTTGCCTGCTCCTCAAAATATTCTTCTGTCTCCTCAAGTGCAAGAGTGGACATCTGCCTGATCTGATCAGTCAGATTTTGAATGACAGCTTGAGTTTCCTGCTGAAACTCTATGCTCTTTTTCTTGAACTGCATGTTCCCTTTCTGTAACTGAACGTTCTGCATGGTCATCTGCTCCAGTAACTCCTTCAATGTAGGTTCAGAAGTAGAAGGCTGAAAAGCTACTTGGGCAGGAGGAGCTATTTGAGCGGTATCATACTGTTGACTCTCGTATTGTGGAACTGGCTCCCAAAGAGAGCTCTCAGAAATTGGAGGATGAGCCATATTATTCCCAACATAAAAATCAGCAGAATTATAATCATTGTACCACGCAGAAGGCGAATCATAATTAGAGGCATTCACAGAATAAGCATTATTCACAAAATTAAAATAGGTAGACATGGGAAAATAAAAAAGTTAAAGTAAATACTAAAAATTACGAAACAGATAAAACACAACACATTTATACATGCTACAAGCACACACAAGACAGAACATCAATAGTAAAAATTTTTAATTAATTTTTTTTTTTTAATTTTCAATTTTTTTTTAATAACAACTAAATACAGAACATAGCACAATTAAACACATATATACACAATATATATTAACACAGTAAAAATCTAAAACAAAAAACCTGGAACTGAAGTGACAACGCCGCCAAAATTTGCTGAAGGTGTCGTTGTCGCCTACAAAAATACAAAAGACAAAACACACAAAACACACATATTAACAGAACAAAAATTTACACAACAAGAATTTAAAACCAAACCGTCATTGGTCCCCGGCAACGGCGCCAAAATTTGATAAGACTGTCGCGGTCATACAAATTTGATGTGCAGAAATTAATGCAGTATAACTAGGATTTGACTCCTAGGTCGTCTCTCAAGGACCAATATTTGTGGTTCGGTCTTAGATTTAACACGAAGTGGGGGGGGTTTCTGGATGTTTTGTGCGGTAAAATAAAATTGGAAATTGGAAATAAAACAACAGAAAAATTAAAATAAATTAAAACTGGGATTTAAACACAACTAAATTTAAAACGCTGAAATAAAATTTAACCACGGTAAAAACTAAACGGTAAAAGATGGTAAAAAAAACTGAACGGTAAAATTAAACGCATAAATAAAAACATCAGTGAAAATACGTTGATAGAAAATAAACCGTAAAAATGACGTTGAAAATAAACTGAACGGTAAAAAGCAATGACTGAATTTAACAGTACAGAAAATACTGAACGATAAATTTAACAGATAAAAACATTTAACTGAAAATGGAATTCATCACAAATTGAACACTTAAATTAAAATTCTGGACAGTAAAAAGGAAACGAGCAAAGGTGACACATTCAGAAATGAAAACTATATTTTGGCACTGTTGAAAATAAATTACAGAGTGCAGTGAAAATAAAAATTGAGAATCAAATGAACAAAGTTTTGAAAATGTAAATTGAAAGCTGACAGAATTAAAATTAAAACGCAGAGTGGAAATTACACGATCATTGAGAAAAGCTGAATGGAAATTACAATTAAAAATTTAATCCTTGAAACTGAAAATTTGAAAGAAATCTAAAACCTCCCCATAGGGGAGGAGAAAACCAAGGCAGAACGTAACCTAAACCTACTCCTAAAATCTAATCATTCTTCTCTGCTTGCTGCTGCCATTTTATAGCCAACAATATGAACATCCGTGACTTCTCCTTAATTTTTGTCAGCATCTTTTCCTTGCAATAGCTTCTTGGCCGTGAGAAAACAGGGTGAGGGCCCCTCCATTTTGCAAATTCTCTTGTCATGTTCTACACCTTGCAGCCGTGGACTACCTTCTATACCAATCTGCTGCCATGGCCATGAGCTGTTGCATGTAGCACATTGAAGCTGCTGGTCGTGTATTAGCT
The DNA here is from genome assembly GCA_034642375.1 of Vigna nakashimae. Taxonomy (NCBI): domain Eukaryota; kingdom Viridiplantae; phylum Streptophyta; class Magnoliopsida; order Fabales; family Fabaceae; genus Vigna; species Vigna nakashimae. The sequence goes on along the minus strand of CM067765.1, from coordinate 44,972,509 downwards.
TTTCTTTTTTTTTTTCTTCCAGTCAGCAGCTTTCCCATCTCCTCTTCAACTCATGGCAGTAACAACTTGAAGCTAAGACACCTCCTGCTTCCTCTTTGCTTCACCGTGCACACCACACAGCTCCTTCACCATTTATTCTTTGCTTCACGTTCCAGCACCACACGCCTCAACGCTGCATCTCTTCTAAAGTTTCCAGCTTTACTTCCACGGTGGCTACTTGTGCGCTTTCCGTCCAGCAAAAAAATAAAATGATTTAATCTGCTCCCTGGTTCTGCACAGGACTGTGTGCATCCATTGCATGCTGCTGCTGTACAAGCTTCACTCCCTTCCAAAATCCTTTGTGCTGCTTCTCTCCATCATCAATCACCGCTCCATTTTGAAATGAAAAATGAAACTCCTCCCAAATAATCACCGTATGAAAGTGCTCCTACTAAGCAAGACGTGTTCAACTTGTGACAAGCTATCCCCTACTTTTCTCCATCATGTGCATCTCTTTCACCTTAGTATAATATACATTTGGCAGCTGTTGGAATCGTGAACTGTTGCACTTCCCATGCTTTCTCTCATATACCATCTTCTCATTTCCAATAAAATATTCCTGGTGCTAGACTTGGCAGCAAGCACCGTGCAGGAAATGGCTTTTAGTGTTCTCCATTTTGTCCATTTTTAAATCAGAATTTGCATGTGCTGGACTGCTGGAACTTTCATGTGGGATAGCAAAATTCATCTGCTTTCACGCTGCCTAGTGAGTGTGTGGGACAGCCCACTACTTCGTTCCATTCCATGCAGTGTCCGTGTGCTCTCCACTTGTTCTCATCATGTGTCTTCTTTTCTTGTGGGCCGTGCTATTGAATAATTTTAGCACTGTAACCATTCATTTTGGATGGATGTGGACAAACCGGCACTTGAATAATGGCATTGAGCTTTCCACCAACTCTGAAAAAGATATATCCAAAGTAATTGATCATAATGGCATGGCTTTTCTCTTTTATTCCATGTTTTACTGCTGCAAAAAAAATGAATGGGGACGTGTGGTATTCATTATTCTCCATGACACATTTTCTTCACTATTGTTGGATGAGTTGCAAAGCCGTGGAATGTGAATTTCTCAAGTCCATTATGTGTCTACATGTGTACCACTTCGCATGAAATGAATCACCAACATGAATGTGCTTTTCTCAAAACTGTGACACCTCCTCTAAAAATGAATGTAATGTAGCTTCTTTCGATTAAATAACACAGTGTGAAAATGATTAATCTTCCAAATGTTCCAATCTGTATTTCCAAAATTTTTCTGCAATTACTAATGCAAATAATTAGCTCAGATAATTCAAATTAATTTAAAATTAGAATGTCTGATCAAATTAAGCATAATCAGTAAAAACGGGAAAATAATGGACAATTAAGCACAATTCCCTAATTAATTTTAGCACAATAAACTAAGTGAAGTGAAGAAAATAATGATTCATCAACAACCCTGAACGGAGACATCCCAATCGGTGCTTTGTATGCAGTCCTGTGGGCCCAAAGAGCATCGTCCAATCTACTACTCCAATCTTTCCTGTTGGGCTGGACAATCTTTTCCAAAATCCTCTTAATCTCCCTGTTGGAGATCTCAGCCTGCCCATTTGTTTGGGGGTGGTAAGGTGTAGAAACTCTGTGCGTCACCCCATATTTCTTGAGTAAAGCTTGCATGGATCTGTTGCAAAAATGGGTTCCCTGATCACTAACAATTGCTCTAGGCACTCCAAACCTGCAAAAGAGGTGAGATCTAACAAAATCCACAACAACCCGAGCATCATTAGTTCTGGTGGCTTTAGCTTCCACCCATTTTGAAACATAATCCACAGCAAGGAGAATATAGGAAAAACCAAAAGAAACAGGAAAAGGACCCATGAAATCTATACCCCAGACATCAAACACCTCACAGAATAGCATAGGCTGTTGAGGCATCTCTTGTCTCTGTGAAATTTGTCCTCCTGCTTTCTGACAAGGCTCACAAGTGCTACAAATCTTCTCCGCATCCTTGAAGATGGAAGGCCAATAGAACCCACAATCAAGCACCCTACGAGCTGTTCTTTGTATCCCCAGATGACCACCCGGTGAGGAGGCATGACAAAACTGCAGGACCGAGTCAATCTCATGGTCTGGAATGCATCTCCTAGTAACCTGGTCACTGCACAACTTCCACAGATATGGGTCATCCCAAACATAATACTTAGCATTACTCTTAATTTTAGCAATCTGAGCACGTGATGCTAAGGGAGGAAAAATAGAAGCAACCAAATAATTTACAATGTGTGCAAACCAAGGAGTCGGGTGAGAAGAAGAAATCATCAACAAACTCTCATCAGGAAAGTCATCCTGGATGGGCAGCACATCAACTTCATTCCCAGCTCTCTCAATCCTGCTAAGGTGGTCCGCAACTAGATTTTGTGCTCCACTCCGGTCCTTAATCTGCAAGTCAAACTCCTGGAGCAGTAGCATCCACCTGATCAATCTAGGCTTTGACTCAGTCTTTTTCAACAGAAACTTAAGAGCTGCATGGTCAGTATACACAATAACAGGTGATCCAAGCAAATATGACCTAAACTTATCAAGGGCAAAAACAATTGCCAACAACTCTTTTTCAGTGGTGGTATAGTTTGCTTGGGCAGCATCCAAAGTGCGTGAAGCATAGTAAATCACTCTCGGCAGCTTGTCAATTTTCTGTGTCAAGACAGCCCCCAATGCATAGTTAGATGCATCACACATGAGCTCAAATGGGGCTGTCCAATCCGGTGCCTGAATGATAGGGGTGGTAGTCAAAGCTTCCTTGAGGCAATCAAAAGCCTGCTTGCATTTTTCATCACAAACAAAGTCAACATCCTTCTGCAGTAGTCTGGACAAGGGAAGCACCTTCTTGCTGAAATCTTTGATGAAGCGCCTGTAGAAACCTGCATGTCCAAGGAAAGATCGCACCTCTCGCACGCAAGAGGGGTAAGGCAACTGCGAAATCACAGATATCTTAGCAGGATCTACCTCTATTCCCTTTTCAGAAATGATATGCCCTAAAACCAAACCTTGTTCAACCATAAAGTGACATTTCTCAAAATTGAGAACAAGGTTTGTTTCTATGCATCTTTGCAAAACTTTTTCCAGACTGTCTAAACATGCATCAAAAGAGGATCCATACACAGTAAAATCATCCATAAACACCTCTATACAACTCTCAAGAAAGTCACTAAAAATGCTAAGCATGCACCGTTGAAAGGTACCAGGAGCGTTGCATAGACCAAAGGGCATCCTCCGATAGGCAAAAGTGCCAAAGGGGCAGGTGAATGTGGTTTTCTCTTGATCCTCAGGAGCAATATTGATCTGAAAATATCCATAAAAACCATCAAGAAAACAATAATGAGATTTACCTGCCAGGCGCTCCAGCATCTGATCAATGAATGGCAGGGGAAAATGATCTTTCCTGGTTGCTTGGTTGAGCCTCCTATAGTCAATGCAGACTCTCCAGCTGTTCTGCACTCTAGTTGGGATAAGCTCATCCCTCTCATTCTTCACCACGGTGAGGCCAGTTTTCTTGGGTACGACATGGATGGGGCTCACCCACTGACTGTCTGAAATAGGATAGATGATTCCTGCTTGCAAAAGCTTGGTCACCTCCTTCTTGATGACTTCCATGATCACGGGGTTTTGCCTTCTTTGTGGCTGTCTGACTGGCTTTGCTCCATCTTCCAAAAGAATTCTATGCATACATGTAGATGGGCTAATACCAGGTATATCAGCCAAACTCCAACCAATGGCCTTCTTGTGTTTCCTCAGTACACCAAGCAACTTCTCCTCTTGAACAGAATCAAGGGAAGTAGAAATGATCACTGGTTTCTTCTCATTATCCTCCAAGTACACGTACTTGAGGTTATCTGGTAGCTGTTTCAGCTCAAGAGTGGGTGCCTGCAAGTCAGATTCAAGTGTACTACCTGCAGCATGGTTAATGCATTCTGACTCTAAAGAGTGTACAGGTAAAGGCAGATCACTTATCTCATCACAATCCAAATCAATGTCCATCTCAGATATGTCAACAACATCATCAATATCATTCATAGCATCAATATCCTGGACATCACAATCCTCATCAAAATCCACAACATTATCAACATCATTCTCAAAACTTGATTCGAATCCAGATTCAATACATGAATGCAAAGAAGATAGAAAAGAATGCTTCTTCTCATGCACAGAATTAAAGTTGTCAACAACAAATTCATCAATAATGTCATCCAATGTATCAATCCTAAACAGAGAATGGTCCTCAGCTGGAAATTTCATTGCATCAAAGATATTAAAATGAACAACAATATCAGCAAATTCCATAGACAAAGTTCCAGCATATACATCAATCTTAGTTCGGGCAGTTTTCAAGAATGGCCTGCCTAAAATAATGGGAGCGGATCCATGAGAGAATCCCTCCTCCATTTCCAAAACATAAAAATCAGCAGGAAAAATCAATTCACCAACCCTTACCAAGACATCTTCTATGAAACCTGTTGGGTGAGTAACACTCCTATTAGCCAACTGAATGACCACACCCGTGGTTTGCAAAGGACCAAGAGATAAAGATTCATATATAGACAAAGGCATGACATTAACAGAAGCACCCAAATCAAGCATGGCATTCTCAAATTTATTATTTCCAATCACACAAGGAATGCAAAATATACCTGGATCTTTGCACTTTTCAGGAATGTGCGGGACCGACTTACCAATAAGTGCAGATACATTTCTTCCCATGCTAATCCTTTCATTTCCCTTCATCTTCCTCTTGTGTGTGCACAGCTCCTTCAAGAATTTTGCATACTTTGGTATCTGCTTGATTGCATCAAGTAGAGGTATGTTCACCTCCACCTTCCTGAAGGTCTCCAGAATTTCTTTATCTACCTCTTCCATCTTTTTGCTAGGAAGTGCTCGTGAAGGGAATGGAAGAGGGATAGGTCGGTCAATCAATGGAGATGGTGTGGCAGCAGTAGTGGTGGTTAAGGGAGGAGATCCTCCTGAAGAAGAACCACCGACTGGAGAAGAAGACAAAACAAATCCTTATTCTATTCACCAAAAAGAAATTGAAAACTATTAAAATGAAAGCAAGTTACGTTCAACATCTACTCCATTATACATGTTCAATTCCAAATAGCATAAGAAATGAATCAAAGGAAGGCCATGGGCCATTCTTCACGTGAAAAGCCAAAGGGGTTAACAATTTTCAAAAGTTTTCTCTCCTATCCATTCACGTAAATCCCTTCTCCAAAATATGAAAGATGCTTCAAAATACAACCTTTAAAAGCTTTTGTCTTCTTCTTCAAAGCACTCTTCACACGACTCCACCCACTTTTCTTTCTATCTAAAATCAATCACTTCTTCTTATAATAATAACAATAACAATCCTATTCTAACAAACCAAATTCGGTGCTGCATGATGGGTTCACGTTTCCCTTCATTTTAAACATAACAAAACAAGATGGAAAAGTGCAAGAAGGCTGCTGCTGGACTCTACACTAACACGGCATTCTATAAAATAAAGGCAAAGATAACATAGCATTTAGAAAATGATAATACGTAGGACCCTTCAAAACAAAATAAAATTCTATATGCTGAATTCATATCCACATCATCATGCAAACAATTACTTGGCCATGTTCAAATGAATAAAAAGATGCAAGACCGTGGACACTTACACTTCTTCTGCAGAATTTAATGCACACACCCTTTCTATAAGCTAATGACCGTCCACTTTGCTGCATCCATTCCCGCTGCACTCTCCTTTCCTCCTTCTTCAACTACGTTCCCTTATCATCAAAAATCACTTCTCCCCTTTGTAACAAATCCTTCTCTTCCTCTCTACTCTTTAGCAAGCAAATAAGTGTGTGTGGTTTACTCTTCCATACAGCAGAAACAAATCAGCATCTACAAGGTTTCACTTGCCTCTCCTCTTCTCTTTACCGTGAACTCCCTTCTCATATTAAACAACTTTCTTTTTGTAGTTTTTTTTATATTGAATAGGTGACGGCAGTTCCTTGCTACTCTACTTCTGTTGTGTGCTTGGACGTTTCCAGCCAGCTGGACACACGGATGTCTGCTTCCACATATGCTATGCATGGATTTAGCACTTCATCTTAGGTTGACGTGGTGTTTGTTGTTTTTGTGTGCACCAAAAATTCAATCTGTGCATTTCCCTTAGAAGTTTCAATTGGAAATTAATAATTGCTGGTTTCTTTCCCTGCGAAGAAAAATAAATTTCATTTTTGTTTCTCATTTAGTTTAAAATGTAATTGATGAGAAATTTATCTTTCAGTCCTAAAATTATCCGATAATTTCCCTGCACTCAATAATGTAAATAATTAGTCTCAGATAATTCAAATTAATTAAAATAAGAATTTCTGATCGAATTAAGCACAATTCAGAAAAAATGGGAAAATACTGGATATTTGAACACACTTTCCTTATTAACTCTAGTATAATAAACTAATGTACTGCATTTTAATTGCACATAAAATTTGATCGGCCGCGACAGCTGTATCAAATTTTGGCGCCGTTGCCGGGGACCAAATGTGGTTCAGTCTATTGTCAACACGAAGTGAGGGGGGTTATGATGGTTTGGTTATGAATAAATTAAAAAAAAACGTTTTAAATAAAATTTAAACAGTAAAACTAAATTAAGACAGTAAAAACGAAATTGGTACTTTAAAATGAAATCACAGCAATTTAAAATAGTAAAAATAAATACGGATGCACGAAAGATATACAACAAGTCATTCCAATGAATTATACTAAATATTTTAAAACAACAGAGGGAAAATAAAATAAAACTTATCTACCATGACACAATACGGGAGAAATTAAACAAGGAATGCTGAAACTGATAATTGGAATGCACTAAGTTTTTTTTACGCTTTTGTTATGATGTGCAAAGGAAAAATTTGATTTTTAATATATACTTCCCAACTGCTCCATTCGGAAAAGACCAAAGACATGAGGACTCCACATTCCATTACTCCATTTCTTCAATTTAAATCAAAATTAATTGTGTCTTGGTGATGGACGTTGCAGCACTTACCAAATGAGAAGAAGACAAAACAAATCCTTATTCTATTCACCAAAAAGCAATTGAAAACTATTAAAATGAAAGCAAGTTACGTTCAACATCTACTTCATTATACATGTTCAATTCCAAATAGCATAAGAAATGAATCAAAGGAAGGCCATGGGCCATTCTTCACGTGAAAAGCCAAAGGGGTTAACAATTTTCAAAAGTTTTCTCTCCTATCCATTCACGTAAATCCCTTCTCCAAAATATGAAAGATGCTTCAAAATACAACCTTTAAAAGCTTTTGTCTTCTTCTTCAAAGCACTCTTCACACGACTCCACCCACTTTTCTTTCTATCTAAAATCAATCACTTCTTCTTATAATAATAACAATAACAATCCTATTCTAACAAACCAAATTCGGTGCTGCATGATGGGTTCACGTTTCCCTTCATTTTAAACATAACAAAACAAGATGGAAAAGTGCAAGAAGGCTGCTGCTGGACTCTACACTAACACGGCATTCTATAAAATAAAGGCAAAGATAACATAGCATTTGGAAAATGATAATACGTAGGACCCTTCAAAACAAAATAAAATTGTATATGCTGAATTCATATCCACATCATCATGCAAACAATTACTTGGCCATGTTCAAATGAATAAAAAGATGCAAGACCGTGGACACTTACACTTCTTCTGCAGAATTTAATGCACACACCCTTTCTATAAGCTAATGACCGTCCACTTTGCTGCATCCATTCCCGCTGCACTCTCCTTTCCTCCTTCTTCAACTACGTTCCCTTATCATCAAAAATCACTTCTCCCCTTTGTAACAAATCCTTCTCTTCCTCTCTACTCTTTAGCAAGCAAATAAGTGTGTGTGGTTTACTCTTCCATACAGCAGAAACAAATCAGCATCTACAAGGTTTCACTTGCCTCTCCTCTTCTCTTTACCGTGAACTCCCTTCTCATATTAAACAACTTTCTTTTTGTAGTTTTTTTTATATTGAATAGGTGACGGCAGTTCCTTGCTACTCTACTTCTGTTGTGTGCTTGGACGTTTCCAGCCAGCTGGACACACGGATGTCTGCTGCCACATATGCTATGCATGGATTTAGCACTTCATCTTAGGTTGACGTGGTGTTTGTTGTTTTTGTGTGCACCAAAAATTCAATCTGTGCATTTCCCTTAGAAGTTTCAATTGGAAATTAATAATTGCTGGTTTCTTTCCCTGCGAAGAAAAATAAATTTCATTTTTGTTTCTCATTTAGTTTAAAATGTAATTGATGAGAAATTTATCTTTCAGTCCTAAAATTATCCGATAATTTCCCTGCACTCAATAATGTAAATAATTAGTCTCAGATAATTCAAATTAATTAAAATAAGAATTTCTGATCGAATTAAGCACAATTCAGAAAAAATGGGAAAATACTGGATATTTGAACACACTTTCCTTATTAACTCTAGTATAATAAACTAAGTGCAGTGCAGAAAATAATGATTCATCACCAGGTTAGAAGCAATTAGGCTATTACTTACTTAGGCCTCCTTAATTGAATTTAAGTTATATCAAATGGATGTGAAAAGTGCTTTTCTGAATGGTTTTATAAAGGAGGAAGTGTATGTTAATCAACCTCCTGATTTTGAAGATTTTAAATTTCCTGATCATGTTTATAAATAAAGAAAGCATTGTATGATATTAAACAAGCACCTAGGTCCTAATATGAGAGACTTAGTACTTTCTTGATTGAAAATGACTTCTCCAGAGGAAAGTTCGATTCAACCTTGTTCATTAAGAAAGTAAAAAGTCATATTTTGCTTGTTCAAGTATATGTAGATGATATGATTTTTGGGTCAACTGATAATTCTCTATGTGAAGGATTTGCTAATATAATGCTAGGAGAATTTGAAATGTCTATGATGGGGGAGTTAACATTCTTCTTAAGACTTTAGATAAAACAAATCAATGGATGGACCTTTATCTCCCAAACCAAGTACTATAGGGAAGTCCTTAAAATATTTGGAACGGACACTTCTAAACAAGCTAACACCCTATGGAAACCTCCTATTATTTAGGTAAAGATGAATTTGGAGTAGAAGTAAACCAAACCATGTTTAGAGGTATGATAGGTTCATTACTATATCTCACAGCTAGTAGACCTGATATTATGCAGAGGGTATTTGTTTGTGCTAAGTACCAAGCCAATCCTAAAGAATCCCATCTAACAGCTGTTAAGAGAATTATGAAGTATCTTAAAGGAATTACTTCTTTTGGATTATGGTATCCTTCTAATGCAACACCTTTTGGATTATGTTCTCTGTCTTTAATCTTTATATATTCTGATTATAATGTGAAAACAATATTTTAGTGAAAAAGGTTAATCATTGTTTATAGTGATTAACAATTGGATGTATAATCTTTTGATTCGAACCAAGATAAAATACTTTGTGTGATTTTCTCTATCTTTGCACTTTTAGTCTACCAACTATTTGATAAAAGTTCTAAAAGAAAATCACAATTTTTAAAGAACCAATTCACCCCTCTCCTTTTGGTTATAGACCATAACACGCTATAAAGAACCAATTCACCCCTCTCCTTTTGGTTATCTCCAATTCACAATTTTTAAATGTTTAGAAAGCATCTCACAAACTATAAAGCATCTCACAGACTATCATAAATGTTTAGAGAAGCACGCAATGCAGGAAAACACCCTTATTGGGTTAGGGAACACATATGGAACTCATTGCTGGTACATTGAATTTTGCCAGATTACTGTAACAAATATGTTACCATCCAAAGGAATAACTTTTTACAAAAGGGTGTTGTTCTGCTTATAGATGGTTAAATTACCACTCATAAGGATGTCATTCATATATGGTACAAATCTTCATTCATTTCCTATCAATTATGATATAAGTTTATGTGCTTTGAAATTGATGTATATATGTAACTTTTATAATTTTACAAGAAGTAAAGTCGGGACAAGCTGTCAATGTTGATGAGGTGTTTTAGCAAACATATTTACGTAAGGCATCTCCCAGTTTGTTGATGAGAGGTCATGGAGGAAACATGTAAGCAAACTCTTTTGCAAACTTGAAACTTGTATTATTTTTTTCCTTTTATAAACTTCCTTCTTCTACTAACACTTTGCATATTCTTTAACAAGAAGAATTTTCCACTAGACTCTCACAGGTCAAATCAGAACAAGGATCATGGCCTATTGATGATGGCATCACAAGAAAATATCGATGACGATGACATCATTAAGACACAATATTAGGTGGACGTCACCGGTGGAAAAAATAAAGGACGAGTATATGGGGAAGGACAACTTGATGCCTATTACACAATAGATGTTTTGAAACACCAACCATTTACATCCAATAGTGTTGACCAGAGTTATGATGAGTTTAGATAACAACTACAAGCTCATGACCAAGCTTATGAAGATCTGAAATTGTGATTTGAGAGTATTCAAGATTTGGTAATGAGGTTCTTGCCTCCATACGCACAACCTATGGTCCAACAGCCTCCGTCCACCCCAACACCCTCCCAACAACGACACTCCCAATGGCAGCCCACCCCAATTAGCCACCTCCCCAGCAACAACAAGATGAAGAAGAGGGAAATAACTCTAATAATGAATATAACGATTATTTGATACTTAGTTTATGTACATATTATAGGATTCTATTATTAACATTATATTATATGTTATATAATTAAAATTATTTTATGTTTTTAATGATATCATTGTCACCAATATGATAATTGATTTATGAATAGATATATTTGGATTATGCAATTTTGATGGCCTCTGATTAATTATGTCCAAGTTGAATGTGGTGGGAAGTAACGGTTGCCCACTACACTTCAACTTTTTTTGCATATTACTAACAAATTACTAACGGATTCATCCACCGATAATTACTAGCGATCATAATTCAACAAGTGTTTCTAATTAGGACATGCGACTGATCATAATTCATTGGTAATTCACCAGAAATCATTAAATACTGACAGATTTTAAACGTTACCAACAACATATATACACAAGTAATACCATATTTTTTTAGTAAAGCAAATATAAATATCACTACAAAAAATATTAATATTACCGACGGATTTTTACCGACGGATCAATATCCGTCGATATATCTTAATTTCCGACGGAATTACCGACGGTATTTTTTATGTGCATTACCGACGGATTTACCGAAGGCTTTATACCGTCGGTAATGCGTATTACCGACGGATTTACCGAAGGCTTTTGGCCGTCGGTAAAAAGAGCGGGATATTTTCCGCCCATTATTTCGTGGATGACATTACCGACGGCTTTACCGAAGGCTTTTGGCCGTCGGTAAAAGAGCGGGATTTTTCGAAACCAGCGTCGCATCCAGTGCCAATATATGTGGGTAAAAGAAGTATTTCTCCTCTCATTTCAATCAGTAAAGAAATCTCCACCGTGCTCTCCACTGTCACTGCCCTCCACTGCCGCTGCCCTCCACCACCGTTGCCCTCCACCACCGCTGCTCTCCATCATCGTTGCTCTCCACTGTCACTGCACTCCCGCTGCTGCCCTACCGCCGCTGCGCTCCCGCCGCTGCCCTCCAGCCGCTGCCCTCCTCCACCGCTTCCCTCCACCACCGCTGTCCTCTACCACTGTTCTCTCCACCACCGCTGCCCTCTACCACCGTTCTTTACACCACATTGAAACGATTAGAAACATTTATCTTACAGATCTGAGAATTGCAGAAAAACTCTCCATGATTCACTATAATTTTAACTATTGAAAATAAATTGGTTGTTTGATACTTTGGAAACTAGTTTGTTACTCGCGTGATGCCGTTTTGGTGGTGGAGTTCGTGGAAATGGAAAAAAAAAATTTACACAGCGACGAAGGAAGAGGAAGAAGATGAACCAGGTCGCGACATTTACCGACGGATTTACCGACGGCCAAAAGCCTTCGGTAATTACCGACGGCCAAAATCCGTCGGTAAAGTTTACCGACAACGTTTTTACTGACGACATTTTGGCCGTCGGTAAGCCGTCGGTAAATGCTAATTACCGACGGATTTTATACATTACCGACGAATTATGCCCGTCGGTAATTTCAATCATTCTTGTAGTGTACGTGAAAATATAATAATGAATAAAGTTATTCCATACATATAAAAGAATAAATGAAAAATAGAATGAAAAAAAAAATACTAGTTGATATCATTCTCTTTGTGTAATATGTTTAAACAACCAAACAATTAACATATATTTCCAACATGTTGCCAATTTGTTGTGTGAAGCTGTCTTCACATAAACACAATTTAGAAAGCCAAATGCCTGAATTATATTAAGTTTATAGTTCCGAGTTTATGCCTTAAACGATAAAATTGAGAAAGGTGATGAAAAAGGTGATGAAAAAGGCAAGAACAGCATATAAGAAGGAAGTTTCCAGAATTGGAAAATGTGCACATGGACCTGGACTAAAAGAGTTTAGGGGGAAAGGGATGGTTGAGGAGTTTGTTTTTAAAGTGAAGGGGAAGAAGGTACAGAAACTCCTTGTTTCCCACTTCCTAAAACAAACAAAAAGACTTTACTTGGAAAGTAACTATGCCAAAAGGGGCCTCAATTTCTATTCAATATTCCTGTCCAATTTGTTATCAACTTTTAGTTCCATGGACCTTTTAGATTCTAGCTGCTTACGATAGCTCCAGAGTTCTCACCCAAATAATAATCCTTCACTCAAAGCTATCATACACAGTGGTCCTTCACACTTCTTCCTTTCGTACATTCTTGGTGTGCCTCATTTATTCATTGCACAACACCTATGTTTGCTGTAGCTTTCGGTAAAAAATAAGATGCGAATAACAAAAGACATTGGTTTCAAGTGCATTCATTCATATGCAAAGTCATTTCAGGTTTTGTTTGGGAAGAAAAAGAAAGGGATGAGTAATGGGTATTCGCGTACACTATAAGACAAGTAACTATATATTCTATTTTATAAGGTTTATTATGCTAACCACATTTGTTATTAATTGAGTTTATGATGTCATTATTATCCGACTCAATATTAATGTTTAATATATATAGATAAAATAAACATCACCTTATAAACTTATTTTATATAATTAAATTTCACTAAAAAGAATAGTATATAAATGAGAGCTCAATTGAATGGTGAGAAATGTGATGATTTCAAAAAAAAAAAAAGGCCTTCCACGTAGAGATTTCAATGGGTGAAGTTTGATAAAAAAAAATATTAGGTTATGTGACTCTTATACCCTTGTGTTATACTTTTTTAATAGTCGGGTAAAATATTAATCACAAAATGGATTCTACAACTAAAAGTATTCTTCTTTATATTAGTCATTAAATGGTTTCTCACAACCATACAACAACCACTTATACAACTTCGACTTCAGATTTTTATTTTTTTATGGGTTGCCCCCACTTTAGAATTCATATAACTTGTCATTAAAATTTTTATAATTGTAAAAAATAAAATAATAAATATTAAATAATTATATAAATTTATTATGTTATCCTCCTTTGTTTATAAATATATTGGATAATGCGTATTTATAAATTTGGCTTTTAGTCCAATTGCGACCTAATTTCGGATTTGTTTTTTCAAATGATATTGGAAAGAGTGAAAAAAGAAGAAGCTAAATTTATCATTCATTACAATTTATCACTTTCCTTTAGTTACACTTCCGATTTTCTTTTTTATTTATTATATCTAACTTTAACTAAATACTCTTTGTATTTTATTATGTTTTCACATATTCTTCTTATTTTTACTTTTCTTTATTCTTTAATTTTAGTAGTATTAAATTGAAACTCGTGAATTAACTTGACTCACCGTTAATTTGATTTAAATTATTTTAAAAAAATTTAAAATTTTGATAAGACTAACTTTGAGTCCAATTCACTAAGAACTCGACTCACTCAAGTTTAATCCGTGGTAAGTTAAAACATATCTAATTTTATTTATCTATACTTGTCTTTTTATTATATTTGGAGTTTAAGATAATTTTTTATTGTATTTAATTATATTATATTTTTTTTATTCTGATTTATAACAGTATTTTTAATTGAAATTTATTTAGATTTCTCATTTTTTTTATTGTCATTATATTTAACTTTAACTAAATCTTATATATATTTTACTATTTCTTTCACATATTCTTCATATTTTTATTTCTTCCTTCGGTTTGATTTTACTTCAACTACTAAATGCTTAGTCTGAAAGTACGTAAAATGTTCTTTTCTTATCACCTAGAATGTACGTAATTGCATTAAATATATTGAAAGAAAAACTCTCATAATTCCTACCAAATTGAAACATCAAGAAAGGAGGAGAGAAGAAAAAAGTATTACATTTATTTAATACGGATAAAACTTAAATATTACTATACATTTGTCATAAAACTTAAATATTACTATACATTTGTCATAAAACTTAGGTTTAATATCTCAGTAGGTCCCTATTTTCGTCCAGAATCTTAAATAGGTCTTTTTCTTTTTTGGCGTCTTAATTGGGTCTCAATTGGGTCATTATTTTTGTAAAATTGAATCAAATAGGGGTTTTCCGTCAAATTGAGAAGACAACGTTAAGAAGAGTGTTGCGTGACATGCTAACAGTGTCTTTTTAAATGATGTGACATTAAAAACGTGTCTCAATTGTATTTATTTTATTTTTAAATTAAAAAATGGAGTGCAAAGAGGGAAAATAAAATTTGAATAAGGACAAAGTGGTCATCTCATTTCATAGAACACATGGAAAGGTCCAAAAGCACTGCCAGCACCAAACATTGCTCCTGAAATGCCATCGTAGATAGAACTGCAAATTGCAGGAACCCAATCGCGAGTTCGCCCAACATTTTCACCATTGCGAGACAAAATCAAAATCTGTAAAAATTCCCAAATCAAAAACCAGAAAAAAGATGTATGTGAACTGATGCAAAATTGACAACAAAAAGTTGAATCTGTGAAAATTCCCAAATCAACCGTCACTGTGAAGCATCTTCACCTGACCACCTCATCAATGTCGCCGCAGAGACCACCCAAACACATCAGCGCCTCTTCGAGAGCTACTCGCTAGGCCACCACCAATCGTGATTCGATCTCCATTGTCTTCGCAACCTTCCGCAGAAAAACCAGAAACAACAGAGGAACCCTGAAACATAGAAAAAAATCCCCAAATCAGCGAAACCTAGTAACGCAAGCATGATCGAGACTCAGGAGGCGAAACTCAGGAGCGTGATTCCCTTCGTTTTCCACCATCATCGCAAGAGATAATTAGAATCGTGAAGCACCTACAAAAATCAAAACGCAACCACACGAGAGATTTTTCTCTCGCTCATAGAGATCTCCATGGCAATTGGCAGTAGCACACTTTGCAGCGCAGGCAGAGGAGGCAGAAGCAAGCCTTCCAAATCCTAATTCTGAAACCCTAATTTGGGTGAGAAAAGGGCTTCCACGTGGCAAGCCCCCATTAGATACTTAATTTAATTTGATTTTCCAACTTTTCCCTTACTTATATTATATTTCCACTCTGTAAATTTCATTTTTAATTAAAAAATAAAATAAATACAATTGAGAGACGTTTTTAATGCCACATCATTTAAAAAGACACTATGAAGCATGTCAGGTTACACCTTTCTTAACAGCGTCTTCTCAATTTGACGGAAAATCCCTATTTGATTCAATTTTATAAAAATAAAGATTCAATTGAGACGTCGAGAAAGAAAGGGACATATTTAAGATTCTGGACGAAAATAGGGACCTACCGAGACATTAAACCTAAAACTTAAATATATTATTATAAATGAGTGACAGGTTTTATGAGGAAAAATTTCCATGAAGATCTTATAACAGATGAGACTTAAATCAAATCTCGTAACATTTTTTAATTTTAAATTTACTTTTAACATAAAAACTTGTATTTGTACTGTGCAAATATGGGATTAACATTATTTTACATATTTTTTTCTCATAATATATGTAATATGCGACGACGTAGTGACAAAATTATAATAATTTTGATATATATTACATCGATTAGAATAAGATCATGTAATATTTCTTTTTTACATTATTTTTTTTCTTAAGGGATTCAATATATGTGAGTTGGAGATCAAACTTTTGAATGGCGAAAGATATTACATTGGTTCATGGCCTAACAATGTAATAGGCCTTTATTTTGTATCGTGATGAATGTTTTCTCTTTTAGTCGAGACGTACGTTACTAGTATATTCTTGATTCCGAGTGTGTGAAGATATAAGCCGTCAATAATTAAAGAAAAATAATGCAAAAAAGTAGCGTTGTTGTGTAGGTTATTTGCCAAAACAAGAGACAACGACAACAAACGTTTGCTTTTATAGTTTAAGACAACCACCACATGCAAGTGATGTTTACCCATGGAATTCATGCTACAGAACTACCGACCAAGTCGTATCTTTTCACGTTCAATTTTTTGGATTTATTAAATAATTATAATTTATCTAACATTATGATAACATGTTAAATAATTACAAGGACTCTAATTTCTTATATATTTATCCTAGCAAAAGTGATCATATCTAATAGATAAAATACTTAATAGATTAGACGTGTGTGTATGTTGAGAGTGCATGATTTTGACATTGCATCTGATGAAACCAAACTAAATAATATGATTCTGAGTATTTTCAAAGAAATCCGATAACGAGTCCAGATTTTTCGTTATTTTTTTACTTGGTGTTAACTTTCTGTTAAGTTTTAAAAAATGAATCAATATTAATAATATTATTTTTAGTATATTTTAAAACATCAAAATTATTATATACTTATGTAATTTAAAAGTACACTAAGAAAAACAGCACCAAAAATACGAAAAGCGAGGGAATCCAAATTCATACCTTACCTTTATGACATGGTATTGCAATCCATCCATTATTTATATTATTTGGATGTTTCAAACTGTTAAGATAAAATATAGTTAACAACAGATAATCTTTTAATGGTGTTTGATGACAACCTATTACACAGTATTAAAAAGGAAAGAACATCAATCCAAAGAACTATAATTGCTGCTTATTCCACAAGTATGCCAAGTTTTACGAAATTAGGACATTTCATTATTTCACATCTATATTAATAAACTTAATACATTGTACCAATCAGAAGAAGAAAAAATGATGGAAGCTTAGCCATGCTTAGAATGACCTGGATCTTGCAGACAAAGCTTCAAAAAAAAAAACCAGAACAGTATTGGTGCAGACTGAAATCAGCAGTGTGGATGCAGCGGAAATTGAGTGAGATTGATTGATGGTTGGTGTATTTGAGTGGAATGAGTATGTGTGGGAACCTCACAGCTCAGAAGGACTTCCTACAATGGAAGGAAGCTAGAGGAAAGGGAAGAGAAAGTAGAGAGAATAAATGACTCAAGAGCAATAGGGCTGGAAATTAAATTCAGCAGCATTTTACTAAGCTCAAAAGTGCTTTACATGGTGAAAGAGGTCTCTTATTTATAGGGAAATAAGAGCCTCAGATCTGAAATGAAATTCAAAATGAAATGACAATTAAACTGAAATGAATGGCTCCAATTTTGGTTTGGGCAGCAGCTCACACAGCTCATGTGAATTCTTGGGCAGCAAGTTTGAAAATGGAAAGCGCCAAATTCTATTTTGGTGGTTTTGGCCAGCAGCACACATGTAAAACACCTTTGTTTGATAGCTTGGCCAGCAAGCTTTTTCCCCAAATCTTTATATTGGCAGCTGCTTTTTATTAATCCTACAAAGCAAGGAAAAATGTGCTTTTAATTATGGGAAAAAGAATCAATGTAAATTACCTTCCACAAAAGCAAAATGGTAGGTGATCCTTCTTCCTCTTGAATCCTCTTTGCCATGGCTCTAGTAAGAGGTCCAATGTGCGTCTTAGATGGTCTTCCATCAGACCCTCCCTCTTGAAATGGATCTGTCCTCAGATCTGATTCACCCTGTTGATCATTCCCTGTGAAAGAAATTAAATCGCAGATGTTAAAAGTATGACTGACACCATAACTTTCAGGGAGATCTAAGATGTATGCATTATCATTTATTCTTTTGACCACTTTGAATGGACCATCTCCTCTTGGACTAAGTTTGGATTTCCTTTGAGATGGAAATCTTTCCTTTCTTAAATGAAGCCAAACTAGGTCTCCTTCTTCAAAAACTATTTTCTTTCTCCCTTTGTTGTTGTATTCTGCATATTTTTGAGTTTGTTTTTCAATTTGGATTTTGACCTTCTCATGTAACTTCTTGATGAACTCTGCTTTAGAATTACCTTCTTTATGAAAAAAAGAAGATGATTCTGGAAGAGGTAGTAAATCAAGAGGTGTGATAGGGTTAAAGCCATAAACAACCTTAAAAGGAGAAAGATTAGTAGTTTTGTGGACTACTCTATTATAAGCAAATTCAATGTGAGGTAGATGTTCATCCCAAGATTTGTTATTACCCCTTAATATTACCCTTAATAGTGTAGATAAAGATCTATTTACTACTTCAGTTTGCCCATCAGTTTGTGGGTGACATGTAGTAGAAAATAGAAGTTTAGTTCCAAGCTTTTCCCATAAAGTTTTCCAAAAATGGCTTAGAAACTTCACATCTTTATCAGACACTATAGTTTTGGGTAAGCCATGCAATCTCACTATTTCCTTAAAGAAGAGTCTAGAGATATAGCTAGCATCATCTACTTTGTAGCAGGGTATAAAATGAGCCATTTTACTAAAACGATCTACTACCACAAATATAGAATCATACCCCCTTTGAGTTCTTGGCAATCCTAAGACAAAGTCCATGCTTATGTCCTCCCAAGGGGTATTAGCTATAGGAAGAGGTGTATAGAGTCCATGAGGCATAATTTTGGACTTGGCTTGTAAACAAGCTATACATTTAGAACAATGCCTTTGAACATCTATTCTCATGTGTGGCCAATAAAATTTACTTTTCAAAATGTTTAGAGTTTTATCAACTCCATGATGGCCCATGAGTCCTACTCCATGACTCTCTTTGATAAGAAGTTTTCTAATGGATCCTTGGGGTATACAAAGTTTTCCTTTATTAAAAAGATACCCTCAGAAAGATAGAATCCATCAAAAGGCTTCTTAAGACATGATGAATAAGTGGATGCAAATGTTTCATCATTTTCATATAACTCTTTTATGTCATCAAATCCTAATATTTGGGATCCTAGGGTTACTAATAATGCATGTCTTCTAGATAAAGCATCCGCAACAACATTAGTACTCCCCTTTTTGTGTTTGATGACATAGGGAAATTGCTCAAGATATTCCACCCACTTTGCATGTCTTTTGTTTAGCTTTGCTTGCCCTTTAATGTACTTGAGAGATTCATGGTCAGTGTGTATGATGAATTCTCTAGTTACCAAGTAATGCTCCCAAGTTTTTAAAGCTCTAATGAGGGCATACAACTCTTTGTCATAGGTAGGATAGTTCAAGGTAGGCCCCCTAAGTTTTTCACTAAAGTAAGCTACGGGATGTCCTCCTTGTATTAAAACAGCTCCTATTCCTACCCCAGATGCATCACATTCTAGTTCAAAGGCTTTGGAAAAATCAGGCAAAACTAGAATAGGTGCATGTGTTAACTTGTGTTTCAAAGTCTCAAAAGACAACTCTTGCTTATCACCCCAAATAAAAGGCATATCTTTCTTGACTAGCTCATTTAAAGGAGCAGCTATGGTGGAGAAGTCTTTCACAAATCTTCTATAAAAACTTGCTAACCCATGAAAACTTCTCACCTCTCCTACATTTTTAGGGGTTGGCCATTCTTGTATAGCCTTGATCTTCTATGGATCAACATGTACACCTTCTTTTCCCACTTTGAATCCAAGGAAAATCACACTTTCTTGACAAAAAGTACATTTGTCAAAGTTGGCAAAGAGATGATGTTCTCTAAGAAGAAGCAAGACTTTTCTGACATGGTTAAGATGTTCTTGAAGGCCTTGACTATAGATTAGGATATCATCAAAGTAGACCACTACAAATCTGCCTATGCATTCCCTAAGCACATGATTCATTAATCTCATGAATGTACTTGGAGCATTGGTCAAGCCAAAGGGCATGACTAACCATTCATACAAACCAAACTTGGTCTTGAAAGCAGTTTTCCATTCATCTCCTTCATGAATTCTTATTTGATGGTATCCACTTTTAAGATCAATTTTGGTGAAGAGATTTGCTCCATGTAATTCATCCAACATGTCATCTAGCCTAGGAATGGGATGCCTATACTTGACAGTTATGTTGTTGATGGCCCTACAATCTGTACACATTCTCCAAGACCCATCCTTTTTAGGGACCAACAACACACGCACAACACAGGGACTTAAACTCTTTTGGATCCACCCTTTGTTCAACAAGTCATTAACTTGTTTCTTTATTTCGTTTGTTTCCATAGGGTTGGTTCTATAGGCTGGCCTATTGGGTAGGCTTGCCCCAGTGATGAATCATTATTTTTTTCACTTCACTTAGTTTATTGTGCTAAAATTAATCCGGGAATTGTGCTTAAATGTCCGGTATTTTCATGTTTTTACTAATTGTGCTTAAATTGACTAGAAATTCTTATTTTGATTAATTTGAATTATCTAAGCTAATTATTTGTATTAGTAATTGCAGGAAATTATTGAAAATGAATCTGGAATATGTGAAAGTTTAATGAAAAAAAAATTGCCAATTGGATCGAGAGGTGAAGATTTATTTTGATCTACAACACATTTTATTTTGGGAATTGATTTTCCTTTACAAAGAAATTTGGCAGCAACCCAAAATTTCACATGTGTTTGGACGTGAAAATGGTCTTGGATGTGAAAGGGGTAGTCATTCATTTTAAAGCATAATTATCAATGCAACTACAATACCACACCGCAAATTTGGTAAATTCAATTTGGCTATCAGTTTTGGACAACACAATGGGGACCACCAATGTAAAAGTTCACGTGCACAATAGAGAAAGTGTTGAACTTTATTGATTTAGTATTATTAATGGAAGGGTGTCACGGCCCATGCAGAATTTATTTTGGCAAAGAACAAAATACACTTTGGCAGAGTAGGAAGCAGCCTACGGTTTTTCATGATCTGCCACGATCTGGGTGAATCATTTTTTTTGGCTTAAAGAATTTAAGTGGACCTGTACGGAGACAAGAACTTGGCTGGAGAAGAAGAAGATAGCCAGAATAGGTGCTGGGATAGTACCACGGTGGAGATCGTCCAGCTGATCCAGTAGCCACCAGCAAGCTTGAAGAGGAACTCACGGGTGCAGCAACCAGTCATCCACCCGACCAACACTCCTTCACCGTCTAGCTTCACCTTGAACAAAGAGAGACACATCCAAGAAGCAACGAGTGTGCACCGAGAATTGAGGCAGCAACACTTGGTCACGGTCCAGTAGCAGTTTGCATGCCTAGCAGTTTGGAGGAAGATAAACGTTCAACACAACTCAATCTAGCACGTTGGGAAGAAGGTGTCTCGATCCTCCACATCCAGCATGTCTTGCATCCAGGGGAGCCCACGGCCAAAGCAAAATTTGCATTTTAAAAGAGGGAGGTGTACTCGGTATTGAACTTAGCAGCGTCCAACAACAAAACCATGAACATTTGGAGAGGGAGAAGGCGTTGATAGCTAGAAACCAGGGGCAGCTACTCAGTATTTGATCCAACACATGAAGCAGCTTCTTCTTGCACGCCCATCACGGTATTCCAGCAGTTGTACGCTCCAACACTCTTCATCACCACCAGCAGCTACAGTTTCACGCCCAGCAGTGGAAGCAAGAACACGGACAACAGCTTGGGAGCATGGGAGGCTATGAAGAGCAACGTCCAGCTTCAACCATACCAAGAAGTTGAAGAAGAAGTACAATATAGTGAAGAGGAACCGAGAATGAAGAAGGGAGTTCACGGCCAGTCTCCAAGACGGACCAACAGCCCCACACTCACGGCATCATCCAGAAGCAAATAGAGGAGAAAAGCCACACACTCAAAGGAAATTATTTGTTTATTTTGCATGGGAATGTTTTTGTCTGCACGTAGGAAATGGGTGCAACTTTCCCGTGAATTGAGAAAAGTGGAGAACCCCTAATTCATTCATTATTGGCAGTTAGAAACAAAAGGGGGTAGGGAGACCCACACACACATTCTCGGTACAGGCTGTATGGAGACACCGAGAGGAGCAATTTCAAGAATAAATAAGAGAAGGCCTGAGAGTTTAAAGGGGAAGAGAATTCATTAGATTTTAGAGTAGGAATTAGG
Organism: Vigna nakashimae; assembly: GCA_034642375.1. Classification (NCBI taxonomy): domain Eukaryota; kingdom Viridiplantae; phylum Streptophyta; class Magnoliopsida; order Fabales; family Fabaceae; genus Vigna; species Vigna nakashimae. The sequence goes on along the minus strand of CM067765.1, from coordinate 44,950,159 downwards.
AGTACTCACAGCCCCTGGAAGACGCTTTCACCTCTTCATCTTCCAAAGCTCTATGTAATTTCCATTTCAAACATTGCCAAAATGTAGTTTTAATTTCTGAAGCAGTAGTATGTCACCTTTGCTTGTGTTATTTTTAGTTGTACTGTTGATTTTAATTTAAGTGTTGCAAGCTTTGATAAATTGCATTTCCAGTTAAATATTTTTATTGTCTCTTTTATTTTATCGTTTAATGTTTTTCTGCACCGTTAAATTCTTTCATTGCGTTTTGCCGTTCAGTTTATTTTCAACGTCGTTTTTACTAATCATTTTCATTGTTCCTTTGGGTAAAATTTATTTACACTGCTGTTATGTTTTCTGCATGTTTATTCTTCTAGCATTTTAATTTCAAACACTATTAAATTTTCCATTTTTCACTTTTACCGTCTTTTACCGTTCGGTTTTACCATCTTTTAAATTTATTTCAGTATTTTCAATTTTGTTGTCTTATTTAATTTCCAGTTTTAATTTTATTTTCCGTACCAAAAATCACAAACCCCCCCCCCCCACTTCGTGTAAAAAAATCTGAGACTAAACCACCAAAATTGGTCCTTGAGAGACGACCTAGGAGTCACCTCCTAGTAAACTATACTGCATTTCTTTTATGCACAATTTTTGTGAGCGGTGCGACCCGTTAATCAAAATGGCGCCGTTGCCGGGGACCAAAGACGGTTTGGTTTTAGATTCTTGTTGTGTAAATTTTTGTTCTATTAATATGTGTGTTTTGTGTGTTCTGTCTGTTGTATTTTTGTAGGAGACAACGACACCTTCAACAAATTTTGGCGGCGTTGTCACTTCAGATCCAGGTTTTTGTTTTAGATTTTTACTGTGTTAATATATATTGTGTATATATGTGTTTAATTGTGCTATGTTCTGTATTTAGTTGTTATTAAAAAAAAAATTAATTAAAAATTTTTACTATTGATGTTCTGTCTTGTGTGTGCTTGTAGCATGTATAAATGTGTTTTGTTTTATCTGATTCGTAATTTTTAGTTTTTAGTTTTTACTTTTTATTTTTCCATGTCTACCTATTTTAATGTTGTGAATAATGCTTATTCTGCCAATGTCTGTGATTATGATTCTTATTCTGCATATTACTTTGATTTTAAATCTGCTGATTTTTATGATGAGAACAATATGTTCCATCATCCAATTTCTGAGAGCTCTCTTTGGGAGCCAGTTCCACAATATGAGAGTCAGCAGTATGATTCTCCTATTCAAATAACTCCTCAGCCTTCTACTTCTGAACCTACATTAAAGGAGTTACTAGAGCAGATGACAATGCAGAACATTCAGTTTCAGAAAGGGAACATGCAGTTCAAGCAAGAGAGCATGGAGTTCCAGCAGGAAACTCAAGCTGCCATACAGAATCTGAGTGATCAGATCAGGCAAATGGCCACTCTTGCACCTGAGGAGACTGATGAAAATTTTGGGGACCCGGCAGAAGTAAGCAGTAATCCTGAACCAGGTAGACCACCTTCACCTTCCCACACTCTAGAAATCTTCAAGGAAGAGGAGGTAAGCATACCACAATTTGATTATTATGTTGATTGTGATGATGATCGGTATGCTAATGACTATATTCTTGCTGAGTCTGATTTTAATTTTTCCTCTGTGCATGATGAGAACCGCTTTTTACTATCACATTCGAATGGTTATTCTTCATGCACTGAACATGAATCTGAGTCTATGATTAATATTGCATGCAATTTAGAAATTGATTCATGTTATGAGGATTTATCTAAAGCTCAGTATGATAATTTGGGTGTTATACCTCTGCATAACATTTCTTTGGAACCACATTGCACTAACCATGTTGCAGGAGGTGTACATGTATTGCATCAACAAACACCCACAATTGAAGACAAAGGTGCAAGCTTACAAAACGGTTTGAAAATCAATTGGCACCTGTTGAACCCAATCATCAACAATTTTTTCTGCTTAGATCCAGCGATGGAAGACATTTCATTGCGAGATCAAATCTGGAGGATGAAGCAGTTCCTCCTCAAAACTTCCGTGCTGGATCATGAAGTGGAAAACCTCTCCCTACAAGTCCAAAATTGGCAACTGCCACCCTGACCAGGGGAGTTTTCTTTTTCTTTCTTCCCCGTTTTCCTACTTTTATTGCATTTGTCCTTTATCTGTTCAGTGTTTTAACTGATGATCTTATGCTTAGAACACGTTTAGGACAGTGTAGTTTAAGTGTGGTCTTGGGGGAGATTCTGATTTTTGTTTTTCTTTTAAGTTTGTTTTTCCTTTTCTTTTTAGTTTTCGAATTATTATTATTATTTAAAAAAAAAAACAATTTAAAAAAATGTGTTCTGTGTTTTATTTGCTTCGTGATTTTTAGTGTTTGTACTAAAAAGAAAAAAAAAATAAAAATAAAAATAAAAATAAAAATAAAAATTTGTGTTGTGTTTCAAGTATGTTATTTTGTTAATGTATGTTTTGTAAATATATGTTTTGTCTGCTGTTTTTGACATTTGTGTTCTTTCTGCTTTGATATTTTGTGTTCGTTATTTGGTATTTTGTTTCGTTAATATGTGTTCTGTTTTTATTTATTTATTTAGTTTTTGTTAAAACATAAAAAATCAACAGAGAGCAAAATTGTAGTAAAAGGCAGATAGGTGTAATTTGAGCTGAAACTATATCTGAGTGCTTTTATTGAAATAACCAAGTTCACCGATAACATGCTGTCTTACTCTGTTAATTATAGATAATAATATTAAAAAAAAAAAAAAAAAAAACAAAACATAATAAGATAGTAAGGGCAGTAGTCGATCATTAGTGATCGTTTAGGATTACAGTCCAACAATTAAAAAAAAATAAAATAAAAAATAAAAAAAAAACAAACATAAGCGTAATAAAGATGTTCGGGGTTTGATCATTTGTGATCGTTAATATTACAGACCTGAATAAAAACATAAAAAAAAAATATAAGAAAAACATTAAAACTGGAAGAATTCACGAGCTGGTTGTGGTGGTCTAAGGGAGAGCTCCGTTGAGGGAGCTTTGGTACGAAAAGTCACGAGGGGAGGCGGAGGAATCTCTGTTTCTGGATCGATTATGATAGGAATGGGGAAGAGGTTCAGCAGCCTCGGTGCCCTCATTATCACCCAGTTGTTTTCTTTCAAACAAAAAAATAAAAAATAAAAAAATAAAATAAAATTGTGTTAATTATAGAAGAGGAAGTGAAAATAAAATTTCAATAAAAATTGAGGTGTGATTAGGGTCTTACCATACATATACAGCGGCAGTTGTGAAAAGAGAGTGCCAGTAGGGTCTATCTCCGCTTGCCAGCGCCTGACCCGATTGCCATGGTTGTTAAACCAGCAGTGCACGTTATATTCGGTGGCATCTGCGAAGGTCCTTAGTCGAGACGCGATCTCGACGAATTGCGCTCGGCTTGGGTGTGTGACCCCATAGTTGTAGATTTTGGTCATCATATTGATCTGATCATCTGTAGGACGCCATCGCTGACTAGTGTATCTCTCTGATTCCATCTCACTCGTCATCATTTCTCTTGAAATATTCTAAAACATAATAAAAAAAAATATAATAATAAAAAGAACAAAAACATAAAAAAGAAAAAAACAAAACATAAAAATAAAAAAAAAAAACAAAACATAAAAAAAAAAAAATTTAGATTAGTTCTGTGTTTTCTTTATTTGTTCTTGTTTCCCGTTAAATTTATTTTGTCCTGTCAGTCTTTGATATTTCTGTGTTTGGTCTCAGATCTGTTTCACGGTCCTTTTAAAAGGGTCCTAAACGGATCTACGTCCAGTTGTCCTTGTCCATATTGTTCATGTATATTCAGTTTCTGTGTTTTATTTTTAAGTGGGGTACGTGGCGTTGTTCTACCCGATTGTCTCTACAATACCTTCAATCGAAGGGAGATTAACGTCTGGTTTCCAGCCGATATACCCCTTAAGTTTTTAGACAGTTGTGATTTATGTGTTTAAGTGTTTTCAGTTTCAAAAAAAATAAAAATAAAAATAAAAAAATGGAAAAGAGGGAGAGCAGGCAAGAGATCATAGCAGAAAGAAGATGGAAAGCAGTAAAGAGAGCAGGGCAGAGATGAAAAATAAAGGAAATACTGAAAGGGAAAGACTGGAAAGCAGAGAAAGGAAATGAAAGCTGAAAGAAAGGTAGATCTAGGTGCAGATGACTTACCTGGAGTAGTAGGCTGGCAGAGGAGCTCCTGGCTGATCTCAGACTCTTCAGAAGGCGCGGTGGCAGAGGCTCCGCGCAGGCTCCAGACGCTCAGAGGAGAGGAGAGAGAAGTAGAGAAGAGAGAGGAGCAGAGAGAAGACAGGAGCAGAGAGAGAGTGGGAAGTCAGGAAATGCCACTCAGGCGTTGAGATTGGCTCATTTATAGCCAAAATTCTGCCACTGTAGCAACAGTTTCGGTCATTGCCATCGAAACTGTTGCCACAGTACCGGTCTTCTCCTTTTTCAAAAAAAAAAAAAATAATAATAAAATAATAAAAATAATAATAATAAAAAAAAATATAATAAAAATTAATTAGCATCTACTGATGGGTGCTACGTGATTTAGACATCTACTGATGGATGTCAATGATAACATCTACTGATGGATGTTACTGAAAATTTCTTCCCATTTCCTAACATTTTATTGCACTTGTCTATATTATTTGACTGCTCTGAAATTGATAATCTGATGATTGTAACACACTGAGGACATTGTGTGATTTAAGTGTGGTCTACTGGGGAGAAATTTTGATTTTCTGTTAGTTTCTGTTAAGTTTGTATTTTGTGTGTTAAATTTTTTGTTTTTTGAGTGTTAAAATTTTTTCTGTTTTAAGTGGTTTTTAGTGTGTTTTGTGTGCAATAAATTTTACATTTTTCTTTTGATTTCTGGATGATGTTTAAGTTGTAGATTTTTCCTTCACTTCATTAATACTTATGGTTTGAAATCCTTGCTTTTCTCTGCTTGGAAGATGATTATAATGTTTAAGAGGTTGATTTGATTGTGACGAATACCCTGTGTGAGAATTTGAGCCACTTAATTTTCTTTCTTGTGTGATATGTATCTTGATTGCTTGCACATATGCCTTGGCTTGATTCTTTTTGAAATTCTTGATGGATATGCATGTTTAGAAAATGATAAAGGCATTTTTGTTCTTGAGCCTCTTTAGCCAAATAAGCCTACCTTGTTATTATCCTTTGATAACCCCTTTGAGCCTATACTGTATATATTTCTTTGTGTTGAAGCTCATACACTGACCCTAAGTGAAAAATAATGATTACCTTAACCTTAGGAAAGTCTGGAGCTATAAAAGTGTTTTGTGAATAAGTGTGGTCTCCTTGGGGATTCTGATAAATTGGCTAGTTGGTTCCTCATCTTGTTCTGAAAATATGAATTCTATCCTGTTGTGTGATAAAGAGAGAAAATAAAAGAGACAGGATGAAAAAAAAAAAAATTTTATGAGAAAAAGAGAAAATTGAAAAATAATCCTGTGAATAATGGAGTTGAGAAGAGGATTGAATTGGAGGTTTGGGTGAGATTTCACTGTATTTTCACTTATTCCCCATTGCTCCTCTATTTCTTTTGGGCTATACCTACTTATCCATATTTATCCTCCCATGTCCTTGGCCCCATTACAACCCTGAAAGACCTTTTGATCTGAACATGCATATGTTTTAAGTGTTGATATTAGAAGCTTGCCAAGTCTACTTGTGTTTGTTTTCTTGAGTGCATTGAGTTGAAACTGTATACCCTAGACACTTGAGAGAAATACTGTGAGTGCATCTGTGAGGTTTTGTTATTTTTAAATCGCCTCTTGAACTGATTAATTATTTTTGCCATACTTTGAATTGCTAGGATGATTTCTGTAACTATCTGCTTTATTGGATTTGTGTTGGATAATTTCTACTTCTTTTCTCTGTCTAGATTTCTTGAGAACCTTGTAAATTCTGTTTATTTTCTTTTAAGTCTTTCTTTTCTGCGTGCTGAGTTTGTGTCACCTCCCTAAAAGTCCGTTAAATCATTCCCTAGTTTATGTCTTGATTTTGCCCAGGAGTGCAAAAGACTAAGTGTGGTCTATTTTGATGAATCATTATTTTTTTCACTTCACTTAGTTTATTGTGCTAAAATTAATCTGGGAATTGTGCTTAAATGTCCGGTATTTTCATGTTTTTACTAATTGTGCTTAAATTGACTAGAAATTCTTATTTTGATTAATTTGAATTATCTAAGCTAATTATTTGTATTAGTAATTGCAGGAAATTATTGAAAATGAATCTGGAATATGTGAAAGTTTAATGAAAAAAAAATTGCCAATTGGATCGAGAGGTGAAGATTTATTTTGATCTACAACACATTTTATTTTGGGAATTGATTTTCCTTTACAAAGAAATTTGGCAGCAACCCAAAATTGCACATGTGTTTGGACGTGAAAATGGTCTTGGATGTGAAAGGGGTAGTCATTCATTTTAAAGCATAATTATCAATGCAACTACAACACCACACCGCAAATTTGGTAAATTCAATTTGGCTATCAGTTTTGGACAACACAATGGGGACCACCAATGTAAAAGTTCACGTGCACAATAGAGAAAGTGTTGAACTTTATTGATTTAGTATTATTAATGGAAGGGTGTCACGGCCCATGCATAATTTATTTTGGCAAAGAACAAAATACACTTTGGCAGAGTAGGAAGCAGCCTACGGTTTTTCATGATCTGCCACGATCTGGGTGAATCATTTTTTTGGCTTAAAGAATTTAAGTGGACCTGTACGGAGACAAGAACTTGGCTGGAGAAGAAGAAGATAGCCAGAATAGGTGCTGGGACAGTACCACGGTGGAGATCGTCCAGCTGATCCAGTAGCCACCAGCAAGCTTGAAGAGGAACTCACGGGTGCAGCAACCAGTCATCCACCCGACCAACACTCCTTCACCGTCTAGCTTCACCTTGAACAAAGAGAGACACATCCAAGAAGCAACGAGTGTGCACCGAGAATTGAGGCAGCAACACTTGGTCACGGTCCAGTAGCAGTTTGCATGCCTAGCAGTTTGGAGGAAGATAAACGTTCAACACAACTCAATCTAGCACGTTGGGAAGAAGGTGTCTCGATCCTCCACATCCAGCATGTCTTGCATCCAGGGGAGCCCACGGCCAAAGCAAAATTTGCATTTTAAAAGAGGGAGGTGTACTCGGTATTGAACTTAGCAGCGTCCAACAACAAAACCATGAACATTTGGAGAGGGAGAAGGCGTTGATAGCTAGAAACCAGGGGCAGCTACTCAGTATTTGATCCAACACATGAAGCAGCTTCTTCTTGCACGCCCATCACGGTATTCCAGCAGTTGTACGCTCCAACACTCTTCATCACCACCAGCAGCTACAGTTTCACGCCCAGCAGTGGAAGCAAGAACACGGACAACAGCTTGGGAGCATGGGAGGCTACGAAGAACAACGTCCAGTTTCAACCATACCAAGAAGTTGAAGAAGAAGTACAATATAGTGAAGAGGAACCGAGAATGAAGAAGGGAGTTCACGGCCAGTCTCCAAGACGGACCAACAGCCCCACACTCACGGCATCATCCAGAAGCAAATAGAGGAGAAAAGCCACACACTCAAAGGAAATTATTTGTTTATTTTGCATGGGAATGTTTTTGTCTGCACGTAGGAAATGGGTGCAACTTTCCCGTGAATTGAGAAAAGTGGAGAACCCCTAATTCATTCATTATTGGCAGTTAGAAACAAAAGGGGGTAGGGAGACCCACACACACATTCTCGGTACAGGCTGTATGGAGACACCGAGAGGAGCAATTTCAAGAATAAATAAGAGAAGGCCTGAGAGTTTAAAGGGGAAGAGAATTCATTAGATTTTAGAGTAGGAATTAGGAGTACTCACAGCCCCTGGAAGAGGCTCTCACCTCTTCATCTTCCAAAGCTCTATGTAATTTCCATTTCAAACATTGCCAAAATGTAGTTTTAATTTCTGAAGCAGTAGTATGTCACCTTTGCTTGTGTTATTTTTAGTTGTACTGTTGATTTTAATTTAAGTGTTGCAAGCTTTGATAAATTGCATTTCCAGTTAAATATTTTTATTGTCTCTTTTATTTTATCGTTTAATGTTTTTCTGCACCGTTAAATTCTTTCATTGCGTTTTGCCGTTCAGTTTATTTTCAACGTCGTTTTTACTAATCATTTTCATTGTTCCTTTGGGTAAAATTTATTTACACTGCTGTTATGTTTTCTGCATGTTTATTCTTCTAGCATTTTAATTTCAAACACTATTAAATTTTCCATTTTTCACTTTTACCGTCTTTTACCGTTCGGTTTTACCATCTTTTAAATTTATTTCAGTATTTTCAATTTTGTTGTCTTATTTAATTTCCAGTTTTAATTTTATTTTCCGTACCAAAAATCACAAAACCCCCCCCACTTCGTGTAAAAAAATCTGAGACTAAACCACCAAAATTGGTCCTTGAGAGACGACCTAGGAGTCACCTCCTAGTAAACTATACTGCATTTCTTTTATGCACAATTTTTGTGAGCGGTGCGACCCTGATGGGGGGGGTTTTAATGGTGTTTTTGTGAATGCAATAAAATAAAATTGGAAATTGGAAATTAAATAAAACAGCGGAAAAATTAAAATAAATTAAAACTGGGATTTAAACATTGAATTAAAAACACTAAAATAAATTTAAAAGACAATAAAAACTAAACAGTGAAAAACGGTAAAAACGGAACAGTAAATATTTAGAAAAGGTAGAATTTAACGGTGTAGGAAAACAATAAACGATAAAATAAAAGAAACTGTAAAATTAAAATCTCTTCACTGAAAATCAAATCCATCAAGCTTAAACAAAATCATGTGGAAATATCAAAGAAATGATCAAACTTGCAAACACTACGACGCATTACATTGCTTCAGAATTAAAATTCTACACTATTACACTGTTTGGAATGGAAAAGAAAATCAGAGAGAGCTCTGGAAGAGAAGACAGGAGACCCCTTCCAGGCCTTAAGGCCGTGTGCTTTTTTTCTACTGGAATTCCTACCCCTTTTTATATTGGAGGTGCTCTTCTTTTATTCATTCTTCATGCTGCCTTCCTCTCCTGTTAGCTTGCTCCCGTGACAAATAGAATAAGGTGGGAGGCCCTCCATTTGTTTGTGCCGTGTGCTTTTACCAAAGGTTGGGTCCCTAATCCTTGTCTTCTTCTTCACGTGAATGCTCCAGTGCTGAACGTGAATCCCACATTGCTGCTGTGCTTCTGCTGGAACGTCCATCTCCATTCTTCTAATCCGTGACCAAGAGCTTTACTCCTAATCTCCCAATTGGTTGGATGTGAACCTTGCTGGACCGTGAATCCTTCATGCTTTCTTTCTTTCTTCCGTTCTATTCTTCTCTCGGTCCAGCTCCTTCGTGTGCTCACCTTCCTCAATTATGTGCTTCTCTTCCTCTAAACGTAACAAGCTTTGCTCAATCCATTCTTCATGCAGCACCTATCCTCTCCTGGACGTGACTTTGTGCTTTCTTTTTCTCAACTCCTTCTTTGCTTGTGGCTGCTGGAAACATTGCCAAACCAAGCTGTGAAAACTCCATTGCTCCAGCTGGAATGCAACTTTTCCTTCAATCTCCTCACAGCTTCATTTCCGACTAATTCACGTGACTCCAAGCTGCTGGAATGAGCTCTCCAAGCTTCAATCTTCTCTTCCGTTTCCAACACTGGACCAGGGCCGTGACAGTCTTCTCCATTCCAGCACACCCACCGTCCGTAGCCTTCCTCTCTTTGCTCAAGCTGGAAGTGCTTCTCTGCTACCATGGTGGACGTCGACTGTTGTGGGCCGTGGAGCTGTTCTCCATCCAGCCGTGACTCTACTTGTTGCTTTTCAAAAATGAAGTCAGCAGCTGCACCGTGTCTTCTTGGAGCTGGACCGTTTGCTGGACAATGAAGACTGCTGGAACACTCTCCCTTGCTGCCAAGCTAGACATCAACGTGCTTCTGCCAAAGAATTGGACAAAACCCGTGAGCTTCTTTCCAGTTGCTAGCTGCTGGCGTGAAGCTTCTTCCCCACATGCTGCCGCTGCTGCTTCCTTAGAGATTATCTTCAATGAAATTAATTAAGGGTCCCTCCAAATGGTTGATTCTGAAATGTTAAGCTTCTAAGTGGTGGTCCCCTTAATAATTCAGCTTGTAGTATTTGGCATTTTGGACGTGAGCTTCCAACTGGACCACAAAAATAATTTGGCACATATGAGAATGAAATATGGTTCTCCAATATTCATGAAAGTCCGTATGGTGTGTATTGTTTTCAAAGCATAGTGCTTTCACGTGCAGTCACGCACACAACAAAATAAATTAGCCATAAGAATAAAATGTGTTTTTGTGGCCCCTCTTTTCATGTTGTGTCATGCTTTCCAACAATATTCCTTTTCTTAGTGGAGACCCCACTTTTATTCTATTTGTTTGCTGCTACAATTTGGATGTAACCGTGCATTTGTAATTCCTTTCTGCTTTCTCAAATAAATAAGAGAATTCCATTGCTATATTGATGCCAAACGTTCCATCCTCTAGACTTTATTTTAAGGAGTAACTGCATAAGCATTAAACACACGGTACTCCTTTTCCTCTTCCAACCGTGAAAGCATCCCATCATTAAATAATTTTTGCTACACTTAAACCAACTCCAAGTCTTCCTTCTAGCAAATTTGAAAAGGTCCGTGTGATTCTTTAATTTTCCACTGTCCAACACACAAATTAAATCAATGCAGCAAAGCTTCTTCTAAGTAAATAATACATTGTGCAAATTAATCTTCTCCCAAATGTCCTAGAATATTTTCAGAGTTTTCCGTACAAATTATAATGCAAAATATTAGTCTCAGATAATTCAAATTAATTAAAATAAGAATTTCTGACCAAATTAAGCTTAATTCAGTAAAATGGGAAAATACTGGACAATTATGCACAATTCCCTAATTAAATCTAGTACAATAAGCTAAGTGAAGTGAAGAAAATAATGATTCATCAAAATAAGGTATTCTTCTACATCATCTTTTCCATGAAAGGAAGGAAGATCAATCTTAGGCTCTCTTGGGTACTGCTCTCTAACTATATGTTGTCTTCTAGGAGGCATTTGGTAGTGGTCATCATTGTGATGACTACTATTTTGCTCAATTTCACTTGGAGAAGATGATGATTCTTCTCTTCTCCTATGGGAAGACCTCTCTTTCTTTTTATCTTGATTAATCAAAAGTTGACTAATCATATCTTTGAGCTCACTAATCTCTTTATCCCTTTGTTCAAATCTTTGCTCAAATTCTTCCCTTAAAGACATTTCACTATTGGGTTTCAAACTTCCTTGCACACTTGATTGACTCATTCTTGTCAAAGAAAAATTTTCAAAAGGTTTTCAAAATGTTTGACAAGTAATGAATAAAAAAAAATTTCACAAACTTTCTTTGTTTTTGGTGAAAAATTTCTAAGAGATTCTAGAAGTAAAAAATGTTTCTAAGTAGCTCCCAGGAAGAAGAGGTGAGTCACAAATGGACAAGCTTAGAAACCAAGTTCTTCCTTAGCCAGAGTTTCCTTAGAATGTTCTTTTACTTTAGTTTCTAAGTAGAAATTCTTCAAATTCTTTTTAAATGTTATGAACCTACAACCCAAAGAAAGGTTTACTATATGCTATGCTATCCTAAATACCACGGAGACCTAAAAACAAAAGGATTACTCAAGACATTTAAGGAAAGCAATAAAGATGCAAGAATGTAAATGCTAGACGGCCCTAAGTGAAAGTGCAAGTGACACTTGGAGCCCCTTGACACACTTTCACACTAAAGAAAACGAAATTGGACTATTACAATGTTCAATTGTGAACTTGGAATTGCTTCAAGAGCATTTTCCCAAGTCACTTAACTCAAAACAACAAAAATAAATTGAAATACACTTTTCAAACAGCAAATTCCGTGATATAGACTTGAAATGAGGCCAGGAATTTAATGAAAACTTTGTCTTCTTGCTGCTGCATAAAGCTAATTGAATTGGAGATGCAAGTTGCTGCTGTAACAGAATTTACAGCTTGCTGGACAGTGATGTTTAGCTGCTGTTGAGTCTTCTTTCTTGCTCCTAAGTAGGAGAAGTAGGAGAAGGATTCTGGTGCTGGATGCTCCAAACAGCTTGCACATACACTCCAAAACTCAACAAAATCACACCAATCAGTTTAAAAATCTGCACCAACTATGCTGCTGTTTGCACCAAACTATGCTGCTGTTTTGAAACTTAGGATGCCAAAAAAATAGACACAACAATTTGGAACAGCACACCAATGAAAGGTACACAAAAGGAACTTATCAAAGGCACTAGAATGGATGAAGAAAGCAAGAAAAACACAAGCACAATTCAGAAATTCTTCCAATACAAACTGTTTGATAATTTTCAAAAGTGTTTGATAAAATGCCTCACTGACTTTCAGCTTTGTTTTTCAAGACTTGTAATCTGGATTGGTTGATTCTAACAACTTTTTAACACTTGATTCTTCTTCTTTTGATCGTGTATTTTCATTTTTAAACATTGAACCAGCTTTTTCACAATCCAGCAATGAATTTTACACTAAAATTACCAAAACAGTGGCTGGAAAAAAAAATAGAAACTGCACCAGAAAAATGAACTAAAATGGTGGTTTTGGAACCCAAAATGAGTAGCAGTGTTTCAGCAGCTTGGATGAATGTTCAAACAACTTTTATTCATGATATTAAACATGTTTAAACTCTTAAACAGCTGAATTAACGCTTACTACTCAAATTCACTGGTCCACTTCCAATTTTAACTCAAAATTGATGGTTTAAGTATCCAATCTGCATATAACTTCAATTTTGAACAAATGAACAGTATTAGCAACTTTTAATCATCCATTTAGACTTGTTCAAACTGTCCAAACACACAGAAATAGCAGATTCCGAATTTCACGCATGCTATGGCTCAATTATGCAGCAAAACCATCAATGAACCAACCAAATTTAGCTTTTCATGGAATCAAAGACTGGACAGCAAATGCAATAATTCTAAGAAGTGTATAAACACAGATCTAAGCTAGATTTAATGTGCTTAGCATGACCAAACTTAGATTAGACAATTCAAGGAAACTTAGCACGGTGAAAAGCTTGGATTAAAAACTGCAACAGTGGAATGCTATTAATTGTGAGAAACCAAGCTATGCAAATTGCATTTCATTGCTTGTAATGATCGGCTACACTTTTAGCATCATTCAATATCATCAACCAAATTTGTATGAAGCACTAGAATTAAAAAAAATCAACTGGAAAACAAATTCATGATTTAAAAACAGAATTGAAATTTTGCAGCAGAGTTCAACACAGATTTGAAATCAAAATGGATTTCTAGCGCTTTAGCTTGTATCACCAAGGCTAGAACAAATTCTCATTGCCTTTATTGGTTGATATATAGTTTATCTAGCACTTGAACTCAAGCAAAACGAATTAAACCAGCAGAAAAGAATACCAAAGCAGTGACAGAAATTAAAACTGCAATATTCACTTGCACATGACCAAGACAACACTGAAATTGAAAATTAAAGCTGGAAATGACTCAAACAAATAAAATTCACCGTTTAAAATGAAAGGACAACATCAACACACAAAGGAATCTCAAATTGAACTACTGGAAAAGTAATACACAGCAAAACATAAATGAAAAACAGCACCTCTGGAAACAAAACAGAATACACTAATTTGGAAAACTGAAACAGAAAATGGAAGAGGAACTTAGCTCTGGTTTGCGTGGACAACCAGGCTCTGATACCACTTGATGGAAGCTTAGCCATGCTTAGAATGACCTGGATCTTGCAGACAAAGCTTCAAAAAAAAAACCAGAACAGTATTGGTGCAGCAGACTGAAATCAGCAGTGTGGATGCAACGGAAATTGAGTGAGATTGATTGATGGTTGGTGTATTTGAGTGGAATGAGTATGTGTGGGAACCTCACAGCTCAGAAAGCCTTCCTATAATGGAAGGAAGCTAGAGGAAAGGGAAGAGAAAGTAGAGAGAATAAATGACTCAAGAGCAATAGGGCTGGAAATTAAATTCAGCAGCATTTTACTAAGCTCAAAAGTGCTTTACATGGTGAAAGAGGTCTCTTATTTATAGGGAAATAAGAGCCTCAGATCTGAAATGAAATTCAAAATGAAATGACAATTAAACTGAAATGAATGGCTCCAATTTTGGTTTGGGCAGCAGCTCACACAGCTCATGTGAATTCTTGGGCAGCAAGTTTGAAAATGGAAAGCGCCAAATTCTATTTTGGTGGTTTTGGCCAGCAGCACACATGTAAAACACCTTTGTTTGATAGCTTGGCCAACAAGCTTTTTCCCCAAATCTTTATATTGGCAGCTGCTTTTTATTAATCCTACAAAGCAAGGAAAAATGTGCTTTTAATTATGGGAAAAAGAATCAATGTAAATTACCTTCCATAAAAGCAAAATGGTAGGTGATCCTTCTTCCTCTTGAATCCTCTTTGCCATGGCTCTAGTAAGAGGTCCAATGTGCATCTTAGATGGTCTTCCATCAAAAAAACCTAAAACTTAAAACCATGTATCCTAAGTATAAAAGTCATAATTACAATTAAGCTATTGTAAAACTCAACTCTAACTTTGTTTATTCTACCAACAAAAAAAGTTTATTATTATTAGTTATCATTTTGAATTATGATAATCATCGTATAAAAGTTTTACATTTCATTTGTATCTTAATGGAGTGGGAAAGAAAGAAAGCTCAGAATTTGAATATGTAAGAAGTTGTTTATGTTAGAAATAAATCAAGTTTATGGTACATTATTGCTTAAAGATGAAAAGAAAATTGTTTGCACTTGAGTGCGTGAGTACATTATCAAAGGTTTGTATTATTTTGGTTTGTTTGGTTATTCATCCTGTTTTCATAAATTAGCTTTAAAAAACAATAGAGTTTGTGAGTTTGAGTGCTTTGTGAATTTCTTATATATGTCTTCTTGGTATTGGTTTATAAACAGATATTGAAAAGTGAAAATAATACATTATAATAATTATACACATAATCATAAAGAGGAATCCAACAATTAATTACTTGACTATATAATTTATTATAAGACCACTTAATCACGTGGAGATCATACAACTGATTATGTGATTTATTTTGAATTTTTAAATATCATAAAACATAGGCTTAATTACCTACTCAGTCCCCATGTTAGGAGGTAATTTTCTGTTTAGTACCCGGTTTTAAAAATGTAGACATTTGGTACCTATGTTTTAAAATTTGTATCAATTTAATCCTATCCAGTTAACGACGTTATAATTGATGCGAGAAATTAAGGACGTTATTGAAGATGCATTCAAACATTTGATAGCTATTCCACCCAGGCTATTATTAACGTCCTTAATTTCTCGCATCAATTATAACGCCGTTAACTGGATAGGATTGAATTGATACAAATTTCAAAACATAGGTACCAAATGCCTACATTTTTAAAACCGGGTACTAAACAGAAAATTACCTCCTAACATGGGAACTAAGTAGGTAATTAAGCCTAAAACATAATAACAAAAATTATAAGGCTTAATTATGTTTGATAAATTTGACTTAGTTCTTAATATTGTTTTATGAATACACAATAAATTTCAATTTTTCAATTACATTTATGTGAACTTTATTTTGTTAAGTCAATGTTGTTATAGGGTTAAGTGGTTGACGTGATTATTATCCATGTCACTTTGTAAGAGTTTAAAACATTGTGTTTTAGAATTGATAGTATGTTTAAAATTGTAAGATTATATTATTTCAATATTAAAATTTTAAAGTATAAATAGAGGAGTTTTCACTATTTAAAAGCACACATTCTCTCTAAAAAAACATTCTCTTATATCTCTCTGATTGAACGGGTCGCACCGCTCACAAAAGTTGTGCACGAAAATATGCAGTATAGCTAGGATGTGACTCCTAGGTCGTCTCTCAAGGATCAATTTTATTATGGTTCAGTTTTAGATCTTAACACGAAGTGGGGGGTTTTGATTATTTTTGTTTGCAGAAAATTAATTTTAAATTAAAATCAAAATTTAAAAACAGCAAACAGAATTTAAAAGCTGAAGGCAATAAAATCAACATACTGTAAAAGTAAAAACGAAATTTAAAATAGTGTGCAGAAAACTTAAATATAGTAAATCCTGAAAAATACAAAATACAGTAAAAACTAATAGCAATAAATTCCGAAAATGGTAAAAACGAAATTTGACTTTTGTAAACATGACAGGAAAACGAAAATCACCGGGCAGTAAAAAATAAACAGAGAAACTTAAATTGCAGTTGAAAATGTAAATTGGAAATGAAAACTGACAGGATCAAACTTCAAAATAGGAAACATCTTGATGAAATGAGGTTGAGCAGAAAGCGTGAAATACAACAATTTGAAGTGAATTGGAAAATGGCAGTGATGAGATTAAAGATTTAAACTTCAAAAGCAGAATTATAATTGACGCAGATGAAAATGAAAATTAAACATCAACTGAAAACGCAGATTGAAAATTACATTAACACTGGAAATAAACATCAACAACACTGAAAAACGCAGACTGGAAAATTAAGATTCAGTACATCATCAAACTGGAAAATGAAAATAAACCCAAAACCTCCCCAAGGGGGAGGGGGAAAAATGAACTCCAGACTACACTACTCCTACGCTACTGGAATCTGTCTCTTATTCTCTACTCTGCTGCCCTTTTATTGCCAATCTTCTGGACAAACTTCTTCAATTCAGCATTTTGGGTTTTTGTCTCCACTTGCAGCCCGTGACCTTCCATCTTTCACATTTGTTTTGTCTGTAATTGGCAGATGGAATTTCTTGTCAAATGTTCAGCTACATGAGATCCTTAGACGTGCCCAACTTCTTCCACTTTTCTTCAATCCAAACAAGAGAAGAAGGACCCTCCACTTGTGCAGTTGTGTGAACAATGGATGTCCGTGAGCTACTCCAAAGAAACCGTGACTTGCTCATGTGCGTTATTCCCACTTCCCATCAAGGAGTTGTTGTCCAAGAGCTCAAGGTGGACCATCATATTCCTATTACAAACGTGAATCTCCACAAAATCCTGTTTAACCACTTCTTCATTGTCGTGGACTCTTCACCTCTTATGTGGACCGTGAGGTCTTCGTGTTGTTGTTCTTTCAACAATGCTTCCATTCATGATACTAGTTCAGACTTGTGCATCTACTTTCTTCTATATTGAATCTGCATTAAAGGTGGAACGTATAAGTTGCTTTCCTTCCATGTGCTTCTCTTTTTCTGCTGCCCTTACTAGACCAAGATGCTGATGTGCTTGTCTTATTTTCTAAGTGGAGCGTGAATGTCTGTCGAGAGAGGGAGTCAAACATCTGGAGAATCAAATTCTCTTTTCTAAAGTGCCAACTACCGAGTAGTGTTAGTGGCAGCCCATTTCCAATAAAAATTGTATTCTTTCCCTATTAGATAGTCCATTTTCTGCATAGACTCTAATATTTTAAAAGAAAGTGCTTAGTCCACTAGTTTTGTCCGTTTGGTGCTGCCAACTTGTCCTGCTGTCCATCACGTGCACACCAAACCCAAGTGAATACAATACAACAGCTGCTCTTTCTTTATTCTAGCCAAATATGACTTCAATGCGTCTCCACCTCAGCTTCACGTGGCAGCACCTCTTCCCACGTACACTCACTAATTTACTGCTGCTTCTTCCATGCTGGACGTGTATCTTCCTCTTCTACCAGCTGGATGGTGCTCTGAATTTGATTCAAAAGCATGTGATTTGTTGGCTTGCCAAAGCATATGGCCGTAACATCACTTCCCTTCATAATATTAAATCAATAAAATTCAACCTTTTACATTTTGAAGCTGTACCCCTACGTGAACTTTATCCAAGTGGTGGCCCCCTCCACTAGTCTCTTTTCATGCAAAGTGATCTTCAAACCTAGAATTCAAGTGCAGCCCATGTGGCTTTTTAGATGTTGCCATCTTCCTTTCTCCATGTGCGTGACATGGCCGTGTTGGACAAGCTGCTGGAGGAGTTGGTGTATGGACTGGACATGTTGACTCCCCTCAAGCATGTTGCAGCTGCTGGACGGAGTTGGATGGTTCAAAGAAAACCGTGACACCTCTTGCTTCATGAAGTCAGCAGCTGGAAGTATGAACTGGGTGCTGGACCGTGGTTGGTTGGAGCTGCTTCCAGCCTTGCTGCGGTGTGTAGCTCTTCTTAATTCTTCTCCATACCATCATGGCCTTCCTTCTTCATGTGTGATCAAAGCTAGACCTTGCTGGAATGGCCGTGAAGACTGCTGCTTCAAAGAGGTCGTGTGGTGTTGCTCCTCACTTCCATGTGAAGCTTCTACACACCAACTTTGACAGCCCTAATTCCTCTTCTTTTACGTGAAATACATGTGGTGTGTCATAAATCATTTGTATTTTTTTTAATGTAAGTGGCAGCCGTGTGGCCTCTTTCACGTGAGTTTTGTTTACACATTATTCTCCTCCCATGTGCCTTCACTTTCATGATCTCCATATAAAAAAAATGAAATGTGAATTTAAATGAAATGTGAATTCAGCATATGTGTGTTACATCCAAATGCTGCCACACTCCAATTGAAATTAAGAAAACAAAACCTTCCAGACCGAGAGATACTCATGGGCGTGAATCAATGTATATTTCTTCCACCACTTCTATTCCTCCAAAGTGCTTTGTTGAAGTAAGGGTGCAGCTATTTTTAATTTAGACGTGATAGTGTTTGCTGGAATCAAATTCCATATAAACCAATTGAAGATGAACTTTAGTAGTAGCTTCCAAACGAGGCAACCTTCCTTCTGCTCTTTCTTTCTCACTAAGTTGGCTGCTATTGTACACACTTCAAAGAGAAATTAATTCACAATTTTATCCAATAATTTCCTAATACAAATAATTAACCTAAAATAATTCAAATTACTTAAAATAAGAATTACAGTTTAAACTAAACACAATTATGAAAAACGGGAAAATATTGGACAATTAAGAATAATTCCCCGATTAAATCCGGTACAATAGACTAAGTGGAGTAAACAAAATATTGACTCATCACTCTCCTTCTTCTCTCTAGGTTTTCTCACATTTTGTTCATCTGTTTGAAGGTTTTCGACGGCTCAAGTGATCCTTGCAGCGAGCTCTTCATTTTTGTCTGATTAGTTTCTTTAATTGAGTAAATTGGTTTTCTGCCCCTTTTCTTGATTTATATGTTCTTCCTATGCATGTGAATCATCTTGGTTTGCATGTAGTACTTGAGTTTTTTATATGAGTATTTGTTGATCAATGTATCTAATGGTGTGTCTTGATTGTTTTTGTGTTGTTCCTAGATATAGATAAGAGATCTTATGAGTTTGAAGGGATTTGAGATTCTTTAAAACATTTGCATTTGTCTTTCATTAGGTATTTAAATTGTCTTACTTGAATTGTATTATGAAGTTAAGAATGTAGCTTGATTGATATTGCATATGCTTTTTGGGCAAAGTCAAAGTTAAAGAGCTACTGACTTGGATGTCGCTGAACAAGAATATACTTGTTGGACAAAGTCAAAGTCAGATTGGTTGTCACTGGGCGAGATTTCCTTGAGTATTCACACCACTCTTGGTATCTCTAGGCAATATGGTATCCACAATACCTCCTAGTTGAATTTTACCCACTATTGGTTGTGTAGTATTCTTCACCACTCCTGGTATCCCTTATGATGATTGCATATTTATGCCCACATTTATGTTTTAAAATTAAAATTTTTGATGAGATAATTGTGCTTAAATGGTTGATTTTAAGTGAATTTGTGATGATTGGAATTGTTGGGTTTGAGAATTAAAGAGACGTAAAAATTGAGTTTTAGCGCATAAATTATTCTTGGATGTTCTAATGTTTATTTGTGCAGCTGAAATTAAAGCTTAATTGGTCCAAATTGTAAATTAAGGCCCAAAATAAGGTTTTATTTGGAAAATAATGTACATATGGGCTAAACAAGCGGTCTTTACCCTTGCACCTCCCAAATTTCCCTACATACACCCTTTTTTTCTTAACCAAGCCCAAGCACTAAGCCTTTTCTCCTACACCCCTAAATTTTCCTACCCATACCCCTCCTACCACTAACTAGCCAGACTTCACCAGATTACACCATATGGCAATCCATCACAAACATATCAAACCGTCCAGATGATGCCACATCACTCATCCTTGCACTAATTAGTGAGCCAATCAGGTTTTTCCACATCACCACTCCTGCCACGTCACTATCTTCTTCAACCTCAAGAATCGCGAAGACCATCATCGCGAGGCCACCATCAACACGCATCAACCTTCGCCGCGAACCTTTATGGCCGCCGCAACCAACAACACCAATTACCCATGGTTTTTCCATCAAATCGTGAAACCCAGATCATGAGTTCGGTTCACGCGAAGCCTCCATCAAAGCCCTTCTTCACAACCGTGCTCACCTCCACTGCGCCGCGAGAATCGCGCCCCACCGGTAACCTTTTTCCACGACCAATCACCATCTTCCTTGCAAGATCCGTCGTGCCATCCATCACCGCATCAAAACCTGCATCAAAACCAGACCTGCAATAAACCCAACAATCACAGAAACAATGCGCTTCCAAATTGCGACTTGAAGAAGCAATCACGACTCCACCTTGCTGTCGTGCCATTGCTGTTTCAAAATCCATCATCGTCACTCGCGATCTTCATCAACAAGCATCTCCGATAACCAACTACACCATCTCCGCAAAGACGCGAGCAGCGCAGAGGAACAAGGCGGCACAAGTTTTCCCTTTTCCCCAATTTGCTTCAGCCCTAATTTTTGGTGGAGAAGGAGGCTGCCACGTGGCAAGCTCTCATTGGCCGCGTTCTTCCTTGGTCAAAACTGGTCAACAAATTTGAATCTGGTCAAGCTTGGTCAAATAGGAGTTCTGTTGCAATTTTGGGAAATTCAGTTGGAGCTAAAGTGCAGATAGAGGAAATTTCAGGGCTTATGTGTAATTTTGGAAATTTAGAAAAGTTAAAAGATAAAATTCAGTTGCTAAATTAATTTAATTTGGGAATATCAACAGAAAATATCTTTCAAATAATGTTATAATTATCCAAAGAGACCCAACGGAAGCAGAAAAGGGACTTCACTTCATTCATTCATTTACCACTTCTCTCACTTTTCTTTCATCCTGTATTCAACTCCATTCATGGAGAGCTAAGAATCTAGGGCTATTCTGCTGTAATTTCATTATGGATTCTGAGGTTATATTGAGTTAATGCAATTATTTATTTTTATTATTGATTTAAGTTGTTCTCTCTTTATGTCTTTCATCTCTTTATCAAATTAAAAGCAAAGATTTTTGCATCATAATGTGTTTGAATCTACAAGCATATTGATTATATGAGTTCTAGGGTTTCTAGGTTTAATTGAGAATCTACTTTGATTTAATTTCGGAACTTTCATATGATTAAATGGTTTT
The DNA here is from genome assembly GCA_034642375.1 of Vigna nakashimae. NCBI lineage: Eukaryota > Viridiplantae > Streptophyta > Magnoliopsida > Fabales > Fabaceae > Vigna > Vigna nakashimae. The sequence goes on along the minus strand of CM067765.1, from coordinate 44,928,626 downwards.
TACTATCAATTGAGAATATACTTTGATTGATTATTAATAATTTCAACTATAATCAATTGAGAATTTACTTTGATTGATTAGCTTTTAATCTGATTAGGAGATTTAAGACTAGACATGATTAAACACAATAGGATTTGATTGAGAATGTACTTTGGTTGAATTCATTGTGAATAATCTAGAAAGGCTTTGCATTTGATTGACAATTTACTTTGGTTAAATGCATGATCACCCTCAAATTAATTAAGAATGTACTTTAATTAAATTGAAACTTAAATAATAATCAATTAAGCAATTATCTATGAATAACCAATCATGAATCTATCTTGGAAAAGAAGTGAAATTAGCCTATTTCATCATAACTATTTTTAAGTTTCTTATTTGTTCTTTAAACATTCTCCAAACATTCCTTTTATTCTTGAGCATTCCATTGCATTCATAAGATTGAAATATTTAAAGACAATTCCGTATTCATTGGGAGACGACTCAAGGTTACTTTAACCCTATTTACTTTCTTGAATACTACTTGGCAATACTGAAGTTTCCTTGAAAAGTAGTATTAATTTGATAGCTTCAACGACAACGTATCACCTTATCAACGAATAACTTTCAGTTACCTTAGACTCGTTGAGTATTTGCACCACTCCTGGTACTAGACGACCTCGCCTAGATTTCCTTAACTTCTCAAAGTTAAGTTCTAAGTGTTTTGATTCTCTCTAGAATTAATATCATAGATTGCTTCCAAGTTGTTTAGACCATGAGTCTCATAGTGAGGATATGTTTACAATACAATACAATCTAAACACTTGCAGGTGTTTCTCTCATCTCTCTCTTTTTCTCACCTTAAACAAGTAAGCATGTAATACAATGAAGTACTAGAGGGGTGTTTTACTTTACTCTTTCTCTCTTTCTCTCTTGTTACAAGCTCAAGTAAATATTTCAATGAAGCTTGAGAGATTGTACAATTATTAATCACATCTTAATCGTGTGTCGAAGGAAGATTTGAATGTTTTTATGAAACTTCTAAATGGTCCTAAATTTTGTAAAATTGTAACAATTAAGTTATTTTCATTAAGTGGTCAGAAACGACGTCAAGAGATGCTGACGTGTTGCATAGTAAATATGTTGGTGTGAATGTTTTTATTACGTGGAATTAATATTTAAATTAAGATGATGTATTAGTTTTTGACATGGCCTTACGTAATTGGTCAACGTAGTTAAAAACATAAATTAGAGATTTTGTCCAGTTGAGATTTGGGATTCGTGAACTGAATAAGGTTTACAAAAAGAGGGATTTCGAAAGTGAATTAGGGATTTAATATTTGAAGATGAGACAAACAACTTTGGTAATCCTAGATGTCATATGAAACCTCTTTCTCAGGTTTTTTAGATTTGTTCAATGTTGTTGGGCAGCCCTTCAAATTTTTAGATTCTCCCTCTTTTGGGAAACAATTAAGGAAGACGTATTTTCAGATTTCAATTGGGTTTTTTTTTCATGATTTCAATTAGGTTTCGCGATGCGTTGGGATTTCTCAATGTTCACGCATGGAGGCTGCAAGATTGTGTTGAGATTGGTATCACATAGCGGAATGTTTAAAGAGCGTGAAAACAATCAATAACAAAGAGGGAAGGAGTGAATTGGTTCCCTTAAAAATTATGATTTTCTTTCAGTAATTTTATCAAACAATTTGAAAGCGAAAAATATAAAGATAGAGAAAATCTCACAAAAGGATTTTTATCTAGGTTCAAATCAACACATTCTATGTCATATTGCTAATCACTATAAAGAGTGATTAACCTTTCACTATTATTCAGTTTTAGATTACAATCAAATTAATATAGAGATTAGGAACATAAAACACCTTCCGTCGACACACGTTGGAAAGAAACCAGCTCAATCAACTTGAAAAGAACCGTTTAAACCTTAGACGCACTAAACACAAACTTCTCATTTTCGCAAGACATGATCGAACTCACACTTAAACTCAGAGAAGTTCCTCAGAACTGATCTATGCTCTCAAGTAGTTTAGGTAACCTCTTAAAGGTTTATAAGGGTTGTATATATAGGCTAAGGATTAGAAAATGAAAAGTCTGCTCCCAACTATCAGTGATAATCAATTATCATAAGTGATAATAGATTATTTCAGGTCGTTATGGGGTTTTAGAAAATGTGATAATCAATTATCCTTAGTGATAATCGATTATTGCCGAATCCTGGACAATATCAAAACTAGCAGTGATAGTCGATGATCCCCTGTGATAATCGATTATTGTCGCGAGCAACCCTTTTCTATTTTATCTTGTGATAATCGATTATCCCCTGTGATAATCGATTATTGTCGTAAACAATCACTAGTTTATGAAAATTCTAAGTGTTTTTACAATTGCAAAATGATTTTTATACAATGATTTTACGATTATTAATTCCACGTAATAAAAACATTCATATTAGCATATTTATTATACAATATGTCAACATCTGTTGACATCATTTCTGACCACTTAACAGAAAGGTTTTACCCAATTGAGACTGTTTTAAACAAGAGGACCCACTTGAGATTTCTCAACAAATATGAGGATCATCCGAGAGTTTAAACCTTTTTAAAATAAAAGAAAACTAAATCTTCTAAAAGATTTACATAATATCATTTTATTAAACATTAAGATATTTAATTTGCCTATTTTTCCTTTCTACACCCCCTTAATTAATTGCTACACCAATTAAATTAAGGTAAAAGACCCTTATGCCCCTAGGGAAAATTATAAAAATAAAGAAATAACATAACGATTATAAACTAACAAAAATATACACTCAAGAACAATAATTTCCAAACAAAAACTCAAAGTCTCAAAACTACATTATTTTTAAAACCCTTATTTTCCCGGATCTTCCAAAACACTAGGAAAGAAAATCCTAAGACCAACTCTAGGATAGAAAACAAACATCAAACACTAAGGTAGAACATCCTAGACTAGATAAACAAGTTTAAGCTAGAAAAATACTAAGGAAAATACTAGGTGAGAAAACCGTAAACTAGAAAAGGCAAATGAAAATCTCAACCTCACAAAATAAAGAATAAAAGATAAATGTTTAAAACGCTAAGGGAAGAACTTTAAAGAAAGATTTGAATCGTCTGGGAAAGAGTCAAATTCATAGAAAAATCAAACTAGGCTAAGAAACTTAGGAGAAAAGAGAAACAAGAAGATGACTCATGACTTAATAGGAAAACTACATAAGGTTTAGAATCAAAATCGAGAAAATCTACATAAAACTTAGGACTATAAACTTCAACATAGAGAAGCTTAGGAAAACAGTTAGGTTCTTAGAAAATAGAAAAACATCTAGGCTAAAACACCCAGATGCATGGCTAAACACTGTTATGCCTAAAGCGCCTAAGAGAGTTGAAGTTAAATGCTTGATACTTATCATACCTGAAAAAGGTATTCAAAGTAGCTCTTGAAAACAAACTAGGTCGAGACGATGTCGTTGACAAAACATGTTTAAATAACATAAATATTAAAATATTAAAGAAAGTTTAAACAAGCTAAACGTTGTTTGTCTAAGAAGAGACCTAACCAAAAGAAGTGTTTACTTGACTAAACGATAACATGAGCTTAAACATCACTTCGTCCAACGATGAAGTATTTATACTACTCTTGGTATCTTTAGAAAAGAGTTTAACTGAAAAATGCTACCTATCGGTAGGAAATCAAGGAGTACTATGTTGTTTTGAGCAAGCATTAAATGACATTTAATGCTCAACGTTCAAAAACAACAAAGATGATATCTAATGAACTAGTCATACACCAAAAGTCAATCAAATCAGTAATAGGTAATAGGAAAGACATTCACGGAATGTTCTTCGTCCAGAAAACCGAGACATATTACCTATGTCAAAATAAATCATGAAACCATTAAGTAAAACACCAACTAGTCTAGTAGACACGAAAACATTAGAAAACACAGAAACTTAAACAAATGATTAAAACACTTAAAAGGTCAAAGTAAAAATAAATAAACATACTTGTTATACACTTATCTATCTTGTGCACGACAATTCCTACAAATGTTCATCTTATAAGCACCAAAATGAACGTTGAAAAAAGAAAAATAAGTGTTGATCCGGTCATCAAAAGTTGTGCCAAAAAGATAAGACAAGACTACTTTTGATAAAAAGATTTGAAAAACATGTCTGCTCTGACAAAGGATACCATCCTATGACTGCACCCACACCAATAGCTAGAAGAAAACAAATCTAAAGACAAGCTTCGTCAAAACGGTCATATTATCAAATCTTAATACAAGCATCGTTAGAACGACTATATCAACAAGGTGTATAAATAGAAGATTAGAAGAAAGAAGAAGATGATGATGGAGAGGAGAGAAAATGTGAAGGTATAAAGATATCAAATCAATGGTAAATTCCTTCTGTCAAGAAAAGGAAAAAGAGAAGAGCTCAAGAAAAGAAGAACACTCTCAAGCTTCAATAGAATATCCACTTGAAATAAGAAAAGACAGTGAAATAGTGAAATACAGAAGAAAATCTCTCAAGTTTCATACAAGCTTCTCCTTTTCACAAGATTTTATTGAACTCACACTTAACCTCAGAGAACTTCCTCAAAACTGATCTATGCTCTCAAATAGTTCAAGTAACCTCTTAAAGGTTTAAAAGGGTTCTATATATAGGCCAAGGGTAAAAAAATGAAAAGCGTGCTCCCAACTACTAGTGATAATTGATTATCATAAGTGATAATCGATTATCATAAGTGATAATCGATTATCATAAGTGATAATCGATTATCATAAGTGATAATCGATTATCATAAGTGATAATCGATTATTTCAGGTCGTTATGGGGTTTTAGAAAACGTGGTAATCGATTATCCTTAGTGATAGTCGATTACTGCTGAATCCTGGACAATATCGAAACTTGCAGTGATAATCGATTATCCCTTGTGATAATTGATTATTGCCGTGACCTATCGTTTTCTGTTTTAGCTTGTGATAATAATCGATTATTGTCGTAAAGACTCACTAGTTTATGAAACTTCTAAGTATTTTTACAATTGCAAAATGATTCCTATACAATGATTTCTACATATGTTTTTAACAATTACAATATAGATTCTTCAAGTCTTCAAGTGTATCATCATCAAAATAAGTTCAAGGCATCAATGCTCCTCATTGGTAACAATCTTCCCCTTTTTGATGATGATAAAAAATCTTTATGTTAAAAGCATTTTTCTTTATCTGCATAGCCTTAAACTTACAAACAACATAAAGATGTTAGTAGCTTTAAACAATAACAACTCGTAATATAATGTTTCTCCCCCTTTTTGGTCATAAACAAAAAGGTTACAAGAAGGAGAGCCTCCCCCTCAAATTTTTCTTCCCCTCAACAAAATAAAGATGCAATCCAAAGATGATAAAACTTTAAATTTTATAAACGCAAAGTCAAGTTCATCATAAAATAAGAAATACAAGAAAACAAGCATTCAAACATAAAGACATCTAAATTTAAAAAGTAGGTGTTAAAACATTGGCAAGTGTACCAAATCGTATCAAGTAATATAAAATTAGTAAGACCAAGTATCGTTTCCCAAGAGACTCATGTTTACTTAACAATTGTCTAATACCTTAATTAATTAAGACTCAAAAGCTAATTTGTTGGTGTTTATATGCAAATGCAACAAAAGTAAATATGAATGCAAATTGATCAATTGAGGCTAACACAAGAATGAATGGATGAAATTGATAATATGAGATGATGATGTTCTTCGGGTTAGATTTCACCTACTTCACTTTCATGCATATTAGAATTCATCTTCTTCATTGGAATGTTAATGTCACTTTCTAAATTACTTAGAACCCGATGTCTCAACGTAAAAAGCGTAGTCTTGATTATAAGACAACAATCCCTTGAAAACCCTAACAACCAATTCCGCATTAAGAAAAGAAGCTTAAGACAACCAAACGTCCTATCCCTATCCCTAAGCAATATTCCCTTTGGGTAAATCCTCTAGATCATGATTCATAAGATATTTCCAAATACTCAAATAAATCAAACATCAAGTTATGAGTGGCCAAAACATAACAATCATTAAGAACAAGAGAAAATCACTAACATTCAATGAAAGAAGAATAAAATGTTTAAACCATATTCAAATACATGAAAGTTTAGAGGTTACATCATCCCCAACAACAAATGAGTTTAGTTCTCCATTGTCATGGAGAACCTTGGCTTACAATAGAAGAATGAATGAATATAAACCCTAGAAAGTGAGAAGGAAAGATCCCGCATGCCAAATCTCCATCCAAAGGGTCGAAAAATGTGTTTATGTGCTTCAGCCGTCCAAAGATGTGAACCCTAGAATGTAGAAACCCTTAAATAGAACCAAATTAGATCGTGAGCCAACGTTGTTGGCCCTCAATGCCCCAGCTAAGGGCGCCCAGGCGTGACTGTAAAGAGACTGGCCCTCAGCCTCCTATTGAGGGCAGCCTAGCGTCCTATGGTGTGGCTTGCTGGCGCTCAACGCCCCTGGAAAGGGCGCCCAAGCGTGACTGCAAGGATAATGGTGCTCAACGCCTCAAATGGAGGCAGCTAGGCATGACTGCGAGGATAGTGGCGCTGAGGGCCCCTAAAAAGTGAAACGAAGCATCTTATGTTCCTTCTTCAACCTTCTTTTAGCCTTCTTTCCCAGTGCTTATGTTGTCCCTCCTGGATTTCAACTCCTAGATACTTTTAGTTCTCTTTAAATCATGCCAATAACCTACAAAATTGAGGGAATTAGTGATCAAATTCATAATGTATAACCTCTCTTCACTTATTTATTAAATTCAACTAAAACAAGAGTTTAAGCCAGCTTCCAAGTCAAAAAAGGTTAATTTAGTATCAAAATAATGGTAAATTCAACCATTATCACAACACCAAACTTGAAACTTTGCTTGTCCTCAAGCAAAATGTAACTTAGCCTAAATAACATAGTCATGCTACAATGGTCTAGCACACCAAAAACATTCTCTTCTAAGACAAGTAAATCACTCATGTCTGCCCATTAGAGAAAAATCAGTCAAGATATAATGAAATCTTAGCCAATCAAGCTTCAACTATGGTGCTCACATAATAAACACAGATGCACAAGCCTTGTGAGTGATCAACAACCAAGCAAAATATTATCCTATAATGGATGGAACCATTCCCCACCAAAGAAAGAAAGTGTTTCTCTCAAGCTCAAAGGTGTATAGTGAGGTGTCTATTTCACTCTGCCATCACAATGTGACACAATTCAACTTTGCCTTTCATTTAACATATCAAACACATTCACAAGCAAGTTATCGCCAAAAGGACTTTTTAAGTCTTGTATTATGGCTAGGCTAAGAAGAAAACTAGTTTTTCTGGATACACAAAGTTCCTTGAGTTAAGAGAGCGAACAATTTACTTCATGATATAGCATTAATCTTCTCTTTCTACTTTTCATATGAAAAACCACTTCTCAACTTAATCCCAACTTTTATGCATTGAGCTTGCCTTTCTCTTCTTTTGCTTTTATCTTGCTTTATTTACGTTGCTCTTACTTTATTCACTTTGCTCAATGCTTTTTTCACTTTGAACAACCCAACAACCCCAAACTTGAACCATTCTCTTATACCACACATGCATACCCTACTCAATTCAAGGCAAGGATTTCAAGGGTATTATTTTTTTCACATTAGGCTTAAGGTTCAAAGGATAAAAAAAAATTTCAAAATTTTTGGATTGAATTTTGGCATTGGCTTACAAGGGGTAAGAAAAGATGGCCTTGATCATTTGTAACAAGCAAGCAAATAGTTCAACAACAAAATTCAGGCAAAATCAACTGTGATTCTAAAGCAATAACATTCAATCAACAAAAACTCTAGAGCTCAACATCTCACAGGTTAACTCAAGGTTTCACAATTTGATAAACATCATGCCTAGGATGTTAATCACAATTGAAACCATGCATCTATCTTATACAATTATGAGCAACCACCATCTATGCTTAAAGGCTAAAGCAATCATTACTCAACATCAATAACAATTCAATAGGGCAAACACAAGACAATCATACTTCTCATCATCACACAAACAGTTTATCATACCAAACCATTACAACACATTATTCATTTAAGCAAGTACATCACACTAAACAAAGTTCAACATGCATAAAAATAAAGACAAAGACACATCCTGCTCTAGTAGCATCCATCAGTAAATGTTGGTGTCTCATCATCCTCTACTGTCCTCTGAGTCTTCATCCTCATCCATGGCTGCAGCTCCTCCGAACGTGCCACCTCCTCCACTAGATTGGGTCTGGTCCCCAGGCCATGCAACATAGGTTGAAAAATTATCCGAAGACATAAATTGATGCTCAGGAAAGGCGGATGTCATGCTCCTCAATAAGGCCTATTGTCCTCTATATAATGCATCAAACCTGGCATTCACTAATGCCATGTGCATATCTCCCATCTAAAATGGATCTTGCTAAGCAGACGGGGCTCTCCTGTGGGCCCTCAGAGGCTGAGGTGCTGGTATTGCCAATCCCTCTTCATCCAGCATGCAATACTGGGTATAGTATGAGGCATCTATCTTCTTCCTCGGTCTCTCAAATGGAGAAGTAGATATGTTCACCCCTGCTATCTCACAAAGGTGTGTAATGAGGGATGGGTGCCCTAAAGGAGATTTGTTACTTGGAGCATGAGCACACTGTTTTATTTCATTTGCTATCACCTACCCCACATTGATGTTCAATCCTCTGAGGACACAATAGACGAAGACGACTCTATGTGTGGTGATATCCAACACATGAGAACAAGGCTGAATATTGGCATGTGTTAATGTCATCCAGTATTTAGCCAAGGGGGGGGGGTAAGAAATGACCTCTTAATATGAATAGGCATATCTTGCCTATTTATTTGAAAATGACCCCCTTGGATGCACAAAGTCCTCTCTACTTCAGCATAGTTGATGTCTTCATCCATTGAGGAAGCAAACTGACACCATTCTCTTGTCCACTCAGTACCCAGGAAAGTGTTGATAGTGTCATCATCATAGGGGATCCTTTTACCCCTTACATAGCTCATATACATCTCTCTGTCAGCACCAAAGGACCTTCCATTAGTGTAAAATTCCTTCACTACTAAGATGTTAGCAAGTGCAGGATAAGAATACAGCTGCTCCCATTGCCTTCTGCCCAACTCCCTCTCAAATTGAGGGCCCATGAGAGTTATCAACCCAACCTTCCTCTCCACTAGTAACCTACAGTTTTGAACCTTTCACTAGTACAGTAAAGAGATACAACATCGGTTGTTTTTTCCTATAGGCACCGGTTCTGGAACCGAAGCATATACGAACGAGGTAAAAAGTCCACTCCTTTTGCCTCGGTTGTGGACCGAAACAAAAATAGTAGGATTTTGCCTCGGTTCTCTTTTGAACCGAGGTAATATCTTGAGAAATTCAATAAAAAAAAATGCTATTTACATTCATCATATAAAACAAAGTCCTTCTTTCAGTGCTCTACTTTAGATCTTAAATAAATTAATATAAGATATACTGTAACAATGAAACAATAAAAGATCAATATCATATAATCTAAAATTAATATAACATATCCTGTAATCTAAAATTTGTCAGGTAGTGCAATAATCATCATAATATCAAATGTTGCCAACCTCTTCAAACAGAAGAAACAAGGATAATCTTCTCAGTCAAGACATCAAATAAATCACCAAGTCAAATCACCAAGACAAATCACTAAGATGCAAAAGATATCCTCCTAGACTATCACGACTCATCACGAAATGGCATTGCCCTATTTCTGTGAAGTACAAATGGCAAGAATAATGTCACAAAGATGTCCATCAACTTCCTTACCCACAAGCTTCATCTCTAAAGCTTCATCTCCCTCAACTGTTTTTCTGCCTCAATTCCATGACCAGCACAAATGTACATAGCAAGGAGCCTTTCATGAACCACTCCATATAATGATGGGTTGCTATCTTGTATTAGCTAATTGGACAACCGCAATCCATGGACCAGTAGCAAAACTCTGAAAAAAAATTGAACAACATTTTCAATGCTGTTGGTAATGACTACAACCACAAAACGACAACGATGAACCCCAAAACAATTGATAAAGAAAGAACGAACCCAACCCAGGTGGGTCTCCTCCTGGGGCACGAACCCAGGCCAGAGGTGCGACGGAACGAACTTGTCGAGCTTAGGGGGTGGAGACGGCATGTCCTTGTTGTCGTGATTGATGACAGCGAGAGATGAGAGCAAGGAAGCGGTGTCAGTTTGACGAGGGGGCAGAGCGAGATCGCATTCGGTGGAGGAGAGAGATCGCGTCCGATGGCGGAGCCAGATCGCGTCCAGATCCCGTCCGATGGTAGAGCAAGATCGTGTCTGCTGGCAGAGCCAGATCGTGCCCAGATTATGTCCGGTGGCGTTGCGAGATCGCGTCCAGATCTCGTCCGGTGGCGTTGCGAGATCGCGTCCGGTGGCAGAGAAAGATCGCGTCCAAATCACTTCCCGTGGTGGAGCGAGATCGCATTCGGTGGCGGTTCTGATTGGTGGTGGGGTTAGGGTTGCGGGGGTGGGAGGCGTGACAGGTTTGGGGGTAGGACAACGACGATGCAGCCATGGGCTTTGGGGCAGAGACGGAGGAATAGGCTTCCGCGGGAGCAGGTTGGATGTGCTGGGATAACGGAGCGGCGAAAAAAGAACTGAGGGGGAGCAGAGGAAGAAGAATTGTGCGGAGCAGAGAAAGACAAACTGGAGATTAGGGTAGTTCACTTCATGGTTGAAGATAAACAAATAATACTGACTCGCTTCTTTGTCAAACCCGATGTCTAAAACAATAATACTGACTCGGTTCTTTATCAAACCCGATGTCTATATTCATTTTACTGTCTCTGTCCAATTTAACCGATGCTGTAGGTCAATTTAAAAAAGGATTATGCCTCGTTTTAATAGTTAACCGAGGTAATTTGGCATTTATGCCTCGGTTCAAGGAGAACCGAGGCCTATAAGTTCATTAAAATTGCAAAAATGCCACCGCCTTTACATATACTTCGGTTTTCTGAAAACCGCGACATATTACCCGTCTTCTTTTCAGCGTTTCGTACTAGTGTTTGCAAAATGCCTTTCATGCATCTGTGAGAAGTACTTGTTGGAATAGGCCTCTTCTTGCCTCTTCTTCCCTTTCTTTGTTCTTGCAACAATAGTCTTTATACGTTTAGCACCTGAGGATGAGGCCATATCTGCACCACAATTATACACAACACAAAACACTAATGAATAAGCAACATAACAATTCAATCAATCACATACTCATTATATGTCACATATATGCTCTCTCAAGTCATCACATAGTTCATACTCTCAACAAAAAACATCAAGCATATGTGATGAAAAATTTATGAACACCGAAAAACGGCGCCAAAAACTTGTTTAACCCTCGGCAAGTGTGACCGAATCGTATCAAGTAATAAACTCGATAAGACCAAGTATCGTTCTCCCAAAGGACTCACGGCCTAATTAGTTATATGATTTCTTGATTATTTAAGACTTGTAAACAAATTCTTGAGGTTTCAAATGCAAAAGACAATAAGTAAACATGTATGCATGTGATGATCAATGGGAAAGAAGAACACAAACACTGAATGAATTAGATGGATGAGTATGTTGTTGGGGTAATCAATTTCATCTTATCCACTCTCATATATTTTAGGAATTCATCATTCTTTTCATAAATGTTAATGCCACACTCTAAATCACCTTGCAAAGAAAGCCTATCCTTAATTACGAGTTCATACAATTCCTAGCATCCCTAATCATTAATTCTGAAGCATAGAAGCTTAAAGGCAACCAACCCTCATATTCCTAGTCTAGGCAATATGCTATTGGGAGAATTTCCCCGGATCTAGATTTCCCCGTATGTTCCCATATCGACAAAATCAATAATCATGACATTGAATGAGTTAAACAATTCATGCTTTGAGTAAAGAAGAAAAACCCTAACTAATGATGAAAGAATGCATGTATCATAAATATGATGTTTAAACACAAAATTCCATATATGAGAGCTTCAAAAGATTACATTGATTCCCCAACAACAATACAAGATTAGTTCACCATATTCATGGTGAAACTAGATGAAAAATAATGAAAGAATGGAAGAGATAGAAAAACCCTAGAAAGAGAATAGGAGTGCCGTCACGATCTCCCAATCTACCCCTAAGGGGTGAAAAATGTGTTTCTGCTTCCTCCCAGCCAAAGATACAAACCGTAGGAAGTCCTAAAGCTTATATACTATTCGAAATATTACAGAAAAGTGTGCCTAAGCCCAAAATAGTGCCGCTCAACAGTAAGTGTATGTGTTGAATTCTTCCCCTCAGCGGCATTTTCACTCCTCAGCGGAGCCAACATGAGTTCATTAGTGTCGCTCAACGGTAAACTAGCGCTGAGCGGTACTTGCGGCTTCTCTTCTTTTGCACTTTTTGAGTTCTTTTCTGGTTCCATCTCTATCCTTCTTCACTTCTTTCATCAAATTCACCTTAAAACCTGCATAAAACACTGAAATCAAGCATAAACCTGTCCAACTCTCTTATTTCCAAAAATATAAACAAAAGCATAATTTCAAGCTAGTTTCTAAGTGTTAAAGGTTGCTTTTAGTATCAATTTTAAGCATGAAAATAATAGTTTTTCAACTGTTATCAATATGCATCTTAAAATTAAAGCACAAATCAAGCATTAAACCCTTCTCGCCAGCGCTGAGGGCTACTCAGGGGACCCTCAAGCATCATTTGCAGCAAATCCAGAACCCGCAACAAATCGATAAACCAGAGCACAGGCAGGCTCGCCAACACTGAGCGTCACTTAGGGGGCCCTCAGTACTATATCAAAAGCAAAACAAGGCCCTTGCTGGCCTAATGCCCCTCACAAATGCTTTAAACAGTGCTCTATTCATCAATAATCCATCCCAACACAGTTTAATCAGCAACATCAACAATATATCATGCATAGACATTAATCTTTATCAAAACTCAAAACTTTCAAGAGCAAAAATTGAAAATGCAAAACACCTACTTGATTGGAGAGCAAAACTTTTGAAGGATGCACAAAAGGATGTGAAAACTTAGGGCTTGTCATGATGCTAGTAGCAGCTACTTACAAGCCACCCCAAACTTGGATGTATGGAAGCAAATGTGAAGGGAAAGGATGATTTTTGGTGGTGGGAGAATTAAGGAATGAAAGAGAGCTCTTAGGGCAAAGGTGTTCTGTGGCTAGAGAGTGTGTGAGTGCAAATGAGAGGATTGGGTGACTTCTTTAAGGTTGAGACGATCCTCAATGTTTCCTTGCCTAATATCAAAATCTTTAAGATGCTCAGTAACATAGTTGTAATGAGATTGATGCATCTCAAAGAGTTCTTCATGCCTTGTTTGATGAGGCATACTCATCTCTTCCATTTTCCTTGAGAGATTTGAAAAATGCTTTTCCATGGATAAAGATGAGGAGGAAGGAATGGCTAAAGGACCAATTCCAAATGGATCAACTTCATTTACTAGTTCCGTCATGTGAGCATCAATATCTTCATCTGCATCATCTTGATCGACTTCATCTTTATGGAGTAAAATATTACCATGAGCCACAAATCCCATTTGGCGCAAAGTGGTTTCTCAAATTTCTAAACCAATAACTTGAATAGCTTTAGTATGTTCGCCTCTGACATTTACCCTTTTGTAATCAAGGATGCGAGATATAAGGAGGGCATAGGGAAGATGGTAGACTGGGTACTTTTGTGCCTTCAACATGGTGTATATTATAAGATAAGGTCAATCAATGTGAATATGATTTAAAAGACCTTAAATGATGAGAAGGTCTTGTTCAGAACACTGACCATGGTTTGTTGCACGAGGGCATAGAACCCAAACTATCAAGTAGTGGATCAATCTTTCATCAACCTTAAATCCTCCCACTGATAGTTGTCAATGACCAGTTTATTGTTGAGGATTCTTAATAAATGATTGAAAGGCAAGAAGATGATTGAACTCTTCAACGCCAAGATGAACCTTGATAGTATCATCCCAGATGGTCATCATAGCCACGCTAATCCAAATATCATCATCAAAAATGATACGAATACCTTTGACCTTTGTAGTTGCAACTCCATCACGAAGACGAAGGTTGTAGTAGAAGACTCTGATAAGGTCTGATAGATGCATCCTTTCTACTCGACAAGATTTGTCAAACCTTAATCTTCAAACCAATTGGGAAATTGGAAACCATAGAATTCGTAATATCCTAATCTGACATATTTCCATGACATGATTTTCCTTTTTTTGCCAGAAATGAGAGATTTCAGCTTGCTTCTCGGAGTCAGATAGCCATCCTTGAAGAGTTGTTGGTCAAGGAGCACGAGGACGATAAGAAGAAAAACCTCCAGTTTTTTAGCGGGTAGGCATTTTCCGTCTTACATCAGCCATGGAGATGAAGAATAAGGAGATGGAAAGAGGAGAGTGCAAAGAGGATGTAGGAAAAATGAGAGAAAAACTTGGTAGATCTTGATATTGGCAGAATTTAGGTGCAAATGTAGGTTTTAATCGATTATAGGTTAGTATTATAGAGGACATTGAAAAACTAGTCATTTATAGTCGTTTTAGACTATTACAACGACTACTTTTTGAAATAAAGTCGACTGATAATCGATTATCACTAACGATAATTGATTATCGCATCAAAAAGTTTTCCCTGAAACGCACTAATAATCGGTTATCACTAACAATAATTGATTATGACTGTATGAAAAACCCATATTCATATAAACTCTCACGAAAAACACAATATGGACATCAATTTCAATGCTAAGACATATTTAACACTCCCAAATCTCTTCCAAGGCCGTAAAATCTATCCTTAGGTAATACCTTAGTAATTTATGGATTGTTGATAACTCCCGAATTTTGCATCTTTTTCTGTGCTTAGGAGTCCATGTTAGTCCAATTTAGTTTCTAATTGTCTAGAATAAGCTTAGATTTAGGAATTTTCTTTAAATTTGTAGTTTTGTAAAATTTTAGTTAAAAATAAGTTTTTAGGAGTATTATTGAGTGTTTGCAAATAATTACGAAATTAATTTTGTTTCTTTTAGAAAATCTTTTAATAAAAATATTTTTCTTTATGTTGCTTTTAATTCTTTTTAATTGTTGAAATATCCTTGTTCTTATTTACTTATTGACCTTTGTTTTAATAAATTTTATTGTAGTGAGACCTTTGTTCAATTGGGCTTATTTCAAGATTGGGCCTTGATTTTTTTAAGTTGCTTGAATCTGAAAGTTGTTGCATATGATTTGGGCTGAACTGTAGCAAGTTGCACATTATGGGCCACTGAGCTGCTGCGCTATCTAGGCCTAAGTGGAACGATAGCGTTTTGGTGAAGAGGGAAGTTGCTGTTTTGGGGGCATAACTCGAGACATTCATTTGGGCAGAAGCATTCCCTCTAGTTAAAGTTTATGCAAGAGAATGCGAGAAAGAGAGGAGAAGACGAAGTCGCGATCCTGACCGGAGCTGACCGCTGGAGATTATCATATGGTCAGAGAGGAAGATGGAAGAAGATGAAGTGCCGACCGTTGGATCATGTAGCGCGAAGCGTGGAAGAGGTCGTCTTCCTCTTTTACTTCTACCTTTATTTTTCACCCTATAAAAGAGGGGTTTGTAAATAATTTTGAGGTTATCAAGTGGAGGGTGACAGACTTCGGTGTAAAGGATTATAGCGCGAGGGTAACAGACTCCGCGTGAGAGTTCTTTGTGAGAGATTTCGATTTTCTTAGGGTTTTACTTGCTTTTTGTAGTATAGATTCTGGATTTGGATTAATCAATTACAGTGGTGACAGCCTGTGGTGGTTTCAATAGATTGTTTCTTTCATTTCCTTGATTTTGGATTGAGCACTTGCGGTGGTGACAGCCCGTGGTGGTTTCGATCGCACCTCTATTGGAGTTTGTTCTTGTAATCTTCCTTTTCTTTACAATGCAATTTCATTTTCTTTGTATAATTGAATGGTTGTTTTAATGATGGTTTTACAATTTCTGATTTGATATTGTTTGTCTCATCATTTAGAAGTTAGATGTTACTTTTAATTCTCGTGCACATATTGCTTTTATGATTTGGCATTTGGTTTTATGTACTTTTAGGAACTTTTATGAGTTGATAGAGGATATAGTTGTTGTTAGGAGTTTATTTTAGTTGAGAGTAGTTTAGGTTCTGATGATACTTGGTAACACGTAGTAGTTTAGGCATTTTAGTTAGGTTTATTAGGTCAGTTTAGACTTCTAAATACTTCATTCCAGTTCATTTGCATTTAGTATAACATATTCAAAATTTCTACATCCATAATTTTCTTGCATTTGTTTAGGCATCCATTAATTCATTCTTTCTCTTATATCCATTAGTACAAAACCATCATTATATCATTTCTTTTCTCGCATCTGCCTTCTAGGATTAGCCATTCTTTCCAATTCTTTCCATCATTATTCATTTCTCATGCATTCAATAGATTCATATAAATAGGAGCACACATTATTTGTTAAATTTCTCTTCTTTTAAATTCAAATTTCTTTCCCTACCTTGTCTTGTAGATAACAATTAGTAAATATTATAAATAAAATAGTACAAGACTTAACTCTACATTTTAAAACTTAATTTTGTTGAGTCCTAGGATTGATATTCTGGTCATCCCTATGCTACATTGTGGGGAACTGTTTTGTTCTGCTTTAGGCGATCAAAAGCAGTTTAACAATTGTGTAGATGTATTATATGGTACAATCACCTTTTCGAATGTGATCTCTTAAGAAGTGATGTGTAATTTCAATGTGCTTAGTTCTAGAATGCATTATGGGGTTCTTAGTTAAGTTTATTTCACTTGTGTTGTCACCTTTGTAAAGGAATATGATTACGGAAGATATCAAAATCTTCAAGTTGTTGTTTCATCCAAAGTATTTGGACACAAGAATTTCCAACAACTATGTATTCTACTTTAGTGGTAGACAAAGGCTACACGCGCTTGTTTCTTTGAGTGCCAAGAGACTAAGGAATAACCAAGGAAGTGAACGGTTTTACTAGTGCTTTTCCTATCAATTTTACAACTCCCACAATCAGCATCTGCATAACCTATTAGACTAGGTGTTGCATAAGAAGGATACCATAATCCAAAGGAAGTAGTGCCTTTAAGACATTTTAGAATTCTCTTAACAGTTATGAGGTGAGATTCATTATGATTGGCTTGATATCTAGCACATACACAGACACTACAATATATAGGTCTACTGGTTGTAAGGTAAAGCAAAGACATTATCATACCTCTAAACATAGTTTGATTTACTTCAATACCTGATTCATCTTTGTCTAAATAACACAAGGGGCCCATGGGAGTGTTGGCTTCTTTAGAAATATCCATTCCTAATTTCTTAAGTACTTCTCTACAGTATTCGGTTTGGGAAATAAAGGATTCCGCATTCATTTGTTTTATGTGTAAGCTTGAGAAAAATGTTAGCTCCCCGATCATAGACATTCCAAATTTCCCTTGCATTATGCTAGCAAATCCTTCACATGAGGAGTTATCAATTGAGTCAAAAATAATATCATCTACATAAACTTGTACAATCAAAATATGACTTTCTACTTTCTTAATGAACAAGGTTGAATCAACCTTTCCTCTAGAGAAGTCATTTTCTTTCAGAAAAGTACTAAGTCTTTTGTGCTACCTAGATGCCTATTTAAGTCCATATAAAGCTTTATTTAATTTGTAAACATGATTAGGAAACTTAAAATCTTCAAAACAAGGAGGTTGATCAACATGCACCTCCTCTGATGGACGAGCGCCCGAGGAGAGGCCGATTGAAGTTGTGCGAGCACAAACCTGACCCCCTCGAAGCTTCTTCGACGAAGAAGGATGCAACGGAATGTTGAGGAACTTGAAATCGAAGAATGACTCGAATGAAATCTAAGGAAACCGAGAGTGAACAGAACGAAACCCTAGACCTAGGTTTAAATGGTGAAAAATGGATTTTAAACGGTGAGAAAGGTGTTTAATCGGTGGAACATGATAAACAAGGTGAGGAGAGGTTTTTAATGTCAGAGCGGCTGCAGCGGAATGGTTAGCGTGGAAACAAACCAAGAGGGGGGGGGGGTGAATTGGTTATATTCAAATATTATCCCTTTTTAATATTTTTCTCTTAATTTTCTTACTAAGCAGATAATTAAACGTAAATAACAGAGTAAGGGAAAGAGAAAAATTGCACAGGTATTTTATCCTGGTTCAGATCACTAGGATCCTACGTCCAGTCGCTTATCTCAAATAAGATAAACCTTTTTCACTATCACAAAACTATTACAAATATTAGTCACACAGAAAAACAATTTGTAACAGTTTAGAAATTACCACCTCTCTTGAAACCACAAGAGATGAACTTACACCTCCTTTGAATCTTCACAAAGGATGATCACCTCCTTCGAATGCTTCACGAAGGATGATTCTCTTCCAGACACTTCCTCAGACACACCAAGGATGATCAAGCTATTCCTCTGTCACCGCAGTACCACTTCAGGACTTTGCAGACAAGAGTTTCCTTAGCTTCAGCAATTTCACAGAGTTCTCACAAGAGTTCAGAGTACTTGAGCACAAGGGAAGAGTTGGAGTTGAGAGAAAATGAGAGTCTACTTATAGACTCATCCAAAGGCTCCTCCATTTTCGCTTTTAGACTTTCTGACTGTGTTAATCGATTAGCTACAGTGGTTAATCGATTAACAACCCAACGGATACTTCAACGTCTCTAAAAACGGCTAGTTTTTCAAACGTTCACTATGTTAATCGATTAACACCCTCTGTTAATCGATTAACGTTAATCGATTAACACCCTCTGTTAATCGATTAACACTGCACTGCTGGGCTTCTCCATGACGTACTGGAACAATCGATTAACACCCTATGTTAATCGATTAACGTTAATCGATTAACACCTCTTGTTAATCGATTAACACTGCACAGAATTTTGCTTTTGATTTATTTTTACATCACTTTTGAATACATACATAGAACTACTAATTTTCCTATGTTCATACAAGTATTACAAAATATTACAAGTTTTCAAAGATCATTCTTCATGAGTCTTGATTGTTCTTGACTTGATTTGGACATCATCAAAACTTCATCTTCATCATTTTTCTAACAATCTCCCCCTTTTTGATGATGATCAAAACCTTCTTGATTTAAAGCTTGTAATAATCTGTATTTGAAAATGCAACTTAAGGAAGAAATAATTTGTTAGTGAACTTAGAGATAATTTGAAGACTTTAAATATTTCTCCCCCTTTTTGATCATTATTAAAAAGTGATGTAGAAATGCTCCCCCTAATTTGATTAGAAATTATACTCCCCCTTAATAAAAGCATGTATGCATAGAAAGAATAAGAAAAACAACATACATTTTATTGAATGTTAAGATGCAAGCATACAAGGAAATATAAAGGGCACACACTAATAAAAACATAGAAACATAAAAATGCCTAATCATCATCACTATCTGGGACATATAGTTTTGCGAGTTTGTCATCAATCTCCTTAAGATGAGTATTAATCTCATCATAGCGAAGATTGTGATATGCCATCATATCATTCATCCTTCTTTGTTGCATAGTGGTCATGGCCTCAATTTGTCTAGAAATACTTTCTAGACTATATTCTTGTGGAGGATTTGATGGTCCAACAACATTGGTTGGATGAGGCATAGGGATATCTTCATCTTCGTCAGCTGATGCATCATCTTCTGGTGGAATATCATCTTCAGCACGGACAAACAGATTTCCTTGTCGTATAAAGCCCATTTGATGCAAAGCTGATTCCTCAATTTCATGATTTCTTGAGACAGTGAGAGATTTCTCTCCCGTGATGTCAACTCCTTTATAGATACATATTAAGGAAATAAGGAGGGGATAGGGAAGATGACCTCTGTCATACCTTTTGGCACGGACAATAGTATCGGAGATGAGACTTGGCCAATTTATCTTGATATTTTGTGTGATAGCAGACATGAGCATGAGATCGGTTTCAAAGCATTGTGCTAAGTTTGAGCCTCTTGGACAAAGCAACCACACAATTAGATAATGAAGAACCCTTTCTTCCATTCTAAGATTTCCAACTAGAAGATATCTCCTATTTGGTAGTGGTTGTTGAGGATTACGCATGAAGGAGCGATATGCCATAATTTTGTTAAAATCACCAAAGTCATTTGGCACATGCAGAGAAATTTCTAGTATGGGAAGATGAGCAACATTTGTCCAAATGTCATTATCCAAAATAATATCTACTCCCTTAACACGAGTGTAAAAAATACCATCTTGACTCTTAAGATTATAGTAGAATACTCTTACCAAATCTGGATAATAACGTCCTTGAAGGTGCAAGAAATTCTGAACGCCTTGCTCAATTAGTTGCTGAGAAAATTGAAATTGGTGTACAGTAAACCAATTTAAATCAGCAAATTTTTGACGAAGAACCTTCCGTTCTTTCCACATTTGGAGATATTGATCATGCCTTCCTTCATCGGAAATCCACCCATGAATGTTTGGACCACGTGCGGGAGGCGTGCTTTCCGATCCATAGCTTCTTCTTCTTCTTCTTCTTGATGGTTCAGCCATGAGAGTGTGAAAGAAATGTTGGACAGCAAGATAATGGAATTTTGAGAGAAGAAAGGAAGTAATTTTGAGTTGTGGAGGGATTGGTAGAATGAGTGGGTAAAAATGAGAGATGAGAAGGGTATAAATAGGCTGAAAAGAGACCCCCAACGTTCAAAAATGAGAAAATAACCGTTTGTAGCCGTTACAAACGGCTAGATTCTGCAGAATTTACTGCAGGTTACCGTTGTTAATCGATTAACACGACCTGTTAATCGATTAACGTTAATCGATTAACATCCTCTGTTAATCGATTAACAGACGCTGATTTCCGAAAATCAGCAAATTTTTCCCTATGTCCAATTTTAAGATATTTTTAATATTCCTAAGGCTCTTCTAAGCTCATAGAATCTATCTTTAGGCAATGCTTTGGTGAAAATATCAGCTAATTGATGTTGAGTATCAATATATTCTATCTCACAATCTCCCTTTTGCACATGATCTCTAAGAAAGTGATGCCTAATCTCAATGTGCTTTGTTCTAGAGTGCATTATGGGATTCTTTGTAAGATTTATTGCACTTGTATTATCACACTTAAGTGGTATATGATCTAAGTGAATGTCATAATCTTCTAATTGCTGTTTCATCCATAAAATTTGCGCACAGCAATTGCCCGCAGCAATATATTCAGCCTCAGTGGTAGATAAAGCTACACAGGCTTGTTTCTTAGAATGCCAAGAAACTAAGGAACTACCTAGAAGATGACATGTTCCACTAGTGCTTTTTCTATCTATCTTACAACCTCCATAATCTGCATCTGAAAATCCTACAAGACTAGGTTCCGTTCCAGATGGATACCATAAACCAAAGGATGCAGTTCCCTTAAGATATTTCAATATTCTTTTAACTGCAGTAAGGTGAGATTCTCTAGGACTAGATTGATACCTAGCACACACACAAACACTTTGCATAATATCTGGTCTACTAGCAGTGAGATATAGCAAAGAACCTATCATACATCTATATTTAGTTTGATTTACCTCTTTACCTGACTCATCTTTGTCAAGATAGCAAGAGGTTCCCATAGGTGTAGACGCTTCCTTTGCTTTGTCCATTTCAAACTTCTTAAGAATTTCTCTACAATACTTGGTTTGAGAAATGAACGTACCTTCTTTCATTTGCTTAATTTGAAGACCAAGGAAGAATGTTAATTCTCCCATCATAGACATTTCAAATTCACCCTGCATAGTCTTAGCAAATTCCTCACAAAGAGATTTATTAGTTGATCCAAAAATAATATCATCAACATATACTTGAATAATCAAAATATGTTTTCCGACTCTTTTAATAAACAAAGTGGAATCAACTTTCCCCCTATTGAAATCATTTTCTAAAAGAAAATTGCTAAGTCTTTCATACCAAGATCTAGCTGCTTGTTTTAAACCATAAAGTGCTTTCTTTAACTTATAGATGTGATTTGGAAATTTAAAATCTTCAAAACCGGGTGGTTGTTCAACATACACATCTTCCTTTATAAAACCATTTAGAAATGCACTTTTAACATCCATTTGAAATAATTTAAATTTCATTATAGATGCATAAGCAAGAAGTAGGCGTATTGCCTCTAACCTGGCAACTGGAGCATATGTCTCATCATAATCTATACCTTCTTCTTGACTATATCCTTGAGCCACAAGCCTAGCTTTATTCTTGGTGATGTTTCCATCTTCATCCAGTTTGTTTCTGAATACCCATTTTGTTCCAATTACTTGATGAGTATCTTCTCTAGGAATCAATTCCCAAACTTGATTTCTTTCAAACTGGTTGAGTTCTTCTTGCATTGCTATGCACCATTGTTCATCTTGAAGAGCTTCCTTAATGTTCTTAGGTTCTATCTGCGACATAAAAGCTACATTCATACAAAAATTTACTAGATGTCTTCTAGTGTTTACCCCTTTTGATATGTCGCTGATAACAGTTGAAAAACTGTTATTTTCATGCTTAAAATTGATACTAAAAGCAACCTTTAGACTTAGAAACTAGCTTGAAATCACACCTTTTATCTTTATTTTCAGAAATAAGAGAGCTGGACAGGTTTACACTTGATTTGAGTGTTTTTGTGCAGGTTTTAGGGCGAATTTGGTGCAAAGAGTGAAGAAGGAGAGAAGTGATATTAGAAAAGACAAGAAAGAGTGCAAAAAGAGAAGACGAAGGCACCGCTCAGCGGCAAACTACCGCTGAGCGGCACTCAGGAGGTTGCGGGAGTCACGCTGAGGGGCAAATGGCCGCTGAGGGGAAGAATTGTGACGCGCAACTACCGCTGAGCGGTAAATACCGCTGAGCGGTACTCTTTGGGCTTGGGCTTTTGTAATCTTTTGTAACTCTAAATTAGTATATAAGGGCTTGCACGTCCTTTAGTTTGGGATCTTTGGCAGAAACGAGGCAAACACTCTCTCTTCCACCCCTTTGAAGGAGGATCTTGGATGCTCAGGCTACCTCTTCACCTTTATTGGTTTTATTCTTTCATTCTTTCATTGTTATTCATCTAGGTTCACCATGACGATGGTGAACTAAACCTTGTATGTTTGTTGGGGAATCAATGTAATCTCTTGAAGCTCTCATATATGGATTTGTTGAGTACATCTTTGAAGTAAGACATATGCTTTCTTTCATCATTAGTTAGGGTTTTTCCTCTTTGCTCAATGCTTGCATTGTTTAACTCATTCTAATGCATGATTATTGGTTTTGTCGATACGGACACGTACGGGGAAGTCTAGATCCGGGGAATTTCTCCCAATATTTTACTGACAACATTATATTGGTTGCCTTTAAGCTCCTGCAGTAATGAACTAATCATTAGGAATGCTAGGAATTGTATGAACTATTTGATTAGGGAGAAGCCATCTAGAATGGTACATTAGAGAGTGGCATTAACAATGATGATTTGAATGTTGAATTCCTAAAATATATGAGAGTGGATGAGATGAAATTGACCCCCAACAACATATTCATTCATATAATTCATTGAAAGTGTTTATCTTTTGTATTTGCCATTGATCAATTCATGCATACATGTTTATTTTCGTCTTTGCATATTAAACTTTGAATATTTCGTTTGTAAGTCCTAGCTAATCAACAAATCACATAACTAAACTAGGCCGTGAGTCCTTTGGGAAGAACGATACTTGGTCTTACCAAGTTTTATTACTTGAACGATTCGGTCATACTTGCCGATTGTGAAACAAGTTTGTGACATCATATTTTGGTGCTTACAAATTTGTCCATCAAGTTTTTGGCGCCGTTGCCGGGGAATTGGGGATTGAACCCGAGTCCTAGCAACGGCTATTAAGTTTGGGTCATCAAGTTTTTGGCGCCGTTGCCGGGGACTCGTGGTTTAACTGGTTAATTTGTGTGATTATTGATTATCTTTGACTTATTTTTTTATTTTTAATTTAAATTTCGAATTTTTTATATATATATTTTTTTTTCTGTTTATATTTTACAGTTTGTATCTTATTTGATTTTATTTTATTTTATTTTATTTGATTAGATTTTATTTTATTTGATTTTTTTTAGATTAGATTAGATTAGATTTTATTTTATTTGGTTAGGTTAGATTTTATTAGATTTTATTTTATCTTTTTATCTTTTTAGATTAGGTTAGATTTTATTTTTTAGATTTGATTAGATTTGATTTTATCTTTTTAGATTTTATTTTTAGATTAGATTTTATTTTATCTTTTAGGATTAGATTTTATTTTATTTTATCTTTTATCTTTCTATCTTCTAAATCTTTTATCTTCTTATCTTCTGAATCTTTTATCTTTTTATCTTCTGAATATATATCTTCTCCTTTTGTGCTAACAAATATTTTCTAGAGTTTTGTGCCTAATGTTTGCAGGATGCAATTCGGTCAAGAATTTAACTATATGGGCACTCAATTCGTCCAAGGTCAACAAAGGAAAGCAAGAGATCTCATCTTTCAGGCAAGGCATGGAGGAATCATTAGGTCATGCATGGGACAAATATAAAAGCCTATTAAGAAAGATTCCCACGCATGGATTTAACGAAGGAGAATATCCTAGAAAAATAGCTTCATCGGCTTTAGAATCAAATTTTCCCAAATTTTGTTTTCCATTGTTTAGGACAAAACATTTGCATCCAAAAATTCTTAAATGTGAAACATTTGGTTTTCTACCTTTAAAAAGTTCATAAGGAGTACATTTCAAAATAGGCCTAATAAGCATTCTATTCAATACATAACATGCAGTACTCACAGCATCAGCCCAAAATTGTTTAGGAACACTATATTCATTTAACATAGTTCTAGCGAGTTCCTCTAAGGATCTATTCTTTCTTTCTACAACTCCATTTTGTTGAGGAGTTCTAGGTGCAGAAAAATTATGAGAAATGCCATATTCTTCACAAAAAGTTTCAAAAGATTCATTTTGAAATTCACCTCCATGGTCACTTCTAATAGCCTTTATTTTCAAGTCCTTTTCATTTTGAACTAAATTTGCAAACTTTTTAAATTCTTTGAAAGCTTCACTTTTAAGAGTAAGAAAGAAAGTCCAAGTGTATCTTGAATAATCATCTACAATAACTAGAGCATAATAATTTCCTCCAAAACTTTTTATCCTAGAGGGACCAAATAAATCCATGTGCAAAAGTTCTAAGGGTTTTAAACTAGAAACAACATTTTTCGAATGAAAAGATGATTTCACTTGTTTTCCCTTTTGACATGCATCACACAATTTATTTTTCACATATTTTAGTTTTGGTAGACCAATTACTAAGTCTTTAGAAATGAGTTTATTCAATTGTTGCATATGAATATGTGCAGCTCTTTTATGCCATAACCATGGATTTTCTTCTTTTACTACTAAGCATGAAATATTACTATTTGATGCATTTTCTAAATCAATCAAATAAATATTGTTATGCCTAATTCCTTTCAAAGCAATTTCAGAAGAATCATTTTTATAAATAGTGCAAGAATTTTGTTCGAAGGTTACCTTGAATCCTTTATCGCATAATTGACTAATGCTAATTAAGTTGTGCTTTAATCCTTCCACATATAGTACGTCTTTGATCATCAAGGTATCTTCACTTCCAATATCTCCTATTCCAAGGATTTTTCCTTTGTTGTTGTCACCATAGGTGACAAAGCCTCGTTCCTTTTTCCGGAAGCTTGTAAATTTCTTTTTATCTCCGGTCATGTGTTTTGAACATCCACTGTCAAGACACCACATATACTTCCTTGGTTTTGATAATTCCTACAACATAAAAAGAACAAGCTATTTAGGTACCCAACTACTTTGTATGGGTCCTTTGGGTTAGATTAAAAAGATTAAAATCATTTTACAACCCAAGCATATCTACCACTTGGAACACCATAATGCTTAATTTTACATTTGTTAGATGTATGACCCTTTTTCATACAATAAAAGCATGAAGCAACATTTGTGTTCCTATAATTTGTTCCTTTTTCTACCCAAGTTCTACGGGTTCTATAATTATGTTTATTTTTAGGAACATACTTATTTTTAACAACCTTATTTTCATTATTTTTGCTATATTCTCCAGTGGTTGTATTTTCAGAAAAATATTTGAATTTTATGCAAGATTCACATTCATTATTAGCAATACATTTTTCTTTTTCATAATATAAAACTTTACTTTTTAAATTTCTAATTTCTTCTGCTTGATATAAAAATTTATTTTTCAAACTTCTGTTTTCTTCAGATAAATTTGTAAATTCAGTTTTCAAATTGTCATTAATTTTAGAGAAATTTTCAGAAGTAATTTTCAAATTTTTATTTTCTTCAAGAATATTTTCAAAATTTAATTTTAACTCTTTGAAATCCTTTTTCAATTTCTTATGAGCTATATCTAATTTTTCGGATTCTACTAATAAAGCAGCATAAGTATCATGCAATTCAGTTTCACTATCATATTGACTAGAATTATCTGAATCGTTTGATGTACTTACTTGGCTTCCAGTGTCATCGTCATCCGCCATTAGACATATGTTTGCTTCTTCATCAGAACTGCTGGATTCAGAAATTGATTCGTTGTCATCGTCCCATGCGATGTATGCTTTCTTTTTCTTGAAGATTTTCTTTTCTTTCTTTTCTTCACCCTTCTTTTGATTTGGGCAGTCTGCTTTTAAGTGTCCCTTTTCTCCGCAACCATAACATCTATAGTTTGAGGAAGATCCTTGATTTTCTCTCTTTTCATTTCTGAATCTCCCTTTGCCTTTTGATTTCATGAACCTGTTGAACCTCTTGATTAACAAACTCAAGTTTTCATCTTCATCTGAGTCTTCATCTTCCATCTTGTTTTTGCTCTTTTCTACCTCAGATTTGAATGCTAGAGTCTTTTTCTTCGTTTTTGCTTCTTCTTCATCTAATCTTTCAAGGTATAGTTCATGCTCTCTCAACTTTCCAAATAATGCCGCCATGGTCATTGTGTTGAGATTTTGTGACTCAGAAATTGCAGTCACTTTTGGTTGCCAAGCCCTGTCTAAAGATTTCAAAATTTTTATATTAAGTTCATCAGTATCGAAAGACTTACCTAGTCCAATAAGATGATTTACGATGTTGGTGAAGCGTTTCTGAACATCTACTATTGTTTCTCCTTGCTTCATCCTGAACATCTCATATTCCTGGATCAAGGTATTCTTTCTAGCTCTCTTAACATCATCTGTACCTTCATGGGTTACTCGAAGTACTTCCCACATTTCTTGTGCAGTTTTACAAACAGATATCCTGTAAAACTCATCAACAGTTAAAGCAGATGAAATAATATTGCGAGCTTTTACATCATTACCAAATATTTTCTTGTCTTCAGCAGTCCATTGGTCACAGGGCTTTGGTTCCTGCATATTGTTAGTTGGAACAAAAGGACCAGATGCAACAGCATCCCAAATATCTATATCAATAGACTCCATAAATATTTGCATTCTTACCTTCCAAAATGCGTAATTCTCACCAGTGAATAGTGGTGGTCTATTGATAGAAGCACCCTCTGCAAAGGTTTGATGTGATCCTGCCATTTGAATTACTATCAAAGCAAGCTCTGATACCAATTGTCAGAGCGGCTGCAGCGGAATGGTTAGCGTGGAAACAAACCAAGAGGGGGGGGGGGTGAATTGGTTATATTCAAATATTATCCCTTTTTAATATTTTTCTCTTAATTTTCTTACTAAGCAGATAATTAAACGTAAATAACAGAGTAAGGGAAAGAGAAAAATTGCACAGGTATTTTATCCTGGTTCAGATCACTAGGATCCTACGTCCAGTCGCTTATCTCAAATAAGATAAACCTTTTTCACTATCACAAAACTATTACAAATATTAGTCACACAGAAAAACAATTTGTAACAGTTTAGAAATTACCACCTCTCTTGAAACCACAAGAGATGAACTTACACCTCCTTTGAATCTTCACAAAGGATGATCACCTCCTTCGAATGCTTCACGAAGGATGATTCTCTTCCAGACACTTCCTCAGACACACCAAGGATGATCAAGCTATTCCTCTGTCACCGCAGTACCACTTCAGGACTTTGCAGACAAGAGTTTCCTTAGCTTCAGCAATTTCACAGAGTTCTCACAAGAGTTCAGAGTACTTGAGCACAAGGGAAGAGTTGGAGTTGAGAGAAAATGAGAGTCTATTTATAGACTCATCCAAAGGCTCCTCCATTTTCGCTTTTAGACTTTCTGACTGTGTTAATCGATTAGCTACAGTGGTTAATCGATTAACAACCCAACAGATACTTCAATGTCTCTAAAAACGGCTAGTTTTTCAAACGTTCACTATGTTAATCGATTAACACCCTCTGTTAATCGATTAACGTTAATCGATTAACACCCTCTGTTAATCGATTAACACTGCACTGCTGGGCTTCTCCATGACGCACTGGAACAATCGATTAACACCCTATGTTAATCGATTAACGTTAATCGATTAACACCTCTTGTTAATCGATTAACACTGCACAGAATTTTGCTTTTGATTTATTTTTACATCAGTTTTGAATACATACATAGAACTACTAATTTTCCTATGTTCATACAAGTATTACAAAATATTACAAGTTTTCAAAGATCATTCTTCATGAGTCTTGATTGTTCTTGACTTGATTTGGACATCATCAAAACTTCATCTTCATCATTTTTCTAACATTTAATCGATCCAAAAGCTAGATCAAACGGTGAAAATGAAGAAATGTTGAAAAGGATGTGGAATCTATGAAGAGAATAAAGTTTATAGATGATGAAGAGGTGAATCTATGAAGAGAGAAATGGAGTAGAGGATTACTGTGATAATGATGCGTTTCAGAGGGAGAAACCCTAGCAGATGAGGTTTCTTCGAAGTGGAAATGTGAGTAATGAGGATGCGCGAGTGGAAAAAGTGAAAAGTGATGCGTTGAAGATGATGTGACAGAGAACGCGTGGTTGGCGTGCCTGAAGCAGATTGGAGCACTGACGTGAGGTGGCAGCGAAGAATGGAAAATGAAAGGGAGAGAGTGTGCTTGGAAGGTGGCTAGAGGGAGTCCTTGGAC
Organism: Vigna nakashimae; assembly: GCA_034642375.1. Classification (NCBI taxonomy): domain Eukaryota; kingdom Viridiplantae; phylum Streptophyta; class Magnoliopsida; order Fabales; family Fabaceae; genus Vigna; species Vigna nakashimae. The sequence continues at coordinate 44,899,376 of CM067765.1, read as the reverse complement.
TCTCAAGCATGTGACTTTCAAGAGAGAATTATTTCTGAAGGTCAGAAATTCAAATTCTCATTAAGCTCAAAAGTGGCAATACAAGAGAGGAGTTGGGTATTTATAGTAACCCATGCTCCTAAGAGCTAAACTATGAAAGGTAAAAATACATAAGGAGGACTACGTCAAGCAGGATTCCATCATACCCTCCCTCTTAAAAAAGAGATTTGTCCTCAAATTTGGCAATCGCCTTATGAAGAAGCTCCACACAATCTTTGGGAGCATGGCAATCGTGGAGTGACCTTATTCTTTTATATTCACTTTTTCTTCCTCCTGTATCAAACACGAATCTGCAATAAACATCAAATATATTTTTAATTAATATCAATCCAAGAAAGAATTTTTCTATAAGAACAAGGAAATAAGGACTTCTAATATCTTGTTTTGTAGTCTTTGTAAATTTTAGAAGTCCAAATTCACTTTTGTCTTGAGTTATTTCTTTTCTTAAAGATAAGAATAACTCAAGATATGAATTGTCATATTTTGAAAAGGTTTGCATGGAATATGACATGAATATTTGTTTGAAAGAGATGTTAAAAATTGAAAAGTAATCAATTATTGGAAAAGAAGTAAAGATTTGGAAACCTTCCCTTTTAGGTTCCATGGTCTTTGAAAGAATAGGATTTGTCATCAGTAACAATTTCTCCTTTTCTTTCTTCTCTCTTTCTTGCCTTTCTCTCTTTTCTTCTTCTTTGCTCTCTTCTTCTATTCTTTTATCTTCTTCTTTTTCTTCCTTTTCTTCTTCTCTTCTTCTCTCTTCTTTTCTTAATTCCTCTCTCCTATGGTGAAGCTTGTAGCTTTGGCTAACAAGACACATTCACCTGTCTAGCTATGCTAAAAAAATCAAAGCAATCAAGAAAAGTTGCCAAGAGTTTGAAAGAGCACCAAGGACTCTTCCAAAGAACTTGGACTTTATAAAAGGCCCTTTTACAAAACAAAAGCTAAAACTAACAGTGGGCTAACACAAGCCTATTACAAACAATTTGAACAAATCAAATACAAAAACAAACTATGCTACGGTCCTGGTCCACTTCATTCGGCTTTGTTGCTCAACTTTGTTGCTTCTGGAATCAGTTGTCTTGAATCTTCTTCCCATGCCCATCCTACAATCACACATGTACAAAACTGCTATGAGTATTCACTTAGTTAAAACAGATTGCAAAAAAAGATATAGGGTAGTAAGAACTTCCCTTTCTCTTGGCTGCACAAGCTTTCTAGTGAGATTCTGCAGCTGCTCAATTAAACTCCTGGACAATTTGAATTCCAATCAAAGCAACTCTGCACAGATAACTCACACCAATTCAGCAGATCATGGAATTCAACAATGAACAATTTAAATCCAGAACAATTTAAATCCAAAACACTTTAAACAGTCAGAAGCAATTAAACTAGATAACTCCCTTTAGTTCAAAGCTTCCACGTTAAGTGCTTAGGTTGTTGTTTTCTCAGTAAATTTCTGCTCAAGCTAAACTCTCAAATGTCAGCTCTGCACACACCAAAATCAAACCAGATTCTATTAGACACATGCAAATGGTCATTATACCAGATTCAAAGGGATGTAATTCTAAGCTGAAACCAAACGGATTAAACAACCACCCCAGTCTAATCAAAATCAGATTAATCCAATACAATGTAGAATAATTCCAATTTAGAATTCAGATTGGCTAATCCTAGTGTACAAAAAATGTCATACCAGATTCAACACTTGAAATTATGCTAGTCAAAGACAAGCTATATAACAAGAATAATTCAACTAAAACAAAAGAGAAACTCCCTTCAGTTCAGATGATTGCTACTGGTTGCTCAAGCTATACTCTGTTGAACTTCTACAACTGTATCAGTAAAGGTTCTGGTCTGCACTTCCAAAGCCCATTCAGTTCACGTGTCATGAGACTCCTTGTTCAACTTTTGTACTGTTGCAGCTTTTTGTAATTCACTCTTGACACAACACCACCTATAAATGGCAATCAAAACAAAAACTGCACAAATCTAATTGGTAAGCACAATTCAGATTCAGAACTGAAGTAAGAACACACTCTCAACATGGATATTTGGCTTTAGATGTAGCCACACAAAGCTCACAAAAAAATAGGTCTCTTTGGAAGCTTAAAGCACTAAAAAAATGGAAAGGTTTGGAAGGGAGATTCTCCCTTGGCAGTACAAAGCTGGAGATTCTTTCAGATCACCACCACCTAAGATTCTACCAAGCACACAAACCTTCCTTCAAATTCCAGAAACCAAAGTATAACAGCTTCTCAAACAAGAATGGCTAGGCTAAGGCAAAGTGATATGCAGAACAGAGTAGGACAACCACAAAACAATGACAACACAGCAGATCTATTGCTTAAGACAACTCTAGATCAGATGAATAAAGCAATTAAAAGCTTCAAATTAAGATCAGCAGAATAGATTGCACATGTGATAGACAAAACCAGAGTTATCAACCAAGACAAGCAAGAAACAAAGCTTTTGATCAAAGTAAGCACAACAAATAGAACCTAAGGAATAGAACTAGAACAGATTTTAAAAACACTAAAAGGGACTTAAGTTGAACCAGTTATGATTGAAGAAAGTTATATCTGATTTGATTTTGGCAGAGATAGTTTACTGAAACAGTGAACAATAATGTGAATTGCACCAATTCTCTTTGCTCTTTTTTTTCACAATTTGATAGCCAAATCTGAGTTGGATAACACTTTAGAACTTGCTATTTTTAGTCACAATAGATCACCTAATCAGTTTTGCAACTTAATCAGATTTTTGCCAAAGGAAAGTGAACATGGTTCAACTAAAAAAAAATCTAAAGGAAAACAAGAGGTTAATCACTCTCAACCACAATTATAGTTTCAAATACCACTGGTTTAGGCTTCCTTGAGTGACCAAAAATTTATTCTCAATTGCAGAATTGATAGCAAAGTGAAAATAGTGAATGCACAATATGGATCACAAACTCAGAAGTTCAAACTAAGTTTAATCATTGTTATAAATAGTTTTAATGCAATTCTGCAGATTCATATACCTCAATAGATGCCAATGAAACAAAATCAATACTTGAAAAATTTGAATCAGAACATGGCAAAGAATTTAAAACCAAGTATGAATGACTCACAGACTTTTCAAAGCAAATTCCAATTTCGGTGTAATTGGTGAAAAATAGTGTTGATGTTAGTCAATTGCACCCGAGCTCACAATTGAAATTAATCACTCATTTGGTGTGCAATGACATTCACATTCCAAACACATTTCAGATCATGAATCGCACAATTAGCACATGATACATCAACCAATGCTGCCACTGAAATTTGTCATCGAACTCATTCAATTGAATGTCACGGCTCTTGATGATTGACAAGATTCAAACAAGGCAGATATCAAATCAAATCATGAATTGGAAATTTGAAAGGTTAAACTCAGATTAAGAATAACAAAATAAAACAAAGCACAAGACTAAAACATGATAGAAATGGATTTAGAAATTAAAAACTCAAATAAAGTGAAATCACCGAATAAAATGAAAATAAAACTCAATACAGTGACTCAAACACAGAATGACACAAACAGATGTACAAAATCACAAAATAGAATTCAACACAGATTACACCACAAGAGAAAGAAGGAAAATGATGAACAACTCAGAAAAAAAAGAACAACAATAAGTGCAAAATAGAAACGCGACTCAGAATCAAAGGAACAAAATATGAATCAGACAAGACCGAATCGAAACAACTCCGAGTCAAGAGAAAACAACGCGAAAAAGAAAAACAAATTGAAGACAGAGAACACGACGCAACTTACCTCTGAAGCATGTTCAAACATGAGCTCTGAATACCACTTGATGGACGAGCGCTCGAGGAGAGGCCGATTGAAGTTGTGCGAGCACAAACCTGACCTCCTCGAAGCTTCTCCGACGAAGAAGGATGCAGCGGAATGTTGAGGAACTCGAAATCGAAGAATGACTCGAATGAAATCTAAGGAAACCGAGAGTGAACACAACGAAACCCTAGACCTAGGTTTACACGGTGAAAAATGGATTTTAAACGGTGAGAAAGGTGTTTAATCCGTGGAACATGATAAACAAGGTGAGGAGAGGTTTTTAATTGATCCAAAAGCTAGATCAAACGGTGAAAATGAAGAAATGGTGAAAAGGATGTGGAATCTGGGAAGAGAATAAGGTTTATAGATGATGAAGAGGTGAATATGTGAAGAGAGAAATGGAGTAGAGGCTTACTGTGATAATGATGCGTTTCAGAGGGAGAAACCCTAGCAGATGAGGTTTCTTCGAAGTGGAAATGTGAGTAATGAGGATGCGCGAGTGGAAAAAGTGAAAAGTGATGCGTTGAAGATGATGTGACAGAGAACGCGTGGTTGGCGTGCCTGAAGCAGATTGAAGCGCTGACGTGAGGTGGCAACGAAGAATGGTTGCGAGGAGGTGAGAGAAAGTACCGTGAAAATGGAAAATGAAAGGGAGAGAGTGTGCTTGGAAGGTGGCTAGAGGGAGTCCTTGGACTCTCTAGCATGTGACTTTCAAGAGAGAATTATTCCTGAAGGTCAGAAATTCAAATTCTCATTAAGCTCAAAAGTGCCAATACAAGAGAGGAGCTGTGTATTTATAGTAACCCATGCTCCTTAAGAGATAAACTATGAAAGGTAAAAATACAAAAGGAGGACTACGTCAAGCAGGATTCCATCATCCTCCTTAATAAAACCATTCAGAAAATCACTTTTCACATCCATTTGATATAATTTGAATTTCATCAAAGAGGCATAAGCAAGTAATAATCTAATTGCTTCTAACCTGGCTACCGGTGCATAGGTTTCATCATAGTCTATACCTTCTTCTTGGAAGTAGCCTTTAGCAACTAATTGTGCTTTGTTCTTTGTGATATTTCCTTCTTCATCCAACTTGTTTCTAAAGACCCATTTGCTACCAAATACTTGGTAATGTTCTTTTCTAGGAATAAGTTCCCAAACTTCATTCCTTTCAAATTGATTAAGCTCTTCTTCCACAGAAACACACGATTTGTCATCTTTAAGAGTTTCACCTATGTTCTGGGGTTCTATTTATGACACAAAAGCAATAGTTAAGCATAAATTGTTCAAATTGTGTCTAGTAGAGTTACCCATTTTGAGATATCTCTAATAATGTTGTCCACAGAGAGGCCTCGTGGTTGTTGATAGCTTTTATATTCAACTTCTTGTTGCACATTTGGAACTTTAGAGGAAGTATTCTCATTCAAATACATTTCTCCAAGTGCTTCCCTTAGATAATCTTCATCACTTGCAAAATGGGCTTATTTGACGCAAGAGGATTCTCCTCAAGGTCCATTATTTCATTAAAAAGAACATGCATAGACTCTTCAATGATCAAAGTTCTTCTATTGAATACTTTATATGTTTTGCTAGTTAGTGAGTAACCTAAGAAAATTGCTTCATCAGATTTAGCATCAAATTTTCCTAAGTTATCTTTACCATTGTTCAATACAAAGCATTTACAACCAAATATTTTTAAATGAGATACATTAGGCTTTCTACCTTTAAACAATTCATAGGGAGTTAGCTTTAGTATTGGCCTATTGAGTATCCTATTTAAGACATAAGAAGCAGTATTAACTATATTAGTCCAAAAATATTTTGGTATATTTGATTCATTTAGTAAAGTTCTAGCTAGTTCTTCTAAGGATCTATTTTTCCTTTCAACAACCCCATTTTGTTGGGGAGTTCTAAGAGCATAAATGTTATGAGTTATATCATATTCATCATAAAAGTTTTTCGAAAGACTATTTTGAAATTCTTCACCATGATCACTTCTCAAAATGTTGATTTTCAAATCATTTTCATTTTAGACTCTTTTTGCAAAGGTTTTGAAAGCTTTAAAAGCTTCACTTTTCAAAGTTAAAAAGAAATTCCAAGTGTACCTAGTGTAATCATCCATAATCATAAGTGAATAGTAGTTTCCACCAAAACTTTTGATTCTAGAGGAACCAAAAAAGTCCATATGCAATAATTCTAAAGGTTTTGATGTACAAATCATGCTTTTAGATGAAAAAGAAGATTTTGTTTGCTTTCCTTTTTTACAAGCAGCACATAGTTTGTGTTTTTCTAATTTCAATTTAGGCAAACCAATTACAATATCTTTTGAAATCAATATATTCAACTATTGCATATGTATGTGTGCAACTCTTTTATGCCTTAGCCAAGGATTTTCTTTTTTACACCTAAACATGTTATACTATGACTAGACACACTTTCAATATCAGTCAAATAAATATTGTTATGCCTAACACCTTGTAACGCAATGTCAGATGAATCTTTATAATAAACAAAGCATTTATAACTTTCGAATGTTACTTTGAGACCTTTATCGCATAATTGACTTATGCTTAGAAGGTTGTGCTTTAGTCCTTCAACATATAACACATCTTTTATCGTCAAGGTACTCCGTCCTCTAATGTCTCTAGTTCCAATAATTCTTCCTTTGTTGTTATCCCCATAGGTATCAAATCCTTGCTTCTTTTTCTCAAAGATTATGAACCTCCTCTTGTCACTCGTCATGTGTCTTGAGCGTCCATTATCAAGATGCCATAATGACTTCTTTGATTTTGAAGGTTCCTACAAAACAAATTTAGCAAGAATTTAGGTCCCCAATTTCATTATGGGTCCTTGGGGTTAGTATAATCAATGAAAGATCATTTCACAAGTTTAACCCAAGCATATTTTCCATTTAGTATAATCAATGTGCAGTTTGGTTTTCACAATTGTACCTTTTTTAACCTAAACTCTACATGTTCTATTAATTTGATTTTTCCTATGTTGATGAACATTTCTTTTTTTAAAAATATTCTTTCTAATATCATTTTTCACATAAGATGCAGATTTAGTTGCTTTAGCAAGTAAGTTTTCAAGAATATCTATATCAAACATATGACTTTTACATGACAAACATTCTGTAGGATTTACAACAATATTAGACTCTTTCAATTCTAGATTACAAATTTTATTTCTTAGAATGACTTCTTCATCTAATACCTTTTCATATTTAATTTCTAAATCATGAAAATAATTTTTCAATTTCTCATATGCAGCATCCAATTTCTTAGAATCATTTAATAATTCAAGAAATGCCTTTTGCAAGTCAATTTCACTACTTTCAAAGCTAGAACAACTTACTTTGCTTGTAGAGTCATGAAGATCAGCCATTAAACATAAATTTGTTTCCTCATTTGAGTCACTTGAACTAGAGGAGCTAGAATCATTTTCCTCCCAAGTAATGTAAGTTGTCTTCTTCTTTGGAAATTTCTTTTCTTTCTTTCCTTCACTTCTTTTATTTTTGGGCAATCGGCCTTGACATGTCCTCTTTCTCCAAATCCATTAAAGTTGATGCTAGACGAGGATCCTTGATTATCCTTCTTCTCACTTTTGAACTTGTCACCCTATGCTAGATGAGGCTTAAGTGCTCATCATCATTAGAATTATCTTCCATTCTTGAGTTTTTGCCTTTTGAGACTTCAATTTTAAATGTCAAGGTCTTTTTCTTTCCATGGTTTTCTTCTGCAGTCAATCTGTTGAGTTCAAGCTCATGTTCACGGAGCTTTCCAAACAATATTGCCATGGATATTTGAGATAGGTTTTGAGATTCTGAGATGGCGATCACCTTGCGCTGTCAAAACCTGTCCAAAGACTTTAAGATTTTAACATTTAATTCATTAGTATCAAATGTCTTACCCAACGTTGTGATATGGTTCACGATATGATTGAAACGCTTTTGCACGTCTACTATTGTCTTTCTAGGTTGCATTCTGAACATTTTGTACTCTTGGATTAGTGTGTTCTTTCTAGCTCGTTTCACATCATCTGTACCTTCATGAGTGACCCTAAGGACTTCCCATATTTCCTGTGTTGTCCTACAAACTGAAATTCTATAGAATTCATCAAGCACAATAGTAAAAGATATTATATTATGAGCTTTAGTATCAAACTAAGCTCTTATATTTTCCTCAGAAGTCCAATTTAAATAAGGTTTTTCTTGCTTTACACCATCAATAGTTTTCATTGGAATAAAATGACCATTTTCAACTGCTTCCCAGATGCCTATATCAATAGACCCCATAAAGATTTGTATTCTGACATTCAAGAAAGCATAATTATCACCAGTAAAAAGGGGTCGTCTATTGATGGAAGCACCGCTCAGCATAGACTTGGTTACGACCGGTCATTTTCATAAAGTTTGAAAAACTATCAAAGCAAGCTCTGATACCAATTTTTGAGATTGGTATCACGCAAAAAAATGTTTAAAGTGCATGAACATAGTCAATAACCAAGAGGGGGAGGGTGAATTGGTTCTTTTAAAAATTGTGATTTTTTTTTCCAGTAATTTTATCAAACAGTTTGTAAACGAAAAATATGAGGATAGAGAATCAACAAATTCTCTATCCAATCGTTAATCACTATAAAGAATGAATAACCTTTTCACTATAATTCAAATTCAGATTACAATCAAAGTAATTCAGAGATTAGGAATAGAAAACACCTTCCTTCGACACACGATGGAAAGAAACCAGCTCAATCAACTTAAAGAAAACCGCTTGGACCTTAAATGCACTAAATACAAGCTTCTCCTTTTCACAAGACTTGATTGAACTCACACCTAAACTCAGAGAACTTCCTCAGAATTGATATGTGCTCTCAAGTAGTTTAGGTAACCTCTTAAAGGTTTAGAAGGGTTGTATATATAAGCCAAGGGTTAGAAAAGGAAAAGTCAGCTCCCAATTGTCAGTGATAATCGATTATTTTAGGCCGTAATGGAGTTTTAGAAAACGTGATAATTGATTATCCTTAGTGATAATCGATTATTGTTGAATCTTGGTGATCGAGGTCATACCTGAATCAAATTTAATGTTCAATAAAAAGTGCAGTACTAGGAGAATTGACCTCTAGGTCGTCTCTCAAGGACCAAATTGTGGTTCAAGTAATATGTCGAATACTTGGTGGGGGCTATTTTTGGAGAATTTTATGTACTGAAATCAAACAAACTAATGCACAAATTAAAAAATGATTAAGATAGGTTGGCTATTGGGTTCCCGACAATGATTCCAATCCTCGATTACAATTAATTATATGCTCTCTTCGCACTAATCCAACACCAATCAACCAACTAAGCGAAGATTAATTGTGTTTTCAAAACCACGAATTAAGCAAACGTGATTGTAACGCTTAATCAATTTTGAAAAGCCCAAAACAGATTAATGATATGCAAGGTCAGGAGCACAATGACAGCAAATTAATCTCATGGAGACAATGGAGTTTGACCAATTACCAACCCAGAACAATTAAGCTGACATAAAAATCAAATTAAAACTCCTAAACAGATCTGGAAACGCATAACAGAACACAAAAGACATAACTGAAAATGAAACCCTAAACTAATTCAAACATAACTCAGTAAAACGAAATTCAAAACACAAGCACAACTACAATGTTAAATTGAAGTCAAGAACGAAATAGAAAGTGTAGAAACAACAAAAACGTCAATACAAAATTGGAAATTAGATTGGAAAACGGAATTGAACTATCAAACGAAATCATGAAACGAAATCATGAAACGAAATTGGCACAACAAAAATGAACATTCAAGAGAACTCTAGGTGTAGAAAACGAAATGGAATGCTGGAGTGGAATGGAGAAAACGAAATGTGAAATGGAATTGCAATAAGAGTAATATTCCATATTCAATACAAAGAAAAGAAAAGGGAAAACGAAAGTGAAAGATGAAACCTAAACTTGGAGAGCTCTCCTCTTTCCAAGAACAAGAAAAAATGTAAAAATGAGACTATGTGGGAGAGTGAGAGGTCTGCCCTCCTCTTGGCACACTAAACTAGGTCAGATTTCCTAATGGGCCTCTCCAAAAAATGGCCAAAACCGGCCCAAAACTTAAATCTGCCCAAAAATCCTAAAAAACGAAATTACATTTTAATTCTAAACTAAAATGCTAATGTGGCAAGTGAAGAATGACATGGCCTCCTCTTCTTGTCCCAAAATAATATTCCAAAAATTCCCCTACAATTAATAATGAAAATAATTAGCCTTAGGTAATTCAAATTAATTAAAATAAGAATTATTGAGAAATTAAGCACAAAAAGAAAAATTGGGGAAATAACGAACATTCTTGCACAATTCCCTAATTAAATGTAGTACAATAAGCTAAGTGAAGTCAAGAAAATATTGACTCATCACTAGACAATATCAAAACTAGCAATGATAATCAATTATCCCTTGTGACAATCGATTATTGCCTCGAGCAACCCTTTTTTGAGTGCGATGCTAGAAAAAAAGTCTTTTCGACTGTGCGATGTGGGAAATGGGTTCTCTTCGATCGTGTGATGCGGGAAAGAGGTTCTCTTTTGGTCGTGTGATGCGGGAAGGAGATTATCTTTGGCCATGTGATACGAGAAGGAGGGTGTCGTATGACTCAAAATGAATTGGTTGTGATGATTTGATGGTGTGGTACTGTAGGGGAAATAAACCACTAAGTTGTGATGATGATAGGTGATTGTATTTAAGTTGTTGGTGTGTTAATGATGTGTTATTATTATTATGAATGTTTAATATTTGTTAATTATATTATTATGTTTATCATCATTGATCCTCAGTTAGCTCACCCTTAAGTTTGTGGTTGTGGTTTTCACTTGCGATGATCGTTATACGCGAGCAGATCATCATTCAATCATTATTTCTTGAACTATATTTAGTTTATTGCACTTAAATAAACCAGGGAATTGTGTTTAATTGTCTGTCATTTCCCCGTTTTCCGAATTCTGCTTAATTTGGTCGGAAATTCGTAATTGTGCTAATTTGGGTTTTCTGAGCTGATTAAGTGCATTTCTGGTTGCAGGGAAGTTGTGGAAACATCATCTGGAGCATTGGGATATGGAGTGACACACTCAAAGGCTCAACATTTAGTCATTTAGATTCTAATTAAAGTTGTAATTTCGTTTTCTAGAAGCCCTTAATTAGAATTAGGTGTTTTGGACCCTTTTAGGGGCAATTTTGTAAACAAAAATCATTTGTAGGACATATGCCTTTTAGGTAAGGGTTTTTAATTTTTGTGTGTGGACCCTACCCTTATTAAAAAGGGATACATGGCCCTTGTCCAGCCGCCACTGGCCACACACATTTTCTTACGCTCTCGGTCTTTTGAGTTTGGGGGTGAAAAACACTTTCTTTTTGTGGATGGGGAACGAATGGAATGAAGAGCTGACTTTTGTTTTTGGCTGAATCCTCATTGCATTTTCATTATTTTATTGCATTGTTGATTGATGTTCTAATTGAATGGGCGGTTGAATATTGTTGAGAACAACACGTCCAGCATAGAGATGAAGGGCTGATTCATGGCACATGGAGGCACACGGTGCTAGCTTGGAATGAAGAAGTGGTGTGTTGTCTCGGCTTGGGAAAATGGTAGCAGAAAGCACATGTGCTGACCAACTTTAGAGAAGCACCTTGTGTCACGTTTAGGAAGCACTCGGAGAGGGAGAGCAGATTTTATTTTATTGTATTGAGATTGGAATGATGAGCATTGGCTTTTGTGTTTTTCGTTGAATGCAAGGTGCACGTGATTGAGTGTTTCAAAGTTTTCCTTTTCATTTTGTTTTGTGGAATTAGCATTGTCACATCTTGGGAGAGAGGATAGTGGTGTGACGCTTTGGAAGAAGGCACGGTGATTGAGAATGTGCTTGAGCAAATGCAGCAACACGTTAGGTAGGGAGGTGGCACAATGCTTTTATAAGTGGAAGAAGTGAAGCACGGTGATGGATGGAAGAAAGTCTCCAAGCTGCTGCTGCCACGTTGGTATTCTTTTTGATAGAAGAAGGACATGGAAAAGGGATGAGAGCTTTGGAGGATGCGGTGATGGATTTTCATTTCATTTCTTTTAAAAAGGCATGTAGTGATTTATTTACTTTGGGAAAAACAACACGTTGTTACGGTTCCGACACTTTTGCATTAGACTTTTCATTTAATTCAACACAGGTCTTGTTTTTATTAATGTCTACGAACGTTTTAAATTAATTTCAATGGTTCGCGTTTTCAATACTCATATTCATGGCTTATGCATTTTCTACTTTAGAAATTTTATTTCCATCTTATGTGTTTGATGATTTGTTTGCTGCATTCCAAGTGGTTCACACACTCTTGCATTGAAATGGATTCAGGCACTTTTGCATTTCGCTTATTTCCAAGGGGTTTTAAGTGTTTCAGTTTACTGTTTTCATTCAATTTAATGTTGTCTATTCTGTTTGGCTTCTTTATCTTCTCGTATTTCTAATTTCCTCACTTCCTTTAGAGACCGTTCGGTCTCAATGTAGAACCGTTCGGTCATTTGTACTTCATGCTTTGTGCATTTATTTCAATGTTTTCAATTATGTTTGGTTGTATTTAATTTCCAGTTTTAATTCAGTTCATTTCAAATCACAAAAACACTTTCACACCCCCCCACTACGTGTTGACCTAAGACTCGAACCACATTTGGTCCTTGAGAGACGACCTAGGAGTCACTTCATAGCACTATACTGCATTCTTTTATGCACAACTTTTGTGAGAGGTGCGACCCTCTCAACTTCTCTTCGATCGTGTGATGCGGGAAAGAGGTTCTCTTTTGGTCGTGTGATGCGGGAATGAAATTATCTTTGGCCATGTGATACAAGAAGGAGGGTGTCGTATGACTCAAAATGAATTGGTTGTGATGATTTGATGGTGTGGTACTGTAGGGGAAATAAACCACTAAGTTGTGATGATGATAGGTGATTGTATTTAAGTTGTTGGTGTGTTGATGATGTGTTATTATTATTATGAATGTTTAACATTTGTTAATTATATTATTATGTTTATCATCATTGATCCTCAGTTAGCTCACCCTTAAGTTAGTTGTTGTGGTTTTCACTTGCGATGATCGTTATACACGAGCAGATCATCATGCAAATAATTCGAATCTAGCATAACACGACGAGCGAATTGAGAAAGTTTATAGGTTTATTTTAAATAAAATATTTTATTGGAAATTTTATTTATAATCAATTGAAATTATGGTTTAGTTTTGATTAATTGGAAAGACTTATTGAATTTGGATTTCTGGAATGATAATTTGAATTTGAATTTGAATTTGATTAATTTAGTTTTCAACAGGAATTTAGATGATTTGGAAGAAGAGTTGATGTAGTAAGAAGTGGGAACTCAGGAAGAACTGAGTAGCGCTGAGCGCCACTTTAGGGGCCCTCAACGCTAGAGTATGCTGTCTCACGCTTGGATGCCCTTTTCTGGAGCCCTCAGCGCAGGATACTCCTGGCTCGCTCCTGGGCGCCCTTTTCAGGGGCGCTGAATGCAACTTCCTCGAGTCGCACCACGCATGCTTGCCTTTTGAGCTGACCCTAAGCACCAGTTCTGACCTGCACACCGCTTGGGCGCCCTAAGTGAGGCGCTAAACGCTAGTCTCGTGGGCTTGGACCCGTTTGCTGTTATTTTTGTGTTTTATTTAAGGACTTAGATGTCCTAGGGTTCATATCTTTGGACGGAATAGGCACAAAAACACTCTCTTTGCTCCCTCGAAGGTGCATTTAGAGGCAAAAAATCCTATCTTCAATATCTAGGGTTTTATCATTTATTCTTTTTCCATTGTTCATCTAGTTTCACCATGTCAATGGTGAACTACACTTTATTTGTTGTTGGGGAATGACGTAACATTTGTAAACTCTCATGTATTGATTTGATTCTTGATTATATATGCTTTATTCATTAATTGTTAGAGTAATTCTTCTTCACGTAATGCTTGCTTTGTTTAATTCAATCTTTAGCATGATTTATGATTTGCATGAGTACCAAAAGGTATCTTACAATTCATGTTATGGAGAATTAGTTCTAGAAGCAGTGTTGCTCAGGAATGGGGTATGAGTTCTAGTTGTCTTAAGCTTCTGATCTTCAGAATTCATTATTAGGAATGGTAGGAATTGTATGAACTAATAATTAAGGATAGGCTTTCTTCGCCGAGGAATCGAGTTTTAAGTATTTTAGATAGTGACATTGACATTAATGAAGAAGTAGAATTCATATATACATGAGAGTAAATTAGGTGAAATCTAACCCCAACAACATATTCATCCCATAATATCAAATCCGTTCATCTTTGCACTTTTGTCCAATTGATCAAATTGCATGCATATTTACTTTCCAGTATTTGCATTCTAAACCCAAAAGAGTTTGTTTTCAAGTCTTATTTAATCAAGAAATCACATAATTTGTTTAGGCCATAAGTCTCTAGGGAAACGATACTTGGTCTTACCATGTTTATTACTTGATATGATTCGGTACACTTGCCGGAGTCTTAACAAGTTTTTGGCGCCGCTGTTGGGGACTCGTGGTTTAACTATTCTATTTGTGTAATTATTGATTAGGTTTGACTTGATTTTTTATTATTTTGTTTTATTTTGTTCTAATAGTGTTTTCTATGGTTTTGTTTTCTTGTGTATGCAGGTTATAATTCGAACTAGAAGCAAGAAAACCTCAGAACCTCTTCTTGAAGGATTGCACGAGAGTAGAAGGAGGAGGAGAATTCGAACATCTAAAGAATTGTTCCCTTCTCCATAGACACTTCTAAAACCTTCACCACAAAGATCTGACCAGAGCATTGAGAAGAAAATAATGGTGGACGCATGATGCACAAATTTATGATCACCAAAATATGATGTCACAAACTTGTTGAACAATCGGCAAGTATGACCAAATCGTTTCAAGTAATAAACTCGGTAAGACCAAGTATCGTTCTTCCAAAGGACTCACGGCCTAGTTTAGTTATGTGATTCGTTGATTAGCTAAGACTTAAGAACAAAATAATTGGATTGTATTATGCAAAAGACGAAAATAAACATGTATGCATGAGGTTTTGATCAATGGCAAAAGCAAAAGACAAGCACTTTCAATGAAATATATTAATGAATATGTTGTTGGGGGTCAATTTCATCTTATCCACTCTCATATATTTTAGGAATTCAACATTCAAGTCATCATTGTTAATGTCACTCTCTAAATTACCTTGTCAAGAAGGCCTATCCCCAATTATGAGTTCATACAATTCCTAGCATTCCTAGTAATTAGTTCTTTTAGCACAGGAGCTTAACGACAACCAATATAATATTGGGAGTAATTCCCCGGATCTAGACTTCCCCGTACGTTCCCGTATCGACAAAACCAATAATCATGCATTGAATGAGTTAAACAAAGCAAGCTTTGAGTAAAGACGAAAAACCCTAACTAATGATGAAAGAAAGCATAAGTCTTAGATTAAGATGCAAGCACAAATTCCATATATGAGAGCTTCAAAAGATTACATTGATTCCCCAACAAACATACAAGGTTTAGTTCACCATATTCATGGTGAACCTAGATGAACAATAATGAAAGAATGAAGGATAAAACCCTAGAAAGGTGAAGAGGTAGCCTGAGCATCCAAGATCCTCCTTCAAAGGGGAGGAGAAGAGAGTGTTTGCTTCGTTTTTGCCAAAGATACAAACCTTAGGACGCCCTAAAGCTTATATACTATTCTAAAATTACAGAAAATCTAGGCTCAAGCCCATAAGTGTGCCGCTCAGCGGTAAAGTACCGCTCAGCGGTAAGTGCGTGAGTAGTTTCTTCCCCTCAGCGACCATTTTGCCCCTCAGCGGACCTCCCGTGAACTCCTGAGTGCCGTTCAGCGGTAAACTACCGTTGAGCGGCAGTTGCGGCTTCTCCTTTTGCACTTTTTGATGTCTTTTCTGATTCCATCTCTCTCCTTCTTCACTTCTTTCACTAAATTCACCTTAAAACCTGCACAAAAACACTGAAATCAAGCATAAACCTGCCCAGCTCTCTTATTTCTGAAAATATGAATAAAAGCATGATTTCAAGCTAGTTTCTAAGTGTTAAAGGTTGCTTTTAGTATCAATTTAAGCATGAAAATAACAGTTTTTCAACTGTTATCAACGCACTCTAGTAGATTACACAACAGTTGTTGGCCCTCATCATTTTAATAGCATTGCAAGGCTGAGAGTCAATGCTGCAACCATGGAGGTAAAACCTGCGTTGATACAATTGGTGAAGAGCAACCAATTTAATGGACTGTCTCATGAAAGTCCATATGAGCATCTGACCACTTTCAATGAGATTTGCAACATTGTAAGGATCAATGGAGTATCGGATGACGTTATAAAGCTTAGCTTGTTTCCTTTTTCAATGGGAGGCAATGCTAAGTTATGGTTGAATTCTTTCCTGGAAGATAGCTTTACTGAATGGGAAGTCGTGGTGGCAAACTTTTTTAACAAATACTTCCCACAGTAAAAAATCAACAAAGGTAAGTAGGAAATTTCATCTTTTAGGCAGGGCCTGGAAGAGACTTTAGGTCAAGCATGGGATAGATACAAGAGATTGTTGAGAAAGATGCAAACACATGGCTTTGATGAAGCCACAATAATCATTCTTTTCCTTGGAGGTCTTGGCTCACAAACCAAATTGATGCTAGATGCATCGGCTGAAGGTAATAATATCAAGTGCAAGACTTAGGAAGCCTATGAATTAATTGACAAAATGACTACTAATGACAATGAGATGCATAATGAAAGAGGAACTCCATCTCAGCAGAAGGGAGTCCTATACTTACAATCTCATGATGCTCTACTTGCACAGAATAAGATTATCACTCAACAATTGGAGAATTTGACGAAGAAACTCTCTCAATTACTAAAGGAGCTGCAGAATGTTTCACAGGTTCAACAAAAACTCTGTGAATTATGTGGTGGTGATCATATCAATGGTCAATGTGTTTTTCCAGTGAAGGCCCAAGAAGATGTCAATTATATGGGCAATCAACTCCGCCAAGGTAATTTCAACCAAGGGTGGAAACCTCACCCAAGTATGGGTCAAGGTCAATTTGGGCAATCTGGGCAAGCAAGGCAATTCAATAGACCACCGCAGCAACAATCACAATGGCAACAAATATCTGCATTATCTGACAGAACTTCAAAGCTTGAAGAAACCTTTCAACAATTTATGCAGGTAACTATCTCCAACCACAAGAGCACTGAAGCTCCAAGATGTTGAACGATAAAGTTGAAAGTCAATTTGGGGCTAATACTGAGGTTAACCCTAAGGAAGAATGTAAAGCTATTGTGAGCATGAGTGATGAGAGAGTAGGTGAGTGAAAAGAAAGAGTTGAATTAGAAGAAGAAGAAAGAATAGGTGAGGTTGAGAGAAAAGAAAAAGAAAAGAAGAGGGGAGAGAAAAAAATTGAAAAAGTTGAAAAGATTCTTCCTTATCCTAAGGAGAGTAGCAGAAAAGCAAAGGAGAAGCAATTAAGGTATTTTAAAGAAAGGTTCAAGAAATTGGAGATTAAAATTCCTTTGGCTGAAGCATTGAAATAGGTTCCTTTCTATGCACAATATTTGTAGAGATTCCTCAAAAAGAAGAGATATATAGATGAGGAAACCATTGATGTACAGGGCAATTGCAGTGTTATGTTGTAGAAGGCACTTCCTCCAAAAGTTAAAGATCCAAGAAGTTTAACTATTCCTTGCATCATTGGAAATATTATTATAGGGAAAGCCCTAATTGATTTAGGGTCAAGCATTAGTTTGATACCTTTCTTTATGTTTAAGAGGATTGGTGGTCTTAAAGTGAAGCCTACAAAGGTTACTTTGCAACTGGCGGATGGATCTACCAAAAAGCCCTTTGGTGTGGCGGAAAATGTTGTGGTTTGTATAGACAAACTTGGATTTTTGGTTGATTTTGTAGTTATGGAGATGGAGGAATATGTGAAGACTTCTATTATTCTTGGAAGGCCATTCATGAAAATTGGCAAGGTAATCATCAATGTGGATGATGGGGCGACGACACTTAAAAACGAAGAGGAGGAGGTGACCATTAATGTCTTTAATACTGAGCAGAATCAAGTGAGGAAGACTAGTCATAAAGTTGAAGATAAAGATGCACTAATGACTAGCCTTGAAGTTTCCAAGCCAGTTATTAAAGGTAAAAATTGTTTCTTGTCACAGGGTAAGGATGCATAAGAAAAAGATGGCAAAGGAAAGATGGTTCATCATGATTTGGTGGATAAACAACTCAAACTTGGTGCACCAGTGAGATTCAAGGGCATAGTGTGGGTTGTTAAAGAGCTTAAAGATAATGGATTCATAGAGATTGAAGCTCCGTACTCGAGAGTCAAAAAGGTGATCAAGAAGATGTTGAGGAGTTAGAGTGAGAGGAAAAAGAAGAACATCAACATGAAAGAAGTGACTTGAGCTTTATTGGGTCAAGCTAGTGACGTTAATGAAGCGTTTGCTGGGAGGCAGCCCAGTGATTTGAAAATTTAATTTTAATTATTTGGTGATGTAATTTTAAACTTTTGTTATTTTATTTTGTTTTGGTTATGAGCCTGCTATGGCACATCATTTACTAATGGATGTTAGGTGATTGAGTATCTACTGAAGGATACTATGCTACCAGAAACTTACTGATAGAAGTAGCTATAATCTTCAAGAATTGAGCGGCTCCTTGGTCCAGAAGAGGCAGTGAAATTGAATAGATTGTTGAGTGACGAAGGCGCATGCAAGGTGTTTCTTGAAATGTTTCACGGTGTTTGGATGTGTGTGTGTGGATTCTCTAACTTAGGAGGCCTTTCAAGAGGGAAGGAAGCTAGAGGATAAGTGTGCTAAAGTGGCACAATACAATAAACTCGAAGAAGTAGTGGTTAGATACATTCAACAACATTTCACTATATTAATTCAAGTTGTCTTTACAAGAAGAATAACCTCTCTTTTATAGAGTAAGAGAAGAGTACCTAGCAAGCTACTGATACATTCAAACGTGCATGAAGCTACCAGCTAGGTGTGTTTCACGTGGGAAGTATTCAAAATGTGCTTCAAAGGAAAGAAGATGCACGACTTGGCTGTGTTTCACGTGGGAAATATTTAAAATGTGCTTCAAAGGGAAAAAGCTGCACGGCTTGGCTGAAAAATGCATTCTTCTTTGCCTCCTTTGTTCTCCCTTCCTTGGCGAGCTTCCTAGGATGTGTAGGCATACTTCCCAGCCTTTATTGGTGACCTACAAAAATAGTGTAAATATATTAAAGAGAATCTATCTAAGACTTAGAAAGAAAAGATCCTTTTGTTTATTCAACTTTCCTTTCATAGTCTTAAGTTGATACTTCTTTGGATGGGAAGTCCCTAAAGGGGTTTCCATCATTCCCTCCCTCTTGAAAAACAATTTGTCCTCAAATCGGGAAGAAAGAAAGAAGCACAACTTTGGTTTTTATTTTCCACCTGGGTCAAAAATATATCTACAAAAGATAGCAATAATTAGTATGAGTAAAAGGATGTATGCAAAGATAAGAAGATAAAATGAAGACCTTTTGATAAAAATTTTATTAGAAGAAGTCTTGGCCTTTAATTTAGTTTTGGTTTCACTTTGTTTGGAACATTCCCCATGTTGAAATGTAGAAACAAAGTGAAGTTTTTGAGAAGAAGAATTAAGGTATGTACCTAGGAATGAAGAAGTTAACAACATGCATACCTTTGTCTCCTTCGTCTTTTCTTGAGAAGGTTGTTTTTCTAACCTTTTTTCTTCTTTTCTTTCTTTTTCAATTTTTATTTTTATTTGGATTTCATCCTCTTTCACTTGTTCGGGTGTAAAAGGAATCAATGTGATTTTATTTCCTTTGTGGAGGAAAGTTATTTTGTTGGTATAACCATCATGAGTGGAGTTATGATCATATTTCCATGGCCTACCAAGTAACACATGTCCAACATCCATTGGAACAACATCACATAAAACGTTTTCTTCATAGTTGCCAATGGATATTGGTATGGTTACTTGTGTGTTGACTACTATTTCTTCATCCTCTTTTATCCACTAAAGCTTATAAGGCTTGGGATGAGGAATAGTAGGTAAATCCAACTTGTTCACCACTCTAGAACTACAACAATTGCAAGAAGAACCACTATCCATAATTAATGAACAAGTGTTTTCAAAAATTTTGCATCTTGTGCGGAATAGGTTCTCCTTTTGGGATTGTTCTAGTTCTTTGGTTTGACTTCCAAGAAGTCGTCTAACCAATAATAACTCACCTTCACAAGGTAACGATTCTTCCTTAGATATGGCAGTATCTGATTCACCTGAAGAATCCTCATTTTCACTTTGATGGTCTAAGAGATAAGTAGACCTTTTGTGAGGACATTCAGAAGAATAATGTCCTCGTTCTCTACATTTAAACATTGAGTCTCTCTACCCATTTTTTCCTTTGAAGGTTCTTTTTGAGAGGGATTTCTTTCTCGCTCTCTCTCTTTCTCTTTTTCTTGAGGTTCTGAATACCTCGCTAGACTACCCTCTCGCTTAGGATCTTTCCTATGCATGGAGATGGTAGGGTAGGTCCTCTTGGTGGAAGCTTTTCTTCTATTCTGCTCTTCCACCCTCACACATAGCTGAACAAAATCATTGAGATCAAAGTAAGGTAAAAGCTCTACCTTATCACGGATCTCATAGTTAAGGTCGCTTTGATATCTAGCTATGGTTAATCTTTCTGCCTCTTTGATTCCAGGACGAAACATGAGTAATTCCAATTTTTGTCGATATTCCTTGACGCTCATATTTCTCTATTGGAGTTGATGGAGCTTGTCCATGATCTCCCTTGCATAGTAAGCTGGAACATGTCGTCGATGCAAGGTGACTTTGAGCTCATTCCAATATTATATGGTGTAGTCGCCATGCATCTTTTAATCTCTAATTATTGAGGTCCACCAATAGAGGGCTACACCTTGAAAGGTCAAGGTGGCTAGGGTCACTCTCCTCCTATCATGTATGTGGTAACACTCGAAAATTTGTTCAACCTTCATTTCCCGCTCAAAGTATTCCTCTACATTGTCTCTACAATAGAAGGGAGGAATGTCAAGCTTTGGTTCCACATGATGTTCTCTATGATTGTGGTGTCTCCTAGGTGGACGCTAATAGTGATCATAAGGATGAATACTATGTTGATCACTATGGTGGGAAGGTTCACAATGAACATGGTTTGGCCTATGGGAATGTTCATCACGGTTTTGACCTCTCTGATTGAGAGTGAGGTTAGTAACCATCTGTCTGAGCTCGTGGAACTCAGCTCGAGTTTGATTAAGCTCAACTTCAGTCTTGTTAAGTTGAGCTTGAGTTCTACTAAGTTCCTCTCTCAATTGTATATTTTCCTTATCATTATGACTTGTACCTTGAACACTATAGTGACTCATACTTGTGAAGTAGAGAAAAGGTTTTCATAAGAGTTTGAAAGGCTTGTGATAATAGTTGAAAAACTATTATTTTTATACTTAATTTTGACATCAAAAATAACCTTTATGACTTAGAAACTAGCTTGGAATCATGTTTTCTGCTTATGTTTTGGAAATAAGAGAGTTGGATGGGTTTTATGCTTGGTTTTCCTTGTTTTGCAGGAATTGAGATGAATTAGATGAAAGAAGTTGAAGTAGTAAGGAGATGGATTCAAGAAAGGAAGTGAAAGTGCTTAAAAGAAGAGTCGCAGTCACTGCTAAACGAAATTCTACCACTGAGCGGCATTCTGAAGTCCCGTAGTCACCGCTGAGGACCAAAACTGCAGCTGAGCGTTAATTCTAAAGACTCGCACTTATCGTTGAGCGGCAAAAGTGTTGCCGAGCGCCATTAATTTGGGCTTGGGTCTATTTTCTGTAATCTTTAGGAAACTATATAAGGTTTTAGCCGAATTAGGGTTAGTATCCTTGGAAAGAAAGAGGCGAAATCACACTTTCTTCACCCCTTGGAGGAGGATTTTGGATGCTCAAGCTCTATTCTTCAACTTCTAGGGTTATATCTTTCATTCTTTCATTGTTTTTCATCTAGTTTCACCATGTCTATGGTGAACTAAACCTTCATTGTTGTTGGGGAACCGATGTAATCCTTTGAAACTCTCATGTATTGAATTGGTTTTATATTCTATATGCTTTCTTTCATTAATTGTTAGGGTTTTTCTTCTATACTCTATGCATGCTTTGTTTAACTCATTCAATTGCATGATTATTGATTTTATTTGTATGGACACATAAAAGTACATCTAGAACTGAGGAAATTCTTCCAAGAGCAATATTACCTAGACATAGGGATATAAGGATTCGTTGCCTTTAAGCTTCTGTGCGAATGTAATGCATGAATAATTTCTAGGGAGACAAGACATTGTAAACTAGTGATTAGGAGTAGGCTTTCTTCACCGAGACATCGGGTTTAAGGTAAATTAGAATACTTGGTCTTACCATTTTATTATTACTTGATACGATTCGATACACTTGCTGAGTGTTAACAAGTTTTTGGCGTCGTTGCCGGGGACTTGTGGTTTAACTATTCTATTTGTGTGATTATTGATTAGCTTTGACTTGATTTTTTTTATCTTTTTATCTTTTTTGTTTATCTTTTTATCTTTTTGTTTTTCTATCTTTTTCTTTTATCTTTCTATCTTTTTGTTTTTATCTTTTTTTTTTCTTGTTATCTTTTTAGTTTATCTTTTCTATCTTTTTGTGCTAACAATTGTTTCTAGGGTCTTGTTTTCTTGTGTATGCAGGATACAATTCGAACTAGGAGCAAGAAAATTTTGGAACCTCTTCTTGAAGGATTGGACGAAAGTAGAAGGAGGAGGAGAGTTCGAACATCTAGAGAATTATTCCCTTCTCCAAAAACACTTCTACAACCCTCACCACAAAGGTCTAAGCAGAGTACTAAAGAAATGGCCGAAGAGAACAATGTTAGACGTACTCTGGCGGATTGATGGAGACTAATCCCAGCTGGAATTATGCAGGCAGAAGCTCCAGACCAGAAGAAATCAGCAGTGCAAGAAGGTGCAGCGGAATGATGAAAACAGTGGAATGTTTGAAATGTTTTAATGGAGGAGAGGTGTATGGGTGAAGCCTCACAGCTCAGAGGGCCTTCCTACAGAGGAAGGAAGCTTGAGGAAAGGAGAAGAAGTAGCAAATCAAAGGTGACTTAAGAGCACAAAAGCTGGAAAACAAATTCTGCAGCATATCATTAAGCTCAAAAGTAAGCAAATACAAAGAAAAGGCCCTCTTATTTATAGGTGAAGAGGAGCCTAATTTCTGATTTAATTCCCTCCTAAATTCAAATTATTCAGCATAGAAGGCACATTCATTTTGATCAAGCAAGGTCCATGCCTCATTCCAGCTCAGCCAGCAAGGTGCATGCTTCATTCCAAATCAGCCAAGTCACGTGGAAAATGCTGGTGCATTTCCCATTCCGCAAGCACCTCCCTTTTAACGGGATTTGCAACATTGCAAAGATCACTGTTGTGTCAATATGTGCTGGACCAAAATGTTGACCAAAAGGTGGTGTGGTTGTTGAATGCGAAAGGCAAAGTGGCTCCTTGAGTTGCACGCTTGTATCCCTTTTAACACCTCATTCACTTCCTAAGATGTTACCCCCTTGGAGTAAGGAATCTGAGGTAGAGAAGTTGCACCAATAGGTCACACAACCATATACCAGAAACAAACAATTAGCACAAAAACTTGCACTGCACTATTTTTGGAGTGAAAAAGTAGTTGGACAGCACAATGGGAAGCCAAATAAAGTTGAATTCTAATGATTTTTGGGATGGAATAAAAGGTGGCACGCAAAAGGAACCTAAGATAGGGTCTACAACTGATCACACAAGCAATAAAAACACAAAAATTAGTGAGTGAACCGTGTGCAATGAAAGTGTTTGATGAAAATTCAAAATTGTTTGATGAAATGCCACAAAGAGATGTAGTTTTGGTGTTTTATGGTTTTTTGATTCTTCCAAACTGGATTGTAGGGTTATTTGCTTTTTATGATTGATTTACAGTTGTCTAAGCATTTAAAGGTATGTGGAAGCAGAATCCCAGCTCTTGCCAATCCAGAAATGCAAATCAAAATATTGACAAAGTCAAACAGCAAAGAAATGCAAACTGTACCAGCAAAATATGGCTAGAAAATGGAAACAGCAGTGGTCAAAATGAATGGTATTGTGTTTAAAGCTCAACTAAGACTTCTAGAAAGTGTAGATGATGAAATGGAATGTGTGCAATCACTTAGGCAGCAAAGAAAGTAACCACATTAGAAATTCACTGGTTCACTTCCCAAAATTTAACAAAATGTGACGGTTTCAAATGTGAAGTTGCACAAAAGCTGGAAATTGACCAATTGAACAGTGCACACAAGTTTGAAATGGCCAATTATACTTGCACAAACATAAAAACAATATAGAAGCACACTTATTCTCAAAATCACCTTGTAAGTTGCCAAATATGCAGTAAAAATGGCCAAACAGCACCAGGAATTAAAAATATAACAGAGTCAATGTTGGATGGATAAACAAACATGTAAGAAAGGTCCTAAGCAACTAGATTCTAGCTGGAAAATGTAAGCTAGAAGATATTAAATGGCCTAAAACACATCTAGTGAAAATAGCACGGTGCAAAAGCTGAACTAATAGTAACATTGAATGGAAATCAGATTTTCATGAACTCAAACTGTGAATTTACAAATTTGTACTCATCATTAGTTAATATCGTTCAAAACATGTTTAAAATCATCAAACATACTTGTGCCAAGCGTTAGAGTCATAAAATCTGGACAAAAACAATGCATAGAATATTAAACCACAAAATGAAGTTTTCTGCAGAATTTGCAACTGGAAAACAATGTGCACTGCTTTTAGCTCAAATGATCAAAGTTAAACTAGATGTCATTGCTTTATGTGATCAACATATAGCAAGCATATGCACTGGACGCAATTAAAATCAAAAATCACTAGCTGAACAGATTCAACACATATTACAGAAGTAAAAACTGCAACAAATTATTGCACAGGACAGTGGATAAACTGGAAATGATGAATTAAGCTAGATTTGAACTCAAATAAAGAAATGCACCGATTAAAATGAACAACAATCACTAAGGAAAGGTAAAAACACAATCATGGCAAGTACAAAGACGAAATAACACAAAACTGAATTGAAAAATTGATGAAACAGTGAGCACATACGGACTGCACATGACAAAATTGAAGAACTAAGGGAAAAAGTGACTTAGCTCTTGTAGACAAGCGTGGACGTGCTGGCTCTTGATGCCAAATGATAGAAGTGGCTCTAATGTTCAAGAATTGAGCGGCTCCTTGGTCCAAAAGTGGTAGCGGAATTGAATAGATGGTTGAGTGACAAAGGCGCATGCAAGGTGTTTGTGGAAATGTTTCACGGTGTTTGGATGTGTGTGTGGATTCTCTAACTCAAGAGGCCTTCCAAGAGGGAAGGAAGCTAGAGTACGAGTGTGCTAAAGTGCACAATGCAATGAACTCAAGAAGTAGTGATGGACGAACGCCCGAGGAGAGGACGAAGGTGCGTGTCGCGAACTCCTCGAAGCTTCCTCCAGAGAGATGACGCAGCGAAATTAATAGGACACTCTAGATCGAGAGAGAAATCGGAGCAAAACTGATAGAATCGAAATTGATTACAGAAAACTCTAAAATCATGAACTAACCCTAGAAAAGAGGGAAAACTCAAAATGAACCGATTAATTGGTTCAAAATCAAGATTGAACGGTGGAAAAGGTTTGGAACGGATCAAGAGTGATTTTAAACGACTAAAATCAGAGAAAATGATGAAAGATGAAGAAAAACCTGTGGGAGGCCATAGAACGAAGCACTGTTCGGTGAAGATGATATATTGTGAATGAAAATGGATGAAATGAGGAAGAAGTGGTGGAAGAAAATGTATATCTGTGAAGAAGATAACCTGATTTGGAGTGTGGAGACGCGAGAAACTTGAAATGGAGAGAAACGAGAATGAGGCTCTCGGATATGCGCGAGAGAGAATAATGACGAGGCAATGTGAATGTTGACGCGTGTTTAAGGATGTGTCAGCGAAGGAATGGCTGACGCGTATGGAAGCAACGTTGTGGAAATGAGAGAAATAAGGTGGAGCACGGTGGAATTCAAGGAAAATGAAAATGGAAGCAGTGTGCAAGGAAGGTGGCTAGAGGGAGTCTTTGGACTCTCTAGCATATGACTTTCAAGAGAGAATTATTTCTGAATGTCAGAAAGTCAAATTCTCATTAAGCTCAAAAGTCACCATACAATAGAGGAGCTGGGTATTTATAGTAACCCATGCTCCTTAAGAGCTAAACTATGAAAGGTAAAAAATACAAAAGGAGGACTACGTCAAGCACGATTCCATCATACCCTCCCTCTTAAAAAAAAGATTTGTCCTCAAATCTGGCAATCACCTTATGAAGAAGCTCCACACAATCTTTGGGAGCATGGCCATCTTGGAGTGGCCTTATTCTTTTATATTCACTTTTTCTTCCTCCTGGATCAAACCCAAATCTGCAATAAACATCAAATATATTTTCAATTAATACCAATCCAAGAAAGAATTTTTCTATAAAAACAAGGAAATAAGGATTTCTAATATTTTGTTTAGTAGTCTTTGTAAATTTTAGAAGTCCAAATTAACTTTTGTCTTGAGTTATTTCTTTCCTTAAAGATAAGAATAACTCAAGATATGAATTGTCATATTTTGAAAAGGTTTGCTTGGAATATGAGATGACAATTTGTTTGAAAGAGAAGTTAAAAATTGAAGAATAATCAATTATTGGAAAAGAAGTAAAGATTTGGAAACCTTCCCTTTTAAGTTCCATGGTCTTTGAAAGAATAGGATTGGTCATCAGTAACAATTTCTCCTTTTCTTTCTTCTCCATTTCTTGCCTTTCTCTCTTTTCTTCTTCTTTTCTCTCTTCTTCTATTCTTTTATCTTCTTCTCTTTCTTCCTTTTCTTCTTCTCTTCTTCTTCTTCTCTCTTCTTCTCTTCTCAATTCCTCTCTTCTTCTCTCTTCTCTTTCTCATTTTCTTCTCTCTCTCTCTTCTCTTCTTCTTTCTTTTCTTCCTTTTCTTTTCTCTCAATCTCTCTTTCTCTTTTCTTATCCTTGATCTCTTTAAGTCTTGCCCTAAATTCTAATTCTCTACGAAGAAACCCATGATCATTTAAACTCTCAAGAATGATTTTCCATCTTCAATGCAATCCCTAATTAGTTCTAGGTTTCTTTTAATGCTTGAAGGGACAAACTTTCTTCTCATGCAAGCTTTTAAATCATGCCAATCACGTATGGAGGACTTTCTACCTTTCCTAACATGATATTGTCTTTCATTCCACCACTCTCTTGCATGCACTTCTAACTTAGAGAGATATATACTAAGAACATAATATTCACTCTCTTCATAAAACCAAGGATTTATTTTATCAATTTCTTTTTCCCAAGCTAGGTATATTAATGCACCTATGTCTTTACCAAAGGATGAAAGATTCCTAGCTTGTTTAAACATTTCATCAACATTATCTAACCTAGAAGACCTATATGAACTATAAGAAGACATCTTTGTTTTTAAAAGTTTTCTTAATCTAAAGGGTTTAAAACTTTCACTTAGACAAGTCCCAGGTAAGAGAGGTGAGCTAAAGAGCTGCTTAAATTCCAAGTCTTGCCTTGCCAGAAATGTCTTAGGCTACTAATTAGTTACCCCTTAAACTAAAATCACCTTTAGAAACAAAGTACAAAACTCAAACAATTAAACACTAAAAGACTAGACTCTTCGGACTCTAATGTGAAAAGGCTTAGAGTTTAATCCCTTTTAGCCTAAATCACCCCTAAACGTGATCACAAAATCAAACAAACAAAACTCTAAAGAAATCAGCGGACTCTAATGACCCCTACGAGATACACAAATCAAGTCAATATTAAGTCTACTCCTATGGTGAAGCTTGTAGCTTTGGCTAACAAGACACATTCACCTGTCTAACTATGCAAAAAAAAAATCAAAGCAATCAAGAAAAGTTGCCAAGAGTTTGAAAGAGCACCAAGGACTCTTCAAAAGAACTTGGACTTTATAAAAGGCCCTTTTACAAAACAAAAGCTAAAGCTAACAGTAGGCTAACACAACCCTATTACAAACAAATTGAAGAAAAACAATTACAAAAGCAACAATCCTATGCTACGGTCCTGTTCATCCTGCAGGAAAACCACGTGCCCAATCTGGCTTCTTAACATCTTAGTCTTGGTTCAACTTTGTTGCTTCTAGAATCAGTTGTCTTGAATCTTCTTGCCATGCCCATCCTACAATCACACATGTACAAAACTGCTATAAGTATTCACTTAGTTAAAACATATTGCAAAAGAAGATATAGGGTAGTAAGAACTTCCCTTTCTCTTGGCTGCACAAGCTTTCTAGTGAGATTCTGCAGCTGCTCAATTAAACTCCTGGACAATTTGAATTCCAATGAAAGTAACTCTACAAAGATAACTCACACCAATTCAGCAGATCATGTAATTCAACAATGAACAATTTAAATCCAAAACAGTTTAAACAGTCATAAGCAATTAAACTAGATAACTCCCTTTAGTTCAAAGCTTCCAAATTAAATGCTTAGGTTGCTATTTTCTCAGTAATTTCCTGCTCAAGCTAAACTCTCAAACAAATCAGTTCTGCACACACCAAAATCAAACCAGATTCTATTAGACACATGCAAATGGTCATTATACCATATTCAAAGAAATGTAAAATCTAAGCTGAAACCAAACTGATTAAACAACCACCCTATTCTAATCAAAATCAAATTAATCCAATGCAATGCAGTTCAGAATTCAAATTGGCTAATCCTAGTGTACAAAAACTGTCATACCAGATTCAAC
Source organism: Vigna nakashimae (assembly GCA_034642375.1). Classification (NCBI taxonomy): domain Eukaryota; kingdom Viridiplantae; phylum Streptophyta; class Magnoliopsida; order Fabales; family Fabaceae; genus Vigna; species Vigna nakashimae. Next base: position 44,870,567 of record CM067765.1, on the reverse strand, counting down.
CTTATAGCAAGAATAGTTCAACCAAAACGAAAGCAATTTAAGGTGAAAGAAACTCCCTTTAGTTCAGATGACTGCTTGTACCTTGCTCCAGACTCAATATTGAGATTTTGCTACTACTTAAAATTCTTCATTTGTACACTTTCTCCCTGCACTGTTTCAGTTCAGATCTGCACCACAAAGCAATATATACTCCCAATGGTAGCATATATAAGAGAAAATGAAATGGGAGTCATACGCAGAAGTACCAAAAGTAATTGAATCAGAATTTTACAAACATAAGGAGGCAAGAATTAAGATATGGCAGAAGCAGATTTCTCTTCGTGATCAAATAGTTATATTCCAGCTTAACCAGACTTACTTTGTTGCACAAGTAAACAATTAGCACACAATTCAAGTTCAAAACTTATTGCAGCCTTAAAATTACAACACACTCTCAACAAGAATATTTGGCTTTTAGATGCAGCCACACAAAGCTCACAAACTTAGGTTTCTCTCTTAAAGCTTAAAGTACTCAAAATGGAAAGGTTTGGAAGGGAGATTCTCCCTTGGCAGTACAAAGTTGGAGAGTCTTTCAGACCACCACCACCTAAGATGCTACCAAGCACACAAACCTTCCTTCAAATTCCAAAAACCAGAGTGTAACAGCTTCTCAATCAAGAATGGCTAGGCTAAGGTCAGAAATCAGAAACTATAACAGAACAAGACAACCACAAGCAATGGAATGACAACACAGAAGAGCAACTGACTCAAGATCAACTCTAGACCAGATTACAAAATCAAACAAAAGCTCAATTACAGAACAACAGATCAGAGTTTACACGTGCACTAAGACAAAACCAGAACATTCAACAATGACAAGCAAGAAACAAAGCTTTTGATCAAAGTTAGCACAACAAATAGAACCTAAGGAATAGAACTAGAACAGATTTTAAAAACAATAAAAAGGACTTAAGTTGAACCAGTTATGATTGAAGAAAGTTATATCTGATTTGATTTTGGCAGAGATAGTTTACTGAAAATAGTGAACAATATTGTAAATTGCACCAGTTCTCTTTGCTCTCTTTTTTTTTTTTAAATTTGCACCACTTGCTATTTTCAGTCACAATTCACAACAGATCACCTAATCAGTTTTGCAACTTAATCAGATTTTGGCCAAAGGAAAGTGAACATGGTTCAACTAAAAAAAAACCCAAAGGAAAACAAGAGGTTAATCACTCTCAGCCACAATTATAGTTTCAATATCACTGGTTTAGGCTTCCTTAAGTGAACAAAAATTTATTCTCAATTGCAGAATTGATAGCAAAGTGAAAACAGTGAATGCACACTATGGATCACAAACTCAGAAGTTCAAACTAAATTCAATCATTGTTGTAAACAATTTTAATGCAATTCTGCAGAGTCATATACCTCAATAAATGCCAATGAAATAAAGTCAATACTGGAAAAATTTGAATCAAAACTTGGCAAAGAATTTAAAACCAAGTATGAATGACTCACAGACTCTTCAAAGCAAATTCCAATTTCGGTGTAATTGGTGAAAAACAGTGTTGATGTTAGTCAATTGCACCCGAGCTCACAATTGAAATTCATCACTCATTTGGTGTGCAATGACATTCACATTCCAAACACATTTCAGATCATGAATCGCACAACTAGCACATGATACATCAACCAATGCTGCCACTGAAATCTGTCATCGAACTCATTCAATTGAATGTCACGGCTCTTGATGATTACAAGATTCAAACAAGGCAGATATCAAATCAAATCATGAATTGGAAATTTGAAAGGTTAAACTCAGATTAAGAATAACAAAATAAAACAAAGCACAAGACTAAAACATGACAGAAATGGATTTAGAAATTAAAAACTCAAATAAAGTGAAATCACCGAATAAAATGAAAATAAAACTCAATATAATGACTCAAACACAGGACACGCAACTTGGAAACCTAAACAGATATGAAGAGAATCAAAACACGAAAGACAAACAAGATTCGCAACAACTTAAATCAGAAAAACAAATCAAGACATTAAAGGGAAAATGATGAACAACACGTAAATGAAGAAAACGCAACAGAGAAGCGAAACAGAAACTCAGAATCAAAATCAAATCGAGACAAAACAAGATGAATCACCAAGACATCACAGACACAGATTCAACAGAAGACTTGACTCAACATTATGTGAATCAGAAAAAAAATGAATCACAAACAAGAACAAACCAAAAAAAAAAAAACAAACGCGAAGCAAATGAGAAAAAAAAATTCAGAACAGATAGAACAACTTATCTGTTGACGCGTGCTCGAACCTTGCTCTGAATACCACTTGATGGACGAACGCCCGAGGAGAGGACGAAGGTGCGTGTCGCGAACTCCTCGAAGCTTCCTCCAGAGAGATGACGCAGCGGAATTAATAGGACACTCTAGATCGAGAGAGAAATCGGAGCAAAACTGATAGAATCGAAATCGATTGCAGAAAACTCTAAAATCATGAACTAACCCTAGAAAAGAGGGAAAACTCAAAATGAACCGATTAATCGGTTCAAAATTAAGATTGAACGGCGGAAAAGGTTTGGAACGGATCAAGAGTGATTTTAAACGACTAAAATCAGAGAAAATGATGAAAGATGAAGAAAAACCTATGGGAGGCCATAAAACGAAGCACTGTTCGGTGAAGATGATATATTGTGAATGAAAATGGATGAAACGAGGAAGAAGTGGTGGAAGAAAATGTAGATCTGTGAAGAAGATAACCTGATTTGGAGTGTAGAGACGCGAGAAACTTGAAATGGAGAGAAACGAGAATGAGGCTCTCGGATATGCGCGAGAGAGAATAATGACGAGACAATGTGAATGTTGACGCGTGCGTAAGGATGTGTCAGCGAAGGAATGGCTGACGCGTATGGAAGCAACGTTGTGGAAATGAGAGAAATAAGGTGGAGCACGGTGGAATTCAAGGAAAATGAAAATGGAAGCAGTGTGCAAGGAAGGTGGCTAGAGGGAGTCTTTGGACTCTCTAGCAAATGACTTTCAAGAGAGAATTATTTCTGAATGTCAGAAAGTAAAATTCTCATTAAGCTCAAAAGTCACCATGTAATGCAGGAGCTGGGTATTTATAGTAACCCATGCTCCTTAAGAGCTAAACTATGAAAGGTAAAAAATACAAAAGGAGGACTACGTCAAGCACGATTCCATCAAGTAGTGGCTAGATACAATTCAGCAGCATTTCATTATATCAATTCAAGTTATCTTTACAAGAAGAATAACCTCTCTTTTATAGAGTAAGAAATGTGTGCCTAGCAAGCTACTGATACATTCAAACGTGCATGAAGCTACCATCTAGGTGTGTTTCACGTGGGAAGTATTTAAAATGTGCTTCAAAAGAAAGAATATGCAAGGCTTGGCTGCGTGGGAAATATTTAAAATGTGCTTCAAAGGGAAGAAGCTACACGACTTGGCTGAAAAATGCATTCTTCTTTGCCTCCTTTGTTCTTCCTTGCTTGGCGAGCTTTTTAGGACGTGTAAGCATACTTCCCAGCCTTTATTAGTGACCTACAAAAATAGTGTAAATGTATTAAAGAGAATGTATCTAAGACTTAGAAAGAAAAGATCCTTTTGTTTATTCAACTTCCCTTTCTTAGTCTTAAGTTGATACTTCTTTGGATGGGAAGTCCCTAAAGGGGTTACCATCACTTACTGATGGGTGTTGGAAGAGTTATTGAGTTAGGCTCATGACGTTAAAAAAACGCTTGCTGGGAGGCAACCTAGTTTTCTAAACTCATATCTTTGTTTTGTGTTCTAGTGTGCATTATATGTCTTGATTGTTGAATGTTTGAGGGGTGTAGAGATATCCAATGTTTTGAGTGAGTGTTGATGTGTAAGTTAGGTGAAAAATAAAGGGAATTTTGAAAATTTGGAGTTGAAGTCGAGGGACCTTAACTAGGAACACCCAGGACAAGCCAAGAAAAGAGGGGACTTAAGTCATGCACGCCGCTCAGCGCCCCTCAGAAGGGCGCTGAGCGCGACTTTTTGCTGTTAGGGATTTTAATGGTTGGGCTCAGCATAGGGTGCGGGCCACTTCATTCTTTTTACTCCTTAGGGTTCTTCCATGCCCCCTTTCTCAGATTTCACCCTTTTTAAACTCTCCAAACACTCTTCCTAAGAACTTTCTTCACTTCCCCCTTCATTTTACCACCAAAAACCCTATTTTCCACTCACTTTGCATCATTCTTCCATCAAAGTTTGGGGTTTTTGCTTGTTGTGCTATTAGGGTTTTGATTTCTCCAATCTCTTTGAGCATTCTTCACTAATCTTTGCATCCCCAACCAAGTCAGTTCAAGCATTTTGTGATTTAAAGCATTTGAAAGTTTGATTCTTGATGTCTATGCATGATTTACTGGATTTGCTACTGTTTCAACTGATTAAATTTCAATATTGATAGTTGGGACTAAGTAGGAAGTACTTGGATAGTGTTTAAAGCCAATAAGGGTCGTTTTTAGGGTTGCACTGATTAGCGTTGAGGGCCCTTCTGAGGGGCGCTCAGCGCGATTCGGCATAAGTGATTTTAGTTGTTCCGGGTTGTTTGTGTGATCTTGGTTCAGTGCAGGTGACGCTGAGGGCCTGCTGTTTTTCCCTCAGTGCTATTAAGAAGCAGTGTTCTAAGTTGTTTTAATTTCAAGTACTAATGCGTGATGACATTTGTTGTTTTATGAATCTGTTTGGTGCAGGAATGGCTTCTTCATTAGGAAAAAGGGTGAAAACCATGGGGCACAAGAGGAAGGAGAAAGAAGCCATTTACTCCAATAAATTTGTCACTGTTGCACATGAAAAATATTTCCCAATAGTGGATGGGAGAAGATTGTTGATGGAGTGTAAGGTGGCAATCATACCATCTTTGGCTCCACAATTTGGAAGAGAGCTGGACAGGAGGAACTGGAAGAATGTGGCATCTTACTGTACTCTTGCCAACATTGTTGTGGTTAAAGAATTTTATACAAATGTAAGGGCAATGAGTGGAGAGCAAAGAGACGTACATGAGCTATGTAAGGGGTAAGAAAATATTCTTTGATGCTGACACAGTGAACAACTTTCTAGGCACAGACTGGGATAAAGAGCAGTGCCAATTTTAACTTTCTGTGGAGGAAGGAGTTGATTTTGATGAAGTCGAGCGAGTTTTATGTGTCCCTAGTGGACACTTCCAGAGGATTAGGCAGGGGGCACCTATTAACCTTAGACGTTGCTATCTGACAGCCCTGGCCAAATACTGGATGGCTTTTACACATGCTAGCATCCAGCCATGCTCCCATGTTTCTGACATTACTACCCACATGGTCATTTTCCTCTTATGTGTTCTAAGGGCATTAAGCATCAATATTGGGCAACTAATAGCTGATGAAATCCATAATTGTGCTTGCTCTACAAATAATAAGTCACCCCTTGGACATCCCTCTTTGATCACTCATCTGTTCGAGATTGCAGGAGTTAATGTGTCCACACCACCATTGAAGCGGCCTAGGAAGGAAATTGATGCCTCATACTATACTCAGTACTATGCATTGGATGAGACAGGATATCCAGTGCCACAACTATAGCCTTCTAGGGCTCATAGGAGGGCACCACAGCCAGCCTAGGAGCCAGTTTATGAGTGATGAGTCAATATTTTCTTCACTTCACCTAGTCTATTGTGCTAGAATTAATCAGGGAATTGTGCTTAAATGTCCGGTATTTTTCCGTTTTTGTTAATTGTGCTTAATTTGACCAGAAATTCTTATTTTAATTAATTTGAATTATCTGAGTTAGTTATTTTCATCAGTGACTACAGGAAAATTTTGGAGATACATTTTGGGACATCAAGAAGAATGCAAATAAATTCAAGACTCTCCACATAGGCATCTAGAATTAATTAAATTGTAATTTAGTAGTGTAGAATGTTTTTGGATTAACTTTAGTAGATTTAGCCATTTTTTGGCAAAATGAACTAGACAAAAGATGAGGGTGGATGACTTGGCACCCTAGGATTTTATTGTGTGGACCCCATCCTCATTCTAAGAAACTCACAGCCTTGGAGATGCTTCTAGCCGTCACTTGCATTGTGCCACTTTACTCTCGTTTTATTTGTTTTGGAGGTTCTTGTAATGGAAATTTTTCTTTGACTATGGGTTTTTGGGAACATGGGATAATGAATGAAGAACACACTTCTCTTTTTCTTGGAGTATGAAAATGGTGATTCATAGTGTGTGATGGTTGATTTCATCTTCAAGTGACGCAAAAAAACGTTGTCCCAGTTTTGTTGGCTTTGAATGTTCCCTTTGTTTTATTACGATACACACAATGCACATTCATTTTTCTTAGTTTGGAGGAGGATGATGATTTAATTTTGGGAGAGTGGACAGTCATGTCAAGACAAAAGGAGAGCACGGAGTTTCATTTTCTTTTCATTTTGTAAAGCACATAGCTGCCATGGTTTGGGAGGAAAAATTTGGTAGCACTTTCAACCTCCTTTAGAATAGGCAGGTGTCACGTTCAGCATTATTAGGAGGAGAATTCATTTTTTTATTTTCTTTTAAAGAATGGAAGCGCTGATTTCATACGGTAGCAGCAGCTCACTGGGACATCTTGAGATGGAGGACAAGGAGCAGAGGGAAAAACGATGATGGAAGAAGTGTTGGTGACAGCTGAGGAGAAGCGGTGATGTATTTTTGGAGCAGCTGCAACGTGATTGATTTTTGAGAAAACGTAATTATCTTTCCTTGGGAAGCAGTGAAGCAAAGGAGTGTGTGTCTCGGCCTGGGCAGAAGAGAGTTGCCACATTGTCAAGGGAATGAATGGATTCTAGTAGGGATTTTCAATTGTTTTTAATCATGGTTTTTCAAGCAGAGAAAGTAGGGTGCACACGGGAATCAACTTTTGGGGATTTCATTGTTGTTAGAGATTAGGATGCGTTTTTAATGATGGAGAGAAGTGATGCATCATTCCAGCAGCACCACGTTAGAGGAGTAGGTGTCGCGGCTGGAAAAGAGAGGCATTGATTCACTTGTGTGGAGAATGTAGCAGTCACTTTAGAAAGCGAAAGTGCAAGGAAATGAGAAGAAGGGTGTGGACGGTGACGTGTAGGAACGCTGCACGTTGATTCATAGTGTGTGTGCACATGGCTGATTTAATTCAGCAAAGGAGAATTCACATCCAAGCATATAAGAAAGGGTTGTTACGTTTAGGAAGCAGAGAGATCATTTAGGATGGAGAAAAGGTGAACACGCTGCCACGGCTTGTGAGAGGGCACACGTGAAGTAGTTTTGTTTTATAATTTCCATGCTTTATTCCAATGTGCATTTAATGTGTTAGCTCAATATTGCAATTTAATTTAAGAGCATTGAATGAGTTTTTTTGTTTATTTATTTATTGCATTGCACTTAGTTCACGCACTTTGACATGGAATGTTTTATTTTGATGTTTTCATTTAATTTAGTTGTAATGTTAACTTTAGTGACCAACCATTTTAATTCTATATTTGCATTTGTGTTTATATTCGTGTTTTAATTTAGTTCATTTGCATTCACAAAACACTTTCACCAAACCCCCTACTCCTAAGACTCGAACCACATTTGGTCCTTGAGAGACGACCTAGGAGTCACTTCCTAGCACTATACTGCATTCTTTTATGCAATCAACTTTTGTGTGAGGTGCGACCCTCTCATCAAAATGGCGCCGTTGCTGGGGACCAACGGTTCGGTCTTAGGTCTTTTGTTGTGTCAGTGTGTGTTGTGTTTTGTCTTGTATTGTGATGTGATGTTCTGTTTTGTGTGTGCGTTATTGTGTGTGCGTGTCGCATGTTCAATTGTGTAGTGTTTTGTTTGTTTCGTAATTTTTAGCATTTTCTTTCTATCTTTTCCCTTCTCTTTCCATGTCTACCTATTTTGATTTTGTGAATACTGCTTATTCTGCCAGTGCCTTTGATTATGATTCTCCTACTGCATGTTACTCTGATTGTAATTCATATTCTGCTGATTTGTATGTTGAGAACAATATGGCTCATCCTCTAACTTCTGAGAGTGCTCCTTGTGAGCCGGTTTCACTTAATGAGGATGATATTCATTGCGATCTCACCTCTGGACTGATACCTTTGCTGCCTAAGTTTCATGGTTTTGGAGGAGAATGCCCCAATAGACATTTGGAGGGGTTCCACATCATGTGCTCTTCAATGAAGCCTCCACATGTCCCTCTTGATCACATTTTCTTGGGTGCATTTCTGCATTCATTACAAGGAGCAGCTAAGTGGAAAGACTCTCTTCCTCTCAGATCCGTTACCGATTGGGGATATCTTGAGCATCAGTTTCTGAGTAAATTCTCCCCTGTGCAGTATGGTTACAACAATAATCTTGGATGGATGAGACTAACTTGGGATGGCAAGGTGCTCCACAGCAATATCAGGAAGCACCATCTCAGAAGGCTTTTATGCCTCCACGAGTCCAACAATACCAGAGTTATTTCTTGAGCCTCTTTAGCCAAATAAGCCTACCCTGTTATTATCCTTTGATAACCCCTTTGAGCCTATACTTTCCCATTTCTTTGTGTTGAAGCTCATATACTGATCCTAAGTGAAAAACAAATGATTACCTAAACCTTAGGGATGTTTGGAGCTATAGAAGTGTTTTGTGAATAAGTGTGGTCTCCTTAAGGATTCTGATAAATTGGCTAGTTGGTTCCTCATCTTGTTCTGAAAATATGAATTCTATCCTGTTGTGTGATAAAGAGAGAAAATAAAAGAGACAGGATAAAAGAGAAAAAAATGATGAAAAAAAAATGATAAATTTTTTTTTTTTGTGAATAATGGAGTCGAGAAGAGGATCAAATTAGAGGTTGGGTGAAATTTTATTGTATTTCCACTTATTCCTCATTGCTCCTCTATTTCATCTGAGTTGTAGCTACTTATCCAAATTTTATCCTCCCCTGTCCTTGGCCCCATTACAACCCAGTAAAGACCTTTAGATCTGAACATGCATATGTTTTAAGTGTTGATATTAGAAGATTGCCAAGTCTGTTTGTGTTTGCTTTCTTGAGTGCATTGAGTGAAATTGATTTACCTTAAACACTTGAGAGAAACACTATAGTGCATCTGTGAGGTTTTGTTATTTTTTAAATCGCCTCTTAAGCTGATTGATTATTTTTCCGTGTATTGAATTGCTTGGAAGATTTCTGTAAGTATCTGCTTTATTTGATTTTGTGTGGGATATTTTCTACTTCTTTTATCTGTCCAAAATTTTTGAGAACTGTGTAAATTTTGTTTATCTTTTTCTTGCGAGCTTTTATTTTTCTGTCTGTTGAGTCTGTGTCAGCCCTTTGATGTCCTTTGAACCATTCCCTGATTTGCGTCTTAATTTTGCCCAGGAGTGCAAAAGACTAAGTGTGGTCTATTTTGATGAATCAATATTTTGCTCACTTGACTTAGTTTATTGGGCTAAAATTAATCAGGGAATTGTGCTTAAATGTCCTATATTTTCCCATTTTTTACTATTTATGCTTAATTTGATCGGAAATTCTTATTTTAACTAATTTGAACTATCTGAGCTAATAATTTGCATTGGTAATTTCAGGGAAAATTTTGGAAATACAAATTGAGACATTTGGAAAAACATTCACACACTGTGTTTCAAAGAAACTACACTGGGTTGATTTAATTTGTGTGAAAAATTGAGCACAATTGGCTCAGAAGCAAAACACACCACACGGCCATTGCAAAGGGGGCCACAATTGTTGAAAAGTCACATAAGAGGAACTCCAAAATGCAAGTGCTGAATTAGTATTATGAAGGGAGTACACGGCCCTCATCTTTTGCACATCCAAAGAATGAAGACGGTGTGGGATCCACCACATATGAAAGGCCATGGCAACTCCTTGTTTCCAAATGAAGAATTTTGCAATTGGCAAGAATTTGGAATGAAGAAGGGCCACCAAATAAAAGTTCACGTAGGAGCTCATGTGCTGAATTTTATTATATTAATGTTATATTAAGGGGAGTGGTTTCATGGCCCTGCTAGCTTGAAAAATTGGAGAAAGAAACAACAGATCACCACTCACGGTCATGGGCCATGGAAATTTCCTTTTGTCTTAAAAGAAGTGTTGTGCACGTGATGTTTATCTTGGCATGATATTGGAAACAATCATTTACCATTTAAGATGCTGTTACGGTATTTTGAGAAAGACAAGTGGCTGAATCATTTTGTTGACAAAATGCACATGGGACAAAAAGGGGACGGTGCTGCTTTTACTCCAAAAAGAGACACTCATGAATGATTTTGAAGCTGGAACATTGCAACCATACAGCACAATCAAGAGGAGAAGGGGCCAGCATCTTGGAGGAGCAACTACGGACGTGAAGAAGGAAAAGAATTGAGTCTTGGAATGGAAGGGAGTCATCCAGCATGAAGGTGCACGTCCAACGTAGGAGAGCATTCATGGTTCATTCCAACAGCTTGGAGTGTCACGGGAATGAGTTGGAAGAAGCAGAGAAGGATGCAGCACTACACAGTATTCTAGCAGTGGTGTTCTCGGCAGTAGAAGTGTTGTTAGGAAAGAACATGCAGGTGCTTGAATGGAGAGAGTAGGAGGTGCCGTTAAGGGCTGCTGTAGGGAATAAGTCCAGAACTGGACAGTAGCAGCTGGACAAAGGGGCTGGAACGGACAAAGGCTGATCCAATTTACACAGCACGGCAGTACCAGGTTTTATAGATAAAAGCACCATAGGTTCCAATTTCATTTTTTTTATTTGCTATAACCAATTTCAATTCAGTGTAAGTTTGATTTAATTTTCTGAATTTCCAAGTCTGTACTGTTTTATTTTGATTCTGTAATTTAATTTCTGCTGTTGTATTTTAAATGCTACTGTAATTTAATTTCTGTTGTAATTAAATTTCTGAATTATGTTTTCTATAAAATTAATGTCTTTTGCCTATGTTGTAAATTATTTCACTTTGAATTATTTGTCGTAATTTGGTTTTCTAGATTATGCTACAAATTCTGTTTCTGTTTTCATATTCTACAATTTACTGTTTTTCGTATTTTACTGTTTTACTGTATTTCTGTATTCTGTTTTTACTGTTTCTGTATTACTGTTATTTGGATTCTGCAAATCTGTATTTATTGTTTTGCTATTATTAATTACTGTTGTAATTTTATTTTCTAAAATTTACTGTTTTACTGTTTTGACTATTTTCTGTATTTTCGTTTTCTGTATTTTCATTTTCTGTATTGCCGTTTTTCTATTTCAGATTTACTGTTTTTGTTGTAAAAATTTACTGCTGTAATTTATTTTCTATTTCTACTATTTTTTGTATTTACTATGTATTGTATTTTCGTTTTTCTGTATTTTGCTATTTTTCTGTATTTTCGTTTTAACTGTTCCAGATTTATTTTTACTGTTTTGTGTTACTGTATTTTAGTTTGTACTGTACCAATTTCGTTTTTACTGTTTTAATTGTTTTACTATTTTAATTTCGTTTTTACTCGTTTCACTGTTTTGAATTTTATTACCGCAACCAAAACAACCATCAAAACCCCCCCTTTTCGTGTGTGATCTGAGACTGAACCGCAATATTGGTCCTTGTGAAACGACCTAGGAGTCACTTCCTAGTAACTATACTGCATATTTTCGTGCAAACAATTTTTGTGAGCGGTGCGACCCGTTCACCAGTTAGCAATATGATGCTCCTGCCCAAATAGCTCCTCAGCCTTCTACCTCTGAGCCTACATTGAAGGAGTTACTGAGGCAGATGGCCATGCAGAACATTGAGTTCATGCAAGAGACCAGAGCATCCATTCAGAGTTTGAATGATCAGATAGGGCAGATGGCCACTCAACTCACTGAGGAACAGTCTCAAGATTCAGAGTTACCATTTAAGACTGTTCAGATTCTAGATGATGTTAGTGTCGTCCGCATAGGAGATGGGGAGCAGAGTCATGAGCTTACTATTGCGCCACCTACTTTTCCATCGCCCTATGTCCCCACTCTTGCACTTGAGGAGACTGTTGAAGATCTTGAGGACCAGGCAGGTATAAGCAGTAATTTTGAATTAGGTAGACAATCATCATCTTCCACCACTCTTCCAATCTTCAGGGAAGTGTAGGTAAACATACCTCAATTTTATTATGTTGATGATTATGTTGTTGAGGGGTATGTTCATGATTATATTGTTGATGAGCATGCTTTTCATTTCCAGTCTTTGCATGATGGGAAACAACTTTTGCCATCCTATCTGAATACTTCTTATCCATGCATTGAACATGAATTTGAGCATGTTGTTAATATTGTTTCTAAAATTGAAAATGATTCATGTTCTAAGAGTACAATTGAGGTTCAGTTTGATAAATTGGGATTGGGTGTTATACCTCTGCTTGTCATTTCTTTGGAGCCACATTGCACTAACCCTATTGCAGGAGGTACACAAGAATTTGACCAACATGCACCCACAGTGAAAAACAAAGGTGCTAACACTTACAAAAGCTTCAACAGCAATAAGCACCTGCTGAACCGGCTCATCAACAATAACTTCTTAGATCCAACTGTGGAAGACATTTCCCTGCTAGATCAAATATGGAGGATGAAGCAGTTCTTCCTCAAAACTTCCTGGCTGGATCCAATGGTGGAAGATATTTCCCTGAAAGTCCAAAATTGGCAACTGCCACCATGACCAGGGGAGTTTTCTTTTTTTCCCTTCTCCCCCTTTCCCTACTTTTATTGCACTTGTCCATGATCTATTAACTGTTTTGATTTCTGATTTTATGCTTGTGACACATTGAGGACACTGTGTAGTTTAAGTGTGGTCTATTGGGAGAGATTATGACTTTTCTTCGTTAGTTTTTGTTTTCTTTGTTAAAATTTTTTTTTCTGTTTTAGGTTGTTTTTGTCGTGTCTTGTATACAGTTTTGCATGATTCTCTTCATTTCTGGACTTTGTTTAGGTTGTAGATATGTCTTTCACTTCATTAATACTCTGATTGTTTGGAAATCCTTGTTCTTCTCTACTTGGAAGATGCTTATGATGTTTGAGAGTGAATTAATCGTGACAGAAGTACCTTATGTGAGATTTGAGCCATTTGATGACCTTTCTTGTGTGTGATATGTCTCTTGATTGCTTGCACATATGTCTTGGCTTGACTCTTTTTGATGATTCTTGATTGATACGCATGTTTGAAAGTGATAAAGGCATTCTTTTTTTGTTGAGCCTCTAGAGCCAAATGAGCCTACCCTGTTTTGATCCATTGATAACCCTTTTGAGCCTATGCTTTTCCCTATTTCTTTGTTTTGAAGCTCATACATCATCCCTAAGTGAAAAACCATTATTACCTTAGCCTTAGGGAATTTTGGAGCTTTGGAATTGTTTTAGGAATAAGTGTGGTCTCCTAGGAGTTTAAGAGGAATTGGCTAGTGAGTCCTCTTCTTATCGTGTTTTTGTAAATATGTGGTGTATCTTGTCTCTTGAAATTGTGTGCTGAATAGAGTAAAGAAAAGAGACAGGATGGAAAAAAGAGAGAGCAGAAAAATAGTAAAAAATGAAAAACAAAATTATGAATAATTGTGAATAATGGAGTCAAGAAGAGGATGGAATTAGAGGTTGTGGGTGTGTTTGAATGTGTTTACACTTGTTCCCCATTCCTCCTCTGTTCCTTATGGTTTGTAGCTTCTTATCCAGATATATCCTCCCTTGTCCTTGGCCCCATTACAACCATGAATAGATTTTTTTATTTGAACATGTGTATGTGCTTGAGTGTTGATGTTAGAGGTTTGCCAAGTCTGTTGTTGCTTGCTTTCTTGAGTGCATTGAGTTGACATTGCTTACCTTAGACACTTGAGAGAAACACTAATAGTGCATCTGTGAGGTTTTGTTACTTTTGATTCACCTCTTGAGCTGATTGATCATTTTGCCATGATTGGAATTGCTTGGATAATTTCTGTGAGTATCTGCTTTCTTTGATTCTGTGTGGGGGTACTGTCTACATCCTTTCTTGGTCCAGATTCCTTGAGAACTGTGTAATTTTGTTTCTATCCTTGTTAGTCTTTGTGTTCTGTGTGCTGAGTTTGTGTCACTTCCCTGATGTTCTTTGAACTATTCCTTGATTCGCGTCTTGATTTTGCCCAGGAGTGCAAAAGACTAAGTGTGGTCTATTTTGATGAGTCAATATTTTCTTGACTTCACCTAGTGTATTGTGCTAGAATTAATCAGGGAATTGTGCTTAAATGTCCGGTATTTTTCCGTTTTTGTTAATTGTGCTTAATTTGACCAGAAATTCTTATTTTAATTAATTTGAATTATCTGAGTTAATTATTTTCATCATTGACTGCAGGAAAATTTTGGAGATACATTTTGGGACATCAAGAAGAATGCAAATAAATTCAAGACTCTCCACATAGGCATCTGATAACAGTTGAAAAATTGTTATTTTCATGCTTAAAATTGATACTAAAAGCAACCTTTAAAATGGTAAAGGGAAGAAGGTTCATCATGACTCAGTGAATGAACAACTCAAACTTGGCACACCGGTGAGATTCAAGAACATGTTGTGGGTTGTGAAAGAGTTTCAAGAGAATGGAGTAATAGAGATTGAAGCTGTGTATTCTAGAAGAGTAAAAAAGGTGGACAGGAAGCTGTTGATGAGTTGGTGTGATGAAAGCAAGAGGAAAACTGATAACGACTGAAAAACCGTTATTTTTATACTTAATTTTTACATTAAAAACACCCTTTATAACTTAGAAACCAGCTTGAAATCATGCTTTTGCTTAAGTTGTGGAAATAAGAGAGTTGGATGGGTTTTATGCTTGTTCTTCCTTGTTTTGACAGGAATTAAGATGAATTGGATGAAGAAGTTGAAGTATCAAGGAGTTGTACTCAGGAAAGGAAGGAAAATTGCACAAAAGAAGAATCGTAGCCACCACTCAACGCCATTTTGATATTATTTTCATGCTTAAAATTAATACTAAAAGTAACCTTTAACACTTAGAAACTAGCTTGAAATCATGCTTTTGGTCATATTTTCAGAAATAAGAGAGCTGGACAGGTTTATGCTTGATTTCAGTGTTTTTGTGCAGGTTTTAAGGTGAATTTAGTGAAAGAAGTGAAGAAGGAGAGAGATGGAATCAGAAAAGACATCAAAAAGTGCAAAAGGAGAAGCCGCAACTGCCGTTCAGCGGCAGTTTACCGCTGAGCGGCACTCAGAAGCTCGCGTTGGATCCGCTGAGGGGCAAAATGGCCGCTGAGGGGAAGAAACCAACTCACGCACTTACCGCTGAGCGGCACTTTACCGCTGAGCGGCACACTTATGGGCTTGGGCCTAAATTTTCTGTAATTTTAGAATAGTATATAAGCTTTAAGACGTCCTAGGGTTTGTATCTTTGGCAGAAACGAAGCAAACACTCTCTCTTCCAACCCTTTGAAGGAGGATCTTGGATGCTCAGGCTACCTCTTCACCTTTTTAGGGTTTTATCCTTCATTCTTTCGTTATTGTTCAACTAGTTTCACCATGAATATGGTGAACTAAACCTTGTATTGTTGTTGGGGAATCAATGTAGTCTTGTGAAACTCTCATATATGGAATTTGTGTTTACATCTTATATTTAAGACCTATGCTTTCTTTCATCATTGTTAGGGTTTTTCTTCTTTGCTCAGTGCTTGCTTTGTTTAACTCATTCAATGTATGATTATTGATTTTGTCGATACAGGAACGTACGGGGAAGTCTAGATCCGGGGAATTTCTCCCAATAGTATATTGGTTGTCGTTAAGCTCCTGAACTTAAGAATTAATTACTAGGAATGCTAGGAATTGTATAAACTCGTTATTAAGGATAGGCCTTCTTGTCAAGGTGATTTAGAGAGTGGCATTAACAATTGATGAAAAGAATGTTGAATTCCTAAAATATATGAGAGTGGATAAGATAAAATTGATAAACCCCAACAACATACTTATCCATATATTCTATTGAAGTGTTTGTATTTTGTTCTAGCCATTGATCAAAACTCATGCATAAATGTTTATTTTATGTTTTGCATATTAAACTCCACTTACTTCGTTCTTAAGTCTTAGCTAATCAACGAATCACATAACTAAACTAGGTCGTGAGTCCTTTGGGAGAAAGATACTTGGTCTTACCGAATTTATTACTTGAAACGATTCGGTCACACTTGCCGATTGTTAAACAAGTTTGTGGCGTCGTATTTCGGTGTTCATAAATTTGTCATCAAGTTTTTGGCGCCGCTGCCGGGGACTCGTGGTTGAACTAGTTCATTTGTGTGATTATTGATTATCTTTGACTTGAAATTTGAATTTCTGTTTTTATTTTTCTGTTTTTATTTTTTTGGTTTTTATTTTATTTTATTTTATTTTATTCTCTGAATCTTATATCTTCTCTTATATTTTTTTGTGCTAACCAAATATTCTAAAGTTTTGTGCCTAATGTTTGCAGGATGCAATTCGGACAAGAATTTAATAGGCACTCAATTCTACTAAGGTAATTTCAACCACTGGTGGGATCTCACTCAGGCATGGATAATGATCAATTTTGGCAAGCTGTCAAACAATTTAAGAATCGACCACCACAACAATGGCAGCAAAAACCCTCTCTATGGAGAAAATGGAGAATGTTGGAGGAGGCAGTTCAACAGTACATACGGCTACCTAATTGTCATCACAAAAGCACTCAAGCTGTCGAAGAATTTGAAAGGCCGCCACCACAACAATGGCAGCAACAACCCTCTCTATCAGTAAATTTGGATGACACCCTTCAACGATTTTTGAAAAATTCCGACTTTACTCAGAAAAGCATTGAAGAATCATGTAAAAGGATGGAGATGCACCTTCGTTTCATTAGTCAGAAATTGAATGTTAAGGTTAATACTGAAGTTAACCTTAAGGAGGAAGGTCAAGCCATTGTCACTAAAAGTGACAAAACTTTTGCTGAAGAAAAAATAGGGAGAGATGAGGAAAAGATAGAGAGAGAAGAAAAAGAAGAGTTGAGTGAGAAAGATAAAGATGATGAAAAAGAAAAAGAAGTGGTTGAGAGAGAAGAGAAAAAGAACATTTGTGTGAAAATAAAGAAGTTGAGAAGAAAAAGAGAAGGGAAGAAAAAAATAAAAGAAAAGAAAAAGAGAAAATTTGGGGAGAGGAAGCGTAAGAAAAAGAAGATGAGAGGAAAGAAGAAGGAATCATATGAAAAACCCCATCCTCATCTAAAGAAGAATCATAAGAAGGAAAAGAAATTTACGTGCTTTATGGAAATCTTCAAGAAATTGGAGATTAAAGTTCCTATGATTGAAACACTACAACAGGTTCCTGGTTTGATCAAATTTCTAAAGAAGTTCAGTAGAAAGAAGAAGAAAAAGAAGATGGAACTTGAACTTTACTGGGTCAAGCTAATGACGTTAAAAGAGCGCTTGTTGGGAGGCAACCCAGTGATTTAAAAACTTTTGATTTTGTTTTGTAACTTTTAATCTGTGGACAATATTTTTGTAAATATTTTGTTGGATATATAGCATCTACTGAAGGATGCTAGGTGGTTAAGTATCTACTGAAGGATACTCAGTTTGTAACACCTACTGATGGGTGTTGGTAAGAAAATTTTGCACCTACTGATGGGTGTTGGTGGATTTTGGGTCAGGCTCGTGATGTTAAACAAGCGCTACCTGGGAGGCAACCCAGTTGATTGATTGTTTTTGTTTGATTCATTGTAGTAGTATAATAGGGTTGTGCATGAGTAATATGAACAATGAATTGCAGGGAACCAGTGAAGGGCATGTTTAGGAGGCACTTAGGGTAAGCAAAGAAGGAGAAGAGCACATCACGAAAGTGCCGCTGAGCGGCATGTTACCACTGAGCGGTACTATCGCAGAGTGGGCTTTGTTGCCCCTTAGCGGGACCTGAGCCCATTAGGGTATTTTTATACCCTAAGCTGCGCATATGCTTCTATTTTCAGGCTCTTCTCTGCTCACACACTCCCACATACCTTTTCCAAGGTTCTTCACATCTTTTCCCTCTTCCCTCTTGAGAAAATCTCCCTTCCACTCACTTTCTCACTAGTTTTCCATCTAAGTTTGGGGTTGGGAGAGAGCATCATTGAAGGGGCTGATTTCTTCATTGTGGTTTACTAATGCTTAACAATGTATCTTTTGGTTTTGTGAATTATGTTTGATGCAGGGATGGCCTCCTCATCGAGCAAAAAGAATCAAGACTATAAGATCCAAGAAGAAGGAGAGGAAGAAGGATACAGATGATAGCTCAGATTGATGAGGAGATTGAGATAGCATTCACTGATGGATGCTATCATAACTAGAGCAGGACTTATGCTTTTGTTTGGTTTAAGTGTTCTGAACTTATTTACTTTTGTTTTAGATTAGGGTTGATGTACTCAATTAGAAACTTGGTTTGTTATGATGGTTTGCTTATGATTGTGATTGTGTGATAAGTAATGCTTGATAATGCTTTGAGATTGATTGATGTTGAGATGTGCATATAAAATGCTTATACAGGTAATTCACAACCTTTGTGAACAAATGCATGATATTATGATTGTGATTGTTGATGGACAAATTTATGATCACCAAAATATGATGTCACAAACTTGTTTCACAATCGGCAAGTATGACCGAATCGTTCAAGTAATAAACTTGGTAAGACCAAGTATCGTTCTCCCAAAGGACTCACGGCCTAGTTTAGTTATGTGGTTTCTTGATTAGCTAAGACTTACAGACGAAATATTTGGAGTTTAATATGCAAGACAAAAAATAAACATGTATGCATGAGTTTTTGATCAATGGCAAGAAGAAAAAGATAAACACTTTCAATGAAATATATGAATGAACATGTTGTTGGGGGTCAATTTCATCTCATCCACTCTCATATATTTTAGGAATTCAACATTCAAATAATCATTGTTAATGCCACTCTCTAAAGTACCATTCTAGATGGCTTCTCCCTAATCATGAGTTCATACAATTCCTAGCATTCCAAATGATCAGTTCATAAGTGCAGGAGCTTAACGACAACCAATATAATATTGGGAGAAATTCCCCGGATCTAGACTTCCCCGTACGTGCCCGTATCGACAAAACCAATAATCATGCATCGAATGAGTTAAACCATGCAAGCATTAAGCAAAGAGGAAAAACCCTAACTAATGATGAAAGAAAGCATAAATCTTAATTAAAAGATGCAAGCATAGATTCCATATATGAGAGCTTCAAGAGATTACATTGATTCCCCAACAAACATACAAGGTTTAGTTCACCATATTCATGGTGAACCTAGATGAATAACAATGAAAGAATGAAAGAATAAACCCTAAAAAGGTGAAGAGGTAGCCTGAGCATCCAAGATCCTCCTTCAAAGGGGTGGAAGAGAGAGTGTTTGCCTCGTTTCTGCCAAAGATACTAATTCTAGGACGTGCAAGCCCTTATATACTATTTTAGAGTTACAAAAGATTACAAAAGCCCAAGCCCATAAAAGTGCCGCTCAGCGGTAAATACCGCTCAACGGTGACTGCGCGTCCCTTTTCTTCCCCTCAGCGGCCAGTTTGCCCCTCAGCGGACCTCCCGTGACCTCCTGAGTGCCGCTCAGCGGTAAAATGCCGCTGAGCGGTGCTTTCGGCTTCTCCTTTTGCACTCTTTGCTTCCTTTTCTGATTTCATCTCTCTCCTTCTTCACTTCTTTCACTAAATTCACCTTAAAACCTGCACAAAAACACTTAAATCAAGCATAAACCTGTCCAGCTCTCTTATTTCTGAAAATATGGATAAAAGCATGATTTCAAGCTAGTTTTTAAGTCTAAAGGTTGCTTTTAACATCAATTTTAAGCATGAAAATAACAGTTTTTCAACTGTTATCACAACCCCAAACTTAGAACTTTGCTTGTCTTCAAGCAAATAAAATGTAACTCAATCTCCAACCAATTCATATGATGGTTCACTCATTCAAAAATTCTCTTTTTCAAGATAAGTAACAACTTCACTCAAACTTATGACCAAGAGTTTATTCAAGATGTGCACATGCTTTAGTGTTCACAAAGTCATTTAAGTTCCAACAAATGCTATTTTTCATGAATGATCAATCAATTAAGCATAGATGTTGATGTGCTTATGGAATATTTCCTCACTAGGTAAAGTGTTTCACTCAACACACAAGTGTATAAGAGGTAAAGTGTTTCACTCATTCACTCCACTATCACAATGTCACATGAATCAACTTTGCCTTTCATTTTACCACAATCACCAACATTCACAAGCATGCATCATCACAAGGACTTTTCAATGGCTTATAATGTGGCTGGGCTAACAAGAAAATTGGTTTTTCTGGATCACAAAATCCTTGAGTTAAGAGAATCATAATAACACAATCATCTTATTCATTCCCAACTTTCTTTTGCCTTTGCATTTGCATTGAGCTTTACTTCTTTTTCTTTTCTTTTCTTTTTCTTTGCATATTCTTACTTTTTAGCTCTTAGCTCAATGCTTTTCCTTTTTCATGTTTTCCCAATAACCCCAAACTTGAACATTTAACAATACCACACGAGATCTTCTACTTAACTCAAGGTAAAGATTTTCAATCAAGGGTTTTCAGTGTATATTCAAGGCTAAGGGTTCAAAGGATAGAACACAAAGTGTTCTCTTTTAGTAGGCTAATTTTATGAATTTGGCCAATAAAAAGGGTTCCAACAAACGGCCTTGATCATATGATGCAAAACAAGCAATTGATTCAATCATAGAAAACCTGGGCAAAGTCATTCAAGTTTCCAAAGTAATATCATTCAACAATAACAACTCTGGAGCTCAAAACCTCACATATAAGCTCATTCACATTTGACATACACATCCTGCTTAATTTCACAATCACAATCATAATATCATGCATTTGTTCACAAAGCTTGTGAATCACCTGTATAAGCATTTTAATGTGCACATCATCTCAACATCAATTAATCATAAGCATCATTAAAGCATTACTTATCAAACAATCACAGTTAATAGCAAACCATCATAAGAAACCAGGTGTTCAATATAGTACATCAAACCCTAATCTAAAAACAAAAACAAATAAGTTCAGAAAACTTAAACCAAACAAAAGCATAAGTCCTGCTCTAGTTATGATAGCATTCATCAGTAAATGCTATCTCAACTCCTCCTCAATCTGAGCTGTCCTCTGTATCCTCCTTCTTCTTGGATCTTATAGTCTTGATTCTTTTTTTGCCCGATGAGGAGGCCATCCCTGCATCAAACATAATTCACAAAACCATAAGATACATTGTTAAACATTAGTAAACCACAATGAAGAAATCAGCCCCTTCAATGATGCTTTCTCCCAACCCCAAACTTAGATGGAAAACTAGTGAGCAAGTGAGTGGAAGGGAGATTTTCTAAAGAGGGATGAGGGAAAAATTGTAGAGAACCTTTGAAATGGTATGTAGGAGTGTGTGTGCAGAGAAGAGCCTGAAAATAAAAGCATTTGCACAACTTAGGGTTTAAAAATACCCTAATGGGCTCGGGTTCCACTAAGGGGAACTAAAGCTCATTCTGCGAGAGTACCGCTCAGCGGTAAGTTGCCGCTCAGCGGCACTTTCGTGATGTGCTCTTCTCCTTCTTTTCTTAACCTACGTGCCTCCTAGACATGCCCCTCATTGGTTCCCTGCAATTCAATATTTAAAAATGCTTATGCAAATCCTAACTAAAATAAACAAATAAAAATATTCAATCAACTGGGTTGCCTCCCAGGTAGAGCTTGTTTAACGTCACGAGCCTAACCCAAAATCCACCAACACCCATCAGTAGGTGTTTCAGACTTACCAGCACCCATCAGTAGGTGCAAAATTTTCTCACCAACACCCATTAGTAGGTGTTACAAACTTAGTATCCTTCAGTAGATACTTAACCACCTAGCATCCTTCAGTAGATGCTGTATCCAACAAAATATTTACAAAATAATGTCCACAAATTAAAAGTTACAAAACCAAATCAAAAGTCAAAAGTTTGTAAATCACTGGGTTGCCTCCCAGCAAGCGCTCTTTTAACGTCATTAGCTTGACCCAGTAAAGCCCAAGTTCCTTCTTCTTTTTCTTCTTTCTACTGAACTTCTTCAGAAATTTGATCAAACCAGGAACTTGTTGCAGTGTCTCAATCATAGGAACTTTAATCTCCAATTTCTTGAAGATTTCCATAAAGCACTCAAATTCCTTCTTCCTATGATACTTCTTTGGATGGGGACGAGATTTTTCATATGATTCTTTATTTTTTTTCTCTCGTCCTCTTTCTCTTTTCTCTCACTTTCTTTTTTCTTTTCTTTTTCTACTCACCTTCTCAATCTTCACACAAATTTTCTCTTCTTCTTTCTCTTCTCTCTCTTTTCTCTCTTCTTTTTCCAACTCAACTTTTTCAACATTTACACTCACTAGCTCTTGACACTCTCCCCTGGGGTTAACCTCAGTATTAGCCCCAAAATCCGTGTCAGGCCTTTCTTCCAACTGCTTGGTAATTTGCCCCATTTGAATCTTCAAGTTCTTAATAGCAGCTTCAGTGCTCTTTTGAGAAGATTCAGTTTTCTGTATAAATTGCTGAAGAGTTTCTTCCAACCTTATTGATCTTTCATTAAGTATAGAAATTTGTTGCCATAAGGTTGGTTGTTGTTGTTGCTTGTTAAATTGCCCAGTTTGTCCAGCTTGCCCACTTTGTCTTTGACCAACACTTGGGTGTGGTTTCCACCCTTCATTGAAATTCTCCTGACTGTATGGAAATTGATTGGCCATGAAGTTAACATCCTCTGAAGCTTCTGCTGGACAGGCGCATTGACCATTGATATGATCACCTCCACATAATTCACACAACTGTGATTGAACCTGTGCAACAGTCTTTAACTCTTTTGGCAGCTGTTCAAGTATCTTTGTGAGATTCTCCAATTGTTGAGTTATTAACTTGTTTTGAGCTATCAAGGCATATTTGGATTGCAACTGTAGAACTCCTTTTTGTTGAATAGGAGCTCCTCTTTCACTGTTCCACTTATTGTCATTAGTAGTCATGCTTTCAATTATTTCTGTGGCTTCCTCTGGAGTCTTCCATTTGATATTGCCTCCAGCTGAGGCATCAAGCATCATCATGGTTTGTGAACCAAGACCTCCAAGGAAGATTAGGACTACTTCTCCTTCGTTAAATCCATGCGTGGGAGTCTTTCTTAATAGGCTTTTGTACCTGTCCCATGCATGCCCCAGTGATTCTTCCATGCCTTGTCTAAATGAAGAGATCTCTTGCTTCCCTTTGTTGATTTTAAAGCTTTGTTGTTGCCATTGTTGTTGTGGTTGGTTCTCAAATTGTCCGGCAGCTTGCCAAAATTGGCTTTGATCCATGCTTGAGTCATGTTCCCACCAGTGGTTGAGATTACTTTGGTAGAATTGAGTGCCCATTAAATTCTTGTCGAATTGCATCCTGCAAACATTAGGCACAAAACTCTACAAAATATTTGTTAGCACAAAAAGATATAGGAGAAGATATATATTCAGAAGATAAAAGATTCAGAAGATAAAATAAAATAAGATAGAATAAAATAAAATAAAATCTAATCTAATAAAATAAGATAAAATAAAATAAAATCTAATCTAATCTAAAAAGATAAAATAAAATAAAATAAAATCTAATCTAATCTAATCAAATAAAATAAAATAAAAACAGAAAAATAAAAACAAAAATTCAAAATTAAAGTCAAAGATAATCAATAATCACACAAATTAACCAGTTAAACCACGAGTCCCCGGCAACGGCGCCAAAAACTTGATGGACAAATTTATGATCACCAAAATATGATGTCACAAACTTGTTTCACAATCGGCAAGTATGACCGAATCGTTCAAGTAATAAACTTGGTAAGACCAAGTATCGTTCTCCCAAAGGACTCATGGCCTAGTTTAGTTATGTGGTTTCTTGATTAGCTAAGACTTACAGACGAAATATTTGGAGTTTAATATGCAAGACAGAAAATAAACATGTATGCATGAGTTTTTGATCAATGGCAAGAAGCAAAAGATAAACACTTTCAATGAAATATATGAATTAATATGTTGTTGGGGGTCAATTTCATCTCATCCACTCTCATATATTTTAGGAATTCAACATTCAAATAATCATTGTTAATGCCACTCTCTAAAGTACCATTCTAGATGGCTTCTCCCTAATCACGAGTTCATACAATTCCTAGCATTCCTAACGATCAGTTCATAAGTGCAGGAGCTTAACGACAACCAATATAATATTGGGAGAAATTCCCCGGATCTAGACTTCCCCGTACGTGCCCGTATCGACAAAACCAATAATCATGCATCGAATGAGTTAAACCATGCAAGCATTAAGCAAAGAGGAAAAACCCTAACTAATGATGAAAGAAAGCATAAATCTTAATTAAAAGATGCAAGCATAGATTCCATATATGAGAGCTTCAAGAGATTACATTGATTCCCCAACAAACATACAAGGTTTAGTTCACCATATTCATGGTGAACCTAGATGAATAACAATGAAAGAATGAAAGAATAAACCCTAAAAAGGTGAAGAGGTAGCCTGAGCATCCAAGATCCTCCTTCAAAGGGGTGGAAGAGAGAGTGTTTGCCTCGTTTCTGCCAAAGATACTAATTCTAGGACGTGCAAGCCCTTATATACTATTTTAGAGTTACAAAAGATTACAAAAGCCCAAGCCCATAAAATGCTTGATAATGCTTTGAGATTGATTGATGTTGAGATGTGCATATAAAATGCTTATACAGGTAATTCACAACCTTTGTGAACAAATGCATGATATTATGATTGTGATTGTGAAATTAAGAAGGATGTGTATGTCAAATGTGAATGAGCTTATATGTAAGGTTTTGAGCTCCAGAGTTGTTATTGATTGAATGCTATTACTTTGGAAGCATGAATGATTTTGCCCAGGTTTTCTATGATTGAATCAATTGCTTGTTTCGCATCATGTGATCAAGGTCGTTTGTTGGAACCCTTTTTATTGGTCAAATTCATAAAGTTAGCCTACTAAAAGAGAACACTTTGTGTTCTATCCTTTGAACCCTTAGCCTTGAACATACATTGAAAACCCTTGATTGAAAATCTTTACCTTGAGTTAAGTAGAAGATCTTGTGTGGTATTGTTAAATGTTCAAGTTTGGGGTTGTTGGGGAAACATGAAAAAGGAAAAGCATTGAGCTAAGAGCTAAAAAAGTAAGGTTAGCGTGGAATAACAAACCAAGAGGGTTTTTAATACGAACGTGTGCCTTTTAATTTGTACTCAAATAAACTTACCAAACAAATAATAAAGACAAATAAAGCGAGAGTAAGGTTGAGAGAAATTTGCACAGATGATTTTATCCTGGTTCGGATCTTACCAATCCTACGTCCAGTCGTTTATCTCAAACAAGATAAACAATTCACTAATCACAAAACAATTACAAATTACAATCACAAAGAAACAATTTGTAAGAGTTTAGAAACCACCTCTCTTGATACCACAAGAGATGAACCTACACCTCCTTTGAGTCTTCACAAAGGATGAACACCTCCTCCGAATACTTCACGAAGGATGATTCTCTTCCGAACACCTCCTTAGACACACCAAGGATGAACCGGCTATTTCCTCTGTCACCGTAGCAGCACTTCACCAGCTCCACAGACAAGAGTTTCACAAGCCGAACAAGAACACACAAGTCTCAAGAATTTCTGAGTATTTGAGCACAAGGGAAGAGTTTCTGTGTCTCTAGTTATATTTTTTTTGAGAGGAAATGAGAGTCTATTTATAGACTCATCCAAAGGCTCTTCCATTCACTAAAAGACAAACTTAACGGCTAGTTTCTCCAACGGCCATAAACGGCTAATTTGTCCAACGGCCATAAACGGCTAGTTTGTCCAACGGTCATAAACGGCTAGTTTCTTCAACGACTAGTTTCTCCAACGTCCGTGTTAAGTGCGATACTCTTACCGTTAACCGTCACTATTCACGTGAATAGTGTTACTATTCATGTGAATAGTACTATAGTGTTTTGTTGCAATGATTTACTATAGTAATTTTACAAAACACTTTTCTTTTTCTAATCTAAGTCCTATACATATTTCTAAGAGTATTACAAAAGCTTTCCATCACAATATAAGTCTTCATAACATCTTGAATCTTGATTTCTCTTGACTTGATTTGGACATCATCAAAACTTCATCTTCATCATTTTGCTAACAATCTCCCCCTTTTTGATGATGATCAAAAACTCCTTGATTTAAAGCTTTTGGTAATAATCTGTATTTAAAACACAACTTATGGAAGAAAGAGTGCATTAGTGAATAAGCACAAATAGTACAAATAGGCAAATAAGCTTTAAACATTTTCTCCCCCTTTTTGATCATAATTAAAAAGTTGTGTTGATGTTCTCCCCCTAAGATAATACTCCCCCTTAATAAAAGCATGTATGCATATGAGCTAAAAATATTTCAAATTTAAAGATTCATTCAAACATGCACAATAGGATATTTAAAGCAAATATTTTTAGGAGAAAGATCTTATAAAACATTGTTTAGATCTTTATCTTGAGGATTGTCATCATTATTTGCTTCATTTGTTGTCTTCTACAAATCTTCGTCATTGCCTGCATGTAATTCAACTGACTCAAGAGGTTTTGCCTCAAGGTCTACAATTTCATCAAAGACAACATGCTCACATAAAAATTTTTCCGATTGAAAACTATATATGCTTTGTATATTAGAAGATATAAAAATAGTTTTACCGGTCTTGAAAAAATTTTCTTAAAATTTGTTTTAAAGAAATTCTTAAATTTTTAAACAATAGGTACCCAACTACTTGTATGGGTCCTTTGGGTTAGATTTAGAAAAAAGAAATTATTTTATAACCCAAACATATCTACCACTTGGAACACCATAATGCTTAATTTTACATTTATTAGATGTATGACCCTTTTTCATACAATAAAAGCATGATACAACATTTGTGTTCCTATAAGTTGTTCCTTTTTCTACCCAAGTTCTACGGGTTCTATGATTGTGTTTATTTTTAATTCTAGGAACATACTTATTTTTAACAACCTTATTTTCATTATTTTTACTACATTCTCCTGAGGTTGTTTCATCTAGTAGTTTCTTATAATTAACACAAGATGCACATTCATTACTACTAGTAAATTTACCCTTTTCAAAAATTAAAACTTTATTTTTCAAATCTTTATTTTCTTCAAAAATATTTTCAAAATTTAATTTTAAATTCTTATTTTCTTCAAGAATATTTTCAAAATCTGATTTCAAATTTTTATTTTCTTCAGAAATATTTTCAAAATTTAATTTTAAATTTTTGAAATCCTTTTTCAATTTCTGATGGGCTTTATCTAATTTTTCAGATTCTACTATTAAAGCAGCATAAATTTCATGCAATTCATTTTCACTAATTTGACTAGAATTATCAGAATCGCTAGATGTACTTACTTGGCTTCCAGCGTCGTCGTTCACTACTAAACAGATGTATGCTTGCTCATCAGAATCACCCATACTTGATGTTGTGCTTGATGAAGAGCTTAAACTATTCTCTTCCATGATTAAAGTATTCGTTTTAGCACACCTGATTTCATCTCCGCCTTCATGAGTTACTCTTAAAGTTTCCCACATTTCTTTAGCGTTTTTGCAGACAGAGACCCTGTAGAACTCATCAACAGTCAACGCTGATGCAATGATATTCTGGGCTTTTACATCATTCTGAGATCTTCTCTTTTCTTCAATGGTCCATTGGTCACGGGACTTTGGTTCCTGCATATTGTTAGTTGGAACAAAAGGACCAAATGCAACAGCATCCCAAATATCTATATCAATAGATTCCATAAAAATTTGCATTCTGACCTTCCAGAATGCGTAATTTTCACCTGTGAATAGTGGTGGTCTATTGATAGAAGCACCCTCTGCGAATGTTTGAAACGATCCCGCCATTTGAATGACTATCAAAGCAAGCTCTGATACCAATTGTCAGGAGCGGCTGCAGCGGAAGGGTTAGCGTGGAATAACAAACCAAGAGGGTTTTTAATACGAACGTGTGCCTTTTAATTTCTACTCAAATAAACTTACTAAACAAATAATAAAGACAAATAAAGCGAGAGTAAGGTTGAGAGAAATTTGCACAGATGATTTTATCCTGGTTCGGATCTTACCAATCCTACGTCCAGTCGTTTATCTCAAACAAGATAAACAATTCACTAATCACAAAACAATTACAAATTACAATCACAAAGAAACAATTTGTAAGAGTTTAGAAACCACCTCTCTTGATACCACAAGAGATGAACCTACACCTCCTTTGAGTCTTCACAAAGGATGAACACCTCCTCCGAATACTTCACGAAGGATGATTCTCTTCCGAACACCTCCTTAGACACACCAAGGATGAACCGGCTATTTCCTCTGTCACCGTAGCAGCACTTCACCAGCTCCACAGACAAGAGTTTCACAAGCCGAACAAGAACACACAAGTCTCAAGAATTTCTGAGTATTTGAGCACAAGGGAAGAGTTTCTGTGTCTCTAGTTATATTTTTTTTGAGAGGAAATGAGAGTCTATTTATAGACTCATCCAAAGGCTCTTCCATTCACTAAAAGACAAACTTAACGGCTAGTTTCTCCAACGGCCATAAACGGCTAGTTTGTCCAACGGCCATAAACGGCTAGTTTGTCCAACGGTCATAAACGGCTAGTTTCTTCAACGACTAGTTTCTCCAACGTCCGTGTTAAGTGCGATACTCTTACCGTTAACCGTCACTATTCACGTGAATAGTGTTACTATTCATGTGAATAGTACTATAGTGTTTTGTTGCAATGATTTACTATAGTAATTTTACAAAACACTTTTCTTTTTCTAATCTAAGTCCTATACATATTTCTAAGAGTATTACAAAAGCTTTCCATCACAATATAAGTCTTCATAACATCTTGAATCTTGATTTCTCTTGACTTGATTTGGACATCATCAAAACTTCATCTTCATCATTTTGCTAACAGAATATGCAAAGAAAAAGAAAAAGAAAAGAAAAAGAAGCAAAGCTCAATGCAAATGCAAAGGCAAGTTGGGAAGAATAAGAATAATTGTGTTGTTATGACTCTCTTAACTCAAGGATTTTGTGATCCAGAAAAACCAATTTTCTTTTTAGCCAAGCCACATTATAAGCCATTGAAAAGTCCTTGTGATGATGCATGCTTGTGAATGTTTTTGATTGTGGTAAAATGAAAGGCAAAGTTCATTCATGTAACATTGTGATAGTGGAGTGAATGAGTGAAACACTTTACCTCTTATACACTTGTGTGTTGAGTGAAACACTTTACCTAGTGAGGAAATATTCCATAAGCACATGAACATCCATGCTTAATTGATTGATCATTCATGAAAAATAGCATTTGTTGGAATTTAAATGACTTTGTGAACACTAAAGCATGTGCACATCTTGATTGAACTCTTGGTCATAAGTTTGAGTGAAGTTGTTACTTATCTTGAAAAAGAGGATTTTTGAATGAGTGAACCATCATATGAATTGGTTGAAGATTGAGTTACATCTTATTTGCTTGAGGACAAGCAAAGTTCTAAGTTTGGGGTTGTGATAACAGTTGAAAAATTGTTATTTTCATGCTTAAAATTGACACAAAAAGCAACCTTTATGCTTAGAAACTAGCTTGAAATCATGCTTTTATCCATATTTTCATAAATAAGAGAGTTGGACAGTTTATGCTTGATTTCAGTGTTTTTGTGTAGGTTTTAAGGTAAATTTAGTGAAAGAAGTGAAGAAGGAGAGAGATGGAATCAGAAAAGTCAACCATAAATCAGAAAAGTCAACCAGTCAACCAGAAAAGTCAACCAGTCAACCAGTTAACCAAAAAGTCAACCCTCAACCAGAATACGAAAAAAGTCAACCAGACGAGTTTTGGACCAGTTTTATGCGATTTTATGATATGTTTGGGCCTGGACCCGTTTTCTATTATTTTTATGTCCTATTTAAAGACCTAGATGTCTTAGGGTTGGTATCTTTGGCACAAACGAAGCAAACACTCTCTCTTCCACCCCTTTGAAGGAGGATCTTGGATGCTCAGGCTACCTCTTCACCTTTCTAGGGTTTTATCTTTCATTCTTTCATTATTGTTCATCTAGGTTCACCATGAATATGGTGAACTAAACCTTGTATGTTTGTTGGGGAATCAATGTAATCTTTTGAAGCTCTCATATATGGAATTTGTGTTTGCATCTTAATCTAAGATTTATGCTTTCTTTCATCATTAGTTAGGGTTTTTCCTCTTTGCTTAGTGCTTGCTTTGTTTAACTCATTCAATGCATGATTATTGATTTTGTCGATACGGGAACCTACAGGGAAGTCTAGATCCGGGGAATCTCTCCCAATATTATATTGGTTGTCCTTAAGCTCCTGTGCTAAGAGAACTAATTATTAGGAATGCTAGGAATCGTATGAACTCGTAATTAGGGATAGGCCTTCTTGACAAGGTAATTTAGAGAGTGGCATTAACAATGATGATTTGAATGTTGAATTCCTAAAATATATGAGAGTGGATAAGATG
The DNA here is from genome assembly GCA_034642375.1 of Vigna nakashimae. Taxonomy (NCBI): domain Eukaryota; kingdom Viridiplantae; phylum Streptophyta; class Magnoliopsida; order Fabales; family Fabaceae; genus Vigna; species Vigna nakashimae. The sequence continues at coordinate 44,839,977 of CM067765.1, read as the reverse complement.
AAATTGACCCCCAACAATATATTCATATATATATTTCATTGAAAGTGCTTGTCTTTTGCTTTTGCCATTAATCAAAACCTCATGCATACATGTTTAATTTCTGTTTTGCATATTAAACCTCAATTATTTCGTCCTTAAGTCTTAGCTAATCAACAAACCACACAACTAAACTAGGCCGTGAGTCCTTTGGGAGAACGATACTTGGTCTTACCAAGTTTATTTCTTGAACGATTCGGTCATACTTGCCGATGGTAAAACAAGTTTGTGACATCATATTTTGGTGATCATAAATTTTTTCATCAGACATGTACATGTCCTTAATGGAGGAGAGGATGAATGCTTTATATAGGGGCGAGCAGGAGTTGTTGAGGACACTGGCGTTTGCCTTTCCTGAGCGACAGTTTATATGTCAGGAGGATTTTGCAGCCCATGTGGCATGGCCTATGGCCCCATCACAGATAGATGATGAAGTTGAAGCTTCACCTATGGAAGAGGAAGCCGAAGATGAAGAGGATTCTCATGATTATGATTGAGGATTGTAGATAGCATCTACTGATGGATGTTATTTTGTCTCTAGAACACGATGTCTTTTACTGTTTTTATTGATTGTTGAACTATATTTTGCTTATTTTATGTGATGTACCTGGCTTAGAACTTTATCTATGGTGCAATGGTTTGATGATGATGATGTTTGTGATGTGTTTCTTCATGATGTTGATTATATTAATAGATGTTGAGATGATACATGATGTTTATATACAGGTGGTTGCTCATAATATTTTGAAATAGATGCATGATAATTTATGATAGTGTTACTGAGCAAGATGTTATCTAAATGTGGAACTTGAATTAGCCTATGTGAGGATTGAACTCCAGAGTTTTTGATGAATTATTGCTATTACTTTCAAAGCATGAATGACTTTGCTCAGGTTTCTATGATTGAATCACTTGCTTGCATGTGTCATATGATCAAGGTCATCTATTGTTATCCCGTTTTAGACAATGCATGATTTTAGCCCAATAAAAGAGAGCACAATGTGTTCTATCCTTTGAACCTTTAACCTTAAACATTGAAAACCTTTCAGAAAATCTTTACCTTGAGTTAAGTTGAGAATATTTGTGTGTGGTATTGATAAAGGTTCAAGTTTGGGGTTGTTGGGAAATCTAAATCTGAAAAGGGAAAATGAAGAGAATGAGCATTGAGCTAAGTGTTGAACAAATGAAAAAGCAAAAGAAAAAGAAAAGAAAGAAAGAAAAAGAAAAGCTCAATGCAAGGGAAAGTTGGGAATAAGTGAGAATGGTTGATTAAAAAGACAGATTGTGTTTAAATGATGAAATTTTGAATGACTCTCTTAACTCAAAGATTTTGTGATCCGGAAAAACCAATTTTCTTCTTAACCCAGCCACATTCAAGCCATAGAAAAGCCTTTGTGATGATACTTGCTTGTAAGTTTGATTGATTGTGGTTAAATGAATGACAAGGAAATTTCTTGGTGAGGAGTAGTTCTATGTATGCATGATTACATCTTTTCTTGGTTGATCATTTATGAGTTTAGCATCTGTTGAATATTCTATGATTATGTGAGCACCACAATGAGCTTAATTGAATCAAGGTATTTAGTCATCTTGATTGACATTCTCTATAATATGATATGAGCAATTACTTGTCTTGAAAGAAAAGGTTTTGAAATGTGTTGAACCCATTGTATGGATTGGTTGAAAGCTAAGTTACATTTTGTTTGCTTGAGGACAAGCAAAGTTCAAAGTTTAGGGTTGTGATAACGGTTGAATTTACCGTTATTTGATACTTAATTTTGATACTAAAAACACCCTTTTTGACTTAGAAATTAGCTTGGAATCATAGTTTTGATGAATAAGAGAGTTGAAGGTGAATTTAATGGTTTTAACCTAGATTTCCTTGTTTTCAACAGGAATTGAGATGATTTGGAAGAAGAGTTGAAGTAGTAAGGAGTTGGAACTCAGGAAGAACTGGAAAAGCATTAGAAAGGAGGATCGCAGTAGCGTTGAGCGCCACTTTAGGGGCCCTCAGTGCCAGAGTACGTTGTCTCACGATTGGCTGCCCTTTTCTAGAGCCCTCAGTGTAGGATACCCCTGGCTCGCGCCTGGGCGCCCTTTTCAGGGGTACTGAGCACAACTTTCTTGAGTCGCACCACGCCTGCTTGCCTGCTGAGCTGACCCTGAGTGTCAGCTCTGACCCGCACACAGCTTGGGGGCCTTAAGTGGGAAGTTGAGTGCCAGTCTTGTGGGCTTGGACCCGTTTTCTGTTATTTTTATGTTCTATTTAAGAACTTGGACGTCCTAGGGTTCATATATTTGGATGGAATAGGCACAGAAACATTCTCTTTGCTCCCTCGAAGGCGGATTTGGATGCGGAAGCTCCTATCTTAAATTTCTAGGATTTTATCTTTCATTCTTTTTCCATTGTTCATCTAGTTTCACCATGAAGAATAAAAATTTTGTAGCTAACAATGAAGGTTATTCAAGAGGAGGAAAGAAGAGCTCAAGAAGCAATGTTGTACAATGCTATGAATGTGGAAAGGATGTTCATATCAAGCCTGACTATCCAGACTTGAAGAACAAGCAAAAAGAATTCACCAAGTATCCTTAGAACAAGAACATAAAGCAAAGAAAAGCTTATATTTCCTGGGAAAACAGTGATGGAGACTCATCAAGTGATTATGATTACAATGTTGAAGAGGAGTCAAATTTGTGCTTCATGGCAGGCTCTGCACAATCTGATGATGATAGTGATCATGAATTTGAAAACGAACCAATAGAGGTCAAGTACCACATGCTATTGGATGCATTTCAGGAGATACATGCAGAAGCCATGTGACTTTAGTATAAGGTGAATCGATTATCCTCTGAGAGAAGAGACTATGAATACAAAATTGATAATCTAGTACAGGATAATGAAAAGCTTGAAAAAGATCTTGAAGAAGCGTTGAAATCTGCAAAGACAACCAACACCGAAATACAAGTTGTTGAGCAAGAATGTGGTAACTATCCTATAGACATTGAGAAAATTGACTACTTAACCAGAACATTAGCTAAATTTACTCAGGGCAAAGAAAATCTTAATCCTGTGTTAAGATCTTCTGGAAGAGCTATCTACAGACAAGGTATTAGTTATAAGGCTAAAAGTAATAGGATAAACTCAAAGAAATTTATTGATCTGAGTAAACCTACTACTAATGCATGCTTTTACTGCAACCCAATTGGTCATAATATTAGCAACTGCTATTTTAGTAATGTTGGTGTTCCAAAGGGAATATACAAATTGGTTCCCAAGGAACAACCTCCTACCAATAACAAGACAGGACCCAAGTACAAATGGGTACCAGCATCAAAATCTTTTAACTGTTGTGCAGGAAAGGAGCAGTAGCTGTTGAAGAAGTATTCAACTCAAGGATGAACTACCATGATGATATAAAAAATTCTTGAGTCATTAATTGTGGTAACAATAAGAAAACTCTTTCATGCATCATAAGTATTTGTATGATTGATTGTAAAATGCATGTTTGCTATGAACTTATCTGTTTGGATGGATTGAGTGAAATTCTGGTAATGCGACTTTTAATCGATTATATTAAGTGTTGAGTTGAATATTTTGTGGGTATGTGTTTCTTTGTTTGTGGTAACTCATTGTTAACGCATTAAGTCGACTTTCTTTTTAATGAAACCAATTAATAGTCTCTATTTTCGGCTTTATTTTCATTCAAAACTTAAGTGGGCCTGATTGTATATGATGCTTGTTCGCACCCTAATACATATCAAACTTGTAAATATGTGTCAATATTTAGTGTGTTTAGTTTGTGTAATCTTCACAACCCTAGAACGGAAGAAGAGTGTTCAAGAGTTCAATATCATATGGCATCCTCAAATCGTCGCTTAGGAAAAAGCAGAGGAAAAGCAGTGGCAACTGCCAGAGATCCTGATCCATCAGGCTGGATCAGTGATGATGAGACAAGAATAAGATTTCTGAATGGAAGAAACAAGGTTGTAGTTTCCCCAAAGTATCTTAACGTAAGTTTGTTCAAAAGAGAAGGCTTTATGTTTCTAGGATGAATGGAAACTCAAGAACTCTCTACACTAATTCAAATGAAGGGTGACTGGTACCCTGATCTAGTTAGGGTGTTCTATCACAATTTGGAAATCGTGAATGGTGATATTCGGTCAAAAGTGAAAGGTGTGAGCATATGCATTGATAATAATGTATGTGATAACAGTTGAAAAACTGTTATTTTCATGCTTAAAATTGATACTAAAAGCAACCTTTAGACTTAAAAACTAGCTTGAAATCATGCTTTTATCCATATTTTCAGAAATAAGAGAGCTGGACAGGTTTATGCTTGATTTAAGTGTTTTTGTGCAGGTTTTAAGGTGAATTTAGTGAAAAGAGTGAAGAAGGAGAGAGATGGAATCAAAAAAAGGAATCAAAGAGTGCAAAAGGAGAAGCCGAAAGCACCGCTCAGCGGCATTTTACCGCTGAGCGGCACTCAGGAGGTCACGGGAGGTCCGCTGAGGGGCAAAATGGCCGCTGAGGGGAAGAAACGTGAAGCGCAATCACCGCTGAGCGGTATTTACCGCTGAGCGGCACTTTTGTGGGCTTGGGCTTTTGTAATCTTTTGTAACTCTAGAATAGTATATAAGGGCTTGCACGTCCTAGAATTAGTATCTTTGGCAGAAACGAGGCAAACACTCTCTCTTCCACCCCTTTGAAGGAGGATCTTGGATGCTCAGACTACATCTTCACCTTTCTAGGGTTTATTCTTTCATTCTTTCATTGTTATTCATCTAGGTTCACCATGAATATGGTGAACTAAACCTTGTATGTTTGTTGGGGAATCAATGTAATCTCTTGAAGCTCTCATATATGGAATCTATGCTTGCATCTTTTAATTAAGATTTATGCTTTCTTTCATCATTAGTTAGGGTTTTTCCTCTTTGCTTAATGCTTGCATGGTTTAACTCATTCGATGCATGATTATTGGTTTTGTCGATACGGGCACGTACGGGGAAGTCTAGATCCGGGGAATTTCTCCCAATATTATATTGGTTGTCGTTAAGCTCCTGCACTTATGAACTAATCATTAGGAATGCTAGGAATTGTATGAACTCGTGATTAGGGAGAAGCCATCTAGAATGGTACTTTAGAGAGTGGCATTAACAATGATGATTTGAATGTTGAATTCCTAAAATGTATGAGAGTGGATGAGATGAAATTGACCCCCAACAACATATTCATTCATATATTTCATTGAAAGTGTTTATCTTTTGTCTTTGCCATTGATCAAACTTCATGCATACATGTTTATTTTCTGTCTTGCATATTAAAATCCAAATATTTCGTTTGTAAGTCCTAGCTAATCAACAAATCACATAACTAAACTAGGCCGTGAGTCCTTTGGGAAGAACGATACTTGGTCTTACCAAGTTTATTACTTGAACGATTCGGTCATACTTGCCGATTGTGAAACAAGTTTGTGACATCATATTTTGGTGATCATAAATTTGTCCATCAAGTTTTTGGCGCCGCTGCCGGGGACTCTGGTTTAACTGGTTAATTTGTGTGATTATTGATTATCTTTGACTTTAATTTTGAATTTCTGTTTTTATTTTCTGTTTTTATTTTTTTTTTTCGGTTTTTATTAGATTAGATTTTATTTGATTTGATTTGATTAGATTAGATTTTATTTTATTTTATCTTTTTAGATTAGATTAGATTTTATTTTTAGATTAGATTTTATTTTATTTTATTTTATCTTCTATCTTCTGAATCTTTTATCTTCTTATCTTCTGAATCTTTTATCTTTTTATCTTTTGAATATATATCTTCTCTTATATCTTTTTGTGCTAACAAATATTTTCTAGGGTTTTGTTTCTTGTGTATGCAGGAGGCAATTCGAACTAGGAGTAAGAAAACAACAGAACCTCTTCTTGAAGGTCTAGACGAGAGTAGAAGGAGGAGAAGAATCAGAACGTCCAGAGAACTTTTCCCTTCTCCAGAAACTCTCTTACAATCATCACCACAAGGTTCTATTCATAGCACAGGAAGTATGGAGAACAATAATGGTAGAAGAACTCTTGCAGACTACACTAATATTGCTGGGCCTCAACACTTTAACAGCATAGCTAGACCTAGAGTCAATGCAGCCAATATGGAGGTCAAACCAGCACTGATTCAACTGGTGAAGAGTAATCAATTTAATGGGTTATCTCATGAAAGCCCATATGAGCACCTCTCTACCTTTAATGAGATTTGCAACACAGTGAAGATTAATGGGGTGCCAGACGAAGCTATCAAACTTAGCTTGTTTCCTTTCTCATTGGGAGGCAATGCTAAGCTTTGGTTGAATTCTTTTCCAGAAGAAAGTTTCACAAAGTGGGAAGCAGTGGTCACAAAATTTTTAAATAAGTACTTCCCACAATCTAAGGTGACTAAAGGAAAGCAAGAGATCTCTTCATTTAGACAAGGCATGGAAGAATCACTGGGGCATGCATGGGACAGGTATAAAAGCCTATTACGAAAGATTCCCACGCATGGATTTGACGAAGTGGAAGTAGTCCTAATCTTCCTTGAAGGTCTTGGTTCACAAACCAAGATGATGCTTGACACCTCAGTAGGAGGAAATATCAAATGGAAAACTTCAGAGGAAACCGCAGAAATAATTGAAAACATGGCTACTAATGATAATGAGCTACACAGTGAGAGAGGAGCTCCTATGCAACAAAAAGGAGTTCTGCAGATGCAATCCAATGATGCCTTGCTAGCTCAGAACAAGATACTAACTCAACAGTTGGAGAATCTCACAAAGATACTTGCACAACTACCCAAAGAGTTGAAGACTGCTGCACAGGTACAATCCCAGTTGTGCGAATTATGTGGAGGCGACCATATCAATGGTCAATGTGCCTTTTCAGTAGAAGCAATGGAGGATGTAAACTACATGACCAATCAACATCGTCAAGGGAACTACAATCAAGGGTGGAAACCACACCCAAGCATTGGTCAAGGGCAAACTGGGCAAGCTGGTCAATTTAATAAGCAGCAGCAGCAATCCACCTTATGGCAACAGTTTTCTATGCTTAATGAAAGGTCAATAAGGATGGAAGAAACTCTTTATCAGTTTATACAGAAAATTGAATCCACTCAAAAGAGCACTGATGCTGCTATTAAGAATTTGGAGATTCAAATGGGGCAGATCATCAAGCAGGTGAAAGAAAGGCAAAATGAAAATTTTGGGGCTAATACTGAAGTTAACCCCAGAGAGGAATGTGAAGTGCTAGTGAGTGCAAATGTTGAAAAAGTTGAGTTGGAAAAAGAAGAGAGAAAAGAGAGAGAAGAGAAAATTTGTGTGAAGATTGAGAAAGTGAGTAGAAAAAGAAAAGAAAAAAAGAAAGTGAGAGAAAAGAAAAAGAGGACGAGAGAAAAAAAGAAAGAATCATATGAAAAACCTCTTCCTCATCCAAAGAAGTATCATAGGAAGAAGGAATTTGAGCGCTTTAGGGAAATCTTCAAGAAATTGGAGATTAAAGTTCCTATGATTGAGACACTGCAACAGGTTCCTGGTTTGATCAAATTTCTGAAGAAGTTCAGTAGAAAGAAGAAAAAGAAGAAGGAACTTGAGCTTTACTGGGTCAAGCTAATGACGTTAAAAGAGCGCTTGCTGGGAGGCAACCCAGTGGATTTAAAAACTTTTGATTTAGATTTGTAACTTTTAATTTGTGGACATTATTTTGTAAATATTTTGTTGGATACAGCATCTACTGAAGGATGCTAGGTGGTTAAGTATCTACTGAAGGATACTAAGTTTGTAACACCTACTGATGGGTGTTGGTGAGAAAATTTTGCACCTACTGATGGGTGCTGGTAAGTCTGTAACACCTACTGATGGGTGTTGGTAAGTTTGAAACACCTACTGATGGGTGTTGGTGGATTTTGGGTCAGGCTCGTGACGTTAAACAAGCGCTACCTGGGAGGCAACCCAGCTGATTGATTGATTTTGTTTGTTTTATTTTAGTTAGGGTTTGCATAATTATTTTAAGCATTGAATTGCAAGGAACCAGTGAGGGGCATGTCTAGGAGGCACGTAGGATAAGAAAAGAAGGAGAAGAGCACATCACGAAAGTGCCGCTGAGCGGCAACTTACCGCTGAGCGGTACTCTCGCAGATGGGCTTTAGTTTCCCTTTAGCGGGATCCGAGCCCATTAGGGTATTTTTATACCCTAAGCTGCATTTTGGTTTTTATTTTCAGGCTCTTCTCTGCACACACACTCCTACATACCTTTTCAAAGGTTCTCTACAATTTTTTCCTCATCCCTCTTTAGAAAATCTCCCTTCCACTCACTTGCTCACTAGTTTTCCATCTAAGTTTGGGGTTGGGAGAGAGCATCATTGAAGGGGCTGATTTCTTCATTGTGGTTTACTAATGCTTAACAATGTATCTTTTGGTTTTGTGAATTATGTTTGATGCAGGGATGGCCTCCTCATCGGGAAAAAAGAATCAAGACTATAGGATCCAAGAAGAGGAAGATACAGAGGACAACTCAGATTGATGAGGAGTTGAGATAGCATTTACTGATGAATGCTATCATAACTAGAGCAGGACTTATGCTTTTGTTTGGTTTAAGTTTTCTGAACTTATTTGTTTTTGTTTTTAGATTAGGGTTGATGTACTCTATTGAACACCTGGTTTATCATGATGGTTTGCTATTAACTGTGATTGTTTGATAAATAATGCTTTAATGATGCTTATGATTATTTGATGTTGAGATGATGCGCACATTAAAATGCTTATACAGGTGATTCACAAGCTTTGTGAACAAATGCATGATATCATGATTGTGATTGTGAAATTAAGCAGGATGTGTTTGTCAAATGTGAATGAGCTTATATGTGAGGTTTTGAGCTCCAGAGTTGGTATGATTGAATGTTATTACTTTGGAAGCATGAATGACTTTGCCCAGGTTTTCTATGATTGAATCAATTGTTTGTTTTGTATCATATGATCAAGGCCGTTTGTTGGAACCCTTTTTATTGGCCAAATTCATAAAGTTAGCCTACTAAAAGAGAACACTGTGTGTTCTATCCTTTGAACCCTTAGCCTTGAACATACACTGAAACCCTTGATTAAAAATCTTTACCTTGAGTTAAGTAGAAGATCTTGTGTTGTATTGTTAAATGTTCAAGTTTGGGGTTGTTGGGAAAACATGAAAAAGAAAAAGCATTGAGCTAAGAGCTAAAAAGTAAGAATATGAAAAAGAAAAAGAAAAGAAAAGAAAAAGAAGCAAATCTCAATGCAAATGAAAAGGCAAGTTGGGAATGAATAAGAATAATTGTGTTGTTATGATTCTCTTAACTCAAGGATTTTGTGATCCAGAAAAACCAATTTTCTTGTTAGCCCAACCACATTATAAGCCATTGAAAAGTCCTTGTGATGATGTATGCTTGTGAATGTTTTTGATTGTGGTAAAATGAAAGGCAAAGTTGATTCATGTGACATTGTGATAGTGGAGTGAATGAGTGAAACACTTTACCTCTTATACACTTGTGTGTTGAGTGAAACACTTTACCTAGTGAGGAAATATTCCATAAGCACATGAACATCCATGCTTAATTGATTGATCATTCATGAAAAATAGCATTTGTTGGAATTTAAATGACTTTGTGAACATTAAAGCATGTGCACATCTTGAATAAACTCTTGGTCATAAGTTTGAGTGAAGTTGTTACTTATCTTGAAAAAGAGGATTTTGAATGAGTGAACCATCATATGAATTGGTTGGAGATTGAGTTACATTTTGTTTGCTTGAGGACAAGCAAAGTTCTAAGTTTGGGGTTGTGATAACAGTTGAAAAACTGTTATTTTCATGCTTAAAATTGATACTAAAAGCAACCTTTAGACTTAAAAGCTAGCTTGAAATCATGCTTTTATCCATATTTTCAGAAATAAGAGAGCTGGACAGGTTTATGCTTGATTTAAGTGTTTTTGTGCAGGTTTTAAGGTGAATTTATTGAAAAGAGTGAAGAAGGAGAGAGATGGAATCAAAAAAAGGAATCAAAGAGTGCAAAAGGAGAAGCCGAAAGCACCGCTCAGCGGCATTTTACCGCTGAGCGGCACTCAGGAGGTCACGGGAGGTCCGCTGAGGGGCAAAATGGCCGTTGAGGGGAAGAAACGTGAAGCGCAATCACCGTTGAGCGGTATTTACCGCTGAGCGGCACTTTTGTGGGCTTGGGCTTTTGTAATCTTTTGTAACTCTAGAATAGTATATAAGGGCTTGCACGTCCTAGAATTAGTATCTTTGGCAGAAACGAGGCAAACACTCTCTCTTCCACCCCTTTGAAGGAGGATCTTGGATGCTCAGACTACATCTTCACCTTTCTAGGGTTTATTCTTTCATTCTTTCATTGTTATTCATCTAGGTTCACCATGAATATGGTGAACTAAACCTTGTATATTTGTTGGGGAATCAATGTAATCTCTTGAAGCTCTCATATATGGAATCTATGCTTGCATCTTTTAATTAAGATTTATGCTTTCTTTCATCATTAGTTAGGGTTTTTCCTCTTTGCTTAATGCTTGCATGGTTTAACTCATTCGATGCATGATTATTGTTTTGTCGATACGGGCACGTACGGGGAAGTCTAGATCCGGGGAATTTCTCCCAATATTATATTCGTTGTCGTTAAGCTCCTGCACTTATGAACTAATCATTAGGAATGCTAGGAATTGTATGAACTCGTGATTAGGGAGAAGCCATCTAGAATGGTACTTTAGAGAGTGGCATTAACAATGATGATTTGAATGTTGAATTCCTAAAATGTATGAGAGTGGATGAGATGAAATTGACCCCCAACAACATATTCATTCATATATTTCATTGAAAGTGTTTATCTTTTGTCTTTGCCATTAATCAAACTTCATGCATACATGTTTATTTTATGTCTTGCATATTAAAATCCAAATATTTCGTTTGTAAGTCCTAGCTAATCAACAAATCACATAACTAAACTAGGCCGTGAGTCCTTTGGGAAGAACGATACTTGGTCTTACCAAGTTTATTACTTGAACGATTCGGTCATACTTGCCGATTGTGAAACAAGTTTGTGACATCATATTTTGGTGATCATAAATTTGTCCATCAGTATGGCAACAAGTTGTTGGACTAAAGGATGAGGGAATATTCTCTCATTTACCAAACTCAGAAACAAATCGTTGGCTAAAGAAAAGGGATCTTTACAGAAGTTGGCTGAGATTTCCGGGAAAATACACTATTGAAAGACTATTTGTACATGAAGGCTTAAACATGGAAGAAAAGATAACAACATATCTTCTTGCATGGGTGATTATGCCTGGAAGACTGTTGTAGGATAGAATGACCACAAAAGATGTTTATCTGTTACATGCTATTAAGAATTATATTCCCACCAACTGGGTGGAGGTTTTAAAAGATCACATGACTAAAGCTGCCCTAAGTCAATCACATTATCTGCCATATGCAATTCTGGTCAGCAGGATATAATTCTTCAAGGTGTGAATGTTGATGGAGAGCATAAATGCTCATGTAACTGCACAAATGTGGTTAACCGAAACATTGTTGCGTCTCTTGGGTTAGTAAAGACAACGAGAAGATGGTGCTTCAAAGGGGAAGAAGATTTGGTCCATAGTTCAGGTAGCTCACCTTGTTGTAAATGAAGACAAAACCAACCTTCTTCCTGAAACTAATTTTCATAGGTTTGTGGCTAACCAATTCAGAAATCTAAATGAAAGGGTGACAAACCTTGAGAGAAACATGACAATGCTTAACATTAGAAAGAAGATGTATCTTCTAATAAAACCTTTAAGAACTCTTCTGATTCGGAATAGGGCTCTGGGATTACACATCTTGAGTCTTGTGTTTATGTTTTGAGTCTTTTAGTTCTTAGTTGATGGAGCCAAATTCCAGAGGAAACCAGTGGCCTGAAGCTCCCAGATCAGAGGTGTGGTAGATGTGTTAGTGTGCAGCGGAATTGATGGAGTAAATGGTGATGGAGATGTTTGAATGAAGCAAGGTAAAATGATTGAAGCCTCTCAGCTCAGAAAGCCTTCATATAATGGAAGGAAGCTTGAGAGAAAATGAAGAATTAGCAAGCAATTTTGACTCAAGAGCAGAATGCAAGACTGGAATATATTTCTCAGCATTTGGGCATAGCTCTAAAGTACCCATACAAGGAAGAAACCCTCCTATTTATAAGTGAAGATGGGTCTCTTTTCTAAAATGAAATCCCACCTAATTTCAAATGGGAAGCCTAACAGCAACGCCAAATCCTTCCAGCAAATCCCATGCCTTGCTCCAGGTCAGCTCCTCACGTGTTTGAAGCATCTTCTCATCCAACGCTGGGCTATTTTGGGGTTTTGGCTGGGCGCATATGACTTTGGCAGCAAGCTTCTCCAACCAGGCCTTCCTTTCACGTGCCAAATGCCATGCTGGCAGCTGCTCCCTCCAATTTATTTAATCCTACAAAACAAAGTAAACATGCTTAATTAAGAGAAGAAGGTTTAAGATAATTCACCTTCCATAGAAGCAAAATATTAAGTGATCCTTCTTCCTCTTGAACTCTCTTAGCCATGGCTCTAGTAAGAGGTCCAATGTATGTCTTATATGGTCTTCCATCATTAGTGTTCTGATTGTAATGTTTTAATTTGTGTTGGTTGTATTGATGACACTATAAGTCATCTTTGTTTTGTTTTTATCTGATGGTACTTTTGATTTAATATTGATGAAATCAGAATTTATAGTTAAATAAATTTGTGATTAAATAAATCTGATAACCTGAAATCGATTACTCTATGCTTGTTGTCAATACCCAATTTCGTCCGGGTAAATAAAATTAATAATAAATAAATAAATAAATAAATAAGTGAATAGTGAATAGTAAATAGTGAATAGTGAATTGTGAATAGTAAAACGTGAAAAGTAAAAAAAAAAAATTATTTTTGGAAAGGATAAGTGTTCCACGTAGCTTTGAGATCAGAATTCACCAATTTGCAAATAAAAAATTAATTTTGTAATAGTAAAATGAATAAAAAAATGAATAGTAAAAATGAATAGTACAAATGAATAGTAAATTTTTTTTACTATAAATAGCCAAGGGGGGAGGCTGAAAATTTACACAAAAGAATTGAGAAAATTTTTGAGAGAAGAGAGTTGGAAGAATTTCTAATTTCAAAGGGGATATTCTGGAAGTTTTCAGAGAGCGAGGAGATTAAGTCTGTAATAGAGGTAAGGGAAGCTAACCTTGAGTATCTCCTTTTGTATTATCTTGAGCCTTGAATATGCTATATTTTGCTTTTGTCTGATCTTAAATCTTGATTATGGAGTATTTTGTTTCTGTATGATTTTGAATTTAAATGAGAGTATGCTTTTGTGTTGATATCCAAGTGTGATAGTTGTAAAACGTGATATTGGTTATGTTATGCCATTTGTATGTTATTAGTTGTTTATTTTTGTATTTTGGAAGGATTAGAAGTTGTCTAACCGGCTCTGCCAGATTCAACTTCTTATTTCCCCAAACGTTTTATTTCTTTACTTATTTATTTTATTGCATTTTGGAAGGATTAGAAGTTGTCTAACCGGCTCTGCCAGATTCAACTTCTTATTTCCCCAAACGCTTTATTTCTTTACTTATTTATTTTATTGCATTTTGGAAGGATTAGAAGTTGTCTAACCGGCTCTGCCAGATTCAACTTCTTGTTTCCCCAAACGTTTTATTTCTTTACTTATTTATTTTATTGCATTTTGGAAGGATTAGAAGTTGTCTAACCGGCTCTGCCAGATTCAACTTCTTGTTTCCCCAAACGTTTTATTTCTCTACTTATTTATTTTATTGCATTTTGGAAGGATTAGAAGTTGTCTAACCGGCTCTGCCAGATTCAACTTCTTGTTTCCCCAAACGTTTTATTTCTTTACTTATTTATTTTATTGCATTTTGGAAGGATTAGAAGTTGTCTAACCGGCTCTGCCAGATTCAACTTCTTGTTTCCCCAAACGTTTTATTTCTTTACTTATTTATTTTATTGCATTTTTGTGATTAATTTTTATTTCATCTAAATTTTCCACCAACTTATTATATTATTTTTGTTCATCAACTTTCTTCATCCTTAACTCTATAAATACCTACATTCTCTTCACTTCACACACACAATTTACATAATATCCATATCTTCTCTCTCAAAATCTCTTCATTCCATCCCGAAACTCTACTTCATTTCTCCCTCACATTTTACTATCTCTCTATACATAATAAATCTCGTACCCCATTTCTACCATAAAGTTATCTTCTTCATCTTCCATCTATCTTTCTCACAACTTATTACAAGTAGAGTTTTATTTCATCACACAAATCTTCAACAAGGTATACATTTTCTCTTCATTCTATTTATATATGCATTTTGATCATTTTTTTAGTTTATAAATTCATCGTGTTTTCTATTACAATTTTTCTTTATGCTTTTCACATTTCAACCCATCTATCCTTCTTAATAAAAAATATAAAACTTTAAAAACATGTAATAATATAAATATCGGTATGAGTACTCGTGCGATCGTACGCATCAACCTAGTACTCATTACCCAAAATTTAAAATAAACAAAAAAAGCCGTGTGAGTGCTCGTGCGATCGTACGCATCAGCCTAGTGCTCATTACGCAAACAATAAGAAAAAAAAAGCCGTGTGAGTACTCGTGCGATCGTACGCATCAGCCTAGTGCTCATCATGCAAAAATCTAAATATTTTATAAAAATACCAAAAATATTTTAAAGGTTAAGCACATGTGTGATCGCACGCATCGTCTTTGTGCTGAAAACATTTTTTGTTTATTTTATAAAAATACCAAAAAAATACAAAATCTTTCAAAACCCAAAAACATCCACATTTTCAAACAACATACAATATGGCTAGCCAGAACTACGTGATCCTTGATTCTCCATCAAAAGTGGAGATACGTAGGAGCAAGGCCAGTCCTTGTCAGGTTCATTTTCCAAAAAAAATCAAAATCATTTCCAAACAAAATTCTCAAACAATTTTCAAATAAATTTTCAAGCAATTTTCTAAAAGAACTACGGAACCCTGATTTCTCATTCTTAATGAGAATACGTAGGAGCAAGGTCAATCCTTGTCGGGCTCAAAAAACTAAAAAATACATGTTGTTTCTTTAGAATCTTATTTTAGGGGATAGTTAAACATTTTGAAAACCACATCATATTCGCATATTTAGTTAAAGGTACTGCCTTAGGGCAGGCGTTGTAGGGTGCTAATACCTTCCCTACACGTAACCGACTCCCGAACTTAGAATCTCATTTTCGCAGACCAGGTCTTATCATTTTATGGTTTTTCCGTAGTTTTCCAGAATAAACTATGGTGGCGACTCCAAAAAAATTTTTTTTTTTCAAAAACAGTTTTTATTTTTCGGATCGTCGTCCCGTCGTGATTCCGGTTGCGACACTTGTATGTGAATGAATTATTGATTACTATTACTTTCATACATTTGCATAATTCTAAAATGATTGATCTATAAAGATTTTGAAAGGTTTTGCAGGAATATCACTTACTGGATGGAACTGGATAATCTGAAATATGCTACAGCAAAAAATCAACTTTGGCTGAGATCAAATTGATTAAACATCAACAGGGGTTTAAAGATTCCAAAACTGGAATATCTAATATATTTAGATCTTGTTTTATTTGATATTTGATTGTTTATTCTTATATCTCTATACTTATCTACTGCATAAAATATCTGAGATAATAAGAGATTAAAATGTGTTGTTTGATTAAATCAGTATCATTATGTTATTACTGTGATACATTTGATCTGATACAATGTTATTACATACTGAAAAATGCTCTGACACATTCTGATTACTGCATTTTGCAACAATATTTTGAGATTGAAATATGCATAATGATAGGGGGAGTATTGCATATCATTAATATATTTCACATGTCTTCATTTAAAGGGGGAAAAATATCTCAATTTCATGTGAATATCTTTGACAAGGGAAGCATCATTACTTGTTTTATGACTATTTGATGCATCTCTATATGCTTGATTATTTGTATATCTATACCATTGTGCTTACTTTTTTTGCTAATTCCCAAAGGGGAAGAATTTTTGGCTGGTAATTGATTGATAATCTGTATTGAGTTGTGCAACATGGTTGATTATTAATCATGGTTGTGCATCATAAAAAAAGGGGGAGATTGTTGAGATTATTGATAGGGGGAGCACTAATTTAGCTTAACCCACAATGTCAGTAATATCTGAGTTTTTGATGATGACAACACATAATTAATGACATGTGTATTTTGTGTTACATGGTCTATGCTTACATGTTATATGAGTATTTGAGAACATGATTGTGTTGATTGTTGTGTTGTTCATTGCATTTCACTGAGTTATATATGTAATTTTATACATGAATGCATGACACATGTTATTGAATGAAAAACCACAAGCACTAATGTTGAACTTTAAAATGTGTGGCAAAACAACAGTTTGAAATCGATTACATTATGGGGTGAATAGATTAAAACTCGTATATTTGCATAAACTTTTTCAAGTGCGCTGTGAGAGTTTTTCAAAAAGAAAAGTTTTCAAAACTTTGCATAACACTATTGCATAATCGATTGCATGCGATATGTATTCTATTAAGTTTGTTACTGTTTTGAAATCTGTTAATGCTTGATATAACTATTACAATGGCTATATTTTTAAGTATGTTGACCAAGCATTAAATGTTATTCGACTACATTAATTGTTAATTCAATTAAGTGTTTTGACTACTACTATATGTTATAACTGAATTGGTGTATTCGACTGCATTAGAAGCTTAGTCGATTAAAATGCGTCAGAGATGTGATATATTATAAATTAACACGAATTTGATTTTTGTAAAGACTTTTGTGATTCTAACATTTTCATATTCTTTTGGAAAAAAGTGCAAAGCTTACAGAAAGAGAAAAAGCTTCAAAAAACTAGTTTAACCGTGGTGATAAACTAGGTGTGATTTCTTGAAGAGCAAGATTGATGTGTTTTCAAAGTCTGATCTATCTACACATTTGGGTGTCTACTACAAGATCAGGTTCTACAATCTGCTAAAGATTGGGTTGAGTTCCCTGTTGCGATTACAATTTCACCAATTCACCCTCCTCTTGGTGTGAGAAATCGAGTCATTATATTTTAACAGTGGGGTTGAGGTTACAAATCTTATAATGTATGTGTCCAAATCCTTCTTTGTCTCCTTGTGTTCGTCACTCCGTTCGGTCTAGTTGGGAGATTACCTATAGAGGATACTTCGATGCTAAAGTTAGTGTTCGATTATTACACTAATTAATGCACAATAAATACAAAAATCACTTGCCTCCCTATTTTAAACTTGTATTTATAATTTTCAATGTAGATCTAGTATTAGCAATGACCTAATTACAATCCAATCACTCATAATCATGCTCTAATATAAATTGATTGATATATATATATATATATATATATATATGTTAATTTAGTGAGATTCTGACCATTCAATTAATCAAGTGATGACCGCTCGATCAGACACATATAAATGACCGTACAATCATATAGTACAATATATATATATATATATATATATATATATATATATATATATATAACTCACTTTTTAATATAAAAATATTTTAATATTATATTTTAATTATTCAGTGAATATCAAAATATAATTTATATTTTTAAAACTTTTTATTTTTTTATGGTTTAAATATATTTATGAGTAAAATGAATAATCTATAAAAGGATACGTGTTTATATATATATTCATAACGTGTCATCGTGGCGAGAATATTGACTCTTATAATAAATTTCTTAGAAATCGTGTCAATCATTTTTCTATTAGGAGTGTAAAAAATTACTATACTAATAATATATATTTAATGTACTAGAATGAAAAAGAGAAATTTTCTATTACAGAAATTAAATTTTAGATATTTTTATTATATTAGTTACATTATGCCCTTGTATTTTTACATTGTTACACTTATTGCCCCGTATTTCACAATGTTACATGATCGCCACAGTAATCAATGCCATGTGTCTTTGCCTTTAAGATAACAATAATTGCAGTATTTTTAAGAGTGGAGATAAAATGAGAAAAGCAAAATTCACAAGAAATTGAAACACTGACATTAAAAAGTGTAATTAAGCTAAAATAAATACCTTTATTATAAAAACTAAAATATAGAACTTTATGTATAAGAATAGAAACATAAAGTATAGACAATTTGATTATCTTTTTCTATTTTTTTTTAGTTCTGGAATCCATAATTTTAAAATATTTTAGAATGCATAATCTATAATGCAAAAATTATTTTATAATTACATATTTTGAAATATAAAATAAAATATATATTTTGAATTATACATTTCAGAATATAAAAAAAAATTGGATTGTAAATTTTAGATTGCTTTTTTCTTCGAAGAAGAAGACGGAGGTTAAGGCTGGTAGAGAAAAAAGAAGGTGATGAATGAAAGACGTTGATGGAGATAAATGAAAACGAAAAGACACTGGTAAAGGTGGAGAATGAGACTTCAATGGACGTAGAAGAAGAATGGAGAATGGTGGAGTTAGAGGAAGGGACGCAGGTGAAAGAGGAAGAAGATGGAGGCAAAACATAAAAACAAAAATGTCTTTTCACTTTATCTAGGGGGATGGAGGAAGAGATATACGGAGGTGCAGGAAGAATTTGCCCTTAAATTATCACTCTTGGCCCACTAGGGTTTTCACTAAACCATTGGCCCAAATGATTACCCATGTTCCGCAAGAGCTTACCCAGGACAACACAATTATTTTTGCATTTCTATAATTTTTATCTGCACCTCCACACTACAATGGAATTACGAAAATGGTTTTTGAGTTAACCTGGAAGCAGTCTTTTCCGCAATGTATTGTCCCAAACTCCATAAGGTATAATTGATTTAACATTTTTTTATTATTTATTCCAAAACAACTCAACAACATTTATCATTACAAAAGTAATTTTCTTGAAACAATATAGTTAATTCAAGATGATGAATTTTGTTATGGAAGGCTTGGTTAATCCAAAATGTTAAAAATCATACGGATTATATGATAATTTGAGCCACTTCATATCTCTCTTGTGTGTGATATAACTCTTCATTGCTTGCAGATATGGCTTGGCTTGACTCCAGTTGATAATTCTTGATTGATATGCATGATTGGAAGTGATAAAGACAACTTTGTTCTTGAACCTTTCTAGCCAAATAAGCCTACACGATTCCTTTGATAACCCTTTTGAGGTTATGCTTTCCCCTTTTCTTTATTTTCAAGCTCATACATTAGTCTTAACTGAAAAACCATCATGACCTTAAGCTTTGGGAATTTTGAAGCTTTGGAATTGTTTTCGGAACAAGTGTAGTTTTCTTAGGGATTCTGATGAATTGACTAGTTGGTTCCTCTTCTTGATTATGTTGAAAATATGTTGTGTATCTTGTCTCTTATAGTCAGTTGTATTCTAAAAAAAGAGAGAAATGAAAAGAGATAAGACAAGAAAGGAAAGAAAAAATAGAAAACAACTTGAATAATGAATTCAAGAAGAGGATTGAGTATGTATGCAATATGTTCTGTGCAATTGGTCCTTGCTTAGTGGTTTAATTTGAGCATGACAACCTTCGCTTAATTGATTACTGTGTGCGTGCATGATTGATAAATTTGTGTGAGTGCGTTTACTTAATTCATATTTTATGAATACTGTTTTCCCTAGTACAAATACGGCGTATAACGTCACGCGTATAACATCACGCGTTTAACGTCCAACCACTAAATAGCCAACGTTAAAAATGACCAGTGATATTTATGTAAATAAATGCAATTATTAAACGTCGTTTAGAATTGTAATTCGACGTAAAATGATATAAAACGTCGAATGCCCCAGCGTTAGACGTTAAAAGGTTAGTGAATTCAGTAACAATTTTAGCGGGAGATTGAAAATTCATTCACTTTATCTTAGCGCGCAAGACCTTCTTCTCTTCTCAAACTTTTCTCGAACGAAGTTTGACGACCATCACATGTAATCTTTCTTTCATTTGATACATATGCATTTTATATATGATTTTTGTTTGTTTTGACCGATTATTTTTGTGCTTTATTCCAAAGAACTCACCTTTTGAAGGTTAGTTTTCATTTTTGTTTTGAAGAACTTATTTGTTGAACTTGTTTGTTATTGTTTGGTTGAACTTGTCATTTGATTAAACTTGTTTGTTATTGGTTATTATTGTTTGTTCTTGATACTACGTTCATAGTTCTTGCTTTATAAAATACCAAAAACTGAAATTTGTTGTTTTTCTGTTTTTCAGGTCTCGTAGAGTTGTAAAAAGTATCACAATTAATAAAAAAACAAAAAAAAAGTGATTAACGTCGTATATTAAAAAAATTCGACGTTAAGTTAACTTCGTATATTGACAAAATTCGAAGTTAACTTAACGTTAAATTTTTTGAATTCGACATCAATTTAACATCTCCTAATATACGTCATTCCCAAAATATTTGACGTTATACGCGCTTTTGTACTTGTGTTTAGACTTCACTTAGTTGTCTACTTCGTGTTGGATTAAGGGTCATATGATTAGATATCTGTTGTAAATCTTTGATCGGAAACAAGTGTAATCGAGCTAAGATCAACCTGTCTTTAAACTATGTTTAAATCTGTGTTGAAATTATGTTAATTAGTTTATTTCATTTCACAAAACTACGGTCAAAACCCCCTCTCCATGTGTTTGACCTATTGTCAGAACCACATTTGGTCCTTGAGAGATGGCCTAGGGGTCATTCTCCTAGCTTATACTGCACTTTATTGCATATTAATTCGATTCGGGTGTGACCTTGATCACTTAAAAAGAAAGAATGTCTGAACATATGACAACAAACAACATTGAATGGTCTAAGCATCTATCATATGAATCATCTAAATGTCTGGTTAACCATAAACAAAAAACCTGAAATATTTATGCTCAAAAGTACAACATGCCTTGGGCATAAGCATTTGATCAGTAGGAGAAGCCTACAAAAACTTAGTAAGACACCATGCTTAAGATACCTACACATAAGTGTATGAATTACTCTTGTAAAACACTAAGTGTGAAAATTCATTCTAAGGAAGAAACAAGTTTTACAAAGATGATTTATGATAAGCATCGTCTAAACCTGTGCAAAACTTAAGGATAAGTTCTCAAGCCTTGAAATTAACATGTTCATCCTTGAGGAAAAATAAACACTGAATCTTAACTCCTTGTATCCAATCATTGTTAATGGAAAAAGATCTAACACGAGTATATTGTCTAATGAACATAAACTCTAAACAATAAGACGCAGTCTTAAACATGTCACCAAGGAGAACGTCTTATGGAAAAAATAGTCTAATATAAAGTATGCCCAATAGTATACTTCAAGAATGCTTTCATTAACAAAGATGTAATATTTGAACGTTGTATTAAACAAGCTGCATTTCTTATGACATGACATGAAAAAATGGTTTTGAACAAGAAATCATACGTGGCAATTGATCCTTGAATCATGCCTGATCATCAAGATAGCCTAGGTCTGATCAAAGAGCCTAAATGCACTATAAATTCAATGCTTTCCCCCTTATAAAGCTCACTTTTGAATTTAATGTAGAATTATGTTGTTGAGATCACTCAAACTCCCTGTTCTTCGAAAGTCCCTGGCTAGAGAGTCTCTCAAAGCCTCCTCTAACCTTTTTCCCCTAGTTAGGGTTCAACCATCTTAGGCAAACTGATTTCATACACCACAACCTTCATATTCATCATACAATAACTTCTATTTCTAAATTCTGCTACATTCTCCCATCTTCTCTACGTGTTTTGGACAAGTAGAGGAATTTGTTTATCCATCAATATATCGTGTAACCAACTTTCTAACCTAACTTATGATCATATATAGCTAAATATATGTTATCAAAGCAACAATGAAATCATTCATGATCTCACACACTATTTCAACATATAAATGGTCTTAACACAAGGCATAAGCTCATAAATAGTCACCTGATAAAATACTTTCATAATTGTCACACCCTCTCACAAAGTTTTTAGCTTTTCCTTTTATGTGAATTAACAAATATCAAGTTCTTAATTGCAACTCACACACGTTGCAGACCAACCATTCGCTCACCACATGAACTAGAACTTCTTACTACTCTTAGAGTCTTGCAATTGAAGTTCACTTCCCAATTTGTTAGGGAGACTTATGAGTGATGTTCACCAGCTGTACCAACATGTAGAATTTACTAGTCATTTGCTCTTGGAAAATACAAAAATATTGATTCTTCTATCATCACTTAAAATACTAAAATTCGTAAATATAAATATTGAAATATTTTTTCATACGGTAATATATACATATATAATAAGATATATATGCTATAATCCAACATCTATAACATCCTCCTATCCTATTTATAAAAGAAAAAATCGCTATAAAATTACTATTTCTTATAACATATATAAAAAAATAAAGACTTAACTATAATTATAAAATCAAAGTCGTTTTAAAAAAACCACACATGCCAAAATATAAGAAATCCTGAAATTCCTTTTGCTGTCAACACATGTTAATAAACAAAAACATTAATCACACTAATTTTGTGTTGGCTTCGAAAGATTTTACTATTAACATTATTTGTGTAGACGGATTCGTGGTTTGTTTATGTTCCCTTTAAGGTATTTACAAGAAGGATAATGATACTTTAACAACATTTTTTTGACAACATTTTAACATCATCTACGTGTCATTCTGTGATTGGTTCAAAATTACTCCACAATCAATAATAATAATCATAAACATCAACATGGACCAATCACATAATGACACGTAGATGGTGTTAAAATGTTGTCAAAAAAATGTTGTCAAAGTTTCATTATCGTTAGAAGAAAGAAACGGATTTATGGTTAATTCCATCTTTGCTATCTAGCATCGAGTTGAGAGAATTTGATAATATTCATCCTAAAAAACCAATTTTGTCACTGTAAAACTATACCTCCTTATATTTATCTTATAAAATGCATACGACATAATGTGATGGATTTAATTCTAATAAAGAAGGAATCAGTTCCAACTAAACTGAAAAATTCATTTAATAATTTTATTAAAAATAATATAATTAAATAGTAATATTAATAATAATAATAATAATAATTTTACGCTTCTTCTCTATTTTATCTGGCCAAGATGATAAAATTATTTTTCATAGAAATTTTTTATTCAGATTATTAGTATAATTTAATCTTTTAATTATGTATTTAAATTCAATAATCTTTTACAAAAATATTAAACTTAGTTTTATTCAGAAGATTTATTACTTTATGAAAAATTGAAATTGAAATTAGAATTAAAAAAATGAAATTTTTATTTAAATTTTTATTTAAACTTAAATTTTTTAATACAACTGTTTCAAATTATTTTTGTCAAAAAAATATATTACTCTTAAATATCATTTTATATTATTTATTATATTATTAGTTTTGGTAATTTTTATTTTCTATCAATTAAAAAGAAATTTTTTTATTTGTTACATTCTCAAAACTTACACTAACTTTTATAATTTTTTCTTCCAAAATCACTTTTACTAACTTCCAAATCTCTTAAAAAAAAATAACACTTAATTTATTTTCAAATTTTAACAAATCCTTATATTCGTATTCCCTACAATTCATTCCTCGAACACAAATCATCATCAAAAAATACAATCCGTGCTTTTGTTACAAAATCAAAATATTAATAAACAAACTGTAACTTTGAAATAAATTATATATTATAACAATCATAATTGCACACCTATACCTAAAATCGACAGTAATAGTAAAAATCTCAACAACAACAAAAAATCATAATTATAACAATCATAATTGCACACCTATACCTAAAATCGACAGTAATAGTAAAAATCTCAACAACAACAAAAAAAACTTATAATATTTATTATATTTTTTCATAAACACAATATACCAAATATTTCTTTATTCTAATAAAATAAAATTTATATGACACTTCCATGTTTCCTTTTATCCTACCGCTTTCCAACCGACACCGTCTTAAAAATATAGAAAATTCTTAAGTCTTTACATAAGAAAAACTTAATCATCACTTTAAATCTTATTTCACATTTATTTACATAAGTCCAATTTTATAAATATTTGAAACACCTTTTTTAGAAATTGTCTTGTTGAACTTAAAATCTTTCATATACTCTAATTGAATAATTATTTAACTTATTTGATGAGATCCCAAACATTATTATAACATTCTAAAATATAGTATTAAAGTATATAATAATCATCACACATTTAATAAAACAAGAACAATAAATAAAAGCAGGAAAATAAAGTTAATTAGTCTTTTATTATAATTATAAAAAAAAAACTAAAAACTTTATTTACAAGATTACTAAACAAAACTATATACATATAGTTGATCTACAAAAATCTAAACATCATACGTCTCTCCATCAAGAGCATGCTTCACAAAAATCTCATCATTTTCTGCCTATACCCACAGAATGATCATAATCAATATCATAACGCATAAACATACAAAAAAACAGTAAGCTAGTAATAAAACAATTTATAATATATTTAAACATTTCAAACATTATACACATAATACATACATCACCAAGTCAATCAAACACCTTATGCATGACAAGACTTAGACTAGACTATCTAGATTAGTATGAATATCAAGATATGATAGTTTGTGCACTTGTCATGGTGAAACAACTAACCCACCCCAAGCTGTCACATAAGGTTAGTTCGTTATCATTCGCCTTAAGCTAATGTAAAACCCCTAGACTAGGACCTCCAACTACTCTCATCACATGCCTCACCCCTCTCTACTTGAGAATGAATGACTATTAGAGTGTCAGAATAAACTCCAAGACTTAGCTTCCTATAATCATACTTACAATACTTGAAACCAACACCATGAAGTTCCTCCTTGGAACTCATTAACATACCTTTTGCATTGATTAAACAAATAAACATACCACTTCATAAATCACCTTAAAACTCATCATAAGTTATCACACAATGCATCACACAAACCAAATAGTGCATTGTGATAATGGTTGAAAATACCGTTATTTGTGATGCTATTTTGATACTAAAATAACCCTTTTTGACTTCGAAGCCTCCTTAAACTCTTGTTTTACTTGAATTTAGTAAATAAGTGAAGAAAGGTTATACTTTATGAATTTGATCACTAATTCCCTCAATTTTGTAGGTCACAAGTCTTGCAAGGGTGCTTGGCTGCCCCCATTTGTGGCGTTGAGCGCCACTATCCTTGTAAGCACGCCTGGTCGTCCCCTCCATGGGCATTGAGCGCCAGCAAGCCACATCGCAAGACGCCAGGCTGCCCTCAGTCAGGACGCCGAGGGCCAGTCTCTTCGCAGACACACCTAGGCGCCCTTAGCTAGGGTGCTGAGCGCCAACAACGTTGGCTAATGATCCAATTTGGTTCTATTTAAGGGTTTCTACACTCTAGGGTTCACATCTTTGGACGGCTGAAGCACAGAAAGGCTGATTCCGACCCTTTTGGAGGGAGATTGGGCATGCAGGAGTTTTCCTTCTCACTTTCTAGGGTTTTCATTCATTCATTCTTCCATTGTAAGCCAAGGTTCTCCACGATAATGGAGAACTAAACTCATTTGTTGTTGGGGATGATGTAACCTCTAAACTTTCATGTATTTGAATATGGTTTAAACATTTTATGCTTCTTTCATTGAATGTTAGTGATTTTCTCTTGTTCTTAATGCTTGTTATGTTTTGGCCACTCATGACTTCATGTTTGATTTATTTGAGTATTGGGAAATATCTTATGAATCATGATCTAGAGGATTTCACCCAAAGGGAATATTACTTAGGAATAGTACGTTTGGTTGTCTTAAGCTTCTTTTCTTAATGCGGAACTGATTGTTAGGGTTTTCAAGGGATTGTTGTCTAATAATCAAGATGATGGAAGACCATCTAAGACATACATTGGACCTCTTACTAGAGCCATGACAAAGAGGATTCAAGAGGAAGAAGGATCACCTACCATTTTGCTTCTATGGAAGGTGATTTACATTAATCCTTCTTCCCATAATTAAAAGCACATTTTTCTTTGCTTTGTAGGATTAATAAAATTGGAGGGAGCAGCTGCCAGCATAGCATTTCAGCACGTGAAAAGAGAGACTTGGAGGGAGAAGCTTGCTGCCAAGCTATCAAAAAGCTCAACCAATAACCTAGCTAGCCCAGCGTTTCAGAATTGGTGTTGTTTCACGTGTGCTGCTGAGTTGGAATATGGCATGTTTGAAGCTGAAGCAAATTGGCGCCTTTTTCTTTAATTTCATTTGCTTTTGGATTGAATTTCATTTCAAATTTGAGGCTCTTATCTTCCTATAAATAGGAGACCTCTTCCCCCTTTTGTAGACACTTTTGAGCTTAGTCTAATTACTGCAGAAATGAAATTCCAGCTTACCTTTGCTCTTGAGTCAACCCAATTCTTCTCTTTCTTTCTCCTTACCTCTAGCTTCCTTCCAAAGTAGAAGGCCCTCTGAGCTGAGAGGTTCTAACCCACTCCATTCTTCACTGAAACCATACCATTCTCTACATCAATTTCAGAATTCCGCTGCCTTCATTCTGCTCACTGGAACGTTTGTTGTTTGGCTTCCTGGTTCAATGAGTCTCACCCATAGCAAGCATCCATCAACTGGTATCATAGCTCTGGTTGTCCACGGAAAGCATTGCTAAGTGCCTTTCCATTTTGGTGTTTAATTTCAGTCCACTTTCTGCTATTTCTATTTTTGTTTTTAGTCTAGTTTGTGTTGTTTCTGTTTCTATTTTGCTGCTGTTTTCAATTCTGTATTGCTTTTCCAGTCATTCAATTTTAGTTTCCTTTGTGTGCTTATATTGTCCTTTCATTTTAATCGGTGAAACCTTCTTGTTTGGGTCATTTCCAGCTTTACATTTCAATTTTGTATTGTTTTTAGTCTTGTGCAATTTACTGTTGCAGTATTATTTTTGTCTTTGTTCAGTTTTCTTTTCTGTTGGATTATTTCGTTTTAATTGATTTGCAAGTGCTAAACAAGCTGTATATATACCAAATAAGGCAATGAGGACTTGATCTAGCCTGGGTTATACAAGCTGAAGCATCAAAATGCAAATCTGATTTGTTTTCCATTGTGAATTCTGATACAAAATTTAAATCTGGTGCTAAATTTCTAAAACTGTTTCAGTGGTTTACTTTTGATTTTGGAGCTTGGTACAACATTATGTGATGTTGTTGAATGTGTCTTAAGATATAGAAAACCAAAACAAGCACTGAAATGCAATATGCATAATGTGGTTGCTCAAAATCCTTAACCATTCACCATTTCAGCTTGAACTTCTAGCTTTTCACCGTGCTAATATACTTGATTTGGTCTAATATGAGTTTGGTCATGCTAAGCATATTAAATCTAGCATAGATATGTGTTTTTACACTTCTTAGAGTCATTTCCTTTGCTGTCCAGTTTTTGAATCCATGAAAAACTAAAATTGGTTGGTTAATTGATGGTTTTTGTTGCATAATTTTGGCCATAGCAAGGGTGATTTTTGAATCCTGCTGTTTCTGTGCTTTTGGAAAGCTTGAGCAAGTCTAAATGGATGTTTGAAAGTTGTTAATACTGCTCATTTGGTCAAAATGAATTTATATGCAGATTGGATATTTAAACCATCATTTTTGAGTTAAAAATGGAAGTGGATCAGTGATTCTGAATATTAATCATTGTTTCAGGTGTTTAAGAGTTTAAACATCTTTAATATCACCAAGAAAAGTTGTTTGAACATTCATCAAAGTTGTTGAATCACTGCCACTCATTTTGGGTTCCAAAACCACCATTTTAGTTCATTTTTCTAGTGCAGTTTCTGTTTTTCCAGCCACTGTTTTGCTAATTTTAGTGTAAAATTCATTGTTGGATTGTGAAAAAGTTGGTTCAATGTTTAAAAATGAAACTACATGATCAAAAGAAGAAGTATCAAGTGTTAAACACCTCTCCAACCTTCGTTCTTCCCTTTCTATCGATTATAAATCGTTTCTCACTAATTACTCGATTTAGATTAGGGTTTCCTTCCATTATAGGGTTTTCCACTATTAACCCTAATTTCTTGAGTTCTTCTCTCTTTCACGATCGATCTAGACGCTCTCTTTTGTTCCGCTACATTTTACTCATCAGAGGAAGCTTCAAAGGAGTTGCATCGCACCTTTGGTCACTTCTCGGAGCTGCTCTTCCATCAATTGGCACCAGAGCTTTGGTTTCGTCCCCGCATCGAAGGTAAGTATATCTGTTTCAAGTTTTCTTCTGTTCTTGCGTTGTTTCAACTTTTCTTGTGTTCATTCACCTTGTTTTGACTCGGTTTGATTTTGATTCTGAGTAATTTTTGCTGTTTCTTTTCATTTTTGAGTTGTCCATCATTTTCCATCATTGTCTTGAGTGTTCTGACTTGTTCTGTGCCTTGAGTCATTACTTTGAGTTCTATTTTCATTTTATTCGGTGATTTCACTTTTTTTGAGTTTTTAATTTCTAAATCCATTTTTGTCATGTTCTAGTGTTGTGCTTTGTTTTAATTGTCAATTAAATTTGAGTTTAACTGTGATTCAATTGAGTTTTTGCTTTGAGTAAGATCTGTCCATCATCATAAGCGGTGACATTCAATTGAATGAGCTTGATACAAACTTCAACAACAGTTTTAATGTCATTTCATTTATCTGAAGCGTCTTGAGTTTTTGATGTTGTGCATTACATGTAATTGTATTGAACTTTTGAAATTCTGTGAGCTGAAAGTTGAATCTGTTGCTGGACAGAAAATGCACACCAATTAAGCTATGAAATGTTGCATTGAGCTTGGGTGCAAGATGCTTACAACAACATCAGTCTCTCTTTTGCCAGTTGCACCGAAACTAGTTCTTCTTTGCAATCTGTTTTGAGTGTGTATCTATTATGCTTGGTATTAGCTCATTACTAAGCTTCTAGTTTAATTATATTCTAGAGTCATTTGCGTTTTGCATTTAGTGTTGTTAAAAAAAATTGTAGTTTTCTTTGTGTTGAATCAATTGTTCATGACTCATATCTTCTGAAGTTAAATTGGAATAGAGTTAAATTATATGTTGTGAATTGTAGCAAAATAAAGTGAAAGTATAAAAGCATGAGTTCTTGTGATTTGAAAAGAAAAGGAAATTAGAAAAGAAGTATTGACTGAACCACATACAAAGCAAAGTGGCAAGTGCAATTCACAACACAGTTTCAATCTTAATGTTTCTCTCCTTTTCCTGGTTCATCAGTTAATTTGATTGGAGTGAACATTTTAGAGCAATTGGCAATGCATTGTTCTATTTCAGTTGCAAATCTGTTTGGTCATGTATGATTCAACTTGCTTGGATTTTTCTTGTGTTTTTAATTTGTTCTAGATCCTTTGGTAGGTTTACTTTGTGTTCCTTCTTCTTCAATTACCTTGTTTCTTATTTGTCTTATTGATAACTCTAGTCTTGTCTGCTTCATACGTGCAATCTGTTTTGCGGTTCCTAATTGAATCTTTTGTTGTTTTTGTAATCTGGTCTAGAGTTTATCTAGAGTAGTTGCTCTATTGTGTTGTCATTGCTTAGTGGTTGTCTTGTTCTGATCTCTGACTTTGCCTTAGCCTAGTCATTCTTGATTGAGAAGCTTTTATACTTTAGTTTATGGAATTTGAAAGAAGGTTTGTGTGCTTGGTAGCATCTTAGGTGGTAGTG
Source organism: Vigna nakashimae (assembly GCA_034642375.1). NCBI lineage: Eukaryota > Viridiplantae > Streptophyta > Magnoliopsida > Fabales > Fabaceae > Vigna > Vigna nakashimae. The sequence continues at coordinate 44,810,100 of CM067765.1, read as the reverse complement.
CTCTGAAAGATTCTCTAGCTTTGTACTGCTAAGGGAGAATCTCCCCTCCAAACCTTTCCATTTTGAGTGCTTTAAGCTTTCATAGAGAAACCTGAGTTTGTGAGCTTTGTGTGGCTACATCTAAAGCCAAATATCCTTGTTGAGAGTGTGTTCTTACTTCAGTTCTGAATCTGAATTGTGCCCACCAATTAGATTTGTGTAGTTTTTTTTTTATTGCCATTTGTAAAGAGTGAATTGCAAACAGCTGCAATAGTAAAGAAGTTGAACAAGGATTCTCATGAAACTTGGACTGAATGGGCTTTGGAAGTGCATACCAGAGCCTTCACTGATACAGTTGTAGAACTTCAATAGAGTGTAGCTTAAGCAACTAGAGGCAGAAACACTTCATGTGAGAGTGTTGAACTAAAGGGAGTCTTTTACCTTAAATTGCTTCTGTTTTGGTTAAATTATTCCTATTATAGCTTGTCATTGATTAGTATTATTTGATGTGTTGATCTGGTATGATAGTTTTTGTAGACTAGGATTAGCCAATCTGAATTTTGAATTGGAATTATTTACGCATTGCATTGGATTGGTCGGGCTTTGCTTACTTTGGATGGTTGTTTAATCAGTTTGGTTTCAGCCCTGAATCACATCCATTTGCATCTGGTTAAATGTACATTTCCATGTGTGTTTTGGGGGATTTTGATGTGACGTTGTGTGTGGATAGTTGAACTGTTTGGAGTTTAGTTTGAGCAGAGAATTATTGAACAAACAGTAGTAGAAACACCTCACATGGGAGATTTGAAATTAAGGGAGTTGATTGCTTAAACTGCTTTCTATGTTATGACTAGCAATTGTTGGGATTGGAATTGTTTGATTTGCTGATTTAGTTGGATATGTTTGTGCAGTATAAGTTGAGACCATTAATTGAGAGCAACACGGATCTTTTGCTGCACCAACTGCACCAGTCCGAGAGAAAGGGAGGAATCTTTTATACTGTGTAATTTCCTCTTGCTATCTGTGTGTAGATAAGGTGCATTGATTCCAATTGTGATTTGTGATTGTAGGATATACTGGCCAGGAGATTCAATAGCATTGATTCCAAAAGCAACAAAGTTGAACCAAGACTAAGCTGTCCAGAATGCAGAAGTGGACCAAGACCGTAGCAGCCTAGCTTAGCTTTGATATTTCTTTTGTATTTGTTTGATCCATTTAATTTGTAATAGGCTTGTGTTAGCCTACTGGTAGTTTTAGTTTTGTTCTTAATTTGTAAAAGGCCTTTAAAAAGTCCAAGTGCTTTGGAAGAGTCCTTGGTGCTCTTTCAACCCTTGACAACGTTACTTGTTTGACTTGAATTTTGATTTTACGTGTTAGGAGTGATTTAGGATAAAAGGAATTAAACTCTAAGCCTTGTCACATTAGAGTCTGAGGTGACTAGTCTAGTCTTTTAATTGTGCTTATTTGTTTGTGAGTCGTGTCCTTTAATTTTAAAGGTAATTTTAGTTTAAGGGGTAACTAGTTAGTAACTTAAGACATTTCTGGCAAGGTAAGACTTGGTATTTAACCAGCCTTTGACTTACCTCTCTTACTTAAGACTTGTCTAAGTGGAAGCTTTTAGCTCTTTAGATTAATAAAACTTTTAAAAACAAAGATGTCTTGTTATAGTTCATATAGGTGGTCTAGGTCATCTAGGAATCTTTCATTCTTTGGTAAAGACATAGATGCATTAACATACCTAGCTTGGGAAAAAGAAATTGATAAAATAAATCCTTGGTTTTATAGAGAGAGTGAATCTTATGTCCTTAGTATATATCTCTCTAAGTTAGAAGAGCATGCAAGTGAATGGTGGAATGAAAGACAATATCATGTTAGGAAAGGTAGAAAGTCCTCCATTCGTGATTGACATGATTTAAAAGCTTGCATGAGAAGAAAGTTTATGTCTTCAAGCATTAAAAGAAACCTAGAACTAATTAGAGATTGCATTGATGATGGAAAATTATTTCTTGAGAGTTTAAATGATCATGAGTTTCTTCGTAGAGAACTAGAATTTGGGGCAAGACTTAAAGTCATTCAAGGAAAGAAAAAGAGAAGCAATTTGGGCGATTCATGGAGATCTACAAGCAATTGGAGATTACTATACCCTTAACATTACTATACCCTTGACCGAAGCACTGCTGCAAATTCCTACTTATGCAAAACACTTAAAGCAATTCCTTAGCAATAAGAAGAAATATTTAGATGAGGAAACAATTGAAGTGCAGGGTAATTGCAGTACCATTATGCAGAAGACTCTTCCTCCAAAATTCAAAGATTTGGGAAGCTTCAATATCCCTTGCACTATTGGGAATCATGACATAGAGGCTAGCATAAATCTGATGTCCCTATCTATGCTCAAGAAGATTGGTGGTCTGGAGGTCAAACCGACAAGAATGGTCTTGCAAATGGCAGATAAATCCATCAACCATCCTTATGGTGTAGTAGAAGATGTTATGGTTCAGATTTATAAACTCCAATTCCTAGTTGATTTTGTGGTGATGGAGATGGGGAAAGATTTAGAAATCCATCTCATTCTTGGAAGACTATTCATGAAGATAGCCAAGGTTGTAATTCATGTAGATGATGGAGTTTTAAAATTGAAAGATCAAGATAAAGAGATGATGCAATCTTGCCTGACGTACCTTCCTTAATGTTTTCCTTTCGTAATTTTTACATTTTATTGTATATGTATATCAGCTTGTAATGAGCATGGATTACTATAAATACCCAGCTCGTTTCTTGTATTGGGGATTGTTGAGATTAATGAGAATGGGTTTTCTGAAACAAAAAACAAATCTCTCTTGAGAGTCAAGGATAGATAGTCCAAGGACTCTCTCTAGCCACCTTACTCCCTCTAGCCACCTTCTGACACATTACCTCCATTTTTATTTTCTCCATTTACTTTTTGTGCTTCTTTCCCCTCCATGCTATCATTCTTCCCTGCCACCTCGTCAGCACACATCATCACTCCAAGCTACCTACACCTTCAGCAGCCACGCGTCCTCTTTCGTATCTTCATCAACAGATCACTCTTCATTTTTTTTCATTCGCATTTCTCTCTCCCGAGATAGATTCTTTCTCACGAGTGCTCTTTATCATCACCAACAATTCTTCATCACAGATCCATCTTTTCTCCTCCGTAAGTATCAGATTCACCAGCTTCTTCATCTTTCTTCCACTGTCACCAAATCATCCGCACATTTCGCTAGGATTTTCCTTCCTTCACCATTATCTTCACATTTTGACCGATTAAACACCTCTCCAACCTTCGTTCTTCCCTTTCTACCGATTATAAATTGTTTCTCACCTATTACTCGATTTAGATTAAGGTTTCCGTCCATTACAGGGTTTTCCACCATTAACCCTAATTTCTTGAGTTCTTTTCTCTTTCACGATTGATCTAGACTCTCTCTTTTGTTCTGCTGCGTTTTACTCGTCGGAGGAAGCTTCAAAGGAGTTGCATCGCACCTTGATAACGGTTGAAAATATCGTTATTTATGATGTAATTTTGATACTAAATGCACCCTTTTCTACTTAGAAACTTGCTTGGAATCATGTTTTTCTGTTAAGTTGTGTGAATAAGAGAGTTGAGGTTGAATTTGATGGTTTTATAACTAATTCTCTTGTTTTTGATTGAAAATAAGATAATATGGAAAGCAGGGACGAAGTGCTAAGGAGATAGAGCTCAGAAAGGCCTGGAAAAACACTAGAAGGGAGGGATGCTCGAAGCTTGGGCGCCCTTTTTGGAGGCTTGAGTGTAGAAGAGTGTCGCTTACTGCCCGAGCGCCCTTTTTGGGGTGCTTGAGTGCCGAAGGCTCGAAGCTTGGGTGCAATCTGGAAGGCTTAAGCGCGGAAGACCACCGTTCACCGCCTGGACACCCCTTTTCGGGCGCTTAAGTACTGGAAGCACGAAGCTTGGGCGTCTTCTCTTAGGCTTGAGTGTGGAAGACCACCGCTCACTGCCCGGGTGCCCTAAGTGAGGCGCTTGAGCGCCAGCGACACGGACTTGGGCTTGTTTCTATTATGTCTTAGCTCTATTTAAAGGACTCAGGCGTCCTATGTTAGGTATATCTGGCTAGAGCAGCACAACACCACACTGTTCCACTTTCTGAAGGCGAATCTGAGGGCGGGAGCTTCTGTTGAGAGGGTCGCACCTCACACAAAAGTTGATTGCAAAATTAATGCAATATAAGCTAGGAAGTGACTCATAGGTCGTCTCTCAAGGACCAAATGTGGTTCAGGTAATAGGTCGAACACATAACAAAGGGGGAGGGTTTTTGTGAAAGGTTTGTGACTGTAATTGAACTTAAATTAAAATGGAAATTAAACACAACTAAATATGATTAACGGTATTCCAATGCATGAAAACATTAAATTGAACATTGCAACAGATAAATATCCAAACACAATTCACCACCAAAAAGAAGAAAATCAATTCAACCTATAATGTAAACCATTCTTAGGCAAAAGAAATAAAAGAAAATAAATTTTTCTCTACCATTGACCGTGACCCATGTGCATCTACCAAAAGGGTTTGAAATTGCAAATGCTTCTAAAAGTCCTCTCTAGCCATAACATGTTGAGCATTCCAGCAAAGATAATCTACTTCATCATTTCTCAAAGTAAATAAATCTTCAAAATGTTTAATCCAAATAAAATGAAAGTGGGGTAGCCTTTCTCTGTGGCCTTCCCGTGGCAACAGCTTTCAAATCAGCTTTCTCCTCTATTCTCTGTCAATCAATACACTCCCTTTCCTTACTCCACTAAAACAAATCAACCTTCTCCTCTTTGCTTCCAGCCGTGGCACCTCAAGCTTCCAACACATAACCGTGCTTACCACTTCACCTACTACATTCAACCACTTACCTCCGATTCATTCTCCACATGAAACCAAATTTAAACATTCTATTCTAATGCAAAATGAAGTCACATCTACACGTGGGCTAGTTCTTCCAGCTACCATTCTCGTACACACCATTCTCTCCCTCTCAGTGGCTGCTCCAACACACACACGTTGTTGCTCTACGTGCTTCCTTCTCAACTCCGTGCGCTACCTAGGACATGAGCTGCTACCTCTCCAGCCGTGACAGCTCTCTAAATGAAGGATGAATCACCGAATGTGCACACTCCAGGATAGCCCGCAAGGTGAGTGTCCCGTGCCCTCTAAACGTGACAGCTGCTTACCATCTAATAACCGCATGTTCCAGCTCCTTGTTCTTCCGTGGACAAAACCAAATGAAAAATGCAATGAGAATCTAGAGCTAGTGCCATGTGGGTGGCGGTTGGCTACTTCCTTCTTTCCATCACCGTTCTCCAAAATGAAGAAAATGAATGCTCATTCACGAAAGGAGCACTCCAGGACGTCACCATGTGCACTATGTCTGTGTTGCATCCCATCTCAATCCATCATGTGTGCCTCGTTTTTAAAGAAAGAAAAAAAATCCCTTGACGTGACCGTGCTCTTCATTTCTCAAATGAAAATTTAATGTGATGAAAGATGTGCCTTGTGTGTGGCGGAATAAAATAAAGAAAACATTCAATGCCAAACAATGTTGGCCGTGACAGCGTTGGAATCAAGAGGATAAAAGAGTACTCAATGCAAAAGTGTTGAATCCCTCTTCATTCAATGAGAAAAATAGCGTAAAAAGCTCTGCAAACTCCCCAAAAACGTTCCAAAGCCAAAGCCCTAAAAAAAAGTGGCGGCTGACCTAGGCCGTGAGTTTCTTATAATGAGGGTGGGGTCCACACAATAAAACCCTAGGGTGCCAAGTCATCCACCCTCATTTTTTTGTCTAGTTCATTTTGCCAAAAAATGGCTAAATCTACTAAAGTTGATCCAAAAACATTCTACACTAGTAGATTACAATTTAATTAATTCTAGATGTCTATGTGGAGAGTCTTGAATTTATTTGCATTCTTCTTGATATCCCAAAATGTATCTCCAAAATTTTCCTGCAGTTAATAATTAAAATAATTAACTCAGATAATTCAAATTAATTAAAATAAGAATTCCTGGTCAAATTAAGCACAATTAACAAAAACGGAAAAATATCGGACATTTAAGCACAATTCCCTGATTAATTCTAGCACAATAGACTAGGTGAAGTCAAGAAAATATTGACTCATCAGCTTCCATCCTCTACTTTTAGGGTTTTGCTATCTCATGCTTTTCCATTATTCATCTAGTTTCACCATGTCTGTGGTGAACTAAACTCTATTTTTTGTTGGGGAATGATGTAACCTTGTGAACTCTCATGTATTTGAATTGATTCTCAATAACATATGCTTTTTCATTAATTGTTAGAGTAATTCATCTGTACTTATTACATGCTTTGTTTAACTCATTCATAGCATGATGTATGAATTGCATGAGTGTCGACAGGTTCCTTATGATTTAGGTTCTTATGGAATTCTCCCAAGAGTAATATTGCTCAAGGATGAGGGTAGTTGTCTTCGTTGTCTTAAAGCTCTTGTTCTTCACATTTAATTACTAGGAATGCGAGGAATTGCATGAACTGGTGATTAAGGACAGGCTTTTTCACCGAGGAATCGGGTTTAAGTGATTTAGTGAGTGACGTTAACATTAATGCATAAAGAAGAATTTTTACATGAGAGGGAACTTGGTGAAATCTAACCCCGGCAACATATTCATCTCATATTACAAACAACATCTATTATCAATGTGCTATTCTGCCATTGATCAAATTGCATTCAAATTTAATTTTTTTTCTTTGCATCTAAAACCAATTATCTTTATTTCTTTACGTCTTAATTAATCGAGTTATCACACGACTGTTTAGTGTCGAGAGTCCTCTGGGATACGATACTTGGTCTTACCATTTTGTATTACTTGTGCGATTTGGTACACATGCCGATCATCCAACAAGTTTTTGGTGCTGTTGCCAGGGACTCACAGTTTAAACTATTCTATTTGTGTGATTCTTGATTATTTTTTACTTTATTTTTTTAATTTTTGTTTTTAATTTTTCTCGTTTTTTAATTTGTGTATAGTGTTGTTTACTTTTGTTTTTATGCTAACAGTGTTTGCTAGGGTTTTGTGTCTAGTTTATGCAGGATACAGTTAGGACCAGGAGCAACAAAAGTTCTGAAACTCTTCTTGCAGGACTTGAGACTAATAAAAGGCCAAGAAGATAGAGATTATCTAGAGAACCTTCTCTAGAGAGAATTTCACAGGCCTTACAATCTGATCAGGAAAGCATGGAAAACAATGAAGGTAGGCGTACTTTGGCAGATTATGCAACAGTTGTTGGCCCTCACCATTTTAACAACATTGCAAGGCCGAGAGTCAATGCCGCAAGTATGGAGATGAAGCCTGCGTTGATCCATCTAGTGAAGAGCAACCAATTCAATGGACTATCAAATGAAAGTCCGTATGAGCATCTGACAACCTTTAATGACATCTGTAATACTGTGAAGCTGAATGGAATTTCAGATGATGCTATTAAAACTAAGCTTGTTTCCTTTCTCACTAGGAGGCAATGCTAAATTGCGGTTGAACTTTTTCCCTGAAAATAGCTTGACTGAGTGGGAAGATGTCGTTGCAAAGTTCTTGAATAAATATTTCCCACAGTCAAAGATCAACAAAGGGAAGTAGGAGATCGCTTCTTTCAGGCAAGGCATGGAGGAGACATTAGGGAAAGCATGAGATAGATATAAGTGCTTGCTCAAAAAGACACCTAATCATGGTTTTGATGAAGCAATGGTAGTCATTCTTTTCCTGGAAGGTCTTGGTTCACAAACCAAATTGATGCTGGATGCCTCAGCTGGAGGCAATATCAAATGTAAGACTCTAGAGGAAGCCTATGAATTGATTGACAACATGGCTATCAATGACAATGAGATGCACAATGAAAGAGGAGTTCCATCACAATCTAAGGGAGTTCTACAGTTTCAGTCTTATGATGCCTTCCCTTCTCAAAATAAGATTATAACTCAACAATTAAAAGTTTTGACAAAGAAGCTTTCTCAATCACCAAAGGAGTGCCAGAACGTCTTGCAAGTTCAACAACAACTTTGTGAACTAAGTGGTGGTGATCATATTAATGGTCAATGTGTTGTGCCTGAAAATCTCAATGAAGAAGTTAATTACATGGGTAACCAATTTCGTTCCAACAATTACAATCAAAGGTGGAAATCTCATCCTAGCATGGGACAAAGTTAATTTGGGCAAACTGATGAACAATACAATAGACCACAACAGCAGCAACAACAGTTGCAACAACCCTCTCTAGCTAACATAACTACAAAGCTTGAGGAGACTCTCCAACAATTCATGCAGGCAACTCTTTCCACCTAGAAAAGCACTGAAGTTGCTATAAGGAATCTAGAGATTTAGGTTGGTCAAAAGCCAAGAAGTAGGAAGAGATACCTATCAACAGTTTTGGGGCTAATACTGAAGTTAACCCCAAGGAAGAATGTAAGGTTATTTTGAGTGTGAAGAGGGAGAAAGAAAAAGAAAAAGTTGAGTTAAAAGAGAGAGAAGAAAAAGAAGAGAAAAAAATTGAAAAAGAGAGAGAAGAAAGAGAAGAGAAAAAATTTGAGTTTGAGAGAAAAGAAAAAGAAAAATTTGTGAAAGAAGAGAATGAGAGAAAAAAAGAAAAAAATCTTCATCACCCTGAAGAGTGTTCTAGAAAAGAAAAAGATATGCAGTTAGGGTGCTTTGAAGAAATTTTCAGAAAACTGGGATTAAAATTCCTGTGATTGAAGCACTGCAACAAATTCATGAATATGCTAAGTTTTTGAAGAAACTCCTTAAAAGAAAGAAATATCTAGAGGAGGAAACAATTGAGGTATAGGGAGAATGTAGTGTGATCTTGCAAAAGGCACTTCCTCCAAAGGGTAAAGATCCAGGAAGTTTCACCATTCCTTGCACTATCAGGAGCAATAAAATAGGGAAAACCCTAATTGATTTGGGGTCCAATATCAATTTGATGCCTTTATCTGTTCTCGAAAAGATTGGTGGTCTTGAAGACCAGCCTGCAAAGATGACTCTATTTATGGCGGATGGATCCACCAAAAAGCCCTATGGTATGGTGGAAAATGTGATGGTACAAACTGAAAATCTCAGATTCCTGATAGATTTTGTAGTGATGAAGATGGAGGAAGACTTGGAGATCCCTATTATTCTTGGAAGGTCATTCATAAAGACGGCCAAGGTGATCATTAATGTTGAAGATGGAACTATAGCACTCAAAGACCAAGAAGAGGAGGTAATTTACAATGCCTTCAATTCTGAGTAGCAAATCCAGGTGAAGAAGACTAGTCTCAAAGCTGCATGTGGAGATGCACCAGAGGTTAGGACTAAAGCTGCAAAGCCAGGTAAGAAAGGTCAAAAGTGTTTTTTGTCACAAGTAAAGGAAGACAAGAAAGACAGCAAAGGAGAAAGTGTTCATCAAGACTCCCTGGAGAACCATGAAGAATTTAGACCAGGCATTCCAGTGAGATTCAACAAAAAGTTGTGGGTTGTGAAAGAGCTCAGGTCTAATGGACTGATAGAGATTGAATCTCCTATTTCCAAGAGAATAAAAAAGGTGAACATGAAGTTACTGAAGAACTGTTGGTGTGGAAAAGACAAGAGGACACCAAAATAAAAGATGTGACATGAGCTTATTGGGTCAAGCTAGTAACATTAAAGAAACGCTTGCTGGGAGGCAACTGATGACAAATTTATGAACACCGAAAAACGGTGCCACAAACTTGTTTAACAATCGGCAAGTGTGACCGAATCGTATCAAGTAATAAAACTAGGTAAGACCAAGTATCGTTTTCCCAAAGGACTCACGGCCTAGTTAGCTATATGATTTGTTGATTATTTAAGACTTGTTAACAATTGATTGTAGGGTTTAAATGCAATCGATAATAAATAAACATGTATGCATGAATTTGATCAATGGAAAAGAAGAATACAAACACTTTAATGAATTAGATGGATGAGTATGTTGTTGGGGTTATCAATTTCATCTTATCCACTCTCATATACTTTTAGGAATTCATCATTCTTCTCATCAATGCTAATGTCACTCTCTAAATCACCTTGCAAGAAGGCCTATCCTTAATCATGAGTTCATACAATTCCTAGCATTCCTAGTAATTAATTTTTAAGTGCAGAAGCTTAACGGCAACCAATATGCTATTGGGAGAAATTCCTCGGATCTAGATTTCCCCGTACGTTCCCATATCGACAAAATCAATAATCATCGCAATGAATGAGTTAAACAATGCAAGCTTTCAGCACAGAGAAAAAACCTTAACTAATGATGAAAGAAAGCATAAGTCTTAAAATAAGATATTAAAAACAAATTCCATGAATGAGAGTTTCACAAGACTACATTGATTCCCCAACAACAATACAAGGTTTAGTTCGCCATATTCATGGTGCAGCTAGATGAAAAATAATGAAAGAATGAAAGATAGAACCCTAGAAAGAGAAGAGGAGAGTCGTCACCATCTCCCAATCTACCCACAAGGGGTGAAAAGTGTGTTTCTGCTTCCTCCCAGCCAAAGATACAAACCCTAGGACGTCCTAAAGCTTATATACTATTCTAAAAATACAGAAAATTAGGCCCAAGCCCAAAATAGTGCCGCTCAACGGTAAACTACCGCTGAGCGGTAAGTGCGTGAGTTGATTCTTCCTCCTCAGCGGATCCAACGTGAGTTCCTGAGTGTCGCTCAGCGGTAAACTGCCACTGAGCGGTAATTGCGACTTCTCCTTTTGCACTTTTTGATGTCTTTTCTGATTCCATCTCTATCCTTCTTCACTTCTTTCACCAAATTCACCTTAAAACTTGCATAAAACACTGAAATCAAGCATAAACCTGTCCAACTCTCTTATTTCTAAAAATATGACCAAAAGCATGATTTCAGGCTACTTTCTAAGTGTTAAAGGTTGCTTTTAGTATCAATTTTAAGCATGAAAATAACAGTTTTTCAACTGTTATCACAACTCCAAACTTAGAACTTTGCTTGTCCTTAAGCAAACAAGATGTAACTCAATCTTCTACCAATCCATACAATGATTCACTAATTCAAAAATTCTCTTTAAAAGATAAGTACAAACTTCAATTAAACTCATGACAAAGATTTCAATCAAGACATGCACATGCTTTAGTGTTCACAAAGTCACTTAATATCCAACAAATGCTATTTTTCATGAATGATCAATCAACTAAGCATGGATGTTCATGTGCTCATGGAATATTTCCTCACTAGATAAAGTGTTTCACTCAAACACAAGTTTATTAGAGGTAATCACTCATTCACTCTACTATCACAATGTCACATGAATTGACTTTGCCTTTCGTTTAACCATAATCAAATACATTCACAAGCATGCATCATCACAAGGACTTTTCAATGGCTTATAATGTGGCTGGGCTAACAAGAAAATTGATTTTTCTAGATCACAAAACCCTTGAGTTAAGAGAATCATAAAGACACAATCATTCTTATTTATTCCCAACTTTCTTTTGCATTGAGCTTTGCCTTTTCTTTTCTTTTCTTTTCTTTTCACATTCTTATTTCTTAGCTCTTAGCTCAATGCTTTCAATTTCCCTTTCATAACTTCCAACAACCCTAAACTTGAACATTTATCAATACCATAAAAGATCTTCTACTTAACTCAAGGTACAACTTTTCAACAAGAGTTTTCAAATCATGTTCAAGGCTAAGGGTTCAAAGGATAGAACACAAAGTGTTCTCTTTTAGTGAGCTAACTTCATGAATTTGGCTAATAAAAGGGTTACCAACAAATGGCTTTGATCATATGATGCAAACAAGCAATTGATTCAATATTAGAAAACTTGGGCAAAATCATTCATGCTTTCAAAGTAATAGCATTCAATCATAAAACTCTGGAGCTTAAAACCTAACATATAAGCTCATTCACATTTGACATACACATCCTGCTTAGCATCATAATCATAATCACAACATCATGCATTTGTTCACAAAGCTTGTGAATCACCTGTATAAGCATTTAATGTGCACATCTCAACATCAATCAATCTCAAAGCATCACCAAGCATTACTTATCAAACAATCACAATCATAAGCAAACCATCATACAAACAAAGTTTCCAATTGAGTCCATCAAACCCTATTCTAAAAACATAAGTACTTACAGAACATTGGGTTGCCTCCCAGTAAGCGCTTGTTTAACGTCACGAGCTTGACCCAAATTTCAAGGATCAACCAACTGCATCATTGTGGACAAGTGTTGCACTTCTCCCCCTAAATAAGGCTTGAGACGTTGACCATTCACCACCCATCTTTTCTGTGGATCATCAGCAGCTGGATTAAATATTTCAATTGCTCCATATGGGTGCACTCCTTTTACTACAAATGGTTCTGAACATTTTGTCTTCAATTTCCCATGGAATATCTTCAATCTTGAATTGAACAATAGTACCTGTTGTCTTGGATTCAAAACTTTATTTACCAGCTTCCTGTCATGATAGAATTTGATCTTATCTTTATAAGCCTTGGATGAATCATATGCATGTAATCGCATTTCTTCAAGCTCCAAAATCTGCCTTCTGCGTGTGCCTTGAGTTTCATAAGGATCAAAATTCAAGAAATTCAAAGCCCACAACTTTTTATGCTCCAGCTCTGCTGGCAAATGACATGCTTTCCCATAGACCAATTGAAACGGTGATAGTCCCATAGACGTCTTCATTGTCGTTCTATAAGCCCAAAGAGCATCATCCAATTTTAGTAACCAATCCTTTCTTGATGAAGTCACTGTTTTTTTCAAAATCCTTTTTATTTCCCTGTTAGATACCTCAGCTTGTCCATTGGTTTGTGGATGATAAGGTGCAGCTACCTTATGTTTTACTCCATAATGTTTGAGCACTTTTTCTAGCTGATAATTGCAAAAATGAGATCCCCCATCACTAATCAACACTCTTGGAGTTCCAAAATGTGAAAATATTTGCTTCTTCAAAAATTTAATTACCGTGCTAGCATCATTTTTAGGACAAGCTAATGCTTCCACCCATTTACTCACATAATCCACTGCTACCAAAATATATTCATTGTTGAAAGATGGAGGAAAGGGTCCCACAAAGTCAATACTCCAACAATCGAAAACCTCAACCCCTAAAATACCTTGTAATGGCATCTCATGACTTTTAGTGATCATTGATGAATCATTATTTTCTCCACTTCAGTTAGTTTATTGTGCTAAAATTAATCAGGGAATTGTGCTTAATTGTCCAGTATTTTTCCGTTTTGGCTAATTGTGCTTAATTTGATCAGAAATTCTTATTTTAACTAATTTGAATTATCTGAGCTAATTATTTTCATTATTGATTGCAGGAAAAATTTTTGGATAATATTTTGGGATTCAAAGAGAATTGACACATCAATTATACAAAGAAAGGCTGTGCAGATTTTGTTTTTAGGATTCTACACGATATAGGCTTGATTGTAAAAGTCTCTTTCAAAATTAAGAAGTGGAGCTTGAAAACAAAATGGTGCAGCACGGTACTAAATTGCTTAACAGGAAATGGATCAATGTTCATGCAAAGTTCTGATTTATTGAAGTATATAGCAACCCCTTCTTCTTCTAGAAAAGAATTATATAAATGCTAAAGGAAACAATGAAACAAAAGTTGGGACCACCACATTGTTTTGTTGGCTGGAACATGATTCACAATTGGAGAAGCCACTTTACGTAAAGAAGGAAGGGAAGTGGCTACATGGAAAAGGAAGTAATTGCCTATGGGGTCCATCCACTACTTATTTGCTTGGAAAAATTCTGAATTTTAGCTTCATGGCCCACGTAATACATTCATTTTGGCTATGCTTTGGAATAAAAGAGAAGTGGTTTCACGGTTTATTGTTGCAGTACCACAAACTCCATAAAAGCAAAGAAGCTCACGGTGTGAGGGATGAAGCGTGGAGAAAAGAGAAGCTGGTGCAGCAGCTAGCAACAAGACTCCATCCAACAAAACATCCAGCTTGGGAAGAAGGTGTCAAGGCCAACGTTCACGGTCCAGTAGCAGTTTGCACGCCCATCAGTTTGGAGGAAGATAAACGTTCAACACCAGCCGGCTGATCCAGCAAATGGCCCAACAGCTTGGAGTGCCACGGGTGGAAGGGAATGTCACGTGAATTTTGGCTGAATCAGATACAACAAAAAGGAGGGCCCTTGCTTATTATTTTGCACGTCCCAGGAGCACATACGGGTGGAAGGGAATGTCACATGAATTTTGGCTGAATCAGATACAACAAAAAGGAGGGCCCTTGCTTATTTTTTTCACGTCCCAGGAGCACATATGGGTGGAAGAAATTGATTAAGAAAAAGGTCGTTAATGGGAAACCAAAACACGCAAGGGCACAATGTTGTTTTGTTTCTTTCTTTCAACAACACTTCACGGCAGAAATAAAAGAGAGGAGTGGCTATAAAATGAGGGGGCAGCAGCAGAAGAAAGGATATGGAGATTTTAGGAGTAGGTTTAGGTTACGTTCTGGCTTGGTTTTCTCCTCCCCTATGGGGGAGGTTTTAGATTTCTTTCAAATTTTCAGTTTCAAGGATTAAATTTTTAATTGTAATTTCCATTCAGCTTTTCTCAATGATCGTGTAATTTCCACTCTGCGTTTTAATTTTAATTCTGTCAGCTTTCAATTTACATTTTCAAAACTTTGTTCATTTGATTCTCAATTTTTATTTTCACTGCACTCGTGATTTACGTTTTCAACTGAATTTACCGTTTTCCAAAATTACTGTTTTCTATATCGTTAAAATCTGTCAATTGCGTTTTACCTTTCTGCATATTTACTGTTTCGTTTTTACCATCTTTTACCACTTGTTTTTACCGTCGTTAAAATTTATTTCAGTGTTTTTAAATTCAGTTGTCTTATTTAAATTCCAGTCAGTTTTAATTTTATTTTTTTTTGCATCCAAACAAAAACCACAAACAACCCACCTTTCGTGTCAAATCTAAGACTGAACCACGACAATATTGGTCCTTGAGAGACGACCTAGGAGTCACTTCCTAGTTATACTATACTGCATTATTTTATGCACAACTTTTGTGAGCGGTGCGACCCGTTCATCAAAATGGCGCCGCTGCCGGGGACCAATCAAAAGACGGTTTGGTTTTAGATTTTTGTTGTGTAAATTTTTGTTCTGTTAATATGTGTATTTTGTGTGTTTTGTGTTTTGTATTTTTGTAGGCGACAACGACACCTTCAGCAAATTTTGGCGGCGTTGTCACTTCAGTTCCAGGTTTTTGTTTTAAGATTTGTACTGTGTTAATATATATTGTGTATATATATGTTTAATTGTTGTGTTTTATCTTGCGTTATGATGTGATGTTCTATTTTCTGTATGCGTGTCATATGTATTTTGTTTGTTAATTAAAAAAAAAAAATTAATTAAAAAAAAAAAAATTTAAAAAAAAAAAAAAAATTATGTGTTGTTTTGTGTGTTCCTGTAGCATGTATAAATGTGTTGTGAATTATCTGTTTCGTAATTTTTAGTATTTACTTTTTATTTGTTTTATTTTTATTTTTCGATGTCTACCTATTTTGATGATGTGAATAGTGCTTATTCTGCGAGTGTCTATAATCATGATTCTCCTTCTGCTTGGTACTCTGATTGTAATTCTGCTGAATTCTATGATGAGAATTATATGGATCATCCTCAAATTCCTGAGAGCGCTCCTAGGGAGCCGGTTCCACCTAAGGAGGATGATTTTTATTACGTTCTAAGCACTGGACTGACATATTTGCTGCCTAAGTTTCATGGTTTTGCAGGGGAATGCCCACATAGACATTTGGAGGAGTTCCACATGGTGTGCTCTTCAATGAAGCCTCCAGATGTTCCTCTTGATCACATTTTCTTGAGCGCATTTCCGCATTCATTACAAGGAGCAGCTAAGGATTGGCAAGACTCTCTTCCTCTAGGATCCGTTACCGATTGGGGATATCTTGAGCTTCAGTTTCTGAACAAATTCTCCCCTGAGCAGTATGGATATATCAATGATCCTGGATGGAATGACCCTAGCTTGGGATGGTTCGATGCTCAATAGGAATATCAGGAAGCACCATCTCAGGATACTTTTATGCCTCCACCAGTTCAGCAATACGAGAATCAGCAGTTTGATGCTCCTGCCCAAATAACTCCTCAGCCTTCAACTTCTGAGCCTACATTAAAGGAGTTACTGGAGCAGATGACCATACAGAGAATTCAGTTCGAGCAAATCCAGCAGGAAACTCAAGCTGCAATGAAGAATATGACTGATCAGATCAGGCAGATAGCCACTCTTGCACCTGAGGAGAATGCTGAAGATTTTGAGGACCAGGCAAGAATAAGCAGTAGTGCTGAACCAGGTAGACCACCTTCACCTTCCCACACTCTAGAAATCTTCAAGGAAGAGGAGGTAAGCATACCACAATTTGATTATTATGTTGATTGTGATGATGATCGGTATGCTAATGACTATATTCTTGCTGAGTCTGATTTTAATTTTTCATCTGTGCATGATGAGAACCGCTTTTTACTATCACATTCAAATGGTTATTCTTCATGCACTGAACATGAATCTGAGTCTATGATTAATATTGCATGCAATTTAGAAATTGATTCATGTTATGAGGATTTATCTAAGGCTCAGTATGATGAATTGGGATGGGGTGTTATACCTCTGCATGAAATTTCTGCACTGCCACATTGCACTAACCATGTTGCAGGAGGTACGTATAAATTTGATCAACATACACCCACAGTGGAAATCAAAGGTGCTGACACTGATAGTTTGAAGATCAACAGGCACCTGCTGAATCCACTCAGTAACAATATTTGTGGTTTAGATCCGGCGGTGGAGGACATTTCACTGCTTGATCAAATCTGGAGGATGAAGCAGTTCATCCTCAACAATTTCATGCTGGAGCCTAAAGAGAAGAACATCTCCCTACAAATCCAAAATTGGCAACTGCCACCCTGACCAGGGGAGTTTTCTTTTTCTTTCTTCCCCGTTTTCCTACTTTTATTGCATTTGTCCTTTATCTGTTTAGTGTTTTAACTGATGATCTTATGCTTAGAACACGTTTAGGACATTGTAGTTTAAGTGTGGTCTGGGGGAGATTCTGCATTTTGTTTTTCTTTTAAGTTTGTTGTTCCTTTTCTTCTTAGTTTTCGAATTGTTATCTTTAAAAATAAAAAAATAAATAAAAAAAAAACATAAAAAACAATTTGTGATAAATTTTTTTTGTTTAAAGCGTGCCAAATCTGTATTCTGATATGTATATATTTTTTTTTCTTCTTTCTTAGTTTTCACATTGTTATCCTTATAAAAAAAAATTCAAAAATTCAAAAATTGTTTTGCGTATTCCTTGATTTTATTTCGACCCTCAGTATCTTATTATTTCATACCAATAAAAATTTTCACTTCAGATCTTATTTTTCCTTATTTTCCTTCACTGTAAATATAATTTCTTAGTTGTTTGCATACAGATTATTGATTGAAAAATTTGACTAAGAAAGATTTCATTCATCATTGCAAAAAAATTACAGTAATTGAGAAAAGGGATTGAACAGATCTGAAAATGAAATTGCAGTAGATATATATAAAAGATGTTCGGGGGTCGATCTTTAGTGATCGTTAATATTACAAACCAAATAAAAAACAAAAACAACATAAAAAAATTAAAAACATAAAAAAAAACATAAGTGTTCATATTACAGTCCTTAATTCTGGCCACACTCGGCCAACAAAAACATAAAAAAAATAATAATAAATAAACAAAACATTAAAACTGGAAGAATTCTCGAGCTGGTTGTGGTGGTCTAAGGGAGAGCTCCGTTGAGGGAGCTTTGGTTCGGAATGCAGGAGGCTTTGGTGGAGGAATTTCTCGTTCATTTCTGTCGTCGTCAATGATGATCGGAACGGGAAACAGATCCAGCAGCCTCGGTGCCCTCATGATTACCCAGTCGTATTCTTTCAACCAAAAAAAAAAATTGTGTTAATTATAGAAGAGGAAGTGAAAATTTTCAATAAAAATGGAGGTATGATGAGAGTTCTTACCATACATATACAGCGGCAGTTGTGAAAAGAGAGTGCCAGTGGGGTCTATCTCCGCTTGCCAGCGCCTGACCCGATTGCCATGGTTGTTAAACCAGCAGTGCACGTTATATTCGGTGGCATCTGCGAAGGTCCTTAGTCGAGACGCGATCTCGACGACTTGCGCTCGGCTTGGGTGTGTGACCCCATAGTTGTAGATGTTGGTCATCATCTTGATCTGATCATCTGTAGGACGCCACCGCTGACTGGTGTATCTCTCTGATTCCATCTCACTAGTCATCATTCCTCTTGAAATATTCTAAAACATAATAAAAAAAAATATAAAAATAAAAAGAACAAAAACATAAAAAAAGAAAAACAAAACATAAAAAAAAAAGAAGCATAAAAATATATTAGATTCTTAGTTCCGTTTTTTCTTTATTTGGTTGTTTTTGTTTCCTTTTCAGTTTATTTTGTCCGATCAGTCTTTGATATTTCTGTGTCTGGTCTCAGATCTGTTTCACGGTCCTTGCAAAAGGGTCCTAAACGGATCTACGTCCAGTTGTCCTGTTGTCCTTGTTGTTCTTGTAAATTAAGATTTTGTGTTTATTTTTAAGTGGGGTACGTGGCGTTGTTCTACCCGATTGTCTCTGCAATACCTTCAATCGAAGGGAGATTAACGTCTGGTTTCCAGCCGATATACCCCTTAAGTTTTTAGATAGTTGTGTTTTATGTGTTTAAGTGTTTTCAGTTGCAAAAATATATATAAAAAAAAAATTGAAAAGGGAGAGGGAGAGCAGGAAAGAGGAAAGCAGAGAATAAAAGGCAAAAAGAAAAGAAGAAAGGAATAACGGAAAGCTTAAAGGGGAGTATGGAAATAAATTACATGAAAGAAGAAAGAAAGGCAGATCCAGGAGCAGAGGACTTACCTGGAGTAGTAGGCTGGCAGAGAAGCTCCTCGGGGTTCTCACACTCTTCAGATGGCACCGGGGCAAAGGCTCCGCAGAGATTCCAGACGCTCAGGTTGAGAGAGAGATGAGAGCAGAGAAGAGAGCAGAGAGAGGAGTAGAGAGAGAGTGAGGGATCAGAAATGGCGCTGGACGCGGAGGAGCGGCCTATTTATAGCCAGATTGCTTTCCACTGTAGCAACAGTTCCGGTCTTTGCCACCGAGACTGTTGTCACAGTACCGGTCTCCTTTTTCAGAAAAAAAAAAAAATAATTAAAATAAAAAAAAATAATAAAAAAATAAAAAAATATAATAAAAATTAATTAGCATCTACTGATGGGTGCTACGTGATTTAGACATCTACTGATGGATGTCAATGATAACATCTACTGATGGATGTTACTGAAAATTTCTTCCCATTTTTCTACTTTTACTGCACATGTCTATATTATTTGACTGCTATAAATTGTTAATCAGATGACTGTAACACACTGAGGACATTGTGTGATGTAAGTGTGGTCTACTGGGGAGAAATTCTGATTTTTCTGTTAGTTTCTGTTAGTATGTTTTTTGTGTGTTAAATTTTTTGTTTTTGAGTGTTAAATTTTTTTTTTGTTTTTAAGTTATTTTTATCGAGTTTTGTGTGCAATAAATTTTACATTTTTCTCTTCAATTCTGGACTGTGTTTAAGTTGTAGACTCGTACTTCACTTCACTTACTTAATACTTATAGATTGCAATCCTTGTTTTTCTCTGTTTGGAAAGATGATTATGTGTTCAAGAGGTTGATTTGATTGTGACGAACACCCTGTGTGAGATTTGAGCCACTTTGTTTTTCTTTCTTGTGTGTGACATGTATCTTGATTGCTTGCACATATGCCTTGGCTTGATTCTTTTAGATATCCTTGATTGATATGCATGTTCAGAAGTGATAAAGGCAATTTTATTCTTGAGCCTCTTTAGCCAAATAATCCTACCTTGTTATTATCCTTTGATAACCCCTTTGAGCCTATACTGTATATATTTCTTTGTGTTGAAGCTCATACACTGATCCTAAGTGAAAAACAAATGATTACCTTAACCTTAGGAAAGTCTGGAGCTATAGAAGTATTTTGAGAATAAGTGTGGTCTCCTTGGGAATTCTGATGAATTGGCTAGTTGGTTCCTCATCATGTTTTAAAATGATAATTTATATCCTGTTGTGTGATTAAAAAAAAAAAAAAATAAGACAGGATAAAAAAAATGATGAGAAAAAGAGAAAAATTGAAAAATAATTTTGTGAATAATGGAGTCGAGAAGAGGATTGAATTAGAGGTTTGGGTGAGATTTCACTGTGTTTACATTTTTTTCCCTAGTGCACCTCTATTTCTTCTGAGCTATAGCTACTTATCCAAATTTATCCTCCCCTGTCCTTGGCCCCATTACAACCCTGAAATACCTTTTGATCTGAGCATACATATGTTTTAAGTGTTGATATTAGAAGCTTGCCAAGTCTACTTGTGTTTGTTTTCTTGAGTACATTGAGTTGAATTTATTTACCTTAAACACTTGAGAGAAACACTATCAGTGCATCTGTGAGGTTATGTTATTTTTAAATCACCTCTTGAGCTGATTAATTATTTTGCCATACTGTGAATTGCTTGGATGATTTCTATAAGTATGTGCTTTTCTTGATTTTGTGTTGGAAAATTTCTACTTCTTTCATCAGTCCATAATTCTTGAGAATTCTGTAAATTCTTTTTATTTTTCTTGAGTCTTTCTTTTCTGTCTGCTGAGTTTTGTGTCACCTTCCTAAAAGTCCTTTGAACTATTCCCTGATTTGTGTTTTGATTTTGCCCAGGAGTGCAAAAAGACTAAGTGTGGTCTATTTTGATGAATCATTATTTTCTCCACTTCAGTTAGTTTATTGTGCTAAACTTAATCAGGGAATTGTGCTTAATTGTCCAGTATTTTTCCGTTTTGGCTAATTGTGCTTAATTTGATCAGAAATTCTTATTTTAACTAATTTGAATTATCTGAGCTAATTATTTTCATTATTGATTGCAGGAAAAATTTTTGGATAATATTTTGGGATTCAAAGAGAATTGACACATCAATTATACAAAGAAAGGCTGTGCAGATTTTGTTTTTAGGATTCTACACGATATAGGCTTGATTGTAAAAGTCTCTTTCAAAATTAAGAAGTGGAGCTTGAAAACAAAATGGTGCAGCACGGTACTAAATTGCTTAACAGGAAATGGATCAATGTTCATGCAAAGTTCTGATTTATTGAAGTATATAGCAACCCCTTCTTCTTCTAGAAAAGAATTATATAAATGCTAAAGGAAACAATGAAACAAAAGTTGGGACCACCACATTGTTTTGTTGGCTGGAACATGATTCACAATTGGAGAAGCCACTTTACGTAAAGAAGGAAGGGAAGTGGCTACATGGAAAAGGAAGTAATTGCCTATGGGGTCCATCCACTACTTATTTGCTTGGAAAAATTCTGAATTTTAGCTTCATGGCCCACGTAGTACATTCATTTTGGCTATGCTTTGGAATAAAAGAGAAGTGGTTTCACGGTTTATTGTTGCAGTACCACAAACTCCATAAAAGCAAAGAAGCTCACGGTGTGAGGGATGAAGCGTGGAGAAAAGAGAAGCTGGTGCAGCAGCTAGCAACAAGACTCCATCCAACAAAACATCCAGCTTGGGAAGAAGGTGTCAAGGCCAACGTTCACGGTCCAGTAGCAGTTTGCACGCCCATCAGTTTGGAGGAAGATAAACGTTCAACACCAGCCGGCTGATCCAGCAAATGGCCCAACAGCTTGGAGTGCCACGGGTGGAAGGGAATGTCACGTGAATTTTGGCTGAATCAGATACAACAAAAAGGAGGGCCCTTGCTTATTATTTTGCACGTCCCAGGAGCACATACGGGTGGAAGGGAATGTCACGTGAATTTTGGCTGAATCAGATACAACAAAAAGGAGGGCCCTTGCTTATTTTTTTCACGTCCCAGGAGCACATATGGGTGGAAGAAATTGATTAAGAAAAAGGTCGTTAATGGGAAACCAAAACACGCAAGGGCACAATGTTGTTTTGTTTCTTTCTTTCAACAACACTTCACGGCAGAAATAAAAGAGAGGAGTGGCTATAAAATGAGGGGGCAGCAGCAGAAGAAAGGATATGGAGATTTTAGGAGTAGGTTTAGGTTACGTTCTGGCTTGGTTTTCTCCTCCCCTATGGGGGAGGTTTTAGATTTCTTTCAAATTTTCAGTTTCAAGGATTAAATTTTTAATTGTAATTTCCATTCAGCTTTTCTCAATGATCGTGTAATTTCCACTCTGCGTTTTAATTTTAAGTCAGCTTTCAATTTACATTTTCAAAACTTTGTTCATTTGATTCTCAATTTTTATTTTCACTGCACTCGTGATTTACGTTATCAACTGAATTTACCGTTTTCCAAAATTACTGTTTTCTATATCGTTAAAATCTGTCAATTGCGTTTTACCGTTCTGCATATTTACTGTTTCGTTTTTACCATCTTTTACCACTTGTTTTTACCGTCGTTAAAATTTATTTCAGTGTTTTTAAATTCAGTTGTCTTATTTAAATTCCAGTCAGTTTTAATTTATTTTACCGCAACCAAAAACACAAAAACAACCCCCCCACTTCGTGTTAAATCTGAAACTGAACCGACATAAATTGGTCCTTGAGAGACGACCTAGGAGTCACTTCCTAGTTATATACTGCATTATTTAATTGCAATCAACTTTTGTGAGCGGTGCGACCCGTTCATCAATCATCCCTGCTCTTTGACACTTATCACAGTTTCTCACATGATTATGAGCATCTTTAAATAAAGTTGGCCAATAAAACCATGATTGAAGAACTTTTGTTGCTGTTCTTTCTCCATTAAAATGTCCCCCATAAGGTGAAAATGACAATGCCAGAGAATCCCTTCTGCTTCTTCATTTGTCAGACATCTCCTCAGAAGATTATCTGCTCCAATCTTGAACAAATAACGATCATCCTAGACAAACTGCTTAGCATCATGCAAAAATTTCCTTCTTTGTTGCCAAGTTAAATCTTCTGGCATGACCCTTGCAGCTTTGAAATTAGCCATATCAGCAAACCATCGCCTCTGTTGAATATACATGAGTGCTTCATCTGAAAAAGATTCCCAGATCTCTGATTCCTTGCTCGTGACCTCCTTGTTGACTAACCATGACAAATGATCAGCAATCAAGTTCTCACTTCCTTTCTTATCACGGATCTCCACATCAAATTCTTGCAAAAGTAGTACCCATCTAATCAGACGTGTCTTAGAATCTGGCTTTGGCAACAAGTATTTGATAGCTGCATGATCTGTATAGATAATCACCATAGACCCAATAAGATAATGTCTAAATTCCTCTAGAGCATCACTATAGCTAGAAATGCTTTCTCTATGGTAGCATAATTCAACTGAGCATCATTCAAAACTTTGTTGGCATAATAAATTGGATGAAAAATCTGCTCTGTTTGCTAGCCAAGAACAACTCCTATTGCATAATCACTTGCATCACACATTAGCTCAAAATTTCTATTCCAATCAGGAGCTACAATTACTGGAGCTGACATTAATTTGCTCTTCAATATGTCCAAAGCTTTCAAACATTCTTCATCCATTACAAAAGACGCATCCTTCATAAGAAGATTACTCAATGGTTTAGCAATTTTTGAGAAATCTTTAATGAATCTTCTATAAAATCCAGCATGACCTAGAAAACTCTTGATCCCCCTTACATTTGTTGGTGGAGACAATTTCTCAATGACTTCCACTTTGGCTTTATCTACCTCAATCCCTTTAGTAGAAATTTTATGTCCCAGCACAATTCCTTCCTTTACCATAAAATGACATTTCTCCCAATGAAGAACAAGATTTGTCTGAACACATCTTTTAAGAACAGTATCCAAATTCGCCAAACACCGTTGGAAAGAATTTCCAAAGACTGAAAAATCATCCATGAAGACTTCAATACACTTTTCTAAAAGATCTGCAAAATCGCCTGCATACACCTTTGAAAGGTAGCTGGAGCATTACACAATCCAAATGGCATCTTTCTATATGCAAAGATACCAAAAGGACAAGTAAAGGTTGTCTTCTCTTGGTCTTTTTGATCTACCACAATTTGATTGTATCCAGAATATCCATCTAGGAAGCAATAGAAAGCTTGACCTGCTAATCTTTCTAACATTTGATCCATGAAAGGAAGAGGAAAATGATCCTTCCTAGTTGCTTTATTTAGCTTTCTGTAATCAATGCACATTCGCCATCCAGTAATTGTCCGAGTGGGAATAAGTTCATTCTTATCATTGTGAATTATTGTCATTCCGCCTTTCTTTGGAACCACCTGAACTGGACTTACCCATTCGCTGTCAGAGATTGGATAAATAATACCCGCTTCTAAAAGTTTCAACACTTCTTTTCTAACCACCTCCTTCATTACAGGGTTTAACCTTCTCTGTGGTTGAGCACTCGGTCTATAATCCTCTTCCATAAAGATCTTATGCATACAATAAGTTGAACTAATACCTTTAAGATCTGATATTGACCACCCAATTGCTCCTTTATTAGCTTTCAGAATTTCTATCAATTGTTCTTCTTCTTGTAGAGACAAGGAATTACTGATGATAACTGGCAATTTTTTATCTTCTTCTAGAAAAACATACTTCAGATGTGCTGGAAGTCTTTTTAATTTTGGTTTCTTTACTTTGACTTCTTCTTCCTTATCAATTATTTCAAACTTTGTATCCTCCTCTGGAATTTTTTCCATGTTTCCAAGTTCACTAGACATTCTGCAATTAATTTCTCTTCTCCTTCATCTAAATCTTCATGAGCATCAATAAGAGTTTTCTCTAATGGAGAAACATACCACATCATCCTTTCTTGTATCCCACAGATTTCATCAAGTTCGTCAAATTGGAAACATGCTTTATCATTATTTGGATATGTCATGGCTTTAAATACATCAAAGGTGACTTCTTCATCATGAACTCTCAATTTCAGCTTGCCATTTTCCACATCAATTAAAACTCTAGCAGTCTTCATAAAAGGTCTCCCCAGAATGAGAGGTACATCATTGTTTCCTTCCATCTCCATTACAGTAAAATCTACTGGGAATACAAACTTGTCAACCTACACTAACACGTCTTCCACCACTCCACATGGATATTTAAGAGACCTATCTACCAGTTGAAGAGCCATTCTGGTAGGTTTGATTTCCAAACCCTCAATTGTTTTACACATGGATAGCGCATTAAATTAATGCTAGCTCCTAAATCAATCAATGCTCTTCAACCTTCCAAGTCTCCTATGGTACATGGAATAGTGAAACTTCCTGGATCTTTAAACTTAGGAGGTAATTTCTGTATGATTGCACTGCAGTTACCCTGTACCTTGATAGTTTCCTTCTCAATGTATTTGTTTTTCTTTGTAAGCAGTTCCTTCAAAAATTTTGCATATGATGACATCTGTTGCAATGCTTCAGAGAATGGTATAGTGATCTCCAGCTTTTTAAACAACTCCATGAATCTTTCCAACTGTTTTTCTTTCTCCTTCCTTGAATAGCTCTTTGGATAAGGAAGTGGTTTTTCAAACTCTCTTTCTTTTTGTCTCTCATCTCTCTCTTCTCTTTCTTTTTTTTTCTTTCTTCTTATCTTCTTCTTCTTTCTTTTTTTCTCCCTCAACTCTTTCTTTCCACTCACATGTTTCTTTTTCACTCTCATTTTCTTTCTCCTCCCTTTCTTTTTCTCTCTCCTCTAACACCTTACCACTTCTAGTCACAACAGTTTTACACTCCTTTCTGATATTACCATTTTTCATCTTATCAACTATTCGCTCAATATGGATCATCATATTTTTAAATGCAACTTCCACATTCTTACAATAAGATGCATTCGTCTTCAAGAATTTTTGGAACATCTCGTCAAGTTTTGTTGTCTTCTCAGATGGAGTAAATTGCATTTGCCATTTTTGCTGTTGCCATTGAACCATTGAAACCTTTTGTATTTCTTGTGGTAATTGAGAAAGTTTCATAATTACTTCTTCCAACTGTTGAGAAATAATTTTATTTTGAATAAGTAAAGCATCATTTGATTGTAGCAACTCATCTGACTAGGATATCCTCTTTCACTGTTCAGCTCATTATCACTTGTAGCCATATTTTCAATGATTTCTGTAGCTTCCTCTGGAGTTTTCCATTTGATATTTCCTCCTGCTGAGGCATCAAGCATCATCTTGGTTTGTGAACCAAGACCTTCAAAGAAGATTAGGACTACTTCCACTCCTTCAAATCCATGCGTGGGAGTCTTTCATAATAAGCTTTTATATCTGTTCCATGCATGACCCAGTGATTCCTCCATGCCTTGCCTGAATGATGAAATCTCTTGCTTTCCTTTATTTACCTTTGATTGTGGAAAGTATTTGTTTAGGAACTTTGTCACCACTGCTTCCCACTCTGTAAAGCTTCCTTCTGGAAAAGAATTCAACCAAAGCTTAGCGTTGCCTCCACTCTGTAAAGCTTCCTTTCACCGTGTTGCAGATCTCATTAAAAGTTGTGAGGTGCTCATATGGGCTTTCGTGAGACAACCCATTAAATTGATTACTCTTCACCAGTTGAATTAATGCTGGTTTCACCTCCATGTTGGCTGCATTGACTCTTAGTCTTGCTATGCTATTGAAATGCTGAGGTCCAGCTATATTAGAGTAATCTACAAGAGTTCTTCTGGTATTAATATTCTCCATATTTTCAGTGCTATGGTCAGAGCCTTGTGGTGATGGTTGTAACAAAGTTTCCGGAGGAGGGAAAAATTCCCTAGATGTACGGATTCTTCTCCTCCGTCTACTCTCGTCTAAACCTTCAAGAAGAGGTTCTGCAATTTTCTTGCTCCTAGTTCGGATTGCTTACTGCATACACAAGCAAACAAATCCCTAGAAGAATTGGTTAGCACAAAATGATATAAAAGAAGATATAAGATTCAAAGATAAAAAGATAAAAACAGAAAATAAAATAAAATAAAAACTAAAAAATAAAAACAGAAAATAAAAACATAAATTCAAATTTCAAAATTCAAAATTCAAGTCAAAGATAATCAATAATCACACAAATGAACTAGTTAAACCACGAGTCCCCAGCAACGGTACTTGGTCTTACCGAGTTTTATTACTTGATACGATTCGGTCACACTTGCCGATTGTTAAACAAGTTTTTAGCGCCGTTTTTCGGTGTTCATAAATTTGTCATCAAGTTTTTGGCGCCGTTGTTGGGGACTCGTGGTTTAACTAGTTTATTTGTGTGATTATTGATTATCTTTGACTTGAATTTTGAATTTTGAAATTTGAATTTCTGTTTTTATTTTCTTTTTTAATTTTTTGGTTTTTATTTTATTTTATTTTATTTTTTGTTTTTATTTTTTTTGGTTATTATTTTATTTTATTTTTCTGTTTTTTTTCTCTGTTTTCTGTTTTTATTTTATTTTATTTTATTTTTTATTTTATCTTCTTATCTCTTATTTTATATCTTTTTGTTCTAACAAATTTTTCTAGGGACTTGTTTTCTTGTGTATGCAGGAAGCAATTCGACCTGGAAGCAAGAAAACCTCGGAACCTCTTCTTGAAGGCTTAGACGAGAGTAGACGGAGGAGAAGAATTCATACATCTAGAGAACTTTTCCCTCCTCTGAAAGAAATTTTACAACCTTCACCACAAGGTTCTTACTATAGCACTGAGGAGATGGAGAATAATAATGTCAGACGGACTCTTGCAGATTACACAAATGTAATTGGCCCTCAACATTTCAATAGCATAGCAAGGCCGAGGGTCAATGCAGCTAATATGGAGGTGAAGCCAGCATTAATCCAACTGGTTAAGAGTAACCAATTTAATGGGTTGTCTCATGAAAGCCCATATGAGCACCTCACAACTTTTAATGAAATTTGCAATACAATGAACATAAATAGGGTGCCTGACGAAGCAATCAAACTTATCTTGTTTCCTTTCTCATTGGGAGGCAATGCTAAGCTTTGGTTGAACTCTTTTCCAGAAGGGAGCTTTACAGAGTGGGAAGTTGTGGTGACAAAGTTTTTGAACAAATACTTCCCACAATCCAAGGTCAACAAAGGAAAGCAAGAGATCTCATCTTTCAGGCAAGGCATGGTGGAATCACTGGGTCATGCATGGGACAGGTACAAAGCCTATTAAGAAAGGCTCCCACACATGGATTTGACGAGGTAGAAGTAGTCCTAAACTTCCTTGGAGGTCTTGGTTCACAAACCAAGATGATGCTTGACGCCTCAGCTGGAGGCAATATCAAATGGAAGACTCCAGAGGAAGCTACAGAAATAATTGAAAACATGGCTACTAATGATAATGAGTTGAACAGTGAAAGAGGAGCACCTATTCAACAAAAAGCAGTTCTACAATTGCAATCCAATGATGCCTTGCTAGCTCAGAACAAGATACTAACTCAACAATTGGAGAATCTCACAAAGATTGTAGGTTTTAAATGCAAAAGACAACAATTAAACATGTATGCATGAATTTGATCAATGGAAAAGAAGAATACAAACACTTTAATGAATTAGATGGATGAGTATGTTGTTGGGGTTATCAATTTCATCTTATCCACTCTCATATACTTTTAGGAATTCATCATTCTTTTCATCAATGCTAATGTCACTCTCTAAATCACCTTGCAAGAAGGCCTATCCTTAATTACGAGTTCATATAATTCCTAGCATTCCTAGTAATTAATTCTTAAGTGCAGAAGCTTAACGACAACAAATATGCTATTGGGAGAAATTCCCCAGATCTAGATTTCCCCGTACGTTCCCATATCGACAAAATCAATAATCATGGCAATGAATGAGTTAAACAATGTAAGCTTTCAACAAAGAGGAAAAACCCTAACTAATGATGAAAGAAAGCATAAGTCTTAAAATAAGATATTAAAAACAAATTCCATATATGAGAGTTTCACAAGACTACATTGATTCCCCAACAACAATACAAGGTTTAGTTCACCATATTCATGGTGAAGCTAGATGAACAATAATGAAAGAATGAAAGATAGAACCCTAGAAAGAGAAGAGGAGAGTCGTCACCATCCCCCAATCTACCCCCAAGGGTGAAAAGTGTGTTTCTGCTTCCTCCCAACCAAAGATACAAACCCTAGGACGTCCTAAAGCTTATATACTATTCTAAAAATACAGAAAATTAGGCCCAAGCCCATAAAAGTGCTGCTCAGCGGTAAACTACTGCTGAGCGGTAAGTGCGTGAGTTGATTCTTCCCCCTCAGCGGCATTTTCACCCCTCAACGGATCCAACATGAGTTCCTGAGTGTCGCTCAGCGGTAAACTGCCGTTGAGTGATAATTGCGACTTCTCCTTTTGCACTTTTTGATGTCTTTTCTGATTCCATCTCTATCCTTCTTCACTTCTTTCACCAAATTCACCTTAAAACCTGCATAAAACAGTAAAATCAAATTTACAAACTTTTTTTTTCTGGTTTGGATTTTTGTCATTCAAATTTTGTTTTTGTTTATTTTGTATTTTTGTGTTTTTTGTGTGCTTAGACTGTAATAACTGAATGTTTGAGGGGTGGAAAAAGATTAATTGTTTGGTTTGAGTGTTATTTTGTGAGCTAGGGAAAAGAAACTGGAAAAATTCTAAGTAGAATCTATGAACCCAGGGTAAGGAGTGTCCAAAACGAGAAAAACAAAACTAAGGTAGGAGAGTGTCGCTCGCCACTTGAGCGCCCCTTGAGGAGTGCTCGGGCGGCGCGAGTGCATATTGGGTTTTAAGTTTGAGCCTTAAGCGGGATTTCAGCCCACTTCCTCCTTTTTACCCCTTAGGGTTGGCCCAAGCCTCCTCTCTCAGATTTTCTTCACTTTTTAGCCTCCACAAACGCTCCTCTTAAGTTCTCTCCTCACTTTACCCCTCATTCATCCACCAAAAACCCTCTTTCTCACCATTTTTGCATAATTCAATCATTCAAGTTTGTGGTTTTGGTGTGTGTGGCTGTTTGAAGTGCAGATTTCTACCAATTGTTTGAGCTTTGTCCACCAATTTCTTGTCTCCAACCAAGTAAGTCATGTTATTTAGTGTTCTAAGCTCTTAAAAGTTTGATTTTTGAAGAATGTTATGAAAAAGTTTGATTTTTTTATGATTGGCACTATTTATGCATGATTTACCACTGTTTGGACCGATTCAATTGTTCTAATTATGGTTTGGACTGAGTTGAAACTGATTCAGGAAGAGAAAAACACAAAAAAGCCACGCTTGGCTACACCGCGCGCCGCTCAAGCACCCTTTGAAGGGCGCCCAATAGGTGAGCGACAGTGGTTGTTTTAGTGTTTTTAGAGTTTTCTTGTTCTGTGCAGGTGATGATAGGGCTCTCTGTTTTGTCCTCTTTCTGAGAAAGAACAATTTATTGATTTTTGGGGCTAATGCTTGATGATTTCTGTGTTTGTTTTGGGAATCTCTATGTGCAGGAATGACTTCATCTTCTGGAAAAAGGATCAAGACCCTTGGTATCAAAGATAAGGGAACAAAGAGGAAGGAGAAGGAACAGTTCTACTAAAAAAAATTCAGAACTCTTTCTCATGAGAGGTACTTCCCAGCTGTAGAGGGAAGGAGATTGCTGATGGAAAGGAAGGTGGCCAACATACCTTCTTTGGCTCCTCCATTTGAAAGGGAGCTAAAGAATAGAGACTGGGGCCACCTGGCAACCTACCCATCTCCCACCAATGTAGACATTGTCAAGGAGTTCTGCACAAATGCAAAAGCATTGGGAGAGAGGATAAGACGTACTTTAGCTACGTGAGAGGTAAGAGGGTTGCCTTTGATGCTGACACCATTGACACTTTTCTTGGTGTAGAGTGGGAAGGGGAGCAATGTCAGTGCTGGAAGGAGTTGATTATGAGAACGTGGAGCGGACTTTATGTGTTCCTAGAGGGCACTTTCAAAGGAACAGGTCTGGGGCACCCATTCACATCATTAGACCCTATCTGACGCCTCTGCTAAACCATTGGATGCCATTCTCTCATGCCAACATTCATCCATGATCCCATGTGTTGGACATCACAGTCTAGAGGTCCATCTTCCTCTACTATGTTCTCAGAGGCCTTAACATTAATATTGGGCAGGTTATAGCTGATGAGATCCAAAGTTGTGCCCGTGGTTTAACCAGCAAGGCACCCCTAGGATATCCCTCATTGATCACTGATGAGTCAATATTTTATCAATTTCACTTAGCTTATTGTACTGAATTTAATCAGGGAATTGTGCTAAAATGTCCGATATTTTTCCGTATTTGCTAAATGAGCTTGATTTGACCAGAAATTCTAATTTCAGTTAATTTGAGTTATCTGAGTTAATTATTTGCATTAGCAATTGCAGGAAAATTTTGGAAATACAAATTTGGACATTTAGATAAACACTTCCACACTGTGTCTAAAAGAAGCTACACTGCATTTAGTTATTCTGTATGTTGATCCGTATAACTGATGGAATATTTTCTCTTGAGATTGTAGAAGCAAAAATTTGATTTGGGACTCTCATATCTCACACGGCCAATTCAATTTGGTTACACATAGCAAAATAAAATTCTTTTGGAAAAGCACCATTCAACTATTAGAACATTCTGATCAAGATGTGAAAGTGGAAAATTATTGAACACTTGTCTGCATTCCACACGTCCTACATCAACCAAAAGAAAGGAATCTCATTTCTTTAAGAAATAGAAGACATGGCCCCACTAGCTTTGATAAAGAAACCTATTTTGGAGAGAAGCAATACGTTTTGGTGTGCTGATTGGAGAGGTCCGTCATGGCTTTGCTACGTAACATTAGCTTGCTACTACATCTACACAATAAAAAGCCACAGCTGCCAAGGAAGACCACGGCTGGAATTAATACTCCACCACCTCTCGGTTGAAACGGAAAAATGGAGAATGGAAGTGGCATCAGGTGGGGTGTTCACAGCTCTCTCAGAATTTGATTGGAAAGTCATAGCATGGCCCATGGACAACTAAGCATTCAGCAAGACATATATTTGGATAAAATAGTGAAGGGAATATTATCCTCACTGAAAAGCTTGGCAGAGGACATGAACAAAGTATGTCATCTCTGCTTTATTTTTGGCACCTATTGGAAAAGAGTTTGAAGGTGGGAAACACACGAGCATGGGAACTGAAAAAGAAAAAGAAGGGGAGGCTACACCGGGGGAAGTGGGGGAAAATAATAACAGCTAAGACACACCTCTCGGGAGGAACTCTTGAAAAAAAAAATCACACACTTTTGCTCTTGGTCTTTGGAACGGTGGCTTCACGTGGAACATCCTTGGAGAGGTTGGAAGAGTTGGTTGCATGCTGTCTTCTCTGGAACTGGATTCAGCACTTCACCATTGAGTACTCTCTACCCTTCTCATTCCAAAGCTGCCATGGTCACATTGTTTAGCATTAGATGTTTCCCTTATTTTCTTACATGTTTTCATGCTTGTTGATTGACTGTAATGATGTTTTGATGAATGAATGATAGAGAACAATTGGATTTTATCTTCATTTAGAAAAAAGAGATTTGTCCAGCTGTTACCTTGGTTTTTCCTTGAATAACTTAATTAAATGAAAGAGTAATACAAAAAAAAAAAAAAAAAAAAAACCGAGAAAAGACCTTTTGATTTAAACATGCATATACTTCTGAGTGTTGATTTTAGAGGCTTGCCAAGTCTATTTGTGTTTGTTTTCTCGAGTGCATTGAGTTGAAATTCTTTATCCTAGACACTTGAGAGAAACATTGTTAGTGCATCTGTGAGGTCTTGTTACTTTTGATTCACCTCTTGAACTGATTAATTGTTTTACCACGTATAATTGCCTTGATGATTTCTGTGAGTATCTGCTTTTCTTCGATTCTGTGTTGGATATTGTCTACTTCCACTCTCTGTCCAGAATTCTTGAGAACTGTGTAAATTTTGTTTGTCTCATGGCAAGTCTTTATTTTCTGTGTGCTGAACTTTAGTATCGAACACCTGATGTCCTTTGAACTATTCCCTGTTTTGCGTCTTGATTTTGCCCAGGAGTGCAAAAGACTAAGTGTGGTCTATTTACGTGAATGAATTGCTTTTCAATTAAGAAAGAAAAAAATTTTAATTTTCAATTTAATTTAATTTACTTTTCCACATTCAACCAAAATCACAACCCCCCCACTTCGTGTTAAATCTAAGACCGAACCACAAATATTGGTCCTTGAGAGACGACCTAGGAGTCACTTCCTAGTAACTGTACTGCAGTATTCTTAATTGCAACAAACTTTTGTGAGCGGTGCGACCACCCGTTTATCAAAAATGGCGCCGTTGCCGGGGAACCAATGACGGTTCGGTTTTGGATTTTTTGTTGTTTTCTGTTATGTGCGTTTTTGTATGCATATCGTATATGTTTTGTCTCGTGTTGTGATGTGATGTTCTATTTTCTGTATTCGTAACGTATGTGTTTGTCTGTTAATTAAAAAAAAAATTAAAAAAAAAAAAATTAAAAAAAAAAAAAAATTAAAAAAAAAAAAAAATGTCTTGTGTTTTGTTTGTTTCGTAATTTTTAGTATTTTTATGTCTACCTACTTTGATGATGTGAATAATGCTTATTCTGCGAGTACCTATAATCATGATTCTCCTTCTGCTTGGTACTCTGAATTTAATTCTGCTGAATTTTATGATGAGAATTATATGGATCATCCTCAATCTCCTGAGAGCTCTCTCTGGGAGCCGGTTCCACCTACGGAGGATGATTTTTATTACGATCTAAACACTGGACTGACATATTTGCTCCCTAAGTTTCATGGATTCCCAGGAGAATGCCCCCATAGACATTTGGAGGAGTTCCACATTATGTGCTCTTCAATGAAGCCTTCAGATGTCCCTCTTGATCACATTTTCTTGAGGGCATTTCCGCACTCATTACACGGAGCAGCTAAGGATTGGCAAGACTCTCTTCCGTTAGGATCCGTTACCAATTGGGGATATCTTGAGCGTCAGTTCCTGAGAAAATTCTCCCTTGAGCAGTATGGATACATCAACGATCCTGATTGGAATGGTTTGGGATGGTATGAAGCTCCACAGAAACATCAGGAAGCACCATCTCAGGATACTTTTATGCCTCATCCAGTCCCGCAATACGAGAGTCAGCAGTATGATGCTCCTACTCAAATAGCTCCTCAGCCTTCTACTTCTGAACCTGCAATGAAGGAGTTATTGGAGCTGGAAACCATGCAGAGCATTCAGTTTAAGCGAGAAATCATGGAGCTTCAACAAAAGACACAAGCTCTCATTCAGAGTACGAATAATCAGATATGGCAGATGACTACTCAACTCACTGAAGAACAGTCTCAAGATTTAGAGAGACCATTTCAGACTGTTCAGATTCCAGATGATGATGATAGTGGCATCAACGATGGGGAGAAGAGTTATGAGCTTACTACTGCGCTACTTACTTTCCCACCTTCAGATGTCCCTACTCTCGCACCTGAGGAGACTAATGAAGATTTTGAGGCCCAGGCAGGAATAAGAAATACTTTTGAGCCAGGTAGACTACCTTCATCTTCCCACACGTTGCCAATCTTCAAGGAAGAGGAGGTAAGCATACCCCAATTTGATTATATTGATAATTATGCTGTTGAAGGGTATGCTGATGACTATATGGTTACTGAGTCTGATTTTAATTTTTCCTCTGTGCATGATGAGAACCGCTTTTTACTATCACATCCGAATGTTTATTCTCCATGCATTGAACATGAATCTGAGTCTACGGTTAATATAGTTTCTAATTTTAAAATTGATTCATGTTATGAGGATGTATCTGAGGTTCAGCCTGTTACACTGGATTTGGGTGTTATACCCCTGCATGAAATTTCTGTAGTGCCATATTGCACTAACCTTATTGCAGGAGGTACAAATAAATTTGACCAACATGCACACACAGTGGAAAACCAAGGTGCGAACCTGAAAAACGGTTTCAACATCAATAGGCACCTGCTGAACCGACTCATCAACAATTGCTGTGTAGATCCAGCTGTGAAAAACATTTCACTGCTTGATCAGATATGGAGGATGAAGCGGTTCGTCCTCAACACTTTCGTGCTGGATCCTGAAGAGGAAGACATCTCCCTACAAGTCCAAGTTTGGCAACTACCACCATAACCAGGGGAGTTTTCCTGTCCCTTCTTCCCTTAATTTTCTTAGTTTTCGAATTAGGGGAGAATTCTGATTTTCTTAGTTTAGGATTTGTTTTCTTTTAAAAAAAAAAAAAAAAAAATTTGTGTTGTGTTTCAAGTCTGTTATTTTAATGTATGTTTTGTAAATATATGTTTTGTCTGCTATGTTTTTGACATATGTGCTTTGTCTATTTTGTGTTCGGTATTAGGTCTTTTGTTATGTTAATTTGTGTTCTGTTCTTTTTATTTAGTTTTTGTTTAAAAAAAAAAATATCAACAAAGAGTAGATTAACATGTAATGGCAGAGAGATGTAATTTGAGCACATATAATTTGAGTACTTTTATTGAAATAACCAAAAACACCGAAAACATTCTGTCTTACATTGTTAATAAATAAAACATAATAAAGTGTTCGAGGTTCGATCATTTCTGATCGTTAATATTACACACCATATAAAAAAAAAAAAATAACACACATGAAATAAAATACATATGGTTCTTACAGTCTCCTCAGGGAGACTACTCGTCGGCCGAGGGCAGTTGTAGGGTGAGTTCGACAGAAGGAGGCTTCTCCTGGTGCGGAACAACGGGAGGGACCTCAACTTTGACTGGAACAGGTGGGATAGGAAAGAGATCGAGCGTCACTCGATCTGGCACTGGCGGCAATGTCCTTAATAGATCTGAAAAAAAAATAATAATAATAATAAAAAAAAAATAATAAAAATAGAAAAGTTAAAATGCATGAAAATAAAAAAAAAATAATAATACAAATTAAAATTAAAATAAATTTTTTCTTACCATCCAAAAGGAGGGGTATGGGAGAGTAGGACATGGTAGCTG
The DNA here is from genome assembly GCA_034642375.1 of Vigna nakashimae. Taxonomy (NCBI): domain Eukaryota; kingdom Viridiplantae; phylum Streptophyta; class Magnoliopsida; order Fabales; family Fabaceae; genus Vigna; species Vigna nakashimae. The sequence continues at coordinate 44,774,048 of CM067765.1, read as the reverse complement.
TGTTGCGCTTCTTGCGTTTATGTCTCTTGCGGTATCCATAGTTCTGAAACCAGTAATGGACACTAAATTCCCTGACCTCCCCATAAACCCTAAGTTTTTCTGCGATTTCATGTGCTTTTTCTCTATTCGGGTGTCTTATCCCGGACGCGTATAACGCCTTTAATAAGGCTACCTGTTCTATAGTTGGAGACCATCTTTTATACTTTTTCTTGTCCTGAACTTGCTGATCTGTTAAATTTTGGTCCATATATTTTTTTTTCTTCTTGATTCTAAAAAAAAAAAAAAAATTTTATTAGTTTCTCTTTTAAGTCGGGTTTGTCCATTTTCCAGTTTTAGGTCAATCAGTGTTTTTGTCTAGGTCCAGGTCCTTGCATAGGGTCCTAACGGATCTAGGTCCAGTGTTTTGTCCATTCTCTTTGTTTTTAGTTTGATTTTTAGTTGTTTTTAGTGTGCGTAATAATAAGCAGAAAACTGGAAAAGCTGAAAATAAAAAAAAAAAAGAAAAAAGAAAGGGAGAGCAGGCAAGAGGAAAGCAGAGGAAAACAGAAGCAGGAAAGGAAATACAGAAAGAAGATGGAAAGCAGTAAAGGGAGAGCAGGAAGTGGAAAAGCGGAAATGAAAGATCTGAAAGCTTAAAGAGAAGCTTAAAGGAAAGCAGGCAAGCAGAAAGAAAGGGAGATCCAGGTGCAGAGGACTTACCTGAAGAAGTAGGGCTTGCAGAGGCTCCTCGCCGATCTCAGACTCTTCAGAAGGCACGGTGGCAGAGGCTCCGCGCAGCTCCAGACGCTCAGAGGAGAGGGGAGGAGAGAGTAGAGAGAGAAGAGAGGAGTAGAGAGAGAGCAGGGCAGTCAGAAATGTCGCTCAGGCGCTGAAGAATGGCCTATTTATAGGCAAATTGTTTTCACTGTAGCAATAGTTCCGGTCATTCCCACCGAAACTGTTGCCACAGTACCGGTCATCTCCTTTTTTCAAAAAAAAAAAAATAAAAAAAATAAAAAAAATAAAATAAAATAAAATAAAATAAATAAACAAAATAAATAAATAAATATTAGCATCTACTGATGGGTGCTAGGCGATTTGGACATCTGCTGATGGATGTCATTGATAACATCTACTGATGGATGTTACTCAAAAAAATTTCTTCCCATTTCCCTACTTTTACTGCACTTGTCCATAATATGTTTCCGGTTTTGATTGCTGATGTATGCTTAGAACACATTGAGGACAATGTGTAGTTTAAGTGTGGTCTATTGGGAGAGATTCTGATTGTTTTTTGTTTTTCAGTGTTAAATTTTTTTCTGTTTTGAATTGTTTTTAGTGTGTTTTGTGTGCAATTTTACATTTTTCTCTTCAATTCTGGACTCTGTTAAAGTTGTAGACTCGTCTTTCATTTCACTTGATTGATACTCATGGCATGAAATCTTTGCTTTTCTCTGCTTGGAAAATGATTATGATGTTTAAGAGGTTGATCTGATTGTGACAAATACCCTGCGTGAGAATTTGAGCCACTTTATTTCTTTCTTGCGTGTGACATGTCTCTTGATTGCTTGCACATGTGCCTTGGTTTGACTCTTGTTAATGATTCTCGATGAATATGCATGTTTAGAAATGATAAAGGCATTTTATTTCTTGAGCCTCGTTAGCCAAATAAGCCTACCTTGTTCTTATCATTTGATAACCCCTTTGAGCCTACCTATACTGTATCCATTTCTTTGTTCTAAAGCCCATACACTCGACCTAAGTGAAAAATCATGATTACCTTAACCTTAGGAAATTTTGGAGCTTTGGAAGTGTTTTGGGAACAAGTGTGGTCTCCGTGGGGATTCTTATAAATTGGCTAGTTGGTTCCTCATCTTGTTTTTGATCTGGAAATATGATCTTGTTGAGTGATACAAAAAAAAAAAAAAATGAAAAAAAAAAAAATTGAAAAATGAAAAAAAAAAAAAAAAAAACAATTTTGTGAATAATGGAGTCAAGAAGAGGATTGAATTAGAGGTTTGGGTGTGATTCGACTGTGTTTACACTTGTTCCCCATTGCTCCTTAATTTCTTGTGGTTTGTAGCTACTTATCCATATTTATCCTCCCATGTCCTTGGCCCCATTAATCACCCATCTTTGTGAGGCTGCTGGTATTGATATTTCTAGGCCACCACTGGAGCGTCCAAGAAAGGAGCTGGATGCAGCTTACTTTACACACTATTGTGCAGTGGAAGAGCTAGGCCACCCAATGCCATCACCACAGCAGCCTAGGCAACATAGGAGAGCACCACTGATAACGGTAATTTTTACCATTATCTTTGAACCAATTTTCGTACCAAATCGATCCTTTTGAAGCTTGAAACATGTTTAATCCTCCCTTTTTATCTAAGTTTGTGAATAAGTTAGTGTATGCTTTACATATAAGTTTTCATCATTAATTCCTCAAATTTGTAGGTAATTTGTGTGTATTGGAGAAGTACTTAACTACTAAGAGTGGGAACCAAGGAAAAGATACAAAAGCAGGAGGCTAAAGGAGTAAGGAAGGCACCTTGCGCCTGGGCGTGACAAAGGGGTGTCGGACGCAACTTTACAGAGAGTATTGCGCCCGGTGATGGACAAATTTATGATCACCAAAATATGATGTCACAAACTTGTTTTACAATCGGCAAGTATGACCGAATCGTTCAAGTAATAAACTTGGTAAGACCAAGTATCGTTCTCCCAAAAGACTCACGGCCTAGTTTAGTTGTGTGGTTTGTTGATTAGCTAAGACTTAAGAACGAAATAATTGGATTGTATTATGCAAAAGACGAAAATAAACATGTATGCATGAGGTTCTGATCGATGGCAAAAGCAAAAGACAAATACTTTCAATGAAATATATGGATGAATATGTTGTTGGAGGTCAATTTCATCTCATCCACTCTCATATATTTTAGGAATTCAACATTCAAATCATCATTGTTAATGCCACTCTCTAAATTACCTTGTCAAGAAGGCCTATCCCTAATTACGAGTTCATACGATTCCTAGCATTCCTAATAATTAGTTCTCTTAGCACATGAGCTTAACGACAACCAATATAATATTGGGAGAGATTCCCCGGATCTAGACTTCCCCGTACGTTCCCGTATCGACAAAATCAATAATCATGCATTGAATGAGTTAAACAAAGCAAGCATTAAGCAAAGAGGAAAAACCCTAACTAATGATGAAAGAAAGCATAAATCTTAGATTGAGATGCAAGCACAAATTCCATATATGAGAGCTTCAAAAGATTACATTGATTCCCCAACAAACATACAAGGTTTAGTTCACCATATTCATGGTGAACCTAGATGAACAATAATGAAAGAGTGAAGGATAAAACCCTAGAAAGGTGAAGAGGTAGCCTGAGCATCCAAGATCCTCCTTCAAAGGGGTAGAAGAGAGAGTGTTTGCTTCGTTTATGCCAAAGATACCAACCCTAAGACATCTAAGTCTTTAAATAGGACATAAAAATAATAGAAAACGGGTCCAGGCCCAAACAGATCATAAAATCGCATAAAACTGGCCCAAAACTCGTCTAGTTGACTTTTTGGTTGACTAGTTGACTTTTCTGGTTGACTGGTTGACTTTTCTGGTTTCTGGTTGACTTTTCTTATTCCATCTCTCTCCTTCTTTACTTCTTTCACTAAATTCATCTTAAAACCTGCACAAAAACACTGAAATCAAGCATAAACCTGTCCAGCTCTCTTATTTATGAAAATATGGATAAAAGCATGATTTGAAGCTAGTTTCTAAGTGTAAAGGTTGCTTTTTGTGTCAATTTTAAGCATGAAAATAACAGTTTTTCAACTGTTATCACCCGGGCGTGACATATGGGGCGCCGGGCGCGACTTTTGCTGACCTGGAACCCTAGACCTATTTAAAGCATTCTGGAACTGAGAGTGCTATCTTCTGGGCGGCTGAAGCTTGAAAGACCATTTTTGGACCTCAGGGAGCTGGTTTTGGGCAGTGGGAACTCTCCATTCTTCCTCCATGGATCCCCATTCTTCCATTTTCCTCCATTGTAAGCTCAAGTTCTCCATGACTATGGAGAACTAATTTCAATTTGTTGGGGAATGATGTAATTATGAAACTTTCATGTAAATGCACTTGAGTTTAATGAATTTAAGCTTCTTTCATTGATTGTGAGTGTTAATTTCCTTCTCTTAAAGCTTGTTGTGACTTGATCAACCATAGCATGAATCTTAGATTTGCTTGATATTGGGAAATATTGTGTGGATCTTGAACTGGAATTAACACCTATAGGAGATTGTATCTAGGGATAGAGCTTGACCCTTTAGTTGTCTTAAACCACTAATTGTAATGCAGATGAACTTTCTAGGTTACCAAGGGATTGGAACTGCAAAAGTGAGTCTAGGCTCTTTCTACCAAGGAATTAGGTCTGAGTATAATAGAAAGGTTGACAAAAGCAATTAATTGAAGAAGTAGTAATTTGCATTTGCATGATAGTGTAGTAATTACAATCATTCTCCAACATCTCAAATCCATATTGTTTCATCATCCATTAACCACTTCCAATCTTTTAGTCTCTAAGAAGTTCATTTTATCACGTATATATGAATTGAAATTTTATTGCACTTGAATCATATCAAAAAGAGGTTATTCTTAGTCTAAGTTATTTAAATTATTATACGATTATAAAGTGTTACACGAGTTTCTTGGGAAACGATATCCGGTCTTACTAGTTTATTACTTAGAACGATTTGGTACACTTGCTAGAAAGTTAACAACCACCACCTGCCCAAGAGCCAGTTCATGATGCTGCTCATTTTCAAATGCGGGACATGTATTATTCTTTGCTTAATTCTAGATTGGTTATCGTATACAGGGTTGAGCAGGCATTGCTGAGGACACTGACGTGCGCATTCCCTGAGAGACAGTTCATGTCTCAGGATCACATTTTATGTGATTGAACTACTTGCTTGCAGGTTCCATATGATCAAGGCCATCTTTTGTTATCCCTTATTCTTCTTAACCTTCACATGATTTCTGTCCACTGAAAATAAAATAATCTATTTTAACCTTTGAACCTTGAGCCTTATGCAATTTTTGAAAACCCTTTGTGAAAATCTTTACTTTGAGTTAAGTTGAGAACATTTGTGAGGTATTGATAAAGGTTCAAGTTTGGAGTTGCTGAAAAGATTGAGAAAGGAAAAGAAAAAGCATTGACCTAAGCAGTGAATACTTGTAAAGAAAAAGAAAAAGAAAAATGAAAAGAAAAGAAAAGAAAAGCTCAATGCAAGGGAAAGCTGGGAAAAAGAAAGGGATTTGTGCTTGAATGATGAAATCATAAATGTCTCTCTTAACTCAAGGATTTTGCTGACCAGAAAAACCAATTTCCTTCTTAGCCCAACCAAGTTACAAGCCATGAAAAGCCCTTCTGATGACAACTTGCTTGTGAGTATGTTTAATTGTGGTTAAATGAAAGGCAAAGTTAATTTGTGTGACATTGTGATAGCACAGTGAAAAAGACACCAACACCTCACTATACACCTGTGAATTGAGTAATACAATTTTGAGTGCTTGAGTGATACACTTTTGAGTGCTTGAGTGAAACACTTTCCTTGGTGATAACTAGTTCTTTGAATTTCTGATTACATCTTTGCTTGGTTGATTGATCATTCTTAAGGATAACATTTGTTGAAGTATTTCAGCATCACATTGATTGTGATTGGAATAAAGCATCTGAACATCTTGACTGACATTTGTATGCTAAGTTGATAAAAGTGATCTCTTGTCATGAAGGAAAAAGTTTTCAAAAATGTTGAGTCATTGTAGTGATTGTTTTGAAAAGCTGAGTTACAATCTGTTTTGCTTGAGGACAAGCAAAGTTCTAATTTTGGGGTTGTGGTAATGGTTGAAAATACCGTTATTTGTAATGTAATTTTGATACTAAATGCACCTTTGTTTGCTTAGAAACTTGCTTGGAATCATGTTTTTCTGTTAAGTTGTGTGAATAAGAGAGTTGAGGTTGAATTTGATGGTTTTATGATTAATTCTCGTTGTTTTTATTGAAAATTAGATAATATGGAAAGCAGGGATGAAGTGCTAAGGAGATAAAGCTCATAAAGACCTGGAAAAACACCAGAAGGGAGGGATGCTCGCCCTTTTTGGATGCTTGAGCGTAGAAGAGTGTCGCTCACTGCCCAGGCGCCCTTTTTGAGGCGCTTGAGTGCCGAAGGCTCGAAGCTTGGGCGCAATCTGGAAGGCTTAAGCGTGGAATACCACAGCTCACTGTCCGGACGCCCCTTTTTGGACGCTTGAGTACCGAAAGCACGAAGCTTGGGCGTCCTCTCTGAGGCTTGAGCGTGGAAGACCACCGCTCACCGCTCGGGCGCCCTAAGTGGGGCGCTTGAGCGCTAGCGACCCGGGCTTGGGCTTGTTTCTATTATGTCTTCGCTCTATTTAAAGGACTCAGGCGTCCTATCTTTTTTATCTCTGGCTGGAGCAGCACAACACCACACTCTTCCACTCTCTAAAGGCGGTTCTGGGGGTAAGAGCTTTCATCCTCTACTTTTAGGGTTTTGCTATCTCATGTTTTTCCATTATTTATCTAGTTTCACCATGTCTGTGGTGAACTAAACTCTATTCTTGTTGGGGAATGATGTAACCTCATGAACTCTCATGTATTTGAATTGATTGTCAATAACATGTTTTTTCATTAATTGTTAGAGTAATTCATTTGTGTTTATTACATGCTTTGTTTAACTCATTCATAGCATGATGCATGAAATGCGTGAGTGCTGGGAGGTTCCTTATGATTTAGGTTCTTGTTGAATTCTCCCAAGAGTAATATTGCTCAGGGATGAGGGTATGAGTCTTGGTCGTCTTAAAGCTCTTGTTCTTCACATTTAATTACTAGGAATGCAAGGAATTGCATGAACTGGTGATTAAGGACAGGCTTCTTCGCCGAGGGATCGAATTTAAGTGATTTATTGAGTAACGTTAACATTAGTGCATAAGGAAGAATTCTTACATGAGAGGGAACTTGGTGAAATCTAACCCTAGCAACATATTCATCTCATATTACAAGCAACATCCGTTATCACTGTTTTATTCTGCCATTGATCAAATTGCATTCATATTTAATTTTTTGTCTTTGCATCTAAAACCAATGATCTTTATTTCTTTAAGTCTTAATTAATCGAGTTATCACACGACTGTTTAGTGCCGAGAGTCCTTTGGGATACGATACTTGGTCTTACCATTTTATATTACTTGTGCTTCGGTACACTTGCCGATCATCCAACACACCTTCCGTCACTTCTCGGAGGTGCTCTTCAGATTAGGTGATTTTTAATGTCTTTGAAGATGTGCATCCAATTCTAGCAAAGCAGACCAGTCCTAAAATAACATATGAAGTTCTATCAATGACTAGTTTATCTTATCAAGATGCTAAATTTGTCAAAAGAAGTCATAATTGTTTTTCTTCAAAAGTAAAGGAGAAGGAAGGAGATAACAAAAATAAACTAGTGCACCAGGACTCAGTGATGGACAAAAATGAACTCAAACTTGGTAAACTAGTGAAATTCAAGAACAAGTTATGTGTTACCAAGGATATCAAAGCAAATGGAGTTCTTGAGATTGAGGCGCCTTATTCAAGGAGAGTCAGAATGGTGACTACGAGGCTATTGAACTTATGTTGGTGTGATGAAAGAAAGAAGCACGCCAATATCAAGAATCCAAATTGAGCATGATGGTATCAAACTAGTGACATTAAAGAAGTGCTTGTTGGGAGGCAACCTAGTTTTCTAAACCCTTTTGTTTAATTTTTGTTATTTGTTTGTGTTTGATGTGTTTGGTTAGTATGCAATGGTATGCTCTGGTTTGGGGTGAATGTTTGTGGTATGATGCATAAAACTTTGAGAGTCGAAATGTAAAATGAGTGTGTAAGACCTATGAAAAATATTTACCTTAATAGTAACAATTTTATTACTATTAGTAATAAAATTTTCTTTATGAATGGAAAATATAATTAATAAGTTTATGTAAAAATAAAATGTGGAAAGCTAAAAAAGAAATTTTGGTAGCTTAAATGGTAGAAAATTGTGGTGATTTCAAGAACATGGGTTCAAACTCTTTTCTACCTTTTTGTTAAAAAAAAAGAAAAGAAAAGAAAAAGAAAACAAATGGACAAAGAAACTTTCAGTGATTGAAATAACAAAACACCAAAACATCTTTCGGTGATTGAAATGATAATATATATATATATATATATATATATATATAATAATTAAAAAAAACACCAAATAGTACCAGAATCTTGGCCTATAAATACCAAGCAAGGAGGAGGGGGATTTTGCACCAAGAAGTAGAGAGAAATCATAAGATTAGGAAGAATTTAGAGTAAGAAGGATTTTAGTGTGGAGATTCTGGAATTTTTTTGGGAACAACCTCTGATCAAGAAACTAAGTCTGGAATAGAGGTAGGGGAGCTAACCTTTCTAAGCTTTTATATTATGATTTAGTATTGTTTTATTATTCATGTCTTGAAATTTTGTGTGAATACTGTTAATGAAAAACATATGTATTTGTTATATATCTATCTATATTGAATTTCTATGTTAATATTATATGTTGTTGTTTTGAATCTGTAAATACGAAATTTGTTAAAAACTATTGAGGAACACTTTGGCTAAGGAAAGACTTGGTACTTAAGTTGTCCATTGTGACGCACCTCTCTTTCCTGCAAGTCTACTTGAAAAGTTTTTAACTTAAATCTTATTTAACAGATTATGTACTGTTAAATTATTGTGCAATATATCTTGTTGGAATGAAAATTTCTTATGAATTCATGTTATTACAGTCGATATGGAATTATGAATTTAAGCATGGTATGAGTTGATGAATATGAACATGATATGAGTCTCATGGAGAGATTCTGTAATGATATGGTATTAGTGTATACGTTGATGTTAAGGGTCATGTTGTTGGAGGTTATCCTGATACTCTAATAATCATCCAGTCTCAAGTAGAGAAGGATGAATTATGTTGTGAGAGGGGCAGGAGGTTGATGAGTCAATATTTTCTTGACTTCACTTAGTTTATTGTGCTAGAATTAATCAGGGAATTATGCTTAAATGTCCGGTATTTTTCCGTTTTTGCTAAGTGTGCTTAATTTGACCATAAATTCTTATTTTAATTAATTTGAATTATCTGAGTTAATTATTTTCATCATTGATTGCAGGAAAAATTTTGGAAGAATGCCAAATAAATTCAAGACTCTCCACATAGACATTTTAGAATTAATTAAATTGTAATTTAGTATAGTAGAATGTTTTTGGATTAACTTTTGTAGATTGAGCCAATTTTTGGCAAAATGAACTAGGCCCAAAAGTGGGGGTGGATGACTTGGCACCCTAGGGTTTTTGTGTGGACCCTACCCTCATTAAAAGAAGACACACGACCTTGGAGAGGGAGAGCCGCCACTTGCCACTTGTTTTTTGGAGGTTTTGGTTTTTGAACGTTTTTGTTTTTGGAATGGAGAGGATGGCGAGGCACATTTGTTTTCTCGGAGAATGAAGTGTTATTTTGCTTTGTTTGTGCATGCTGTTACATTCTTATTCACTCTCTCGGTTTCTTTTGGCTTGCCTTTTGAATGTTGATTTTAGAGCTTTTATTCTAATGCTTGAAGAATTTCTTTTTTACGTTGTTACAGTGGGATGAGAAATGAAGCACATTTACTTCTCCATTTCTTATTTTTGCAAGCGCGGAGGAGGAACCATTCTTGGTTGTTAGCTTTTATTTGTTAAAGAATGTGCACAGCAAGGTCTTGGAAAATGAGAGCTCTTTAATTTCATTTTGTGCTTTTCATTTTGGGAGAGTGTCACGTCAAGTCCAGCAACTTTCTTTTTAGCAGAGAAGACTTTTGATTTTTAATGGGAAGAGGTGGCACACGGACATAAGCATATAATGTGCACAATCTCAACATCAATCAATATCAAAGCATCATCAAGCACTACTTATCAAACAACAATCATAAGAAAACCATCATAACAGACAAAGTTTCCAATTGAGTACATCAAATCCTATTCTAAAAACAAAAATGATTGATAAAACAAATCATGCTCTAGTGCTTTGAAAAACTCAGCCAGCCCCATCAATGATGCTCTCTCCCAACCCCAAACTTAGATGGAAAACTAGTGAGAAAGTGAGTGGAAGGGAGATTTTCTAAAGAGGAATGAAAGGAAAAATGTAGAGAACCTTTGGACAAGTGTGTGAGCAGAGAAGAATTTGAAAATAGAGGCCAAAGCGTGACTTAGGGTATAAAAATACCCTAATGGGCTCGGGTTCCGTTAAGGGGCATCTGATGAGAGGGTCGCACCTCCCACAAAAGTTGTGCATAAAAGAATGCAGTACAGTACTAGGAAGTGACTCCTAGGTCGTCTCACAAGGACCAATATTGCGGTTCAGTCTCAGATCACACACGGAAAAAGGGGGAGTTTTGTGATTTTTTTTTGGTTGCGGTAAAATTAAATTAAACTGGAAATTAAATAAAACACGACCGAATATAATTGAAAGCATTAAAGTGCATGAATACTTTTAAAGAAAACAGTACAATAGATAAATATTCAAACACAATTCACCACCAAAAAGTAGAAAATCAATTCAACCTATAATGTAAACCATTCTTAGGCAAAGGAATGAAAGAAATTAAATTTTTCTCTACCATTAACCGTGACTCATGTGCTTCATTCTCTGAGAAAACCAAGTCAGCCAAACTAATTTCCTCCCTGCAAAGTGTTAATTCCAAAAATAAAAGTGGGTAGCTTTTCTCATTTCTCATTCAGCAGCCGTGACTTCTTCCTATGATGTGTCCGTGTGTGCCACTTATTCCAAAGCTAAATGAAAGCACCATGCCCTTCTTCATTTCAGTCGTGACACCTCTGCTTTCTAAATCTCCGTGCGCTCTTTCGAAACAAAGACAAAATTTTGGAACTCAAAACCAAAGCCCCTGCAGCATCAAAATAACCCCCCAAAAATACTAATTTTGAAAATGAAAACAAAAAGGCCCACCTTCTAAAAACAAAGCTCAAAAATATAAACTTGCAAAAGGGAAGCACCCCAAATTTGATATCAAAAAGAGTAAAATAAAAAAAAAATGATCTTGAGCAACCTGGTCGCATGAAATCGAAAATAAATGAACTTTCCACAGATTTAAGCAACACTGATGAATCAATATTTTCTCAATTTCACTTAGCTTATTGTATCGAATTTAATCAGGGAATTGTGCTAAAACGTCCGGTATTATCCTATTTTTCCTAATTGTGCTAAATTTGATCGGAAATTCTTATTTTAACTAATTTGAATTATCTGAGCTAATTATTTTACAAGGAAAATTTGGAGATACAATTTGGGACATTTGAAGCTTAAATGAGAAATGACAATTGAGCCCAATGCATCTCAGTCATTTCAATTTTCGCACAGTGCTGCGTGAAAGTTGTGTCAACTTGTGTGTCCTCGTTTGAGTTCAATTCTTATCCGTTTTCCATGCAATTTTTTTTCATAGTTTCGTATGGATGTCTATTTTCACGTATAGTTTTTATTTTGCTCAAATGCGTTCTGTGCTGTTCCCAGTATTTTGTTTACTCCCCTATGTCAGTCCAATGCTTACTGTTTGAGTGATTTCTAATCTGTTTGCATTTGCTTGCTGTTAGGTACTTGTGGTGGCTAGGAATTGATAATTGGACAGTGCTAAAACCTCCCAACACTCTTAAACAAGGCATACAACAGCTTGGCTTTATTGGATAGCAAAGAAAAAAAGAAAGCAGCCACATGCACATCCAGCACCATAGAGAAGCCACGGCTGGAATAAAAAAAGTGGAGAAGGTGGATTTGTTTTAGTGAAGTAAGGAAAAGAGGTGTGAAATTCAATTATGGGAGTGCACGGAGCTTGATTGGAAAAGCTTATTTTAAAATGAAAATGTGGTGCTGGATGAAAATAGAATGGAAGTGCGCACTACTGAAGAAAAAAAATGCATCATGGCCACAAATTGAAAGAGTTTACGGTTCTTATATACAAGTAAAGATGTTGGAGAAATTTTATAGATAAAGTGGCCCACAAAGAATTAATTTTAGCCTAGTTTGGAGGTGTGCACACGTGAAGGGGCAGCAGCTCACATACCACGTTGCTTTTACAACTTGCCATCCAATAATTAAACAAGTAAAGCTTGATTAAATAAGGGCCACCTCATGGTTTTCACTTTGAATTGGTGCAGAATTTTTGACTTGTTTTTCCACCCAATGCTCACGGTTCTCTAAATTTATTTGGAAGATAACAAGCTGCACACGGCCCACATGGAAAAGTCTAGCTGCCACCTAAGACATGGACATTAAAGAAAAGGACTTTGGCATTTAGTGGGAGGCAGCCTACGGTATTTCACGTCCAGCAAGAGGGGCCCATGGAGGAGTCCAACATCACAAAAAGGAGAGTTATTTTTGGTGCTGTCCAGACACACGGTATGGAGAAAAACAATATTTTTTTGGCTTCAAGAATGTAAGTGGATGAAGAGAGAGCAGCACGTGGTGGCAGGAGAGACACGGCCCACAAGAAAGAAGTCACGCGGTCCAGAAAAAGGAGAGAGCTGCACGGAGAATGGAAGGGTTACGGAGAGGCAGGTTTTAGGGGTGCAGTCCAGCCGCCACCTTGGAGGGAGGCATCATCTTTCACTTAGAAAAAAAGGCACTGGAAAAATGGAGGGTTACGGTTGAGCTGGAAGAGTTGGCGGGCATCGAGCAGGGGGTGCGTTTAGCTGCCACAGATAAGAAGCCTTTGGTTGAATTTTATTGAGTACAGCTTCCAGAGGTTTTGCTTGTATCTTAATGCTTGACCAAGAATCATTTGCTCATTCTAAACATTGGAAAGCATTGACTGAAATAGCTTTATTCCCTTCTCTGTTAACGTTTTTATGTAATGCCATCTTCACTAAGAATTGTATTTGAATGCTTGTTTTACTTGTTGCTTCTTTATTTTATTCCACGAGCCTTGTCACTGCTGCTGGAAGAATGGAAGAAAAGAGAATATTTCTTGATTTAAGCAAAGTGCTTGTTGATTTGATGGGAGTAAGTAGTGGAAGTGGTGATTTACGGGAAAAGAGAATTGTTTCTCTTGTTTGGGAATGAAGAAGTGAATAGGTGCTGGTTGGTGTGCTCGGGAATTGCTTTAAAAATTCTTTTGGATGAGAATAAGAAGGTGTGCACGGAAGTGGAGTTTTTTTTACTGCACCAAAGAACCATACATCTAATTTGGAATTACTAGTTGCTCCAATGTTCATTACTTCATAGTATTTTAATGGAACTTAATTCAATTGAATTCTTGCTGAAAGACCAAAGCTGTGAGATACCACGTGAAGAAGCAATCAACTTTTGCATTAGAATAGAATATTGAAATTGGTTTTATGCGGAGAATTACCTTGGAGGTAATTGGTTGGATGTATGTAGGTGAAGTAGTGTGCATGGTTCAATTTTATTTTCTTAATTGTTGTACTAAATTCATGAACAATTTAAATTCCAAGTTTGGTTTAATTTTCTGTTATTGAAATTCCAGAACTGCTTACTGTTTTTATTTTGTTGCTGTAATTTAATTTCTGTTGTAATTTAATTTCTGTTGTCGTTTGTCTGCAGTATAATTTCTACTATTGTTTTCACTGTGTTGTTGATTATTTCACTTTAAATCATTCACTGTAATTTTGTTCTCTGTATTTTGCTGCTGTAATGTTGATTCTGTTTTCATATTTGAAATTTACTGTTTTCTGTTTTTACTGTTTTCTGTTTTTACTGTTTACTGTATTTTTGTTTTCTGTATTTCTGTATTTTCGTTTTTACTGTTCCAGATCTGTTTTTGCTGATTCACATTGCTGTATTTTTGTTTTAATTGTACCAATTTCGTTTTTACCATTTTTAATTTTGTTTTACTGTTTTGAATTTTAATTCAGTCGTGTTTAAATTTTACCGCAACCAAAAATCACAAACCTCCCACTACGTGTTGATCTGAGATTGAACCCAAATTGGTCCTTGAGAGACGACCTAGGAGTCACTTCCTAGTAATATACTGCATTAATTTTGCAAACAACTTTTGTGTGAGGTGCGACCCTCTCATCAAACACCCAGAAGAAGAACCGATGGAATAATAGCCCTGCCTCCATTCAACACCGCTTCATTCTCCTTCTCCCGTGCGCTACCTTTCTTTCCCTCTCGGTGGCTGCTCCAATACATCACCTTGCTGCACTCCAAAAGCAAGTGAAACAGCTGTGTGCTTCCTAATTAAATCCTCATTCTTCCAACTACCATTCCCGTACGCTCCCTGCTTCCAACTCCTTCACCATTTCTCTTTTTCTCCAAAGCAAAATGAGTCAGCGTTTCTAAATAAAATCACCATCCATAAACACCGTTCCAAGCTGGACATGCTTTCCAGCACCACATTCCCGTACAACCATTCTCTCCCTCTCGGCTACTATGCTTTTTCCAAATACAAATCCCACATCTGCACCGTTTTCATTCAATGCTTAACTCAAAAAAAAAAACAAAAAACCTTTAGCCTTGACCGTGACAACAGCAGCATGTGCTGCCCCTTTTCCAAATCATAGAATGCTAGAAGATATTGAATAATTGTGCACAAAATCAAATGGAAAATGCAACGAGAATTCAGCAAAGATGATAAAAAAAATCATTCCATTCCTCCCAAAAAGCGTTCAAAAACCGAGAGCAGAAAAACTAGTAAAACAGTGGCCAAAACCCCAGTGACGGCTCCCTCCTCTCTAAGGCCGTAAGTTCCCCTTCTAATAAGGGTGGGGTCCACACAAAAAAAAAACCCTAAGGTGCCAAGTCATTTTCCTTCACATTTTGGGTCTAGTCTACTTTACCAAAAATTGTCCCAAAATGTAAAAGTTGATACAGAAATTCTAAACTACTGAATTACAATTTAATTAATTCTAAAATGTCTGTGTGGAGAGTCTTGAATTTATTTGGCATTCTTCCTGATGTCCTAAAATGTATTTCCGAAATTTTCCTGAACTTCAAAAATGCACTTAATCAGCTCAGAAAACCCAAATTAGCACAATTACAAATTTCCGACCAAATTAAGCAAAATTCGAAAAACGGGGAAATAACAAACAATTAAACATAATTCCCTGGTTTATTTAAGTGCAATAAACTAAATATAATTCAAGAAATAACGACTCATCAAAATAGACCACACTTAGTCTTTTGCACTCCTGGGCAAAACCAAGACGAAAACCAGGGAACTACTCAAACATCAGGGAGCTGACACAGACTCGACAGACAGACAACAAAGACTCAACAAGGACAGAAACAGAATTACACAGTTCTCCAGGAATCTAGACCAAGAAAAGAAGTAGACAATATCCGACACAGAATCAATCAGAGAAAGCATATACTCATGAAATCATCCAAGCAATTCAAGACATGGCAAAATGATCAATCAGTTCAAGAGGTGAACCAAAAGAAACAAAACCTCACAGATGCACTATCAGTGTTTCTCTCAAGTGTATAAGGTAAAGAATTTCAACTCAATGCACTCAAGAAAGCAAACACAACAGACTTGGCAAACCTCTAATATCAACACTCAAGAACAAAATCATGTTCAAATCAAAAGGTCTTTTCATGGTTGTAATGGGGCCAAGGACAAGGGAGGATATATCTGGATAAGAAGCTACAAACCATAAGGAACAGAGGAGCAATGGGGAACAAGTGTAAACACATTCAAACACACCCACAACCTCTAATTCAATCCTCTTCTTGACTCCATTATTCACAAATTTTTTTATTTTTCTCATTTTTTTGCACTTTTTTTTTTCATCCTATATCTTTTCTTTTCTCTCTTTAGCACACAACTATAAGAGACAACATATAAATCATATTTCTAAAAACAAAACAAGAAGAGGAACCAACTAGCCAATTTATCAGAATCCCCAGGGTGACCACACTTGTTCCCAAGACACTTCCAAAGCTCCAAAATTCCCTAAGGTTAAGGTAATCATGGTTTTTCACTTAGGGATAGTGTATGAGCTTCAAAACAAAGAAATGAGGAAAGTATAGGCTCAAAAAGGGTTATCAAAGGATTAGAACAAGGTAAGCTTATTTGGCTAGAGAGGCTTAAGAACAAAACTGCCTTTATCACTTCCAAACATGCATATCAATCAAGAATTATCAACAAGAGTCAAGCCAAGGCATATGTGCAAGCAATCAAGAGACATATCACACACAAGAAAGAACATAAAGTGGCTCAAATTCTCACACAGGGCATTTGTGTCACAATCAATTCAACTCTCAAACATCATGATCATCTTCTAAGCAAAGAAAAGCAAGGAATCCAACATCTCAGAGTATCAATGAAGTGAAGGAAAACTGACAACCTAACCACAATCCAGAATTCACGAAAAGCATGCAAAATTGTACACAAGACACAACAAAAACTACCTAGAAAAGAAAAAAAAAATTTAACACGGAAAACAAAAATTAACAAAGAAAAATCAGAATCTCCCCCAATAAATAGACCACACTTAAACTACACATTGTCCTCAATGTGTCATAAGCATAAGATCGAAAATCAAAACAGTGAACAGATCATGGACAAGTGCAATAAAAGTAGGGAAAGGGGGAGAAGAGAGAAAGGAAACTCCCCTGATCATGGTGGCAGTTGCCAATTTTGGACTTTCAGGGAGATGTCTTCCACCACAGGATCCAGCAAGGAAGTTTTGAGGAAGAATTGCTTCATCCTCCAGATTTGATCTAGCAGGGAGATATCATCCACAGCTGGATCTAAGAAGAAGTGCTTGTTGATGAGCGGGTTCAGCTGGTGCCTATTGATGTTGAAACTAGTGTGTATGTAAGCACCTTTGTCTTCCACTGGGGGTGCATGTTGGTCAAATTCATATGTACCTCCTGCAGCATGGTTAGTACATTGTGGCTCCAAAGAATTGACACACAGGGGTATAACACCCAATCCCAGTGTAACAGGCTGAACAACAGATAAACTCTCAGAACATGAATAAATTTCAAATTCATAAACAATATCAACCACAGACTCAGATTCGTGTTCAGTGCATGGAGAATAAACATACGAATTTGATATCAAAAATTGGTTCTCATCATGCAGAGAGGGAGAATTAAAAACATACTCATCAACAATATAATCATCAACATACCTATCGACATCATAATCATGAATAGCACATTCATCAACAAAATAATCAATTTTAGGTATGTTTTCCTCCACTTCCCTAAAGATTGGAAAAGTGGTGGAAGATGAAAATTGTCTACCTGATTCAAAATTACTGCTTATACCTGCCTGGTCCTCAAGATCTTCAGCAGTCTCCTCAGTGCAAGAGTAGGGCCATAGGGCGATGGGAAAGTAGGTGGCGCAACAGTAAGCTCATGACTCTTCTCCCCATCTTCTATGTTGATGCCACTATCATCATCATCTGGAATCTGAACAGTCTGAAATGGTAGCTCTAAATCCTGAGACTGTTCCTGATTTAATTGAGTAGCCATCTGCCCTATCTGGTCATTCAAGCTCTGAATGGACGCTCTGGTCTCTTGCTGAAACTGCAGGTTCTGCATGGTCAACTACTCCAACAACTCCTGCAATGTAGGCTCAGAAATAGAAGGCTGAGGAGTTGTTTTGGCAGAAGCATCATATTGTTGACTCTGATATTGCTGGACTAGTGGAGGCATGAAAGTGCTCTAGAATGGTGGTTCTTAATATTGATGTTGTGGAGCATTGTACCATCCCAAGGTAGGGTCATTCCATCCAAGACCGTTGTCGTATCCGTCTTGCACATGGGAGAATTTGCTCAGAAATTTATGCTCAAGATCTTCCCATCTGGTAATGGATCCTGGAGGAAGAGAGTATTTCCAATCTTTTGCTGCTCTTTCTAATGAGTGCTGGAATGCCCTTAAGAAAACTAGATCGTCCGGGACATTTCGAAGTTTCATTAAAGAGAAGATTCGATAAAACCTATCCAAATGTTCATGTGGGCATTCATCTGCAAGACCATAAAACTTGGGCAACAAATTCATCAGTCCAGTGGTGAGAACTAAATGATCACCATCCTCATTAGGTGGAACCGGCTCCCAAAGAGAGCTCTCAGAAGTTGGAGGATGGGTCATATTGTTCTCAGCATAAACGTCAGCAGAATTCCAATCAGAGTAACATGCGGAAGGAGAATCATAATCAGAGGCACTAGCAAAATAAGCAATATTCACAAAATCAAAATGGGTAGACATGGAAAAAGAAGAATACTAAAAATCACGATACAAATAAAACACAACACATTTATACATGCAACACGCACACACAAAACAGAACATCACATCACATCACATCACATCACAAGACAAAACACAACACACACAACGGTAAAGATACAAACCCTAGGACGTCTTAAAGCTTATATATTATTCTAAAATATACAGAAAATTAGGCCCAAGCCCAAAATAGTGTCGCTCAACGGTAAACTACCGCTCAGCGGTAAGTGCATGAGTTGATTCTTCCCCCTCAGCGGCATTTTCACCCCTCAGTGGATCCAACGTGATTGCCTAAGTGCCGCTCAACGGTAAACTGCCGCTGAGCGGTAATTGCGACTTCTCCTTTTGCACTTTTTGATGTCTTTTCTGATTCCAATTCTATCCTTCTTCACTTCTTTCACCAAATTCACCTTAAAACCTGCATAAAACACTGAAATCAAGCATAAACCTGTCCAACTCTCTTATTTCTGAAAATATGACCAAAAGCATGATTTCAAGCTAGTTTCTAAGTGTTTAAGGTTGCTTTTAGTATCACTTTTAAGCATGAAAATAACAGTTTTTCAACTGTTATCAAAGACTGCACTTGATGATGATGGGATGATAGCTTTGGTGTACACGGGATTGAAGGGGGCAACAGTTGATCCAGCAAAGTGGTGTCAAGGTTGGGTGGAAGAAGAGCGTGATTTATCTTTGGAGACGAACTCACGTGATTGGCTTGTGCACACGAGAACAGGAAGGTGAGTAATTGGGAGAAGCGGTGTAGCAAGGGATTGAATTTTAGAGTTGCACGGTGACTAATTTTGAAGAAATGTGCACACGGTGACCAGCTGTTGCCACGTCCAAGTGAGAGATGCTCCAATGGTCTTCTTTTAAATCATTTTGAATGCTTGATCCTATACTTAAGTTTGGTTACAATTTTCATATTGAATACATTTAGGTTTGAATGCTTGCTAATTTTTAAGTAATTTTTATTTATTCATCACTTGCTTCTTTCAATGCTCATTGTCACGGACGTTAATTCTCACTCCTTTCAATTGGTTCAGATTTTTGCACTGAATGTTTTATTCCAGTGTTTTCATTTACTTTAATGGTGTCTATTATGTTCACTTGTGGTAATTAAATTGTGATGTTAGCTTAAGTGACCAATCGTTTGAATTTTGTGTTTACATTTGTGTTTTAAATTTAGCTCATTTTCATTCACAAACTCTTCACCAACTTTCACCCCCCTACGTGTCTGACCTAATTCTCGAACCACATTTGGTCCTTGAGAGACGACCTAGGAGTCACTTCCTAGCACTATACTGCATTTATTTGCACATCAAATTTGTATGGGCCGCGACAATCGCATTAGAGGTCCTAGTATATGTGTCGGTTTTGGGACATAGTGTTGAGGACTAACCTTGTGGATGGTATGGAGTATTTTGGAAGTGTATTTGTAAGAAGTAGAAGTCATCACAAGTGCATAACCTTCCGTGACCGCTCATCAACGTATCATACGGATGAGTGTCTATTGGGTATTGTGGAATGAGTATCTATCGGGTATTGTGGATGAGTGTCTATTGAGTATTATGGAATGAGTGTCTATTGGGTATTGTGGAATGAGTGTCTATTGGGTATTGTGGAATGAGTGTCTATTGGGTATTATGGAATGAGTGTCTATTGGGTAATATGGGATGAATGTCTATTGGGTATTGTGGGATGAGTGTCTATTAGGGATTGTGATATGATGGGATGATTGTCTATGGTGCGATTGTTGTATGATGGTATGAGGGTGTCTGACATAATTATTATATGATGTTTGTTGAATGTATTAAAGTAATTATGCATGTTTTATAAATGATTTGTTGCATGTTAGCTCACCGTACTGGTTTGTGTTTGTGTTTGTGCGATGATCGTATAATTTCGTTATACGGGAGCAGATGAAGGAATGTCGGCTGATTCAGTGCCAATGTAAAATGAGATAGAAGAATAAATTAAAAGAATTCAAGTTATATTTATGAGTTTGTAGTTGAAATCTGAGTTTAAAACATATATACATATCAACTATGAATTATCAAGTGTGAGATTATGGGATGTTACCTTAAATGTAATGCTACAATATGTCAATTATAAATTATCAAGTGTGAGATTATGGGATGTTATAGAGTGGGAGAAATAGGAAACTTTGTAAGTGTATTGGAATTGTTATCATAGACGGATTGACGCTGAGGGGCCCATGCCTATGGGCGCCCAACGCTAGTTGAGCAGGTTGAAGGACTCATGATCGAGTCGCGCTCAGCGCCCTTCTGAGCGGTGCTCAGCGTGGACGTTGCTGGCAGCACAGTTTGGGCCTTTTCGGACTCAGCGTCCTTAGGCCCAACTAACCTTTTTAACCCTAAAAGTCTCGTCCAAACCCTAACTTTTCACTCTCACACTTTCCAGCCACTCAAACCCTTACCCTAAAAGTTTTCTCTCTCTTTCCTCTTCCTTTCCACCATCAAAGATCATCCCTTTCACTCAAATTTGCTTCCAAACTTCAAGATTATGGTGAGTTGTTGCCCCTGTTCTCTACCCAAGCCCTAAGTTTTCCAACTCTATTGTGCATCTTTCAAGCTTTGCATCTCCACTCAAGTAGGCATTTTATTTTTGTTCTTAAAGTTTTTGATTTATTGATGATGTTTGATTCTATGATGTTGGTACTGCTATTTGAACTGATTGATATGGAGTTTTGACTGATATTTTTGAGAAAATACACTACATTGAACGAAAGAATCATCAAAACACCATGTTGAATTTACTATCAGGACGTTGAGGGGCCCCTGAGTAGCGCTCAGCGTCGACTAAGTCTATATGTGCTCTGATTTTGGGGATTCTGGTGGGTTTATCTGAGGTGCAGGTGGCGCCGAGGGCCTCTGTGAGGGGAGCCCAACGCTGGCAAAGCTGATTTTGTGATTGTTTGATTTGTGCTTTAATTTTTAGAGGCTTATGCTTGATGTTCTCTGTGATGTATTTGGGAATATGAATTAAATTTTTGGTTATGAAAGCATATTTGTGACCTTGGATGAGTAATGGGTATAACTGGATTACTATGTTGCTTACTCATTAGTGTTTGTGTTGTGTATAATTGTGGTGCAGATATGGCCTCATCCTCAGGTTCTAAGCGCATAAAGACTAAGGCTGCACAAACAGAGAAAGGGAAGAAGAGGAGAGAACAAGCTTATTCCAACAAGTTCTTCTCGCATATGCATGAGAGGCATTTTGAAACGGTTCAAAACCGTAGGCTGCTGATGGAGAGGAAGGTTGGGTTGATACCTCTCATGGCCCCTCAGTTTGAGAGGGAGTTGGGAAGAAGGCAACGGGAGCAGCTGGCTTCTTATCCTATGCCTGCTAACATCTCAATGGTAAAAGAGTTATACACTAATGAAAGATCTTTTGGTGTCGACAGAGAGATGTATATGAGTTATGTGAAGGGTAAAAGGATCCCCTATCATGCTGACACCATCAACACTTTCCTGGGTACTAAGTGGACAGGGGAACAATGTCAGTTTGCTTCCTCAATGGATGAAGACATCAACTATGTTGAAGTAGATAGGACTTTATGCATCCAAGGGGTCATTTTCAGAGAAATAGGCAAGATGTGTCTATTCATATTAAGAGGTCATTCCTTACCCCCTTGGCTAAATACTGGATGGCATTCACACATGCCAATATTCAGCCTTGTTCTCATGTGTTGGATATCACCACACAAAGAGTCGTCTTCATCTATTGTGTCCTTAGAGGATTGAACATTAATGTGGGGCAGGTGATAGCAAATGAAATCAAGTAGTGTGCCTATGCTCTAAGTAACAAAGCTCCTTTGGGGCACCCATCCCTCATTACACACCTTTGTGAGATAGTAGGGGTGAACATATCTACTCCTCCACTTGAGAGACCGAGGAAGGAGATAGATGCTTCATACCATACCCAGTACTACATGCTGGATGAAGAGGGATTTCTAGTACCAACACCTCAGCCTCCTAGGGCCTACAGGAGAGCCCCACCTATTCAGCAAGATCTATTTCAGATGAGAGACATGCACATTGCATTAGTGAATGCCAGGTTTGATGCATTATATAGAGGAACACATGCACTATTGAGGAGCATGACATCCGCCTGTCCTGAGCATTAGTTGAAGTCTCCGGACGATTTTTCAACTTATGTTACATGGCCTAGGGACCACACTCAAGCTAGTGGAGGAAGTGACACGTCTAGAGCTGCGGCCATGGATGACAAGGATGATGATGAGGATGCAGATGAAGATGAGGATGAGGATGTAGATGAAGATGAGGATGAGGATGAAGATGAATATGATGATGAGGAAGACTCAGATGACAGCAGAGGATGTGAGACATCAACATTTACTGATGGATGCTGCTAGATCAAGATGTGTCTTTGTCTTTATTTTGATGCATGTTTGAACTTTGTTTATTTTATTTTGATTTTAGTAAGTCATGTACTTGGTTAAATGAACAGTGTGTTGTAATGGTTTGGTATGAAGTGATAAATTGTTTGTGTGATGATGAGAAGTATGATTGGCTTATGTTTGCTTTGTTGTGTGAAAGTAATGTTGAGATATTGCTTGCTTTAGGTTTTAAGCATAAATGATGGTTGCTCATATCATAATTGTTAAGACAGATGCATGGTTTGAATTGTGGTTAATAGGCAGGGCATGATGTCTATCAAATTGTGGAACCTTGAGTTAACCTGTGAGATGTTGTGCCCTAGAGTTGTTGTTGATTAAATACTATTGCTTTGGAGTCATAGTTAATTTTGCTTGAGTTTCTCTGTTTGAACAATTTGCTTGCTTGTTACAAGTGATCAAGGCCATATGTTTTTATCCCTTGTAAGCCAATGCAAAAATTTCAACCCAACTTTTTTTGAAAATTTGTTTTATCCTTTGAACCTTAAGCCTAATGTGAAAAAATTACCTTTGAAATCCTTACCTTGAGTTAAGTAGAGTATACATGTGTGGTATAGGAGAATGGTTCAAGTTTGGGGTTGTTGGGTTGTTAAAAGTGAAAAGAGCATTGAGCAAAGTGAATAAAGCAAGATAAAAGCAAAAGAAGAGAAAGGCAACTCAATGTATAAAAGTTAGGATTAAGTTGAGAAGTGGTTTCTCAATTGAAAAGTAGAAAGGGAGATTAATACTAAATTATGAAGTAATTGTTTACTCTTTTAACTCAAGGAACTTTGTGTATCCAGAAAAACCAGTTTTCTTCTTAGCCCAGCCATAATACTGTTGGTTGGTACCAGACAGAGTGTAACGCAGCGAAATAAATCTTAGAGTAGCAGAAAGCGTGTTCGGTCACCTTTTTAAAATAAATTGGTCTGTTTTTAGAAAATCAATTTTCTTTCAAAAAATTTATCGAACAGTTGATATGCGTAAAAGATAAAAAAATGTAGGGAATAGAAAATCACACGAGTAATTTTTATACTGGTTCGATTCAACAAAATCTACATTCAATCGTTAATCACTATAAAAAGTGATTAATAGTTTCACTAAAAAGATGTTTCACAGATTACAACAAATAGTGAATAAAACAGATAAATAAACCTTCCTTCGACGATCGAATCGGAAGAAGAACACTCTACCAACTCGAAGAGAACCGCTCCGACTATCGACAAACGAAACGCGAGCTTCTCCTATTCACGAGACTAGGCAGAGCACCTTGCTAACTCGAAGAGTGCTTGCTCCGACTATCGACACACGAAACGCGAGCCCCTCCTGTCTACGAGACCAAGCAAGGGAACTTGAACTATAGCTTCTGAGAACTTCCTCTGACAAACAGTATTCTGCAAGAGCTTCTGTTCAACAACTTCTTTTTTTGAACTTCACAGAAACCCAATATATAGCCAGTTAGTCTGAATATCTAAGGTTAAGTCCCAACTGCCACGAATAATCGATTATTATATGTGATAATCGATTATTCAAGTTCGCTGCAAGTTTTTCAAAAAATGTGATAATCGATTATTCCTGGATGACTTTGTGATAATCGATTATTGTCATTCCATAATCGATTATTGCAGTTAAAAATGCAAGTTTTACAAAGTTTACAAGACTTTCCTACTATATTTAATTTCTACAAATTGCTTTTAAATAATTATAATATCTTCTTCAACTAAAACTTCTTGCAGCATCATCAAAACAATTTTCTTCAAGATTTACCAATACTCCTTATTGGTAACAAATACAAGCCTTAAAAAGTCCTTGTGATGATAACTTGCTTGTGAATGTGTTTGATGTGTTTAAATGAAAGGCAAAGTTGAATTATGTGACACTATGATGGTAGAGTGAAACAGACACCTCACTATACACCTTTGAGCTTGAGTGAAACACTTTCTTTAGTGAGGAATGATTCCATGCACTACGGGATAATATTTTTCCTGGTTGTTGTGTACTCATAAGGCTTGTGCATCTGTTGTGTATTTTGTGTTATGTGAGCACCATAGTTGAAGCTTGATTGGCTAACACTTCACTATATCTGGACTGGTCTTTCTATGATGGGCAGACATGAGTAATTTACTTGTTCTAGAAGAGAATGTTTTTGGTATGATAGACCATTGTAGCATGGCTATGTTGTTTGGGTCAATTTACATTTTGCTTGAGAACAAGCAAAGTTTCAAGTTTGGGGTTGTGATAATGGTTGAAAATATCGTTATTTATGATGCTATTTTGATACTAAAATAACTCATTTTGACTTCAAAGCTTGCTTAAACTCTTGTTTTAGTTGAATTTGGTAAATAAGTGAAGAGATGTTATACTTTATAAATTTGATTGCTAATTCCCTTAATTTTTTAGGTTATTAGTATGATTGGAAGAGGAGCAAAAGTGTCAAGGAGTTGACACACAGGAGGTACAACATAAGCACTGGAAAGAAGGCTGAAAGAAGGCTGAAGAAGGATCGTAGGATGCTTGGTTGCCCTTTTTAGGAGCCCTTAGCATCACAAGTCTCGCAAGGGTGCCTCACTGCCCTTATTTGGGGCGTTGAGCATCATTATCCTCGTAAGCACGCCTGGGTGCCCCCTCTAAGGGCACTGAGCTCCAGCAAGCCACACCGCAGGACGCTAGGCTGCCCTCAGTCAGGATGTTGAGGCCCAATCTCTTTGCAGTCACACTTGGACGCCCTTTTTTGGGGCGCTGAGTGCAAGCAACATTGACCCATGATCCAATTTGGTTCTATTTAAGGGTTTCTAAACTCTAGGGTTCACATCTTTGGACGGCTGAAGCACAAAAAAGCTGATTTTGACCCTTTGGAGGGAGATTGGGGATGCAGGAGCTTTCCTTCTCGCTTTCTAGGGTTTTCATTCATTCATTCTTTCATTGTAAGCCAAGGTTCTCCGTGACAATGGAGAACTAAACTCATTTGTTGTTGGGGATGATGTAACCTCTAAACTTTCATGTATTTGAATATGGTTAAACATTTTACGTTTCTTTCTTTGAATGTTAGTGATTTTATCTTGTTCCTAATGCTTGTTATGTTTTGGCTGATGACAAATTTATGAACACCGAAAAACGGCGCCAAAAACTTCTTTAACCCTCGGAAACTGTGACCGAATCGTATCAAGTAATAAACTCAGTAAGACCAAGTATCGTTCTCCCAAAGGACTCACGGCCTAGTTAGTTATGTGATTTCTTGATTATTTAAGACTTGTGAACAAATTCTTGAGGTTTCAAATGCAAAAGCCAATAAGTAAACATGTATGCATGAGTTTTGATCAATGGAAAAGAGGAACACAAACACTTTGAACGAATTAGATGGATGAGAATGTTGTTAGGGTAATCAATTTCATCTTATCCACTCTCATATATTTTAGGAATTCATCATTCTTTTCATAAATGTTAATGTCCCTCTCTAAATCAAATTGCAAAGAAAGCCTATCCTTAATTACGAGTTCATACAATTCTTAGCATCCCTAATAATTAATTCTGAAGCACAGAAGCTTAAAGGCAACCAACCCTCATATTCCTAGACTAGGCAATATGCTATTGAGAGAATTTCCCCGGATCTAGATTCCCCGTATGTTCCCATATCGAAAAAATCAATAATCGTGACATTGAATGAGTTAAAAAATTCATGCTTTGAGCAAAGAAGAAAAACCCTAACTAATGATGAAAGAACGCATGTATCATATATATGATTTTTAAAGACAAAATTCCATATATGAGAGCTTCAAAAGATTACATTGATTCCCCAACAACAATACAAAGTTTAGTTCACCATATTCATGGTGAAACTAGATGAACAATAATGAAAGAATGGAAGAGATAGAAAAACCCTAGAAAGAGAAGAGGAGAGTCGTCACCATCTCCAATTCTATCCCAAGGGGTGAAAAGTATGTTTTACGTCTTCTCCAACCAAAGATACAAAGCGTAGGAAGTCCTAAAGCTTATATATTATTCGATATATTAAAGGAAAGTGGGCCTAAGCCCAAAATAGTGTCGCTCAGCGGTAAACTACCGCTCAGCGTTAAGTGTGTGTGTTGATTCTTCTCCTCAGCAGCATTTTCACCCCTCAGCGGAGCCAACGGGAGTTTATTAGTGCGCTCAGCGGTAAACTGCGCTGAGCGGTACTTGTGACTTCTCTTCTTTTGCACTTTTTGAGTTCTTTTATGATTCCATCTCTATCCTTCTTCACTTCTTTCATCAAATTCACCTTAAAACCTGCATAAAACACTAAAATCAAGCATAAACCTGTCCAACTCTCTTCTTTCCAAAACTATGAACAAAAGCATGATTCTAAGCTAGTTTCTAAGTGTTAAAGGTTGCTTTTAGTATCAATTTTAAGCATGAAAATAACAGTTTTTCAACTATTATCACAACCCCAAACTTAGAACTTTGCTTGTCCTCAAGCAAACAAGATGTAACTCAATCTTCTACCAATCAATACAATGGTTCACTCCATTCAAAAATCCTTTTTTTTCAAGATAAGTAAGTACTCAATTAAGCTCATGACAAAAACTTCAATCAAGACATGCACATGATTTAGTGTTCACACAATCACCTAATATCCAACAAATGCTATTTTTCATGAATGATCAATCAACTAAGCATGGATGTTTATGTTCTCATGGAATCTTTTCTCACTAGATAAAGTGTTTCATTCAAACACACAAGTGTATAAGAGGAAATCACTCATTCACTCTACTATCACAATGTCACATAAATTGACTTTGCCTTTCATTTAACCATAATCAAACACATTACAAGCATGCATCATCACAAAGACTTTTTAATGGCTTATATTGTGGCTGGGCTAACAAGAAAATTGGTTTTTCTAAATCACAAAACCCTTGAGTTAAGAGAATCATATAAACACAATCATTCTTACTTATTCCCAACTTTCCTTTGCATTGAACTTTGCTTTTTTTTTTCTTTCTCTTTTTCTTTTTCTTTTCACATTCTTATATCTTAGCTTTTAGCTCAATGCATTCAATTTTCCTTTCATAACTTCCCAACAACCCTAAACTTGAACATTAATCAATACCACAAAATATTTTCTACTTAACTCAAGGTAAAGCTTTTCACAAAAGGTTTTTCAAATTATATTCAAGGCTAAGGGTTCAAAGGGTAGAACACATAGTGCTTTCTTTTGTGGGCTAAAATCATGCATTTGGCTAATAAAAGGGTTACCAACAAATGGCCTTGATCATATGATGCAAACAAGCAATTGATTCAATCATAGAAAACTTGGGCAAAGTTATTCATACTTTCAAAGTAATAGCATTCAATCACAAAAACTCTGGAGCTAAAAACCTCACATATAAGCTCATTCACATTCCACATATACACATCCTGCTTAGTATCATAATCACAATCATAACATCATGCATTTGTTCACAAAGCTTGTGAACCACCTGTATAAGCATATAATGTGCACATCTCAACATCAATATTCATCAAAGCATTATCAAGCATTACTTATCAAACAACAATCATACGCAAACCATCATAGCAAACAAAGTTTCCAATTGAGTACATCAAACCCTATTCTAGAAATAGAAGCAAATAAATTCAGAACACTGGGTTGCCTCCAAGTAAGCGCTTGTTTAACGTCACGAGCCTGACCCAAAATTTCAAGGATCAACCAACTACATCATTGTGGACAAGTGTTGCACTTCTCCTCCTAGATAAGGCTTGAGACGTTGATCATTCAACACCCAACTTTTCTGTGGATCATCAGTAGCTGGATTAAATAATTCAATTGCTCCATGTGGATGCACTCCTTTTACTACGAATGATCCTGACCATTTTGTCTTCAACTTTCCAGGGAATATCTTCAATCTTGAGTTGAATAATAGCACATGCTACCCTGGATTAAAGACTTTATTCACCAGTTTCCTGTCATGGTAAAACTTAATCTTATCTTTATAAGCTTTGGATGAACCATATGCATGTAACCGCATTTCTTCAAGCTCCAGGATCTGCCTTTTGCGCATGCTCTGAGTTTCATAAGGATCAAAATTCAAGAATTTTAAAGCCCACAAAGTTTTATGCTCCACCTCTACTAGCAAATAACATGCTTTCCAATAGACTAATTGAAAAGGTGATAATCCCATGGATGTCTTCATTGCCGTCCTATAAGCCCAAAGAGCATCATCCAGTTTTAGTGACCAATCCTTTCTTGATGAAGTAACAATTTTTTCCAGGATCCTTTTTATCTATTTGTTAGATACCTCACCTTGTCCATTGGTTTGTGGATGATAAGGTGCAGCTACCTTATGTCTCACTCCATAATGTTTGAGTACTTTTCCTAGCTGATAATTGCAAAAATGAGATCCCCCATCACTAATTAGCACCCTTGGAGTTCCAAAACGTGAAACTATTTGCTTCTTCAAAAATTTAATTACCTACCGTGCTAGCATCATTTTTAGGACAAGCTAATGCTTCCACCCATTTACTGACATAATCCACTTCTACCAAAATATATTCATTGTTGAAAGATGGAGGAAAGGATCCCACAAAGTCAATACCCCAACAATCAAAAACCTCAACCTCTAAAATGCCCTGTAATGGCATCTCATGACGTCTAGTAATCGTCCCTGCTCTTTGACACTTATCACAATTTCTAGCATGATTATAAGCATCTTTAAATAGAGTTGGCCAATAAAATCCTGATTGGAGAACTTTTGTTGTTGTTCTTTCTCCATTAAAATGTCCCCCATAAGGTGAATCATGACAATGCCAGAGAATTCCTTCTGCTTCTTCATTTGTCACACATCTCCTCAGAAGATTATCTGCTCCAATCTTGAACAAATAAGGATCATCCCAGACAAACTACTTGGCATATGGCAAAAATTTCTTTCTTTGTTGCCAAGTAAAATCTTTTGGCATAACCCTTGCAGCTTTGAAATTAGCCATATCAGCAAACCATGGCCTCTACTGAATATACATGAGTGCTTCATCTGAAAAAGATTCTTAGATCTCTGATTCCTTGCTCGTGACCTCCTTGTTGACTAACCATGACAAATGATCAACAATCAAGTTCTCACTTCCTTTCTTATCACGGATCTCCACATCAAATTCTTGCAAGAGTAGTACCCATCTAATCATACGTGGCTTAGAATCTGGCTTTGTCAACAAATATTTGATAGCTGCATGATCTGTATAAATAATCACCTTAGACCCAATAAGATAAGGTCTAAATTTCTCTAGAGCATACACTATAGCCAGGAATTCTTTCTCCGTAGTAGCATAATTCAATTGAGTATCATTCAAAACTTTGTTGGCATAATAAATTGGATGAAAAATTTGCTCTTTTCGTTGGCCAAGAACGACGCCTATTGCATAATCACTAGCATCACACATTAGCTCAAAATTTTTACTCCAATCTGGAGTTATAATTACTGGAGCTAACACTAATTTATTCTTCAATGTGTTAAAAGCTTTCAAACATTCTTCATTCATCACAAAAGGGGCATCCTTCATAAGAATATTACTCAATGGTTTAGCAATTTTTGAGAAATCTTTGATGAATCTTCTGTAAAATCCAGCATGACCTAGAAAACTCCTGATCCCATTTACATTTGTTGGTGGAGGCAGTTTCTCAATGACTTCTACTTTGGCTTTATCCACCTCAATCCCTTTAGCAAAAATTTTATGTCCTAACACAATTCCTTCTATTACCATGAAATGACATTTCTCCCAATTAAGAACAAGATTTGTCTAAACACATCTTTTAAGAACAATATCCAAATTAGCCAAACACCTTTGGAAAGAATTTCCAAAGACTGAAAAATCATCCATGAAGATTTCAATGCACTTTTCTAGGAGATCTACAAAAATCGCCTGCATACATCTTTGAAATGTAGCTGGAGCATTACATAATCCAAATGACATCTTTCTATAGGCAAAGATACCAAAAGGGCAAGTAAAGGTCGTCTTCTCTTAGTCTTTTGGATCTACCACAATTTGATTGTATCCAGAATATCCATCTAGAAAGCAATAAAAAGCTTGACTTGCTAATCTCTCCAACATCTGGTCCATGAAAGGAAGAGGAAAACGATTCTTCCTAGTGGCTTTATTTAGCTTCCTGTAATCAATGCACATTCGTCATCCAGTAACTGTCCGAGTAGGAATAAGTTCATTCTTATCATTATGAATTACTGTCATCTCGCCTTTCTTTGGAACCACCTGTACTGGACTTACTCATTCACTGTCAGAGATTGGATAGATGATACCAGCTTCCAAAAGTTTCAATACTTCTTTTCTAACCACCTCCTTCATTACAGGATTTAACCTTCTCTGTGGTTGAACACTCGGTCTATAATCATCTTCCATAAAGATCTTATGCATACAATAAGTTGGGCTAATACCTTTAAGATCTGAGATTAACCACCCAATCGCTTCTTTGTTAGCTTTCAGAATTTCTATCAACTGTTCTTCTTCTTGTGGAGACAAAGAGTTACTAATGATGACTGGCTTTGTTCCATCTTCTTCTAGAAAAACATACTTCAGATGTGCTGGTAGTACTTTTAATTCTAACTTCTTTGCTTTGACTTCTTCTTCCTTATCAATTATCTCAAACTTTGTATCCTCCACTGGAATCTTCTTCAATGTTTCCAAGTCCATCAAACATTCTTCAATTAATTTCTCTTCTCCTTCATCTAAATCTTCACAAGCATTAATAAGAGTTTCTCTAATGGAGAAACATAATGCACCATCCTTTCTTGCACCATACAAACTTCATCAAGTTCGTCAAATTGAAAACATGCTTTATCAGCATTTGGATATGTCATGGCTTTGATTACATCAAAGTTGACTTCTTCATCATGAACTCTCACTTTAAGCTTACCATTCTCTACATCAATTAAAACTCTAGCAGTCTTCATAAAAGGTCTCCCAAGAATGAGAGGTGCATCCCTATTCCCTTCCATCTCCATTACAATAAAATCTACTGGGAACACAAACTTGTCAACCTTTACTAAAACGTCTTCAACCACTCCATACGGATATTTATGAGACCTCTCTGCCAGTTGAAGAGCCATTATGGTAGGTTTGATTTCCAAACCCTCAATTGTTTTAAACATGGATAGCGACATTAAATTAATGTTAGCTCCCAAATCAATCAATGTTCTTCCAACTTCCAAGTCTCTTATGGTGCATGGAATAGTGAAGCTTCCTGGATCTTTAAGCTTAGGAGGTAATTTATGTATGATTTCACTACAATTACCCTGTACTTTGATAGTTTCCTTCTCAATGTACTTGCTTTTCATTGTAAGAAATTCCTTCAAAAATTTTGCATATGATGGCATCTATTGCAATGCTTCAAAGAATGGTATAGTAATCTCCAGCTTCTTAAAAACTCCATGAATCTTTCCAACTGTTTTTATTTCTCCTTCCTTGAATAGTTCTTTGGATAAGGAAGTGGTTTTTCAAACTCTCTTTCTTTTTGTCTTTCATCTCTCTCTTCTTTCTCTTTTTTTTTTCTTTTCATCTTCTTCTTCTTTCTTTTTCTCTCTCTCAACTCTTTCTTTCCACTCACATGTTTCTTTTTCACTCTCATTTTCTTTCTCCTTTCTTTCTATTTTTCTCTCCTCTAACACCTTACCACTTCTGGTCATAATAGTCTTACACTCCTTTCTGAGATTACCATTTTTCATCTTGTCAACTATTTGCTCGCTATGGATCTTCATATTTTTAAATGCAACTTCCACATTCTTAAAATAAGATGCATTCGTCTTCAAGAATTTTTGGAAAGTCTCGTCAAGTTTTGTTGTCTTCCCAGATGGAGTAGGTTGTGTTTGCCATTTTTGCTGCTGCCATTGAACCATTGAAAATTTTGTATTTCTTGTAGTAATTGAGAAAGTTTCGTAATTACTTCTTCCAACTGCTGAGAAATAATCTTATTTTAAATAAGCAGGGCATCATTTGATTGTAACAACTCCTTCTGACTAGGAGCTCCTCTTTCACTGTTCAGCTCATTATCATTAGTAGCCATGTTTTCAATTATTTCCGTGGCTTCCTCTAGAGTCTTCCATTTGATATTGCCTCCAGCTGAGGCGTCAAGCATCATCTTGGTTTGTGAACCAAGACCTCCAAGGAAGATTAGGACTACTCTACTTCGTCAAATCCATGCGTGGGAGTCTTTCTTAATAGGCTTTTGTATCTGTCCCATGCATGACCTAGTGATTCCTCCATGCCTTGCCTAAAAGATGATATCTCTTGCTTTCCTTTGTTTACCTTGGATTGTGGGAAGTATTTGTTCAAGAACTTTGTCACCACAGCTTCCCACTCTGTAAAGCTCCCTTCTGGAAAAGAGTTCAACCAAAGCTTAGCGTTGCCTCCTAATGAGAATGGAAACAGGCTAAGTTTGATTGCTTCATCAAGCACCCCATTTATCTTCACTGTATTGCAAATTTCATTAAAGGTTGTGAGGTGCTCATATGGGCTTTCATGAGACAACCCATTAAATTGGTTACTCTTAACCAGTTGGATTAATGTCAGTTTCACCTCCATATTAGCTGCATTGACCCTTGGTCTTGCTATCCTATTGAAATGCTGAGGGCCAACTACATTTGTGTAATCTGCAAGAGTCCATCTAACATTATTATTCTCCATCTCCTCAGTGCTATGGTGAGAACCTTGTGGTGAAGGTTGTAAGAGATCTTCTGGAGGAGGGAATAGTTCTCTAGATGTAAGGATTCTTCTCCTCCGTCTACTCTCGTCTAAGCCTTCAAGAAGAGGTTCCGAGGTTTTCTTGCTTCTAGTTCGAATTACTTCCTGCATACACAAGAAAACAGAAAAATAAAATAAAATAAAAACAGAAAAATAAAATAAAATAAAAACAGAAAAATAAAATAAAATAATAACAGAAAAAAAATAAGAGATAAGAAGATAAAATAAAAACAGAAAAATAAAATAAAATAAAATAATAACTGAAAAAAAATAAAAACAGAAAATAAAATATATTAAAATAAAATAAAATCCGAAAAATAAAAACAGAAAATAAAAGCAGAAATTCAAAATTCAAAATTCAAGTCAAAGATAATCACACAAATAAACTAGTTAAATCACGAGTCCCCAGTAACGGCGCCAAAAACTTGATGACAAATTTATGAACACCGAAAAACGGCACCAAAAACTTGTTTAACCCTCAACAAGTGTGACCAAATCGTATCAAGTAACAAACTTTGTAAGACCAAGTATCGTTCTCCCAAAGGACTCACGGCCTAGTTAGTTATGTGATTTCTTGATTATTTAAGACTTGTGAACAAATTCTTGAGGTTTCAAATGCAAAAGACGATAGGTAAACATGTATCCATGAGTTTTGATCAATGGAAAAGAGGAACACAAACACTTTGAACGAATTAGATGGATGAGTATGTTATTAGGGTAATCAATTTCATCTTATCCACTCTCATATATTTTAGGAATTCATCATTCTTTTCACAAATATTAATGCCACTCTCTAAATCACCTTGCAAAGAAAGCCTATCCTTAATTACGAGTTCATACAATTCCTAGCATCCCTAATAATTAATTCTGAAACACGAAAGCTTAAAGGCAACTGATACGACTATCGCGGTCATACAAATTTTATATAGATAAATAATGTAGTATAGACTAGGAAGTGACTCCTAGGTCGTCTCTCGAGGACCAATTTATGGTTCAGTTTCAGATCAAACACGTAGTGGGGGGTTTTAATGGTGTTTTTGTGAATGCAATAAAATAAAATTGGAAATTGGAAATTAAATAAAACAGCGGAAAAATTAAAAATAAATTTAAACTGGGATTTAAACATTGAATTAAAAATACTAAAATAAATTTAAAAGACAATAAAAACTAAATAGTGAAAAACGGTAAAAACGGAACAGTAAATATTTAGAAACGATAGAATTTAACGGTGTAGGAAAACAATAAACGATAAAATAAAAGAAACGGTAAAATTAAAATCTCTTCACTGAAAATCAAATCCATCAAGCTTAAACAAAATCCTGTGGAAATATCAAAGAAATGATCAAACTTGCAAACACTACAACGCATTACATTGCTTCAGTACACTATTACACTGTTTGGAATGGAAAAGAAAATCAGAGAGAGCTCTGGAAGAGAAGAACCGAGACCCCTTCCAGGCCTTAAGGTCGTATCCTCTACACTACTCCCTCCTCCCTATGTGCATGCTCTCTTTTTATTTCCCATTCTCTGAACCCGTGAACCTCTTCATTTTGTCTTATGTAGAAGCTCTTTCCAGCCGTCCACCATGCACCACTTAATAATAATAAATCATGGGCCCTCATGCACACCAACTCAGGCCCGTGAAGCTGCTGCATGGACTGCTACACCACCGTGAATTTATTCTTCTTCTCAAGGTGCTGCTCCAAGTTCAAGACGTTCCATGCATCACCTTGTACACCATTCTAAGCTGGACAGTGAAGCCTCTTCTGCTGGACGGTTCTCCTCCAAGCCGTGATGCTCCTGGTTGCTGGAACTGCACCACTTCTCTGCTCAAACTCCAGCTATGAAGTTGCTGGACCGTGCACCACCGTGAAGCTTTCCACATGAGAAATATATGTCTGTAACAAGTAGGTGGCAGCTGCTGGATGTTCCTTCTTGTGCCGTGGCATTCCCCTTAGCATTATGGAATTTATTATGAGCTTTCAATCAACCAAGTGGTGGCCCCCTCCATTATGCTTCATGGTTTACTACATCCTTTCTTAAGCCAAAGAAAATTCTCGCGGCTCCTTGATTTGCCAAATGCTTTGCTGAATTTTCCATGTGGGCCATGGCACCACTTTCATATTTTTTCTGAAATGTAAGCTTGCTCCACTACCTATAAAAACCGTGTGCTCCCAATAAACGTGGTTCCTCTTTTCATTCAATATGCTACGTAAAATGAGTGACAAGGTGGGCCTTAATGTGCTTTTTCTCAACAAAACCATGTCCTTAGCTTAAGTGGTGGCTCCCACTACAAATTTAGTATTTTGCATGCCAATCTATCAACTCCACTTCCACTCTTCTTTCTTCTTTTGGACGTTAGCTTCAAGTTGGTCCCATCATTCATTTCTAGCATGATCTCCCTTAAGCAATGTCGTGTTGCACCCTTTTGTTTCCTACCTCCACTTCTTTACAATCAAACCATTAGAAAACTGTGGCCACAATTTGGAATGTGGTCCCCTCCATTGGTTCACCTCAAGTCTTTCTATTCTTCTAAATTGCCGAGGCAATTACTCAGAGAATGTACGTGGCTTCTTCCATCTTTAGTTCACATTTCATTTTCAGCCGTGCAGACCATACCTCCAATTTTGTCAAAATGAATTTTTCAATGAGCACTAGAATGAATACTGGGATGAGTGGAGTTTCTCCTTTTGTAGATGAAACTGCAACAAATAAAGAAGTCCAATAGAAAAAAAAATTAAACTCTTTTCTTCATTCACGTTTTAGCACATCTTAAATTAACACACTGTGCAGTTGAATTTTCTTTCGAATGTCCTAAAATATTCTCAACATTTTCCCTGCACTCAATAATGTAAATAATTAGTCTCAGATAATTCAAATTAATTAAAATAAGAATTTCTGATTGGATTAAGCTCAATTCAGTAAAATGAGAAAATACTGGTCAATTATGCACAAATCCCTAATTAAATTCGGTACAATAAATTAAGTGAAGTGTATAAAATATCGACTTATCAAAATAGACCACACTTAGTCTTTTGCACTCCTGGGCAAAATCAAGACTCAAATCAGAGAATGGTTCAAAGGACTTTTAGGAATGACAAAAACTCAGCGAACAGAAAAGTAAAAACTCACAAGAAAACAAAGAGAATTTACATTGTTCTCAAGAAATCTTGGACAGAGAAAAGATGTAGACAATATCCAACACAAAATCAAAGAAAACAGATACTCATAGAAATTATCCAAGCAATTCAATACACAGAAAAATAATCAATCAGCTTAAGAGGTGATTCAAAAATAACAAAACCTCACAGATGCACTACAGTGTTTCTCTCAAGTGTCTAAGGTAAATCAATGTCACTCAATGCACTCAAGAAAGCAAACACAAATAGACTTGGCAAGCTTCTAATATCAACACTCAAAACATATGCACGTTTAGATCAAAAGGTCTTTACTGGGTTGTAATGGGGCTAAGGACAAGGGAGGATAAATTTGGATAAGTAGCTATAGCTCAGAAGAAATAGAGGTGCACTAGGGAAAAAAATGTAAACACAGTGAAATCTCACCCAAACCTCGAATTCAATCCTCTTCTCGTCTCCATTATTCACAAAATTATTTTTCAATTTTCTCTTTTTCTCATCAAATTTTTTTTCATCCTGTCTTCTTTTTTTTTTATCACACAAGAGGATATAAATTATCATTTCAAAACATGATGAGGAACCAACTAGCCAATTCATCAGAATTCCCAAGGAGACCACACTTATTCTCAAAATACTTCTATAGCTCCAGACTTTCCTAAGGTTAAGGTAATCATTTGTTTTTCACTTAGGATCAGTGTATGAGCTTCAACACAAAGAAATATATACAGTATAGGCTCAAAGGGGTTATCAAAGGATAATAACAAGGTAGGCTTATTTGGCTAAAGAGGCTCAAGAATAAAATTGCCTTTATCACTTCTAAACATGCATATAAATCAAGTATATCAAAAAGAATCAAGCCAAGGCATATGTGCAAGAAATCAAGAGTCATATCACACAAGAAAGAACATTAAGTGGCTCAAATCTCACACAGGGTATTCGTCACAATCAAATCAACCTCTTAAACACATAATCATCTTTCCAGGTAGAGAAAAGCAAGGATTTTAAACCATAAGTATTAATGAAGTGAAGGAAAAATCTACAACTTAGACATCATCCTGAAATCAAGAGAAAAATGTAAAATTTATGGCACACAAAACTGAATAAAAATAACTTAAAACAGAGAAAATTGAACACTCAAAAACAAAAAATTTAACACACAAAATACATATTAACAGAAACTAACAGAAAAATCAGAATTTCTCCCCAGTAGACCACACTTAAATCACACAATGTCCTCAGTGTGTCACAATCATCAGATTATCAATTTCAGAGAAGTCAAATAATATAGACAAGTGCAATAAAAAGTTAGGAAATGGGAAGAAATTTTCAGTAACATCCATCAGTAAATGTTATCAATGACATCCATCAGCAGATGTCTAAATCAGCTAGCATCCATCAGTAAATGCTAAATTTTTATTTTTTTTTTTTTTTTTTCTGAAAAAGGAGATGACCGGCACTGTGACAACAGTTTCAGTGGTAACAACCGAAACTGTTGCTACAGTGGAAACAATTTGCCTATAAATAAGCCATTCTCGGCGTCTGAGCGGCATTTCTGACTTCCCTGCTCTCTCTCTACTACTCTCTTCGCTCTCTTCTTTCTCTCAACCTGAGCGTCTGGATCTCTGCAGGGAGCCTCTGCCACCGTGCCAACTGAAGAGTCTGAGATCCGCGAGGAGCTTCTCTGCCAGCTCTACTACTTCAGGTAAGTCCTCTGCACCTGGATCTGCCTTTCTTTCTCCTTTCATGTAATTTCTTTCCATACTCCCTTTTAAGCTTTCCTGTATTTTTTTTCTTTCTTTTCTGCCCTGCTTTCCTTTATTTTTCTTCTCTGCTTTCCTCTTGCCTGCTCTATCTTCTTTCTTCTCCTACAATTTTTTTTTTCATTTTTTTAAACTTAAAACACTTAAAACCATAAAACACAATTGTCATAAAACTTAAGGGGTATATCGGCTGGAAACCAGACGTTAATCTCCCTTCGATTGAAGGTATTGCAGA
Organism: Vigna nakashimae; assembly: GCA_034642375.1. Classification (NCBI taxonomy): domain Eukaryota; kingdom Viridiplantae; phylum Streptophyta; class Magnoliopsida; order Fabales; family Fabaceae; genus Vigna; species Vigna nakashimae. The sequence goes on along the minus strand of CM067765.1, from coordinate 44,735,490 downwards.
GACAATCGGGTAGAACAACGCCACGTACCCCACTTAAAACTAAAAAAACACAGAAACATAATTTACAAGAACATTATGGACAAGGACAACTGGACATAGATCCGATTAGGACCCTTTGCAAGGACCGTGAAACAGATCTGAGACCAGACACAAAAACAATCAAAGACAGACAGGACAAAATAAATCTAAAAGGAAACAAGAACAAATAAAGAAAACACAGAACTAAGAATCTAATTATTTTTTTTTTATGCTTTTTTTTTTTTTTTTGGTTTTGTTCTTTTATTTTTATTTTTATTTTTTATTTTGTTTTAGAATATTTCAAGAGGAATGATGACGAGTGAGATGGAATCAGAGAGATACACCAGTCAGCGGTGGCGTCCTACAGATGATCAGATCAAGATGATGACCAACATCTACAATTATGGGGTTACCCATCCAAGCAGAGCGCAAGTCGTCGAGATCACGTCTCGACTAAGGACCTTCGGAGATGCCACCGAATATAACGTGCACTGCTGGTTTAACAACCATGGCAATTGGGTCAGGCGCTGGCAAGCGGAGATAGACCCCACTGGCACCATCTTTTCACAACTGCCGCTGTATATGTATGGTAAGACCTCTGATCACACCTCCATTGAATTTTCCATTCCTCTTCTATTATTAACACAATTTATTTTTATTTATTATATTTTTTATATTTTTTTTTTATGAAAGAATATGACTGGGTGATAATGAGGGCACCGAGGCTGCTGGACCTCTTTCCCATTCCCATCATAATCGATCCAGAAACAGAGATTCCTCCGCCTCCCCTCGTGACTTTTCGTACCAGAGCTCCCTCAACGGAGCTCTCCCTTAGACCACCACAACCAGGTCGTGAATTCTTTCATTATTAATGTTTTATGTTTTTTTTTTTTTTTTATGTTTTTGTTGGCCGAGTGTGGCCAGAATATTAATGAGGACTGTAATATAAACATTTAATTTTTTATGTTTTTTTTATGTGTTTTATTTTATTTGGTCTGTAATATTAACGATCAGAAATGATCGAACCCCTAACATCTTTATTATGCTTTTTTTTTTTGTTGGCCTGTAATCCTTAACGATCATTAATGATCGATCACTGCCCATGTTTTATTATGTTTTTATGTATTTTTGTTATATTTACTTTTTTTATTTTTTTTTATTTTTTTTATTAATAAATGCACTCATATTAGTATCTTTGTTCAAACCTTACCTCTCTGCCTTTTACTGTAAATTTTACTCTTATGACTAAATTTTTTTTTTAAACAAAAACTAAATAAATAAATAAAAACAGAACACAAATTAACAAAACAGAAGACCTAATACCGAACACAAAATATCGAAGCACACAAAATGCAAATGTCAAAAACAGCTGACAAACACATTTACAATACATACATTAACAAAATAACACACGTGAAAGATAACACACATTTTTTATATAATAATAATAATAATTTGTAAACTAAGAAAATGAGAATTCTCCCCTAATTCGCAAATTAAGAAAATTAAGGGAAGAAGGAATAGGAAAACTCCCTTGGTTATGGTGGCAGCTGCCAAATTTGGACAATCAGGGATATGCTTTCCATCACATGATTCAGCAGAGAAATTTTTAAGAGGAACTGCTTCATCAGTATAGCTTTATCATCCATCGCAAGATGTTTCTTCTTTCTTCTCACAGCAAATTGTTGCAGCAGTATCTCTTCGTCATTAATCATGCATTCCATTTTGAATTCTGCATCCTTGTCATCAAACTCACAATTAATAGCATCTGTAATAAACTTAGAGTTTGGCTGTAATGCATAATCAATTTCAGCACAAATGGAGCAAGAACCAAATTCGCAATCACATTCAAAATTTTCAGAAAACTGTGTTAAATCAAAGTTTACTCCTATCTCTATAAAATCATCAGATTGCACAATTTCTCTTTCAAAATCAATATTGACGCGACTTTTACCAATGGGTTCAATGGCTGATACTGAATTAAAAATTTTAGATTGGTCAATCGAATTTGTATCAGTATCAGTCATAAACCCTATAGAATCAATGTGCGTCAATTCACATGCATTTGAATGTGTAGGCAAATTAGGTAGAATTGGAATCTCAGGTTCAGAATAAACCTGCTTTTGCTCACTGAGAAGTTTCTTACCAAACTCCAAGTTATCAGCTACATCCTCAGGGCTATCAGTGTCAGAATCCAGAACAGGCTGCTCAGGTTCTTCCTTTGCTACCTCAATTGGACTTTCACCAGCCAGCTTGCAAAGCAACTTCCTCGCTTCTGTTGGGGTTATATCCATCAAACATCCACCAGAAGCTACATCCACAAGTATCCTTTCACTGTCCAGGAGCCCTTCATAAAAATAAATCAAGAGCAAATGCTCTGGAATTTGGTGGTTTGGACAAGTTGTGCAGAGCCTGTTAAACCTCTCCCAATAATCTGCCAGACTTTCTTCTTGAAACTGCTCAATGGCAGTGATCTTCATCCTAATGCTGGTCACCCTTGCTGTTGGAAAGAACTTGTCGAGGAATTTTCGTTGTGTTTCCTGCCAACTATTAAAAGGATACTGGTATATGAACCAGTCTCTTGCTTCATCTTGAAGGGACATAGGAAACATTTTTGTCAACACTGTCTCCTTTGAAATACCAGCAGGTCTCATAGAAAAACACACCAAACAAAACTCCTTGAGGTGCCTGTATGGATCTTCAAGTGCTAACCCATGGAATTTGGGAAGACTCTTGACTAGCTCATACATCCAGTCTTGAGAATCTGTCATTTTCTCTATTCTAGTTCAAAACCTATCTCAGACCTGGACTTTCACTTCAAGCAAGGATTAAAAAATATAGAAACATAACATGGGGAAAACCAGTATTTACATCAATTAAAACTTCCAAAAACAACCACTAAACAAAACACAACACATTTATACATGCTACACGCACAAACAAGAAAGAAGAATTTTTTTTTTTAAACAACAGCTAAATACAAAATACAACACAACAAAAATATAAAAGACAAAACATATATTACCACGTAAATAAAATAAACAGTAAAAATCTAAAACAAGAACCTGGAACTGAAGTGACAACGCCGCCAAAATTTGCTGAAGGTGTCGTTGTCGCCTACAAAAATATACAAGACAAAACACACAAAACACACATATTAACAGAACAAATATTAACAGAACAAAAATCTAAAACCAAACCTTATTTGGTCCCCGGCAACGGCGCCAAAATTTGATACGACTATCGCGGTCATACAAATTTTATACAGATAAATAATGTAGTATAGACTAGGAAGTGACTCCTAGGTCGTCTCTCGAGGACCAATTTATGGTTCAGTTTCAGATCAAACACGTAGTGGGGGGTTTTAATGGTGTTTTTGTGAATGCAATAAAATAAAATTGGAAATTGGAAATTAAATAAAACAGCGGAAAAATTAAAAATAAATTTAAACTGGGATTTAAACATTGAATTAAAAATACTAAAATAAATTTAAAAGACAATAAAAACTAAATAGTGAAAAACGGTAAAAACGGAACAGTAAATATTTAGAAACGGTAGAATTTAACGGTGTAGGAAAACAATAAACGATAAAATAAAAGAAACGGTAAAATTAAAATCTCTTCACTGAAAATCAAATCCATCAAGCTTAAACAAAATCCTGTGGAAATATCAAAGAAATGATCAAACTTGCAAACACTACAACGCATTACATTGCTTCAGTACACTATTACACTGTTTGGAATGGAAAAGAAAATCAGAGAGAGCTCTGGAAGAGAAGAACCGAGACCCCTTCCAGGCCTTAAGGTCGTATCCTCTACACTACTCCCTCCTCCCTATGTGCATGCTCTCTTTTTATTTCCCATTCTCTGAACCTGTGAACCTCTCCATTTTGTCTTATGTAGAAGCTCTTTCCAGCCGTCCACCATGCACCACTTAATAATAATAAATCATGGGCCCTCATGCACACCAACTCAGGCCCGTGAAGCTGCTGCATGGACTGCTACACCACCGTGAATTTATTCTTCTTCTCAAGGTGCTGCTCCAAGTTCAAGACGTTCCATGCATCACCTTGTACACCATTCTAAGCTGGACTGATGAGTCGATATTTTCTACACTTCACTTAGTTTATTGTACTAGAATTAATCAGGGAATTGTGCTTAAATGTCCAGTGTTTTCCCATTTTGCTTGATTGTGCTTAATTCGATCAGAAATTCTTATTTTAATTAATTTGAATTATCTGAGCTAATTATTTTACAAGGAAAATTTGGAAATACAATTTGGGACATTTGAAGGTTAAATAAGAAATGGAAATAGAGCCCAATGTATTTCAGCCATTTCAGTTTTCGTTGGTTGCTGCGTAAATTTTGTGTCAACTTGTTTGTCCCCGTTCAGGTTCAATTCTTATCCGTTTTCCATGCAATTTTTTTTCATAGTTTCGTATGGATGTCTATTTTCACGTATAGTTTTTCGTTTGTTCAAATTCGTTCTATGTTGTTCCCAGTATTTATTTTACTCTCCTATGTCAGTCCAGTGATTACTGTTTAAGTGATTTCTAATCTGTTTGCATTGTTTGCTTGTTGTTTGGTACATGTGGTGGCTGGAATTTATCATTGGAAGGTGTTAAGATCTTCCAACACTCTTAAGCAAGGTTGATTGGCACATCCACATAGAAAAGCATTTTAAATCATTTTGGTTGAAAGCTCATGTTAGGAGGAATCCAAAATGCAATGTGCTGAATTTTATTGAATTAATGTTATGAAAGAGAAGTGCTCTCACGGCCAAGCAGCAGTAGCACGTTAGAGGAAGTTCTGGTTACATTACTTTGAAAATGTGTTGATTTCATTTGGATGCAAGGATGGCCCCATGCAGCTGCCACATAAAGAGGATGGCATATTTCACACATCAATTTCTCATGGCCACATATTATTATTGTAGGCAAAGCATTCAGCACAAGTGGAATCAAAAGAGTGGGAGCCACTTGGAGAATTTTTATGGCTTGTCTCACGGCAATGAAGAAAGAGGGAAGTAGCATCACAAATTGAATGGCAACTTCACGGCACATACAAAGGATTTTTCCTTCTTACAAGCAAGTGGGAGCCGCCACTTCTCATTAGAAAACCATGACAAAGGAATAAAAAAAAAGAGGGACCACTTCCAAAGTGCAGCCCACGGTTTTGTATACTAAGTCCCATGAAAAATTCATTTTCAAATAGCAAAACATTTAAGTTGGAAGCAAAGAAGGGGCCACCACATTTCAAGAAGCAAATCACGTTCATGCAAAGGAACACATGGCCCCCTTCTTCTTTGTCATTGAATAAAATTTTACAAAATGCTAAAGAAAAGGCAACCATCTCACGGCCACATGCAGGAGTGCCAAATGAAGTCTGCAGAATTTTCTCCCACTCCGCACAAGCAAGCTCACGGTTTGGTTTTGTTGAGAAGCATTTAATTGATTGGCTTGGAAACAATTAAAGGAGCAGCGTGATTGAATGTTGGATGGATGGTCATATTGTTGAGTTCTTGGTTTTAAATTTTCAGAAGCAACACCACGGCCAAGAAAGAGGAGTTGACACACATGAGGGAGAGCTGGAACGTGTGCAGCAAAATGAAAGGAGAAGATGAGAACAGCTGCCACTTGAAATTGTTAGGGAAAATGAAGGTGTTGCATGATGATTAATGGAGCAAAAGAGAGCAGCGGTTTGGTCCAGAGAAAAGAACGTCCAACACCTACAACTTGTGAATGGAGAGTGATATCTCTTTAGCAACACCACCAATGTCCAGAGAGCTGCAAAGTTTGAAGGAGGAGCACAAGGGAGAGGAGCCCACGGCAACAAACCATTTCCGTGAAGAGATGAAGAAGTGTGTGGCAACCAAATGAAGAAGATGACAAGAGTAGGGGTCCCACCTTCTTGATTTCAGCACATCTAGGAGTGGAAAGAAGTCTTCAGCCTACGGGGACAAAAACAAAACCTACTACAAACCAAAACAGGAGAGTACTAGGCACGGCTGGAGCAAACTAGGAGGGAGAATTTTTCTCCAGAGAAGTGACTATAAATGAAGCAGCAGCAGAGAGGAGAAGGCAGTAGATTTTAGTATCAGATTTAGGATAGCAGACGGTCTAGGAGGAGGCTCTCGCCTCTTCCTCTTTGTTTTCCATTTTAACAGTAAAATAATGTAGTGTTTTATTCCTGAAAGCGTGTAATCTGTCACACCAATTGGAGCAGTTTGATCGGTTTGATTTTTATTGTCATTTTATTTTAATGTTGAATCTTTGATAAATTTCATTTTCAGTCAAGTGCTTTTATTTTTACTGTCTCTTTTATTTTATTGTTTATTGTTTTATGCATCGTTAAATTTTACCGTTTCTGCATATTTACTGTTGCATTTTTACCATCTTTTACCGTTCAGTTTTTACCACCTTTAAAATTTATTTCAACATTTTTAATTTTAGTCGTGTTTTCCAATTTTAAATTTACCGCATTCAACCAAAAATTACAAACCCCCCCACTTCGTGTAAAAATCTGAGACTGAACCACTAAAATTGGTCCTTGAGAGACGACCTAGGAGTCACCTCCTAGTCTATACTGCATTCTTTTATGCACAAACTTTTGTGAGCGGTGCGACCCGTTCATCATGGACAGTGAAGCCTCTTCTGCTGGACGGTTCTCCTCCAAGCCGTGATGCTCCTGGTTGCTGGAACTGCACCACTTCTCTGCTCAAACTCCAGCTATGAAGTTGCTGGACCGTGCACCACCGTGAAGCTTTCCACATGAGAAATATATGTCTGTAACAAGTAGGTGGCAGCTGCTGGATGTTCCTTCTTGTGCCGTGGCATTCCCCTTAGCATTATGGAATTTATTATGAGCTTTCAATCAACCAAGTGGTGGCCCCCTCCATTATGCTTCATGGTTTACTACATCCTTTCTTAAGCCAAAGAAAATTCTCGCGACTCCTTGATTTGCCAAATGCTTTGCTGAATTTTCCATGTGGGCCATGGCACCACTTTCATATTTTTTCTGAAATGTAAGCTTGCTCCACTACCTATAAAAACCGTGTGCTCCCAATAAACGTGGTTCCTCTTTTCATTCAATATGCTACGTAAAATGAGTGACAAGGTGGGCCTTAATGTGCTTTTTCTCAACAAAACCATGTCCTTAGCTTAAGTGGTGGCTCCCTCTACAAATTTAGTATTTTGCATGCCAATCTATCAACTCCACTTCCACTCTTCTTTCTTCTTTTGGACGTTAGCTTCAAGTTGGTCCCTTCATTCATTTCTAGCATGATAACCCTTAAGCAATGTCGTGTTGCACCCTTTTGTTTCCTACCTCCACTTCTTTACAATCAAACCATTAGAAAACTGTGGCCACAATTTGGAATGTGGTCCCCTCCATTGGTTCACCTCAAGTCTTTCTATTCTTCTAAATTGCCGAGGCAATTACTCAGAGAATGTACGTGGCTTCTTCCATCTTTAGTTCACATTTCATTTTCAGCCGTGCAGACCATACCTCCAATGTTGTCAAAATGAATTTTTCAATGAGCACTAGAATGAATACTGGGATGAGTGGAGTTTCTCCTTTTGTAGATGAAACTGCAACAAATAAAGAAGTCCAATAGAAAAAAAAATTAAACTCTTTTCTTCATTCACGTTTTAGCACATCTTAAATTAACACACTGTGCAGTTGAATTTTCTTTCGAATGTCCTAAAATATTCTCAACATTTTCCCTGCACTCAATAATGTAAATAATTAGTCTCAGATAATTCAAATTAATTAAAATAAGAATTTCTGATTGGATTAAGCTCAATTCAGTAAAATGAGAAAATACTGGTCAATTATGCACAAATCCCTAATTAAATTCGGTACAATAAATTAAGTGAAGTGTATAAAATATCGACTTATCAGCAACCAACCCTCATATTCCTAGTCTAGGCAATATGTTATTGAGAGAATTTCCCCGGATCTAGATTTTCCCGTATGTTCCCATATCGACAAAATCAATAATCATGACATCAAATGAGTTAAACAATTCATGCTTTGAGCAAAGAAGAAAAACCCTAACTAATGATGAAAGAACGCATGTATCATAAATATGATGTTTAAAGACAAAATTTCATATATGAGAGCTCCAAAAGATTACATGGATTCCCCAACAACAATACAAAGTTTAGTTCACCATATTCATGGTGAAACTAGATGAACAATAATGAAAGAATGGAAGAGATAGAAAAACCCTAGAAAGAGAAGAGGAGAGTCGCCACCATCTCCAATTCTACCCCCAAGAGGTGAAAAGTGTGTTTTATGTCTTCTCCAACCAAAGATACAAACCCTAGGAAGTCCTAAAGCTTATATACTATTCGAAATATTAAAGAAAAGTGGGCCTAAGCCCAAAATAGTGCCGCTCAGCAGTAAACTACCGCTCAGCGTTCAGTGTGTGTGTTGATTCTTCCCCTCAGCGGCATTTTCACCCCTCAGCGGAGCCAACGAGAGTTTATTAGTGTCGCTCAGTGGTAAACTGGCGCTGAGCGGTACTTGCGGCTTCTCTTCTTTTGAATTTTTTAGTTCTTTTCTGATTCCATCTCTATCCTTCTTCACTTCTTTCATCAAATTCACCTTAAAACCTGCATAAAACACTGAAATCAAGCATAAACCTGTCCAACTCTCTTATTTCCAAAAATATGAACAAAAGCATGATTCTAAGCTAGTTTCTAAGTGTTAAAGGTTGCTTTTAGTATCAATTTTAAGCATGAAAATAATAGTTTTTCAACTGTTATCAGCCACGTATGACTTGGTGTTTGATTTATTTGAGGATGGGGAAATATCTTATGAATCATGATCTAGAGGATTTCACCGAAAGGGAATATTGCCTAGGGATAAGGATAGGAACGTTTGGTTGTCTTAAGCTTCTTTTCTTAATGTGGAATTGATTGTTAGGGTTTTGAAGGAATTGTTGTCTAATAATCAAGACTAGGCTTTTTACGTCGAGACATCGGGTTTTAAGTAATTTAGAAATGGATATTAACATTCCAATGAAGAAGATGAATTATAATATGCATGAAAGTGAAGTAGGTGAAATCTAACCCCAACAACATCATCATCTCATATTATCAATTTCATCCATTCATTCTTGTGTCAAGCCTCAATTGATCAATTTGCATTCATATTTACTTTTGTTGCATTTGCATATAAACACCAACAAAATAGTTTTTAAGTTTTGATTAATTAAGGTATTATACAATTGTTAAGTAAACATGAGTCTCTTAGGAAACAATACTTGGTCTTACCAATTTTATATTACTTGATACGATTTGGTACACAATGTGTTAACACATACCACTTCATAAATCACCTTAAAACTCATCATAAGTTATCACATAATGCATAACACAAACCAAACAGTGCATCAGAAAACATCAGACAAACCAACGCTAAAAATCCAAAATTGGTGCAGGGGCGCTTAGCCCCCTATAAAAGGGCGCTTAGGCACTAGATCCCTACAACAGGCCGCTCAAAGGACGCTTGGGCGAATTCCTCTCACAAAAAGGACACCCAAGAGGGTGCTTGGACGTGCACTATAAGAAAAATGCAAGTTATTTATCGATATTTACATACGAATTTTAATCCGTATGTAGTGTAGATATTACATACGAATTTTGAAAAGTGAATTACATACAGATTTTTTTTCTGCATATAAAATTCTTATATAAATTTAACTTGTTAGAATGGGAAAATTTGTGAAAAACAACAGTATATAATGATGTATAATCTGTATATGTAAGTAAAAAAAAATAGTTATTAAAAATAAAATATAAAAATTATTTTCCCTCTCTTATGATCATCCTTTTCACCCAACTTTCCAAAATCTAAAAATTTTACATTTTTTCCCTCTCTTACGATCACCCTTTTCCTCAATTTTCCAAAATCTAAAAATTTTACAAATTCCATTCAAAATTTGTCAATAATCTTAGTCACTACTCTAAGTTCTCTCAAAGTACAAACCCTAGGAGGGTTTCTTCTCCTTTCTTCACACATACAGCAGTAGTCCCCTAGATCAGTCATTGTCGCACCTTCTCCAGAGATATACGAATCCTTCCGAGCTCACTCACCGATATACAAAGCCCGAGTCTGACTCCCTCTTGCTCACTCTCAGTTCAGCCCCTCCAGTTGCTTCCACTCTCGTTCACTCTCAGCTTCGTCCGTCATTCACTGTCGTTGGCTCGCGTTCACTCATAATGCTCATCGCTCAGGCTGTCCCTGATGAAGATCGTTCTTCCTACTTCTTGACACACAGAGTTCGTTCATTGTTCATTGATGTGGTAAGTCATGTTCTTCGTTCATCATTAAATCCCTAAATTCATAAAACCTGAAAACCCTAATTCCTCTCTTCTTTCTTTCTTTCGTTCACTCACGTGAAAGCATGATGGAGACTAATCCCAGCTGGAATTATGCAGGCAGAAGCTCCAGACCAGAAGAAATCAGCAGTGCAATAAGGGGCAGCGGAATGATGAAAACAGTGGAATGTTTGAAATGTTTTAATGGAGGAGAGGTGTATGGGCGAAGCCTCACAGCTCAGAGGGCCTTCCTACAGAGGAAGGAAGCTTGAGGAAAGGAGAAGAAGTAGCAAATCAAAGGTGACTTAAGAGCACAAAAGCTGGAAAACAAATTCTGCAGCATCTCATTAAGCTCAAAAGTAAGTAAATACAAAGAAAAGGCCCTCTTATTTATAGGTGAAGAGGAGCCTAATTTCTGATTTTAATTCCCTCCTAAATTCAAATTATTCAGCATAGAAGGCACATTTATTTTGATCAAGCAAGGTCCATGCCTCATTCCAGCTCAGCCAGCAAGGTGCATGCTTCATTCCACATCAGCCAAGTCACGTGGAAAATGCTGGTGCATTTTCCATTCCGTAAGCACCTCCCTTTTTGGCTCCTTTGCTTAGTTCTATTGATTTATTAATTCCTACAAAACAAAGTATAAGTGCTTTAGTTAAGAGAAGAAGGATTTTTATAAGTAACCTTCCATAGAAGTAAAATGTTAGGTGATCCTTCTTCTTCTTGAATCTTCCTTGCCATTGCTCTAGTAAGAGGTCCAATGTGATTTCTTGATGGTTTTCCATCAGACCCTCCCTCTTGAAAAAGATCTGTCCTCAGATCTGCTTCATCCTGTTGATCATCTCCTGTGAAAGGAATTAAATCGCAGATGTTAAAAGTAGGACTGACACCATAACTTTCAGGAAGGTCTAATATGTATGCATTATCATTTATCCTTTCCATGAAAAGAAGGTAGATCAATTTTAGGCTCTCTTGGATGGTGTTCTCTCAATCTATGATGTCTTCTAGGAGGCATTTGGTAGTGGTCATCATTGTGATGACTACTATATTGCTCAAGCTCACTAGGAGAAGATGATGATTCTTCTCTTCTCCTATGGGAAGATCTCTCTTTTCTTTTGTCTTGATTATTCAAAAGTTGACTAATCATGTCTTTGAGCTCACTAATCTCTCTATCCCTTTGTTCAAATTTTTGTTGAAATTCCTCCCTTAAAGAACTCTCACTATTGGGTTTGATGCTACCTTGCACACTTGATTGACTCATTCTTGTCAAATGAAAAAGGTTTTTACAAGGTTTTCAAAATATTTGACAAAGAATGAATGAAAAGATTTTCACAATTTTTCTTTGTTTTTGGTGAAAAGTTTCTTAAAGAGATTCTAAAGGTGAAAGATGTATCTAAGTAGCCCCCAGGAAGAAGAGGTGAGTCACTAATGGAGAAGCTTAAAAACCAAGTTCTTCCTTAGCCAGAGTTTCCTTAGAGTTATCTTCTACCTAAGTTTCTAATTAGAAATTCTTCAAATTCTTTTCAAATATTATGAAATGGACCTATAACCAAAGAAAGGTTGACTAAATGCTATGCAATCCTATATATACCACGGAGACTTAAAAAAAACAAAAAGATTAAGCAAGAAATTAACGAAAGCAATAAAGATGCAAGAATGTAAATGCTAGACGGCCCTAAGTGAAAGTGCAAGTGACACTTGGAGCCCCTTGACACACTTCCACACTAAGAAAACGAAATTGCACTATTACAATGTTTAAATGTGATCTTGGAATTGCTTCAAGAGCATTTTCCCAAGTCACTTAGCCAAGAAATGAAAATCAACTTTAAACAGCAAAGGTTCCGTGATATGTGGTGTAAACAAACTTAAAAGAAGGCCTAAAACTAATGTAAGCTTCACTCTCTTGCTGCTGCAGATTGCTACTCCAAAACAGGTTGCACTTCAAGCTTTTCTGGTGTATTTTTAGCTGCTGGAACAGCAGAGTTACAGCTGCTCAAAAGCTCCCTTTTTGTTCCCACTTCATCCCCCTTTTCACTTCCTAATATGGTACCTCAGTAGGGGAAGGTTTCTGCTTCTGGATGCCTCACAATAGTTACCACAGCACCTCAAGATTCCACTCAAAACACACCAAACAGAATTAGCAAACTGCACCAGAATTTCAAACCCGATTTTTTGAATGTTTGACAATTTGGAAGCCAATAATGGGGAAATCAAATGGGGACAGGGATGGAATAACAGAAAGTACTCAAAAGGAACCTAATAATGGTACTAGAACAAATTAAGAAAGCAACAAAAACAGAAATAGCAGATCACAAACTCATCCAGACCAAACTGTTTGATATTTTACCAAAGTGTTTGTTAAAATGCCCCCAATGAAAACCAGATTTTGTGTTTTGGGGTTTTTAACTGCCAAAAACTGATTGCACGATTCAACAGGCTTTTTAACACTTGTTCTGACTTATTTTGATCATTTATTTTCAATTTAAAATAATGAACCAGCTCTTACTACAATCCAGAAATGAATTTGAACAAGAATGACCAAAACAGTTGCTGGAAAATGATTTCTGCGCCAGAAAAAATGGATTGAAATGGTGGTTTTAAACCCAAAATTGATTGGAAGTGATTCAGCAGTTCAATTGATGCATCAAACAACTTTGTATCATCAATTTAAAGATGTTTAAACATTGAAACAGCTAGAAAACAGATTGCAATGTGAATTCACTGGTGCACTTCCATTTTAAAGGCAATTTTAAGGTTTAAAAAAGGCAAATCTGCATATAGGCTAGAAAATGACCAAATGAACAGTGCAAACAACTTTGGAATGACAATTTAAACTTGCTCAAATGTTGTAAATGCACAGAAATAGCAAGATTCAACAATTCACCCTTGCTATAGCCTATTTATGCAGAAAATTCCCACCAAAACTGCACCAGATTTAAGAAACATGTGGAGATAAGGCTGGACAGCACACACAATGACTCCAGAGAATGTTATTACACTGAACTAAGCTAGAATTAAAGTGCTTAGTATGAATAAACTCATACTGAACTAAGCAAAGAATGATAGCACGGTGAAAAGCTAGAACAGAAAAAACTGGACAGCAAAGGCTACTGGTTTTTAAGGCAACCAAGCTATGCTAGATGCATTTCCTTGCTTTTAATGGTCTGCCACACCTTTAGCCACTTCCAATAACAGCAAACAAATTTTTGCCAAACAACAGAATCAAATAAAATCAGCTGAAACAGATTTCAAATTTTAAAACCAGATTTGAATTTCTTGAGCAGATTTGAAACCAGAATTAGTTTCTAGTGCTTTTGCTTCTATCACCAAGGCTAGAACCAAGGCTAGAACATGTTCTCATTGCCTTATTTGGTTGATTTAAAGCTTTTCTAGCACTTGAACTCAAGCAAAACGAATTAAACCAGCAGAAAAGAATACCAAAGCAGACAGAAACTAAAACTGCAATATTCACTTGCACATGACCAAGACAACACTGAAATTGAAAATTAAAGCTGGAAATGACTCAAACAAAGAAAATTCACCGTTTAAAATAAAGGATAAACATGATAACAGAATGGAAGCACACTGAACAATGATTAAACACACCAAATTAAGAAGAATAGAACCAAAACATAATGGAAACAGTGCTGGAACAAAATTACAAAAGCAGAATTAAAAAAACAAAAACTGAAACAGAATTAAAACTGAAACAGAAACAGAAAACAGAAATAGAGATGGAATTCAGGAGAATTAAATTGCAGAATGAGAAGAAATGCTTAGCTCCTTGGTGCGTGGAGAACCTAAGCTCTGGATACCACTTGATGGAGACTAATCCCAGCTGGAATTATGCAGGAAGAAGCTCCAGACCAGAAGAAATCAGCAGTGCAATAAGGTGCAGCGGAATGATGAAAACAGTGGAATGTTTGAAATGTTTTAATGGAGGAGAGGTGTATGGGTGAAGCCTCACAGCTTAGAGGGTCTTCCTACATAGGAAGGAAGCTTGAGGAAAGGAGAAGAAGTAGCAAATCAAAGGTGACTTAAGAGCACAAAAGCTGGAAAACAAATTCTGCAGCATCTCATTAAGCTCAAAAGTAAGTAAATACAAAGAAAAGGCCCTCTTATTTATAGGTGAAGAGGAGCCTAATTTTTGATTTTAATTCCCTCCTAAATTCAAATTATTCAGCATAGAAGGCACATTTATTTTGATCAAGCAAGGTCCATGCCTCATTCCAGCTCAGTCAGCAAGGTGCATGCTTCATTCCACATCAGCCAAGTCACGTGGAAAATGCTGGTGCATTTTCCATTCCGTAAGCACCTCCCTTTTTGGCTCCTTTGCTTGGTTCTATTGAAGTAACCTTCCATAGAAGTAAAATGTTAGGTGATCCTTCTTCTTCTTGAATCTTCCTTGCCATTGCTCTAGTAAGAGGTCCAATGTGATTTCTTGGTGGTTTTCCATCAAAGAATTTATGCAGGCTTGACCTTTGTTGTCTGGATCGGATGCCAACACATGTAGTTGGCCTTTCAGAGTAGGGTTTATAATGACCCAATTTAAAAAACTTTAAAAAAAGACCCTCTTTTTCTACGGTTCTCCATCGCAAATCAGAATCAAACAACATCCTACTCTGTTTGACTGCTCTGCTTGATTATGTATGTACGCAGTATGAAGGTGCAGCCAATGAGGGTGGTAGAGGACTGAGTATTTGGGATACCCTTCACTCACAAATATCCAGGCAAATATATATGTTTCTGATTTTCTCTTATGGTTATACTGAAGATCTTTTCCAAAATTTATATAATTATTGATATATAGTAATTAACATGCAAAAAAGATAGAAGACAGAAGCAATGAGGATGTTGCAGTTGACTGGCATCACCGCTACAAGGTATTGTCGATTCAAAGTTTTTGTTTCTTTTGATGTAATTTATCAACTATCATCACTAATAAAAAGTAGCGTTGAAAGCTTATCAGATATTTGCTTCATAGAAGATGAAATAAAGTGTTGCTTTTGTAAATTTCATTTCTTATCACGATTATTGCTACACCTATTCATGATTACCATTAGAAGCTTGTTTATCAAACTCTAGATAAATATATAGAACATTTTATCCAAATTAAATGATTATTTATTACTTAGACTAGACCCTAGGAAAGTTCAACTAAAAGAAATGTTAAACATTAAAAAAATTAAAAGAATTGTTGTTTTAGTTTGTTTTCCATCGTTTTCAAATAAACATGTTTTGTTACATCTTATATTTCAGGACAATGTTCAGATTATGAAGGATATGAATTTGGATGTTTACAAATTTTACATGGTCAAGAATTCTTCTGAGTAAGTCAAATATAGATCTATGATTATTTTGGAGTAAGCTTTACTTGTTTGGGTGTTTCATTACAATCATTACTTATTTATCTACTATTAATTGCATATATATTCACAGATGGAAAGCTAAGTGGAGGTATAAACCAAGAAGGAATTGACTTTTACAACAACCTTATCAGTAAGGTATTGCAAATGGTAAGAATAAAAACTTTATTATGGATATTTTTATTATGCTTTACATATAGCAATTTCTCATGTTATTGGTGATGATAAAACATTAATACTAATCATTGTTTAATTAACATTTTCACTTGAATGCTTTGCTAAAATGTTTTGGGAACATTCCTAAAAATCACACATTTTAATATAGGAACACAACCC
This sequence comes from Vigna nakashimae, assembly GCA_034642375.1. Classification (NCBI taxonomy): domain Eukaryota; kingdom Viridiplantae; phylum Streptophyta; class Magnoliopsida; order Fabales; family Fabaceae; genus Vigna; species Vigna nakashimae. The sequence continues at coordinate 44,719,443 of CM067765.1, read as the reverse complement.
TATTTGGCCACATATCACCAACTTGTTGCTCATGCAGCTGTGGTTAATGTGTACAGAACTAAGTATCAGGTCAGTTTTTATTAAATTTCAACCTCGTACTTGCTATGTTTGTTACTGTGGAACATATTTTTTAATATATTAACTGAAAAATAGCATGAGAAACTCATAATTCTAAGTGCTTGCTAGCATGTGGAATATCAGTTTATCCAATATTTTTTGTATTGGAAGTACGTTTATATAGTGGAAAAGAGCATGAGAAACTGATAATTCTAAGTGCAAAGCATTACAAGAATAAGAACCGTTCAGGTTAATAAATAAGATGGATTCAAAATAATGATATAGATATCAACCTTTCTTTTAGATGTTGGTTTCTTAACTATTTTCCTTATTCTTAAGGCCATCAAGATTTCAATTGCTTTATTTCTTCTCGAGTGCCACTTTTTCTTCGATGCCTTTAAGATATCATAATGTATGAAAAGACTTTCATAGAAGTAACTCATTGTACTGATTGCATGAAAAAAGATACCAGTGAGTTTGATCATGCTTTAATCGCCTTAGTTTTTGTGATTTGATCATCCTGGTGATTTTACACCTTAATTGTAAAGTTCATTTCAATCCAATCCAATGAATTATGAGTTAGAATGCATTGGGTTTTGGCATTTTGAAAGAGTTTAGAAATATTAAAATAAATTATGCAGTATTGAAATGCGCAATTTAATTCTACATCAAATAACACATCTCATGTAATTCACAACATAATTCAAATTTTAAGTTAAACATAATTTTTTAATAAAATATACCATAGGTCACAAAGTCCTGGTTAATACATAAAAATAGATGTTAGTTCATAATAATCTCATGAAAAAACACTTTTTTTTATTCCTTTTGCTTTTTAATTTCAATCTAATTACCACAGTGTTGTATTGGATTAGTTGATGAACACTCTTAGTATAGATGATCTATATCTAGAGCTGTCAAAACGGGTAACTCGGCCCAACCCGACCCGATTCACCATGGATTGGTTACTTAGTGAGTCAACCCAACCCAGTTCATTTATTAGCGAGCCGAAAAAATTCGAACCTGGTTCAACCTACCATGGGTTGGTGGGTTAAAAAGATTGGCTCACTGGCTCACTTAATTATAAGTTGTTTTTAAAATAAAAAAATTACAATTTTTTTAATTCAAATCTAAATAAATTTCACTATAAACAGATGTTCAATTCCAAAGACAATTCAAAATAAAAAAAATATATATCAAACAATCTAAGAGTAATCCAAAAAAAAAGCAACAAAAGACGAACAAATCAGTTTTTAAAATTGATAATTTTTGTATCATATGTCCATACATGATATTAGAGTCTTGAATAGATAAATTTATAATATTTTTCTCTCTTAAAACATCCTTTTTATCTTCATCTACAATATAATAAAAAAAATACTAACTAATAATATTAAAACACAAAATAATAAATAATTAAATTAAATTGGGTGGGTTGGTGAGTCAACTCCGCTCACCACGGGTTCAACCCGAGTGAGCCAGGATCTAAGTGAGTCAGGTTGGAAACTAGCCTGCATAAAAAAATTACATTTTTTTCAAACCTAACCCGGCTCAAACCCGTGTTGATCCGGGTTGGCTCACGGGTTACAACCCATTTTGACAACACTATCTATATCAGTATTATAGAACTTTGAGTTTTTTAAGTACCGTGTCTCAATTAACTCTCAAAAGCCTTTCTCCATTTTAGCCATCCAACTTGTATCCTCTGAATGACATTATCAATAACTTTTATTTTTCTGAACACTTACAACTAAAAAAAGGATTGTTTCCATAAGGCTATGTTATTGTTTAACATGCGATATTGATTTTATTTAACATAGGCTGAGTCAATAATAAGTAACATACAAATATCTATAGTTTTATAATGACGAGGTGTACTATTTTCATAGGGCTTTGCTATTCATTGATTAGCCACTAATAAAACGTAGGTTGTATCATCTGTTCTAATCTGAGTTGTGATTCTTTCTGGAACTATATAAAAGTTGCCGATTTTAGGGTGATGAAGCATAGCAATTACAAATGTTAATACGTTAAATGTTTTATTTTATCTGCCATGTGTTTAAATCTATTTGAAATATTATACATTAAGACAAATGGGTCATTTGCAATTTACATAGAGACTTAGAATTAGAATAACAAGTCATTTTCAATGATTGATTTTTTGTATCCCCTAATTTTAACCCACCATCTGTTAGTGAACTTTTAATGGTTTCTGAAATTTTCTATAAATATTTTATTTGTCCATGTATATTGAAATGTGCTTCAACTTAACCTTTTGTTAACTTCTGGTTCAGGCATTGCTTGAGGCCATAGGCGCCAGTCGACCATGGCCAAGAAGCAATTACAAAATGCAGAAGTAATTTTTGTAACTGTTTGTATGACATTGGAGTTGGCTAAGTTTGTAAAACTCTTCATCACTTTCATTGTAAATGTTTCTAACATAGTGCCAACTACTTAAGTTTAAGTTTGTTTATTTTGAGTATATATTAAAATTTTGATTATTGAATAGATAAATATTGTAAGATCGAGGTTTGTTATTTATTATATATTTGTTTTAAGTTTTCATGTTTTAATTATTTGTTTTAAGAACATTATATATTATAAATTCTTTACATTTGTATTCATGTAATTACATAATATAAATATATTTGGCAATGTTTCTATCAATTTGATAGTTGTATTTGACTCCTATTAGCTATATGGAATTCTTAGCTATTGAGAGGAAATGTGGAATCATTTAATTTTCTTTTATAAAACCATAAAGTTACATATGGATTTTTTTCGTATGTAATTACATATGGATTTTTTTCGTGTTATATACAGATTTTTTATATATAAATTATATACAAATTCTTTTGTATATAACTATATACAGTGTTTTGCGTATATAAGAACATGGATTTATCTCTATGTAATTATATACAAAAACAATTCATATGTAAGTTATATATAAATTTTTTTATATATAAATTACATACGAAAAAATTTGTATGTAACTTATCTATGATCATTTTATATATGAATTTTTATTTGTATGTAACACTATTTTATATATGAATTTTGGTTGTATGTAACTGTTTTTTTTTTTTGTAGTGGTGACTTTAGGAACTCTAATACCTCTAATTTTGACCTTAGATACCTTGTACAAAAGTTTAACTAACTCCTAAGGCCTCTTAAGCATTGAGAAAACTCATAATTCATACCCCTAACTCAAAATGGCTTTCTCAAACTCAATTAATACCTTCTTAAATCATACCAAACTCAATTATATACTTTAAAACACTAAGTTTTTCAACTAATAACTTCAACAAGTCTTAATGGACTTAATAACAGCCTTCCAATCATCACAAATAGCCCATATATCTAATTCAAAATATCACTTGTCAAAACCTTTAGATCTAGCCAAAACTAATTCAAATTCCACATGTCAACTACCAAAGAACCTAACATCAGTTTTCTATCATTCTTAATGTCCAACCATTTTAAATTACCCTAAAACAAACTTACAAGCTCTAGTTTTTATCAGATTTTCCCCCTTTGGGTTTTTACTTATCAAAACCTCTAAACTACCTTAAAAACAACCTTAAAATCATACTAATTGTACTAACATTCTATTCTAAACATCATATCAATTTATTCTCTTCATTAAAGTGTTAAAAACCACCATTCTTCTTATTATACCAACATGTCAATAATTCACTTTTTAAAACCTCTATTCTATACCAAAAACCTACCATTTTCTTAAAATTAACATCATTCAAGGTCTATTACAATTTAATAACTTCAAAAATACATTCAACCCACCATTTCACTTATTAGAAACAACTATAACATCCAACCTAACAATTATACACATATTTCATAGATTTTTACATAACAATTTCAAGCAATTTAACACACCAAGAGAATCATATCAGTTTACTCATACAATTCAACACATCCTTCCCATTCAATCGAAGATTTTAAACAATTAATCAAGTAAACATCAATTAAAGTAACTTTTGTTACCTCAAATTTTCTATCAAACTCTAGAACCGCATACTTGTTGCTTCCTACTCCTCAAATTTTCTATTAAACTCTAGAACCGCATACTTGTTGCTTCCTACTCAAGGAACTATAAATAACCTACAAAATACCGCAAAGAGATCAAGGAGAGTCCTTAGGACCTCTAATCAACAAGGGACTCAAAGAAAAGATCAAAGTACACATGCGGTGGGAATCTCCATGCATGGATTCAAATAAGAACTAAGAGCAAAAAATGAGTTGAAACTTACTTGATATATTGTAGGAACTGATCGGATATGAACATAAACTTCATTGTTGTGGTCGATTAGACACCTCTTGATCATCAAAGAGATGACTCAAAAGTTATAACTCTTAGAGAGATGGTAGAAAGTTTAAGAATGTTTTAGAGAGAAGGTAAGTGTTTAAGATAATGAGACAAATTTAAGAAATTATATCTATTAAATCAACTTATTTTAAATTATAATACTTGGCCTCATTTTTTAAAACATCTACCAACTAAAATATTATACTTTCTAAATTCTTACTATTATAACTTAAACTTAACTCATTCTTTTCATTATTCTATTTAATTAAATTTTGTAAGGTCTTACATATATATAGGATAACATTTTTATTAAAACTTATTTTGTAATAAAAAATCGTTTGTAAAATGATATATGAAATAAAATAAGTATATATATATATATATATATATATATATATATATATATATATATATTACTTATAAAATATCTAAATTAACTTTAATTTTTCAGAAAGATAAACACACATGTATGTTTAAAAATAAAATTATGTGTTTAATATATTATACTTTTCTTAAACACTTAAAAGGATTTATTTACACTATAAATTTTTTACTTTTAATGGCATTAATATTTTAATTAATATTATAAAATTGAGTGAATACTTTAAAAAAACTATAAAAAGTATTATATTTATTGAAAAATGTATTTTAAACATACAAGGGAACTTATCTTTTTAAAAGCAATGAGAAATATATCTATGTAATATATATTTTAATATATGTGTATATTTAAATGCAAACAAGGTACGGAATATACAATTTTAACTAAAAAAGATATAATATTTTTAGGGTTAAATATGTTTTTATTTCCTTAAGTATCACACGATTTTGGGTTTAGACCTACTCGAAACTTTGATTGCTTTTAGTCCTCATAGTTTTGAAACTGTTATAAATAATTTCTAATTTTGGATGGCGTTAACTTTTGTTTGACATGACTAACCGCCAACCCACGTCTGATGTCAGGTATGAGTTTATTCTCTGTCACGTTTTCTTTTTTTATTCGAAATTTGCACACAAACCCCTAATTTCTTCAATGTTTACACTTTAGAAGGAACACCGCAATAGGATTAAGTCATTGGCAGCCATCTCGCAATGTATAGAAACACAGAAGGCGAAACCCAAATCACCGTTGAACCTCCAAGGCAAGGCCGCCACCACCTAGCCTCCATGCCGCCACAAAAATCCTAAGCCAACCACCTGCAAACCCCGAACAGAAGCGCCACTGTCATCTCCTTCAAATCGCGTCGTCATCGTCGAGAGAGAAAACCAGAGCCATCAGATGGCGGTTTCATCTTCACCGGACAACCTCGTTCAAGCCAGCGCGTCAACCTCTAAAAACCTACAAGAATCAAACCAAGAAGCTAAAGACATAAAAAACTCATCACGAAGCCACTATCCCCATTCTCGCAAGTCGTCAACCTCCAGATCTAAGAGAGATTTGCACAACAACTCGCACCATCTAAGCGCCTCCATAGCAATTCTGCTCCGCGGTGAAGCAAGTCGGGCTCCATCAGAGAGCAACCCGCTCTTGTGTTCTTGCCATGACGATATAGGCACAACTTCTTTCTTGGTGCTCAATTCAAAACCCTAATTTTGGATAAAGGGTGAACTAATATGTGGTATGGTTTCACTGGACAAACTCACTTAAGTCAACCCTACACCTAGCTGGTCAAATAAGAGCTATTATGCAATTTTAAAAAGAAGTTAAGGGCTGATGTGTAAACATTGAAGAAATTAGGGGCTTGTATGCAAATTTGAAATAAAAAGAAAAGAAGACATGACAGAGAATAAACTCATACCTAACATCAGACGTGGGCTGGTCGTTAGCCATGTCAAACAAAAGTTAACACCATCCAAAATTAGGGACTACTTATAACAGTTTCAAAACTATAAGAATTAAAAAAAATCAAAGTTTCGATAGGGACTAAATTCAAAAATCGTGTGATACTTAAAGGGTTAAAAACATATTTAACCATATTTTTTTTATGATGGTATAAAATTATATTAGTTCATTCTTTTTTCTTTGTTTGGCTACATGGTTTGAGAGTAGTGCAGAACATAAGATAACCTTAGAAGATTGTAGACAGTGAATACTATTTATGTTAATTTATTTTGATATTGCATAAAGTTTCTAATTCTTTTAATTAAGTATTATATTTTTAAAAACTTAATTATATAAATTGAGGAGTTATGTAGTTGTTATACTTAATATTAATTATGAACATGAGCCTCGAACCGGCCGGTTTAGTTATTGGTTGACAATTTCCTTGGTGGCACTTAATGCGAGTAAGCACATGACATTCTTAAATTTTCTCTTCTTTTGATTCTACCTACCTTTCTGATACACAAACATTAAAGATTTCTCAATTCTCGAAAACTCACAGGTCATAATTGTTTTCACTTGCTATCTTTTATTGCTCTCAACTGTCTTCTACCTTTCGCAGGTATAAGATAGCCCCTTTTGCATGCATGTCTTCCACATCAACATTTTAGTTTGACAGAAAAGCTGTGTGTGTGTGAGTGAGTGAGAGAGAGAGAGAGATGGGAAAATGGGGTACCCTTGTGTTGCTTGTACTAGTTACATTGCATGCAAGTGCTGCACGTAATGTGCCAAAGGGTAGTGGTGAAAATGAAGAACAAACTCTGGGCGTGCATGCAAGCGCGCCACATACAGAGTCTTCAATGAGCCAGGGTGTGGGTGAGAAGAAGAACTTTTTGGTTGGTGGGGTTGGAGGATTTGCTGGGATGGGTGGTTTTGTAGGAGGTGGCGCAGGGGGGATTGGAAAGGTTGGCGGAATCGGTGGCGGGGTCGCTGGAGGGATAGGCAAGTTTGGTGGAATCGGTGGTGGGGTCGGTGGAGGGATTGGGAAGTTTGGTGGCATTGGTGGTGGTGCCGGAATTGGTGGTTTCCATGGCATTGGTGGCGGTGCCGGAATTGGTGGCTTCCACGGCATTGGTGGTGGTGCCGGAATTGGTGGTTTCCATGGCATTGGTGGTGGAGTTGGAGGCTTAGGTGGTGCTGGTGGTGGTTTAGGTGGTGGTGCTGGTGGTGGTTTAGGTGGTGGTGCTGGTGGTGGTTTAGGTGGTGGTTTAGGTGGTGGTGCTGGTGGTGGTTTAGGTGGTGGTGCTGGTGGAGGTTTGGGTGGTGTGGGAGGTTTAGGTGGTGCCGGTGGTGTTGGAGGTTTAGGTGGTGTTGGAGGTTTAGGTGGTGTTGGAGGCTTAGGTGGTGTTGGAGGCTTAGGTGGTGTTGGAGGTTTAGGTGGTGCTGGTGGCGTTGGAGGCTTAGGTGGTGCTGGTGGTGTTGGAGGCTTAGGTGGTGCTGGTGGCCTTGGAGGCTTAGGTGGTGCTGGTGGTGTTGGTGGTGTAGGAGGTGTAGCTGGTGGAGGATTAGGAGGAGTTGGGGCTGGTTTGGGTAACTAGTATTGGTGGCAGTGTCTTTCAATTGCATGGAAGTTCTTGTTTGCATGTAATTTCATCGTCAATTTCAAGTTGTTATATGTTTCCTTATTTTACTGTTTTGAGGTTTCTGGTATTCATCTTCCAAGAGTATTGTTATGTTAGTTTTGTAGTACACTTTCTGTTGTGTTTTTAATGTTCTTCTTTCTTTCTCTTGAGTATAAAACTGTTCAAGTTGGAATGTGTTCTAATTTTTGCAGGCCCCTTTAGTACGATCCTTGGAGTGTACACTAATAAATAATAAAACAGTATTTTATTTTTTGATTTTCCATAAAAAAATCAATCTAGTTCAAAATTAAAAACTGAACTCTTTTATTGTAAGAAAGGACAAAAATAATTGAAACCAATTTTGGAACCGAGAAACATCAATTGTCATCCTTAAGAAAAACATTTAAAAACGATAGATTTATTAAAAACTACAATTGAATGCAATATCAAGTTTTCAACAGTATTAATACCTTATTCACATCATAAACACATTTAACTGTATAACCTTCGAATTCACTCGCATCAATAGCCATCATTTTTCTCCTATCCCTCTAAGTTTGATTTTTACAAGAATTTACTATAAAGCAGAGTGGAAAGCCTAAGCTAATTGAAAAATAGGAATATGAGAGGAGATAATGGATAGGTGACGAGGGATAAAAATAAAATGAAAAGTGCAATTTAAGACAAAGAAGTATGATTGCGCATAAATATGAGCTTGTGTGGAAAAAGCTCACAAAATATATACTAAGAAAAGTGACAAAAGAATGCTTAATCAACAAATTACTATAAGTACTATATCTAATCTCCACTAATTAGCATGTGGATAAATATGGTAGTAAAGGCTAAACAGGACACACGCCTCCTTCATCACTAACCCAACCCTCGTTGGGTTAATTATTCAAAAACACCACTTGAACTTTCATTAGTCACGAATCATTGCGCAGCATCAAAATAATTGCACTTTTAGCATTATAAAACCGAGTATATCTCCACTAGGTTGGAGCATTTTTTTATGTGACCATGATAATTTTTGTTTAACAATCGTGGGGTACTCTTTTCTCAACATATTCTAGTCAGCGTCAAAATTGATTCATCTGCAGAAAAAGGAAACCAAATAGCTACCTATTCTCAAAATATGCACCTCTGAACAAGAGGCATTGGTTTGTGCAATGATTAAGGAGAAACCTTAGAAAGCTCAGGTTTATGCAATGAGTGTTATCTTTTTAGTATCAATTTATCTATTACTTTGTTAAAGACTATTTTCTATTAAAAAATTGTGTTAATTATTTATAAGGACCCCCCCTTTCTATATTTTTCTTAAGTTCAATATATTATCGAATTTAACAACAATATATTGATATATACTTATGTTTGAAAGATGGTACTAAAAGAAGATGGAGACGTGAGATTTGCAATGCATTCATGTATATTTAGAGTAAAAACTGCGAAAGTATTGAACATGTTACGTTGTCCCTCTAAGAGTTCAAGATTAATCTTTGAAAGTGTTAAACCTATCTTAGTCGCTAACTTCTCTTAATAGATGTTGCTTTCATATGTTTCATTAGACAACTTCTGTATTATTTTGGACCCTTAACTTGAGGTTTAATTGAGGATAAACATGTTTAATGATAGAAAAACCAAACGCACTACTAGATTGTTGTTATCTTACCTTTTCACATTTTAAATTCATATTCTACATAAATATTTATGTACTTATAATTTCAACTGATATATAATTAAAATTATTCATGTATGTTTTTACAATTCTAAGCACTTTTCTTTTAATTTGCCTTTGTCTTCACCAAGATTTGAAAAATCTTCATGCAAATCACATAATACTTTTGAAATGGCCAACTTCATCGTATATTAATAAAAGATCGTTATCACAATTTCCACCTAGAATCGTTATCTAAACGTTGGTACGATTGTGAAGATAGCAAATTTGACGAACGGTATTGAATTTTTTAGCGTTTACACCCTATAATTTGAAAAGGAGAAACATTATGCAATGGGATCTACCCATTTAGGCAGAGTGGTATTCCATGTCGTGAAGGGTTCACTAGTAAAAAATTGGGTTTTTACAGCACACATTATGCCACGGTTCACTAGAAACCGCAGCATAATGGTGCGCGGTGGCAGTTTTGTAAATAAATCGAAGGAATATGCCGCGGTTCAGAGGGGAACCGCGGCATATACGCCAGTCAACCATCCCCTTTGACGCCACGTCTGAAAAAAAAATTAAATAACAGCATATATGCCGCGGTTCTCTGGAAAACCGCGGCATATACCCCTGCCAATTTATTGCAGGGGCTGACTGAGTCAGAGAATTTCAGAAGTTACAGGGGTATATGCCACGGTTCTCAGAGTAACCGCAACCTATTCTCCTACCTGAAATAAATTTAAAATGAATTTGAAATATTTAGAGGAATATACCGCGGTTGCCCTCCGAACCGCGGCATATAGTTTAAAAATAATTTCAAAAATGCCATCTTATACCGCGGTTGCCGCCGAACCGCGGCATATAGTTTAAAAATAATTTCAAAAATTCCATCTTATACCGCGGTTGCCGCCGAACCGCGGCATATAGTTTAAAAATAATTTCAAAAATGCCATCTTATACCGCGGTTGCCGCCGAACCGCGGCATATAGTTTAAAAATAATTTCAAAAACGCCATCTTATACCGCGGTTGCCGCCGAACCGCGGTAGATTCCCCAGTCAGAGTTAAAAAATAAAACTTTGGAACAGTATCGTCTTGTTCGCGCAGACGCTCAACAACTTCGAGTTTTCTTCTCCCGCCGACCACCCATCTCAGTTTCCTCGTTTCTTCACCGTTTAAACTCAAAATTGTTCGGTCATTTCCCATTTTTGACGATAAAAAACAGTTTTAGCCGATCAAAATCGTTTGAAACGCCTGTCATTCCTCTCCGCTGCCATTCCCCTTTGTTGCACCAAGCTTTTTCGCCGCCCCTGTTCCAGGTATTTATGCCCTTTTGCATTCTTAACATGATTTTTTCATTAGTGGTAACTTTAACAAATTTTGATAACTTTAACAAATTTTGATTTTTTCCCAAATGTTGAATTCATATACACTAACTAATATGAATTGTCTTTTGCAGAGATTCAAGACACTACTATATGCAGGTCTGTTTTTGTGGTAGTGGATATCACAAAAACAGACCTGCAATTTTAAAAAACTGCAGGAGAATATGCCGCGGTTGTAACCCGAACCGCGGCATATAGTGGACAAATTTTTTTTTTAAAAAAAAGGATTTAGGCAGCGGTTCTTTGGACAACCGCGGCATATTCCGCAACCTATATACCGCGGTCATAACCGCGGCCTAAAGTCTCTGACTTACTACCGCGGCTGAATATGCCGCGGTTCGTAAACCGCGACGTATAGTGAAAAATAACCGCGATAAAAGCCCCTCGCTGCACTAGTGGTTGTAAGTGGAATCAAGCCTAACCCCAGAGAAGCATGCACAATTGAAGTGCACAAATTCATCCTATGAAACACACACAAAAAAAGTTATAAGAAAAGTGATATCCTCACATAAGGTCCAATTGCTTATGGGGCAGCTCTTTGTGGGACCAAAGGGTCAACCTTTTCTAGATTGCATGATGGGAAATGAGAAGGAAAAACCCACAATATATTGGGTCCTTTGATGGGGACATAAAGAATTTAGATGGCATATTGGCTTAAGCAACTATCTCACCCAACACCATCCAATACCCCATGATGAGTATGTGTCTTTCAGATTGGTAGGGCCTTGTGTAAACAGGCTAGATATTTGGTAGGGTCCATCTTCCTTCCAAACCCTATTAGCTATGCCTTGTGCTTTTTTCTTTCTCTCCTTTAATAGAAAGGGGATAGTAGTATTAGTTATATAATATACATTAATTTTGTGGCTTAAACTCACCATAGTGTTAAAGGTAATAATTATACAAAATAAAGGGGCGAAACATTTAGCATTATTATACTTGGGAAACTCATTTAGAACCTGGTGAAAGAGTATTCAACTTGACTAAACTTGAGTGATGATGAAAAAATGTGATTAGGAACAAGATTAGATGGATTCCTCATCTTTTCTATAAGTACAAGATTGAAAATTCTTAAAATTTTCTAAGCTTTTTAATAAATTAAGACAATTTCTTTTAAAAAGATTAGAAGAAATTGGATGTTACAGAATAAGAATAAATTTTTATCAGATTGATTATTGAAAGATGAGTGATAATTGAGATAAGGGGTTATATTATATATATATATATATATATATATATATATATATATATATATATATATATGTGTGTGTGTGTGTGTGTGTGTATGTATAGATGATCTTATTCTCTTTGCATAGTTTTTTATTTCAAAAAGTGATAAAAGCGCATAATGCACATAGTTAGGCTAAGGTTGAAATATTTTTGTATCAAGATATTTGACGGAGAAAACATTTTTAGCTCGATTTCTAATTTGAATGGATTTGGAGGAGAGTGATTGAATGAATTTAAGAGGATTTGAAGATAAATTTTTTGTTATTTATTTGAGTGGATTTTGAAGGTATGTGAGAGTAAATTTGAAAGTAAATTTTTTTAATTTGTTAGATCAATCAAATTCTAAACTAATTTTCACAAACTTTACTTCTAAATCCACTCTCACTTACCTCTAAATCCACTCAAATAAATAATAAAAAATTTACCTTCAAATCATCTCAAATTCATTCAATAACTTTTCTCCAAATCCATTCAAGTGAACAAAACCTAAAAATATTTAAATAAAACTTGTATTTTGCACGAATATCTTTAACAAAAAATAATGAAGATATTTCCTACATCACATAATCAAAAAATATACTTTAAGAATTACGTCAATTTAATATTTATTTGTACTTATTATCTGATCATCTATTTTTTTTCTTGATATATTCTTTTTGAATGGCTATTGGACCTAGTTGCTTCATGTTTTAAGCTTTATTGTATTAAGCCCTTAATCAAAATCATAAAATGTTGTATTTTTGTTCTAACAAACAATTTCAAAATAAATATTTTATTTACAAGAAACAAAACTTATATATATATATATATATATATATATATATATATATATATATATATATATATATATATATATATATATACTTCTTTTCTTCTTCAAATTCTATTTATTATTGCTCCTTAAGATGCAGTCCACCCCCAAGCCATAAAATAAAAGGAGACAAGTTAGTAATTTTATTTTTAATAATAAATTAGAATAATAATTTAAAGCAGAAGAGTTAAAAATTTTGTACTACCCATTTACGGAATCTTTTTAACCATGATTGTAAAGGTTAATAAGTGTCAAAATTACCTATCATTATACTTGATTTAGGCAATTTATTCATATAACATTAATTAATTTTTCAAAATGAACCCTAACTTAGGATTTTATAATATATAGAGAAATTACTTCAATTCAATGACTTATGTTATATATGTTTAGGTGAAGCTGAAGAAGCTATGATAGTTAATTTTCTTGGAAGCATTACTAGTGCAATAAGTTTCTGGTCAGTGGAAGAAATTAATCTTGGGTGGATTGAGGACAAAAAGATATCTCAAACATTTACTCATAGGACTAAGGGGAGATAAAAGGTGTTGAGAAAAAGAATTTTAGAGGAAGGTTCATCTTCCTCGATAATTTTAGCGTTCTTTGTTGTATCAACAACTTCATGTTTTAAGGTTGATAAAGGATCATCCATTGATCCTATAGAAGAAGAACTTGAGGAAAAGTCATTGCAATTTAAAGGACCTATAACAAGGTCAAAGAGAAAACAATTGAAAACAAATCTCCTCGAGGCTCGTGATGTTCCGTGAAGAGTGGAATTCAAGGACATGAAAATCATGGCTTGAAACATAATTATACAATAATTTAGGTGATTAAAAATATTTATAATTTTTTTTTAATTGCAAATAATTCGTTTCTGTTTTTAATTTTTCAAGTTATTTTTGGACCCACTATCTTTAGGCTTTCTTTTAGGATTTCTTAGGTGACTTAAACATTTGTACATATATATATATATATATATATATATATATATATATATATATATATAAGGGTACCAAATACATATGTAGACATTTTTTAGTCATATTATATGCATTTACATTATTAGAGAGGATTCTCTTGGTTTTTGTATTAGAATTCTTATTCTTATCAAAGATTAACATCTTTGTAGCGAAGCTTCACCTTGACTTATCAATTTGCTAGATTGTAGCGTCCTCCATCTCTGTGTTATTTCTATATTCTTCTTTAATTTATTTTTGTTGTGTCTTTTGAGAATTCAAATTCAGAAAAGATCGTACTCTTTCCTGGACAGGATCGTATCATTTGGTATCTAAAGCAATGTTCTAGTTTGAATATCCTCTTTTATCTTATTTTCTGTCATAAAAAATAATATTTTATCCAATTTTGTTGAGTTTTTTTTTTTTTAATTTTTGTGTCCTTCATGTTCTTTGTTTAAATTGTGTATTTCTACATTTGACTTGTGCAAATTATTTAAGTTTTTTGTTTTTTAGTAATTGTTTTCCTTGATCTTGCATGAATTTTGGTATTGGAAGGACAATTTATTTAGTCTTCATTTATGTGTTGAACTGGAAAATTGAAAAAAAAAGAGAGAAAAAGAATAGTGGATCCAAGTCAAAAGGAAACAAATATACATTGAAAGAAAAAAAAAGTAAGGATTCAAGAGTAAAAAAATTGTAGAGTTCAACATAAATTATTATTTTGTCTTATTGTTTTTTATTGTTAATAACTTAAATTATATTTAGCCCTTTTTTTAGAGTTTTCATGTTGTCTCATTCAACTCTTTTTGGTAATCTTATTATTTTCTATTTTTATTATTTTAGGTTTTTTATAATTCCTTGGAGTTTTGTATTTTCTTTCACCTCTTAAGTTAAGATTTAGATATTTTTATGATTAGGAGGTTGTTGGATGTATGAATAAGGAGGAGGATGAGACCCAAAGAAGGAATATTTTCCATTCTAGATGTATGGTTATGAGAAATATGTGCTCACTCATCATTGACAGAGGAAGTTATACAAATGTAGCAAGTAAATGACTAGTGAAGAAGCTTGGTTTGTTGACATAAGCAAGCTTTCTCTATAGGTAAATATGTTGATAAGGTAGTATATGATAGAAAGGTAACCCATGATGATTTAACCAATAAATATTTTTCCTCACTATCATCGATATGTTTATTTTATCTTATAGGGAATGTTTGTTCCTTATGTTTGAACAAAAGGATATGCTTTGAAGCTTCTATCACATAAAAAATATTTTGAAACTCATGCTAAAGATGTTTTGCTTCACCAAGTTCCTAAACACTCATTTTGTCAAGTTTGTAACAACTCTTATTCTTCCATACCTAGATAGAGTCATCTTTCAAGAAAAAAAAGCAGAAGAGATATATTTGCATAAATATTTATATGCTACAAATACTTTTTTATGTACCTAAAAGCATTGTAAAAATATTGTTTGTGTTCTTTTAGCAAACTAGTAGAGAATGTTTAACCTTGTAAATGTCAAAAGACCTAACCCTTCTAATGAGTGAAATTTATGATATATTCATCACAAAGACATTTTCTTTGTCTTAAGCTAGAAGTAGCTTGCAATTTATAAAATACTCCTGTTAAGCTATAAGTGACTTATTGAAATAATATTAGTACAGGTTAGCAAGTAGTAGCTACAATATAAAAGAATACTTAGAGTTTCTACCCATGAGTGACGAGTTTTAAAGAATACTTGATTGGTTATATAAGAGTTTCTACTATCCAAAATAATACTCGTGCAAGGTTAGCCAAGAGTGACTATGATCCCAAAGAATACTCATTGTACTTCACAATAATAGTTTTTCTAGTGGAACTTGACTAAGTAGTTGAGAACTAGATATAGTTTTCCTCCTTAATTTTTTATATTGCATATTACTTTACTTGTACTAACCTAAGAAATAAAATCTTTTAAGTTTTGGACAAATTTTTCTAATAAAATATTATTGTATAATTATACAATATAAGACGAAATGTGCCAAACTTTATTTAATATTAGAATAAAAAATAGTAGTCAACATTTTTTCGAAAAAGTGATTGATCTAAATAATTAATCCAAACAAATAACTTGAAAGAACCAAGACAAATAAGTCACACTTAGGGATGACACATAAACCTATCTTATAGGTATTGTCTTAACCTATTTTTAGTTTGACGATAAATTTGTCCAGACTTGGTATAGGGTATGAAATAAGGTAACACTTGATTTTTCTAATTGGGTATGAAAACGAGAATGTGTATGTACATACCTACCTTGTCCTCATTTGCATACACATCCTAATACTCATCTCGTCTCATTTAAATTACTAAAGTACTCCAAGTTTATTAGGTAACCTAAAGAGTTTTATATGTGTGTGTATGTGTATTTTTATATATGTGCACGCGAGCGTGTATGGGTGTATATTATCTTAGTCTTTATATTTATAATCCTTCTTTTTCTTTCCTTACACATTTTTTTTCTCTTTTCTAATAGTTTGACTTGTTTTATATCCATGAAATCTACTCACATATCTAATGTATTTTCCTTCTTATCATAGCATTTGTTTGATTATATTCAAATTATGTATTATGAATGACAGTGAATCAAATAGATTTTATGTCCAAATAATCTCATGCCAGACATCGCTAACATAACATGAATATTTTATTAAAATAAAAAATAAAAAGAGAGATCAAAAAAATATGAGGGACAACACCAAATTCATGATAAAAATACAACGTACACATAGGCAAAAATAATAAAAATGAAAAAACTAAGTAAATACATAGATGAAAAAAAGTAAATTAGTGCAATACCAATAATCAAATTCCTCAGGTTATAAAGATATTTATAATTAACTAACTCGCTTACAAAAGTCCTTTGAAACTCATTATTTCTTTTTAGATATCCATGCTTTAAAAGATCTAGTATTAACTTTCTTTGACCTACCCTAACCAGGTTTCCTTGTAGTTTGAATTGGCTTATCATCCTCCTCTGAATTATAATTTTCCTTCTCATCAAGCATATTAGCCTATTTAGAGACTATTTTCAATTCCTTCGCAAAACAAGCCTCCTTAAATGACAAAAAAAAATATGAACTATCTTATAACTATAATGCGGTGAATATAAGTGTTGTAATCCCTATAAACTACTAGTGACATCTTCCAAAGAAGGCATACCAACCAAGGAATCAAAATTCACTAGTATACCACCACCAATATAAACATCTAAATTCTTAACAATAAAAGTTTCATGTCGGCTCAAGCTGTGACTAAGCAACATACGATACCACAAGAGAATGCACCATAATAAGCTAAACTATCAACATAGGCTCCCTCATAGGATCGATGATAGGGTCCACCACAAAATTGAGAGGATCCACCGTAGGCTCCATTATAGGTTCAACCATAAGCTCCACCACAAGTTCCAATATAGGTTTCACCACAGACTTCACAACAAGCTCCACAATAGGCTTAAAAATAGGTCCATAACAAATTCAACAATAACTTCTAGAAGCTTTAAACTAAACCTAGAGAGCCTTAATTCTCATCTCGGGCACCAACCACCTTAAAATGATAAAGTTGTTATATTTTTGCACCAACTATTTTCTCCGCACCAGAAATTACTTTGTTATCTTGTTGTAACATTCTATAATTAGATAGATCATGACCAATCGTTTTTCAATTTGAACAAAAAAAAAAGGAAACAACAAATGTAAATCCCAACCTTTTTACCAAAATTTGATTAGGCAAATCAGATAACAAATTGGTATCTTCACTAAGACATGTTCAGAGAAACCTCAAAACTTATTCTTAGTGTAATCGTCTAAAGATAATGGTGTCATTAATGCAAAATAAACTTATTAAGTCTATGAATTTAAGTCTATTCAAAAGAAAACAAACTTAAAATATGTGTGGTTACAGTTTGGTAAATAAAAGTTAGTTATTGAAGTTTGTTGTTGACTAACAAATTTAAATAAATATAGTTTTACATTTGTTACTTTTCTAACAAACTTAAATTAGTATTTTAGATATGCTACTTTTCTTTCGAGACTTAAAAAAATGTTATTAATTTTACTTCTCTTACTTTTCCAACAAACTTAAATTAGTATTTTTACATTTGTAACTAACTTAAAAAAGTGTTTTAATCTACACAAAATGCATTCACTTTTTCACTTTCACTTGCTGAACCCTTAAAACTTTTTTCGCTTTCCAACCTTTTTACTCTTGTGTCTAGCCTTAACCAACAACATTCTTCCAATGATAACAACATTCTTCTAGTGACAACAACAACAAGTACAATGTACTAATTTTTATATAGCTAAAGGGTATGCATACTCTATTTTAAATAATAGGTTTTCTTAGAAAAGTCAAATGGTAGGTGGTTGTAGTAGACATGTAGAATATACATATTATATAAATTGGAATTGGAATGATAAGAAGGAAGAAGTTGTGAAAGAAGGATACACTACACATGGAATGCGTATAGATATTATAGTGCACATTGTCTATTTGTTTCTTTAGTCTATCTTTTGTAATAAATATCATCTTTGGCATAAAGCTTAGTGGAAGTCCTTAGGCAAAAGGTTTTAGTTCCCTTTCAATAGAGAATTTAGTCCTTCGAATCTTCTCAATGTGTTCTTGTAGTGTCATCTCCATAAACTCTAAATTGTCTTACTTCATAAAAACAATTAATAAGTCATAACAAAGAATGAGAATGTGAAGGGAGGAAAGTGTTGGTGAGTTATGGGTCAAGTCTAGGTCTAAGATAAATGACTAATTCATGAAGAAGTAAAGTAAAAGAAACTGAATCTTGAATTAATTTATTATCAAGTATTGTACAGGTAAAGGATAATGTCATTTTAAACTTGGTGTATATGATTTTCCTTTGGATTTCCTTGTACTTTTAACAAGACCATTGGACTTTGTTTAGACTACAAATTTTAAGTTAGATACCTTATTATTTATTTTGATTTTGAAACTCTATATATTTTGTTTTAAAATTGATTAAACAAATAAAATTAAAAAAAAATTAAGTTTGTTATAGTTACAACAAACTTAAATTCATTGTCACTATGAAGGTCCGAGTCTTTTGGACAATAATAAAGTAAAAGTTTAAGTCTGTCGGTCAACAACAAACTTAAAATGTAAGTTTGTTGATGCACAACAGACTTAAAATTTAAGTCTATCAATCAATAACAAAATTAATGTTTAAGTTTATCGAATCTAAATCTATCATAAAACAAACTTAAAAAGTTCAAAGTAATAGACTTGAAAAGCCTGTTTTGTGGTAGTGTGCATCAATACCACACACAATTGATAAAATCGCCTTTGACTGCCAATTTTTTAAAGGAAGACCACATATGAGACTCCAACATTGGGTTTTTGTTAGCTTCATAGAAGTTGGAACAAAATCCCAAAAAAAAATCACAAAGGATTCTAGTAGCCAAATTTCAAACTCCAACTACCAAAACCCTTCTCGTATCAAAGAAAAAATAAATTCATAGAACATTTTTCAAGAGAAAGAGTTGTTTTCCATTAATTCAAATGTTTTTGTTGGAAGTCCATGGTTGGAGCCTATCCTAGCGAGATCTATGTGGGCGTTAGGTTTCTATTCTGCTCGTTGTCGAGCCACTATCGGACCACCCATTAATTCTACTCTCACGCTCGAGATGTTTATACCTCAGCGTGAAGGAGGTGTGTTGGAAGTCCCACATCGACTAGAGATAAGGCCAAATTATAATATATAAGTAGGGTGCAAACCTCACCTTACAAGCCAATTTTGTGGGTTGAGTTAGGCCTAAAACTAGGGTTGGGCAAAGTGCACCATACTGTATTGTACTATAAAAATTGATAGTTTACTATAAAACAATTCAAGAAAACTGAACTAAAAAATAGTTCAGAGTAATTGAACTAAACTGTTTTTTAGTTCACTTATAGTGTAGTGCAGTTCAGTTAACTATAATGCAGTTTGTTGTTACAGGGTCTCTTAAAAGAATTTCTAAGCTCTTTGATTCAAGACAATCTAATAATTCTGATCATATTTCGCCAATATTTTTATAACTTTCTAAAGGAAGAAATTGGTTCCAAAATAAAAAAATCCTATTTCAAATTCATTTGTTAATAAAATCTAAAATTAAATTTTGTGTTTCTGCATTGTATACAACCATAATAATTATGCTTTTAAGGGTGAAACCTAAAAGGAATACAAACATACTCTTCCTTCAATGAAGTCTTGAGTGCCAATGTTAACCACTGTACATTCAATTGCTTTATCAGAGTTGAGGCAAAGTGTGTGATTTTCATTCCTTTCCCATGGATTGAGTATTCGTTTCGTATTGATTGCTCGTTTATCAATGGTCCCTGGAACTACCACATTGATAAGCTTGCTGCAACAACATATAACTCGCTTTTAAAGCAAAATTTCCATGAACAGTTAAACTGGTAAAGCAAGTGAGAATATGTGCAGTACCATCATTAGGTTCTGACGCAACAAAAAACATTAGTTCAAAGTAATTTTCTTTCCTTTTTACCATTTCAGTGATATTGAATAGATTTAAGATTGAAACCATGAAAATAGTTGGTCGGGATAAAAAACAAAAGGGAATAAGGTGATGCACAGTGCAAATACAGAATTGAAAAAGAAACCACAAGATCCATCACCCTAAAAAGATGATTAGCAAATGAAAATGACAAAATAAAACTCACCTTAAGAAACAATTCACCTTAAGATCCACAACCTTCAACCTTGACATCTTAGAAAGCCAAATCCGCAATGACAAGCCTCCCACTCTCCCTCATGCTCATGAACTACACAAACACACAATATTGAGTGACTCCACAAAATCTCAATGAAAAAAAATAAAGATAATTAAAACTATCCAGTGGAAATAATATTGATTAGCAACTATGGTGGTAATGTGAAAGTGTTAACAAGAAAACAACTAACATTATAATGACATTGTGAGTATATATGGTCATGATAAAAGAAATCGCGTTGTTGAGTTGGTAAGGTTAATTCCGAAATGGCTTGGTTATTTAATGGCATGCATCCAACAAAGAAGCAATCACGCCCAAATGTGTTCATACAAACATCAATTAATCAAAATGGGAAAAATAGTCAACACACAAATGAAAGAGCTTCCTCATCTTCCTCTTTTCACCCTTATTCACTATATAGGAATGAATCAGACTTATTGAGTGTTACCCTTTTAATTGTATATAGTTTCACTAGCTCAATGTCAAAACATAGTCTGTAGTCGAAGCACAAAGGCCAAAGGAAAAGATAATATATGTAATCATAAGTAGTAATTATTAAAAGCATTACGTTTTCTTCTGTTAGAGGCAATCCCAAAAGCTTAATCTTTCTTTTTATGTGATCTCGTCAAAACAACCATAAGCCTAACTTGTTAGACAGAAAAAAGAGTATTTATGAATGATTTAGACTTTTAAAGGCTTGTTGAAAGTGGCCACAGAAGCCAGTTCGATCTTGTATATTTTATACATCTATTTGTTTATACAGAGGGTGAACATAAGTAAATATGTTTCTTAATCAAGATTAGTTATTACAATATGCAATGGTGAACAGTAGCATTGTAGTAGAATAATTATGTGCCTAATGTTAAATTAGTACAGTAGAAGACATCAAACTTATTATTAGTGTTTCTGTTAAATATAAACTGGTGAGGAACAACTAATACTACAAAATGTTAGAGTAACCTACAACAAGGTAAATGGTGAGAAACTATATTTTAAATCAAGGCAATATCACCAAGGCAAACATATAAATAAAACCTAAAACAGAAAAATCCATAAGCAGACGAGATCACTCTCTAGTGGGCATATCAACAAACATGTGGAGATCATAAGTTTGAGAAAACCTAACCCAATGCAAATGATGAGTCAACTCCTACAAGAAAAAGATATCAAAAGTGCTAGCAAGCTTGAAGGCTTGTCGAGCAGCGAAAGGAACGCTAGAAGGGAACACCCACCTTGAATTTGAAAAAGGGAGATCGCTACTCCCACAAGAAGAAAGAAATCAATAAGCATAAAAGTTACAAATTTGTTAATAACAGGAGAGAGTGAAAGACCTGGAGAAGAAAAGGGAGTTAAAGAGGAAGCCCTAGAGGACTAATCGAGGGAGATGGAAGGAGGGGATGGGTGGTGGTAGGGAGACATCAGACTTGAACTAATAAAGGGAGATGGGAGGAGGGATGGGTGGCAGTGGAGAGGAATAGGGTAGCATGATAGAAAATTTGTAACGGTGGTGATAGAAAAAAAAAAGTTCTATGGAGAAAGGCACATAGTTCACATAGTTAACTATAGTTAACTGTATTAAAATAATTAAGGTTCGGTTTTTTTAACCTAAACTATAAAATAACTTAATTAGTTTTTAGTACAAATCGGTTTAGTTTTTTTAAGTATAATACAGTACAGTTAACTGTAATTTGGATCAGTTTAGTAAATTATGCCCAGTCCTACTTAAAACTCACTTCATAATACCATGGTTAGAGCCTATCCTAGCAAGTTTTATGTGGACTGTTTCCACCCGTTGTCGGGCCGCTACGGATCACCCCATTAATTTCTACTCTTACGCACGAAATGTTTATACCTCGGCGTGAAGGGGGTGTGTTGGAAGTCCTACATTGACTAGAGATAAGGAAAGTTTATAATATATAAGTGAGGTACAAACCTCACCTTACAAGCCGGTTTTGTGGGGTTGAGTAAGGTTTAAAAACCACTTTCTAATATGGTATTAGAACAAGGTTAGAGTCTATCACTACAAGAATGATTGAAATTACCGACGGGCATAATTCGTCGGTAATGTATAAAATCCGTCGGTAATTAGCATTTACCGACGGCTTACCGACAGCCAAAATGCCGTCGGTAAAAACGTTGTCGGTAAACTTTACCGACGGATTTTGGCCGTCGGTAATTACCGAAGGCTTTTGGCCGTCGGTAAATCCGTCGGTAAATGTCGCAACCTGGTTCATCTTCTTCCTCTTCCTTCGTCGCTGTGTAAATTTTTTTTTCCATTTCCACGAACTCCACCACCAAAACGGCATCACGCGAGTAACAAACTAGTTTCCAAAGTATCAAACAACCAATTTATTTTCAATAGTTAAAATTATAGTGAATCATGGAGAGTTTTTCTGCAATTCTCAGATCTGTAAGATAAATGTTTCTAATCGTTTCAATGTGGTGGAAAGAACGGTGGTAGAGGGCAGCGGTGGTGGAGAGAACGGTGGTAGAGGACAGCGGTGGTGGAGGGAAGCGGTGGAGGAGGGCAGCGGCTGGAGGGCAGCGGCGGGAGCGCAGCGGCGGTAGGGCAGCGGCGGGAGTGCAGTGACAGTGGAGAGCAACGATGATGGAGAGCAGCGGTGGTGGAGAGCAGCGGTGGTGGAGGACAACGGTGGTGGAGGGCAGCGGCAGTGGAGGGCAGTGACAGTGGAGAGCACGATGGAGATTTCTTTACTGATTGAAATGAGAGGAGAAATACTTCTTTTACCCACATATATTGGCACTGGATGCGACGCTGGTTTCGAAAAATCCCGCTCTTTTACCGACGGCCAAAAGCCTTCGGTAAAGCCGTCGGTAATGTCATCCACGAAATAATGGGCGGGAAATCTCCCGCTCTTTTTACCGACGGCCAAAAGCCTTCGGCAAATCCGTCGGTAATGCCATCCACGAAATAATGGGCGGGAAATATCCCGCTCTTTTTACCGACGGCCTAAAGCCTTCGGTAAATCTGTCGGTAATGCACATAAAAAATACCGTCGGAAATTAAGATATATCGACGGATATTGATCCGTCGGTAAAAATCCGTCGGTAATATTAATATTTTTTGTAGTGTATCCTAGCGATATTTCTTGTTTCGTAGGCATTTCTATTCCACCCGTTGTCGGGCCACTATCGGACCACCCATTTCTATTATCACGCTCGAGATGTATATACCTCGGCGTGAAGGAGGTGTGTTGGAAGTCCCACATCAACTAGAGATAAGGCCAAATTATAATATATAAGTGGGGTGCAAATCTCACCTTACAAGTTGGTTTTGTGGGGTTGAGTTAGGCTTAAAACTCACTTCATAATACCATGGTTAGAGTATATCTTAGCGAGTTCTATGTGGGCATTTCTGTTTCTACCCGTTGTTGGGCCGCTATCGGACCACCCCATTAATTTCTACTCTCACGCATGAGATGTTTATACCTCGGCTGAAAGGGGTGTGTTGGAAGTCCTACATCAACTAGAGATAAAATCAATTTATAATATATAAATGAGATACAAACATCACTTCACAAACCAGTTTTGTGAGGTTGAGTAAGATTTAAAAACAACTTTCTAATAGTTTTTGAACCACATGAATCTTCTTACAAATATCTAAATAAGTGATGAATTTATCCCCTTTATTAACAAAATATGTTCACCCAAATGATTTTTGCATTCCTCTTTACTAACAAGATAAAAAAAACTTACCAATCTATACCAATATCATATCTCTTTGTACAAAAACATAATTATAATAAAACAAATATCACAAACATTATTAAAAACTTAAACTAATGTGTAATTTTATCGAAAAAGAAGATTGAGATAAATAAATCTTTCAATCATCTTTTAATATTATTGTAAACAACACAAAGAATATAACACTCAACAAAATGTCAAAAAAAAAAAAAAGAAAATTCTTCCTTCAATCAACTAAAACAAGCTAACCAGATTTTAGACCTCCCAGCCTCCATTGTTCCAAAGCTGCCAACACCTCATCCTTCAAAAGCACCAGCCACATAACCTGGTAGCTACGTAATTTTGCAAGAAACCTGGCTGCCAAAACCTGCACCCCTGGATAGCGCACAGCCACACAATCGAGAGTTGTGATTCAGCCACGTGCATGTTGCCTGGCCCATACCATAAAATCTTTCAGCACACAACGTGAAAAACCCCAGCAGAAACCGCTCCTCTCTCAGTCTATATCCAAGAAATATAACTTGTTCCAGCCACCAGCCCCCAGCCCCATACCAGCACCTAGCCCACGCATGAAACCACCCACAAGCCACGTACACACGAGAAATTTTCCATCACGCAAACAATCACCTCCAAAACTAGTCACAAGCACATCAGCAGAAACCAACGTCCAAGCCACCTAGCTCTACCATATGAAGCCACCGTAACTAGAAAGAGAGAGAAACCCTACCCCTCTTGAGATCGAATTTTTTCTCTCCAAAAATCTCATCTTTCATAGTTTTTTTTTTCTTGCTTTTTAAGTTCTTTTCAAATCTTATATTTAAATATTTTCACTCCTTTTTACTACTTTTATTTATTTATTTTTAAAAATATTTAATTTTCGGTTTTAAATGTTTAATCATATAAATCCTTCGTTACATAATATAAAAATTTATATTTTTCATTTTTTTATTCTTAATACTTTGTTTGTTAAAACAATTTTCATTATTTTTTAATCGTTGGACTAGTTTGATATTTGAAGAATTTTTCTTAAATCTTTAAGATATTTTTCATCTTATATGTCTTAAATTATTGTTTGTTTTTCTTTGTGTAATATCGTCAATGATGTATAAAAATGTTTGACACAATTAACTATTTTTACTTTTTTTTAATATTTTTATATGTTGTTTATTTCTAACATGTAAATAGACATGTTAAAATGAGGTAAAACTCGTGAGTTAATCTATCTTATCACAAATTTGAGACTTGAGTAAAAAAAAATTTAATTATAGACCAAAACAAATTGAGTTTACTTAATTCATTGGGGGTGTTGCTCCCTCCACCACCATTGTATACTTCCTCTACCTCTTCACATTATTTTAAATAAAATTATATCTTTATGTTAAAAATATTTTTACTTCTACCCTATTTTAAATAATTTAAAACCCTAATTTTACTTTCCTAGCACCCACCCACGAAACTCTCTTCCCCTTTCCCCATTTCCGTTTCACCTCCCCACCTCCCGCGCTTCCATTCCTTTTTCTTCAGTTTTACAAAATCATTACGTTTAAAAACTAATTATATATCACATCCAAAATTAAAAATTTAAATATAAACTAATATAAATATACATTATTAAAATACATTAAAAATATATTCAAAAATAATAAGTCAAAACATTTAAATTAAATTATTAAAAAATCTAATAAACTAATAAAACAAACCCTAAAAAAACGAAACCTTTAAAACGGAGGTTAAAGGTTTCATTTTTTATTTTAGGGTTTTATGCCATGGTTTATTCGAGTACACACCTGGAGGAAGCACCACACACGCACTGCACCACTCCACGCACTATACCACGAGAGCGACACTGCACCACCACGAGAGGGAGACTGCTTGATAATTCTTTCCACCACCACTAACCTTTGCAACTTGTAGTATCTCACAGCAGACCAAAGAAAGAGAGGAACAAGTATAATGTTAAAATGAAAGAAAAATATTTTACTCATACACGATACTACAATAGGTTATTAGTGAAATAGGTTATGAAGGGGTAAAATAAAAAAATAATAACCCTAAAAATAAAATTTTACTAAGGGGCAAAATAGTAAAGGGGAGGTAGAGAGAGAAAGGTGTGGTGGTGGAGGGAACAACATCCATCCATTGGTTATGCAATATGGTGATATGATCGATAATCCTCTTATTTTGTTTAAAATCCTATTATTCAATTGAACCCTAGTCTTTTGTGTTCTTTCCTACCAAATAAAAAATTGAGTTCCTCTGCCTTAGTAGAACACCACTACCGCTTCGTCATTTCTCATCATCGAAAATCATTATCGCTCAGTCACTTGTCTTTGTCGAACACCACCATTGCTCAGTTGCTTTCCTTTGCGAACACCACTGTCGCTCAATTACTTACTTTTGAAAATACAAAAAAAAAATGTTTTCTATTTTTATATGGCTTAGTGAGTCAACCCACTTAACTCGCCAAGTCGTGATGTGTTGTGCTAGGTTGCAAAAATTTGGGCTTACCTTAAGTGAGCTAGGTTGGATTCACTCAATTTTAATCCAACCCATGGTGAGTCAACTCGCTCATGTGAGTTGGTTTGACTCACTTTGCCACCCCTAAGTGTAAAATATTGTTTTTGATAATTTTATTATGTTTATTTTTATTTTTTAATTTATTATTATAAGTATAATTTTATCAATTGTATAAATACATTTTATTTACTATAATATAATAAGTTAATATCATTGTCATGAATTTTATTTACGATGTAACATAAATTGAAATTTAAAAAATGAAATATTTATGCTAAATTTTAATTATTATTAGTTTAAACTCTTTTTTTCATTTTTTCCAAGTGATGAACTATAATTTTTATTAATGTATAAAAAATAGATTTCATAAAAAAGTTAAGAAAATGTTTAAAATATTTTTAAATTTAAAAACTTATTTTTTTATAATTTTTTAAAAATAGGTGATATTAGAAAAAAATAATATGTTTAATAATATTTTAATTAGAAATTGAATATTTGACCATATAATGTTTTCTTTATTATTATTTTTTAATTATTTTAAATTAATTAATAAATATTGAAATATGTGAAAATAAATACAAATATAAGTACGAGTATATCCATGAATGGAAATATATTATACTTATTAAGTACCCGATTTCATCGAACGAAAGAATTTAGTTGGTAATGATGTTAGGGTTAGTTCATATAAAATTAATCTTTATAAAGTTTCACCTGAAATCAAATTTTACCATTTTCACAAATTTAAACATAATTGTTAAAAAGTAAATTCCATTCAATGGTGTGCTGGAAAGGATTTCTTTACAAACTTCTAAGAGAAAAAAAGTTAGAAAATGCATAAAAGTAGAAATGTATTTAGCTGTTTGAAATTCAACTTTGTTTATTAATTGATTAATAAGAACTTTTCCATAATAATTATCCTTTATCCAAAGTTTACGCAATTATTTTCCTAAATTAGCTTTTAGAAATCCGTTATACTCACCAACTCTTCTTGGCAACATTATTCTTTACACACCTTTTAAAAATTATTATCTTTTTTACCTTTTTTATGTTAAGAAAATGAAAATTATCATCTTCTCATAATCTACACACAGGACCTGATGGATAAATCTTAGAACAGCCTTAAATAGATATGGCGAGTCAGAAGATTTACTGAGAACGCACGTGGAAGAACATGATTCGCTTAAAGTACAACTACAGCTACAAGGATTTCAGCACCTACTAACCCACAAAGGAACTTTCCCCGTACCCATCAGCATCACACGCAAAAAAACAAAGAAACAAACACAAAACTACCAAATTTTTTGCCAAGGAAAGTTTCACAAAACTTTCTTCTCTTTCTTCTTTCTGTATCACACTTGAAAAGGGCATCATCAAACATTAACAATATCAACAAGAAAGACAACAACAACATCAAAGAAAGAACCTTTTGGTGTTAGAGAGGGACAATGAAAATGATCCAAATAAGTGAAAGGTGAAAGCATGCTTTGTCGGCCATTAAAACTTCACCCCCAAAAGAAGGTTGATCCTTCACACTCATTCTTTCATTCCCTTGTGCCAAACCCCACCCAACAGAGAAAAGCCACAAATAGTGCCATCCCTGGAGGATGGATATTCATTCACTGATTCATTGAACCTTGAGTTTTGCTTCTTTCTCAGTCCTTCAAAACAAAAAGGGGTTTGGATTTTTCTCCTCGAAATCTTGGCCTTTTCTTTCAGATCGAAGATCCCACTTTTCATGTCCAAAGGCCACGTGGGTCTATCCTATTTTTGGCTAAAGTCTCATAACTTCTTCATGGTTCTTCGCAATTTTCCTTCACAAGGAGTTATTGATCCCAAGTGGTGGACCAGCAGCTTTTCTTAACTTCTCTTTTTGATGAGTGATGGCGGTCTTTGAATGAAAGGTGTGGTTTTCTTCGTGTGCAGCTTTGATAATTTTGAATTCTGTGTAATATACATGCGTGTCTTTGTTTTTTTCTTTGAACGTGGTAATGGTGATTTGGTATTGTGGAATATGATTTCAAATTAATTGGACCTGTTCCAAGTTTCAATTTTGAGGTTTTGTTAATTATACAAATTACCACAAATTTTCTGGTTTGTACAAATCCAGTGGGAGCAAGAATTTTCCAGAACATTTTTACTATTTCATTTCTGAGCAAAATAGCCTTTTTCAAATAGTGCTCAATTGATTACACTAATCAATAGTTGGGTTTTCTTTTTATTTTTTATTTTATTTTTATATCGGAGATTACGATAGAAAAAAAAAATCGTCTATGTTGTGAAAGTGATTGATTGATGGCTTGCTTGTGCAGTTCTCGAATAGTAAGATGGCTGGAGATATTAAGGAGAGAACTTTGGCGATAGGGTATTCTTTTCTTTTACTGCTATTGACTTCACTTCTTTGTAGCACCGACGGTTTGAACACTGAGGGGCAAATCTTGCTAGAGCTTAAGAATGGATTTCATGATAAATCTAATGTTTTGGAAAGTTGGAAGCCTACTGATGAAACCCCATGTCGATGGAAAGGTGTAAATTGCGGTCATGGTAGTGATAACAATGGATTAGTTGCGTCGCTTAATTTGACGTCAATGGGTCTTTCTGGAACTCTAAATGCTGCTGGCATTGGGGGTCTGACCCATCTGACTTATCTCAATCTTGCCTACAATGGGTTGACTGGGAATATCCCAAAGGAGATTGGTGATTGTTTGAATTTGGAATATCTTTATTTGAATAATAATCAGTTTGAGGGCACAATTCCGGCTGAATTAGGTAAGCTGTCTGTTTTGAGAAGTTTGAATATTTGCAACAACAAACTCTTTGGTGTGATTCCATATGAGTTTGGGAACTTGTCTTCAATGGTTGAGCTAGTGGCCTATAGCAACTTTCTTGAGGGACCCCTGCCTAATTCCATTGGAAATCTTAAGAATCTTGTAAATTTCAGAGCAGGGGCAAATAACATTACTGGTAACTTGCCAAAGGAAATTGGTGGATGTAAGAGCTTAATGCTTCTTGGTCTTGCACAAAATCAGATAGGAGGGGAGATACCAAGGGAGATTGGGATGCTTGCCAGCTTGAAAGAATTGGTTTTATGGGGAAACCAGCTTTCAGGACCTATTCCTAAAGAGATTGGGAATTGTAGCAGTCTTGAGAAAATTGCTATATATGGGAATTATCTTATTGGACCTTTACCTAAGGAAATTGGGAACCTCAAATCCTTGAGGTGGCTGTATGTTTACAGAAACAAGTTGAATGGAACCATTCCCAGGGAAATTGGAAATCTTACTTCATGTTTAGACGTTGATTTCTCAGAGAACTCTTTAGTAGGTAGTATCCCTTCAGAGTTTGGTAAAATAAATGGTCTAAGTTTGCTGTTTCTCTTTGAGAACCATCTAACTGGTGTTATACCAAATGAGTTTAGTAGCTTGAAGAACCTGTCAAAGCTAGACCTGTCAATAAATAATCTCACGGGTCCAATTCCATTTGGCTTCCAATATTTGACTAAAATGAACCAGTTGCAACTTTTTGACAACTCCCTGAGTGGTATTATTCCCTCCGGACTTGGATTTCATAGTCCCCTTTGGGTTGTTGACTTTTCTGACAACAACTTGACAGGAAGAATACCCCCTCATCTGTGCAGATATTCTCGTTTGATGTTGTTGAATCTTGCATCTAATCATCTTTATGGAAATATACCAACAGGTATACTAAACTGTAAATCATTGGCACAGTTGTTGATACTTGGAAACATGCTTACTGGAAGCTTCCCTTTAGAATTGTGTAAGCTGGAGAACTTGACTGCCATTGATTTGAATGAAAACAGGTTCAGTGGTACACTCCCTTCTGATATTGGTAACTGCCACAGGTTGCAAAGGCTTCATATTGCCAACAATTACTTCACATTGGAGTTGCCTAAGGAAATAGGTAATCTCTCTCAGTTGGTTACCTTTAATGTTTCGTCAAATCTTTTCACTGGAACAATCCCACTTGAGTTTTTTCAGTGTCAAAGACTACAAAGACTTGACCTCAGCCAGAATAACTTTTCTGGTTCCTTGCCTGGTGAGATTGGAACACTTCAGCACTTGGAGATTCTTAAGCTTTCAGACAATAGGCTGTCTGGATATATTCCTGCAGCACTAGGCAATCTGTCTCATTTGAACTGGTTGTTGATGGATGGTAACTATTTTTTCGGCGAAATACCTCCTCAGTTAGGTTCTCTTTCAAGCTTGCAGATTGCAATGGATCTCAGTTACAATAACCTTTCTGGAAAAATACCAGTTCAGCTTGGCAGTCTCAACATGCTTGAATATCTCTATCTCAATAACAACAATTTGGATGGTGAAATTCCCAGCACATTTGAAGAGCTATCAAGCTTGTTGGGTTGCAATTTCTCATTCAATAACCTCTACGGACCTATTCCTTCCACTAAAATTTTCCAAAGTATGGCTGTGAGCAGCTATATTGGTGGTAAGAATGGCCTCTGTGGTGCGCCTCTCGGTGACTGCAGGATCAATTCTGCTTCTCACTCTGATACTTCAGGGAAAAGTTTTGATTCTCGTCGCGCTAAAATAGTCATGATCATTGCAGCTTCTGTTGGTGGTATTTCACTCATTTTCATCTTAGTTATTTTATATTTTATGAGACGCCCTAGAGAGTCAATTGATTCCTTTGGAGGAACTGAGGCTCCCTCCCCAGATTCAGATATCTATTTCCCTCGAAAGGAAGGTCTGACATTCCATGATCTAGTTGAAGCTACAAAAAGATTTCATGAAAGCTATGTTATCGGTAAGGGAGCATGTGGAACCGTGTATAAGGCAGTGATGAAATCTGGTGAGACTATTGCTGTTAAGAAGTTAGCATCAAACAGGGAAGGGAACAACATTGAGAATAGCTTCAGAGCGGAAATATCAACTCTGGGAAGAATAAGGCATCGGAACATAGTGAAATTGTATGGCTTTTGCTACCACCAGGGTTCCAATCTCCTGCTTTATGAGTACATGGAAAGAGGTAGCTTAGGTGAACTATTGCATGGTTCTGCAACTACTTTGGAATGGTCAACTCGGTTCATGATTGCACTTGGAGCTGCTGAGGGTCTTGCCTACTTGCATCATGACTGCAAACCAAAAATCATCCACCGCGATATAAAATCTAACAACATTCTCCTGGATGAAAATTTTGAGGCTCATGTTGGTGATTTTGGTTTGGCAAAAGTGATTGACATGCCCCAGTCAAAATCAATGTCTGCTGTTGCTGGATCTTATGGCTATATTGCTCCTGGTAAGCTCCTACACCCTTGTAGTTAGCTAATGTATCACAAACTCCTTCATTTTGTTTATTGTTTTGACAAGGTAGATCATATTACTATGAGTAGTGTCTTGTACCTTATTATGTGATTTGTTGTTTAACTCCATGCTCATAAACATGTATACTTTTTTACTTTTGACTAGTTATCAAATACTGTTTGGTGAACCATTTGTATCCTGTGTGGCAGAATATGCATATACCATGAAGGTGACAGAAAAGTGTGACATCTACAGTTATGGTGTTGTGCTTTTGGAATTGCTCACTGGAAGAACACCAGTTCAGCCACTAGATCAAGGAGGAGATCTTGTCTCATGGGTGAGAAACCATATAAGGGATCACGACAATTCGCTGACGCCGGAGATACTTGATACTCATGTTGATCTGGAAGACCAAACCACAGTGAATCACATGCTCACTGTTTTGAAGCTTGCTTTAGTATGCACAAGTGTGTCTCCTACAAAGAGGCCATCAATGAGGGAAGTTGTGAAGATGCTTATTGAGTCCAATGAGAGAGAAGGAAACTTAACACTCACTCAAACATACCTTGATCTTCCTTCCAAAGATGGCTTGTGAACAAAGTATGCAACAACATCTCTTTGACATTTTGTTAACAGAACATGAAATTTTTTTCTGCTCATTTTTGCTTTCCACAGGAGAAAATAGGAGATGATTCTTGTACATTGTTTCACTGCACCATGGCACTAGGCTTAACTGTTTTACCTTATAGCATTCTTTATTATTAATACCTCGTCTCTGTATTTTCTTTTTGAATTCAGTGTATATGTTGTATTAGTAACTGTATTGTACAGTTTTTTGTTGCCATGGAATGTGCATCATCATGGAGATTATATGGTCAAGGGAAGGATAGATAATAAATATTTGAGATGTTCATATAACATGCTGCAAGTTTCGTGGAACTGATTGGTGAACAATTAAATTAATTTGCATTTTAACATATTTTAGTTCATCTTCTTTGATTGGACTTGGACCACTTAAAGCATTTTTAGATATTTGTTGAAAGCTACTGTTTTGATATTTATTGTTTTGATGGATCTTTGCATTTGAATTTTAAACCTGTTTCTATCAACTAATTGCTATAATATATATCATGAATACAAGCTGTTATTCACTATGGCAGAAATTCTAATCTTCAAAACATATATTTTACTTAACATGCAGTTGGTAAAAGAGTATTGGATTAGGGTTTTTAAACAAAGTTTTGAATCTGAGTTTTGTGAATAGAAAAAAACATGTGATTGAGAGAAAAAAGTTCTACTGAAGTTATCTAGCAAGTATCATGGTTATATAAAAAAGAGCACATATTTTAGTGTAATTAATGGTTTATCCCCTCATAGATATGCACACTGATGTATCTTAATTAATGCTGTCTAAACCTTAGATTTAAAAATTATAATATCAGATCATAGATCTAACATGTAGTTGGTCAAAGGAATAGTTGCGTAGTCTTATTTTTATCATTTATTTTATGTCTTACAATTTTACAATTTTAATACTTCCTACCAAATATCCAATTTTTCAGTATTTTATGATTGAATCTAGTAATATTATATTTTAGTGTAAAATACACTTAATGTAGTTTCTTACCTTTTCAAAAAGTATATTTGTTTTTACTTTACCTCTTCATCCTTTTTTGATGATTAAAATTTGTGAAAGTTTATATAACATAATTAAGTTATATATTTTCTAAGCTGTAAAAGTGGTCGATACAATTAAATAAGAAACCACTGCTATACAAAAGCAATTGCACGATATTCGATCAAAATTTATAAAAATTTAAGAGTAACAGTAAGATAAATCAAAGCGATACGACCACGACGTTCAGTTTAATTGGCTGAACATTCTAGCCTCGCAAAATATATCACAATAAAATAAACATGAATATACATTGTTTAAATAACGTTGAACAATTTATTTAAATATTTCATAATTATAAACTTTTTTATTTTAATATTAAATTTTTACTTTTATTTTCCAATAAGTACACATATTTAATTGTTTTATTTTATTATTTAAGTTGTTTGTAATTTAGTTTATTATTTAAAACTATTAAAACAAACTAAAACAAAAGGAAGGGTTAAATTATATTTTAAAGTTTTTAAAACTCTTTTCATAAAGTTTTGTCTAATAGAAGTTGGAGTGTTACACCTCACCTATCATGCACCTCTTATTTTACATATTTACCCTCCATTTATTAAAGACAAAATAAATTTAATGATGACTTAATGATCTCTCGATAACCAACAATCCCTAACTCCCTATTTCTATAAACCCTACATGTATCTCTTCCCATTTTTTCACTTTATTCACTGAGTTGCATTTTCCTTATTGTTTCATTGTTTTTTCTGAGTTAAGAGTTGAGAACTTATCTTATGTAATATGATGATACAATGGTGATTGTGATCGACTTTGGTGGTGGCAGTGGTATGGTTTATGAAGGAGGAAGGTGGAGGACAAAGATGGTGATAGAGATTCGCTTCTAAAGACATCGAAGTTAGTTCATATAATACGTAAACACCCTTAACCGACATTGGAATTATAGTTAAGGGTGCATCGACGTTTGATCGCCAGTTATATAGTGTTGTACTTTGAAGTTCGACAACCCTTTAACCGAACTTCGAATTTTGGTTAGGCGTGGATGCACTTTCAATTTCGATTTTGTAATGTGCGTATTTCGAATTTCGCTTTGTATTATTTTTTTTTAATATTATGTTGTTTTATGATACTTTTTAATATTTGTTATTTTATGTATTATGTTGTGTTATACTGTTTTATGATATTCAATTTTTTTAATACTCGTTATTTTATTTGAGTTAATTTATTTTTTTATATATATTATGTTGTTTTTTCATTTGTTTAATATTTTTAAATTTTTATTTAAATTATAATATTTATGAGGTGATTTATGTCTTTTTAATTACTTCATTTATGATCATTTTTGTTATTTATGATTTAGTACTTAATTTTTTGTTATTACATTTTTTTATTTGCTATGAAGTTTTGATTTTTTTTATACGTGTTAATGATGTTTTATTTAATTTTGAATAAGTTTTTTTATTTAGTTTTTAGTTTATAATATTTTATGTTATTTTGTATTTATTATATACATTTTTTTATGTGTTAATTTTTTTAACTTTTGATTTAATTTAAAATATTTTATTTTATTTACGATGTATTAGTTAATTATTTAGGTTTTATTTTTTATGAAGTAGTTAATATTTTGTTATGAAATTGTTTGATTTGTTATAAAGTTTTTAATGTTTTATATGTGTTAAAGATTTGGAGTTTTATTTAATTTTGAATAAGTTTTAATTTTTTTTATTTAATATTTAGTTTAGAATATTTTTTGTTATTTTGTATTTATTGTATATTTTTATGTGTTAATTTTTTAAAATTTTAATTTAATTTATAAGATGTTTATATTTTGTAATTTTTATTTTTATTTTAAAATTTTTACTTAATTTGTTATTTTTTATTTGTTAAATTTTAATATTTTAATGTTTATTGTAGGTTGTATTTAATATTATAAGATAAATAACTATCCATTTCTCGATTCTCAAGTGAATTCTGGTTTTATGTCTGAATTTTCTTCTTTCTTAAATAAAGTTGTTGAGGGTGAGTAGACAAATGAATTTTCCACTGATAAAATATTCCCCTCACGTGTCGATTTAATTGAATGAGTTCGAAAGATTGCATTCAACATTGGATTTGTTGTCGTGATTATAAGATCTAACACAGCAACTGGTGAAGCTAGAAGAAAGACATTCATTTTGTTAGGCTGTGAAAGGAGTGGAAAGTATAGGAACTATAAGTCAGATGTTTAGCCTAATGTATCTGGCACAAAAAAAATGTGAGTGTCCGTTTAGATTGAGGGGTAAACCTAATGGACAGGGTTGAGTGTTAAAGGTTATGTGCGGTTATCACAATCATAAATTAACAAAGACTTTGGTTGGTCATCCTTTCACGGGGAGGTTAAATGTTGTCGAACAGCCAATTCGGGTTGACATGACTAAGAGTAAAGTAAAGCTCTCAAATATTATTTTGACTCTTAAAGAACATAATGAAGCTAACATGACCACTATAAAACAAATATACATCAAATGGAGCAGTTAAGGATCTTTGAGAGAGTCGAAAACTGAAATGCAGCAGTTGATGATGTTGTTAGATAGAGATAAATACATCCAATGGAGTAGATCTTTGGACGATTTTGACGTGGTAAGTGACTTAGTTTGGACACATCTTGATTCAATAACCTTGTTGAATTCATTTAATATTGTCTTCTTAATAAATACCACGTACAAGATGAACAAATGTCGTCTTCTGTTGCTTGAGATTGTTGGAGTCATATTAACTGATTTGATATTCACAGTCGCCTTTCCATTGCTTTCAAGTGAACGCCACAATAATTTAACTTGGGCTTTGGAAAGGTTCAAAGGATTATTATTGACATCAGAGGGCGGTCCACGCGTTTTTGTCACTGATAGAGACATTGCTTTGATGAATGTCATTGCAAATGTATTTCTTGAGACGTGTAAGAGGCTTTGTACATTCCACATTATGAAAAATGTCAAAGCGAAATGCAAGGTGTTAGTGGATAATGTTGAGGCATGAGATGTCTTAATGGAAGTGTGGCAAAATGTGATTGATTATGACGACGAATCGATTTTTGGTGCTTATGTTCATTGTCTTGGGTATGCCTTTATTTTTTGATTATGTGAACCGTACTTGGATCATTTCATACACGACATACTTTGTCAAGGCGTGGACGAATAGAGTGATGCATCTAGGCAACACTACAACAAACAGGTAATTGTTATTATTAATTTTTTTACTTATGTATTTCATATTTGTTGTGATAGTATTAATGTTTTGTGACAGGGTTGAATCTGCGTACTAGAACCTCAAGAGATTATTGGGGTCTAGTATAGGAGACCTATGTTTGTGTTGGGATGCTATTCACAATGTCATTGTCCTACAACAATAAAATCAATACATCCTTTGAAAAAAGTCTTAACCTAATGAGTAATGCTTATAAAGGATTGAGATATAGAAGACTTGTTGAACATGTTTCATGATACGCTCTAGGATTTATTGTCGATGAATTTGAGCGAGTGAATCAAATAGGCTTGGACAATGCCTATCATGTGCTTATGTATTAGCACGAGATGAGCCTCGAATAATTCCTTTGGGTGAAATACATGTTATATGGACCTGTTTAAGCATTTCAAGTATTGTGTCTACTGAATCGCTTCTAGAGTTTAACATTGATCATGAAGTTGAACTGGTACAGGAACGATTCAAGAAGGTTGACATTGGTGAAAAGTCAACATTAAGCAGAAGCTAGTCGAAATTTCTTGTCCAAAAATGACATCATTTCCTCAACCCATTGTTACCCAAAGGCACAAGCATGGTCTTCAATTTAAACACATAGGATGCAATCATTTATGGAGTTAATGGGAGTTAATACGGCTGATGAGTCATTATTTTCTTCACTTCACTTAGTTTATTGTACTAGAATTAATCGGGGAATTGTGCTTAATTGTCCAGTATTTTCTCGTTTTTACTGATTGTGCTTAATTTGATCAGAAATTCTTATTTTAATTAATTTGAATTATCTGAGCTAATTATTTGTATGAGTAATTGCAAGGAAAATTTTGGATAATATTTTGGGACTTCAAAAGAGAAATTTCTCATAAATTACAATTTAAACTAAAATGAGAAAGTGAAAATTTATTTAATTGTGTATTCGAAAATGGTTTGAGAAGATGTGAATTTCATATTATTTTAAAAAGAAAGCAGCACCGTGCATTCAATTGCTTAGGAGAAGGTGATTTTATTTTGAAAAAGAAAATCATTGTGTGAAAGAGAAAGCAAGCACTAAGCAATTCTTTTCTTGAACTTTAAATAATCATTTAGCTTATAACATCACACCAGCCGTGCATGCATTCCACATATTATACTATTTAATATTCATTTTTTTGCTAGGAGACAAAGAGGTGGCAGCCATATCTCCTTTCTTTAATATTTTTTGGAAAAGAGGAACGGGGTCCATGGAGAAATAAATCTGTAGCAGCTTTTTGAAGAAAGTAAAAGTGGAACGGTCATGGGTGATTCACGTGAAGAAGAAGGAGCTCTCGGTGCAGCAGCAGCAACCAGCCATACGCACATCTTGGAGCGTCCAGGGGAAAATCTCGGTCCAGCTGCACCGTCCAGAAATTGGCAACACTTTAACGTCCAGTAGATTAACACACGGCCTGCAGTACAGCAGCTGGACAACAGCAAACACACGGTCCAACAAAGAGAAGTAGCACACGGTGGCTGCTGGAAGTAGAGAAGGAAGCACGGTGCTTGAATGGAGGAAGGCATGAAGGTTCATGACCAACAGTAGTGTTCTCGTGGAGACAGCACGTTGGAGAAGAAGCTTCACACACGGACATTGGAGTAGCTATAGCAGTGTGCACGGTGATGAAGGGCAGCAGCAACAAGCGTCCAAATCCAGCAGCACTACAACGTCTACGGTGCACAAGCTTGAGGGACGTGATTCAAGAAGGAGCTGGAGCAAGGATTTGGTGCCACGGCTGGAGCAGCTCTCGGTGGTGACATGGCTGGCTGGAAAGAAGGAGGAAGGCACGCCTGAAGTAGGGAGCATCCAGAGTTGGAGATGAAGCAGATTCACCATTGCAGCGTGCAACAATCAGCTCCCATCAATCAAGCTTGAAGAACCAAAGCAGCTACAAGTAAGGAGATGGAGGCATGGCTGAAAGCAAGAAGAAGAAGCTGGTCTAGCACCACATCACGGTCCATGGCAGCAAGGAAAAACTGCAGTATCACATGGAGAAAAAGACAAAAAGAAGTGGTGTTGGATGGAAATAAAAGTCACGGTTGGAATTTGTTTTGCATTTTAAGTGGTATGCTCACGGGAAGGCAAGGAAAACACTCACGGGTTCAGACAAATTGGGCTATAAAATGGAGCAGCAGAGCAAAGAAAAAGGAGGAGATTTTAGTAGGAGATTTTTGAGTGTTAGATAGTTTAGGAGAAGTCACGGCTTGGAAGAGGCTTCTGCCTCTTCCTTTTTCAGTTTCCATTTCAAACAGTGCAATTGTAGTGATTTATTTTCTGAAGCGTATAATGTGTTACTGTAATTTTTATTTTCATTGTCCAGGAATTTAATTTCAATTGTTGAATCTTTGCTAAATTTGATTTCCAATTCAGTGATTTTAATTTTACTGTCTCTTTATTTTACCGTTTACTGGTTTCTGAACCGTTAAATTCAGTCAATGTATTTTTCCGTTCGGTTTATTTTCAACGTCGTTTTTACTGTCTATTTTCACCGGTGTTTTGGGTAAATTTTAATTACAATGTTTTTACCATTTCTGCATATTTACTGTTCCATGTTTACCGTTTTCCGTTTTTACCGTCTTTTACTGTCTTGATTTTACTATCTTTAAATTTTACTTCAGTGTTGTTAAATTCTGTTTTATTTAAATTCAGTTGTTTTTCAAATCTAATTTATTTCTGTGTCAAAAACAATCACAAACCCCCCCCTTCTTCGTGTCAAATCTAAGACTGAACCACATAAATTGGTCCTTGAGAGACGACCTAGGAGTCACTTCCTAGTAACTGTACTGCATTAATTTCTGCACATCAAATTTGTATGACCGCGATAGTCGTATCAAATTTTGGCGCCGTTGCCGGGGACCAACTAATGACGGTTTGGTTTTAGATTTTTGTTGTATAAAGTTTTGTTCTGTTAATATGTTTGTTTTGTGTGTTTTGTCTTGTATATTTTTGCAGGCGATAACGACACCTTCAGCAAATTTTGGCGGCGTTGTCACTTCAGTTCCAGGTTTTTCGTTTTAGATTTTTGCTGTGTTTTTCGATTAGGCTGTGTTAATATATATTGTGTATATATGTGTTTAATTGTGCTATGTTCTGTATTTAGTTGTTATTAAAAAAAAAAAATTTTGAAAATAAAAAAAAAAAAAAATATTTTACTGTTGATGTTCTGTCTTGTTTATGCCTGTAGCATGTTTAATTGTGTTGTGTTTTATCTTGTGTTGTGATGTTCTATTTGTTTTGTATGCGTGTCATATGTATTTTGTCTGTTAATTAAAAAAATTTAAAAAAAAAATAAAAAAAAAAAAAAATTTTATGTGTTGTTTTGTGTGTTCCTGTAGCATGTATAAATGTGTTGTGAATTATCTGTTTAGTAATTTTTAGTATTTACTTTTTATTTGTTTTATTTTTATTTTTCGATGTCTACCTATTTTAATGTTGTGAATAATGCTTATTCTGCCAATGTCTGTGATTATGATTCTTATTCTGCATATTACTTTGATTTTAAATCTGCTGATTTTTATGATGAGAACAATATGTTCCATCATCCAATTTCTGAGAGCTCTCTTTGGGAGCCAGTTCCACAATATGAGAGTCAGCAGTATGATTCTCCTATTCAATTAACTCCTCAGCCTTCTACTTCTGAACCTACTTTAAAGGAGTTACTAGAGCAGATGACAATGCAGAACATTCAGTTTCAGAAAGGGAACATGCAGTTCAAGCAAGAGAGCATGGAGTTCCAGCAGGAAACTCAAGCGGCAATTC
Source organism: Vigna nakashimae (assembly GCA_034642375.1). Classification (NCBI taxonomy): domain Eukaryota; kingdom Viridiplantae; phylum Streptophyta; class Magnoliopsida; order Fabales; family Fabaceae; genus Vigna; species Vigna nakashimae. The sequence goes on along the minus strand of CM067765.1, from coordinate 44,678,652 downwards.
AGAATCTGAGTGATCAGATCAGGCAGATGGCCACTCTTGCACCTGAGGAGACTGATGAAAATTTTGGGGACCCGGCAGAAGTAAGCAGTAATCCTGAACCAGGTAGACCACCTTCATCCTCCACTACTTTACAAATCTTCAAGGAAGTGGAGGTAAGCATACCACAATTTGATTATTCTGTTGATTGTGATGATGATCGGTATGCTAATGATTATATTGTTGCTGAGTCTGATTTTAATTTTTCCTCTGTGCATGATGAGAATCGCTTTTTACTATCACATTCAAATGTTTATTCTCCATGCACTGAACATGAATATGAGTCTGTGGTTGATAATGCATGTAATTTTAAAATTGATTCATGTTCTGAGGATGTATCTGAGGTTCAGCTTGTTACACTAGATTTGGGTGTTTTACCTCTGCATGAAATTTCGGTGGAACCATTTTGCACTAACCCTATTGCAGGAGGTACAAATGAATTTGACCAATATGCACCCACAGTGGAAAACATAGGTGCTAACACTGACAAATCAAAGTTCGGAAGGCACCTGCTGTACCCGCTCATCAACAATTGCTGCTTAGATCCGGTGGTGGAAGATATTTCCCTACTTGATCAGATTTGGAGGATGAAGCAGTTCGTCCTCAACACTTTCATGCTGGATCCTGAAGAAGGGAACATCTCCCTACAAGTCCAAAATTGGCAACTGCCACCATGACCAGGGAAGTTTTCTTTTTCTTTCTTCCCGTTTTCATATTTTTAATGCACTTGTCCTTTATCTGTTTAGTGTTTTAATTGATGATCTTATGCTTAGAAAACATTTAGGACAGTGTAGTTTAAGTGTGGTCTCGGGAAGTTTCTGATTTTTGTTTTTCTTTTAAGTTTGTTTTTCCTTTTCTTTTTAGTTTTAGAATTATTATTTTTAAAAATAAAAAAAAAAAAAAAAAAAAAAAAAAAATTTTAAAACATAAAAAGAAAAACTTTGTGATAAATTTTTTTTATAGCGTGCCAAATCTGTGTATATTTATTTATTTTTTCTTCTTAGTTTTTGAGTTGTTTTCCCTTAAAAAAAAAAAAAAAAAAAAAAAATTTCAAAAATTCAAAAAAATTGTTTTGCGTATTCTTTGATTTTATTTCGACCCTCAGTATCTTATTATTTCATATCAATAAACATTTCATTTCAGATCTCATTTTTTTCCCTTATTTTTCTTCACTGTAAAATAATTTCTTAGTTGTTTCATCAGATCTTTGATTGAAAATTTTGTTTAGACTAAGAGAGATTTCATTCATCAATGCAAAAAAATTACAGTAATGGAAAAATGGAAATTTATCAGATCTGAAAATAAAATTGCAGTAGATATATATATAAATAAAAGATGTTCGGGGGGTTCGATCTTTAGTGATCGTTAATATTACAAACCAAATAAAAAACAAAAACATCATAAAAACATAAAAAAAATAAAAACAACAAAAAAAAAAAATAATAATAAAACACTAAAACTGAAAGAACTCTCGAGCTGGTTGTGGTGGTCTAAGGGAGAGCTCCGTTGAGGGAGCTCTGGTTCGGAATGCGAGCGGAGGCTTTGGTGGAGGAATTTCTCGTTCATTTCTGTCGTCATCGATGATGATCGGAACGGGAAACAGATTCAGCAGCCTCGGTGCCCTCATAATCACCCAGTTTTTTTCTTTCAAACAAAAAAATAAAAAATAAATAATAAATAACTTGTGTTAATTATAGAAGAGGAAGTGAAAAATTTCAATAAAAATGGAGGTGTGATCAGAGGTCTTACCGTACATGTACAGCGGCAGTTGTGAAAAGAGAGTGCCAGTGGGGTCTATCTCCGCTTGCCAGTGCTTGACCCGATTGCCGTGGTTGTTGAACCAGCAGTGTACGTTGTACTCAGTGGCTTCGCCGAAAACCCTTAGTCGAGACGCGATCTCGACGACTTGCGCTCGGCTTGGGTGTGTGACCCCATAGTTGAATATTTTGGTCATCATCGTGATCTGATCGTCGGTTGGACGCCACCGTTGACTGGTATATCTCTCTGATTCCGTTTCACTCATCCTTCCTCTCGTAATATACAAATACATAAATAAAAAAATAAATATAAAAATAAAAAGAACAAAAACATAAAAAAAGAAAAAAATAAACATAAAAAAATAATAAAAAGAACTAAAAAAAAGAGAAGCATAAAAAATTTTTAGATTAGTTCTGTGTTTTCTTTATTTGTTCTTGTTTTCCGTTAAATTTATTTTGTCCTGTCTGTCTTTGATTGTTTTTGTGTCTGGTCTCAGATCTGTTTCACGGTCCTTGCAAAGGGTCCTAAACGGATCTACGTCCAGTGTCCTTGTCCATATTGTTCTTGTATATTCAGTTTCTGTGTTTTAGTTTTAAGTGGGGTACGTGGCGTTGTTCTACCCGATTGTCTCTGCCATACCTTCAAACGAAGGGAGATTAACGTCTGGTTTCCAGCCGATATACCCCTTAAGTTTTAAGACAATTGTGTTTTATGTGTTTTAAGTGTTTAGCAGGTGAAGAAGAAAGCAAATAAGAGCTGAAAATAAAGAAGGAATTGAAGGCTTAAATTAAAGATCTGGAAAGCAGTAAAGGGAGAGGGAACGAAGAACAGAAAGCTTAAGCAGAAATAAAGGAAAGCAGGAAAATGGAAAAGAGGGAGAGCAGGCAAGAGGTCAGAGAAGAAATACAGAGACGGCAGGAAAAGTTAAGCAAGCAGATAAGAAAGAAGGAAAGAAGGAAGGTGCAGAGGACTTACCTGGAGAAGTAGAGCTGGCAGAGAAGCTCCTCGCAGACACAGATCTTCAGCAGACACGGGGTGGAGAGGCTTCCTCACAGATCCAGACGCTCAGAAGAGAGCTTAGAGAGAGTTGAGAGAGGGTAGAGAGAGAAGAGAAGAGCAGAGAGAGTGGAAGTCAGGAAATGGCGCTGGACGCGGAGGAGCGGACCCTTTTATAACCATATTTCTGCCACTGTAGCAACAGTTCCGGTCTCTGCTCCCATGACTGTTGTCACAGTACCGGTATCCTTTTTCAGAAAAAAAAAAAATAATAATAATAATAATAATAAAATAAAAGAAAAAAAAAATAAAAATAAAATAAAAATGAAAAAAATTAAATTAGCATCTACTGATGGGTGCTAGGTGTTTTAAACATCTACTGATGGATGTTATTGAAAATTTCTTCCCATTTTTCCTAACTTTTTATTGCACTTGTCTATATTATTTGACTGCTCTGAAATTGATCATCTGATGATTGTAACACACTGAGGACATTGTGTGATTTAAGTGTGGTCTACTGGGAAGAAATTCTGATTTTTCTGTTAGATTGTATTTTGTGTGTTAAATTTTTTGTTTTTGAGTGTTAAATTTTTTTCTCTTTTAAGTTATTTTTCTCAAGTTTTGTGTGCAATAAATTTTACATTTTTCTCTTGATTTCTGGATGATGTCTAAGTTGTAGATTTTTCCTTCACTTGATTAATACTTATGGTTTGAAATCCTTGCTTTTCTCTGCTTGGGAAGATTATTATGATGTTTAAGAGGTTGATTTGATTGGAACGAATACCCTGAGTGAGAATTTGAGCCACTTAATTTTCTTTCTTGTGTGACATGTATCTTGATTGCTTGCACATATGCCTTGGCTTGATTCTTTTTGATAATTCTTGATGGATATGCATGTTTAGAAAATGATAAAGGCATTTTATTTCTTGAGCCTCTTTAGCCAAATAAGCCTACCCTGTTATTATCCTTTGATAACCCCTTTGAGCCTATACTTTCCCCATTTATTTGTGTTGAAGCTCATATACTGACCCTAAGTGAAAAACAATGATTACCTTAAACTTAGGAAAGTCTGGAGCTACAGAAGTGTTTTGAGAATAAGTGTGGTCTCCTTGGGAATTCTGATGAATTGGCTAGTTGGTTCCTCATCATGTTTTGAAATGATAATTTATATCCTGTTGTGTGAAAAAAAAAAAAAAAAAAAAAAAAAAAAAAGAAGAAGATAGGATGAAAAATATGTGATGGGAAAAAGAGAAAAATGAAAAATAATTTTGTGAATAATGGAGTCGAGAAGAGGATTGAATTAGAGGTTTGGGTGAGATTTCACTGTGTTTACACTTGTTCCCCAGTGTACCTCTATTTCTTCTGAGCTATAGCTACTTATCCAAATTTATCCTCCCCTGTCCTTGGCCCCATTACAACCCAGTAAAGACCTTTTGATCTGAACATGCATATGTTTTAAGTATTGATAATTAGAAGCTTGCCAAGTCTTCTTGTGTTTGTTTTCTTGAGTGCATTGAGTGACATTGATTTACCTTAAACACTTGAGAGAAACACTATAATGCATCTGTGAGGTTTTGTTATTTTTGAATCACCTCTTGAGCTGATTAATCATTTTCCGTGTTTTGAATTGCTTGGAAGATTTCTGTAAGTATCTGCTTTATTTGATTTGTGTTGGATAATTTCTATATCTTTCCTCTGTCCAGATTTCTTGAGAATTGTGTAAATTCGGTTTGTTTTCCTGTGAGTCTTTATTTTCTGTGTGCTATGTTTGTGTCGTACCCTTGAATGTCCTTTGATCTGTTCCCTGATTTGCGTCTTAATTTTGCCCAGGAGTGCAAAAGACTAAGTGTGGTCTATTTTGATGAAATTCCTTTGGGTGAAATACATGTTATATGGACCTGTTTAAGCATTTCAAGTATTGTGTCTACTGAATCGCTTCTAGAGTTTAACATTGATCATGAAGTTGAACTGGTACAGGAACGATTCAAGAAGGTTGACATTGGTGAAAAGTCAACATTAAGCAGAAGCTAGTCGAAATTTCTTGTCCAAAAATGACATCATTTCCTCAACCCATTGTTACCCAAAGGCACAAGCATGGTCTTCAATTTAAACACATAGGATGCAATCATTTATGGAGTTAATGGGAGTTAATACGGCTGATGAGTCATTATTTTCTTCACTTCACTTAGTTTATTGTACTAGAATTAATCGGGGAATTGTGCTTAATTGTCCAGTATTTTCTCGTTTTTACTGATTGTGCTTAATTTGATCAGAAATTCTTATTTTAATTAATTTGAATTATCTGAGCTAATTATTTGTATGAGTAATTGCAAGGAAAATTTTGGATAATATTTTGGGACTTCAAAAGAGAAATTTCTCATAAATTACAATTTAAACTAAAATGAGAAAGTGAAAATTTATTTAATTGTGTATTCGAAAATGGTTTGAGAAGATGTGAATTTCATATTATTTTAAAAAGAAAGCAGCACCGTGCATTCAATTGCTTAGGAGAAGGTGATTTTATTTTGAAAAAGAAAATCATTGTGTGAAAGAGAAAGCAAGCACTAAGCAATTCTTTTCTTGAACTTTAAATAATCATTTAGCTTATAACATCACACCAGCCGTGCATGCATTCCACATATTATACTATTTAATATTCATTTTTTTGCTAGGAGACAAAGAGGTGGCAGCCATATCTCCTTTCTTTAATATTTTTTGGAAAAGAGGAACGGGGTCCATGGAGAAATAAATCTGTAGCAGCTTTTTAAAGAAAGTAAAAGTGGAACGGTCATGGGTGATTCACGTGAAGAAGAAGGAGCTCTCGGTGCAGCAGCAGCAACCAGCCATACGCACATCTTGGAGCGTCCAGGGGAAAATCTCGGTCCAGCTGCACCGTCCAGAAATTGGCAACACTTTAACGTCCAGTAGATTAACACACGGCCTGCAGTACAGCAGCTGGACAACAGCAAACACACGGTCCAACAAAGAGAAGTAGCACACGGTGGCTGCTGGAAGTAGAGAAGGAAGCACGGTGCTTGAATGGAGGAAGGCATGAAGGTTCATGACCAACAGTAGTGTTCTCGTGGAGACAGCACGTTGGAGAAGAAGCTTCACACACGGACATTGGAGTAGCTATAGCAGTGTGCACGGTGATGAAGGGCAGCAGCAACAAGCGTCCAAATCCAGCAGCACTACAACGTCTACGGTGCACAAGCTTGAGGGACGTGATTCAAGAAGGAGCTGGAGCAAGGATTTGGTGCCACGGCTGGAGCAGCTCTCGGTGGTGACATGGCTGGCTGGAAAGAAGGAGGAAGGCACGCCTGAAGTAGGGAGCATCCAGAGTTGGAGATGAAGCAGATTCACCATTGCAGCGTGCAGCAATCAGCTCCCATCAATCAAGCTTGAAGAACCAAAGCAGCTACAAGTAAGGAGATGGAGGCATGGCTGAAAGCAAGAAGAAGAAGCTGGTCTAGCACCACATCACGGTCCATGGCAGCAAGGAAAAACTGCAGTATCACATGGAGAAAAAGACAAAAAGAAGTGGTGTTGGATGGAAATAAAAGTCACGGTTGGAATTTGTTTTGCATTTTAAGTGGTATGCTCACGGGAAGGCAAGGAAAACACTCACGGGTTCAGACAAATTGGGCTATAAAATGGAGCAGCAGAGCAAAGAAAAAGGAGGAGATTTTAGTAGGAGATTTTTGAGTGTTAGATAGTTTAGGAGAAGTCACGGCTTGGAAGAGGCTTCTGCCTCTTCCTTTTTCAGTTTCCATTTCAAACAGTGCAATTGTAGTGATTTATTTTCTGAAGCGTATAATGTGTTACTGTAATTTTTATTTTCATTGTCCAGGAATTTAATTTCAATTGTTGAATCTTTGCTAAATTTGATTTCCAATTCAGTGATTTTAATTTTACTGTCTCTTTATTTTACCGTTTACTGGTTTCTGAACCGTTAAATTCAGTCAATGTATTTTTCCGTTCGGTTTATTTTCAACGTCGTTTTTACTGTCTATTTTCACCGGTGTTTTGGGTAAATTTTAATTACAATGTTTTTACCATTTCTGCATATTTACTGTTCCATGTTTACCGTTTTCCGTTTTTACCGTCTTTTACTGTCTTGATTTTACTATCTTTAAATTTTACTTCAGTGTTGTTAAATTCTGTTTTATTTAAATTCAGTTGTTTTTCAAATCTAATTTATTTCTGTGTCAAAAACAATCACAAACCCCCCCCTTCTTCGTGTCAAATCTAAGACTGAACCACATAAATTGGTCCTTGAGAGACGACCTAGGAGTCACTTCCTAGTAACTGTACTGCATTAATTTCTGCACATCAAATTTGTATGACCGCGATAGTCGTATCAACGGCTTATATAGATCTGGGAGACAACTGAAATTAAGTTTGTCATGTAATAATTTATTTTTTCAATTGTAAGTAATCATATTTGTAGTAATTCATTCTTTTCAATTGGTTCTCGTATTAATTGGATTATTTGAATTGTGTCTCGTTATATAATTTGATTCAATGAAGGCGATTCATATTAACCTGTTAAATAAATTATAAATACTCAAAGTATTAAAACCATACATAAATATGCATTATAAATATTCTTAGTATAAATAAAATTTACATAAATAACCATTAAAAAATAAACATATATAACAATGTCTCTTCAAGAAAATGATGTTCGTCCATGCACATGACAAACACCTATAATACTACTAGCCTCATACTCCTCAACAGAACTATGAGCTACTTGGAGTACCTCAATAGTACGCTGATAAGCTATAGTGCCCTTTGTGATGTCTCGACAGGTTGACATGCTCTGCAGCCTCCTGATCACATGTCTCATCCATGTAGAAGAAGCTGCCAAAGTACATATTCAAAACATGCTGGAAAACTAAATGAAATGTGCAGGAGCTGCTTCCAAAGGTGGTCGTGTGTTCCATGTGGTAATTGTTGAAAACGTGTGCAAATGAATAAGCTCATGGCTGGATGTGTTTCATGTGGTACATGTGGAAAATGTGCTTCACGATTGACTGCCATATGCATTCCTACTTGCTTCCTTGTCTCTCCTTTGCTTGGCAAACCTTCTAAGATGTATATACATGGATTCCCACCTTTATTGGTAACCTACAAAACAAGGTAAAGATATTTAGTTAAAGATGAACATGCTAAGACTTAGAAAGAAAAGATTAAGTCCTTATTCAACTTCCCTTTCTTGGTCTTAGAGTGAAGTTGATACTTCTTTGGGTGGAAAGTCCCTAAAGGGGTTGTCATCATTCCCTCCCTTTTTAAAAACGATTTGTCCTTAAATCGGGAAGAAAGAAAGAAGCACAACTTTGGTTTTGTTGTCCTCCTGGATAAAAATATATCTACAAAAGATAGCAAAAATGAGGATGAAGAAGATGTAAACAAAGATAAGAAGACAAAAGAAATGTCTTGTATTTTTGAAAAAGAATTTCTTAAAATTAGTCTTGGAAAAATGAAGAATTCCATATTCCCAAGTTATTTGATTTTTATCTTGAGTTACTTGTTTACACAAGGGTAACATTAACTCAAGTTTTGAATTACCATAATTTGAAAATAATTGCACATAATATGGGATGACAATTGATTTAAAAGAATGAGAACCCTTCCCTTTTAGGTTCCATGGTAATGGTAAGAGTAGGAGTTTCCATCATTAGCAAGAGCTCCTTCTCTTTACTTTCCGCTTCTTTCATCTTTTCTTCTTCTCTTTTCTTTTCCTCTTTACTTCTCTCTCTTTCTTGTCTCTCTTTTTCCTTTCTCTCTTCTTCTTCTTCTCTCTCTTTCTTGTCTCTCTTCTTCCTTTCTCTCTTCGTCTTCCCTCTCTCTTTTTTGTCTTTGTTCCTCCTTTCGTCTCTCAACATCTCCTTTTAGTTTTAATTCTATTTGCTTAGTTTGCAGCTCCTTAAGGTTAATCTTAAATTCTAGTTCTCTAATAAGGAAACCATTGTCATTTAAGCTTTCAAGAAATGTTTTTCCTTCTTCAATGTAATCTCTCAAGAATTAGAGGTTTCTCTTAATATGTGAAGGCACAAACTCTTTTCTCATGCAAGATTTTAATTCATACCAATCACGAATGGGGGACTTTCTACCTATCCTAACATGATATTGTCTTTCATCCCACCACTCTCTTGCATGCATTTCAAATCTAGATGTGTAGAGACTAAGGACATAAGATTCACTATTGCTAGAATGCAAATAGGATTCAGGTCTACTTTTTCTAGCAATGAATGGATGCATGTCATTAAATTCCCTTTCCCAAGTTAGGTATGTTAATGCACCAATATCCTTAACCAAAGAATGGAATATTTGCCCTAGCTTGTTTATACAACTCATCCTCAATCTAATCAAATTCATGAAAGGAACAAGTCCTTCTTCTAGCTTCATCAAGTTTTCTTTTAATTTCTTTGAAACTAATGGAGTGATCAAAACTAGAAGACCGAGAAGACCTATATGAAGAAGAAGACCTATAGGAATCATAACAAGACATTAAACTCTTTAGATTTTGGTGAAGGATTTCTAGAAGATTCTAGAGGTAAAAGAAACCAAATAGCTCCCAAGAAGGAGAGGTGAGTCACAATGGACAAGCTTAAGAACCTTGTCCTTCCTTAGTCAGAGTTTCTTTGGTTGTTTCTTACCTTAGTGTCTAGGTAGAAATCTTTCAAAAACTTTTTAAATGCAAGAATGCTATGCACCTAGAAACCAAATGAAGGTTTATCTATATGAACGCGGACCTAGATATCACGGAGACGTAAAACAAAAATAACAACAAGAAAAAAAATCTTAAAGAAAGAATGGAAGTGGAAAGAAAAGATGAGACTCAACCCTAAGTTAAAGTGCAAGTGACACTTGGAGCCACTTGACACACTTTCACACTAAGATGAGTCTACGAAACTATTACAATGTTTAGTGGTGATCTTGGAATTGCTAAGAAAGCATTTTCCCAAGCCACTTAAGCTGTAAAAATGAAACAAAAAATGAAACACAAATGTTACGTGATTGTCGCAACCGGAATCGCGACGGGACGACGATCCGAAAAAATAAAACAGGGGTTTTGGAAAAAAAGATTTTGGAGTCGCCACCATAGTTTATTCTGGAAAACTACGGAAAAACCATAAAATGATAAGGCATGGTCTGCGAACCAGAGATTCTTGGTTCGGGAGTCGGTTACGTGTAGGGAAGGTATTAGCACCCTACAACGCCTGCCCTAGGGCAGTACCTTTAACTAAATATGCGAATGTGATGTGGTTTTCAAAATGTTTAACTTCCCCCTAAAATAAAACTTCTAAATAAACAAAATATATTTTTTAATTTTTTTGTGCCCGACAAGGATTGACCTTGCTCCTACGTATTCTCATTTAGAATGAGAAATCAGGGTTACGTAGTTCTTTTGAAAATGCTTGAAAATTTCACTTAGAAAATTATTTGGGAATTTTGATTGGAAATCGTTTGAAAATTTGTTTGGAAATCGTTTGAAAGATTTGTTTAATTGATTATGGATAAATTTGGATTTTTGGGGAAATGAACCTGACAAGGACTAGCCTTGCTCCTATGTATCTCCACTTTTGATGGAGAATCAAGGATCACGTAGTTCTGGCTAGGCGATATTGTTTGTAGTTTGAAAAATAGATGTTTTTTAGTTTTTTAAGATTTTATATTTTTTTTTGGTACTTTTTTATTTAGGAGAATGAAAAGGTTTTTAGCACAAGGACGATGCGTGCGATCACACATGTGCTTAAACCTTTGAAGCGTATTTTTGACATTTTTTGAAGAAATAGAAAAGGTTTTTGGCACAAGGACGATGCGTGCGATCACACATGTGCCTAAACCTTTAAAACATATTTTTTGTAATTTTTAATTTTTATATTTTTGTAATTTTTTTATGTAAAACTTCAATAGATATAAATAAAACAAAAGGGTGTAGAAACCATACAAGGAATTATATGCAATAATGACCAAATAATCAAATAAAGAAACAATTATAAAAAATAAAGCAAAATAAAAGTCCAACATGAATAAGAGTACAGAGATAAAAACCAGGAGTGCCGAGTGAAATTGAAGCTCCTTTGTTTGGGCCAAAAACCCTTATCTTCCACTTGGTGTCTGTCTGGGGTGCAAAAACGAAAATGGGGTGCATCCTGAAATAGTGTTCTTAGGTCCATTCTTTATTTTTTATTATTTGTTTTTTTTTTATATTTTGTTTGCACACAATGGGCTTAAGCCCGAATGAAAGTGGGGTGTGAAAGGGATTGTACAGGGGAAATTGTATTTTTATTTTTATGTGTAAATATATTATATGTATTTTTTAAGTGAAAGCAGGATCAGAGGCAAAGGCCCAGGCCTTTTCGTTCCTTGGCTCAGGAAACCCTTAGGGGTTCTTCCATTTTTTACCTTTACTGAAACCCAGGATCTCCTTCTCTCTTCTGCCTGGCATCCTCGCCGCCGCTGCCACCGGTTACTGCATCACCGCTTCTGCGAGCAAGCTTCCGCGCCACCACTTCTTCCGCGGCGCCGCTGCCTTCCCATCTACCTCCTCGCTGCCAGTTGCGGCCAAAGACACCGTCAATGCATCAATCGTCGCCACAGACTCTGCCGGTTGCCACCACCAAAACAGACCAGCCATCGCGATAGAGATAGCCACCGCTTCCTCGATCTCGTCAGCTCCCTTAGCCACCGGCAACCCAGGACGCCACCCTCTTTTCTTCGCGCGCGAGGGAGAAACTCTCCTTCGTGAATCGCCTCCCAGGCGAGCTCGGCCACCGCGTCGGCCAGGGCTCCGGCTAGCATCACCGGTCGTCACCAGGGTTGCCTCCGGTTACCACCTCGATGTCTCCTTTTCTTCTTCGCGCGCCAGCAGGAACACTTCTTCTTCTTCTTCGTTGCTCGAGGGATAGAGACACCGTACTCCTTCACGTCACGACTCCACCACCACGACCAAATTCATCCTCCGTCATTGGCGCATGACTCCTTCCTCTCCCTTTCTTTCTTTCTCTCTATCTCTGTTCTGCTGTGGATTGATAATGAAAATGATCAAATTTGGGGTCTTTTTCTTCTCTGTTTAATTGATGTATAAATTATATGTGTTTTGGTCTGAGTTAAATTTCTGAAAATGAAGAAGTATGTGGTTGTATGTGAGGGTTGAAGGATAAAGATGTTGAACTGAGCCACGTTCATGAATGGGTAATACAAGTTTTGTGTGTTGAGATGGGTTGATGTGATGGTGATATCCGACGAGCGAATGGGGAAGGATTTTGGTTTTGCAGTTAATGGTGTAGTCAAGGATGGATGATGGGTGAAGATTGAACAGGATGCTGATTTGGGGAAGTGAAAAAAAGGAGAAGTGGTTGGGGTGGTTACGGGTGTTGGGGATGATCACGGGTATTGGAGATAAGGAACTTAGGAGTGAAAAGGAAGTGTGGATGGCATGGTTACGGGTGAGAGGTGGAGAGTAGTGTGTTACGGGTGTTGGATCTTGGAGGTGGTTACGGATGAGAGGAGCAGAGGGAGCCAGTGCCCCTAGGCTGTGGTCACACCCCCCTTTTTTTGCAGTGAAGATGATGGGCTCCTTAAATTGGCAGAAGGGGTGCCATTGTCGGCAGCTTTGATTGGGGAATTAGGAGCGTCGGCAGCTCTCATTGGAGGATTGGGAATTGGTGGAAGAATTTGGTAGGCGGATAATTGGAGGATTGGGAGTGTCGGTAGCTGTGATTGGGGGATGCAGAAATTATTGGGTTGGTGGAAGATTATAGACAGACATAAGTGGATGGTTAGTAGTGGTGGAAAAATTAGTGGAAGTTTGTTAACTGTGGGATGATGTAAGTGGACCATGGCAAACTGTTTGAGAGTGTCGGCAGCCTTCATTGGAGAATTGTGGGAAACAGGTGGGAATTATGGACGAACGTTCAACTGAGACGAACGACCATTTTAAATTTTCTACACTGTTTGGACGAACGCTTCAGACCGCACAGTTCATATGACGAACGCTCCCCACGAACTGAAATACATCATCAAGGCCGAACGTCCAAAACATCATCAAGGCCGAACGTTAAACGAGACCCAAATAAGGACGAATTACCGAACGTTTTTGAGGTCGAATGATTTGAGATCAAACGGCCGAAAAGGCCGAGGTAACTGGGCGAGCGGCAGAAAGGAAGAAGAACGAATTGGACGAGCGGTCGCACAAGGCAAAGGACGAGCGTTCAAAACCGAACGCTGAAGACATATATCATTGAGCCCGAACGTTCATCAAATCATTATGACCGAACGGTTGAAGATGAGGACGAACGTCCCAAAGAAACGAAATGCCGAACGGTTGAACAGTGCAAAAGACGAACGTCCTAAAGGACCGGGACGAACGTCTGTGATATTATTCAATAAAGAACGAACGTTTGCATGCAGAGGGAAGGAACCGATCGTCAAAAAGATTTGGAGCAGAGAAACGAACGCTTACGAAAGGCAGAGGACGAACGGTGGCACAAGGGCGAGGACGAACGCTCTTTTATTTTTTATTTTCATTTTTTTATTTTTTATTTTCATTATTTTTTTTTTATTATTATTTGTTTCTTTACTCTCTTTTTTTTTATTTAACACTCATGATGAAAATAAAATATATCTATTGGTCAATCCGGACGAAATTGGGTGTTGACAGCTGCCCCTCTTTACTTAGATATTACTAGATGATATGAAAATTTTGAATTTTCGTATTATTGGAGTAAAAGCTAAGTAAAGATAGAAACACTAATTTTGTCCGTATTTCAAAATAAACAAGGAACAAACAGAGAATTTAAAACAAATATGAACGAGGCTAAGAGAATTGAGGTGTAATAATCCTATGGATAAGTGAATGAGGTGTAGAAACCTCGTGGAGGGTGTCGTAACCCTATTGAAGAAGTGAATGATAATTTTGATTATTGGGTTCGACCATTGTCTTACAGAGGGCCGAGATACCAATGACAGAAAGTAAAATTGGGCTCGACCATTGCCTTGCAGAGGGCCGAGATACCAATGGCAGAAAGTAAAATTGGGCTCGACCATTGCCTTGCAGAGGGCCGAGATACCAATAGCAGAGGAAAATTTAAATTCGACCATTGCCATGCAGAGGGTCGTTTGACAATCTGGACTTGACCATTGCCTTGCAGAGGGCCAAGAATGCATAGGAAAATTTAAATTCGACCATTGCCATGCAGCGGGCCGTTAGACAATCTGGACTTGACCATTGCCTTGCAGAGGGCCAAGATCGCAGAGGAAAGCTTAAATTCGACCATTGCCATGCAGCGGGACGTTAGACAATCTGGACTTGACCATTGCCTTGCAGAGGGCCAAGATCGCAGAGGAAAACTTAAATTCGACCATTGCCATGCAGAGGGTCGTTTGACAATCTGGACTTGACCATTGCCTTACAGAGGGCCAAGATCGCAGAGGAAAACTTAAATTTGGCCATTGCCATGCAGATGGTCATTTGACAATCTGGACTTGACCATTGCCTTGCAGAGGGTCAATATCACAGAGGAAAATTTAAATTCGACCATTGCCATGCAGAGGGTCGTTTGACAATCTGGACTTGACCATTGCCTTGCAGAGGGTCAATATCACAGAGGAAAATTTAAATTCGACCATTGCCATGCAGCGGGCCGTTTGACAAATAGCAGAAAGGTAAAATTGGGCTCGACCATTGTCTTACAGAGGGCCGAGATACCAATAGCATAAATGTAAAATTTTGTGATTGAATTGGAAAGTTTGAATTTGTTCATTTGTTTTGAAATTTTGAGATGTTGAATATCTGATTTTTGATTGATTTTTTTTTATTTTTTAGACAACAATGAGTGTCCATGTTTATGAAATGAGCAAACAAGGCTTTAAAAATTTTGCATAATGTTGAAATCAATGAACCAGGAGAAGCAAACTTTGATGTATGTTGATTTTTTTTGTCTTTTTGAAGAAAGAAGATTTGATGTAATTTTGAAATTGGAGGAGAAAACTTTGATGTATTTTGATTTTTTTTGTCTTAATTGGAAGAGAACACTTTGATGCATGTTGACTTTGTCCTTTTGAAAGAAGAAAATTTGGTGAAAATATGTACATGATGTTGACTTTTGATCCGTGATGGAAGATTATGAAACTATGACACTTTTTTTTACTGAGTCAATTTGTTTTCTTTGAAATCATCAAATCTATAAAGATTTAGACTTTCATTCATTTTTTTTTATGGATGTCAAATTCTAAAGTTAAATGTTCAAAATGAAGCTTCTGTGCTAGAAATATCTTAACGAAATATTGGTGCGTACATGCTTAATATCAAGGGTTGGGACAAATATGTGGAATAATGATTGGAAGGATTTAGAGAGTACCAGGTTGGCTACTTGGGCCTCTTACTCCTTAAAAATGACTACAAATGCCAATATGAAGTCATAGATACTCAGACGTTGCCCCAGTTTGGGGGCATGGTAAAAAGATAGGTATGGACAAATGTATCTGTGAATTGTGAGGGTGTGAAATTCATATAACTTTTGCAAAATTGCCCCTGGTTTTGGGTATGAGTCACTTAAGTGAGGTTCAAAAAGAAGTTGCCCCCCATTTCGGGTTTACGAATGATGGACTCAAAGCCCCAAAGTGTCTGCCCCTGTTTCGAGGGGGGATTTATGAATATTAGTGCGGACAAATCTGAGAGGCCCAACAAGGGATGCCCTGGTCTTGGTATGAACCTTGAATATACAGATGAAACAAATGTGAGATCAACAAAGCTGTCCAATATTTTGAATGGGCCAGAACATGTGAAAATCATAAAGTTGCCCAAAGTTGCCCCCTAGTTTAGGAATCAGGGAAGGAGTTTAAATGTGATATGAATGTGTTCAGGAATTTGTGATGGATATGGAAATGATTGGCTTGGAAGGATTGCCCCAATTGGCCTGATTTTCCTTCATATAATCTTGATCAATAGGGAGTTCCCTTCTTCCGAGGACATTTATTTTTTATCATTTTTTTAACTGCATTGTTAGTCATTTTGTCTTGTCTCAAAATTAAGCTTTATGAAAATTTAAGCAACCATCATTCAATCTGTATGGACTTTTATTGAGCTTGTAACGTGGCTTGGGCTGAAGGTATTGAAAGAAAAAGATATAAAGGTCCAAATAAATGTTTGTTGGTCATTTGAAACAAGAGTTACCATCTACACCTTGTATCGGCTATTCGTCAAAAATTGTTTTGACTTTCTTTGCTGATCTGTAAACGTCACTCTTTGTTTGTCATCACTTTGTGATTCTTTCTATTTTTGATCTCTGATTTTGATGAATCATCTTCATTTGATCACTAAGTGTGATATTTATTGTTTGAGTTGACTTCTAATGTGATGGTAACCCTTGTTTAGGTAAAAAAAATTTGAAAAGAAAGTACTTATTGGCTCAAATTTGGTAACAATGGTTGTATCTTTTTATTTTTCTTTTTGGATGAAGAAAGATGGCCACACATCATTTCAAATTTTGATTGTTTTATTTTCACAAGATTAATTAGGAAACAAGACTAAATGATCTCAACAAGAGTCATTTCTCTTTTTTTTTTTTAGTCCTAACGAAATCAAGGATCTCCCAAATGAAAGCCAATGGAAGTAATGGAAAATCTGTCCCAGTGTAAAACTTTGCATTTATTATTTGGGCTCAAGAACATGATTTGGGTCAATCTTTTGGTTTAGTGAAGGCTGAAGGATGATGTTTCCAAGCAATGCACACACAAATACTTCTTAAGAATACGTGATTTGATCATTTGACAATAGGAGATTATGACATCCATTACATTTTTTTTTTTGAAATCTCATAAAATGGACGATTTGCATCGAAAATAATTGACTCAACACTTGACATGATATGCATATTTTTGTTTTTGGGTTTTATGAATGAAGAAATGTAATATGAAGTAAAAGGATGATACTAGCTAAAGATTTTTTATTTTTAGAGAAAATTGGGTTTGGTGGCCAATGTGGCAACTGGACTGTGCGGGCCAGTGTGGCAAATGGGCTTAGTGGGCCAGTTGTGGAAACTGGGCTTTGCAGGCCAGTGTGGAAAACTGGGCTTTGCGGGCCAGTGAGGAAACTGGGCTTTTGGGCCAGTGTAGGAACTGGGCTTTCTGGGCCAGTGTAGGAACTGGGCTTTTTAGGCCAGTGTAGGAAACTGGGCTTTTTGGGCCAGTGAGGAAACTGGGCTTTTGGGCCAGTGTAGGAACTGGGCTTTCTGGGCCAGTGTAGGAACTGGGCTTTTTGGACCAGTGTAGGAACTGGGTTTTTTGGGCCAGTGTAGGAACTGGGCTTTTATGGGCTTTCATGGGCCGCAAACAGTTCATCTTTAAATCTTAAGTTTTTTTTTTTTTCTTTTTTGTACAAATACTTGTTCACACAAATGGAAAGGGAAATTATGAATTGAAAACAGAAAATTTACATAAACATGTATTTTTTATTTTTCAGAAATTCAGATGCACCGGTTCAAGAGAAGCCACACATGACAACGGGGCCTAATGGGCTCAAAAACTGTTCATCTTTCATTCTCAGTTTGTTTTCTTTTTTTTTTTTTTTTGACAATAATTCAGAGAAAATCACACAGGATAATTTGGATAATTGTATTGGAAAGATATTGTTGAAAATTTGTATTTTGAGATTTGATTTTGATTTTTCAATGTTTTATTCGACCTTTATTTTACAAGACTACAGCGAAACTTAGGTCAAACTTGGACCTGAAACAAATTGAAATTAATGCAAGGTAGTGTGAGCTTAATGGGCCGGACGGACCCAACTACCAATGTGACTCAAGAAATTGATCAAATTCTTTACAATTTTTTTTTTTTTTGAGAATAAAATATAACATTACGAAAATTATACAACATGATAAGGAAAATATTTTTATTTTCAAAACTGAGATAAATTTTTCACTGAAAATGGGCCCAGATGGACTCAACAAATACTATTCTTACTTTCACCATGAAACTTTGTGAAAAGGAATTTGAATTCTCTTTTTTATATTTTTTTATTTTTTTTTTATTTTTTTTTTTTGAAAAATCTTAGAATGACACATTTCAAACGCAAAAACAACATATTTTGACATTTTTTCAAAAGAAATAGACTCGAGAAAAAGACCACAAAGGCAATTGGGCCTAATGGGCTCGAGCACTGTTTTTTTCCTTAATTGTTTTTTTTAGATTTATTCAAAATGTAGAAGAAAAAGGAATTAAATCAAACAAATTGGTGTGGTGTGAAAATTATGAACATTTCCAAAATAATTTTTCACTCAAATTTATATTTCAGAAGAATTGGGTTCAAAGAAGGCTAACATGACAATGAGGCCCAATGAACCTGAAAAAATGTCATTTATCATGCAAATGAAAAATAATTTTGAATACTTCAAATTTTACATCACTCTATTTATTATTTTTGAAAATTTTCTATTTATCATATTTTTTATATTTTGTTTTATTATTATTATTATTATTTTTGGTGAAATCGGATCATCTAAGAAGTCTTGTATTGGGCCGGATTGACCCAACAAAACCCTACCCGTTTTCAGATTTTCAAAATTTTTTTTTTTTTTGAACTCAGAAAGATTAGACCGACACCAGACGGTTGCAGTGACCGGAACTGTAGCTATAGTGGATTTGCTTGGCTATAAGTCGAGAGCTCATCCGCGTCGAGCGGCATTTCTCGATCTGCCCACTCTCTCTCTATCCCTCTCCTTCTCTCTGCTCTCTCTCCTCTGAGCGTTTTGGATTTCACGAGGAAACTCTGTCCGCGTGCCTTCTGAGATCAGCGAGGAGCCTCCGCAAACCCTTCTTCTCCGGGTAAGTCTTCTGAGCTCTTAAACCTTTCTTTCTTTCCTTTAAGCTTTCTGTTTTTGCTTTTCCTTTTACTCTTTAGCTTTCTGTTTCTGCTTTTCTTTTTTGCTTTCCGTTATGTTGTTCTTTCCTACTTTCCTTTCCTGCTTTCTGCTTTGCCTGCTTTTATTTCCATCTTGCCCTTCTCTGCTTTTCATTCTGAGCCTTCTTTCTTCCTCTTTTTTAATTTTAAAAACTTTAAAACACTTAAAAACACAACTGTCTTAAACTTAAGGGGTATATCGGCTGGAAACCAGACGTTAATCTCCCTTCGTTTGAAGGTATGGCAGAGACAATCGGGTAGAACAACGCCACGTACCCCGTAAAAACAGAAAACTTAAAAAGAGAATTTCATTTGTATGAACCAGGCATGGACAATATGGACAGAAGATTTTATTTGTACGAACCGAACATGGACAAGATGGACATAGATTTTATTTGTACGAACCGAACATGGACAATATGGACATAGATCCGTTTAGGAACCTTTGCGAGGACCATGAAACAGATCACAAACTGGACAATAAGACTCGAAAGACCCAATACAAAGAACAAAATTAACTTAAAAGAAAAACAATGGAAGAAGACATTAGACTATGAACATAGTATTTTTGTTATTTATGGTTTATTTTGTTTTTTTTTATTTATTATTTATTTAGACAAATTAGGGAAATGGATGATAAGGAAATGGAGATGGAGAGACCGACCTGCCCAAAGTGGCGTCCGACAGACGACCAAATCAGGATAATGACCAACATTTACAATTACGGAGTCACTCACCCAAGTCGAGCTCAGATTTTTGAGATCACTAATCGGATCAAGGCATTCGGAGAAGCGGGGGAGTACAACGTCCAGTGCTGGTTTAGCAATCATGGGAATAGAGTAAGACGTTGGCAAGCGGAATTGGACCCCACCGGCACCCTCTTTTCTCTACTACCCCAGTACATGTATGGTAAAACCCTAACTTCATCCTTGTCTTTTTATTTCTTTTGACACAATTATTTCCTTTTTATTATTTTTTCCTTTTATTTTTTTTGGAGAAACCGGTTGGGTAATCATGAGGGCTCCGAAGCTTCTGGACCTCTTCCCCGTTCCCATCATAATCGATGGAGAAACAGAGATTCCTCCGCCTCCGCCAGTGACTTTTCGTGCCAGAGCTCCCTCAACGGAACTCTCCCTTAGACCACCACAACCAGCTCGAGAATTTATCTTTCATTGAATTTTTTTTTTTTAGAGGACCGTAATCTTAACGATCGCTAATGATCGACCACTGCACATCTTTATTTTGTGATTATTATGTTTATGTTTTTTTATCTGGACTGTAATCCTAACGATCACCAGTGATCGACCCCTGAACATCTTTATTTTTAATGTTGTTATGTTTATGTTTTTTTTTTGTTTTTTTTTTTCTGTATTTTCTTTCAATGAATAGTCTCTTTAAGGAGACCGCAATTGTAATAATTTTTTTATTTTTTTTTTTATTATGTAAGATAGGTAAGATCGTTCCGTGCGTTTGATTTTTCAATAACTATATTGGTATTTGTGTTCAATATTCTTCCCTCTGTCTTTTACTGTAATTTTGCTTTGATGATGAAATGAATTAGATCTTGTGTCCTTCTTTGATTTATTCGGTCTAAGCAAAATTCCAATCAATTATCTTGTATGAAACAATGAAGAAATAGGCTTAAAAAAATTATATTTACAATGAAGGAAAATAAGAAAAATTGACTTCAAATAAAACATGAGATCTAAAGTAAAAATGATAAACAAATTTTCAATGAAATATTTGTATGAAACAAATGAAAAAAAAATGGGCTCAAGAGGAAATAATTTATATTCGAAAATAAGGAAAATTGACTTCGAATGAAAAATGAGATCTGAAGTGAAAATGATAAACAAAATTTCAATGAATTATTTGTATGAAACAACGAAAAAAATGGGCTCAAGGTAAGCCTCTGATGAAAATGAGGACCAATAAAATCATGAGCTCTGAAAAACAATATTGAACAATATGAATTTGAATTTTCGGTGACCCTTTTTTTTTTAAAATCGGACTCAAACAAAAGCATGCACGAACCCAAGAATTATTCTCAAAGCTTAAAAAAATATGGTTTCATTCATTATTATTTTTTTTGAGTTAATTTTTATTTTTTGACTTACGAAAAATAAATATATGTACATCTCAGAACAATTAAATTTTAATTGAAAGGAAAGATATTGCACGCTTAAAACAAAATATTCTATCAAAAAGATTTTTTTTTTTTGTTTGAAGGATAACAATTCGCATTTTATTTGTATGAAAAATGAGGTCCAGAAATTCAAAATAATGATCTATATTGCCCCAAAATATGTACACTTTATTAATTAATTTTTTTTTTTCAGATTTTTTATGTCCCAAAAATATTTTTAAGAAATTCTAAATTGTTTCCTTTTTGAATGATTCCGAGAACAAAATTTATTTTATTTTATTTTATTTTCATATATATTTTTTTTTTGTAAAATAGGAAATGATAGACAAACTGAAACAAAATAGTCTCCCTTTTGTGCCGTATCAGAGGTTGAAATGACTAAAGTTCTAAGGCCAAATATATGGACTCACAAGGATAGTTCCCTAATGCTTAAATCAAAGCCACCAGAGCTATGGCTCTTTTCACTGTTTCTCCACAACAGTCAGAGTAATCAACTAGATGTGGAGACACAAATGAAGAGAACAGACTCTAGATGGGGTTCTCACGATAGCCAAACAGGAAGTACATCCCAGAGTGACACCGCTACACAACCCCTCTAATTCTAAGTTGCGCTCAGACCCGGGTATAGGGCCCCACTCATGATATGCATAATGTTTGTGTGTGAAGGGAGATTATAATGCAAAACAATACTTGCAAAACAAACACAGATAAGTAGATATATCAAACATAGATAAGGAAAAATTATTCCAAACATAAAGAACAACTAAAAAACTCACATGCAATTATTTCAAATGTCAATCATAGATAAGAAAAAAGGAAAAAAACACAAAGCAAAACCACATCGAATTTGCATATCTAATTAAATGGCCTGACTTTCTGAGGTCCCCAGTGGAGTCGCCATCTGTCGCAACCGGAATCGCGACGGGACGACGATCCGAAAAAATAAAACAGGGGTTTTGGAAAAAAAGATTTTGGAGTCGCCACCATAGTTTATTCTGGAAAACTACGGAAAAACCATAAAATGATAAGGCATGGTCTGCGAACCAGAGATTCTTGGTTCGGGAGCCGGTTACGTGTAGGGAAGGTATTAGCACCCTACAACGCCTGCCCTAGGGCAGTACCTTTAACTAAATATGCGAATGTGATGTGGTTTTCAAAATGTTTAACTTCCCCCTAAAATAAAACTTCTAAATAAACAAAATATATTTTTTAATTTTTTTGTGCCCGACAAGGATTGACCTTGCTCCTACGTATTCTCATTTAGAATGAGAAATCAGGGTTACGTAGTTCTTTTGAAAATGCTTGAAAATTTCATTTAGAAAATTATTTGGGAATTTTGTTTGGAAATCGTTTGAAAATTTGTTTGGAAATCGTTTGAAAGATTTGTTTAATTGATTATGGATAAATTTGGATTTTTGGGGAAATGAACCTGACAAGGACTAGCCTTGCTCCTACGTATCTCCACTTTTGATGGAGAATCAAGGATCACGTAGTTCTGGCTAGGCGATATTGTTTGTAGTTTGAAAAATAGATGTTTTTTAGTTTTTTAAGATTTTATATTTTTTTTTGGTACTTTTTTATTTAGGAGAATGAAAAGGTTTTTAGCACAAGGACGATGCGTGCGATCACACATGTGCTTAAACCTTTGAAGCGTATTTTTGACATTTTTTGAAGAAATAGAAAAGGTTTTTGGCACAAGGACGATGCGTGCGATCACACATGTGCCTAAACCTTTAAAACATATTTTTTGTAATTTTTAATTTTTATATTTTTGTAATTTTTTTATGTAAAACTTCAATAGATATAAATAAAACAAAAGGGTGTAGAAACCATACAAGGAATTATATGCAATAATGACCAAATAATCAAATAAAGAAACAATTATAAAAAATAAAGCAAAATAAAAGTCCAACATGAATAAGAGTACAGAGATAAAAACCAGGAGTGCCGAGTGAAATTGAAGCTCCTTTGTTTGGGCCAAAAACCCTTATCTTCCACTTGGTGTCTGTCTGGGGTGCATCCTGAAATAGTGTTCTTAGGTCCATTCTTTATTTTTTATTATTTGTTTTTTTTTTATATTTTGTTTGCACACAATGGGCTTAAGCCCGAATGAAAGTGGGGTGTGAAAGGGATTGTACAGGGGAAATTGTATTTTTATTTTTATGTGTAAATATATTATATGTATTTTTTAAGTGAAAGCAGGATCAGAGGCAAAGGCCCAGGCCTTTTCGTTCCTTGGCTCAGGAAACCCTTAGGGGTTCTTCCATTTTTTACCTTTACTGAAACCCAGGATCTCCTTCTCTCTTCTGCCTGGCATCCTCGTCGCCGCTGCCACCGGTGACTGCATCACCGCTTCTGCGAGCAAGCTTCCGCGCCACCACCTCTTCCGCGGCGCCGCTGCCTTCCCATCTACCTCCTCGCTGCCAGTTGCGGCCAAAGACACCGTCAATGCATCAATCGTCGCCACAGACTCTGCCGGTTGCCACCACCAAAACAGACCAGCCATCGCGATAGAGATAGCCACCGCTTCCTCGATCTCGTCAGCTCCCTTAGCCACCGGCAACCCAGGACGCCACCCTCTTTTCTTCGCGCGCGAGGGAGAAACTCTCCTTCGTGAATCGCCTCCCAGGCGAGCTCGGCCACCGCGTCGGCCAAGGCTCCGGCTAGCATCACCGGTCGTCACCAGGGTTGCCTCCGGTTACCACCTCAATGTCTCCTTTTCTTCTTCGCACGCCAGCAGGAACACTTCTTCTTCTTCTTCGTTGCTCGAGGGATAGAGACACCGTACTCCTTCACGTCACGACTCCACCACCACGACCAAATTCATCCTCTGTCATTGGCGCATGACTCCTTCCTCTCCCTTTCTTTCTTTCTCTCTATCTCTGTTCTGCTGTGGATTGATAATGAAAATGATCAAATTTGGGGTCTTTTTCTTCTCTGTTTAATTGATGTATAAATTATATGTGTTTTGGTCTGAGTTAAATTTCTGAAAATGAAGAAGTATGTGGTTGTATGTGAGGGTTGAAGGATAAAGATGTTGAACTGAGCCACGTTCATGAATGGGTAATACAAGTTTTGTGTGTTGAGATGGGTTGATGTGATGGTGATATCCGACGAGCGAATGGGGAAGGATTTTGGTTTTGCAGTTAATGGTGTAGTCAAGGATGGATGATGGGTGAAGATTGAACAGGATGCTGATTTGGGGAAGTGAAAAAAAGGAGAAGTGGTTGGGGTGGTTACGGGTGTTGGGGATGATCACGGGTATTGGAGATAAGGAACTTAGGAGTGAAAAGGAAGTGTGGATGGCATGGTTACGGGTGAGAGGTGGAGAGTAGTGTGTTACGGGTGTTGGATCTTGGAGGTGGTTACGGATGAGAGGAGCAGAGGGAGCCAGTGCCCCTAGGCTGTGGTCACACCCCCCTTTTTTTGCAGTGAAGATGATGGGCTCCTTAAATTGGCAGAAGGGGTGCCATTGTCGGCAGCTTTGATTGGGGAATTAGGAGCGTCGGCAGCTCTCATTGGAGGATTGGGAATTGGTGGAAGAATTTGGTAGGCAGATAATTGGAGGATTGGGAGTGTCGGTAGCTGTGATTGGGGGATGCAGAAATTATTGGGTTGGTGGAAGATTATAGACAGACATAAGTGGATGGTTAGTAGTGGTGGAAAAATTAGTGGAAGTTTGTTAACTGTGGGATGATGTAAGTGGACCATGGCAAACTGTTTGAGAGTGTCGGCAGCCTTCATTGGAGAATTGTGGGAAACAGGTGGGAATTATGGACGAACGTTCAACTGAGACGAACGACCATTTTAAATTTTCTACACTGTTTGGACGAACGCTTCAGACCGCACAGTTCATATGACGAACGCTCCCCACGAACTGAAATACATCATCAAGGCCGAACGTCCAAAACATCATCAAGGCCGAACGTTAAACGAGACCCAAATAAGGACGAATTACCGAACGTTTTTGAGGTCGAATGATTTGAGATCAAACGGCCGAAAAGGCCGAGGTAACTGGGCGAGCGGCAGAAAGGAAGAAGAACGAATTGGACGAGCGGTCGCACAAGGCAAAGGACGAGCGTTCAAAACCGAACGCTGAAGACATATATCATTGAGCCCGAACGTTCATCAAATCATTATGACCGAACGGTTGAAGATGAGGACGAACGTCCCAAAGAAACGAAATGCCGAACGGTTGAACAGTGCAAAGGACGAACGTCCTAAAGGACCGGGACGAACGTCTGTGATATTATTCAATAAAGAACGAACGTTTGCATGCAGAGGGAAGGAACCGATCGTCAAAAAGATTTGGAGCAGAGAAACGAACGCTTACGAAAGGCAGAGGACGAACGGTGGCACAAGGGCGAGGACGAACGCTCTTTTATTTTTTATTTTCATTTTTTTATTTTTTATTTTCATTATTTTTTTTTATTATTATTTGTTTCTTTACTCTCTTTTTTTTTATTTGACACTCATGATGAAAATAAAATATATCTATTGGTCAATCCGGACGAAATTGGGTGTTGACAGTGATATAGCACAAAAGTACAATTAAAAGTGTTTACAAATGAACAACCAAGTGTGGCTGCTGTTTCAGATTGTTGGACTGTCAAAAATGGTGTGTTTTTGCTGCTGACATGGTGCTGGAACATCAAGGATAAAGTGCTCTTGGAGTCCAAGCTTGTGGCCACTTTAACAAGTCTTCCACTCCCTAAGATGCTACCCTTTTGGAGCAAGCTACCTGGAGTTGAGAATCTGCACCACGACGTCACACATCCATAGAAATCAGAAAAACCGTGAGCATCACAACATTTTACTGCATCAGATTTTAGAGTGCAAACCACTTGACAGCACAATGGAAAGCCAAATAAAGTTGATTTCTAATGAATTTTGGGCTGGAAAAAGAGATGACACACAAAAGGAATCTAAGAGAGGGTTTAGAACAGATCACAAAAGCAATAAAAAAGCTCAAAAATAGTTATTGAATTGTGTGATTCGAAACGGTTTGATGAAAACTCCAAACTGTTTGATGAAATGCCACTGAGAGTTACATAATTTGTGTTTTCTGGATCATGGGAAAAGTCTAGCTGCCACCTAAGACATGGACATTAAAGAAAAGGACTATGGCATTTAGTGGGAGGCAGCCTAAGGTATTGCACGTCCAGCAAGAGGGGCCCATGGAAGAGTCCAACATCACAAAAAGGAGAGTTATTTTGGGTGTTGTCCAGACACACGGTATGGAAGAAAAATAATATTTTTTGGCTTAAAGAATGTAAGTGGAGAAGAGAGGAGAGCACGTTAACAGCTCTCGGTTTGGGCCCATAGAAGAACACGCCGTCCAGCTTGGAGAGAATGGAGGGTAGCGGTCCAAAAAGCATCCAGCAGCTGGTCCAGCAAGGCATGGAGGTGCTTGGAGTAAAGAGCTCTCAGCTATCTTCATTTTCCAGCAGTAGCAACACGGCCCAAGGCTACCACGTTTTAAAGTGCAACATTCGTCCTGCAGGTTTAAGTGGGAGCCACCACACCCTTTCTTGGCTGGAACGTGGTTTCCAATTTGGAGAAAAGCAATTCAGTTTTGTCTTTTGCGGAGCACGTGAAACAGAGAGGAACCAGCTTTAGTGTGCACACAGTAGGCAGATCCACGGTCACGGCCCAAAACACAAGAAGAACACACGCTGCTAGTTGGAAGAAAAAGCACACGGCCGAGAGGCAGCGAAGGGCACTGGGTGATTGAGTTTTATTTTCTTTCTTGAAGAAGATGGCACGCTGATTCTAGGTCGAAAGCTGGAGAAAGAAAGCAAGCATGGAGGGCTACGGTTGAAGAAAAGAATGGTGCTGGAAGGAGGTGTCTCGGCCTGGAGCTGTTCCAGCCGCCACCTGGTCCAGTAAGAGGAGCACACGGAAAGGGAAGCAGCACACGCTGCACTCATGGGCGTTGGAGAAGAAAGGTGTCAACACAGGAATGTGGAGCAGAGATGTGCACTGTGTTTTTGTTTTTCTTTCTTTAAGTAAAGCATGGTGATTCGTAGGAGATGTTACACTAGCGTGAATGAGAGATCCAAGTTTATTTCATTTTGCTGAATTTAATCTTTGCCTTTTCATTTGGTTTCGTACACTTCTTTTGGTTGAAGTTTCAATCCATCAATGTCACATCTAGGGGAGAAAAATTCATTTTTAGCATTTGCTTTCTTTTGGAAAAGTGAACGTTGTTTTATTGTCTATGAAATTAAGGTTTTAATTTTCATTGAATGGGGCTGGAATGATTAGCACATTGTTCCACCAAATTGGTTGAGAATGAAGAGGTGATTTGATGGGGTAGGTGTACTTGTACGGTGGTTAAGTTGAGAGAAGAAGTTTAGTTCATTGATTGGGAAAGGACCGTCTTGGCTGGCTGGAAGAAAAGCGTGGGTGTGCACACGGAAATGAGACTCTCGGTCTTTATTCCAGCGAAGGGAGAGCTCGAAGAGGTTTTTCGGTTTTTCTTTATTCACACTTGCACCGAGAATGTTTTATAGTGTATAAATTGAAATTGCATTTAGCTTGGAAGCAACCTGCTCAATTTATTGCATTTAGCTTGAAACTGCATAATTTTTGCAATCAACTTTTATGTGAGGTGCGACCCTCTCAACAATGTGGAAAATGTGCTTCACGGTTGGCTGCCATATGCATTCCTACTTGCTTCCTTGTCTCTCCTTTGCTTGGCAAACCTTCTAAGATGTATATACATGGATTCCCACCTTTATTGGTAACCTACAAAGCAAGGTAAAGATATTTAGTTAAAGAAGAACATGCTAAGACTTAGAAAGAAAAGATTAAGTCCTTATTCAACTTCCCTTTCTTGTTCTTAGAGTGAAGTTGATACTTCTTTGGATGGAAAGTCCATAGAGGGGTTGCCATCAGTAAGGAAAAAGGGATGGGTGGTGTAGGGTTTTAATTGTTTAATGGGTCAAATAAAAAAAAGTAGGAGTCAAAAATTCTCTGACAAGAGCACAAATGAAAAATAAAATAAAATAGGGAGGTGGGTGAGATGAGGGAAGTGCATGGAGAAACACTCTAGAAGTTAATAGACAAAGTTTATATTTGATAAACAATTTGTCAACTTTAAAGCACAACCTCAAGTTTACAATGTGGGTTATAACCTTTTTTTGTCAAATCTTTTTTATGATAAAATCTTTTTAGATTAATAACATTTCATATAGAAAAGAAAAGAGTGAAAAGTGATTTACAAAAGATATTATTATATTGGTTGGCTTGATAACCCATGAATATGCTCACTTCTGTATTAATATGATCAAGTTTCACTAAACAAATTAATACTATAAAGATATAATTGAGTATTAATTGGCCCTTAGTCACTCTTAGTTAAAACAACAATTATGTTATTTGAATACGTAGACACTCCTAACTGAAAACTAAATTATTATTTGGAACGTAATTACTTTCGACTAAAACCCTTAAGTATAGTTTGAAATTCACCACTCATTCTTCAAACCTAGTATTATTTAGACAACAACCTTTCTAGGATAAGAATGAGTATTTTCGATATTGTAATTACTCTTTGCTAAACTTGAGTATTATTTGCAATACAATCACTCATGGATAAATCACAAAGAAAGTAATATAATATTTCATAAGGTTTTACACTAGAAAAAAAAGGTTATATTTTACAACAAATATAAAGAATAAACACTCTTCTAGATAGCTAATGAACATAAACAATCACTAGTGCAGAATTAGCCTTTAACATCACCCCGTAGACGTCGGTCCACCAAACAATCAACGTAAATTATTGATCGGTGGCATTTTCGTAAATAAGTGGGCATATAGACGTCTGTTAGGAGGGGCCCTGACGTCTATAATATTATAGACATCGGGGCCCCTCCTAACGGACGTCTAGATGGCTGAAAAAATAACTTATAGACATTGCTTAGGAGGGGCACCGACGTTTATAATATTATAGACGTCGAGGCTCCTCCTAACAGACGTCTATATGGTTGACAGGGTTGGTGAGAAGTTATTTCTTCAGCCATCTAGACGTCCGTTAGGAAGGGCCCCGACGTCTATAACGGTGACCCTCCTAACCAACGCATATATGGCTGACAGGGTAGGTGAAACGTTCACCTAGCTGTCAGGTGATGGACAAATTTGTAAGCACCAAATTATGATGTCACAAACTTGTTTCACAATCGGCAAGTATGACCGAATCGTTCAAGTAATAAAACTTGGTAAGACCAAGTATCGTTCTTCCCAAAGGACTCACGGCCTAGTTTAGTTATGTGATTTGTTGATTAGCTAGGACTTACAAACGAAATATTCAAAGTTTAATATGCAAAGACGAAAATAAACATGTATGCATGAATTGATCAATGGCAAAGACAAAAGATAAACACTTTCAATGAATTATATGAATGAATATGTTGTTGGGGGTCAATTTCATCTCATCCACTCTCATATATTTTAGGAATTCAACATTCAAATCATCATTGTTAATGCCACTCTCTAATGTACCATTCTAGATGGCTTCTCCCTAATCAAATAGTTCATACAATTCCTAGCATTCCTAATGATTAGTTCATTACTGCAGGAGCTTAAAGGCAACCAATATAATGTTGTCAGTAAAATATTGGGAGAAATTCCCCGGATCTAGACTTCCCCGTACGTGTCCGTATCGACAAAACCAATAATCATGCATTAGAATGAGTTAAACAATGCAAGCATTGAGCAAAGAGGAAAAACCCTAACTAATGATGAAAGAAAGCATATGTCTTAATTCAAAGATGTACTCAACAAATCCATATATGAGAGCTTCAAGAGATTACATTGATTCCCCAACAAACATACAAGGTTTAGTTCACCATCGTCATGGTGAACCTAGATGAATAACAATGAAAGAATGAAAGAATAAACCCAATAAAAGGTGAAGAGGTAGCCTGAGCATCCAAGATCCTCCTTCAAAGGGGTGGAAGAGAGAGTGTTTGCCTCGTTTCTGCCAAAGATGTCTAACTATAGGACGTGCAAGCCCTTATATACTAATTTAGAGTTACAAAAGATTACAAAAGCCCAAGCCCAAAGAGTGCCGCTCAGCGGTGGTTACGCGTCTTCTTTCTTCCCCTCAGCGGCCATTTTGCCCCTCAGCGTGACTCCCGCAACCTCCTGAGTGCCGCTCAGCGGTAGTTTGCCGCTGAGCGGTGCCTTCGTCTTCTCTTTTTGCACTCTTTCTTGTCTTTTCTAATGTCACTTCTCTCCTTCTTCACTCTTTTCACCAAATTCACCTTAAAACCTGCACAAAAACACTGAAATCAAGCATAAACCTGTCCAGCTCTCTTATTTATGAAAATATGGATAAAATGCATGATTTCAAGCTAGTTTCTAAGTCTAAAGGTTGCTTTTAGTATCAAATTTAAGCATGAAAATAACAGTTTTTCAACTGTTATCACAACCCCAAACTTAGAACTTTGCTTGTCCTCAAGCAAACAAAATGTAACTCCATCTCCAACCAATTTATATGATGGTTCACTCATTCAAAAATCCTCTTTTTCAAGATAAGTAACAACTTCATTCAAACTTATGACCAAGAGTTCAATCAAGATGTGCACATGCTTTAGTGTTCACAAAGTCATTTAAGTTCCGACAAATGCTATTTTTCATGAATGATCAATCAATTAAGCATGGATGTTCATGTGCTTATGGAATCTTTCCTCACTAGGTAAAGTGTTTCACTCAACACACAAGTGTATAAGAGGTAAGTGTTTCACTCATTCACTCCACTATCACAATGTCACATGAATCAACTTTGCCTTTCATTTTACCACAATCAAAAACATTCACAAGCATGCATCATCACAAGGACTTTTCAATGGCTTATAATGTGGTTGGGCTAACAAGAAAATTGGTTTTTCTGGATCACAAAATCCTTGAGTTAAGAGAATCATAACAACACAATTATTCTTATTCATTCCCAACTTTCTTTTGCCTTTGCATTTGCATTGAGCTTTACTTCTTTTTCTTTGCTTTTCTTTTTCTTTGTATATTCTTACTTTTTAGCTCTTAGCTCAATGCTTTTCCTTTTTCATGATTTCCCAATAACCCCAAACTTGAACATTTATCAATACCACACAAGATATTCTATTTAACTCAAGGTAAAGATTTTCAATCAAGGGTTCAGTGTATATTCAAGGCTATGGGTTCAAAGGATAGAACACAAAATGTTCTCTTTTAATAGGCTAACTTTTATGAATTTGGCCAATAAAAAGGGTTTCAACAAACACGGCCTTGATCACATGATGCAAAACAATCAATTGATTCAATCATAGAAAACCTGGGCAAAGTCATTCATGCTTTCAAAGTAATAGCATTCAACAATAACAACTCTGGAGCTCAAAACCTCAAATATAAGCTCATTCACATTTGACATACACATCCTGCTTAATTTCACAATCACAATCATGATATCATGCATTTGTTCACAAAGCTTGTGAATCACCTGTATAAGCATTTTATGTGCACATCATCTCAACATCAATCAATCAAAAAGCATCATCAAGCATTACTTATCAAACAATCACAGTTAATAGCAAACCATCATAAGAAACCAGGTGTTCAATAGAGTACATCAACCCTAATCTAAAAACAAAAATAAATAAGTCCAGAAAACTTAAACCATAAAAGCATAAACATATGATAGCATTCATCAGTAAATGCTATCTCAGCTCCTCATCATTCTGCGCTGTCCTCTGTATCTTCCTCCTCCTCTTCATCATCATCATCATCAAAAGCATCCTCCTCCTCAGCTTCATCTTCTTCCATGTCTCGAGCTGAAGATTCAGCTCCTCCAGCTCCTCCATGGAATGGTTCTTCTGGCCAAGCTACCACATTATGGAATTCATCCATAGTCCACCTGTGTGCTGGAGGGGTATCATACATCCCCACTATCATCTCAGCCGTGGCCACCTGCCCTCTGTGAATGGACTGCAACTGAGCACCTATAAGAGACATATACATGTCCCTCATCTGGAATGGTTCTGCCTCATGAGTATCAGTAGATGTCCTGCTCTGTGCTGGCCCTCTCTCTCTACGAGCCTGGCGTGGTGGAACTGGCTGAGCTGCCTCCTCACCTCCACAATACTGTCTGTAATAGGCCTCATCTATAGCTTTTCTTGGCCTCTCAAATGGTGGAACAGAAGTGTCCACCCCAGCTAGCTTGCAGAGGTGAGTAATCAAAGAAGGATGTCCCAGTGGTGCTTTGTTGTTTGAGGTGTTAGCACACACACACTAATCTCATCAGCTATCACCTGCCCAATATTAACATTCAAACTCCTGATAGCACAGTAGATGAATAGTGCCCTGCTGAGAGTGATATCTGACACATGTGAGCATGGCTGAATATTGGCATGAGAAAATGCCATCCAATACTTTGCAAGAGGAGTCAAATCTGTCCTCCTAATGTTAACCACTGCTCCAGATCTATTCCTTTGAAAGTGTCCTCCAGGTATGCACAACACTCTCTCAACATCCTCAAAGTCAGCACCTTCCTCCATGCTAAGAGCAAACTGACATTGCTCACCAGCCCACACAGTATCCAGGAAGTTGTTAATGGAATCAGGATCATACCTGATGGCATGGCCTCTAACATAGCCCAAATAGTTCTCAGCTGGATAGTCACCAATCTTCTTTGCATTGGTGTAGAATTCCTTGACTACAGCTATGTTGGCAGGAGCTGGATAGGTGGCTAGCTTTCCCCAATCATTCCCTAACACTTGCTCTCCAAATTGAGGAGCAAAGTTAGGTATCATTCCAACCTTCCTCTCCATCAGAAGTCTTCTGTCTTGAACCACCCTAAAGTGCTTCTCATGTTTCCTAGAGAGGAACCTGCTATTATGGGGTTGTTCTGGTTCCTTTTCTTTCCTCTTGGTTGCCATGGTTTTCAATCTCTTTCCTGAAGAGGATGCCATTCCTGCATTCAAATACAAATCCAAAACCACAGAACATGATATTAATCATTAGTAAACACAGAACACAACTCCTTTCGAAGCTAAACCACCGCTGAGGGCCAGAATTTCCCCTCAGCGCCACCAGTGCCACAATCCAACACGCAAAAACCAGAAAAAACCAAATCTGGCAGAGTGCCGCTCAGCGGTAAATGCCGCTCAGCGGTGACCTGCAGATTTTTGCAAATTTTGTTTTTAAACTATCCTAACTCCACCCAAATGCAATTTTCAGTTTTCCAGTACATAATCAAGCAGTTTAATCGGTTCAAACATCAAATATATCATCAAATCATGCATAAAAATCAAAAGCCCTAAATAATCATGCTTTGACAATCACATTCAAAATCAAGAACCCTAGAATGACAAAATGCATTTTACTTACTTGGGTGGAGATGCTAGATGATATGAGAATGCTTCCAAACTATAATGCTCTCTTCCAACCCCAAACTTTGATAGCACACTAGTGAAAAAGTGAGTGGAAGAGAAATTTTTCTAAGAGGGAAGAGTAGAAAGATGTAGGAAAACCTAAAAGAGGGTATGTGGAAGTGTTTGTGCAGAGAAGGGCTTGAAAGAGTGTGAAAACGCGCAGCTTAGGGTTTAAAAATACCCCAATGGGCTCGGGTTCCGCTAAGGGGAACTTAAACCTATCTGCGTTAGTACCGCTCAGCGGTAAATGCCGCTCAGCGGCACTTTCGTGATGTGCCCTTCTCCTTCTTTTCTTAACCTACGTGCCTTCCTAGCATACTCCTCATAGGTTCCCTGCAATTCAATGTTAAAAATGCTTATGCAAACCCTAATTAAAATAAAACAAACAAAAACAATCAATCAACTGGGTTGTCTCCCAGGTAGCGCTTGTTTAACGTCACGAGCCTGACCCAAAATCCACCAACACCCCTCAGTAGGTGTTTCACTTACCAGCACCCATCAGTAGGTGCAAAATCTTCTCACCAACACCCATCAGTAGGTGTTATAAACTTAGTATCCTTCAGTAGATACTTAACCACCTAGCATCCTTCAGTAGATGCTAGATCCAACAAAATAATGTCCAGAATAATGTTCACAGTTTAAAAATTACAAAACAAATATCAAAATTAAAAGTTTGTAAATCCACTGGGTTGCCTCCCAGCAAGCGCTTCTTTAACGTCACTAGCTTGACCCAGTAAAGCTCACGTTCCATCTTCTTTGATGTTATCTTTCCACCAACTTATCAACTGCTTCCTTAGGACTGTTTTGGATTCTCTGGAATATGGAGACTCTATCTCTATCATCTCCTTCTCTTTAAAACCTTTTACAACCCACAACTTGTTCTTGAGTCTTACAGGTGTGCCAAGTTGAAGTCCTCTTTTCTTCCAGTCTCTAAGAACTTCCTCTCCTTTTCCACTTTCATCTACCTTGGGTACCTGAAAATACAAACAATGGTTATCAGAAACCTTAAGATTTTCATGTTTACCTCTAGTTATGGGTGCATCTTGAAATGCAGCTTTATAACTGGCCTCTTCCTCCCTTGCTTGTATCTCATCTTTAAACACATTCACCACCACTCTCTCCTCTCTGTCCTGGAGCACCACTATACCTTCATTAACATCTATAATAACCCTGGCCGTTTTCATAAACGGTCTTCCCAGTATGAAAGGTATCTTTTCGGTCTCCATCTTCATCACCACAAAGTCTGCCAAGAACTGAAGTTTGCCAACACAAACTACAATGTCTTCCGCAATCCCACATGGCTCCTTTGAAGATCCATCAGCCATTACCAGATTAACCTTTACAGGTTTTATTTTCACATGGCCAATTTGCTCCAATAGAGAGTAAGGCATCAAGTTAACACTTGATCCTAAGTCAAGGAGAGCTTTATTTACCTTTTTCTTCCCTATAGTGCAAGGGATAGAAAAACTACCTGGATCTACTGCTTTTGGTGGGAATGATTCTTTCTTAACAGTTACACACTTTTCATCATCATCATCTCTACGTTTTCTTTTTGTAGAGGTTCCCTCATCAGATTTTGTGTACACTGTTATTTTCTGTAAGATTTGTTCCCAAGGAGCTTCATTATCAACCATTCTGAATAAGTCTGTGAAATCCATTGGTTTCTCCTGATTTGTTGGAAAAGGAAAAGTATCCTTTCTTTCTTCTTCTCTTCTCTCTTCTGTTTCATCTTCTTCTAACTCAATAACTTCTTCATTCACACTTTTGACCACTTTACACTCTTCTCTAGGGTTAACCTCAGTATTAGCCCCAAAGTTTCTGTGTGGTCTTTCTTCCAACTGCTTAGTGATCTGACCCATCTGAATCTCCAAGTTCTTTATAGCAGCTTCAGTGCTCTTTTGGGAGGATTCAGTTTTCTGAATAAATTGTTGAAGAGTTTCTTCCAACCTTGTAGATCTTTCATTAAGCATAGAAATTTGTTGCCACATGGTTGGTTGCTGCTGCTGCTTATTATATTGGTTAGCCTGCCCAGTTTGTCCTTGGCCAATACTTGGATGTGGTTTCCAACCCTGATTATAATTACCTTGACGGTATGGAAACTGATTAGCCATGAAGTTAACATCCTCCACGGCTTCCACAGGAAAAGCACATTGGCCATTGATGTGATCTCCTCCACATAGTTCGCACAACTGGGTTTGTACCTGTGCAGCAGATTTTAACTCTTTTGGTAATGAAGCAAGAGTTTTGGTCAGAGTCTCCAGCTGTAGAGTCAGAATCTTATTCTGGGCTAGCAGAGCATCATGGGTTTGTAATTGAAGAACCCCTTTCTGTTGCATAGGGGCGCCTCTTTCATTGTGAAGCTCATTATCACTTGTAGCCATATTTTCAATGATTTCAGTTGCTTCCTCTGGAGTCTTCCATTTGATATTGCCTCCAGCTGAGGCATCCAGCATCATCTTGGTTTGTGAACCAAGCCCTCCAAGGAAAGTTAGGACTACTTCTTGATCCTCAAAGCCATGCGTGGGAGTTTTACGTAATAAGCTTTTGTACCTGTCCCATGCATGTCCCAGTGATTCCTCCATGCCCTGCTTGAATGAAGATATCTCTTGCTTACCTTTAGTTACTTTAGATTGTGGGAAGTATTTGTTTAGAAACTTTGTAACCACTGCTTCCCACTCTGTGAAACTTTCTTCTGGAAAAGAGTTTAACCAAAGCTTAGCATTGCCTCCCAAGGAGAAAGGAAACAAGCTAAGTTTGATAGCTTCATCTGGCACCCCATTAATCTTGACCGTGTTGCAGATCTCATTAAAGGTAGTAAGGTGCTCATATGGGCTTTCATGTGATAACCCATTAAATTGATTACTCTTCACCAGTTGAATCAGTGCTGGTTTGACCTCCATGTTGGCAGCATTGACTCTAGGTCTAGCTATGCTATTGAAGTGCTGAGGTCCAGCAAGATTAGTGTAATCTGCAAGAGTTCTTCTAACATTATTGCCCTCCATACTTCCTGTGCTATGAACAGAACCTTGTGGTGATGATTGCAAGAGAGTTTCAGGAGAAGGGAAAAGTTCTCTAGACGTTCTGATTCTTCTCCTCCTTCTACTCTCTTCTAGACCTTCAAGAAGTGGTTCTGTTGTTTTCTTACTTCTAGTGCGAATTGCTTCCTGCATGCACAAGAAAACAAAACCCTAGAAAAGATTTGTTAGCACAAAAAGATATAAGAGAAGATATATATTCAAAAGATAAAAAGAAAATAAAAGATTCAGAAGATAAGAAGATAAAAGATTTAGAAGATAGAAAGATAAAAGATAAAAAAATAAAAATAAAATCTAATCCTAAAAACAAAATCTAACCTAAAAGATAAAAAAGATAAAAATAATATAAAATAAAATAAAATCTAACCTAATAAAATCTAATCCTAAAAGATAAAATAAAATCTAAAAAGATAAAATAAAATCTAAACTAACTAAATAAAATAAAATCTAATCTAAAAAGATAAAACAGAAAAAGATAAAAACAGAAAATAAAAACAGAAATTTAAAATTAAAGTCAAAGATAATCAATAATCACACAAATTAACCAGTTAAACCACGAGTCCCCGGCAACGGCGCCAAAAACTTGATGGACAAATTTGTAAGCACCAAATTATGATGTCACAAACTTGTTTCACAATCGGCAAGTATGACCGAATCGTTCAAGTAATAAAACTTGGTAAGACCAAGTATCGTTCTTCCCAAAGGACTCACGGCCTAGTTTAGTTATGTGATTTGTTGATTAGCTAGGACTTACAAACGAAATATTCAAAGTTTAATATGCAAAGACGAAAATAAACATGTATGCATGAATTGATCAATGGCAAAGACAAAAGATAAACACTTTCAATGAATTATATGAATGAATATGTTGTTGGGGGTCAATTTCATCTCATCCACTCTCATATATTTTAGGAATTCAACATTCAAATCATCATTGTTAATGCCACTCTCTAATGTACCATTCTAGATGGCTTCTCCCTAATCAAATAGTTCATACAATTCCTAGCATTCCTAATGATTAGTTCATTACTGCAGGAGCTTAAAGGCAACCAATATAATGTTGTCAGTAAAATATTGGGAGAAATTCCCCGGATCTAGACTTCCCCGTACGTGTCCGTATCGACAAAACCAATAATCATGCATTAGAATGAGTTAAACAATGCAAGCATTGAGCAAAGAGGAAAAACCCTAACTAATGATGAAAGAAAGCATATGTCTTAATTCAAAGATGTACTCAACAAATCCATATATGAGAGCTTCAAGAGATTACATTGATTCCCCAACAAACATACAAGGTTTAGTTCACCATCGTCATGGTGAACCTAGATGAATAACAATGAAAGAATGAAAGAATAAACCCAATAAAAGGTGAAGAGGTAGCCTGAGCATCCAAGATCCTCCTTCAAAGGGGTGGAAGAGAGAGTGTTTGCCTCGTTTCTGCCAAAGATGTCTAACTATAGGACGTGCAAGCCCTTATATACTAATTTAGAGTTACAAAAGATTACAAAAGCCCAAGCCCAAAGAGTGCCGCTCAGCGGTGGTTACGCGTCTTCTTTCTTCCCCTCAGCGGCCATTTTGCCCCTCAGCGTGACTCCCGCAACCTCCTGAGTGCCGCTCAGCGGTAGTTTGCCGCTGAGCGGTGCCTTCGTCTTCTCTTTTTGCACTCTTTCTTGTCTTTTCTAATGTCACTTCTCTCCTTCTTCACTCTTTTCACCAAATTCACCTTAAAACCTGCACAAAAACACTGAAATCAAGCATAAACCTGTCCAGCTCTCTTATTTATGAAAATATGGATAAAATGCATGATTTCAAGCTAGTTTCTAAGTCTAAAGGTTGCTTTTAGTATCAAATTTAAGCATGAAAATAACAGTTTTTCAACTGTTATCAGGGCCCCTCTAAACCAACGCCTATAATCCCCACGAATATGAATTTTTAAATTAGAAAGACGACATATTAGTTAGGGCCCCGACGTCTATACTATTATAGACGGCGGACCCCCAGCACCCGACGTCTAGAGCCATTTATACATCAAAACGCGAACCCGCAAGGAGTTATGCTTACTATATTACTATCACATCAATTTTTATACTTGATAAATTTTAACAGATATAAACCGTAGCTATAAAAAGCTTATTTTAGACTAGTGAGGAAATGAAGACAAGCCAAACGGCACAATTAGAGATTAAACGGTCTAAACGCAGCAAAACCAGAAAATGCAGAATTCATCAGGATTTGAAAACAAATCGCTGGAACAGTAAACGCGCACAAAATGTAACAGCAACCAAATTGAAATGTACCAAATGAACTTAAACAATAAACGCAATAATAGAAGTATCAGTAAAAGCAAATCGAGATTGAAACAACTCTTGAAAACAAGATGAACAGTAAAACACAACTGATAATAAAAATAAAAACACTTGGTAATGCATCTTGCGTGAACCACTTGGAAAACAATTTATAATTAAGAAAATGAATCTTGCAGCTAGAATAGAAATTCAAGGCAAAGAGTAAGTTAAACATCAAAAGCAATTCATCATGGCACAAAGAAAACGCGTTGATAGTGAACTAAATTGCAATTGTTGAACCGGTGAAAATAACCTTAAAACATGCTAATTGTATTCCACGTGTAAAATATAAAAATCAATGTTTCAGCCTAACTAAAGTGAAAATAAAGTAAGGAGATCTTGTAGCAAACCGTATACAGCTGCTTGATGTAACCCGCTGCACCTCCATCAATTAAACAATATCGTGGTGCTCCCTCGACGTAACAACAGCTCTCCAAGACGTTCACCGTGTGCACACCTTTCAGCAAAATGAATCACTGTTTCCTTTGAATCACCGTTTCAGCAAAATGAATCATCATTTCCTTTGAATCACAGTGTACAACAAAGTCAAAAACATTGACATTGTGTTTGGAAAACATCATAAAAGTACCTTTTCAAAAAACATTTGGAAGAAACGATCAATATTTTTTAATCTTCCATACTGGTGTAAACTTGATGTTAGACATTGTATTGATGTGATGCACGTTGAAAAAAAGGTTTGTGACAGTGTCATCGAAACTTTATTAAATGTGAAATGCAAGAGCAAAGACGAAATAAAAGCATGACAAGATTTGGCTGACATGGGAATCTGATCTGAGTTACATCCACAGATAATAGGAAGACGCACCTATCTGCCCTCAGCCTGTCACACTCTTTCTGAAAAAGAAAAACAAAGTTTTTGTAACTTTTTAAGAAGTGTGATTGTTCCATAAGGTTATTCTTCAAATATTAGTAACTATGTTTCTATGCAAGAGTTAAATTTAGTTGGTTTAAAGTCTCACGATTGTCATGTATTGATGCAACAATTGCTACCAGTTGTTATTCGAGGCATATTACCTCCTTCTGTTAGGGGTATTCTGACACGTCTGAGTTTGTTCTTTAATGCCATTTGTAAGAAAGTTGTTGACCCTCGAGGTTTATATCAATTAGAAAATGAATGAATAAGACTATTATGTGAATTGGAGATGTATTGTCCACCTTCTTTTTTTGATATCATGGTTCATTTGATTGTTCAACTAGTTAGAGAAATTCGAATATGTGGGCCGGTTTTCTTAAGGTGGATGTACCCAGTTGAAAGTTACATGAAGATCTTAAAGGGATATGTCAAGAATCAGTATCGACCAGAAGCTTCAATCATAGAGCGATACGTTGTAGAAGAAGCCATTGAATTTTGTTCAAGTTATATGCCATCTTGTGAACTAGTGGGTCTTCCCAAGAGCAGACATGAAGGAAAATGTGAAGGTAAGGGTGTTTGAGGTGTGAGAATTCAAAGTGTTAGTAGAAAAGAAGTTGATCAAGCTCATTTGTACATCTTAAACAACATTGTTGATGTGATTCCTTACATTTCTGAACACGTTAATGAAATAAAGGCATCACACCCAAGAATGAGTGAAAAATGGCATCTTAATGAACATGTCAAAACCTTCTTACAATGGTTTAAGAAAAATATTTGTGCAACTCTACATGTTTCTGAAAGTTTATTGAGGTTATCTCGTGGGCCAAACACAGATGTCATTACATATGGTAGGTACTATATAAACAATATTTCTTTTCAGACAAAGGTAGAAGATGATAAAAGTAGAATTCAAAATAGTGACGTTACACTACAAGCTGAAGTTGTGCACTTTTCTATTTCTAAAGAAAAAAATCCAATCACAGCATCCATGAGTTATTTTGGAATAATACAAGAAGTATGGAAAGTTGATTATGTCAGTTTTAGAGTCTCAGTTTTCAAGTGTAAATGAGTTTATATAAATTCTGGTGTCATGACAGATGACTTTGGTTTCACATTGGTAGACTTGAACAAGATGAATTACACTGATGAACCATTTATCATGGCTAGTCAAGCAAGACAAATATTCTACATAAATGATCCAGCGAATAAAAAATGGTCAGTGGTTTTAGAAGGAAAAAACATGCAAGGATATGATGATGAAGATTCTCTTGATATACTTGAGACAACATCTGTTGCATCAAGACCCATTGAAGACTCAGTTGATGACGTTGTCGATGACATCCAAGCAATTCGTAGTGATCACAATGAAGGGATCTGGGAGAAAGCAATATCTTAATAGGTTGTGATATTTTTTGTGCTGACTTTATATGTAGTTTCATTATATTTGAATTATTACTAACCTTGTATATATTTTTCAAGTATGTCGGCCTCAGACTCAGGCTCAGGACAGACCAGACGTGGTCGAGGCGTCACACGATTTCTAGATGTGACATCCAGACGCGTTGATGGACAGATGAGACATGTTGACATTGACCTCAGATCAGGTCAGGCATTAGGGTCAAATGTTGATAGGTTTAGGAGTTATATGGGTAAGTTAGCAAAAATTCATGTCTCTATCCTTCATGCATCTTGGGATGATGTCCCAGAGGTCGACAAAAACCTCTTATGGCAAGATATTCAGGTATTTCTACTTAAAAGAATTTTGATATACTTATTTCTTTTATCTTATTATGTCATTAACATGTTTTTTTTTTTGTTTTAAACAGCAACATTATGATATTCCAAACACAATACAGATTATAAAGAAAGTTTTATCGCATATAGTGATAAGATGGAGGGATTTCAAGACAAGGCTGACACGACTATATGTCTTTGGAGACAGACAACATGAAAATCCATGTCAGCATTATACCTTCACAAAGGAGGAGTGGATACAGTTTCGTGCATCTAGAGAGTCTGAGGAATGGAAGGTATGTTTCTTAACATCTACAAAGTCTTTCCTTGAGTTCTTATGATTTTACACTTATGAATATACATGGTTTCACAAGGTAAAAGGTTAGCCGCCCAAGAAAGGCAAAGGCTAAACGATGCACCACACTTGTTATCACGAGGTGGTTATGCAAAACTAGAAAATAAAATTAGAAAGTCTCAAGCGAATGCCTTGGGATTGAGTCCCCGGACCTAGCACCTGCACCTGCTAGGTACGAGCTGTGGAAGGCTACTTGGACTAAATCTGATGGGAACATGACATCTTCCTCAGCTGCCTTGATCTCACAAAGAATTTTAAGTTAAAATTCTAAACATTGTTTGATTGTGTATTTATCATAGCATGTTCTTCTAAGTAACTTCTTTTTTTTTTATGTGCAGGATGAGTTGGTTGAGCAGCAGACTCAGGGAACATTTGTTGTCCAAGGTAGGGACGACATTCTAACAA
Organism: Vigna nakashimae; assembly: GCA_034642375.1. NCBI lineage: Eukaryota > Viridiplantae > Streptophyta > Magnoliopsida > Fabales > Fabaceae > Vigna > Vigna nakashimae. Next base: position 44,636,639 of record CM067765.1, on the reverse strand, counting down.
CGACCATTGGAAAGCCCGAGCACCCAAGACGTGTACATGGAGTTCCTGGGGCGATTGGTCTTCGTAACTACTTTGGCCCTACACAGAAAAACACTCAATCAATGAGTCAGGAGGAAATAAGGCAGATGGATCTTCAATGGGAGGAAAGACTCAATCAAAGCATGAGATCAATGGAGCAACGATTCATGTAGCAACTACAAGAACAAAAAAGAAATACAAAGAGCGCTTTAAGAGAAGTTGCATTCCATGACGCAGGGCACCATAGGGCCCGTTGAAGCTCCCACACCACCTCGTGTCAGCACTAGAGGATCATGCTCTATTGTAGAACCTAGTCAGTATAGCAGTCAATATGAGCTGTTGGTTGATGGGGATCCCCTACACATTGTGGCTGTCGAATGAGTGCTTGAGGGAGGGCAGATTATTCATGGTGTTCCCATATTACCCCACCACATTCGTGTGACGAATGACGAGGTTCGGGATCCCCAGGCGTAGGTGCCTGTACCCACTTCAAAAATTCATTTTGTGGGGGAGGCCATAGGATCATTTATAGCCTGGTCTAGAGCATTGATCATGTCACACATCGCTACTCCACAAGTATAATGTCTTTGTTATTAGTATTTTTATGTTAAATTTAAAAATATTTGTTGATAACTTTGAAATTCTTATCTTCAGTTCACACGTCCTCAGAATAGCCGATTCATGATACAGTCATACATGAAGATGGTGACATGGCTGAAGCGGAGGATGATCCTCTATCACAGCTAATGATAAGATTATCCAAGTTGAAGAGAGCACCATTAGAACTATACTAGGATTTGAGAGTATTTGGTTTCCCCCAATGTGCCAATATATATCACATTGACTGATGCATTTGAGGTAATTGAGGGAGACAGGATATTGAATATTTCCATCATTCAACTGTGGTGCATTTAAGATAGTTAATTTTGTCTTCCATATTAGTTTTATTTAGATTCCTAGTTTCTAACAACTTAACTTTATTGTTTTAGGTACATGGACACAATCGTTGTAGACCAAGGTTGGTCTTCCATGTACGAATTTGTTGAACCTCAGACCATTCAACCTTCTGGTAACACACTTGAAAGCAAACAACATTATTTGCAAACATGGATGGATGAGTCAAAAAGAGACGTATACCTTATGTCATACATTGATGGGTAGGTGTTGTTATATGTAAAAGTTCATTAAAGTTTACTTAATTAGTTAACTAACTATTTGTGATTCGTGATAGGTTACACTGACAGCTGATGCTCATCATTCTCAAACAATGTAAAAATATATGGTTTTGTTCGCTGCACAGGAAGATGAAAACTGACTTGAGAACCATGCTTCAAGGGTAAGTGTTTCTACACCCTTAATGACTTTGAATTTCATGTTCACCTTAAACTTTTATGATAAATATAGTTATATTAATTTTACTTTGTGTTTTCAATCTAAATAGAGTTATTGGTACATCTCGAGGTCAACTAGTTCAAATTTTGTATCCAAAGGTTGTAAGTCATTTATACTTCTAATTTATTTTCGATGTTATTGAATGATCTAAATTATTGACTATTTAGTTTGTCATTTTAATGTAACTAGCAGCTAGATTCATGGGAATGTGACTTCTATGTCATGTGTTGGATTAAGGCCATCATTTGAGCTGTCATTAGAGATGACTAGAATGAGGTAATGATGCATACCTTGAATAGATTACAAATTAAATTTATCTTTAAACATATATGAAACCATAATTAATCTTTCTTCATTTTGCACCACTTCAACAGACAATCTCCTATACCAGAGGAAACAATTAGGTAGATAAGACAGGAGTGAACATCTTCTGTAGATGTCTGTCAATGCACAAACCGGCGTCCAATGAGTTACAGTGAATAAAACGTTTTCAGGGCCTATAGACGTCAGATATGCCTACATCCGACGTCTCTATAGACGTTGGATATATCCAGTCCGAAGTCTATACAGACGTCGGATATGCCACCTCCGACGTCTATATAGACGTTGGATATATCCATTCTGACGTCTATATAAACGTCGGATATACATTATCTGACGTTTGATTAACGTCAACCACAAAGACGTCGGATACATATCCGATGTTAAAAGGCTAAAATAACAGACGTCTAAAGCCCTTTCTGCACTATTGAATATTCTTCCTCAAAATTGCAAAGCTAAAGGAAACAAGAGCTTGTGCACATTCTTGTTAAAAGAGTTTCATCAACCTTCTTTCTTCGTAAAGATCTTCTTTATATAGAATTGAGAAGAAAACAGTCGTTGCAAATTGTTTAGAGTATTTTGAGCCAAAATAAGGGTCTTCTTTTGTTACTGTTTCTTATTACATCTGACCATATTTTGAAGTTGTGAAACACATTAAAGGCTCTTGACTAAGCTTTAAATTCATGTAATTTCTTTAAAAATACCTTTAGAAATGAAAAAGCTTCAGAAGCCTTTAACAAGTAGCTTCCTTCCACCTTTTAGGAAAAGCTTAGAGACCCATATTAACTTGGCAAAATTACATCTCACCTTTTTTCTAGAAAAGTTATTTATGTGATGCAACTTTTAGTACATTCTTCAAGAAATCTCAATTTTGACAAAACTGGAATATCCTCTTAAAAGAATAAAGAAGTGTACATTTCCTACAAATAAAATGATTTGATGTGCATCATGAGATGCTGAAGTTGTCAGTTAAACAAAGTATATTCATTGTCTATCAAAAAAATTATCAAACAAGACATATTTGTTTGTGTTTGTTCAAGAAAAAGCGTATACGAAGAATAACATATGCACAACATTTGCATCTATTAGACGAAGTGTATAACAAACATATCTTATGTCTATTTAGTCGTGCATATGTATGTGACATTTTACATCTAAGATGATTTGATACTCATACAAATATTTTTTATACTTAGCTTGTTTAAGTACAAAATAAAAAATATGCAAAAATTATTTTTGAACTTTGACATAACAAAAACTCTTTACATTTAAATGTTTTTCCATAAAATATTATTTTATATATTTTTAAAATTATTTTTTTTATTACTTCAATCAATTGCAAATGTAATTTATTATATAAATATTTAATTATCCATACTATAAATGTTTTATTACTCCAATTCAATTGTAAATATTTAATTATCCATACTATAATATATTCAAACTACATTGCTTATTTCATAAAAAAAATCTTAACTATTTACTAAATATTTATACTCTATTTATATATTGAATTTTTTAATATAGAATACAACTTTATACGTTAAATAGTTGTTTTACACCAATTTATATTTATTGACTATAAATCTAATGTTATTGTACACAAACAAAAAATTGAATACTAACTGTGTTTTTTATTTTATATCTATAATAATCATTTTTCAACTTTTATTAACAGAAATTAGATATACTTATAACATATTATAATGTAGTAAATATAATTTCTATATTTTTCTTTTTTATTAAAATTTTATAACAATCTTTATTAGTAATCTAACTTTTTTAAAAATAAAATAAAATAAAACTCAAACAACAGAATTAATATTAAATTATCTTCATTTTATTATTTAAACTTTTAGAATAAAATTAAAATTTTCAAAAATAAGTAAAATTCTATAACTATACATTTATCATTATTTATTTTTATTTTAAGTTTATATTCCTTTTAATTTTTTTTCGCTTGAAAGAAATAAAAAACTGAGGTCGGAATTCGATATATACATAGTTAAATTCTAAAGTATGGCCATTATTCCCGTAACTAAAAAAAATCATTCAATAATAACAAATTTAAAGACAAAAAAAAATTAATAGTTATTGATATTTAAAATAGTTAGTAATAAAAAATTATAATTGATTTCTGATTTAGAATTTAAATTAGTTGGCATTAACTATTAAAATTTTAACTATTTACTATGATTATATTTTAAATTAATTTTAATAATATAAAATATACCTATTTCTTTCGTAAATATACAGAAATATATTTAATTATATAATAAATAAAAAATTCGAACAAATCAAATTATATTCATAATTTGGATATATTAATCCTAGGAGATATATTTAACAGTATAACAATATAAAATCTAAATAAATGATATTATCATAATTCAGTTTAACATGTTTAACACATGTAATTATGTCTAACAATCTAGTTTATTTATACTTTTTATTATTTTTCTGTTGAATATATTTTTTGCATCTAGAAAATGATATATTTAAATTACAAGACAATTTGATTCGTTCAAATTTTATATTATATAATTAAATATGGATAGATTGACAATTTCAATCAAATGAAGGGAAAAAAAATCTACTAAATTTGATATAAATATCTGTGTGTGTATTTTTTTTTTCTCATTGATATGTTGTAGAATTCCATGTATCTATTAGTGTAAGTTAAGTTTTGTGCATGTGGGGTGTCCTTTATTAAAAAATACTTAATTTTCGGGGGCTTTATATTTATTTTTAGATACTTTGTTTTATGTGTTTTAGTCAATATACTATCGATTGAAGCAAAAGCAATTTATCTTAACAAAAACTTTGTGGACCACTTTCATTACAACAATTCAAACCAAAAACTTTTAATATTTTATAGCGTAAGTATATTAACCTCTTAACTGAATAATCGTATAAATAGTTTAGTCTTTTTGTCCTTTTGGCTGAAAAAAAATAATTCCTTGGTGTGACCTAAAATTGAAAGTTTAACTATTTTTATTTTACTAATGTTATTATATGTTTGATTTCGCCATCATAGTTTTATTTTCCACACAGCATTATAGTTTTATTTTTCACACAACATTAGTGCTGACTTGCCATGAAAAAATTTAAAAAAAAAGTATAAAATAAAATAACTTGACTTTACGTTTTATATATTACGTTTAAGTTTAAATTTTTCACACATCATTTAAGTTTAAGTTTTTACATATTTTACGTTTGAAAAAAAATGTTTGAAAAATAATGTTTGAAATTGAATGATAGATGCTATGTGTTTTATATTTTAATTTATTAGATAGTGTGTGTTTGGGAGGCTAACAAGGAAATGTTCTTACTTGAATTTTAAGCAATAATATATGAAATTTTGAAATAAATAAATAGAATATGTGTTTGCGAAGCATCCACGTAAGATGAAGGATGCTTAAGACCTAACCTAGTATGAATATTGATGCGCTATCATTTACTTATTGCTTTTATGTTTATTTCTTTTGCAATAACTTCTCAACTTTTATAGATTTCGAATTATTATATTCTTTTAACTATTAATTAATCTTTTAACCATTTAAACAAAAACAATATTTGCCAATTAATGTCTTTGTGTCAACCACTTACAGCCTCAAGATTTAACTCCCTTGTTTTATTTACCGAGATACTCGTATATATAATTTAGAATTTGTATCTATACCATTTAATAAATATGCTATATTTCAACAGAATCCATTTAACATCAAAGTGATTAAATAATATTTTAAAATATATTTATTAGTAAAAATATTCATGTATTAACATAATATATTAACATAGTATAAAACTTTTATTATATTATAATATTCTTTTATATATTATGGTTAATCAAATAAGATATCATATTATTATTATTATTATTATTTTATTAATTATTATATAAACAATAAGTTATCATATTTGTTGATATTCTTGTGATATTATCACTTTATACAATAAATTTTATAGATTTTAGAAATTCTATAAATACACATAGTTTTTTATTAGAAAACACATACTATTTTTCATACTCTCTTTTACTCAAAAGATTCAATAATGCATTTAACTTTTACAATAAATTTATTTATAATATATTAAACTTAAGGGTTAAATATGTTTTTTGTCCCTTAACTTTCAGCTAAAATTGGAATTAGTCCCTCCTCAAAACTTTGGACTAATTTAGTCCCCAAACTTTTAAAATGTGTGAATTTAGTCATTTTAACCAAATTTTGTTAACTTTATTTGATGTTTCAAATGCATTTCTTAGTGAACATTGAAGCAAAAATGTATCAAACGGTGTAGACAACTAAAATGTTATCATGAAACGCACTTGAAACATCAAATAAACCTAACAAAATTTAGTTAAAAGGACTAAATTCACATATTTCTAAAGTTTGGGGACTAAATTAGGTCAAAGATTTAAAAAAGGACTAATTCCAATTTTTGCTGAAAGTTAAGGGACCAAAAACATATTTAATCCTAAACTTAATCATAGCAATAAATTCTATTTTCGTAATATAATTATCAATATATTTAAAAGATTAATCCTTTTTCATGATAAATTTTGCTTATAATAATAATAACAGCTATAATAATAATACATTATTATCAGATTTATTTATATTAATGTTAGTAATATTACTAGTTTAATAAATTACATAATATTGAAATATATATTTAAAGTAATAATATTAACTATTGATATCAATATTTTTTAGTTGTTTATAAAATATTAATATTCACGTATATTTTATATTAAAATTAAGTATTAATATAAAAAAATTTAAGTTACATTCCCATTGATATTTAATATTAGTAATAATAATAAATTTTAAACTTAATTTTTTAAAAAAGAAAACCAGGTCACAACTTACCTTTTCGGGAATCGTATCTCATTTTCCAGTTTAAGAAAAAAAAATGAATGAGCAGTAGTATTCATATTGTTTGGGATCGAAATCTGTGATTAAACTTCGATAATTATTTGACACAGAGGTCTATACGATTTTTTCTTTGGGTTTATTCTGAAAAGAATTGCTGAAAGAAAATACAGAACTTTATTCTAAAATATAAAATTTATATGTCAGATTACATATAAAATATATGGAAGTGCGTGTTAAAATTATGAAGGTGTAGGAAAAAATTGTCAAATATTAAATAGATACATTAATTCGGCTTTATTGGGAGAATTTTTATTTTTAAGTTTATTGAAGAAAATATTTGGTCTTATAGCTCAAAACTTGTGCCATATTATTTTGGGCATTTCTTCCTACACCCCTTTTCTCTTCCTACATTTCATAAAATGTATTATTCTACATCTGAAATGTCTATGAAAAAGACCCCAATTTAGAAAAAATATAAAAAATACACTTTGAATGGGGTGTTTTGTCCAAAACACTCCTTTTGGTATATTAAAATATTTTTCTCATTAAGCATTTCATTAAATATTTTTGGTATATTTGAAAATATGTTTTGAAACACCTATTTTGAAATGTATTTTTTTATATTTAAGTATTTTAGATAATATTTTCTGAATTTAAAAATATCTTTTGAAATACTCAATCCAAAAACTGTGACATCCCAAAATATCATATACACATATAATATAATAGGATTCAGTTATTATAATATATAAAAGCAGTTGAGAGATAGAGATAATAGTATTTAAATATGTATACAGTCATCCCAAAAGATAGAGAGAATTAAAACGAAAATCAAATTTGAGTACAAGTTTCCAAAGTTCTCCAAAATACAAGACTATTGAAATTTTAAAGAGACCTAAAAAGTTTTCCAAAAGACAGATCATGATAAAATGAAGGCTAGAAGTCTTTCAAAATAAAGAGCTATTTAAAATAAGAGCTAGTAGAAATCCTAAGCACTAGGGGTTGGGTCTTCCTCAACTTCCAAAGCTTGCTCCAAAGGTACATCATCACCTACTGCTCACATCCAAAGGATTGGATGATCATCGCAAGGGGGAAAGCAAACACATGCAACACATACAAATGCAAGGGTGAGCTAGGTCTCAAACAATCATACAATTCATTTTCAATCAATCTAGCATTTCCCAGAATATCCATACACACATAAACACCTTAGTCACCATAAACATAAGCATTTATTTCATAAAACTCATCAAGACAAGCATCCTATCATGTTAAGACTCTAGACACGTCCGGACATAGAATGTATGTAGAGCTGGGGCGGGTTGTGCACTTGTGATGGTCCCTACTGCTTTGCAAAGCCATTGCCGAGGGGTTCCACCCGACCATACACAAGGCTAGTCCGTTACCGCGGAATAAACCTTCAGTGATAGCGCCTACCTTAGGACCTCCCACTACTCCCACCACACGCGTCAATCCTCTCTAAGTGAGATTGAAAGACCGTTGGAGTGTTAGGGATAACCCCCCATATGGAAGCCTCTCACATTCATTCAACACACTAACCGATCCCACCGAGAGATCTTAATTTCATATTCAATCCGACCACTTTAAATCACATGATATTCCTCTTGGATCAATAATGTACCTCATAAACCACTTTGATTCATCAAACATAAAATTTCATAGCCATTCAAGTGCATTCTTACTATATTGTCTCATACCAAACCCATACATCATCATACAACATCAACCATGTCATAAAAACAACTCATACATTACATACTTTCACAAAACCATCACTTATTAACACAAATTTCTTTAGGACTTTTAATTATCAATACTTAAGTAATTCAAACAGCTTGGAGACCCTCACCAATGGCTCCGGAAGGGTCAAAAACCCCCAGAACGAACTAAAGAACGTCCAAAACGGACATCCGGAACTCCCAAAACATCAAAAACACTAAAAACACTCAACCTACGACACATAATTCGCTCAGCGCACCCCCCCTTGTGCGCTATACGAATTTCGTCTGCAGAGGAAGCTAAATTCGATTTTTCTGCATAATTGAGCAACTCTAACTCCCTTTTACCAATTCTAATCATTTTTGTGAACTTCTACCACTCATAAATCAACTTTCATGCTAAATTAAACTTACCTAAACAATTCTAATCCTTTCTAACATTATTATAAAGTGTTTATGCATTGATTTAGATTCTACAACTTCAATTTTATCAACCTAAAGGTCTAAATTCAATTCTACAACTTGGAGTTGGTTTTTAACCATTTAAAGATGCCTACTAAGTCACACATGACCTACCTAAGTTACCTAAACTGACTAGGATCACCAAGAATGCCTAACTCTAAATTTGACCATCACACTTCCTTTCTAACCCTAAAACACCAATTTTTCCCAACTTAAAGACCCAAAACCCGATCTTACCTCTTTTCACTAATTTTGACCAATTTAGTGACTCAAACAAGTCATAATACAGTGGATAAAACTGTCCCAGCAGTCCAATAACGCTGCAGACCACATTTGCTCAAAATCACTCCCTCACTTCCTCTAAAATGGCCTAAAATTGACTCTAAAGACACTTGATTTCCTTTCTAACAGCACTACCACAAAATTTTCATGCCAAAATAGTTCCAACATACACAATTACATCATTCTAAGTCATTCCAAACAGCTTATAGACATCAATCACCAAATTCACATAACACACACTTCCATACATGCATTTCAAGTTTAACTAGAACCAAGTTCATGCTTCCACAACATACCACTACAAATTTTATCATGCATTCACTCCACACAGTAAAATCAAGAGTAGAACTAGCTCCCCTTACCTTAAATTTCCAGCACTTAAACTCAAGAAGAAATCCAAAGGCACTCTAGAAAAATTGACAGCACCTATATTTCACCAAATGGTGATAGAAATTAGTCTCTAAAATAAGCTTAGGGTTAAGATTTTGGGGAAAAATCACAAGTGAACTACATGCAGCAAAATTGGCTACATGATCACAGTTCAAAAAGGGGAAAATTACTTACCCTACGAAATCGCAAATGCAATCGGTGAAAATTGGAGCCCTTGATGCAAAGATCGCCTAGACGTCTGCGGAATGAGAATCCAGTGACTCAACGGAAGGGAAATCTAGAGAGAAGAATGGGTTTTGGAGAGGACAATGTTAGAGAGATGTTTGAAGGAGAGAAAATGAAATGTAAGTTTCTGAAAATGTTTTTAAGTTTTATTTATTTATTATATATATATATATATATATATATATATATATATATATATATATATATTTTTTTATTTTTAAGGTTATTATAAAAAATATTAAAAGAAGAGATGCATAGTTTTCTCTTATAATTTAATAGAGGAGGAATAGTTTGCGGATTATAGGTTTTATACAGGTGCAGGAAAAATTATGTTTTCTGCATTTATTTTCTTTTCCGACTTAAACACGCCAAACACTGTTAATACACTTATTTATTGGACATGTAATTTTTTTAATTATTAGTTGCAAAATTTGAATAGAATCATCTATAATTTGGATTAAAAATATAAATAACCTTAAATTATTCTATTAAAGTTAACGTAACAGAATTCGGAAGATAGCGACAACATGAGTGTATTAATAAATTAAGTCATCAAATCTATGAATTTAAAATAACGCTCATTAGTATACTGAAGGATTAAAGTTATAATGCTGAGTTCAACCTAAATAACAACTTGTGTGTTGTAGATACAAACACTAAAAAACTCAGTTATGAAAGAAACTATTACATCTGACATTTGTTTGGTGGCAAATACTCAAAATCTTACACGGAAGGTAGAGGAATATTACTAAGGGTTTAAACCAAAAGTAAAATAAATGTATATATAAAAACTGTGCCTCTAATAATGAATGGAGTGAAAAAATACTGAAGTCCCAAGTTTAAGATGTTGAAGTTTTACGGTAACTGAACCAATTTTTTTACACCATTATTTAAGGGAATGTAAATTATAATAACAAGCGTATTTATTAAATTTTGACCAAAGACTACAATAAATGAAATCGATTTAATTGAAGAATCTTAGGTGGAACAACAAAACTTTCCTAACAAAAAAGGTATCTATCAACTTACTTGGGTACAAGACAACTATTATAACTTTTATATTTAAAGAATTGTCAAATTCGAAAAACTGTTGCAATAGGTTTCCCTATCAATACGAAAGCTCTTTAGACGTAATCTACTATTAACGCAATTATACGAACAAAATCTGCATTTCCCTTTAAAAAGCTTTTCAAGGTTCAATCAATAAAATATGGAAGTACCTTAATTTGAAGGCTTCACATAATTAAGAGTGAAGCCAAAGGCAACGAATCCATTGAGATAGAGTACCATTCCTATTACAACATGCTTTAAGAGGAAGTCTGTTTCCTTCAGTTCAAGAATATCCAAATATATGTACAGAATGATATACGTTAAACTAAAGTAGAACGAATATGTTGCTTATTTATCCTTCGTTTCCTCAGGCAAAGCAGAAGCTTTGCATATAGGACATACTTTCTTCATAGATAACCACTTTCTAATGCAACTCACATGGTAATCATGCCCACAAGCTTTCAGCGTTCCAACATCGTCCACGTTCTTGTATTCTTCCTGCGATTTTCATTATGGATCAGTTAAACAACGGACTAAGGCCATCTAAATTTCAAAAGGGGTCATCAACTAAATTTATTTAGTGTCACTATATTATTTTATTCTGAATGGAACAAGGAAACATACCAGGCAGATTGCACAAGCTTCTTCTTGACTTGGCTCGGATGAACAGTATATCGTTTCTGTCAAATACTTGGAAATCAAATCCTCAGATAATCCTGTGCTGACATGGCCTATTCTCTCTCCGAGTGCAAGGAGTTCCTGGTTGAGCCAAACATCCAAATGATTAATTTTTTTACAGTACATGATATTAATTGTAAGAAGCGAAACAACAATAATTACCTCATAACTCATGTTGTCTATGTCCATCCTCATGTCTCTATGCTGATCAATCATATTCCTACCATAAAGTGAAGTGCGATCAACAATCATGAAACCCTGTAAGAACAATAAAATCAAACTTGAGTCATACACCCTCAATGAAAGAACAAATTTGAGACTAAAGCCCAAAACTACAATTTTGCTAATACTAGGTTAATAACTAGTCAACTTCACGAAGGATTTATAGGAACCAACATGCCAATGAAGTTTGCTATCTCACCAAATATCTCAATCAATGTTATATATAGCTATACTGGAGCCAGGGTAAAAAATATAAACATGGCACGTGTGTTTCCAATCATTACTCACAAGAACAAAGCTCTTGAGAGAAGATGCAATAGATACCTCAAAGTTAAATTGATCATTAAGACCAACCTCATCAGCCAATGCTCGATATCTATCACTATGTATTCTTGACCTTCCATTTCTATCATTGCTGTGCCAGCCAATGGTGGTCAATGGCCTTGGATGTCTAGAAGAGTAACTTTCAGCCACCATATGCAATCCATCACCAGAAGGTGCCATGCGACCCAAGCGCAAGCTGGAAGAAGCCCTAAAAGTTGGAGTAGATCTTTGAGAGTAGTTACTGCGAACTCCTCTAGCAGGTTGAGCCGGACAATTACTATGAAAACTTTGTGGAGCAGTAGGATTTCTGTTAGTTCCAAATTCATTATGAAAACCTCCAACATCTACTGGAGCATTACTAGAACCATTTCCAACAAGGAAATGATTAGCCTCATGATTAAAAGCATTTGCATCTGCATTTTAACAAAAAAAGTCACTTCAGATATAAAGTAGAGGCGATTAGAATGTATTCTGCTGGTACCAAATTACAAACTAACCTGATGATGGCACCCTTCCATGAGCAAGACACACACTCATTTGGCTCCAATCCCTTGTCAAAGATCCAGAAGTTTGAGTAGAAAGATCTACCATGCTGGAATGGTCCATTTGGGGACCGGTAGAGAATGAGTTGTGTGAATGAGTATTCGATAAATGGGTCCTAGCCAGGTTGGATTCCAAATCAAGTGTAGAACGACTCCTCACATTCCTTAAAGAACTCTCACCCCGTATTGAAAGACCTCTACCTCTAAATGAGGGTGTCATATTCACATGATCAGGTGTCATATTAACATGATCCCAAGGCATATATAGTGAATCCATAGTGGGCTTCTCAGGCCGCAATTCTGAAGATGTAGGACGATCAGCTGCATTTGCACTTGCAGCATTAAAACATCTGCTTGTACTTCCTCTCTCACAGACTGAAGGAACTCCAGGGCTCTTCCGCTTGTGAGGACCAGGCCCTCGCCCATTTCCCATTGTGAGATCAATAAAACCCCCATTAGCAACCGGAAATGATTGTCTGTCATAATTGGAACTAGAAGGCTGGTGTACATAATTTTCAGACACCGCATAAAACATTCCACCACTTGATGGATGCAGAAAATGATCATTAGAAGTGCCTGATATATCTGTTTGATGAGAGGGTGCTTCAATGTTGAGACTTGTGGAGGTATACCCATTTGACCTTGGAGCAGTGTTCCAATGAGATGGAAAAGAGATGCTATCTATGGACATATTTTCCATAGGATAAATAAAAGAGCCATTCTCGGAAGTGGTACTCCTACCTGCAATAGAGATCCAATCTAATTGATATGACTATGACTATTTACAAATAGTGGCCACAAGAAAAAGGCCAATAACCAAAATAAAAACAACAAATAAGCCATTTCAAGTAACACTACCAAGGTTCACATATTGTTGATCAGTATGCATATGATTCCAGTTCTGGTCAGGTTCACCATCAAGCATTGGAGATGAGCTATATAAATGTCTATGCCCCATGACTCGCTAGCAATCTCACGAGTCAAAATAGACAGTATAGCTAAGTTATACCAGCAAATAACTCAACCTGCAAGAGAAAAGGGCATGTGAATATATCAGTAACATACAAAGTTCAAAACAATCAAGCAACAACATTTCAAAGTTACAAAGTATGTGAAAGACAAAATTCATCCATGACAGAAACATGTTAAATTAACACAAAATAAATAACCATTTGTATTTATCTATTTTATTCCATTTCAAACACACTGACTTGAATCTGGAGAGCTTTATCATACACACATACATAATATTTAACAAGATCCAGGTAAAAATCTTATTTGAAAGAAAATCAGTGTGTATTCTAAAGAGTTGTTTGGATCTTAAATTCAATTTAAACACCCAGGGTGAAAATCCCGCATTGCATGCAGAACTTCAACATATTCACAACATGTAGAGTAAAGACTCAAGAAAAGTGAATCATTTACAGGTTAATTGGAAATATTTGCAAGGGACAATTGAGAGAGAGGACAACAAATATGTAGACGCAAACTCAAGTGAAAAGAACTAGAGTTAGAAATAGAAAGTCACATGTCCATGGTGTAACCTTCCTGAAAAAAGGTAATTACTATCATAATCATAAATTGTCATTAACACGGAGTTGATACTAAGGGATAATTTAGACAATCTTGCAAGGCTAGGGAGCATATAATCTATAAATCATAATTTCAAATTTAGTACAAATACAGTCTTAGTATATTACAAAAAAAGTAGTCCTACAATTAAATCTAGCCTGACCTTCCTCTTCCACTTACAGCATATACAAGCACCACTGGCACTTCCACATGTCTAGTCAATAGAAAAATTCCTTAGATTATCGATATATTATTCATCAGTTTACATCATTTGTAATTCAATCCTTTACAGGCAAACGGATCTAGGCCTACAGAAGACCACCTAGCTTGAAGCTTCAGGTCCAGCTGCCAAGAATACCAAAGAAAATATCGAAGGGGTAAATAAGAAGTAACTAACTGATATAGGAGCTCAATGGATATCAAGATGATGTGTTTAATCAGCCAAAAGGACAATACTCACAGCATGAACTACACTATCTATGTTAGTGTTCCAATTAACCACCGAAATTGCATGATAGGTGTAGGCTACAGCCCTGTGATTTAGAACGCCATCAACAGGCATGCACAAAAAGAGAAGCATGACTACCAGCCACACAATTTGGCAGAGTGAGTAGAATCGCCACTGGCAATTATTTCTGGAGAGGAGGAAATATATGCTTCTGGTCATCAAGGCGTGGGAATTCGGTGTAAACTGACAGAAACTCGCCTGTAAAATACTAAACAGGTGCCACTCATATACTCCTTAACCGTAACAAATACCAAGAGTCCCAGTAAGTCCAATCACTTGAAGCCAAACTAATGGGATGACTCTCTTCATTGACACAAGAAAATATAAATGAGGGAAAAGGGACATAGTTGAGATTTAAATTAGACGGATAACGGTTCCTCACTCTAGCTTATTACGAGTAACAGCATATGACTTAAAAAGAGGAGTGATTGGAAGTAGGATGACTCAAGCAACAGACTTACCTGGCAAGGTTTACAAACAGCAAATGTTAGCATTCCTATCATTTTCCTGCACTTGAAAAATATAATCAACTAATGTGCTCAGCCAGGCACAAAAGGAAAGACTCCTAAATTTTCCTGATAATAAGTATCAGTAGGAAAGACAAGACCAACTAAACACAAATAATTTATGCAAATACAGTGTATAAACTAAAAAACAAAGTATTTGAACTACAATGGTAATTTGTTATTCGAGGGGGAAATGGAATAACAAGAAGGAAAAAGGTTTAATAAAACAAGTTATATATCTCACAATAATTAAAAGATGAATCCACAGTCAGAACGAAAACAATTTCACCCAGATTATCTTATAGAAAACACAAGAGTCCGGGGAAAAAAATACTATCAAAACTAGACTACAGTTTTTACTACAAGGAAATGGAGTATTTCTCATATGTCACAAATAGTTTAAGAACCAGAACCCATCTACTTCCAATACCACCATCTAATAATCTCCAAATCACAAAATTGTAACATAATTAGAGTATAGGAGAGCAGAAAGAACCCTTCATGATTATAATGTACAGATGGTCGCAACCAGGCAAGCAGAACAGTCAAGAAAATAGAAGTTACATTATCCCAGATGTTACAATTTAAAGACAAAATAAGAGGGATGAGGCACACCCATCCTCGTGAGTTAAATTTGGTTCATTCATTTCATTTTAGAGAGGAAAGAAACAGATTAAAACCATTCAAGAATGTTAAAATCATTCATTAACTATATGAAATCAAATCAGCACAGTACAAAGATCATGCCTCTGACCATCTACATTTTACATGTCTCCAGATATTGGCAACGTCGGAAATGTACACACTTAAAAGAAGTCACTGTGCATGCAGATTGTTTTCAAAAATGTTACAAAGCAATTTTTGAAGAAAATGGGTGAATAACATAACAAAGTACAAAAGACTCAAGCCCACAACAATCCATTAGAAGCAAATTAAAAATATATTAAATAATTAGAACCGGTAATTATCATAAAAAACAAAACAGATTTAACTTGGTTTTCAATTATCAATAAACATAAAGCTCTGGGTTTACTTTCAAATTTCACTATAATCAAAATACTAATAATACCCTTACAGAGATACAAATGGATATCAAGACAGACATAAAGCTGAATAAAGCCACGATGATTATGATTTCAAAACATAGGCCTCCGGTGTTTGATGTAATCTAGCTGTAAATAATATTGCATTTCTTATGAAATATATTTCTAAATCTTGTTATATCTGAATTAAATGGAATAAGAAAATAAAATAAAAAGGACTTAATTAAATTTTAAATTCCTCGAAAATTTGAGTATTTTCAATTGAATCTTTCTTAAGTTTTTTTGATATATTGAATACTCAATCTTTATATGTTTCAATTGAATCACTACCTTATAATTTTTTTCATTAATTGGGTGACATGATTGTTATATAACTCTTACTTATTTCACATGTTAAAAAATGAGTTTTTGTGATTGATATAAAATGATATTACAGTTAATGTAAAACGGTAACTTTTATTACTTTCACTAAAAATGTGTCGGATAACAAGAATGATCTTACCAATGGTGGTGAAGGGGATAGTCCCTTGGTTGTTGTAGGTGATGACATGGAAGTCAAGCATGATAACTTCATTATCCAACATATTTTCAATGAAAACAATAAAAGTCACTATTTATTTTTACATAAACCGCAATATTATTTTTATATTAACCATATAATCTCACCTTTTTTTAATACACACATGGAAACAAGTGGACAAGATGACAAAGTAATATACAATCACATTACCGAGTTAACAGAAAGTTAAACAACTCAATTGAAATTTTTTTAAAATTTGAGTACTTAATAGACCAAAAAAATTAATAGAGTTAATTGAAAATACCTAAATTTAGGAGGAATTTGAAACTTAATTAAGCCAATAAAAAACTTTAAATTCAATGCAATGACGATATTTCCATATAAAAAAAAATTGCCTTTTTCCATAATACCAGCAATCAAAGCACATCCCAACATTCAATTGTAATAACCTCTCTTAACAAACCAGAGGGACAAAGTAAAAAAACTGAATGAGGCCTGCCTTAACAATGTCCACTGTCCCCAATAAGAGATAACAATTCAAAAGTAGGACGAATAAGTTAAAACTAAGAAGAATTTTCCCAGCCCTCAAACTAGCTAATTCAAAAGGCAGAAAGTCCTGCATTATGGCTATGTTATGGAACACTCTTGACACTAGTTTCCATCCATTCCTCAGCATTTAGGAACATGCGTGAAGATAAATTTGTGGTGATCAAACGGCTTCTCTGTCAGTAAACCCAAGGTTCATATCCAAATAATGAATCATCGAGCACTACACCAAATCCAACAATGAGTAGGTAAGCTAATGGAGGAATCAACTTATGGCAGAATAACAAGAATGACCAGCACAAATGGAAGTTCATATCAATTCAGGGCAAATGAACAGTAGTCTCCAGCATCATATGCGCTATTGGTCCAACATTGAAGTCTATATAGTGCATACCAATGTGCAGTGAGTTCTTTGTCAATGCTGTCACTGCTATGCTCATTATACATCCCCACAAGCAACACCACCACAATAGGAAGCGTAATGTCAAATTCAAAACAAGAAGAATTTGACAAAGGCATACAGAAGTCACTGGGTCAAAAGAGTATCAAGGTTTGCAAACATCTCATCTCAGCACCCCAGACCCACTAATAGAACTATAACAATAAAATACGGCATAAAATGCCATATCACGCCCTAGATTGCCCGTTGCACTACAAACCAATATCTTGCCTCACCAAACATTGGAATGTGACAGAGCAATTACCACAAGATCCTCAGCGGCCATTTCATACCAGAAAAGCACCCAGTCCCAGATGATGGAAGAACTTCATCTAAAAGGCCACATTCTAGTTGAATAAAGCCTATGCAATTCTTCCAATTAACAAAGGATCTTTGGTGTAAAATTCTTTCTGTTTCCTATATGAGAGTCGGCATATAACAATGCATACAGGCAGCAATATGCTAATAAATCCTGACATAAAGGTTCGTCATGCCAAAGTCATCATTTCTACAGCCATCCCTTTAACCCAAGACTCAAAAATCCCTGCTACATCATATGTGATTCAGACAACGTAATTGAGAAACCAAATGGAGAAATTCATTCACTTCCATAACCTGTACAGTACAAATGCGAAGGCAAACAAAACCAGCTCTCACCAATGATAATAGTAATATATTACTGTAATATGAACGCAAAGGTAAGGTAATAATATACCAAGAAACTGCTTGAAAAGTCCATGAAGGGTAAATTGCTAAAGAAAAGTGGGGAACAGAGACAAGTAAGAAGAATTTCCGATGCAAGTCATCTCACCAGCGCATGCAGATGTAGAGATGTATAATACACCACCAGCACCAAGAAACCTGCATAATAAAACAAATCATCTAAACCTAAGGGATTCGAAGAATATCTGAACAACTACAAAGCCATATATGCCAATAATACACAACATACAACCACAAGAGGGTGAGCCTAGGAACAACTATAAGGTTGCTGCCTTGTGACTTCGTAGTTTCAAATCCTGGGAACAACCTTTTCACTTGTGCACGTGATACAGTGCACATACAAAAAAACTCTTTTGGCATACAAAGACAGCAGAAGTTGATAAAATGTCATAACACAAACACTTCTTTTCCTGATCAGTGTTTATGTTATGACTGTAGTTCATGTTTTTACACTTCAGCAATAAAAAAGATACTAAGCAAGAAACCACTCTGTGATGTCAATCCATCAAGCATAAAAATAAATAAACGCGTTATACATGATTTATCATAATACTTCAAAAAAAACTAAATGTACTTCCCAGGAAAAGATACGAAGATAACAACATCATGCTATCCATCATCACAGAACAAAAGGGGATGAAAATGAAAAATATAATTTCATTAAATCTAAGACCTTATAAGAATTGCAATTCACATAATTTCTAAAAGCAAGGAGGGTAGTGGAGTACTCCACACAGAAGGGGGATACGTCTATAAAACACAACCTCAATCAAAACACATTACACAGATGTATAGATTCTCATTTCCCCTGTTTTAATAATTACTTATTCATAAAAAAAAAATGTTTGCGGTTGAGCAAACACAAACAGCGTGATTCGATGGCGAATTTGCCGCAACTACAGAACAAGAGAGCACACACGAAGAAAATCGAAATCCAAACTCATAAACAGCATAATTTCGGAGGGGAAATTTAAAATCCCACACCAAACAAACAATCCGGAAAGCAGAGAGTGGTGATACAGAAACAAAAAGCGTAAAGAACGGACAATATTCTCTTCTCTGAAGAGAAAGGGAAAAAAATCACAGACGCCCCTCGGAGAGGGCGATGACACGTTGGAAATAAGCAACGAGAAGATCGGCAGCGAAGAAAGTCGAAGCGATCAAGCGAGGGATTGTTGATTTGTGGAAGTCAAAGAAATGAACGCATATACAGTTGGATCATGATGATCATGCATGTAAAAATTGCAAGCACGTGTTGAGAGAACATAAGGTGGAATCGGTAGGATAAACGTGCCTTGAAAATCGGTTACGGTGGTGCTGCGACGACGGAGCTTCGATCTTTGAAAAACGGAAAGAGGAAGATAGAAGAGAGAGAAGAAAGAAGGAGAAGAAGATGTGAAATTGTCGTGATAAGGAGACAATGAAATAAAGCGGTTGTACGCAGAAATAAGAAACAAGAGGAGGAGAAATTCGCTGCACTGCCCAATCTTACCGGTTACCTATACCATCAGTATTCACTCCTTCCATTAATTATTACTAAACACATCTACAACATTTTTCTTTTATTATTTAATTTAATTTTACTTTACTTTACTCTATGCATTTCGCCTTTGCTTCTAACTTTTTTTTTACCTAAAGATTATCTAGCATATTTTCCTTTTTTACAATGAAAATTAATAATATTATCGAAATAAAACTATGTAATTCATCGATTATATTCATGTTTCAACTCTTTCATTTTACATTAGTTAGATCTGATAGCATGTTATTAATACATATTTAATTTCTCTTAAGAAATGGAATAATAGATTTCTCATTTTCTATATTTTAATAGATTTTAATTAATGGTAAAATTAAAATGCGGCAGAAACAATATATTAAAAAGTGTGCTGCTAATAACCCTCCTCTCTCTCATAAATATTAACAGAGTTTTGAATTAATTATTACAAATAATAATAAGTTAAGAGTTTTAAATTATGCTAACTGTAAACTATATATTTCAAAAGAAATATCTTGCTTGCACATTAAATATTTTGGATATGTTTTTTTTAATAAATAATAAAAATTATCAACAATGAATTTTATATCAGAAACTGTTTTTAAAAAAATTAACAAAATCAACTGAAGTTGTTATTTTTATTGGTACATATGATTAAGTTATAAATATTTTATATTAAAAGATAGAAAATACTATTACTTTTTACCCAAAATGAGTCTGTTTAATTTTAAGTGAACTAGTATCGTCTTCAAGCATGTGTAAACTCTGATTTGTCACATGAAAAAGTCTATCTACAAAGACTTCAACATTCAAATCCGATACAAAAAAAAATTGTGTAAGTATGAAAATAAAATTAAAAAAAAAGTATTGAGTGACTATACTTCATGATATCATATAAATATTTATAATTTTTTTGTAAATAAGTTAGTATATTAATAAATAAAATAAACTCAATATATAATAACACATTAACAATGTAATAACTGGATTTAGTATACACTTACCTAAATTATATTTATATATCTGATATTATGAATATTAATATTGCATACAGATTTCATACTTGAATTTCATTTATTAAACTATTTTGGGTTTGTTAATAAATAAAAATAATAATGTAAATTTGGACAGGTACAATTATAAAAACCTGGAAGTTAGATTAATCACAACTTTAGTAGTTATATTTCATATATCTGTTAATATTTAAATAATTTATCGATGAGTAGAATATATTGTATATTTTATCTGTGTAAAATAATTTATAGGAAATAGGAATGGAGAGAGTGTATTTAATGTGTGTAATTATTTATATATTTTGTTTTGGGATGGGTGCATGTTTACCTCTTTAGTGCTTGATTTGTTACTGTTGAATCAAAATGCGATTTGTTACTGTCAGAACGTTTTGGGCTTTGCGGATGCGTGTTGACTAGAATCAGCTAATTTTTCAGTGACAGAAGCAAGTTGTATGGGTTGGATTAACTCACGTAACACGTGACTTCACCCAACATGTTTTTCGAATGTATTTTTTACATTCTTATTTTTTTCAAAAACAATAATTCTACTACTACTTTTACCCTTTTTCAAGGATGGAAAATTTAACTTTATTGTTTGAGGAATCCAAAATATGCAACAAAATCTTCTCATCACTTTCATTATTTTAATATAGCGTACAAATAAACGCCGATGATTCTTCATTTTAAATTCCTTACATAGAAATTAATGTAGGCGGTCGGAAGATATGAATTTAACTATACAAAATATTAACATCTTCTACTTAAAATCTTAAACAATAGATTAATAAGTTTTATATCTTTATATAATATTTTATTCGTGAAATTTAGATTCAGGTTTGAATTTTGGGTTAAATATGTTTTTAGTCCCTAAACTATTGGACGTTTCTGGTTTTCGTCCCTCTTCCAAACTAAAGTACAATTTGGTCCTCATTCTTTAAAAAAACGTTCGTTTTAGTCGAAAAAACGAACGTTTTGAGGACTAAAATGAGGATTAAAAACAAAATTTTGAAGACTAAAACGAACGTTTTTTAAAGAATGAGGACCAAATTGTACCTTAGTTTGGAAGAGGGACGAAAACCAGAAACGGCCAATAGTTTAGGGACTAAAAACATATTTAACCCTTGAATTTTCAACACAGACGTTATGTTGCACTCATATTTATCATAAAGAATGAAAAAATAAATCATATTTTTGAAGAAGAATTGTGACAAGAGTTTGAATGTTAAATATATATATATATATATATATATATATATATATATATATATATATATATTGAAAAAAAAGAAAGAAAAGTGTGACATATTGTTAATTAAAAGGATTAAGAAAACAATGAATTATTGAAAGGCATTTAGTGGTTTGAAATCACTTGTTCGAATTATGGTATATATTGATGAGTAACATCATCCTTTAAAAAAATGATAGGTTGTATCAAATTTAATGCCTCCTCTCATGTGCTTATCATTCCACCAAAACACGTACGATGGGCTGGATGGAAATTTTAATGCTGGAGGACGATAATTATATATATTTATACCCATGCATTATGAATTTTTAACATATTATCATCATAAAGATGTATATAATGTGTTAGATATGTAATACCTTATTATTATTCCTACAACACTAACACAGGCAAGTCTTTTTACATTTATCTTAGTTCTAATGGTACTGCAGATAAGTAAATTTACACAGCACTATATCATATTCGATGAAAATATTGTTAGAATATGTAATTAAAGCTGTCATACAGTATAGGTTTTCTGTTTTGATACGTTAGTTGACTCTCACTCTGTATATATTTACATTACCTTTCTTACATACGTAATATACAGTTTTTACATTCCATTAGTTCTCTCTCTAGTTCTTCTTGCACCCTTTCTCTCTATTTTTTCATTAAATATATCATAATAAGTTCAACGTAAATGCGTCTATTTTAAATGGTGTTATACTGACATAAAAAAAATGCTACAATAAAATAAATATTTTTAAAATTATTTCAGTTTAGCGTATTATGGAGAATTTTGATAAAATTGAGTAAGAGTTGGTAAAACTTAGATGAGAAAAAATTGTGAAAGTTCAAAAGTATTCAGTTCAATAAGTGATCTAACTTTTATTTTAAATTTGATTTTTATTTTCGTTAACTCTTTTTAACTTTATAAAAAGTCCTTCATTTGATACAGAACATTCTAAACTAAAACAAGTTTAGAAGTATTCATTTCAATTTAGTTTTTTTTTATTGGTGGTAGAAATGAATTAATGTGAGAACTTTCAATTTTTATTTAAATGTTATAAAAGTAAAAAAATATAAAACTTGTTTTTACAACTACAACATATATATTTTATAATGACAAACACAACAAACAAAATAAGAGGATATTAATACAAAGTTAAGATTGAGTTTTCCAACAAACTTCCACGATAAATAAAAATGTATAGCGAATCAAAACTAACGACGACGCAAAAAAAAAAAAAAAATCCCTAAATCACTATCATTTTGTCATGGAGACCAAATCCTAATTCGCAAGAGTAATTTTTTACATACTTTTGTGTAGTGATAAATGAAAAAAAAAATCTTAAATTTGATGTATGAAAAGAAATTTATGTTGAACTTTTTATTATTTAATATAAACAGATCATTTGTTTTATGTCAATCAATAGAAAACTCAATGTAAATTGTTTTTACTTATTTATAAAAATATACTGTATTTATTTTACATAAATTTCTTTATTATTAAACGTAAATTATAATTTATTTAAAACTTATAAATTTATCAGCGGATCGTTGTAAAAACAATTGTAAGACGAAATATAAACGGTAATGGATGAAAATATATAATTAGATTGTAAAATCTTAAAAAGTAAAAATTTGGAAGTAAGGAATTATTTTGATTAAATTATTTTAAAGAAATTAATAGTTTTATTATATGAATTTAAATAAAAGAAATGGTTAGAAATAAGGGAAAGGGAGTTATCCCTGAAGCAGAGGTGGTTCTTTGGGGATGAGAAACTACAAATGAGAGAGTGACATGTAAAATTGAAGGTAGCAAAGGGAAGACTTTTCTTCTTCTTTTCCTTTTATTCTCTTGCCCCTTCCCTTTTAGTTAATTAATGAAGCAATTATCATGATGAATAGAAAGAGAAAATGCCCAAAACTTGACTTCAAGATAGGGATAAAATGCTGAACTATGTACAATGCACTGAGAGCAAAAGTTAGGGTGGACCCAAAGGAACATGTGCATACGCATTTCGTTTATTAGGGTTACCAAATTAACCTTTTTTTTTTTACAACCAGGTCCCCACTTTCTTCACTTTGCTTTGCTTTCACACCCTCGAATTGCAGCACGGTCACTCACACGCTTCCACCAAACCAACTCACTTTACCCTATTCTTTTTGGCACCACACTCGATCAATTTTTATATTATTCATTATTTTTCAATTGGGTATTTCGATTGATTGGATTTTTTTATTTAATTATCTTCTAAATAAATAATTGTGTGACCTGATTGGTATCTGCATCCAATATTGTCACGTTTGCACACTTTTAATCAAATTTCTCACTTCTTCTATGTTTCCACCTCTAACTCTTCAAATATATTCTTTTACAAGTCTAAAGGTTTGTTCTATGATATTTTTACCGTAAACTCGCACTGTTCACTTGGATACTTGATTTTTCTAAAACAAACTAATTAGGTGGAAAACTTAATTAAAACCTAGCATAAATTCAATGATCTATTTAAAAAATAATAATTAGAAATTTAATGAAGAAGGTTAAACAATTCATAAACTTACAAAGTTTTACTCATTTACTGTCTGTGACAAACTTTATTTGAGTGAAATATCGTTATTATGTGCAATGAAACTGTCTCTTTAAATATTTAATGCAAATATATATATATATATATATATATATATATATATATATATATATAATTTGAAAATATTGACTAAACTAAATAAAATAATAAATATTAATTTATTCACATTAATATTAGTTTTTATATCAATTTTAAGTTCACAAAAAAATTATAATTAATTACTATATTTAAGCTATAGTATGTAAAAATTAGAAAATATAGTATTAGAGTTAGTAGGTATATTAAAATAATGAGACAGAGTATTATATTATAAAATAATTTTATAATATAAATAGAACTAAACCCGTTTCATTACTTAACACTCTATCTCTCTAAAATTATTATTTTTAGTTCTCTCTTACTTCTCTTTAAGAGTTCCTAATCTCAAGTTATCTATTTGACGATCAGAAGGTGTTTAGACGATCACGACGTCAAGGTGTATCTTTCTATCTGAACAATTTGGCGATTAGAGCATGTAAGTTTCGTTTCTTTTTTCTTAATTTCCCTTTAACCTGTGATCATGCAAAGGATATTTTTTTTCATGAGTAGAGTCTCTCTTTCTTGATTCTTAGCTCAATTTAGGTTCTAAGGTTTGTTTCCTATCACCAATCGGTGATTTGTAGGTTTTCTTAGAGTTTCCTTACGATATAAACTATTGTTAGGGTTTTATAGAGCTGTGAAGATTTCATTGATGTAAGGGAAGCTAGAGTTGATTTAATTTATTATTAATTGTATATGTTGATGAGTTTAGGAGTATTGAGCTGGTTGAATGAAATTTTGTCTTATAAGTAGATGTGGAGTAGTCAATTTGTGCATTTTAAATGTGTGGCGATGAACTGTGATTGCAAAGCATATTGTATGATGATTTGGTTGCTATTGAATGTACAAAATGTTAGAAATATTTTATAAGATTGGTTGGTTATGAGTAGGTGCAATTTATCTTTGTTTAGAGCTAGTTTTGAGGAAATGGAGTAGTGAAAAATTGATTTGGGAGTTAGGTGCTCAATTGGTCAATAGTGATAGTCTTGGTAAGTTATTTGGGACCTGCTATAATCCTTAAAATGGTTGAAATTATGCCAAAAGTGGTAGAATGCAATTTGGGTCTATAGATTGAGTTTTGTTAGATTTTGAAGTTTAGTTTGGTTAGTAAACACTTTAGAATGAGATTAGGATGGTTTAGACACAATTGTTCAAGCTTAATTAACACGATCTAGGAGGATTAGATGTTTGGAAAAATACCTCATTTGGTCATTTTGGTGCATGTTGCATAATTCTACAGTTTGGTGTTGGACAATTATGCAAACTCGTTGAGCGAGTGACTGTAGGTCTGGCCCATTGTCTCAAACCTCGACCAGTGAATTTGGGTCGTTGGGCCACTATCTCTACTTTCGCACAGCGAGCTGGGTCGTTGAGTGAAAGCTTGGGGTTTGGGATCCTTGTGACTTTTATTCGCACAATAAGCTTGGTCGTTGAACGAGTAGTTGGGGTCTGGAATCAATGTGGTTTTATTCGCACAACGAGCGGGATCGTTGAGCGAAGGGTTTGGGGTCTGGGAACATTGTATGTGTATTCGCACAATGAGTCAGGTCGTTGAGCGAGAGAATCCTATGGTCACTCAGCGAGAGCAGTCGTTAAGCAACTGGTCCAAGTTAGTTTTACTTTTTCCTTCTTTGTTCTTGATTGATTTTAGCTATGCTTTGATTCCTTATGGATGATGTATAATTATGCATGGGAGTATATGATTATCATAGTTAGGTATTGAGATTCAAAGTGAAAGTATGTGGTTTCAAAGTATGGTTTCAAAGTTATGTAAGTAAGTTTCAAAGTGGAATCTCTTGGTGAGATTCAAGTATGTTTAGAATGAATGCAGGGAGCTTAGTCTTGAGGTTATCCTGAACTCCAATGGTCTTTCATTCTCAAGTAGAGAGGATTGACACATGTGGTGAGGAGTAGTAGGAGGTCTTAGTATTGGGGGCTTCCAGTATGCTCCAAGGCGTGGAACAGACTAACCTTTTGAGTGTGGTGGGATGAAACTCGTTGGCAATGGCTTTGCAAAGCAGTAGAGGCCACCACAAGTGCACAATCTGCCACAAGTCGACAATCATTCTAAGTCCGAACAGTCAAGTCTAAGTCATAACATGTTTAGGATGTTTAAAGTTAGTCATTCTCTATGCATGATTTATTGTGTTTAGTATATTATATCCATGTATGAATCTTTTTGTATCTAGCTTACCCTTCTATGTGTACTTGTATTTGTATGTGGCTATTTTCTTTGGTTGACTATGATAATCCGGTGGGTGTGAGCAAAGGGAGATGAGCTTTCAGTGGAGCAGGCTCTTGACAGAGGATATGCTACTATTTAGTTGGCTTTAGACTAGTTTTGTGTATAAATTTTGTTTAGCTGTTTGTATATAAAGTTTAAAATTTATAGTTGCTTTTGGATAATTGTAAGTTTATACTTTATATTTTGGTCTATAATTGTTTTATCATACTAATTATGTGATAACTATGATATGGTTAAACATTATATTTTGGGATGTTACATAGTTTCTTTTGAAGTTTAATGGAAGAGGAATATATATATATATATATATATATATATATATATATATACTTTTATTTTTTATTTAAATGTATGTAAGATTTTACAATTCTAATTTGACATCGAAATACAATTCTAAATGCCGTCTAATAATTGCATTTATTTACAAAAATACCACTGGTCATTTTTAACGTTGATTATTCAATGGTTGGATGTTGAACGCATGACGTTATAAGTAGTTTTTGCACTAGTGTAAGTGTATCTTCTCAGTCTACTTATTGCATAAGTAATATCAGGTATTAGAAAAGCTCATCAAATGTGGTAAGCTCTCAAATATTTGGGCATACTAAGGTTGAAAATAAATTCTCATCTACCTTTCATTAATTTAGAGTTAACATCGTAAGGGTTTTTACCGTTTTTGAAGTCACAATGCCAACACTTCTTAAGAGGTTTCTTAGTGTATTGTTTTGGAATAGTAATTTACTATCTCTCTCCCTTATGATTCTACCTTCTAAAATCATATTGACTTCACCTAGAAGCAACTTATATTTCAAAATGAGATTCTAGAAACATTAGCTTTTAGAGACTATCTGATTGCATGTGTCAATCATTAGCATGTCGTTCATATATAAATATATAACGACATATTCTCTACTTCTAGATTTAGAGTCATATCATTAGGTGAAAAGTCAAACTTATTTCTTCAAGTAATTAAGTAACATTACCTACACCCCCTCAATTTTAAATTATTTAAGATTGATAAACGAGAAAAATACCTGGTTGTGCTTCTCTCATTTATAGGTAGAGTATACAAAAAATTATTCCAGTAGCTAATAATGCTCCGCTGCATCACTTACCACAGGAGATGCTGAAATTAATTTGGGGGTTCACAAATTAAAAATCAAAAACCAACCTCATCTTCTTAGTTCTTTTTCTTTCTTTGGAGAGAAATTCTCCTCCACCTTTCCTCAAACATTACAAAGGCACGACACATGAATATTAGGGTTCATTATCCTAACTTCAATGAACTCTAGGCTGTCATCTCATCTCCCTCTTCTTCACCCTCATTATCGATCCCTACAAACGCGATCAGAAGCCACCGCTGTTGTGAGCACCTTGCCAACCTTTGGAAGTTATATCCAGAAAAGACCTCGATATTTGACATGCTCGGAAGTGGTTTCGCAAATGTCGTCTGAATTTCGAAAATATTTTTTTTGAACTTTCCGGAATTGGGTTGTTGATGTCAGTCATAAGTCCTTAAGATTGTTATAGAAAAACTGACAAAACCACAAACAAAATACAGGCTTATCCTCAGTGTATTGTGCAAGTCCCCTAAGATACAACAAGAACTTCTTAGAAAATTCTGAAGATTTCAGAACTAGCAAAGAACTCTAAAGAGAGTAAAAAAAATAAGTTATGATATAAAGATGATAAGAAAAGAAAGGAAAAAAAAAACTAAGAAGATAGTTTGAGGAATAAAATTTCCTTTTGAGAGGAGAAGAGAAAACTTGAGTTGATGTGTTTTTTGGAATGCAAGGAATGCTTTATTTATAGAGTAGAAACTTGGCCAAAAATCATTACCACACAATAATGAATAATAAAAATTGATCGTTGGGACTTATGAACTTTAATGAGAGAAAAAAATTGTGCACTTATGAACGTTAATGAGAAAATAAAAGATGTTGATCAACATTTAAAAGTAATGTTTCTTTTACAATAAATACTTATTTTAGAACACATTATTCTTTGTTTTTTTAAGATGAATTTAAGGAGTGTGAGAATGAATTTAAGTGGTTTTGAAGATAAAAATTTTGTGTTTTTTTAAGGGATTTAGAGATAAAAGTAAGTGCATTTCAGTATAAGTTTTGTAAAAGTTTGTAAAGGATTTGATAGATGTGAAAAGTTAAAAATAAATTGTGTTAATATATTAAAATGTAATATTTTGTTTTTTTTCTTATATTTGTTATTATTGTTATTTATTATATATTATTTATTATAAGAAGTTGCATTGATGCATGGATGTGAGAAGTATATAGTCATGATCATAATTGCATGATCAATTCCTCAAACATAGAACCGATTCCCACTTGTAGATCTGTCACAAGCAAAATCGGTTCCAAGGCACCTAGAACCGATTCCCAACCCTCCAACATCACAAAGGCTTGTTGCATCCCACAACATCACTCTTGTTGCTACGGAATTCTTAACCATCAACCATACATTCACATCACCCCTCTCTAGCTATTGTTGGAACCAAAATCATAAAACAAAAGAGTACATACACTTGAAAATAACATTTATTAAACGAGAGATATTATAATAAAATAATATATATCACTTTCAAATATCTTCATCTCAAACGGAGATGGAAGGAGGTGAACATCCTTCTAATATATGCGTCTTACTAAGTGTGTCCTCTTCACATGGTTTATCGTTAACCAGTTGGTGTAAGTTAATTAATTTACGTTTTTAAACATATATGCATGCATATATTGTGGTATACAGAACTTTGAATAATTCAACTTCAGATGTCAAAATAGAAATGCTACACTTCAAATTCTTATCGTGGAAGTAAGAACAAAGTCATGTGCATGCACCGGCACAACTCACAAAGATAAGTTTATGTTCCACCATTTTTGAAAGCACAAAAATTCAGAAGTTGTATTCTGAACCACTAATTAAACGAGAGAGAAAAGTTGATAAGTACTAAGTCCATGTTGGAAGAAAAATGAGTAAGTTAAACGTAACTGGCCTTTTATTTAAAAGCAACATAAATATGTTCAAATAAGGATTCTTTTTTAAATAAACTATATTTTTTTATTATACTTAGGCTTATGTTTTCAAATTTGTAACTTTGAATATTTTCAGTTAAATTTCTATTGATTTTTTTAGTATAATTAGTAATCAAAATTTGTATATTTTAAACTGAATTCATATAATTTATTTTTTTTTCATTATTATTTTGTCATGATATATTTTGTTTCTTTGTCTCTATGTATTGAGAAATATGAGATTTATATGAATAACATACTATCTACTTAATGTAAAATAATAAGT
Organism: Vigna nakashimae; assembly: GCA_034642375.1. Taxonomy (NCBI): domain Eukaryota; kingdom Viridiplantae; phylum Streptophyta; class Magnoliopsida; order Fabales; family Fabaceae; genus Vigna; species Vigna nakashimae. Next base: position 44,606,289 of record CM067765.1, on the reverse strand, counting down.
TATTTTTATTGTTTATTTGAAAGACTTTGTTATCTAATACATTTTCAATAAAAATAATAAAATTTAAGATATTCACATTTATGTAATACATTTTCAAAGAAAATAATAAAATTTAAGATACCCACGTTTACGAGGAATTTAAAACTTAATTATTAAGTATATATTTATATGGTTTGATATAATAGTATTTTGATAAAATTATTATCTTCATTTAAGATTTGTTATTAGGTTTAATAATTTTGTTTCTATATTTAAATATGTGATTTATTTTGGTTCTATATATGTTTTTACTCAATTGGGTTCAATATGTTTTTAACAAAGTGAGTGTAGTCATTTTCGTAGATCATCTTCTACCTTAAGACTTTTCCGGTATAATACGTTACATCTTCCAAATTTGGATACATAACATCTTAACGTCAATTTAAGAGAAAAAACTAAATTGACTCTGTTTAAAAATTATCAAAACTTATTTGAATAAAATAATATATATGAACCAAAGTGAATTATAACTATAATGTAAGAATTAAATTACCAATTAAGCCTTATTATTATAATAGAGATTATCATTATGATATAAATCTTTTATAATTTTAATCTAAATTAATCTATATTGAAATTATTTTGAAAATGCAAAAGGATAATAATAATTCTGATATATTAGTATTTGTAATTTCATTTATTAATTCAAATAAGTTTTTTTAATATTTAATATTCCATAAAAATGTGAATTTAAAATCTTAACAATATATATATTTATCTAAAATTATTAGAGATGATAATGTGGTGAGTCTATCCATTTTGGCATGTTCCACATTTGAATTATGGGATTGGTTTATTTCACATAAGAAATGTAAACTTATTTTTGGGAGTTTATGTTGTAAGACCCGTCTAAATAAAATGATTTCTTACCTTAACTATTTTATTTTGTGGTATTATATAATAAATTGTGATGAGAATCAATGTTGAAAAATATTTAAGGTAGGGATGAAAATTAAATTAATATTGGTTTCATAGTTAATTTCAAAAAAAAAAAAAACAAAAACTTGAAAGCGTGTTTTAGTATAATTGTTTGCGCTATTATATTAGCGAATGGAGCCTGGTCTAGTGGTTGATGTGAGTGTGCATGGAGGGTGTGTGCGCTTGGTCCCAAGTTCAAACCCTCCTAAGACCGAAAGTGCTTCTAGCTCTCTTTAATTTCCACCTTGGATGTGGGTCCCACTATGTGTTGAAAGATGGAAATTGACAGCTCTCTTTAATTTCCACCACCTTGGATGTGGGTCCCACTATGTGTTAAGAAAGATGGAAAATGCTTTCATTAATTAATTTCAAGAGGGAACTTTTATTCCCATTACTCCTCCCTCATTTTTGTGAGTGCTTGAATCATTGTCTTCTTTTTCTCCACTTTGCTTGAGTGGACATATTTTCTGGGCACATGTCTTTTAGACTTAAGAGGCTTCTAAGTGACCTTGGGGAGGTTAAAGCTTGGAGAGAGGAGAAGAGAAGAGGGATTTAAGTTAGATTTTTCTTTGAATTTGAGAAGGAGAGCAAGCAAGGGTGGTGGTCTAGAAGCATCAAGAGTGAGGAATTTCTTGCAAGGAAAAGAGGTAAGGGGAGCTAACTCAAATTAATTTCTAGAATTTTGTGGTTATGGGTATGGTTTCAATTGCTTGATTTTGATGAAGGGGAGCTAATCCTTTCTTGATTATGATCATGAATATGAGTATGTATGTGTTAAAATTTGGTAATGGTAGTTATATATTGACTTGTGTAAAATTTGGTTTTTAAGATTATAATTTCATATTTTCGAGTTACTGTGGTGAAAATTTTCTATTAATTGTTTTCACCGTTGGATTTAGCTAATATTTTAGTATGTGAATCCTAAGACCTATTACTAAACTTTGACCGTTCGGATTTGAAAATAGAAGTCGGTACTTGGAGAAATAAATACTGCAAGTTTGAGTAAATTAGTTACCCTGTAGTTCTGTTACTGAGTTGTCTCGGTATAATATTGATTCGGACCTATTGGACCGTTAGATCAACCTCAAAATTGGATATATGATCCCTAAGACATATTAATACACTTTGACAGTTCAGATTTGTAATTGGTAGTCTGTACTTGGAGATATATATCCTGCATGTTTGAGTGAATTAATTACCCCTGCAGTTCTATTACTGCGTTCCCTTGGTAAAGTATAGATTCTGACTTATGGGACTGTTAGATCAACTTGAAAATTGGATATATGATTCTTAGAATACATTATTACAGTTTGACCGATCGGATTTGGAATTGAAGGTCTATGTTTAGAGAAAGCAATTTTGAAAGTTTGAAATATTTGATGAACACTGCAATTCTGTTCTTAAGTTATAATGGTAAATATTTCATATCTATTCTATTTACCGTTAGATTGAGCCCAAACTTTAGTATGTAGTTCATAAGACATATTAGGTGATTTTGACCGTTCAGATTTGGAATTGGATATCTGTGCTTAGAGGAATTAATTCCGCAGTTTGAGTTAAACCGAGAACCACTTAAATTTCTGTCTCTGAGTTACCTCGGTAATATCTCCATATCTACTTAGATAACCGTTGGATTAATCTGAAATTGTAGTATGTTGTTCCTAAGAGATAGTGGCATACTCCGACCGTTCGGATTTTAGATCGGAGTTACAGATTTAGAGATATTAATTTCGTATCTTCTCAGGGATCTCAATATTGCTTAATTTAGGTTTTGGATCATTTATACAAAATTGATGATTTCCGCCTCATTAACCGTTGGATTGGACTGAAAGGCTTACCATATGATCTAAACATGTTGTTGATTAGTTTGATTGGTTCAGATCGTCGATAAATAATATGTTGAAAAAGGTAATTTGGTTAATTTGTGCTATTTTGGGTTAGTAGGCAGAATTGAAACTGAGATATTGATTGGTTATTATGTGCTTGTTGAGCATGATTGGTTTGGGATTAGTGGTTGAGATGGCATGTGATTGGTTATGAATGATATGTTAGGAAAATGTAATTTGGTTAATTTGTACTACATTGGTAAGTAGACAGAAGGGAATTGAGAAACGTCCACCGGTTCTCTTATGCTTGTTGAGTATGATTAGTTTTGGATGGGTTGTGGTTAATTATGAATAATTTGTTGAAATAATGTAAATGATGTTGGTTTGTGCTACTTTGGTAAGTAGGCGAGTAGATGTTGGGTCTGCGTTACTTTGGTAAGTAAGCAGGGTGATTTGCGCTACTTTGATAAGTAGGCAGATTAACTATACTGTGCTACTTTGGTAAGTAGACAGTATTGTCTTGCTGCGCTACTTTGGTAAGTAGGCAGAAGAACTTGGTTTGTGCTACTTTGGTAAGTAGGCAAAAGAACTTGGTTTGTGCTACTTTGGCAAGTAGGCAGAAGAATTTGGTTTGTGCTACTTTGGTAAGTAGGCAGAAGAATTTGGTTTGTGCTACTTTGGTAAGTAGGCAGAAGAATTTGGTTTGTGCTACTTTGGTAAGTAGGCAGAAGAATTTGGTTTGTGCTACTTTGGTAAGTAGGCAGAAGAACTTGGTTTGTGCTACTTTGGTAAGTAGGCAGAAGATCTTGCTTTGTGCTACTTTGGTAAGTAGGTAGAAGAACTTGGCTCATGCTACTTTGGTAAGTAGGCAAATTAATTATACTGTACTGCTTTGGTAAGTAGACAGTATTGTCTTGCGGTGCTACTTTGATAAGTAGAGAGAATAACTTGGTTTGTACTACTTTGGTAAGTAGGTCGGATGAGATGAAGTTGTAACACTTTAAAAAGTGGAATAGTAAAATTGTTGAGCAATGATATTGTGATAATATGTTGAGTGGGTGTGCTTAACTGTATTGAATACTGTGGATGTATTATTAACGGATTGTGAATGGATTGTATGCTTGTTTGAGTTAGCTCACCCTGTTGTTTGTGTTTGTGCATGTGAATGCGATGATCGTATAATGTGTGATGTTATACGGGAGCAGATTATATGACAGAGGAAGATGAAGCTGTGAAATGCGAGGATTTGCGAGTGGGGAATCTGAATGGGGGATTTCAAATGCATTTGGAAAGTTCTTATGTTGTTAGAACTGCACGTGTTTAATTTTCTTAATTGGATTAGAGATCAAAATTATTTGGTTTAAACTCAATTTGAAATGTAAATTTTAATGAACGGTATCAGACGATATTAGTTTTGAAATTTTATTTTTTTTAAATTTACGCTTCCGCATGCTTTTAGAAAAGAAGTGTTGTGTTTTGAGGAACGATGTCACCCTCTCAGGATAAAATATCGGGGCGTGACATATGTGACATCCCAATTATATATAGAAAACATATATAATAAAGACGTCATCATTGTATAATATAGGAAAGCAGTCAAGAGTAATTAAAAATTACAGTCATCTTTAGAATAATGTGGAATTGAAAACTAGAGTATTAGAGTTTCTCCTTGAAAATTACAGAGAATTTAAAACTTTAAATGCACAAAAGTTCTTCAAAGCTAGCAAATAAAAGCTAGCAAATCTAAGTTGCAGTGTTGTCGTCTCCATCAAGAACTGTTTCCAAAGTATCCTCCTCGTCATCTGCTCCCACCCAAGTGGGTGATCATCGCAAAAGAAACATACACAAGCAACACAAACAAGCAAGGGTTGTAAGACTCGTGAAAAATATTTATAATAGTAAATTTTAGCATTTTAATGGATAGAAAAAAATTAAATTTTGGATATAAAATTATAGTAATTTTAGAAGGAGAGGTTAAAATTTTTGATAACTTATTTAGGATTTTTTTTAAGAAAAGTGAATAGTAAAAAAAAATTTGAAAGGATAAGAATTCCTACGTAGCATGGAAGGAGTTGGGATCAGATTTGATCAAACTGTTGATTAAAATATTATTTTTAAAATAATATTAAAAAAATTAATGAATAGTAAAAATTTTTACCTATAAATAGAGATCAGAGGAATGTAGTTTTTGCACCAAGAAGTAGAGAGAATTATGAGAAAAGAAGAAATTAGGAAGTTTTTGGAGTAGGAAGAAATTTTAGAGTAGAGGTTCTGAAGAGTTTTCGCGGAAATAAATTCGGAGCAAGAGAAGTCTGGAATAGAGGGGGAGCTAACCTTTCTAAGCTTTTATATTATGATTTAGTACTGTTTTATTACTATTCATGTCTTGAAATTTTGTATGAATACTGTTAATGCTTACTGTATATCTATCTATATTGAATTTCTGTGTTAATATTATATGCTGTTGTTTTGAATCTGTAAATAAGAAATTGGTTAAAAACTAGTTGAGGAACACTTTGGCTAAGGAAAGACTTGGTACTTAAGTTGTCCATTGTGACACACCTCTCTTTCCTGGAAGTCTACTCAACAAGCTTTTAACTTAAATCTTGTTGAACAAATTATGTACTGTTAAACTATTGTGCAATATATCTCGTTGGAATGAATTCATGTTATTGTGGTAGATACGAAATTATGAATTTTAATTGTAATGATTGTAATTTATTATATTGGATTTAAATTTATGCGTCTGAACATGATATGAGTATTATGGGGAGATTTCGTAATGGTATAATATGAGTTGAGGAATGTGAGCATTGTATGAATCTCGTGGAGAGATTCTGTAATGATGTGGTAATTGTGTATATGTTGATGTTGAGGGTCCTGTAGTTGGAGGTTATCCTAATACTCTAATAATCATCTAGTCTCAAGTAGAGAGGGATGAATTATGTGGTGAGAGGAGCAGGAGGTCCTGGTCTATGTGCCGGTTTTGGACATAGTGTTGAGGATTTACCTTGTGAATGGTATGGAGTATTTTGGAAGTATATTTGTAAGAAAAAGTAGAAGTCATCACAAGTGCATAACCTCCCGTGACCGCTCATCAATGTATCATCCGGATGAGTGTCTTTTGGGTATTGTGGTGTTCATTGGGTATTGTGGAACGAGTGTCCAATAGGAATTGTGATATGATGGTTTGAGGGTGACTGACATAATTATTATATGATGTTAGTATCAAAGCAATTATGCATGGTTTATAAATGATTTGTTGCATGTTAGCTCACCCTACTTGTTTGTGTTTGGGTATGTACGATGATCATATAATTCGTTATAGGGAGTAGATGAAGGAATGTCATCTGATCCAGTACCAATGAAGAAAGAGATCGAAGAATAAGTTAGAAGAATTCGAGTTATATTTAGGAGTTTACAGTTGAAATCTGAGTTTAAAATATGTATAGACATATATCAACTATGAATTTTTAAGTATGAGATTATGGGATGTTACCGTAAATGTAATATTACAATATATAAATTATGAATTATCCAGTGTGAGATATTGGGATGTTACAAGGGTGAGCTAGACATAAAAAGCATGTTATTCAACCTCACACGACATGCAAAAGTCACTCAAACATGGTAAAATGACATCACAAGACTTGTTAATTTATAAACCGACTCGTCCGGACTAGAATGATGTCGAGCTATGGCGGGTTATGCACTCGTGGCGGCCTCTACTACTTTGCAAAGCCATTGTCAATGGGTTTCACCCTACAACACTCACGAGATTAGTCCGTTATCACTCACCTTGGGCCATACTGGAAGCACCCAAGACTAGGACCTCCTGCTACTCCTCACCACATGAATCAATCCTCTCTACTTGAGAATGAAAGACCATTGGAGCGTCAGAAAAACCCCCAAGACTGAGCTACCATGCATTCATTCCAAACACTGAGGGCACCACCATGAATCCTCACCTTGAGGCCATGGAATTACGTCCATGAACCATACTGTCACTTTGAAACTTAACACAAGACATGAATAACCGGATATCATCATATTATCAGAGTTAATTCAACATATCTCATACATTCACATACTTTCAGTATAATAACATTACCACGATCATATTATGCATTTCAATCATTCCGCACACTTAATTCAAACAAAAACAAGAGCAAATAAACTTAGAACCGAACACTAAGAGCTTTGGCCGAGCGCCTAGGGCTTTGGTCGAACGATATCACTTTGGCCGAGCACTAAGAGCTTTGGCCGAACGTTATTTAGACCACGTACCACTAAGACCGAGCAGTATCAAGACCGAGCACCATCAAGACTGAACGCTACCAAATTACACCTGACCGAACGGTATCAAAATCAACCCTGACTGAACAGTACCAAAACACCTGACCGAACGGTACTAAATCAACACCTAACCGAAAGGTCCCAAAATCAACACCTAACCGAACGGTACCAAACAAACCCTGACCGAACGTGTTCAAGACCGAACGCTAGTGGTTTGGGCCGAGCATGTAGAGCTTTGGCCGAACGCTATAAGGCTGGACGCTATTAGGCCGAACGCTATGAGGCCGAACACTATTAGGCCGAACACTATTAGGCCGAACACTATTAGGACGAATGCTATGAGGTCGAACACTATTAGGTCGAACACTATTAGGCCGAACGCCATGAGGCCGAACGCCATGAGGTCGAACACTATTAGGCCGAACGTTATTATGCCGAACACTGTTAGGACGAACGCTATGAGGTCAAACACTATTAGGCCAAACACTATTAGGCCGAGCGCTATGAGGTCGAACACTATTAGGTCGAACACTATTAGGCCGAACACTATTAGGCCGAACACTATTAGGCTGAACGTTATTAGGTCGAACACTATTAGGACGAACACTATTATGACGAATGCTATGAGGTCGAACACTATTAGGCCGAACACTATTAGGCCGAACGCTATGAGGTCGAACACTATTAGGTTGAACGCTATTAGGTCGAACACTATTAGGACCAACGCTATGAGGTCAAACACTATTAGGCCGAACACTATTAGGACGAACACTATGAGGTCGAACGCTATTAGGCCGAACGCTACCCAGATATAGGGTAACTAAAACCGAACAGTACTAACTAAAGGCAGCACCATCAAGGCATGACCGAACGTTGTGTCGCGTTCTGTAGAATTCTGCATAATTGCAACCAGACTCCAGAGTACCATTTCCATTTTTTCCCCAGATCCATTTACAACAGCACAATTCTACCATCACTCATACAGATCCATACAAACAAGGTCACTCTAAACACAAAATTGTTCATCAAACAATAGAATATTACAGATTTTAGCATATATATAGTTCACACAATCCATAGAAAAGAATCTAGCTCCCTTACCTTGGTTTCTCCAAGCATGACTATTGAAACTACCCTAGCAGTACCCTTGACAACACAAGAAATCAACCTGCTCCGATCGGAAAGAAGAAGACGTTCGGTAGAAATGAAGCCCTCTACTCCGTGGACGCTTGGGTAGCACCAAAATCAAATTCCTATGGTTCAAGGTTCTGGAAATCTAAAGAGAAGTCAGAGGAAGAAGAAGTTTTCTAGAGAGAGAAGGTGGCTTAGAAGAAATTATCAAAGTTTGGTAAAGTTGAGGAAAAGCTTCTCCCCTTAATTATTTTTGTTTTACATCTATATTTATAGATCCATACAGTTTCCCTCTACACTTTCAAATGCAAAATGAAGGGTTGGAGGTGTAGGGTGAATCACCCTCTTTTTTTTTATCTACATCACATAATGGCTTGTAGGTTTCATATAAAAATTTTAATAAATTTATTTTTATTTAAGTACGTTAATAAAAATAATAATTCATATAAACCTAATTCTTAAAATAAATAATATCTTTAAGTTTATAATTTTTAATTTTTAAATTCAAGCTTATTAAAATTATAAAAAATAACTTTGAAATAGATTAAAACAAAAAAAAATTGAATTGATATTGAAGGGTTAATGATTATTTAAGAATGGATATGTTATTCTATGCAACGAATATGAGATCTATAATAAAACTAAAACCTTGACTATGATAAAGAAAGAAAAATACTTTTCTGAAGTTATTCACGATAAAATTAACTGATTGAAATTTGACATTTGTACCCTGTTTTAGAGTTAATTTAGAGTGGCAAAGTATAAAAGGAAATATTTTGTTATTTTTGTTTTCTGATGGTTATTGAAAGTAGAATATATATTACATTATGAACATAAATAGTCACACAAAAACTAAGTGCTTTAATATCTGTTCTTTGTTAAATAAATTAGTATTCAATTAATTTAAATTAAATAATTTAATTTGATTAAATAAATAATTAAGTTTTAAAAATAAATATTATTATAATATTAACTAGAAGATGAAATATAGTTAATATAAAAAATTTTGGTTGAGAGATTGCTAAATGTTAGCTATAAAAAATAAAAAATATTATTATATATGTTATAAATAGAATATGTTCTGATTTTCTGATTGATTTGTTAAAAAAAAATAACAAAAGTTCTTATAAATTTTATTGTGATTTGTTTGTTTATTTGTTAGTAAATAATAAATGTTATGACATATTTAGATATAGAATATATTGTAACTTTATGATTAATTTATTAATAAATAAAATGTTGTTATATATATATATATATATATATATATATATATATATATTAAAAATAAAATATTTTGTAATTTTCTTATTATTTTTTTAGCGATAGAAAAATGACAAATGTAATATGTTTTAGAAATAAAATATAGTGTTTTTTTTTTCTTGATTTGTTAGAAACAGAAAATAACAAATGTTGTTAAAAAATTTATTGTGATTTTTTTATTTTGATGAAAAGTAGTTTTCCTTCAAATATTATAAAAGTTACCGAAGGGTTACATTTTAGAAATATAGTTATTATTCTCTCCTCCATTTCGTATAAATGATCAATACCAAAGTATTTTAACATATTATCTCAATCTTATGTGAAATAGTTCAAAACACACAATATCAGGGTTCATTTATGTTTTATACTTTTTAACTTTTCATATGATATCGTCTAATTAAATAATGATTTTGCTTGACAAACATGCTATTAAGTGTTTTTTCAAGAGATTGTAGTTAATGATAGTTACTCACAATTTTAAGTATGAAAGATGAAATGTTAAAAATTTGTTTTCACAAAATTTTCCTTTAGTTAAAGTTAAATAATAGGCAATTTAAATATACGATCGATTTATTCTGTATTTTTATATTGGTTTGTACATTACCTATGATTAAAATTCAATATTTTTCTTAATGTAATCACTCTTACTTAAAACTAAAAGATTTACAAAGAATTTTAATCTAAATTATCACAAATTCGTTATTAGAAAGAAGGTTAGCATCTTACTATGTATACAAAGATTATCATTCTTCTAAGTCACTAATCAATACAAAAATGTTTTTTCTCATAACTACAAGGCTTAAAAGTTTGATGTCTTGTGCACGTTCTTATAGCATGACTTTTGTTATTATTATTTGTCCTCTTTTCTTAAATAGATCTTTTGTATGAAGAGCTTGAGATGAAAAAAAGTTGTTGCACGTATTTGTTGGAGATCTCACAACAATTAGAGATAAACAAATTCACAATATATGTGTGGGTTCAACAAAATTCGAATTTTGCCTTCACAACTTGAGTAGAATAGATGGTGCTTGGGCCACACTACGAAAATTTCACCATAAAGCAATGTAAAGCACCAAGTTCTAGAGCATAACCTCGAAGGAAACCCACCCATGAAAGAAACCTCATGGACTTAACATCATGAGGAGAGTTGCATGTTTAGAGAAAATCCTTAATGGAAGAAAAAGCTCACAAGCTGACCACCATGTTTAGAGTCGCAACCGATACTAGAAATTCTATAAATATAGAGCAAATCACGCAGTTTTCATATTTAGATTCTTAGACTTCTCTCTAGGAATCCTCTTTAAATTTCACTTGTAATATTTTTTATATTAGAGAGAAGCATTGGAAAAGGAAGCACATTGTAAGATTTAATGTTAGAATCCACATGAGTTGTTGAATTTCCTTATGTTGGGATTTGGTGTATCTCCTTAACCTCTGTATTGGTAGTACTTTATTATTTTATTCAAACTATTCTTTCATATGTAAGTGATTTGATTTGCTTTGTATCCCATGATGAATTGATCACTCATATGTTACATCTAACTCGAATTAGGTGAAAGCAAGTTTAAGTTATAGATCCAATTATATCATCTAATGTTGTTAGGTGGCAAACATGCACCTATATGCTTTAGTTGGTGATAATATCTTGATCATTAATGCAAATAGTTCATTCATCAAGAGTGAAAAACTCGAATTGAGTTTGAATATCTTTAGGTCCTAGGTTGTAAACATGGGTCTAGGATTACATTAATGTACTTCTTGGAATAATGAATGAACCTTGGTAATTCAATAAAATACTAATTGTGCATAAGAACATAATAGTGAAGTCTAACCCAACACGTTTCACCTTATTGAGTTATTCATTTTACACTTTGAATTATGGATTGTCACCCGTTTACAACCAATTTGTTAAAGTTACAAATCCAAATATCATTATACTTTTCGTTAAAGATTGACTAAATCCTTGTAAATATGACACTTGGTACCACAATTGAACCAATGCACATTTAGTGTGATTGGTTTATTTAGAGGTTATAAAGTTTTTGGCATCATTGCCAATGATTTTATTCACATTTTTATCAGAAATATGTGATCATTTGGATCTATTGTAAATTTGTTTATATCTATAAAGTCATTTTAAATTTTTTAGTTTATAAATTTATTTTTTGTGCTCACTTGTCCTTAGAGTTCTCTTGTATGCTAAGAAGGAAACATGATAGCCATATGTTATTTGATCTTGAGATCGAGATGACTGCAAGAAGGAACAACAAAAGGACTAGAAAACACAAGAAAAAGGCAAGGCAAGCTATTAGAATAATCCTAATCATGGGTTTGATGCAGCCAAGGGTAAGGATTCTTTGTTTTCATGACTACAATTATTTCTATCTAAAAATGTGTAGCCCTTTTATCAGAATTGGTTTCAGACTCTTGAGTTTCTTCACAAAAGACAATAATTTGAATAACTATATAAAAAGACAAAGTTGAAAAGTATTTGATTCAATGCAATTATTATTGTTTCCCAACTAGTTGTAATTCGAGCACGAACAACGATTGTTGTCCATTGCATTACATAGTAGTTGCGCCCATATGAGCCAATTTCTTTATTACACTACAATATATCAACATAATTATAAATAATTGAGAAAGAAAAAGAATAAAAAAGTTATAAATATATGGACCAAAATACCAAACTTGGAGAGACAACCATGGAAGTTTTTTTGCCTTAGTAGTTGATTTCCCTCACAACATGCTATGTCCAAAATTGAACTATGAAAAATGGAATGTTTTAAGATACACTTATATAACAAAGAAAGTTCATAACATTAAAGTTCGTACCAATCTATTACATGTTTGAGATGGTTGGGGGAGACCTGTGCAAGGAGCAAAATACCACATAGCAATCTTGTCCTTGAAGGAAAGCACAAGTATTTTCCAATTACGTCTGAATTAAAAATAAATTCATTTATACCTTAAAATAACGAATTATAATTACAAGTCAACAAACTACAGTTTCGCAGCAATATAAGGGACAGAATATATTTGTTTCCTCTGTTTAAAGCATTTAGTGATATATGTTTGGATGTCATCAAACTTATTACTTTCATAAGTGAGTTGGGGGTCTATGAATTCATATACATCATTCAACCTTTTATTGTTATTAACACCAAATATATACCTGAATACAAAACATTTATTTGATATAACTAACTAGATAAATCAATCAAATATAAAGAATGGTTCAGAGGCTTACATTAACCATAATTGAATAAGGGTAATATTCAATTTTGTGTCCCCTATCATATCATGTTCTGATAAACTTCAGACACATGATTGAAAGATAGAGTAAGGATGAATATTCTATCGCATGTCAATACTCATAAATAGCTCCTAAAGACATTCACGTAAGGACCTGAAGCCACACCAATGATGACGTCGGTAACAACTGATGTCATCTCACTACTAACTCATCTCATTAAAAGTTATCTCAATCTAATGGCTCCTCTGGTGGGTCTCGCATGGGTCCTTTATCCTTTAATGATTATGATGGTCAACCATATATTTGTTCAAAAAAAAAAACACAAAAGATTAATAACAAAAATATAAAATAACATATAAAATGTTATTTAACAAAACACATAAATTCATACAAGAATATGAAATTCAAACTTCAAGTTATGGATTGATCATATGTATATTCCTTCATTATGATATTCTCAAATTGCATATAGATTGTTAATTACAGGGTTTTCATCAAAAGTTATCGTCGTTTTAAATGGATGAGTATCAACAATATAAATATTACTTTGATTCTCTTAATTAACATCAATTTACTTTTTGTCCTGAAGAGCAACAAACCAATGTTTAGACATAGAATCTTTTACATAAAAAAGCTAAGATGCTTGTTGTGTCATGATAAAGGGCTCATCTCGATAATCCAGCTTCTAAAAATCAACTAGAGTCATACCCGATTCATCCATTTTGACACAAATCTATTGTCAACCTACTTACATTTGAACACTAGAATAATAAACACATTATAATCAATCTCTCATATCTCTTCCATTATACCATAGTATGTCATTGATCTAAATATTGGATTTTGATATTTAGATATGGAAAATTGTAGTAACTCAGCTTCAAGATTGACTCTAATATTTTGTATTATGTTTTTGTCATCCAAACACTTTGTATAGAATGTTCAATTATTAATTTTGTAACTTGTACAATATACGACTTCCAACTTCAATCCATTTTCTAGCCACATCAAAATCTCAGAAGATTGTGAATATTTCAAAACCTCAAATTTAGACTAAGGAATTAATGTTATGTTATGCTCCATCAAATGCCCCTTTTTTGATTGTCTCTCCTTTTTAATGAATTTGTGTGCAAATAATAAGCAATCATTTCATTCGTGTTGTTCAATATGTATAGGTGTGCTTGCAATAGTACTTCGCGATCTTTGGTTACCACATTCAGATCTCAAAGTTTCTTACTTATACAACACTTATCGAACCATGACCTTTGATGAACTCTTATTGGATTTACTTGTTGTCATATAATCTGATCAAAACTCAATACTTTCTTTAGCAATATACCTTTCAATGATTGAAGCTTTTGGACGATATTGATTTTTCACGTTCCCTTACAAAATCTTCATATAACGTTTAAAAAGATACATCCATCTTTGGTGTATTGATCCATAGAACTTGATTTCTCTTACCAAATGAGCAAACAAATGTACCATGATGTTAAAAAATGATGGAGGAAAAAAAATCTCCAATTGACACAAGATTATAACAATCTTGTCTTGAAGTTCATCTAACTTTACAAGACCAATGACTTTACTACAAGCTCAAGTCTTCAACTAGTAGACTAAGATAAAAATCTATCATTTCTAAGCTGTCTTAGACTAGATATCATCATAAATAACATTATGGACCAGATATTTTTTCAAACCTTCGAATTCTTTCATGTATAATATGAAATCATTAGGACATGCATATATCTTTTATACTTCACTTCCATGGGACAAAAATTTTTTTTGGCATCATAATTACGAATGGGTTGTGTATTTTCGTCTAGAAGCATTTCATTCAATAGTGAAACTCTTATCGATCCACCCTTTTGTCACCTTCAAATTCATGACTGTTAACACACCTTACAAGCATGTGAACTTTGTTGAATCGACGTACAACGAAGTCTCTGCATCAATAAACATCATCTTATACACATGCACTTGGGCAAAAGCTTCTACACCAATATTGCAAATCATGCATTCTAATTTGTCTTCCTTGAGTCGATCTTCCATTGTGGAATCAAGAACATGTTTAGTGTGGGAGACAATTGAGAAGTCTATTAATTCATCGTGTCATGTCCATGTTGTATAATTTCGAAGGAAACCATCACAAATAAGATGTTCCCTAATTTCAGTTGCATTCAACATGCTTACATTCAAAAGTTGACACAAGGACATCTAAAGTTTACTTCATTATCACTTCTACTCTTATTACACTGCGTAAATTGTATAAATTCTTCTTAAAATTTGCACTCGGAGATCAATACAAAATACAATTGACAAATATTCATGAATTTTAAGTCTTATATATTAAAATATATATGTATTAATAAATTATGAAAAAGAAATTAATCTTCTTAACTTGTCTAACCGAACAATTCAAGATCCAATACATAATTAATATTTTCTCCTTTTATATTAATGTTTAAAAAATTCAATTTTTTTCATAAAATTTTGAAACAATAAATAATTTTTAGGCTTAATAGCCTATTTTGTCTCCAATTTTGTTGAATAATGTCAATTCAGTCCCTCGTTTTAAAAGTAATTGAAAGTGGTCCTCACTTATGAAATTTTGCGTCAAAATCGTCCCTTTCGTTAAATAGAAGCAAACAGAGTTAAGAGATTGATGATCTGACAATGTAGTGGTAACGTGTCATTCTTAAGTTGTACGCATGGTGATGTGTTACATAGTTAGAGGTTAAGCTAGATATTAAAGATTGGGTATTTGAAATTGGAGAAAATTGATTTTAGGGCATTTTCATTTTTGCATAGTTCTTCACCTACATTGCATATAGTTTTTCACCTCCATTGTGAACACAGTACAATTGATCTTGTTGTTTATCTTCTTCTCGTTGTTGTTGTTTTGGGTTTCAATTTGAGTGTTTTCTGTTGGCGTGGTGGTTTGTGGTTGGCGAAGTGGTGTTGCCTCGTTTGAAGTCGCCGGCGGGAAGGCTCTGGTGTTGTTGAAGTTGATCTCTCCGGAATTGTCGAACTAGCAATCAGTTCTGCCCCAGAATCTACCGAACCAACCGATCAGATCCTGGAAGCTTCTGGAACCCCCCTTCGCGAGTTCAAAGCCCGTGCTTGCAAGTTCCAGCGTGCCTAAAATCCCTGCATTTGAAAACATGACGACATAGTTTGGTTACTCCCATGTATGATTCTCGAACACCCATTTTGTTAATTTGATAAAAGAAATTAAATTTACCTCTGAAGACGAGGAAGAGTGTGATGCCCAAGAGTGCTTGAAAAATGTGTGGGATATATAAGAGCATAGCCATTGTTTGTTAGCTGTGGGTTATGGAATTGAATGAAAATGGAAAACAGATACTAGTATTATGATATGATATGCCCTAACCTCGCACAAATTAAAATGCCCTAAATCAACTTTTTCCAATTTCAAATACTCAATCTTTAATATCCACCTCAACCTCTAACTACGTAACACGTCACCACATATACAACTTAAAAATGACACGTTACCACTCTATTGTTCCAGATCATCAATCCCTTAACTCCATCTGGTTCTATTTAACGGAAGGGACGATTCTGATGCAAAATTTCATAAGTGAGGACCACTTTCAACCACTTTTAAAATGAGAGACTGAATTGACATTATTCAACAAAATTGGAAACAAAAATAGACTATTAAACCTAATTTTTTTTATATTAAATCTCAAACAAAACACTAAGGCTAACTCAATAACAATATCAAATAAAAAAATATAACCTGTATGATTATAATTAATAAAAAAACAAATAATGCAACATATTATCAAACATAAAAAAAATACATTAAACATAAAAAAGACATACTTTAATATAAATATACAGAAAAAGTATTACAAATATATTTAAAAATAATTAAAAATTTTTATGAAGTTGGGAGTGTGATCGTGCTTTCAAATATTTAAAGTAACAAGTGAGGAATTAAGAAACCAGAACAAAAATACCAAAACAAAACATTAGACACAAAGAATTAGGAAACATAAAATAATAGAAGATGATGAACGAACCTTGCAATCTCAAAATAGGAAGAAAAGGGAGGGAGAAGAGTGGCGATAGTGGTAATAGAGGAGGTAGCGGTAACAATGACGACATGGAAAAGATTGAAGAGAAAGGAAGGGATGGGAGGGCAATGACAACATGAGAGCAACGATAATGGTTCTGGTTTGGGGTTGACGACAATAAAAGTGAAATTGGGGACGGTGTAATATGGAATGAAAAAGGGATGGGAAAGGAGGGAGGAGAATGGTGGATGATGCAATGTGGAGGAGTGTGGGGGAAGGGAGAAAGAAAATTGATGACAATAGTGGTGGAACAGAGAGTGGAGGTGCCGAAAAAAACTTCTGTAAAATGTTTCCTAAATTTACCCTAGACGGAACTTTAGGCTTCAGTTATTTATAAAACTAAGGCTTATATGCCACTTAGGCTTCAATTTTATTAATAACTGAAGCATAAAGCTTGCTACTAACATAAAAAAAATATACATTTTAGTGACAATTTTGAAATTTTGTTAAACTGTTAGGCTTCAATTCCTCAGCAACAGAAGCATATAGACTGTATGTTTCAATTCCTTAATAATTGAAGCCTACATGTCTCGCTCAGATAAAATAATTAAACAAAGTGACAATTTTGAAATTTTCACAATTTTATAAGCTTTGGGAAACGAGACCTATAAGTTCGCAAAAATTTTAAAATTGATACCACTTTTTAATTTGTTTCCATTTTCTTCAAATCGAAGCATATAAGGTGATTTCAAAACGCAAAACTACAATAGTATGTGTAAAAATACAAAAAGGTTGTATGACATAGAAAAATAAAGTAAATTGTCTAAAGATATAAATGATAGGACATGTAGGAAAATGTAGAGTATACCTACTTCCTTACAATTTTATAGGGTTTACTCTTTAATTTTTGGCTTAATACTACTTTTGGCCCTTATTTTCATCCGCTTTGTTCAATGTGGGACTCAACTTTTTCGAGTGTTCAATATGGTCTAAATTTTAGTAATTTTGTTCAGTTTGGTCTTTTTTTGTGATAGTGTTTAAATCGTTAATGACATAGTGTCCCCGTGAGCAATCAATGAATGAGTTATTCCATTTTTTGTGACGTGACTCACCACATCATCTCATTTTCTTCCCAACACACCCAGAAACCCTAGGCAGCCACCATGCCCTACTCCATGTCGTTGTGCCACCACAAGCTACCAGAAATTGAAGTGTCTCTTCAACCATTTCTTAGAGACATAACACCCATGACAC
The DNA here is from genome assembly GCA_034642375.1 of Vigna nakashimae. Classification (NCBI taxonomy): domain Eukaryota; kingdom Viridiplantae; phylum Streptophyta; class Magnoliopsida; order Fabales; family Fabaceae; genus Vigna; species Vigna nakashimae. Next base: position 44,588,260 of record CM067765.1, on the reverse strand, counting down.
TACCGTTGGTCGCGTCACCATCTTTGTTCATGTGAAACCTGTGGAAAAACCACACCACATCATGCCATCATCATCACCTACAGAAAAACTAGACCCAAATGGCACCACCATTGTCACAATCTTCGTTCATGAAAAACTTGCAAAAAAACCAAACCTAAATTGAAAGAAAATATCAGGACACCATCATCACAAAAACCCTAATTTTGGGAGTGATTCTAAATCTATGGTTTGCGATTAGGCTAGATGGATTCATAAAAGCTTTCTTTGAAACTTAATTCCACATTGCAATTTTGGCTTCAAGCGATTCCCATGGCATTTTACACAAATATTCCATATTAGCTTTCGTCAAAGTAGAAATCTTTTGTTGCGAAAAATCAAAGAGGTCTTGGGTGTGGTGATCCTGTTGGGGTGGCCTAGGGGAGGGGGACTCAGGAACGAGGGAGAGGCGTGAAGGAGAACTAAAAGAGATAGGTTTGTTGGATGGTTTGGATTTAGTGGTGGCGGGACAACATGGAGAAGGGATGTGTTTAGGGAGAGAGCCGGCGAGGTTGGCGTGGGAAATGGTGAGGGTCTGGAGGTTGGAGATGTGGGGAGCGGATGCTTTGATGGTGAGGTTGGAGAGAGTGAGGTGGGTGAGGTTCCTGATGTTAGAACAATTTTCCAAGAATTTAGGGAAACAAGATGAACAACAATGTAGACTTGATATAATCTTCTAGGCGTGAATACACACTTTCCTAAAAGCAATATTTCGTTCCTTATAAGAGTGAAGGGGACCACGAAATCCGCTTTTGAGATACAAAGAAGAAATACAACGATGATACTCACTCTTAGTATTAACGTTAAACAAGAATATGATTCTCAGGAATTGATTTGTGTGTTAAGAGAATGACCGAATTTTTATTTGAGTAGAGCACAGGATCCCTTTATATAGATGTTGATCAGGCATCTTTCAAATCCAAGAGATACCAGATTCTGATTAGTTACATTTCTTGATTGTAACTTTTCATGAATGATTGTAACTCTTCATGAATAATTGTAACACTTCATTGGTTATAACTCTTCATGAATAAATGTAACTTTTCATAAATCTGAAAATTGTCTCTAATACTCTTAAATTCCAACAATCCTCCACCATTTGAGAGTATTGTATAATTACTTAACACAAAACATCAATTTAATAATTGCAATCTTACACATAAATGAAAGTGTACATAGACTTGAACTTTCACTTAGTAGAATACACATTTCAGGAATTCGAATTTTATTGGTGTCGAAACGATTGAACCAACATAATGCATAATGAAATCTTGAAGATACTCTACATATAAGATAAATTACATATTCTTATTATACTTGACACAATAGGGCCATGCGTCCATATCTATTCATAAGTGCAACAAAGTCATGCCCCCTTGACTTCTTGAAGCGGCCAAACTTCGCACTTACATAGGTTGATTTCTTAGGTAAACATGTTCCTGTGACAAAACATAATTTCAAGAAATCAATTAAGAATTAGTCAACCTCCTAAGCATCACAGATCTAAAGCACTCTTGAAATACTTATTTGTGCTTTCAATCATCAAATAAGAGATTTAATCTTATTGAACTTAAGACTCAATGTCATATTAAGCGTTAAGTTAAGATTCTCTTACTTGTGATTAATTGTGGGCTCCATTCCTATTCCAATTGTCATTCTGGAAATGGAATCTTTAGCCAATGCCTTAGTAAATCCATCAGCCAAATTTAACTTTGTTCGTACGAAATCTACTGTAATAACTCCATCTTTGATTAGTCCTTGGACATAACTATGTCTCACACCAATATGTCTTGATTTGCCATTGTATACTTGACTATAAGCCTTTGCCAATGTTGCAGCATTGTCACAATGTATTGCTATTGGTGATATTGGTTTTGGTAACAATGGTATTTCGAACATGAGATTCCTCAACCATTCGGCTTCCTTTCCTGCCGAGGCTAGAGCTATAAACTCTGAAGCCATAGTGGAATCTGTAATGCAAGTTTGTTTCTTGGACGACCAAGAAATTGCACCTCCCCCAAGGAGGAAAAACCAACCACTAGTTGAAGAGTGATCTTCTGCATTTGTAATCCAACTTGCATCAGAATATCCTTCCAAAACTGAAGGATAACTACTATATGTTAATCCATAATTAATAGTTTTCTTTAAATACTTAAGTACTCGACGTACTGCTTGCCAATGTGATAGACTAGGATTACTAGTATATCTACTCAATTTGCTCACTGCAAAAGCAATATCTGGCCTTGTACTTATCATTGCATACATTAAACATCCTATTACCCTTGCATATTCCAGTTGTGAAACTGCTTTACCACCATTTGGTAATATCTTTAAACTAGGATCCATAGGGGTTGAAGCAAGAGAGCATTCATAATTGTTGAATTTCTAACATCTTTCCAATTTGGTGGTAGTTTGTCAATTATAGAAGAAACAATGAATGTCTCATCCATTTCAATACTATGTTGCTTGAAACTTCCTAGGATTCTTTGGATTTCATGAAATTGTTCCATTATTGGTCTAGCATCAATCATTTTGTAATTATTAAAATTACTAACCAGGAATTTCTTGCTTGATGCATCTTCAGAAATGTATTTGCTTTCAAGTTGATCCCAAAGTTCTTTTGCAGAATCCACATATTGATATATGTCAAATAAAGGATCAGACATACCGTTCAGAATGTGACCACGACAGACATAATCATCATTCTCCCATTTGTTCCTTTTCCGTTGTTCCTCTAATGTCTCGTTTTCGCTTTCTTTGGGTTGGGGAGAACTTAGAACATATGCCACGTTTAGAGCCGAGAGAAGGAAATGCATCTTCTTTTGCCATCGTCGGAAACCAACCCCTTCAAACTTGTCTAATTTGTGAAAGTTTGCAGACATCTCACGAATTGTTGTCATCTTAGAGAAAATATTGCTTTTAGACTGTTAGAACAATTTTCCAAGAATTTAGGGAAACAAGATGAACAACAATGTAGACTTGATATAATCTTCTAGGCGTGAATACACACTTTCCTAAAAGCAATATTTCGTCCCTTATAAGAGTGAAGGGGACCACGAAATCCGCTTTTGAGATACAAAGAAGAAATACAACGATGATACTCACTCTTAGTATTAACGTTAAACAAGAATATGATTCTCAGGAATTGATTTGTGTGTTAAGAGAATGACCGAATTTTTATTTGAGTAGAGCACAGGATCCCTTTATATAGAGGTTGATCAGGCATCTTTCAAATCCAAGAGATACCAGATTCTGATTAGTTACATTTCTTGATTGTAACTTTTCATGAATGATTGTAACTCTTCATGAATAATTGTAACACTTCATTGGTTATAACTCTTCATGAATAAATGTAACTTTTCATAAATCTGAAAATTGTCTCTAATACTCTTAAATTCCAACACCTGAGGTGTGAGAGGGAGACGACGGAGATGTTGCGGAGGCTGTTGATAGAGGTGAGGGAGCGGAGCGTGGAGGAGAGTTGGAGAGGGAAGCTAGTGGGGGAGGGGGTGGAGGTGACGGGGCAGTTGAGGAGGAGGAGGAAGTGGAGGGTGGAAAGGGATTTGAGGGAGTGGAGGCCACGTCAGATGCCATGTAAGATAACACGTCCAACGCAGCGTGCCACGTCAAACAGACCGTAACGCCGTTTGACAGTATTTAACGGAAAGGATCGATTTGTTGCAATTTTCATAAAATTGGGACCCAATTGATATTTTCAGAAAGAAAGGGACGAAATTGAGATTCCATACGAAAATAGGGACCAAGTGAATGATTAAACCTATAATTTATAGATTTAAAAAATCTTACATCGAAGTTACCGACTGCTAGGTAACGTCTAACGTCGTGTGTACTGAAATTACCACACCATATGCAAGTCCACCACACGCTGTAAATTGAAGACTTTGCACACCCACCACTCACGAAGGTAAGTCCCACTCCTACCAAATTAAAAGAATTTTTTAATAATTCATTTAAAAAATTGTTTCATGTTCATCGCTGTGTTGATACAGCTGTTCATGATCTCTCTTTCCCCTTTGAAATCCCTTCTCAGTTCTGCGCCAGCTGAAACGACCAGATCGAACTCCGTTTCAACAGTCATCGGTTGGTTGTTGTTGGCAACAACCGTCGCAAGTCAGAGATCTGTGTTTCATTTCGAAACCGCCACAGTATGAGTGTCATCGACATTCTCACCAGAGTCGATTCCATTTGCAAGAAGTATGACAAATACGACGTCGAGAAGCACCGCGATTCTAATGTCTCCGGCGACGATGCCTTTGCCAGACTCTACGCCTCCGTCGACGCCGACATCGAGGCATTGCTTCAGGTATGCCGCCGAAACTCTTATGACTCAGTATGTGCCCTAGTTGGAGAATTTTGGTACTGGAGGAAATTCATATGTATTTCTTTTGATTGTTTGTGCAGAAAGCAGAAACGGCTTCCAAGGAGAAAGGTAAGGCGTCTGCTGTAGCGATCAATGCGGAGATTCGTCGTACTAAGGCTCGGTTGCTGGAGGAGGTTCCCAAGTTGCAGAGACTGGCTGTGAAAAAGGTTTTATTCTATTGTTAGGGTTATTGTCAGGCCTGTGAAAATGATTGCTTCAGATTTTTAGGTGTTTTAATTGTGAATTCTCATTAACCTTGTTACTGAATTAATCTAACTAGGAACTTGTTAGCATCTAGGATAGTTTGTTTAAACTAATTGAAGAGTCCTTTTATAAAATTTGAACAATTATCAAGAGTTGAAAAGTAAATTTAAGTTTTCTGTTGTATTATTACAGTTATTACTACTATAACTCCAGTTTCGAACGGGTTTCAGGAAATCTTGTAATTCTGAGTATTTGAATCTAATAGTTCTAACGAGTTTATTCCATTTGACGTACTTGCTTTCTTAAGTTTGATTTATTTTTCCTCAAGTTTATTTTGCCCTTAGTAACTTCATAGCATGAACAGTTTCGAAATGAATGACAGTACTTTTATCTGATGCATGATTCATTGTTTCCACAGGTCAAGGGTTTATCTTCACAAGAATTTGCTGCCCGTAATGATTTGGCTCTTTCATTGCCAGACAGAATCCAAGCCATCCCAGATGGGTCTCCTCCTGTGCCAAAACAAACCGGAGGCTGGGCTTCTTCTGCCTCACGTCCTGAAATTAAGTTCGATTCAGGTAATTAAGTTATCCACATCTCAGGTTCATGCAGTTACCATATTTCATCCTTGGGAGCCTTTTTATCGATTGACTCTGCTAAAGTGTGTGAATCATGCAATCATCTCATATACAGATGGGCAATTTGATGAAGATTACTTTCAACAGTCTGAGCAATCAAGCCAATTTAGGCAGGAATATGAAATGCGTAGAATGAAACAGGCAAGTAACTTATAGAAGTTGACAGGATTGCTTATGTCTTTTAGATATAGGTTGATTACTGGATGGCACTCCAAGAATATGATTCAACTTTCAAATCTAACTGCATGTAATTTTTTTAGGATCAAGGTTTGGATGTGATTGCTGAAGGATTGGATACATTGAAAAACATGGCACATGATATGAATGAGGTCAGTTGCTTTTATGGATTTTTGTTAGATTATAAATTCAGTCTCTGTATCATTGTGTAGTCCCTTACTAGAAAGTTATTTCTGGTTCAAAGTTTAAGTGGTCTCAAACTAGAGCATTCAAGTTCCCTTTCCAAGTCAGAGTTGCCTTGCATTTATAGGGAGATTCTCCTTAGATTTTCTTGGGATAAAATCCTAGGTACTGAGAAACAAACGCCTGAAGTAAAAAACTTGAAGTACTAGAAAACAAACTCTTAAGGCTAAAAGCTTGGAGTACTAGAAAACAAATTCCTTTTTTACTTTGTTAAACCCTTAATCATTTGATAACAGAATATCTTTCCGGAATTGGCACTAGATTCACATAGGTCGATCTAGAGATAACCAACAATTCACTTATGTTGACAATTTAAACACTTGTTTTAACTTTAAGATCCAGGTTGTGAACCACAATGCAGGATTACTAATCGGATATAACCCTGAAGCAATAAAAAGTTTCAAGTATAGGGACCGAATCCACTACCATTATAACTTTGAAAAATGGCAAGGATCAATTTGTGAACATTATTTTGTGTAGAGACTAAAACGAGTGTTTTTATTTAGGGACTAAAATAAGAAAATGTTGTCAGGTATAGGATCAACTTTTTAATTTAACCTTGCTTTTATGTTCTCTTGTGTGTGTGCACTTGTGTTACAATTTAATTTAAGGTCTTTATTCGTGTGTCAAATACAGGAACTGGATCGACAAGTTCCTCTCATGGATGAAATTGACACTAAGGTGAGAATTATCAATTTCTGCCTGTAGCCTAAGCATCTACTTGGAAATGTTGGCTTTTAGAACTTTAATTAGGAAGGTGAAATTAATATGACTCAATTGTTTGTCATCATTACAGGTGGACAAGGCATCCTCTGACCTTAAGAATACAAATGTTAGACTTAAAGACACAGTAAACCAGGTTATCTAACTACAATCTATATGTCTAGATTTCTATGAATTTCCAGTTCAATAGGTGAGATTTTTTTCTGAATCTTAATACGTGTATTTTTTTCCATCCAGCTTCGATCCAGTCGAAACTTCTGTATTGATATTGTTTTGTTGATTATAATTTTGGGAATTGCTGCCTACTTATACAAGTAAGACTCCTATCTCTTTTCATGAAATTAAAAACTCTCGGCACTTTATAGTCTTGCTATATTTGAATACTGGAAATTTTGGTGTATTTACTGACATGATCTTGTCTGGGAAATTTCGAGTACAATTTAATATTTTCCCTTGGATTAAAGATTTAAAATATATTTCATATGGTGGCTTTAAGCTGCTCTTTAAGTCTGAGATTGGACTTGCCTTTGTTAATAAAGCATTTCTCTCACATTCTTAGTATGCATATGCAGCCTTTAATGCAGGACATAATCTTTTTTTTTTCCATCTAGCCCATATTTCATATTCCTTTACTTGGTTTCTAGAATGTAATCCCATCACCTATGTTCTGTGAATCATGATTATCTTGTAAAACTTGAATGTTTCCCTCAAACTAATTTGCAAACTACTCTAGCCAAATGAATTTATTGGATATTGTCGTATAAAAGAAAGTATAATAAACTCTGCAGAGATGGTAATCATGTTATGGATCACATTATTATAATTATTTGCTAGGACTAGAGGACTTTGCTTAATTTGAAAGTGGATCCTCTCCTGTTCACAATCAGTATTCATGACCAATAGGAGAAGTCCTATTTAAGGTTACCAAACTCGAGAGTCTACATAGATGTGTGGGAGGCATGTAGACTGGACTCATAAACCTAACTCGTAGATTTGGAAGAGTCTACTTCATATGAAAATTTAATAAAAGAAATAAATATTCATGTTACGTACTTGAGTATGTAAACTAGCCAAATACAACCTCTCACACTCCCAGACAATGAACAATGGTAAATAGCTGAATAAACCTCTTTATTGAATTGAAATAACTGTATCAAAGCAAACAAACAATAACTAGGAGCAGGATTTCCGTCAGTTACCTGAGAGCATAACCTCTCTAACAAAAACTCACAAATCAAAAGCATACCCTTAACCCTAATCTTCCCCCTTATTTATACTAATTAATTTTTACTATATTTAACTTATACTGAATAATATACTAAAATATGGCTTTGTTACTCTAATTATCCTCTGCTGAATATCTTCTCAGAATATCTCTTATTACTTTATTTAATTTCCCGCCCATCCTAACTATTGTGGCAGCACAACAATTAGGATGCTTCCTCGTTGTTCCCAACCGTTCGGCCTGGTCGTTCTGCCTCGTCTATCGCTCGGCCAACTAGCTTCCCGCCTTCTACCGTTCGGCCTGGTCGTCCCTTCTTGTCTACTGCTTGGCCAACTAGCTCCCCGCCTTCTACCGATCGGCCTGGTCGTCCCTCCTTGTCTACCGCTCAGCCAACTAACTTCCCGCCTTCTACTGTTCGGCCTGGTCGTCTTCCCTCGTCGGCCAACTATCTCCCCGCCTTCTACCGTTCGGCCTGGTCGTCCCTCCTTATCTACCGTTCGGTCCCCTTCTCTCTCTCCTATACCTCTTTCTCTCATATACTTTCCAGCCCCTAACTTTACCCACTGCCTAAAGCTCAACCTTGTCCTCAAGGTTGAAGTCTGGGTATTGGTCTCTTATGGTCAGAACGTCTTCCCATGTTGCTCCATCCGGTCCCCCCTCTTGCCATTCTATTAACACTTGCGGCACCTTATCCTCCCCTTGCTATATATGTCTTCTATCCAGAATTCTAATCGGCCAAAAAGATGGTCCCTTCACCTGCAGGTCTGCTGGCAGTTCCCTCTCCACGCTTCTTTCCCCTATTGCCTTCTTCAATATGGAAAACTGGATGTATCCGTGCGGTGTCTGGTAGTTGAAGCTTAAAGTCCACTTCCCCGATCTTCTCTATGACTTGGAAAGGTCCAAAGTACCGTGTGGCTAACTTAGGATGTAGTCTGGATGGCATTGAGGTCTGCCTGTGTGGTCTGATCTTTAAGTACACCCAATTTCCCACCTCCACATCTACAGGTCGTCTTGCCTTGTTGGCCTGTTTCACCATTCGTTCCTAGGCCCTTGCTAAATGAAATTTTAGCTGTTTCAGTGCTTCGTCCCTTGCCTGCAACTCCTGGCCGACTGCTTCCACTAAGGTTTCCCCTGGTATGAACCTGTGCAAAGAAGGTGGAGATCTCCCATACACTGTCTCAGAAGGACTGCATCCCGCCGCCTCTTGATAGCTGGTATTATACCAATATTCTGCCCAGGGTAGTACTAAGCTCCATCCCTTTGGTTGTTCTAGCAAAAGCATCTTAGATAACCCTTCAACACCCTGTTTACGACCTCAGTCTGCCCATCAGACTCAGGACGATATGCTGTGCTCATTTTCAGTTGAGTCCCCTGTAGTTTAAACAGTTCCTTCCAGAAGACACTCAGAAACACTGGATCCATATCACTCACGATAGATATCAGTACCCCATACAACCAGACAATTTCCTTCGCAAACACTTCAGCTATGGTACGAGCGGAATATGGGTGTTTTAATGGTATGAAATGACTATATTTGCTGAAACAATCTACTACTACCAACACAACATCATACCTGTGGGACATAGGCAACTTCACGATAAAATCCATACTTATACTTAAGATTGAAACTGTAAAATAATTCTAGAGGGCTTGAATGATCCCTCTCACAATCTTCTATTTATAAAAATAAATTGATACACAAGTACATGATAAATAGGGTAACTTTAGACACAATATAATCATGATAAATAGGGTAATCCTAGACATAATATAATCATGATAAATAGGGTAACCCTTGACACACTATAATGATGATAAAATAGGATAAATATCCTAACACTCCCCCCTCAAGCTGGAGCATACAAATTATATGTACCAAGCTTGGAACAAATAAACTCAATCCGAGGACCCCTTAATGACTTGGTCAATACATCTGCGAGTTGATCGTTTGACCCAATAAATTCAGTACATATTTCTTTGGTCAACAACTTTTCACGAACAAAATGACAATCAATTTCTATATGTTTAGTCCTCTCGTGAAACACTAGATTTGATGCAATGTGGAGAGCAGCTTGATTGTCGCAATACATCTTCATAGTATGGATGTCACAAAATTTAACCTCTTGTAGGAATTGTTTCACCCATATAAGTTCACATGTTAGTGATGCCATTGCCCAATACTCGGCTTCCGCGGTTGATCGAGCTACTACATTCTGTTTCTTACTTTTCCATGAAATAATGTTTCTTCCCATAAAAACACAATATCCTGTTGTAGACCGTCTATCAATAGGTGAACCTGCCCAATCTACATCACAATACCCAGAGACATGAATGCTTCCTTTATCTTCAAATAACAATCCTTGCCCGGGAGCCTTTTTTACATACCTTAGAATGCGAATGAGAGCATTCCAATGGTCAACACATGGAGCCTGCATGAACTGACTAACCACTCCAACTGCAAAGGATAGATCTAGTCTTGTAATAGTGAGATAAATCAGTTTACCAACCAGCCTCCTATACCTCTCTGGATCGGAGAATAATTCACCTTCTTCTGTCCTTAATTTTTGGTTTGGGTCCATGGGACTGTCTACCGGTCTACAATCAATCATGCCTGTTTCTTGTAATATATCAAGAGCATACTTCCTTTGGGAGACTACAACTCCATCTTTTGATTGCGCTACTTCAATGCCTAAGAAGTATTTGAGACTTCCAAGATCTTTGGTTTGAAAATGTCTACACAAGTACTCTTTTAGTTGATATATTCCAACAGCATCATTTCCTGTAATGACAATGTCATCAACATATACTATTAAGTAAACACATTTCCCGAGAGAAGAATGACAATAAAAAACTGAATGGTCTGCTTCACTGCGTTTTAGCCCAAATTTTTGGAACAATGGAGCTAAACTTTCCAAACCAAGCACGTGGGGATTGCTTGAGGCCATATAGAGATCGATGCAATTTGCATACCATACCAGACTCCCCCTGAGCAACAAACCCAGGAGGTTGCTCCATATAAACTTCTTCCTCAAGATCATCATGTAGGAAGACATTCTTGATATCCAATTAATGAAGTGGCCAGTGACGAATTGCTGCCATGGCAAATAAGAGACGAATAGTAGTCATCTTGGCTACAGGAGAGAAAGTGTCACAATAATCAAGACCATAAACCTGAGTGTAACCTTTTGCAACAAGCCGAGCTTTGAGCCGATCAATTTCACCATCAGGGCCAACTTTACCTGCATACACCCATCAACAACCAACCGCCTTTTTGCCTGGGGGAAGGGGCACCAGCTCCCAAGTATTACTGTGGTCAAGAGCCTGCATTTCTGCAATCATAGCTTTCGCCATCCAGGATGATCAAGTGCTTCTTTCACATTCTTGGGTATAACAACAGAGGACACTGAGGATAAAAGAGAAAAATAGGAGGGCGACAATCGATGATAGCTTAGAAAATTATAAATGGGATGAGGGTTCCGAGTGGAACGAATACCTTTTCTGAGGGCAATAGGCCATGCTGAATCATTTGCACCAGGAGGCGTGGGAGGAGGTGACGAGGGAGAAGAATCTGAAGTAGGAGATTCACCATTGTCTTGGGGAGGTGGACTATCCATTGGGGCCCTGTGTGGGATGATCTCAGTATGTGGAGAAACATGTGTAGAAGGATTGTGATCAAGACTTCGAATGACAGAGACAGTGGAGCTATTTGATTCAGCCGTTGGAATAGGAAGGACCTGCTGGAGGATAGAAACATCCTGAACAGATGGAGAGAAGTAAGGAGTCTGTTCAAAGAATGTGACATTGACAGACATGTAATACTTTTTAGTTTCAGGAGAGTAACACCGATATCCTTTTTGAAGTCGAGAATAGCCTAAAAAGACACATTTGAGAGCGCGAGCGGAGAGTTTGTCTAGACCTGGAGACATGTCATGAACAAAACATACACAGCAAACACTCAGGGAGATGTATGAAAGAGAGGATCATTAGGAAACAAAATGGAGAAAGGGACTTTATTATCAAGAGAGGAGGAGGGCATCCTATTAATAAGATAACATGCAGTTAAGATGACATCCCCCAGTGATGGACAGGAATATGGACACCAAGCAAAAGGGTACGAGCAGTTTCAACCAAGTGTCTATTTTTTCGTTCTACTATACCATTTTGCTGTGGTGTATGAGGACAAGTAGACTGATGTAAGATACCATGGGAACTCAAAATGGCAGAAAAGGAGGATGAGAAATACTCTTTTGCATTATCACTTCTTAATATTTTGATTACTTGACCAAATTGATTCTTGATTTCATTCAAAAAGGATGTAAAGATAGCTAACAATTCAGAACGATTTTCCATAAGATAGACCCAAGTACATCTTGAATATTCATCAATAAAGGTAACAAAATATCTAAAACCAAAGGAGGAGATACAACTAGGTCCCCATATATCAGAATGGATGATGGAAAAACTAGAATTACATATTGATTGAGACCTTTTAGGAAAGGAAGATCTAATATGTTTTCCTAATTGACATGACTCACATTCTAAGGTTTGGAGACCACTAAGTTCAGGACACATCTTTTTTAATTTGGACAAATGAGGATGACCAAGTTGATCATGTAGCACTTTAGGATTAGGAGTAGCAACACAAGACACCCTTGGACGAGATCCAAAATGGTATAATCCACCAGCTTCATATCCTTCTCCAATCTGTCTCCCCGAACCACACTCCTGTATAACAAAAGATTTATGATCAAAGGTTATTGAACAATTTAACATTTTAGTCAACTGGCTTAAGGAAATTAAATTGAAAGGACAATTAGGGACAAAAAGGACTGAGTTGAGATTGAGGGAGGGAGACAAAGAAACATGACCGACTCCTTTGGAAGAAGTTTTAGATCCATTTGCAAGGGTTATGAAATGAGGTTTTTCTCGAAAGGAAATAGATGAGAACAAAGAGGTATTACCAGAAATGTGATCAGAAGCACCTGAGTCAATTACCCATGAATTTTGACATTCCATAGATTGAGAAACGCAGGCTGTTGATGTATTGGGAGATTGAGATGGTTGTGCCAAGCTGTTAGACTTTAACCTTAAATACTCTTGATATTCATCCTCATAAAACATAGAAGTGGATGTTTCAGTTTTCGAAGTGGAAGTTTCAGTCTTCGAAATATTGGCGGTTTTGGAAGGAAAACCATGTAAGGAGTAGCAATTCTCTTGAGTGTGACCCATCCTTTTACAATATGTGCATTGAGTACGTCCCCGACCTCCTCGTCCTCCTCCTATAGTGCCACGTCCTCCTCTTCCTCGTGTGGCAACCATGACAGATGGTTCCACTAGTTCATGCGCTTCTTGAGTTTGAGATACCGGGACACGCAGAAGGCGAGTGGTCAATGTTTCCATAGAGGGGACCTCATGAATAGTTAGAAGTTGATCTCTGAGATGATCAAAATCGGGATGTAGGGCACGAAGGATCAACACCATGTAAAATTTGTCTAGTTTCTTTTTGATATCCTCTAATGGATCTACTTCCAAAAACATCCTAAGTTCGTCGACAACAGATTGGGCTTCAGCCATGAAGGACACCATATCATGGTCTGCCATTTTAAGAGATGCAAGCTTGTTTGTAGTGTCATAGAGACGTTGAATATCATTGGCATAAATGCTTTGGGCTTTCTTCCAAAAGGAGTGACAAGTTTTGAAAGCCCTCAAAGATACCAGAAGTCTGGGTTCCACCGATTGCCATAACAGGGCACACAACTGGAAATCTGCTTGTTTCCACTGATCAGCTTTTTCAGTAGGCACATGGCTTCCATCTCGCTCAAGGTGGTCATAATGCCCTTGGCCAAGGAACCACATTTCAACGGCAACAGACCATGATAGATAATTTTTCCATTTAGCTTCTCGGAGGTAATTGATGGACTTCCAGAGAAGGAAAGAGTACTGCCACACGCCATTTCTGAAGAAGACGAATAATACTAATGAGGAACAAGAAAACCCTAAGGGTTTAGACGAAGGAAACTGTGACAGTGATGGGCGACGGTGGCCGGCGGCGGGCAGCGGCGGACAGTGGCGGGCGACGAAGAACTGTGGCGCCGGACAGATATATATTACGAGACAGAAACCAGAGCGGGATCGACCCGCTCTGATACCAACTTAAGATTGAAACTGTAAAATAATTCTAGAGGGCTTGATTGATCCCTCTCACAATCTTCTATTTATAAAAATAAATTGATACACAAGTACATGATAAATAGGGTAACCCTAGACACAATATAATCATGATAAATAGGGTAATCCTAGACATAATATAATCATGATAAATAGGGTAACCCTTGACACATTATAATAATGATAAAATAGGATAAATATCCTAACACTTATCTCTTCACAAATGGCGTTGGGTATGGGCAAAGGCTGCTGCAGTAACCCTTGCTCAGAGGATGCCAGGTATTTATGTTGTTCGCACACCAGGCAGCTTGCAACAAAGTCTTTCTTCATCCCTATCCAGTAAAGTGATTGTGCTACTTTGCGATAAGTCCGATAAACCCTTGAATGCCCTCTTGTCTGAGTCGTGTGAAACTCGGCTATCAGCTTAGACACCTAGGCCGAGTGAGCTGAAATCACAAGCCTCCCCTTATAGTGTAATTGATCATGTTCTAGAGTAAACAAGGGGTGTGAGTTGGAATCCTTTCTTAGGTCTTCTATTACCTTTTGTAATGCTTCATCCGCCCCAACCTCCTCCAGAATCTCCCTAAAGTCTTGCCAATACGGTCTAGCCACAATTCTCAACTCCTTTTCCTCTGTGTCCTCCTCCTCCTTTCGAGACAGGGCGTCGACAACCCTGTTGGTGACCCCCGACTTGTACACAATCTCAAAATCATACCCTAGGAGTTTTGCAATCCAATTCTGTTGATTCTGAGTGGTGATGTGCTGCTCCAAAAGGTATTTCAAGCTCCTTTGGTCAGTATGGACCACAAGTTTTTTACCCAATAGATAGGGTCTCCAGTGTTGTATGGCTAGGACCAAAGCCATCAGTTCCTTCTCATACACTGACTTACTCAACGATCCCTCTGATAGCGCCTTGCTGAAGAAAGCAATGGGCCCCTTCCCTTGTGTGAGAATCGTGCCCATCCCTCTTCCTGATGCATTACACTCAATATGGAAAGGCTGGTCAAAGTCAGGCAGAATCAGCACTAGTGCAGTGGTAACGACCTTCTTCAATCTAGCCATGGCTTCCTCCGCTTGCTTTGTCCATGTAAATTGCCCCTTTTTAAGAAGATCAGTCAGTGGCTTGGCAATCTTCCCATAATCCTTCATAAACCGCCTATAATATCCTGTCAGGCCCAAAAACCCCTTCAAAGCCTTCACCGTATTGGGCTTCTCCCAGTCTACCACAGCTCCTACCTTATCCTGGTCCATCTCCACTCCTTTCTCAGATATCCGATGACCAAGATAACCTATCTGGACTTTGCCAAACTCACATTTTTTCTTGTTGGCCACCAAGCTGTTCTCCTCTAGCCTCCTTAGCACTAAATCAACATGCTCCAAGTGCTTTGCCCAAGTGTGGCTATATACCAATATATCATCAAAGAACACAAGTACGAACTTTCTCAAATAAGACTACATCAGGCTGTTCATCGCGCTTAGGAAGGTGGTTGGTGCGTTGGTGAGGCCGAACGACATCACCATGAATTCGTAATGACCCTGGTGTGTTCGAAAGGCCGTTTTCTCTATATCTTTTTCTCCCATTCGAATATGGTGGTATCTTGCCTTCAAATCCACTTTGGAGAAATATCTCTCTCCTCTCAACTCATCCAATAGCTCTTCTATGACCGGAATGGGAATTTGTCAGGTACGGTCGCTCGGTTAAGGGCTCTATAGTCCCACACAAAACCTCCAACTGCCATCCTTCTTCTTTACTAATATCACCGGACTCGAGTATGGGCTGGTGGCCTTATGACTCCTGTCTTCAGCATCTCGGCCACCTGCTTTTCTATCTCACCTTTCATCACATGAGGGTATCGGTATGGCCGGACGTTTACTGGGTCCGAACCTTTCAGTGGTATATGGTGTACCATGCCCCTATCCGGTGGCAGCCCTTGCGGCTCGTGGAACACCCCTGAATACCGATCCAAAATTTGTCCCATTGCCTAACTCTGCTTCCTCGTCAGTCCCTGACCGATCGGTCCTCCTTCCTTACAAAACGGTTCTCCTCCCCCGTTCGTCTCTGTCCACTCGAGCTCCCATACCAACATCCAGGCCTTCACTTCCGTCATTTTGAACAATGCCCCTGGTTCCACCAATTGCCGAGCTAAGGTCGGGTCTCCCTTGATGGTTACCTTCCTTCCTTCTTGGCCGAACACCATGGTCAGGTCCTTCCAATTCAGTGTTACTTCTCCCAACTTAGCTAGCCATTCTACCCCCAGTATTACATCAACTCCGCCCAGTTCAAACAGATGGAACCGTTCGGTGATCTCAACTCCATGAGAATCATTACTTCTTCACAACACCCCCTCATCTCCCTTTTCTGCCCATCTCCCAAACTCACCCTATAGGGTGGGGTATCTACTACGAGTAATGCTAGCTCCTTTACCAACTCCTTTCTTATGAAGTTGTGGCTGGCGCCACTCTCAATCAAAATCAGCACCTGCTCCTCCCCTATCTGTCCATGTAACTTCATCGTTCTGGACTGGGTAAGGCCCCCTTGTCGAGAAGGCCGATAGCTCTATCTGGTCGAGTTCGGTCTCAACTTCTTCTTCCCCGCCTTCCTCCTCATCTTCTGCCAGTATCAGCATCCGAAGACTCCTTTCCAAACAACAATGGCCTGGACCGAACGGTCCCGCATGTTCCTTCCTTTGTTCAAAGACGATCGGTCCACTTCTCTCCCTGGTGTCCCTTCCTTTCCTCCTGTCCTCCCCTCTCTGCGACTCCCGTTCGGTTCTGATTGTGCCGATTGGGTTCCGTCCTCGTCACTGAACCGTTCGGTTTCCCCCACGTTTGGCTCTTGATCTTACTTCCACCTCTAACCTTCGCACCACCTTGGAACTCTTGCACGTCCTTTGCGAGTCTCAAATAGTCCATCAACTCTCGCGGATCAAGTAATCTGAGTTGATTACGGATCCCCTCTTGTAATCCTGCCATAAAGTACCCCATTAGCTGTGCATCGGGTATTGTTTCTGTTTGGCCGACCAAGACTTCGAATTCTTGGATGTATTCCTCCACGGTTCCTGATTGTTTACAGGCCGCCAGTCTCTCGAAGACGGTTCCCCGGTTTCTTCCTCTGAAACGGATCACCATTGATTCCTTTAATCTTGCCCACGAACGGTTCCTGGCCTTCTCCCTCCAGAATCTGAACCAGTGTCCCACGATTCCCTCCATGCTGATATAGGCTAGGCGCAACTTTTCTTCCTCCGATGCTCCTTGTAGCTCAAAGAATTTGTCCGCTCTGTTGATCCAATTCAACGGATCACTTCCTTAAAAAATACCCTTTTCCTCCAATTCGGCTGCTCCTCTCGGTGTCCACCATCTAGCCTGCCGCCATCTCTCTCGCCCTCCTCATCCTTTCTCCCATTGATAGACCCCTGACTTCCATTTGAGTTTCCTTCATGTCGTCGACCTCGCTCTCCCATCACCTTCACTAGTTCCTGGACTGTTGCCTCCAATCCTCCCACGGAGATTTCTATGACCTCCAATTTCCCTTCAATTGCATTAACTCTTCCCTCCATGATATCTTTCCTCCTCTCAATAGGATCCGGCAGGTCAGACTAATACGTACCTGAGTATGTAAACTAGCCAAATACAACCTCTCACACACTCCTAGACAATGAATAATGGTAAATAGCTGAATAAACCTCTTTACTGAATTGAAATAACAGTATCAAAGCAAACAAACAATAACTGGGAGCAGGATCTCCGTCAATTACCTGAGAGCATAACCTCTCTTACAAAAACTCACAAATCAAAAGCATGCCCTTAACCTTAATCTTCCCCCTTATTTATACTAACTAATTCCTGCCCAAAAGATACTGAATAATATAAAATAATCCTATAATTATCTGATACAAATATATTTAGCCTTATTTACTATATTTAACTTATACTGAATAATATACTAAAATATTGCTTCGTTACTCTAATTATCCTCTGCTGAATATCATCTCAGAATATCTCTTATTACTTTATTTAATTTCCCGCCCATCCTAATTGTTGTGGCAGTTAGGATGCTTCCTCGCAGTTCCCAATCGTTCGGCCTGGTCGTCCTCCCTCGTCTACCGTCGGCCAACTAGCTCCCCGCCTTCTACTGTTCGGCCTGGTTGTCCCCCCTTGTCTATCGCTCGGCCAACTAACTTCCCGCCTTCTACTGTTCGGCCTGGTCGTCCTCCCTCGTCTACCGCTCGGCCAACTAGCTCCCCGCCTTCTACCGTTCGGCCTGGTCGTCCCTCCTTATCTACCATTCGGTCGCCTTCTCTCTCTCTCTCTCTCTCTCTCTCCTATACCTCTTTCTCTCATATACTTTCCAGCCCCTAATAGAAAATCATTGGAATGTAGTCATATGTATATTAAAGTACATTAAAGGATTTCTTGGAAAAGGTTTGTTATATGGTTCTACCTCTGGGTATTGTGTCTCCATTGGTTGTAACATGATCTCTTTGAAGAGTAAGAAGCAAAGTGTTGTGGCAAGATTTGATACTGAAGCAAAATATAGACTTATGGCCTTGGCCTTGACTACTTAGAGAGTTATAATATGGAGATGTCACTCAAATGACACTTATATGTGAGAATTAAGTGGCTCTTCATATTAGTTCTAATCCTCTCTTTCATGAGAGGACCAAACATATTGTGATTGACTGTTATTTCATTCTAGAGAAGATTGTATCTAGAAACATCAAGACTAAGTTCGTGGTTAACATATATTTTCACCAAGTCTTTAAGAGGACCGATAATTGATTATATTTGTAACAAGCTTGGTACATACAATTTATATGCATCAGTTTGGGGGAAAGTGTTAAATATATTGTGTTTTAGGTTAATTAGAGAAACATAGCCTCTATTGTTGATTAGGGAAATATAGATGTTTGATATTGGTAGTTTTATGTTAATTAGAGAAACATAGCCTCTATTGTTAATCAGGGAATATAGATGTTTAATATTGGTAGGTACTGTTGATATTGTTTGTAACAATATCTTCTATTTACCATATTTATGTTTGGTTGTCATGAATACTTGTATCATTCTTCATTATTAATATATTATCCTATATTCTTTAGATACAAGGGAGATTAATTCCATATCTATTTTTTACTACTTTCAATAGTTTTAGTTAGTTTTTATTTGATCGGTTAGATTTAATAATAAATTTTATAAATAATCAAGATTTATTATTGAACAGGACTTATGTTAACGTTGAGCAGCATAGAATCCTAATCCATTATCCATAAATGAAAAACTACTATATAAATCAAATTTTTAACGCAATTGTGTTGAAATAAGTTATGCTCTATCCAAAAATTTTAATATTTTTTATCTATTACGATAGTAGCTCCTTGTCACATTCTGATGGCGTTACTTGGATTTTTAATATAATAGCACGTGTTTATTTACAAGTCTTGGATGCTTTATCTGTTTGTGGATACACCTTTCTGATTTTCAACTTCCCGATGGCATTCCTGCGATTTTAATATCACAGCATGTGTTTTATGGTGGAGTTTACTAGTCTTGCATGCGTTATTTCCTTGTCTCTTCTTGATGGTATTCCTGAATTTTAATTTCATATTATGTTTTATGGTGTAATCTGTTTCATGACGTCTGACTTGTTGTTCTCATTTTGCAGCGTACTAAAGAAATGATATGTACAAAGGCTGATGGATGTTCGAAGATTTGGCTTGTATTTTGAGAACAACGTTTCGTTTCATTTTTTCTTTATTTTCCTTCCTGCTACTTGTGAGATGTGCGTTTCTTTATAATCAGTCCTGTGTATGCAGTCATGTTAGTATCTTAAATAGTTGTTGCTGCTTATTTTCTATACGTTTGGTATATTAAATATATTATAGCTTGACGCTGTTGATTTAAGAAGGATGTTCTTTGAGTGGTGTGGAGTTCTAGCTGGAGTTAGCTATAAACACGATGGTAAAAAATATGGGGACCCGCGTAATGAATGAGAAGAATTTATTCAACTAGTTATTCGTTGTTACCTGACTTGAAAATCTAAGTTTTGAAAATATTGTGATTTGTCACTAATATCTTCGTTCCTTCGTTAATGTCATATGTCACTTAGTGTTTATAGAAGTTGAGTGGCATCGACAACTTTATGTTTAAATCCCGTTATCTGCAATGGATTTGTGATTTTATTGCTGGATATTGTGGCGGTAGTGACGAATGGTTAATTCCACTACCCTAAAGCATCTGTTGGGTTTGGGCCTTTGCTTTATGTACATTCTCAAATTACTTCTTGCGTCCCCTGAATTTAATATATCCATTTATAGCAGGGGAGGAGCAAGACCGAAGAATTAATATCTAGATTTATCCATGAATGATTGTTGTGCTGATTGATAAGTTTCTAAATTAATTTTCATACAAATGTGTCCTTGAAAAATTCACTGTTTTACATTTAATCTCTTTTGTTGGTGAAATTCATAATAAACCTTAGGTGCGACGTACGTTGCTTTTTCAATCTTTGTTTATTTCACATTTTCAAGAGCTTTATGCTTTTTCATGAAAGAAGTTGTTCACTGAAATTAATGTTTTTATGGTTGAGGTTAGTATTTGTAACTGTCATGAAAGTTGTTCTAATGTTTACTACTAATTTCGTGTTTTCTTCCACCTGATGTACATTATTATTAGTTAAATCAATTTGCTTTTTACAATGAAATCTTAATCAGTGTAAGACGAGTAGTGGTGATCAAAGGTCTAATCTTAGGATGAGTATCATGGTTAGTTCTAATAGGTTTAATGGTTCTCCAAGTTCTTCTAGGAGCTCAATAATTCTCCATGTTCTTCTAATAGATGTATGTAGGTGTTACTGTGCTAAGCTTAATAATAATGAGGGTATTAAAAAATCTTGAAAAAAAATGCTTACCATATGGTATTTTTAAGAGTATTTGATATTTGGTAACAAAATTTTGTATTTTTCATTTGTGAAAGTTGTAATTAACTATGACATGAAAGCTATGTTTTCTAAGCTGATTTTATATTGCGGGATCACACATAATTGGGAAAATATGGTAAATGAGAATAATTTACGGGATATCATAAAAGTAAAATAAAATGGAAGAGAGGAATAAAAGATACAAAGAGCTAAATTTGTGGCTGTGATACATAGTTCAGTGGAGTTAAAAGTGTTGATGATGATGACACTTGCATTGCTTGTGTTTATTATATTAGTTGTAAGTTGTTGCTAACATATAATAGATAATATTAATTTGTAACAATTAATATTATTTCATGATGCTTTTTCTATAACTTGATATAAGTAATGTAAATCAAATTGTCATGAATTTCATGTATTATAGAATTGAAATATTTACTCTAAATCCAATGGTAATGAAGTACATGGAGAATTTGGGATTTACTACATAATTAGGCTTATATAGAATATTGAAGCATAATTTTTGAAGATAATCAATGACATAATATAAGCAATTATAAAAGGAAAATGATTAGAAAAATACATAAAATTTCAACCATTCATTATTCAAAATAAAATTATAAAGTAGTCATTAGCAACCAAAATATAAAAATATAGGCATGATATGTGTTGATGTCACTAGTGCTAAAATTGTAGAATTGGTACAACCTTCAATGCTTTTATTGGATGGAAGTTTGGTACAGATTGAGACAATTGGATTTTAATTGGTTATACTGAATGTCTTATGAAAAACTTATAGTAAACTTGCACCAACTTCATCTTCATCTTGTAAAGCATCTTCATCTTTTGTCACTAGTACAACTTCCTAGCTTCCGTTTTCTTATTCCTTAGCTTTGTATCAAATGAACAACCATAATTTTTACATGAAATTTGGTAATGTTATGAAATTTCACATCTTTAGTATAAAATGCTTTTTTATTTTTTCTTGAATATCTTGTTTGTCACAGTTGTCTTATCAGCAAAATTTCTTCTGAGTTTTAGATCTATGCGTTCTCATTAATTAGTGCTGAAGTGGATTGACATACTTTGTCCTTTTCCAATATTGTTGGTTGTGTAGGAAAATAAAATATTCATAACTTTGTAAGTGTTATTTACTATGTTTTCAAATTTACACTCATATTTTAAACAGAACTTTTATTAAAAGGATAAAATATTCATTGAAAACTAAGACTTGAAAAATAATTTAAATTTAAACATCAAGTAGGAATATCATTTTCACTTCTTTTTGTGTAATTAGATGTAATAAAAGGTTTGAATAAAATATTATACTAAGGAAGGGAAATTACAAGAATTAAATTGCAAAATTTATGAAACAAAATACAAAAAAAAAATACAAAGAGGTAAATGCTAAAATTTACAATCAAAGTGAATTCTTTTCTAAAAACACAAACAAGTATTTTATTTTCTAATAAATATTTCTTTTTGTGCATGCACTCCTCATTCTCCAATTTTTGGAGAGAATTCGACCTTGAGTTTTTAAGAAGACCTATATATAAAGAAAATATAATATGTCAGATCAAAGTTGATTTTTTTTTCCTTTTACTACATCAAAGAAACTTAGTTTCAAAAGAAATTTATTAGTAACAATTTTTATATTTTCTCTCTTCGAATTTCCTCAAATAGAATCAATTTCATGTTTCAAAGACAAAGCTTTCAACACTTTACTGTTTATGTTGAAACTTTTTATTTTCAAAGAACTAATGCTTGTTTTATGCACATGTTTCATATGCCAAATAAGATGTGCATGCTCTTGATTTAAAATATCTTATTATCTTTAGCCCTTACAAAAATATAGAGATTTAATATTCCAAGAGGTACCTTAAGTCCTTTGTTTAAGTACTCAACCTCACATGATTGGTCTTTCAAACCTAAAGATGCAAAATACAATTCATTATTATTTTGAAAATAATGCAAAGATGGTAAAGTTAATAATAATTTATTTGATGAACTTTCCTTAATTTTTGAAAAAAAAGTTATTCCCTTTATAATTTTTCGTATCTTTTTTTTTTGTACTTTTCTTTTGTGGTCTCCATTTAACTCTCTTACTAAAAAAATGTTTAATTGAAGTTTGCATGCACTTGGGCAAGTAATGATTAACAAAAAAGAATTATCTAACATTCTCTTAATTGAAATGTACAACATCCTTTATTAATAATGAATGTATAAGTCCCTCTTTGAAGATCATTTAAATCCTTTTTATGTTTAAAAACCATTTGTTTAATCATTAACAAATTACCATTCAAATTTTCAATAACACATTTATCATAACTTGAAAAAGTAGAAGATGAAGAATGTTCACTATCCATATGTCTTTTATTCTTAAGATCACAACTCTTTTGGTAGAACTATTAGTCATGTACTGTTCATATATTCTAACCATTTAAAACATTTGATTAAGCTCATCTCTTGAGAAGAAGTAAAATAATCAGAAGGCTTGGAATGTGTCTATAGAGAAACCATGATGATAGTCTCTTTATAAATGTTGAAAGGAGATTGTTGATAGGAGAGCAAAGGTTTGACTGAACCCACAATCTTAGTAATATATGAGTTTTTGATGATGACAACACATAATTAATAACACATGTATATTCTGTGTTACATGTTCCATATTTACATGTTATATGCTTTTGATCATTGTATTAAATTTGTTTAAGCATATATGAGAGCATGTTTGTGTTGTTCATTGCATATCACTGTGTTACACATGTGTTTTTATATGTGAATGCATGACATACGATCTTGAAAAGGAAAACCAAAAGCACTTATGTTAAACTTTAAATGTGTGGCAAAACAACAATTTTAAGTCGACTTCATTATGGGGTGAATTGATTAAAACTCGTGTCTTTGCACAAACTATTTTCAAGTGTGCTGTGAGAGTTTTCAAAGAGAAAGTTTTTCAAAATTATGCTTAACATTGTTGCATAATCGATTGCATGTGTGTTGTATTCGATTAAGGTAGTTATTGTTTTGAAATACTGTTAATGCTTGACATAACTGTCTAACAATCATATTTTTTATTGTGTTGACCAAGCACTAAATGTTAGTCGACTGCATTAATTGCGCATTCAATTAATTGTTGTGGTTGTTGCTAACTGTTATAAATGATTTGTTGTATTCTGATGACAAATTTATGAACACCGAAAAACGGCGCCAAAAACTTGTTTAACCCTCGGCAAGTGTGACCGAATCGTATCAAGTAATAAACTCGGTAAGACCAAGTATCGTTCTCCCAAAGGACTCACGGCCTAATTAGTTATATGATTTCTTAATTATATAAGACTTGTGAACAAATTCTTGAGGTTTCAAATGCAAAAGGCAATAAGTAAACATGTATGCATGAGTTTTGATCAATGGAAAAGAGGAACACAAACACTTGAAATGAATTATATGGATGAGTATGTTGTTGGGGTAATCAATTTCATCTTATCTACTCTCACATACTTTAGGAATTCATCATTCTTTTCATCAATGTTAATGCCACTCTCTAAATCACTTTGCAAAGAAAGCCTATCCATAATTACGAGTTCATACAATTCCTTGCATCCCTAATAATTAATTCTAAAGCACAGAAGCTTAAAGGCAACCAACCCTCATATCCCTATCTCTAGGCAATATGCTATTGGGAGAATTTCCCGAGATCTAGATTTCCCCGTATGTGTCCATATCGACAAAATCAATAATCATGACATTGAATGAGTTAAACAATGCATGCTTTGAGAAAAGAAGAAAAACCCTAACTAATGATGAAAGAAAGCATGTATCATAAATATGATGTTTAAACATAAATTCCATATACGAGAGCTTCAAAAGATTACATTGATTCCCCAACAATAAGAAGAGTTTAGTTCACCATATTCATGGTGAAACTAGATGAAATATAATGAAAGAGTGAAAGATAGAACCCTAGAAAGTTGAGTAGGTAGCCTTAGCATCCAAAATCTTCCTCCAAGGGGTGGAAATGTGAGTGTTTACTTCTTACTCTGCCAAAGATACAAACCCTAGGAAGTTCTTGATGGGGAAGTGCATACCTGGAGAGAATATACTAAATGACATTTAGGAGAATGGGAAAGAAATTAAAAATGGAAGAGATTAAAGAAAAGGAAACTTAGGAATTGAAGATGCGCCACTTGAAGAAGCTTCCAAGATAAGCATCAAGAGGAGGACCGCCACTTGCTTGAACAAGATAAGGTCTGCCCAAATTTGGGACTTTAGAGACAAAATTCTATCTCAAAGAGGACTGCAAAAGTGCAAATCAACTCAAATTCATTGAATCAAGGTAAGGTGTACAAAAAGGAGACCCCTAAGCCTTCTTATATAACCTTTGGAGTGAGCTAAGATGCAAGATCTAGGAGATGTGGGACTTTTTGAGGGTGTAGTTCGTCCAACAGCTGCTGCAAGTCTTCTAGGGACTTTTGAGTCCCACATTGCTCAATTCTCTCTACTCCAAAGGGTTTATAAGGCAACTAGTTCTCCTATAGTTCAAAATATGAAAACTAGCTATGCTACTAACTCCTACACGCCTAGAACACCCATTTCCTCTCCTTTTCTTTTTAAGACCAAGCCATGGAAAGTCCCACATTGCTTGTTCTTAAAGAGAAAGAAGAGTTTATAAGCGTCTCTACAACTAGAAATAACGAAAGAACAAAAGAGGCAAATACAAGCCAATGAAACCTATTCTACTCTTTTTTGTGCTTGTTGTCACTTTGAAAACTCTTCATTGTTGCCCCATCTATGATCATATCATCCCCCCAAGGTTGGAGAGGATTCGACCTCGAATCTTGAAAAACTTGCAACAAAGAGAGATTAGTGACTTATTTCGTGTATAAACCAAAGGAACTCCTCCTGGATCAAATGTTAACCTACAAAAAACATCAAACATTTTGTGAATAAATTGATGTTTACCAAACAATGTATATGGAAAAGGAATATTGAAAGAATAGGTCTTTGAAATTTGATTTATTATTTTTTTAAGGAAAACTAAAAATCCTTCTTTAGAAAAACTTTTATTTTTGTCTTGAGTTAAGTGTAAAAAAGAATACACTAACTCAAGATGTGGGTTGGAAATGGTGTGTGAAGAAGTGGTAATAAGAGATGAGAAACATGGGATATTTTCACAATAGTTTTTAGGAAAAGAAGAAAGCTTAATATTTGGAGAAAAGTGGAGGGATGGAAAAACTCCCCTGTCATAGCTGGGATCCAGTTGAATGATGGTAGGGGAAGGTGCCTGCAATAATACTTCCTTTGTGATTAGGACATCTACCTTCTCCTCTTCTTTTTCTTTGTTTGCTTTCTCCTCTTTTTCTTTCCTCTCATGTTCTTCTTTTACTCTCTCCTCTTGGTTATCTTGAATGTCCTTATTTAAACAATGAAGCATAGCCTTCTCTTTTTCTTCACTTGGTGAGGAAGAAGAGCTATAAGTGTGTGTAGGTAAGGAAGAGGTAGACTCATTAATGACAACTTCTTCTTCCCTAATGCACACTACCCTTTTATTAGGACAAGAAGATGCTATATGACCATGCCCTAAACATTTAAAACACTTAATATGGCTAGGTCTAGAAGGAGATGTAGATGGGGAGGAGGAATGGTTAGAAGAAGAATTGTTAAAAGAAGAATGAGGACAAGATTTGTTAGTGGGTTCCTTAGAAACATTCTTGGCTTTATCCTTTGATGATGAAGGTTTGTAGAAAACATCTTTTGAAATTTTGTTGTGAAAATCCTCTTTTTGTAAGAGTTTCTTCTCAACTTTCATGGTCCTATAAACCACTACATCTAAAGTATCATCATCATGGAGTTTCAAAACATCTTGGATGTTTCTATTGAGTCCACTAATAAATCTAACTATTTTTGCATGATCATTTTCTTTAGTGTTAGTGTGATATAGGAGCACTTTGAGCTCGTGAGCATACTCCTCCACACTTCGTCTACCTTGAGTAAGCCGTTGGAGCTTAATCAAGAGGTCCCTATGGTAGTATGGAGGTACGAAACGTTGGTACAAAATGTCCCTGCAATGTTCCCATGTACTCGCGGGTGAGGCCATGGTTAAGTATCTCCTATTTAGCCATTGCTTGGCGTATCCCTCTAAAGCTAAACAAGCTAACTTTACACGCAAAGGTCCATTTACACTATACAAATCAAAAATTTGGTCTACTTTAGCTATCCAATCTAGAAAAATAGACGGCTCGGCTTCCCCTTTGAAAGTAGGCAAGTTCAACTTTGGTAGTGTAAGGCCTTGGTCCATAGCTTTATCTTCTTGATGCTTCTTTGGCAAGGGAAGGTATACATTTACGGTTCTAGCTTCTTGCATCTTCTTTAGCCTTTGTGTCCGCGTCTAACCGCTTGCTCATAGCATCAAGTTGATGTTGCATTTGTTGGTAAGCCTTCATCACATCAAACTTGCTAGAAGGACTTCCATGGGGGCTATCGCCATGGAATGAAGCACGGCTGGAAACTGCAGACATGGTAAGGCAACAACCACAAAAAACTAACACCAAAAAACAGGTTAAAACCAATGAAAAATCACGGCAATACAGCAGCCACAATTCTGGTCACGGTTTCACTCAAATAAAGCAATGAAATGGTTCAAAACTCACGACAAATGTCTCAAATAAAAAAAAGAAAGGGCAGCACCCTTCTTTTAAGATAGTAAAATGTCTCGCAAGTCCACTTTGAGAGCACCAAGTCAAGTCTAAAGCAAATGGAAAGATGTACAATCCACCCTCAATGCAAAGAAACCAAATCAAGACAGCATATGGTAGAAGCCAAGAAAAAATGAATGAAAACTACAAGACAAATGATGAAAATAGAACCTAAAAATCAAGAAACTTGGCACAAAAACAAGGAGGCAGTATCTAATGAATGTGAAGAGACAAAACAACAAGAAATTGGAATCAAAACAGTGGCACAAAATGAACAAGACAGCAAAGAAAAATTAACACAACTAAGGAGCAAAATCACATGAACATGCTACGCATACATGAAGAGCAAGACCGAATTAATGCTGGAAATAATTTTGGCAAACCTCAAACCAAAATATTCTGTATTGGAAATAAAAAAAAAAAGAGGCTCTAAAATGAAGCAATCAAACACACCAATCAATGAGAAAACTCTTGGCCAAGCACACCAAACAGTAACCAATTTTTTTGTTGATTTTATTTTGATACAGCAAACAACACTTGGTAAAATGTCTCGGCCAAGCCACTTTAATGAAATGTGTTTGATTGGAAGCACAATTGTAATGGTTTATAGCCTCTATTTATACAGAACAAATAAGCAAGGTTCACACTGATGAATCATTATTTTCTTCACTTCACTTAGTTTATTGTACTAGAATTAATCAGGGAATTGTGCTTAATCGTCCGTTATTTTCCTATTTTTCCTAATTGTGCTTAATTTGATCGAAAATTCTTATTTTAACTAATTTGAATTCTCTGAGCTTATTATTTTGCATTATTAATTACGGGAAAATTTTGGATAACGTTTTGGGGCATTTGAAGGCTAAATGAAAAATGACAATTGAACCCAATGCATTTCAGCCACTTCAATTTTCGCACAGTGCTGCGTGAATGTTGTGTCAACTTGTTTGTCCTCGTTTGAGTTCAATTCTTATCCTTTTTCCATGCAATTTTTTTTCATAGTTTCGTCTAGATGTCTATTTTCACATATAGTTTTTCGTTTGTTCAAATTCGTTTTGTGTTGTTCCCAGTATTTATTTTACTCTCCTATGTCAGTCCAGTGATTAATGTTTGAGTGAATTCTAATCTGTTTGCATTGTTTGCTTGTTGTTTAGTAATTGTGGTGGCTGGAATTGATCATTAGATGATGCTAAGACCTCCCAACACTCTTAAGCAAGTCCTTCATTTCTGAATTTGTAGAAGCAAAATTGGCTTGGCAACATACACCACACGGCCTAGGACACATTGGAAATTCTATTTTGCAAAGTTTTATTTTAAGTTTATATTTTGTAATGTGGTGTTAATTTTTGTAGTGACATTGCTACAACAAAACAAGCACACGGCCAATTCTTGTTTAAAGCACGTTTTTACCTAGAATTGGAGAGGAATGAGGGTAACATATGCTGATTATTTATTTTAAGAAAGTTGGCTTCCACACTTCTCAACCACCACTTCACGGCACATCATGAGGGAATAAGTCTCAAAAGGAATTTTGAATTTCTTGCAAACAAGTCAGCACATGAGGAAGAAAGTGTAATGTGCATTCTCTGGCTGCAACTTTGAAAGTGGAATTAATATTGAAAAAAAAAAAAGAGTTGAATGTGGGGCTGATTTGATGACATGGAAACCACTCAAGAAGAATAAATTGGAAAGTGATGCCAAAAGTCTGAAACATCACGTGAAAGTGGAGAAAGCATGGGAGAATAAATGGTGTATGATGAGATGGAAGCCAACACATGCTGAAGGCAACACATAAACACATTTTTACGCATCCCACATATACATATGGCTGCACCACTTCATTTCGCTGAAAGCACATGACATAAGTAAGTGAAAATATAAAAAAATGATATAGGTAACATTGGAAGTGGGAGACTCGGCATTCAGGAAAGCAAGCCACGGGAATCTTGTTTCTTTAATAACTAAGCAAAGGAAGAAGTGTCCCACACCCACTTACAAGCAATAACTCACTTACTATAGAATGAAGAAGTGGTGCTGTCCGACACACATGCTTTAAGAGAACAAAGGCAGCAATCATACATGGAAAAGGACAAACTTCAATCATCTTTTGGAAGTGAAGGGTGAATATAACAAGTGTGTCACGGCCAGAGTTCAGTATTGGATTTCATTAATTCAATATTATCAAGGGATGAAGTTCCATGGTTTTCACTCCAACTTGGAGCAGCCAGCAAGAGGGAGAGAGGTGGACAACAACGTATGCAGGCAGCAACACAATTTCCCTTCCAGCAACTGATTCACTTGCACATCAGCATGAGGATGTCTCGGTCTGGGAAGAAGAGCTGGCAGCAGTGTGCGTCTGGGAGGAACACAGCAGCTTGGAGAGCTTTCACGGTGGGTAGCACTTTGAACGTTTAACACTCCTTCACTGTCTAAGTTTCACCTCGAGGAAGAGTTCACAACGTCCAAGAAGTGATGAGAAACAAATGGGTTGGTTGGAGTTGATGTAGCCACCACCGAGAATACTTCTTCACTTCTATTCATTGGTTCACACTTGGAAAAATGAAGAAGGGAGGAAGGCACGGAGATTTAGCATCCAGCAGTGGTGTTCACGGCACAGCTCCAAAGGACAGCAGCTGGAATGTGGAAGAAGAGAAGAAGCTCACGGATGTAGAGGAGCCTCACACAGTCACGTCCCTGTAACAGCAGCACAGCTGACGCACGGCTCTTCTACCATCCAGCAACGTCCAACATTTCTTCAATGCTTGAAGGGTGCAGTCACCACCTATGAAGCTTCACGGTTTCTTTGATGAAGCTGGCAGTAGTTTCACGTGCAGCACCTTGGTCCAGCTTGGAGAGAATGGAGGGGTCCTCACCCTGTTTTCTCACGGAGAGAAAACTATTGCTCAGCATGCAAGAAAATAGGTTCACGGGTTCTGAGTTTTGGCTATAAATGGAGAAGCATCCAGGAGAGAAAAATCATTAGATTTTAGGCAATTAGATTTTAGGAGTAGAAGTAGGTATCAGTTTTACGTGGCTTTCATTTTTCCTCCTCCCCTTTGGGAGGTTTTGGATTTATTTTCCAGTTTCAATCAAATGTTAATTGCAGTGTGATTTTTCAGTTTACTTTGCGCTTACAATTTAGTCTGCACGTTTAAAGCTTTGATCAAATTACTCTTACTGCAAGTTTCTGTTCAAATCAATTTTAAGTTTCATTGCACATTTCAATTTCTGTCAAAAGTTTATTTGTTTTGCAATTTTATGTTTTCTGAGTTTACCATTTTCTGAATTTTACCGTTTCTGCAATTTATTTACCGTTCACTGTTTAATCTTGTTTTTACAGTCTGTTAAATTTACTGCTTTCATTATTTAATTTTTCCGCAATCAAAAACACTTTCACAACCCCCCCCACTTCGTGTTAAATCTAAGACCGAACCACAAATATTGGTCCTTGAGAGACGACCTAGGAGTCACTTCCTAGTAATTATACTGCATTAATTTTGCACATCAAATTTGTATGACCGCGACAGTCGTATCAATTAATGGCGCCGTTGCCGGGGACCAATCAATAACGGTTCGGTTTCAGATTTTGTTATGTAAATTTTTGTTCTGTTAATATGTGTCTTTTGTGTGTTTTGTATTTTGTATTTTTGTAGGCGACAACGACACCTTCAGCAAATTTTGGCGGCGTTGTCACTTCAGTCCAGGTTCTTGTTTTAGATTTTTACTGTTTTTGTTTTATTACGTTGTTGTAATCTATGTTTTGTCTTTTATATTTTAGTGTGCTGTGTTCTGTATTTAGTTGCTATATTTAAAAAAAAAAAAAAAAAATTTTATGTGTTGTCTTGTGTGTGCTTGTAGCATGTATAAATGTGTTTTGTTTTATCTGTTTCGTAATTTTTAGTTTTTAGTTTTTATTTTTATTTTCCATGTCTACCTATTTTAATTTTGTAAATAGTGCTTATTCTACAAGTGCCTGTAATTATGATTCTCTTTCTGCATATTACTCTGATTCTTGTGCTGATTTTAATACTGAGAAAAATATGGATCATCCTCAAATTCCTGAGAGCTCCCTTTGGGAGCCGGTTCCACCAGTTCAGCAATATCAGAGTCAGCAGTATGATGCTCCTGCCCAAGTAGCTTCTCAGCCTTCAACTTCTGAACCTACATTGAAGGAGTTATTGGAGCAGATGACCATGCAGAACATTCAGTTTCAGAAAGGGAACATGCAGTTCAAGCAAGAGAGCATGGAAACTCAAGCTGCCATTCAGAAGCTGACTGATCAGATCGGGCAGATGGCCACTCAACACTTTCAAGATGATAGTGGCATCAACATAGAAGATGGGGAGCAAAGCTATGAGTTTACTACTACAACCACTTTCCTACCTTTCTATGATCCCACTCTTGCACCTGAGACTGTTGATGATTATTTTAAGGACCAGGCAGGTATGAGTAACACTGTTGAGACAGGTAGACCATTTTTATCTTCCACCGTGGAGGTAAACGTACCTCAACTTGAATGTGCAGTTGATGAATTGGAAATTCATGAGAAAATTTATTCTGAGCAAAAACATGTTTATTCTGAAACTGAGATTACAAGCTCTTTACCAGATCTACCTATACATTCAATTGCTTGTGATTTGTTGCACAATGATTCTACAGGTTTTAGGATTGAAACTGATACAGACTTGATTGACAATTCTGAAGTTTTTGATTCAGTATTAGTCTCTGAAACCATTGGTATAAATGTTGTGTTGAATGAACATGATTACAGTGATGAAATTTCCATTGATAATAGCTTTGCACTGAATGTGGATTTTGTTGATGATGCATATGTCAATATTGATTTTGACACAGGAATTTTGCAGTCGCATAACATGATAGAGTTAGAACAAAACATTGATCTGACTCAGTTTTCTGAGAATTGTGAATGTGATTGTGAATCTGGTTCTTGCCCGATTTGTATTGAAATTGATTATGTGTTACAAACAGATTCTAAATTCATAACAGATGCTATTGATTATGAGTTTGATGACCAGGTTACAAAAGTAAATGAGAATACAGGTACTGACATAGAGGAAACAATGATAGATGAAGGAAAGTATACTGCTATTACTCTTATTACTCCGGTGTCACAGACTCAACAACTACTGGTGGACAGAAGGCTCCTGATTTTGTTGATTCAACAACTTGCTCGGAGAAGAAGGAAGAAAAGTCTTGATTTGAGTGAGAGGGCAGTATTGGGCGAGCTGCTCCTGAAGACATCTTCGCCGGATCCTGAGGTGGAAGATATCTCACTGATAGTCCAGAATTGGCAACTGCCACCATGACCAGGGAGCACTCTTTTTCCTCATTATGTACATATTATTTAGCTTTTCTGATGTGTTTTCATGGTTGTGTTTATTTCATTTTTAAATTGTGAGCATGAATTAAAAAAAAAAAAAAAAAATTGTTCAAATTCATAAAAATTCATAAAAATAAAATAAGGTTGTTCAGGGGGTCGATCTTTAGTGATCGTTATTATTACAAACCAAATAAAAAAACAAAAACAACATAAAAAAAAAAAATTAAAAACATAAAAAAAAAACATAAGTGTTCATATTACAGTCCTCATTAATATTCTGGCCACACTCGGCCAGCAAAAACATAAAAAAAAAAAAAAACATAAAACATTAAAAATGAAAGAACTCTCGAGCTGGTTGTGGTGGTCTAAGGGAGAGCTCCGTTGAGGGAGCTCTGGTTCGAAAAGTCACGAGCGGAGGCTTTGGTGGAGGAATTTCTCGTTCATTTCTGTCGTCATCGATAATGATCGGAACTGGAAACAAATTCAGCAGCCTCGGTGCCCTCATAATCACCCAGTTGTTTTCTTTCAAACAAAAAAATAAAAAAAAAAAAAAAAAAAATAATAAAAAAATAAATAACTTGTGTTAATTATAGAAGAGGAAGTGAAAATTTTCAATAAAAATGGAGGTGTGATCAGAGGTCTTACCGTACATGTACAGCGGCAGTTGTGAAAAGAGAGTGCCAGTGGGGTCTATCTCCGCTTGCCAGTGCTTGACCCGATTGCCGTGGTTATTGAACCAGCAGTGTACGTTGTATTCTGTGGCTTCGCCGAAAGCCCTTAGTCGAGACGCGATCTCGACGACTTGCGCTCGGCTTGGGTGTGTGACCCCATAGTTGAATATTTTGGTCATCATCGTGATCTGATCGTCGGTTGGACGCCACCGTTGACTGGTATATCTCTCTGATTCCGTTTCACTCATCCTTCCTCTCGTAATATACCAATACATAAATAAAAAAATAAATATAAAAATAAAAAGAACAAAAACATAAAAAAAGAAAAAAATAAACATAAAAAAATAATAAAAAGAACTAAAAAAAAGAGAAGCATAAAAAAATTTTTAGATTAGTTCTGTGTTTTCTTTATTTGTTCTTGTTTTCCGTTAAATTTATTTTGTCCTGTCTGTCTTTGATTGTTTTTGTGTCTGGTCTCAGATCTGTTTCACGGTCCTTGCAAAGGGTCCTAAACGGATCTACGTCCAGTGTCCTTGTCCATATTGTTCTTGTATATTCAGTTTCTGTGTTTTAGTTTTAAGTGGGGTACGTGGCGTTGTTCTACCCGATTGTCTCTGCCATACCTTCAAACGAAGGGAGATTAACGTCTGGTTTCCAGCCGATATACCCCTTAAGTTTTAAGACAATTGTGTTTTATGTGTTTTAAGTGTTTAGCAGGTGAAAAATAAAGAGCAGAAAGCTGAAAATAAAGATGGAAAGCAGTAAAGGGAGAGCAGGGCAGAGATGAAAAATAAAGGTAATACAGAGAGAGAGAGAGCAGAAAAAACGGAAAGAAAGGCAGATCCAGGAGCAAAGGACTTACCTGGAGTAGTAGGCTGGCAGAGAAGCTCCTCGCAGATCTCAGACTCTTCAGATGGCACGGTGGCAGAGGTTCCACACAGCTCCAGATGCTCAGAGGAGAGGCTCCCTGCAGAGATCCAGACGCTCGAGAGAATTGAGAGAGCAGAGAGTCGAGAGAGAGCAGAGAGTTGAGAGAGCAGAGAGTTGAGAGAGCAGAGAGAGAGAGCAGAGGAGTAGAGAGAGATTGAGCGTTCAGAAATGGCGCTGGACGCGGAGGAGCAGCCTTTTATAGCCAAAGCTTTCCACTGTAGCAACAGTTCCGGTCATTCCCACCGAGACTGTTGTCACAGTACCGGTATCCTTTTTCAAAAAAAAAAAAAAAAAAAATAATAAAATAAAATAAAATAAAATAAAAAAAAAAAAATAGTAATAAAAATTAATTAGCATCTACTGATGGGTGCTAGGTGTTTTAGACATCTGCTGATGGATGTCCCTGATAACATCTGCTGATGGATGTTACTGAAAAATTTCTTCCCATTTTTCCTAACTTTTTATTGCACTTGTCTATATTCTTTGACTGCTCTGAAATTGATCATCTGATGATTGTAACACACTGAGGACATTGTGTGATTTAAGTGTGGTCTACTGGGAAGAAATTCTGATTTTTCTGTTAGATTGTATTTTGTGTGTTAAATTTTTTGTTTTTGAGTGTTAAATTTTTTTCTCTTTTAAGTTATTTTTATCAAGTTTTGTGTGCAATAAATTTTACATTTTTCTCTTGATTTCTGGATGATGTCTAAGTTGTAGATTTTTCCTTCACTTGATTAATACTTATGGTTTGAAATCCTTGCTTTTCTCTGCTTGGGAAGATTATTATGATGTTTAAGAGGTTGATTTGATTGGAACGAATACCCTGAGTGAGAATTTGAGCCACTTAATTTTCTTTCTTGTGTGACATGTATCTTGATTGCTTGCACATATGCCTTGGCTTGATTCTTTTTGATAATTCTTGATGGATATGCATGTTTAGAAAATGATAAAGGCATTTTATTTCTTGAGCCTCTTTAGCCAAATAAGCCTACCCTGTTATTATCCTTTGATAACCCCTTTGAGCCTATACTTTCCCCATTTATTTGTGTTGAAGCTCATATACTGACCCTAAGTGAAAAACAATGATTACCTTAAACTTAGGAAAGTCTGGAGCTACAGAAGTGTTTTGAGAATAAGTGTGGTCTCCTTGGGAATTCTGATGAATTGGCTAGTTGGTTCCTCATCATGTTTTGAAATGATAATTTATATCCTGTTGTGTGAAAAAAAAAAAAAAAAAAAAAAAAGACAGGATGAAAAAATATTTGATGAGAAAAAGAGAAAATTGAAAAATAATTTATGAATAATGGAGTCGAGAAGAGGATTGAATTAGAGGTTTGGGTGAGATTTCACTGTGTTTACATTTTTTTTTCCTAGTGCACCTCTATTTCTTCTGAGCTATAGCTACTTATCCAAATTTATCCTCCCCTGTCCTTGGCCCCATTACAACCCTAAAAGACCTTTTGATCTGAACATGCATATGTTTTAAGTGTTGATATTAGAAGATTGCCAAGTTTACTTGTGTTTGCTTTCTTGAGTGCATTGAGTGAAATTGATTTACCTTAAACACTTGAGAGAAACACTGTGAGTGCATCTGTGAGGTTTTGTTATTTTTAAATCGCCTCTTGAACTAATTAATCATTTTGCTATGTATTGAATTGCTTGGATGATTTCTGTAAGTATCTGTTTTTCTTGATTTTGTGTTGGATAATTTCTACTTCTTTTCTCTGTCCAGACTTCTTGAGACTTTGTAAATTCTGTTTATTTTCTCTTTAGTCTTTGTTTTCTGTATGCTGCATTTGTGTCACCTTCCTGAAAGTCCTTTGAACCATTCCCTGATTTGCGTCTTAATTTTGCCCAGGAGTGCAAAAGACTAAGTGTGGTCTATTTTGATGAATCATTATTTTCTTCACTTCACTTAGTTTATTGTACTAGAATTAATCAGGGAATTGTGCTTAATCGTCCGTTATTTTCCTATTTTTCCTAATTGTGCTTAATTTGATCGAAAATTCTTATTTTAACTAATTTGAATTCTCTGAGCTTATTATTTTGCATTATTAATTACGGGAAAATTTTGGATAACGTTTTGGGGCATTTGAAGGCTAAATGAAAAATGACAATTGAACCCAATGCATTTCAGCCACTTCAATTTTCGCACAGTGCTGCGTGAATGTTGTGTCAACTTGTTTGTCCTCGTTTGAGTTCAATTCTTATCCTTTTTCCATGCAATTTTTTTTCATAGTTTCGTCTAGATGTCTATTTTCACATATAGTTTTTCGTTTGTTCAAATTCGTTTTGTGTTGTTCCCAGTATTTATTTTACTCTCCTATGTCAGTCCAGTGATTAATGTTTGAGTGAATTCTAATCTGTTTGCATTGTTTGCTTGTTGTTTAGTAATTGTGGTGGCTGGAATTGATCATTAGATGATGCTAAGACCTCCCAACACTCTTAAGCAAGTCCTTCATTTCTGAATTTGTAGAAGCAAAATTGGCTTGGCAACATACACCACACGGCCTAGGACACATTGGAAATTCTATTTTGCAAAGTTTTATTTTAAGTTTATATTTTGTAATGTGGTGTTAATTTTTGTAGTGACATTGCTACAACAAAACAAGCACACGGCCAATTCTTGTTTAAAGCACGTTTTTACCTAGAATTGGAGAGGAATGAGGGTAACATATGCTGATTATTTATTTTAAGAAAGTTGGCTTCCACACTTCTCAACCACCACTTCACGGCACATCATGAGGGAATAAGTCTCAAAAGGAATTTTGAATTTCTTGCAAACAAGTCAGCACATGAGGAAGAAAGTGTAATGTGCATTCTCTGGCTGCAACTTTGAAAGTGGAATTAATATTGAAAAAAAAAAAAGAGTTGAATGTGGGGCTGATTTGATGACATGGAAACCACTCATGAAGAATAAATTGGAAAGTGATGCCAAAAGTCTGAAACATCACGTGAAAGTGGAGAAAGCATGGGAGAATAAATGGTGTATGATGAGATGGAAGCCAACACATGCTGAAGGCAACACATCAACACATTTTTACGCATCCCACATATACACATGGCTGCACCACTTCATTTCGCTGAAAGCACATGACATAAGTAAGTGAAAATATAAAAAAATGATATAGGTAACATTGGAAGTGGGAGACTCGGCATTCAGGAAAGCAAGCCACGGGAATCTTGTTTCTTTAATAACTAAGCAAAGGAAGAAGTGTCCCACACCCACTTACAAGCAATAACTCACTTACTATAGAATGAAGAAGTGGTGCTGTCCGACACACATGCTTTAAGAGAACAAAGGCAGCAATCATACATGGAAAAGGACAAACTTCAATCATCTTTTGGAAGTGAAGGGTGAATATAACAAGTGTGTCACGGCCAGAGTTCAGTATTGGATTTCATTAATTCAATATTATCAAGGGATGAAGTTCCATGGTTTTCACTCCAACTTGGAGCAGCCAGCAAGAGGGAGAGTGGTGGACAACAACGTATGCAGGCAGCAACACAATTTCCCTTCCAGCAACTGATTCACTTGCACATCAGCATGAGGATGTCTCGGTCTGGGAAGAAGAGCTGGCAGCAGTGTGCGTCTGGGAGGAACACAGCAGCTTGGAGAGCTTTCACGGTGGGTAGCACTTTGAACGTTTAACACTCCTTCACTGTCTAAGTTTCACCTCGAGGAAGAGTTCACAACGTCCAAGAAGTGATGAGAAACAAATGGGTTGGTTGGAGTTGATGTAGCCACCACCGAGAATACTTCTTCACTTCTATTCATTGGTTCACACTTGGAAAAATGAAGAAGGGAGGAAGGCACGGAGATTTAGCATCCAGCAGTGGTGTTCACGGCACAGCTCCAAAGGACAGCAGCTGGAATGTGGAAGAAGAGAAGAAGCTCACGGATGTAGAGGAGCCTCACACAGTCACGTCCCTGTAACAGCAGCACAGCTGACGCACGGCTCTTCTACCATCCAGCAACGTCCAACATTTCTTCAATGCTTGAAGGGTGCAGTCACCACCTATGAAGCTTCACGGTTTCTTTGATGAAGCTGGCAGTAGTTTCACGTGCAGCACCTTGGTCCAGCTTGGAGAGAATGGAGGGGTCCTCACCCTGTTTTCTCACGGAGAGAAAACTATTGCTCAGCATGCAAGAAAATAGGTTCACGGGTTCTGAGTTTTGGCTATAAATGGAGAAGCATCCAGGAGAGAAAAATCATTAGATTTTAGGCAATTAGATTTTAGGAGTAGAAGTAGGTATCAGTTTTACGTGGCTTTCATTTTTCCTCCTCCCCTTTGGGAGGTTTTGGATTTATTTTCCAGTTTCAATCAAATGTTAATTGCAGTGTGATTTTTCAGTTTACTTTGCGCTTACAATTTAGTCTGCACGTTTAAAGCTTTGATCAAATTACTCTTACTGCAAGTTTCTGTTCAAATCAATTTTAAGTTTCATTGCACATTTCAATTTCTGTCAAAAGTTTATTTGTTTTGCAATTTTATGTTTTCTGAGTTTACCATTTTCTGAATTTTACCGTTTCTGCAATTTATTTACCGTTCACTGTTTAATCTTGTTTTTACAGTCTGTTAAATTTACTGCTTTCATTATTTAATTTTTCCGCAATCAAAAACACTTTCACAACCCCCCCACTTCGTGTTAAATCTAAGACCGAACCACAAATATTGGTCCTTGAGAGACGACCTAGGAGTCACTTCCTAGTAATTATACTGCATTAATTTTGCACATCAAATTTGTATGACCGCGACAGTCGTATCACACACGCTTAAATCCAATGATGATCAAGCTCAATTCATCATACAAGCAAGGAGATGTAAAAATGCTCTTAGCTATGCAATTTCAGAAAAATACTCTAGAACACTCCTAAAGAGGAACAAACATATGACTCAATTCAAAGCTAATAAGCAAGAAAAGACACATACACTCCAGCCAAGACAAGAAAGTAAAGCTGGAACAAACAAACAAAAGGAAATAGGACACCTACTTGTTGAAGACCTCCAATAACATTGTTGCTGTTTGATGAAATGTCTACTTGCACAAGGCTCTGGACAGCCATGGTTTAGTCCCTCAAAGCATTGATTTGAAGTGTTGATTCCTTGCTTAAGAGTATTGAGAGGGTGTAGCAACGTCCAGGGAGCAATTCCAGTCACCAAAATGTCCAAACAGCCAACAACAAAGCAAAACAGTGGAGTATTAATTCAACAGCAGAAAACTGGATGAACACAGTGGAGAAAACAATTTACTGGGAACAGTACAGAACGAATTTGAGAAAAGTAAAATATGTTCACGAAACTAGACATCCAGACGAAACTAGGAAAAAAAATTTCATGAAAAACGGACAAGAAATGAAGCTAAACTAAATCATACAAGTTCACTGTATTTTCACGCAGAGGCTGGGCGAGACAGAAAATGGCTCAGCGAAAATGAACATATCTAAGCTATTCTACTCTAGCATGCAATTCCTA
The DNA here is from genome assembly GCA_034642375.1 of Vigna nakashimae. Lineage (NCBI taxonomy): Eukaryota > Viridiplantae > Streptophyta > Magnoliopsida > Fabales > Fabaceae > Vigna > Vigna nakashimae. The sequence goes on along the minus strand of CM067765.1, from coordinate 44,548,437 downwards.
AGAGATCAAAAACATAAGGCTCATGATACCACATGATGGGGAAGTGCATACCTAGAGAGAATATACTAAGTGACATTTAAGAGAATGGGAAAGAAATTAAAAATGGAAGAGATTAAAGAAAAGGAAACTTAGGAATTGAAGATGCGCCACTTGAAGAAGCTTCCAAGATAAGCATCAAGAGGAGGACCGCCACTTGCTTGAACAAGATAAGGTCTGCCCAAATTTGGGACTTTAGAGACAAAATTCTATCTCAAAGAGGACTGCAAAAGTGCAAATCAACTCAAATTCATTGAATCAAGGTAAGGTGTACAAAAAGGAGACCCCTAAGCCTTCTTATATAACCTTTGGAGTGAGCTAAGATGCAAGATCTAGGAGATGTGGGACTTTTTGAGGGTGTAGTTCGTCCAACAGCTGCTGCAGGTCTTCTAGGGACTTTTGAGTCCCACATTGCTCAATTCTCTCTACTCCAAAGGGTTTATAAGGCAACTAGTTTTCCTATAGTTCAAAATATGAAAACTAGCTATGCTACTAACTCCTACACGCCTAGAACACCCATTTCCTCTCCTTTTTCTTTTTAAGACCAAGCCATGGAAAGTCCCACATTGCTTGTTCTTAAAGAGAAAGAAGAGTTTATAAGCGTCTCTACAACTAGAAATAACAAAAGAACAAAAGAGGCAAATACAAGCCAATGAAACCTATTCTACTCTTTTTTGTGCTTGTTGTCACTTTGAAAACTCTTCATTGTTTCCCCATCTATGATCATATCAGTTCTATAGCTTATATACTATTCGAAATATTACAGAAAAGTGGGCTTAAGCCCAAAATACCACCGCTCAGCGGTAAGTGTGTGTGTTGGATTCTTCCCCTCAGTTGCACTTTCACCCCTCAGCGGAGCCAACGGGACTTCATGAGTGCTGCTCAGCAGTAAACTGGCGCTGAGCGGTACTTGCGGCTTCTCTTCTTTTGCACTTTTTGAGTTCTTTTCAGATTCCATCTGTATCCTTCTTCAGTTCTTTCATCAAATTCACTTTAAAACCTGCATAAAACACTGAAATCAAGCATAAACCTGTCCAACTCTCTTATACCAAAACATATAAACAAAAGCATGATTTCAAGCTAGTTTCTAAGTGTTAAAGGTTGCTTTTAGTATCAATTTTAAGCATGAAAATAACAAATTTTCAAATGTTATCACAACCCCAAACTTAGAACTTTGCTTGTCCTCAAGCAAACAAAATGTAACTCAATCTTCTACCAATCAATACAATGGTTCACTCCATTCAAAATCCTTTTTTCAAGATAAGTAAGTACTCAATTAAGCTCATCACAAAGACTTCAATCAAGACATGCACATGCTTTACTGTTCACATAATCACCTAATATCCAACAAATGCTAATTTTCATGAATGATCAATCAATTAAGCATGGATGTTCATGTGCTCATGGAATCTTTCCTCACTAGATAAAGTGTTTCACTCAAACATACAAGTGTATAAGAGGTAATCACTCATTCACTCTACTATCACAATGTCACATGAATTGACTTTGCCTTTCATTTAACCACAATCAAATACATTCACAAGCATGCATCATCACAAGGACTTTTCAATGGCTTATAATGTGGCTGGGCTAACAAGAAAATTGGTTTTTCTAGCTCACAAAACCCTTGAGTTAAGAGAATCATATCAACACAATCATTCTTACATATTCCCAACTTTCCTTTGCATTAAGCTTTGCTTTTTCTTTTCTTTCTCTTTTTCTTTTTCTTTTCACATTCTTATTTCTTAGCTCTTAGCTCAATGCTTTCAATTTCCCTTTCATAACTTCCCAACAACCCCAAACTTGAACATTAATCAATATCACAAAATATTTTCTACTTAACTCAAGGTAAAGCTTTTCACAAGGGGTTTTCAAATTATGTTCAAGGCTAAGGTTCAAAGGATACAACACATAGTGCTCTCTTTTGTGGGCTAAAATCATGCATTTGGCTAATAAAAGGGTTACCAACAAATGGCCTTGAACATATGATGCAAACAAGCAATTGATTCAATCATAGAAAACCTGGGCAAAATCATTCATGCTTTCAAAGTAATAGCATTCAATCACACAAACTATGGAGCTCAAAATATCACATATAAGCTTATTCACATTTCACATGTACACATCCTGCTTAGTATCATAATCACAATCATAACATCATGCATTTGTTCATAAAGCTTGTGAACCACCTGTATAAGCATATAATGTGCACATCTCAACATCAGTCAATATCAAAGCATCATCAGGCATTACTTATCAAACAACAATCATACACAAACCATCATAACAAACAAAGTTTCCAATTGAGTACATCAAACCCTATTCTAGAAACAGAAGCAAATAAGTTCATAAAAAACAGAAGATAAAACAAATCCTGTTCTAGTGCTGATAGCATCCATCAGTAAATGCTATCTCAACTCTTCATCAGTCTGTGCTATCATCTGTATCCTCCTCCTCTTCCTCATCTTCAACATCCTCAAATGCGCCATCCTCAGCATCATCAACATCATCTTCATCCATGGCTGAAGCTTCAGCTGCTCCAGCTCTATCGCCTTGGGCTTGCTCCTCTGGCCAAGCTACCACATTATGGAACTCATTCATAGTCCATCTGTGTGCTAGAGGTGTATCATACATTCCAACAATCATCTCAGCTGTGGCCACTTACCCTCTATAGATAGACTGCAACTGTGCACCTATAAGAGACATATACATATCCCTCATTTGGAAAGACTCTGCTTCATGTGTCTCTGCAGATGCCTGACTCTGTGCTTGTCCTCTTTCTCTGCGAGTACGGCATGGTGGAACTGGCTGAGCTGCCTCCTCACCTCCACAGTATTATCTGTAATAGGCCTCATCAATTGCTTTCCTTGGCCTCTCAAATGATGGAGCAGAATTGTCCACCCCAACTATCTTGCACAAGTGTGTGATCAAAGAAGGATGTCCTAAGGGTGCTTTGCTGTTTGTTGTGTTAGCACACACCCTTATCTCATTAGCTATTACCTGTCCAATATTGACATTCAAGTTCCTGATCTTACAGTAAATGAGGAGTGCCTTGCTAAGAGTGATGTCTGAAACATGAGAACATGGCTGGATGTTGGCATGAGAAAATGTCATCCAATACTTTGCAAGAGGATTCAAGTCAGTCCTCCTAATGTTCATCACAGAACCAGTTCTGTTCCTCTGAAAATCTCCTCCAGGTAGACATAGAACACTCTCCACATCATCAAAATCAATGCCTTCTTCCATACATAGAGCAAACTGACATTGCTCACCAGCCCATACAGTACCCAAGAAGCTGTTGATAGAGTCAGGATCATACCTAATAACGTGGCCTCTAACATAGCCTAGGTAATCCTCAGCCGGATAATAACCAATCTTCCTTGCATTGGTGTAAAATTCTTTCACCACAGCTATATTGACTGATGTAGGCTACTAGTGCACCAATCCAGTACAGAATTCAGGCAGAAATCAAAGTCTGTCAGGGTGCTGCTTAGCGACAATTTACCCCTGAGCGGTGATTATGCAGATTTTTGAAAAAAACTCTTTTGACCTTTCCTAACTCCACCCATATACAATTTTCATGCTTCCAGATCAAAATCAATCAGTTCAAACATCAATTAATTCATCAAATCATGCATAGGAATCAAAACCCCTAAAAATTCATGCTTCAACAATCAAGTTCATGCTTAAGAACCCTAGAATGAAAAATGCTTGACTTACTTGGGTAGAGATGCTAGATGAGTAGAGAATGCTTTCAAATTGTGAAGATCAATGATGCTCTCTTCCAACCCCAAACTTAGATGGAAAACTAGTTAGAAAGTGAGTGGAAGGGAGATTTTCTCAAGAGGAATGAAGGGAAAAATGTAGAGAACCTTTGGAAAAGTGTTTAGGACTATGTGTGTAGAAAAGAATATGAAAATAAAGGCCAAGGCGTGACTTAGGGTATAAAAAACCCTAATGGGCTTGGGTTCCGCTAAGGGGCAACCTAAGCCCATTCTGCGACACTACCGCTCAACGGCAGTTTGCCACTCAGCGGCACTTTCGTGTTGTGCTTTTCTTCTTCCTAACTTTACCTAGGTGCCTCCTACTCATGCCCCTCAGTTGCTCCCTACAATTAAATTCTCATATCACTCATGCATCCAAATCCCTATCATGCAACTAAAGCAGAACAAACAACAAAAATATAATCAGTCAACTGGGTTGTTTAACGTCACGAGTCTGGACCAAACAACCACCAACACCCATCAGTAGGTGTCAAGCCTAGTATCTTTCAGTAGATACTTAACCACCTAGCATCCTTCAGTAGATGTTATACCAAAAATTTTACAGAAGTAATGTCTAAGTTTATAAAAGTTTACAAAACCAAAATAAAATCAAAAGAAAAATTGTCCTCAAATCACTGGAATGTCTTCCAGCAAGCGCTCTTTTAATGTCACTAGCTTGACCCAATAAAGCTCATGTTCCTTCTTCATGGTTGATGTTCATATCACACCAACTCATCAACTGCTTCTGGTCCACTTTTTTGATTCTTCTGGAATGTGGAGACTCTATCTCTATCACCTCACTTTCCTTGTAGTCTTTCACAACCCACAACTTGTTTTTGAACTTCACAGGTTTACCAAGTTGGAGTTGTTCTTGCATCCAATCATCATGGACCTTTCTTCCTTTCCCAATCTTTTCTTCTTCCTGTACCTGAAACAAAAAACAATGTTTACCTTTGGCATTTGTCTTTTCATCTACAGGGCTAGTCATGAGTACATCTTGATATGTAGCTTTATGACTAACTTCTTCCTCTTGCATCTGCCTTTCTTCTTTGAAAACATCTACAACAACTCTTTCTTCTCGGTCTTGGAATACCACTATGCCTTCATCCACATCAGTGATAGCTTTGGCCGTTTTCATAAACGGTCTTCCGAGAATAATGGGTATCCTTTCATCCTCCATCTCCATCACCACAAAGTCCACCAAGAATTGTAGTTTGCCTACACAAACTATAACATTCTCTACTATACCATAGGGATTCTTTGGGATCCATCTACCATTAATAAATTCATCTTTATAGGCTTCACATCAAGATCACCAATATGCTCAAGTAAGGAATAAGGCATCAAGTTAACACTTGATCCTAAATTAAGTAAAACCTTCTTTGCCCTTTTCTTCCCTATTGCGCATGGAATGGAGAAACCTCCTGGATCTTTTGCTTTTGGAGGGAATGACTTCTTTTTACAACTTTACACTCCTTTGTCTCATCATCTCTACGTCTTTTCTTTGTAGATACTTCTTTCTCAGGCTTTGTATAAACTGCAATGTGCTGTAATATCTCCTTTCAAGGTACATCGTTATCCAACATCTTGAATATTTCTGTAAAATAAAATTCTTTCTCATGATCTATTGGAAAAGGAATAATTTCTTCACTCTTTATCTTTCTTATCTCTTCTCTCTTTTCTCTCTCTTCTTTTTCTTTCTCTTTCTTTTTTCTCTCTTGTTTTTCTTTCTCACTTTCTAACTCAACTGTTTCACCATTTAAACTCACTAACACCTTACATTCTTCCCTAAGGTTAACCTCAGTATTAGCCCCAAAAGTTTTTTCAGGCTTTTCTGCCAACTGCTTAGTAATTTGACCCATTTGCATCTCCAAGTTCTTAATAGTAGCTTCAGTGCTCTTTTGAGTGGATGTAGTTGCCTGTATGAATTACTAAAGTGTTTCTTCCGTCCTTAGTGATCTTTCATTAAGTGTAGCTATTTGTTGCCATAAGGTTGGTTGTTCCTGTTGCTTGTTAAATTGCCCTGATTGTCCAGCTTTCCCACTTTGTCCTTGACCAATACTTGGGTGTGGTTTCCACCCTTGATTGAAATTCTCCTGTCGGTATGGAAATTGATTGGCCATGAAGTTAACATCCTCTAAGGCTTCCTCTGGAAAGGCGCATTGACCACTGATATGGTCACCACCACATAATTCACACATTTGTGATTGAACCTGTGCAACAATCTTTAACTCTTTCGGCAGTTGTGCAAGTGTCTTTGCAAGATTCTCCAGTTGTTGAGTTAATATCTTGTTCTGAGCTAACAAGGCATCATTGGATTGCAACTGTAGAACTTCTTTTGTTGAACAAGAGCTTCTCTTTCACTATTCAGCTTATTATCATCAGTAGCCATGTTTTCAATTATTTCTGTGGCTTCCTCTGGAGTCTTCATTTGATATTACCTCCAGATGAGACGTCAAACATCATTTTGGTTTGTGAACCAAGACCTCCAAGAAAGATTAGGACTACTTCTACTTCGTCAAATCCATGCGTGAGAGTCTTTCTTAGTAGGCTTTTGTACCTGTCCCATGCGTGACCTAGTGATTCCTCCATGCCTTGCTTGGAAGATGAGATCTCTTGCTTTCCTTTGTTTACCTTGGATTGTGGGAAGTATATTTTCAAGAACTTTGTTACCACAACTTCCCACTTTGTAAAGCTCCCTTCTGGAAAAGAGTTCAACGATTACTTCGTCAGGCACCACATTTACCTTCACTGTATTGCAAATTTGATTAAATGTTGTGAGGTGCTCATATGGACTTTCATGAGACAGCCCATTAAATTGGTTACTCTTAACCAGTTGGATTAATGTCGGTTTCACCTCCATATTAGCTGCATTGACCCTCGGTCTTGCTATGCTATTGAAATGCTGAGGGCCAACTACATTAGTGTAATCTGCAAGAGTCTGTCTAACATTATTATTCTCCATCTCCTTAGTGCTATGGTAAGAACCTTGTGGTGAAGGTTGTAAGAGATCTTCCAGAGGAGGGAAAAGTTCTCTAGATGTACAGATTCTTCTCCTCCGTCTACTCTCGTCTAAGCCTTCAAGAAGAGGTTCCGAAGTTTTCTTGCTTCTAGTTCGAATTGCTTCCTGCATACACAAGAAAGCAAGTCCCTAGAAAAATTTGTTAGCACAAAAAGATAGAGAAGATATAAAATAAGAGATAAGAAGATAGAGTAAAAAAAGAAAAATAAAAACAGAAAACAGAAAAAATAAAAACAGAAAATAAAATAAAATACAATAAAATCAAATAAAAACTGAAAAATAAAAACAGAAACTAAAAACAGAAATTCAAATTTCAAAATTAAAGTCAAAGATAATCAATAATCACACAAATAAACTAGTTAAACCACGAGTCCCCGGCAACGACGCCAAAAACTTGATGACAAATTTATGAACACTGAAAAATGGCACCAAAAACTTGTTTAACCCTCGGCAAGTGTGACCGAATCGTATCAAGTAATAAACTTGGTAAGACCAAGTATCGTTCTCCCAAAGGACTCACGACCTAGTTAGTTATATGATTTCTTGATTATTTAAGACTTGTGAACAAATTCTTGAGGTTTCAAATGCAAAAGACAATAAGTAAACACGTATGCAAGAGTTTTGATCAATGGAAAAGAGGAGCACAAACCCTTGAAATGAATTATATGGATGAGTATGTTGTTGGGGTAATCAATGTTAATGCCACTCTCTAAATCACCTTGCAAAGAAAGCCTATCCATAATTACGAGTTCATACAATTCCTTACATCCCTAATAATTAATTCTGAAGCACAGAAGCTTAAAGGCAACCAACCCTCATATCCCTACGTCTAGGCAATATGCTATTGGGAGAATTTCTCGGGATCTAGATTTCCCAGTATGTGTTCATATCGACAAAATCAATAATCATGACATCGAATGAGTTAAACAATGCATGCTTTGAGCAAAGAAGAAAAACCCTAACTAATGATGAAAGAAAGCATGTATCATAAATATGATGTTTAAACATAAATTCCATATATGAGAGCTTCAAAAGAGTACATTGATTCCCCAACAATAAGAAGAGTTTAGTTCACCATATTCATGGTGAAACTAGATGAAATACAATGAAAGAGTGAAAGATAGAACCCTAGAAAGTTGAGTAGGTGGCCTTAGCATCCAAAATCTTCCTCAAAGGGGTGGAAAGGTGAGTGTTTGCTTCGTACTCTGCCAAAGATACAAACCCTAGGAAGTCCTAAAGCTTGTATACTATTCGAAATATTACAGAAAAGTGGGCCTAAGCCGAAAATACCACCGCTCAGCGATAAACTACCGCTCAACGGTAAGTGCGTGTGTTGGATTCTTTCCCTCAACTGCACTTTCACCCCTCAGCGGAGCCAACGATACTTCATGAGTGCCGCTCAGCGGTAAACTGGCGCTGAGCGGTTCTTGCGGCTTCTCTTCTTTTGCAATTTTTGAGTTCTTTTCTGATTCCATCTCTATCCTTCTTCTCTAATTTCATCAAATTCACCTTAAAACCTGCATAAAACACTGAAATCAAGCATAAACCTGTCCAGCTCTCTTATTTCCAAAAATATAAACAAAAGCATAATTTCGAGCTAGTTTCTAAATGTTAAAGGTTTTTTTTAGTATCAATTTTAAGAATGAAAATATCAGTTTTTCAACTGTTATCATATTTGAATGCATTAGTAGCTAAGTCGATTAAAATGTGTCTGAGATGAGTTATTCTATAAATTGACGCAGATTTGATTTCTGTAAGAACTTTTGCGATTATAACATTTTCATGTCTTTTGTAGAAAGTTGTGATCTTACAGAAAGTAAGGGAAAGCTCCAAGAAACAAGAGTGATCGTGGTGATCAACTGCTTGTGATTTTTTGAAGAGCAAGATTGCTGTGTTTTTCAAAGGCTGATCAACTTGCACATTTGAGTGTCATTGAGAGATCAGAGTTTACAATCTTTTGAAGATTGGCTTGAAGTTCCCTGTTGTGATTATAGGGAAAAGAGCACACGACGTTCTTAATTTTGAAAGTGTCTCATAGACAGTAGAAGAGGGGATTCTTGCTGCTGGTCTTGTTGTGTATTGCCTATATTTTGATTAAAGGGTTAGAGAGGTGTTTTATATTTTTGACGTGAGGTCGCTATAAAAGCCTTGTTGTAAAAACCTTGTTGTAAAAAGCTTGATCATTATAGTGCATTGGCTTCCTATGATTGGAAGGACACTGGATGTAGGCTTGGCTGAACCAATATAAAAACACAGTGTTTGAATTTTTTTCATCACTACTCTCTTTATTCAATTGATTACGTTCTGCATTCATTCGATTAAATTTTCGCTGCATTGAAAATCTTTTACCTTGCGATTCAAGAAAAGTATTAAGGCATCATTTTTGTGAAAAGGATTTTCAAAGATTTTATTTTTACATTTCACCAATTCACACCCCTCTTGGTGTGAGAAATTGAGCCATTCTATTTTAACAATTGGTATCAGAGCTGGTTTTCATAAAATATTTGAAAATTAATCGATTACTATTTCCGTTTAATCGATTGATCCTGGAAAATGGCTTTCAATTCTCAAACCTTTGGTGAAGGTGCATCCACAAATAGACCACCACTATTTGTTAGGGAAAGCTATGCTTTTTTGGAAAATAAGGATGGAAATCTTTCTTGAATCCGTGGATAAAGGAGTTATGGATGCAACTCTAAAATGTCCATATGAACCCACTCAAATTAAGAATGTGATGAGTGCATATTTATGCCCACATTTATGCTTTAAAATTAAATTTTTGATGTAATTCATTGTGCTTGAATGATTGATTTAAAGAGGATTTGAGATGATTTGATATATTGTGTTTGGAATTAAAAGAGACTTAAAAAGTGATTTTAATTTGATGACAAATTTATGAACACTGAAAAAACGGCGCCAAAAACTTGTTTAACAATCGGCAAGTGTGACCGAGTCGTATCAAGTAATAAAACTAGGTAAGACCAAGTATCGTTTTCCCAAAGGACTCACGACCTAGTTTAGCTATATGATTTATTGATTATTTGAGACTTGAGAACAAATTGATTGTAGGTTTAAATGCAAAAGATAGTAATTAAATATGTATGCATGAATTTGATCAATGGAGAAAAACAGAATACAAACACTTCAATGAATTAGATGGATGAGTATGTTGTTGGGGTTATCAATTTCATCTGCTCCACTCTCATATACTTTTAGAATTCATCATTCTTTTCATCAATGCTAATGCCACTCTCTAAATCACCTTGCAAGAATGCCTATTCTTAATTACGAGTTCATACAATTCCTAGCATTCCTAGTAATTAATTCTTAAGTGCAGAAGCTTAACGGCAACCAATATGCTATTGGGAGAAATTCCCCGGATCTAGATTTCCCCGTACGTTCCCATATCAACAAAATCACTAATCATGACAATGAATGAGTTAAACAAAGCAAGCTTTACGCAAAGAGGAAAAACCCTAACTAATGCTGAAAGAAAGCATAAGTCTTAAAAATAAGATGTTAAAACAAATTCCATATATGAGAGTTTCACAAGACTACATTGATTCCCTAACAACAATACAAGGTTTAGTTCACCATATTCATGGTAAAACTAGATGAATAATAATGAAAGAATGAAAGATAAAACCCTAGAAAGAGGAGGAGGTAGCCTGAGCATCCAAGATCTTCCTTCAAGTGGTGGAAAAGTGAGTGTTTGCTTCGTCTTAGCAAAAAAAACAAACCCTATGATGTCCTAAAGCTTATATATTATTCTAAAAATACAGAAAAATTAGGCCCAAGCCCATAAAAGTGCCGCTCAGCGGTAAACTACCGCTCAGCGGTAAGTGCGTGAGTTGATTCTTCCCCCTCAGCGGCATTTTCACCCCTCAGCGGATCCAACGTTAGTGCCTGAGCGCCACTCAGCGGTAAACTGCCGCTGAGCGGTAATTGCGACTTCTCTTTTTCCACTTTTTGATGTCTTTTTTGATTCCATTTCTATCCTTCTTCACTTCTTTCACCAAATTCACCTTAAAACCTGCATAAAACACTAAAATCAAGCATAAACCTGTCCAGCTCTCTTATTTCTAAAAATATGACCAAAAGCATGATTTCAAGCTAGTTTCTAAGTGTTAAATGTTGCTTTTAGTATCAATTTTAAGCATGAAAATAACAGTTTTTCAACTGTTATCATAATTGCATAAATTATTCTTGGAAATTCTTACGTTTATTTGTGCAGCTGAAATTATAAGTTTTATTGATCCAAATGGCAATTTAAGGCCAAAAATCAGGTTTTATTTGGAAAATAATGTATAGATGTGCCAAACAGACAAACTTTACCCTTGCACCTCCTAAACTCTCTACATACACTCCTATTTCTGAAACAGGTCAACAACCAAGCCCAAACACTAAGCCTTTTCTCCTACACCCCCCTAAGTTTCCGGTTCCTACCCCTCCTAAGCCAAACTCCACCAGATTCTGCCACGTGTCCCAATCCTCCAAACACAGATCTAACCATTAAGAAGCTGCCACGTCATTAATCCTCTGCACACCAAATAGACCAACCACATGCTACCACATCACCCCCTCTGCCACATCATCATCTTCTCCCCATAAACCCTAATTCCCAAATCCAAACCCTAGCCACCTACGATGTTGTTCGCTGCTGCCGCGCAACCTCCACGACGACCGTTCATCTCCTCCTTTCTCGTCGGCGCATCAACGGACCACCATTCCCGCCACCCCAGCGCCTTAACCATGCCACCCCGTCACCGGACAATCACCATCTTCCTCATGAGATCTGCCGCTTCACCCAACACCACCGTCAACCTTCACACCGTCGCCATCCTTTCCTTCACGCGCAAACAAGTGTCACCGTCGCACCACCAAACTGCGTCCGTCACTGTCGTGCCACCACCACGCTGCGACTTCCATCATCAATCTTCATATCTGATCGTGACATCACCTCACGGGACACCTTGCCGCCTCCACGCCACTTGCGCCTTGCCACTATAGCACCGCCGCTGCCATGACCGCAACCACAAACTCCGCTACTACCAGCAACTCGCACCGCCGCCACGATTCACGTTCATCACCATCAACACCATCGCGAGTTCTTCATCGCCCCAACAATCGCGATCCAACCTGCATCAGAAACAAAACTCGCGAGAATCACCCAAACCTCAAGCTGCCGTTGCACAACAACCACCATCATCATCCTTCGCCTTCAAAGCGCCACCCAAATAGCCACCGCGTCGCTGTAATCACATAAAAGAACCAAGAAGGGCTTTCAATTCGCCAAGTAGCGATGTAACAAGACGAAGGAGTCGCACCCATCAGAATTTCTCGCGTCTTCGCACATGACGGCTCAGGAGTTTTCCCTTTTCCCCAATTTGTTGAAACCCTACTTTTGGGTGGAGAAGGAGATTGACACGTGGCGGACATTCATTGGGCGCGTCCTTTCTTTGGTCAAAGCTGGTCAACAGGGGTTCTGTTGCAATTTGGGAGAATTCTGAAGGGGCTAAAGTGCAGATAGAGGAAATTTTAGGGCTTATGTGTAATTTTGGAAATTCAGAAAAGCTAAAAGATAAAATTCAGTTGTTGAATTAATTTAATTTGGGAATATCAACGGAAAATAATGTTATAATTATCTAAATCTTTTAGTTATTTAGAAGATATAAGATAAAAGATTCTATCAACTGAATATTCAGAGTCCAAGCCCAATCAAGCCCTATATAAAGAGACCTAGGGGAGGCAGAAAAGGGACTTCACTTCACTTCATTCATTCATTCACCACTTCTTTCTCTTATTTCATCTTGTATTCAACTCCATTCACGGAGAGCTAAGCATCTAGGGCTATTCTGTTGTAATTCCATTATGGACTCTGATGTTAGATTGAGTTAATGCAATTGTTTATTTTGATTATTGATTTAAGTTGTTCTCTCTCTATGTCTTTCATCTCTCTATCAAATTAAAAACAAAGATTTTTGCATCATAATGTGTTTGAATCTACATGCATATTGATTATATGAGTTTTAGGGTTTCTAGGTTTAATTGAGAATCTACTTTGATTTAATTTAGGAACTTTCATATGATTAAATGGTTTTTACTATCAATTGAGAATGTACTTGGATTGGTAGTAATAATTTCAACTATAATCAATTGAGAATTTACTTTGATTGATTAGTTTTTAATTTGGTTAGGCGATTTAAGAATAGACATGATTAAACACAATAGGATTTGATTGAGAATGTACTTTAGTTGAATTCATTGTGAATAATCTAGAAAGGTTTTGCATTTGATTGAAAATTTACTTTAGTTAAGTTCATGATCGCTCTCAAATTAATTAAGAATGTACTTTAATTAATTTGAAACTTAAATAATAATCAATTGAACAATTATCTATGAATAACCGATGATGAATCTATCTTGGAAAAGTAGTGGAATTAGCCTATTTCTTTATAATCGTTTTTAAGTTTCTTATTTGTTCTTTAAACCTTCTCCAAACATCATTTTTATTCTTGAACATTGCATTGCATTCATAAGATTCAAATATTAAAAGACAATTTCGTATTCGTTGGGAGACGACTCAGGGTTACATTAACTCTATCTACTTTCTTGAATACTACTTGGTAATACTGAAGTTGCCTTGAAAAGTAGTATTAATTTGATAGCTTCAACGACATATATTGCCTGGGAAATCAGAAAGAATTCACCAAGTATCCTCAGGACAAGAACAAAAAGCAATGGAAAACATATATTGCCTGGGAAAACAGTGATGGAAATTCTTCAAGTGATGATGATTGTAGCGTTGATAGTGAATTTGAAAATGAACCAATAGAGGTCAAGTACCACATGTTGTTGGATTAATTGCAAGAGATACATGTAGAGGCCATGCAACTTTAGTATAAGGTAAATCGATTATCGTCTGAAAGAAGAGTCTATGAATATAGAATTGATAATCTAGTAGAGGATAATGAAAAGCTTGAAAAAGATCTTGAAATTGCTTTAAAATCTACAAAGACAGTTAAGATAGAAATACAAATTATTGAGAAAAAAATGTGATAAATGTTCTGTACACATTGAGAAAATTGATTACTTAACCAGCACATTAGCTAAATTTACACAAGGTAAAGAAAATCTTGATGTTGTGTTAAGATCATCTGGAAGAACAGTTAATAGGCAAGGTATTGGCTACAAAGCAAAGAGTAATATGATTAATTCAAAGAAGTTTATTGATCTCAGTAAGCCTATTACAAATGCTTGTTTTTATTGCAATACTATTGGCCATAATGTTAGAAATTACTACTACAGAAAGGTTGGAGTTCCAAAGGGAAAATTCAAATGGAATCCTAAGGAACTTCCTACTGCAACTGATAAGACAAGACCCGAGTTCAAATGGGTATCAGCGTAAAAAGCATTTAATTGTTTTGCAGGAAAGTAGCTACAACTGAAGCAGTACAATGTTCAAGGATGAACTACAAATGGATCAAATCACAAGTTCTTGAGTCCTTGACTATGGTAACTGGAACAATTTTTTATGCATCATGCATCATAAACATTTGTATGATTGACCGTTATATGCATGTTTGTTGTGTGTTGTTTGATTGACTGATTTCTGTAAAAATATACTTGCGCAATTTTTAATCGATTATGTTATGAACTGAGTCAACTATAATCTGTGAATGTGTTTCTCTATTTTTGGTAACACTTTATGATACATGAGTCGACTTTGTCTTTAATGAAAACAATTAATAATCTTTGTTTTGGGCTTTATTTTTTTTAAACTTAAGGGGGCCTGATTTTGTGAGATGGTTGTTCACGCTCCTATATATGTTTTGATTTGAAATTGTATGTTTGTAGTTGTATCTTATTGTTGTCCTCTATAAAACCCTAACAAGTTATTAATGTGATCCTTGTAAATTCTGTGAGAAATGACGTCATCATCCTTATCCAAGCGCATAAAAAAGGTTCCTTCATCGGAAAGAAATGCAAGTCCTTCAGGATGGATCAGTGACAATAGTGATAAAGAAAGGTTTATGGGTTGGAAAAATATCAAAGAGATTGTTCCACATAAGGCACTTGGCTTATTTCTGTTCAGAAAAGAAGGATTCATTTTTTCCAGAAAAATTGCCTATCAAGGTTTAGCAACTTTTGTTCAGATGAAAAATGACTACTATCCGAACTTAGTTATTGTGTTCTACAATAATCTAAAGGTTGTCAACGGTGACATTCACTCTCGCGTTAAAGGTGTTGACATATTGATCAATAATGATACATGGCTGCAAGTTGCTGGACTTAAGGATGAAGGATGCATGTCACACTTACCTGATTCTTTGCACAACAAGTGGACTAAAAAGAGGCAAATGTATAAGGACTGTATGAGGTACCCTGGTAGATGCAAGAAAGAAAAAGGGTTTCTACACAGAGGATTGGATAAAGAAGAAAAGTGATTGCATACATCATTGATTGGTTATTATTACCTGAAAGGTTTCATTTCTCTAAGCTGACACGTGAAGATTTATATTTGTTAAATGCAATTCAATTCAAAATACAAACTAAGTGGGTTGTTGTTTTCAAGAAGCATATCATTGATGCAGGAATAAACAACTGGTGTAACCTGCCCTATTGTGTGTTCATAAGCAAAGTTCTAACACTTAACAATGTTGTACTCACTGGAGAAACTAAGGTCATATGCAATAAAAGAAATGAAATTGGAAAAAGCAATCCTGACATGTATTGGTTTAAAGAAAACTTCCATGGGATGGATATTCAGTGATGAACAAATCCAAGTCAAGAACAATGATGAAGTGTTTGATTCAGATGAAGAACAAGTTTCATTCTCTCCAAAATCTGAGTTTGAGAAATTTGTAGTAAAGAGGTTTGAAAAAATTTCCAAGAAAGCCAGCAAAATGAAGAAAACTGTTATGAGCATGGAAGAGAAGATGAATGAAATTATTAAGAATTATGTGGAAACCACTACATCAACAGAGGAATCGACTGATGAGGATGATGAGTCCAGTAAAGAGGATTCTATAGAAATATGTTAATCAGAATAGAGTTGTAGAACTACATGATCTATATTTTGTAGTTACACTTTGAAGCCTTGTGTTTTTCTGTTTTGTTTTGATTTTTTTTCTGTTTTGTTTGTATTTTTGGCTTTATATGCCACTTGTGTTTTGGCTTGATTTGATTGTACTTCTTGATTAAATATCAATGAAATAAGAGTTTATGGTTAGGTTAATCTGTGAATGAAAAATTATATCTGTGATTGAGTGAAACAGAATAGTACTTAAATCGATTACACAATGTTTGTATGCAAATGAAGTATTTCTTACTGTTACATTCATACATTTGCACACTCATATATCATCTGTGATAATTTTTGCACTATATTGATTCTAAAATGCTTGATCTAGAAAGACCATGAAAGGTTTTGCAGGAATATCAATTGCTGACAAAGATGATATGGAAAATCAACTTACAGAAAGCAAGAAGTCGATTACGACTAAGATCGAATCAATTGAATACCAATAGGGGTTAAAGATTTCAAACTTTAGGATATCTGTTATATTTAAATCTTGCTTTATAATTTGTGAATGCTTATTTTGCTTATATCTTAATGCTTATCCCCTGTATCTATGCTCTGAGATGATAAAAGAATAAATTGTGTTTGATGATTGAAATTACATCAATTATGCTCTATTATTATTGTCTTACATTTTCTTTGATACAATGCTGGAATATGCTTTTACATGCTCTGATACATAATCTGATTACTGCATTGTGCATCTGTGTCTTAAGATTGAAACATGCATAATGACAGGGGGAGCATTGCATATGTTGATATATTTCACATGTATTCATTTAAGGGGGAGAAAATCCTAAATCATGTGAATAATATTGTCAGGGGGAGCATCATAATCTGTTTTTGATATATTTAATGTATCTTTATGTTACTGATTATCTGTGTATCAATCATTGTTTGCTTACCTTTTTTGCTAATGCCTAAAGGGAAAAAATTATGATGATTGGTAATTGGTTGATAATTTGTATTGATTTGTGCAACATGGTTGTTTATTAATCATAGTTGTACATCATAAAAAAAGGGGGAGATTGTTGAGATTGTTGATAGGGGGAGCAAATGTTTGGCTGAACCCACATAATTAATAACACATGTATATTTTGTGTTACATGTTCCATATTTACATGTTATATGCTTTTGATCATTGTATTAAATTTGTTTAAGCATATATGAGAGCATGTTTATGTTATTCATTGCATATCTCTATGTTACACATGTGAATTTATATGTGAATGCATGACATATGATGCTGAAAAGGAAAACCACAAGCACTTATGTTAAACTTTAAATGTGTGGAAAAACAACAGTTTTAAGTCGACATCATTATGAGGTGAATCGATTCAAGTGTGCTGTGAGAGTTTTCAAAGAGAAAGTTTTTCAAAACTATGCTTAACATTGTTGCATAATCGGTTGCATGCGTGCTGTATTCGATTAAGGTAGTTATTGTTTTGAAATACTGTTAAGGCTTGACATATTTTTCGTTGTGTTGACCAAGCATTAAATGTTAGTCGACTGCATTAATTACGCATTCAATTAATTGTCATGATTGCTGCTAACTATTATAACAAAATTGTTGTATTCGAATGCATTAGTATCTAAGTCGATTAAAATGCGTTTGAGATGAGTTATTCTATAAATTGACGCAGATTTGATTTCTGTAAGAACTTTTGTGATTATAACATTTTCATATCTTTTGTTGAAAGCTATAATCTTACAGAAAGTAAAGAAAAGCTCTAAGAAACAAGAGTGACCGTGGTGATCAACTGCTTGTGATTTCTTGAAGAACAAGATTGTTGTGTTTCTCAAAGGCTGATCAACTTGCACATTTGGGTGTCATTGAGAGATTATAGTTTACAATCTTTTGAAGATTGGTTTGAAGTTCCCTGTTGTGGTTACAGGAAGAAGAGCATGTTACGTTCTTGACTTTGAGAGTTTCTTAAAGGGTTTAGACAACAAAAGAGGGGATTCTTGTTGCTGGTCTTGTTGTGTATTGCCTATATTTTTATTAGAGGGTTAGAGATGTGTTTTATATTTTTGACGTGAGGTCGCTATAAAAGCCTTGTTGTAAAAACCTTGATCATTATAGCGCATTGGCTTCCTGTGGTTGGAAGGACACTGGATGTAGGCTTGGGCGAACCAGTATAAAAACACAGTGTTTGAATTTTCTCTTCCCTACTCTCTTTATTTAATCGATTATGTTCTGCATTCATTTGATTAAATTTCCGCTGCATTGAAAATCTTTTACCTTGCGATTCAAGAAAAGTATTAAGGCATCATTTTTGTGAAAAAGATTTTTAAAGATTTTATTTTTATATTTCACCAATTCACCCCCCCTCTTGGTGTGAGAAATTGAGTCATTCTATTTTAACAGAGATTGATCATGTTTACCTTTATATTTGTCTTTCCTAATCAAGTTATAACAGTTATCATCATTAGTACTATTTTTTAAAACTCCCATTCTTTTACGTTGGGATTTCACTTTATTTGCTTGGTGAACCAAACTTTCTAAAGAGGACTCACATAATTGCACTATATCTTGAATATTTTTATGAAGATCATTCATAAACCTAGTTATTTTAACATCATCATCTTTTCTCATATCTAGTTGGGTAATAGTTCTTGACTTTGAAGTAATCATTCACATATTTATCTCTATGTTGAAGTTATTGAATCTTCAAAATAATCTTCTTATAATAATAAGGTATAAATTTTGTGTGCAACATTTTAATTATACTCAAGAGAAAAGATAGCGGTGCCAATGTGAACAAGAAAGACGAGTACGATGACGATGCATAATGACAAACCTACAACAAGCTCAAGTGAAGGTGGTTCCAAGGGCCAAATCAAGGAGGTGCACACAATGGAGGCTAGGGTTCTAAGGAGATGGTCATCGCGGAAGAGACATGCATCGTAGAGGCTAGGGTTCAAATGTTAGGGTTCGGGTGTTTTGTAGTGAGACAATGAGTTTATCGAATGGTTTGAGAGTTTTTATTTTAAACAATTAATTATTAATTTTATTTCTCATTTTAAATTATTAATTATTTCAAAATTCATATGTAAAATCAATAAGTAAATTTTGTTTCACTAATTTACGAATTTTACATATGGATATATTCTTGACAAATTTCTTGTTCTAACACATCAACATTACATATAAAAATTCATAGGTAAATATTTTTGACATTATCTACGAAAAAAATCCATATATAACTCAAATTTTAATATTCGTAGGTAAAATCCGTATTTAACATGTCATTTACCTGCGAATCAAAATCTATATGTCATAATCTGTAGATAAATCACATTTTTCTTATAGTGATTCTTGACAAGTATAATTCAATTTTCTTTTGCATGTGTCATCTAGTCGAATACCTACAAAAACACTTCAACATTCAAGTAAGTATTCAAAATATTAATTGGTCTAGACTAATATGATAAATACAAATTGTCCAAAACTATTAAATATTTTACCTACATGTTTTATTTATAATATATTTATTAGATTTTTGCCTTTTGAGAAGTTTAATGATAACCCAATGACATCCTAATCTTACTTATGAAGTTAAACCATAAATTATTTTTTTATCTTTCCTTCCAAACCCTCGATAGTGACAACCTTGTTCGATACCGAAGTTGCTTCATCATCCTTTTGAATGTTCGAAGGATATTCTGTGCAATGGTCTCCCAAGTCTGATTTCAGGAGAAATATTCTCGCGAGGGTTTTGCAGAAAATTTAATGATATGAGTTCAGTTTAGTTACCTGACCGTTGGGGAGTGTAGAATAAGATAGGTCAAGTTTCTCAACCAAGAGGGGGGGGGGTGAATTGGTTTCCCTTTTAAAAACAATTTCTTTTAAAATCTTTTTGAAATCTTTTGATCTTTCTTGGAATGCAATTAACAAAGAATGAATAACAATGCAAAAGTATAGGGAAAGAAGGAAGATTCACACATCGATATATACTAGTTTGACCAAGCCTACATTCAGTCTTCTTTCAATCAACCTTAGATTGAAAGGATTCAATTATATATAATGATTGAGTTCTTACAAGCAAGATACAGAGACAACCTTCTCAATGTACTCTCCTCACAACTCTAAATCCCTTATAGCATATACACCCAGAAAGAACAATCCTCTCTTTGTCAACCCTTAAAGATACCTCAGTCTAAGTCACAAGAACTCCTCTAAGTCCTTCTTCCTGGCCAGCAGCAACAAGGAACCACAATCACTTGATTCTAAAACGAAAACTGATCTAGTATAGTACACCTTAATGTGCAGAAAGTGATAAGCCAATGTAAGTTTTTCAATTCTTCAAAGAATCTTGATGTTAATATCCAAATGAATGAATTCTTGATTCTTGAAGAGAGTAAGACGCTCCTATAATAAATCTCAACAAACAACGTTAGATATGAAAGTTATGAATCATAAAGTTGTTGAAAGCAAAAGCATTGCGTCTATTTATAGATTTTCACAACTCTGACTCAATTTAATCGATTATGCTATTAATGTAATCGGTTAAGTAATTCCTGGTGCATTAACAGATTAAGTAGAGCATGTAATCGATTAACCAAAACATATATGCCACAATAATTTAATGAAGATTTTGCAATATGAATAGAACAGGAAAACAAATTACATTTCTATCATCTAACAACCATCACATATTGCTCACATAAAGTATTTTAATTCATTCAACTAGTCAAAACCAAGTTCAATCAACTTTGAATCTCATAACCCAACATTCCCTAAATTTGTACCTATTTCAACTACATTGAACATTGATGCAACGTTTTAAAAATAATTTAAGCAAACAGAGTAACAATAACAATAATGTATGTTCTCATTTTATGCATTTCTAGTTACTTCTAGTGTTACAAACCCATAATTTCTATTACGATTTTTATAGGTCAAATTACCCAACCATTAGCTCTGTTATGGTGTTAAATATCTGGTTCATTCAAACTATACTAGTTCTGATAAACTTATTCAAGTGAATTATTAATACAAAACCATATTACCCAACATGGACTTTTTTTCTCAACACACATTTCCCCGATAAAATCCAGCTAGTTTAATGCTTATTCCAAAAGTTAACATATAGAATTACTTAAGTTGTCAAACATGAATTAATCACCCAAAATTGTTCTTATATAAGTTACCCTTGGCTTATCAAAATTCCTTGTTAAGCATGGGAACGAAACATAACCCCACATTTCAGTTTAAAACAAGATTTCATCCTCAACCCCAGTGTAGCAACCTAATACCATCATATTTAATTTTGAATCATCGAGTAATATTACTTAATTTCACATAGTCAACGTACAATCTTATATTCAGGAAAACACTTACACTTTATTAACTTAAACGTTTAAAGTAATTCAGTTTATACCTATCATTCCAACATCAACTCAAACGTTTAGCCACACAATTCATTATCAGGATTCGTACTCAAAAGGAAAAAACAATATTTTCAGATATTTAATCAAGAAAACACAAGTTTAGCTCCCTTACCTTTTTAATTTTTGGACAATAACGAGATAAAAAACAAAGGATTAAGATTTCGGTCGCTTGTGTTTATATACTAACGTATAAGTCCTTAAGATTGTTGTAGAAAAAGACTGACAAAATCACGAATAGTATTTCCTAAGACGTGTAGTTTCACTCTCTTAAAGAACTTATCCGTGATATATTGCGCAAGTCTCCCAGGATACAAAAGGAACTTTTTGAAAGTATTCGAGAATCTCAGAACTAGCAAGAAACTTTGTATAAGTTTATACCCACAACATAGGAGTTAGAAATAACAAAAAAATAGAAAAAAACTAAGAAATTTTTTGTTCAAGATGAAAGAGAAAACTTAATTTTGTGTATATTTTGAAATGGAGGAATAACTCTGTTTATAGAGTTAGGTAAAAAAAACAAAACTATTGACTAAGTATTGGAACGTTGCCAAGAATTGGAATATTGTACTATGAATGTTGGATAACGTTCTTTTGCAATAAAGTAATATTGTTACTACAACATGGTCATATAATGATTATTATGAGTGTTTAACAGGATCTTTAACCTAACAAACATTTCATATGTCTAATGCTTATATAAGATTATATTATAATTATCTTTAGTTATCCTGAAATATTACTATACTGACTTATCCTTCTTATTTCATTATAGATTTGGTTAATGGGTTTTCCAATTCTTTATGATGATAAAATTATTGTTATGAAGCATGTCACTCTACTTGAATTGAAAGAATTATTTCTTTACAATGTAAGCAGAATTTGTTTTTCTTACTTCTCTGATAATCATGATATCATTTGTTGGGAGACTATCAATTACTTTGATACCACTGATTGATTGATGTGTATTAATACCACTTGTTGACTGGTTCAATACTTGATTATATCATTACTCTTTTTAAACAAATCTTGATAATATAGATCAATATCAGAAGTAAATATATCAGAGCAATATTATTCAAGTAATCAATATCAGATCATAATAACATATTAAATCAGAGCAAACATGGTAACATAGTTCAAGTCGTGTTTTTTCCAATACTTTCTTGTACTTCCGATGCATACCACTTATGTTGTTTCATTATACTTTTACGTGTTCACCCCCCTTTCTTATGTGTTCTCCCCCTTACTGTTACGTCTTACTTGCTACTAATTTCTACTTAATTTCTTCTTAATTAATTTCTCCCCTTTTTATTATATTTAATTTTTTTCATGTTTCATATGCATTTAATATTTGATAATCAATAAAAAGGTTGAGACTCGGAATAAGAGATGAGAAACATATTTCAAAGGAAGAGAGTTGACATTGTAAAATATGAATTTACAAAGGATGGAAGTATAGATACATAAACAAATTTGAAACTACGAAGGATGAGGCTTAGATTATGAGGATGAGACCGTTAGTTTTCTTAAAATATAGAAATATTACAAACCACAAAATAACATAACATATAAAAACTTTTAGAAAGTACAAAAGTTTCTTGATGATGTTGGTATGACGATCTAGCCTCACTCGAAAGTGCATCGATCATACAACTTTCTAAAAGTTTTTCGACAAAAGGGATCAGCCAGAAAAGTAACTATCTAAAATCAAATTACTTTGCTGGCTCAGTTTCTGACTGCTAATTAAGCACACTCGTGTTTCATATAATTGTAAATTGATCAGCAATAACATTAATACCCAAGTTCATATTTGCCAATATAGTCTCGCCATAATGATGAGGCTTATATACAATTCTTACAAGTTTTATAATGAGGAAGAAACATCTTCTGATGAGTTTTTTCTAATCATGCTACTTGATTTTAATGTGAAAAAATTATTAAACCCGGGGAATAAAATTATTAAGGAGTTAGAAATTGTTGCAGAAGATCAATGGAAGCAATGCGAGATTCCAAACATTTGTTATATAAAAGTTTATATGTTAATGTTGTCATAAGTTCACTTTTTGTTTAATAGCTAGTTAAAAGAAAGTTTGTAAGGATATGAAGCCACAAATGATGGGAAAAACAGTGTAGCTTTTGTCATAAGAATCTTGTTCAATTAAAATGTTGAGTATTGAAAAATTGTCTTTTAATGCATGCATTGATTTTAACAATTGGATGGATTGGACCTTCAACATCCTAATCCATGTTCTTTTTCGACCAAATCCACTAATTTCAACATTAGAAGACCTGAATAAAGTTCATTAATGTTTTAAACTGAATGAAGCATATATGTTTTCCCATGTTCTTATACTTTTCTTTATATTAGAAAGATTGCAATATGAGATTAAGTTATTGCCACCCTTAATGTAAGACAAATACTGAGAACATATTTATGAAGATTGACACAGAATTAGAATACTGGATCCCACCATGCTGATTATATTCTATTTCCTGTCCCAATGTGAACTTTAATTATTCAAATTCAGATTAATGGTTCTTGGCCAGAGTGCTCCACATTCTGGTTATGATTTCACAGTCTACTGGGTATAAATAATTTCAAAAGAACCTAAAAAATACCAAGTATTATATGACGTTACATAATTGGTCTACTTTCTTAGAAGTGAACGTAAGTTTCCAGCAAAAATAAATGTAGAACTTGTCTACCTTTCCACCCTTTTTCAAATATTTTCTGCAGTGCCTACTAACATGGAATGTTATTATTATGGTATGTTTGAAACCCCCTTTTATCAGAGTTGTACAGAAGAGTTACAAATTCCAATGTAAAAAACAGAAGGGGGAAAGAAATGGTGAATTCATGTTTTGTTGAATAAAATAGTCATGTAAATTTCAATGTTCAGACATTGAAATGTATACTCTTAATTTTATATTTTTTTCTGAATGATTTTCAAACATGCATAAATCAACAGAGAGATTAAAGCAAACCTTACATCATAAAACTTTAGTTATAATATACATGCACTTGAGCATATGTATACAATGTGGGAAATTGAGATTAAAAAAAAAAAAAAAAAAAAAAAAAAAGAGGAAGCAAATAATGGAGTGATTGATTTGAAAAGAAAGATGGGCATGGGCAAAACATGGGTAGAGAAGGTTGTATTTGGCTTTATTCCTACCATAGCAATACCATAGTCCAATTGCAGAAAACTCCAAGAAAAAGAACATGCATGAACACAAGGTGAAGAGACATAATAAGACCAACTTGATTCTGCTATTTGGTCTCTTCTTCTTGGACCTAATCACCTCAATAATCAAATTTCTTCACCCCCCCTAATTGACAGCCTGTTTTCACATTACTGCCTTACAACTATCTTCCTCTACGTTTCAATTTCTGAATCATTGCTCCATCTACAAACCCCACTTTCTACAGTTCCTTCCACCTTTTTTTCACTCTATCATCATTTTTTATTTTGTTGCAAATTTAATTATGAATATAAAACTCATAAATTTAATATTTTAAAGTTTTGGATCAAGATTTATGTTGGAATCAAATTAATGAAATAATTATACAAATACAAACAAATTACGCAACTTTGTTTGGTGTTGTGTATATAAAATGGTGAAGTGGTGATGGGAGATTGAAATTCGTGGATGATTATGACATGATTTTAGCTTCCAAGTCATTTCCTGCCTCTAACAAGAACATTCCTCAAGTTCAAATGTGAACACGATGAAATTCCTCTCAATTAATTCCAAACAGAAATGCCTCTATACTAATGTGAATGAAGCCACACGCAACTAGCTTATGATGGAACGGTTTTTCCTTGCACGTTCAACATTTTTGAGTATGCTTAAAACGCAACTTTTAGAAAAAGATTATCACTAAAATCATGATTCACTCCAATCAACTATCGTTTCGTGATATACTATTAAAGATAGGATAATATACATTTATACTTATTTGATATATATTATAAAAATAAAATAATCATTTTTTGAATTATTATTTTAACCAATTATTTTAATATCAGAAAATGATTTGACACCACCATTGAGCAATAGAAACAGAGGTAAAAAAAAAAAAAAAAAAAGACCAATTTACATCTTATCTTCTTACGTGAATTGATGTAAAAAGCAAGAGCAATGCAAAAACACACAAATTAAGACAAATTAGGGTTGGCTAGGGGCCCATCACTCACACACAAAGCAAATTAAGGAATGTGAGGCCCCAATAGATAAGTCTATAATGAAAGTACAATTTTTTTTTCTTCTTCTTCTCTTTCATGTGACATAACATAACCGATTTAAACATCAACCATAATCTTCTTATCAAGATCACCTTGCTGGATCCCAATCATGAATATATGACTCAATTTTTAATTATTATTGTAAAGTATGATCTAAATCTATATGCAAAAAATTATTAGATAGGAATCAAACACAAGATTTCTCTCTCAACACTATTTATTAGATTCGGTAATTGAACTGGCTCTGTTTTTTTGGATGCTTTGAGGTAAATATTTATTGCTTTTTCTTACTATGAGGGTCAAATAATAATTAAGTAAAATTGGTTTCAATTCGTTAATCATCAAGTGTTTCATACGTGTAACCCTCATGATTGACAGTATTTTCACTATAACTAATTGACTACAGAAATAATAAAGTCTAGAAATACTTCACAACAGTATTAAAGAAAAATTAAATAAACTCTTGTCCATTAATTAAACTGTTCTAATTAATTAACATTATATCAAACATTAGAGATAACATGACGCCACTTCATGATTCATCATATTTAACTCTTCTCTTAACTTATTAACTTATTATTCATTCAACTCAAATCTTCCAATATCTAACATGTCCTTTATGTTTACTCCAAAAACTTAACTTAAAAAAGAAATTCCTAATTAATTTTATAAGTAAAAGATTCAAACAATTAACCGAGAAAATATATATAGTTTTGTTAGAAATATGAGTTTGAGTGTTTAATTTGTTAAATGAGGTCGATTTATTTTTGAAATTAGACAATAGATATGTTAATTTTTGAAATTTGTTTTGAATGTGAAGTTATTGCATAACTTCACTTAAGACACAATATGAAAATTTATCCTATTTGAAGTTGTATACATTAAAATAATTTAAATTCTTTTTTTCAATTAAAATCGTTATAGACAATATAACTTCGATGTAGAATAATATATTTTATTAACACAACTTCAACTTAATTCTTCTTAAGTTAAGTCATGTTATCTCTTGCAACTTCAGCTATAATAAAACAAATATTTATAACTAAAGTCATGTTATATAGGACAATTTTACATAAAGCAAATTCTCGCATGACTTTATTCAATTATGAAATATTTAAAAATTAGTCTCCATTATGAAAATGAAAAAATAAATTGACTTATTTAATAAATTAATAAAGTTTAACTTTCACAGTTAAATAAAAATACAAAATTAAACAATATATAAGACAAAGATCCAAAAGATGTATTGAATATTTTTTGTTAGAGTGTTGTGAATTGTTTATATGAATTGAGTTAAAGATTATCTTTCTAGTAAGTTTTTTAAGTAAATGTGTATGGAAAGATGCATTATTAGGTATAATGTGAGAACAGGTAAGAACAGTCATTCCTTGAATGGGACCGGTTGGCGAAGATTCCACACACTCCAAAGTGTTTGGTTCTGGAATAAATGTCTAATAATTGATAAAAACTCAACACAGGAGATATCATGTGTTGTTGTTTGGCTTTTATTTTTTAATTGTTTCGGAGTTGAATAAGCATGCATGCAGCTTTATATAATATGCTTTTCTTCCTGCACGTAGTACCTCTTCCCAGTTATTACATTCATATTTGAATAGTGCCATGGTTTTTGGAGTCTTATGCCATGCTTCCGCACTTTACGCTGCTTACATCAAATAAACTTATACAACAAACTATTGTCATGGAAAAGAGATTAGACAGTGATTCGTTGCTGCCTTCAATTTTGGAAATAAATAAAGGTTGCAAAAAAGATGCTTTGATTGCCCAAAAAAGCAAAAGCTATTTCAGTCCCAATGAATTAGGAAGAGAAAAACACTTCAAGTCTTCAGTTTTCAACCAAAGCATGCTTTCATGTTGAAAACTGTGTTCAAAGGGTGAATCCATCTCCTCGCAAAAAAATCTCCTAAGTGTGTTAAGTAATGAAAGTAGAATAAAAATATTTATTGGAAACTTGCATGGATATTGGTTCCCGGAAACTGAAATTCATTGTTTTAAACGGTGTTTTATATAATACCAGGTTCCACTTCCACACAGGAGTTTTAAAGTGTGTGTGCTAGTATTTTGCAAAATTCTAAAATATAATTTGAGTTGTTAGAAAATGTTGCAATTAAAACTTATGAAAAGCAAATCTTTATGATTTGATTTTCAATTTATATTTTCTGTTTATTTAATTTTAAAGATATTAGAAAACAAAAATGAAAAACGAAAATTACGGAAAAGTTAAAAGGTTATATGTAGAACAAACACGGATACTTAAAAGTAATTTTGGAAAATTAATCTCAGTAATATCAATATAACAAGATAATTCATCACAACTAAGGGTAAACAATGGATTGTAATTCACAAGTCAATCCGTCAGTCTCTCAAAACAAGATATGTTGGGTTAAAATTTTTAACTTATTAGTTTGTTTTGATCGCAGACCAACTCGACTTAGCTTACTAGTCCTTTTTTTTTTAATTTAAAAATTAAAATTAAAATAATTTAAAAATTAAATTTTTTATATTATATTTTTGTAAAAATATAAATATGAAATACTATTATAATTTAAATCATTAACCCTGACAAATTACGGTCTAATTAGTAGTATAATAAGATAATTTAACGTCTAAATGTTATAATTATTTTAATTTATCTAATTAAAAATAATAATTAATCAATTAAAAGCTTACAAAATTATTTATATAGCTAAATATTCTTTAAATATTCATTTATAAGAATATACACAAATAAATTTTAAAAATATTAATTAAAAAATTAAAAAAAAAAGTGGTGGGTCAGTTTGTTAACCAACTATGTAGCAGGATGGATTGCAATTTATGGCCATTTTTTGTGACGGGCTAGCCCAACCCGACTCAATTTTTGCGGGCCAAAGCAACACAGATTAAAATGGACCAAGCTGTCTCAACATTGATTGAAAAATCTTAACTTATATTGATGAAAAAATATTCCCACTAATGTTAAAAACCAAAGATGACAACAATCGAAAAATAGTCATACTAAAGTTAGACAAGAAAACCTTTTATTTACCTTGGGTAAGAAATAATATTGAACTCCTTCACCAAGATTTTTTATCAAAATTGGTTAAAAAGTAACTATGATTGGCATTAACTAAAAATAACCCTAATTAAGGTGAACTAAAATAATTATGTTTGACGTGAAGTTGAATAACATCATTAAAGTTGACTAAGAGAACTTTTACATGGTTAAAAAATGAAGTTAACGATGTTGATCAAATAAGAACTATAATTAAGTCCAACTTGAAAGAAACCTACATTGTCATTAATTAAAAAAATGATATTAAGTCAAAGACGCCTTGGTAGAGGTTGAGTTTATGAACCTCCTACCAATATCGAGTCTAAAAGAGAGTATACATAGAATAATTATGTACTAGACTAAGATGATTTTATCATAGATGATTTGATCAAGACAATGTTCTTTCAATAGTTTGATCCATGATAGTTTAATTTTTACTAACCAAAATAGTCTTGATAAGATGCTTTATGGTTTTGATCATAAAAATATAATATCAAGTTTTGATAAACTAATTATTTTCCCTAAGTTGTTGATCAGATTAAACAATTCAACCTTCAAAAGAAGGCAAACTTCGTTTTTTATCGAAAGTTGATCCACTATTATAAAATATAAGCCTCACAATAAAGCTTGTGATAAGGCATAAATTCAAGTTTGAATTTATCAATCCATTTAGAAGTCATCAATAGTTGAATCTCAATAAAGATTTTGAAACATCAATAGTCTACCACCCCCACTTCCCCGTTTTCTCCTCCTCCTTCTCTTCTTCTTAACTTCTTTCATTCACTAGTAATTGCCCAATTTGAGTGAATTATAAGATGATTTTGGAACTTATCTTATTTTGATTGTTGGTAAGTTTTATTTAAATTCACTCCAATTTAGTTCGTTTTTCATATTACAACCTTAGAAGAGAGAATCAAATGATAAAAGTCATTAAAGGATTCATGTCGGTTGTGTCTAGAAAAGTGATGATTGCATATTTATGTTCGCATTTATGCTCTAAAATTTAAAATTTTGATGAGATTATTGTGCTTAAATTATTGATTTAAAGTAAATTTGTGATGATTGGATTTATTAGGTTTGAAAATTAAAGAGACGTAAAAAGTGATTTTTAGTGCATAAATTATTCTTATATGTTATAATGTTTGGTGATGCAGTTGAAGTTTACATTTGAATGATTAAAATGGTTAAATTTAAATGTCCAATATACACAATAGACTCTCATTAGATGTTAAAGTCTAGTCAAAGTTGGTCAAATCTAGTCAACTAAGGACTCATGCAATTTTGAAAAGAAAGAAAAAGGCTAAAGTGCAATTAGAGAAAAATTTTGGACTTATGTGCAATTTTGAATAAAATAAAAAGGTTTCAAATGTAATTTTGGGAAAGTTTAAATCTGTTAGATTTTAAAAGATAATTTGGAGAAAATATATCTTAAGATATTTTATCTGATATTGTTAAATAATTACCTTATTTAACTATATCAATAAATATCAAAAGATAATATTTGCCAAATCTTTTTTAATCTAGAAAATATATTATCAAATATTCTCAAAAACTGATTAAATCTATTGAATATTTGGAAGATATTGGATATAAGATAAAAGATATTATCAACAGAAGATTCAGAGTCTAAGCCTAATCAAGCCTATATAAAGAGACTCAGGAGAGACAAATATAATAACTCATTCATTCACTCAGACTCCTCCATTGGAAGCAAACATCCACCACTCCTCTCATTTTAATTTATCATGTATTCCACTTATTCATGGAGGGCTAAGCTTCTTGGGCTATTCCACTATAATTTCATTATGGATTTTGAGGATAAATTGAATTAATGTATTTGATTCTTTTGATTATTGATTTAGGTTGTTCTTCTTCTATGTCTTTTATCTCTCAATCATATTGAAAGTAATCATTTCTGCATCATAAGATGTTTGAATATGCATGTATATTTGTTGATAGGGGGAGCAATATGAGTGCTTAATCCAATCCCTAACGTGTTTGTTTTTTTTATGATGACAACACATTGATTGTAACAACACATAGATGTTGTCATGACACAAAATAAATGTGTATTTGTGATTGATACATATGTATGTCGCTATGAAAATGTTTATTGTTGATTAGTACATATGTTCATATATTGTTTAGTCAGCATACTACTGTGATCATAATGTATTTATATCTTTGTATGCATACTAAATGTTTTTGTGTGTGAAAACCACAAGCATAAAGCAACTTTGTATGAGTTAATCAATTACAGTGATGTTGTAATCAATTAAGTTCATCAGACAACTTATCTTTTAAACTATGGCAAAAGAACAAGTTTTGAATCGACTACAATAAGTGTTAAATCGATTAAAATTCGTGTCTTTTCATACATCTTGTTGAAATGTGATGTGATGAGTTTTTAAAGAGAAAACATTTTCAAAAATATTTAACTGAAGAACTTAATCGATTACACTAGTTAAGTAATCAACTAAGTCTATTATCTTTTGAAAACTATTTTCAAGCTAAGTCAAAGCAGTTATAACGGTCATATTTTTAAATATGTTTGACTAGTATTTATTGCAAATCGGTTGCATTAATTGTGCATTCAATTAGAACTGTATTAGTAGTAATTCTGTTACATATGTTTTTAATATAACCGATTACATTACTAATGTAATCGATTGTTTTGCGTCTGTCATGTTGAAAACTATAAATTGACGCATTACATGCAACTCTGTAAGAACTTTTGATCATTTGTAAAACTGTCATATCTGATATCTTTAATTTGAGAAAAGTATTACAGGTTGTTGAGACGCTCCAAGAATCAAGTTTTGAAGAATTGGAAGAAACTTGAAGGATTATTGAAAGAAACATTGTGGATGAACAGACTGGTCTTTATCTTCACTGTTGAGGTGTTTATACATTGATCAGAAACTTGTTTTCTGCAGTCTTGGATTGTGTGACCCTTTTCGTGCATGACAGGAAGAATAACGAGGAGTTCTTGGACTTTGAGATGTGGTCTCAAAGGGTTCCGCTGCAAGAACGTGTGGTTATTTGTGCAGGTGTTTTCTTTCTATATTTGATTGTTGAGTGGGAGAGATGTTTACATTTGAGAGAGTCTTTGTAAAGCCTTTGGTGTAAAACTCAAATCATTATAGTGAAAGATCCTTCAGTCTTAGGTTGATTGTAAGGAAACTGGATGTAGGCATTGAGGCCAAACCAGGATAAAAACCTTGTGTTTGTTCTTCTTTCCTTGTCTCTTTTACTTTCATTGAACACGTGTATTACTTAGATTACAAGAAAGGTTAAGGATCATTCTAACTTTGCGAAAAGATTTAAAAAACATTTGTTTTTATTGATCACCAATCCACCCCCCCATCCTCGTGTTTATCAACAAGGCTCTTCATTTCTAACAATATTGATCATTTGAGTTCAAGGGTTTCTAGGTTTGATTGAGAATTTAATTTGACTGAATTTAGGAACTTTCATGTGATTAAATGAGTTTTTCCTACTAATTGAGAATGTACTTTGGTTGGTGGTAATAATTTCAACTATAATTGAATGAGAATTTAATTTGATGAATTAACTTTTAATCTAGTTAGGAGATTTAAGAATAGACATGATTAAACACAATAGAATTTAATTGAGAATGTACTTTGGTTGAATTCATTGTGAATAATCTAGAAAGGTCTTACATTTGATTGAGAATTTACTTTGATTGATTTTGAGATTTCCCTCAAGTTAATTAAGAATATACTTTAATTAATTTGAAACCTAAAAAATAATCAAATAATTTGTGGATAACCGATGATGAATCTATCTTGGAAAAGAAGTGGAATTAGCCTATTTGATTATAATTATTTTTAAGTTTCCTATTTGTTCTTCAAACATTCTTCAAACATTAACTTCATTAGCATAAATTCTCACTTTTATTCTTGAGCATTGCATATCATTCATAAGAGTCAAATATTGAAAAACAATTATGTATTCATTAGGAGATGTCAGGGTTAGTTTATGTTACCAATGAAGAGCATTAGTAAATTTGAAGATAAATAATTTTGATGATGCTGAAAGATGATACATTGTTATGGTTGTTTTAAAAGCAATTTGTAGATTATAAATGTATTAAGAAAAGCCTTGAACATGTAATACTTAGAAAAATTTGTATTTTTAGAACTGCTACGCATTTAATCGATTATTAGAAGCTATAATCGATTATCCTAAGCCCTTCTGAAAAATACCTCGTTGCTCTGGAATAATCGATTATTACTCCAAATAATCGATTATCACTAGTTCTGATGAGAATTGCCAAAGTCTCTAGAATAATCGATTATGTCTCAGGATAATCGATTATCACCTTTTGAAAACCCTGTAACGGACTCAAATAATAGATTATCACTAACAATAATCGATTATCTGCGGCAGTTATAATTCAGCTGTGCGAACTTAGACCAGTTGGCTATATAGGTGAGTTCCAAAACTCTTAGAAAGAGAACACTAAACTTTTGAGAATACAGTGTGATATGTGGAAGTTCCAAAAGCTAGTTCATTGCGTTGCCTAGTCTCGTGAAAAAGGAGAAGCTCACGCTTTGTGGGTCAAAGGTCGGAGCGATTCTCTTAGCGTTGGCAACGCTACTGTTCTTCCGGTTCGTTGGTCGAAGGAAGAATTGTTCTGCACTGTTCCGGTTCGCCAGTCGAAGGAAAGTGTAGATTGCTTGCTTCCATTTCGTTGGTCGAAGGAAGGTTTTATCTTTCTGTTTTTATTCACTCTTAACTGTATTTTGTTGAAACTGATTTTAGTGAAATCGTTAATCACTTTTTATAGTGATTAACAACTGGACGTAGATTCTTTTGAATGGAACCAGGATAAAAATCCAGTGTGTCAACTTTTCTATTCCTTACACTCGTTACTGTTTTATGCACATCAATTGTTTGCTAAATTTTCTCTAAGAAAATTGATTTTCTAAAACGAACCATCATAACTTGATTTGTGACCGTAACACGCTTTCTGAGTATTTTATCCCGCTGCGCGACTCTATAACGGTACCGATTGTTCCGACAATTGGTATCAGAGCTTGCTTTGATATTCTTTCAAACTTTTGTGAAAATGGCCGGTCATCAAAATCAAGTATATGCTGAGGGTGCATCCATCAACAGACCACCTCTTCTTACTGGTGATAACTATGCATTCTGGAAAGTCATAATGGAAATTTTTATGGGGTCTGTTGACAGAGGCGTCTGGGAAGCTGTGCTAAATGGTCCTTATATTCCTAAAAGAATAGTTGATGGTGTAGAAGAAGAATAACCATACTTTAACTAGACTCTTGAGGAAAATAGAAGAGCCCAATTTGACATTAAGGCTCATAATATTATTTCATCTGTTGTAGTACTTGATGAATTTTATAGAATTTCAGTGTGTAAGACAGCACAGGAAATGTGGGAGGTCCTTAGAGTCACACATGAGGGTACAGATGACGTGAAACGTGCAAGGAAGAATACACTCATTCAAGAATATGAGATGTTCAGAATGCAATCTGGAGAAACAATATCTGATGTTCAGAAGCGTTTCACTCACTTTGTGAACCACCTGACAAGTTTGGGTAAGACTTTTGACACTGATGAATTGAATGTGAAAATATTGAAATCATTAGACAGGTCTTGGCAACCAAAGGTGACTGCCATCTCGGAGTCTCAAAACCTCACTCAGATGTCAACGACGATTCTCTTTGGAAAGCTTCATGAGCATGAGCTTGAGTTGAGAAGATTAACTACAGAATAGGATCAAGGCAAAAGAAAGACGCTTGCCTTCAAGTCTGAAATCTCAAAAGGAAAAAGTTCTAAGAGAATTGAAGACGATGATTCCGATAACGATGAGGAAAACAT
The DNA here is from genome assembly GCA_034642375.1 of Vigna nakashimae. NCBI lineage: Eukaryota > Viridiplantae > Streptophyta > Magnoliopsida > Fabales > Fabaceae > Vigna > Vigna nakashimae. The sequence continues at coordinate 44,513,969 of CM067765.1, read as the reverse complement.
GAGTCTTATGATTAAGAAGTTTGCTAAATTTATGAAAGCAAAGGGAAAAGACAAATACCATGGAGAAAGGAAAGAAAATCGAGGATCTCCATCAAGGATTAAATGTTATGGATGTGGAGAAAGAGGTCATGTGAAAACTGACTGTCCTAAGAATAGGAAAAGTGAAGAAAAGAAAGAAAGAAAGTTTCCAAATAAGAAGAAAGCTTACATAGCTTGGGAAGAGAATGCTTCTAGTTCTTCAAGTTCAAGCGATTCAGATGAAGAAGCAAATTTGTGCTTAATGGCAGACTTAGAAGATGCAGGAAGCCAAGTAAGTGATTCTAGCTTAGAGTCAAGTGATGAGTTTGACTTACAAAAGGCATTTCTTGATTTGTTAAATGAATCTGAAAAAATTGATGTTGCTCATAAAAAGCTAAAGAAAGAGCATAATAAATTGAATTTGAGGTATGAAAAAGTACTAGATGACAAAGTTGTTTTGAGAAACAAAGTTAGTAACTTGGAAACTAAATTATCTGAATCTGATACTGTTGTACAACCTGTTGAATGTCTATCATGTAAAAGTCATATGTTTAATATTGACATTCTTGAGAATTGACTTGCAAAGGCAAATAAGTCTAAGTCACATGCCAAAACAAACTTTGAGAGAAGCAATGCTAGAAGTGGAAACACGCATCTACACAAAAAATTTAAAGTGATAAGAACTCGTAGAGTTTGGGTAGAAAAAGGGACTCTTGTGAAAAATAAAGTGTATGAGGCTTGTTGTTTTTACTGCATGAAACTTGGTCACACCTCAAACAAATGCAACATCAAACATTTTGGTGTTCCAAATGGTAAATATGCATGGGTTAAAATTGTAAAATGATGTATGTTTGCATAAACTAACCCCAAGGACCCATAATAAGATTGGGGACCTAAAGTCTTGCTCCAATTTGTTTTGTAGGAACTTACTAAGTCAAAGAAGTCACTGTGGTATCTTGACAGTGGTTGTTCAAGACACATGACCGGTGACAAGAAAAGGTTTATTTCTTTTGAGAAGAAGAAGCAAGGATTTGTGACCTATGGAGATAACAACAAAGGTAGAATCATTGGAACTGGAGACATTGGAGGAGGAAACACATTGACTATAAAGGACGTATTATGTGTTGAAGGTCTCAAACACAATCTCCTCAGCATAAGTCAATTATGTGACAAGGGTCTCAAGGTAACCTTTGAAAGTGATAGATGCACCGTATATTTTAAAAATTCTACTGAAATTGCTTTGCAAGGTGTTAGGCATAATAACATTTACTTGATTGATATTGAAAATACATCTAGTCATAGTATAACATGTTTAGTTGCTAAAGAGGAAAATCATTGGTTATGGCATAAAAGAGCTGCACATATTCATATGCAACATTTAAACAAATTGATTTCAAAAGATCTTGTGATTGGTTTGCCTAATTTAAAATTTGAGAAAGACAAAATATGTTCTGCATGTCAAAAGGGAAAGCAAACCAAATCCTCTTTTTCGTCTAAAAACATGATTTCAAGATCAAAACCTTTAGAACTTTTGCATATGGACTTGTTTGGTCCATCTAGAATTAAAAGTTTTGATGGAAACTACTATGCTCTTATGATTGTTGATGACTACACTAGATTTACTTGGACATTTTTCTTAACCTTGAAAAGTGAAGCTTTTAAAGTATTCAAATCATTTGCAAAACGTGTTCAAAATGAAAAGGAATTGAAAATCAAAACCTTGAGAAGTGATCACGGTGGTGAGTTTGAAAATGAATCTTTTGAAAAGTTTTGTGAAGAACATGGAATTGCTCACAATTTTTCTACTCCAAGAACTCCCCAACAAAATGGTGTTGTTGAAAGGAAAAATAGGTCATTAGAAGAACTAGCTAGGACTCTTTTAAATGAATCTAATGTACCAAAATACTTTTGGGCTGATGCAATTAGTACTGCTTGTTACGTGTTGAACATAATGCTAATTAGGCCTATTCTTAAGCTAACTCCCTATGAACTGTTTAACGGTAGAAAATCAAATGTATCTCATTTGAAAATCTTTGGATGCAAATGTTTTGTTTTGAATAATGGTAAAGATAATCTAGGCAAATTTGATGCTAAATCTGATGAGGCAATCTTCTTAGGATATTCTTTAACTAGCAAAGCATATAGGGTGTTTAATAGAAGAACCTTGACAATTGAAGAATCAATGCATGTTGTCTTTGATGAAATTGTTGACCTTGAGGTGAACCCTCTTGAGTCAAATAAACCAATTGTAGGTGATGAGGATTATTTGAGGGAAGCTCTTGAAGAAATATATCTAAATGAAAACTATCCTCTAGAAACTCAAAATGAACATCAAGTTGTTGATCCTAAAAGCTATCAACAACCAAGAGGACTTTCTCTGGACAACATCATCGAAGATATATTAAAAGGGGTAACTACTAGACACAATCTTAATAATTTCTGCTTAACAGTAGCTTTTGTGTCTCAGGTAGAACCTAAGAACATAAAGGAAGCTCTTCAAGATGATAAATGGTGTGTTGCTATACAAGAAGAACTTAATCAATTTGAAAGGAATGATGTTTGGGAACTCATTCCTAGACAAGATGATTATCAAATCATTGGAACAAAGTGGGTGTTTAGAAACAAGCTTGATGAAGATGGAAACATCACAAAGAACAAAGCCAGGTTAGTTGCAAAAGGCTACTGTCAAGAGGAAGGTATCGACTATGATGAAACTTACGCCCAGTAGCCAGGTTAGAAGCAATTAGATTGTTACATGCTTATGCATCCTTGATGAAGTTTAAATTGTACCAAATGGATGTGAAAAGTGCATTTTTGAATGGTTTCATTAAAGAAGAGGTATACGTTAGTCAACCTCCTGGTTTTGAGGATTTTAAATATCCTAATCATGTTTATAAGTTGAAAAAGGCCTTGTATGGTCTTAAACAGGAACCTAGGTCTTGGTATGAAAGACTTAGTACTTTCTTGATTGAAAATGAATTCTCTCGAGGAAAGGTTGATTCAACCTTGTTTATTAAAAAAGTAGAAAAACATATCTTGATTGTTCAAGTATACGTAGATGATATCATTTTTGGGTCTACAAATGATTCATTGTGTGAGGGATTTGCACACATAATGCAAGGTGAATTTGAAATGTCTATGATGGGTGAGCTTAACTTCTTCTTAGGACTGCAAATAAAGCAAATAGATGAGGGAACTTTTGTCTCCCAAACTAAATATTATAGAGAAGTGCTTAAGAAGTTTGGTATGAATACTTGTAAAGAGACCAACATACCTATGGCAACGTCTTGCTATTTAGATAAGGATGAATCTGGTGAAGGAGTAAATGAAACCATGTTTAGAGGAATGATAGGGTCCTTACTGTATCTAACTGCTAGTAGACCAGACATTATGCAAAGTGTGTGTGTGTGTGTGCTAGGTACCAAGCTAATCCTAAAGAATCTCATCTAATTGCTGTCAAACGGATTTTGAAATACCTTAAAGGAACCCCATCTTTTGGACTTTGGTATCCTTCTGATGCTTTACCTAGTTTGATAGGTTATTCTGATGCAGATTATGGTGGCTGTAAAATTGATAGGAAAAGTACTAGTGGAACGTGTCATTTTCTGGGCTGTTCTTTAGTGTCTTAGCTTTCAAAAAAACAAGCTTGTGTAGCCTTGTCTACCACTGAAGCTGAATACATTGCTGCTGGAAATTGTTGTGCCCAAATTTTATGGATGAAACAACAACTAGAGGATTTTGATATCTTCCTTGATCACATTCCTCTGAAATGTGATAATACTAGTGTTATCAACCTAACTAAGAACCCCATAATGCACTCAAGAACTAAGCACATTGAAATTAGACATCACTTCTTGAGAGATCACATTCAAAAGGGAGATTGTCAAATTGAATACATTGACACTTTACATCAATTGGCTGATATCTTCACTAAAGCACTACCTAAAGATAGATTTTATGAGCTTAGAAGACAGTTAGGGGTGTTAGATATGTCCTAAACTCAAAATTTACGAAATTTTCTCAATTCTCGTAAGATCAGCGCTTTTAATCGATTATCATAGGATAATAATCGATTATTTTTAGCTTTTGCAAAAACCCCTATTCGCAGATAATCGATTATACCATAGAACAATCGATTATTCATATTCAAACCCAAAACTGGACTTTTATGCGAAGATAATCAATTATCTTCATATATAATCGATTATTACACAATTTCTGGAAAGTGACTTATGAGCAGATAATCGATTATCACTTACAATAATTGATTATCACGCGATCTGTATAAAAAATATAGTCGTTACAGTGAATTCTAACGGCTGGAAACGGTCATAAATAGCTAGTTTCTCCATTTTTCTTATAAATAGCCCCCTATAATCGATTATTACTCACTTCTTTGCACCCAGAAAACTGTTGCACCCAAATCTGAACCAAATCTCTTCATCTTTCTTCTTTCCTTCCAAAGTTTCTTTTTGTCTACTTCTCTCATGGCTGATTCAAGAAGAACCCGAAGGAGGACTACTGGTGCTTCTTCCTCTCGCTCCCGAAATGTTCGTCCTGCTTCCATCGAAGGTTGGATTTCAAATAAGGAGCAACATGGTGACTATGTCCATTTCTGGCAAGAACGCCGAATCATGGCGGTAAAGTTCATCCGTCTCGACTTTTATCGTTTTTATGGCTTTCAATTTCCATATTTGTTTCATGCTCAAGGACTTACTCATCTAGTGGAGCAAAAGTGGTGCATCTACCCTGATCTTATCCTTGTCTTCTACTTCAATATGCGTTATCGTGACGCCATCATCACAACAAAAGTGAAAGGTGTCCCTATAATTCTGGATGATGACATATGGACAAATGTCGCACAACTCACACTATGGGATGATGCTGTCAAAGTCCATCTTGGAGTTCCGGACTTCAATCGTCTCCTCGCCTTTCAATCTTTTTTGCGCCATCCTGAACAACAAATCAATCGTCGACAATTGCTTGTGGGTGGATTCAAGGTTGAAGAAAGGATGATTCATTACTTAATTGTATGGATCCTATGTCCTCGTGCCACTAATCATGCTCAATGCTCGGAGCAAGATCTTCTACTACTATATGGGCTTTTAAATCACATCCACATTGATTGGTGATGGACAAATTTATGAGCACCAAATTTTGATGTCACAAACTTGTTTCACAATCGGCAAGTATGACCGAATCGTTCAAGTAATAAACTTGGTAAGACCAAGTATCGTTCTTCCCAAAGGACTCACGGCCTAGTTTAGTTATGTGATTTGTTGATTAGCTAGGACTTACAAACGAAATATTCAAAGTTTAATATGCAAGACAGAAAATAAACATGTATGCATGAAGTTTGATCAATGACAAAGACAAAAGATAAACACTTTCAATGAATTAAATGAATGAATATGTTGTTGGGGGTCAATTTCATCTCATCCACTCTCATATATTTTAGGAATTCAACATTCAAATCATCATTGTTAATGCCACTCTCTAATGTACCATTCTAGATGGCTTCTCCCTAATCACGAGTTCATACAATTCCTAGCATTCCTAATGATTAGTTCATGAGTGCAGGAGCTTAAAGGCAACCAATATAATATTGTCAGTATAATATTGGGAGAAATTCCCCGGATCTAGACTTCCCCGTACGTTTCCGTATCGACAAAACCAATAATCATGCATGGAATGAGTTAAACTATGCAAGCATTGAGCAAAGAGGAAAAACCCTAACTAATGATGAAAGAAAGCATATGTCTTACTTAAAAGATGTAAACAACAGATTCCATATATGAGAGCTTCAAGAGATTACATTGATTCCCCAACAAACATACAAGGTTTAGTTCACCATATTCATGGTGAACCTAGATGAATATCAATGAAAGAATGAAAGAATAAACCCAATAAAGGTGAAGAGGTAGCCTGAGCATCCAAGATCCTCCTTCAAAGGGGTGGAAGAGAGAGTGTATACTTCGTTTCTGCCAAAGATACCTAATTCTAGGACGTGCAAGCCCTTATATACTAATCTAGAGTTACAAAAGATTACAAAAGCCCAAGCCCAAAAAGTGCCGCTCAGCGGTATTTACCGCTCAGCGGTGATTGCGCGTCATTTTTCTTCCCCTCAGCGGCCATTTTGCCCCTCAGCATGACTCCCGCAACCTCCTGAGTGCCGCTCAGCGGTAAAATGCCGCTGAGCGGTGCCTTCGACTTCTCTTTTTGCACTCTTTCTTGTCTTTTCTAATGTCATCTCTCTCCTTCTTCACTCTTTTCACTAAATTCACCTTAAAACCTGCACAAAAACACTTAAATCAAGCGTAAACCTGTCCAACTCTCTTATTTCTGAAAATATAGATAAAATGCATGATTTCAAGCTAGTTTCTAAGTCTAAAGGTTGCTTTTAGTATCAATTTTAAGCATGAAAATAACAGTTTTTCAACTGTTATCACAACCCCAAACTTAGAACTTTGCTTGTCCTCAAGCAAACAAGATGTAACTCAATTTCCAACCAATTCATATGATGGTTCACTCATTCAAAAGTCCTCTTTTTCAAGATAAGTAACAACTTCACTCAAACTTATGACCGAGAGTTCAATCAAGATGTGCACATGCTTTAGTGTTCACAAAGTCATTTAAGTTTCAACAAATGCTACTTTTCATGAATGATCAATCAATTAAGCATGGATGTTCATGTGCTTATGGAATATTTCCTCACTAGGTAAAGTGTTTCACTCAACACACAAGTGTATAAGAGGTAAAGTGTTTCACTCATTCACTCTACTATCACAATGTCACATGAATCAACTTTGCCTTTCATTTTACCACAATCAAAAACATTCACAAGCATGCATCATCACAAGGACTTTTCAATGGCTTATAACGTGGCTGGGCTAACAAGAAAATTGGTTTTTCTGAATCACAAAATCCTTGAGTTAAGAGAATCCTAACAACACAATTATTCTTATTCATTCCCAACTTTCTTTTGCCTTTGCATTTTGATAAGCCAAAAACTTGTTGGGCTCAATTCGGCAAGTGCACCGAATCGTTCAAGTAATAAACCGGTAAGACCGGGTATCGTTTTCCCAAGAGACTCGTAATACTAGAGAATTGTGCGATTAACAACTCATATAGACTCAATAACATAACATCAATTTACAAAACAAGTGCAGAAACATAACTTCACAAGTAATTACAAGGTTGGACTTTGGTATTGAAGGCACTTGGAAATGGAAAAGACAAGAAATGGTATGAAAAGACATTGTTAAGGCTAGTTTTCACCAATGCACTCTTGTGTATGACCAATTTCGTCTCCTCTCTATCAATTTACTAAAGTCAATCCACTAAAACACTCTAGCCCTAATTCCTTAGATGAAAGAGCCTAGGTTTTCCTTATCAAACCCCAATTCCTTGGCAATCTAACAAGCAAAACCCGCATTAAAGAGCTGGGATCTAAGACAACATGTGAATCATCTTCCATTCCTAGAATCAATGACCCACAAGGACTCCTATTTCAGTTCCGGGTTTCATCTTACGTTCCCATAATCCATAAAACCCCAAAATCAAGTCATGAACGTTCCCATTACATGCAAGCTTTAAGATCGGAAACAAGAATACTAGCAATTGATAGAAAAGGCATATATATAATCAAATCATTCAACAATTACACAAGAATTCAAAGGCTACAACTAATCCCAACAAGATGGGTTCGGTTCTCCATTTCCATGGAGAACCCTAAAGCTTACAACATGGAAGATGGAAGAAGAAGGAGAATCCAAGAGGAAGAAGGGAGTGTTCCCACGAACCCTAGCAGCCCTCCAAGCTCTCCTCTGAGTGAAATCGCGCCTCCAAGGAACCAAAGACCCTTTCCCCTTCGCGTTTTAGGGTTAAATAAGCTGTCTGCCACATCAGTAAAAGTCGCGCCCGGGCGCCCTCTGTCAGTCGCGCCCGGGCGCGAAGCTCTCGCAAAAAATCAAATCTGGCGAAAAGTCGCGCCCGGGCGCCCCTCTGTTTTCGCGCCCGAGCGCGAGCCTCTCGCATTTGGACGAACGTCCTTCAATTTGGCCGAGCGTCCTCTTTCCTGGACGAGCGTCCTCCTGGCTGGGACGAGCGTTCTGGACGAGCGTCCTCTCTGCAATTTGGACGAGCGTCCTCTGCCTGGCTGGACGAGCGTCCACTTCTGCCTGGCTGGACGAGCGCCCTTTGCCTGGGACGAACGTCCTCTCCTCTGGACGAGCGTCCTCTTCTCTGGACGAACGTCCTCCTCTCTTAGACGAGCGCCCGCTTCTGGGACGAGCGTCCTCCTGCCTGGACGAACGTCCACTGTCCTGGGACGAGCGTCCTCCTTCTTGGACGAACGTCCTTGCACTGCTGATGGCATTTCTTCGTGCTAACTTCTTGGTCCAGTTCTATAATTTGTTGGAGACTCTTCCAAGCTCATTTTTAGCTACAAAATAAGGGATTATTGATGAAAGTACATCAAAGTAGCCAAAAACACAATTATTCAAAATAACAAGACAAAAGAAGAGGATTAAGCAAGTTATAAATTAGAAAGGAGTTGATTTTGCTACTAAATTGATGCTTAAAATATGGTAAAATTTAGCATTATCAAATACCCCCAAACTTACAACTTTGCTTGTCCTCAAGCAAAAGTACTTCACCTAGCAAACAATTCAAGCACAATGGTCTAGCAACTCAAGCATAGTTTCAATCAAATAAACAAAATCAATCATGCTTGCTCAACTTATAAATCACATTCAAGAGACAATATAGTCTTAGCAAGCTAAACTTCAATCATGGTGCTAACAGTTCAAAATCACATGATAGATGCAAATGATAGATCAACAAACATGGCAAGTTGTTCTCAATGAGTGCATGGAACCAATCCTCACCAAGGAAAGTGTTTCACTCAAGCACAATGGTGTATAAGGATGTGTGTCTAACTCTCAAATATCACAATGTTACACAAATCAACTTTGCCTTTCATTTCAACAATATCAAACACATTAACATGCAAGTTATATCACAAGGACTTTTTGAAGCTTGTATTGTGGCTGGGCTAAGAAGAAAAATTGGTTTTTCTGGACAACAAAGCACCTTGAGATAAGAGACCAAACAATTTAATTTATGATATAGCATAGTATCTCTTTTTCTCCAAATTTGAATAACCCACTTCTCAACCTATTTCCCAACTCTTTTTCATTGAATTCATGTTTTTTTTTTTGTTTTTCTTCTTCTTTCTTCTTTTTCTTTCTTTTTGACTCAACTTATTGTTTTCTCAATGCTCCCCTTTTTACAAGAAGAACTCCCCCAAACTTAAACCATGCTCCTCATCCTAACATATATGTTCATCTCAACTCAAGGTAAGGAGGTTAAGGATTTTTCAATAGGCTTAAGGTTTTGGGAATGAGAAAGTTTTCTTTAAGATTCAAAGGTTATTGCATTGGCTTTTAGATTCAAAATGTAGAAGAGGTGGAAGAACAAGATGGCCTTGATCATTTGTAACAAGCAAGCAACTAGTTCAAATAGAGAAACTTAGGCAAAATCAACTGTGATTCCAAAGTAATAACATTCATCAATAAACTCTGAGGCACAACATCTCACAGGTTTACTCAGGGTTCCAAAATTTGATAAACATCATGCCAAGAATATTGATCACAATTAAAACCAAGCATCTATCTAAACAAATACAAGCAACCACAATCTCTGTTCAACAAGCTCAACCACATAATCTCAATCAGATTTTCAAAACAATTCTCATGGATAAAGAGCAAGCACAACAGATTTGTATTCAATTCAAGCATAACAAATGATTCGCTCAAATCACCAGACCAATTGCACAAGAACTATCCACTAGGCAAGTCAAAAAGAAATCCAAAAACACAAATACTGAAAGTAAATAAAACTTGAAATTAAAACGGAAAAACCGATTTAAAATGGACTCTTTGCAACTCCAGCAGTGTAGGACACTATCTTCACTTTCATCTGAAACATCTTCCTCCAACAGTAGCTTATACTCCGCAACTGCTCCACCTCCCCCATCACTAGGGGCCTGGCCCCCAGGCCATGCTACACGAGCAGCAAAAATCTTCAAGTCATATGTTGCTCTGCTCAAGCATGCCTCAAAGGATGACCACTGGTGGTTTTCAAACCTGTAAACTCCTAAGGAAAATGTTATCCTGGACAAGAAAGCTCAAGGCAAAATTAGTATCACATAGTCAACAACTGAAGAAAAGATTCCATAAAACAAACTAAAAGAAATCTGCAAAAGAAAGCAAAGAACAGGACAAAGAAATCCAAAACAAACAAACACAAAAGTACATGAACAAAGAGGGAAGTCTTAGAATTAAGCTTCCCAAAGGTACACAAATACAAAAAGGTTTAAAGACACAATAAAAGGAGTGTGTGAAAGAGTGCAAAGCAAGAGAAAACTCAAAATCAATCAACAAAAACAAAAGACAGAACCAGAAATTTTTTTGTGCTGGACGCCACAGGTGCAGGTCGCGCTCGAGCGCCCCTCAGCAGGGGGCGCTTGGGCGCCACTCGGTCAGTTTGATGCAGGATGGCCCTGATGCAGCTCGCGCCCGGGCGCCCCTCAGCAGGGGGCGCTTGGGCGCCATATCAGTTTTCTGCATAATGCAGATTTCTGCGAAATTGGCCACTCACCATGTGATTTTTGGTTCTAGACCTTCATTCAATGCACTCACACACCAAAGAAGCTAAAACTAATCTAATACACGTATACAAACCATAAAAACAACATCAAAACTCAAAAATCACAACAATGCAAAATTACACAAACATGCAAAACACAAACTACTAATGCACATAACACAAAAATCACACAAACACTAGTAAAAAGGGTAAGAAAATTGGGTTGCCTCCCAAAAGCGCTTATTTAACGTCATTAGCTTGACGGATTACTCAATGAAGTGCAGATTTTGATGTTGGTGTGCTCCTTCCACCAACTCTTCTTGAACCACTTTCTAGCCACCAAATCAACTCTCAAAGCTTGATTTCTTCTTTTTAGTCCTTCCACTACCTTGACATCTTTAAATACTCAATCCTCTGGATCAACTTTGGCTTGCTAGGCTTGAGTTCCTTGTCTCTCATCAAAGGGTGGTGGTGACTAGTCTTTCTCTCTTCCTTCTCCCTTTCTTCATCTTTCACTTAGCACTTGGAGCATCTTCAATGAAGGGAGAATTTTGGGCAGCTTGTAGTGCTCAAGCTAGTTGTCTCCTTATGTCCTAAAATTCCTACAATCTCAGGGTTTTCATGATGCTTATGAGGCTGCAGTCCTCCTTGTACGAACATCCCCTGCATACACTTAGACACAACTAGGCTAAAGCCACAAATTAGCCCAAGTAAAAGTGAAAATATATTTACAACAAAACAGTTAGTTCTATATACAAATCAAGTCTAAACAAGTTAGAAACCTCACAAAAGTCTAGTATTGACACGAGTCCCCGGCAACGGCGCCAAAAACGTGATAAGCCAAAAACTTGTTGGGCTCAATTCGGCAAGTGCACCGAATCGTTCAAGTAATAAACCGGTAAGACCGGGTATCGTTTTCCCAAGAGACTCGTAATACTAGAGAATTGTGCGATTAACAACTCATATAGACTCAATAACATAACATCAATTTACAAAACAAGTGCAGAAACATAACTTCACAAGTAATTACAAGGTTGGACTTTGGTATTGAAGGCACTTGGAAATGGAAAAGACAAGAAATGGTATGAAAAGACATTGTTAAGGCTAGTTTTCACCAATGCACTCTTGTGTATGACCAATTTCGTCTCCTCTCTATCAATTTACTAAAGTCAATCCACTAAAACACTCTAGCCCTAATTCCTTAGATGAAAGAGCCTAGGTTTTCCTTATCAAACCCCAATTCCTTGGCAATCTAACAAGCAAAACCCGCATTAAAGAGCTGGGATCTAAGACAACATGTGAATCATCTTCCATTCCTAGAATCAATGACCCACAAGGACTCCTATTTCAGTTCCGGGTTTCATCTTACGTTCCCATAATCCATAAAACCCCAAAATCAAGTCATGAACGTTCCCATTACATGCAAGCTTTAAGATCGGAAACAAGAATACTAGCAATTGATAGAAAAGGCATATATATAATCAAATCATTCAACAATTACACAAGAATTCAAAGGCTACAACTAATCCCAACAAGATGGGTTCGGTTCTCCATTTCCATGGAGAACCCTAAAGCTTACAACATGGAAGATGGAAGAAGAAGGAGAATCCAAGAGGAAGAAGGGAGTGTTCCCACGAACCCTAGCAGCCCTCCAAGCTCTCCTCTGAGTGAAATCGCGCCTCCAAGGAACCAAAGACCCTTTCCCCTTCGCGTTTTAGGGTTAAATAAGCTGTCTGCCACATCAGTAAAAGTCGCGCCCGGGCGCCCTCTGTCAGTCGCGCCCGGGCGCCCCTCTGTTTTCGCGCCCGAGCGCGAGCCTCTCGCATTTGGACGAACGTCCTTCAATTTGGCCGAGCGTCCTCTTTCCTGGACGAGCGTCCTCCTGGCTGGGACGAGCGTTCTGGACGAGCGTCCTCTCTGCAATTTGGACGAGCGTCCTCTGCCTGGCTGGACGAGCGTCCACTTCTGCCTGGCTGGACGAGCGCCCTTTGCCTGGGACGAACGTCCTCTCCTCTGGACGAGCGTCCTCTTCTCTGGACGAACGTCCTCCTCTCTTGGACGAGCGCCCGCTTCTGGGACGAGCGTCCTCCTGCCTGGACGAACGTCCACTGTCCTGGGACGAGCGTCCTCCTTCTTGGACGAACGTCCTTGCACTGCTGATGGCATTTCTTCGTGCTAACTTCTTGGTCCAGTTCTATAATTTGTTGGAGACTCTTCCAAGCTCATTTTTAGCTACAAAATAAGGGATTATTGATGAAAGTACATCAAAGTAGCCAAAAACACAATTATTCAAAATAACAAGACAAAAGAAGAGGATTAAGCAAGTTATAAATTAGAAAGGAGTTGATTTTGCTACTAAATTGATGCTTAAAATATGGTAAAATTTAGCATTATCACATTTGCATTTGCATTGAGCTTTACTTCTTTTTCTTTTCTTTTCTTTTTCTTTGCATATTCTTACTTTTTAGCTCTTAGCTCAATGCTTTTCCTTTTTTTCCCAATAACCCCAAACTTGAACATTTAACAATACCACACAAGATCTTCTACTTAACTCAAGGTAAAGATTTTCAATCAAGGGTTTAAGTGTATATTCAAGGCTAAGGGTTCAAAGGATAGAACACAAAATGTTCTCTTTTAGTAGGCTAACTTTATGCATTTGGCCAATAAAAAGGGTTCCAACAAACGGCCTTGATCACATGATACAAAACAAGCAATTGATTCAATCATAGAAAACCTGGGCAAAATCATTCATGTTTCCAAAGTAATAGCATTCAACAATAACAACTCTGGAGCTCAAAACCTCACATATAAGCTCATTCACATTTGACATACACATCCTGCTTAATTTCACAATCACAATCATGATATCATGCATTTGTTCACAAAGCTTGTGAATCACCTGTATAAGCATTTTAATGTGCACATCATCTCAACATCAATTAATCATAAGCATCATTCAAGCATTACTTATCACACAATCACAGTTAATAGCAAACCATCATAAGAAACCAGATGTTCAATAGAGTACATCAAACCCTAATCTAAAAACAAAAACAACTTACAAGATACTAGGTTGCCTCCCAGTAAGCGCTTGTTTAACGTCCCGAGCCTGACCCAAATTTTCAAGGATCAACCAACAACATTATTGTGGAAAATTGTTGCACCTCTCCCCCTAGATAGGGCTTGAGACGTTGACCATTTACCACCCAACTTCTCTGTGGATCATCAGATGGATTAAATATTTCAATTGCCCCATGCGGATGCACTTCTTTTATCACAAATGGTCCTGTCCATTTTGACTTCAGCTTCCCAGGAAATATCTTCAATCTTGAATTGAACAATAATACCTGTTGTCCTGGATTGAAAACTCTATTCACCAACTTCCTATCATGATAAAATTTCATTTTGTCTTTGTAAGCCTTGGATGAATCATATGCATGTAAGCGCATTTCTTCAAGCTCCAAAATCTGCCGTCTGCGTGTACATTGAGTATCATAAGGATCAAAATTCAAGAATTTCAAAGCCCATAATGCTCTATGCTCCAATTCGACTGGCAAATGGCATGCTTTCCCATAGACTAATTGAAATGGTGATAACCCCATAGACGTCTTCATTGCTGTTCTATAAGCCCAAAGAGCATCATCCAATTTGAGAGACCAATCGTTTCTTGATGAAGTCACAGTTTTTTCCAGGATTCTTTTTATCTCCCTGTTAGACACCTCAGCTTGTCCATTGGTTTGTGGATGATAAGGTGCAGCTACCTTATGCTTTACTCCATAGTGTTTGAGTACTTTCTCTAGCTGATAATTGCAAAAATGAGATCCTCCATCACTAATCAACACTCTTGGAGTGCCAAAACGTGAGAATATCTGCCTCTTCAGGAATTTAATTACCGTGCTAGCATCATTTTTAGGACAAGCTAATGCTTCCACCCATTTACTCACATAATCCACTGCTACCAGAATATATTCATTGTTGAAAGATGGAGGGAAGGGTCCAACAAAGTCAATACCCCAACAATCAAAAACCTCAACCTCTAAAATACCTTGTAAAGGCATCTCATGACGTTTAGTGATTGTCCCTGCTCTTTGACATTTATCACAATTCCTAGCATGATTATGGGCATCTTTAAATAAAGTTGGCCAATAAAAACCTGATTGAAGGACTTTTGCTGCTGTTCTTTCCCCATTAAAATGTCCTCCATAAGGTGAATCATGACAATGCCAGAGAATTCCTTCTGCCTCTTCATTTGTAACACATCTCCTTAGAAGATTATCTGCTCCAATTTTGAACAAATACGGATCATCCCACACAAACTGCTTGGCATCATGTAAAAATTTCTTTCTCTGTTGCCAAGTTAAGTCTTCCGGCATGACTCTTGCAGCTTTGAAATTTGCCATATCAGCAAACCAGGGCCTCTGCTGAATATACATGAGTGATTCATCTGAAAAAGATTCCCAGATTTCAGACTCCTTGTTAGTGACCTCATTGTTGACTAACCGTGACAAATGATCAGCAATTAAGTTCTCACTTCCTTTCTTATCACGGATTTCTACATCAAATTCTTGCAACAGTAGTACCCATCTGATCAGACGTGGCTTAGAATCTGGTTTTGTCAACAAATATTTGATAGCTGCATGATCTGTGTAGACAATCACCTTAGACCCAATAAGATAAGGTCTAAATTTCTCTAGAGCATATACAATGGCAAGAAACTCTTTCTCTGTGGTAGCATAATTCAATTGAGCATCATTCAGCACCTTGCTAGCATAATAAATTGGATGAAACTTTTGTTCTTTCCTTTGGCCAAGGACAACTCCTATTGCATAATCACTTGCATCACACATCAATTCAAAATTTTGATTCCAATCTGGTGCTACAATTACTAGAGCTGACACTAGCTTCTGCTTCAATATATCAAAAGCTTTCAGACAGTCTTCATTCATCATAAAAGGAGCATCCTTCATCAAAAGATTACTCAATGGTTTAGCAATTTTTGAGAAATCTTTGATGAATCTTCTATAGAACCCAGCATGACCAAGAAAACTCCTAATCCCCCTTACATTTGTCGGTGGGGGCAGCTTCTCAATGACTTCTACTTTGGCTTTATCCACCTCAATTCCTTTAGCAGAAATTTTATGCCCCAGTACAATCCCTTCAGTTACCATGAAATGACATTTCTCCCAATTCAAAACCAGATTTGTCTGAACACATCTTTTGAGGACAGTGTTCAAATTAGCTAAACATCTTTGGAAAGAATTTCCAAAAACTGAGAAGTCATCCATGAATACTTCAATGCATTTTTCTAAAAGATCAGAAAAGATTGCCTGCATACACCTCTGAAACGTAGCTGGAGCATTACATAATCCAAAAGGCATCTTTCTATATGCAAAGATACCAAAAGGACAAGTAAAAGCCGTCTTCTCCTGGTCTTTTGGATCTACCACAATTTGATTATATCCAGAATATCCATCTAGAAAACAATAGAAAGCCTGCCCTGATAACCTTTCTAGCATCTGATCCATGAAGGGAAGAGGAAAATGATCTTTCCTAGTAGCTTTATTCAGCTTCCTATAATCAATGCACATACGCCAGCCAGTAACCGTCCGAGTAGGAATAAGTTCATTCTTATCATTATAAATTACTGTCATCCCACCTTTCTTTGGAACCACCTGTACTGGACTCACTCATTCACTGTCAGAGATTGGATAGATGATACCAGCTTCTAGCAGTTTCAACACTTCTTTTCTGACCACCTCCTTCATGACAGGATTTAACCTTCTCTGCGGTTGAGCACTTGGTTTATAGTCCTCTTCCATAAAAATCCTGTGCATGCAATAAGTTGGGCTTATCCCTTTGAGATCTGATATTGACCACCCAATTGCTTCTTTGTTGGCTTTCAGAATTTCTATCAACTGCTCTTCTTCTTATGAAGATAAAGAGTTATTGATGATGACTGGCTTTGTTTCACCCTCTTCTAAAAACACATATTTCAGATGTGATGGCAATCTTTTTAATTCTGGTGACTGTGCTTTGATTGTTTCTCCCTTATCAATTGTTTCGAATATTGGATCTTCCTCTGGACTCTTTTTCAATGTTTCCAAGTCCATCATACATTCATCAATCAATTTCTCTTCCTCTTCATCCAAATCTTCACATGCATCAATGAGAGTTTTTTCCAATGGTGAAATATTACGCACCATTCTTTCTTGAACCATACAAACTTCATCAAGTTCATCAAATTGAAAGCATGCTTTATCATCATTTGGATATGTCATGGCCTTGGATACATCAAAAGTGACCTCTTCATCATCAACTCTCAGTTTAAGCTTACCATTCTCTACATCAATCAGAACTCTAGCAGTCTTCATAAAAGGTCTCCCAAGAATAAGAGGAACATCACTAGTTCCTTCCATCTCCATCACAATAAAATCCACTGGAAATACAAATTTGTCGACCTTTACTAAAACATCTTCAACCACTCCATATGGATATTTAAGAGACCTGTCTGCCAATTGAAGAGCCATTCTGGTTGGTTTAATTTCCAACCCCTGAATTGTTTTGCACATGGATAGCGGCATTAGATTAATGCTAGCTCCCAAATCAATCAATGCTCTTCCAACTTTCACATCTCCTATGGTGCATGGAATGGTGAAGCTTCCTGGATCTTTAAGTTTAGGAGGTAGTTTCTGTATGATTGCACTGCAATTGCCCTGTACATTGATAGTTTCCTTCTCAGTGTACTTGTGTTTCTTTGTGAGAAGTTCCTTCATAAATTTTGCATATGCTGGCATCTGTTGCAATGCTTCAGAGAATGGTATAGTAATCTCCAGCTTCTTAAACAGTTCCATGAATCTTTCCAACTGCTTTTCTTTCTCCTTCCTTGAATAACCCTTTGGATAAGGAAGTGGCTTTTCATACTCTTTTTCTCTCTGTCTCTCTTCTCTCTCTTTTTTCTCTCTCCTCTCTTCTTCTTCTTTTTTCTCTTTCTCTCTCTCAACTCTTTCTTTCCACTCACATGATTCTTTTTCATTCTCACTCTCATTTTTTTCTTTCTCTCTCTCTTTTTGTCTCTCCTCTAACACTCTACCACTTCTAGTCACAACAGTTTTACAATCCTTTCCAAGATTATCATGTTTAATCTCGTCAACTATTCTCTCAACATGACCCTCCATTTTTTTAAATGCAGCATTCACATTATGACAATAGGACGCATTTGTCTTCAAAAATCTCTGGAAAGTCTCTTCAAGCTTTGTTGTTTTTTCAACTGAAGTAAATTGCATCTGCCATTTTTGTTGCTCTTGAACCATTGACACCTGTTGTATTTCCTGTGGTATTTGAGAAAGTCTCATGGTTACTTCCTCAAGCTGTTGAGAGAGAGTTCTATTTTGGACAAGCAGAGCCTCATTTAATTTTGACAACTCCTTCTGATTAAGATCTCCTGTGTTAATATTGAGTTCGTTGTCACTAGTAGCCATAATTTCAATAATTTCAGTTGCTTCCTCTGGAGTCTTCCATTTGATATTGCCTCCTGCTGAGGCATTCAGCAGCATCTTGGTTTATGAACCAAGCCCTCCAAGGAAAGTTAAGACTACTTCATGTTCTTTAAAGCCATGCATGGGAGTTTTACGTAACAAGCTTTTATACCTGTCCCATGCATGTCCCAGTGATTCTTCCATGCCCTGCTTGAATGAAGAAATCTCTTGCTTCCCTTTAGTCACTTTAGATTGTGGGAAGTATTTGTTTAAAAATTTTGTGACCACTACTTCCCACTCTGTGAAACTTTCTTCTGGAAAAGAGTTCAACCAAAGCTTAGCATTGCCTCCCAATGAGAAAGGAAACAAGCTAAGTTTGATTGCTTCGTCTGGCACCCCATTAATCTTGACTGTATTGCAAATCTCATTAAAGGTAGTCAGGTGCTCATATGGGCTTTCGTGAGATAACCCATTAAATTGATTACTCTTCACCAGTTGAATCAGTGCTGGTTTGACCTCCATGTTGGCTGCATTGACTCTAGGTCTAGCTATGCTATTGAAGTGCTGAGGTCCAGCAAGATTAGTGTAATCTGCAAGAGTTCTTCTAACATTATTGCCCTCCATACTTCCTGTGCTATGAACAGAACCTTGTGGTAATGATTGCAAGAGAGTTTCTGGAGAAGGGAAAAGTTCTCTAGACGTTCTGATTCTTCTCCTCCTTCTACTCTCTTCTAGACCTTCAAGAAGTGGTTCTGTTGTTTTCTTACTCCTAGTTCGAATTGCTTCCTGCATGCACAAGAAAACAAACCCTAGAAAAGATTTGTTAGCACAAAAAGATATAAGAGAAGATATATATTCAAAAGATAAAAAGATAAAAGATTCAGAAGATAAGAAGATAAAAGATTCAAAAGATAAAAAGATAAAAGATAAAATAAAATCTAAAAATAACATCTAATCTAAATAAATAAAATAAAATCTAATCTAACCTAAAAAGATAAAAATAAAATCTAACCTAATCTAATCTAATAAAAACCGAAAAAATAAAAACAGAAATTTAAAATTAAAGTCAAAGATAATCAATAATCACACAAATTAACCAGTTAAACCAGAGTCCCCGGCAACGGCGCCAAAAACTTGATGGACAAATTTATGAGCACCAAATTTTGATGTCACAAACTTGTTTCACAATCGGCAAGTATGACCGAATCGTTCAAGTAATAAACTTGGTAAGACCAAGTATCGTTCTTCCCAAAGGACTCACGGCCTAGTTTAGTTATGTGATTTGTTGATTAGCTAGGACTTACAAACGAAATATTCAAAGTTTAATATGCAAGACAGAAAATAAACATGTATGCATGAAGTTTGATCAATGGCAAAGACAAAAGATAAACACTTTCAATGAATTAAATGAATGAATATGTTGTTGGGGGTCAATTTCATCTCATCCACTCTCATATATTTTAGGAATTCAACATTCAAATCATCATTGTTAATGCCACTCTCTAATGTACCATTCTAGATGGCTTCTCCCTAATCACGAGTTCATACAATTCCTAGCATTCCTAATGATTAGTTCATGAGTGCAGGAGCTTAAAGGCAACCAATATAATATTGTCAGTATAATATTGGGAGAAATTCCCCGAATCTAGACTTCCCCGTACGTGTCCGTATCGACAAAACCAATAATCATGCATGGAATGAGTTAAACTATGCAAGCATTGAGCACAGAGGAAAAACCCTAACTAATGATGAAAGAAAGCATATGTCTTACTTAAAAGATGTAAACAACAGATTCCATATATGAGAGCTTCAAGAGATTACATTGATTCCCCAACAAACATACAAGGTTTAGTTCACCATATTCATGGTGAACCTAGATGAATATCAATGAAAGAATGAAAGAATAAACCCAATAAAGGTGAAGAGGTAGCCTGAGCATCCAAGATCCTCCTTCAAAGGGGTGGAAGAGAGAGTGTATACTTCGTTTCTGCCAAAGATACCTAATTCTAGGACGTGCAAGCCCTTATATACTAATCTAGAGTTACAAAAGATTACAAAAGTCCAAGCCCAAAAAGTGCCGCTCAGCGGTATTTACCGCTCAGCGGTGATTGCGCGTCATTTTTCTTCCCCTCAGCGGCCATTTTGCCCCTCAGCGTGACTCCCGCAACCTCCTGAGTGCCGCTCAGCGGTAAAATGCCGCTGAGCGGTGCCTTCGACTTCTCTTTTTGCACTCTTTCTTGTCTTTTCTAATGTCATCTCTCTCCTTCTTCACTCTTTTCACTAAATTCACCTTAAAACCTGCACAAAAACACGTAAATCAAGCGTAAACCTGTCCAGCTCTCTTATTTCTGAAAATATAGATAAAATGCATAATTTCAAGCTAGTTTCTAAGTCTAAAGGTTGCTTTTAGTATCAATTTTAAGCATGAAAATAACAGTTTTTCAACTGTTATCAATTGGCCAGCCCTTATCTCCGACACAATGGTAAAGGCTAAGAAATATTCTTCTTATCATTTTCCATATGCACTTCTCATCTCTCGAATTTTAGAATACAAAGGTGTAAGTGTGGACGGCGAACTCACTACCTCCATTCAAGCAATTAGCACTGAAATTGGTGAGACAAGCCAAATGGGTTTTGTTGCTCGTGGTCGTGTGATCATTCACAAGGATGATGATCACCACGAAAATGCCAATGACGATATGGACGCCCATATGGTTGATCCAGTCCCAGTTGCTACCTCTACTGATGTTGGTCCTTCTCACATGCCTTCAAATTCATCCCTGACTATGGAGGAGCATTTTGCAAACCTATCAAAACAACTGGAGGATATGCATCTCTTTCAACAAACTCACTTTGAACAAATATATGAGTGGCAACAAAATCATGAAGAATTTGTGATCGATCAGTTCAATGACCTTAATACTCGCATTGGAAACATTGAAAATCACTTTAATCTCCAACCTCCAGAGAGACCACAAGTCCTCCTGAATTTTAGATTTAGGATTTTATGATTAGTGTGCTTTCATGTTTGTTTGTTTTGAATTCCTAGGATGTTTTATCATGTTCATGTCTTGCTTTATGTGCCCTTGTAATCTTTAATGTTTTCCTGAATAAAATGATCTATTGTTTTAGTACATACATTGTTTAATTGAGGGGGAGCTCATATTAAGGGGGAGCATTATCACTTTTTTTCTTATGATCAAAAAGGGGGAGAAATGTGTGCAGTTACTACTAACTCCTACTGTTGTCTGTTAGTTTGTATCTTTTGTAGATAACCCAAAGTTGCTTTTAAAAAGTAATTTTTGATCATCATTAAAAAGGGGGAGATTGTTACCAATGAAGAGCATTGGTAAATTTGAAGATAAATGATTTTGATGATGCTAAAAGATGATATATTGTTATAGTTGTTTTAAAAGCAATTTGTAGATTATAAATGTATTAGGAAAATCCTTAAACATGTAATACTTAGAAAAATTCGTATTTTTAGAACTGCTACGCATTTAATCGATTATTAGAAGTTATAATCGATTATCCTGAGCCCTTCTGAAAAATACCTCGTTGCTCTGGAATAATCAATTATTACTCCAAATAATCGATTATCACTAGTTCTGATGAGAACTGCCAAAGTCTCTAGAATAATCGATTATGCCTCAGGATAATCGATTATCACCTTTTGAAAACCCTGTAACGGACTCAAATAATCGATTATCACTAACAATAATCGATTATCTACGGCAGTTATAATTCAGCTGCGCGAACTTAGACCAGTTGGCTATATAGGTGAGTTCCAAAACTCTTAGAAAGAGAACACTAAACTTTTGAGAATACAGTGTGATCTGAGGAAGTTCCAAAAGCTAGTTCATTGCGCTGCATAGTCTCGTGAAAAAGGAGAAGCTCACGCTTTGTGGGTCAAAGGTCGGAGCGATTCTCTTAGCGTTGGCAACGCTACTGTTATTCCGATTCGTTGGTCGAAGGAAGAACTGTTCTGCACTGTTCCGGTTCGTCAGTCGAAGGAAAGTGTAGATTGCTTGCTTCCATTTCGTTGGTCGAAGGAAGGTTTTATCTTTCTGTTTTTATTCACTCTTAACTGTATTTTGTTGAAACTGATTTTAGTGAAATCGTTAATCACTTTTTATAGTGATTAACAACTGGACGTAGATTCTTTTGAATGGAACCAGGATAAAAATCCAGTGTGTTAACTTTTCTATTCCTTACACTCGTTACTGTTTTATGCACATCAATTGTTTGCTAAATTTTCTCTAAGAAAATTGATTTTCTAAAACGAACCATCATAACTTGATTTGTGACCGTAACACGCTTTCCGAGTATTTTATCCCGCTGTGTGACTCTATAACGGTACTGATTGTTCCAACAGTTTAACCCTATCTACTTTCTTGAATATTACTTGATAATACTGATGTTTCCTTGAAAAGTGGTATTAATTTGATAACTTTAATGATAGCGTATCAAAAAGACATAGAAAGTTGAAACTTTTTATATTGGTTGTATCTATAAGAACCTAGAAAATAGAGTATTAGATTTGATAGGTGTTTTAAAATAAGGAGATGAAGTATTTTAATGTTAAAATAATTCAATATTATAAAAATAATTTCATAAACTCGTTTTATTATCTAAAATACTCATTGTCTCTCTAGAACTCTTCCTTGAGTTATTTTTTCCTTCTCTCTATAATTTATGACTCTTAGGTCATCTGTTTGACGATGAGCAAGTGTCAAGTAGATCACAACAATGTATTTTCTATCATTATCTGATCAATTTTCCTTATAGAGAAAGTAAGTTTTTGTCCCTTTTTCCTTTCATTTTTTTAGTTAAGGCCATGCATAGGAGTTCTTCGCATTTGTCATGTGAGTTCCTTTTCTTGCTCTTCATTGATTAGAGGTCCTAAGAATTTTCTCTGATCGTGTTTTTTGTGGTTTGTAGGCGTTTCTAGAGTTCTTTTAGTTTGAAGAAAGTGTAGTACGTGTATAGATCTTGGTGACATTCTCCTTAAGGTAAGGGAAGTTACTGTTTATGCTTAAATTTTGAATTTCAAGTACGATTGATGGTTGCTATGATGATATAATGATTTAGTTGTAATTGAGATGAATGACTTGGTGATAATTGTGTTTTGATTGAGTGAAATTAGTTGTATGTTGCTTGATGCCTTGTATGAGTCTGTGTTGGATTGTGATAATTTTGTGAATGATATTTTATGAAGTTGGTAGTGTTATTTTTGGTTGAAATGTTGAAGGAAGATTAATTAGTAGAATTATAGGTCATTTTTTGTCGAAAAGAGAGGTTTTGATAGGTGAATTTTAGAAGTAATGGTAAAATGAATAAATGGTGGTTAGGGATTTGTGATAATCTCATTTGTGACTTGTTTGAGTTGTGAGTTAGTTGAAAGATGATCTAGAAATGGATGATAGACAATAGGTTGTGTTTTGAATGACTTTTAGGTGCATTTTAGAGGTTTCAAGTAGTGAGTTTTACAAGTAGAAGGTATGAGGCAAAGTGGAGGGCTTGGGGTTTGTTATTGGGTAATTTTGGACTTGTTCAGACCCCTAAGTTGCTTAGTTATGAGCTTATATTTTTAGAATAGAATTATGGTCTCTAAAGTGATGTTTTAGTTTATTTGAGTTGGAATCTCATGCGAAAATGAGTTTAAACTTCATTTAAGTTGGATCATACACAATTGGACAGGTCTAATTAGGTTTAGAATATCAAATGGAAGTTGTAGATGTTAGTAGAAGTGTATAAGTTAAACAAGTGAAGTTGAAGGGTGCAAATTCTGCAAAATATTTATTCTACAGTCTCGTTGAGCGAATGTAGCCGTTAAGCGAGTAAAAGTATATTTAGTTGAGCGAGCAAAAATCACTCTTTTTGTATTCACATAGCGAGATATGGGGGCAGATCGAGTTAGTTTGAGGGAAAAGTTTGTTGTAGTAGTGAATGGGCGAGAGTCCATATTGAGCAAGAAAGTTTTCTTTTTCGTTAAGCGAGTGTAGACGTTAAGCGAATAGAATCATATATAACTGAGCGAGTATGGGCATTGAGCGACCTATTCATAACATGTTTTGAGTCTTTCTTTCTTTTGCTTTCTGGTAACTTTGTACTATGTTAGGGCTTTGAGGATTGTATAAATGTATCTATGAATTACATGATGGTTTATTCTTAAGGTTATGTATGTATTTGAAGCATGGTTGAAAAGAGTTTCTAAGGTGAAATTCTTGGTTAGTTGTTTCAAGTTTTGTATGTATGAATGTAGGAAGCTCAGTCTTGGGGTATCCTGATACTCTAATGATCATTCATTCTCAAATAGATAGAAGTGATGCATGCGCTGAGAGTAGCAGGAGGTCCTAGTTTAAGGTGACCACGAAATAGACCAACCTTTTGTGTGTGGTAGGGTGAAACCGATTGACAATGACTTTATAGAGCAGTAGAGACCACCACAAGTAGCTTCACATTCATATTATATTTGAACGATCAAGTCTAGGTTTTTGGAATGATTAGGACGTTTGCCTTACCTGTATGATATATGATGTATTATGTAAGTTTTACTATATTATATTTGATTCTTCTTATCATTAAGTTACCATGTTTGTGTATTCTTTGTTTGGTTGTTCTTTTGTATTTGATTATTGAGTGATAATCATCTTATGAGTATGAGCAAAAGGAGATGACATGTTTGTGGAGCAAACTTTAGGTGGAAACGACACAAATGTATAGAGGCTTTAGTGTGTGTGTGTGTGTGTGTATATATATATATATATATATATATAATATTTGTTTATATTTTTCTTTTTTGTTTTAGAGAATCACTCTTGTATATAGTTTTGGAATTAGTAATTTGTATATAAAGTTTAAATTATAGTTATGTTTATATATAACTGTGATGAGCCTTTATGTTTTTTGTTTGGTTAATTGTTCTATCTTATTAAACTTGTGATATTTTCTTAATAGCATATTAGACTATTTAATTAAAATGTTATAGTATCTATGTCGATTTTAAAACTTGCATAGAAAGTTTTTTTTTATTCAACATAAAAAGTTTTCCTTACACAAGCGATGATTTTATTCAAGGAACCTATAAATAGAAATCTCTTTATATAGAACCAACTAATGATCTTACCTAGAACTAGGATATGGAACCCATAGCTTTTCTTCAAGTAGTATATTATTGGATTGTCCGATATAAAAAAGAGAGATTAGGATATTTTTGTAAAATTATTATTAACAAGAAATGTTCATTTTTTTTATTCCTCTTGAGAGTTTTCTATAGTAAACAATATCTTTTCTTTTGTAGCAAGGAGTAATGATGATAAAAAAACTGGTTGGAATGTAGAAATTGCCAAGTATGAAATAATTAATGATTTTGTTTTATTTTTGGAGGAGATAAAAGAAATAGACAATATTAATTTTGTCTACTTGTAAGTAGAAATGTAATAGAGAATAATTGTAATTAGTTTGATAATTCTAATACGTATAAATGTAATAGAGAATAATTGTAATTAGTTTGATAATTCTAATAAGTAGAAATGTAATAGAGAATAATTGTAATTAGTTTGATAATTGTAATAAGTAGAAATATAATAGAGAATAATTGTAATTACTTTAGATTGATTGAACCAATTTAAGAACCAATTTCTTCTAACTATTACACTTGTACAAGTTTATACTATTTTTCACAAGTTATTTGAGAAAATATTTTTTACAAGTTATTTTCAATTAGTAAATGATCTCATATAAGCTGTGTATTCATATTTTATTTTTAAATATTTCTAAGAATTTATAAGTTTAACTTAATTTTTCGTCTGACACTAACATGTGTTTTTAATAATAAAAGTAAGAAATAAAATACCGGAAAAAAATTAGAATTTATAATTTTTTACAAAACTTTATAATTTTATAATTTTTGGTAATTAAATTAATTTTAGTAAATCTTTAAAATTTTCATTTTTGCATTATAAAATTTTTGAAATTATTACAGAATTTCACCGGTAGAAATATATTTGTGAGTAAATTGTGAGTAAATTTGAATTATTGATGAATGTTACCAACAAATTTTGAAGTTTTAGCTATCAATAAACTTTACTAACATATATTTTTGTCGGTAATTACAAATCTTAAAATTTTTCAATAAATTTGTCGATAAAAAGAGTGATAAATTTTTGTCCAAATAGCCTAGTAAGTTTATAAGTGGTAGAAATAGAGATGTAGAAGTGAAGTCAAGCCTCTTCATCTTCATATTTTCTTCGCACCTAAACCACAAAACCATTGTCTCTCCACCACAGTCATGCACAACCAAGTGTTATCAATGTTTTCCATCTACACAAAATCATTGACAGCTTCGTCGTTCACTATCGTCGTCGCCTTCAACCGAAATGTCAATATAGCGCTTCCTTATTTGATCTTCTTCTTAAAGCAAAGGGCTTTCTTTTCCCAAACGTTTGTGACCACCATAGATCGTTGTGAAATCCATCCAAAATGTGCCTTGTAATTGCATTGACTCGTCAAAGTCGACAATATACCGATGTTAGTAGCATTGCGCTTCTCTTTTCTCACGTGAGGGTTTCATGCTTCTCTGATGATAATCCAGACGAGTGGATTCGTTTTTTACAGATCTATCTAGATTTGAATGCTAATAAGCAAAAAATTTGAACAGAATTAGTTTTCTGAATTCTAGTGAAGAAAAAGGCAATAGGTGTTTTGAAAGGGGGAAGGAAAGAATCACTCTTTCCAAAGGAGGAGGAAACACTCAAAGGATGGGAAAATTCGTTGATACATCCAAGGGTTCTTGAATCACTCAAAAACTTATGATGATTACTCTCAAGAAGATAAAAGAGATGAAAACTCTAATATTTTTTTAATAAAACTCAATTCATATTCATTTTAAACCATCAAAATTATAAAAAATCATTAATTACATTTCACTTAAGCTAATAATTATCCCACTAAGCTAATAATGATCTCATTATGTTAATGGTTGATTGTAACTGCAACTATCAGTAACCAAAAGTCACCAAAAAGCATTCAGCTTTGCATATTTTTGGTTTCCCAAAGGCTGACTAAGTGGCCAATTGGAACCTTATTAAAATTTGAAATAAAACCAAACTAAAACTCATTATTTTATTAACTCAAAAAAAAAAATTGTTGAACCAACATGCCTTGTGTTTCATTATCCTCATATGTAACACCATGCCTTGTGTTTCTTTATCCTCAAGATTATTTTTTTTCATCAGCAAACCGGATGCATGATAAAGCACTACGAACAAGTTTCCTTTCCAAACATAGGAGTTGGTTTATTTCATTCACATGCCTATCCTTTTGTTCTTGTAAAATGACATGACAAATAGTAGAAGAAATATCATTAACAAATAAATTTTTCATGTTTTGTTTCTCTAGTTCTTTTTCTTTTTCTTCATTTTCTCTTTCTTCTTTTTCTCTCATTATTTCTTTACTTTTTTTTTATTCTTTTACTATTCTTTCTTCTTCTATTTTCTCCTTCAGCCTATGTTGATCCTCACTAATTTGTCCTGGTGTCATAAATTTCACCTTAATTTTATGTTCCTCATGCCTTAAATAAAGCAAGCATTCATTAGAATTTGAATGTTTTAAAACGAAGCCATGACCATCCTAAAGAAGATGACAAGAGTCCATGGAAGCGATATCACATAATACTTCTTGCACACACTACCTTGTAGTCAATCTTATTCATGCTTGATTCTGATGAGAGTTTGTTGGTAACTCGAATTTCTCCACCAATCTTTAGCTCACAATATTGTTGGCGCTGCCATAATCATTTGCAACTCAATAGGGGTGGCCTTCGATTGAACACCTTGTATAGAAAGTTTTTATCGTCATTCAAAACCTAGAGTCGAAGCTCTGATATCAAATGATGAGAAGGTGGATTCGTTTTTTTTTTTGGATCTATATCTAGGTTGGAATGTTAATAAGCAAGAAATTTAAGTATTATTAGTTTTTTGAATTCTAGTGAAGAAAAAGGCAAGAGGTGAATATGAAAGGTGGAAGGAAACAATCACTCTTCCCGGGAGGCAATAACAAAGGATTGGAAAATCCTTTGATATGGCCAGGGTTCTTGAATCACTCAAGAACTTAGGAGAATCACTCTCACTAAGATAAAAGAGATTAAACTCTAATATTTTTTTAGTAAAATTCAATTCATATTCATTTGATCAAAATGATTCAACTTATATAAAAGCTTAAACCATCATAATTAAAAAAAATCATTAATTACATTCCATTTAAGTTAATAGTTATCCCAAACATTCAGCTTTGCATCCTTTTGGTCTCCCAAAGGTTAATGACTAAGTGACCAATTGGGCCCTTATTAAAACTTGAAATAAAAACAGACCAAATCTTATTAATTGATTAACCCAAAACATAATCTGATCAACCAATTTTACAAAGGATCGAGTCATTAAGTAAACAAACTAATTACTTAAAAACTGCAACAAAGTGACACATCCTCGTCATTGGTTGGATTCACATCATTCTCCTTCTTCTTTGTCATTATCATATTGAGGCAACCATTGCCATACATCTTCTTCATCACCATCATGACTTACTATCATAATTATGGACGTCCAACCCAACAACACAAACTTCTTTCCCTTTTGGTTCAATTCATGTCAATTTCATTCACTATTGGGTATTGGATGCTATAAAAAAATTTGTGTGTGATTATGCAATGGTTTATTGTGTGTGTGGGTATTAAGTGTGTTATAATTAAAAGAAAGTGATAATAATGATGAAGAATGAAGAACATGATTTAGTTTTATTGTGCTTTGTGTTGATTGAGACGGTGAGTGTTAGGTTGATGGGAAAATGAAAATGATATTGAAAAAGTAAAAGAAGAGAAAGGAAGATAAAGAAAAGAGAAAAAAGGAACAAAACTGTGATGTTTACCGATAAAAATTATAGCAATGAAAAAGTTTATTAAATGATTTGGTTATTTCAATTTATTGATGAATTTTGAACATTACTAACAAATTTTTACTATTAATAATATAAATTTTTCTTGTAATATTGTTAAACCTTCGTCTAAATAATATATTTAAACATCAACTATTTCAATTTTTTTAAAACAAAATAATTTTCTCACTAAAATTTATCAATCCACACACAAATTATATACTAAAATGATGATATTAACATTACAACTTTATAAATTGTTTACGGATTAAAACTGTAGTCCGGTTTTCTTGTTTAACTCTCTTTTATACATGGAATTTAAAAATAAGAAAATGAAACTAAATTCAAGAAATATATAGTGAATATAATTATTTTAAATGCACAATAATAAACTTGTTTACTATGTTTAATTTTCAAATAAATAGGCTTCGACAAAACTAATTAAAAAACGTTTGGTTACCAAACAATGCTAGTAATGTTAAAAATACACTAGATATAGTTTTAAGCAGTAATTAAACTTAATAATCTTATTCTGTATAATAATATACAATTGAGTGAGAATGTAATTTTCTTTTATGGTTCAATCACCATCTTTAAGTTATTTATTTATTTATTTATTCATTTCCCCCTTTTCCTTCTTTTTGAAGGAAACCATCGAAAGAAGTTTTTCTTAAAACAGTATTTGATAAGTATTGGTGCAAAAGTTTCTTGGTTCGTCATGTATGCATCAATAATTCATAAGTCAACCAATTCATTCATATCTAAGAAATAAAAAACAAATTATTTGAATGGATTAAATTCTGTGATTAATGATGCATTTTTCTTCCCCTCAATCTATTACATTTAATTATTAAATTATTATAAATTGATATAAAGATTTTCTTTTCTTTTGCTATGAAAGTGCCTTTCTTCTTCTTCTTGTTATCCATCTTACTTGACTCACCAACAATAAAATTATATAATACTGAAATAGATTTTTATATTTTAACAAAATTATTAAAATGATAATGGAATAAAAAATTATTAACCAATTATTATTGATGGTTTTAATAAATAGGTCATATATGGATGAATTCAATTTATTTAACACATTTTCAATTTAATGGATCATAAATGAATTAAGTAACGGATTATTACTTTTCATTAGTTATAATTGAATATACAAGTGATTTAATTTGCAGCAACAAACCCATAAAAGTATTTTCTTTTGAATAATGTTTTTTACCTTCCAATATTGTGATTTATTGTTTTATTCTTGCTATCTTGATACATAAAATATAATTAGGGTCACTTTAGTAATTAACGAAGATGCAATAATTTCATATCATTTATTTCCGTTAAAGGTAATGGAGTAAAAGAGTTTATTCATATTATTGCGACCAATAAAGAATGATCTATTCTAATAGTTTTATGTCTAATATTTAATTTAATTTAAATATATTATTTTATTTCAAAATTATTTGTCAAGACATAACTATATATATTGTTTCTTCACATTCTAATACTTAAGTATAAAAGAAGTTATAATAAAACTATCTATTTAAAGTTTGATGAGTGAAAAACTTGTTCTTTTTTTCTTGGCCCTCGGATTATATGAAAGGGAATATTCGGGCCGTAATGAAGTTATGCAACTGACCCATATGCATGTGAAGAAGTTTTTATTTTTTCTAAATAAAGTCCATTTGTAATTTTTTTATTTTTTAGGTTTAATTGCTTCCTTTGTCCCCAGTTTGGTTGAATTGTGTCAAATTCATCCTCATTTTTAAAAAAGTTTCATTGTCGTCCTCACGTGGTGTAAAAGTGTCAATTGAATCCAAACATAGAAAAAATTTGTGTCAAAGTAGTCATTTTTTCTATATATCTGTGTCTTCCTTTCATATGTCACTTCTCTGGAGCTATGAAAAGCCTTAAATTGGATAAGGTAAAATGAATATCTGTACTTGATTGTATGAAAGGAAGACACAGAGATATAGGAAAAATGACTACTTTGACACAAATTTCGGAAAAATGACTACTTTGACACAAATTTTTTCTATGTTTGGATTCAATTGACACTTTTACACCACGTGAGGACGACAATGAAATTTTTTTAAAAATGAGGATGAATTTGACACAATTCAACCAAACTGGGGACAAAGGAAGCAATTAAACCTATTTTTTATAAAGTAAGTTTTAAAGTAAATAATAATCATATGTTTTTACCTGAAATTTTTGTGGTATTCTTAACGAGGTAGAATATTCAACGTTTTAGTGTATGATTGAGTTATGAATAAGGATAAAACTTTACACTAATGAATGATTACAATTTCTCTAAATAGAAAATTTATGTCCGATTGATTTGGAGAAAATGGATGATACCGTCTTATCTAAAAAATTATATAATTGTTTATTAATTTGATTTTTTCTGTATTATAGAAGAAATCAAAGAAGAGTGTGGAAATAATATAAAGATGAAGACACCACACAATCAGTAATATTCACTACAAAAATAGTATTCTTTTATAAGAACCATTTTCCTATTATAAGAAAAAAAAATCCTCAGAAAATCAATTTACATTCAAGGTGTTTACATTTCTCTTTCATCAAATATATATAAACAATAAATATTAAGCAACCTAAAAAATCTTAAAGAAAGTCCAAGACATCAAATTGCAAAAATAACTCAAAAACGCAATATGTAATCATGGAATCTTCGAAGAGCAAGGTGAGCTCGTCCAACAACTTATTCCACCATAGTAGGAGACCTTATAGGATTTTGTATGGGTTTGAGTGATCAAGGTTTAAATACTTTGTGGTTCTATTTTCAAACTTAAGATTTTTACTTTTGTTATGTTAGCTTACCCTTTACTTGTAATTATGATTTTCATTTGCGATAATTTTATTTTTATACAAGAATAAATAATTGTATATTTATACAAGAATAAATAATTGTATAGGTGTTAGAGAATATGCAAAATAGTGAAGGATAAGAGTTAGGACACAACTTAATAGATGTGTGAACAACCTTTTAGAACTTTTATTTCATTTTATTTTATATTTTTTTCAAGTTAAAAAAAGTATTGTGATGTAAGATATGAATTTTCTTTTTATTTGAGTTTTAAATAAAGTGGGGACGATTTTATTTTTAAAGTAGTAATTTAAAATAGGGTTTATTCGTTCTTGGATTATTTGTAAAGTGACACCCCTTTTTTTTTTCACTTTCCTATACTACGTATTTACATAAACAATTATATTTCAAATAGTTACTTTAAAAATAAAAGTGTTAACACTTTATTTAAAATTCAAATAAAAATAAAATTCATCTCTTACATTATGGTACTTTTATTAACTTGACAAAATTGTTAAAAAATAATAAAAGTTCTACTAATGTCTATGTATCTCATGGTCCTACCTAAATTATCACCCTTTAATGTTATGTTTATTTCTCAACACATACGATAATCTACTCCCATATAAGAATACAATTATCGCATGTAGAAACTACAACCACAAATGCAAGGGTAAGCTAACATACTAAATTAAAACCTGAAGTTTGAAAATAACGTACCAAAACATTTGAAAATATGACTTCTTCCAAGAATCATTTTCCATATTAAAAGTAACACATGGAAGTTACCAAATAGACTACCAAGAAGAGAGTTTAGTCACAATGAATAAAATTAAAAACATTGTCTTTCCTAGTTAGAGTTTTTCCTGTATCACCTTCACACATCTTATTTTAACTTAGAAAATGAAACTAATTTCTAAGTTAATAGTTTTTAATAAAAACCCCAAATGGTTAGATGATGAAAACAAAAGCAAGTAAAACAAGAAAAGAAACAAAATATTCCATTCAAACTCACCTTCACAAAGATACAACTTCCTTGACCAAAAGCAAAGTAAACTCATATGTACATAGAGTCCTACAATCTCGCCGACTATGATGTAACACTCCATACTCACAAAGAGTCCCTCGAATATGGAAGAGCAACTCAAAATTACATCAGAGTCTTACAGCCTCTTCGACTATGATGGAACAAATCAAACTTACTAAAGAGTCTTATAGTCTCCTCAACTTTGATGGAACAACTCATACCTAAAAAGAGTCCATAACCTCCCAAGCTTTAGTGGAACAACTTGGATCCATACAGAGTCCTATGGTCTCCTTGGATTTGGTGGAACAAAATATATATCACAGTCATACACTCACAGAATCCTAA
Source organism: Vigna nakashimae (assembly GCA_034642375.1). Classification (NCBI taxonomy): domain Eukaryota; kingdom Viridiplantae; phylum Streptophyta; class Magnoliopsida; order Fabales; family Fabaceae; genus Vigna; species Vigna nakashimae. The sequence goes on along the minus strand of CM067765.1, from coordinate 44,480,695 downwards.
AAAGGTATGCATGTTTTCATAAAACTCACATTTTCAACCTGTGCACCCAAATACTCATGTAACTAAAAAATAACATAAAAAAAACTTAATATCTTTTATTGAAAACAACTCTCAAATCTTACACTCATTGTTTATAATCTTCTTTATTTCAAAACATAATTCTTTGTAACCTAATTAAGAAAAGTTTGTAAAAATCATAAAATCCCTTCCTTTAACACCCATTCAATCCCATCATGAAATCAACAAATAAAATTCTAAACTTTAGAATAACAATTTAAAAATCAAAACTTTCAACATATTCAATACAAAGAACATGTTTTTAACTAGTGCTGTCAAAATGGGTTATAACCCGCGAGCCAACCTGACCAACCACGAGTTTGAGCCGGGTTAAGTTTGAAAAAAATGTAATTTTTTTATGCGGGTTAGTTTTCAACTCAGCTCATTTAGAACCCGGCTCATCCGGGTTAAACCCGTGATGAGCCGGGTTGCTCACCAACCCACCTAATTTAATTTAATTATTTATTATTTTATGTTTCAATAGTTAAGATTTTTTATTATATTGTAAATGGATAAAAGAAATGTTTTAAGAGAGAAAAATATTATAGATTTATCTATTCAAGACTCTAATTTTATAGATGGACAAGTGATATAAAATTATTAATATTAAAAACTTATTTGTTCGCCTTTTCTGCTTGTTTTTAAATTATACTTGGATTGTATGATATATTTTTTTATTTTGAATTTCCTTTGGAGTTTAACATCATTTTAGAGTGAAACTTATTTAGATTTTAATTAAAAAATACATACTTTTTTTATTTTAAAAAAACTTATAATTAAGTGAGCTAGTAATCCAACCCGTTTAACCCACCAACCCATGGTGAGTCGGGTCGGAGTCAAATTTTTTTAACTCGCTAATAAGTGAGCTAGATTGAATTGGCTCACTAAATAACCAACCCCTAGTGAGTCGAATCGAGTCAAACTGGATTATCCGTTTTCACAACTCTATTTTTAACATCAAATAAACACCAAAACAAAATACATGTTATCTTTCCTAATATATAACCGTGAGTCGATTTAGCAAACATTAACCTTTATCATAGCAAAACATACATAACAATAATATAGACTCAATTCACACACAAAAGAAAAGATTAAGATTAATTAACTTCTCGATTCTAGTACATAACACTTTAAAAGTTTCTTGTTGTGTTGTTACTTATTCCTTGAGATGTACTTTATATATATATATATATATATATATATATATATATATATATATATATATATATATATATATATATATATATATATATATATATATTGTATTTTTTTTTCTTAGAAAAATAAAATCCCAGACTTTTAAAGATAATCTTACTCTTGGATATAAAAAAATAAAATAAAAAATACCTTAAAGATAATTCTTAAAAATTATTCATGTATCATAAAATTTTTTTTATCTCTTCATAAATATAATAATATCTAGATTATATATTAATATGCCCCTTATTTCCTACCTAATTTTTTTAACTCCCAAAGTTTTCTATAAAAATATCCATAATAAATATATTCTCAATATCCTCCTAAAAAGAAGAAAAATAAGTAATAACAAACTATTGTATCTCTTATAATATTTTTTAAATAAATATTTTCAAAATAATTCATTATCATTTATTAATATCTAACAATATCTATTTATACATAATAATAGTAATAACATCTCATTATATTTAATAATATCTAAGAATAACTTATAATACTTAACAACATTTCATAATATTTAACTATATTTGGGTATATCTCCTAATATATAATAGTATTTAATATCTTTTTAATTAAATAATTATTAAATATTTTTATTTATATTTAAAATATTTCACTAGAAAAAAAATTGGATTTAAAATCGCACAATAGGTCTCGTTTTTAGTAAACTAAAGCCTATTAGAACATGGTGGCATATTCATAAATTACGCGAACTTTTATGACTCGGTTCACTGTAAACCGAAGCATATACATCATTTTGTTTCGGTTAACTGGGGACCCGAGGCAATATGTCCTGTCCATTACTGACACATCTGATTTATGGAACATTGCAGTCATTTGTGTGCAAACCATACGACATCGGTTAAGTAAGAGCTAGTGTGAAAAGTTATTTATGCTTCGGTTGGGTGGTAAACCGAGGCGTATAAGAAGTTTTTCTGAGCGTTTTGGCATCGGTTATTGGGTGAACCGAAGCATATAATGGTTTATTGCTCCGTTTATTCCATTAACCGAGGTAGTAGAGGCCGCTTTACTTTACTTCCAAGGGCGTAAAACCATTTTACCCTACATTTGTTCCTCTTTCTTCTTCCCGCAAAACTGGTTTTTCTTCTTCCTTGGTCGCGCCTCCATTGCTTTCTACGGTGAAGCTTTTTTTCGTCCATTGCTCTTAGGCGAAGCATCCTCTCATGTGCGTTGGTGCCTCCGTTTCGCCATCTTCGTTGTTGCATTTCTATGTCGCATTCATGCCTCCATTCACCGCGTCGCTCCTCCGCCACCCTGCACCGCTAGACTTCAACGCTTTCTCCACGACGTTCTTCGATTCGCAATTGCACACTGACTAATCGGAGAATTGGGTTTCGAATAAGAGTTTTGTGTTTCAGAGCGGCGATTCACCTCCAATGGTGGAGGGTTTGAGAGAGAGAGGAAGATTATTGAGTTTGGCTCGAGCGGCGGCGCTGATTCAATGATTGGAACAAGAAGAAGGACGAATCCAACGTTGGTAGCGAAAGTGTTGATGCTGGTGGAGGGAGACCAAGGCTTGTTCTACAACCTCGATCTTTGTCAGTGTTCAATGAAGGGGGGGAATGGGAATGTGGAGAAACCTAAAGGGGTTAAGGAGACAGTCGGAGGTGATGCCTTATTGAAGAGGGGTTTTGAGTCTTCAAATGGAGGAGGACAATCCAAGATGGTTCTAAGAAGGGTGGTCCAAAGGCACAAGTCTTGAAAACTGCTAAGGCAGTTAAGTTTGGACCTACCTTTAAGAAGAAGGCGAAGAAGATCCGAACTTCTGTAACTTTCCACAGGCGAAGACATTGAAGAAGGACAGGAACCCTAAGTACCCTCGTCTTAGTGCGCCACCAAGGAACAAGCTTGATCATTATCAGATCTTGAAGTTCCCTCTTACTACTGAGTCTGCTATGAAGAAGATTGAGGACAACAACACTTTGGTTTTCATCGTCGACCTACGTGCAGACAAGAAGAAAATGTATGACATCCAGGCTAAGAAAGTTAACACCTTGATAAGGTAAGCATCTATGCAATGATTAATTGGTTTTGATAGTAATAATTTGATGACTTGCTATTGCTAATGAATTTAATAGTGTAGTGAATTTGTTATTCAACTAGTGGCATAACATGCTGGGTTGTTTTACTATCCTTTTAAAAACACCTTTATTTCAATACATTATGGCAAATATAATTCCTAGTCCTGTTTGTAGGCCTCTTTTATGCCCTTAAGCAACCATCATGTGTCATTCCTGTTCTCTATTTTATGTTTTAAGTATAGGTTTGGGCGTTGTTACCAGTTTGGTGCAGTGGCAACATTATTGAATTAATAATTTCATTTATGGATTGTGGAATATTTGTACTTGTTCAATTTGTATTGCTAGTAAGGTAGGGAATTCTATGAATTGAGAGTGTAGGACTGTATATTATTTATGTGGTTGAGATGCCCATTTACAGTGCACTTATAGGAAAGTGTTTAGCTTTAGTTCACCATATAAGGAATTTTGGCTGCAATTTCTGAATTTCAACTCTGTTGCAGGCTTAATGGCACCAAGAAGGCTTATGTCAGGTTGACCCCTAATTATGATGCATTGGATTTGGCAACCAAGATCGACATCATCTAAGTACATGGCTTTTATTAAATATTAGGCAATTCTATATTTCGAGTTTTATTATTTTGTATCTTTTGCTTCAGTAGACACCGTATTTCAATTTTGACTCTTAAATTGATGATTGAAATGAGTATGTTAAAATTTTATAATATAGTAAATATGTTACTTATTGAATGTGAGGTTAATGAGTGTCTTGGAATTGAAAGAAGATGTTGAACCAACTTTCGAAGTGTGCTGGAATTGAAAGTCTGCAAGTAGAAACGGTTCCATGATCTCAATTTGTATTAGGGAGATACGGCCTCGGTTCAATAGGAACCGAGGCAAAAAGTTATTAAAAAAATAAAATAAAAAAAGTAAATACCCTACTACATCGGTTACTTGTGAACTGAGGCAAAATTCTATCCCTTTTTGTCTCGGTTCACAACCGAGACAAAAATTATAGACTTTTTGTCTCGTCTGTATATGTCTCGGTTTAGGAAACGCTGCCTATGGCCAAAAATAACCGTTGTCGTTTCTCTTAACTGCATTAGTGTTTATTTAATCTCATTTAATTATTTTCTTAGTTGTTATAATTTTTCAGAATCTTACATGTTTGGTTCAAATTTTTTCGTATATATTTTTTATGTTTCGTTCATACTTTATTTTTAACTAACAATCAAACCAAACTACTCTGGGCAAAAATATGATCATCAGTATTTTGGAGAGTGACTTTTAATGAGTGGGACAGCCTTATCTTTTGATTAATAATACAACAATATTAAGTCTTACACGTTGTTGTAATAAAAAAAAAAGAAATGTAATTAAATTATTAAAATTTATTTTTACTAATTAATTTGTTAATAATAATTTATTCACAAGATATCAAATCATATTATCATGAATATATTAAATATCGGTAGGTAAATACTTATCTATAATTAGTTATAATTTCTAAAAACAACAAAGAATAAACACCAAATAAAAAAATAGCCCGTGTTAGTGAATACCCATGACAAAAATGAATATACACGAACATAAATATATTGGTCATTAAACTTACTCTTATTGATATAATTTGAGTCTAATAAGTTGATCTAGGAGTTATACGCTTTCATAAGTACAATGCTATGAATACAGACTAAAACTTTATTATAACATTTATTATAATAAAATCAGCTATCAACTACAGTAATTCATATAACTAACATTATGTATTAATTGGTTAAACGTTGAATAATCAGCAGGCAAACATATATAGAAATGACAGTTTTTGGATATTTTGAATTCAAACCCTTTATTCCATATTTTTACAGCATGAATTGTGACCAAAATTACTATTTTTAACACTATAAGATTAAGAAAATGTAATTAATGGAATTAATGTGGAAAAGTCATTGATTAAAAATAAAGTTAGTTAAAAGCATATAAATAATGACGAGTTAAATTTAAACTTATTTTCTAATATAATATAAGAATCTATCTCAATAAATATTTATAGGTTGCCACTTATTATCATATCTTTTATGGATTATTAAAAAATATTTAATTTCAGATGTTAAGATAAGATCGTCTAGCAATTTGTGTTTTAAAAATTAACAAAAAATGCTTAACGAAATAACATCTAATAAAAATGAAAAGTCTAGGATAATCATGCTAAATGTTGAAATCATATAAACTCTAAAAATAAAACTAGTTTAAATACTAAGTGCATGTACATTGCCTAAATGTTTAACGTCTAACGTATTAAATGCATGTAGGAATAATATTTTTTTTTTTTGTTTTGTTGTGTTATCTTTATTTGTGCGGTTACAAAAGTACACAGATTTTTCAAATGTTATGTATTAGATCAAAATAACTTTAAGTGATAAGAACACATTTTGGAAATGTTTCTTCAAGTGCTTTATTTGTGCTTTACGCTCCGCTTATTTGTATAAGCTATCTCTACAAAAGCATATTGCATATGACTTCGTACAAAAAGACTTCTTACCTATGAGAAAGTCAATGTGAGTAACAAATCTTTTATCGAAGAAGGTTGTATAAAGAGGATCACATGAAGAGAAGAATTAAATAATACACTCTGAATTTTACATTGCCTTCTCTCTCAAGCTTTGATCGTCTAACATTGTTTTTGAAAAAGAAAAAAGTTATTACAATTTTTCAGATTTCTTTGTTATTGAAAACTTATCATCTCTACGAGAGTTATAATCTGTACTTGTTTTGTAAAACCATCATTATTGTGTTTGTATATTCAGAAGTGAATTAAAACACTTGACTGTTTAACTTAGTGGAGTTAAACGATCTAGTCAATGCAGTAGAGTTAAACGATCTAGTCAATGCAGTGGAGTTAAACGGTCTAGTCAACTAAACTAGTAAGATACCATGAGTGGTGAAAATCATCTAACCAATGGGTTAGTTGTAAAACCAAGAGTGATTAAACCCGTTGTAATCTTTTGAAAAATTAGTGGAACTCCTTAAAAGTGCTTAAGAGACTATTGGATGTAGTTCAATTTGAAGCGAACCAGTATAAAAATAAGTTTGTCTTATTACTTTTTGTTTTAAAAGTTTTCCTAAACGTTCTTAGAAATACTGAAGTCTTTAACACTTATTGCAGACCGTTTAATTGCTGCAAAAATACTTATTTGCGAAAAATATTTAAAAAACTCTATTCAATCCCATTTATAGAGTTTTTCTTGTGTTATATCATAAACACAATAGAATATAATATAAAATCATGTTCTATGTTATTATTAATGTCTATCGTATTAAATTTATGCCGGAATAATATTCTTTTATTTGTTATTGTGTTGTACTTTCTTTATTTGTGCAAATCAAATCACAACGATACAAAGCTTGCTCAAAATGTTCTGCATTGGATCAGGAAAACATTAAGAGAAGAATAAGATCTTTTTTTGAAGACTATATAAATAGGATCGCATGAAGAGAATAATAGAAGAATACGCTAAGAATTTAACGTTGTCCGTCTCTCTCAAGCTTTGATCGTCTAACACTCTTTTTGAAAAAGACAATTTTATTACAAGTCTCTAGATTTCTTTGTATTGAAACCTTATCATTTCTACGAGAGTTATAATCTGTACTTGTTTTGTAGAAACATCATGGTTGTGTTTGTATATTGAGAAATGAATTAAAACACTTGGTTATCATTTAACATAGTGGAGTTCAACAATCTAGTTAATTAGACTAATAGGATACCAAGAATGGTGAAACTCATCTAACCAATAGGTTATTTGTAAAAACTAAGAGTGGTGAAACTTGTCTAACCAGTGAGTTAGTTGTAAAATCAGAAGTGGTTAAACTTGTTGAAACCATTAGAAAGATTAGCAGAACTCTTTAAAAGCGTTTAAAGAAGAATTTGATATAACTCAGTTTAAAGCGAACTAATATAAAAATAAGTTTACTTTATTACTTTCAATTTTAAAAGTTTTTCTAAACATTCTAAGAAATACTCAAGTGTTTAACACTTGTAGACCGTTTAACTCCTAAAAAACACTTATTTGTAAAACAATTTAAAAACTCTATTCAAACCTCCTGAATTTTTCCTGTCTTATATTAGAAACACAGTAGGATATAATATAAAATCATGCTCTAATTTATTATTAATGGTTTAAATTTAACAATATTTATAATTACAGTTGTGTTAAACAGCCAGGTGAAATCAGCCTGCATACACTAGTGCAAAAAAGGTTTTTTATACCTCTTAAAAAAGGCTTTTTATATCTACTTTTGAATAGGTATAAAAGTAGGGGATATAGAAAGTTTTCTATTTTTTATGCCTACTCTAGAATCGGTGTAGAAAGTTTTACTTTTATGCCTATTCTGTTTATAATAGGTATAAAAGTCTGATATTTAAACTAGAGAAAAAACTTTTTTTTATACCTGCTAATGCTATAATAGGTATAAAAATCTCACTTTTATACCTGCTGGTACTATAACCGGTGTGAAAAAACAAGACTTTTTATATCTGATATAGATTTAACCAGTGTAAAAAGTGACGTTTTTTTAAAAATATTTGATTTGTATATACTACTATCCATATTCAGACCTGCATAAAATTCAATCCCAGAATACAGTTTAAATAATCAATAACGAGTAAAATAATCAATATTATTTCAATTACTAACACATCAAAATGTAATATTTACCTAACAAAGTTCCTAAATATATTTACCTAACATAGTTACTTAATATAGTTACACATAAAATAGTTCGTAATTTCAAAATGTAATATTGAAACATCTAATCATTTACAAATGGTTAAAAAAATGCAGTCCACTGCTCCCGAACATCCTCTATGAGATGTTGCTCCATTGGAAATGTGTCATTAAATATCTACACAATGAATACTTTGAGTCAAATTATAATATTAATGGCTTAATATCTTAATTGTAATATTAATGGCTTAATAATAAGTTACCAATTTGTTTTTTTTAAACCTGAAGGTGCATTCAAATAATCATGTTAGGAACCTATTTACTACTCTTTGTATAGTACAAAAATCAAGTCGGTCAAATTCAGGGACATAAATTTATAATCATGTGATTTTAATAGAAAATAATTGTCAAAATATGATATCACATTCAACAGGACATAATATGGCCTTCACTAGGATAGGTAATATTAATTCACATAAAAACAAAACAAGACATAATATGGCCTTTACTAGGATAGGCAATATTAATTCACATAAAAAAAACAAATTAAACAGAATTACTCACAGTGAGTGGCCACCCTCTCAAAGTCAAATTATTGCTACCTTGATTTCATCCTGTCACCAGAAAATATCTTGTTTAATCTTTTTATGTGCATGAATAGTACAAAAGAATCATAAAGAAATTAACACTAAATGTGGAACTAATTTACCCCAGAAAAATAGTAATGTGTTACAAAATAATAGTAACAAAAAAGGAATGCTCATTAGACCATTGAAATGGAGAGACATATGAGTCGTTAACGAAAATAAAGTGTCCACTAGAGTCTACAATTGACTTCTTCAAAATTTCTAATGCACGGGTTAGTCTTTCAGTATAGATGACAAGTTGTAATCAATCACACCAAATCCTACTCCTATAGAGATAAAGACAGTCACAAACCCTTCCAAAGATAGGAAGACATACATGAATCCATCCTATAGGATAAAGGGATCTTTCATTTAGAATTTTGAAGACTTCCTCCTCATTTGTAGCTTGACACTGTGATTCAGTTATCAAGTTAGCAACAAAACAATTAATAATTAAATTGTGCCCTTTTGAAAATATTTACCAAAATATTTTAAAGTTGTAGGTGAGAAGAATGTAAGACTGAGATCCAGATACTAACCGAATTGGAAGCATATTACTCCTTTGGTATAATCAGAGTAGTTTCACAGGCTGAGTCATATAGAAGGTTCACTTCTCTTGGAAAATTGAAGGATGTGATCATGTATTTGTTTCAAATTCTATAATGCATTTGATCAAATTAGGTTCCTCATTTCTTTTTCATAACAAACCACCTTGATAGATATTAAATGTATTAAATACCATTAAAAAATTTGAAAAAAATAATACAAGATATAAAGTACTAACAAATAAATCTTGTATATTCATGAACGCAAACACAAAAAATAAGGAGTGATATTATGCAGTAGATATGATTCAAGAAGTAGCTGAATTGTCTTAGAGCAAAGAGTAGTAATCTATGTATACGTGTATTCGAGATATAGAATCTTACAATGTGCCTTGTTGTCGACAGGAATAGTAGGAAACTGAATCCCAGCAAAAGGTTTTGCCATGACCACTGCAAAAGTTGCTCAAAAAAATTATTCAGCATATACGTAATTACACTTACTGGGACAACTATGAAATTCTATTTTCATTTAGAATTGACCCTTAATTTCCTAGCTATTCATTCCATTTTTACTTTCATGATATGATTAGAAGGAAGAAAGTTTTAGTTTGATAAATAGTTGGAATCTAATCCCTTAATATAAAAGTCAAAGAAGAGAATATATATATATATATATATATATATATATATATATATATATATATATATATATATATATATATATGAATAACTGGTTTTCAATTACCAATCTCAATTCAATGATAGTGTCAATGCTTATTTCTTAAAACAGAATCAGTGCTATCAAAATGCTTTACGGTGGAGATTTTATTTTGTTTTGTTTTAAAGTTGCTTTAGTCTGCCAACCATTCAAAGTAAAAGATAGTTGAGACTTTCCCTTTTATCATAACTACCAATGGATATCTATCATAAAGGCTTTCCCTTATACATGCCATCTAGGGATAGTCTTTTTCCTATTGGAAAGAAACAAATAAAATAAAATCAGACCACACATTATACTTCTCATATAATCCATTTCATGGCTAAACTCACAAAACAGAGCTCATATCAATTAAATTATTCCTCACCATGCAAAATCTTGCTTCAAATGCCAAGTCTGATATATTTGTTGCTTGTATGCCTAAGATTAAGAACACAAATTATCATCTATAAGTAAAAGAAATTCAATTAATTTCATCTTTTTTATTTTACTTTCCTATAAGTATTTTTTTTAGAATTTTATTCGAACAGAACCTAAATACAAAATGAAAATAAACACAACAAATACAATATTGCAGTAGCATACAAGATAGCCTCTGCTTCATTTGTATCAGTAGCTTCATGAAACCTGCACATGAACAAAAACTCGTCATTGCCAAAAGAAATGGCGCAAAAGAAATTAAAACAATAATTATGATCTAGACATAACAAATTTAACGACAATTACCATTTATTACATTTAATCTTCCAGTACCATCATCAAGCACAAACGTAACATCAGTAACTCGTTCGGCTTTGTTGCATACCCTTCCTATAAGAGTAACTTGGATTCCAATTGTCAGAACGTCCAAACTTTAACCAAATTAACCAACAGAGATTCAAGGAGAACGTACATTATTAACGTCCACACCGTCAACAATCAAATTGGCTTTATCATCGTTTGTTTGAAGCGCATCGTATATTTGCTTCACTGTTAGAGGAAGCAAGGACTGAGCATCGCGATTCTACAAAAACAATAATAAATCATAAAATACGACTTCAAACCACATAATTTTCTAAAAAAATTATAATTAAAAGAAGAGCAAAACCCTAGGGATTTATTAGTGTTGAGGGAAATGAACTGTATCAATTCGAACATAATGGTGATTACCGACACAATCGAACCCGGGGAGAGAGAGGAGGAGAGGCATGCTCTTGTGCTTGTTGTTGTTGCGTTTTGGAAGGCACGATGGTGGCATTCGACGATAATGGCGAATTAGAAGCAAAGGAGAAGAAGTGCAGCGTGAAAGTGAAGACGTGTGCGCGGAAGTGAAGCAATGATTTGGCGAACTGGAAAGGGTCGCGACATTCCAGACGTTGACGGTTTTGAACTCTGCGCTGAAAATAGAGGAGCTTGTCGAGGAAGAATTAGAAGTGCAGTGTGAAAGTGAAGATGCGCGCAGTGTGAAATCGCGCCAGAATATTCCATACCGATTTTAAGTGTAGTAGGTATAAAAATCAACTTTCATTCCTATTTTCAGTCCGATCGGTGTAAAAAAGTTTATCTTATTTACTATATTGCCATCACATTATTTTTTATACTTGATAAATTTTAACAGGTATAAATTGTAGCTATAAAAAGCTTATTTTAGACTAGTGATAACTCAAACTAAATAATTGAAGTACTAACAAGTTAAGGCATTGTTAGTACTTTTCAACATTATCCGAAAATTGTATTTGTTATAATCAGTGATGTAATTGATATCTAAATGAAGAAAAGTGTTCTTGTATACAATAAAGAAATCGGCTTTGTATCAAATGTTCATACATTATAGGGTTTTAAAAATGTAGCAGTAAAACGCGTTTATGAATAATAAACAACATATAATAATCTGATTTGAAAATGAAGTTGAGAGAGGCCTTTTTATGAAATTTTCAAAACAAGGAAAGAAGCATAAATGGAGGGAGAAATTATAATAATTTACAAGGATGGGGCCTTCAATCTCTATACACTTGCTGGGAAGACAGGGAATCCATGGAATAGATGTGTGTGAGGTATGTCTTTATCTGAATGGACATAATATATGTATTTTTATATAATACCTGTGAGTTTCATTCCTTTTCTCTTCCCTACCTACAAATCAAATTGCAGATCTTGTTAACCCATAAATTAATTTGTCTAAAATAATACCACATGTACACAACAAATTAATTATGAAATAAGTTCAAACAAGTTAGGACCAATCCTATATAATTTAATTCTGCGATAACATTTAGAATTTACTAAGATGAGATTTACTCTATTTATATACAATAATTTAGTTTTATCTATAGTCAACATGATATTCTTGTAATAAGTGTAAGTGCATTTATTTATATTTATATTTATATATATATATTTTGTAAGAATTAAATTATGAATTATCACATGGGGTTTGAATGTCTGTGAACGTGGGGTACTGAGTGACTGGGGGAATTGATCATAGGATACCGAAATGAGGATGAGGAAACAAATAATATAAAGATTGGAAGGGAAATTCCGAATGCAAGATGCCAAAAGCAGTTGAGTTGTCTCGTATTTTTATAACATCACACATTACGTTTTCCCCAAATTATTATAAATTCAATTATTATGCTCATTTCCTTTCTTTAATTCCATCGAAAAAAAAAACATCCTGCTTTTCACTTGCTGAATAGAATATTGTCAAAACCCTGGTCCCCACACCTTCTATTATCCAATTAATCTATCTAATTCATCACTAATTCTTGCTTTGATTGCTATTCTTCACCTAATTCTCTTTCTCAACAATTCCACTAGCTACCCAATGCCTCAACATGGCGATGCAATCTCAATCACTTGCTAGTTAAAACCTTCTTTATCTGCTGCAAGTTTTTCTTTCTGGTAATCGTTGCATGAATTCTTGATACATATAGTTGAAACTGTGAACCTTCCTTTAATTTATTAACCAAGATAAAAGAAAAATGGAGGAGATGAAGTTGGAGTGATCCATCCTTAACCATTAAGAAGCATAGACCAAATGAGGTAATAGCTTAGAAATCTAACTAAGGGTGGGTGTTGGATATGATGGCCCCAAAGGGATTTTTCCAATCTAAGCACTATGTTTTTAACAGGCTAGACCTATACGTGATGTTATTCTTCCAATATGCTGATGGATATTCAAAAGGGGTTATGAATAACATAGGATGGTCCTCCTATTATGAAAGTGCATAATTAAATAGGTAGGAGACGTAAAGGTTCACCTTCACCTTCACCTTCATATCTAACCCTTTTGAAGTGAAAGTCAACTAGTCTATGCTTATATATGGACCATCATGATGCGTGTACACAGACTCTAAACAACCATTTGCACAAGAAAATGAGCATGCTTTCTGATTCAGTCGGTGCCCTCTATATGGAATAGTAATCCTGATATTAACCTCAGTGGTTGTGGTTTAGTTGAGGTGGAAATACAAAAGGCTAATATTGTTACTTGTGATGGCAATATTTGTTCCCACACGAGACATGTAGGGTTGTTGGAAATAGACAGAAGAAGTTATGACGAGGAATCGGAAAAATATATGATTTTCAAACCTCTCATTCATCTTTAATCACGTGGACTACATATGGTATAGCGCAGGAGCATGGCCAATGTTACATATGTAACCTGCAGATTATTGCCTTCCTTAAATAGTTATTGCTCATCTAAAGTAGAAAAAAAGAGTAATAAATATACAGGGATTAATTCTGCAACTGTGTATGCATGTGCTTGCAATGCATTTTCGTACCACACATTTCTAGATGCCTTTCTCTCTTCTCTTTCTTTCTTCCCAGAAAAGTTTATGGTGTCATAATTATTAGATGCAGTCTAATTACAAATGGGCTATCTCTTTATTTTTAATTCGATCCATTGCAAGAATTTTATCCAACAAAAGAAAGAGATTGTTAAATGATTGTCTTGGCTCGGTCATCATCAACTAATTATCTCATTAATTATGCTAGTGTGACTGTAAGGTGAGGTGTCTCTGTCACTCAAGTAATCCTCAGATCTGCCCTTAACTTTGCGTTTCGTTACCAATATTACTTGTACAATTATTTTTTCTTTCCCTATGAAATTTATATTCCACAAGCCATAATTATTAAGCTTTTCTTCCACAACTTTATTATTTACCCAAAATACCAATACATTAATATCACTTCTTCTAACTAATATCAACATATAAATGAATTTTATGTTAATTTTATAAAATTAAATTAAATTTAAAATCCACTTTTTAACCATTACAAAATAAAAATGTAATGATATGGCTTTTTTGTTAAATTCTTTATCTATTGATAAACATGAATTCGCTTATTCTGAGGAGAATTTCGTGTGGGGTCGTTTTCTGAAGAACACACAACAGTTGACGTTTGTTCACAGAACAAAACATGATTTATTGTGAAAGAAACAAGTCTAACAGCTTTTGAAACGGAGAAAAGAGGAAATAACAGAGTTCATGTCACCAAAGTTAGGTGATCACATCACGAATACTGGTGCGAGGAAGAAGCTAAGCTTTATGAGGTAACATCGTCGTCGTGATGACCAAACAAGACGATCACATTCCCAGACATGTTTCGTGGCATCCTAACGTAAATGTACGCGTATACACGTACATACGTACGTCAACTTCAACCTTCAACAAGTAAAAACATCCATCTAGTGTAGTAGTCTAGTCTTAGCCATAAACCCTTCTCATGAAACATAATGCACAAGTTTTCATCACTCGCACTTTTTGGAATTGGACGGTGCATCAAGGGTCCCCCACGGTCTAATCTTTGGGTCCCACATCGTTTGTCTGACAGAGACAGAGGTATCACGGACGGTCCTATCATCTTGCATTGGGAAAAGAGAACCCTTCCTCTCAGGCCCACTATATTGTGTACTGGACCCCACATATGAACTTAATATCTTGTTCATAAAAAATTAACAAGACTCGTTTCATTTCTGTATCAAACGAAAATGAACAATTTTTTTTCTTCTTATCTCTCTAATACCTTCTCAGCATCAGTGTCTGTGAGGGAATGTGAATGTGAATGGATCTCTGACCCTGAAGTCTGATCTGATTTAATCTCTCGCATGCTAAAAAAGAGTGGTCTTCAGGGCTGTAATTATGGCTTAATCATTCCACACCTGATAAAGCATCTAATAAAGGTAAAACACTTTTTTTCTGAGACCACCTCGCTGGTTCTCAAGAAGCGCAGCATTATTTTTTTAACCTTGATTTCCTATAACTACTGCAAGCACAACAACACAAGCAGTCAAACACACAACCCTTGCAACTATATCTATTAGTCTACTGCTACTAGTAGTGGTTGTAGTTGTTGTACTCTTTACCTCTCGAGATGTTCATCAGAATATATATATAGTATAATTTTATTCACTTCAACGAAAAGCTACTAGTACTTACTTGGAATACCTTTTCAAAAATATTTTCGGCTTTTAAAGCAAACAATTGGAGTTTGTGCTCACATATATGTGTGCCATAGCGCTACAAACACACAACCCTCCTACTTCTTCATATTCAAATCTCTGGTTTACTAGGCAAAAAGGCAAAAGAAACCTCCCTCAAACACAAGACACAAAACGATTGTGCGTGTGGTTTGTGTCTGTTTTTATGTGTCTCTGTGTGTGACTGTGAAAGAGAGAGGTAGAGGTAGAGAGAGAGCGTGTGTGTAATGTCCCTGTGGTGGCCCATCTAAACATATGGCTCACCGTCTTTGAGGATACAAGTAAATAAGATGAGAAATAGACTACTCTCAAGACCAAAGACCAAAGACAGCAAGAGAGAGAGAGAGAGAAAGAGAGAGAGAGAGAGTGAGTGAGTGAGACTGAGAGATAAGATAGAGGTGGAGTGTTATCTACAACCATCTTATGGTTTATATGGGCTTTTGGTTTTATCTTCATAGAAACGAAATCAAACAAACGAGAAACCAGATCACCACCAGTTGGAAGTTCATGCTTTGCATTAGTATATAGTTTCTTTTTCAGGCTTTAAATATTTTTGGTTTGATTCAAGTTTTCGTTTATGGCCTTTTCTTGTCTTTTGGCAGAACGATATATATAAAGCCATCCACTCTCTTTAAAGAATTTGGGTACCCTCCAAAAGAATTTATGTTCGTTTCTTGGCTTTAGCTACTCCAAAACCATTGTTTTCTTCTTTGTACTGTCTGAAACCTTTGAAACTTGGCTGTTTGCTTCTGCTCACTGCTTAGCCACCTATTCCATTATAGCCCAAATCCCCATTTCCCCCTTTTTCTAATATGCAAATGATGCCCGGTGACCCCTTTTCCCTATCCACTTCCATAGCAGGCTTCACTCAAGAGCAAAACACAAACCCTAACCCTAAACCTAATCCCCCTCCCAAGAAGAAGAGAAATCTTCCAGGAACACCAGGTCTTCATCGTCAACTTCATCTTCATCTTCATCCTCTTTCATTAATCAAAGCCCTTCAAATAACGCCTTCATAAACTTTTATATTGTTGGCTCATTTTTTTTTTCTTCAAATTTTTTCATGTTACAGATCCAGATGCCGAGGTCATTGCTCTCTCGCCCAAGACCCTCATGGCGACCAACCGATTCATATGCGAAATATGCAACAAAGGGTTCCAGAGAGACCAAAACCTTCAGCTTCACCGAAGGGGTCACAACCTTCCATGGAAGCTACGACAAAGGTCCAACAAAGAGGTAAGGAAGAAGGTTTATATCTGCCCCGAACAATCCTGCGTCCACCACGACCCTTCAAGAGCACTCGGCGACCTCACTGGCATCAAAAAGCACTTCAGCAGAAAGCACGGCGAGAAGAAGTGGAAGTGTGAAAAATGCTCCAAGAAATACGCAGTCCAATCAGATTGGAAAGCCCACACCAAAACCTGCGGCACTAGAGAATACAAATGCGACTGTGGCACCCTCTTCTCCAGGTGATTTAATTATATGTATATATATGTTTCTGTTGCAATTGTAAATGTGTCTACATGAAATAAATGCGTGCTTATGATTATGCAGTACTATATTTATGTAACAAGTCCGATGTTTTATCATTGGTCGCGGAGTTTCAAATTTAATGCTTCCTAAATTCATGTATATTTTGGAGGATGTTAAGACGAGGTAGTTAATGGGGTTCCGTTGGATTTTGAACAGAAAGGACAGCTTCATTACCCACAGAGCATTTTGCGATGCCTTGGCAGAAGAGAGTGCGAGACTCACATCAGTCACCTCAACAAATCTAAATTTCAAGAGCGAAGAGGGTGGTAATGTGATGAACTCGCAGGCTGGTTTGGGAGGGCATGGACTAATTGCAGCAGCAGCAGTACAAAGTCTTCAAAATGTTTCTGGCATTCCACAATTCGGTCCACATGGTTTTCGCTTGGATTTTAATGGGATGGAACAACCAAGAGCTAGCTTGTCGCTGTGGTTGAACCAGGGGAATCCCCAGTTGAATAATAATAACAGTAATGTTAACGGCAACAATAATGGTACCGATGTGGGGCCCAATTACATGTCGTCATGCTCTTCTTCAGGTTTGCCTGATATTGTGCAAATGGCTCAGGCTAATGGTTTGATGGGTTCAACATCGATGGTGTCTAATTTTGGAGTACCTGCGGGTTCTAATTCAACCAGTGCAAATCTTTCTCTGTCGTCACTTCCTATTGGTAAAAGAGGGGAAGCAGGTGGAACTGTAGTGGACTTGGCGTCTATTTATAACTCAGAGGGTCCAAACAAGAATTCAAAGCCCGCTTCACCTATGTCAGCCACTGCGCTTCTTCAGAAAGCAGCGCAGATGGGTTCCACCAGAAGCACCAACCCTTCCATTTTCAGTGGTAGTTTCGGTGTCATGAACTCACCTTCCTCGCAAACTACCAGTCTCAATAATAACAACAACGGCGCTGCAGCCATGATGCTGGGAAGTAATACCACTCCTGCAACCGATTTCACCTCAATGACGCATTCACCAAACGGTTTTGACCAACTCGTGATGCAAACCAATGCGCAGCTGCAAAGTGAGCCCGTGAAGTTAAAGCTTCGTTCAAGCGCCGTGGAGCACAATTTGACAAGGGATTTTCTCGGAGTCAGCGGAGGTGGAGGAGGAGGAGGAGGAGGAGGAGGTGGTGGTGGTGGACCTCAGTTCCTACCCCAAGAACTCGCAAAGTTTGCTTCCATGGGGTCGCCTATGGGGTTGAGCCATTTCACAGGCAACCAATGAAGTGGTCTGGTTTCTGAGCCTGTGAGAGAACATGAAAACTGAAGGTTTGATGGGAGGTTGGTTGAGCTTTTGGGGTACGACTATCGTGTTGTAGTGTGTGGGGACCCACTTCTTGAACGAAAAGAGAATATCGAATGCCAGGAATCATGCATGTTCTCCCTATTGTTATATTGTTGTTTTATCGTCTGTCTTAACCATGTTATCGTTTTTGGCTTCTCTTCCTTGATAGAAACGAAGGGAGGCATAAAATAATGAAAGAAATTCTCAGTGAAACGCAGAAAACTAGCAGTATTTATGTTAATTGCAAAATAGAAGAAGCAACGATGATTAAGATTTTGATTCCTTTGGGAGAATATATATTTATATTTTTCGTTTTGAGAAGAACAATAAAAATAATTGAGTGTCATGTGATGAGTGATGAGGAAGCTTTTGGTAGATATGAAGTGCAGCCAAGACAGTACTTGTTACGTAGCGAGAATCTAGGTGGCAGAGTAGCTTTTTGGTAGACCCTGATAACTATGACAAAGTGAAGTGGAAAACAGTGAAATTTGCTTTGGTGTGGCTAAGTGGCTAAGTTGCTAAGAGGTGGTGATTAGAAGGAAAGATGAATGGTCAAAGTTGTTTGACCAGCAATGTGTGTGGAATATGGATTGACATTTCATTGCTTGACAGATCGTGGTTGCTGTACAGTAACTGTAAAGTAGGTCCTTGACTGCTTCCAATTTGGATCTGTGTCCGAAAACGATGCAACCTTGGTTTGTGCAAAACCAAGAATTTTTCATGCTTTAACTGAACCATAATGTTGTGTTCTATTACACACCCCGGCATCACTAACGGAGTAATAAATTCTCTTGTCTCTGTCCCCAATTCTCTTCGATCAAACACACTCTCAATTCACTCCATTCTTAATTGCTCCTTCACATTCATTTATTACAAACAAAATACTGTGTTTCATTTTAATCACTGTATTACAATGCTTTTGAAATGTTTTCAAATTCGACAACTTTAATTCTTTATTATTCCTTATAACTTAGAAAAGAAAAGACGAAACCAAATAGAATCTAATGATGCATCTTGTTTTGCTAGATTGTTTATCTTTTCTTGAGCTGGATGTAGGTAATATAGTTATTTTTCTCATTGTAAAATCATTCCAATAATTAAAGGAGATGACTTATTTTCATTTAGAAAAGGGTTAGCAACACCTTTATTATTGATTAATAATAATATTGAATAAGATACGAGACTTAGAAATTTTATCTAAGAATGCATGCGATGAGTGCATTTTTATCTCATTAATCACTTCGGACTTTCTCTGTGGAAGTATATTATGATTTTATATCTCAAAGAAAGGGACCATGGATGAATTTTCATGCTTAAATAAAAAGAAAAAAGAAAAAGAAAGAAGTAGAAAAATAAACAAAAAGTGGGATGATTTTTCAGGGAACGTGTCATGGATTACATTATATATCTATAATGGATTTTACATCGAGTTTAACATCAGTTCTGATTAATATTTGTCAATAATTTGGTTAATTAACTTTTGTAAAGTAATCTTCATATTTATTAAAAAGAGTTGATATGGTTTTTTTAACATTAATTTAATGTTATTTAGAATATAATAGAGTGATAATGTATATAAATTACAACATGACAATGTACATTGACCTATGTTATTATTCAACATGGTTGAGTTATATAATGTAATACCAACTCTTCATTGTTAAGTATCATTTGCACTATGATGTTGTCATTTACTGAAAGTATCGGTATCAATTTAACATAAGTAAACTACATTAATTTTTTTAACATAATAAAAAAATAAAAGAAAAGAAAATCGCATTGACTAATTCAGACAAATATTAACACTAAAATAGTATTAAACCTTCCATCAAATATGTTCAAATATATAATTTTTATATATTTCTTAATTGTATTCTATTTAAAATAAAAGCAAGAAGAAAACTATTAAAATTTCTTCAGTTTACATATATGTATGTATGTGTGTGTTTAGGAATAGTAAAATGTAACGAAATGCATTTTTAAATACAACATATATACTTATAAAATTCCTATATTGGTAGGAGCAAAATGGATTTCTATAAATTGTTATATTTTACAAAGACAGATTCACCTAAGTTTGATGTGATCTGTTTCTCCTAGTTACAAGTTAGAACAGAAAGAAAACCCAAATTCTAAAGACACATTTATTGGTATTTACATTCATTTATGAAGCTAAAAAAATTTCAAAGTACAGCTTAAAACCTTCCAAAACTGAAGTGGTATTTAAAGGCAGTGTACTAAGTCTATTCCTAGCCATTTTGTTTTTGGGCTACTGTAAAAGTAACAGTAAGTAGCTTTTTGTTTTTTAAACTTGACCTTAATCTTTGAAAATATATCCAAACAAGATAAGATGTTGGGGGAGCCAATGTGGAACGTAAGAACAACAAAATCGTAGCTACAAAGAAAAGAAAACCTAGGAAACAGTAATGCTTTCGTTTCTATTTATTGGGACTATTTCTTTAGGGATATGGGTCCTCAGAATTTTTTTTTTTGTAGACGAAGAGATTGCATGCATGATTGATGTTCCCCTCCTTTTGCAAATAATTTAATTAAAAAAAAAAAAGGTAACTTGAGTTAGAGATACACTTAAAAAGAAGAGGGAAATATACCCATTAATATTCTAATATTTTGATGTATAGTTTTTTCTTACATTTGACACTACTTTTCAATTTTTTTTAAATACAAAAAATTATTTTTTAAATAAGTGTCTTATCTTGAAAAGTGGGTTGTCAAATGACTCGTGAAATAAAATAAAAAATCGATTTTTTATCTGAATTTTTCTGTTGTGTTTTTAAAATACATTGACAAACACTAATTTTGATATTTTAAAATATATTAAAAATATTTTTAAAATACTAATATGAATATATTTTTAATGTTTAGATGGTATGAAAAAATGGAATCTGTAAAAAAATGAGTATTGGGTAAATATTGTCCAATGGGCAATTGGTGGTGTTAATATAGAATGAGTGTAGGCCTAGGTAGCCAGGAGACAGCAAAAGCATTGTTGAAAATACACAAAAAGAGAGATGAAGAGCTTAAATAAAAGATTTCAAGTTTTTATTGGTATCTGTCATCACCAGCTTTTCGAGACTTCACTCGGCCCTAGCAATCTTTTTCTCTTTCAAGTTTTTAGCAACTTTGTTTCCTAACAATCATGCTTTTATGCCCTTTCTTTCTTTCTTTTATAGAGCCTTTGTTCTATTGACTTTATATTCTACACCTTACAATATTTCACTTTGTGTTCTCTATGCTTAGCTTTTCAAAATGCTTGGTCAATACCAATGCTTTCTTAAAAACAACTTTAGTCTAACTAAAAGTCGAACATTAAAATTGGCCCAATTCCCTTTATGCTATGCCTTCACTCAACAACAGTTGCGCACACACAAAAATAATGGCTAACTTCATATGTCCTTCCTAGAGATGTGAGAAAACTCCATATTATTTATAGGTTAAAAAATATTTTAATTGAATAATCTAAAAAATTATTTTAGATTTTACAATCCAGAATTTAAAAATTTATTTTGAATAGTATAATATAAAAATGTGTTATAAATTATAGAATTTAAAATATATTCCAAATTTTATAATTTAAAACTTAGATTATACTGCAACATCCATTTTAGTAGAATAAAACTACCAAAAATAAAACATTAGATGATTAGTTACCAGAAACTATAGACTAGCGATGAAGAAGATCTTACACTTGGAGAACAAAATTATATCTATGTTGTTGCTTCACTCTCAACCTCATGTTGAAACGACTGAAAAGACGTCATCCCTAAACTCACACCATTTTAAGGTGATTATCGCAAAAAAGAAAACACACACATACAAACAAAGACAAAAGCAAGGGTAAGCTAGATGCACACCAAACCAACCAAACACTTTATGTATGACAATACTTTGACTTGACTATCCGAATTAGTATGAATATCGACCTAGGGTAGTTTGTGTACTTGTTGTGGTGAAACAACTAGTCCACCCCAAGCTACCACACAAGGTTATTCCATTATTACTCGTCTTAGGCCAAGGTAAATCCCCTAGACTAGGACATCATGCTATTCTCACATGTCTCACCTCTCTACTTGAGAATAAATGACCATTAGAATGTCAGGACGAATTCCAAGACCGAGCTTCCCATATTCATACTTACAATACTTGAAACTACCACTGAGAAGTTCCTCCTTCGAACTCTCTTTCACACCTTGAAACCATTTGAAACCATATACATATCCATTCGCTTTTACATTGCATACCAACATATAAAAATTGATGGTAACATTGTTTAGGATCATAAAAGAACAATGAAAAACATATATCATATGAGTACTAGTGAATTTGGTTTAGATTAGTCAAAATTTCACTTTACTGGTAGAAATAATCGATTAGATTGGTAATCTAATATGTTAGAGCAAGCCAAAATTCACATAAAGCAAAACAGGAAAAAACTACCCATTTTAATATATTATGTTATTAACATAATTTATTAAACTATAGTTTCTATTTTAATCTATTATGTTATTAACATAATCTATTAGATTGTAGTTTCTGTTTTAATTTATTATGTTATTAACATAATCTCTTAGACTATATTTTCTTTTTCAATCTATTATATTATTAACACAATCTATTAAAACCAGAAACTATGACCAAATCAATTTATGACTTTGAACACTTTCCCTACAACTTTAATTGATTCGTAGGACCTTCTAGACACTAAGAAATACCTGGAAACACCATTATAACCCCAAATTGCAACTCCAAACCCAAAATCACCCCTCTAAGTTACCCCAAAACCAATTCTACACTTTCCACACCCATATTTGTCCATCAAGTGCATAACCAAGTTTAAATACACTTGCTAGCACACCTCAACACCTCATATTACTCTCAGCCCTTCTGTTTCAAATTCTCACTATGTAAAACCTTAAAATTTGACTAAAAACACTTAATAACTCATCCTAAGATGACCCTAACAATTTTACACCAGATTTTCCTCATTTGAAAGCCTTGACAAGTCATAATAGATCTAATAACATATCTCTAACTTCCCAAAATAGTTTAAATTCATTTATTCAAAATCTCACTACTCAAAATCTTTCTTTTATACTAAAAACACTCTAAAACTACCCCAAAGAACTACCTTTTTGTTCCATATCAGATTTCACTCAAAGAACACTTCTAACAAGTACCAAATGATCATATAATAGTACTAAAACAATTACTTCCTCACTCCAACACTTATCTCTCAAACTCACCCATCAAAACCTCTAATTTTGATCTTAAAATCTAAGAAATTGACTCTTTTTTACTCAAAACACTTTGAATTCAGTTTTTAACCATCATACAATTTCACCATGCACAATTATAACAATAGAAGCAATACAAAAACACCATACCAAACATTTAAACATCACACAATCATTGTTCACCATCTATACACCAAGTATATTGGTACAAACATAACAATTTCACTTAAATCACATTATCATCCATAGGGATACTAAATGTAAACCACAAACATAAATCTAAGACTAAATCTAGCTTCCCTTACCTCACAAAGAGATATAAACTCTAGAAACGTCTTCTTGATTGCTTGGTACACGAGAAAATTCTACCAACACCTACGAAACACCAAATATTGAAAACGGAAAGAGTCCTTAGGACCTTAGATTAACCAAGAATAAGTAGAAGAAGCAAGATTATGCATGCGATGACAAACTCTTCTTCTAATTTCATATTAAGAACATAAGAGAAAAAATGAGTCGAAACGTACTCGCTCTAAACTAGAAATTGATGGGATGGATAGGTAGACCTTGTCGCAATGATCGTCTACACACTTCTTGATTGTAAAAGAGATGACTCAGGAGTTAGAACTCTTAAAGAAAATGTAGAGAACTCTAAAAAAGTGTTTTCTAGAGGTGATATATTTTAAAATAATGAAACTCGTTTATAACAAAACTATTTATAAATAAATCATTTAATATTAAAATAATCAAATCTCACTATTGTTAGACTACTACAATTTCTAAAATATCGTTTTATGGGGTTTTACATATTCAATTTAAAATGTGTTTATGAATTATGTAGTTTAAAAATGTATTTTAAATTGTAAAATCTATAATATAATTTCAAATTACCTAATATAAAAATTCGTTTGGGATTGTATAATTTGAAATATAGTTTTGAATTACAAAATTTAAAATGTATTTGTAATTATTTAATATGAAAATATTCCTAATTATATAATTTAAAAATATATTTTAAATTATGTAATTTAAATATGTAGTATAAATTATATAAATTAAAATATTAAAAATCCATTTTAAATTATATAATTCGAATAAATAAAATACACTCGAAATAATCATATAATCTGAAACATATTTCTAGATAAAGCAATTTAACAATTTGAAATATATTTTCATATTTCAACATTTAAAACTCTAAAATTATTTAAAACTCAAAAATTATATTTTAAATTATATAATTTAAAAAATATTTTTAGATCTAGAAATAAAATTCAAATTGTGTAATTCAGAATATGATTTTGAATTATATAGTCCAAAAATATAAAGCAGGAAGATTTTAAACCTTTCCAAATGAAAGTTCAAGAAACCATGAGATGCAAAAAGTAATTGCGAAAACCATGTTTTCCTTCGGCCTATCAAGTGTTTCCAAATCTATTGGGCTGGCTTGAATTACAAACCAAATATTAACTAAGGGAACTTCTTTCTACACCCTTTTGAAAGATTTAATCATTTTCGAAGAGAAGTCACAAATAAGTTTTTAGTTTTTTTTTCCTAATCGGGTTTCTATTTTCGAAAAATTTAAGAAAATAGGGCATTGCCGTTAGTTCCATACTAACACTGTTAAAAGAGATGTCACGTGTCAATTCGTGATTTTTTTTTTAATTATTTTTAATTTTTAATTTTTTATTTATTTTGAACTTTGTAAAAAAATAAAATAAAAATGCAACGTGTCAAACTGATATTGTGCCACATGGCAATGACAGTGTGACATGGCACTGGCAATGCCACGTGTCATTGTCAAGCAACGTTCATTGCATTAGTCTCAATTTTGTCCCTTTATTTTTATTTTGTCTCAATTTAGTCCTAATTTTAAAAATTAAACAAATTTTCCTCTCTCCAAATCCAAACAAAATTTAATTTGTATATAAATTTTAACAAATATTTTTATTAAAATTGATATTTTTATTAATATTTTTAACAAGATTAAGTTTGTTTATATTTTTATTTAATTAATTATATAAATGTTAATAATGTTCTTTAAACATAACTACAAGGGTTAAAAGAAAACAGTGAACATAATTTGTTCAATAAGCTAAATCATTTTCATGGAAGATAATGAAAGAATAAACTACATTTAATTACCCCGTTTTCACAAAAACTTTCTTTAATTTTTTATTTAAAAAAGTGAAAATTCATATCAATAATTTGTTTAATGAACTAAATCATTTGAAAATTTCACACCAGCATGTTATGTTACTCTTTTTTTTAAACCCTTATAGGTATATTTAAAGAACATAATTAATTTTATATAATTAATTAAATGAAAATATAAACAAACTTAATCTTGTTAAAAATATTTAATAAATATATCAATTTTAATAAAAATATGTGTTAAGATTTATATCACTACAAAAAAAAAGGGCATTACCGAAGGCCGAAATCCCTCGGAAACAGCCAAAAGCCGTCGGAAAATGACATTTACCGACGGCTTACCGACGGCCAACGAGCCGTCGGTAAATCCCTTGTCGATAACAATTACCGACGGCTTTTGGCCTTCGGTAATTACCGAGGGCCAAAAGCCTTCGGTAATTACAGAGGGCCAAAAGCCTTCGGTAATTACCGAGGGCCAAAAGCCTTCGGTAATTACCGAAGGGCAAAAGCCTTCGGTAATTACCTAAAATGGGTATTTACCCAATCCCCTGTACCCAAATGGGTACCCTTTTTTACTAACCTGTTACTGTTTTTCGTTCCTCCTTTTATTTCAAATCTTTGGTACTGTTTCAGCCATTACATACATATATATTATGGAGATGTGTTTAATTTTTTTTCCCAACTTGTTTATCTGGTTTGCCCCTGGGAAGGAGTTTCATACCAATTGTTAAACAAAAACAAGTAAGATATTCTCCAAAAATTCTGTACTGAATTCTGTTATTTAATACTGATAAGGAATACAAACTTATAGCCTAGAGAAAAAAAGAAAACAATAGTCAAACCCACTACTTTCATGAAGGACATGGGATTGGAAAAACTACCTAGAAAAGAGCTAAATTTTAGCTCCACTCCCCTAAAGACTCTCGGACAGCAACTGCATACTTATTAAGCACAAAACTGCATAGAAACAGAAATACCAGGAACAGGGGCAAGCATTAAAGAATGTACACTACCATATTCTTCCAGAACATGATGTCTAAATATACAATAAGAAAGCAAAATGAAATTAACTTATTATAAGAGCTTTAAAATAGATACCAGCTCTTTTTTTTTACATAACAAGCAAGAGCAGGTTCCAAGACATCTGCAACAATCACTGAATACAACTAAGTACTGGTTCGAGGAAGTTGGAAATCTAGAGCAGCAATCTAACAATAGCAGATGTAATAGCAGTAACATCGTGCATAACATTGTTCTGTTTGGTGAGTGGAGAATTCCCAGAGAAATCACTCTCACAAAAGGTAGCCTCATTAGCAGAGATTGTAGTTGGGTGTTCTCTTGCAAGTGCTCTCTATCAGATTTTCATTGTTTGGAAACCACATACACACCACACGGCCCATTCACATCCAAAGAGCAATTGATTGAAGAAAGTGGGAGCCACCACTAAGAGAAGAGGCTACGTTGGAGGAATTGAAGCTCATGGTTTTAGAGCTTTCATGTTGAAGAATGAAGAATGAAGTATGAATTTTATAATGAGGAACCACTTTGCTCACGGTCATGGAAAGAATAATGCAAGCAAAATTCTTTTGTTTTCATTTTGGTTTCTAAGAGAAACAAGAGGAGTAGCTCACGGCCATGTGGGAAAAGAAGTGCACCTTGCATTGGTTTTGTTTATTTTGTCATTTTATAAAGGAGACAACAATGGGCCACCACTCACTTTTATTCCCAAGGCTTTAATTTGTTATTTAGTGATGACTTGGAAACATATCATGTAGGAACTCCAAAATAGCAAAGTCTGAATTTTGTTGAAATGGTCCCCTCATAGCTTTTGGTACGTATCAATTCATTGAAAAGCTACAATTGCTAGTTTTTGCTTTTATCAAATTTGCAAGAGATAAAGAAAAACTCTCGGCCAACTCAATTTGATAAGTATCTACCACATGGTTTGAAATAATGGAGGGGGCCACACTTGTTGAAGCTTATGGCCGTGAGAGAAGCTACAAAATGAAGTGGCTGAAATCTATTAAATTAGTATTGTTAAGGAGGTGGAGGTCACGGTTCTTATCAGCAAGTCCAGAGAAAAGAAAAGAAGCAAAAGCACACGGCCTCCCTTCTTCTTATTTTGTCATTAAAAGAAAATTATACAAGCTAAAGACAAAGCCACCACCTCACGGTTTATAGCTCCTGGAAGAGCTTGGAGGATCAGTCCAGCAGAGTTTTGGAGGTGCATTTGGAGCAGCTGCACACATACACTCCACGGCTTAGGGCCCATGAAGAAGCATTTTGGAAAAGCATTCAGAAAGATGGAATAAAGGTGGGAACCACCAAATTCTCTTGGCTGGAACGTGAATCTTGAAGCCATCAAAATGAAGAGCTGCACATAATTTAATTAAAGTGGCATCCAGCTCATACTCCACGGCTTGCATTCAACACTTACAACTCAATTCAATTAACAAGTGAAGATATTTATAGCTACAACAAGAGCTCACGAGGCACACCACGTTGAAGGGAGTGGAGTTGCACGGTGTGAGGAAAAGACATGGGAAAAGCACTCACGGTGCAGCAAAAGAAGCCACAACAACATGAAGAAGAAGCACACAGCAGCTTGAGTCAGACGCCAAAAGAGTAGGCCGTGAGGTGAAAGGATAGCAGTAGGAGCTGAAGTGGTACAACAGAGAAAGCATCCATCCAGCAAAGAAGTAAGAGTTTCTGCTTTCAAAGAAGCAAGAGTTTCTGCTTTCAAGCAAGCAGCAGAAGCAGAAGATTTTGAATATCTGGAAGATGCATGGAGGCCCCAAATGAAGGAATTAGATTAGATGGGAAACCAGTTTCTGTACTGTTTAAGTTCAGAGAAAGGGAAACAAAGGTTGGAACATCAAAGGCATGGAAATGAATGTTAGAAATGGAATTGCGGTGACGAAATGAAACAGATTTATGGATGGAAACAAGATAAATTGGTTGCAAGCAAGCCCCTACTCCATTGATCTCAAGCGTAAGCTATAGGAAGCTAAAGTAAAACCCGCAGTAGACAAAAGAATGAACCAAAGATAAAGACTGATCTTGGTCGTTGAGAATGAACCAAGATCCAACAAATGTTGGCACCTCCAGAAACTCTAAGACCACACAAAAAGAACACAATTTCTACCACACACAATGACAGAGACAAAACAACATGAAAATGAAAAAAAGAAAGAAAGCAAGCATCATTCAAGTACAATTTCTTCTCAACAAAAAACCAATTTTGAAAAAAAACTTACCTCGAAAGAAAAATGAACGAAGATGTCAGCCTCTGCAGACCCCGACCACGAACTTAACAAGCCCACATCACCCCCAACGCTGCCGTCAAGCCAACCTCGATGACCCACCACCACTACCGCAAAACGCCAACTACCACGACCCACCACCCTGCCGGAAAGACCATGCCACCAACGACCTATGCTCCGCGAAAGAACGCCTTACGGTGACCAAAAACGGACTAGGGCTTTGGTATCGTTGGAGGAATTTCTCAAATTTGGGCACAGGAGAGGAGGAATTACTGACAATTTGGGCAGAGGAGAGGAAGCTTACGACTTTCGTATCGTTGGAGGAGCACAAGGGAAGGGTTTTGGGCAACGAAGAATAGGGTTGGAAGGAAGGGTTTTGGACGAAGCACTGGGGAAGGCCGGTGGGAAAATGAACTGCAGAGAGGAAACAACTTAAAATTCTTAGAAGACATTACCGAAGGCCTCTAAGCCGTCGGTAATTGACTTCACCACTGCATTACCGAGGGCTCCTAGGCCGTGGGTAAAAAGCCGCCGGAAAAACAAGCATTTCTTGTAGTGTATACAAATTATTTTTTTTTTAATTTGGAAAGAGACAAATTGTTGAAATTTTAAATTAGGACTAAATTGAGACAAAATAAAAATAAAGAGACCAAATTAAGACAAAATAAAAATACAAGACCAAATTGAGACTAATAGAATGACATATGACCTGACAATGATATGTGATAATGTTAGTGTTGTGTCACACGGTTATTGTCACGTGACATAATATCAGTTTGACACGTGACATTTTTATTTTATTTTTAAAAAAAATTAAAAATAAATAAAAAATAAAAATAATCAAAAAATTCAAAAATATTACGAACTGACACCTCTTTTAACGGTGTTAGTACAGAACTAACGACAAAAACCTAATAACTTTAATTTTTTGAAAATAGGGACCAGTTCAGAAAAAGAAAACTAAAAACGTATTGGAACTTCTCAACAAAAATTAGCGACTTCAAAAATGATTAAACCAATTTTAAATTAATGCCAAAAAAAGTACCTTTCTAACATGTAAAAAAAAAACCACTTTTTTCTTTCTCCTGCAACTAATCCCACCCAACCCCACATTTACTCATCTTTGATTTCTTGAAACCCTTGCGTCACATCTCTTATTTCCGTTCCACCCCTTTGCTATCTGTCAATACCCAATTTCGTCCGGGTAAATAAAATTCATCACAAAAATAAATAAAAAAAAACATAAAAAACCAAAATGAAAAATACTATTTATTTTACTTTTTGCACCCCCAAATTTTCTTTTAAACACTTAATCCAATGGCCCAAAATAATCTCACTTTTTTTACTTCCTCACCACCCATCTTTTCTTATCACACCCCATTCTCCACATCACCATCCACATCACCCTCCACATCATCTACCTTTTTCATTTATTTTTTCCACATCATTTCCATATTAATTTTATATATCAACTTTTCTAATTATTCCACTTACATTTTTTTATTATATCTTCTCCATCAACATTTTTTATTATCCATTTTTTTTCCACCTTATTTTTCCACCCACTTTTTATATTATTTCTTTCCCTTATTTTCCACATTAACTTTTACTATTCACTATATTTTATTTTACCTACTTTCTCCACCAACTTTTTATATTATTTCTTTCACTTAATTTCCACACCTAATTTCTCCACCAACTTTTTATATTATTTTTTTTCCACTTATTTTCCACATTAACTTTCACTATTCACTATATTTTATTTCACCTAATTTCTCCACCAACTTTTTATATTATTTCTTTCACTTAATTTCCACACCTAATATCTCCACCAACTTTTTATATTATTTCTTTCACTTATTTTCCACATTAACTTTTACTATTCACTATATTTTATTTCACCTAATTTCTCCACCAACTTTTTATATTATTTCTTCCACTTAATTTCCACACCTAATTTCTCCATCAACTTTTTATATTATTTCTTTCACTTATTTTCCACATTAACTTTTTCTATTCATCTTTTTTTAATTATATTTTATTTCCTCTAAATTTTCCACCAACTTATTATATTATTTTTATTCATCAACTTTCTTCATCCTTAACTCTATAAATACCCACATTTTCTTCACACACACAATTTACATAATATCCATCTCTTCTCTCTCAAAATCTCTCCATTCCATCCCAAAACTCTACTTCATTTCTCTCTCACATTTTACTATTTCCTAATCTCTCTATACATAATAAATCCCATACCCCATTTCTACCATAAAGTTATCTTCTTCATCTTCCATCTACCTCTTCTCACAACTTATTACAAGCAAAGTCTTGCTTCATCTTTCAAATCTTCAACAAGGTACACATTTACTTTTCATTCTATTTATATTCATTTTGATCATTTTTTTTAGTTTATAAATTTATCTTATTTTCTACCACAATTTTATCCTATGCTTTTTGATATTTTTATGTCATAGATATTTCAACTTCACTCTCTTCTTAATAAAAAATATATAAAAAATATAAAACTTTAAAAAACATGTAATGATATAAATATCGGTGTGAGTACTCGTGCGATCGTACGCATCAGCCTAGTACTCATTATCCAAAATATAAAATAAACGAAAAAGCCGTGTGAGTGCTCGTGCGATCGTACGCATCAGCCTAGTGCTCATTACGCAAAACAATAAAAACAAGAAAAAAGCCGTGTGAGTGCTCGTGCGATCGTACGCATCAGCCTAGTGCTCATTACGCAAAAAAAATCTAAATATTACATCAAAAAATACCAAAAAATATAAAAATCTTCAAAAAAAACTAAAAACATCCACATTTTCAAACAACAAACAATTTCTCAGCCAGAACTACGTGATCCTTGATTCTCCATCAAAAGTGGAGATACGTAGGAGCAAGGCCAGTCCTTGTCAGTTTCACTTTCCAAAAATCCAAATTTATCCATAATCATTTTCTCAAACAAATTTCTCAAACAAATTTTAAAGCAGTTTTCTAAAAGAACTACGGAACCCTGATTTCTCATTCTTAATGAGAATACGTAGGAGCAAGGTCAATCCTTGTCGGGCTCAAAAAACTAAAAAATACATGTTGTTTCTTTAGAATCTTATTTTAGGGGATAGTTAAACATTTTGAAAACCACATCATATTCGCATATTTAGTTAAAGGTACTGCCTTAGGGCAGGCGTTGTAGGGTGCTAATATCTTCCCTACACGTAACCGACTCCCGAACTTAGAATCTCATTTTCGCAGACCATGCTTTATCATTTTATGGTTTTTCCGTAGTTTTCCAGAATAAACTATGGTGGCGACTCCAACTCTCTCTTTTTCAAAACCCCAAACCTTTTTATTTTTCATGGATCGTCGTCCCGTCGCGATTCCGGTTGCGACAGATGGCGACTCCGCTGGGGACGCTAGAGAGTCAGGCCATTTAATTAGATAAGCGAATTCGATGTGGTTTTTCTTTGTGTTTTTATTCCCTTTTTCCTTATCTATGTTTGATATTTGGAATAATTGCATGTGAGTTTCTTTTACTTTTTCTTTATGTGTGAAATAATTGTTCCTTATCTATGTTTGATATGTCTACTTATTTGTGTTTATTTTTGAAATTGTTGTTATAATCTCCCTCTACACAATATGCATATCATGAGTGAGGCCCTATACCCGGGTCTGAGCGCAACTTAGAAATAGAGGGGTTGTGTAGCGGTGTCACTCTGGGATGTACTTCCTGTCTGGCTATCGTGAGAACTCCAGCTAGAGTCTGTTCTCTTCATTTGTGTCTCCACATCTAGTTGATTACTCTGACTGTTGTGGAGAGACAATGAAAAGAGCCATAACTCTGGTGGCCTTGATTTAAGCATTAGGGAGCTATCCTTGTGAGTGCATATATTTGGCCTTAGAACTTTAGTCATTTGACCTCTGATAAGGCACGAAAGGGAGACTATTTTGTTTCAGTTTGTATGTCATTTCCTATTTTACAATAAATGTATCATATTTCTTTTAAAAGAAATAAAAATAATAATAAAATATGAAAATAAAATAAAATTAATTTTGTTCTCGGAATCATCCGAAAAAGAAAAAAATTAGAATTTCTTAAAATATTTTTAGGGCATGAAAAATCTAAAAAAAAAATTAATAAAGTGTACATATTTTGGGGCAATGTAGATCATTATTTTGAATTTCTGGACCTCATTTTTCATACAAATAAAATGTGAATTGTTATCCTTCAAACAAAAAAAAAATCTTTTTGATAGAATATTTTGTTTTAAGCGTGTAATATCTTTCCTTTCAATTAAAATTTAATTGTTCTGAGATGTACATATATTTATTTTTCGTAAGTCAAAAAATAAAAATTAACTTAAAAAAAAAATAATGAATGAAACCATATTTTCTTAAGCTTCGAGAATAATTCTTGGGTTCGTGCATGCTTTTGTTTGAGTACGATTTTCAAAAAAAAAAAGGGTCACCAAACCCAATTTTCTCTAAAAATAAAAAAATCTTTAGCTAGTATCATCCTTTTACTTCATATTACATTTCTTCATTCATAAAACCCAAAAAACAAAATATATGCATATCATGTCAAGTGTTGAGTCAATTATTTTCGATGCAAATCGTCCATTTTATGAGATTAAAAAAAATGTAATGGATGTCATAATCTCCTATTGTCAAATGATCAAATCACGTATTCTTAAGAAGTATTTGGGTGTACATTGTTTGAAAACGTCATCTTTCGACCTTCACTAAACCAAAAGATTGACCCAAATCATGTTCTGGGGCAGATTTTCCATTACTTCCACTGGCTTTCATTTTGGGAGATCCTTGATTTCGCTAGGACTGAAAAAAAAATATAAAAAAAAATGACTCTTGTTGAGATCATTTAGTCTTGTCTCCTAATTAATCTTGTGAAAATAAAACAATCAAAATTTGAAATGATGTGTGGCCATCTTTCTTCATAAAAAAAAAAAACTAAAAAGATATAACCATTGTTACCAAATTTGAGCCAATAAGAACTTTCTTTTCAAAAAAAAATTTACCTAAACAAGGGTTACCATCACATTAGAAGTCAATTCAAATTGCAAACGATAAATATCACACTTAGTGATCAAATGAAGATGATTCATCAAAATCAAAGATCAAAAATAGAAAGAATCACAAAGTGATGACAAACAAAAAGTGAAGTTTACAGATCAGTAAAGAAAGTCAAAACAATTTTTGACGAATAGCTGATACAAGGTGTAGATGGTAACTCTTGTTTCAAATGACCCACAAACACTCATTTGGGCCTCTATATCCTTTCTTTCCATACCTTTCAGCCCAAGCCACGTTACAAGCCCAATAAAAGTCCACACAGATTGAATTATGGTTGCTTAATTTTTCATAAAGCTTAATTTTGAGACAAGACAAAATGACTAATAATGCAGTTAAAAAAATGATGATAAAAAAAAATGTCCTCGGAAGAAGGGAACTCCCTATTGATCAAAATTATATGAAGGAAAATCAAGCCAATTAGGGGCAATCCTTTCAAGCCCACCATTTTCGTATCCATCACAAATTCCTATCCCATTCAAACTCTTCCCCTTATTCCCAAACAAATTCCGATTCCCAAACTAGGGGCAACTTTGTAGGTTTTACATAACCTATTTGACCGTTCTCCAAAACTAGGGCCACTTTGAGAGTTTCATATGTCTTGGCCCATTCAAAATATTGGGCAACTTTGTTAATCTCACATTTGTTTCATGTGTACATTCAAAGTTCGTACCAAGACCAGGGCATCCCTTGTTGGCCCTCCTAGATTTGTCCGCGCTGAAATTCATAAATCTACCCTCAAAACAGGGGCAGATACTTCGTGGCTCTGAGTCCATCATTCGTAAACCCGGAATGGGGGGCAACTTCTTTTTGAACCTCACTTAAGTGACTCATACCCAAAACCAGGGGCAATTTTGCAAAAGTTATATGAATTTCACACCCTCACAATTCACAGATACATTTGTCCATACCTATCTTTTTACCATGCCCCCAAACTGGGGCAACTTTTGAGTATCTACGACTTCACATTGACATTTGTAATTGTTTTAAGGAGTAAGAGGCCCAAGTAGCCAACCCGGTACTCTCCAAATCCTTCCACATATTTGTCCCAACCCTTGATATCAAGCATGTACGCACTAATATTTCGTCAAGAAATTTCTAGCACAGAAGCTTCATTTTGAACATTTGACTTTAGAATTGGACATCCATTGTAAAAAAGAAAATGAAAGTCTAAATCTTCATAAAATTGATGATTTCAAAGAAAACAAATTGACTCACTAAAAAAAAAGCGTCATAGTTTTATAATCTTCTATCACGGATCAAAAGTCAACATCATGTACATATTTTCATGAATGTTTATCAAATCTTCTTCCTTCAAAAAGAAAAAAAAAATCAAAATGCCTCAAAGTTTTCTCCTCCAATTTCAAAATTACATATTTTCACCAAATCTTCTTTTTTCAAAAAGACAAAAAAATCAACGTGCATCAAAGTTTTCTCCTCCAATTTCAAAATTTACATCAGTTATGATTCTCTTGCATATCGAGGTTTCAAAATCCTAATCCTTGTACAAAGATGCAACACCTTGTTTAATCATATTTTCAACCTTGAGCAAAAGTTCTAAAACCTTGTTCCTCATTTCATAAAAAAAAATAACAAAAAAAAAACAAAACAAAGCAAACGTTTTCATGTATCTATCAAAAAGAAAGTATTTCTCATCGAAATCCTCTTCATTCACATGAATGGTTATCAATTTCCTTCTTAAAAAAAAAAACAAAAAAAAAACAAAAAAAAAAACAAAGAAAACACAAAAAGAACAACATTCAGATTTTCTCTATCAAGCCATATTGTTTCATGTCGATCGAGCTTTCAAATTTGTGTCAAAATTACAAAACATTTCAGGTTTCAAGAATTTCAAAATTCGAAAGCCCAGTTTCTACACTGGCCCCCAAAGCCTAGTTTCTACACTGGCCCACAAAATGAAAGGTTTCAACACCTTAATGTCTTTTCAAAAATCAAATTTCTGTCAAAGTTACAAAACATTTCACAAATTACAAGTTTCAAGAATTTCAAAATTTGAAAGCCCAGTTTCCATACTGGCCCCCAAAGCCCAGTTTCCATACTGGCCCACAAAGCCCAATTTTCACATTGGCCCCAAGCCCAGTTTCCATACTGGCCCCTAAGCCCAGTTTCCACACTGGCCAACATTTCACAAATTACAAGTTTCAAGAATTTCAAAATTTGAAAGCCCAGTTTCCATACTGGCCCCCAAAGCCCAGTTTCCATACTGGCCCACAAAGCCCAATTTTCACATTGGCCCCAGGCCCAGTTTCCATACTGGCCCCTAAGCCCAGTTTCCACACTGGCCAACATTTCACAAATTACAAGTTTTAAGAATTTCAAAATTTGAAAGCCCAGTTTCCATACTGGCCCCCAAAGCCCAGTTTCCATACTGGCCCACAAAGCCCAATTTTCACATTGGCCCCAAGCCCAGTTTCCATACTGGCCCCTAAGCCCAGTTTCCACACTGGCCAACATTTCACAAATTACAAGTTTCAAGAATTTCAAAATTTGAAAGCCCAGTTTCCATACTGGCCCCCAAAGCCCAGTTTCCATACTGGCCCACAAAGCCCAATTTTCACATTGGCCCCAAGCCCAGTTTCCATACTGGCCCCTAAGCCCAATTTCCACACTGGCCAACATTTCTCAAATTACAAGTTTCAAGAATTTCAAAATTTGAAAGCCCAGTTTCCATACTGGCCCATAAAGCCCAATTTTTACATTGGCCCCCAAGCCTAGTTTTCACGCTGGCCCCAAGCCCAGTTTTCACGCTGGCCCCAAGCCCAGTTTTCACACTGGCCCCCAAAGCCCAGTTTTCACACTGGCCCCCAAAGCCCAGTTTCCACACTGGCCCCAAAGCCCAGTTTTCACACTGGCCCCCAAGCCCAGTTTTCACACTGGCCCCAAGCCCAGTTTTCACACTGGCCCCCAAAGCCCAGTTTCCATACTGGCCCCAAGCCCAGTTTTCACACTGGCCCCAAGCCCAGTTTTCACACTGGCCCCCAAAGCCCAGTTTCCACACTGGCCCCAAGCCCAGTTTTCGCGCTGGCCCCAAGCCCAGTTTTCGCGCTGGCCCCAAAGCCCAGTTTCCACACTGGCCCCAAAGCCCAGTTTTCACACTGGCCCCCAAGCCCAGCTTCCACGCTGGCCCTAAGCCCAGTTTTCACACTGGCCCCAAGCCCAGTTTTCACACTGGGCCCCAAAGCCCAGTTTCCACACTGGCCCCCAAGCCCAGCTTCCACGCTGGCCCCTAAGCCCAGTTTTCACACTGGCCCCCAAGCCCAGTTTTCACACTGGCCCCCAAGCCCAGTTTTCACACTGGCCCCAAGCCCAGCTTCCACGCTGGCCCCCAAGCCCAGTTTTCACACTGGCCCTTAAGTTCAATTTTTGCCTCGCCCTTAAGTTCAATTTTTGTTGCATCGTGATTCTATTCATCTTATGTACTTGAATCGATTGTTATTCTCCCCTTTCTCTTTGAAACCCAGACGAAATTAGTATTTCTATCTTTACTTATCTTTTATCTGATAATATACAAACGTTATTTGTCATATTATCTAGTAAAATCTAAGTAAAGAGGGGCAGCTGTCAATACCCAATTTCGTCCGGGTAAATAAAATTCATCACAAAAATAAATAAAAAAAAACATAAAAAACCAAAATGAAAAATACTATTTATTTTACTTTTTGCACCCCCAAATTTTCTTTTAAACACTTAATCCAATGGCCCAAAATAATCTCACTTTTTTTACTTCCTCACCACCCATCTTTTCTTATCACACCCCATTCTCCACATCACCATCCACATCACCCTCCACATCATCTACCTTTTTCATTTATTTTTTCCACATCATTTCCATATTAATTTTATATATCAACTTTTCTAATTATTCCACTTACATTTTTTTATTATATCTTCTCCATCAGCATTTTTTATTATCCATTTTTTTTCCACCTTATTTTTCCACCCACTTTTTATATTATTTCTTTCCCTTATTTTCCACATTAACTTTTACTATTCACTATATTTTATTTTACCTACTTTCTCCACCAACTTTTTATATTATTTCTTTCACTTAATTTCCACACCTAATTTCTCCACCAACTTTTTATATTATTTTTTTCTCACTTATTTTCCACATTAACTTTTACTATTCACTATATTTTATTTCACCTAATTTCTCCACCAACTTTTTATATTATTTCTTTCACTTAATTTCCACACCTAATTTCTCCACCAACTTTTTATATTATTTCTTTCACTTATTTTCCACATTAACTTTTACTATTCACTATATTTTATTTCACCTAATTTCTCCACCAACTTTTTATATTATTTCTTCCACTTAATTTCCACACCTAATTTCTCCATCAACTTTTTATATTATTTCTTTCACTTATTTTCCACATTAACTTTTTCTATTCATCTTTTTTTAATTATATTTTATTTCCTCTAAATTTTCCACCAACTTATTATATTATTTTTATTCATCAACTTTCTTCATCCTTAACTCTATAAATACCCACATTTTCTTCACACACACAATTTACATAATATCCATCTCTTCTCTCTCAAAATCTCTCCATTCCATCCCAAAACTCTACTTCATTTCTCTCTCACATTTTACTATTTCCTAATCTCTCTATACATAATAAATCCCATACCCCATTTCTACCATAAAGTTATCTTCTTCATCTTCCATCTACCTCTTCTCACAACTTATTACAAGCAAAGTCTTGCTTCATCTTTCAAATCTTCAACAAGGTACACATTTTCTTTTCATTCTATTTATATTCATTTTGATCATTTTTTTTAGTTTATAAATTTATCTTATTTTCTACCACAATTTTATCCTATGCTTTTTGATATTTTTATGTCATAGATATTTCAACTTCACTCTCTTCTTAATAAAAAATATATAAAAAATATAAAACTTTAAAAAACATGTAATGATATAAATATCGATGTGAGTACTCGTGCGATCGTACGCATCAGCCTAGTACTCATTATCCAAAATATAAAATAAACGAAAAAGCCGTGTGAGTGCTCGTGCGATCGTACGCATCAGCCTAGTGCTCATTACGCAAAACAATAAAAACAAGAAAAAAGCCGTGTGAGTGCTCGTGCGATCGTACGCATCAGCCTAGTGCTCATTACGCAAAAAAAATCTAAATATTACATCAAAAAATACCAAAAAATATAAAAATCTTCAAAAAAAACTAAAAACATCCACATTTTCAAACAACAAACAATTTCTCAGCCAGAACTACGTGATCCTTGATTCTCCATCAAAAGTGGAGATACGTAGGAGCAAGGCCAGTCCTTGTCAGTTTCACTTTCCAAAAATCCAAATTTATCCATAATCATTTTCTCAAACAAATTTCTCAAACAAATTTTAAAGCAGTTTTCTAAAAGAACTACGGAACCCTGATTTCTCATTCTTAATGAGAATACGTAGGAGCAAGGTCAATCCTTGTCGGGCTCAAAAAACTAAAAAATACATGTTGTTTCTTTAGAATCTTATTTTAGGGGATAGTTAAACATTTTGAAAACCACATCATATTCGCATATTTAGTTAAAGGTACTGCCTTAGGGCAGGCGTTGTAGGGTGCTAATACCTTCCCTACACGTAACCGACTCCCGAACTTAGAATCTCATTTTCGCAGACCATGCTTTATCATTTTATGGTTTTTCCGTAGTTTTCCAGAATAAACTATGGTGGTGACTCCAACTCTCTCTTTTTCAAAACCCCAAACCTTTTTATTTTTCATGGATCGTCGTCCCGTCGCGATTCCGGTTGCGACACTATCCCTCCTGCATCCCCAATTTTCATGAAATTTGTTTCGTCACTACATCAACCAACCTTCATTTTCTTCATCCCTACATATGTGACACCATAATACATATTTTTTTCTTTTTTCTTTTTCCTTTTTCTTTATGATATGTTAGTTTATATTTCAATTTAAAATTAATAATACAGTGTATATGGACATAAAAATGAAGGATATATATGGATTTAATCAAAATTGTAGTACTGTAAAAAACGGGTCACCCGACTCAATTCGATTTGGTCCAATCCGGCCCGGTCCATCACGGGTTGGTCACTTAATGAGTCAACCTAACCCGATTCATTTATTAGCAAGTCAAAAAATTTTGAACTCGACCCTACCCATCGTAGGTTGGTGGATTAAATGGGTTGACTCATTGACTCACCTAATTACAATTTTTTTTAAACCCAAAAAAATTACAATTTTTTTGAAATTCAAATTTAAAGAATTTCAGTCTAGAATGATGTTAAATTTCAAAGACAATTCAAAATAAAAAATTAACATATAATTCAAATATAATAAAAAAGCAAACACAAAAAACGAATAAGTTTATAATATTGATAATTTTTGTGTCAC
Source organism: Vigna nakashimae (assembly GCA_034642375.1). Taxonomy (NCBI): domain Eukaryota; kingdom Viridiplantae; phylum Streptophyta; class Magnoliopsida; order Fabales; family Fabaceae; genus Vigna; species Vigna nakashimae. The sequence continues at coordinate 44,440,346 of CM067765.1, read as the reverse complement.
TTATCTATATATAAGATTAGAGTCTTGAATGAATAAATTTATAATATTTTGCTCTCTTGAAATATTTTTTTCTTTATTCTCATTTACAATACAATAGAAAAAATCTTTACTAATAATATTGAAATACAAAATAATAAATAATTAAATTAAACTAGGTGGATTGGTGAGCCAACCCGACTCACCACGGGTTCAACCCAAGTGAGCCAGGTTGAAAATTGACCCGTATAAAAAAATTTCATTTTTTTAGAACCCAACCTAGCTCGAACCCGTGGTGGATCAGGTTAGCCCGCGGGTTTTAACTCATTTTGACATCACTACAAAATTGGATTATGATTTTCATCAAATTTTAAAAATTGGCTAAAGGTCTATTGAATTTAGGTTATAAATCGAATTTAGAACCGAATTCAAAATTTGGTGAAGCCCTTAACTAGATTTCAAAATCTATAATATCTATTTTTTTGTATTTTTATATTTTTATTTGTATTTGGTATTTTAATATTTTATGAATTTGTTTCTTATAAAGATGACAAAAACACTAGGTGCATCACCATATCAGGATGAGAGTTCTTCATAACCTGAATGCAGAAGGAGATCTTGGGTATCAACTCATAGAAGGAGTCTCCTTGAAGAAAGTGGGGCATTACATCATCCTGATGTTCGTGAGGAGCACAAGGATGTTATTGAGCAGTAGGATGATACTGTTGAGTAGCACAATAATGTTGTTGAAGAACATCTTGAAGTAGTTAGATTTCTTGGAGGTTCACATAATACATCACTCTTGACGAACTATCGAATCAGGATGCATATGCATTGTGGCAGGAACATGTTAGTACATTAGTTGATTTTTTTTTATGGTGGATGAGTTGTTTGAACTTTATATCTATTTTTTTCTGGAACTAAGAGGAGATCAAGTTGGTTCCTATAGAAAAAAAATTAAACAAATTTGGAACATGTCATTTGGTTGTTCAAGATTTTGTGTTGAATTATGGTATAATGCCTCTATGTGATATTTCTTACGATTACACCGATAAGGGTTTGATATTGACATTTTTAAAGAGATGGCATAGAGAGACAAACAATTTCCATATCCCAGTTGGTGAGATTAGTATCACATTATATGATGTGTCTGTGCTACTACACCTACCTATAATGTGACCATTATGTCTAAATGAAGCCTTAGACTTTTGTTGAGATTGTTGATAGGGGAGCACTGGTTTAGCTGAATCCACAATCTCAGTAATATTTGAGTTTTTGATGATGACAACGCATAATTAGTAACACATGTGTATTGTGTGTTACATGTTTTACGCTTACATGTTATATGCGTATATAAGAACATGATTGTGTTATATATGTGTTGTTCATTGCATTTCACTGTGTTATATATGTAATTTTATACATGAATGCATGACACATGTTTTTGGATGAAAAAAAGCACAAGCACTAATGTTGAATTTTAATTGCATAGCAAAACAACAGTTTTAAGTCAATTACATTATGGGGTGAAACGATTAAAACTCGTGTCTTTGCATAAACTGTTTTCAAGAGTGCTGTGAGAATTTTTCAAAGAGAAGAAGTTTTCAAAACTTGGCTTAACATTGTTGCATAATCGATTGCATGCGATATGTATTCGATTAAGTTTGTTATTGTTTTGAAATCTGTTAATGCTTGATATAACTGTCACAACGACTATATTTTTAAATGTGTTGACCAAGCATTAAATGTTATTCGACTACATTAATTGTGAATTCAATTAATTGCTTTGATTGCTACTATCTGTTATAACTGAATTGGTGTATTCGACTGCATTAGTAGTGAAATCGATTATGTTGCGTCTGATACGAGTTTATCTATGTATTGACGCGGATTTGATTTCTGTAGAGACTTTTGTGATTCTAACATTTTCATATTCTTTTGCAGAAAAGTGTAAAGTTTACAGAAAGAGAGGGGATTCTTGCTGCTAGTTTGTTTATGTATTGCCTATATTTTGATTAGAGGGTTAGAGAGGTGTTTTATATTTTTGACGTGAGATCTCTATAAAAACCTTGTTGTAAAAACCTTGATCATTATAGTGCATTGGCTTCCTGTGGTTGGAAGGACACTGGATGTAGGCTTGGCCGAACTAGTATAAAAACTCAGTGTTTGATCTTTCTTATCCCTACTCTTTTACATTCAATCGATTATACTTTATACGTATTCGATTAAATTTCTGCTGCATTGAAAATCTTTTAACTTGCGTTTCAAGAAAAGTAAAAAGGCATCTCTTTTGGTTAAAAAGATTTTGAAAGTTTTAAATTTTATACTTCATCAATTCACCCCCACCCCTCTTGGTGTGAGAAATTGATCCATTCTATTTTAACAACTTTGAAGAAACTCGATGTGCTACCATCAACCTTTTTGGCATGGACTGCATGAGGGCTACAGCTGAGAAGAGACAATGTCATGGTCCCCAAGTTAGGTTGAGCCGGTTGAGAAACATATATAACAAATATTGTAAGAAGCAACAGTGGGACTGCGTCACACGAGCATACTTGTTACATCTAATTGGGTGCACTATTTTTACGTATAAAAGTGTCACCTTGATTTGTGTATCCTATTTAGTGCTCCTCAAAGACATGCAATCATGTGATGGATGTGCTTGGGGAGTTACTGCACTAGCCCACTTGTACGAACAACTCGGAGGTGCCAACTTTTTTTCAGATAAAGCAATTAGCTGGATATCTAACTCTTTTATAGGTACACATATATCTTGCACTTTCATTTCTTTTATTTTTTCCATTATTGACCAACCTTTAATTAATTTTTTGTAGAGTTGAATTTATAAGCACTTCTTTAGGATGGGAAGTAGACATTTGCTACCTACTTATGATGAAGATAGATGTTGTGTCGCATTGGATGACAAAGGGCAAATCTCCAGCTTACTTGAAGCCAAGGCACATCTGGATAGACTGACATATGATGGGGTGATATGGACCCATATCGATCACATCATATTAGTCATCCCATCTGACCATTAGTGTGTTTTCTGGCTAGATCAGAGTCAGTATGATTGTACACTAACATCTGCCTGAATGCATGTTAAGGCAATCCCGATATGAGCAATCGATCTTGCAATTGCCAAACATTATTCAAAAGGCTAACATAGCAACCACTAATGATTTTTGGTTGCACTCTTTCAAGAATTTGTAAGTGAATGTCACATCGCCTGTATCTCCATCTGCATGTGTGGAAGGATACCTTTAGTGGTTTAGAAGGGTATCACATCCCTATGTTATTCCTACTACTCAGGACGATCAGCCAATTCTTGTACCTCGACTTCGATGACATGTCGTAGATGACATTTGAATTTGTTAGAGATCAGAGTTAGAATATGGTTTGTTGGTATGTAACTGTAAAATGTTTATGTGTTTATGCTATTAAAGAATGTTAGTTAATTTGTTGTCGCCATGAATGTAGGGGCGCGTCATGAGAATCTTGAAGATGATGATCGATTGTTGTGATGTCAATGAGAGCAATGTAGCTTGGGAGAGTACTAATGAGGCATTAAATATAGTTCGTGTGGCGTTTAAAGAACATGCATCCAGGAATAAAGGAGGTCAAAATGTACGCAATAGACATTTATCATCATTTGGGTAATAGCCTCTTTTACTATGCATTTGGTTGTTTTGAACTTTTATGTAATATTTTGAATGTCAAAAATTTTTACATAATTAGTATGATAATGAAAAGGATGTGGGTATGCATGAGAGTGGTACGTTTGGCAATGAATTAACAATATCTTTGTATTTTAATTTAAGCATATGTTCACATTACACGAATATTAGCTTTGAAGGAAGTTTACATAACTAATATTAACGTCTATCAAATCTACAAATGTTTCCATTCTACTTATATAAAAATATGACCACTTGCACACGTTGGGTAACAATGGGTTGACAATATGATATCGACCATGGGTAAAGGACAATCTTCTTGTAAGTAAACCTATAAAGATAAAATTAGTAAATAGAACATTTTTATAATAGAACAAAATAATAATAACTTTACTTGCATAAAATGAGATCCATGAATGTGTCCTATACATATTAATCAATGTTGTATTATATCAAAAGGTGGTGTACTACGTAGTGTGAATATTGAAATATTCTAACAATATGACAAACAAACTAAGATGACATTATATCAATTAGCAAAAGCATAGTCAATGTTTAGTATAGTCATCCACTTGTTCATATTATCCTGCAATTAATAAAACAAATTGTTATGAAAGAAAAAGGTAAAACATAATAACTAACGTGTCAATTATAGCAACATGTATCGCTGATTTTGAGTCGACTAGCGAAGACTTCCTTAGTTCTTCTAGTCGGTCACAACTTTCCACTAGTCTTGTGTATTTATCACGTTATTGATTAAGTTATTTAAATAGGTCATGTCCGATAAGGGGCCATGAATCTTCACCTATCCCTAACAAAAGAACAATCCCTTTATAGCTACAATGACCATCAATAACAACATCAATAAAATCGACAAGGTAAGGTTGACAAATAAGATGGAACTGATTTAATATGAGTACTTTCCTTTGTCAACTTCTTTGAAACATCAAGCAACAAATCGAGTTCGTATTGAATACATAACTCTGTCTATAATTCATTTGATAAAATATTTGAAAAGCTCAATCTAGTTCACATGCTATGAATTTCAAATAGAGGAATCATCCCAGGGTCATATCATGCTAATTCATAAGTATAGGGTAAACCATATGTTTGTCTCAAAACGCATCTGCAACTTTTAGTATTGAATCTTATATGCTTTACTTGATCGAACTCTGGAGAAATTCCAAAGCATACATTGGTACACGTCCAACCATTCTTTTTATATCTACTTCCTTTAAAAGTGTCACTCATAAGATTTCAACTTTTTTCAAAAGATTCCTTTATCTCATATGTTGCAAGATGATAACATTATGAATTGCATCCTGACACGAACATAGGTCTCCTATATTACTCTGATAACGGTTGAAAAACCGTTATTTTTATTCTTAATTTTGATATTAAAAACAACCTTTATGACTTAGAAACTAGCTTGGAATCAAGTTTTTACTTATGTTTTGAAAATAAGAGAGTTGGATGAGTTTTATGCTTGGTTTTCCTTGTTTTGACAGGAATTAAGATGAATCAGATGAAAGAATTTGAAGTAGTAAGGAGCTGGACTCAGGAAAGGAAGTAAAAGTGCACAAAAGAAGAGTCGCATTCACCACTGAGCGCAACTTTTACCGCTGAGCGGCATTCTGAAGCACCGCAGTCATCGCTGAGGGATAAAACTGCAGCTGAGCGTCATTCTGAAGAGCTGCACTTACCGCTGAGCAGCAAAAGTGCCTCGCATTCACCACTGAGCGCAACTTTTACCGCTGAGTGGCATTCTGAAGCACCACAGTCATCGCTGAGGGATAAAACTGCAGCTGAGCGTCATTCTGAAGAGCTGCACTTACCGCTGAGCGGCAAAAGTGCCGCTGAGCGCCATTTAATTGGGCTTCGGCCTATTTTCTGTAATTCTTAATAAACTATATAAGGGTTTAGTCGACCTAGGGTTAGTATCTTTGGACAGAAAGAAGCGAAATCACACTCCTTTCACCCATTGGAGGCGGATTTTGGATGCGGAAGCTCCGATCTTCAACTTTTAGAGTTCTACCTTTCATTCTTTACATTATTTTCATCTAGTTTCACCATATCTATGGTGAACTAAACCTCCATTGTTGTTGGGGAAACAATGTAATCCTTTGAAACTCTCATGTATTGAATTGATTCTTGATTTTATATGTTTTACTTCATTAATTGTTAGGGTTTTTCCTCTTTACTCTATTCATGCTTTGTTTAACTCATTCAATTGCATTATCATTGATGTTATTTATATGGACACATATAGATACATCTAGAACTGAGGAAATTCTCCCAAGAGCAATATTCCCTAGACATAGGGATAGGAGGATTGGTTACCTTTAAGCTTCTGTGCGAATATAATGCATGAATAATTGCTAGGGAGACAAGACATTGTAAACTAATGATTAGGAGTACATGAGAGTTTAAGGTAAATTAGAAAGTGACATTAACATTAATGAAGAAAGATAAATTCTTGAATACATGAGAGTGGATAGGATAAATCGGAAACCCCAATAACATCATCTTTCCATATTTACATCAATCTCTTTTGCTTCTTTCAATCCAATTGATCAAAAACTTGCATTCATGTTTATTTTATGCAATTCAAACACAATGATTTTGTTTACATGTCTCATTTAATCAACAAATCACATAACTGTCTAGGTCGTGAGTCCTTTGGGAAACGATACTTGGTATTACCATTTTATCATTACTTGATACGATTCGGTACACTTGTCGAATGTTAACATACTCCCCAATACTTTCTTTAGGCTCTAGTGAGCAAACTCAACCCTGATACAAATGACATGAACAATATCATAAAACATATAACAAAAACAACTAAATAAAATAAGATTAAAAAGTACTAGTTTGATGTTGTGTTTCCTAAATGCATAACTCAGTTTGTCCACGCCTTTAAAAATGTCTTATACAAAATGCTCCAAGACTTATTAATATATTCAAAGTAAAAACCATGAAATTCAAGCATGATGAAGGCAATCAACATAATCAGTAAACATTGATTATTGTTTACAGTCCATGACATTTTTCCATGCTTCGATCATGACAACACATGCCTCAACAGAATTGACTAACATTATGCACTTGACTTTCACATTTTTCTGAATGTAGAAGAAACATAGGAGATTATAACATTTAGGGAATACAATGCCAATGACATTCATAAAAGTTAGGTCTTTGTCACTAACAATGACTTGTAGACCGCCCTCTGATAACAGTTGAAAAACTGTTATTTTCATGCTTAAAATTGATACTAAAAGCAACCTTTAGACTTAGAAACTAGCTTGAAATCATGCCTTTTATCTATATTTTCAGAAATAAGAGAGTTGGACAGGTTTATGCTTGATTTCAGTGTTTTTGTGCACGTTTTAAGGTGAATTTGGTGAAAGAAGTGAAGAAGGAGAGAGATGACATTAGAAAAGACAAGAAAAAGGTGCAAAAGAAGAAGCCAAAGTCACCGCTCAGCGGCAATTTACCGCTGAGCGGCACTCAGGAGGTTGCGGGAGTCACGCTGAGGGGCAAAATGGCCGCTGAGGGAAGAAAACGTGAAGCGCAACTACCGCTGAGCGGTATTTACCGCTGAGCGGCACTTTTATGGACTTGGGCTTTTGTAATCTTTTGTAATTCTAAATTAGTATATAAGGACTTGCACGTCCTAGAATTAGTATCTTTGGCAGAAACGAGGCAAACACTCTCTCTTCCACCCCTTTGAAGGAGGATCTTGGATGCTAAGGCTACCTCTCCACTTTTATTGGGTTTATTCTTTCATACTTTCATTGTAATTCATCTAGGTTCACCATGAATATGGTGAACTAAACCTTGTATGTTTGTTGGGGAATCAATGTAATCTCTTGAAGCTCTCATATATGGAATTTATGCTTGCATCTTTTAATTAAGACTTATGCTTTCTTTCATCATTAGTTAGGGTTTTTCCTCTTTGCTCAATGCTTGCATAGTTTAACTCATTCAATGCATGATAATTGGTTTTGTCGATACGGGCACGTACGGGGAAGTCTAGATCCGGGGAATTTCTCCCAACACTATGTTGGTTGTCTTTAAGCTCCTGAGCATATGAACTAATCATTAGGAATGCTAGGAATTGTATGAACTCGTGATTAGGGAGAAGCCATCTAGAATTGTACTTTAGAGAGTGGCATTAACAATGATGATTTGAATGTTGAATTCCTAAAATGTATGAGAGTCATTTTACACAAAATCTGATGAAGGAACCTCTACAAAAAGAAGACGTAGAGATGATGAGGAAGAAAGGTGTAAAACTGTTAAGAAAGAGTCATTCCCACCAAAAGCAGCAGATCCAGGTAGTTTTTCTATCCCTTGTTCTATAGGGAAGAAAAAGGTAAAGAAAGCTCTCCTTGATTTAGGCTCAAGTGTTAACTTGATGCCTTATTCTTTACTGGAGCAAATTGGCCATGTTAAAATAAAACCTGTAAAGGTTAATCTAGTAATGGCTGATGGATCTTCAAAGGAGCCATGTGGGATTGCAGGAGACATTGTAGTTTGTGTTGGCAAACTTCAGTTTTTGGCAGACTTTATGGTGATGAAGATGGAGACCGAGAAAATACCTTTCATACTTGGAAGACCGTTTATGAAAACGGCCAAAGCCATTATAGATGTAAATGAAGGTATAGTGGTGCTCCAAGACAGAGAGGAGAGAGTGGTGGTGGATGTCTTCAAAGATGAAAAACAAGCAAAGGAGGAAGAGGCTAGTTATAAAGCTGCATTTCGAGATGCACCCATGACTAGAGGTAAAAATGAAAATCTTGAATTTTCAGGTAACCATTGTTTGTTTTTTCAGGTACCCAAGGTAGAAGAGATTGGAAAAGGAGACAAAGTTCCTAGAGACTGGAAGAAAAGAAAACTCCAACTTGGCACACCTGTAAGACTCAAGAACAAGTTGTGGTTTATAAAGGGCTTTAAAGAGAAGGAGATGATAGAGATAGAGTCTCCATATTCTAGAAGAACCAAAACAGTCCATAGGAAACAGTTGAAAGGTTGGTGGAAGGACAACATCAACTATAAAGAAGATGGAACGTGAGCTTTATTGGGTCAAGCTAATGACGTTAAAGGAGCGCTTGCTGGGAGGCAATCCAGTGGATTTACAAACTTTTTGATTTGTTTTATTTTGGTTTTGTAATTTTTAATCTGTGAACATTATTCTGGACATTATTTTGTTGGATCTAGCATCTACTGAAGGATGCTAGGTGGTTAAGTATCTTCTGAAGGATACTAGGTTTGTAACACCTACTGATGGGTGTTGGTGAGAAAATTTTGCACCTACTGATGGGTGCTGGTAAGTTTGAAACATCTACTGATGGGTGTTGGTGGATTTTGGGTCAGGATCGTGACGTTAAACAAGCGCTACCTGGGAGGCAACCCAGTTGATTGATTGTTTCTGTTTGTTTTATTTTAGTTAGGGTTTGCATAAGCATTTTTAACATTGAATTGCAGGGAACCCATGAGGGGCATGTAGGGAAGGCACGTAGGTTAAGAAAAGAAGGAGAGGAGCACATCACGAAAGTGCCGCTGAGCGGCACTTACCGCTGAGCGGTACTCTCGCAGATGGGCTTTAGTTCCCCTTAGCGGAACCCGAGCCCATTAGGGTATTTTTAAACCCTAAGCTGCGCAATTTCTTATATTTTCAAGCTCTTCTCTGCACAAACACTTCCACACATCTTCTCCTAGGTTTTCCACATCTTTTTACTCTTACCTCTTTAGAAAATCTCCCTTCCACTCACTTGCTCACTAGTTTTCCATTCAAGTTTGGGGTTGGGAGAGAGCATCATTGAAGGGGCTGATTTCTTCATTATGGTTTATTAATGCTTAACAATATATCTTTTGGTTTTGTGAATTATGTTTGATGCAGGGATGGCCTCCTCATCGGGCAAAAGGAATCAAGACTATAGGATCCAAGAAGAGGAGGTTACAGATGATAGCTCAGATTGAGGAGGAGCTCAGATAGCATTTGCTGATGAATGCTATCATATGCTTATGCTTTTGTGGTTTAAGTTTTCTGAACTTATTTGTTTTTGTTTTTAGATTAGGGTTTGATGTACTCTATTGAACACCTGGTTTATTATGATGGTTTGCTATTAACTGTGATTGTGTGATAAGTAATGCTTGATGATGCTTTGGATTGATTGATGTTGAGATGATGTGCACATTAAAATGCTTATACAGGTAATTCACAAGCTTTGTGAACAAATGCATGATATCATGATTGTGGTTTTGAAATTAAGCAGGATGTGTATGTCAAATGTGAATGAGCTTATATGTGAGGTTTTGAGCTCCAGAGTTGTTATTGTTGAATGCTATTACTTTGAAAGCATGAATGATTTTGCCCAGGTTTTCTATGATTGAATCAATTGCTTGTTTTGCATCATATGATCAAGGCCGTGTTGTTGAAACCCTTTTTATTGGCCAAATTCATAAAGTTAGCCTACTAAAAGAGAACACTTTGTGTTCTAACCTTTGAACCCTTAGCCTTGAATATACACTGAAAACCCTTGATTGAAAATCTTTACCTTGAGTTAAGTAGAAGATCTTGTGTGGTATTGTTAAATGTTCAAGTTTGGGGTTGTTGGGAAAATATGAAAAGCATTGAGCTAAGAGCTGAAAAGAAAGAATATGCAAAGAGAAAGAAAAAGAAAAAGAAAAGAAAAAGAAGTAAAGCTCAATGCAAATGCGAATGCAAAGGCAAAAGAAAGTTGGGAAGAATAAGAATAATTGTGTTGTTATGATTCTCTTAACTCAAGGATTTTGTGATCCAGAAAAACCAATTTTCTTGTTAAGCCCAGCCACATTATAAGCCATTGAAAAGTCCTTGTGATGATGCATGCTTGTGAATGTTTTTGATTGTGGTAAAATGAAAGGCAAAGTTGATTCATGTGACATTGTGATAGTGGAGTGAATGAGTGAGACACTTTACCTTTTATACACTTGTGTATTGAGTGAAACACTTTACCTAGTGAGGAAATATTCCATAAGCACATGAACATCCATGCTTAATTGATTGATCATTCATGAAAAACAGCATTTGTTGGAATTTAAATGACTTTGTGAATACTAAAGCATGTGCACATCTTGATTGAACTTTTGGTCATAAGTTTGAGTGAAGTTGTTACTTATCTTGAAAAGAGGATTTTTGACCATCATATGAATTGGTTGGAGATAGAGTTACATTTTGTTTGCTTGAGGACAAGCAAAGTTCTAAGTTTGGGGTTGTGATAACAGTTGAAAAACTGTTATTCTCATGCTTAAAATTGATACTAAAAGCAACCTTTAGACTTAGAAACTAGCTTGAAATCATGCCTTTTATCTATATTTTCATAAATAAGAGAGCTGGACAGGTTTATGCTTGATTTCAGTGTTTTTATGCAGGTTTTAAGGTGAATTTGGTGAAAGAAGTGAAGAAGGAGAGAGATGACATTAGAAAAGACAAGAAAAAGGTGCAAAAGAAGAAGCCAAAGTCACCGCTCAGCGGCAATTTACCGCTGAGCGGCACTCAGGAGGTTGCGGGAGTCACGCTGAGGGGCAAAATGGCCGCTGAGGGAAGAAAACGTGAAGCGCAACTACCGCTGAGCGGTATTTACCGCTGAGCGGCACTTTTATGGACTTAGGCTTTTGTAATCTTTTGTAATTCTAAATTAGTATATAAGGACTTGCACGTCCTAGAATTAGTATCTTTGGCAGAAACGAGGCAAACACTCTCTCTTCCACCCCTTTGAAGGAGGATCTTGGATGCTAAGGCTACCTCTCCACTTTTATTGGGTTTATTCTTTCATACTTTCATTGTAATTCATCTAGGTTCACCATGAATATGGTGAACTAAACCTTGTATGTTTGTTGGGGAATCAATGTAATCTCTTGAAGCTCTCATATATGGAATTTATGCTTGCATCTTTTAATTAAGACTTATGCTTTCTTTCATCATTAGTTAGGGTTTTTCCTCTTTGCTCAATGCTTGCATAGTTTAACTCATTCAATGCATGATTATTGGTTTTGTCGATACGGGCACGTACGGGGAAGTCTAGATCCGGGGAATTTCTCCCAACACTATGTTGGTTGTCTTTAAGCTCCTGAGCATATGAACTAATCATTAGGAATGCTAGGAATTGTATGAACTCGTGATTAGGGAGAAGCCATCTAGAATTGTACTTTAGAGAGTGGCATTAACAATGATGATTTGAATGTTGAATTCCTAAAATGTATGAGAGTGGATGAGATGAAATTGACCCCCAACAACATATTCATTCATATATTTCATTGAAAGTGTTTATCTTTTGTTCTTGCCATTGATCAAACTTCATGCATACATGTTTATTTTCTGTCTTGCATATTAAAATCCAATTATTTTGTTTGTAAGTCCTAGCTAATCAACAAATCACATAACTAAACTAGGCCGTGAGTCCTTTGGGAGAACGATACTTGGTCTTACCAAGTTTATTACTTGAACGATTCGGTCATACTTGCCGATTGTGAAACAAGTTTGTGACATCATATTTTGGTGATCATAAATTTGTCCATCAAGTTTTTGGCACCGTTGCCGGGGACTCGTGGTTTAACTGGTTAATTTGTGTGATTATTGATTATCTTTGACTTTAATTTTGAATTTCTGTTTTTATTTTTTTTCTGTTTTTATTTTATTTTATCTTTTTATCTTTTTAGATTAGGTTAGATTTTATTTTTTCTTATCTTTTTAGGTTAGATTAGATTTTATTTTATTTGATTAGATTTTATTTTATTTTATCTTTTAGATTAGATTTTATTTTATTTTATTTTATCTTTTAGATTAGGTTTTATTTTATTCTATCTTGTTTTATCTTCTTATCTTCTGAATCTTTTATCTTTTTATCTTCTGAATATATATCTTCTCCTATATCTTTTTGTGCTAACAAATCTTTTCTAGGGTTTTGTTTTCTTGTGTATGCAGGAGGCAATTCGAACTAGAAGTAAGAAAACAACAGAACCACTTCTTGAAGGATTAGAAGAGAGTAGAAGGAGGAGAAGAATAAGAAAGTCTAGAGAACTTTTCCCTTCTCCAGAAACTCTCTTACACTCATCACCACAAGGTTCTGTTCATAGCACAGGAAGTATGGAAAACAATAATGGTAGAAGAACTCTTGTAGATTATACTAATCTTGCTGGACCTCAGCACTTCAACAACATAGCTCGACCTAGAGTCAATGCAGCCAATATGGAGGTCAAGCCAGCATTAATTCAACTGGTGAAGAGTAATCAATTTAATGGGTTAGCTCACGAAAGCCCATATGAGCACCTTACTACCTTTAATGAGATCTGCAACACGGTCAAGATTAATGGGGTGCCAGACGAAGCTATCAAACTTAACTTGTTCCCTTTCTCATTGGGGGGCAATGCTAAGCTTTGGTTGAACTCTTTTCCAGAAGAAAGTTTCACAGAGTGGGAAGTAGTGGTTACAAAATTTTTAAATAAATACTTCCCACAATCTAAGGTGACTAAGGGCAAGCAAGAGATTTCTTCATTCAAGCAGGGCATGGAAGAATCACTGGGGCATGCATGGGACAGGTATAAAAGCTTGTTACGTAAAACTCCCACGCATGGTTTCGAAGATCAAGAAGTAGTCTTAACTTTCCTTGGAGGGCTTGGTTCACAAACCAAGATGATGCTGGATGCCTCAGCAGGAGGCAATATTAAATGGAAGACTCCAGAGGAAGCAACTGAAATCATAGAAAATATGGCTACTAGTGACAATGAGCTGCACAGTGAAAGAGGAACTCCTATGCAACAAAAAGGGGTTCTTCAATTACAAACACATGATGCCTTGCTAGCCCAGAATAAGATTCTAACTCAACAGCTGGAAACGTTGACTAAAACTCTGGCTCAATTGCCTAAAGAGTTGAAATCTGCTGCACAGATACAAACCCAGTTGTGCGAACTATGTGGAGGTGATCACATCAATGGCCAGTGTGCTTTTCCAGTGGAAGCCGTGGAGGATGTTAATTTCATGGCTAATCAGTTTCCATACCGTCAAGGGAATTACAATCAGGGTTGGAAACCACATCCAAGCATTGGCCAAGGACAAACTGGGCAAGCTAATCAATATAACAAGCAGCAGCAGCAACCAACCTTGTGGCAACAAGTATCTATGCTTAATGAAAGATCAACAAGGTTGGAAGAAACTCTTCAGCAATTCATACAGAAAACTGAATCTTCTCAAAAGAGCACTGAAGCTGCTATAAAGAATTTGGAGATTCAAATGGGTCAGATCACCAAGCAATTGGAAGAAAGGTCAAACAGAAACTTTGGGGCTAATACTGAGGTTAACCCTAGAGAAGAGTGCAAGGTGATAAAGAGTGTGAATGAAAAGATAGTTGAGCTAGAAGAAGGAGAAACAGAAGAGAGAAGAGAAGAAGAAAGGAAGGACATTTTTCCTTTTCCAACAAATCAGGAGAAACAAATGGACTTCACAGATTTATTCAGAATGATTGATAATGAAGCACCTTGGGAACAAATTCTACAGAAAATAGCAGTTTACACAAAATCTGATGAAGGAACCTCTACAAAAAGAAGACGTAGAGATGATGAGGAAGAAAGGTGTAAAACTGTTAAGAAAGAGTCATTCCCACCAAAAGTAGCAGATCCAGGTAGTTTTTCTATCCCTTGTTCTATAGGGAAGAAAAAGGTAAAGAAAGCTCTCCTTGATTTAGGCTCAAGTGTTAACTTGATGCCTTATTCTTTACTGGAGCAAATTGGCCATGTTAAAATAAAACCTGTAAAGGTTAATCTAGTAATGGCTGATGGATCTTCAAAGGAGCCATGTGGGATTGCAGGAGACATTGTAGTTTGTGTTGGCAAACTTCAGTTTTTGGCAGACTTTATGGTGATGAAGATGGAGACCGAGAAAATACCTTTCATACTTGGAAGACCGTTTATGAAAACGGCCAAAGCCATTATAGATGTAAATGAAGGTATAGTGGTGCTCCAAGACAGAGAGGAGAGAGTGGTGGTGGATGTCTTCAAAGATGAAAAACAAGCAAAGGAGGAAGAGGCTAGTTATAAAGCTGCATTTCGAGATGCACCCATGACTAGAGGTAAAAATGAAAATCTTGAATTTTCAGGTAACCATTGTTTATTTTTTCAGGTACCCAAGGTAGAAGAGATTGGAAAAGGAGACAAAGTTCCTAGAGACTGGAAGAAAAGAAAACTCCAACTTGGCACACCTGTAAGACTCAAGAACAAGTTGTGGTTTATAAAGGGCTTTAAAGAGAAGGAGATGATAGAGATAGAGTCTCCATATTCTAGAAGAACCAAAACAGTCCATAGGAAACAGTTGAAAGGTTGGTGGAAGGACAACATCAACTATAAAGAAGATGGAACGTGAGCTTTATTGGGTCAAGCTAATGACGTTAAAGGAGCGCTTGCTGGGAGGCAATCCAGTGGATTTACAAACTTTTTGATTTGTTTTATTTTGGTTTTGTAATTTTTAATCTGTGAACATTATTCTGGACATTATTTTGTTGGATCTAGCATCTACTGAAGAATGCTAGGTGGTTAAGTATCTACTGAAGGATACTAGGTTTGTAACACCTACTGATGGGTGTTGGTGAGAAAATTTTGCACCTACTGATGGGTGCTGGTAAGTTTGAAACATCTACTGATGGGTGTTGGTGGATTTTGGGTCAGGATCGTGACGTTAAACAAGCGCTACCTGGGAGGCAACCCAGTTGATTGATTGTTTCTGTTTGTTTTATTTTAGTTAGGGTTTGCATAAGCATTTTTAACATTGAATTGCAGGGAACCCATGAGGGGCATGTAGGGAAGGCACGTAGGTTAAGAAAAGAAGGAGAGGAGCACATCACGAAAGTGCCGCTGAGCGGCACTTACCGCTGAGCGGTACTCTCGCAGATGGGCTTTAGTTCCCCTTAGCGGAACCCGAGCCCATTAGGGTATTTTTAAACCCTAAGCTGCGCAATTTCTTATATTTTCAAGCTCTTCTCTGCACAAACACTTCCACACATCTTCTCCTAGGTTTTCCACATCTTTTTACTCTTACCTCTTTAGAAAATCTCCCTTCCACTCACTTGCTCACTAGTTTTCCATTCAAGTTTGGGGTTGGGAGAGAGCATCATTGAAGGGGCTGATTTCTTCATTATGGTTTATTAATGCTTAACAATATATCTTTTGGTTTTGTGAATTATGTTTGATGCAGGGATGGCCTCCTCATCGGGCAAAAGGAATCAAGACTATAGGATCCAAGAAGAGGAGGTTACAGATGATAGCTCAGATTGAGGAGGAGCTCAGATAGCATTTGCTGATGAATGCTATCATATGCTTATGCTTTTGTGGTTTAAGTTTTCTGAACTTATTTGTTTTTGTTTTTAGATTAGGGTTTGATGTACTCTATTGAACACCTGGTTTATTATGATGGTTTGCTATTAACTGTGATTGTGTGATAAGTAATGCTTGATGATGCTTTGGATTGATTGATGTTGAGATGATGTGCACATTAAAATGCTTATACAGGTAATTCACAAGCTTTGTGAACAAATGCATGATATCATGATTGTGGTTTTGAAATTAAGCAGGATGTGTATGTCAAATGTGAATGAGCTTATATGTGAGGTTTTGAGCTCCAGAGTTGTTATTGTTGAATGCTATTACTTTGAAAGCATGAATGATTTTGCCCAGGTTTTCTATGATTGAATCAATTGCTTGTTTTGCATCATATGATCAAGGCCGTGTTGTTGAAACCCTTTTTATTGGCCAAATTCATAAAGTTAGCCTACTAAAAGAGAACACTTTGTGTTCTAACCTTTGAACCCTTAGCCTTGAATATACACTGAAAACCCTTGATTGAAAATCTTTACCTTGAGTTAAGTAGAAGATCTTGTGTGGTATTGTTAAATGTTCAAGTTTGGGGTTGTTGGGAAAATATGAAAAGCATTGAGCTAAGAGCTGAAAAGAAAGAATATGCAAAGAGAAAGAAAAAGAAAAAGAAAAGAAAAAGAAGTAAAGCTCAATGCAAATGCAAATGCAAAGGCAAAAGAAAGTTGGGAAGAATAAGAATAATTGTGTTGTTATGATTCTCTTAACTCAAGGATTTTGTGATCCAGAAAAACCAATTTTCTTGTTAAGCCCAGCCACATTATAAGCCATTGAAAAGTCCTTGTGATGATGCATGCTTGTGAATGTTTTTGATTGTGGTAAAATGAAAGGCAAAGTTGATTCATGTGACATTGTGATAGTGGAGTGAATGAGTGAGACACTTTACCTTTTATACACTTGTGTGTTGAGTGAAACACTTTACCTAGTGAGGAAATATTCCATAAGCACATGAACATCCATGCTTAATTGATTGATCATTCATGAAAAACAACATTTGTTGGAATTTAAATGACTTTGTGAATACTAAAGCATGTGCACATCTTGATTGAACTTTTGGTCATAAGTTTGAGTGAAGTTGTTACTTATCTTGAAAAGAGGATTTTTGACCATCATATGAATTGGTTGGAGATAAAGTTACATTTTGTTTGCTTGAGGACAAGCAAAGTTCTAAGTTTGGGGTTGTGATAACAGTTGAAAAACTGTTATTTTCATGCTTAAAATTGATACTAAAAGCAACCTTTAGACTTAGAAACTAGCTTGAAATCATGCCTTTTATCTATATTTTCATAAATAAGAGAGCTGGACAGGTTTATGCTTGATTTCAGTGTTTTTGTGCAGGTTTTAAGGTGAATTTGGTGAAAGAAGTGAAGAAAGAGAGAGATGACATTAGAAAAGACAAGAAAAAGGTGCAAAAGAAGAAGCCAAAGTCACCGCTCAGCGGCAATTTACCGCTGAGCGGCACTCAGGAGGTTGCGGGAGTCACGCTGAGGGGCAAAATGGCCGCTGAGGGAAGAAAACGTGAAGCGCAACTACCGCTGAGCGGTATTTACCGCTGAGCGGCACTTTTATGGACTTAGGCTTTTGTAATCTTTTGTAATTCTAAATTAGTATATAAGGACTTGCACGTCCTAGAATTAGTATCTTTGGCAGAAACGAGGCAAACACTCTCTCTTCCACCCCTTTGAAGGAGGATCTTGGATGCTAAGGCTACCTCTCCACTTTTATTGGGTTTATTCTTTCATACTTTCATTGTAATTCATCTAGGTTCACCATGAATATGGTGAACTAAACCTTGTATGTTTGTTGGGGAATCAATGTAATCTCTTGAAGCTCTCATATATGGAATTTATGCTTGCATCTTTTAATTAAGACTTATGCTTTCTTTCATCATTAGTTAGGGTTTTTCCTCTTTGCTCAATGCTTGCATAGTTTAACTCATTCAATGCATGATTATTGGTTTTGTCGATACGGGCACGTACGGGGAAGTCTAGATCCGGGGAATTTCTCCCAACACTATGTTGGTTGTCTTTAAGCTCCTGAGCATATGAACTAATCATTAGGAATGCTAGGAATTGTATGAACTCGTGATTAGGGAGAAGCCATCTAGAATTGTACTTTAGAGAGTGGCATTAACAATGATGATTTGAATGTTGAATTCCTAAAATGTATGAGAGTGGATGAGATGAAATTGACCCCCAACAACATATTCATTCATATATTTCATTGAAAGTGTTTATCTTTTGTTCTTGCCATTGATCAAACTTCATGCATACATGTTTATTTTCTGTCTTGCATATTAAAATCCAATTATTTTGTTTGTAAGTCCTAGCTAATCAACAAATCACATAACTAAACTAGGCCGTGAGTCCTTTGGGAGAACGATACTTGGTCTTACCAAGTTTATTACTTGAACGATTCGGTCATACTTGCCGATTGTGAAACAAGTTTGTGACATCATATTTTGGTGATCATAAATTTGTCCATCACCCTCATATGTCAGAAATAATCTTCTAAGCCTTTCTAGAGTCCAAGTGAAATTATTTTTCGGTTCACTAGATAAGAATGCAAAGGCCGCTAAGAAAGTCAATAACCAACTATCTTAAGCAATGATAACCAATATATTTTTGACATTGGTATTGCACAACGGAACGTTTTAAAGCGTGATAAACTGTCAATAACAAAGAGGAAAGGGGTGAATTGGTTCTTTTAAAATTATGATTTTCTTTCACAAATTTTATCGAACAGTTTATAAGCAAGAGCTATAAAGATAGAGAAAATCAATCAAAGATTTTATCCTGGTTCGTATCAACAGATTCTACGTTCATTCATTAATCAGTTTCAAGTACAATCAAAATAATGCACTGATTAAGAACATAAAACACCTTCTTTCGACACACGATGGAATGATTACTAGCTCAATCAACCTGAAGAGAACTGCTTGCACCTTTAGACACACTAAACACAAGCTTCTCCTTTCACAAGATTAGATTGAACTCACTCTTAAACTTAGAAAACTTCCTCAGAACTATTATGTGCTATCAAGTAGTTTAGGTTACCTCTTAAAGTTTTAGGAAGGGTGTATATATAGGACAGGGGTTAGAAAATAAAAATACAGTTCCCAATTATCAGTGATAATCGATTATTTTATGGGTATTTAGAAAACGTGATAATCGATTATCCTTAGTGATAATCGATTATTGCCAAACCCTGGACAATATCAAAACTTGTAGTGATAATTGATTATCCCCTATGATAATTTATTATTGCCGCGACAAATCCTTCTTTGTTTTGGCTTGTGATAATCGATTATCTCCTGTGATAATCGATTATTGTTGTAATGAATCACTAAGTTATGAAACTTCTAAGTGTTTTACAATTGCAAAATGATTCCTATACAATGATTTCTACAATGAATGCTTTTAACATTTACATTATATGTTCTTCAAGTCTCCAGGTGTGTCATCATCAAAATCACTTCAAAGCTTCAATGTTTCTCATTGGTAACAATCTCCCTTTTTTTGATGATGATAAAAAATCCTCTTTAAAAGCATTTTTGTTTATTTTCATTTGTTTTATACTTACAAACAATATCAAGAAGTTAATAGCTTTAAACAATAACATCACATATTATAATGTTTCTTCCCCTTTTTAATCATTAACAAAAAGGTCACAAGAGGGAGAGACTAGGGATGGCAAAAAAATCCGCACCCGCGGATATCCGCGGATAAAATCTGCGACGAATAGTTGATACCCACGGATATTTACTACCCGCAACCCATGGGTAGCAGATATTTTAATACCCGCTTATAAACGGGTCGGGTGCGGGTATTATACTATCCGTACCCGCGGATACCCGCTACCCGCAAAAAATAAAAATAAAAATTTAATTTATATTTTATTAAGTTAAATTTAATAAAAATTAACATTAATTTATATTCTACAAGATTAAATTTAATTAAAATTGAATTTAAAATTTTATTTAATTTAATTTATATTATATTTTATATATTTTTTGTAATTCTATTTAAATTTTATTTTAATAATTTATTAAAATATATATTTTTTTAATATTTGCGGGTATTCGCGGATATCCGCGGGTTTTAAAATACCCGCGGATATTTTTTAAGCGGGTATCCATGCGGGTAGCGGGTGGATTTTTTTTGTCGAGTCGGGTTACGGGTAGGCACTATCCGTGCCCGACCCGACCCGTTGTCATCCCTAGGAGAGACTCACCCTCAACTTATGCTCCCCCTCAACAAAATAATGATGCAAACCAAATAAAGTTTTAGATTCATAAAATCAAAGACAACTACATCATCAAGTAGGAAATACAAAGAAATAAGATTGAAAGTTTAAGAGAAATAAAATTATATTCTAAAAATTGGACTAAGAGGATAATCAGGAGGTTGAAGATTAAGACGGTCCTCAATGTTTCCAAGCCAAGTATAAAAATCATTTAAGCGCTCAATCACATAACTATAATGAGATTGATGCATTTCAAGGAGTTCTTCATGTCTAGCCTAATGAAGAGTGCTCATCTTCTCCATTTGACGAGTGAGATTTGCAAGGTGTTCTTCAATGGATAAGGAAGTGGATGAAGGAATGATTGTAGGACTAGATGCAAATGGATCAACTTCATTTACTAGTTTCGCCATGTGGGCATCATTATCGTCATCAGCGTCATCTTGATCGACTTCATCTTTATGAAGAAAAATATTACCATGGGCCACAAAACCCATTTGGCATAGTGTGGTTTCTCTAATTTCTGAGCTAGTAGCTTGAATGACAATGGTGTTTTCTCCTTCAACATTTATACCTTTGTACTCAAGGATGCCAGATACAAGGAGGGCATAAGGAAGATGGTAGACATGATACTTTTGTGCATTCATCATGATGTCTACAATAAGAGAGGGTCAATCAATATGAATTTGATTTAGAAGCCCATAAATCATGAGAAGGTATTGTTCAAAGCATTGAGCAAGATTTGAGGCACGGGAGCATAGAACCCAAACTATCAAGTAGTGAATCAATCTTTCTTCCATTTTGAATCCTCCCACCAAAAGTTATTGGCACCTAGTTTGTTGTTAAGGATTCCTAAGTGTTCCTGTATGGGGTCGAGTCACCTAAATTTGTTGGCTTGGCGCTACGTTCGTCCGATCTTCTCGTTGTCCTCTCTTCCGTTGGTCACAGTCCGTTCGTCGTGTGTGCTTGGGAGGGTACCTATCATAGGTGCTTCGATGCTTAAGTTAGTAAAGGTCCAATCGGTTGTTTAGGCGCTGCAATAAATGTAAAATTAATGAATCTGCCTACCTGTTACCTTTGACCTGTATTTATAGTTTTGGTCATGGGCCTAGGATTAGTAGGGCCTTAATTACGGCTCAATCCAAAGCCCAACCCTATAATCGGTGTTTTACCTCAAATACTTATGCAGACCTACCTGTCATGACCGTCCAGTCTGGGTGCTCGAGTCCTGCCGAACGTCCCATGTGTTTTGTCTAGGACCGTTCGGGGGTCATCTGGTACATTAAGCCCCTGATAACAGTTGAAAAACTGTTATTTTCATGCTTAAAATTGATACTAAAAGCAACCTTTAGACTTAGAAACTAGCTTGAAATCATGCCTTTTATCTATATTTTCATAAATAAGAGAGCTGGACAGGTTTATGCTTGATTTAAGTGTTTTTGTGCAGGTTTTAAGGTGAATTTAGTGAAAGAAGTGAAGAAGGAGAGAGATGGAATCAGAAAAGAGATCAAAGAGTGCAAAAGGAGAAGCCGAAAGCACCGCTCAGCGGCATTTTACCGCTGAGCGGCACTCAGGAGGTCACGGGAGGTCCGCTGAGGGGCAAACTGGCCGCTGAGGGGAAGAAAGGAGACGTGCAGTCACCGCTGAGCGGTATTTACCGCTGAGCGGCACTTTTATGGACTTGGGCTTTTGTAATCTTTTGTAATTCTAAATTAGTATATAAGGACTTGCACGTCCTAGAGTTAGTATCTTTGGCAGAAACGAGGCAAACACTCTCTTTATCACCCCTTTGAAGGAGAATCTTGGATGCTAAGGCTACCTCTCCACTTTTATTGGGTTTATTCTTTCATTCTTTCATTGTAATTCATCTAGGTTCACCATGAATATGGTGAACTAAACCTTGTATGTTTGTTGGGGAATCAATGTATTCTCTTGAAGCTCTCATATATGGAATTTATGCTTGCATCTTTTAATTAAGACTTATGCTTTCTTTCATCATTAGTTAGGGTTTTTCCTCTTTGCTTAATGCTTGCATAGTTTAACTCATTCAATGCATGATTATTGGTTTTGTCGATACGGGCACGTACGGGGAAGTCTAGATCCGGGGAATTTCTCCCAATATTATATTGGTTGTCGTTAAGCTCCTGCACTTATGAACTAATCATTAGGAATGCTAGGAATTGTATGAACTCGTGATTAGGGAGAAGCCATCTAGAATGGTACTTTAGAGAGTGGCATTAACCATGATGATTTGAATGTTGAATTCCTAAAATGTATGAGAGTGGATGAGATGAAATTGACCCCCAACAACATATTCATTCATATATTCCATTGAAAGTGTTTATCTTTTGTCTTTGCCATTGATCAAAACTTCATGCATACATGTTTATTTTCTGTCTTGCATATTAAACTTCAAATATTTCGTTCTTAAGTCTTAGCTTATCAACAAACCACACAACTAAACTAGGCCGTGAGTCCTTTGGGAGAACGATACTTGGTCTTACCAAGTTTATTACTTGAACGATTCGGTCATACTTGCCGATTGTGAAATAAGTTTGTGACATCATATTTTGGTGCTCATAAATTTGTCCATCAAGTTTTTGGCGCCGTTGCCGGGGACTCGTGGTTTAACTGGTTAATTTGTGTGATTATTGATTATCTTTGACTTTAATTTTGAATTTCTGTTTTTATTTTTTGTTTTTATATTTTCGGTTTTTATTAGATTAGATTAGATTTTATTTTATTTGATTTGATTAGATTAGATTAGATTAGATTTTATTTTTAGTTTAGATTTTATTTTATTTTATCTTCTATCTTCTAAATCTTTTATCTTCTTATCTTCTGAATCTTTTATCTTTTTATCTTTTGAATATATATCTTCTCTTATATCTTTTTGTGCTAACAAATATTTTCTAGAGTTTTGTGCCTAATGTTTGCAGGATGCAATTCGAACAAGACTTTAATAGGCACTCAATTCTACCAAAGTAATCTCAACCACTGGTGGGAACATGACTCAAGCATGGATCAAAGCCAATTTTGGCAAGCTGCCGGACAATTTGAGAACCAACCACAACAACAATGGCAGCAACAAAGCTTTAAAATCAACAAAGGGAAGCAAGAGATCTCTTCATTTAGACAAGGCATGGAAGAATCACTGGGGCATGGAAGGGACAGGTATAAAAGCCTATTAAGAAAGACTCCCACGCATGGATTTAACGAAGGAGAAGTAGTCCTAATCTTCCTTGGAGGTCTTGGTTCACAAACCATGATGATGCTTAACGCCTCAGCTGGAGGCAATATCAAATGGAAGACTCCAGAGGAAGCCACAGAAATAATTGAAAACATGACTACTAATAACAATAAGTGGAACAGTGAAAGAGGAGCTCCTATTCAACAAAAAGGAGTTCTACAGTTGCAATCCAATGATGCCTTGATAGCTCAGAACAAGTTAATAACTTAACAATTGGAGAATCTCTCAAAGATACTTGAACAATTGCCACAAGAGTTAAAGACTGTTGCACAGGTACAATCCCAGTTGTGTGAATTGTGTGGAGGTGACCATATCAATGGTCAATGTGCCTTTCCAGTTGAAGCCGTAGAGGATGTAAACTACATGACCAATCAGTACTGTCAAGGGAGCTACAATCAAGGGTGGAAACCACACCCAAGTATTGGTCAGGAACAAAGTGGGCAAGTTGGACAAACTGGGCAATTTAACAAGCAACAGCAACAAACCTTTCTATCAGGAAGTTTGGATGACACCCTTCAACAATTTTTGAAAAATTCTGACGCTACTCAGAAAAGCATTGAAGAATCATGTAAAAGGATGGAGATGCAGCTTCATTCCATTAGTCAGAAATTGAATGATGAGGTTAATACAGAAGTTAACCTTAAGGAGGAAGGTCAAGCCATTGTCACTGAAAGTGACAAGATTTTTGCTGAGAAAAAAATAGAGAGAGATAAGGAAAAGATAGAGAGAGAAGAAAAAGAAGAGTTAAGTGAGAAAGATAAAGATGATGAAAAAGAAAAGGAAGTGGTTGAGAGAGAAGAGAGAAAGAAAATGTGTGTGAAAATAAAGAAGTTGAGGAGAAAAAGAGAAGGGAAAAAAAAATAAACGAAAAGAAAAAGAGAAAATTTGGGGAGAGGAAGCATAAGAAAAAGAAGATGAGAGGAAAGAAGAAGGAATCATATGAAAAATCCCATCCTCATCTAAAGAAGAATCATAGGAAGGAAAAGAAATTTAAGTGCTTTATGGAAATCTTCAAGAAATTGGAGATTAAAGTTCCTATGATTGAGACACTGCAACAGGTTCCTGGTTTGATCAAATTTCTAAAGAAGTTCAGTAGAAAGAAGAAAAAGAAGAAGGAACTTGAGCTTTACTAGGTCAAGCTAATGACGTTAAAAGAGCGCTTGCTGGGAGGCAACCTAGTGGATTTAAAAACTTTTGATTTAGTTTTGTAACTTTTAAATTGTGGACATTATTTTGTAAATATTTTGTTGGATCCAGCATCTACTGAAGAATGCTAGGTGGTTAAGTATCTACTGAAGGATACTAAGTTTGTAACACCTACTGATGGGTGTTGGTGAGAAAATTCTGCACTTACTGATGGGTGCTGGTAAGTTTGAAACACCTACTGATGGGTGTTGGTGGATTTTAGGTCAGGCTCGTGACGTTAAACAAGCGCTACCTGGGAGGCAACCCAGTTGATTGATTGTTTTTGTTTGTTTTATTTTAGTTAGGGTTTGCATAAGTATTTTAAGCATTGAATTGTAGGGAACCAGTGAGGGGCATGTCTAGGAGGTACGTAGGTTAAGAAAAGAAGGAGAAAAGCACTTCACGAAAGTGCCGCTGAGCGGCAACTTACCGCTGAGCGGTACTCTCGCAGATGGGCTTTAGTTTCCCCTTTGCGAGACTCGAGCCCATTAGGGTATTTTTATACCCTAAGCTGCACATTTGCTCATACGTTCAGGCTCTTCTCTGCACACACACTCCTTCATACCTTTTCCAAGGTTCTCCACATCTTTTCCCTCTTCCCTTTTGAAAAAAAATCTCCCTTTCACTTACTTTCTCACTAGTTTTCCATCTAAGTTTGGGGTTGGGAGAGAGCATCATTGAAGGGGATGATTTCTTCATTATGGTTTACTAATGCATAACAATGTATCTTTTGGTTTTGTGAATTATGTTTGATGCAGGGATGGCCTCCTCATCGGGCAAAAAGAATCAAGACTATAAGATCCAAGAAGAAGGAGGATACAGAGGACAGTTCAGATTGAGGAGGAGTTGAGATAGCATTTACTGATGAATGCTATCATAACTAGAGCAGGACTTATGCTTTTCTTTGGTTTAAGTTTTCTGAACTTATTTACTTCTGTTTTAGATTAGGGTTTGATGTACTCTATTGAACACCTGGTTTGTTATGATGGTTTGCTATTAACTGTGATTGTTTGATAAGTAATGCTTGATGATGCTTATTGATTGATTGATGTTGAGATGATGTGCACATTAAAATGCTTATACAGGTGATTCACAAGCTTTGTGAACAAATGCATGATATCATGATTGTGGTTTTGAAATTAAGCAGGATGTGTATGTCAAATGTGAATGAGCTTATATGTGAGGTTTTGAGCTCCAGAGTTGTTATTGTTGAATGCTATTACTTTGAAAGCATGAATGATTTTGCCCAGGTTTTCTATGATTGAATCAATTGCTTGTTTTGCATCATATGATCAAGGCCGTGTTGTTGAAACCCTTTTTATTGGCCAAATTCATAAAGTTAGCCTACTAAAAGAGAACACTTTGTGTTCTATCCTTTGAACCCTTAGCCTTGAACATACACTGAAAACCCTTGATTGAAAATCTTTACCTTGAGTTAAGTAGAAGATCTTATGTGGCATTGTTAAATGTTCAAGTTTGGGGTTGTTGGAAAAACATGAAAAAGGAAAAGCATTGAGCTAAGAGCTAAAAAGTAAGAATATGCAAAGAAAAAGAAAAGAGAAAAAGAAGCAAAGCTCAATGCAAATGCAAATGCAAAGGCAAAAGAAAGTTGGGAATGAATAAGAATAATTGTGTTGATATGACTTTCTTAACTCAAGGATTTTGTGATCCAGAAAAACCAATTTTCTTGTTAGCCCAGCCACATTATAAGCCATTGAAAAGTCCTTGTGATGATGCATGCTTGTGAATGTTTTTGATTGTGGTAAAATGAAAGGCAAAGTTGATTCATGTGACATTGTGATAGTAGAGTGAATGAGTGAAACACTTTACCTCTTATACACTTGTGTGTTGAGTGAAACACTTTACCTAGTAAGGAAATATTCTATAAGCACATGAACATCCATGCTTAATTGATTAATCATTCATGAAAAATAGTATTTGTTGGAACTTAAATGACTCTGTGAACACTAAAGCATGTGCACATCTTGATTGAACTCTTGGTCATAAGTTTGAGTGAAGTTATTACTTATCTTGAAAAAGAGAATTTTTGAATGAGTGAACCATCATATGAATTGGTTGGAGATGGAGTTACATTTTGTTTGCTTGAGGACAAGCAAAGTTCAAAGTTTGGGGTTGTGATAACAGTTGAAAAACTGTTATTTTCATGCTTAAAATTGATACTAAAAGCAACCTTTAGACTTAGAAACTAGCTTGAAATCATGCCTTTTATCTATATTTTCATAAATAAGAGAGCTGGACAGGTTTATGCTTGATTTAAGTGTTTTTGTGCAGGTTTTAAGGTGAATTTAGTGAAAGAAGTGAAGAAGGAGAGAGATGGAATCAGAAAAGAGATCAAAGAGTGCAAAAGGAGAAGCCGAAAGCACCGCTCAGCGGCATTTTACCGCTGAGCGGCACTCAGGAGGTCACGGGAGGTCCGCTGAGGGGCAAACTGGTCGCTGAGGGGAAGAAAGGAGACGCGCAGTCATCGCTGAGCGGTATTTACCGCTGAGCGGCACTCTTATGGACTTGGGCTTTTGTAATCTTTTGTAATTCTAAATTAGTATATAAGGACTTGCACGTCCTAGAGTTAGTATCTTTGGTAGAAACGAGGCAAACACTCTCTCTATCACCCCTTTGAAGGAGGATCTTGGATGCTAAGGCTACCTCTCCACTTTTATTGGGTTTATTCTTTCATTCTTTCATTGTAATTCATCTAGGTTCACCATGAATATGGTGAACTAAACCTTGTATGTTTGTTGGGGAATCAATGTAATCTCTTGACGCTCTCATATATGGCATTTATGCTTGCATCTTTTAATTAAGACTTATGCTTTCTTTCATCATTAGTTAGGGTTTTTCCTCTTTGCTTAATGCTTGCATAGTTTAACTCATTCAATGCATGATTATTGGTTTTGTCGATACGGGCACGTACGGGGAAGTCTAGATCCGGGGAATTTCTCCCAATATTATATTGGTTGTCGTTAAGCTCCTGCACTTATGAACTAATCATTAGGAATGCTAGGAATTGTATGAACTCGTGATTAGGGAGAAGCCATCTAGAATGGTACTTTAGACAGTGGCATTAACCATGATGATTTGAATGTTGAATTCCTAAAATGTATGAGAGTGGATGAGATGAAATTGACCCCCAACAACATATTCATTCATATATTCCATTGAAAGTGTTTATCTTTTGTCTTTGCCATTGATCAAAACTTCATGCATACATGTTTATTTTCTGTCTTGCATATTAAACTTTAAATATTTCGTTCTTAAGTCTTAGCTAATCAACAAACCACACAACTAAACTAGGCCGTGAGTCCTTTGGGAGAACGATACTTGGTCTTACCAAGTTTATTACTTGAACGATTCGGTCATACTTGCCGATTGTGAAACAAGTTTGTGACATCATATTTTGGTGCTCATAAATTTGTCCATCAGCCCCCTAAGCCCAAGACCCCCTCGTCTGGCGGTCGTTCCCAGTTTCATACCGAAGCGGGCGGTCCTCTATTCCCCTTTTATTGGACGAGAGACCCTGCCAAGATAAATGTCGTGTCGGTCGGCTCCATGACCCCCATTGAGATAAAGGCGGTTAAGACCATTGACGCCTTATCCTGTCGTTTCCCTGCCTGAAATCTAGTTGAATGCCTTGGGCATGAGGATTTTGATCAAATGGCGTTCGGTACGACATTTGCCACTATCTGCGTATTATTTTCATATTAACTTAGCTAAATTTATGTTTCCTTTTCAGATATCATGTCTCTTCCACCGTCCCGCAAGACTAGCTACATCTCGTCCTCCTGGAAGAGGGATCCCCGATCGAGAGGTTTTAGTCACGGATTGACGGCCACGCAATCGAAAACAGTAACCGATCCCCTAGTGACGGTCGTGGTGGCGCAACCGGCTCCTATGGTAAACTTGGAGTCGTCTGAAGCGGCTGCTATCCCTAATGCCACCCCATTAGACAAGAATAAGAGAAAGTCTAATGAAGGGGAGAAGTCATCCTCAAAGCGGAGTCGCCGAGAGGGTAGCGCCCCCATCCTCTCCCGGGCAGCCTCTTCGACTCAACTTTTAACGTGGGGGGCCAAGTGAGCTTCCACACGATCTCTTTGCAATAGGCGATGATTGAACCTATATCAGAGAACGACATCACCGAGGCTGTGTTGGAGTTCGCAAGCCGGGGGGCCATGTTGTTTTGGTAACTACTTGAATTCGCCGATCGGAGCTGAACGCCGAGAAGAAGGTCGTTGAGGACCTCCGTGCTCAACTGGAAGCTCTCACCCTTGAGCATAAAGAGTGTGGGAAGCAGCAGTCCAAATTGCAAGAGGACATGGACGAGGTATGTGTCGAGCTGAGCACAACCACTCAACAGCTGAAGGACACACGGTCGAGGAGCGACTGCATAGTTGAGGAAGTGGGGTGGCTGAAGCTGGAGGAAAAACGGCTGGTGGAAAGTGAGAAAGAGCTGCAGAGTAAGGTGGACCGCCTGACCAAAGAGGTTGAGAGGGCCAACGAGGCCATTGCCACTTTGAACACTGATGGACAAATTTATGATCACCAAAATATGATGTCACAAACTTGTTTTACAATCGGCAAGTATGACCGAATCGTTCAAGTAATAAACTTGGTAAGACCAAGTATCGTTCTCCCAAAGGACTCACGGCCTAGTTTAGTTGTGTGGTTTGTTGATTAGCTAAGGCTTAAGAACGAAATAATTGGATTTTATTATGCAAAAGACGAAAATAAACATGTATGCATGAGGTTTTGATCAATGGCAAAAGCAAAAGACAAATACTTTCAATGAAATATATGGATGAATATGTTGTTGGGGGTCAATTTCATCTTATCCACTTTCATATATTTTAGGAATTCAACAATCAAATCATCATTGTTAATGCCACTCTCTAAATTACTTTATCAAGAAGCCCTATCCCTAATTACGAGTTCATACGATTCCTAGCATTCCTAATAATTAGTTCTCTTAGCACAGGAGCGTAACGACAACCAATATAATATTGGGAGAGATTCCCCGGATCTAGACTTCCCCGTACGTTCCCGTATCGACAAAATCAATAATCATGCATTGAATGAGTTAAACAAAGCAAGCATTAAGCAAAAAGGAAAAACCCTAACTTATGATGAAAGAAAGCATAAATCTTAGATTAAGATGCAAGCATAAATTCCATATATGAGAGCTTCAAAAGATTACATTGATTCCCCAACAAACATACAAGGTTTAGTTCACCATATTCATGGTGAACCTAGATGAACAATAATGAAAGAATGAAGGATAAAGCCCTAGAAAGGTGAAGAGGTAGCCTGAGCATCCAAGATCCTCCTTCAAAGGGGTGGAAGAGAGAGTGTTTGCTTCGTTTCTGCCAAAGATACAAACCCTAGGACGTCCTAAGCCCATAAGTGTGCCATAAGTGTGCCGCTCAGCGGTAAAATACCGCTCAGCGGTGAGTGCGCATCTCGTTTCTTTCCCTCAGCGGACCTCCCGTGACTTCCTGAGTGCCGCTCAGCGGTAAACTGCCGCTGAGCGGTACTTTCGGCTTCTCCTTTTTCACTTTTTGATGTCTTTTCTGATTCCATCTCTCTCCTTCTTCACTTCTTTCACTAAATTCACCTTAAAACCTGCACAAAAACACTGAAATCAAGCATAAACCTGTCCAGCTCTCTTATTTATGAAAATATGGATAACAACATGATTTCAAGCTAGTTTCTAACTATAAAGGTTGCTTTTAGTGTCAATTTTAAGCATGAAAATAACAGTTTTTCAACTGTTATCACAACCCCAAACTTAGAACTTTGCTTGTCCTCAAGCAAACAAGATGTAACTCAATCTTCAACCAATTCATATGATGGTTCACTCATTCAAAAATTCTCTTTTTCAAGATAAGTAAAAACTTCAATCAAACTTATGACCAAGAGTTCAATCAAGATGTGCATATGCTTTAGTGTTCACAAAGTCATTTAAATTCCAACAAATGCTATGTTTCATGAATGATCAATCAATTAAGCATGGATGTTCATGTGCTCATGTAATATTTCCTTACTAGGTAAAGTGTTTCACTCACACTCAAGTGTATAAGAGGTAATCACTCATTCACTCTACTATCACAATGTCACATGAATCAACTTTGCCTTTCATTTTACAACAATCAAAAACATTCACAAGCATGCATCATCACAAGGACTTTTCAATGGCTTATAATGTGGCTGGGCTAACAAGAAAATTGGTTTTTCTGGATCACAAAATCCTTGAGTTAAGAGAATCATAACCACACAATTATTCTTATTCTTCCCAACTTGCCTTTGCGTTTGCATTGAGCTTTGCTTCTTTTTCTTTTCTATTCTTTTTCTTTTTCTTTGCATATTCTTACTTTTTAGCTCTTAGCTCAATGCTTTTCCTTTTTCATGTTTTCCCAACAACCCCAAACTTGAACATTTAACAATACCACACAAGATCTTTGATGAGTCAATATTTTATTCACTTTACTTAGTTTATTGTGCTAGAATTAATCGGGGAATTGTGCTTAAATGTCCGGTATTTTTCCATATCTTCTAATTGAGCTTAATTTGATCAGAGATTCTAACTTCAGTTAATCTGCATCATTTAAGCTCATTATTTTCATTATTAATTGAAGGAAATATATTGGAACATCTTAATATAGAACGAGGGATTTATTCTTTGAATAAAATTAGAGAAAAGTGTGAATTCATTTTTAGTTGGAAGTGCACTGTGATTTATTGGTGGTGTTGCAGATTGATGTGATTCCTAGCAGGTGAAATGGTGACTCAATGGGAAGCAACATGCAGCACATTGGAGAGAATTGGTGTGCAAATTAATCAAAAAAATAGAAGTGGTATACGACCCTTGAATAGCTCTCGGTTGAAAAAGTGCAGAATGTAGTATGGAATT
Source organism: Vigna nakashimae (assembly GCA_034642375.1). Lineage (NCBI taxonomy): Eukaryota > Viridiplantae > Streptophyta > Magnoliopsida > Fabales > Fabaceae > Vigna > Vigna nakashimae. Next base: position 44,408,686 of record CM067765.1, on the reverse strand, counting down.
GGCATTATGTGAAGTCACGGCAAAGCAATTAAAAGTGGGAGCCACCACTTGGTTGAAAGCTCACGGTGTATTCACTTTGTCTAAAATCTGCAGATTTCTATCTCCATGCCTTTCTACTACACACCAAATAAAACATCACATATGTTTGAATCAAAAGGGCCACCACTCTCGGTATTATTCTCCACTCAAGGTTTTGTGTTGGCATTTAGTTGATTCCTTGGGAGCAATTCACGTAAAAAGGGAGCAGCTCCATGATGCAAGATTCGGATCTCTATGCTTTGTCCACTACAAACACAAGCTTTTATCCTTCCATTGGTAAAAAGAATTCACTGACCCAAGTAAATCCCAGCTGGAAGAAGTAGTGCAAATGAGGATAGAAACCTATTTAATATAGAAACCACAGTGCAGTAAAAAAACACACAGCCACATTTATGAAAAGAAGACTCACGGACAAGGAGCTCCAAGTGAATGCAAGCTAAAAAGAGGAGACAACACATGGAAAGGTGTGAAGAGGAGAGTGACATTTTGACGTTTTTGCATTCCAGACTCGCAAGGGGATGGTCTTCAGCATTTAAAGGAGGTAAGGAAGTTGGCTCCAGGGGGAACTCACGACAACACACACTCTGGGTCTTTGGTTTTGAACTTTTTGGCTGTAAACGTCTTTGTTGGAGGGCTGCTACTTGGGGTCTGGATACTACTCTCTTAGCTGGAGTTCTCTGGAGAAAAAAACAAACTTGTTGGAGAGCAAGGAGAGGAGAAATGCGTTTAGTTGCCACCAAGTAAGAGCTTCTGGTTTAGTTTCTCTGTCAGCACAATGGAATGGAGCCTAGCTTGAATAGGTGTTGTTTGTATCTTAATGCTTGAACCAATCTTATTCTACGCATTGGAAAACATTGATTGACGTAGCTTTATCCCTTTGCTGTTAACGTGTTCATATATGTTATTTCTACCATGAATTGTATTGGATTGTTTAGTTTATGTGTTGCATCTTATTTTATTCGTTTAGCAACTGTCATTACACGGCCATGTTCAATAATTATTGGGATATTATATTTGTTTAATTGTCTTAGGAAGGGATAAGTCCTTGGGTGTGCTTGAATAAAGTATAATATGTGTAGGAAGTGGTCACGGCATTTTGCACACATATCAATCTTTAAAAATCAGAAAAGCATTGTCTAGAAGCATGGCATATGAGGTGATGAATAAAAAATGAATATGGAAACTAGAAAGCACTAGGTGTCACGGTTTTGGAAGGGATAAGGAAGTGGAGTTCCTCTCTTTTCTTTACTGCACCGAAGAACCATAATTCTAATTTGGAATTACTAGTTGGTCCAATGTTCATTATTTTATAGTATTTTATTGGAATTTACTTCAATTGAATTCTTGCTGGAAGACCAAAGCCGTGAGTTAACCACGTGAAGAAGCAATCAACTTTTGCATTAGAATAGAATTTACATCATACGTTGGAATGATTTCTTGTATTTTTGTTTGTTGTATTTTGCTGATGTAATTTTAATTCTGTTTTCATATTTGAATTTTACTGTTTTCTGTATTTGCTGTTTTACTGTATTTTTATTTTCTGTATTTTCGTTTTCTGTACTGTATTTTTCTGTACTGCAGTTTTTCTGTTTCTGTATTTACTGTTTTGCTGTAAGTATTACTGCTGTAATTTATTTTCTGTTTCTACTGTTTTCTGTATTTATTATTTACTGTATTTTTGTTTTCTGAATTTTCGTTTTTTTTTTATTTAGTTTTCTGTTTCAGATTTATTTTTACTATTTTACGTTACTGTATTTTCGTTTTCACTGTAGCAATTTGGTTTTTTATTACTGTTTAATTTCATTTTACTGTTTTAATTTCAGTTTTACCATTTTAGTTTTATGTTTACGGTTTGTTTTTACTTATTCTTTTATTTTTGCGTTTAATGTTTTATGTTTTATGCATGTTTAATGTTCCCGCGTTTATTTTATTTTGATGTCTTTTACCGTTCGGTTTTTACTATTTTGAATTTTACTTCACCATTTTTAATTTCTAGTTTTATTTAAGTTTTAATCGCAACCAAAAACAACCAATCAAAACCCCCCCTCGTTTTCTTTTAATTTGAAACTGAACCCTAAAAAATTGGTCCTTGTGAGACGACCTAGGAGTCAATTCCTAGCACTGTACTGCATTCTTAATTGCACGTTAAATTTGATCGGCCGCGACAGCTGTATCAAATTTTGGCGCCGTTGCCGGGGACCAACGGTTCAGTTTTGAGTCGTATGTCTGTATTGTGAGATTTGTGTATGTGTTTGTGATAGTGTTGTTTTGCTACCTTGTGTTTATTTCTGTGGTTTGAATTTTCTGTGCTATTGTTTCATGATTACAGGGTGTCGTGATTTAGTGCATGACTAGAGGAAATCCTGGATTCATACCACCCTTTGATCCTGAGATTGATAGGACTTTTCATAGCTTAATTAGGCATTCTAGGAATTTGTCTTTAGAGTCTGTTTTTGAACCTGTTCCATTAGATATTGTGCATCCTACTGTTGAGTACTCTGTGCATACTGCATCTACTGCATCTGTACTTGATTCTGATTCTGTTGTTTTTCACACTGAGAACAATATGGCACAACCTCCACCTCGCGAGAGGACTTTTAGGGAGATGGCTGCACCTGATTTCGATATTGAAAGCTTGTGCATCCAATATCCTGATGAGGACGTTCCGTATGTTCTCAAGACTGGACTGATCCATTTGTTGCCCAAGTTTCATGGTCTTGCAGGTGCGAGTCCACATAAGCATTTGAAGGAATTCCTGGTTGTTTGTTCCAGTATGAAACCGCACGATGTTCCTGAAGAGCACGTCTTCTTGAAAGCATTCCCTCATTCATTGGAAAATGTTGCTAAGGATTGGTTGTATAGTTTAGCGCCGAGATCCATTGCTAGCTGGGATGATCTGAAGAGGCTGTTCTTGGAGAAATTTTTCCCAGCATCCCGGACCACAGCAATCAGGAAAGACATAACTGGGATTAGACAACTTAATGGAGAGAACCTGTACGAATATTGGGAGAGATTCAAGACACTTTGTGCTAGCTGCCCTCACCATCAGATACCTGAACAACTTCTCATCCAGTATTTCTATGAGGGTTTGAACAACATGGATCGGGGTATGATCGATGCTGCCTGTGGTGGAGCTCTTGGAGACATCACACCTACTGAGGCCAGACCATTGATTGAGAAGATGGCCTCCAACTCCCAGCAGTTTAGCAACAGGAATGATGCCATTGTGGTGAAGGGCGTACAAGATATTGCCCAGTCTTTATCAGCTGTTGAAAGCAAGTTAGAAGGCCAGATTAACTCTCTTGCGAAGATGGTGACACAGTTGACTACCAACCAGAGATCGACATCTCAATCTGCATCTGTTGCACGACTATGTGCTATTTGTCCTTCTAGTGACCACTACACAGATGCATGTCCTTCTTTGCAACATCCTGCTGCCTCTGATGTGCCTCAGGCTTATACTACAAACATCTACAACAACAGGCAGCCACAACAGCAAAATCATGACTTGTCCAGCAACAGGTACAACCCAGGGTGGAGAAATCACCCCAATCTTAGATGGAACAATGCGCCACAGCAACAGCAACAGACGCCACCTTTTCAGAATGCTGGAGCACCTAACAGATATGTGCCTCCACCCATGCAGCAACACCAAAGGCAACAACAACAGCAACAGCAAGAGGCACCTGCCCAACCAGCTGCCCAACCTTCCACTTCGTCTGAACCTTCATTGGAAGAGTTAGTGAGACAGATGACCGTGCAAAACCTGCAGTTTCAGAAAGATAACATGCAGTTTCAGCAGGAGACTAGAGCGTCCATACAGAGCCTCACTAACCAGATAGGTCAGATGGCCACTCAGATAAACCAGGCGCAGTCTCAGAATTCTAGTAAATTACCATCCCAGACTGTGCAGAATCCAAGAAATGTGAGTGCCATAACCCTCAGATCAGGGAAGCATATTGTTGTGCCTTCAGAGCCCGCCTCTATACCGACACCCGTGCCTGCTACTTCTCACAAAAAGGAAGACCAAGCTGGTCCAAGCAGGACATTTGAAGTGGGTGGATCTTCTTCTCCAGCTAGTGGTTCTTCTTCAGTAAGATCTCCTCCCTTAACCACCACTACTGCTGCCGCACCATCTCCATTGATTGACCGACCTATCCCTCTTCCATTCCCTTCACGGGCACTTCCGAGCAAAAAGATGGAAGAGGTGGATAAAGAAATTCTGGAGACCTTCAGAAAGGTGGAGGTGAACATACCTCTACTTGATGCCATAAAGCAGATACCAAAGTATGCAAAATTCTTGAAGGAGTTGTGCACACACAAGAGGAAGATGAAGGGAAATGAGAGGATTAGCATGGGAAGAAATGTATCTGCACTTATAGGTAAGTCGGTCCCGCACATCCCTGAAAAGTGTAAGGATCCAGGTATATTTTGCATTCCTTGTGTGATTGGAAATAACAAATTTGAGAATGCCATGCTTGATTTGGGTGCTTCTGTTAATGTCATGCCTTTGTCTATATATGAATCTTTATCTCTTGGTCCTTTGCAAACCACGGGCGTGGTCATTCAGTTGGCTAATAGGAGTGTTACCCACCCAACAGGTTTCATAGAAGATGTCTTGGTAAGGGTTGGTGAATTGATTTTTCCTGCTGATTTTTATGTTTTGGAAATGGAGGAGGGATTCTCTCATGGATCCGCTCCCATTATCTTAGGCAGGCCATTCTTGAAAACTGCCCGAACTAAGATTGATGTATATGCTGGAACTTTGTCTATGGAATTTGCTGATATTGTTGTTCATTTTAATATCTTTGATGCAATGAAATTTCCAGCTGAGGACCATTCTCTGTTTAGGATTGATACATTAGATGACATTATTGATGAATTTGTTGTTGACAACTTTAATTCTGTGCATGAGAAGAAGCATTCTTTTCTATCTTCTTTGCATTCATGTATTGAATCTGGATTCGAATCAGGTTTTGAGAATGATGTTGATAATGTTATGGATTTTGATGAGGATTGTGATGTCCAGGATATTGATGCTATGAATGATATTGATGATGTTGTTGACATATCTGAGATGGATATTTATTTTGATTGTGATGAGATGAGTGTTCTGCCTTTACCTGTACACTCTTTAGAGTCAGAATGCATTAACAATGTTGCAGGAAGTACACTTCAATCTGACTTGCAGGCACCCACTCTTGAGCTGAAACAGCTACCAGATAACCTCAAGTACGTGTACTTGGAGGATGATGAGGAGAAACCAGTGATCATTTCTACTTCCCTTGATTCTGTTCAAGAGGAAAAGTTGCTTGGTGTACTGAGGAAACACAAGAAGGCCATTGGTTGGAGTTTGGCTGATATACCTGGTATTAGCCCATCCACATGCATGCACAGAATTCTTTTGGAAGATGAGGCAAAGCCAGTGAGACAGCCACAAAGAAGGCAGAACCCTGTGATCATGGACGTCATCAAGAAGGAGGTAACCAAGCTTTTGCAGGCTGGGATCATCTACCCTATTTCAGACAGTCAGTGGGTGAGCCCCATCCATGTTGTGCCCAAGAAAACTGGCCTCACTGTTGTGAAGAATGAGAGGGATGAGCTTATCCCAACTAGAGTGCAGAACAGCTGGAGAGTCTGCATTGACTATAGGAGGCTCAACCAAGCAACCAGAAAAGATCATTTTCCCCTGCCATTCATTGATCAGATGCTAGAGCGCCTGGCTGGTAAATCTCATTATTGTTTTCTTGATGGTTTTTCTGGGTATTTTCAGATAAATATTGCGCCTGAGGATCAAGAGAAAACCACATTCACCTGCCCCTTTGGCACTTTCGCCTATAGGAGGATGCCCTTCGGTCTATGCAACGCTCCTGGTACCTTCCAACGATGCATGCTTAGCATTTTTAGTGACTTTCTTGAGAGTTGCATAGAGGTTTTTATGGATGATTTTACTGTGTATGGATCCTCTTTTGATGCATGCTTAGATAGTCTGGAAAAAGTTTTGAAAAGATGCATAGAAACAAATCTTGTTCTCAATTTTGAGAAATGTCACTTTATGGTTGAACAAGGTTTGGTTCTAGGGCATATCATTTCTGAAAAGGGAATAGAGGTAGACCCTGCTAAGATATCTGTGATTTTGCAGTTGCCTTACCCCTCTTGCGTGCGAGAGGTGCGATCTTTCCTCGGACATGCAGGTTTCTACAGGCGCTTCATCAAAGATTTCAGCAAGAAGGCACTTCCCTTGTCCAGACTGCTGCAGAAGGATGTTGACTTTGTTTGTGATGACAGATGCAAGCAGGCTTTTGATTGCCTGAAGGAAGCTTTGACCACCACCCCTATCATTCAGGCACCGGATTGGACAGCCCCATTTGAGCTCATGTGTGATGCATCTAATTATGCATTGGGGGCTGTCTTGACACAGAAAATTGACAAGCTGCCGAGAGTGATTTACTATGCTTCACGCACTTTGGATGCTGCCCAAGCAAACTATACCACCACTGAAAAAGAGTTGTTGGCAATTGTTTTTGCCCTTGATAAGTTTAGGTCATATTTGCTTGGATCACATGTTATTGTGTATACTGACCATGCAGCTCTTAAGTTTCTGTTGAAAAAGGCTGAGTCAAAGCCTAGATTAATCAGGTGGATGCTACTACTCCAGGAGTTTGACTTGCAGATTAAAGACCGGAGTGGAGCACAGAATTTGGTTGCAGACCACCTCAGCCGGATTGAGAGAGCTGGAAATGAAGTTGATGTGTTGCCTATCAAAGATGACTTTCCTGATGAGAGTTTGTTGATGATTTCTTATTCTCACCCTACTCCTTGGTTTGCACATATTGTAAATTATTTGGTTGCTTCTATTTTTCCTCCCTTAGCATCACGTGCTCAAATTGCTAAAATTAAGAGTGATGCTAAATATTATGTTTGGGATGACCCATACCTGTGGAAGTTGTGCAGTGACCAGGTTACTAGGAGATGCATTCAGGACCATGAGATTGACTCGGTCCTGCAGTTTTGTCACGCCTCCTCACCTGGTGGTCATCTGGGGATACAGAGAACAGCTCGCAGAGTGCTTGATTGTGGTTTCTATTGGCCTTCCATTTTCAAAGATGCGGAGAGGATTTGCAGCACCTGTGAGCCTTGTCAGAAAGCAGGAGGATCAATTTCACAGAGACAAGAGATGCCTCAACAGTCTATGCTGTTCTGTGAGGTGTTTGATGTCTGGGGTATAGATTTCATGGGTCCTTTTCCTGTTTCTTTTGGTTTCTCTTATATTCTGCTCGCTGTAGATTATGTTTCAAAATGGGTGGAAGCTAAAGCCACCAGGACTAATGATGCTCGAGTTGTTACAGATTTTGTCAGATCTCACCTCTTTTGCAGGTTTGGAGTGCCCAGAGCAATTATTAGTGATCAAGGAACCCATTTTTGTAATAGATCAATGCAAGCCTTGCTAAAGAAGTATGGGGTGACGCACAGAGTTTCTACACCTTACCACCCCCAAACAAATGGGCAAGCAGAGATCTCAAACAGAGAGATTAAGCGGATTTTGGAGAAGATTGTCCAGCCCAATAGGAAGGATTGGAGCAATAGGTTGGATGATGCTCTTTGGGCCCACAGGACTGCCTATAAAGCGCCCATTGGGATGTCTCCCTATCGGGTTGTCTTTGGAAAGATGTGTCATTTACCAGTTGAGATCGAGCATCGGGCATATTGGGCTGTAAAGACTTGCAATTTCTCCATGGAAAAAGCTGGAGAGGAAAGGAAGTTGCAATTGAACGAATTGGATGAGCTCCGATTGGAAGCCTATGAGAACTCAAAGTTCTACAAGGAAAGGACAAAGAGGTTCCATGATAGCTCCATTGTTAGAAAAGACTTCGAGGTTGGCCAACAGGTTTTGTTGTATAACTCTAGACTCGGCCTCATGAGTGGTAAGTTGAGATCAAAGTGGACCGGACCTTTTGTTGTGACTAATGTTTATCCTTATGGTGTAGTAGAAATCCAGGGTCCATCTACAGCTACAAGCTTCAAGGTGAACGGGCATAGACTGAAGCCTTTCCTTAGCAATCCTATTCTGTCGGATGCAGTGGTGGAGGAGACATCTTTGGTCTACCCCACCTACCATCCCACCTGACTCAGGGAGTTTCTTCTCTCCTTCCCTACTCACTTTTATTGCACTTTGTCGATATTTGATGATTGTTTTGATTGCTTGATCTACTGATTGTGACACACTGAGGACATTGTGTCGTTTAAGTGTGGTCTATTTAGGGGAGGTTGTTTCTTTGTATATATATTTCAGTTTGTATGCAGTTTGTTGTGTCTTATGTACAGTTTTGCATAATTTTCGTGAATTCTGGACTGTGATTAGGTTGTCAGTTTTCCTGCACTTCATTGATACTCTGAATTGTTAAAATCCTTGCTTTTCTTTGCTTGGGAGATAATCATGATATTTGAGAGTTAAATTGTTGGTGACCATATTACCTGTGTGAGATTTGAGCCATTTGATGATCTTTCTTGTGTGTGATATATGCCTTGATTGCTTGCACATATGTCTTGGCTTCACTCTTTTAATTGATTCTTGACTAATACGCATGTTTGAAAGTGATAAAGGCATTTTGTTGTTGAGCCTCTAAGCCAGATAAGCCTACCCTGTTTTGATCCATTGATGACCCTTTTGAGCCTATGTTTTTCCCCATTTCTTTGTTTTGAAGCTGATACACCAGCCCTAAGTGAAAAACCATTATTACCTAAGCCTTAGGGAATTTTGTAGCTTTGGAATTGTTTTGGGAATAAGTGTGGTCTCCTGGGAATTTCAGATGAATTGGCTGGTGAGTTCTCTTCGTATCTTGTTTCTGTTTGTAAATATATGGTGCATCTTGTCTCCTGAAATTGTGTGTTGAACAGAGTAAAGAAAAGAGACAGGATGAAGAAAAAAAAAATAAAAAAAAAAATAAAAAAAATCAGAAAAAAAAAATTGTGAATAATGGTGAATAATGGAGTTAACTAGAGGATAGAATTAGAGGTTGTAGGTGAGTTTGAATGTGTTTATACTTGTTCCCCATTGCTCATCTATCTCTTATGGTTTATAGCTTTTTATCCAGATATATCCTCCTTGTCCTTGACCCATTATGACCATAAAAAGACCTTTTGATTTGAACATGCGTATGTGCTTGAGTGTTGATATTAGAGGCTTGCCAAGCCTATTTGTGTTTGCTTTCTTGAGTGCATTGAGTGACATTGATTTACCTTAAACACTTGAGAGAAACACTGATTGTGTACATATGTGAGGCTCTGTTGCTGTCGGTTCCTCTCTTGAACTGATTGATTGTTTCCCTTGTATTGAATAGTTTGGATGATTCATGGAGTATTTGCTTACATTGATTCTGTGTGGGATTCTGCCTATACCTTTTACTGTCCAGATTTTGTGAGAATTGTACAACTGTGTTTCTGTCCTTGTTAGTTTTTGTTTTCTGTGTGCTATGTTGTGTCATATCCCTGATGATTGAGTAGTTCCCTGGTTTTCGTCCTGGTTTTGCCCAGGAGTGCAAAAGTCTAAGTGTGGTCTATTTTGATGAGTCAATATTTTATTCACTTTACTTAGTTTATTGTGCTAGAATTAATCGGGGAATTGTGCTTAAATGTCCTGTATTTTTCCGTATCTTCTAATTGAGCTTAATTTGATCAGAGATTCTAACTTCAGTTAATCTGCATCATTTAAGCTCATTATTTTCATTATTAATTGAAGGAAATATATTGGAACATCTTAATATAGAACGAGGGATTTATTCTTTGAATAAAATTAGAGAAAAGTGTGAATTCATTTTTAGTTGGAAGTGCACTGTGATTTATTGGTGGTGTTGCAGATTGATGTGATTCCTAGCAGGTGAAATGGTGACTCAATGGGAAGCAACATGCAGCACATTGGAGAGAATTGGTGTGCAAATTAATCAAAAAAATAGAAGTGGTATACGACCCTTGAATAGCTCTCGGTTGAAAAAGTGCAGAATGTAGTATGGAATTGGCATTATGTGAAGTCACGGCAAAGCAATTAAAAGTGGGAGCCACCACTTGGTTGAAAGCTCACGGTGTATTCACTTTGTCTAAAATCTGCAGATTTCTATCTCCATGCCTTTCTACTACACACCAAATAAAACATCACATATGTTTGAATCAAAAGGGCCACCACTCTCGGTATTATTCTCCACTCAAGGTTTTGTGTTGGCATTTAGTTGATTCCTTGGGAGCAATTCACGTAAAAAGGGAGCAGCTCCATGATGCAAGATTCGGATCTCTATGCTTTGTCCACTACAAACACAAGCTTTTATCCTTCCATTGGTAAAAAGAATTCACTGACCCAAGTAAATCCCAGCTGGAAGAAGTAGTGCAAATGAGGATAGAAACCTATTTAATATAGAAACCACAGTGCAGTAAAAAAACACACAGCCACATTTATGAAAAGAAGACTCACGGACAAGGAGCTCCAAGTGAATGCAAGCTAAAAAGAGGAGACAACACATGGAAAGGTGTGAAGAGGAGAGTGACCTTTTGACGTTTTTGCATTCCAGACTCGCAAGGGGATGGTCTTCAGCATTTAAAGGAGGTAAGGAAGTTGGCTCCAGGGGGAACTCACGACAACACACACTCTGGGTCTTTGGTTTTGAACTTTTTGGCTGTAAACGTCTTTGTTGGAGGGCTGCTACTTGGGGTCTGGATACTACTCTCTTAGCTGGAGTTCTCTGGAGAAAAAAACAAACTTGTTGGAGAGCAAGGAGAGGAGAAATGCGTTTAGTTGCCACCAAGTAAGAGCTTCTGGTTTAGTTTCTCTGTCAGCACAATGGAATGGAGCCTAGCTTGAATAGGTGTTGTTTGTATCTTAATGCTTGAACCAATCTTATTCTACGCATTGGAAAACATTGATTGACGTAGCTTTATCCCTTTGCTGTTAACGTGTTCATATATGTTATTTCTACCATGAATTGTATTGGATTGTTTAGTTTATGTGTTGCATCTTATTTTATTCGTTTAGCAACTGTCATTACACGGCCATGTTCAATAATTATTGGGATATTATATTTGTTTAATTGTCTTAGGAAGGGATAAGTCCTTGGGTGTGCTTGAATAAAGTATAATATGTGTAGGAAGTGGTCACGGCATTTTGCACACATATCAATCTTTAAAAATCAGAAAAGCATTGTCTAGAAGCATGGCATATGAGGTGATGAATAAAAAATGAATATGGAAACTAGAAAGCACTAGGTGTCACGGTTTTGGAAGGGATAAGGAAGTGGAGTTCCTCTCTTTTCTTTACTGCACCGAAGAACCATAATTCTAATTTGGAATTACTAGTTGGTCCAATGTTCATTATTTTATAGTATTTTATTGGAATTTACTTCAATTGAATTCTTGCTGGAAGACCAAAGCCGTGAGTTAACCACGTGAAGAAGCAATCAACTTTTGCATTAGAATAGAATTTACATCATACGTTGGAATGATTTCTTGTATTTTTGTTTGTTGTATTTTGCTGATGTAATTTTAATTCTGTTTTCATATTTGAATTTTACTGTTTTCTGTATTTGCTGTTTTACTGTATTTTTATTTTCTGTATTTTCGTTTTCTGTACTGTATTTTTCTGTACTGCAGTTTTTCTGTTTCTGTATTTACTGTTTTGCTGTAAGTATTACTGCTGTAATTTATTTTCTGTTTCTACTGTTTTCTGTATTTATTATTTACTGTATTTTTGTTTTCTGAATTTTCGTTTTTTTTATTTAGTTTTCTGTTTCAGATTTATTTTTACTATTTTACGTTACTGTATTTTCGTTTTCACTGTAGCAATTTCGTTTTTTTTTTACTGTTTAATTTCATTTTACTGTTTTAATTTCAGTTTTACCATTTTAGTTTTATGTTTACGGTTTAATGTTTTATGTTTTATGCATGTTTAATGTTCCCGCGTTTATTTTATTTTGATGTCTTTTACCGTTCGGTTTTTACTATTTTGAATTTTACTTCACCATTTTTAATTTCTAGTTTTATTTAAGTTTTAATCGCAACCAAAAACAACCAATCAAAACCCCCCCTCGTTTTCTTTTAATTTGAAACTGAACCCTAAAAAATTGGTCCTTGTGAGACGACCTAGGAGTCAATTCCTAGCACTGTACTGCATTCTTAATTGCACGTTAAATTTGATCGGCCGCGACAGCTGTATCAATCTTCTACTTAACTCAAGGTAAAGCTTTTCAATAAGGGTTTTCAGTGTATGTTCAAGGCTAAGGGTTCAAAGGATAGAACACACAGTGTTCTCTTTTAGTGGGCTAACTTTATGAATTTGGCCAATAAAAAGGGTTCCAACAAACGGCCTTGATCATATGATGCAAAACAAGCAATTGATTCAATCATAGAAAACCTGGGCAAATTCATTCATGTTTCCAAAGTAATAGCATTCAACAATAACAACTCTGGAGCTCAAAACCTCACATATAAGCTCATTCACATTTGACATACACATCCTGCTTAATTTCACAATCACAATCATGATATCCTGTATTTGTTCACAAAGCTTGTGAATCACCTGTATAAGCATTTTATGTGCACATCTATCTCAACATCAATCAATCAATAAGCATCATCAAGCATTACTTATCAAACAATCACAGTTAATAGCAAACCATCACACAAACCAGGTGTCCAATAGAGTACATCAAACCCTAATCTAAAAACAAAAAACAAATAAGTTTAGAAAACTTAAACCAACAAAAGCATAAGCATATGATAGCATTCATCTGTAAATGCTATCTCAGCTCCTCATCAGTCTAAGCTGTCCTCTGTATCTTTCTCTTCCTCCTCATCTTCATCATCTTCAAATGCATCATCATCATCAGCTTCATCTTCTTCCATCTCTCTAGCTGAAGCTTCAGCTGCTCCAGCTCCTCCTCCATGCACTGGCTCCTCTGACCAAGCTACCACATTATGGAATTCATCCATAGTCCACCTGTGGGCTGGAGGTGTATCATACATCCCCACAATCATCTCAGCAGTAGCCACCTGCCCTCTATGAATGGACTGCAACTGAGCACCTATAAGAGACATGTACATGTCCCTCATCTGGAATGGTTCTGCTTCATGAGTCTCAGCAGATGACTGGCTCTGTGCTGGCCCTCTCTCTCTACGAGCACGGCGTGGTGGAACTGGCTGAGCTGCCTCCTCACCTCCACAATATTGTCTGTAATAAGCCTCATCAATGGCTTTTCTTGGCCTTTCAAATGGTGGAACAGAAGTATCCACCCCAGCTAGCTTGCAAAGGTGAGTAATCAAGGAGGGGTGTCCTAGTGGTGCTTTGTTGTTTGAGGTATTGGCGCACACACTAATCTCATCAGTTATCACCTGCCCAATGTTAACATTTAAGTTTCTGATAGCACAATAGATGAATAGTGCCCTGCTGAGAGTAATATTTGACACATGTGAACATGGCTGAATGTTGGCATGAGAAAATGTCATCCAATACTTTGCAAAAGGAGTCAAATCTGTCCTCCTAATGTTAACCACTGAGCCAGATCTATTCCTTTGGAAGTGTCCTCCTGGTATACATAGTACTCTCTCCACATCCTCATAATCAGCACCTTCCTCCATGCAAAGAGCAAACTGGCACTGCTCACCAGCCCACACAGTGTCCAGGAAGTTATTGATAGAATCAGGATTATACCTGATAGCATGGCCTCTGATATAGCCCAAATAATTCTCAGCTGGATAATCACCAATCTTCTTTGCATTGGTGTAGAATTTCTTTACCACAACTATGTTGGCAGGTGCAGGATAGGTGGCTAGCTTTCCCCAGTCATTCCCTAACACTTGCTCTCCAAATTGAGGAACAAAGTTAGGTATCATTCCAACCTTTCTCTCCATCAGAAGTCTCTTGTCCTGAACCACCCTAAAGTGCTTCTCATGTTTCCCAGAGAGGAACCTGCTAGAGTGGGGTTGCTCTGGTTCCTTTTCCTTTCTCTTGGTTGCCATGGTTTTCAATCTCTTTCCTGAAGAGGATGCCATTCCTGCATTCAAATACAAATACAAAACCACAGAACATGATGTTAATCATTAGTAAACACAGAACACAACTCCTTTCGAAGCTAAACCACCGCTGAGGGCAAGAATTTCCCCTCAGCGCCACCAGTGCCACATTCCAGATCACAAAAAACCAAAAAAAACTCAAGTCTGGCAGAGTGCCGCTCAGCGGCAGTTTACCCCTGAGCGGTAACTCTGCAGATTTTTGCAAAATCTCTTTTAAGCTGTCCTAACTCCACCCAAATGCAATTTTCAGTTTTCCAGTTCAGAATCATGCTGTTTAATCGGTTCAAACATTAAATATATCATCAAATCATGCATAGAAATCAAAACCCCTAAATCTTCATGCTTTGATAATCACATTCAAAATCAAGAACCCTAGAATGAACAAAATGCATTTTACTTACTTGGGTGGAGATACTAGATGCAATGAGAATGCTCCCAAGCTAAGATACTCTCTTCCAACCCCAAACTTTGATGGCACACTAGTGAAAAAGTGAGTGGAAGAGAAATTTTCTTAAGAGGGAAGAGTGAAAAGATGTGGAAAACCTTGAAGAAGGTATGTGGGAGTGCTTGTGCAGAGAAGGGTATGAAAGTATGAGCAAATGCGTAGCTTAGGGTATAAAAATACCCTAATGGGCTCAGGTCCCGCTAAGGGGAACTAAAGCCCATCTGCGAGAGTACCGCTCAGCGGTAAGTTACCGCTCAGCGGCACTTTCGTGATGTGCCCTTCTCCTTCTTTTCTTAACCTACGTGCCTCCTAGACATGCCCCTCACTGGTTCCCTACAATTCAATGTTTAAAATACTTATGCAAACCCTAACTAAAATAAAACAAGCAAAAACAATCAATCAACTGGGTTGCCTCCCAGGTAGCGCTTGTTTAACGTCACGAGCCTGACCCAAAATCCACCAACACCCATCAGTAAGTGTTTAAAATCTCACCAACACCTATCAGTAGGTGTTTAAAATCTCACCAACACCCATCAGTAGTTGTTACCACTTAGCATCCTTCAGTAGATGTTATGTTCAGCAATATAATGTTCAACAGATTTAAAGATTACAAACCAAAGTAAAATTTAAAAGTTCTAAAATCACTGGGTTGCCTCCTAGCAAGCGCTCTTTTAATGTCATTAGCTTGACCCAGTAAGCTCAAGTTCCTGCTTTATAGTTGATGTTGTCATCCCACCAACTCCTCAGTTGTTTCCTGTGAACTGTTTTGGTCCTTCTAGAATGTGGACACTCTATCTCTATCATCTCCTTCTCTTTAAAGCCCTTCACAACCCACAACTTGTTCTTGATTCTTACAGGTGTGCCAAGTTGGGGTCTTCTTTTCTCCCAGTCACCAGGAATTTCTCCTCCTCTTCCAATCTTTTCTTCCATGTGTACCTGAAACAACAAACAATGGTTACCTGCAACCTTAGGCTTTTCATCTTTATGGCTAGTCATGTGTGCATCTTGAAATGCAGCTTTATAACTAGCTTCTTTCTCCTGTGCTTGCGTCTCATCCTTAAAGACGTCTACAACCACTCTCTCCTCTCGATCCTGGAGCACCACTATACCTTCATTTACATCAATGATAGCTCTGGCCGTTTTCATAAACGGTCTTCCAAGTATGATAGGTATCTTCTCTGTCTCCATCTTCATCACCACAAAGTCTGCCAAGAACTGAAGTTTGCCAACACAAACTATAATGTTCTCTGCAATCCCACATGGCTCCTTTGAAGATCCATTGGCCATTACTAGATTAACCTTTACAGGTTTCACTTTAACATTGCCGATTTGCTCCAGTAAATAGTAAGGTATCAAGTTAACACTTGAACCTAAATCAAGGAGAGCTTTCTTCACCCTTTTCTTCCCTATGGTACAAGGGATAGAAAAACTGCCTGGGTCTGTTGCTTTAGGAGGGAATGACTCTTTTTTAACAGTTATACACTCCTTTGCCTCATCATCTCTACGTCTCTTCTTTCTAGAGATTTCTTCATTAGATTTAGTGTAAACCGTAATCTGTTGCAGAATTTGTTCCCAAGGTGCATCATTATCCACCATGTTGAATAATTCTGTGAAGTCCAGTTGCTTCCCTTGATGGATTGGAAAAGGAAAAGTACTATTGCTCTCTATTTCTCTTCTCTCTTCTGTTTCTAACTCAACTTTCTCATCATCAACACTCTCTACCACCTTGCACTCTTCTCTGGGGTTAACCTCAGTATTAGCCCCAAAATTTCTATTTGGCCTTTCTTCCACCTGTTTGGTGATCTGGCCCATCTGAGTCTCCAAATTTTTGATAGCAACTTCAGTGCTCTTCTGTGTAGACTCAGTCTTCTGTATGAAATTGTTGAGAGTTTCCTCCATCCTCATGGACCTTTCATTAAGCATAGATAAATGTTGCCATAAGGTGGGTTGCTGCTGCTGCTTATTATATTGACCAGCTTGCCCAGTTTTCCCTTGACCAATACTTGGGTGTGGTTTCCACCCCTGATTGTAGCTTCCTTGACGGTACTGATTGGTCATGTAGTTTACATCCTCTACGGCTTCAACTGGAAAGGCACATTGACCATTGATATGGTCGCCTCCACACAATTCGCACAATTGGGTTTGTACCTATGCAGCAGTTTTCAACTCTTTGGGTAATTGTGCAAGAGTTTTAGTCAGAGTCTCCAGCTGTTGAGTTAGAATTTTGTTTTGAGCTAGCAGGGCGTCATGTGTCTGTAATTGGAGGACTCCTTTTTGCATAGGAGCTCCTCTCTCACTGTGTAGCTCATTATCACTAGTAGCCATGTTTTCTATAATCTCTGTTGCTTCCTCTGGAGTTTTCCATTTAATATTGCCTCCTGCTGAGGCATCCAGCATCATCTTGGTTTGTGAACCAAGCCCTCCAAGGAAAGTTAAGACTACTTCCTGATCTTCAAAACCATGCGTGGGAGTTTTATGTAACAAGCTTTTATACCTGTCCCATGCATGAGGTTTTGATCAATGGCAAAAGCAAAAGACAAATACTTTCAATGAAATATATGGATGAATATGTTGTTGGGGGTCAATTTCATCTTATCCACTCTCATATATTTTAGGAATTCAACAATCAAATCATCATTGTTAATGTCACTCTCTAAATTACCTTGTCAAGAAGGCCTATCCCTAATTACGTGTTCATACGATTCCTAGCATTCCTAATAATTAGTTCTCTTAGCACATGAGCGTAACGACAACCAATATAATATGGGGAGAGATTCCCCGGATCTAGACTTCCCCGTACGTTCCCGTATCGACAAAATCAATAATCATGCATTGAATGAGTTAAACAAAGCAAGCATTAAGCAAAGAGGAAGAACCCTAACTAATGATGAAAGAAAGCATAAATCTTAGATTAAGATGCAAGCATAAATTCCATATATGAGAGCTTCAAAAGATTACATTGATTCCCCAACAAACATACAAGGTTTAGTTCACCATATTCATGGTGAACCTAGATGAACAATAATGAAAGAATGAAGGATAAAGCCCTAGAAAGGTGAAGAGGTAGCCTAAGCATCCAAGATCCTCCTTCAAAGGGGTGGAAGAGAGAGTGTTTGCTTCGTTTCTGCCAAAGATACAAACCCTAGGACGTCCTAAAGCTTATATACTATTCTAAAATTACAGAAAATTCAGGCCCAAGCCCATAAGTGTGCCGCTCAGCGGTAAAATACCGCTCAGCGGTAAAATACCGCTCAGCGGTGAGTGCGCATCTCGTTTCTTTCCCTCAGCGGCCATTTTGCCCCTCAGCGGACCTTCCGTGACTTCCTGAGTGCCGCTCAGCGGTAAACTGCCGCTGAGCAGTACTTTCGGCTTCTCCTTTTTCACTTTTTGATGTCTTTTCTGATTCCATCTCTCTCCTTCTTCACTTCTTTCACTAAATTCACCTTAAAACTTGCACAAAAACACTGAAATCAAGCATAAACCTGTCCAGCTCTCTTATTTATGAAAATATGGATAACAGCATGATTTCAAGCTAGTTTCTAAGTATAAAGGTTGCTTTTAGTGTCAACTTTAAGCATGAAAATAACAATTTTTCAACTGTTATCAAACACTAATGATCAAATTGAGCATGAGGAGGGCTTCAATAAGGCCCTCTGTCAAGCGACTTTTCTGTTGGGGGTGGATCCCTTGGCCATCGGTTTCGACATCGGCCAAGACATCTACGACGGGAAGATGATGTCGATCGTTAATGAGGATGTGGCTGCTGAAGAAGACTTGCGCTCAGACAAGGACGATGATGAGTGATTGAGCGTGGGGAGGAGTGTTTTTTTTGCTTTTTGTGGGGATTATAATGTTTTGTTTACCGGTCGGTGGCCGATTACTCCTGACTGTAATTACAAACTTGAATTTTTAACAATGAACTTTGAAGTTTTTAAACTATGCTTTATCGTTCGACCATCTACTTTATCTTTTGCTTACGATACTTTTCATACATGCTTTTTGAAAGTTATGCTTCTAAGAGACTTTGTTGGGTTTTGACAATTCCGTTTAGGATTTCATTTTATGAACTTATTTTTCTTAAGTGTAGTGGCTCCATGATTGGATTCGTCGTTCGCCATGTCGAACGACGAGTGTTCTTTTATGAATTCGCCATTCGCATCTTGATCGTTTTGTTAGTTCTGGATTCGGGTGGCAGTGGTTCTGTTTATGAACTCGCCATTCACCTCCCGTTCGATTTATTTAGCTTTCGGGTGGTAGTGGTTATATTTATGAACTCGTCATTCACCACCCGTTCGATTTATTTAGCTTTCGGGTGGCAGTGGTTTTATTTATGAACTCGTCATATTCGTGCTGGACGTCAGGGTTTCTTTTAGGAACCGCCCGGTTTCTGGTTAATGCGCTAGTAGTTAAGTAGTATGAGTAGTGGAAACCCAGAGCATTGTATTATATATCTGAAATGAAAAAGATATTACAAGGACAAATTCAACTGAAGTTAAATTTTAGGTGCGGAGCGTTCCATGTATTAGGAACGGTCTTGTCGTTCGGGTGGGAAAGATGGTATGCTCCGTTCTGAAGGTCTTCAGTCACCCTAAAGGGCCCCCCCACTTTGCCGCGAGTTTTCCATGAGTAGTCGTTCTTCGTACGTCTCCCGTCTTCCTCCAGACCAGGTCGCCTTCCTTGAAGCTTCAGGGTCGTACCTTGGTGTTGTACTTCCTCTCCACCATTCATCTACAAGCTTCGGCCCTAAGAACTGCCCGGTCACATCGTTCATCCAGAGTATCCAGCTCCGCCCTGAGTTCTTCTTTATTGAGTAGAGGGTCTTATGGTTGCCGCCACAAGGAAAGTTCCCCCAACTCTACTGTTATGGCGTCAGAGCCATAAGTGAGGGCGAACGGGGTGTTGCCAGTGGTCCCGTGTAGGGTGCATCGGTATGCCCATAGGACTTCAGGGAGTTCATCCACCCACACACCCTTCTTCTCTCCCAACCTTTTCTTAAGCTCGACCACTATTGTCTTGTTTATGGCCTCTGCCTGACCGTTCGTCTGGGGATGCTCCACCAAACTCATAACATGTTTAATTCCTAGGCTTTGGTAGAATGACCCTAGCTTTCTGTCAATAAACTGTATGTCGTCGTCAGTCACTACCGTCCGTGGGAGGCCGAATCGGCACACTATCTTTCACACAAATTTTTGAACCTGTTGGGCCATTATTCTTGCAAGGGCCTCGGCCTCTACCCACTTGGTGAAATAGTCAATGACGACTAAGATGAATTTTTTCTTTGCTCGTCTAGGCAGGAAGGGTCCCACAATGTCCATTCCCCATTGGGGGAACGGCCAGGGTGAGACGAAGGTATTCATCTTGCCTGGAGGAGCTTGTGAGATATTAGCATAGGCCTGGCACTTTTCGCATTTCTGGACAAAGCCCCTAGCGTCTTCCTCCATCGTTGGCTATTAATAGTAACCAGCTCGGACAGTGCGTGTAACACCCTAATATTTTAAAGGGTATTACTGATAGTAGAGACTAAATTAATTTGATATATTTTATAAACCATCAAACTTTATTTCAATTCTCCCAAAGTACAATACCAAACTTACAAACTTCAAACAATATAGTCTTCACCACTTAACATAAATTCGAATTTCAACTTATAAGTTTTACACAACATAATTTTTCCAATACAAATTTATTCTTTTTACAAAATATCCCTGAAAGTTTTTCCCCGCGTCTCTCTCATCTCTAAGCTTTTTCAACCGCATCTGCGACATTATCTATTCACATATAACATGAGTTATATGATCATAGCACAAACAAATAAGGGTAAGCTAACCATATCATAAAATCATTAAACTTGTAATAAAAATATTATAATCATGTATTTCTGCAATTGATAAAATATCATTATTCCGATGTCATTAATTCATCATTATCAAAATCATCTTTCTCATTTCCATAAATCTTACAAGTGTTCCATGCTTACTCATGAAGCCTTATGGTCAGACCGCTCTCTGCCTGCTTCCTTAAGCCTCACTTATATACTATGTCTTACTTTCTGAAGCCTTATGGTCAGACCCCTCTCTGCCTGCTTCTATAAAACTTACGAATCATATGTTTATGTCAAAGCCTTATGGTCAGACCACTTTCTGCCTGCTTTCATAAACCTCAAGTGTTACTTTGCTCATACCAAACTC
Organism: Vigna nakashimae; assembly: GCA_034642375.1. NCBI lineage: Eukaryota > Viridiplantae > Streptophyta > Magnoliopsida > Fabales > Fabaceae > Vigna > Vigna nakashimae. Next base: position 44,387,962 of record CM067765.1, on the reverse strand, counting down.
TCATGGTATAACTCGAACAAACTACTCCCGGTAGTAAACATCATTTCATAAGTAATGATTTCTCATATCCACCCCAACATTTCATAAAACCAACAATTCATACCCTCTTATCCACCTAACTCAATCATGTTCATTCTTTAATCATGAATTCATAATCACCCGTTTTGGTATCAATAAATCAAACATATTGCCAGATATCATGCTTCATATTATAAACTCATTTTGCCCATAACGAGTATAACTCAACATATTTTCACCAAACAAAGATCATGGATCAACCAAAATATATCAACATATCTTAAGAACTACATATTAAAGTCTGGGCTCAATGTAATGATAAATAAAATATATATGAAATTTTTACCATGATAATATTATGCATCTACAATCAACTTGTTTTATTTTATTTTCATCCTATTATAGATTTTTCTTTACCCCAATTGGTCACCGGAGAGGACCCAGATGTCTGAACGCATCAAACTCACCTTCGACGCCAGCACATATGACTAGTCACAACTGACTGGACCAGGCCAGGGCTGCTCTATGATCAGGGATGTGCCAACTCAGGTTTTTAAGGTTCCTCTATCCTACCAACAAAGGGAGGTCCTCAATAATTAACAATTTATTTATTTAATTTATCTACCTTATTTTCTTATGCTCTAAATCTTAAAATGCTTAATTTTACTTCCTCTCACAACAACCTCAACCAGTATATGTATATCTATTTAATACCCATATACAAGTTATTACAGAACCCTTATTCCAAACCTCCCAACAAGATCAATTTCAGCTAACAAACTCATTCAATAAATTCATCACAATAAACATCCATAATAGAATTCATACAAGATAATTATAAACAATTAACAATAATAAAACATTACAATAAATGGTCATAGAAGAATACAATATTTGACAATCATAAAAATAATCTTAATATAAAAATTCATGGGGAAACAAGAAGTTGAATCTGGCAGAGCCGGTTAGACAACTTCTAATCCATCCAAAAATACAATATAATTAAATAACAAGAACAATAACATGTATGGGAAAATAAGAAGTTGAATCTGGCAGAGCCGGTTAGACAACTTCTAATCCTTCCAAAAATGCAATAAAATAAATAAGTAAAGCAATAAATAGTTTGGGGAAACAAGAAGTTGAATCTGGTAGAGCCGGTTAGACAACTTCTAATCCTTCCAAAATGCAATAAAATAAATAAGTAAAGAAATAAAACGTTTGGGGAAACAAGAAATTGAATCTGGCAGAGCCGGTTAGGCAATTTCTAATCCTTCCAAAATACAAAAATAAACAACTAATAACATACAAATGGCATAACATAATCAATATCACGTTTTACAACTATCACACTTGGATATCAACACAAAAGCATACTCTCATTTAAATTCAAAATCATACAGAAACAAAATACTCCATAATCAAGATTTAAGATCAGACAAAAGCAAAATATAGCATATTCAAGACTCAAGATAATACAAAAGGAGATACTCAAGGTTAGCTTCCCTTACCTCTATTACAGACTTAATCTCCTCGCTCTCTGAAACCTTCCAGAATATCCCCTTTGAAATTAGAAATTCTTCCAACTCTCTTCTCTCAAAAATTTTCTAAGTTCTTTGGTGTAAATTTTCAGCCTCCCCCCTTGGCTATTTATAGTAAAAAATTTTACTATTCATTTTTACTATTCATTTTTACTATTCATTTTTTTTTATTCATTTTACTATTACAAAAATAATTTTTTATTTGCAAATTGGTGAATTCTGATCTCAAAGCTACGTGGAACACTTATCCTTTCCAAAAATAAATTTTTTTTTTTTACTATTCACTTTTTACTATTCACAATTTACTATTCACTATTTACTTTTTTATTTTTTTAATTTAGTATCTGACTTACAAATATTTTCAAGGATCTTACAATCTTCCCAACAACAATTATTTTCGCCCTCGAAAATTATTTATTTAAACAAAGACTATTTAACAAAAGAATACTTACAAAAGAGATATGAATTTTCAAAAACCATTGCTCTGATACCCAACAGTGTAACACCCCGATTTAGGCGTTACAATTTATTTTTCCACAAAAATACATATATAACTTTTCTTTAACAATTTTCAACACCAACAAAATATTAAGTGCTTTATTACAATACAAGTCTTCTGAAATAAAATTTCACACAATTCATAAACTTCTGAAATTTAAAATTTCACACAGTTTGAAATTTCAAAACATATTTATTTAGAAATCCCCCATGTCTCTCTTTTTTTTTTTTTCACAGATCTCTCATCTTCTAAGCAAGTCCAGAACCATCTGCTAATTCATCTTAAATAGTTTCTGCTCCCGTATAATATCACACATTATACGATCATTGCATTCACATACACAAACACAAACAATAGGGTGAGCTAACTGAAACAAGCATACAATCCATTCACAATCCATTAATAATACATCCACAGTATTCAATACAGTTAAGCACACCCACTCAACATATTATCACAATATCATTGCTCAACAATTTTACTATTCCACTTATCAAAGTATTACAATTTCACCTCATCCGACCTACTTACCAAAGTAGTACAAACCAAGTTATTCTCTCTACTTATCAAAGTAGCACCGCAAGACAATACTGTCTACTTATCAAAGCAGCACAGTATAATTAATTCGCCTACTTACCAAAGTAGCATAAAACAAGATCTTCTGTCTACTTACCAAAGTAGCACAGTATAGTTAATCTGCCTACTTATCAAAGTAGCCCGATTTATATCATTCTCTTTATCTCTTCATTCATCATCTCATCCTGCCTACTTATCAAAGTAGCGCAAATCACCCTGCTTACTTACCAAAGTAACGCAGACCCAACATCTACTCGCCTACTTACCAAAGTAGCGCAAACCAACATCATTTATATTATTTCAACAAATTATTCATAATCAAGCACAACCCATCCAAAACTAATCATATTCAACAAGCATAAGAGAACCAGTGAACTTTTCTAATTCCCTTCTGTCTACTTACCAATGTAGCATAAATTAACCAAATTACATTTTCCTAACATATCATTCATAACCAATCACATGCCATCTCAACCACTAATCCCGAACCAATCATGCTCAACAAGCACATAATAACCAATCAACATATCTCAGTTTCAATCCTGCCTACTTACCAAAGTAGCACAAATTAACCAAATTACCTTTTTCAACATATTATTTATCGGCGATCTAAACCAATCAAACTAATCAACAACATGTTTAGATCATATGGTAAGCTTTTCAGTCCAATCCAACGGTTAATGAGGCGGAAATCATCAATTTTGTATAAATGATCCAAAACATAAATTAAACAGTATTGAGATCCCTCAGAAGGTACGAACTTACTATCTCTAAATCTGTAACTCTGATCTAAAATCCGAACGGTCGAAGTATACCACTATCTCTTAAGAACAACATACTAAAATTTCAGATTAATCTAACGGTTATCTAAATAGATATGAACATTTTACCGAGGTAACTCAGAGACAGAATTTTAAGTGGTTCTCGGTTAAACTCAAAATGCGGAATGAATTCCTCTAAGCACAGACATCTAATTCCAAATCTGAATGGTCAAGATCACCTAATATGTCTTATGAACTACATACTAAAGTTTGGGCTCAATCTAACGGTAAATGAAATATCTATGAAATTTTTACCATTATAACTTAAGAACAGAATTACAGTGTTCATCAAATATTTCCAACTTTCGAAATTTCTTTCTCTAAGCATAGACCTTCAATTACAAATCCGATCGGTCACAGTGTATTAATATGTCTTAGGGATCCTATATCAAATTTTGAGGTTGATCTAACAGTCAAATAGGTCAGAATCTATATTTTACTGAGACAACTTAGTAACAGAACTACAGGGGTAACTAAATTACTCAAACTTATAGGATTTATTTATCCAAGTACAGACTTTTATTTTCAAATCCGAACGGTCAAAGTTTAGTAATATGTCTTAGGATTCACATATTAAAATTTTAACTAAATCCAACGGTGAAAAAAATTAATAGAAATTTATTACCACAGTAACTCGAAAATAAGAAATTATAATCATGAACACCAAATTTTACACAAGTCAATAGATAACTACCATTACCAAATTTTTAACATATTCATATTCATATTCATGATCATAACAAGAAAGAATTAGCTCCCCTTCATCAAAATCAAGCAATTGGAACCATATTTCTAACCACAAAATTCTAGAAATTAAGTTGAGTTAGCTCCCCTTACCTCATGAAGACTAAAACACCTTAAACTCTTCTTCAAAGAGAGCAACTCCTCTCCTCCTTGCTAGACCAAGTCAGCCTCCACTCTTAGGACACTTAGGATTTCGTTCACCGCCCACCAAGGACCTCTCTACTCTCCCCCAAAACTCCAAATCTAATTTGGAATTGAAAGAAGATGTCTTAGACAACTAAGGACCCATGCACTTGGCACTTAGCAATAATAAACAACCAATGGACCATCCTAAACCATTTTCCAGCCCTAAAACATGGTAGGAAAGTCTCCAAAGGGTCCCAAAATGTTCTCCTAGTCTAGAACACAACCTACCCACTCCAAAAAGTCGCAACTTGTAAAAATACACCTAAAATTAAGGTTGGACGCTAGCCCTTGGACAGCAAAACTGTCACGTTTTTCCCCAGCTCGGTTAGACCCCTTCCCGAAGTCCAAAATATGCGTAGGAGTAGTCAGATTGAAACTCTTTGAGTCTAGTTTCCAATAAAACAAGAATCAACTCAATTGATATTTTACTAAGAATAATAATTTCACTCCCCAAAGTCCCAAAATATTTTCGAAAACCATTGCTCTGATACCAAAATGTAACACCCTAATATTTTAAAGGGTATTACTGATAGTAGAGACTAAATTAATTTGATATATTTTATAAACCATCAAACTTTATTTCAATTCTCCCAAAGTACAATACCAAACTTACAAACTTCAAACAATATAGTCTTCACCACTTAACATAAATTCGAATTTCAACTTATAAGTTTTACACAACATAATTTTTCCAATACAAATTTATTCTTTTTACAAAATATCCCTGAAAGTTTTTCCCCGCGTCTCTCTCATCTCTAAGCTTTTTCAACCGCATCTGTGACATTATCTATTCACATATAACATGAGTTATATGATCATAGCACAAACAAATAAGGGTAAGCTAACCATATCATAAAATCATTAAACTTGTAATAAAAATATTATAATCATGTATTTCTGCAATTGATAAAATATCATTATTCCGATGTCATTAATTCATCATTATCAAAATCATCTTTCTCATTTCCATAAATCTTACAAGTGTTCCATGCTTACTCATGAAGCCTTATGGTCAGACCGCTCTCTGCCTGCTTCCTTAAGCCTCACTTATATACTATGTCTTACTTTCTGAAGTCTTATGGTCAGACCCCTCTCTGCCTGCTTCTATAAAACTTACGAATCATATGTTTATGTCAAAGCCTTATGGTCAGACCACTTTCTGCCTGCTTTCATAAACCTCAAGTGTTACTTTGCTCATACCAAACTCTCATGGTATAACTCGAACAAACTACTCCCGGTAGTAAACATCATTTCATAAGTAATGATTTCTCATATCCACCCCAACATTTCATAAAACCAACAATTCATACCCTCTTATCCACCTAACTCAATCATGTTCATTCTTTAATCATGAATTCATAATCACCCGTTTTGGTATCAATAAATCAAACATATTGCCAGATATCATGCTTCATATTATAAACTCATTTTGCCCATAACGAGTATAACTCAACATATTTTCACCAAACAAAGATCATGGATCAACCAAAATATATCAACATATCTTAAGAACTACATATTAAAGTCTGGGCTCAATGTAATGATAAATAAAATATATATGAAATTTTTACCATGATAATATTATGCATCTACAATCAACTTGTTTTATTTTATTTTCATCCTATTATAGATTTTTCTTTACCCCAATCGGTCACCGGAGAGGACCCAGATGTCTGAACGCATCAAACTCACCTTCGACGCCAGCACATATGACTAGTCACAACTGACTGGACCAGGCCAGGGCTGCTCTATGATCAGGGATGTGCCAACTCAGGTTTTTAAGGTTCCTCTATCCTACCAACAAAGGGAGGTCCTCAATAATTAACAATTTATTTATTTAATTTATCTACCTTATTTTCTTATGCTCTAAATCTTAAAATGCTTAATTTTACTTCCTCTCACAACAACCTCAACCAGTATCTGTATATCTATTTAATACCCATATACAAGTTATTACAGAACCCTTATTCCAAACCTCCCAACAAGATCAATTTCAGCCAACAAACTCATTCAATAAATTCATCACAATAAACATCCATAATAGAATTCATACAAGATAATTATAAACAATTAACAATAATAAAACATTACAATAAATGGTCATAGAAGAATACAATATTTGACAATCATAAAAATAATCTTAATATAAAAATTCATGGGGAAACAAGAAGTTGAATCTGGCAGAGCCGGTTAGACAACTTCTAATCCATCCAAAAATACAATATAACTAAATAACAAGAACAATAACATGTATGGGAAAATAAGAAGTTGAATCTGGCAGAGCCGGTTAGACAACTTCTAATCCTTCCAAAAATGCAATAAAATAAATAAGTAAAGCAATAAATAGTTTGGGGAAACAAGAAGTTGAATCTGGCAGAGCCGGTTAGACAACTTCTAATCCTTCCAAAATGCAATAAAATAAATAAGTAAAGAAATAAAACGTTTGGGGAAACAAGAAATTGAATCTGGCAGAGCCGGTTAGGCAATTTCTAATCCTTCCAAAATACAAAAATAAACAACTAATAACATACAAATGGCATAACATGATCAATATCACGTTTTACAACTATCACACTTGGATATCAACACAAAAGCATACTCTCATTTAAATTCAAAATCATACAGAAACAAAATACTCCATAATCAAGATTTAAGATCAGACAAAAGCAAAATATAGCATATTCAAGACTCAAGATAATACAAAAGGAGATACTCAAGGTTAGCTTCCCTTACCTCTATTACAGACTTAATCTCCTCGCTCTCTGAAAACTTCCAGAATATCCCCTTTGAAATTAGAAATTCTTCCAACTCTCTTCTCTAAAAAATTTTCTAAGTTCTTTGGTGTAAATTTTCAGCCTCCCCCCTTGGCTATTTATAGTAAAAAATTTTACTATTCATTTTTACTATTCATTTTTTTTTATTCATTTTACTATTACAAAAATAATTTTTTATTTGCAAATTGGTGAATTCTGATCTCAAAGCTACGTGGAACACTTATCCTTTCCAAAAATAAATTTTTTTTTTACTATTCACTTTTTACTATTCACAATTTACTATTCACTATTTACTTTTTTATTTTTTTAATTTAGTATCTGACTTACAAATATTTTCAAGGATCTTACAGTGCGGGCCTTTAGTGTGCGCCCGCTGGTGTGGAAACCGCATATACCATTGTGAAGCTCGTCCAACATGTACAATGCCTCCGTCCGATCCAGGCATTTGAGAAGAAGGGTTGAAAATCCCCTTTTGTAGAGATCATCTCCTATGATGACATACTGATGACAAATTTATGAACACTGAAAAACAGCGCCAAAAACTTGTTTAACCCTCGGCAAGTGTGACCGAATCGTATCAAGTAATAAACTCGGTAAGACCAAGTATCGTTCTCCCAAAGGACTCATGGCCTAGTTAGTCATATGATTTCTTGATTATTTAAGACTTGTGAACAAATTCTTGAGGTTTCAAATGCAAAAGACAATAATTAAACATGTATGCATGAGTTTTGATCAATGGAAAACACAAACACTTTGAACGAATTAGATGGATGAGTATGTTGTTGGGGTAATCAATTTCATCTTATCCACTCTCATATACTTTAGGAATTCATCATTCTTTTCATCAATGTTAATGTCACTCTCTAAATCACCTTGCAAAGAAAGCCTATCCTTAATTACGAGTTCATACAATTCCTAGCATCCATAATAATTAATTCTGAAGCACAAAAGCTTAAAGGCAACCAACCCTCATATCCCTATGTCTAGGCAATATGCTATTGAGAGAATTTCCCCGGATCTAGATTTTCCTGTATGTTCCCATATCAACAAAATCAATAATCATGACATCGAATGAGTTAAACAATGCATGTTTTGAGCAAAGAAGAAAAACTGATAACACTCTAGATTTACATATTTTTCTTTGTTAAAAATCATTTCTTAGATTTCTTTAGTTTTTAATTTCTTAGAATTAGATTAGTTTTATGTTTTTCTCTTAATTCTTTAGTTTTATAAAATTTTAGTTAAAAAAAGGTTTTTAGGTGTAATTTTTAGCTTTTGTTAATAATTAGGAAATTAGTATTTTTATGAAATTCTTTCAATAAAAATGTTTTGTTTTAATTGCTTAATTTCTCTTCTTTTTCTAAATTATTGTTTGATTTTTTACAGATTGGGCCAACATTTGGGCCATAATAGAAGTTGATTGAGAGGTGTTGAATTGAAATGAGCTGCTGGAATGGAAATTGGGTTTAGTTGACAAATGGGTTGTTGTTGCTGCTGATTTGAATTTGGCTTGCTAATCTAGCCGCTGCACACCAACACTTCATTGGACTGAATGGATTGACGCTAGATTTGGGCTTACATAAGTGGGATGACGCCGTTTTGGCGCTGGACCTGCTGCTGCCATAGGGGTCTAGAAATTCATTTTCATTTGCAATGCTCGAGAAATTCATTTTGAGGAAAAGAAAGAAAACCTCTAGGGCTTGGTTCTAGAAAGCGCAAGAGAAAGAGAGCTTCAATAGCTCTTGATGGTGACCCAGATCATGAAGCTTGGGTTCTCGCCATTTAATCAGAGAAGAACATGCCCGGAGAAGCTGACCGGCGAACAAATGAAGCTGACCGGAGATGCCACGTGGAGGGCAAAGATTGAAGCGTCCAAGTGAAGCAAGGTTTGCCTTTTCCCATTTTTTTTCATTTTCTCTTTCTTTTGTAACCCTATATAAAGGGGTTTTTCTGCATGTAAATAGATATAGAGAACACTTCTTCAGACACTTTAGACACTTTCAGTTTACAGTTCTAAGCTATGTAGATTAGGGTTCTTTTCCGCTTTCTATAGAGTAGGTTTCCGTTCTCCTTGCTTTTGGAATGCACATTCGTGGTGGTGACAGCCTGTGGTGTCTTCGATTGCGAGTTTGTTCGGTACCTTTTCTTGTACGCTCTTGTTAATAATACGTTTTTTTCTTGATGTTCCATTTGTAAAGTGTTATATGATTTTGTTATTTTGATTTTTGTGTGCTCTTGTGTTTCTTGTTTTACATTGAAAATGATTTGAATTCCGTAACTCTGCATACTATAATTTCTTTTGGAATTATATGACCCCAAGGTGGGCGTAAATGAACGAGATGTCTTCTCGAGACAGATAGGAGTTCAATCAATGAAAAAAATATTCTCATTCATGTTGTCTTAGTTGCTGTTAATTAGTGTGAGTTAGGAATATGATCAATTGTGTTTCATTTGCTGATTTGGCTAAAAATCATTAAAATTGAATTGAATCTGTTTTGTTTTGGGAAATCAATTGATTGTTATTCATTTTAAGTTCTATATTAGAACTTGAGACCCCAAGGTGGGCAATTTATGAACAGGATGTCTTTCTGTATAATAATAAATCAATTAATATGTCAATTCAAGCAAATTTAGTTCAGTTTTGTGACTTTTATCCAACAACTTTGTCCTGATTAGTAGTTTAGGTTGTGTTCTGTTCGTACTGATTAGATTTAGTCCTGATTCATGAGTTATTCACTCGATTCTTTGCTTTTAATCATTAGTTTTAGGGTTCTTATTGACTTTTCTTTACTATAGATTTTACAATTTTGTTTGCAATATTTACTTTCTTTATTGTTCATATTCATTTGGCTTTTAGGATTTTCGTTAGCTTTTAAATTTCCAATTTGAGTTGCTTGTTTACAGTTTTAGTTTTAGGTCATTTTAGTTGCATGTAATTGTCATAGTAGTTTAATTTCTGTTTCTGTTTAGGTAGTTTAGAGTTTTGTTTTCATTTATTTTCCCCACCTTGCATTAGTAGTTAATAATTAGTTAGTAAATAAAATCAAGACTAAACTCTACATTTCTAAAGCTTAATTCTAGCCGAGTCTTTGGATTGATACCTAGGTTGTCCCTATACTTCATTAGTGGGGAAACTTAGTTTGTTCTAATTTTAGGCGACAAAAATCAGTTTAACAAAAACCCTAACTAATGATGAAAGAACACATGTATCATAAATATGATGTTTAAACAAAAAATTCCATATATGAGAGCTTCATAAGATTACATTGATTCCCCAACAACAATACAAAGTTTAGTTCACCATATTCATAGTGAAACTAGATGAACAATAATGAAAGAATGAAAGATAGAACCCTAAAAAGTTGAGTAGGTAGCCTTAGCATCCAAGATCTTCCTCCAAGGGGTGGAAAAGTGAGTGTTTGCTTCGTACTATGCCAAAGATACAAACCCTAGGAAGTCCTAAAGGCTATATAATATTTGAAATATTACAGAAAAGTGGGCCTAAGCCCAAAATAATGCCGCTCAGCGGTAAGTGCGTGTGTTGAATTCTTCCCTTCAGCGACATTTTCACCCCTCAGCGGAGCCAACGGATGTTCATTAGTGTTGCTCAATGGTAAACTAGCGCTGAGCGGTACTTGCGGCTTCTCTTCTTTTGCACTTTTTGAGTTCTTTTCTGATTCCATCTCTATCCTTCTTCACTTCTTTCATTAAATTCACCTTAAAACCTGTATAAAACACTGAAATCAAACATAAACCTATCCAACTCTCTTATTTCCAAAAATATAAACAAAAGCATGATTCCAAGCTAGTTTCTAAGTGTTAAAGGTTGCTTTTAGTATCAATTTTAAGCATGAAAATAATAGTTTTTCAACTGTCATCAGTGATGTACTCAGTGTGAAACTTTATCTACTATGATGGTTTGCTTGTGATTTATGCATGATGAGTATTACTTGATGATGCTTGGATATTGATTGATGTTGAGATTGTGCACTATATGTTGATATACAGGTGGTTGTCACAAGCTATGTGAACAGATGCATGATGTTGTGATTGTGATTATGATGCTAAGCAGGATGTGTATCTGGAATAGATGGAATGTTGAATGAGCTTATGTGTGAGGTTTCGAACTCTAGAGTTTTTGTGATTTAATACTATTACATTGAAAGCATGAATGACTTTGCCCAAGTTTCTATGATTGAGTCACTTGTTTGTATGTGTCATATGATCAAGGCCATTTATTTGTAACCCTTTTTAGCCCAATGCATGGTTGCAGCCCAATAAAAGAGAACACAATGTGTTCTATCTTTTGAACCTTTAGCCTTGAATAGGATGTGAAAACCCTTTTTGAAAATCTTTACCTTGAGTTGAGTTGAGAATATCTTGTGGTATTGATAAAGGTTCAAGTTTGGGGTTGTTGGGAAGTCTAAAAAGGAAAAATAAAAAGCATTGAGCCATTGTATTGATTGGTGAAGACTGAGTTACATCTTGTTTGCTTGAGGACAAGCAAAGTTCTAAGTTTGGGGTTGTGATAACGGTTGAAAAATCGTTATTTTTATACTTAATTTTGACCTTAAAAACAACTTTTATGACTTAGAAACTAGCTTGAAATCATGCTTTTACTTAAGTTTTGGAAATAAGAGAGTTGGATGGGTTTTATGCTTTATTTTCCTTGTTTTGAAAGGAATTAATATGAATTGGATGAAAGAAGTTAAAGTAGCAAGGAGTTGGACTCAGGAAAGGAAGGAAAAGTGGACAAAAGAAGAATCGTTGCCACCGCTCAACGCCATTTGCACCGCTGAGCGCCAGTTTGGCTGATGAGTACATTGTCTCACGTTTAAGCGCTAACGCTGAGGGCCAATTCAAGTATTGCACCTACCGCTGAGCGTCAGACTATGCTGTTGAGTACATTGTTTCGTGCCTGAGCGTCAACGCTGAGGGTCATTCTGAGTGTCGCAATTATCGCTGAGCGCCAAAACTGTCGTTGAGCGCTATTTAATTGGGCTTGGGCCATTTTTCTATATTTTTAATAAACTATATAAGGGTCTAGTCGACCTAGGGTTGATATCTTTAGACAGAAAGAGGCGAAATCACACTTTTTTCACCCCTTGGAGGCGGATTTTGGATGCGGAAGCTCCTTTCTTCAAATTCTAGGGTTCTATCTTTCATTCTTTTCATTATTTTCATCTAGTTTCACCATGTCTATGGTGAACTAAACCTCCATTGTTGTTGGGGAAACGATGTAATCCTTTGAAACTCTCATGTATTGAATTGATTCTTGATTATATATGCTTTACTTCATTAATTGTTAGGTTTTTTCCTCTTTACTCTATGCATGCTTTGTTTAACTCATTCAATTGCATGATTATTGATTTTGTCGATGGACATGTACGGGAAAATCTAGAACTGGGGAAATTCTCCCAGAAGCAATATTACCTAGACATAGGAATAGGAGGATCGGTTGTCTTTAAGCTTCTATGAGAATGTAATGCATGAATAATTGCTAGGGAGACAAGACATTGTAAACTAGTGATTAGGAGTAGGCTTTCTTCACCGAGACATCGGGTTTAAGGTAAATGATAAGTGTGAAAAAGAGTTGTTTTTACATTTATAAATGATCTCAATCTTCTAATTATTCATGTTATTACTCAGTGAAATATGGTAATAGGAAGGAGATTGTTATGTAAACTATTGTACAGGAAAGGATGTATAATTGGGAGTCTGTCAGCCAATTCTCCCATAGCGCAAGCCAAAATTTGCACACTGCCAGGAAACGGAAATTCGCATAGCGCACCAATACTTGTGCTTTGTGCGAATAACATCAGTTGAGAGGCAGCAGTTACACGAAATTCGCATAGTGCACACATACTTGTGCGTTGAGCGAATTAATGAAGTTATGTGGTTTTAAAAGACGTGACAGAAAGGCGGAAACTATCTTCTGACACACGAAAATAGCCAGAAAATACTAGAGAATTCAGGAGACGATCAGGAGACCTATCAAGACTTCACTTTCTGCAAGGAATTGTTGTAAAGAGTACGTTTGAGATGTCTAGGATAGGCTAAATTTTTTGTTCATTGGAATTGGTTGTATGACAAATCATTAATGTAAATTTCCTGTGCAATATATGTTTATGTTCTTGTTCTTTTCTTGACTTACTTTTGATTATACGGAAGTATTAATCTCTTTAAAAGTTCTTTTGTACTGGGAAGTATTTTTAGAACCAGAAACGTAAGAAAAGAAACTAAAAGTAACTACGTTAGGAATAGTTTTCGTGCTTTTGGTCATTCTCAACATCTGAATTTAATGCAAAATTATCTGATGAATTAATTAAGGAATTAATAATTCAATAGATAATTTTAGAACTTGTTTTAAGGAATTAAACCAAGATACTCTCATGTGAATGCTTGAACAGAGAATATATGTTGTCTAGGATTTTACTGTAACATTAGTCAAAGACCAATTCCAGTGATCTTTTATCGCATTTTTCAATCTTGTTTTTTTTACGTTGTTAATTTCATGCTTAATTCCAAATTGAAATCACTACTGTTATCATCAGTAATTGATCTTGATAAATAATTTTAATTGAATAACGTAACTCAAATTCCTTTGGGAGAACGATAGTCTTTTACTTATTCACTGTATTACTTGGAACGATTTGTTATACTTGCCAAAAAGTTATCAGTAAATTAGAAAATGGCATTAACATTAATGAAGAAAGATAAATTCATGAATACATGAGAGTGGATAGGATGAGTCGGAAACCCCAACAACATCATCATTCCACATTTTACATCAATCACTTTTGCATCTTTCAATCCAATTGATCAAAACTTGCATTCATGTTTACTTTTCGCAATTCAACCACAATGGTTTTGTTTACAAGTCTCATTTAATCAAGAAATCACATAACTTTCTAGGTCGTGAGTCCTTTGGGAAACGATACTTGGTCTTACCATTTATTATTACTTGATACGATTCGGTACACTTGACAAAGTGTTAACATAAATCTCAAATCATTATAGTGAAAGATCCTTCAATCTAAGGTTGATTAGAAGGCAAACTGGATGTAGGCATTGAGGCCGAACCAGGATAAAAACTGTGTTTGTTCTTCTTTGCTTATCTCTTTTACTTTAAAATTGCATTCGCTTATTGCTTAGATTACAAAAAAGATTAAAGATCATTCAAAGTTTGTGAAAAGATTTAAAAAGCATTTGTTATTAGTAATCACCAATTTACCCCCTCTTAGTTTTGAGAAACAAGGCATTTCTTTTCTAACAATTTCTTACAAGAATGTCTCCTTTTGTCAAAAATCGTTGTTTCTCTATCTTTTTTAGAACATAATCTTTAGAAACAAGTCATTTCTTTTCTAACAATTGTTTACAAGGATGTCTCCTTCGATCAAAAATCATTGTTTCTCTATCTTTTTTAGAACATAATCTTTTGCTCCCACTTTTCAGAAACTTAACGTATTAACAAAAGTAAAACATGTCCCTATTTTATGATATTTTACTAACTTTAATAAAATACCAAAAATGTCCTTTTTAAAGTGAGAAGAGAATGATTAATTTTAATAACTCTAAAATATTCTCTATAACTTTAATATATTTATATTCTAATAATCATCACATTATAATCTTTACATCAAAGTTATTTTTTAAATTACATGAACAAATTATTAAATTAATATAATTTAACATTCTGGGTTTTTTATCTGCGTTTTTATCTACAAATGTTAAATTTAAACATTGAGAAATAATAAAAAAAGTGATAATTTTTAAGCAAATGTATTGTAATTCAGAAGACGATCTTACATCCCATTCAATAATTATATTTTCGATTCAGTTTAAAACACAGTCTGTCCATGAAAGAGTTTAAGGGTACCCTCACTGTACTTTAAAATTAAAAAAGATGAATAATATTAATCTATGTTTAAAGAGTAAAATGAAAAAGGTTGGCATATTTAGAAATCAACTTGTTATTTCTTTAATTCCAGGAATTGATCCAACTCTTAAACTACCTACTAATTTACCAGAATGGTTTTGTGGAGTGAACATGGAGCCCCTAGATTCAATTCACCATTGATTTGACTTTTCAGTGTTCTCAGATATCATTGGTTACATTGACAATTGATGATGGGTCTATTTTTAAAAATATCATTGATGAGTTTTATATAAATTCAACATGAGTTTAACCAACATCAATAACATTAATCCAATTCATATTAAAAATTAGGAATTTTTTGACCAAAATTTTTAAATATTTAGTTTATGAAACTTCTTTTATATGTTTAATTTCTTATTTTTTATTTAATGTTAGACTTATTTATTAGGAGATCGGACACCCAATACACACGACGAAAAAAAAAAGTAAATCAACAACTTAAAAAAATCATAACATATAGAAATTTCAATAAAAAAGTGTTAGAAAACAAAATAGTTGTCTGGTCGAAATAATCAAAATCATATGATCTTGTGTCAAAATTAATATTAATGTGGTGATTTTGAAACTTATCATATGACAACGATGACAACGAGGACGGTGGTACGGCGATCGTAGTGGAGAGGGTCATATATCCCATAAAGGCTTCTGGGTACGCAGCCAATGATAGAATCAAAAGAAGTGGCACTTCCTCAAAACATGGCCACTCCCTCATGATGTGCCACCCAATTATTAGTTCATTTTCAACCATTTCACATATTGCCTTTCAATTCACATTAAAAGAATGTAGCACCAGTTCCTTTCACCCACCTTCTTGAAAACGACTCCAATCCCCTTACAATCTACAGATATTAAATTTCACAATTATCTTAATATGGTTTGGCAAATCAACATGCTAGTTCCTAAAAATACTCTGTAATTTGGTTTTTGAAAAATCTCAAGCTTTTATTTACTTCTCAAATATGTAAATATGTTTTACTTTACAACTTAACCACAGATTTGTCTCTAAACTTCATAGTTTAATCATGTTAAACTGACTCATATGCACATTAGTGTCAAAATGGTTCTTAGCATTATATCAGTAATAACATGGTCTCATAGTACAAGATATTATCATCACACTTTCTATACAGGAATTATATTAAAGTTTTTGTTCTTTCAAAGACTAAGTCATCATTGGTTTTCTCACTTTTAAGAGCCAAAATGATAATTTACCTACATTTGGTTTGTCTTTTCGCTCTTGTCTCTGTCAAATTTACAACCACATTGCAGTAAAAGAATGGCAACGAATTCAGTGTATTTTTGCCACTTTCTGGGTTCTGGGGGAAGTCTAAATCATATACTGTATATATGGCCAAAAAATTGGAATGTAAAACTTCAACCATTATTGTAGCATAAAATCAACCATTCTTCAACTTTGCATCAAGCAATTCTCGCACAAGTATTGTTATGGTTTTATGAGAGATGGAACAATGGATGCCAATCATGCCATACATGATCCATTTCTATCCTGTATGTATCATGGCATCAGAAAGGAAAACAAGAGTTCAGTGTGCCCAAACTTGTCTATACAATATGCACATTATATACAACCCGATACCTTTATGATGCCTGGTCAGCTTTCAGCGAATAGCTTAAACATATTTTTGGTCCTGAAAATACAACCTCTGTTGTTCCAAAAGTAAAAACTGTTTCATTGATTTTTTTTTTTTAAAATGTGCTTTTTATACTTGATGGAGCTTGTAAGGGAGTAAAAACGTATTACTCGTATTAAATGTAGGGACCAAAAATAATTAAAATTTAAATGGACATTAAAATAGAAAAAGGTCATATTTTAGAGACCAAAATATGTTTAAGCCAATATTCTGTCAACTCCCCTGTTGAGAAGACTCTCCCAAATTGCTTTCAATTTGTTCAGAACCAGTCTGAGGTTGATGTGCAACTGCAGATGATTGATCTGGTGGCACTGCATCTTGAGAACCTTGCTGTTGATTTGACTGAGCAAGGGATCTCCTCCTCCACTTTAAAATCTCCATAAGAATAGAAGCTCCACACATTACAACTCCAAACCCAGTAAGTGTAGCTAGTAGGATAGCAAGAACAGCTTGCATATGAATCTGCCATCTCAAATGTATGAAAATACATGACATTAGAAATATTTTGAATATGCAAATTTTAATTAGTTCTCTATCATTAAAATTGAAGGCTAAAATGTTGAAATCCTAAACATTTAGCTCATCGATCATGGCTCTAACAAATTTTGATCACTACAATTCATTTTTATTTGAATGCATATACAAAACAAAGCACAACACAAAAATGTCCTGTAACTATGGTTTCAAAAGGAATTTCTTACCAATGAAAAGAAAAGATGCCCAGAAAGAACCACCAGACAAAACTGAACAGTTGCATAAATCCAAACATGATTTCTCCTCACTAAAAATTTTGGAGGAATTAGTTCTATATTATATAATAACAAAGGAGGAAAAGTAGAAAAAGTAGAAAAAGCTCTACCCATTGTTGTTGCTGTCATGCTCGCAAGAAGACCCAATATACATGAAAATGGGAGAGACATGGCAATAGAACCGGATCCCATATTAGACACCTGTCCATTGATAACATCAGGAATTCAAATTGGCTAAAGGGAATATATTATCTAGCAGTAGTTAAACTTACAAGAAGCTGCTCAAGAAAACAAAAGTAAGCCAGCATGTTGATAACAACAAGAACGGGAGCATCCTGCCAAACCCTATAAAAAACTTGCGTAAGTTCAGTTGTACCATGGTGGAAAACATACTGAAAGAAAACCAGAGAGGGCTAAAAGAAGTTAAGCTTCCTCGAAATCCCAAAAGAATTATGAAACCACTAAAATTGATAAAAAGTTATGATACCTGTAATGAGAAGCGTCTGACCCCAGTATGTTATGGGTCTGACCATTTTGAACTCGTAAAAGAGTGACAGGTAGGTTCTGAACCTCTTGCTTGCACACATCACATGTTCTATTACCTTTAATGGTAAACCATTTGACTGCACATTCTTTATGTGCCAATGAAAGCTCACCTTTGCAGCTACACTCCAATTTAAAAGTATCAGCACCTTCTCCAAGTTCAACCATACAAATTCGACAAACAGCTTCTTCTTCCGGAATATCTTCACCACCATCCTCATTGTGAACTGAAACAAAATACTCTAGTAAATAAAATTGTCACTGAAGGAACTTAATCTACAGGTCCAAGCCAAGAACGGATTTCTTTGGACATGGAAATTAGCAACATTGTCAAAACCACCACTTAACCCTGGAAAATAAGTTTGCAGCCAAAGAAAACATATAGCAACTCAGAATGCGGATAGAACACAATATATGCGTGTATATGTGTATGCATGTATATATATATGATGATACATAGGTATATATACACACATGCATACATACATGCACATACATATACAAATATATACACACACATGTAACTGGAAAGAATAAGACAGCTGAAGCAGGAGATTGACTAGGATGACAAAGGAAACATGTAACAGTTCCTAACAGTTGAGTCAGAAAAAGAACTTCAGTTTATAAATCTATTTCGCAGAATAACCAAACCCAAAAACTTTATTGGGCTGAATGAGCCCTTGATCCAAGAAGAAAAGATCAAGAATAGATGGGGTAGAGTATATGAGAGAAAAAAGACTAGGAAGGGTGACGTGGCACACTAGGGAGGAATAGGTTGGTTAGAAGAGAGAGAAAGGGGTGTGGTTGATTTAAAAAGAATCAGGCAATGAAGTTTTGGGGGAGGACGGTTATTTTGTTTAGTGGAAAGGGAACCATTCTTGGTTTCTCTGAGGAGCTTGGCTCTAGGCAGTGAGATATCATATCTTACTGATTTTTTTGTTCTACAGAAAATAAAAATCATCCATATTCCATTTGAGTCTTCATTTAATTTTTTTTGTTGTTTAAAAAACCTTATCATTAGTCCGACCTGCCTGATAGTTACACACAATGCCACTGAAGAAGAACAATACTCAAGGGGAACCGGTAGCTGAGGAGAATGATGAGACGAAGGTAGGGTTCGTTGCGAGAGAAGTGACCAAACTCAAGGCAGTTGTTGAGGAGCTAGTTGCGCAATCGTTGCATAACCAAACCCATTTGGAGAATGTTCGTAAGGACGCTGCTGAGCAGATTGCAATATTACGTAAGGAGGCAGCTGAGAATCAATCAAAGTTGCTCAACCTAATGTCAGAATTTACGAAGGGAAGAGAGAACGAGGACAAAGGACAGGGGTCGGTGGAACAGAAGAAAACGAATTCGGTAAAGGTTATACCGAAGGTGTTTTCAAGTACGAAACAACTTGATGGAGATTATTTGTTGGAATTTCGCCAATCGATGAAGAAAATAGAGTTGTCGTCATTCCACGGTGAAGACCCCACAGGGTGGATTGCGAGGGCAGAGGTTTAATGTCCAAGAGACACGAGAAGTCGTTCGTGTAAACCTTGCCATTCTATGTATGGAAGGAAGCACGATACATTTTTTTCGGTCTCTGTTGAATGAATATGAGGAGTTAACATAGGAAGATTTGAAAAGAGAGATGCTGGAGAGATATGGAGGAATGGGTGAAGGAAGTGTTTATGATCAATTGGTTTCTCTGAAACAAATAGGAAGTGTGGAGGATTATATTAGAAGTTTTGAATATTTGTGTTGGAAGTTCCACATCGCCTAGAGATAAGGCCAAATTATAATATATGTGAGGTGCAAACCTCACCTTACAAGCCGGTTTTGTGGGGTGAGTTAGGCTTAAAACCCACCTTCTAATATGGTATCAGAGCCATGTTTAGAGCCTATCCTAGCGAGTTCTAAGTGGGCATTATATTCTTCTATTACACCCGCAATCGAGCCGTTATCAAACCACCCAATTTCTACTATCACGCACGAGATGTCTATACCTCACCGTGAAGGGGTGTGTTCGAAGTCTCACATCGCCTAGAGATAAGTCCACTTCTAACAATTTGATTACACAGGTACCGCGAATGCATGACGAACAGTTCTTTTCATATTTACTCAAGGGTTAAAAGCCGGAATTCGTGCAAGAATGCGAAGTTTACAAGTTGCAAACCCTCTCTCTAGGGGGCGCATGATGAATGTGGCTCGTGCAATTGATGTGGAGATGTCAAGGGAGAAACAGAATGTGGCAGGGAAGAGGTGAGCCACGTAGTGATGGTAAAACCCAATTGGGAAACCGACATGTCTTTAGTGTGTTGGGTAAAATTGGCCCAAAACAGAATGGGGGCAATTGGGGAGGAAATGGACTAGGCCCAAGTGAAAAAAAAGATTGGGGTGGGCAAAGTAGAACTGGACCTAAAGATAGTGGAGCCAATTATCTCACCTATCAGGATCTCTTGGACAGAAAACAAAAAGGTTTGTGTTATAAGTGTGGTGGGTTATTTGGACCCCTCCATCGATGCCCGGTGAAACAGCTTCGGGTCATCATGATTGACGAGGAAATCCAAGTCGAATGTGACAAGAGAGAAGAGGAAAGCGCCAACGATGAAGAGGAATACAAGGTTGTAGCTCCGTGCACGGCATTAAATATCTATACTAGTGAGAGCGACAATGATGATCAACCGAGAACAATGAAGTTGCGTGGAATGATTGGAGAGATTCCTATGTTGTTTTTGATAGATAGTGGCGCTACCCACAATTTTATTTCTAGGAGACTTGTTGAAGCGTTGGGTTGGAAGTGGGAAAGGACAAAACAAATGAAGATTTTAATGGGAGATGGACACAAATCAGAAACTCAAGGTGTTTGTAGAGGTATAGAGGTAAGGTTTGATGAGGGAGAATTTGAAATTGATGCATTTCTCTTTGACTTGGAGGATATGGATATAATATTAGGAATGTCGTGGTTAACGACGTTGGGAGAAACCATGGTGGATTGGAAAAAATAGATTATGAAAGTACAAACTTGTTAGAATAATTATTAAGTCTACCTATGATTAGTACAGCAGAGCCTAAAGTAGGTAGTTGTGTGTTGGGTTATCTATAATGATTGTTCCTAGCAGTCTAGGACAATCTCTTCATCTTCCATCTATGTATTGTATCAGATTTTTATCTATATAAATGATAGAACTGAGAAGGGTCTTCTAAGCCCTTTAGAACTATTTTTCTCTGTTTTAGATCTCAAGTTGGTATCAGAGCAGGTTCATCCTGCTCTGGTTTCCTGTCCACCAGCACTGTCACTGCTGTTTGCACCTGTCCGGTGCCGTTCGCCGTTGTCCGCGGCTGTCTCGCCACTATCTGCAGCTGTCAACTGCAGTTTGAAGTTCTTCAACTTGGTTGTCTGCCATACAGCATCTGTCCGCTGCTGTCCACCATCGTTCGCCGCCGTCCGCCGTCACAGTTCCGTCCGGCGACCACTGGATCTGGTTCGCCTCTTCACGCGACGGCCAACTCCACCGGTGGGCTCGCCTGATTCTCCTCCATGCTCCGCCACGCGCAGCCTCTTTGTGCGCTGCGAACAGGCGCGTGCTGTCCACGCGCCGCCCTCTGCTCACCGGAAAGTCGCCGCGCCACCTCCATAGCTGTCGCCCTCTGCTCCTCTGTCCGTTCTGCCCCTCAAAATCTTACTTTAGTGTGTCCAGAAGCTCCCCTTTAAGAAAACCGTGAGCAACCCTCTAGGGTTTTCTGGTTCTTCACGTTTTTCCCTGGTTCTTCACGGTTTTTCTGGTTCCTTCTCCTGCTTTTATCAAAGAATGGCGTCTGGAAGTGCTCTTTCTTTCTCTGGAAGTCCCTCAATCACTTTCGAAAAGTTAAACGGAAAGAATTATCTGTCGTGGTCTGCTGCTGCGGAAATGTGGTTCCTTGGTCAAGGACATTATGACCACCTTGAGCAGGATGGGAGCCAAGTACCTTCTGACAAAGCTGAACAATGGAAACAAGTTGATTTCCAATTGTGTGCCCTATTGTGGCAATCTATGGAACCCCGACTTTTGATATCTCTTAGAGCCTTCAAGACATGTCACACTTTTTGGAAGAAAGCTCAAAGCATTTATGCTAATGATATTCAACGTCTCTATGATACCGCAAACAAGCTCGCCTGTCTCAAAATGACAGACCATGATATGGTCTCCTTCATGACTGAAGCCCAAGCAGCTGTGGAAGAATTGAGAATGTTCTTGGAAGCGGAATCTTCAGAAGATATCAAAAAGAAGCTTGACAAGTATTATATGGTGATGATCCTCCGTGCTTTGCATCCAGATATGAATCATATCAGAGATCAACTTCTGACAAGTCATGAGGTCCCTTCCTTGGAAGCCTTGACCACACGTCTTCTTCGTGTTCCTGTGCCTCAGTCTCAGGAAGCTTATGAAACAATGGAACCATCTGTCATGGTTGCCACGCGAGGAAGAGGAGGACGTGGCACTAGAGGAGGAGGACGTGGAGGTCGAGGACGTCCACAATGCTCTTACTGTAAGAGGGTGGGTCACACCCAAGAAAACTGCTACTCCTTGCATGGCTTTCCTTCAAAAACCGTCAATATCTCTAAGGCTGAAACTTCCCCTTCCAACTCCAAGTTCACTGAGGAAGAGTATCAAGAGTATCTGCGATTAAAGTCTAATAGTTTGGCGCAATCATCTCAATCCCCAAGTACGTCCACAGCTTGCATTTCTCAATCCATGGAAGGTCTAAATTCATGGGTAATTGACTCGGGTGCTTCAGATCACATTTCTGGTAATACCTCATTGTTCTCAACCCTTTCCCTCCAAGAAAAACCCCATTTCATTACCCTTACAAATGGCTCTAAAACTTGTTCAAAGGGAGTCGGTCAAGTCTCCCTGTCTCCCTCTCTAACTCTGAAATCTGTTCTTTTTGTCCCTAACTGTCCATTCAATTTAATTTCCCTAAGTCAGTTAACCAAAATGTTACATTGTTCAATAACTTTCGATTCAAAATCTTTTGTTATACAGGAGCGTGGCTCGGGGAGACAGATTGGAGAAGGATATGAAGCTGGAGGTTTATACCATTTTGGATCTTGCCCACGGGTATCTTGTGTTGCAGCTCTTCCCCCTAAAGTGTTACATGATCGGTTTGGTCATCCTCACTTGTCAAAGTTAAAAAAGATGTGTCCTGAACTTAGTGGTCTTCAGACTTTAGAATGTGAGTCCTGTAAACTAGGAAAACATGTTAGATCTGTCTTTCCTAAAAGGTCTCAATCAATGTGTACTTCTAGTTTCTCTATTATTCATTCTGATGTCTGGGGACCTAGTCGCGTCTCTTCTTTTGGTTTTAGGTATTTTGTTACTTTTATTGATGAGTATTCTAGATGTACTTGGGTTTATCTAATGAAAGATCGCTCTGAATTGTTACCCATTTTCACATCCTTTTTGAATGAAATCAAGAACCAATTTGGTAATGTAATTAAAGTCTTAAGAAGTGATAATGCTAAAGAGTATTTCTCATTAACTTTTTCTTCACTTCTTAGCTCCCATGGTATTTTACATCAGTCCACTTGTCATCATACACCCCAGCAAAATGGTATAGCCGAAAGAAAAAATAGACACTTGGTTGAAACGGCTCGTACCCTTTTGCTTGGTGCTCATATTCCTATTCATCACTTGGGGGATGCCATCTTAACTGCATGTTTTCTTATTAATAGGATGCCCTCCTCCTCCCTCAATAATAAAGTCCCTTTCTCCATTTTCTTTCCCAATGATCCTCTCTTTCACACCTCTCCTCGCGTCTTTGGTTGTGTTTGTTTTGTTCACGACATGTCTCTGGGGCTCGACAAGCTCTTTGCTCGTGCGATCAAATGTGTCTTTTTGGGCTATTCTCGGCTTCAAAAAGGGTACCGATGTTACTCTCCTGAAACCAAAAAGTACTACATGTCTGCCCATGTTACCTTCTTTGAACAGACACCTTTCTTCTCGCCCTCTGTTCAAGATGTTCATATCCTCCACCAGGTCCTTCCTCTTCCAGTGGTTGAGTCTAATATCTCCAATGCCTCAGTCAGTCCAAGTCATGCCCAAGGTCCTCCCGAACCTTCCTCTCCCCATACTGATATCCTTCGACACAGTACCCCGGTGAGTAATCCTCTTCCAGCAAATGGTGGATCTCCTCCTTCAGATTCTTCTCCGTCACCATCTCCTGTCACGCATCCTGGTGAAGATGATTCTAGTTGGCCCATTGCTCTCAGAAAAGGTACTCGTTCCACTCGCAACCCTCATCCCATTTATAATTTTCTTAGTTATCACCGAGTGTCGCCCTCCTTCTATTCCCTTTTATCCTCAATATCTCCTGTGGTTATTCCTAAAAATGTGAAAGAAGCACTTGATCATCCTGGATGGCGACAAGCCATGATTGCAGAAATGCAGGCTCTTGACCACAGTCATACTTGGGAGCTTGTGCCACTTCCCCCGGACAAAAAGGCTGTTGGTTGTCGATGGGTATATGCCATTAAAGTCGGCCCTAATGGTGACATTGATAGGCTCAAAGCCCGACTGGTTGCAAAAGGGTACACTCAGGTTTATGGTCTTGATTATTGTGACACCTTTTCTCCCGTGGCCAAGATGACTACCATTCGATTGTTCTTTGCCATGGCAGCCATTCGTCATTGGCCACTTCATCAGTTGGATATCAAAAATGCCATTCTCCATGGTGATCTTGAGGAAGAAGTTTATATGGAGCAACCTCCAGGGTTTGTTGCTCAGGGGGAGTCTGGTATGGTTTGTAAATTGAACCGATCTCTATATGGGCTCAAGCAATCACCACGTGCTTGGTTTGGAAAGTTTAGCTCCATTATTCAAAAATTTGGGCTAAAACGCAGTGAAGCAGATCATTCAGTCTTTTATTATCATTCGTCTCCCGGGAAATGTGTTTACTTGATAGTATATGTTGATGATATAGTTATTAAAGGAAATGATGCTGCTGGAATATCTCAATTGAAGGAGTACTTGTGTAAACATTTTCAAACCAAGGATCTTGGGAGCCTCAAATACTTCCTAGGCATTGAAGTAGCTCAGTCAAAAGATGGAGTTGTAATCTCCCAAAGGAAGTATGCTCTGGATATTTTGCAAGAAACAGGCATGATTGATTGTAGACCGGTTGATAGCCCTATGGATCCAAATCAGAAATTAACAACAGAAGAAGGTGAATTATTCTCCGACCCGGAGAGATATAGGAGGCTAGTTGGAAAACTAATCTATCTCACTATTACAAGGCCGGATCTATCTTTTGCAGTTTGAGTGGTTAGTCAGTTTATGCAAGCTCCATGTGTTGGCCATTGGAATGCTATCATTCGCATTCTAAGGTATGTGAAAAAGGCTCCCGGGCAAGGGCTGTTATATGAAGAAAAAAGGAAGCCTTCAAGTATCAGGATATTGTGATGTTGATTGGGCAGGTTCTCCTATTGATAGACGATCTACTACTGGATATTGTGTTTTCCTTGGAGGAAATATTATCTCATGGAAAAGTAAGAAACAAAATGTAGTGGCTCGATCAACAACTGAAGCTGAATATAGGGCAATGGCTTCATTAACATGCGAACTTATATGGGTGAAGCAGTTCCTTCAAGAGCTTAACTTCTGTAACATCCAGAGTATGAAGATGTATTGTGATAACCAAGCTGCTCTTCACATTGCATCAAATCCAGTGTTTCATGAGAGAACCAAACATATAGAAATTGATTGTCATTTTGTTCGGGAAAAATTATTGTCAAAGGAAATATGTACTGAGTTTGTTGGATCAAATGACCAACTCGCAGATGTGTTGACTAAGTCGTTAAGGGGACCTCAGATTGAGTTTATTTGTTCCAAGCTTGGTACATACAATCTGTATGCTCCAGCTTGAGGGGGAGTGTTAGAATAATTATTAAGTCTACCTATGATTAGTATAGCAGAGCCTAAAGTAGGTAGTTGTGTGTTGGGTTATCTATAATGATTGTTCCTAGCAGTCTAGGACAATCTCTTCATCTTCCATCTATGTATTGTATCAGATTTTTATCTATATAAATGATAGAACTGAGAAGGGTCTTCTAAGCCCTTTAGAACTATTTTTTTCTGTTTTAGATCTCAAGGAAACTAATGAAGGTGAAAGGTTGCTGAGAGGGGTTCCTCATGGGAATTCCTTGGTAATGTCAGTTTGTGGTTTATTGGAAGATCAAGGAAAAACGGAGAATGATGGGTTGAGCTCGGAGCAGAGGACGACTATATGTTGCAACAATTTAGTAGAGGTGTTTGAGGAACCAAAAGAGCTGCCACCTGTACGCGTGAAGGAGCACAGGATCAATCTTAAACCAGGACGAGAACCTATTAATGTGAGACCCTATCGTTATGCTTACCATCAGAAGAATAAAATTGAGAAACAAGTGCGAGAATTGATAGAGGTGGCTATGTGCGGCACAGCCAGAGTGCTTATTCCAGTCCCGTAATTTTGGTGAAAAAGAAAAACAACAAGTAGCGTATGCGTGTTGATTATAGAGCATTGAATAAAGCCACTATCCCTGATAAATTTCCCATACCGGTTATCGAGGAATTGTTGGATGAGTTGCATGGTGCCAAGTTTTTCTCTAAACTCGATCTTCGTTCGGGTTATCATCAAGTTAGGATGAAGGAGGAAGATATACCAAAAACTGCATTCAGAACACATGAGGGTCATTACGAATACCTGGTGATGCCCTTTGGATTAATTAATTCACCTTCAACCTTTCAAGCACTCATGAATGAAGTCTTTCGTACGTTGTTACGACAAGGAGTACTGGTGTTTTTTGATGACATTCTCGTATACAGTAGTAGCTGGGAAGAACATTTGCAATTACTAGAAAGGGTGTTGGAAGTGTTGAGAACTAACCAGTTATTTGCAAACAAGGAAAAATGCATGTTTGGGCAGGAAAGTGTTGAATATTTAGGGCACATTATCTCAATACAAGGAGTTGTGGTTGACCCGGCCAAGATTAACAACGTCATGGAGTGGCCTGTCCCTAAGAATGTGAAGGGAGTTCGTGGTTTTCTGGGTCTTACAGGCTACTACCGTAAATTCATTAAGGATTATGGTAAGGTAGCCAAACCCCTAACAGAGTTAACTAAAAAAGATGGTTTTGGTTGGAATGAGAAGGCTCAAGAAGCCTTTGAAGAACTTAAACGAAGGATTACCACCGCATTGGTATTACAACTCCTGAACTTTGATGAGGAGTTTGTCCTGGAGTGTGATGCGTCAGGAACAGGAATTAGGGCTATCTTGATGCAAGGAAAAAAGCCAATAGCATATTATAGCAAGGCTTTGAGTCCTCGTAATTTGACAAAATCGGCCTACGAGAGAGAATTGATGGCAGTAGCATTGGCAATACAGCATTTGAGACCTTATCTTTGGGTAGAAAATTTACGGTTTTCTCATATCAAAAGAGTTTGAAACAATTAATGCAGCAACGTATAACTACTGGGGCACAGCAAAACTAGTTGGCAAAGTTGTTAGGCTATAATTTTGAGATTGTTTACAAGCCTGGTAAGGAGAATCAGGGGGCCGATGCTTTGTCTCGCAGCAGAGAAGATATGGAAATAAATAGTATGGTGTATTTTCCAATCTGGTTAAATTGGCAAGAACTCAATGCCGAAGTGCATGCTAATGATAAATTAAAGAAGATAATTGAAGAGGTGAAGGCAGGACAGGGTGGGCATGCTCATGCGGGTTACGAATACAAGCAGGGAGTATTATACTATAAAAATCGCCTTCTTGTTCCGGAAAAATCAGATTGGATTCCTAAATTCTTAGAAGAATTTCATGCTACTCCCCAAGGTGGTCATTCAGGTTTCTATCGTACATATAGGAGATTAGCAGCCAACTTGTATTGGAAAGGGATGAAAAAGGATGTCCAACAGTTTGTCCAAGCTTGTGACACATGTCAGAGGCAAAAATACATCACAACAGCTCCTGGTGGTTTACTACAACCACTACCAATTCCAAAAAGGATTTGGGAAGATCTAAGTATTGACTTCATTACGGGACTGCCAAGATCTAGAGGGTTCGAAGCCATATTGGTGGTTGTTGATCGTTTAACAAAACACTGTCATTTTGTAGCCCTTAAACATCCTTATACTGCAAAGGTTCTGGCTGAAATATTTGTTAAGGAGGTAGTGAGGCTTCATGGGATTCCCAATTATGTGGTGAGTGATAGGGATCCAGTATTCATGAGTTTGTTTTGGAAAGAGTTCTTTAAGATGCAGGGCACCAAATTACAAATGAGTACAGCTTATCATCCGCAATCGGATGGACAAACTGAGGTAAAAAATAGGTGTTTGGAGACTTATCTAAGGTGTTTTATCACTGACCAACACAAAATGTGGGTGCTCTGGATGCCTTGGGCAGAGTTTTGTTCAACACCACTTATCATGGATCTATCCGGAATGACTCGTTTTGAAGTTGTCTATGGGAGACCACCCCCCAAGATTGTGCAAGTGGTGCAAGGAGAAGTGAGAGTTAAAGCTGTCCAGAAAGATCTTTTAGAGAGGGATGAGGTGTTAAGACAACTAAAATCCCATTTGCTCCGTGCCCAGGACAGGATGAGGACTCAAGCCAATAAGCATCGAAAGGAAAGACACTTTTTTGTGGGTGATCTTGTGTTTTTAAAATTGAAACTGAATAGGCAGCAGTCTGTCATGAACAGGGTCAACCCAAAATTAAGTGCTAGATATTATGGCCCTTTTGAGATTGTGGAGAAAATTGGGGAAGTGGCATATCGACTGAAATTGCCACCAAATTCAAAGATTCATCCTGTTTTTCATGTATCAGTATTAAAAAGAGCTGTGGGTAAGTATAAGGTTGAGGAGCAGATTCCTACTGGGTTGGAGGATGACAGCGGAATTATTAGTTCCCGAGGGGATCTTGGCAACTCGGAACAACACACAGAGGGTTGAAAATAAGAAGCAAGTGCTGGTGCATTGGAAAGGACAAAATGTTGATGAAGCTACTTGGGAAGATGAAGTGATAATTCGAAGCCAATTTCTAGAATTTAGCCTTGAGGACAAGGCTCTATTTCAAGAAAGGGGTATTGATACAGACCCAAACTTTATTGGGCTGAATGAGCCCTTGATCCAAGAAGAAAAGATCAAGAATAGATGGGGTAGAGTATATGAGAGAAAAAAAGACTAGGAAGGGTAACGTGGCACACTAGGGAGGAATAGGTTGGTTAGAAGAGAGAGAAAGTGGTGTGGTTGTTTTAAAAAGAATCAGGCAGTGAAGTTTTGGGGGAGGACGGTTATTTTGTTTAGTGGAAAGGGAACAATTCTTGGTTTCTCTCAGGAGCTTGGCTCTAGGCAGTGAGATATTCATATCTTACTGATTTTCTTGTTCTGCAGAAAATAAAAATCATCTATATTCCATTTGAGTCTTCATTTAATTTTTTTTGTTCTTTAAAAAACCTTATCAGATGACAAAGGAAACATGTAACAGTCCCTAACAGTTGAGTCAGAAAAATAACTTCAGTTTATAAATCTATTTCGCAGAATAACCAAACCCAAAATATTAATAGTGTCATATAGAGAAAGCAGATTATATTGTGCATTTTAATCAGTGATAGAAACATACTAAATAATAAAACAGAATGCTAGCAATACAGTCTATCATGGGGGGAATTTTGTGAGTCCCACTGAACACACAGGCCCGCTCCCTTTCTGGTGGGATCCACGTGAAATTTAACCAATAATATAGTAGGTTTGTAGATAATATTTTGTTAGCCCTTCTCATCTTTGAAATACTTGGAACTGTGAATTACAGCCATTTGCAGTTGTCAGTTGATAGTCATAATGAATATAACAAACAAAAATATCTCCATCTACATCTAGCATATAGTTTAGTTTAATCGAGATATCTAACACATTGTTGAAGATTCCAAGTTTAACATATCTTTCATAAAGAAATTTTGAAAAGAAATATTACCAGTATCATGAAGTGGAGATGTTATAGGTGTTGCGGAAATTTTATCATCCACTCGTAATGTGGTCGGAACTATACGAAACATGCCAGGTACGGGTGAGCTACCTTCTTTGTTTAGCATAGGTACTGAACGAGAACGATGAATTGGTAATTTCATTTCATTCTCCTGTAAAATGAAGTAAAAAACAAGACATGATCATGTAAGTGAGGACCAAATTATCAGAGATAAAAAAATGTCTAACGATGATTTGGAACATAATATGTAGAAATTTTATTTTATATTTTATAGCTTTAACATATCAAACTGTAGTGTTTCAGACTTCAGAGTAACATGAAGGGGATAAGTAGCACTTATGAACACGTTAAAAGATACATCTTTGAAGAAAGCCACGTAGTCAATCTTGGATTGTATGATTTATGTTAATTTGATCTAAGTGAGACCGATACTAATAATGAAATTTTTTATGCGATGCTTAGTCAATCATGATTTCTTCACTAGATGACTATAGGAAGCAAAACAAATCAGTTCAGTCAACTGTAGCACAAGAAAAATGAAACAAAACATCATTCAAAATGCTAATTAAAAGAGAAGTACGTGTTACTGCTCATTGCTGTGTATGAAAAATCTGTGAAGTGTAAAAATATATTTAATGGGTACTAAATTTTCTATGATGATGCCAAGATATAAGTGACAGATTCAAATATAAGGGTTAGTTGCATAAAATCTGAAATACCATGTTAAAAAATTGAAATGATAATTTAAAGCAAAACCATTTCTGAAAGAACAATCTTTAATGATGCTCGATAACATCTGTTTGGCATTTTCAAGTTTGGTCCGTTGAACAACAAAGAGAACAACTGACAGTTTAGAGTAAACACACGCATACAATCATGGCAGGAAACCTGGTTTCATGAAAACAAAGCATCACTACTACAAATATCAAAGGAAGAACGGGTTTTTTTTTCACAAATATTTTAACCATTTATATTTTCAATATGCTAATTACCTACACATAACAATTACAACGTAACATGTTGCGTTAATTGTCAAGCTACTCACAACTGTTTCTGCATAAGCCATGTTGCCGCCATGTACAGACCCAGGATTTGAATGAGCAATTGGGGTTACAGGTAAGGATGATGTTTTCTTCCCTCTAGGTGTGACAAGAGATAATGTCCTTGATAGAAAAGGCCTTTTTGGTACCACTGTTGCTGATCCTCCAAGTGCTAGGAAAGCAGCCTTTTCAATCTCCGAGCTTGTGTTGCGAAATTTAAAACTGAGTTTAGGAAGAAAGGCTTTAATATTTGATCTACTTTTTGATGAGGAGGGACCTGGGGATTCTTTGCTTCTTGGGTAAACAGGACTTGGACAAGGGGAAAAAATCACTCTTCTTGGAGGTGGAGTTAGAGGCATGTTTATCCTCACATAATCTTCTTTTTGTTCCTCATGAGATATTGCAGGTATATCCACGATAAGGTTTTCCCTTGTCCCACGTTGATCTCTTGTGAGTTCCTCTGTTATTTCAGATGATGCTGGACCCTATGTACAAACAAGCAGAAGAAAACTTTCTTAAGAGTAGAAAAGGAAAATATTTACATATTGAGCTGCAATGTAATAAACCGTAGTGATACACAAATATATCAGAAACATTTAGTTTTAGTCAGAGGATACTTCAGTTAAAGGCTGGGTTTCAAATTAACTAATTTTCAAACAATATCACGCTGTTGAAAATTTTCCCCTTCTAAGAAGGAAGTGCTTAAGCATATGGTGCATTAGTCAGCATAGGGGAGATACGAAGTAGAATGAAATCAAAGTAAACTACTCTTAATACTTTATCAACATCGCAAGAGAGCTTTGTAAGACCGACGACCATACAATTCATCAAACAATTGGCATTCATGAAAAAAGTGTAGCAGTTTTCCCAAATCTAAAAGTATGAACAAATCATAGTAGTCACAAGCACTATACTATTTGAAACTTCACATTACATAAATCCAGAGAGAAACGTCACACAGAAAGATAATTTGAGGATCATACAATTTTCAGTGTCAAAGATCTGCCCCCAATTTGTAAGAAATAATTCATTTTTGAGCAGGAAAATACAAGTTACTCAATTGGAGAGCTTGAAACATCTGATCATGTTAACAAAAATTATGAAGGGGGCAACACAGCTTGCAGTATCTTGTCAGCTGTATTCACATTTTAAATTCAAAGCTTATTTTAAACCTCTAAACACTAAATTTTCAACCTTTACTAGAACCCAAATGCCCCTCTCTTCAATATGTTCATATTTCAGCTTTCCTTGTACAAACAACACATAAGTATGTTGACTTACCAACAACAACTAAAGATGAAAAGACTGCAAAACCAACTGGCCATGCATGAACAGCCTTTAACTATATGACCAATGATAGATAAACAAAAGGCGAAAAAGTAAATTAAGGCAGAAACAGAACACCCACAACCACAACCTTCAATTGAAGTCAAGAAAACAAAGAGAAAAAGTCAGTACAAAGCAAGAAAAGAATAGAGAGAGACATGACAACATGTGAAGGAAGGACCTTTTGAATTGGGGTATCACTTCTACTTCCGGTGGTGCCATGGCCTTGGTTATTTTT
This sequence comes from Vigna nakashimae, assembly GCA_034642375.1. Classification (NCBI taxonomy): domain Eukaryota; kingdom Viridiplantae; phylum Streptophyta; class Magnoliopsida; order Fabales; family Fabaceae; genus Vigna; species Vigna nakashimae. The sequence continues at coordinate 44,355,340 of CM067765.1, read as the reverse complement.
GTGGTTGGAAGAGTCTGCAGCTTCAGTTGCCATGTTCAATGGGGAACCCACCAAACCAAGAGACAAATAAACAATACAGGTTTGAGCAGAACAGTTGAAATTGAAACAAATGTTGGTTTTGCAGGAAAGATAGGTGAAACCTTCCCTGGATCATGGAAGATGAAAATTCGCAGAAGAAAAGCTCAGAGAGAATATAGTAAAGAGTGGAGAAGAGAAGCACCATGGAGACAGGTTGTGGTGTAAGCTTGAAGCAGACATGTTTCATATTTTCCCAATTTAATACATAATACATGTCATACATATTATAATACAAAAAACAATCATTTTATCATGTTTTATTTATTCCTTTATTTATCAATTACTTGATCGTGTTATTCCCCATTAATTATTTTCTATTTTTTATTATTTTTATTTTTCATCTTAAGGTGATCAAATGTCATTATCATAATCTATGGACGGCTAAAACATTATTCTTATTATTTTTATTGTTTGAAGCTCGAAGTCAAATAAGAAATATTCTTTTGTTTTTGGAACAAATAGGAAATAGATTGATAGAGTTCTTCGCTTATTATGTAATTAACATTAATTATAATATACATTACAATTTTAACGAATAAACCTACCCCCAACATTTTTTTTAATGTATTAGTCACTATCTTTTATTTTATTTTATTTTAATATTATACCCAGCTACTTTCCAACAACAATGCCTCTCAACATTGTTTTTAGAGGAGGGAAAATATAATTTTGTATATTTTGATAAGTTAGTTTTTTCTATTCTTCTGTTCTGAGATATTCTTTTATTACCGAGTGAGTAATATGTAAATTTTTAAATAATTTTTTCCATATTTTGTATAATCTACCTAATTAATGATTTAATATTGGTATTCATAATATTGATACTATTATTGAGTACGTTCTACAAGGAGTATTTTTGTTTTGATTAACCGTTAGAGGAAGCCAAATTCTAAAAAAAATAAGAATAAAAAAATTAATAATAATAAAATAAGAATGATAGTTTTAAAGTTGCATCTGTGCGAAGTGGAAATCTAAAAAGTCAATGTGGTGATGGTGTTGTTTTATTATCTGTGGTCGAAGACAAACATACCACATATATTCACTCAAGTGGAGACATTTTAATTAGTGCAAGTAGACTTACAGCAATAACAACATAACAATACTTTTTAGAAATCTTATGCTACTCCTATTTATATTATATCTTTAAAACATTAAATATATTTAGTTTTAACGAATATTTATAAAGAAAAAATTAAGATTTGATAAAATGTGCTTCAACATTCTAAAATATTATAAAACTTATTAAAAGAATAATTTTACTAAAAATATTCGGTAAATGTTTTACTTGAAGATTTTTTTAGTTTTAAACTTTGCAATTATTTGAAGTATAATATATATATATATATATATATATATATATATATATATATATATATATATATATATGCTTACTTACTCTTTCTAAAAGAACAAGTAGATATAAAGTTAATAAATCTTATATATAGTTCTAAATTTAATGTCTTTTAATTGAATAATTTTTTCCAAAATTAATCATTACATTTAAAATCATTTTCACATAAAGTATACATACAAAAGTTTATATTAATTTAAAATTATTTGATCCTTCATTTAAATCGATCAATTAACATATTGTTTGAAATATAAATCCCTTAATCACATTATTATTGTTTGAAATTACATTAAAGTTTGGTGTTGTAAGGCCCTAGAAAATAACGTACGCTGGAGTATGCGTGGCAGCAGCAGGAAGAAGCATTCCAACAGCGGACGCCAGGTGTCACGCCGCATGGAGTCTGGAGTAGGGAACGCAGTGCAGTTTGTGTGTCACTCGGAGAGCGCGACAGTTCACTAACGAACGCCAGGTGCCACTACTAGAGGAGTCTGGAAAGCGTTAGTGGAATGCACGTGGCTGACGAGGAGTGGACGTTCGTTCTCGACTGTGGAGCAAAACTGGGATTTCAGAAAAACACTCCACTCTCCTCTGCATGCACTCTCTTTCCAAAAATCTGATCTTCCATCTTCCTCCTCCTTCTCTCTAGACTCCCCTTCTCTTTACCAGAGCTCACCCTTTCTCTTCTCCGATCCCATTTCAGAAACCATAGAAGAACTTCCGGCGTCTCAAGCTTCACTTCCAACCGAACAAACCTGAGTTCTAAAACTGGTAAGTTTCCTTAGGCCTATCCGTCCGTTTTTCTGATACATGCAAACCCAGCTTCGGTTGCATATTGTTATCCTGTCTGAGTCTCTTTTGGTTTATTGAATGTTTGAAATTAGTTAAAGAAGAGTGAAACGTAAGGGTAGAAGGGAACTTAGTTAGACGAAAAGTGTTTAGTACGTTCGTTCACAGATTCAGGTAAGGGAAGCTTATATATTTAATTCATATTTTGTTGTATGATTGATGAAAACAAATGTCTGTTGATGAATGAATGAATGTATGTATACAGTATGAGTATGAATGCATGATGGATGATGACTGGAATGTATGAGTATGAACATGGACAGTTATGGTGTATGAAATAAATCTGTATGATGATGTTGAATATGAATTATTAGAGTGAATGTTATAAAGTTTATAAATTGATATTGATATGAAGTATAAAGTATGAAATGATATGTTGAAAATTTGGATCTGTAATAGATGAAAAATCTGAATGTAAATTACTCCCCATGATAAATTACGCTCGTCATCGTACGGTCTTATATCGTTTGGTTTCCCTGAAAATGACTTAGAATGGAATTCTTTCATTTGGAAATAACTCTGATTGAGAACGAGCGTCCTCATTCGAATTACTATGTTTGAGCGTTCGGCTCAGCATAGAGATGTCGTATATCTTAAATTAAATAATATTAAATTACACCTTAAAATAAGTAACGCTCGGTCTTATACCAAGCGTTCGTCTTAAGTAGCGCTCGGTCTTGTACCAAGCGTTCGTCATAATTGGTGCTCGGTCATCTACCCAGCGTTCGTTCTAAAGTAGTGTTCGGTCTTATATTGAACGTTCGTTCTTATCTTTGATTTTCGAACGTGCGTAAATAGCGTTCGTCCAAATACTTCGTAAAAGTATATTGTCGCGTTCGTCTTTTGACTAGTAGTCAACTCCTTTAAACGAATGGTTCACAGTGTAAACAATTTCTCGTCTTGTTGTATCATCATCCAATTGGATTCTGCTTAACATCTTGGTACTTAGAATATTTTGAATCTTGATTGCATCACTCTAGAGTCATTTCATTCAACTGAGTTGAGTAGCGGTAACGTTCGTCAAATAATCATATGTTGAGTTATTCTAATTGGCGACGAGTACTTCTCGGTCTCGCTGTTCACGTTCGTCCTCGTCCTTCAGAGGGTTGAACGTTCGTTATTTTGGGTATTTGAAACGTAGGATGAAAATGATAATAAAGTATGAAGATTTAAAAGGTGAACATTATATGGAATGATTACACGATATTGTGTTTTGGACGAGCGTTCTAAGGAGGAACGTCTCATATATGTTGAATATTGGATTGGTAAAGTATGACTGTGGGCATGCTAATGCTGGCTTGGTCCATCCTGATATTCCGTGATACTCATCTTCACGTAGAAGAGGGTAGCTCATGTGTGGAAATGGCAGGAGGTTCTATTCCTTAGGGGTACTTTGGATAGAGCTAACCTAGAGTGGCAGTTGATTAGTGTATTACAGTTACTACACCACTCGGGTGCAAGGACGCCTGTAGCTACACGGTTCATACAGTCCGGACGGTCTGTCTAGTATATATATATATATATATATATTTCTATGTTAAGTTACATGTCGTGTGTGAATTGTAATGTTAGATGTATGTGTTGATTGTATGAATTAAATTATATAAGCTTACCCTTTCGTTTTCCTTGTGTTGTCCATTTGTCTATGTACGTTCATCCTGTCTTGCAATGATCATCCGTGTGGATGTGAGCAGAAGGCGAGGCCACACTGGAGGACGTGATTGAAGAAGAGAATCTGGTTGAAGTGGAAATCAAGGCCGAGCCTTAGACCGCTCGTTAGAATTAGAAGTTAGACATTAGTTTGTATTTTGACATTCGGTTATTAATTTTGTAAAACCGTTCGTTCTTAGCTTTCACTGTTTCCGCTTTGTATATTTTAACTCTGCACTTTAAGTCGTTCGGCTTTTGAACCCCCGTTTGTTAATATAAAGACTGCATTGATTTACTGTTAAGTGTAATTAATTCTGAATTATAGTAATTACTGTATTTTGGGATGTTACAGTAAGTGATATGATAAGTTTGATAAATTAATAAAATATTTTATTTAATAAAATTAGAGCATTACTGATTTACCTTTGGTCATGCAAATAATTTGAAATCAAATGTAATTGTGTAAATTATGTTAAAATAAAATGTGAATTATTATAACATAAATTTTGTTAATATAATTTATATTAAAAGAAAATGGGATAGGTAGAAATTAAGTTAAGATAAATTGATATAAATTTAATTAAAATAAATTGTGGGTAGTTAATTTAAATAAAATTAAGTAATAATTTTTATATTTAATTATTATTATTATTATTATTATTATTATTATTATTATTGGTTTTTCTTCTCCGGAAAACTTCTTGACAGACCAACCACCACCATCCATACTAGTGAGTGAGGCCAACACTACCAGACCATATAGATCCAAGGCCATCAAAACCACCAGCAGACATTAACGAAATCACCATGTTGCCAACAAAAATACCAGAATTGATTCTGCTTAAAATGTAGAGAGAGGATAATCGATTCTTCATTCCAATACATGAATTCAAGATCCAAGATGATTCATTCTCCCCGTCTGCATGACTTCATTATATCATGGTACTTGAATGTTCACTATCAGCCGTGTGAGTTTTGGAAAAAAGATACTTCAAAACCATTTTTATCCTTTTTTTAATCCCATAATAAAGGTTTCAAATTTAAGCATCTTAAAAGATAAAAACTTGTTGAAAGAAAAATTTTAAAATTATTTATTTATTATTGATTACAAGTAAGTAAAGAAATACATCATAAAAAATATATATATATAAAAGTAAAAGGTTAAGTAAATTTGTACTTGTAAAGGTCGGTGTAATTGGAGAAATCAGTCCAGCCTTTGACTAGCAGAATTTAAGTTACTGGAACTTATAATGTCAGGATTAAATGTTCAATCAAGTATATTTCTTTTCTATTATAGACAGGGGACCACTCTTCCCATCTTCTAATTATTAGGAATTAGTTTTTATTTATAAAATAATATAAAACAATTTATATAAATTTTTGGTTGGTCATTAGTTTCATAACTAACTTTTAAGATATATATTCAATTGTTTTTATTTTTTATAATTATTTTATCTCTATTGTTATTTGATATTTATATAGTTATTATTTATTTTTTATATTTGATATTAAAAAAAATTAAGTGTCTTTTTATTATTTAATACTTGATTTGTTTACTATTATTTTTATTTTTTATGAAAAAAATATTTAAAACATTTTGGATAGTAAAAGAAAGGGGGCATAAATAAGTATATCCGTGAAGATGAACAAAAATCTCATATCCAATAAAGTATTATCATTCAAAGAATGTAAGTGAATATCAACAACAACTACAACACTTCTTCCAACTATTACTTTTACATTCCACATTCTACTATCTATCTGATATTTTCTCTACATTTCATTATCTCTACATTTTCTCTACTCCCATCAACTATTTCTTTTACAACCTCAAAATACTCACATTCAACTTCAAACACTCGAACACTCAGTTCATCTACTTTCTTCTTGATCTTCATATGCCCATCAACTTTATTACTCGTGATAGCACACTGTAGGAGAACTGTGTAAAACTGTATAATTGATCAGTGTAATATGCATGCTTCTTGGAATCGATTATGAGTATTTAAAATCGAATAACATTAATATTATCATGGTCTTTTACAAACAGTTGAGAACACATATAACATTTCGTTGTAATTTATTGTAAATCCCAACAACATAGCGAGATGAATAAAATGACAGTATCTCGTAAATCAACGCAATTTAGTCTTCTGCAAATCAACCCAAACAAATAGAAATAATCTGGTAAATCATTCCTCCCATTTTTTTTTCTTCAACAGTGTTTTTGTGACATCCCAAAATATATAGCAATGTATATATGTAGAATGCATCGATTATAATAATAGAAAGCAGTTAAGAGTACACAATAGATAGGATTAAGGAGTACAGTTATCCAAGTCTGGCTGGAAGTTTTAAAACTTAAGTACAAGTTCATAATTCTCCAAAATACAAGACTATTGAAATTTTAAAGAGACCTAAAAAGTTTTCCAAATGACAGATCATGATAAAATGAAGTCTAGAAGTCTTTCAAAATAAAAAGCTAGTAGAAATCCTAAGCACTAGGAGCTGGGTCATCCTCAACTTCCAAAGCTTGCTCCAAAGGTACATCATCACCTACTGCTCACATCCAAAGGATTGGATGATCATCGCAAGGGGGAAAGCAAACACATGCAACACATACAAATGCAAGGGTGAGCTAGGTCTCAAACAATCATACAATTCATTTTCAATCAATCTAGCATTTACCAGAATATCCATACACATATAACCACCTTAGTCATCATAAACATAAGCATTTATTTCATAAAACTCATCAAGACAAGCATCCTATCATGTTAAGACTCTAGACACGTCCGGACATAGAATGTATGTAGAGCTGGGGCGGGTTGTGCACTTGTGATGGCCTCTACTGCTTTGCAAAGCCATTGTCGAGGGGTTCCACCCGACCATACACAAGGTTAATCCGTTACCGCAGAATAGACCTCCAGTGATAGCGTCTACCCTAGGACCTCCCACTACTCCCACCACACGCGTCAATCCTCTCTAAGTGAGAATGAAAGACCGTTGGAGTGTTAGGGATAACCCCCCATATGGAAGCCTCTTACATTCATTCAATACACTAACTGATCCCACCGAGAGATCTAAATTTTCAATTCAATCCAACTATTTTAATTCTCATGATATTCCTTTTGGATCAACACTTTACATCACAAACCACTTATAACCATACACTTTCAACCAATTTGGATCACATGAAAATGCATTCATAAATTGTAACCGAAATATTTAAATAACATAGCTTATTGGAATGAGAGAAAACATAACAGAAAACATCACCACTTAAATGGACGAACGCCAAAAGTCCGTGGGCGGACACTGTTTGGACGAACGTCATAAACCATTGGACGAGCGTTGTTACTCTTAGTCGAGCACTATTGGGACGAGCGTTGTTACTCTTAGTCGAGCACTATTGAGACGAGCGTTGTTAATGCTAGCGTTTCATGGACGAACACTATGAGATCAAACACTAGGCCGAACGCCACCAATATGAACGTTCGCTACTACCTATGGACGCTCGCTACTAACTCAACCTCTGACCGAACGCTAATTAAACCATCAACTGACCGAACACTACTAAACCAGCGAATGAACGAACGCTACTAACCAACACCTGAGCGATCGTTACTAAACCATATCTTGAGCGATCGTTATTTAAACCAATGACCGAACGCTATTAATATCATCCCCTAAAACCGAACGCTCTTCAGACAAGGACGAACGCTAAATGCCTAAGCCAAAGCATGAGTATGACCGAACGCTACAACCAAGAACGAACGTTAACCAAACTAACATTTGACCGAACACCACTCAGCACATGGCATGACCGATCGTCCAAATCCGACATGGACGAACGGTCAGTTTTCGCATTCTGCAGAATTCTGCAGAATGGTAGCAGAACCTCCCTTGACCATTTCTAACCACTTTTTTCAACTTCTTAGACTCTTAATTCTCGTTTTAGACTTAATTAAACTTATCCAAATGATTCTAAGCATTTCTACTACCATTTTTAAGTGATTAAAGTTCACTTTGAGCTCCCCAAAACACTAACTTCAACAACTTAGGGACCCAAATTTGATTCTACTACTTGGAACCTGTTTTCGACTACTGTTATGTTTCTAACAAGTCACAATGGACTTGTCTAGGCTGCCCAAACAGTCCAAGAACACTGCAGCCCTCATTTACTCAAATTCCCTACCTCACTTCCTCTAAAATAGCCCAAATTGACCATAAAGACACTTGATTTCCTTTCTAACAGCACTACCACCGAATTTTCATGCCAAAACAGTTTCAACATACACAATTCCATCATTCTAAGTCATTCCAAAACAGTTTATAGCCCTCAATCACCAAATTCACATAACACACACTTCCATACATGCATTTCAAGTTTACTAGAACCAAGTTCATGCTTCCACAACATACCACTACAAAATTTTATCATGCATTCACTCCACACAGTAAAAATCAAGAATGGAACTAGCTCCCCTTACCTTAAAGTTGAGCAGTCTAGCACACCACAACTTTCAACAGTGCCCTACCCCGGGAAGAACTTAAGCAGTGCCCTACAACCATCACACTGGTGATGAGAACAACCCTTAGAGCTCAAACTTGACAGGAATTGAAAAGAGAACAGTTCTAATTGCACAAAAGCATTAGAACCATAAGCCCTAAATTTCGAAAATAGCGGAGAAAAAGGAAGTCACTTACCGGTTGAAGAACGTAAAGTCAATCGGATGGTTTTGAAGCTCTCTACGAGACGGTCGTTAGGGTACCACCTAACAAAACATGCAATGGCTAAATCAGTGTGGAGGCTAGAGAGAAGGCAGAAAAAAATTTGGAAAAAGGGGTTTTAGAGAGAGAAAGGAGAATTGGCAAATGAACTTCACCTTTCCTTTTTTTTAGGAGAGCCCCTTTACCAAGGTCATAAACCCAAATTGCTAAAGATCTGGCTGGCACAATTAAGATCCAATAACCCTGGATTCAAATTTTTATGTCCTTACAGTTTTCCTCTCATGAACACGGCTTTAAGAATCTTGAAGCTGTAAATCCTTCATTAAAACAAAAGCTGTTTGTGATCTTAAAGGAAAAGGACAAAAAAAGGAATCTCTATTAAAATAGTATGAATAAACACTAGTGCTACATTATTAGAATTTATATGAATATTTTTTATTTGCGATGTTGGGCGTGAGAAAAAGAGAATAAGGCAGGTACTTCCGTATTGTGCCACGTAAATCCAGGAAGGATACAAGGTTCCCACTTCGCGAAGTGTTGTGTCCCACCTTATTCTATGTGTTGGTTCCTCCCCACTTTAACCCTTCCTTCAACATCTTCTTCACAACATCACATAATGTTCCTTCCTTAACTGGCCTCATGAAATCATCTCATGCCAAAAACCAGACAAGAGGGTCTTTGCTTTGCATGCCTCAAATCATCCTTTTTCCAGGTTTTACACTTTGTTTTGCATAGTTCATTGTCAGATTCTGTGTCACTGTCACTCGCATCTGTGACATCAGTTCCATGGAATCAAAGTCCTCCAAATTTCACTCTCTCACCGGTTCCTTAGCCCGTCACGTCTTCTTTCGCGCTTTGTTTCTGGCTTCTGCTGTTTCCCTTGTTTCCCTCGTTCGCTTCCTACCCACCCTCCAGTTGGGATCTTTAACCCCCAAGACCTACGTTAACTGCGACGATCACTCAGATTTGCCTACCCAAAACACGACTTTGACCGCTGGTTCCTACTTGTTCCAGAGCCGCATCCTCAACACCTTCTGGGGTTCCTTTGACTCCATCAGATGTCAAAACCACACCGCTTTAACTTCCACTGTCATCGCCATTCTCAAGGCTAAACGTCTCTTGAACTATCGCGCCAAAACCCTCTGCACTGGACAAGGCTCTAACATCCTTGTCTCTACAATGCAACGCTTCGGATTCTCCACCGTCGTCGGTCTCAACAATAGTAAGAACTTTGCGTCCCACTTTGAGTACCAAGACTCATCCTTTGACTTCGTTTTCTCCAAGGATGTTGACAAGGTTTCTGTCCCTGCGTTGCTGGTTCTTGAGGTCGAGCGCATTCTTAAGCCTGGTGGAATCGGGGTCTTGCTTGTTGGTTCCTCTTCTTCATCCTCAGTCTCTTCATTGATCACATCTTCCACTGTGGTGCATGTGGGTTTTGTTAATGAACTCGGCCTTCTGGTTTTCAAGAAAAGATCTGAAAACACAAACACGAACGCAACCTCCCTTTTCTATAACCGTGCACTTCCGGAAGATTGCGCTAGCATTGCATCAACCAAGCCTTTGGTGGAGTTGATGGAGCCTCTGGCGGAGGAAAGAGCGAGGAAAGATGTGAAGTATGAGAGAAGTGTCTCCTATTTGCCAAACTTAGTGAACGTTTCTAGTAGGAAGAGGATGGTGTATATTGATATTGGGGTGAGGGAGTTGGTTAATGGAGATGTCGATGTCAGTGATTGGTTCCCACCTTCTTATCCCATTCAGCTTAAGGCTTTCAGTGTGTATTTTGTTCATTACAATGTTTCTGTGTTGTCCCATGTGAAACGGCCTCGTGTCACCTTTGTTTATCATCCGGGGTTGGCTGGGAGGGTTGCACACAATGTTGATATGGATCCGTTTTTGGGAGAGGAGGAGTTTGATTTCCTTAAGTGGTTTAAAGAAACAGTTCAGTATGCTGATTTTGTGGTTCTGAAGATGAATGTTGGAGATGTTGAAATGAAGTTCCTTGCGGACATATTTGAGAGTGGAACCATATGCTTTGTTGATGAGTTGTTTCTTGGATGCTCAGAGAGTGAAGATGGTAAAGATGGAACTTTGAGCAGCAGGGAACACTGCATGGATATTTACAAGGGTCTTAGAAGCAATGGTGTTTATGTTCATCAATGGTGGGATACCAAATCGCATCAGGGGCCTCAAATGTCATATGTACAGTGATTGTGGCGTGAGAAATTGTATCTGCTTTGTGTGTTTAAGTTCCAAAAAGCTTTATAAATGACCTCACTTTACCATTCTCCTCTGCAAATAAAGTGTGTGTGCTGCTTGGTTTTTCTTTTTGTTAGTTTTATGGAACTTTAATTGAAGCATTGCATACTTGATTCATCAGAGGTTGTAATTTGTAATTCTGTGTTTCTGTTTGGGTTTTGGTGTTCAGCTGATCGGAAATGTGGCAAAGTAATGTTATATTCTCTTGCAGATTTGGTTTAATATATTTTTATAAAGAAAATATTACATAGGAGTACCGTTTTCTATTTTAAACAAAAAGATGAGTAAGAAAAAGTTACAGAAACATTTAAAACTATTCATCTGACAAGTCATGTGCATATGATAATTGTTGGGTTATGCGACGCATGCAAAGTAGTTTAAGTAATTTGAGGAGTGCTTGTGCTTAACCAATTGTTAAGGAAACATGTGCGGAGTTACCCTCATAAATCCTTAACAGACGACATTAGAAAATTGGTGGCCAGAGATGTTATCCAATGCTTTGCATAAAAAGCAATTGAGGTGAATGGTGGGTTTGAGGATAAAAGCAATTCAATAATCATTTTCTTAACAAAGGTATGATTACAAGTGGCTAATAAAACCTTTGGCCGAAACTAGAAAAATCATACAGGAAAAGAAAAAAGTGGTTGAGAAAGTTAAACACCATTATTGTGCCAAACTGAAAACATGGCCAGATGCATAGGGAATGCATTTCATTTTTTAGTGTCATTGATTTTCATTCCATCTCAATAATCTAAAGGTCGTTTGATGGATTTTCACCGAACTATGTCTGATTTGCATTTTATTTCCTTGTCACTTTCCTTGGGAGCTGATATCCATTTCCTTTGAGTTATTAAAACCTTCTCTTTCTCATTATGAACAGTAAAAATTTAAGCAATTTCATAATCAGATGAAAAAGTTGATGATGATGGTGGGTGCATCATTTGGTGTTTCTCCATTGATTGAAAAAGTTAATAAAGACCAATTAGCACTAGCTTTGAAGCTATATGGCAAAAAAGTGATTTGTTGTAAGTGTATATACACACCTAAATTGGAAAAAGGTGACGAGAATGCATGCATTTTTAGAAGAAAAAATGAGGGCGACATTGAAGTCAATATTGAATGACTGCAAAGAAACTATACATGTATATGGCACCAGCACTAGATAAATTAATTGATAAATAGAAGCCAAATGTGGAATCCATTTCCTACTGTTTGATGAAAATGCCTCCATTGAGTCAGCTTGAGTTGTTAGTCAAAATTGTTCGAGAAGTTTGTTATGTATAGGTTATGACATTGTCATTGAGAGAATTGGTGGTGATTTTTGCAACTTGCCGCGGTAATGACCTATGAAACACAAACAAGAATAGGGACATACATTAAAAAAATGTTAAAATGTTTTGTTTCCCTTAATTACGAAGAACCAGATGAGCGGTGTTGTGGAAGATGTCAATCACCCAGTCATTTAGCCCCAACCTGCTAGTTTGGTTCAACTTCAACTACATGACTTGCTTCAAGACTAAACATCTTTTCTTTATCATCGCCTAGTGGCCTCAACTAGTTTCGACTCCATGGCCTGTTGTGACACCAAAATCCTAGTTTCGTCCAGCCCAACATGTGCTAGCCTTGATGAACTTCAACTGCATAGCCTACTTTAGCCCCCTTTGCCTCACATCTTGGCTTTGTCCAAGCATAAACCATTTGGCCACTTTGGCCTCAAATTCTTGGCTTTGTTCAAGCATCAATCGTTCAACCACCTCTACCTCAAGTCCTGGCTTTTCAGAGTGTCCATCATTTGGCCACCTATGGCCTCAAAGTCCTGACTTTCTTAAACCTCAACAACAATGGCCTCGTTCATGGATTTATTCAAGGTTTAACCATTTAGATAGTGCTTATTTTCGGTGATTTTTTTCAAATAAGTCTCTCACTTTTTATTTTGTCTCAATTAGGTTTTTATTTTTGAAAAATTAAAGCAATTAAGTCATTATGGTTAGTTCCGCACTAACACGAAGGTGTCACATGTCAACTTATGATTTTTTGGAATACTTTTTAATTTTTAATTTTTTTATTTTTTTTAAAATAAAAAAATTTCACGTATCAAGTTGATATTGTGTCACGTGTCAAGCTGATATTGTGTCACGTGTCAAGCTGATATTATGTCTCGTGACAATGCTAGTGTGACATGACATTGATAGTGCCACATGTCACTATCAAGCCATTTGTCATTGTATTTGCCTCAAGTTATTCCTATATTTTTATTTTATCTGAAATAGGTCCCTATATTTTTATTTTTGTCTTAATTTAGTTCTATTTTTTTAAAATTAAAGAATTTTGTTCTTCTCCAAATTCAAGCAAAATTTAATTTGTATATAAATCTTTACAAAAAAATTATACAAATTGATATTTTTTTATTAGAAAAATAAAAAAAATTACGAACTAACATATCATATTTTTATTTATGTAATACTATGGAAAATAACTTAATTGCATTAAAGTTTTGAAAACAAAAACTAAATTGAGACAAATAAAATAAAGAAACTCTTTTAAAAAATTTCTACAAAACTCAACAACAAATGAAATCATTTGACCTAAATACTATGAGCAAACTATAAAACTTAATATTTCAATAATACTTAAAAAAGTAAACTACTCACATTTATGACCATTTTATTATAAAACACAATAATATTAGTTATTTTGTTAGTTATTTCTTTACAAATTCTACATTAGTTTTGGGATTTTCACAAAAAAATTTCAATTTGTTAAAAATATTTAATAAAAATATTTATATATATTTATATACAAATTAAATTTTGTCTGAATTTGGGGAGGAACAAAACTATATAATTTTTAAAACAATTTATGACTAATACAAAATAAAAATATAGGGACCAATTAAAACAAAATAAAAATACAATGACTAAATTGAGACAAATGCAATGACACATGCCTTAACATTGACACATGGCACTGTCAATGTCATGTCACATTGTCATTGTAACGTGGTACAATGTTAGCTTGACATGTGACATCTTTTTAAAATTAAAATAAAAATAAAAATAATTTAAAAAATATTTAAAAAATTAAAAAAAACTACGAGTTGATACGTGACACATCTTTAACGGTATTAGTACAGAATTAACGACAATGATCTAATTACTTTGATTTTTCAAAAATAGAGACTCGTGAGACAAAAAACAAATAAGGGACTTATTTTAGAAAAATCAATAAAAATAGAGATTACCTGAATGATTAAACATTTATTCAACATAAACCAAACATCTCAGCTTCTCAACCCCATTTGGCTCCATAACTGATCGTTCATCCTATCTTGAACGATCTCAGTCAATATAAGCCTCATTTGGCTTCTTCTCAACCTTGTTTGGCTTCATCAGCATAGAATCTTTATGCTTCATCATGTTGGCCAATTAGCCTCTCCAGTACGACTACAACCAACCTTAGTAAAATAGTCGAATTTGTTTGGATGTATAGCTTCATTTCAACCTAATTTGGCTTCAACACATATTGTGCACACTTGGCTCTTGCTTAGACTATTGAACTGCGCGGCCATGTTTGGGCCCAAGTCGTGGCTCTTGATTCAACCTCAACTGAATGGCCACATACAACTTCTTTGTGAATGAACGTTTGACCTCTCTTACAAGGGCTTGGTCAATCAGTACCGTAGTCTAATTTGGGTTCTTCCGAGCCTTACTCAGCTTTATCATCAACCTAATATGGTTTGTTTTAACCATGCAATTTGACCATTCAGTTTCCTCTTTTTAGCTTTCAAGAACAAGTATAGCTTGACCAAGTTTGTGAAGAAAGATTTCACCCAAATGAACCCTTGTCGCACCTCCAACAACTCGGGGAAGGAAAAGTTCACCTAGGTGAACCCTTGTCAATCACACGCTGAGTTGGTGAAGCAAGAGTTATGCAAAAAACCCTTGCCACTTGGTCCAAATCACCATAGGTCGATGAAGGAAGAGTTCACCCAAGTGAACTCTTGCCACACCTTCAACAACTCGATGAGGAAAGAGTTCACCTAGGTGAATCCCTACCGATCAAATGTCGATTTGGTGAAAGAAGAGTTCTACAAAGAACCCATACCGCTTGGTCCAAATTACCATAGCTCGGTGATGAGTGCATATTTATGCCCACATTTATGCTTTAAATTTCAGATTTTTGATAGAATAATTGTGCTTAAATGATTGATTTTAAGTGAATTTGTAATGATTGGAATTGTTGGGTTTGGGAATTAAAGAGACATAAAAAGTGAGTTTTAGCGCATAAAATATTCTTGGATGTTCTTACGTTTATTTGTGCAGCTGAAATTATAAGTTCTATTGGTCCAAATGGCAATTCAAGGCCCAAAATCAGATTTTATTTGGAAAATAATGTTCAGATGGCCAAACAGGAAACTTTTACCCTTGCACCTCCCAATTTCCCTACATACACCCCTCTTCTCTTAAACAGGCCCAATACTAAGCCAAACAGTAACCCTATTCTAAATACACCTCCTAAATTTCCCTACCCATAACCCTCCTAAGCCAGAGTCCACCAGATCATGCCACGTGTCCAAATCCTACGCACACAGACCTAGCCAACCACATGTCGCCACATCACCTGTCTTGCCACATCATCATCTTCTCTAACAGAGAAACCCTAATTCCCAACCCTAGCCGTCAACTGCCGCCGCGCCGCTCCACCGCCAACCTCAACGCCATCGCTCCGTCATCGGACAACCACCTAACCGCCGTCGGTCACCATCTTGCCGCAACCATGCGCCGCTAGCAGCACCACCATGACCACCACGAGAGCACTTTCTCCTTCATCACGCAACCTTTCTTCTTCCTCGCGAGAGGCAACCACCATGTTGCACCGCCTTCCCGAGACTGCGAGCACCTCCTCCACGCCAACCGTCGCGACACCACTCTTCTCACGCGCAAACCATCGAACACGCACCAGCCACCGCAATCTTCATCGCGACTCTCCTCCATTGACGCAAGATCGGCACAACCATCTTCATCTTCTCATCCAAACTCCATGGACGCTGTGCCTCATTCTCGAACCTGCATAAAAACCAGACCTGCAAGGAAGAACCCAGCAATCGCAAATCGCGCACAGAGGAATCCTCCATCAGCGCCGACGTTCTTCTCCATAGCGGCGAAAGCGTGGGAACGTAGGGGAAGCCCTTTCCCCAATTCTGACCCTAATTTTATGTAGGGAGGAACCTAACACGTGTCGGTCCCTCATTGACCACGACCTCTCTGGTCAAAACTGGTCAACTGAGGGGTTTTCTTGCAATTTAAGGAATTCCGAAGGGGTAAAAGTGTAGATATAGGAAGTTTCAAGGCATTTGCGCAATTTTGAAAAGTTAGAAAAACTAAAAAATAAAATTCAGTTGTTAAATTAATTTAATTTGTGAATATCAACAGAAAATATCTTCCAAATAATGTTATAATTATCTAAATCTTTTAGTTATTTGGAAGATATGAGATAAAAGATTCTTTTATCTGAATATTCAGAGTCCAAGCCCAAGCAAGCCCTATATGAAGATACCCAAGGGACTTCACTTCATGGATTCTCTCATACTCATCTCACTTTTCTTTCATCTTGTATTCAACTCCATTCATGAAGAGCTAAGCATCTAGGGCTATTCTGCTGTAATTCCATGACGGATTCTAAGGTTACGTTCAGTTAATGCAATTGTTTATTTTGATTATTGATTTAAGTTGTTCTCTTTCTATGTCTTTCATCTCTATATCTTGTTAAAAGTAAAGATGTTTGCATCATAATGTGTTTGAATCTACATGCATATTGATTATATGAGTTCTAGGGTTTCTAGGTTTAATTGAGAATCTACTTTGATTTAATTTAGGAACTTTCATATGATTAAATGGTTTTTACTATCAATTGAGAATGTACTTTGATTGGTAGTAATAATTTCAACTATAATCAATTGAGAATTTACTTTGATTGATTAACTTTTAACTTGGTTAGGAGATTTAAGAATAGACATGATTAAACACAATAGAATTTGATTGAGAATGTACTTTGATTGAATTTATTGTGAATAATCTAAAAAGGTTTTGCATTTGATTGATAATTTAATTTGGTTAAATGCATGATCGTCCTCAAATTAATTGAGAATGTACTTTAATTAATTTGAAACTTAAACTATAATCAATTGAACAATTATCCATGAATAACCGATGACAAATCTATCTTAGAAAAGTAGTGGAATTAGCCTATTTAATCATAACTATTTTTAAGTTTATTATTTGTTCTTTAAACATTCTCCAAACATCATTTTTATTCATAAGCATTGCATAGCATAAGAGTCAGATATTCAAAAGCAATTTCATGTTCGTTGGGAGACGACTCAGGGTTACTTTAGCCCTATCTACCTTCTTGAATACTACTTGGCAATATTAAAGTTGCCTTGAAAAGTAGTATTAATTTGATAGCTTCAACGACAACCTATCAAATTTGGCGTCGTTGCCGGGGAATACGGTTAATATTTTGAATATTTAATTCTTATTTTTATTTTTATTTATTTTTATTTTATCTTTATTGTTTTTACGACATACATTTAATTTAATTTGAGTTATTTTGTAGTCTTTAGTCATTCTTGTTTTAGGAAAAATCTTTGTTCTTGTTTTTATTAAAGAATTTCTTTTGAGAAATACTTGAGGCTAGTTTGAATACACTCTGGCTAGGAAATACTTGGTACTTAAGTTGTCCATTGTGACGCACCTCTCTTTCCTGGGAGTGGATCCAACAAGTCTCTCTTATCTCTTATTTGAAATATTTCTCTAAAGCAAGAACAAAAGAAAAAGAGAAGAAACAAAGAAACAACTCCAAGTAGATTGCGTAGTGCATGACCATAGCTAACTCGGGAGAATTTTATCAAATTAACCCGGAAGTCGAAAGGAATTTACATAAGCTGCGGAAAAGATTGAAATTTGGGTGTTCTACTGAGGGAACACTTCCTACATCTGAAGTCATTCCATCTTCATTATCTCCAGTCACAAACATACCATCCAATCCTTTACCTGATCCTAACCCAAACAATATGGCACAAAGAACCATCAGACAGTTAGCCACCTCCCACAATACAGCTATCCGAAGTAACATTGAATATCCTAATGAGGAGTGGGAGTTGAGACCTGACCTGTTGATAAACGGGTCGCACCGCTCATAAAAATTGTTTGCACGAAAATAATGCAGTATATTACTAGGAAGTGACTCCTAGGTCGTCTCTCATGGACCAATTATGGTTCAGTTTCAGATTAAACACGAAAGGGGGGTTTTTATGTTTTGTTGTTTTAATGCGGTAAAATTAAATTAAACTGAAAATTAATTTTAAAACAATAAACGTGAAAACAATGAAATAATAGTAAAATCACAAAACGAAAAATTACGCAGTGGTTGAAATTAAAATGCGTGAACAGTAACATGCACAAAAGTGTAAAAACATTGTAATTAAAATTTACCAAAAACATCAGTAAAACAAACCGTAAAAACATAAAACTAAAACGGTAAAACTAAAATTAAAACAGTAAAACGAAATTAAACAGTAAAAACGAATTTGCTACAGTAAAAACGAAAATTCAAAAACATAAAACAGTGAAAATTAAATCTGAAACAGAAAACTAAAATACAGAAAATGAAATTACAGAAAAACAAAAATACAGTAAATAGTAAATATAGAAAATAGCAAATACAGAAAACAGTAAAAGATAGAAAACAGTAAATTACAGCAGTACAGAATTAAAGCAGTACAGAGTTTTAGAATCTTAAATTGCAGTAATACAGAAACAATAAAAACGTAATACAGAAAAACATAAAATACAGAAAAATAGTAAATTTAGAAAAACAATAAAAACAGTAAAAACAGAATCAAAATCACTGCAGTAAAATAAAGAAAATAAATTTACAATGAATGATTCAAAGTGAAATGATTAACAACATAGTAAAAACAACATAAATTTAATTGCACAAAAATAACAACAGAGAATTAAATAACAGCAGAATTTAATTACAGCAGCAGAAATGTAATTACAGAAATAAAATAAAAACAGTACACACTTGGATGTTCAGAAAAATAAATCAAACTAAAATTGAATTGAAATAGATTACAACAAACAAAAGGAATAAAATGGGAACCTATGATGTACACTGTTCAACTCTTAACCGTAAGACTCCATGATGTAGTGTTGTGCTCTGCAAACTGGATAAGCTCCCTGCTGGAATTTCCAGCTCCCAATTTCCAGCCCCCAATTTCCAGCCCCCAATTTCCAATAATGAAGTATCCCTTTCAAAGGGTAAAATGACCATAATATCCTCATTCTTTGTACACACTTCTTTAATGGAGAGTCTTTAATTATTTAGCAGCCTTCCAAATATCCAAAATTATTATCCAATAATTCCTTACAATTAATAATGCAAATAATTAGCCTCAAATAATTCAAATTAAATTAAAATAAGAATTTTTTTGACAAATTAAGCACAATTAGGAAAAATAGGATAATACTGAACATTAAAGCACAATTCTTTGATTAAATCCGGTACAATAAGCTAAGTGAAGTCAATAAAATATTGACTCATCACCTGTTAAATGCCTTACCAAAGTTCAATGGGTTATCAAGGGAGAATCCACACAAGCACTTAAGACAATTTCACATGTTGTGTGAAAACTTTAGATCTCCCAGGATCACAATAGAGAGCCTTAAAATGAGAGCTTTTCCTTTTACTCTTCAAGGCGCAGCTCAAGATTGATGGTATTATCTCTCTGCACGAATTACAAATTAGGAAACTATTGAAAGACTTTTTCTTGAGAAGTATTTTCCTGCATCTAGATTATCAGCTATCCGTAGAGAAATTCAAGATATAAGACAGAGAGATAGAGAGAATCTTAGTGAATATTGGGAAAGATTCAAGAAACTATGTTCTTCATGCCCTCAACTCCAAATGGAAGATTTTATTCTAAGCTTTTATGAAGGCTTAAGTCCTACTGATAGGTCATGGGCAGATGCTGCAAGCGGAGGATCTTTCTTAGACAGGTCACCAGAAGATGGTATAGATCTAATAGAACGAAAGGCAGTAGATAATCAACAGTATGGCACAAGAGAAAATTCAGTGACTTTGTTGAAGGGAGTGCATGAAATTGATAATGGTGCAGTTGATGGAAAAAAGATAGATGAAAGATTAAATAAGCTAGAAAGCAAACTCGATCAGATTGCAAGCTTGTTTAAAACCTCAACTCCACAAATTGCTAAGAAGTGTGTAATTTGCATTTCAACTAACCATTATACTAATGAATGTCCTAGCTTGGTGGAAAACACTGTGGAAAACCCATCTCAAGCTTTTGCTGCAAACATGATTGGAGGAAATAGACCATACCAGAATTATCATGATTCGTCCTCCAATAGATATCAGCAAAACAGGCAACCTTATGTTCCACCTCAACAAAGGCAGCAATCTCAGTCTGAAATGTCAATACAAGATTTCATGAAAACAATACTTGAGCAAAATTCAGAAATCTAGAAATCAATTGTAGAGTTGACCCAGAGGGTGGAAAAATTAGAGACTAAGGAGTCAAATAAATTACCTGCACAAACAGTGATCAACCCGCAAAATGTAAGTGTTATTACTTTGCGAACGGGTAAGCAGGTAGAAGGCCCTGAAGGAGCCCAAGAGGATGAAGATAAGGAGAAAGAAGGAGCGCAAATTGATGACAATGGAGGATCACGTGAACCATCACCTAAGACTACTACTGATAAATCCAGGTTAGTATCCTCTAACTCTTCTTCTAAAAATTCTTCTTCATGAAGGATGATGAAGGAATCAATCCAACAACTATTATCTTGGGAAGACCTTTCATGATGACAACACGAACCAAGATAGATGTGCATGCAGAATCATTGACAATGGAGATAGGAGACGAGAAGGTGCAGTTCAACGTGTTGGAAGCTGGGAAGCACCAGATTAAAGATCATTCTTTGTTTTGTATTGATTTATCAAGTGATGTTGTAAACAATTTTTCTTTTTCAAATATGTTGTTCCTAATTTTGGACGAAAAAGGAAACTGTAAAGCAGGTGATATTGAGGACGCAGTATTAATAGATGATACCTCAATGGCGTCCGAGTGTGATGTTGAGGTGACTGAGATTACCTCAGGCAGTAAAATTTTGCCATCTGTGGTGCATCCACCCATTTTGGAGTTGAAACTTTTACCATCCCATTTGAAGTATGCTTATCTTGAGAGGGATGGGAAACTCCCTATTATTATATCTGCATTACTTACTGATGAGCAGGAAAAACAACTATTACAGGTTATCAGAGACCACAAGAATGCAATAGGCTGGACTTTAGCAGATATTCCTGGTATTAACCCTTCTTTTTGCATGCATAGAATACTTTTGGAGGAGGATGTTAAACCAGTGAAACAACCTCAAGGAAGACTGAATCCTCAACTAATGGGGGTTGTAAAGAAAAAGGACACCAAGTTGCTACAAACAAGTCTTATATATTCAAATTCTGACAGCACTTGGGTAGGCCCTATACATGTGGTTCCCGATAAATATAGAATCACAATGGTCAAGAACGAGAAGGACAAGTTGACTCTTATTCAAGACAGAAGTGGGTCACATAATGTAGTAGTTGACCATCTTAGTAGGATTGAAAAGGGAAAAGATAACATTCCTATCCAGGATGATTTTTCTAATGAAGTCCTACTAGCATTCCTTCCACCATGAAGGAGGTAAGTTCCCTCATACTTTTTCTTTGCATTTTATATATAAGGCATACATTGAGGACAATGCATAGTTTAAGTGTGGGGGTGTGGGGAAACAATTAATTTTGTTCCCTATTTTGTTTGTCTATTTTGTTTGTTTTTAATAAATATTTACATTGGATTTGAGAGTTTGAATCAATAACTAGAATGATCATGAATTCAAGAGAGAGAAAAAAAATGAGTCATGTTGATATGAGTAGATTGCTTTTATGATTTGTTGATTGAGTTGACTTGAGAATTTCCTGATTAAATATTTTGTGAAAGAAATTTGAACCATTTGAGTTTTGGACTTAGTGTTAAGGATGGACCACCATGTGCCATACCTAGTTTTCTTGTGTGATTTGTCCATGTTTCGTTGATATTGTAATAGTTAGCTTGATTCTGTGTTGTGCAACTAAGGAGAATATGCATGATTTGATATGATTGAGGCATTTCTTGTTTTAGCTACCTGGCCAAATAAACTTGTCCTAACATTAATCCATTAGAACCCCTTTTGAGCCTTAAGCCTATTTTGCTTGTTTCCAGTCATTGTCAAATGAAAAAAAAAAAAGAAGAATCATATGTTCCTTACCTTAGGAAAGAAGAAGGAGTAATGGATTCTGTTAGAAGTAAAGTGATGAATAAGTGTGTGGGTGAGTATCTCACCCACAAAATAAAATGGGTAAAAAGGAAGATGAAAAATTGAAGTAAAAAAAACAAAAAGGAAAAGAAGAAGAAAGAAAAGTAAATCTTCCTTAAAAGAGCAAGAAATATATTTGTTTTTGAAATCAAATATCATTACTCTTTCTATGTCATTTTCAAAAGCTCAGAAAATCCAAGAAAATTCACTACCTTTCCCTTGGCCTCAATAAAACCTTAAAAAACCCTCATGATCAATAATTGCATGTTTTATGAAGTATGTGAATGTTAGAATCTTGCTAAATGTTAATGGTGTCTACTTTCAAGGGTATTTTGAGTGTAAACACAAGCCAAAAACACTTGAGAGAATTGGAGAGAAATAGATACATGTTGACTTGAGTGTTATCTTTCATATTTGATTTTCTTGGGAATTCAAAAAGGTCAACTCATGTGTGAAGAATAGAGTAATTTCATTTGCATGTTCATGACAAAGTAAAGTCTAGATGATTGATCTATGTCTAGTGCTACTCATTCTTTTGATCCAAATGCAAATATGAAATAAAATGATTCAGAACAAAGTCTTGGAATTAATCAATTTTGCCTAGGAGTGCAAAAGGATAAGTGTGGGGGTGTGATGAGTGCATATTTATGTCCACATTTATGCTTTAAATTCATATTTTTGATAGAATAATTGTGCTTAAATGATTGATTTTAAGTGAATTTGTAATGATTGGAATTGTTGGGTTTGGGAATTAAAGAGACGTAAAAAGTGAGTTTTAGCGCATAAAATATTCTTGGATGTTCTTACGTTTATTTGTGCAGCTGAAATTATAAGTTCTATTGGTCCAAATGGCAATTCAAGGCCCAAAATCAGATTTTATTTGGAAAATAATGTACAGATGGGCCAAACAGACAACTTTTACCCTTGCACCTCCCAATTTCCCTACACACACCCCTCTTCTCTTAAACAGACCCAATACTAAGCCGAACAGTAATCCTATTCTAAATACACCTCCTAAATTTCCCTACCCATACCCCTCGTAAGCTAGAGTCCACCAGATCATGCCACGTGTCCAAATCCTACCCACACAGACCTAGCCAACCACATGTCACCAAATCACCTCTCTTGCCACATCATCATCTTCTCTAACAGAGAAACCATAATTCCCAACCCTAGCTGTCAACTGCCGCCACGCCGCCAACCTCAACGCCATCGCTCCGTCATCGGACAACCACCTAACTGCCATTGGTCACCATCTTGCCGCAACCATGCGTCGCTAGCAGCACCACCATGACCACCACAAGAGCACTTTCTCCTTCATCGCACAACCTTTCTTCTTCCTCGCGAGAGGAAACCACCATGTCGCACCGCGAGCACCTCCTCCACGCCAGCCGCCGCGACACCACTCTTCTCACGCGCAAACCATCGAACACGCACCATCCACTGCAATCTTCATCACGCCTCTCCTCCATTGACGCAAGCTCGGCACAACTATCTTCATCTTCTCATCCAAACTCCGTGGACGTCGTGCCTCATTCTCGAACTTGCATAAAAACCAGACCTGCAAAGAAGAACCCAGCAATCGCAAATCGCGCACAGAGAAATCCTCGATCAGCGCCAACGTTCTTCTCCACAGCGGCGAAAGCGTGGGAACGTAGGGGAAGCCCTTTCCCCATCTGAACCCTAATTTTGGGTAGGGAGGAACCTGACACGTGTCGGTCCCTCATTGGCCACGACCTCTCTAGTCAAAACTGGTCAACTGAGGGGTTTTCTTGCAATTTAAGGAATTCTGAAGGGGTAAAAGTGCAGATAAAGGAAGTTTCAGGGCATTTGCGCAATTTTGAAAAGTCAGAAAAACTAAAAAATAAAATTCAGTTGTTAAATTAATTTAATTTGTGAATATCAGCAGAAAATATCTTCCAAATAATGTTATAATTATCTAAATCTTTTAGTTATTTGGAAGATATGAGATAAAAGATTCTTTTAACTGAATATTCATAGTCCAATCCCAAGCAAGCCCTATATTAAGAAACCTAGGGGACTTCACTTCATGGATTCTCTCATACTCCTCTCACTTTTCTTTCATCTAGTATTCAACTCCATTCATGAAGAGCTAAGCATCTAGGGCTATTCTACTGCAATTCCATGACGGATTCTGAGGTTACGTTCAGTTAATGCAATTGTTTATTTTGATTATTGATTTAAGTTGTTCTCTCTCTATGTCTTTCATCTCTATATCTTGTTAAAAGTAAAGAATTTTGCTTCATAATGTGTTTGAATCTACATGCATATTAATTATATGAGTTCTAGGGTTTCTAGGTTTAATTGAGAATCTACTTTGATTTAATTTAGGAACTTTCATATGATTAAATGATTTTTACTATCAGTTGAGAATGTACTTTGATTGGTAGTAATAATTTCAACTATAATCAGTTGAGAATTTACTTTGATTGATTAACTTTTAACTTGGTTAGGAGATTTAAGAATAGACATGATTAAACACAATAGAATTTGATTGAGAATGTACTTTGATTGAATTTATTGTGAATAATCTAGAAATTTTTTGCATTTGATTGAGAATTTACTTTGGTTAAATGCATGATCGCCCTCAAATTAATTGAGAATGTACTTTAATTAATTTGAAACTTAAACTATAATCAATTGAACAATTATCCGTGAATAACCGATGACGAATCTATCTTGGAAAAGCAGTGGAATTAGCCTATTTAATCGTAACTGTTTTTAAGTTTATTATTTGTTCTTTAAACATTCTCCAAACATCATTTTTATTCATAAGCATTGCATAGCATAAGAGTCAGATATTCAAAAGCAATTTCGTGTTCGTTGGAAGACGACTCAGGTTTACTTTAGCCCTATCTACCTTCTTGAATACTACTTGGCAATACTAAAGTTGCCTTGAAAAGTAGGATTAATTTGATAGCTTCAACGACAGCCTATCACTCGGTCGAATGAGCTTTTATTCAAAACTAAAGGCCTCTAGTGCACGGTCTCGGTCAAAAATCACCAACTTCGGCATATTGACAGATTGACCTCTGTTGCACGGTCTTAACAAACATTCATCTTCAACATGTTGGCAGACTGACCTCTACCGCAAAATCTCAACCAACATCTGTCAATCTAACTTCAACATGTTGGTCGTCCATCCTTTAATATATGGTTTTAATCAATGACCATTAGTATTTGGCAATTTTAGCTCTACGGCACGACCTCAACCAACGCTCGTCAAGCCTACTTCCCCATGTTGGCAGATCAACTACCATACGGTCTCGGCCAACGATCATCACCTTCAACACATTGGCAAACCGACCTCTATCACATAATCTTAACCAATGTCCATCATTCTCTTTTCGCTTCAAACGTGTTGACCAATAGCCTGTTATCCCCATATACAACGCCAAACCTGAACAGGTAGAGAAAGTTTTGAAACATGTTTACAATGTTTCTAAGAGCAAAACCAAAGGAAATGAACTAAAATTTGTGTAATGTATGATATAATTAATTAATTTATGCTTTATTATTATGCAATTTAGTTAATTATTACCAAATAATAATTTAATAAAAATAATAATTATATACTAATTTAAATATATAAAAGAATTATTAATTCAATTTTTTCCAAAAAGAAATAAAAAAACTATTAAACAACAATCAATTTGTATTAGAAGGAAAAAATAAAATAACAAATATAATAATGGATAGGTATATATATTAATTCAAACAATAATTAGTTAAAAGTAAATTAAACAAAAAATATTCTAATGATGACTACACTCTACGGACCAATGGTTTGATAGTCTCAAAACAGAGGAGTGTGATTAGGGATGACAAATAAATTCGTCCTTGTGAGTATTATCCAAACTCATCCTCATTTTGATAGAGAAAGTTTTGAAACATGTTTACAATGTTTCTAAGAGTAAAACCAAAGGAAATGAACTAAAATTTGTGTAATGTATGATATAATTAATTAATTTATGCTTTATTATTATACAATTTAGTTAATTATTACCAAATAATAATTTAATAAAAATAATAATTATATACTAATTTAAATATATAAAAGAATTATTAATTCAATTTTTTCCAAAAAGAAATAAAAAAACTATTAAACAACAATCAATTTGTATTAGAAGAAAAAAATAAAATAACAAATATAATAATGGATAGGTATATATATTAATTCAAACAATAATTAGTTAAAAGTAAATTAAACAAAAAATATTCTAATGATGCTACACTTTACGGACCAATGGTTTGATAGTCTCAAAATAGAGGAGTGTGATTAGGGATGACAAATAAATTCGTCCTTGTGAGTACTATCCAAACTCATCCTCATTTTGATAGAGAAAGTTTTGAAACATGTTTACAATGTTTCTAAGAGCAAAACCAAAGGAAATGAACTAAAATTTGTGTAATGTATGATATAATTAATTAATTTATGCTTTATTATTATGCAATTTAGTTAATTATTACCAAATAATAATTTAATAAAAATAATAATTATATACTAATTTAAATATATAAAAGAATTATTAATTCAATTTTTTCCAAAAAGAAATAAAAAACTATTAAACAACAATCAATTTGTATTAGAAGGAAAAAATAAAATAACAAATATAATAATGGATAGGTATATATATTAATTCAAACAATAATTAGTTAAAAGTAAATTAAACAAAAAATATTCTAATGATGACTACACTCTACGGACCAATGGTTTGATAGTCTCAAAACAGAGGAGTGTGATTAGGGATGACAAATAAATTCGTCCTTGTGAGTATTATCCAAACTCATCCTCATTTTGATAGAGAAAGTTTTGAAACATGTTTACAATGTTTCTAAGAGTAAAACCAAAGGAAATGAACTAAAATTTGTGTAATGTATGATATAATTAATTAATTTATGCTTTATTATTATACAATTTAGTTAATTATTACCAAATAATAATTTAATAAAAATAATAATTATATACTAATTTAAATATATAAAAGAATTATTAATTCAATTTTTTCCAAAAAGAAATAAAAAAACTAGTAAACAACAATCAATTTGTATTAGAAGAAAAAAATAAAATAACAAATATAATAATGGATAGGTATATATATTAATTCAAACAATAATTAGTTAAAAGTAAATTAAACAAAACATATTCTAATGATGCTACACTTTACGGACCAATGGTTTGATAGTCTCAAAATAGAGGAGTGTGATTAGGGATGACAAAAAATTCGTCCTTGTGAGTACTATCCAAACTCATCCTCATTTTGATAGAGAAAGTTTTGAAACATGTTTACAATGTTTCTAAGAGCAAAACCAAAGGAAATGAACTAAAATTTGTGTAATGTATGATATAATTAATTAATTTATGCTTTATTATTATGCAATTTAGTTAATTATTACCAAATAATAATTTAATAAAAATAATAATTATATACTAATTTAAATATATAAAAGAATTATTAATTCAATTTTTTCCAAAAAGAAATAAAAAACTATTAAACAACAATCAATTTGTATTAGAAGGAAAAAATAAAATAACAAATATAATAATGGATAGGTATATATATTAATTCAAACAATAATTAGTTAAAAGTAAATTAAACAAAAAATATTCTAATGATGACTACACTCTACGGACCAATGGTTTGATAGTCTCAAAACAGAGGAGTGTGATTTGGGATGACAAATAAATTCGTCCTTGTGAGTATTATCCAAACTCATCCTCATTTTGATAGGTAATATCTGCACTGATTGTGTATGAATATTGATATCTACATATCTCCTTGTCCTGTCCCATACCTACCAAAATAGTTATCCTATTCTCATTTCTGTCTCCATTTAAATTACTAAAATTCTCATAATTTATTAATATATATATATATATATATATATATATATGTTGGAACAATCGGTACCGTTATAGAATCGCGCAGCGGAATAACTTATAAAGCGTAAGGCGTGTTCAGTCAAACTCTTAATAAGATGGTCAGTTTTAAAAATTTAATTTTCTTAGAGACAAATTTCCAAACAGTTGATGTGCATAAAATAGTAATTAGAACAGAGAAAAGAAAAAATCACACAAGTAATTTTTATCCTGGTTCGATTCAAAAGAATCTACGTCCAGTTGTTAATCACTATAAAAAGTGATTAACGTTTTCACTAAAAATAGTTTCACAAGTTTACAATAGAGTAAATGAAACAGAAACAAAGATAAAACCTTCCTTCGAACGAACGAACTGGAAGAACAGAAACTTTGCCAACTTGAAGAGAACCGCTCCGACCTTTGACCCACAAAGCGCGAGCTTCTCCTTTTCACAAGACCAGGCAATGCAATGAACTAGCTTTTGGAACTTCCTCAGATCACACTGTATTCTCAAAAGCTTTTTGTTCAACTCTTATTTAATCTTTACAGAAAAACCACTATATAGCCAGTTGCACTGAATATCTAAGGTTAAGTTTCAACTGCCACGAATAATCGATTATTGTAAGTGATAATCGATTATTCAAGTCCGTTACAGGGTTTTCAAAAAGTGATAATCGATTATATGAAGTGATAATCGATTATTCCTGTATGACTCTGTGATAATCGATTATTGCTATTCCATAATCGATTATTGCAGTTAAAAATGCAAGTTTACAAGGTTTACAAGAATTTCCTACTACATTTAACTTTTACAAATTGCTTTTAACTAATTCTAATATCTTCTTCAATTAAAACTTCTTGTAGCATCATCAAAACAAATTTCTTCAAGATTTACCAATACTCCTTATTGGTAACAATCTCCCCCTTTTTGATGATGATCAAAAATTCAATTTTAAAAGCAAGTTTGGCTTACCTGCAAAGCATACAAGCTAACAGACAACAACAAGGTTAGCAATACCTGTAATAATTTATATTTCTCCCCTTGTATTATTCTTCTCCCCCTTTTTGATCAGAAGCAAAAAAAATCGGATGATAAAGGCTCCCCCTAAATATGATCTCCCCCTCAATTAATCAAAGAATGCATATAATCAAGATATCATTTTATTTATGAAAATAAAGATTACATTAGAAGAAGACACATAACAGACAAAATTATAACATAGATGAAATGACAAGGAAATAACAAAACAGTCTAACATAGAACCTATATCTAAAACTCAGGACTAGGAGATCTCTCGGGAGGTTGAATGTTGAGATGATTCTCGATGTTAGATAGGCGAACATCAAGATCAAGAAATTGATCAGCCATGTACTCATCAACAGATCGTTGCCACTCATAAATCTCCTCAAAGTGAGTCTTTTGTGCAAGACTCATATCCTCCAATTGTTTAGATAACCTTGCAAAATGTTCTTCCATAGAAGTTGAGGAAGAGGAGGGTATGTTGGATGGTCCAGCATCAGACGGAGCAGCAGCACTTACAGGGTCAGCCATATGAGTGTCCATGTCATCATCTTCATCTACATCAGGATGATCATCATCTTTGTGAATAAGGACTCTGCCTCTAGTAATGAATCCCATCTGACGAAAGGTAGTATCGCCAATTTCCGAGCCAACAGCTTGAGTGGCTTGGACAAGTTCTCCTCCAACATTGACACCTTTGTACTCCAAGATTCTAGAAATAAGAAGAGCATAAGGAAGGTGATAAGAATGAGATTTCTTAGCTTTTACCATAGTGTCAGCAATGAGAGCAGGCCAATCGATGTGTATGTGATTTAGGATCCCATACAGAAGAAGTAGATCCTGTTCAGAGCATTGAGCATGATTAGTTGCTCTAGGACATAGGATCCAGACAAGTAAGTAGTGAATCATCCTTTCTTCAACCTTGAAACCTCCAACAAGAAATTGCCTTCGATTAGTCTGTTGTTCAGGGTGACGTAGGAAGGATTGGAAAGTCAATAATCGATCGAAATCTTGAAGTCCGAGATGAACTTTGACAGCATCATCCCAGATGGGTAGTTGGGCAACGTTGGTCCACACATCATCATCTAAAATTATGCAGACACCCTTGACTTTAGTGGAAATAATCCCATCTCGATATCTCATGTTGAAATAGAACACTCTGATGAGATCGGGATAAATGCAACCTTTTTGCTCCACCAGATTTGAGAGTCCTTGATCATTAAAAAGCTCTGGAAATTGAAATCCATAGAAACGAAAGAAATCAAGGCGAATATACTTTACCGCCATGATTCTTCTCTCTTGCCAGGAAGTAACATAGTCCGCATGTTTTTCTTGATCTGAAATCCATCCATCAATAGTTGCCGGACGTGGTTGAGAGGAAGAGGATGCTCCAACAGTTCTGCGGCGATGTCTCCTTGAATCTGCCATGGAGAAAGGTTGAGGGAGTGATAGTTTGAGAGAGTGAGTAAAATTGGAGAGATTGGAAGCACAAGATTTTGATTTCAGCAGTTTCTGGGTGCAAAAAGATGACTAATAATCGATTAGAGGGGCCTATTTATAAGAAGAGGGGAAAAACTAGCCGCTTATAGCCGTTTTGAGCCGTTATGGGAGGCTCCAACGACTTTATTTTCGAAACTGTTAGCGTGATAATCGATTATCGTAAGTGATAATCGATTATCTGCTTGTTGGTCACTTTCCAGAAATTGTGCGATAATCGATTATGTATGAAGATAATCGATTATTTGCTCATGATTTTTCAGGGATGAGTTTGAAGATTCATAATCGATTATTGGATGGGATAATCGATTATCTTAGTGTAGAGGATGTATTCCAGGTTTGTAATAATCGATTATGACCTGATGATAATCGATTATTAACGCTGATCTTACGAAAATTTGCAAAGAACCATAAACGTGGAGTCTAAGACATGTCTAATACCCCTAACTCTCTTCTAAGCTCATAGAATCTATCTTTAGGCAGGGCTTTAGTAAAGATATCAGCTAATTGATGTAACGTGTCAATGTATTCAATTTGGCAATCTCCTTTTTGAATGTGATCTCTCAAGAAGTGATGTCTAATTTCAATGTGTTTAGTTCTTGAGTGCATGATGGGGTTCTTAGTAAGGTTGATGGCACTAGTATTATCACATTTCAGAGGAATGTGATCAAGGAAAATATCAAAGTCCTTCAGTTGCTGTTTCATCCACAAGATTTGGGCACAACAATTGCCAGCAGCAATGTATTCAGCTTCAGTAGTAGATAAAGCTACACAAGCTTGTTTCTTTGAATGCCAAGACACTAAAGAACAACCCAGAAAATGACAAGTGCCACTAGTACTTTTCCTATCAATTTTACAACCACCATAGTCTGCATCAGAATAACCTATTAAACTGAGTGAAGCATCAGATGGATACCAAAGTCCAAAAGAAATGGTTCCTTTAAGGTATTTCAAAATCCTTTTGACAACAATTAGATGAGATTCTTTAGGATTAGCTTGGTACCTAGCACACACACATACACTTTGCATAATGTCTGGTCTACTAGCAGTTAGATACAGTAAGGATCTTATCATTCCTCTAAACATGGTTTCATTTACCCCTTCACCAGATTCATCCTTATCTAAATAGCAAGACGTTGCCATAGGTGTGTTGGCTTCTCTACAAGTATCCATACCAAACTTCTTAAGCACTTCTCTACAATATTTAGTTTGGGAGACAAAAGTCCCCCCGTCTATTTGCTTTATTTGTAGCCCTAAGAAGAAGGTAAGCTCACCCATCATAGACATCTCAAATTCACCTTGCATTATTTGTGCAAATCCCTCACATAATGAATCATTTGTAGACCCAAAAATAATATCATTTACGTATACTTGAACAATCAAGATATGTTTTCCTACTTTCTTAATAAATAGGGTGGAATCAACCTTTCCTCTAGAGAAATTATTTTCAATCAAGAAGGTACTAAGTCTTTCATACCAAGACCTAGGTGCCTGTTTAAGACCATACAAGGCCTTTTTCAACTTATAAACATGATTTGGATATTTAAAATCCTCAAAACCAGGAGGTTGACTAACATATACCTCTTCTTTAATAAAACCATTCAAAAATGCGCTTTTCACATCCATTTGGTACAATTTAAACTTCATCAAAGAGGCATAAGCAAGTAACAATCTAATTGCTTCTAACCTGGCTACTGGAGCGTAAGTTTCATCATAGTCGATACCTTCCTCTTGACAGTAGCCCTTTGCAACTAACCTGGCTTTGTTCTTTGTGATGTTTCCATCTTCATCAAGCTTGTTTCTAAACACCCACTTTGTTCCAATGATTTGATAATCATCTTGTCTAGGATTGAGTTCCCAAACATCATTCCTTTCAAATTGATTAAGTTCTTCTTGCATAGCAACACACCATTTATCATCTTGAAGAGCTTCCTTTATGTTCTTAGGTTCTACCTGAGACACAAAAGCTACTGTTAAGCAGAAATTATTAAGATTGCGTCTAGTAGTTACCCCTTTTAATATATCTCCGATGATGTTGTCCAGAGAAAGTCCTTTTGGTTGTTGATAGCTTTTAGGATCAACTACTTGATGTTCATTTTGAGTTTCTGGGGGATAGTTTTCATTTAGATACATCTCTTCAAGAGCTTCCCTCAAATAATCCTCATCACCTGCAATTGGTTTATTTGACTCAAGAGGGTTCACCTCAAGGTCCACAATTTCATCAAAGACAACATGCATTGATTCTTCAATTTTCAAAGTTCTTCTATTAAACACCCTATATGCTTTGCTAGTTAAAGAATATCCTAAGAAGATTGCCTCATCAGATTTAGCGTCAAATTTGCCTAGATTATCTTTACCATTATTCAAAACAAAACATTTACATCCAAAGATTTTCAAATGAGATACATTTGGTTTTCTACCGTTAAACAGTTCATAGGGAGTTAGCTTAAGAATAGGCCTAATTAGCATTCTATTCAACACGTAACAAGCAGTACTAACTGCATCAGCCCAAAAGTATTTTGGCACATTAGATTCATTTAAAAGAGTCCTAGCTAGTTCTTCTAATGACCTATTTTTCCTTTCAACAACACCATTTTGTTGGGGAGTTCTTGGAGCAGAAAAATTATGAGCAATTCCATGTTCTTCACAAAACTTTTCAAAAGATTCATTTTCAAACTCACCACCGTGATCACTTCTCAAGGTTTTGATTTTCAATTCCTTTTCATTTTGAACACGTTTTGCAAACGATTTGAATGCTTTAAAAGCTTCACTTTTAAGGGTTAAGAAGAATGTCCAAGTAAATCTAGTGTAATCATCAACAATCACAAGAGCATAGTAGTTTCCACCAAAACTTTTAATTCTAGATGGACCAAACAAGTCCATATGCAGAAGTTCTAAAGGTTTTGATGTTGAAATCATGGTTTTAGATGAGAATGAGGATTTGGTTTGCTTTCCCTTTTGACATGCAGAGCAGAGTTTGTTTTTCTCAAATTTTAAATTTGGCAAACCAATCACAAGATTTTTTGAAATCAATTTATTCAAATGTTGCATATGTATATGTGCAGCTCTTTTATGCCATAGCCAAGGGTTTTCCTCTTTAGCAACTAAACATGTTATATTATGACTAGATGCATTTTCAATATCAATAAAGTAAATGTTATTATGCCTAACACCTTGCAAAGCAATTTTAGTAGAATCTTTAAAATATACGGTGCATCTATCACTTTCAAAGGTTACCTTGAGACCCTTGTCACATAATTGACTTATGCTTAGGAGATTGTGTTTGAGACCTTCAACACATAATACGTCCTTTATAGTCAATGTGTTTCCTCCTCCAATGTCTCCAGTTCCAATGATTCTACCTTTGTTGTTATCTCCATAAGTCACAAATCCTTGCTTCTTCTTCTCAAAAGAAATAAACCTTTTCTTGTCACCGGTCATGTGTCTTGAACAGCCACTGTCAAGATACCACAGTGACTTCTTTGACTTAGTAAGTTCCTACAAAACAAATTTGAGCAAGACTTTAGGTCCCCAATCTTATTATGGGTCCTTGGGGTTAGTTTATGCAAACATACATCATTTTACAGTTTTAACCCATGCATATTTACCATTTGGAACACCAAAATGTTTGATGCTGCATTTGTTTGAGGTGTGACCAAGTTTCATGCAGTAAAAACAACAAGCCTCATACACTTTATTTTTCACAAAAGTCCCTTTTTCTACCCAAACTCTTCGAGTTCTTATCACTTTAGATTTTTTGTGTAGATGTGTGTTTCCACTTCTTGCATTGATTTTCTCAAAGTTTGTTTTGGCATATGACTTAGACTTAGTTGCCTTTGCAAGTAAATTCTCAAGAATGTCAATATCAAACAGATGACTTTTACACGATAGACATTCAATAGGATGTACAATAGTATCAGATTCAGATAATTTAGTTTCCAAATGACTAACTTTGTTTCTTAAAACAACTTCGTCATCTAGTACTTTTTCATACCTCAATTTCAATTCATTATGTTCTTTCTTTAGCTTTTTATGAGCAGCATCAATTTTTTCAGATTCATTTAACAACTCAAGAAATGCCTTTTGTAAGTCAAACTCATTACTTGGCTCTAAGCTAGAATCACTTACTTGGCTTCCTGCATCTTCTAAGTCTGCCATTAAGCACAAATTTGCTTCTTCATCTGAATCGCTTGAGCTTGAAGAACTAGAAGCATTCTCTTCCCAAGCTATGTAGGCTTTCTTCTTCTTTGGAAACTTTCTTTCTTTCTTTTCTTCACTTTTCTTATTTTTAGGACAGTCAGTCTTCACATGACCTCTTTCTCCACATCCATAACATTTAATGCTTGAAGAAGATCCATGATTTTCTTTCCTTTCTTCACGGTATTTGTCTTTTCCCTTTGCTTTCATAAATTTTGCAAACTTCTTAATCATAAGACTCATGTTTTCTTCATCATCATCGGAGTCATCATCTTCAATCCTTTTAGAGTTCTTTCCTTTGGAGATCTCGGACTTGAAGGCTAGTGTCTTTCTTTTGCCTTGATCTTCTTCAGCCGTCAATCTTCTCAACTCAAGTTCATGCTCACAGAGTTTCCCAAACAAGATTGGCATAGACATTTGAGTAAGATTTTGAGACTCAGAGATGGCAGTCACCTTTGGTTGCCAAGACCTGTCCAATGATTTCAAAAATTTTACATTCAATTCATCAGTATCAAAAGTCTTACCCAACACTGTCAAGTGGTTCACTATGTGAATGAACCGCTTTTGGACATCAGAAATTGTTTGTCCAGGTTGCATTCTGAACATCTCATACTCCTGAATGAGAGTGTTCTTCCTTGCACGTTTCACGTCCTCTGTTCCTTCATATGTGACTCTGAGAACCTCCCACATTTCTTGTGCTGTCTTACAAACTGAAATTCTATAAAACTCATCAAGTACAACAGCAGATGAAATAATGTTGCGAGCCTTAATATCAAATTGAGCTCTTCTATTTTCCTCTGGAGTCCAGTTGAAGTATGGTTTTTCTACTTCTACACCATCAATAGTTCTTTTTGTAGTATAGGGACCATTTAGTACAGCTTCCCAGATGCCTCTGTCAACAGACCCCATAAAAATTTCCATTATGACTTTCCAGAATGCATAGTTATCACCAGTAAAGAGTGGTGGTCTGTTGATGGAAGCACCCTCGGCATATACTTGAGTTTGATGACTGGCCATTTTCGAAAAAAATTTGAAAAAATATCAAAGTAAGCTCTGATACCAATTGTTGGAACAATCGGTACCGTTATAGAATCGCGCAGCGGAATAACTTATAAAGCGTAAAGCGTGTTCAGTCAAACTCTTAATAAGATGGTCAGTTTTAAAAATTTAATTTTCTTAGAGACAAATTTCCAAACAGTTGATTTGCATAAAACAGTAATTAGAACAGAGAAAAGAAAAAATCACACAAGTAATTTTTATCCTGGTTCGATTCAAAAGAATCTACGTCTAGTTGTTAATCACTATAAAAAGTGATTAACGTTTTCACTAAAAATAGTTTCACAAGTTTACAACAGAGTAAATGAAACAGAAACAAAGATAAAACCTTCCTTCGAACGAACGAACCGGAAGAACAGAAACTTTGCCAACTTGAAGAGAACCGCTCCGACCTTTGACCCACAAAGCGCGAGCTTCTCCTTTTCACAAGACCAGGCAATGCAATGAACTAGCTTTTGGAACTTCCTCAGATCACACTGTATTCTCAAAAGCTTTTTGTTCAACTCTTATTTAATCTTTACAGAAAAACCACTATATAGCCAGCTGCACTGAATATCTAAGGTTAAGTTTCAACTGCCACGAATAATCGATTATTGTAAGTGATAATCGATTATTCAAGTCCGTTACAGGGTTTTCAAAAAGTGATAATCGATTATATGAAGTGATAATCGATTATTCCTGTATGACTCTGTGATAATCGATTATTGTTATTCCATAATCGATTATTGCAGTTAAAAATGCAAGTTTACAAGGTTTACAAGAATTTCCTACTACATTTAACTTTTACAAATTGCTTTTAACTAATTCTAATATCTTCTTCAACTAAAACTTCTTGTAGCATCATCAAAACAAATTTCTTCAAGATTTACCAATACTCCTTATTGGTAACAATATATATATATATATATATATATATATATATATATATATATATATATATATATATATATATATATATATATATATATATATATATATATAATTCTTAGTCTTTAATTTTTTAAGTTTTGCTTTCTTTTAACTACACACTTTTTTTCTTTTTTTTCTAATTATTTGGCTTACTATAAAATCAATTCAGACTCATATTTAATTATTTCTATTCCTTTTTAATATATTTTTTTCATGAGAATGTTTAACTTTCAATTTAAGTGTTGAGTTGCATAAACCTTTCATTTACTAGGTAATCTAAAAAAAGCATCTTCTTTATTCTCTTATTCTTAATTTTTTATTTCATTTGAATAATTCTTTTTGTTTTGCCAAAACAATTTTCATTATGTTGAAAGAGAAAAAAACTTTATTGTGTTGGAAGAAAAAGTACATAAAAAGGGAGAAAAAAAAACTTTCATAGAAGAGTGTTGCTTAGTATATACGCATCATACTTACAAACTAACTAATAAATGAAACAAAAAGCACAAACTAACTAAAATATTTTAACACCCCCTTCCAAGGTGAACATGAATATCATGAAGACTCAACTTGGAAATATAATAGTCTTTAAAGTGGTTAGGTAAAGGAGTTTGGTGAACACATCAAGTGATTGATTGGTAGAAGGAGCATGAAGAAATTAATGAGATCGTCTTGAAATTTTTGTTTGATAATGTGACGGTTTATCTCTATATGTTTTTATTCACTTATGACAAGTGAGATTTTTAGCAATTTGAATTGTTGAATTACTATCGCAAAAGATAAAAGTAAGGAGTGAAAATAGAAAAAATATAGATTGTGAAACAAGTATTTAAGCCATTGGAGTTCATAAGAAAGAGAGACTAAAGCCATGTATTCAATCTCAAAAGGAAGTTCTAGAGATCGTATTTGTTTCTTTTATTTTCAAGTGACTACAGATTTTCCAATGAAAATAAAATAACTTGTAGATGACTTTACTGGTAGTATCACAAGTTGTCCAATCATAATTTGAAAAAACTTTATATTTTAAAGGGAATATTTGAAGGATATAAAAGATCAATCCCTAGATAATTCTTCAAATATTTCACAATCCTTATGACTTGCTGGATATGAGATTATCTTAAACAAGAAATGAATTAGCTGAGGTATTGGACAATAAAACTAACGTCGAGCCTGATCTTAATTAAGTTGAATAGTGTACCAATATGTTTTTGAAAAGGAGAGCCATCAGACAACATGAAGTTTGACACAAAGATTTGAAAGAATAATTATGAAATGTTGAAATTTGAATTGAAAAATAGTTGGTTAAATTGATTCAAAGGTGATTAAATAGATTATAAAATTGATTGAATGGTTATGACAATGTACAAACATTTAGACTTTAAAATCAATGTTTATTAAAATCAATGTTTATTAAGTCTTATTCCTAAATTATGAATCTCTCATGATTATATACACAAACGTGTTACCATATTACAATATAAAAGTCAATTTTAATTTAATTATCTTTTCATAATATTTTATAAATTATAAATTTATTCGTTTTAGAGTATATATATTTGATGTTCTTTTCAAACAAAATTGAAATCACTTGTAAAATTGGTTTTAAACCTTTATCTCAAGTTTTTGCATTGTTAGATGAAACAAGCACACAAGTAAATTTGTTTTTTAAAAAAAGTCACAGAGTTGGTCTTATTAAATGTTATACTTCAATAATTTTAGAGGTTAAGAAAATAAGAAACCTACTTAAAAACAGAAAACTACATTATAATTAGTTATTAATTAGCCATAATACTTTGTTGTACAAATAAACATCAACGTTGGACACAACTGAATTCACTGTCAGAAAACTTATGCATTTGAAAAGCATCCAACAAGCAAACACAAATTCGTGCCGTTGTCATTCCTGGGAAGGTAATCGATCCACCGCCACTCCTCTTTTTCTACGGCACAACGGTCCCAAAGTGCGAGCTTCCGATTCCTCTCAGCGGAGAAGCAATCCCTATTGCTGCCTCCGACGAGCGCGGAACATCTCCAGCGGCATACGGCATGCGCACCGCAGCATCCCGCCACTGTGAGTCCGATTCTTTTTTCAACCGGTTCCTTATTTTCTTTTTCTTCTTTTCCACGTCCACTATCAAATCGTGCGAGTTTGCGATTCTACTTTCGAGTTTCACTGCATTGGATAGGATAGTCATAGAAGATACATATAGTAATTCTAAGTTGGACAATTAGTTTTGGGTGGGAGAACCTAGGGACATATTGAATAGAATTAGTATTTGTTGTCACTTGCAGAATTGGCAATAGGTAATAGTGAATGAACATTCATAGCCAGAATTTGAGATTTTACAGCTAGCGTAGAGATCTACTTTTCTAGCTTTGATATTTATGTAAAAAGGTTTGTGGGATGTAACTGGCTTCTGTGAAGAACTGAAAATTTATCAAACAAAGGATGAATATCAAAAAGGTTATGATGCCACCTACAGGTAATAAAGATAAAGATGGGGGTTTCTGGATTGCCAAGAGGCCTAACAGTCAGTAACACACTCTGTAACTACCAAGAAACACAGTGATGAGATGAAAGCCCAGGACTTGGGGTGTGGCGGGGATTTTAAACCATTGATTTTCTACTGCAAGTCAATGCTTTCCTCCTATTTTTATTTTGATATATTAAAACACCAGACTTCGTCCGAAGAATTTATTTTTCACAGATTTTTTCTTTTTTAAATGAATTTATATTATTGAAGCTGTCCTGTCAGGAAGCTTAAGTGAAATAAATGGAATTAATAAAGTGCTAGGGTACTTAACTTTTCATTTCCCAGTTACCAGAAATCAAAAGCAGACATACATGGCACCATATACACAAATCATGCTGGTTCAGGAGGGCATTGCTTTTTATGTATAGAGCGGACATATATTTAAGTTAGTTTAGAGTTTTTCATCATAGACTATTTGATTTTTCTTTTTCTGGCAGTTGAATTTGATTGTTACTGAGTATAAGTCAAAGGAGAAATTAATGACTTGATACATTAGTGAACCAACTTCGACTGTTTGCTAACATTAGTAGACAACTCCTTCCACATTTTTCTTCGAAATCCCAATCTTGCATATTGGAGATGAAGACACCTCTATAAAAACCCTAGAAAGGTGTAGTGTTATTAGGATATGTGAATTAAGCATCTTTCTTTGTAATAAAAGAATTTTCAGAAAGTACTCGATTGGTGGGAGGTTTTTTTTTCTGAATCCCAGAGAAAGTCAAGTGGAGGTTGAAAAATTGGGGTTACAATAAATGTAGGTATTTAGTAGAAGATAATTATCCAAAGTTCATATGATTTAAGGATGACGACCGTAAGACCCTAGAAAATTAGTTATTAGAACATCTTTGAGATAAGGTTTAATTTTAGTACCATGTGGTTAATTAATTAGAATTTATGATGGTGAGTAAAAGTCTTTTGTGCAAGTAATATATGAGGAGTATATATAAATGGTTTGCATTAAAATATGATATATGCAAAATAGGAATAAGTTAAAAGGATATTAAATGGTTATATAATTAGTGAATTAGGCTTAATCTAGTGGTGATGTGTTGCATGTGCTGATGAGTGAAGCGTGAGGATGTGAGTAATGGAGAAAGGGGAATCCAAGGTGAGTTTTAGGGTTCGAGTTGAGCGAGAGAAAGAGGTTGCGAGGAGAGGAGCACGAGATTTTCTTTAAGCTCAGTAGAAGTTGTGCAGTGAGGAAGGTTAATTTTCCAGGTATGGAGAGCTAACCCTGTTTTGTGATTGTATGATCCTTGAAATGCAGTGTGTTGATTACATTCGTTAAATTTTGGACTTTGTTTATTGATGTAGTGAAATGTTCAAGGATAACATGTTTAATTCTGTTTAAGCTAATCTGTTTTAAATGTTATGATATCTGGAAAATATATGACAATATTATTGGATTATGAATTGCGCCTATCATTTGAATGTAGAAACTTGTTCAATTGACAAAAATGTGGTACTCTGTAATTTAAGTTAAATCCCATAAAATTCGGTGATTATGAAACTTGTATGTGGTTTGTGTTGGGTTCTGGGATTGTTAATATATGCTCTAATAAACCAAACTGTGAAAAAGGACATCCTTCAACGTCTGAATCAATTGGTGGGTAATTACGGGGTGCTAATATATGTAGTTGTGGGTGATTATAAATTGGATTTAAGTCTGAACAAATTTGCAGGAATATGATAGATTATGTTCCTTTCTTTACATGTATAGTTAATAGAAGCTGACTATGAAGGGTCTAGTTATGTGTGTTTTGTCTGATTATGAATGTTGCGTGTACTGTAATATGATATAAAATGTTAAACCTTAGGTCTGTAGTGAACTAGCTCATTTGTAATATATGTCTAAGGGGGACTTGGACATTGTTGGGATAAAAAATGGGCTGTTGGGTTTTATAGTATATGTTATGCATTGACTATTGTGATTGTATAAATGTGGTTACGACACATGAGGCTAGCTGCTGAAAATAGTTAGGGGTTAAGTTTCAGGAGATAAGGGAAAATGGGTATATAATTGCATAATATATTCTGTCCAGAATTAAGAAATTACTATTTCTGATTTTGCTGCAACGTGAATTTCCTTGCTTATATCTGTGAAAATGGTATAAAATTATATGTGACTATGTTTCTGAATCTGTTTGTGAATATTTAGAATTCGGGTATGATGTTATGGGGGCATGGATGATATGGTATGGGTTAAAAGTGATTGAACTTAGTAAAGCAGCATATGTCTTATGGTCTTTACTTTAAATATAGAATGTGCTAGGATGTTTAAATGATTTGCTAGATAGATGATGAGTACTGATGTCTATGCATGTCAAAGAGTTTGGTAGAATATATAAATAATGCTTTCACGCATTTGAGTTTACATATAATTGCTAAGGATTAATTTCTGGACTGTTTAAACTTGTTTGACTTTGGTTTAAATCATACTAAACTATGATAAATGGTTGAATCTATGAGTAATAATTAGAAATTGGTTTCAAGTCCCGGAGCTCTATATTGTCTACCTTAGGCTGAGTTTTCCCAAAAAGCTGCAGAAGATTTCACCTAAGCTTTCTTAAATGCCTAAATTCATTTTGCATTAGATTTAAAAAGAACTTGAAGTAGTCTTATCTTCCTAATGATTAGAATAAAGTGCTGTATAATATAAAATAAATCATGAGTAGTTTATGTATGATATATGTGGTTAAAGTACTGTAGAGGCATGCTTAAACTTGTGCATAATATGACACTACTTAGTACCATGTACTGAATCTAGTACAGTCATTTTAGAATTATGAATTGTTTTTCTATGGGATGGAATGATACGGTAATGATATTGTGTTCTGTTATGACGTTGATTGGATAATGATTTTACATACATTGGTGTTACACACTGGATTAAACTATGAGTGGTGAAGGAATAGAGTTTGTGTGGTGTTTATACATTCGTGTTGCTGTGAATATTACGTCCTGATGTTGGTTTAATGGGATATAGTCAAACTGAATTACTAATGCTGGATAGTTAGGTGGAATGGATATTTTAAGATTTTATATTATTGAAGCATAAAATAAATGTGTATTGGACTTGGGTGATTACGTGCGATGATATATATGGTAGTTATGGACATTATAGTTTTTGTTTAACTAACTCTAGAATTATTGATATCTTATAATTCTAGAGTGTTGTAGGTTATATCGGAAGTAATGGGTGAAGTGAAATGTTATGTTTAGTAATTTTCTTGGGGAATAATTAATTGGGGGCATAAGTAAGATATTTGAAATGAGTGAACATATGAATGGATACATGTTTGATTGACTAGTTTAGGTTTTTCTATACTTGTTAAACATGAGGACAATCTTACTTGCACTTGGTTTGATAAGAGTTAACAGATTTAAGGTTTTAATAGAGGGATTTAGGTTCTGGAAATTTATGTTTTAGATTTAAGGTAAATAGGTTAATGGTTGCATTGAAATTGGTGATATAATGTAAATAGAGTCAGACATGTAAGTTCATGAATATTATATGCTTTTAGTCATTGTTTTAAATGTAGATTTAATAAAATTAAGAAATTAAACTATATGATTGACGAGAGAGGGATTTGACGATGGTAGCTTTATTTAAAGTTTATCTATTTATGTAAAGGATTGTATTAATTTTTTTTTACGTTATGGTTGGATTTGGATAATTCCTATTTTCAATTCATAAACTTTTTTTAATTTTGTTGTGATTTTAAACGAATATATTTATTGAACTATAAAATTGATAAATTTCACTTGTTGAGGAATGTGAAAGAATTTTAATACGGATTTCTAATAGATTAAAATAGAATGATTCTATTTATGATTATGAAAATTTTGAATTCTACACATTTTTGGGACTCTCAGAATTGGGATGTTACACCGACACTACTTCTTGGTTATATTGAGTAGCAATAGGTAGGAAGCTTAAAAATCTTTTGAAGGAGTTGGAGTCCGATTGTTTGATGCCACACCTTCCACTGGTATGTCTTATGCATATACCTAGTTTATAAATAATGGCCTGTTTGCTTTTACATTTCCATTCAATTACTTATGTATGGATAGTTTGTTTACTTGTCTTGGTGGAACTTTGGGCGGGTGGTACCACTTTTTAAATGTTTCTATAACTTCATTTTATGATTTTGTTAAGGATAAGGAAGCTAAAATCATCAACTGAAAGTTTTACACTTCTATGGTGAATATGGTTTGAGATTTCCTAGGAAACCTATTTGCCCTTTTGATCTATTTGTTGGACTGGATGATTTTATTTGTGCCTATTGGTGGTATTTTATTTGTACCTCTATAAAAATTTATGAGCATATCGAATTGGTGGTATGCTTATGAATTTTTATGGAGGCATCTTCATCTCCAATATGGTATTTGTTGTTATGTAAGTTTCTAAATTAGATTTTCTGGATGGAGGATTTGTTATCCTTCCTACCAATTCTTTGTTTTTCTTCTCTCTAATAATAGTGCTTATTTTCTGAAAGAATAAACACTTGTCATGGATTGTATATTTGTTTCCATGTCTACTTCAATTGTTTTACCTTCTATAAATGCTATAAAATCTAATAATCAGTCTGTACCTGTTACTAATAGATATGTCCATGGAAAAGTTGACTAAAGATTCCTAAAATTTTTGTGCAAATACTCTTTGTTCATCTTTCAATCATACTAGCAGTCAACGGTACTCCCATAAGTTTTCTCGGTGACCGTGCTTACTTTCATGCAGGAAATTCTAAAGGTCACAATTTCCATTAGCAGTCTCCATGTTGGGTTGAAAACCGAGCAAGTTCTATTTGAGTAGTCAAAAACAGCATTGTTTGGTTTCTGCATTAAATACAACGTCTATATTCCTCTTTCCATTTTGCACTCCCAACTTCAGGCATGGGAAAAGAGAAACTAAGCTTCAAAGAAGTTCATCATTCTCATAGCCCCAAAACAACTCTCTGGTGGTTCTTTCTTGTAGCTACCTGCATTAAAGTTCTACTTTTCCCATCCTACCGTAGTACAGATTTTGAGGTGCATCGCAACTGGCTGGCTTTGACCCACTCTCTCCCTCTTTCCCAGTGGTACTTTGATGAGACAAGTCCATGGACCCTTGATTACCCACCATTCTTTGCCTATTTTGAACGCTTTCTATCTATTTTTGCTCACCTCATTGATCCCCAAATTGTGCACCTTCAAGAGGGCCTGAATTATAGCTCAAACAAGGTGGTTTATTTCCAAAGAGTTACTGCAATACTTTCTGATTTGTCTCTTCTATACGGGGTTTACAGACTTACTCGAAATTTGGATTTAAAAAAGCAGAAGTTGGTCTGGTTATTGATTATTTGGT
The DNA here is from genome assembly GCA_034642375.1 of Vigna nakashimae. NCBI lineage: Eukaryota > Viridiplantae > Streptophyta > Magnoliopsida > Fabales > Fabaceae > Vigna > Vigna nakashimae. The sequence continues at coordinate 44,310,572 of CM067765.1, read as the reverse complement.
CACCAGTGCTTTTTATAGTGGACCATGTGCATTTTCAGTACAATGGATTTCTCATTGGGATTTTGTTGATATCACTTTCATATTTGGAGGAAGGAAGGGATTTATTAGGTGGGTGTATCTTTGCTGTTCTCTTGTGCTTTAAACATTTATTTGCAGTGGCAGCACCAGTCTATTTTATTTATTTGTTGAGACACTATGTTTGGGGTGGAATGATAAGAGGCTTCAGTCGACTTTTGATTATGGGAGGAGTGGTTACAGCAGTGTTTGCATCTGCTTTTGGACCATTTTTCTACCTTGGGCAGGTAAATATAACGTTTATATATTGAAATTATATATTGTCATTATGTTCACCATATGTCATGCTGTTTTCCCCTTGCTTCTGATAAATCAATGTGTTTAACTAATTTGAAATTGATTACTATTTGTTCAACTAGTTTAAGAATTTTGTATTTGTTAATTTTTCAGAAATATGGAATGGTAAATTGATATTTTTTTTGCTTTCATCTTGTTAAATGGAGCAAAAATTGGATTCTTGGTATAGCCATGAAAATTATATTTAAAGGATAGCATTTTGTTTTTATATATATTGGAGACGTACTGAGTTTTGATCAGATTGTATAAAGAGCATTTTTTTTTTCATTATTATAATCTTTTCATGCTACCAATTATGCGACTACTACATAAATAGAATAATCCAATTACGAATGACCAACTTTGCATGTCCAAGTAAGTGGGAACAAGTTTAGTAGCCTTCTGTTAAGTTCTTGTATTACTTAATTTTCCTTTGTATAAGTGAGGATATTTCATTTGCACCCTTTGCATTTTGATGTACTTATCGTTTGTTCAAATTATAAATTGTAGATAGAACAAGTCATTCGACGATTGTTTCCATTTGGCAGGGGGCTTTGCCATGCATACTGGGCCCCAAATTTTTGGGTATTCTATATTATGTCAGATAAAGGGCTTGCTTTCATATTAAGAAAACTTGGGTTCAATATCCAGATGCCAGCAGCTTCATTCACTGCTGGTCTAGTAGGGGATTCCTCACCATTTTCTGTACTACCTCAGGTAAGACTTGTGAGTTTTTAATTCTTTGAATAAGCTTGTTTGCTATTAAATAAAAAGAAAACAACAACAAAGAACATATAGGGATTTTATGACCTCGGTTAAGCTGATCACATGCTTATATGGCAATACCTAAACAAATTATTGAAATGCCTTATTACTGTATGCATTTCATTAGTACAAAGAGAGGGAGGATAATGTGTTATCATTTCTTGAAACCTGTAATCATGCAATGTTACCTAACCACTGATAGATTAGAAATTCACTTTGAACCTTTGTTGGACGTCTCGCATCAACTATAGATATAACCATATTATAATGAATGAGTGTAAACTTCATTTTATAAACCAGTTTTGTAGGGTTGATTAGATCTAAATCCACTTTTTAAGATGGTTAGAGCGTATCCCGATGAAGTGTGTTGGGATATCATGTCACCCGATTCATGATTATTTATTCCCATGCTTGATATATTCAGGGGTTAAGTTAGGCCTAAATTCACTTTCTAAGAATCTTGTTGAAAATACATTATAGATTCACTGCTTGGTCCTTATCCATTATCTAAGAATAAAAATATAGAATCTGAATAGATTGTTCATATGGAAAATTGGTAACCACAAGTTGATAACGTAAAATCAACACCTGTTTGCCATCGGGAAATGATATTTGTGAAAAGTTATAATTGACGAGATAATGCATAATATTAGCTTTACATTTGACTCCTTCTAGTGTAGCTAATTCAATTTCGCAGGCTCTGTTGTTCAATTGAATCTGCAACTTAGCCTGGTAATTGGTCATTTGAAATTTACGACTATGATATAACTTTATACTGCTTTACTTTTAATTATTCAAAAAGTTCGTCAAAGCATTCATTTTTTTCTATTTATTATAATGCAGATCAAACCATATGTGACCTTTATAATGGTTCTTCTTGCCTTATCTCCTTGCCTTTTCAAGGCTTGGAAGAATCCACAGCCACAGATGATTAGTAGATGGATAGCCTATGCTTATACCTGTGGTTTTCTTTTCGGATGGCATGTGCATGAGAAGGCATCTCTCCATTTTGTAATTCCACTTGCCATTGTTGCACCTCAAACTCCGGAGGATGCAAGGCATTACTTTTTGCTGTCAATAGGTATGCTTTTAATGCTCATTTGTTTGTTCACCTGCATCCAATGCTTTTATTTTTTTTTCTTTTCTTTTTTCAGATGATAGGAGAAATTGGAAATGAAATATAAGTACAATGAAATAAAATTTATGAAAAGTTTGTGCATGGTGTGTATCACATGTACGATTTATATAACTAGTGGAAAGCACAAGTGATGCTTGTGTTCCATTGAAGACAATACTTCACTAATTTTTTTCACAATAGTTGGGCAATTGCTAATAATCTTGCAAATATTGCCGTTTTCTGTTCTATTGGCATAGTTTTCTGTCAGTAATGCTCCATCTATTTATCTGTGCCCTAAGCATTTATAGATTTGTCAGATTCTAGATTCAAAAATCTTGTTCCACCTTCCAATTAATCAAAAGAAAAAAGAAAAAGGAAAACATTTTTAGAATCAGAAAATGAAACTGAGAACCTTCAAATTTCAAATAAACAAGAACATAGACATATTAACTCGTTGCTAGAGAATTGGTTCTATTATGTCCCCTATCGTCAGTGAACCTCGTACAAATTACCATGCAAAACTCTGGTATCTGCCTGCTGAACACAGCAATGTTTGTATGAAGCAGTGATTTGTTGCAGGTTGTAGACCTGTATAGGGTCTGGATAGGATCGTTTGATTGGGAGAAAATGGGAGTGAGCTCGGAGGGATATGCAAACTTTGATGTGTTTGGATGGGGAAACATGAGGGATGAATGCAAAATGTTATGGTAATCTATATAAAGTAATCAAGCAACTATTCCAACCTTGCACAACATGAACCAAGCAGAATAAAAGATAAAAGCAAATCTATATAAACAGTTATACTGTCTAGTTCCTATAACGTGGCAATATATGTTTGCCAAAATCATTGCTTATAATGACTGAATGCTTTTAGATGCCAACAAAATAAACTTGCAAGTTGCATAATTTTTTTCAGTGCTGTTTTCGTATTTTTGCTTTCAAATTTGACACATTACTTGTACGTGCAGTATCTTGCTATTCAAATTTTCCGCTACTATTCGAGGCACAAGAGTATCCGATCAAAGTTTTGTTGCTGCTTCTACACTCTATTTTGATGTGGTCAGGTTTTTCAGCACAATTTTATGTTGGGGCTGAAACAGCGAGAGCGCCAAGTACTAATTCAAAGAAAAAGTCTGATGAATTTGGATCTGAAGATAGTTGGGGTGAAACTGTGAAGAAGAAAGGTTTTGTTATTGGGTGGAGTGAGAGGATTTATCTGATAGGTCTTGTAGTTGTGGAGATATGGGGCCAAATTTTACACCCTCTAATTTTGGGTGATAAGTTTGCATTTGCACCACTCATGTTGATCTCCATATACTGTGCTTTTGGGATCATGTACTCTTGGATTTGGCAGTTGATATCCATAGTTAAATATCTTTAAATTTAGGACTGTCTGCACTGGATACTGAATTTTATTAGCCATATTTTAAGAATCAACATTTGGTTTAATTTTTTAATTAAATGAAGTCACTGTTTGACCCGAGTATTAGTTAAAGAATTTTACTATTTGATCTTGCCTCAGCCGTCTCAATAGGCACACCAACAGTGATCCTACTACCAAAATGTATATTATACAGTCTTAGAGTGAATTTTATACTGTATTTCTTTTTTTGAAAAAGACAGTCGGACAACGAACGATGAATAAACGTTGAGATGTCTGAAAAGTGTGTAATTACTTCTTTCCAAATATTGAAAATTAAGTAACAACTCGAAATAGACAAAAAGAAAGAAAGAATAATAGTAATAATAATAATAATAATAATAATAATAATATGAATAATAAAATTGCATAAAGGGCATCAAATGTCATACGTACAGTGATTGTCGGTGAGAAATTGTATCTGCTTTGTGTGTTTAAAGTTCCAAAATACTTTACAAATGACCTTACTTTACCATTCTCCTTATACAGTGTGTGCTGCTTGGTTTTTCTTTTTATAAGTTTTAAGGATTGATGTCAAGTTAAATTTGTTTGAATCAAATTTACAACAACAAATTCAAGACGAAGAACCATTTCAATGATGAAACTTTAATTGAACCTATGCATACTGATTCATCAGAGGTTGTAAACATCCTCGTAATTTGCAATTCTGTGTTTCTGTTTGGCTTTTGATCGGTAATGTGGCAAAGTAATGTTATATTCTCCCGTAGATTTGGTTTAATATATTTTATAAAGAAAATATTACATAGGAGTATCATTTTCTATTTTAAACAAAAGGATGAGTAAGAAAAAGTTACAGAAACATTTAAAACTATTCATCAGACGAGTCATGCGCATATGGTTATAGTTGGGTTATGCAACGCATGCAAAGTAGTTTAAGTAATTTAAGAGTGCTTAACCAATTGTTAAGGAAACATGTGCACACTTACTCTCATAAATCCTTAGAGACATTAAAAAATTGGTGACCAGAGATGTTAGCCAACACTTTGCATAAAAGTAATTGAGGAGAATGGTGGGTTTGATAATAAAAGCTATTCAATAATCATTTTACTAACAAAGGTATTGTTTAAAAGTGGCTTATTATTTCTTTGGCCGAAACTAGAAAAATTCTACAAGAAAAGAAAAAAGTGGTTGAGAAAGTTAAATACCATTATTATGCCAACCAGAAAACATGGCCAGATACATAGACAATGCAGCATAAACCTAAATTTCCTCGTGTCCTTGTGAAAACCGAAATGAATCACCATCCTTTAACGACTGGCCAAATGGTCCAATTGCATAAAAGCAGTATTCAAAACACAGCAACTCAAACTGCTTCATCTCATCACATCACACATACCCTTATCCTTAGAACGTTTTTATTTTTTATTTTTTTTATTTAAGTGTACAAAAGTTCAGATATACACTAATTGATAATTCTAGGGTGTACCAAGTTGCTGAATTATTGTTAACTTTTTTTACAACTGACCTAACGTTGAATGGAGTTATGAGCAATTTTTTATTAGAACAAGAGTAATGTAATTCAAAGAGAAGAGGAGAATCCAATTATGTTCAGAAGATAAAACCACTTAAAAATTAGGAGTAAAACCAAACAAGCATGGTGGAGGCATTGTCTTATACAATAATACAAGTCAGGTTCAATGCCAGCCTGTTGTACATGTCAAACATAATGTCATGCATAAATTCCAATTTCTATATTTTTGGGATTATTATAAAAACCTGATAAAATAAGTTAAAGTATTAACTATAACATTTGGACTGTACAGGAAGCTTTTGTCACTAACATTGTATCTTCATTCCTCAGTTTCAGGCCCCACTTTGATCTCCAAAAGCCTCTCAACTGGTTGTCTGCAGATTGGACATCTATTTGTTTGGAACCTCAAAACCTTTGCACATCCGCTACACATACACTACAAGGAAACAAATCCAAAACTAATCAACACTTAAAATTCAGAAAAGTAATAATCAGTTAGCTAAGAATGATAACTTATCAGTGACACAGTAACATGTTGGTATGAAGTATTGAGAAAATAATCATTTATGAGTGTGATCAATGGTGCAACAGTGAAGGTGCATGTTGGTGACCAATTTGGAAACAACCTCTTTTCATATGCAAGGATAAGACTACACACAGTACCCTTCTCCACACCTTTGGACACCAAGGTGCACAAGTTTTTAATTATTCATTTTTATGTACTTGTTTCATGAAGCTGACAAAACTAAGCAAATGTAATTCAAAAATAAGTTGAACTTAAAGACACACCATGTGGCGACACGGAAGGACGGTTGTGTCACGAGGCTCTGACAAACATATAACACACTCTTTTCCTGGGTCATTACCATCCAAGTCACTCTCCACTGAATTACCAATACCATATATCTCCTGCAGTTCATACCTCATTTCATTTACCCATAAAATCTGTTTAACAACCTTCACCTGAAACTCTCCTTTCTCCTTCTCAAACACTGCTTGAGTTATCTGAGAGTTTGTATTACCATATGATGAAGTTTCATTTGATTTTGATTCATCAGGGTCACCAGAGGATGCATCTGCTTTAATTGCAACAGGATAAATATCGTCGTCCCCTACATTCAATAACTCAGACTCCTCAAATATCGAAAAATCAATACCAGTTCCAGCTGGTTGTTTAAACCTCTGGCCAAGACCTTGCTGGAAATTTACAGTCATGGGTGGAAGATCATTTTCCTTCATTGGGGTTAGGACGCAACCTTCCCCTTCTTTTGCAAAGAAAAGTATCGTGATGCTGTTATGGAGGTAAAAGGAAACAAACCATTTAGATCAAACAAATAAAAGAACTATCCCACAAATATTCATATTCATAGTCTTTAACCAACACACACAATTTTAATCTTAAAGAGCACTAACTATTGAAAACATGATTAAACTGGATGTGCATTAACTCAACCTAAGGTAAGTTGAAGATGAGGGACATCTTTGGTTTTAATGCCTTAGAGGCAAGAACCACCAAAAACACACGTCTCAGTAAACAAAGACATTAATATCAGAAAAAGAAAACAGTATAATATTTGACCATTTTGCATTGTTTCTCCATATGAATAAGCTTCTTAAGCATAACATTTCTTAAAAGTAAAAGATTACCTTTTTAGATGTACAAAACCTTAAGCTGTTTGCTGCTAAGAGTTCAGAAGTCCAAAAACCAGTTATTCTTTTAACATTCTCACTATATTACCACGCTTAGCATCATATAAGTCTTTCAAACACTATTTTAATGACATTTAAAACAGCACTCCTAAAGTGCAAAGGAAACATTGACCATTTCTAATGCCTTGCAGACACTGAGTCAATCACCTTTCATGTATTGGTATTGCTTGCAAAAATGATATATAGAACGGGGAAGCAACAAGAACTTACAATACTGAGTAATTTATTGCCTTCAAAAGTGCCAAAAATTTAATTTTGTTATGCAGCTTTGGAAAATTGAAATTGGACAAGTATGCATTGAACCAACCATTCAGATCCTAGGTAATAGAAAAGTAGGTATAATATCCATATATCTTGCCGTAGAAATATGTCATTTTCGTAAATTGCTTCTAACTTTGACCACGAAGTAGACGGAATTAGCACCAGAGTCCAGTTTCATATATTCTATTTCCCAAAATATAAGTCTAAATCAGAGTAGATAAAATAGATTAATTCTACTTAAAAAAGACCTTGACTTTCGTACATGAGAGAGTCATGCACACAAGGAGAATGACTAGTGATGATACAGAAAATAACTTAACATTTAATTCTACAAAATTCAATGTCGTTTCACTTTATCTTAATCAATCCCCCACATAAGAAAAAAAAAATGCACCACAACATCCAACAAATTAATTGAAATAACAACCTCAGTTTGTCCTTTCACTCCACATATAACCAACAGAAAACCTCAAACAGTGAAACTATTATAGAGTTACCACTTTCTTGTCTAATATGCTCCCCTTCCATTCTTAGCAATCAGTTATTGTAAATAAAACTACAGTTAAGCTGACACAATTAAAAGCTACTCCAGAAATGGTGACATGAAAGTAATAACAGCTTTTAGCACAAGCGCATCAGGAAACTAAAAATGATCTATACAGCCGCTGGTTAGGGACAAATAATATCAGCTTTCAAACTAACTGATGTGTACTGAGCTAACTACTTCATTTACCATTAATGTGTACAGAGAAACTTCACTTTGGATTGCTAAAAGGTAACAACACCCTACATAAAATAGAATACGCCATTTCTTCACCCCTCTAAAAAAGGAATAGGATAAAAAAGGAACTCTAGAAAATCTAAATAGGCATTCCTAAATAATGTAAACTTGGTGACAAATATGTAGTGTGTGACCAGATCAACATCCAGAACATATCAGACGGGGGAAAAATCATGTTGATTATCAAATGATAAATGAACATAATCTGACAAGCAGGATATCTTTAGCAGCAATTAACTTTTCTTTCAATCAGGCTCCCCAGATTTTTAAGGAAATTAACCATATCACAGATGCTTATCAGTTAATCAAAAAACAGACACAGCGCAATAATCGTAGCTATTCTGCCACTGGTCAAGCCAATGAGCCATCTAAACTCCAAACTATCAACTAATTTCGCATATAAATCTGCTTATAACTATACTTCTCATCTGCACAATATTATTTATCCGCAGCTTTGCACTCCCTTAAGTCATGCACCCCTGTGACACCGTTATAAGCTAGTTAGAGTAGCATGTTTTGCCCCTTTACTTATCAGAATCCAAACAAGCAAATTGAGCAAAGCAATTAAACCCAGAACACAGCAACAAGCTTATTAACACCCCATCAGAAAAAAAAAAGAAAAAAGAAGCGACCACAGGATCACAACAACCACCACCTTAAAACCTTGCATCTGACATATAATCACCATTCACATGACTCCACACGCCAATTAAATAACCAAACACAATCACCTCATTACAACACAAGCATTAAATAAATGGAAAAACGGCGTTACCTTCCCGAAACAGTGGCATCAAACGTAAACGTCACGAGGAAACGGTCCGGATTCTCTTCATCAGGCTCAATCCTAAGAGTCTCCTTCTTGATGTTGACATCGTTTTTTATAGTAACAGCCTTCTGGTGCTCCACATACGGCGTCGGCGTCGGAGCCGGCGCAGCCGGGTACCTCCCCCACATCGGGTCCACCGAAGGGCGGTGGTGGTGGTCGTAAGGAGCCGGCAACGGCGCCGGCATGGTGGTCGGCGGCGGGTAGTACCCGGGGTAGTTGTGATATGGCGTGGCGGCGGGGGGGTACGCGAATCGGTTCGCCGTGACTTCCGGCGGAGGAATCACCGGCGGATGAGGCGGCGGCGGGTGAATCCGCCTCCCACTGCCGCCACCGCCGTGTCTCCGACGGCTGTTGGAGCCGCTGCTTCCTATGTTACCCATGAAATAGAGAAAGTTACCAAATTAACCCAGAAAAAGATTTCTTGAAAATTTTGTATTATATTTTGTGGGGCGCTGATATTTTTGTGAGAAGGCGAGAAAAATCGAAACTTGGAGGGTTTGGCGAGAAGAAAAGTGGGGTTGTTATTTTAGTTCCGGTGGTTCAAAGAGTACTGGGAAACAGTGACAGAGAAAACCGGTGATGAATGGGTAGTGATTAGAGAATGCAATGAAAAGAAATAGAAAAGAAATATAATAATAATAATAGAGAATAGAAGAAAATGGAAAGAAAGAGAGTGTAATGGGATTGCGTAAAGCTCCACTGATCAAGAGGAACACCATTGATGACGGGATGGGATGTGAAGGTTTTGTTGCTAAAGTGACCCACCTTTTTTTTCCTCCTTTTGTTTGGTTTGTCATTTTTCAAATATAATAATATATAATGGAAGGCTATGGTTTGTGAGTTTTCAGAATTTTCTTTATAGATTTGGCAATTGATTATTTCGGCTTTAACAGAAATCATGTTCACAATTCCAGAATCTCATTGCCATCTTAAGCACGCCATTAGTTTACGACCTAACACATCATCATAGTAGACATGAAAATTTTCAAATAATCTTTTCTACAATATATTTATGTATATATATTTACTGTTACAGTTTGGATAAATACAAAATATTAATTTACAAGTATATTATGCGTAGATTTGGTGAGGAATGGTTGAAGATATGAAATGGGTTCACGAGAAAGTGGAAAAGAAGTTTGAATGGTGTGGAATGATTTGCTATAGCAGCATGTCCAATCAGCGGACCTAACGCGCTGAGTTTTGGACATAACATCATGTAATTACGTAAGAAATAATTAACAACAGAACAGAGAATACATGTGTTTGCTACCTATTTTTGTGTTTTTTTTTAATTTATCTGTTTTTTTTAGACAAAGTGCCTCAGAGAATAACTCTGTCATTATTTGAGATTTTCGTCCTTCAAAACCACTCTTCTTTCAACTTTCAAATACCATCATACATTGGTCCATGTAAAAATGTAATATTGGACACTAGCACTTGACTACAGAGAATCTTTACAAAACATTTTCAGATTTTATACATCTTTTTCAGAAATATACAAAATTTTGAGAATATTAATATATAAAATATATTAATATTAAAAGTATTTTTATTTATATATTAATTTTTATATATAAAAGAAATTTGGAAAACTGGGTCATCCTCACACATAAAGAAGCTTGCCAATGAATGTGGACCCGTGTTATTTATATTAGTTATAATCTTTTTCTATAATAAAAATAGTGCAAAACCGTTTCAAGTGAGACTGAGAATTAAGTCTAAATATAAAATTTAGATGGAATAAAAATGAGAAAGTTAAATAATATTGTGATAAATTTATTGTCTTAAAATTTTAAATTAAAAATAATATTAATCTTATATATAAATTAGATTCATGTTTTATTAATATTTTTTTAATAAATCACACTTGGAATTTTGTTAATTTGTTAGTTGAACTTAGTTTTCAATGAATACAAAAATATTTTGTTAGGAAACCCTATTACTAGTAAAAGTATAAGATCAAATTTTAAATAATTTCTTTTCATATAAATTTCTTTTGACATGAAATGAAAACACATCTTAGAAAAGTTTATTAATTCTATTTTATTATTAGTTATGGAATTGTTATAAGACTATTTACAAATGTGAAATGTATATCTGAAGACATGTGTTGGAAATTTTATACCAAAATTCTTATATTAAAAATCAATAATGAATTAGATCTGAATTTAATTTTAATATAATATCATAATCTATTCTGATAAAATTTATTGAATTAGATATCACGTAACTAAGAAATCAGTTGGAAATATTTAATATGATGTATTGTCTCATTGAAGTTGAAGTTGTTCTTGTAAAATATTATAAATATATTGATGATAATTTCGAATATAAGACCAAAGTTGTTTATTTTATTGACATGATGTAGATAGCTCTATTCACTTTTTGTTTCCCCAAAACTGGTACATCCTGCACACACGTCTCTACCATAGAAAAAAAATGATTATAATTAAGGTGGTGGCGTAGCATAAGAATCAAAGTTTGATAGAATGATTTCATAAATTAATAGAATTTTATACAAATCTTAATGGTAAATTATTCTGATTTATAATTTAATTAAAGATATATAAAAATGTGTAGTTATTTTAATTTTACCATTGGAATTATATTTTAAAGTGGTTTGAGTTATTGGCAAAAGATTGTGTAAATCAGATTGTGGTGTTCTTTATTATGAAAATGTGAGAATGGCATACACGTGTCTTCCACTAAAAAGAACAACAGCCAGAAGATATATTATAAGAAACAAACAGTTGTACATTTCTTCAATATTGCTTTTTTTTCTTTTATGGAATCTCCATCCAAAAAAGTAGCATATTTTTACTTGTATAATATTTTTTGAAAAGAAATTCTCTATATGGACTCTTTGTAAGATTATTTTTTTAAATGAACCTGTTTATATTGGTAACCGAATTTTCAATTGATTTTGGACCCATTTATCATAGTAATATAATTTCAATTAATTTTTTTCCTCTTAGTGTTGGAAACATTATTGATATTTGACTCACTGAATTTTAACGTTTATGGGAAAAGGTGAGAAAAATGAATAAAAAATAGAATAAAATTCATATTTGACAATAATAATAATTTTAAATACATAAAAATTTAAAATAATTAATTAAAAAGTTTGAGATTAAATTTTAATTATTTGAAAAAATTAAAAAAAACATTACATATAAATAAATTTTACTTTTGTCATACAACTTGAAATTAATTAGGATGATAAAACGAATTTGGTTCAATGTAAGTATTATTTTGTAATTCTTAAAGTATTTCATCAACCGTAAAGTTTTTATTTGGACAAAATTTTAAATATTACAGTATATTTAGGTGAAGAAGTCGAGTACTTTTTTAATTATTGATTATTTGTGCAATATCATTATAATATCCAAAAATATAGTAATTACCATATAATAGAATTTAATTACAATTAACAGTTAAACAATGCAGTATTACACTAACGATTTGAATTCATAAGCCAAAAAGCTTTAATTACAGAATTCCATACAATAATGCAGGAATACTGGAAATTTGGAACGAACGGTTTTACAAAAAATCAAATAACCGAACGTCAGAAATTAAAAGCTAACATCGAATTCTTTAATATGAACGAACGTTCTAAGGCTTTGCTTTCACTTCCACTTCAACCAAGTTTTCTTCTTCAATAATGTCCTCCAAAGTGGCTTCGCCTTCTGCTCACATCCACACGGATGATCATTGCAATGACAGGACGAACGTACATAGACAATAGACAACACAAGGAAAAACGAAAGGTAAGCTTATGTAATTTAATTCATACATCAACATATACATTTAACATTTCAATTCACACAACATGTAATTTAACATATAACATCATAAGAAATATATATAGCACTAGACAGACCGTCCGGACTGTATGAATCTGTGTAGCTACAGGCGTCCTTGCACCCGAGTGATGTAGTAACTGGGATACACTCAACAGCTGCCACTCGAGGTTAACCCTATCCAAAGTACCCCTAAGGACTAGGACCTCCTGTCGTTCCCACACATGACCTACTCCCTCTATGTGAGGATGAGTACTCACGGAACATCAGGATGGACTGCCAGCATTAGCATAACCACAGTCATACTTTACCAAATCCAATATTCAATATATATGAGTCGTTCCTCCCTGTAACGCTCGTCCAAAATCCATAATAGTATAATCATTCCATATCATGTTCATCCTTTAAAATCTTGTACTTTATTCTCATTTTCATCCTTAGTTTCAAATACCTAAAATAACGAACGTTCAGCCCTCTGAAGGACGAGTACGAACGTTAAAGGCGAGATCGAGAAAGACTCGTTGCCAATCAGAATAAGTTGACACATGATTATTTGACGAACGTCATGGCCACTCGAATCAATTGAATGAACTGACTCTAGAGTGATATAATCAATATTTCAGAATAATTTAAGTACACATACTCTAGACCGAATCCAAATGGATAAGATACAACAAGGCAAGTAATTAACTATACTGAGAACAATTCGTTTAAAGAGATCGACTGCCAGTCAATGACCGAACGCGATAATATACATTTACTAACAATTTGGACAAACGTTATTTACGCCCGTTTAGAAATCAAAGGTAAGGACGACCATGGTATAAGACCGAACACTACTTAGGACGAACGCTAGGTATACGACCGAGAGTTCATTATGACGAACGCTTGGTATAAGACCGAGAGTTCATTAGGACGAACGCTTGGTATAAGACCGAGCGTTACTAATTTTAAGTATAAGGTATAAATTTTATTATTTCATTTCAGAGACTTGGATACCGCTAGACTGAGCCGAACGCTCAAACATAGCACTTCACAGGAGGACGCTCGTTCTCGATCAGAGTTCTTTCCAAATGAAAGAATTCCATTTTAAACCATTTACTAGAAAACCGAACGGTATAAGACCGTTCGATGACGAGCGTACATTATCAAGGTAAGAAATATCATATTGAGATTGTTCATCTATTCTAATTCAACATTTCTCATACAGTTCATATCTTATGATTTCATATCGATCATTAATTCACATACTTTATAGAATTCATATTAACAACTCATATTCTACAATAATCATCCATTTTTCCAATTCATACATATCATCCAACGCATACCAGATTCATTCAACAACAACGATCATTCATACATAATCAATCAGCATATATCTCATACATTCAGTCAATATCAGACGTTCATAAAACAGACAAGTATCAATTAAATTAAATAAGCTTCCCTTACCTGGATCAGTAGTGAACATCCTAAGAGTATGATTTTTGTCTCGTCCAACTACGGCTTTCTACCCTCAACGATTTTCTTAAGTTCTCCAACTACGTCTAACCAAAAGAAAATGCAGAAGAATTTAGCTTATACCCTTGCATGCAGCTGAATCTTGATTTGCATGTACTCAGAAACGAGCGTCTAGAGTCGAGAACTTACCGGTTTCAGAACTTGGATCTATTCGGTTCAGATTGAAGCTTACAACTCAGAGAACGCTCCTACGGTTTCTGAAAGTTGATCGGAGAAAAGGTGGTGAGTTTCAGTAGAGAGAAGATGAAATGGTTCTAGAGAGAAGGAGGAGAATTCGAAAGATCAGGGTTTTTGGAGAAGATGAGTGCATGCAAAGAGTGACGCGGATTTCAGAAAAGTCAGTTTTGTTTAAAAACCAACGTCCGTTCTCTTGCTGACACCTACATCCCACTTACTGATTTTCGAACCTTCCATTCTCGACACCTGGCGTTAGCGCAGAAGGTTTGGGTGCGTTTTAATTACTCTGAACATGTGACGTGGGGTATATTAATTATGATTTGACAGATGGTTTGCAGAGTTAAATTTCCAAGGTCTTACAAACATCATTTTGTATTTGTATTGAATTATGTACAAGTTTTTTACTAACCACTTTAATTCAACGTCGATAATTGATTTCCATAACTTGTTTTTGGTCATTATATCATATAAATTCGGATGTATTGTCAAATAGTTTATTGAAATGCCAAAAGATGTTTCTTTTCTTTTATGGTTGCAACATTTGAAAAGCGTTTATGATTGTTTGCTTTTCAAATTTGAAGTTGTGTATGAAGTTATTCATGAAATGCAATATTTTAATAATACTTCATAGTATATGTAACATCTCAAAAATACATTATAACTATATAATAGAATAATTACATTTAATAATAATTTAGATTAGTTTTTCACTAGGAAGAGCGAACTCTCGTGGCCGAACGGTCTTACATAAAGGTTACAACTAAAACTGTACAATATAAGCAAACCTGACTGAACGGTTTACAAAAGAAACTACCGAGCGGTCAAATAAAATCAAAAGAGAAGGTAATCAAACGACCACCTTACTAAAAAAGTAAACTACTAATCGAACGTTCTATTGTTCGGTCTTCACTTCTACCTTTACCAAATTTTCTTCTTCCAGCGCCTCTTCCAGCAGTGAGTCTCCTTCTGCTTACATCCACG
Organism: Vigna nakashimae; assembly: GCA_034642375.1. Lineage (NCBI taxonomy): Eukaryota > Viridiplantae > Streptophyta > Magnoliopsida > Fabales > Fabaceae > Vigna > Vigna nakashimae. Next base: position 44,295,358 of record CM067765.1, on the reverse strand, counting down.
CGGATGATCATTGCAACAACAAGGACGAACGTACATCACCAGACAACGCAAGAAAAACAGAGGGTAAGCTTATGTAATTTAATTCAGTTACAAACATACATTTTTAAACAATCCAATACACACGATAAATTTCAACATACGTATCATACAAAGCCTAATACTAGACTGACTGTCCGGACTGTATGAAATCTGTGTAGCTACAGGCGTTCGTGCACCCGAGTGATGTAGTAACTGGGAGCCCTCAACAGCTGCCACCCGAGGTTAGTCCTATCTGTTCAAAGTACCCTTAAGGACTAGGACCTCCTGTCGTTCCCACACATGACCTACCATCCTCTACGTGAAGACGAGTATTCACGGAACATCAGGATGAACAGTCAGCTTAGCATGCCCACAATCATACTTTACCAATTCCAATATTCATACATGAGTTGTTACTCCCAGGAACGCTCGTCCATAATTCACAACATTTCATCCATCTCATATTCTCGTATCTTACGTTATTATTCCTCTCACTTAAATATTTTTCACAAAGATCCGTAAGGGTACTTAATACCGAACGTTCAACACTAATTTAGAACGAGACCGAACACTTGAAGCGAGACTTAGAAGTCTTCAGTTCCAAAAGGGATTTAGACTAAAGGGTATTGTCAGGTTGAGAAAGAAACCGAGTAAAATCAATTATCACAATAAACGAATGGAACGAGCGTTATTTAAAAGTGAGTCAATTAGATGAACTGACTTTTGAGGACTTCAACCGAACATTGAAATGACCATGCCTAGTACTATGGCTCTATGCTATAACATTGAAATATTTGCCACAAAGATGTTAATCTTTGATAAGAAAAATACAATTTATTTTATTTCCTATACTAATTATTATTCAGGAGATACTCCTCTATCCTACCTTTGGCTCGGGTCAGCCCATCCCTACCTTTGGCTTAGGTCGTCCTGTTTCGACCTTCAACTTATGTTAGTTTGTCTGGACCTTAAGTCTTAATCTCCAAACATTCATTTTGGGTCAACCAGTCTCCACCGTCAAACTTAACGTGCCTTAATCTTCGACCCAACCCATTCTTTCATAATTTTTGGTCTAGATCTGTCTGACTATTCTCCATACACACTGTCTCTTCTCGATCTTTGACTTGGTGTGATGCATCTTTGTTGTTAACTTGTCTAAATATTTTTTTTCTAACTAAGCTATCTCAATTTTTTGTCCACGATATTCTATCTTAACCTTTGGTTTAATAGTCAACTTAATTTTTCTCAAACTTAAAGTATTATAATTTAAAAATCAATCAAAGTCTTTTAGTATAATTATACCTTTCTTTAGCCTAAAACATTCATTTCAAATTACTTTTAATAATATAAAAATATTTATTATGATTTTAATTATTGTGATCTATAACTAAAACACAATTCTCATAAAATATTATTATTATTATTTTCCATATGAAATAAAATTAATATTTTAAAGAAACAAAATTTAATTCTCTTTAAATTTCACTGACAAATCGTTCTTATATTTTATAATATGTAAATATTACAAGATAAATTTAAACAATCTTATATAATATAAAAATAAAATAAAAATGTAAATCTTATCTTAAAATATAAAGGTAATGATGGGTTATGGGAGGTTTATAAAGGAAAAAAGCACAGAAAAGGGCAGGAGGCTGAAGAAGAAAACCTCGAATATCCGTAACATTACATTTCTAATGGGAGGTTATCTTAAAATGTAAATCTTATATTAAAATATAATGGTACTGGGAGGTTATGAGAGGTTTTAAAAAGGAAAAAAGAGGCGTGAAGATGAAGAAGAAAACGTCGTATATCCGCAGAATACGACGTATCATTTGTCTTTTGTCAAACTCTTTCTCTTCTGGCTGACAATTAGTACGTCAAAGCCTAGTAAAATTTAACGTAACCATTATATATTTTAAGCTTCGAAGTTGAGAAGTTAAAAACTACTACATTGTGAAAGAAGTTCCAAGAATTCTATCCAGACATGGATTCTTCATTACCATCATCTAAAAGAAAAGAGAAGGTTGCCCGAGTTACAAGAAACGCAAACCCATCTGGATGGATAAGTGATGAAGAGATTCGAGGAAAGTTTTTATTCTGGATAGTTATAAAATATGTAGTTCCTCACAAGTATCTGAACCTACAAGAATGGATTGCATATCAAGGGCTTACTGATTTTGTCCAAATGAAAGGAGATCGCTATCTAGATTTGGTAGAGGTTTTCTACACAAACCTGAGGGTTGTAAATGGGGTCATTCACTCAAGGGTCAGAGGTGTTAACATTACTATTAACGATAATGTTTGGTTAGATATTGCTGAACTGAAAGGTTAAGGTTTGGATTTTCATATCCATGATTCTGAGTCAAACATATAGCTAACAAAGACAACTATATATATAAACTGCTTAAGATATCCACGAAGGTAAACGGTGGATAAGCAGTACCTACATGATGGCTTAAACAAGGAGGAAAAACGGATTGCTTATGTCCTGACTTGGCTACTGCTGCCTGGAAGATTTGTCGAGGACAAAATGTCAATAGAAGATGTATTTCTGTTGAATGCTATCAAGACTAGAATCCCAATCAACTGGGTTGCGGTACTAAAATACCACATGATCGCTGCAGGAGATAAATATGCACACAAATTGCCATATGGAGTATTTATCAGCTAGGTGCTGATACTCCAAGGAGTAGATGTATCTCAAGAAGTTAGACTTGTGTGTTGAGTCACAAGAAATTGGTATACTAAGTCTGTTTTCTATTGGGCTGGAAAGGACTGGGAATGGATGGTTCTTCTGAGATGAGCTAACTGTTGGAAGTACACCTACTCCTGCTGCTGATCATACTACCTTCATTCCACAAACTGATTTTGAGAAATATGTTGTTGATCAATTTAGGAAGAAGTCTGAAAGGGATGAGAGAGTTGAAGATACTCTTTTTAGATGGGAGAAGAAGGGAAACAAGAATGACATTGGCTTTGAAACTGAAGATTCTGATGATGAGTCAACTAATGAAGATTCTGATGATGAGTCAACTGAGAATGAGCCATTGCTTGAACTTTTCTATTTTGGGAAACTTTTTTTCTATTGCCCCCTCCATTTCAACATTTGCTTGAACTTTTTAGACATTAGAGATATTTTGTTATCAATTGAGTTTTTCTGACTCAACCTTGGATGCATCGATTTCTTGTCTAGATTTTTCAGTTCTTTAACTTCCATGTTCTTGAGTTAGTTGTTCTTCGAGAAAACCTTGCTTATAGGACTTTCTTAGATGATGTCAGATCTTTTTTGTCACAATTTTGGAGATGCACCTCATCTTATGTGGGCTTCTTTAGATCTCGTGCTTCTTGTATGGTGGTGGTTTTAGGTTTCCAAACCTTTGGCATGTTGTCTATTAACTTTAGGTTGATCCATTGGTACAAAAACAACATATAACGTCACGCGTTTAACGTCCAACCACTGAATAGCCAACGTTAAAAATTACTGGTGGCATTTTTGTAAATAAATGCAATTATTAAATGTTGTTTAGAATTGTAATTCGACGTAAAATGATATAAAATGTTGTATTCCCTAGCGTTAGACGTCAAAAGGTCAGTGAACTCAATAAAAAAATGAGCGGAAGATTGAAAATTCATTCACTTTATCTTAGCGTACGACACCCTCTTCTCTTCTAGAACTTTTCTCGGACAAAGTTTGATGACCATCACATGTAATCTTTCTTTCATTTGATACTAATGCATTTTATGTATGATTTTCGTTTGTTTTGAGTAATTATTTTTGTGCTTTTGTTCTTCATAGGCGCATTCTGCTTTTTTTGTCATCGGTGACACTTTATTCTGAAAAACCCACCTTTTGAAAGTTAGTTTTCGTTTTTGTTTTCGTTTTGAAGAACTTATTTGTTGAAGTTGTGTGTTGTTTTTTTGGTTGAACTTGTTTGTTGTTTTATTTTGTTGAACTTGTTTGTTGTTGTTTGGTTGAACTTGTTTGTTGTTGTTTGATTGAACTTGTTTGTTGTTGGTTATTGTTGTTTGTTGTTGATACTACATTTATGGTTCTTGCTTTATAAAATACCAAAAATTGAAATTTGTTATTTTTTGCCTTTTCAGGTCTCGTAGAGCTGTAAAAAAGGATCACAATTAATTAAAAAACAAAAAAATTATTAACGTCGTATATTAACAAAATTCGACATTAAGTTAACGTCGTATATTAACAAAATTCGACATTAAGTTAACGTCGTATATTGACAAAATTCAACATTTATTTAACGTCAAATTTTTTTAATTCGACATCAATTTAACGTCTCCTGATATGACGTCGTTCACGAATTCGCCATTAAAAACCCAAAATATTCGACGTTGTACGTGATTTTTGTACTAGTGAGCTAAGCTTTAGAGAAAAATTTTCTTGAAGTTTTTAACTTGTTTAGTAGAACCTACATTCTTCCAAAAATGGCATATGTTATGTCACCGTCCTTTATGATTAAAGTTTCATATTTGAGTGTGAGGTTGACAAATTTCCTTAGTTTGACATCCTTGTTTCCTAAATAGAACCTACATTTCACTTTGCAATCTTTAACCTAAACGAAAATGCTTAATACCATTTTTGGTCCCTAGTTTCATTAAGTGTGTTCAAAGTGATCCTTTTATTTTTCAGAAGTTCATAATGGTCCTATATTTTTGAAAAACGGTTCAAGTTGATCCCTTTTTCTTACAACATTAAAAATGCTAACAGTGTAATGTCCACCATAGCCAAAAGGGAATGACATGTGCAGTTTTGCAATACGTGTCAACATTAGTCCAATTGACATGGCAATTTCCTTGTTTCTAGGTTGTTCAATTTATTCAATTTGGGTTTCCTGTGTTTTGAACATTGAGGTTGTCTACATTTTGTGGTTTCTTGCAGGTTGAATCACAAATAGGAAGCGCGACAATGGTTAAGGTTCCTCTGGGTTTGAATTTGCAGGTCTATTTGTGGTTACAAGTAGCTCGATGATGGTGGCAGCACAATTTGGGGGTTTTGTAATCATGTGATTCCATGGTGGAAGAGGGTGGTTGCATGAGAACAATGTTGCTCGAAGGTTGAACGAGAATAGTGGTCTGCAGTGGTTGATGACAAATTTATGAACACCGAAAAACGGCACCAAAAACTTGCTTAACCCTCGGCAAGTGTGACCGAATCGTATCAAGTAATAAAATCGGTAAGACCAAGTATCGTTCTCCCAATGGACTCACGACCTAATTAGTTATAGATTACTTGATTATTTAAGACTTATGAATAAATTGTTATAAGTTTCAAATGCAAAAGACAAAAAGTAAACATGTATGCATGTGATGATCAATGGGAAAGAAGAACACAAACACTGAACGAATTATATGGATGAGTATGTTGTTGGGGTAATCAATTTCATCTTATCCACTTTCATATATTTTAGGAATTCGTCATTCTTTTCATCAATGTTAATGTCACTCTCTAAATTACCTTAAACCCGATGTCTCGGCGAAGAAAGTCTATCTTTAATTATGAGTTCATACAATTCCTAGCATCCCTAATAATTAATTCTGAAGCACAGAAGCTTAAAGGCAATCAACCCTCATATCCCTATGTCTAGGCAATACTGTTATTGGGAGAATTTCCCCGGATCTAGATTTCTCCGTATGTGTCCATATCGACAAAATCAATAATCATGACATCGAATGAGTTAAACAATGCATGCTTTGAGCAAAGAGGAAAAACCCTGACTAATGATGAAAGAAAGCATGTATCATAAATATGATGTTTAAACACAAAATTCCATACATGAGAGCTTCTAAAGATTACATTGATTCCCCAACAACAAGAAGAGTTTAGTTCACCATATTCATGGTGAAACTAGATGAAATACAATGAAAGAGTAAAGATAGAACCCTAGAAAGTTGAGTAGGTAGCCTTAGCATCCAAGATCTTCCTCCAAGGGGTGGAAAGGTGTGTGTTTGCTTCTTCTCCAGCCAAAGATACAAACCCTAAGAAGTCCTAAAGCTTATATACTATTCTAAATATTACAGAAAAGTGGGCCCAAGCCCAAAATAATGGCGCTCAGTGGTAAGTGCGTGTTGTGAATTATTCCCCTCAACTGCACTTTCACCCCTCAGCGGAGCCAACGGGTGTTCATTACTGTCGTTCAGCGGTAAATTGGAGTTGAGCGGTACTTGCAGCTTCTCTTCTTTTGCACTTTTTGAGTTCTTTTCTGATTCCATCTCTATACATGTTCACTTCTTTCATCAAATTCACCTTAAAACTTGCATAAAACACTGAAATCAATCATAAACCTGTCCAACTCTTATTTCCAAAAATATAAACAAAAGCATGATTCCGAGCTAGTTTCTAGGTGTTAAAGGTTGCTTTTAGTATGAATTTTAAGCATGAAAATAACAGTTTTTCAACTGTTATTAGTGGTGCTCGTGAGGTTCTTGTGAGTGCGATTTGGTTTTTGATGGAGGAGAAAGTCGCGAGATTGATTCACGAATTTGGGGGTTCTCGTGGTTGACAATTTAGGGTTTCTATAAATTAATGTATTAGGATTTCTGGAAATTAGGGATTTAGGGTTTGCTGTAGGTAATGGAGGATTTGTGGTTGATGGAAAAATGAAGGAGCTCTCACGCCAAATTGAAACCAATTTTACCGAATTGGGGTTATTCATTAAAATTGAAACCAATTTCACCAAATTGGGGTTATTCGGCACAACGACTTTGCTCGATTCAAGGAAGAACTTTCACGAACCCTAACTCTTTCCTTTTACCCAATAATTTTAATTTTAACATTTCCACATCAATAAACCTGACGTTCTCAAATCAATTGACCTGAGCTTGCCACAAAATCAATAATTGGAAAGCTCATTCACTTTTAGCCAGTGTGGACATTACACCGTTAGCGTTTTTAACGCCGTGAGCAAAAAGAAAAAAAAATTGAACCTTTTTTACAGAATATGGAATCACTATGAACTTCTGAAAAATAGGAGGACCCCTTTGAACATACGTAACAAAATTGTTGATAGGGAGAACACAATGTTAGCTAAACTCAATCCCTGTGATGTTTGATTTTTATGATGACAACACATGTATGTGTACTGTGTTATGTGTTGTATGTGTTAATGCTTACTGTGAAATATGCACATATTATGTTTGTCGTATTTGTTGACATATTGTGTTGATTGTTGCATACTATTGTGTTTGAGAAATAATCATATATGTGTATGCATAATATATGTTTTGGTGATATAAAAACACATGCACAAAAGCATATCTGAATGATTAAATCGATTACAGTGGTGTGATAATCGATAAGGTCATCAAACAACTTGATTTTTAAACTATGGCAAAACAACTAGTTTTGAATCGATTACATTAGTTGGTGAATCTATTAAAACTTGTGTGTTTGCACATATCTTTTTCAAATGTGTTGTGATGTGTTTTGAGAAAGAAAAGTTTTCAAAAAATCTTCTAAGTGTTAAAGCTTAATCGATTACATGGTTTATGTATTCAATTAAGTTCGTTATGATTTGAAAACTTACTTATGCTTGTCATAACTGCTATAACAACCATATTTTTAAATATGTTTGACCAAGCATTTAATCAAAATCAATTGCATTAATTGTATATTCAATTAGGAGCTTATTTGGTTGTAATTTTGTTACATGTGTTTAATGTAACCAATTACATTAATATGTAAATTGATTTGATATAAACTATATATTGACGCATTGTTTAATTTTCTGTTGAACAATTGAGAATTACACTTTCATATCTGATTGATTTTCAACTGAGAAGTTTTACAAATTTATCAAAGGCTCCAAGATCTGCACAACTGAAGGTGCATTCTGTTTAATCAGGAGAAGAAGACTTGCAATCTTTGATTTTTTGTTCCCTGTACGTGTTGCGTCAGGAAGAAGAGTGGTGTACTCTTGACTTTGAGAGGGGATATGATAACGATTGAAATATCATTATTTTTATACTTAATCTTGATATTAAAAACACCTTTTATGATTTAGAAACTAGCTTGAACTCATGTTTTTTCTTTAGTTTTATAAATAAGAGAGTTAAGGTTATACTTGATGATTTTATCACTAAATTCCCCTAATTTTTTGTAGGTTATTAATATGATTTGGAAGAAGAGTAAAAGTACCAAGGAGTTGGAACCCAGAAAACACAAAAACAGCACCAGACCGAACGGTAGGATGCGGGAGAATCCAAATCGAACGGTTAAGAATCCAGACCGACTAGTCCGATACAGGAGAAGATAGACCAAACGGTCTAATAGAAGAGAAGATAGACTGAACGGTGAAGAAGATAGACCGAACGATGAAGAAGATAGACCGAAAGGTGTGAAGGTGGTGGAACCTAGGCCGAACGGTGTAAGTAAGAGAGACAATTGTTGAACGGTGCAAGGTTGGCCGAACGGCTGGAGAAAAAGCTTGACAAACTGAACGGTTTGTGAAAGGAGAAGCTGAGTGAAGTGGTAGAAGATATGCTGAACGTTCAACAGTGTAAGGCTGAACGATATCAAAGTGAAATTGAACGGTCCATCACATTTGTTGAATGTACTATGCACTGCATCACGCCTGGGTGCCCTTCTAGGGGCACTGAGCACTAGTTAGTGTTGTAGGTTCTACCTGGGCGCCTCACTTAAGGCGCTGAGCGCCAGCGAAGTGGGCTTGTATCTGTTTTCTATTATTTAGTGGGCTTGAACCTATTTTCTGTTATTTTTATGGTCTATTTAAGGAGTTGGACGTCCTAGGGAATGTATGTTTTGATGTCTTGAGCATAGAAACACACTTTTCACTGCTTGGGGGTAGATTTGGGGATGTAACAACTCTCATATTCTCTTTCTAGGGTTTTTTCTATCTCTTTCATTCTTTCATTCCATTGTTCATATAATTTCTCCATGATAATGGGAAACTAAACCTTATTTGTTGGTTGGAAAGATGTAACATTTTAAACTCTCATGTGTTGAATTAATTCTTATTATAAAATGCTTTACTTCGTTAATTGTTAGGGTTTTTCCTCTACGCTCTATACATGCTTTGTTTAACTCATTCAATTGCATAATTTTTGGTTTTGTCACTATGGACACATATTGGAAAATCTAGAACTGGAGAAATTCTTCCAAAAACAATATTACCTAGACATAGGGATAGGAGAGTTGGTTGCTTTTAAGCTTCTGTGCGAATGTAATGCATGATTAATTGCTAGGGATACAAGACATTATGAACTAGTAATTAGGAGTAGGCTTTCTTCACCGAGACATCGGGTTTAAGGTAAATTAGAAAGTGGCATTAACATTAATGAAGAAGATAAATTCTTATATGCATGAGAGTGATTAGGTGAAATTTAAACCCCAACAACATATTCATCTCATATTTTCAATATCATCCATTCACCCTTATGTTTATCCTCAATTGATCAAATTTGCATTCATGTTTATTTTTATTGCCTTTGCATTCAAAAACCCCAAAAATTGTTCTTAAGTCTTAATTAGTTAAGTGATTACATAACTGTTTAGTGTCGTGAGTCTCTTGGGAAACGATACTTGGTCTTACCATTTATTATTATTTGATACGATTCAGTGGACTTGCCGAAGTGTTATTAAATATCTCAAAGGGGTTGCTGCGACAAAAACGGGGTAGTTCTGTGTTGGCAAGTTTTGTTGTTCTATATTTGATTGAGAGTTTGTGAGGTGTTTGCATTTTAGAGTTGCTCAGTAAAGCTTTGACTATAATACTCTGATCATTATAGTGAATTACTTTCCGATCTAAGGTTGATTAGGACGGTGACTGGATGTAGGCATTGAGGTTGAACTAGTATAAAAATTGAGTTTGATTTTCTTCTCCCTATCTCTTTACATTTACGCATACATTCTGTAATTGTTTTACGCGCATACTGTTTTTATAACACACCATTGCCTACGGCACAAGAAAGGTTTCAATAATCATACCATTTGCGAAAAAGATTTGAAAAGTGTGATTTGTTATTAAACATCAATTCACCTCCTTTTGGTGTTGAGAAACAAAACTCATCAATTATAAGAGAAATTAAGGATCAAAATTGATATTAGGGAAAAAAAAACATGTACTCAGTTTTAGATAAAACACAAAAGTATGTTTGGCTTTATTTTTCAACTATACCTAATCGAACTTATCTTTATCTTTGTCTTGCATCCAACATTTATGTAATGATATCTCCTCAAGTTATGATTGTCCAGAATTGATAATGTATGCACTTTATGCAAATATGTATACTGTTTTTTCCAATATAGGTAGTTTCCTCTAGGAATGTTGGTATTCTTTAGATAGCTAAAATTTGTGATGTTCCCACCAATATACCCCACAGTCTTTCTTCTAACTAGTACATTCATCATAGATATTTTGCCAACACAATGGAACCTATTAATATTGTGAGAACTCCTGTTCTGAAAGCACCAATGTCAAAAGCTCCAACCTATCCTCAAAAACATCTTGATTCTCCATTTCAAATTTAGAACATGGACTAAAAAATATTAATAATTCTTTCAAAAATAATATAGTACATGAGATCTAGTTTAGATTTGTCTAAAGTGAAAAATGATGTAGTATAAAATTTAAGGAATGCTTCATTGTCAATGAAATACTTTTCCATGCCAACTATGCGTTGAATCTTTGCTCTAATCGTTGTAGGACATTCAATGTTGGAAGTCCCACATCGACTAGAGATAAGGCCAAATTAAAATATATAAGTGAGGTGCAAACCTCACCCTACAAGCCGGTTTTGTGGGGTTGAGTTAGGCTTAAACCCACCTTCTAACATGGTATCAGAAGAAAATTAATTTTTTATCACGTTCTTCCGCAACCAATTCTTTTCCTGTCCAGATCTTCATTTTCTACCTTTCGTTCTTGGCTTTTCTGCCTTTTTCTTCTCCTTTTATGGCCACTCCCTCTGTTACTCTCGCATCGTTTCCTGCCAATGATTATGGCCGGGGAAGATCTTCATATCAAGGTTCTCAGGCTCGTTATCAAGGTTCTCAGGCTCGTTCCTCAGGGGGAAGGTTTGGTGCACCTCGACAATGCACTCACTGTGGCAGGACAAACCACACCATTGATACTTGCTTTCTAATACATGGATTACCACCTGATCTCAAATCCAAAAGAGTCCACAATGTTACAACAGATTCTTCTACAGTAGTTCCTTCTTATAATAATTCTCCGGCACAGTCACATTCCGCAATTTTGGGACTTTCTCAAGAGCAAATTCATGGTTTATTGGCACTTCTTCCTCAATCTAATCCCACAATCCCACATTCTAATAATCTAGTGAGCTCTCATAATGCTTCCACTTCTTCCCAGGCTCAAGGTAATATCTATTCCAAATGGATTCTAGACACAGGTGCTACTGATCATATATCTAATTCTTTGTCTCATTTTATTTCTTATCATAGAATCTCACCAATTACAGTATCACTACCCAACAAGAACTCTTCATTTGCTCATTTTTCTGGCACTGTTTCACTTAGCCCACACCTTACTTTACATAATGTCTTGTTTATTCCTAATTTTTCTGTCAATCTTATTTCGGTCACAAAGTTAACTAAATCTCTATCTTGTAAACTTAACATTTCTGAATTTTCCTGTGAAATACAGGACAAGTCAACCCTGCAGATGATTGGGAAAGCTGAAGAAAGAGATGGCTTGTATGTCATGATAGTTCCTGCACCCACACTCCCTTGGTTCACCAGCTGCTATTACTTCTGAGAATTCTATTGCTTGTTCTACAATAAGACATAACTCTATAGATATTTGGCACTATAGACTAGGGCATCCTTCTTTTTCTTGTTATACCAAATTACGCAACATGTATGCCACTTTACCCAATACAAAATACACGCATTGTGATGCTTGTCATTATTCTAAGCAAAGAAAATTACCTTTTCAATTAAGTACTACTATTTCAAAAGCTCCTTTTGATTTAATTCATGTTGATATTTGGGGGCCCTATAGTACTTCTTATGTTGATGGTTTCAAATATTTCTTAACTATAGTGGATGATATGTCTAGATACACATGGATTAAATTAATGACAAGTAAATCAGATACAAGATCACAACTTATTGGCTTTGTTTCTTATATAAAAACACAATTTGGCATTGATGTAAAAGCTGTTAGATCAGATAATGGTAATGAGTTTGCAATGACAGATTTTTATAGACAAAAAGGGATACAACATCAATTATCATGTGTTGAAACACCTCAACAAAATGGAGTTGTTGAGAGAAAACATCAACACATTCTCAATGTTGCTAGATCTTTAATGTTTCAATCCCATTTGCCCATAATTTTCTGGTCTTTTGCTGTTCGTTATGCTGTGCAACTCATTAATATTTTACCTTCCAAAGTTTTGACATATTTTTCTCCATCTCAGCTGTTACACAATGTTAAACCTGACATTACTTACTTACGAGTTTTTGGCTCACTTTGCTATGCTTCAACTCTTCAAACTCATAGAACAAAATTTCAACCTCGTGCAAGAAAATGTGTTTTACTGGGTTTTAAAACAGGAGTGAAAGGCTACCTTTTGTTAGATTTCAATTCTAGGGAAATTTTTCTATCAAGGAATGTAGTATTTTATGAAAATATATTTCCTTTTCTTACTAGTGACAAGCACTCACCTATTAATACACAAAATTCCTTGGATTTTGTCACCAAAATTATTTCACCTCCATCACCTCTTTTCTCAAAAGTTACTGATCAACCCTCTTTACCACTTACATCTCCTCCTTCTATTGTTTCCGACCCTGTTATTTTCTCTTCTCATCCTGTTTCTGTTGAACCTGTCACTGCTACTCCACAAAGGAAATCAATTAGGCCAAAACATACACCATCTTATCTGTAGGACTATCATTGCAACATGTCATCTACTTCTTCCGCCACTCAGTCATCCACAGGTACCTTATATCCTATCTCTTCATATCTATCATATGATGCATTATCATCTCTTCATAAATCATATGTCCTTAATCTTTCCCAAGTTAGTGAACCTAAAACCTATAGCCAAGCCATCAAACATGATTGTTGGAGAAATGCCATGGATCAAGAAATTGCAGCTTTAGAAAATACCAGAACTTGGGTTTTGACTGATCTACCTAATGGAAAGCAACCTATCGGATGTAAATGGGTATACAAAATAAAGAGGCATGCTGATGGAAGTATTGAACGATACAAGGCAAGGCTTGTAGCCAAAGGCTACACACAACAACAAGGTTTAGATTACTTTGAGACTTTTTCACCTGTTGTCAAACTCACAACAGTAAGATTGGTTCTAGCTTTAGCAGCTTCCAAACATTGGTATTTACATCAACTAGATGTAACTAATGCCTTTTTACATGGGGATCTAGATGAAGAAGTATACATGTCTCTTCCTCTTGGTTATAAATCTGAAAAACCAAGACAAGTTTGCAAGTTGTTGAAGTCTTTATATGGACTCAAACAAGCCTCTAGACAATGGAATTACAAGTTGACAACTACTTTACTTTCTTTGGGCTACACACAATCAAAATCAGATTATTCACTTTTTGTCAAAAGTGATTCTGCTCATATTACCATCTTACTTGTTTATGTAGATGATATAGTTTTGGCAGGTGATGACATCCAGGAAATCCAAACTGTGAAGGCTCTATTGAATGCAAAGTTCAAGATTAAACACTTAGGCCAACTCAAGTATTTTCTGGGCTTAGAAATTGCAAGATCTCAACAGGGCATTAATTTGTCACAAAGGAAGTATGCTCTAGAGTTACTAGAAGATGCAGGATTGTTGGGGTGTCAACCTGTTTCTACTCCTATACAGCCAGGCACAAAATTTTCCAAGACAGAAGGGAAACCCTATTCAAATGTGCAGGCCTATAGAAGACTTCTTGGCAGGTTACTATATCTAACCAACACAAGACCAGATTTATGTTTCGCTGTTAGTACTCTCAGTCAATTTCTTTCCAATCCTTTGGAAGATCACTATGCAGCAGCAATAAGAATCCTGAGATATATCAAGAACAATCCAGGACAAGGATTATTCTTTCCCTCCAACACAGAACATGCTCTCAAGGCTTTTAGTGATTCTGATTGGGCTGCTTGCCCTGACACTAGAAGGTCTGTGACTGGTTTTAATGTGTTCTATGGTGCATCATTAATTAGCTGGAAATCCAAGAAGCAAGGTACTATATCTAGATCATCAACCGAAGCAGAATATAGAGCTTTAGCTTCCACAACATGTGAAATTCAATGGCTTCTGTATTTGCTCCATGATTTGAAACAACCTCTACCACAACCAGTTTCTCTGTTTTGTGACAATCAATCTGCTATACAAATTGCACAAAATCCAGCCATGCATGAAAGAACAAAGCATATTGAAATTGATTGTCATCTCATAAGAGATAAAGTTCAAGCTGGTGTAATTAAGCTCCTGTCCATTCCTACTTCAGCACAACTTGCAGACATTTATACTAAAGCTTTGCATCCAGCACAATTTCAATCTTTGTTGTCCAAGCTGAGCATTAAGGATATATATGCTGCAGCTTGAGGGGGGATATTGGATTTAATTTATTTTCCGTTCATATCTGTGCATTTATCTTCATATATTTATATTCTATTTTTATATTTATATTCCGTTTATATATTGTTTCAAACAATTATATATATGTAAAATTGTACTCTCTTCTTATGGAATAAGAAATACAATTCCTATCCTTTCTTTTCTCATAACACTCAACACTTTAGATATTTAGTTTTGTTACCAATTATAAAGACACACGAAATATTTAAGGAGGGCTGAATTGTGTATATATAACTTTATTTTTTACAAATCAAAATGTGATAAAAAAATAATATAATGAAGTTTTAACTTAACAAATGTATTATAAGAAATTCTCGTAAGAGTATCGTCAAGATCGTTATACGCAATTTTAAATTGACGAATACATTTTCAAAACATGTTACAAAATTTATTTTGGCATTTTTTTATTAGTTTCAAATTAATAAAATGAAATTTATAGAAATGAGGATAGAGAATCTGGTATTTTTATTCGTTTCGTCTAATAATTCAGACTACGTCCAATTTTTTATTAACATAATCAACCTATAAAGTTTTTCATCTTTTAAGCTACTAATTATATGAGCATTTTATTAAAATGCAGTTCTTTATTTCGTGAGTTACAAATTTTATTAACTAAAATTAAGTTTACACAAACAAATTTGGCAATTTTTTTTAATGTAGCTTAAACTAAACTTGTCAGAACTCTTAAATTCTGTAGAGAAAGTGGAAGTAATGTGGAAAGGTAAGAATTTAGAAATTCAGAAAATAGAAGACAAGTGTGACCAGCAGAGTGGACCGATCGGTTTTGAAAGTAGTATTTAAGTAAAAATTTTAAATTTGGTGTCACTTTCTGCATGCATTTTATTTCCCAACTTTCTGAACTCACATTTTCTCCTCCTTCTCTCTAACTTCTCTTTAAATATCATCCTTTCCTCCACTGATTCTCACGTTTTCCTTCATCCGATCATTCATCAGATTGTGTTTGAAGTTGGCTGGTGGCAAAGGTTCTCTTTTTAATCTGTCAAGTGGTAGTTTGAGCTGGTAGGTCTTTCTACTTTTAAGAAAGTTTAGTTTTTGGCACATGCAAACCAAGTTTCTGTTTGCATGTGTTTATCTTCTTCTTCTTTTAAGATTCTGATCACGCTTCTGGTCCTGTGGTTGGTCTATTTTCTTCAAAACAGTGAATCTTAGCTTTTGAGAGTTTTGGTGTTGGGCAAAATTATGTGTTGTGAGCGTTTCTTCTGATTAAGAGGTAAGGGAAGCTATTTAATTTAATTGTGTGAGTGATGATTCTGTTTATGTATGGAATGAATTGATTTGATGATTTGTATATGATTGTTTGAAATGTATGTTTCTGGGTTTTATTGATTATTTATAAGTCTATAAGAGTTATGCAGCATTATGCAGAAATGTTGGGCATTCAGTATTCATCGTTCGGTCATGGTCAGTTAATAATTCAGTAATAGAGTTAGCTTTTTAGTATTACCGTACATGATCGCTCGACTTTGGGAATGATTGGTATCCTAAAGTGATAATGGTTATGTATTAATGATCAGTCTTATCAGATTGGGTATTCGGGTTAGTGATAGTTTCTATATTATTATTAGATCTCATCCTCGTACTAAGCTTAAATACATTGGTTATACTGAGATAATTGTTCTTGTGCATAGTTTGACCCTATTGTCGTAACGATCGGTTTCTTAAAAGTGTTAAGCTTTATTAATAATATTTAGAATCAATCTTAAGTGTTCGGAATAAATTGTAAATAAGTGTCTTAGGGTATAGTGTTTTGTTTCTTGTTAGTATTTTAGTTGGTTCTAGCAGTCAATTATTTCTCATTCTTACTTAGTGAAATACCATTCGGTCTCGTTTTGTGGATAGTGGAATACCGGTCGGTCTTGATTGATGAATAGGGAAATATTGGTCGGTCTTATACTAATGGTTCAGTATTATTAATGTTCGGTCTAAGCTCTAGTGTTTGGTTTTTATAAGTTAGTGAGTTTTCGTTCGGTCTCCTTCTATGAATGATTATTTTATATTTAAATAACATTTTCAAAGTGTGACTCTGATTATTTGAGATAATTGTATGGATCTAAGGTGTACGAGAAATTTTATTGTTATTCAAATAAGGTATATGTTTCATGTAAATGTGAAAGAGAATTCCGAGGAGGAATGTCTCAGTGAAATGTGTATTGTTGTGGTAAAGTATGAATATGGATAGTGAAATTCACGGAGTTCATTCTGATATTCTGATGATTACTAATTCTCAAGTAGAGATGGGTAATGCATTGTGTGAGAATGGTAGGAGGTCCTAGCCCATAGGTTCTTGGGTGAGTTATAACGGACTAACCTCGGGTGGAACCTGATGGTTTTCTAGTTACTACACCACCCGAGTGAATGAACGGCCTTAAACTACGTATTCATACAATCCGGATGGTCAAGTCAGGTGTTTGGTTTTTGCATGTATTTGTATATGTCTATTTGCATGGGTTTTGGTATGCTATAGTGTTCGCCTTTGTATTGTTTGTATTTGAAATGAATTGTATGTATGCATGCCCAATTAAATTGTAGTAGTTTACCCTTATTTTTCTGTTTTCTCCATGTTATCGTTTAGTTTTTCCCGTGCGATGATCATCCTTTTTGGGTGTGAGCAGAAGGGGAAGATTTTACTCCGGAATAGTAGCTGGACGGCGAGACTCCTGCTGAATAGATCATGATCGTTCACTCATAGTAGTGTGGATAGTTTTGGGTGAACCGTTCGGTCACCATTTTCGTTCTGTAAATATAATGGTTCGGTTATATGTGTTTAATTTTACAGTAGTATAGAAAACTTTTGTAAAGTTTTAAATTTTATGGTTATTTTGTAATAATTATAAGATTAACTTTATTAATGCATAAATTGTTTTATAATATTATTAAATGATGACACCTGTATATAGTGTTATATTATATTTTTGAGATGTTACTAAACTCAACTGAAAAAACACCCTGTGACTAAAAAACAAAGTGAAACTTGACAAATAAATTAAAAAACAAAACAAAATTGTGATAGAAATAAAAAACTATTTATTGTCCTAATTTTTTATAGCATATATTCAGACGTTAATTATTAATTCTCTATATTGTATTGTTAAGTTTGTTTTACTAGAAAAATTAATAAATAATTTTTAGTCTTTTCTTCAATAATAAATAACCTTTATTTTTAAGAAATTACTAAGAAAATAAAAAGTAATGAAATACTTTAATTGCAAATAAAAATCACTACAATTTCAAAGAAGCATAAACAAATTAATTTGAAATGAAAGTCCATTCAAAGAATAAATGCGTTGAAAACTCTATTTAAAAGAAAAAAAAAGTAATTATCTTCATAATAAATACCGGAAAAATGATCTGAAAGATAAAAATTATAAACTAATATAAGTGCAACATGAATGGTGATCATTGAATAAAATATCAACACATGTTGCATGATATTGCATTTTGGTTTTTATAAAAATGAATATCTATGATAGTCTTTTATTCAATAAAAACATTATTTACATAATCAATCAAAAATTAATAGAATCCCGTTCAATGCTATAAAGCGTTGACAATTTTTCATGCTTAAAATATACATACCTCAATTTTAATGAACAAATTAATAGAATCCCATTCAATGTTATAAAGCGTTGACAATTTTTCATGCTTAAAATATACATACCTCAATTTTATGTACTTTTTAATTATATTTAAATTATCTTTTGACTTTATATGCATATAAAAATTATATTTATTATGAAACAGTAATTATTTCTTAAGCATAGAATGTCTTTATTTTTTCTTAAGCATAAAAAGTCTTCATCCAAGTACTTTTTGTTGTTGGTATGGTTTTTTTAGTACAAAATTGTAAATAAGCTTTTCTTAAATTTTTTTAATCAAGTTATTTTGAAAACTATTAATTTAAAAGTCTAAAATATTTAGATGAAAATATAATAAATAAAATATCAAAATTTTGATTATAAAAACACTATGTATTAATTAAAGTGGAAGATTCTTTAGATAATATCCAGTTGCACAAGTTGGTGTATCTAGTAAATAAGGGAGTGTGGAAAATACTGTTTTCGATTGTTCAGATAGTATACTGAATTTGATCCCACGACTAAATGAATGACCCAATCCAAAACACAACGTAGCCTTTTGAATGAGGCTTCATTTTAACAAGGCCTAAAAGTTACGTTTCTTCTATTTACAGCTACTTTGTTTACTAAATACAGTTCTTTTCATTTTATGATAATCATACTTATAATATTACGTTTTAGATGGCTACTTCACTTTCTTCCAAAATTACATATATGTTGTTTTATCATTTATTCATATACTTTAATAATAAAGAATACTTAATCGAAAGATACCTTTTAAGGATATTATGTATCCTTCAATTGAAAATTTTATGTGGAATGCATTGCATATAACTTTACAATTAAGTTGAAACAAATTCTTTAAATATAAATATGTATTATTTGTTTGATATTCAAAAATTTTAAATTCTACATCGAATATATATTATATATATATATATAATTGAAAAATTTTATAGTATTTATAATAATTTAATAGATATGTATAACTGATCAAACAACCTATAATTACTTAATAGGTTTAAAAGTAAAAATATTTAGGAATTGTTAGCCTCACTTTACTTTTCCTTCTCTTTTTATAATTTTTAGTATATTATTATTGTACTCTTATTTAAAAAAAGTGTATTAACATCTAATATACGTGTAAAGAAAGAATAAAAATAATAAATTTATAGTTTATGTGATGTGATAAGAAAAAATAGATATAGAGAAGAAAATAAGTGTATAATATATATAAACAAAAACAAGTTTTCATTAATGCACATACTCTCGTGATATTATAAAATATCTTTAAAATATTTAAAATTAATACTTTATAAAATAATAACTTATAATCAGATTATGTTATATCTCAATGATATTATAAAATATCTCTAATAAATTTAGAATTAATATTTTCTGATATAATAACTTATAATTAGATTATGTTATATCCCATAATATTATAAAATATATCTAAGATATTTAAAGTTAATATATTGTGATATAATAATTTATTATTATGTTAACAACAATTTATTATTTAATATTTCTAAAATATTATGATATAATAATTAATTATATAATATCTTTAAGATATAATACTTGATTATATTCAAGTAGTTGAATATATTTGTTTACTTATGGTCTAGAAAGTATTTTAAAGCTATTTAGGATATATTACATCACTAGAAAAAAAGTTTTAGTAACAGAAAAGCTCAGTTATAGAAAGAGATATAAGGGAAGGACAAAAAGAGAGCCTCAACAACTTTGATTTGGTACCATTCATCACATCTCTTATTTCTTTCCATTCCCCCCTTTTTCACTTTTTCTTTCATTCATGATACCACCTGGAGTGCTAGGTTTTTAGGATCAAGTAAAATGATTTTTACAATTTTAATAACTGGCTACGTGTTTTAATCTATATGTATTTAAGGGATTTTAAATTTAATTGAGACTTTAATTTTATTTAATTTAAAAACTTTCATGTGATTAAATGAGTTTTTACTTATAATTGAACTTTTACTTTAATTAAAGGTAATCACTTCAAATAAAATTAGTCATTGGATAAAAGTGAGAAAGTAGAGTATTATAAAAGTGAAAGACCCATTAACTCATTGCCTTTTGGGTAGAGAATAGTGTCAATCCCCACTGGGCTCAGGTCTCATTGGTGTTATATCTCCCCAGTGAACCTCCCCTTCGATAGACGCAATAGTAATATCAAATTCGATGGTTTGTCTTGGTGACCGGCTGAGACGAGTACAATGGTCCCCATATTGAAAGTCTTCCTGGCAAAGGGTTTCAGGTAAACATGTCCTGTTAAGATGAACGGAGGTTGGTATTCGTGTTGTGGTTGGTTGAGAATACTTCCACTGGAGGGGAAGTGTATAAGATTTTATTTTTTATTAAAAAACTTTTTACTTTGTAAAGAGGCACAGGAATTTACGAACTACAATAATAGACATGATTAGATATATAAAATTTGATTGATATTATTTTAAATCTACAGCAATAATCAATTTAATAATAATTTTTAAATAATCGATGATTCTATTTTTTTTTTCTTTAAATAACTGATTATTCTATTTTTTGAAAGAGAAGTGAAATCGACCTTTTTCAACATCATTATTTTAAAGACCTTTTATTAATTTCTTGTTTCATTTATAATTATCAAATTTGCCTTTATACTTTCGCATATCATTATTTATTAATTTTAATTCCATTAGGCTATATCCTTACTTTTATCTTTCATTATTTGCATTGTGTTTTACTATGTGTAGGTTTTTATAAGAATTAATTTGTTAAGAATAGATTATGTATTAATTGAAAAATGGGTTGATTTTATCCTATATAATTTATTAACTATTGAGTTAGCAATACAAAAATTACATAAGTTAAGTATTGTTAATTTGATAACATCAATCACAACTTACAAATTTAGTGATGAATTGGGCCCAAGCCCAATAAAAAGTTATAAGCTCATTACTAATGAAGTGATCAAAATAAACAAACAAAAAAGAGTTGAGACTTATGAAATCTTGCAATCAAGGCCCCATGACTAAAGCAATGCTTAAAAGGAGGACTTAGAAGACACTTCCAAGCAAGCAACTTTGAAGAATTACTTCATTTGAAGCAAGGTAGAAGTTGAATTCCAAATTGGGCCGCGCTCAACCAAGTTCCCCTCCCGTTCAGTGCCATAGGAAGGTCTTTGCCACCAGCATGTGTGAGCTTGCCAGCTGGCCTTCCAGATTCATTTGAAGTGTGTCCCACATGTTGAAGACGTGTCACTTGATCCATAGAATGCGACTGATCATCAGCTTCCTTTCTTTGCACCATGAAGAGATATAATGATTCTATAAATCATAATTTCTCACCATTTGTAAAACACTTTTCGCAATATATGAGTGTTACTCTGCTACCTTGATTCCAGCCCCTTACTCTGTCTGAAAGTCCTTCATTGAGCTTCCTCCTAACACCCCTCTAGCTTCCTTCCAGGGATGGAAAGCCTTTTGAGTTGGAGTCGCTCCCTTAGATAGCTCTCATCCACCAAAATCATCCACCGAATTCATTTTCTTTCATTGTTAATTATACTTGTTGAGCAACCTCCATCAAGCTCATGGATCCATGGCTTCTATCTTATTGGAGCAAGCCATCATTTAGCCTCGTTACCGAGGAATACGGTTAATATTTGGTTGAGATTGTTTCCTCTATTGAGGTGGGACATGGGGTTGTTGTTCCTGAACGCCAATGAGGTGCAGGGATACTCCAATGAGCTCTTGTAGTGAAGAGGAAGTGTTGCACACTCAGGAGAATATGGAGGATGAATACCATGCTGTGAAAATGTATTATTGGCCAAATTTATGAGTAAATGAATAGATGTTATGTGGCAGCTTCTGATTGGTCGACTTTAAAAGTGGTGGATCATGACACACATCATATGATTGGATAGATTGAGAGTGAATATTGCAACATGACATATTCTGGTTGGCCAGATTTCTAGACACATGGTAGCTTCTAACTTGGGCTTATTTTTTAGTGGACCATTTGTTATAAAATGGAATGTATATGTAAATTAAGAGATATAGGAGAAAGTTTTCCAAATGCTGATTTTGACCTTACTTTAAAGGTGTATTTGTAAACTTGATTAATTTATTTTTAGACCATAAATGAGCTTAAACTTAATTTTAACTTCATCAACAACGTATTAGAATATCCAAGAAAATATTTTATGCAATTAAAAGGTTATGTTTAAAACATTTTTATCTCATAAATTTAATAAGCATAATTATCACAAATTCTAATTAAATTAATCTTTTAACAACAAAAATTATTTAAAAATTCAAGATGAAAGTACTAGTGCAAAATTCACTTTTTATAGCGATTTTTTACACCGGTTGAAATCCACCAGGTATAAAAAATCAAGCGATGGCAGTACTGTAAATAAAATAAGCGTTTTTATACCTATTGCACTTAAATCACGTGTAAAAAATAACATAATGGCAAAATTTAATAAATGACAAAGATTTTTGTACCGATTACATTCAAATCAGGTATAAAAGTTATTTTTCTATACCCATTAAACTTATAACCAGTGTAGAAAGGTGTCAAATAATATTAAAGAAATATTTTTAAATTACTAAAACCTTCACAAATATTTTCCCCTCTTCCACCTTCACAACCAAACCCTAAAACCCATACTGACCACGCCCTCACCCCTAGTAACCCCTTTTTCCCTTCCGTTCACCTCCGCCACCACCGTGTCATCCTTACCGTTGCCAACTTGGTTCAACCTCCACAAACAACCACCTACTTAACCACTTACCGATTCGACATGCTCTTTGAATCGCTCCCCTTCATCCAGAAATTTCGCGGCAAAACCTGATGGAATAGGGAAATTTCGAGGACAGAGAGAACTCTTGAACAGAAAAGGGAAGGAGAAAAATACTTTTCTATATTCCCTCAAAACAGAAATTACAATCGTATATAACCACACTACAACACTATTCCCTAATGGGTAACAAACATGCACAACGCAATAGTTTCTAGAAGTTTGCTGACTCAATATCTAATAATGAATAAAATCATCCCAGCCTGTGGGCTTGTGAGTCACACGTTTGGGCCTCTCCCTGTTAATGATACTAGTGCTTGGAGGAGTTACTGCAACAATACCCTCCCCATGAGATTCAACCTTGTCCTCAAGGTTGTACAAAGACTTCAGATCATCCCAATTTTCCTAAGATGTATCGTCAGGGGACAGACCCAGCCACTAAACAACCGCCAAGCGGGATGGCTTGTTATTAACGTCCTCAATATTGAAGTCAAGGATAGCTAGTGGAGTGATGAGGGGGTGACTGTCAACGAAATTAGGTGGAAGGTGATCAACCTCAACCGGGGGAGGACCGACATAGGGCTTCAAACGAGAATAGTGGAAGACATCATGTATTTTGGCATATGAAGGCAGCTCTAATTTATAAGCTACTGGGCTAATACGCATCAAAACCTTGTATGGACCATAGTAGCGTTTGGCTAATTTATGGTACTTGGAACCTGAGAGGGAAATCTGTTTGTGGGGTTGTAACTTGACATACACCCAAGAACCCACTTCATAAATCACATCTCTATGGTGTTTATATGCGTACTCTTTCATGCGATTTTGTGCCTTGAGTAGTTTTTGTTGCAGCAGTTGAAGGATGGCCTCACGAGATGACAATGTTTCGTCTACAGCAGCAATTGATGATTACCCAACAATATAAGAGGGCAAGGAGGGAGGAGGCTTCCCGTAAATAACTTGATATGGGGAAAGGCCAGAACAGGAATGAACTGAGGTGTTATAATGGTACTCTGCCCAGGGTAAAAATTTGTACCAAAGAGAAGGTTTGTGAAAAATGAAAGCCCTCAAATATTGCTCAATAGTTCAGTTCATCACCTCCGTTTGTCCATCGGTTTGCGGATGGTAGGAAGATCTCATCCGGAGTTTAGTGCCACTAAGCTTGAATAAATCAGTCCAAAATCTGCTAAGAAAGATGGGGTCCCGGTCAGACACAATACTCTTTGGAATGCCATGAAGCTTGCAAACCATCGAAAGAAATAAGTCGGCCACCTTATAAGCAGTGAAGTGGGTGGGTAACGCACCCAAGTGAACCCCTTTAGAAAAATGGTCTACAACCACCAGAATCACAGTGTATCCAAATGAAGGAGGGAGACAAGTAATGAAATCCATAGACACATCTTCCCACACATTAGACGGAACCGGAAGAGGAGTCAAAAGCCCTGCTGGTTTCATAGCTTGGTACTTTGTTTGTTGGCAAACCGTACACTGTGATACATAGTCACGAACATCCTTCTTCATTGAGTCCCAATAAAAATTAGCACTAAGACGTTGCAAGGTCTTGGTGACACCCGCATGTCCCCCTGTATTGGTGTCATGAAACTCTCTAGAGTATTGCTGCCTTACAACAAGAATTTGGGGGAAGCCAGATTCTTCCCTGATACAATAAAAATCCATCCATTTTCTTGTACTCGGTATGGGAAGAAGGGTTGGTGTCACATTTTTCCAACAGGGCAATGTAAGATGAATCACTTTGAAGCTCTTTCTTCAATTCGTCCAAGAAGACAAACTGCGGAATCGTTAATATTAAACAAGAGGCCGACATGGGATATTGTGATCGAGACAAAACATCAACTACAATATTAGTGTTTCCCGGTTTGTATTGAATTTGGTAATCATATCCAAGCAACTTGGATAAACAATGTTGCTGATCAGGGGTTTGGATTACCTGTGACATTAATTCCTTCAAACTCTTTTGGTCTGTTTGGATTACAAAAAATGGCCAAGGAGGTATTGTTGCCAACGCTTGACCGCACTGGTAAGAGCATGAAGTTCCCTTAGATATGCATATGCACGAGCCATTCAAGGACAAAATACCTTACTAAAATAAGCGATGAGGTGGCCTCTCTGTAAAAGGACCGCACCAATGGTCATGCTAGAAGCATCAGTTTGGACAAGAAATGGTTCAGAAAAGCTCGACAATATTAGAACTAGAGTTGCTGTCAATGCCTTCTTCAACGCATCAAATGAATCCTGTGCTGCTTGTGACCAATGAAAATTATCCTTCTTAAGCAACTCGGTAAGATGATGAGCAATGGAAGCATAACCCTTCACAAATTTTTGATAAAACCCGGTTAGGCCAAGAAATCCACGAAGCCCTTTAACAGATGTAGGAACTAGCCAATCAATCACAGCTGAAATCTTTAAGGGATCAGGTGATACTCCGCCATTAGATACAATATGACCTAAATAAGCAATCTTAGGTCTTCCAAACTCGCACTTTTGAGGTTTCAAAAAAAAACTTGTGCTCTGATAATATAGAGAAAACTTGTTGTAGATGGGCAACATGATCAGATAGAGAGGCACTAGAAACCAATATATCGTCGAAAAAAATAATCACAAATCGACGTAACCACGGGCGGAAAATGTCATTCATGGTGGACTGGAACGTGGAAGGAGCGTTACATAACCCAAAAGGCATTACACAATATTCGTAGTGACCGTCATGAGTGCGAAAGGCGGTTTTGTGAGTGTCCTTATGGTTTACGCGGATCTGGTGGAACCCGGAAGTCAGATCAAGCTTAGAAAAACATCGAGCATGACCCAATTCATGAAGAAGTTCATCCACCGTAGGCAACGGGAAGCGATCCTTGACAATAATGGCATTAAGGGCCCGGTAATCAACACACATACGCCAAGAGCCATCTTTCTTCTTCAGTAATAAGACCGGGGAAGAGAATGGACTAACACTTGGTTGTATCCACCCATTGGCTAACAACTTAGAGACTTGAGCTTCAATTTGTGGGTAGCGGTATGGTCGAACATTGACCGGGGTAGAGTTTGGGAGTAATGGAATGAAGTTATCAGAAAACCTTTTAGGAGGGAGAGAAGAAGGTTCAGTAAAAAGGAAATGGTATTTGTGTAGGAGAAGTTGGAGTGGAATGTGTTCATGTGCGAGGGTAGGGAAGGGTAAGGATGTGTCAGGTTGTGGCGTGACGCTATGAGAGAAGAATTGTGCTGTAGGGTCTGAATGAAGGACACATTTTAATTGGTGAAAAGAGATAGGTTTAGGAGGGGAAATAGTCTGGCCCTTCAACACAATAAGACCATTAGGATGGTTAAACTACATAGTAAGGTTTTGGTAGTCCATGAGAATTGGACCTAGTTGTTTCAGCCATTGGGCCCCTAAAACAATATCAGACCCCGTCATTCCCAATATGTATAAGTCCACCTGAAAATTATGCCCCTGTATCATTAATTCCACCCTTGTACATACTTCAGTGCATGGTAGAACTTCACCGCTTCCTACCATAACTTTCAAAACTGAAATTGGGCTACGAGATAGGCCCAAAAAGTTAGACACTGCTTCTTGGATGAAATTATGGGTACTGCCCCCATCAACCAAAACTGTTACCTGAAATTGGTTAATCTGACCTGAGACCCGCAGTGTTTCGGGAGCCCCAAAGCCCGACAAAGCATTCAAACTAAGTTGGGCCTGATTCGGATCATCAGTGATAACGGGTGAAACAGGATCTGGTGGGTTGGGTTCCAAAATTGGAGCATGCAAAGAAGATTCATCTGAGTTATCATCCTCTTCAGCAACCAACAACATGTAACGTTCAGGACAGCAATGATTGTGTGAGAATTTTTTGTCGCAATTGAAACACAAACCACGCTCACGTCGATCAGCCATCTTTGCCTCGGTTAATTGCTTAAAGCGTGTGCGTGGATGGGGAGCCGGTAAGAGAGGTGGCAACTGCTTCAGAGGAACTGAAGGTACCAGAGGAGTAGTGGGTGACCGGGTCAGCAACGGCAACGGTCCGGGACCACTACGCTGTCGAACAAGACAAGTCAAATCCTGAAACTTTTCCTCATGAAGACGAGCTAACCCAGAGGCTTGAGAAAGCGTTTGAGGTTGTTGTGAAAGCACCTCACAACGAATTTCCGGTTTTAACTCATAAATAAAACAACTCAAAAGAAATTGGGGTTGCAACCCAATAATCCGATTAGCAAGAGTCTCGAACTCACTCAGATAAGCAGCAACAGAGGAAGTTTGAGTTAACTTGAAAAGCTTACCTCGAGGATCATTGAAAGCGGTAGGCGAAAAACGGGTCTCTAAAGTTTGCAGTAATTGTGGCCAGGAATGAATCTGTCCATGCAAGAGCAGGTTCGTCGAGGTAGAATGACGCGACAGTGATCCGTTCTTCCTCAGGTGTGGAATGATAGTCAAAGAACTGAGAGATCTTGAAGATCCAACCATGGGGGTCAGAACCATCAAAACGAGGCACATCCAGCTTGGGAAAATGCCGATGATTAACAGGTGAAGAAAATGGAAGAGGAGAAGGAGGTGGAGAAGGGGGATGGTTTTCTGCGGAAAGGCGGAGATTTAGGTCATCCATCTTGGAGATGACAAGAGACATGTTATGGAGCATCTCATCCATTTTTTCCGACTGGGTCTTGCGAACAGATTCCGCCATGGAAGAAAGCAACGAAAGCACCAAATAATGGAATAGGGAAAGACCTTTGTATTCGAGGACAGAGAGAACTCCTGAACAGAAAAGGAAAGGAGAAAAATACCTTTTTATATTCCCTCAAAACAGAAATTACAATCGTATATAACCACACTCCAACACTATTCCCTAATGGGTAACAAACATGCACAACGCAACAGTTTCTAGAAGTTTGCTGACTCAATATCTAATAATGAATAAAATCATCCCAGCTTGTGGGCTTGTAAGTCACACGTTTTGGCCTCTCCCTGTTAATGATACTAGTGCCTGTACTGCAACAAAACCACAATCGTCAAGTATGGTGGCGCCGCCATGAATCGGGGCCACCGTTGTAGGTCTCTCCGACCTTAATGGCTGCATCCTCACCGCCCGTTCCAACCCCAAGGCCGCCGATCTAGGCTTCATCAGTGAGATCGCCAGAGTCGACCCCACATTCCTCCGCTCCTTCATCGCACCAGCCACTTCCCGGTCGTTACCTTCGTCGCCGCCGACAAGTCCGGGGACATCCTACAAAATTAATGCTGACACTATTAATGGAGAATTGCTACAATGCTTGCCACGGAGAAGCTAATTCTGCTGACAGATGTGGTGCGGATCCTGGAGCATCGAAACGATCCAAATAGCTTGGTGAAGAATAGTGACATAATTACGGCCCGTTAACTGCTCTAAGGCACTAGCTGAGGAATTCAGGGAGAAATTTTACAAATTTTACAATACTTTGCTGCACTTTTTACTAATGCATACTTTGCATATTTGAAAATTGAGAAGGAAACTTCATCCAACATAACAAGAATTCGAGTTGAAACCCCTTCAATCACACCTCATAGTTGCTAATGAATTTTTTTCATTGTGTTGCCGCACCTTTTGTCCATAATTTCACTGATTTTGATTTGAATACTCGAGTTGATTTTAGTGCTCCACCTATCTATGATTATTATAATGAGTCAGCTACTATTACTGAATTTAATATTCAAGCTTTTGAAATTGATGCAACTCTCACACTTGACACTTAAGCTTTGAAGGGAGAAGTTTTTTTTTTATTTTAATATTCACTTTTGGTGCACACAAGCGGTAAGCCATTTTTACTCAGAGAATGAAGAAGTGATTTGATGGAAGTAGGGAATGTGCACGTGAATGTGACCTACAAGCTGCTGGAACCGTGATGCAAGTAGGAGCTGGCATGGTTTGGTGTAGCTTGTGTTGCGCTGGAAGAAAGGAAGCAGCAGTAGGTGTCTCGGTCAGGAGCTAGAAGCAGCACGGTGATTGAATGTGGTGTGCGCGTGGACGTGTGAAGGGAGTTTGTTTTTGGCTTAAATTAATGTAGCTTTGGAGATAAAGAAGAGTAGGTGTCGTGATTAATGTTTGGAGAAAAAGTCTAGGAGTTGGGACGTGTCAAGGTCTTTGTCAATTTCAATTGTAAGCAATGCACGGTCACAGCTGCAGCGAGAAAGGGGAAGTGTTGTTTTTATTTTTAATTGATTGGGAATTGAAGTCTCATTTCATGCTGCACGGTGCTTTCCTGGCTGAAGCAATTTGCACTTATGATTTATAACTGTCTGCTAGTTTTTTTTTATACACCAAGCTTATGTTTCCATTCCACATTTTCCTTATGCATAGAATGCATACTTAATTAAATGCTCCTAGGTTCTTTTCTTTAGTGACTTATTTTTCTTTTGTCTTTATTTAAATTTTAATATTCACTTTAATGTTGTCTATTCTGTTTGGTTGTGATATTTTAATTATGATGATAGTTTAACTGTTTTAATCTTGTATTTACAGTTGTCTTTTAAAATTTGAGTTCAATTGCATTCACAACCTTTCACAAACCCTTCCTACGTGTTTGACCTGAGACTCGAACCACATTTGGTCCTTGAGAGACGACCTAGGAGTCACTTCCTAGTACTATACTGCATTCTTTTATGCACAATTTTTGTGGGAGGTGCGACCCTCTCAACAAAATTATACCATCCCCGGCAACGGCGCCATTTTGATGAGAGGGTCGCACCTCTCAACAAAAGTTGTGCATAAAAGAATGCAGTATAGTACTAGGAAGTGACTCCTAGGTCGTCTCTCAAGGACCAAATGTGGTTCAGTCTCAGATCAAACACATAGTGGGGGGATTTTGAGAGATTGTTTTTGTGCGGATAAAATTAAATTAAACTGACTGGAAATTAAACACGACTGAATTAAAAACGGCGAAGTAAATTCTAAAACAGTAAAATGAAATTAACACAGTGAAAATGAAATTGAAACAGTAAAAACTCAAATAAAAAAAAATAGAATAGGAAATTGTTTCCCTCATCCAAAACCGTAGCCTTGTTTGATTTTTTTTTAGTATGAAAAGTAAATAAAATTTGCTATCCATCTAAGCCATCAACGTGCCCTTTCACTCATGGGAGCCGTGCCACTTCTTCGTACTTCCCATTCCCATTCTTCAAATGAAAGAAAAAAAAATAAAATATTTAAATTGGTCTTAACATGATACACTTCATGTAACCACTCCACATTCTTTAATTAAAGAATTTACAATTCTCATCCAAGAAGGTGTTCTCTTCTATTCCATACCAATTGCCGAGCACACCAAACTCCACACGTAGCCTACCTATTCAGTTTCTACATTCAACCACTTTAACTCCAACACATTCCATATGAAACCAAAATGAAAATTCTATTCTAATACAAAAGTTTATGGCTTCTTCACGTGGTATCACACGGCATATTCTTCCAGCAAGAATTCAATTCCATTAAAATAAAGTAATGAACATTGGA
Organism: Vigna nakashimae; assembly: GCA_034642375.1. Lineage (NCBI taxonomy): Eukaryota > Viridiplantae > Streptophyta > Magnoliopsida > Fabales > Fabaceae > Vigna > Vigna nakashimae. The sequence goes on along the minus strand of CM067765.1, from coordinate 44,264,834 downwards.
GCAACTATTAGTACCAATTTGCTTGCTTCCTCGGAGCAGTAGAGAAAAAAAGGGCTCCACTTCCATGCACACCTTCTTAAAACCGTGACACCTACTCGTCTAACTTCCACTTTTTTTTATTCATCACCGCATGTACCATTCTTTCCAGACAACTCTCTTTTCTAATTTTAATACAATGAAATATGCTTCTTCATTCATGACCACTCACTGCACCGTTCTATACTTCATTCTAACAAAACCAAAGACTTATCTCTTCCTAATGATTAAACAAATATCATACCCCAGTGAATATTGAATGTGACATGCAGTGACAAATGCTGGGCTAATGAAATAGATATGCAACAAATAAACTAATCATTCAAATACAATTCATAGTGGAACTGACACTAGATAAAAACATGAACAGCAAAGAGAATAAAGCTACTTCAGTCAAGCTTTCGAATGTATACAAGAAGAAAGTGATTCTTAGTTCAAGCATTAATAAACAAACCAAACCTATTCAAACTAAACTCAATTCCTTTTGGACACCGTGCTTACAGAAAACTCAACCGGAGGCTCTTTCTACCGTGGCAGCTAGAACCTCCTCCCCTGCATCTCCTGGACCTCACCGTCCATCTTTCTTACATTCTTCTCTGCCTTACATCACCCCTGCTGGAACTCTCTAAAACAAGTGGCGGCTCCTCTTTTTAGTGCAGGCCGAGACCCTCTGCTGCTTCCCCCCAAAAAGAAACCGAGACCGAGAGTGTCTGTGTCCCCCAAAAAATGTGTGGCGGCTACTTACTTCCTGCTTCCCCTAACCGTGAAGCCTTTGGATGTGTGCTACTGGGCTGCTTCCGTGTGCACCTCCCAAGATGCTATCCGTCATCACCTATCACCTTTTGCTTCTGCTGGAACACTTCTTTGCTGGACGCTTGTTTAAGAGTGTTGGGAGCTTTTAGCACTGTCCAATTATCAATTCCTAGCCACCACAAGTACCCAACAACAAACAAATGCAAACAGATTAGAAATCACTCAAACAGTAAGCATTGGACTGACATAGGGGAGTAAAAAAAATACTGGGAACAACACAAAACGAATTTGAACAAAATAAAAACTATACGTGAAAATAGACATCCATACGAAACTATGAAAAAAAATTGCATAGAAAACGGATAAGAATTGAACTCAAACGAAGACACACAAGTTGACGCAACATTCACGCGGCAGCCAGCGAAAATAAAAATGGCTAAGATGCATTGGCTCAATTGCCATTTCTCATTTAGCTTTCAAATGTCACAAAAAGTTATCCAAAATTTTCCCCTAATTAATAATGCAAAATAATAAGCTCAGATAATTCAAATTAGTTAAAATAAGAATTTCCGATCAAATTAAGCACAATTAGGAACAACAGGAAAATACCGGACGTTTAAGCATAATTCCCCGACTAATTCTAGCACATTAAACTAAGTGAAGTGAGGAAAATATTGGTTCATCACGTATACCTAGCGTTCGTCCAAATGAGCTCTCCGTCTTATAACGAGCGTTCGTCCTAATTAGTGTTCGGTCATCTACCTAGCGTTCGTCCTAAGTAGTGTTTGGTTTTATACTGAACGCTCGTCCTTACCTTTGATTCCTGAACGGATGTAAATAGCGTTCGTCCAAATTGTATAATTGGCGTTCGGTCATTGACTGACAGTCGGTCTACTCTAACTAAATTTGCTCTTGGTACATTTAATACTAGTCTTTTGTATTTCTATCCAGTGGGTTTTGACCTTGAATCTTGGTACTTAATTTATTCTAAGTATAAATCGAATCGTTCTAGAGTCAGTTCATTTAACTGATTCAAATTGTCATGTCGCTCGTCATGAAAAGTGTGTCAGCTTTATTCTTTCGGAAAAGAGAACCTTTTGGTCTCGCTTTTAACGTTCGTCCTCATTATGAAGAGGATTGAACGCTCGTCATTTTATGAAAGTGGAACTAAGAATGAAAATGTGATTTAGAGGAAATATTATAATGTGCGAACAGTATAAGAGATGAAACTATGATTATGGATTTTGAACGAGCGTTCCATGGAGGAACGTCTCTATGATTTGAATATGAGAAGTGGTATAGTATGACCATGGTAAAGTTGTTGATGGCAGTTCATCCTGATGTTCCGTGAGTGCTCGTCCTCAAGTAGAGGGGAGCAGGTCATGTGTGGGAACGGCAGGAGGTCCTAGTCCTAATGAGTACTTTGGACTGATAGGGCTAACCTCGGGTGGCAGCTGTTGAGTGTTTTCCAGTTATCACATCACCCGGGTGCACGAACGCCTGTAGATACATGGATTCATACAGTCCGGACGGTCCGTCTTATGAGAGTTTTGGATGATTAATTCTATGCTGATATATTGTTGTATTTCTTGTATGTTGATTTGCATATGTTGATTTGCATGTTGGTTGTATGAATTAAATTACCTAAGTTTACCCTTGCGTTTTCCTTGTGTTGTCTATTGTTTATGTACGATCGTCCTGTCAATGCAATGATCATCCGTGTCGATGTGAGCAGATGGAGATACTCTTTTGGAGGAAGTGGTTGAAGAAGAAAACCTGGTGGACGTTGAAGTGAAGTCCGAGACTTAGATCGTCCAGTAGAATTAGTCTGTTTAGAATTTTTGTGACGTTCGGTTATTGGTTTTGTAAAACCGTTCGTCTTGGACCTTAGTTATTCTGTATTGATTTTTGTAACCCTGTATCTGTTTACCGTTCGGCTTTTGATAGCTGATTTTATTTAAGACTGCACTGTTTGATTATGTAAATGTAATTAATTCTAATTTATGATAATTACTATATTTTGGGATGTTACAAAAACAATTCACCTTTTTAACATATTTATGTTTTCCTTGTCAAACTTTCAAACACAAAAATGTTTTTTGGTCATACATTTCGTAAAAAAATTTGTGAAAAATAATAATTAAACACAAAAATAATGTTTTTTAATAAGAATAACATAGCTCAACTTTTATCAGTAGATATATGTGGACTATAAATTTTTTAAAAAGATAGAAAGAAAAGTTAAAATCAATTTTTTTATAAGTTATAATTAACTTATTCATAATTAATTTATATAAAAAAAATTCTTATAACTTTTATAAATTTTCTTAATTTATAATAAAAAGTAAAATAAAGAATGACTCAATTAAATTAAAGTTTAAACTACTATCTGTCTTACACTAAATTAGTTTGGAATGATTTTGAAACAATAGTTTGAATAGAATTTAATTGTAATTGTATAATTGTTTAGAAAGAAAAAGAAAAAATCTAAACGTATCCGTGTGTGTAAACAATCAATTTTAGTTAAAAGTTAGGATAAGAATATCCTTTTACTTTTGAATTTACGTAATTAGCTAAGGAATTGACGATCCACTGCCATTTTCAAACATATGACTTACAAGGATAATTCACTATAACTGTTTTTTTCTTCTCCTAATCATTGGATATGGTTAATAGTATATTTGTGCGGTCTATTTGTAAAGGCTAATTATTTCTATAAATATGTCATTAGTTCGCTTAATATGTCATTAGTTCAATATTGGTTTTTGAGTTACATCAATAAAATTTATTTTATGTTAAATTTTACTATAGTTTCTTTTTTATTTTTTTTCATCACCAGTAGGGGCGGATTACAGTGGTATGGCCCTCCAAATCTTTTAGATTATATGAAATATATAATGAGAGTTGATGGTATTAAATTAGGTAGATTTTTATTTCTTTTATAGAGGACAACATTTAATATTGATAAATAATAAAATATAAAACTAAATATTTTAAAAAGTAAAAATATTTATTAAGATATTTTTTATTGTCTTTTGAGGTTTTATTATATTGTACTCATATTTTTTTCTCACATGTTCTCTTTATTTATGAAGAAAAAAATATGAAGCTAAACACAAATTTATTATTTATACTCTTATTTTTCGTCTTTTATTTTTCATTGATGAAAAAAAAGTAACTTTCTTGTTAAACTTGATTGTGAAATATTAGTTTTAGTATTTTTTTATCTCATGAGTTTTTTTTTATATTTAATATTTTATGAGTATAGAAGGAAATGTGATGTACTTTGTGTTTTTTCATAATCGAAATTTCTTAATTATTTATCAATTTTTTTTATTAGATTTTGATAAATTATTTTTTAGTCTTAAACTTAAAAAATAAATATAGGTATATTGATGAAAATAAAAGAATAGATTAATTTTTTAAAAGCTATAAAAGGAAGTCATTCGTGAATATAAAACAAGACAAATTTAACTTTTTTATATATATTTGAGACATGATTCTACTTATCTAATTTTCAATTAGAGGAGTCTTTCTTAATATTCAAATAATTAAAAGTGAAGATTTCATATTAATTCTTTAGTACATAACTTAAAAAAGAGTTCTCTAATATGGGAATATCTAATGAAGAAAGATATGAAATTAGAAAAACTTACTTAAAATGAGTCCATATCAAATACAACTTCAAACTATAATTCCAAAGAGATTTCAGTATAAATTTTTTAAATGTTGTTATATTAGTGACAATGATTTAATATAAATTTTTTTGAGTATATTACTTTGACCCTTCCCGAAGATTCACCATTGATAACTAATGTTTTTTATATTTATTTTATCAATAAGTTAATGTTATTTTACACTAGCGTTAGTTAAAATTTTCTTTCTTGTTATTAGTAATGCATGATTAAATATAAAGTAATTTCTAGTAAACTAAACACTTTTTACAACTATCACCTTTAATATATGACAAATTTGTATCAAATTATTACTAATTAAACAAGACAACTTTAATATTTCAAAGTTAATAGTTCCATCCCAACCAATATAAAATTGATTTTCAACAATTAATTTTTATAAAATTCTACACAAATTTAATAAAAGGAAATGCAAATAATAAAATATAAAAGTAAAAATCTAACTGAATAGAATTAATATTTAAGATTGATTGAAACAAATATAAATTTGAATTTGATAACAATAAATAAAATAACAAATTAATAAAAGACTTTAAAACAACAATTTTAATAAAATAGGCTACTTCCATTTGTTATTTCAAAATAGATTGATCATCGATTATCTATAAATTATTGCTAAATTGATTATTGTTTTTTATTTCAAATTAATTAAAGTAAATTTTTAATTAATTTGTTGGCAGTATTAATCAAAGTAGATTCTCAATTAATAAATGTTTAAACCCTCGTTTGGTGCTCATATTTGTTGGTCAATCTCAAGTGAGTCCTCGTTTTTTTCAGTCTCAATTGAGTCCATAAACTTGTAAAATTGAGTCAATTAAGCTCTCTCCATTAAGTTTCCACAGACGGCGTTAAAATTGGCTGACGTGATGCACACTTAATCTGTTGAGGTATATGTATATTACGTGAAATTTGTTATTGAATTTGTTATTAAGTATTGTCTAAGTGTTATATGACATGTTATGTTATATTATTTAATTGTCCAGATTAAGAATTTCTTCGGATTAGGAGATTTTTAATGAAATAGGGTTAAAAGCCCTCTGCCAACAACGATAGTGATGGTTGTTGACAATGGTGAGAGACGACGATCAGAATTGTTGCAGGTGGCACCCTGATAACACAGTAAGCTTCTGAAAGAACTGAACTTTGTCCCTCTCTCAGTTTCGAAGCGCCTCCACCTCAGCTACTCCCACATCACTCCAACCCCAGATTTGATTCTCCAAACCCTAAACCTCTGTCCTGAAGTTGGCCGCAATGTATTAGGCTTCCATTAGTGGCTCTCTTCCAATCCACAATTCACACACACTGATCATACACCATCGATGATGTCAGGCTCACTATCCTACAAAATATAAACTAAGGGAATTGAAACCTACTGAAACAGAAACAACAAAAGGGTAGGAAAAAAAAATTAAATTTTTGGGAGAAGGTGTAGCTCTCGACAGAGAAGCCACAAATTTGGCCGCTGAAGCGGGTGGGAAACTCTAATGCGTCGAAGCGATCGATGGAGATGATGGCACTCTTTCCAGCAAGGACGATAATCAATAATAACAAAGGACGATAATCAAAGGGCCTCTGAAATAATATGAAAAATGGCTCTCGTATTAAAACTAAAATGAAAATCAAACAGTACAATATAGCAAAGGTCTTTTTCTTTCTCTTTTCAACTTACATATTACTAAGGTTAAAATCGAACAAATCGAACCACCATAACAAGGAGATTTCACTTTCACTTCAAGAATTCTTCACGAGCAACCGGATGGCAAATCTTCACTCCATGACAAAATTCCATCCAAAGGTTCGGAACCAAAGCAACAAGATCGTTATTAAACGATGAAGACTGCGAATCAGACGAATTTGAATCCGGTGAACCAAACCCCTCCAAAAGAAGAAATCCGAAGAAGTCGTGACAACATAAGAGCATAAAAGCTTCTCGTAATAACCCTCGACGTCGTTGCCGAACACGGACGCGAAGTGGAGACAAAGAAGACGTGATTAGGGTCCTTCTAGCGCTGCAAGGCAGAGACCTCGGGCATCACCGTGGCAGAGACGAAGAAGACGTGTTTGTCGGTGGCTGCCCTTCTATTGGCGGAATTGTTGGGAGCGTGAAGCGGGTCCAAGGGAGAAACGCAGAGGGTGAGCGAGTTTAGGGCTTGCGTGATGGCGGAGAACGATGGTTGGGTGAGGTTACTGCTTCGTCTTCTCTCGTGTGTTCTTCTACTGAATTTACTAATGAAATCCCTAATTCCCTTTCTCTAACCCTATTTTATTAAAAAATTTCTAATCCTAAAAAATTCTTAACATTACTAATTCAATTTTGTGTCACGTCAAACACGGTTAATTTAGTTAAAAAATTCCACGTAATATAATAGTTTTACGTCAGCACATTAAGTGTGCACCACGTGAGGAAATTTTGACGTCGTCTGTGACAACTTAACGGACAGGGCTTAATTGACTCAAATTTTCAAATATTTGGACCAAATTGAGACAATTTTACAAGTTTATGAACCCAATTGAGACCGAAAAAAAATGATGACCCACTTGAGATTGACCAACAAATATGAGGACCAAATGAGGGTTTAAACCATTAATAAAAAATATTTTTACATTATTCATAATACATTCAACCAAAGTACATTCACTACAATAAAATCGCATATTACCGAAGGTTTATTACCGAGGGTCGTTTGCTCTTCGGTAATGTCTGCTTACAGAGGGCCGTTTGCCCTTCGGTAATGTCTGCTTCATATTCGAACCACATCTTCATTTAGCCATTCTCTAGAGAGATCCACCCCACACATTTCTTTTTCTCTCGAAGCTTCCCTCGTCTCCGATCCATATTTCAAGTTCCTCCGCCTCAAATCTTAATCCGCCCAGCCATGGTTAGTCTCTAGATCTTCATTCTCCTGTACATTTCTCCCTTACCTCGGCCTAATCCACCAAAGAATCCATTTTTCATCGATTGCTCTATCTTTTGCCCGATTAAAACCGTCGTTCACTCCATTCCATCGATTCAATCGTTGAATCCTTTCTCTCCACCGATCAAAACATCCTAAATCCCTAACCCTAGAATGTACACCGATCAAACCATTCAATCTAGGGTTTGCCTCCGTTTTCTGTCATCCGCTATTCTTCTTCTTCGATTAACTCGATCTGTGCCAGTTTCATGGTTCCTCGTCGATCCGCCTCCATCTGTAAGCATTACTTCTCTCTAATGATTTTATTTTTCATAAACATTGCCTTTATTTCCTTCCTTCATGGTGGCCAAATATCAGTTGTTGTGTTTTGTTTTTTGTATGAAATATCTAGTAGCATTGTTATTCTTTTTCTGTTATTCTTTTTCTGTGTGGAAAGAAGTTTGGGAAAAATACGCTCAATTTACTATTTGAGAATCCCTACATGACAAATATGATACATCAGCTTCCCTGTCTATTTGAATACAAAATAAAAATCCTTACATATATATTCACGAACAAAAATATAACAAACTTTAATTCTTCAAATATAAAAAATCCTAGGAAGCAATTGGGATGATGAAAGGGAGATGATGTTGACGGGTTTGGGAGATGAAAGGGAGATGATGAAGTCAGTGAGTATGGATTTCTAGGAAGGTTTGAACTTGCCATAACAAATGATGTTGACGGAGATTTTACCTGTGAGAAGAGGTGCTCTGTGGAATTGGAACTTCAGTTGGGCTCTGACTCAGTGAGTTTGTTGGCTGAACTGAAAGGAAGAATTGAAACAACCAGAAATAAACATAGGAGAAAGCTTAAGGATGTAAGAGAGGCCATTTGTTTATGTTGTCTAAGAAAGAAGTGAAATGTTGTTGGTGAATTGCTGTGAAAGAGGGAAGTGTTGGCGGATATATATAGTGGGAGGGGTGAAATAAAATGAGGGAGATGGTGTGAGTGGAGTGAATGAGGTGATAATGCGTTTGCGATTTGGTAGTGAAATTGAAGGGAATTGCTTCGTAGGTTTGCATTGACCGAGTGGTAAGGTTGGTGGAGACAAAGGATAGCCAGCTAAGGGGAGAGTTGGCGCGGATAATAACAGCACGAGATGGCGACATGAGGACAAATCCCGTGTACCCTTTGAAGAAGAGTAGGGTCTCTTTTGTTTGGTTCATGGAAATCAATTATTTATTTATTCCTCAAGAATATGTGCTGGATATGTTTGCTTATTTGGCTGCTTCCCTTTTTCCTTCTATGCTTCCAAAACAATTTGACTTCTCCATCTGAAAGCATGCTTACTAGGAAAAAAAAATGTGCTCAACAAGGTTTGATTATAAAATAATATAGTTTGTAGCAGATGTTTTAGCTTGTCTTGGCAAGTTGAAGTTTGTTTGTTTTAAAAATTTTGCAGCATTTCAATTTATATGGCATGCTTATTTTAAGATGCTCTTTCTGTGGTTACGAAAATAAGACTTCTTTTGTAAACATCAACCAGTGCTCAAAAGTAGGGAAAAAAGGCTCCTCCTGTTAAAGAAAAAAAATGTAGTGCAGAACTCAAACCATGAGTTGCCAACTTTTATCACATGGTTTTGAACTGTTTACCTATTTAGCCCTGTTTTTCTTTTCTCGGGTAGCATACTCTAGTAAAAACTTTCAAAAGTAGGATACTTTTCAAATCATAATTAGAATACATATTTCCTTGGCCATTGTCCTTTTCCACCCCATTTCTAAACTTTTCACTGATTTTTTTTTTCAATAACACACTTTAGTTCTATTAATTTTCATATTAATTTTAGATGACATGTATATTATCCCTAGTTTCAATTGCACTTTAGTTTTCCATTTTTCGTTAATTTCTAGTTTTAGTAATTACTAAGATTTTTGGTTTTCTGTCATTTCAAGCAATTCCATTTAGTTTTACTTTCCATTTGCATTATAATTTTGTTTACTTATTAATTGTATTATATTTGATTGACAATACTCAACTATAGTATAGAATATGGATTCTAGTGTTATATTGAAAAGGCCAATATTTAAAAAATCGAATTCTTTTTTTTTTTTATGCTATCACTTAGTTTCAGGTTCTTTGCAAAGGATAACATTTGGAGGAAGGCTTGGTGTTCAATACTTGGATGCTGGTTCTTGGTCAACTACTGCAGTAGCATTAATTCATGCATTTTTTAGCTAGATTGAGGTTCACCTGAATTCATCAGATTGATTAGAAGTTGTTGGACCAACTTTAGGTGTTAGGAATTGGAAGATTTTGGAGTCTGGTGCAACAACTTGTTTCTGGGAGGAGGCTGGTGTGTACCACTTTTATCGAAGTCTGCTTCATGATGCCGCTTGAACTTGAATAGTCTTTTATATTTATAGTTTTTAGTATTAGTTCTTGTTTACATTTGCTCTTCCATTGTCTGAGCTGTTATCTTATTTAGAAATAGAATTTAGATGTTTTTCCTATGTACTGAGGTGTAAGAATTTGTAGTGTTGTGGCAGCAAGTATCTTATGTAAAAGACTACAAATATATTATGCAATATCATTTAATATTTCCTATTCAATTGTTCTTCTCCAGTAGAAATATTAGTGGTTAGTTTGACTTGATGCCATGAAAAATTTCATAATTTAAATTAGTGGAAAGACATTACGGCCTCTGCCCTTCATATAAATAGTGGGATTATTGAAGGCTTTTGCCCTTCGGTAATTACCGACGACATTTGCCCTTCTGTAATTACCGAAGGCCTTTGTCCTTCAGTAATTACCGAAGGCCTTTGTCCTTCGGTTCTTTGTCCTTCGGTAATTACCGAAGGCCTTTGTCTTTCGGTAATTACCGAAAACCTTTGCCCTTCGGTAATTACCGAAGGGCAAAGGCTGTCGGTAATAGTTAGCGACAAACTATTTATCGACGGACAACTGGCCGTCGCTAATCCGTCGATAATAGACATTACCGACGGTTTTTTGCTCTTTTCGACGAATTTAGGCCGTCGAAAATGCCTTCTTTTTTGGTAGTGATTTTTAATTAAATTTTATTATGCTTAATAGTGTATTCTTTGACCTCTTTATTAGGTAAAATGTTAACTAATCAAAGTACATTTTTTTATTAAATCTAGTTATAGTTTTTACCACTAATCCAAGTACATTTTCGATTGGTAGCACAAATCTGTCTAACTATAATCAAAGTATATTCTTAACTAAAATTAAAAATCATTGCACTCATGATCAACATGCACATATAAATTAAAACAATTCAATAATTAACTATAATGTAAAAATTATTACTTTTTTACGTGATTAAGAGATAAGAGAAAACTAAAATAATAATCAAAAGAACACGTATATTATTTTAATGGTTTAATTGCTTGTTTTGTCCCCAGTTTTGTTGAAGTGTGTCAAGTTCATCCATTCTTTTAAAAAAATTACAATTTTGTCCACATATGGTTTAAAAGTGTCAATTGCATCCAAACATAGAAAATTTTGCCTCAATTAAACCCCTTCCGTTAAATAGGCACAAACGACATTAACTTTTTTTTCTCTCTCTTCTTTTCCTCTGGACATTAGCTTTTTTTTTCAGTACACCCTTTAATATTTTATGTGCATCAAGAGTTCGAGAGAGAAGATTTAATCATTTAATTATTGAAAAGTTGGAGAGAAAAGGTTTTTTTCAGTCAACATTTACAAAAATTGAAACAAAGTATTAATAAATAATAATATTTGATATTTTGAAAGTTTTGTGTACGAAACTACTCATATTATCATTATTATATTATTAAAATGATTAAAAAATCATTTTTATTCATATTTTTCTAATAATTATTTAATAGATTAAATATATTTTTCTATTTTTAATTTTTTTTAAAAACTATATTTAATTTTTAAATCAAATTATATATTATTTGAACCTTATACTTTATTATAGGAATATGAAATACCTTGTCAGTAGATAAATGTGACGTTTGTTACGAAAAGATATTTTATATAATTTTTATAAAATACAAACGGGTAAAAAATAACATAATTTAACTAAGCTGGAAATTTACTTTTTAAAATAATTTGAGAATAAAAATTATATTAATTTTAATAAATATAATTTCTAAAAGCTTGTATTTACAAATTTTGAGGTTAAAAATAAATTTTTCATACAATTCTTTATAAGTTGCTTTTTAAATGGTTTTATTTAAAAAATTTGAGATTAAAAATAGCTTTCATGGACGATATTTATTTTACAATATCCAAAATATATTTTATAACCTATTTTACTTTATAATAAAATATAATTTGTTTACTAAAATTTTTACATATATATTACTTTATTTTAAAATGTAAAAAAAAAGTCATTAAAATATTATTAATATATTAAATTAAAAATATTATTAATATATTTAAGTATATCCTTTGAAAAATCTCTATATCAAAGCAAGGTAAAATTAAACAAAATACTAGGATCTTTATAAATTTTAGTATATCTAAATTTTTTATATTTTATTTTTTTATGACATATTTGTCATCAGATTTAATAATAAAATATATAAAACTATAATTTATTATAAAAATAATTATTAATATAATTGATTATTGTACCAACCAAATGATAAGTAATGTGAACATAATCCAAAGACAAAAGGACATTAATAGTACTAACAAAAGACTGACGCGTCGAGAGAGAAAAATTAGAGAGAGAGAAAAATTAATGCTTGTTTCTGTGTACTTAACGGAAGGAACTTGATTGATGCAAATTTTACTAACTTTGGACAAAATTGACACTTTTAAACCATGTTTGAACGAAATTAAAACTTTTTTAAAAGAGTGGACAAACTTGACACACTGCATCTAAATCAGGGACAAAGAAAGCAATTAAACCTATTTTAATCTAGCCTCGTTATCCATAATAAAATTATGCTGAAACCAATTCTATAACCTTAACCTTCCATGGATGGGTGAAATACATAATAAATCAAATAAAAAGTAAGAAAGGTGGAGCAAAAGTGAGAGATGGAGTGAATGACAAGTGCTAAAATTGAAGTTATTAATGTCTCAAGCTTCCTAAATCTCTTTATATTGAATTTAATTAGGTTTGAATTCTGATTTTCTTTGTTAATAAAATATCTTATCTGATAATATAATATTTCTCAAATGATTAACAAATTTGATCGGTTTTTAAAATTTTTTTATAAGTATTTTTGGTTGATAATTTCATATATGATTAAATTAATTATTTTATAAAATATTTAAAAAATTATCAGTAAATGAATTTTTCTTAATTTTCAATTTAAGCATTCGCACAATTCAAAATTACATAAAAGTCCAAAAATATTAATTTTTCATTTTAACTCGTTTTATTGATCAGCTTTAAAATTTTGGCCTTTTTAACCATAATTGGCTCTTTAAATATCCATTGGAGGACTCTGACATGGCAGTTGAGCCTGGAATTGGAAATTGTACGTAATGAGTGCCCATAGCTAAAATTTTGTAAAACTAAGTGAAAACTTACTACACTTAAAAAAGCTATCCCAAATTTTATAATGTTAACTGTCGAACACCCTGCGTATTCAATGAACTAAGAAAAATAAATTTCATGTATTAAAATATAAATATACCATTTTATTTATTAAAAAATATTTAATGACTGAAAATATATCATAAAATATTTTCTGTTATCCAAACGACATGCGTATATACTTTTAGTATTTCAATTTAGGTTCAAAGTGTTTTTGAGTATTTTAACTTAAGATATTATAAGTGATATAAATATAGATTCACTTCCAAAAATACCTTTCTTTTAAGCTCAGGAACACTCCTTTCCAGTAAAAACCACTGTTATTTTTTTAGTCAATAGTTATATATAATTAAATATTACAAACTTTTTCATACACTTTTTAAAACAAATTAATCAAGTAGTGAATTGTGAAGATGAAAATAAATTGTACTTTTAGAAATATATATAAAATTAAAAATAAAGTTATTTAAATAGCTTTATAAATTATGAAACAAGAACAAAAAGAAAAGATAAAAAACAAACTAGAAAAAAGAGAGCGTCAAACTTAGTATAAAAGATAAAAAAAATAAATAAATAGAAGAAGATAGTTTTAGAAGGTAATGTAGCATAAATTACTTAAGGGTCTTCACATATATTATTGAATTAAGTTATTCTAGTATAAATAATAGTATTTTATTTAAATGTGATTGATAAGATGTGTTTTAAGAAGGGAGATGATACAAGAAAGACAAATATGAATTTATTTTTATTAGTAATTACTTAAAATTGAGGACTAATAAGTTATATGTCTTAGCTAATCAAATTCAACAAATATATTATGTTCATTAAATATCCTATTTGACCATAATACTAAAAACCCACAAGATTGGTATGATATGCTAAATTATAAAAGTTATCACCTAATAACCATACAAGGTATTGATTATAATGACAAAGAAAGTTTGATGATAATGACAAAGAAAGTGATGATGAAAATATTTTTCAAATGATAAAAATATTTAACACACAATAAAGAAAACACTTTTAGTGACAAAGATGATAACAATTAATTGAGTATAATTTTATATAAAGAGAGTAATGAATTGAATTTTTCAAAATCTAGTTTAGATATCCAATAATTCATATCCATTTTAATTAAATCAACTAATGTTAAATTTAAATTTAAAGTGAATATGTTATTTATTAATATCATAATAAAAAATATAAATGTATGAAATAAAAAATAACTTAATACATTAGCAAAACAGATTATAATTGTAAAGTGACACAATGAAAGTAACATGAACAAAAGGACCTGGATTCAATTATAAGGTGAAACAAATTTGTTAATATAATAATAAAAACTAATATATGTTCATCAAATGATATATTTCATCATTTAATAATGATATTTTTGTAACAAATTAGAAAATAGTCCCAAATAATATATAAATAATGATAAATTTTATATTTATTACTATTAACTACATTTTCAGAAAATAAAAATAAATTTCCTATTTTTAACCAATTACGGTATCATAATTGAAAATTAATATTATACTATTATTAATTTGTTAGCATTCAACAATTACTTTTCTAATTATATACTTATCAAAACAAAAGTAATTCTATCATGTATGACATTTTATATTAATGATCAATTATTTGTCACATATATATTTTGTCATTTAATGAAAATTAGTGACAAATTAGAAAATAGTCACAAGTAATATATAAATAGTGACAAATTTTACACTTATCACTACTAATTAAATTTTTGAAAAATAAAAACCTTGTCTAATAAAAAAATTTAGTTCAAATCTATAATATACAAATTTAATATTTTCTTGTCACGAATAGATATATAAACGTGTAATTTTTTCATTAAATATGTAATCATCAAATTATTATTGACCCAAAATATTTTAATTTTTGTAATAATTAATAAATTTTCAGTAATAATAAATAAATATTACTTTATAAATATTCAATATATTTTACATGAATTATATAATTATCATAAGAAAAATAGTTTTATTTATACAACATTTTTTAATAAATATTTATGATATATATATTTGAATGTGTCTCTAATTTGATATTATATATTGAAGGACATCAAAGCACATCACGTTTGATTTTGATTTTTTTATCACATGTTAATTAATAATATTATTGAAAGTAGCATATAATTTTTATATAAACGAAAAATATCCCGAAAGGAAGATGTTGGTAGCATTTTTTAAAAGGTAAGTGTTATGAGATTGTTGCGTGCAGCATGTTGAATGTTGCCATTTGCGCCCACATTACAATTTATAATTAAATGAAATTTGAAAACCGATGTTTTTACACGTTAATTATAGACGTTAGAATCTTGGTTAGAATGTGTCAAGTCCTTTTCCTCGTACAGAGTTCGCCATATTTTGAACATATCTTACTATCACATATCTAACGCACCGTGTTCTAATTTGACCATCTTGTAACATTTTATGTTATTTATCCCACGATGTCCCAAGAAGGGCTTAAAGTGAAGCCAACCTTGATTTTTCAGTTCTAACTACGAGAGATAATTGCAGTTTAGCATTTTAAGATGAAAATAAGCTTATCTCATTCTTGTGGAAGAATAAATTAGCATTCAACTTTATTTAATTTAAAAACAATTTGATTTTATTTGTTTAAATTAAATGTGTGTTTCTCTATGTTTGTGTGTGTTTGTGTGTCTGTGTCTCTTTTTTGTGTGTGTTTGTGTTTGTGACGATAAATTTCCTAGCAATTGTCAAACAATTTCAAGAGAGTGGAAGTCATCCATGAAAGTCGTATCAACTCTATCTTGTGAGTCACCTTTGGAGCCATCATGAAGTATGGATTGAAGAATAGTGTAGGATATCTAGACCATTGTATTTGGTCATGTAATGTAGGTTTGTTTAAGGTTTGTATTAAGGCTTAAGTAGCATAGTATTTTCCTTAAGTTAGACATCCAAACTAAATAGAAAGTGTGTGCCATGTGTTATGCTTCCATTGGAGACAATTTGCTTTTTAGAAATGGTCACATGGTACCTTAGGAGTGGAGATGATTTCTTTTTGGTAGTGGCCACATGTTCTTCCACCATTGGAGATGATTTGTTTTTAGTAGTAATCACATTGCAGTCTAGGAATGGAGAGGATTGTGTTTTGTGAGTGACCACATGTCCTCCCATCATTGGAGAGGATTTGTGAACACTTGTCCACTCCTTAGAAGGCCTCATTTTTTGTCAATGAGAACAAATGTGGGAGATCATGCTTTTAGGCTTAGAAGGAGATACCCTTGGCCTATAAATATAGGTGTCTCCACCCTTGTATTTCATCTTGGATTAGTGTAATGTTATGCTGCCAAATTATGGTCATACACTTCCTAGATCAAAACTAGAGCAACCTTAGAGGCCCCTCTAGTCACCTTCCTCCTTAAGTTGTCCTCACCTCTCTTGGAGCCATCAAACACCACCTCACCATCACCATATTCACCAAAATCGTGAGCATATCACCTTGTCCAGCCCTAGCTACATAATCTTGGATCTTTTCCCACTTTATTTCCATACTCATCATCCAAGAAAACACCCTCTTCATGAACATCTCCTAGTTTTTGTCAAACCTAGCTAAGGAGGTTGCTATCAGTTTGTGTCTGTGTGTGTGCATGTGTGTCCGTGTGTACATGTGTGTCTATGTATGTCTCTGTGTATGTTTGAATCTATTAAAATAATTTTTACATTTACATGTTAAATTACTATATTATAATTAATAATTTACACTTAATTTAATATAGAAAAGTTAATATTTTAAATTTATTTTATTTTATTTTTAATTAAAAAAGTTCACTGGTTCAGCCTGTCGCGTTCCACTAAAATGCTAAACATGGATAGGATTAGATGAAAAAAAAAGGATAACATGAAGTAATAAACATGGATTAGCAAAAGTACTCATAAATACAGAGAAAGTTTTCACCAATTGGAAATAATTTTAAGGTTGAAGATCATACTAGTAACTTTATTTTCCTTCAAGAATTGTTTCACCACATCTTCATTACGAGCAATAGTTAACCTAATCAACAAGGTATTTTGTTAGAGTAAAATTGGCAAATGATATGGCACATTTGTGCTGATTAAATTAAAAAGAGTGAAAGATGTTACAAAGTAATCAAGTTACTTGCAAGTATTGTAGACAAGGGACCCTCCTACTTTTAGCCACAAAAGGTATGTTCGTTAAAATCAGGTGAAATCTGTGACTAATTTGTTCATGCCTTGAATTATGACAAAAATGGCAATAGAAACAATCTACAATATCTTCTTCACGTACTTTTGGGTTAAATATGCACAAAAATTTAAATTTATGAACATGAAACTAAAATCTTACTAGTTTATTATCACATTACTAAAAATGGAACAGGTCTTATTTGCAAGTTCAAATTTAAATAAAATTTGTTAATTCTTGTTATAATATGCTTTGATGATTTGATGTTCATACAATCCTCGACAAACAATGTTTATGGAGTAACATAATAAGATCATAATTGATAGGCCTTCTTGATGGATTTTTTCCTATTTTATGTCATTGTGTAAGTAGACATTCCTTGTTATCTCTGATTCTCTATTATATTTTATAAGGTCTAAAGTTTACATTGCAGAGTCAGCTAGTTTAATCATCTTAATCATTCAAACTCTTCAAAAATTTATTTATATACCATAATTAATCACTTCAGCATTGAAATTTCAAAAATGTTTTAGGCATTACACGTAGGGCATACTCCAAAGAATGTCTTAGTTGGTCATTAGCACGCCGATATCCCTTAGACTTTCTATCAAAAAAGGAAAACATTCAAAGCTAATGTCTGACATTGACATAATAAATTATCTTGCACCATGTCATCAATAGCCAATTTGTTCTAACTCTTAGGCAATGAAATGTTGTTTTTATTTTGTACCATACAAGCAAAGGGGACAATAAAATATAGGAGAAATACCAATGTAGTTTCTGATTGCAGATGAAGTAGGATACAATCTTAACCAAGCTCTTTTCAACCAAACCATTTTGTTTCTCGAGCTCAATTTCCCGCGTTTTAACTAAGAACAAGCTCGATTTTTCAAGTTCTAACCTAGAACAAGCTTAGTCTCTATCTTAAGCACAAAAATCTATGAATTCATGTCTACAATTAAAATAAACAACCAACCAAGGATTCAATTTCCAAATGCTCTTGCTTCACTGAATCGTAGGTCAATTCACTTAAGATTGAAACAGTAAAATAATTCTAGAGGGCTTAATTGATCCCTCTCACAAGTACATGATAAATATGGTAACCTTAGATATAATATAATCATGATAAATAGGGTAATCCTAGACACAATATAATCATGATAAATAGGGTAACCCTTGACACACTATAATGATGATAAAATAGGATAAATATCCTAACACTCCCCTCAAGTTGGAGCATACAAATTGTATGTACCAAGCTTGGAACAAATAAACTCAATCCGAGGACCCCTTAATGACTTGGTCAATACATCTGCGAGTTGATCGTTTGGCCCAATAAACTCAGTACATATTTCTTTGGTGAACAACTTTTCACGAACAAAATGACAATCAATTTCTATATGTTTAGTCCTCTCGTGAAACACTGGAGTTGATGCAATGTGGAGAGCAGCTTGATTGTCGCAATACATCTTCATAGTATGGATGTCAAAAAATTTAACCTCTTGAAGGAATTGTTTCACCCAACAGAGAAGAGGGTCTCGTGCGCTAAGATAAAGTGATTGAATTTTCAATCTCCCGCTCAAATTTTTATTGAATTCACTAATTTTGACGTCTAACATTGGGGCATTCGATGTTTTATATCCTTTTACGTCGAATTACAATTCTTAACGACATTTAATAATTGTATTTATTTACAAAAATACCACCGGTCATTTTTAACGTTGGCTATTAAATTGTTCGACGTTGAACGCGTGACGTTATACGCTTTTTTTGCACTAGTGCTTGTTCCATTACCTACAGATACTATCCTTCACAAATGTTCCCACTCTAATGCACTAAATTTACATACAAAAAATTAGTGGGAAATATTTTTTCACATTACTTACGAAAAAATTCGTTTGTAACGCAATTTTACAAAATCGTAGGTAAAATTCATATTAATGTCCATGTTACCTACAAATTCAAACCCCTTTGTAAATATGTATAGATAAGTCACATTTTTTTCTTGTTTATGGTGCAAGGATAAATGATATAGTTCACTTATTTATGGTGCATATTGTGTCTCAACCTAATGTTAACACTTCGGCAAGTATACCGAATCGTATCAAGTAAAAATAATTGGTAAGACCAAGTATCATTTCCCTAGAGACTCAACCTAAACATTCATATGGTTTCTTTATTAATTAGGACTTGTAAACGAAATCATTGTGTTTATATTGCGGAAAATAAATATGAATGCAAGTGTTGATCAATTGGATTGAAAGATGCAAAGGTGATTGATATAAAATATGGAATGATTATGTTGTTGGGGTTTCCGACTTATCCTATCCACTCTCATGTATTTATGAATTCATCTTCTTCATTAATGTTAATGTCACTTTCTAATTTACCTTAAACCCGGTGTCTCGGTGAAGAAAGCCTACTCCTAATTACTAGTTCACAATGTCTTATATCCTTAGCAATTAATCATGCATTACATTCGCACAGAAGCTTAAAGGCAACCAACGCTCCTATTCCTATGTATAGGTAATATTGCTTTTGGGAGAATTTCCCCAGTTCTAGATTTTCTCATATGTGTCCATAGTGATAAAATCAATAATCATGCAATTGAATGAGTTAAAAAAGGCATTCATATAGTGTAGAGAAAAAACCCTAACAATTAATGAAGTAAAGCATTTATAATAAGAATCAATTCAATACATGAGAGTTTCAAAGGATTACATCGTTTCCCCAACAACAATGGAGGTTTAGTTCACCATAGACATGGTGAAATTAGATGAAAATAATGAAAAGAAAAAAGATAAAACCCTAAAAGTTGAAGATTGGAGCTTCCGCATCCAAAATCCGCCTCCAAGGGGTGAAAGGAGTGTATTTTTGCCTCTTTTTGTCCAAAGATATGAACCCTAGACCGTCCAAAACCTTAAATAGTTCATTAAAAATACAGAAAACTAGCCCAAGCCCATGTTGTCAACGCTTAGCGCCCTAAAAGGGCGCTCAGCGATAGCTGCGTCACTCTTTTGACCCTCAACGGTGGCGTCCAAGCGTGAAATAGTGCTTTCAAAACCAAACTGGCACTCAACGGTGACGCTCAAGCGTGAAACAGTGCTTTCAGAACTGAGTTGGAACTCAGTGGTGGCGCTGAGGAGTGAAATAGTGCTTGCCCTTGCATACTGGCGCTCAGCGGTGGCGCCCAGGCGTGAAATAATGGTTCTTCTGTGTGCCACTTTTACAGCCTTTCATGACTCCAGCTCCTTGCTACTTCAACTTCTTCATCCAATTCATCTTAATTCTTGTCAAAACAAGGAAAAATAAGCATAAAACCCATTCAACTCTCTTATTCTCACAACTTAATCAAAAGCATGATTTCAAGCTAGTTTCTAAGTCATAAAGGGTGTTTTTAATATCAAAATTAAGTATAAAAATAACGGGTTTTCAACCGTTATCACCTAAGATAGTAGACAATCTCTTAGTAAAAGATTGAGAGGGTAATGAACTTGAACAGAGTGGAAGGGTACTATGTTGAGCCTTAGTGTAAGCCTGAGGTTAAGGGTGAGAATGTGGTTGGGGTTAGGGATGAGAATAGGATGGGGTTAAATGTGAGGGTGAGAGTAAGGCTAAAGGAGAAGTTCAAGCTGAGGGGGAGGGAGAGTGTGAAGTTCAATATGAAAGGAATAATGAGAATGAGGTTAAAGGAAACATTATGAATTAGGGTGACATTCATATTGAGGTTAAGGTATACAATTAGGTTGAGTTTGAAGGAGAGTTTGGTTCTGAAGATGTATATGGGTTAGTGATTGTAGAGCCTAATGAAGAAGTAAATTTTAGTACATTTATTGAGTTATAAATGGTTGAATAGGAAGTTGTAAACATGGGTAAGAGAAACCAACATAATAATAAAGCTATGAAGAAATGAAACACTAGTATTTCCAAGTCTATGGAATATAGCGTGAAGGCTATGGCAATTAAACATTTGTAGGATTCATTTCAACTGTAGTGCAAGAGAATTTATGATTATGCATATGAGTTGATGAGAACAAACCCTGGTTCAATAGTAAAAGTGAAGGTTAAAGAAAATGATGGAGTGTCAATCATTGGTTTGTGTGTTTGAAATCATGCAAGGAAAGTTTTATCTCATGCAGGCTTGTAATTGGTTTGAATGGTTGTTTTTTAAAATTCTATTATGGAGGTCAATTGACTGTAGTTGAGAGGAATGGTGATGATCAAATGTTGCCAATATCTTATGCTTTAGTTGAAGTAGAGAGCAAAGATGCTTGGTCTTACTTTGCAAAATTATTAATTAATGACTTGGGGAGTGTTGTAGTGTGTAGCTCATGCACATTCATGTCTGAAGAAAAAAAGGTATGTTTGAAGAACATATTTTGTTATAATAATGATAAAGGTGACTTGTTATGATTTTGAATTTTAAAGGGATTGTTACTTGCAATACAAGAACTATTACCAGGAGTAGAACAAATTTGTGTTAGTCACTTTTATTCCTACTTCAAAAAATAAAAATTAACAAAAATACCAAAAGTTTGATGTGGAAGGCAACAACAAGCACATATTCACATGCAAAGGATTCATTGCAATACCCCCTACGTATGTGCATTTCATTGTTATTGTTTAAGGGAAATGTTTTGATGTATTGTTGTGTTTGACATAGGTTTTGGTCAAAATCAAAGTTTAGATCTAACGTTATGTTTGACACACTTGTTAAAAACATAAGGGAGGTTTTTAATAGTGTGTTTGTCAATGCAATAGCTAAAATAGTAATAATAATAATGTTGTAGAAAATAACAATTTATATCATGAAGAAATGGAAAAAGAACATATTAAAGATAACATTATTTCAAGGTTCCTTTTGCCCAAAAATAGCAAATGAACTAGAAAATGAATCACAACAAACAAGGTTTTGAATACATAAGTACTAATGCCATTGTTTTAGATTTTATTTGGAATTTCGAATATGTACTTATATGTGGGTCTAATGTATGTAGCAATTTTGTTTGGAGAAAAATTGTTTGAGGTGTGACTTGTCAACATCATTGGTGATAAGTTTGTGGTCTACTTAGACAAAAAGGAATGTAGTTGCAGGAATGGATGATTGATAACAATTGAAAAACTGTTATTTTCATGCTTAAAATTGATATTAAAAGCAACCTTTAACACTCAGAAACTAGCTTGAAATCATGCTTTTGGTTATATTTTCAGAAATAAGAGAGCTGGACAGGTTTATGCTTGATTTCAGTGTTTTATGCAGGTTTTAAGGTGAATTTGGTGAAAGAAGTGAAGAAGGATAGAAATGGAATCAGAAAAGACATCAAAAAGTGCAAAAGGAGAAGTCGAAGTTACCGTTTAACGGCAGTTTACCGCTGAGCGGCACTCAGGCAATCACGGTGGATTCGCTGAGGGATGAAAATGCCGCTGAGGGGAAGAAAATAACTCACACACTTACCGCTGAGCGGCACTATTTTGGGCTTGGGCCTAATTTTCTGTATATTTTAGAATAGTATATAAGCTTTAGGACGTCCTAGGGTTTGTACCTTTGGCAGAGACGAAGCAAACACTCACTTTTCCACCCCTTTGAAGGAAGATCTTGGATGCTCAGGCTACCTCATCCTCTTTCTAGGGTTTTATCTTTCATTCTTTCATTATTATTCATCTAGTTTCACCATGAATATGGTGAACTAAACCTTGTATTGTTGTTAGGGAATCAATGTAGTTTTGTGAAACTCTCATATATGAAATTTGTTTTAACATCTTATTTTTAAGACTTATGCTTTCTTTCATCATTAGTTAGGGTTTTTCCTCTTTGCGTAAAGCTTGCTTTGTTTAACTCATTCATTGCCATGATTATTGATTTTGTCGATTTGGGAACGTACGGGAAAATCTAGATCCGGGGAATTTCTCCCAATAGCATATTGATTGTCGTTAAGCTCCTGCACTTAAGAATTAATTACTAGGAATGCTAGGAATTGTATGAACTCGTAATTAAGGATATGCCTTCTTGCAAGGTGATTTAGAGAGTGGCATTAGCATTGATGAAAAGAATGATTAATTCCTAAAGTATATAAGAGTGGATAAGATGAAATTGATAACCCCAACAACATACTCATCCATCT
This sequence comes from Vigna nakashimae, assembly GCA_034642375.1. Lineage (NCBI taxonomy): Eukaryota > Viridiplantae > Streptophyta > Magnoliopsida > Fabales > Fabaceae > Vigna > Vigna nakashimae. Next base: position 44,241,585 of record CM067765.1, on the reverse strand, counting down.
AATTCATTGAAGTGTTTGTATTTTGTTTTTCTCCCTTGATCAAATTCATGCATACATATTTAATTACTGTCTTTTGCATTTAAACCTACAATAAATTTGTTCTTAAGTCTTAAATAATCAACAAATTATATAGCTAAACTAGGTCGCGAGTCCTTTGGGAAAATGATACTTGGTCTTACCTTGTTTTATTACTTGATACGATTCGGTCACACTTGCCGATTGTTAAAAAAGTTTGTGGCGCCGTTTTTCGGTGTTCATAAATTTGTCATCAACGATCAGTAGGATCCGATGTACTCATTCACTCTCTGCAATTAAGTTTTTAAATTTGAATCACCTTGACTACATTTTTCACTGATTAAGCAAAACAACATATGAAGAAATTTATAACTCAATCATTTACCTTATAAATGGAGAACATATGAGGGGTATAACTATATTAACTTATGTATTGCCCAAGCTCATCAAAGATTACCTCATAGGCCTAAAAATAAGTAGGAAGAAACATTGGGAATTAGATACGGATAACACCCAGTTAAACAAAATTGGTAAAAGAAAAAATGTAGCATTTGTCAAGGAATGAACCACAACATAACAAGTTGTCCATCCAAGCCATATGAAGCAAGACCTTCAACCTTCCCAAATGATTCCTTACACCAACTTAGTGTTTTGAACAATCATAACAAACACCTTTTTCATCTTGGTGGTTTTGGTGTATGGAAACACAAAGAAACTCAAAACTTGGTTAGAGGCAAAGAAAGTAGTTTTATCATTATATTACCCATTGATCTACTCAATCACTACATTCTTTAAACCTCATACATATAATTACATAATTATATGTTGTACTCACTCACTACATTTGTACCTCATGAAAGTTTTAACAACACACAAACCCTAATTGATTTAATCATACCAACAAAAATAATCACTCTTACTAATAGTTGAACCCATTTTCTCAAAACTTTGAGAACTTTCTCTAGATTTGCAATCTTCTTCGTTTGTCTCACAATAATTGTATAAGATTCATTATTAACATCTTCAAAGCACCATTTGAAATAATAACCTACCTATTTGGATTGTCACCTTATTCCTCAACAAAAGTATAACACAATATTTATTATTATCAAATAATTACAAAAATAAAATATAACAAACCCAAATTTTATAAATCTAACTTTGTAGTTATGACAATCCCAAAATTGTTTTCTAGCATTTGTGAGAGTTCTGATTGTTCTAAAAATTGCTACATCTCCAGAGTTGAAAATAAAGGTTATGCAATAAGCCTTATTACCACCACCATGAGAATAACTACTTTCGTTTTGCACCCTGTAACCACAATTGCATGACAAAGACGACTACAACCGAGACATGAAATGCACAAAGTAGATCAATGGATGGCAAAGAAGAAGAACAAGAAGATGAACAATGTAGGGGAAAAAGACCATAAACAACACCAACAATGCTAGTGTAACGAAAGGGTCAACATTATCCAATTTTAGGCAACATTATTAAATTAAAAACAAAACATATAAAAAAGTAATTAAATATTTGGCGCAAATGTAATGAACAAAGTACTAACTATATCAACTTTCTTTTATCTAACCTATTGCATTTTATACATGAAACCATCTCATAATAATTTGTAACAATTATAGTGATCTAACCTATTGTGACAATTCATGAGATCAACTCATAATAATTTGCTAACAATTAGAATTATTTCATATTTAAATTCAAATATATATTTTGGTGACAATTCACCTAGGATTAATAGTAAAAAATTTAGTGTTATCAAACTCTTGAATTGCTATTTGTTTTAAAAATTTCAAGAATAAATAAAACTTTAAAGGTAAAAAAAAAGAAAATAAAGAAATATAAAGAATAATAATTATAAATGTTTTTATACACCTAATAGTCTTACATTGTTTAGGAATCGAGGTCAAGGTAAGTTTAAATAATCTTTTCTCTTGCAACCTTTTAAAGTGTCGTTTAAGGACAAAATCATGATGGAGCTTTGTGTTCTAAAGGGGACAATATCTCGGATGTAGATATTGACCTAACGATGTTATCTTATCAGACTTGGGACTTAGACATTGGCATCGTCTAAGGGAACAAAAACTCCCTTAGCCCTTGACTGAGGGCTTGTTTCGGTACACCCAATAGTCCTATATTGCTTAGTAGTCGAGGTTAATAACAGTTTAAATACCCCGTTCTCTTCAACCTTTTAAGGATAAAACTCTCGTTTTCCTTAGACCTCGACTATGGGGCTTATGCTTTGATACACTCAATAGTCTCACATCACTTAGAAGTTGATGAAAAGTTTATATAGTTCTTCATCCTTCAATCCCTTAAGGCATTTTTTTAAGACAAAACTATGATGAAGCTCTAAACCCCAAAGCGAATAATACCTTGGATACGGTGATTGAGTCTAACGATGTCACTCGACGAACCTAGGATTAGCGTAGTCTAGGAGAAACAAAAATGATTTTCCTTAACCCTCCTTTGGGATGAACCATCATTCCTCCTAGACCTCGATTGGAAAGCTTATGTTATGATAATATCCAATAATCTCACATCGTTTAGGACTTAAGGTACTCCTTCCTCTTTCAACCCTCTAAGACACATTTTAATAACAAAATCATGATAAAATTTCAACTCTCGCAAACTTGAAATCAAAACAACAAACAAAATCCCACGAACTTAAAATCGAAACACTAAATAAAAGAATACTGTAACATCCCAAATATGTCACACTTGATAATTAACATTACATTTACAGTAACATCCCGTAATCTCACCCTTTAAAATTTTCTAGCTGATATAAGTCTATACATGTTGAAAAAAAAAATACTAATTATAACTTGAGTTCTTCTACTCCTCCCTTCCTTGGCACTGTGTGAGACGACATTCCTTCATCTGCTCCCGTATAACGAATTATACGATCATCGTACATACCCAAACACAAACAAGTAGGGTGAGCTAACATGCAACCAATCATTTATGAAACATGCATGCAAACCTCATATAATAATTATGTCAGACATACTCATACCATCATACAACAATCACATCATACATACTCATCCATTACTTTGATACACATGGTAAAATGATATCACAAGACTTGTTACTTTATAACCTGACTCGTCCGGACTAGAATGATTACCGAGCTATGACGGGTCTTGCACTCGTGGTGGCTTTATGAAACTTGGGCACTACCGCCCGACACTATCGCCTTATGAAACTTGGGCACTACCACCCTATCATAGTCACGAGGTTAATCTGTCATCACTCACCTTGGATCATATGGAAGCACCCAAGACTAGGACCTCCTGCTACTCCTCACCTCATGGTTCAATCCTCTCTACATGAGAAGAAAGACCATTGGAGTTTCAGGATGACCCCCAAAACTGAGCTACCATGTAATCATTCTATACACCCCCAAATCACCACCATGTATCCTCTCCTTGAGGATCATGGAATTACGTTCATGAATCATACTGTCACTTTGAAACTTAACCTAACACATGAATAACTAGATACCATCATATTATCATAGTGAATCCAACATACCTCATACATTCCCATACTTCACACATAAATCACATCATACTATGACATTCAAACATTCCACTCTTCAAAATACAACTACACATACATTTTAAGAATATAATTATTCAAGATTTTTACTCAATTCAAATAAATTTACTATTTCGTAAAAACATTACTCTTCACTCATATCATTAATTAAATATCTGAACCCATCAAACTAATTAAAAACATGTTTAGATCATGTGGTAAAATATTTAATTCAATCCAACAGTTAATAAGGTAGAACTCATAATTTTTGTATAAAAGGTCCAAAAACAGAAATTAGCAATATTTACATCCCTCAGAAGATACGAAATTAATATCTCTAACTCTGTAACTCTAATTTGAAATCTGACGGTCAAACTAATTAACTATGTGTTATACACTACATATTAAAATTTCAGGTTGATCCAACGGTTAACTAAATAGATATTGAGGTTTTACCGAGGTAACTCAGGTGCATAATTTTAATTCGTTTTCGATTATACTCAAAATGCGGAACGAATTCCTCAAAGCACATACATCTAATTACAAATCTGAATGGTCAAGATGACTTAATATGTCTTATGAACTATATACTAAAGTTTGGGCTCAATCTAACGGTAAATGAAATATATATGATGTTTTTACCATGATAACTTAACGACAAAAATATAGTGTTCATAAGATTTTTCAAACTTTCAAAATTTCTTTCTCACAACATAGACTTCCAATGGTCAAAAATATCCTAAGAATCATATATCTAATTTGCAGGTTAATCCAACGGTCAAATAGGTCAAAATCTATATTTTACCGAAAGTACTCAATAACAGAACTACAGGGGTAATTATTTTACTCAAACATGTAAGATTTATTTCTCTAAGTACAGGCTTCTAATTAATGATCCGAACGGTCAAAGTGAAGAATTAGGTCTTAGGATTAATATATTAAAAGTTTAGCTAAATCCAACGGTCAAAATAATTAAAAGAAAAGTTTTACCACAGTAATTCGAAAATAAGACAATTATAATCATGAAAACTAAATTTATACAAGTGAATAGATAACTACCATTACCAAAATTTTCACATGTTAACGACTCATATTCATAATCATAACATGTATAAAAATCATATATAAGAATGATTAGCTCCCCTACCTCTATTCCAGACGTCTCTTGCTCCGAATTCGTTTTCTCCGAAAATCCTCTAGAGTTTCACCTTTGCAATTAGAATTTCCTCCAACTCTCTTCTCTCAAAATATTTCTAAATTTTTTTGTGCAACTTTTAGCCTTCCCCATGTTTCTTATTTATAGTCCAAAAATTTTACTATTCATCATTTTTTTAATATTATTTATTATTTTAATTTCACCACTTACATAATGGATTCACCACTTACATAATGAATTCATAATGAATTCCTTAATTATGGCTTCAATTATGAATATTTTTTCCATTATCAATATTTTAAATTTTATTTTATATTATTTATTTTTATTAATTCTTACTACTAATAATAAAATTTTTACTATTAAGGTAAATATTTTTCATGGGTCTTACAAATACTATAATTTAAAAGTATTATATGAAAATTTTAATTAAATAATATTTTTTTATATAATATCATAATTTTTATTTTAAACTCTTAAAGTATATTATGTTCTCAAGAATAATTATGTCAATTAAGTTAAACATATAACTTGATCACCTTAAGTAAATGTTTATATATATATATATATATATATATATATATATATATATATATATATATATATATATATATATATATATATATATATATATATATATATATATATATATATATATAATGTATGTATGTGTGTGTAAAAGACATCATGCGCTCTTAATTTGTCAGATGCATGTGGACCAAATTAAAATGTGTCAAAGCGATCGAATTATAAATTGGGTGATGCATATGAAACAAATTAATATCATGTAGGAGATAACGATGACAGAAACGACAAAAGTTTAACCAATTTAACAAATTTTATAGTAGAAGGAACCAAATTAAAATATTGATTTTCAAAAAAAAGAAATGATAGGTTTAACCTTCAAATTAATATTACAAATTGTAATAAATTATGAACACCTAAAGCTCTATTCATATTAGATTAACGAAAGTGTCTTTATTTTGAACGTGATACTTTACTTTTTATTATATAAGTTCTCTCTCGTTTGAAAGAAACTAGTTCTCTTTTTTAGACTTGTGACGTCATACTATTTTAGTACCTTTTAGTACAAATTTCTGAAACTAATGACAATTTCTTTTAAAGAAATCACGTTTTAACATGCTCTAAAATGTTAATTTTTTTCACACCCATTTTTTTTTATTTATTCCTTTTACGTTAAAAATTCTCTTTTGTTTTTGTTTATTAAATATCAACTGCTCTATACCTGCTCACTGAATTAGAGTTATTACGTTGAAATGACTTAATCTCTATTTTATTGTGATTTGAATAATGATACTTATGTTTCTTAATATCTCTTCTACCAACGTTTAAGTTGAATTGTTTTAAATTAAGTCTACTTACCTATTTGTTAGTCAATATATTTATAAAATATCTAAATTAACCACGTTTTAAACACAATATATTTACCATGTTTTTGGGTTAATTTTGCATGGAAGTGGATTGAAAACAAAGTCACTTCACAATAGAGATAAGAAAAACACATTCCCAAAGTTCCATTGTTCATAGTATAATCAATTATTTGTTGGGTTACTCATTAATCTCAGAGAGTTCCAAGTTGCAAGAAGAATGGGTCGTCACACGAGACCTCTGAGAAAAAAAAATTCAAAATGGGGAAACAAAGAAAAGAAAAGAAAGTGTCAAAAGCCATAATGAATGCCTACATTACTTAGATGAACCGTGTATTCTCGATTTACCCAAACATGGTCTTTCTCCTTTTCTCCACACGCTCTTCTTCTCTCCTCCAAAAACCTTCATATATAACCCCAAACCTCAATATCAAGGGAGTGTTACATTTATCCCAAGACAAGACATGAAGATTCCTTTTTTCACTTGCTTCTCTTCACCCACCAAAGAACAAAACGAAAGCGGTACACAGCACAACTGATACAAACGTAAAGTTGAAAACTTTGGTTTTTGTTTATTATCTTTGATGTCTTTTCTTTCATTGCAGACTACCCAGAGGAAGAGATCAATGATGGGAGCTTCCGCTTGTTCACTTATGGCGAATTAAAATTGGCCACGCGAAATTTTCATTCCTCGGAGAAGGTTGGAGAAGGTGGCTTTGGCTCTGTCTATAAGGTTAATTATACATTCTCTGATCTCGTTCTTTTGAAAAGTCTGTTCTTTGCTTAATTGGGGCATTGAGATGCAATGTGATTTCATAAAAAATTAACCAAAGGTTTATGTTCTGAGAGACTGATTTGGGTTTTGACTTGTGAAGGGGAGACTTCTGGATGGTTCTCTTGTGGCTGTGAAGGTGCTTTCGGTTGAGGTGGAATCCATGCGAGGAGAGAGGGAATTTGTGGCGGAATTGGCTACACTTGCAAACATCAAACACCAAAATCTTGTAAGCTTGAAAGGGTGTTGCGTGGAAGGTGTTCATAGGTATTTGGTGTATGATTATATGGAGAACAACAGCCTCTACAAAACTTTCTTAGGTATGATTAATTTCTGTTATGTGTTTCTGAGTTTCCAATTTAGGGGTTGCAGTTGGAGGCAGAAGTTATAATGGTTCTGTTTTTGTGGCTTTTTGATTGAAAGGTTCGGAGGAGAGAAGAATGAGATTCAGCTGGGAAACAAGGAGGGAAGTATGTATAGGAGTGGCTCGGGGACTTGACTTTCTCCACGAAGAGCTTAAACCTCATATCGTACACAGAGACATCAAAGCCAAAAATATTCTTCTTGATCAGAATTTCACCCCAAAGGTTTCGGATTTCGGTTTGGCAAAATTGCTGAGAGACGAAGCTTCTTACATCAGCACTCGTGTTGCAGGGACATTGTAAGTTAGAACATTAAGAAACAAAAGACTTGATTCATTAATTTGAATCCTTTTGATTCCATGACTAAAGGGGTTTGTTCTGATAAATGAACAGGGGTTATCTAGCTCCAGAATATGCGAATTCCGGACAGGTTTCAAGAAAATCCGATGTTTACAGCTTCGGAGTGTTACTTCTGCAAATGGTGAGTGGCCTAGCAGTGGTGGATGCGTATCAAGACATTGAACGTTTCATAGTGGAGAAGGTATGAAATGAAATTGAAGTCAAAGAAACCCATAATTGCTTTTAGCTTTGTGGCGTTGGAAAAGGGACTAATTAAAATGGGATTTTTGTTTGTTATGGTTTGGTAAAATAGAATGTGGTGGGTGTGTGTTTGAAGTTTGAAGTTTGAAGTTTGAAGTTTGAAGTTGAAGATTAATACAATTGCAGGCGTGGGCAGCTTATCAGTCTAACGATCTGTTAAAACTGGTGGATCCCATGTTGAACAAGAATTTTCCCGAGGAGGAGGCCATAAAGTTCTTGAAGGTGGGGCTACTTTGTGTGCAAGAAACAGCGAAGCTTCGGCCACGAATGTCAGAGGTGGTGGAGAAGTTCACCAACAACGTTGACATGAAAGATGTTAAGATTTCGAAACCAGGGTTCGTTGCTGATCTGAGGAACATCAGAATCAGAAACCAAAACTCGTCCCCGGAAACAAGTTCTGCTGGAGCAACCTTCGCAAGCTCCATTTGGAGTTCAGCCAATCTTGCTCGTTAGTTAGATTATTGAACATGTTTTAGGATAGGATCTTAGCTAATTGGTCACATTCTGAAGACCAATGACACGGATTCACACAGTGTTTATAGTCATTTTTTGTTCTTTGGTTTCATTTTTTTTAGTTTTTATTTTGTTGAATGCTTCCCGAGAGACTTCTTCTCTCGCACTAAATGGTCGCATTCGGCGTGCTTGCCGCATAGGGTTCGTACAAAGTGTAGATCCTCAACAATTTTTTCATCAACTTTTTGAAGATGTTAATTATTACTTTATTAACAAGACAGGAAAACAGTCACAAAATGGGATGGGATTTTATGTTGGGATAGACTTTTATATTATAATAATTAATCAACTTTAAATCTAATTCATCAATCTTAAAACAATAGAGCAAAGAGATGATAAGGTCTAAATTATAACTATTTGTTTATTTTAATTTTTTAATATATCTATTCTGTGTGACTTCAACTATGTTAACTAAAAAATTCTCACAAAAAAAAAATATTTGTCAATTTAATCATACAAACTTTGGTAGAAGCTAAGTTAAACGTATGCTTAGCCCTTTTAAATAAAAAGGGGAAAGGGAGAGTTTTTTTGTTTTTATTTGGGAAAGGTCATTACATCATAACGTAAGAAGGTGAAATTTGTTTAGCAGTCACTAAGATAACTATAATCATGGAAGTTGACTTTATAACATCAAATAAAAATTTCCCTTTACGTAAGGCAATCAATTACATTCATAAGAGAAAGGAAAGGAAAAAAAACACGTAACAAATAGATAAAAGTTATATTATTACTTTAAAAGTTATATAAATGATAATTGTTAATTGAGTTAAATATGATTTTAGTTCTCAAGTATTATGTTATTTTGGGTTTCGTCCATCTTCTAAATATTTGTTTATTTTTATCTTCTTTTTTAGAAAACTCGAATTTTTAGTCCTCAAAACGTAATGATGTTAAATTTTCTCTTAAGTGGCTAACAATGTGCTACATCCCTATTCCTTTTTCGGAAACGTGGATCCTTCCTTCCTACATCTTCACGTTGAAGCTTCTCTCCCTCCTTTATTCATCTCCATCATCCTCCAACTCTTTTCATTGTCAGGCCATCCCCTCTCCCTCCGTCTCTAACTAGTAACAAATCCCTCCTCACTGACCAGATCGGCGCTAACATCTCCCGCTCCATCTTCATCACCGACGAATACCTTTTCCTTCCTCTGTCTCGTTTCTTCCTCTCACATTCTATAAAAAAAGTAAACTGGCTCTGCAAGGATGCCATTATTATCACCAAGAACCAATAGAACCAACAATAATAATAATAATAATAAATAATAATACCACAAACTTGTGGCTGCACTTCAAAGGATAAACATGCACATCAAAACCTAATTTCTTTAAGAAAAACTATGTTTATTTTTTTATTTTTTTATTTGAAGCAAGTTTCAATTCATAAATAAAGTGTCAATGCATAGATTTGATGTGATAAAAAATTGTACATGAAAGTGACAACAATGTGGTAAAAGTAAATGGTAACAGAACTGTGTAAAAATTCAAATGTCATGGTCTTTTCTGCATTCAGGGGGAAGTTGAGGGTGGCGTTTTCTGTCAGTGCAGTAGTTGTAGATGGTGAATTTCTAACGCATCGATTTGAGTCTTTGACATTGAGAAGCGTCAAGGTCACAGAACTCTGGTTGGTCCCACCATCTCTTGCCTATGTGTCGTAGAACTTAGCAATCACAAAGGCCTCACACCCATCGATGTGGAACCCCTTGTACACTGTTATGAAAGGAACTTTCGAGCAATCTATTTTCTCCAAACCACCCATGTTGCCTAGTCATCAACATGCCACAAACTGTTGTATATCTTCATTGGTTGGTCGAATGGAAACTTCACTCCCAAGTCCTTGTTGTTCTTGAACACCCTGATTGGCACATTGTTAACAAAGAACTTGCATACCCCACATTTCAATCTTTCTCATCAACAACGAAAAAGAAAAGAAACTGAACTTTTGCACCTAGATCAAGTGTGTGCGAGGTGTTTGGACAAAGAAATTTTTAGAAATAGAAAGTTCTTCACCATTATATGTCTGTATTTTCTACTGATCTTAATATCACACTTATTATTGTAGAATTAGTCTGGTTGTGATGATTTTCCATTAACTAATTAGAAACTCAATATTATTAAAGGTTTAAAGCTTATTAAATGACCTAGTTATTATTAATTTTTTCCCCTTTTACAAAAGGTAAATAATAATGTAAAATACACGATTGTCGGAGTTCCCAACCCAGGCATAGGGGAGGGTGTAGCCGACCTTGGAGGGGAAGGTGAAATAGTGGAAGCTGCAGATGGTGCAACATAAGTCCTCCATGGTGATGTCCTCGGCCGTGAGGATCAGGTAGATCCCATTATGATGATCAACGGGGAAGGGTTTGGTGCGAACGACAGTCGCGATGACCTCCTGCACAAATATGCACATGAGGTGGGTGTCGTGGGAGTAGAGGAGGTCGATGTACTCGTCAGTGATGGAGACAGAGAGAGAGATGTTGGTGTCGGTCTGGTCGGTGTAAAGGGAGACAATTTGCTACTAGTGAAGATGCAAGAAGGAAGGATTGACACATTTTAGAAAAAAGAAAAGTGATGTGGCATAGCGTTAGTCACCTCAGAGAAAATTTAATGTCATTACTTTTTGAGGACTAAAAATTCGAGTTTTCTAAGGAAGAGGATAAAAATGAACAAACCTCTGGAAGACGGAGAAATCCAAAATTGCGTGATATTTGAGGAACTAAAAACATATTTAACCCTTGTTAATTAAGTGATAGTGTAAAGTTTATACTAGTCTAAATATTTAAATATTCATTTCCTTCTTGACGGTATCGGAGGGGGTATTTTTCGAAGAGTATAGCGCAGCGGAATTAAAACTCAGAGAGCGGAAAGCGTATTTGATCACAATTAAACTTAATTTGGTCCTTTTAGTAAAAATAATTTTCTTTCAGAAAATTAATCAAACAGTTAATGTACGTACAATAAAATGAGTATAGGGAATAAGAAGAACAACACAGAATTTTTATCCTGGTTCGAATCAAAAGATTCTACGTCCAGTCGTTAATCACTATAAATAGTGATTAACCTTTTTCACTAAAAATGGTTTCACAGATTACAACAAATAGTGAATAAAGCAGATAAATAAACCTTCCTTCGACGAACGAACCGGAAGAAGAACACTCTGCCAACTCGAAGAGAACCGCTCCGATTATCGACAAACGAAACGCGAGCTTCTCCTATTCACGAGACCAGGCAGAGCACCTTGCTAACTCGAAGAGAGCTTGCTCCAACTATCGACACACGAGCCTCTCCTGTTCACGAGACCAAGCAAGGGAACTTGAACTATAGCTTCTGAGAACTTCCTCTGACAAACAGTATTCTGCAAGAGCTTCTGTTCAACAACGTTACTTTCTAATTTCTCCAAAACAAAATATATAGCAAAGTACACTGAATGCCAAAGGTCAGCTCCCAACTGCCATGAATAATCGATTATTGTAAGTGATAATCGATTATTCAAGTCCGTTATAGGTTTTCAAAAATGTGATAATCGATTATATGAAGTGATAATCGATTATTCAAGTATGACTTGTGATAATCGATTATTGCTTCATCATAATCGATTATTGTAGTTAAAAATGTAAGTTTACAAGGTCTACAAGAATTTCCTACTACATTTAATTTCTACAAATTGCTTTTAACTAATTCTAATATCTTCTGCAACTAAAACTTCTTGTAGCATCATCAAAATAAATTTCTTCAAGATTTACCAATACTCCTTATTGGTAACACTTCTAATTTTCGTTACAATATTTTAAATTGGTTTCCAATTATATTTTAGTCTTAATTAGGTTTCAATTTTTATTTCTTTTAAATTAATTTTTTCTATTAATATTGTATCAACAACTATCAATTCATAATTTTTTTAACTTGTTTTAGTTTTTTTAATTTTTATTTTATCGTGTCACGTGACACTCTTAGTGTGACGTGATCGTAGTAGTGTCACAATTTAATATTAGTATCATATGTCTTATATACAATTTAATCATTAATCAATCATACTGTATTGTATTTGTTATTTTGATTTAATTTAATTTTAACTTTTTTAATGGAGTAACTTTTTTTCTCCAAATTTAATTTAATTTTTATATAAATGTTATACTATTAAAGTTAACATTTTTATTAAATATTTTTGAAAATATTTTAAAATTAACTCTAATTATATTATTAAAATATAATTATTATATTTATGTTTAACTTTTCTATCTATAAATTTTCGTAATGATTTTGTTTTGTTGTCAAACTTATTATTAATGAACATATTTAATTATAAGAAAAAATTAATAAAAGTATTCAAATATTGATTTACTGACATAGTTATAAATAAGTAATAATATCTAATATTGAACTATAAATGTAGACAGATTAACTATCTATTAAATTACTTATAATTCAATTTTATAAATTTATATTTTATTTAAATGTGAATATTAAATTTATATTTTGTTACTATGAGCTTATGGTCCTTCCATCGGGTAGGATGACATATTAGTTTTAAAAGAATGAGCTATCCAAGCTTAGAAAAGAGTTTCTCAACCTCCTGACAACAATTAAGCAGAGTTAATATGCAGTTAATATTACAACGGTTACTGATGAGTGGTTAAGGTTGACATTAATGACCATTAAGAGGTAAATTAATTGGTAAGATCCTTATAAACTCTAAATAGGGGTTTAATTTCGAGCTAAAGTCACTTTTGACTCATAATTAAACTATCATAGACCTCAAAGAAAGAAAGATTCTGACTTAAGCGTCATAATGTATTATGCAGGTCAACCCTTCGCCATCAGTTACACAGAACAAGGAGCGGAGAGAATGTTCGACTGGGATAGAAACTTCACAAATGACATCCTCATCCCAACTTAATCAAAACATATTTTATATTAACTCAGTTTAAATTTAGTTTTAAAATTTTTAAATTTATTTGTATTGATATTTTATAATATCATAATTTAACAATAATTTTGAAAAGCATAAAATTGTTCTATTTAAAAAAAATTAAAATGTAATTAAATCAAAATAAATAAAATAAATATAAGACATGTGACATTACCACTCATACATGATATCATTAATGTCACCTTGAGAGTGTCATGTGGTATGAAGAAGAATTGATATGTGAGACATTTTTTTTAAATGAGATAAAAGTTAAAAATATAAAAATTAATAAATTAGAAAAAGAAACACAAATAACACATACATATCTTTAACATATTGATAATTACTAAGAGAATATACTTAATTACATCAAATTTTCAAACACTGAAACCTAATTTAGAATAAAAAAAATTAGAGAATCAATTAAAATTAATGAAAACTAGGACAAAATATGAATATTTAAACATAGTCTAAAAAATTTTACATTAAATTAAATAAATTTGATGAAAATTTTAACTTTTTAACTTTTATTGTACTTAGTTCATATAGTTAGAAAGTGAATTTCAATTTCATCTTTCTTATGATTAATTAATATGATTTTAGGAGAATTATCACATTCTCACCTTATCTATACCTTATAATTTCATCATATTTCCTATTTTAGAATTGATTCAAGAAAAAACAAATTAAACTTAATTTAATTAATAAGAATTTATTTTTAATATCTTGTATAAAAGGCTTTAGCACTATAGAGACCAGACTTTAGGTAAATTAAACAACTATTACTAGAAAGTTGTCGCTTTCTGTATCACTCCGTGCTTTGGTAACCATTTCTCCAAAAACAAGCCGCCAACGTTTTACCGACAACGTTTCTACGCAGTCATTTTCATGTTCTTTCTTGATGTTCTAGTTTGGTTTAAATTCTATAATATATTCTCTATGTTTTCTACAATAATAGTTTAAGATCTTTTATTAAATAAATATTTTTTAATTATTTTTTTATAGTACAATTTTTTAAAGGAGTTATCTATTATATTTTTAAATTTCTTATCTCAATTTTCTTTATCATATTTTTTCTTTATTATTACAATTAATTATTCTATCTTCATATCAACTAAACTAATGATAAAACTGTAAAAATATATTATTTTGAATTAAAAAAAAAGAAATGAAAAATTATTAAAAATTGAGAATTTAAACTAATAGTCTTTATTTTAAGGTCCACCTCTTGTTTTGTCTTATTGATGACATCCTTTGACTATGGAAAATAACATGATTTTCACATTTATTGAGATAAATTCCAAATCATAGACGTACGACGTAGAAAGCATGGGAAGAAACTTTATTTTTGAAGAAATACCTTCAATTGAAATTCCTCTTCTAACCCTCGGTTTTCCATTATTTAGATTTGAGTTTAATTTTAAGGGTTAAATATATTTTTAGTCCCTAAACTATCAAGTAAATTTTTTTTTAGTCTTTCTTTCAAAGTAAGGTACATTTTAGTTCTCCTATTTAAGGAAACCTTAATTTTAGTCCTCCAAAACTAACACCGTTAAAAACTAGCTGATGTGACTAACGTCTTGCCATTGCTATGTGTGTTCACCGTTTTCCTTCCTTAACTCTTGGCACGTGTGATGACACGGATCCACCCTCTACATTATGACCCGCCCCACCTCCATCTACCTCCTCGACTTCTCCTGCTACCGTCCCCCAAATCACCTCACCGTTCACTTCCAAAAGTTCATCCACCACTCCACCCTTACCATCGACTTCCTCCCATCCTCCCTCGATTTGTAGTGCAAGATTCTCCTCCGCTCTAGACTCGGCAAGGAAACCTACTGCCAGGGAAGAGGCCAAGCATGTCATGTTCGGCGCCCTTGACATCCTCTTCGCCAACACCCGCATCAAACCCAAGGACATCGAAATCCTCGTCGTCAACCCCATGCCCTCCCTTTCCGCCATGATCGTCAACAAGTACAAGCTTTGTGGCAATGTCAAAAGCTTCAACCTTGGCAGCATAGGCTGCAGCGTCGGCGTCATCACCATCGATCTCGCCAAAGACATGCTTAAAATTCATCGCAATACTTATTTCGTCGTCGTCAGCACCGAGAACATCACTCAAAATTGGTACTTCGCGAACAACAAGACCATGTTGATACCCAATTGTCTCTTCCGCGTCGGTGGGGCTGCCATTCTCCATCTTGGTCTCCATTTTCATTTCTCAGCTTATTCATTAGATCTCATCTTACACTCACCTGACCACCCTTACTCGCGCCACCCTCCACGGCAGCTCCGACAACCACCTTTGGTTACATCACTTTCTCTCTCGTTTTTCAGGTCCCCTCTTTTTCTCTCTTGATCTATTCAAATTTCAACCTAGATCTTCTGATTCGGTACCCATTTTTGCGATTCTTCCTATTCAATGGACACCTCTCTATTCTTTTGGGACAATTTTCTCACCTCACCTCCGTTACTTGATTTCCCTCATTTGTTTCGCCAGATGCGGTTTATTTTTGGTGATAAACCATTTCCCCCCAATTTTTGTTTTTTTACAGGGTTTGATGTTATTAATTTTGCGAATTGCTTGCAATTCTATGATCGTTCATAGATCATGATTTGCACGGAATTGTGTTGTGCTTTCTTCAATGGCTGATTTTCACTTTTCATCTCGGGACTAGGGTTTTGCTTCAGTATTATGTTTTTGTTAGATGGAGGTGGGAAGGGTCATGATATAGAGGGTGGATCTATGTCATCACATGTTCCAAGAGTTAGGAAGGAAAACGGTGAACACACGTGACAAGACGTTAGCTATATCAACTGATTTTTAACGGTATTAGTTTTAGAGAACCAAAAATTAAGGTTTCCTTAAGAAAGAGGACTAAAATGTATCTTACTTTGAAAGAGGGACTAAAAACAAATTTGCTTGATAGTTTAGTGACTAAAAACATATTTAACTCTAATTTTAATTATGTTGTTTGAAAAAAAAAAGTTAATTAAAACAATTTAACTATAATTTTATACAAATTAATAGTCCCATCGCACATGATAATACATTATTCAAATGACAACTTTAACTAAATTTTGTTCTTTTATTACATTTAAAATATTTTCTTAAAACGTTGTTTTTGAGTACCACGAATTTTACATTCTAAATATTGTTTATCCTGATTCTAAATATGAATTTTACAAATTAATATCATACTCGTTAGTACAAGACTATTTTTGGCTCGACTCACGCAATATCTCCTTTCATAGTATCTTTTCCCTTTGATTCACTTTAAGTTCGTATGTATATATATACACGAAGTAATTATTGTTTAACTTATTACATTTTGAACAATTTATTTCATTTCTTGAACAACTAATTTGAAGTTGTTCTAATCAGTAGATTAAGCATATTATTTTTTTTATATGATTTAAAAATTATTTAATATTTCATTAATTAATTTTATTTTGGCGACTCTTCAAAACAAAACAAAACAAATACTGATTATAAAATTACATATATGTGATTGTTCAATTTATACATTTATTTTACCAACATATTAAATGGTTTGACTAACATAATTTTATATTAATAAGATAGTATTAACAAAACAAGTTCATAGAAATGTAGTTTTAAAAAAAATTATATATATATATATATATATATATATATATATATATATATATATATATATATATATATATATATATAATAAACATTTAGTGTGAAAATGTCAGTAAAAATCAACAATGTCTTAGTTTGAAACATTGTTGATCGGTAACAGCATGATGATCATTGCATGATGGCATGACAACTACATTTATATCATCGTTGACAAATGCTATACTATTTTATACTATTTTTAATTATCCAAACCTCAAATTCAACTTTGTAAAGTATGTATTAACTTTTAGATTGACTTTTTTATATTAAATATAAATTAATTTAGAACTCCAAGTGTATATGACTGTATGTCTAACATCATCACTCACTTAACGTAAACAATTGTCAACAATTGCAACTTATTGAAAAGGTTATTATTCACCCTTCAACCTGTTGTAAAATAATAATATAATATTGCAAAAGAAACTTTTGCAACGTTTCTTTGCAAACGGTAATTTCCAACATTCCATTTTAGCAACATTCTAATTCTTAGGAACGACTCTTTGCACCTAGCTCTATAAAAAGAGCTCCTCTTCCATTCTAAGGGTACAGCACAAAAACCATATTTTCAATCTCCATTTCCTATCCTTCTATCTTGTTCTCATATCCTGGGTATATACTCTATAGAGTTTCTTGCTAGTTCTGTGATCCTCGAATAATATTCGAGAAGTTCCTGTTGTATCCTGGGGGACTTGCGCATACACCGCGGATAAGTCCTTAAGGACAGTGAATCTACACGCCTCAGGAAATAGCGGTTCAAATTATTGTCAGCACAATTTACTACAATCTTAAGGACTTATGGCTGACACCAACAACCAGATTCCGGAAAGTCAGAACATTGTTTCCGGAACTCAGACGGTCTTTGCAAAACCATTTCCGGACGTGTCAAAAGTCGAGATCTTCTCCGGACAGAACTTCCGACGCTGGCAAGAACGTGTGTCCACCCTGCTTGACATGTATGGAGTTGCAACTGCTCTTTCATCTCCGAAACCGGACTCCAGTCTTCCTTCAAACTCAAAACTAGTTGAAGAATGGATTTACGCGAATAAGGTATGCCGACACACTTTGCTTAGTGCGCTTTCTAATGAGTTGTTCGACGTGTATTGTTCCTACAAGGAAGCGAAAGACATTTGGGATTCGTTGATTCTCAAATATACTGCCGAAGATGTCGTCAGACAAAGGTTCGTTATAGGAAATTACTACCGTTGGGAGATGATCGAAGATAAGGACATGAAGTCGCAAATCAATGAATACCACAAGCTGCTCGAAGATATCAAAGCGGAGAACATCCTTCTACCAGATGAATTTGTTTCGGAATTACTGATCGAGAAACTGCCGCCTTCTTGGACTGATTACAAGCAACAACTGAAGCACAGACACAAGCAGATGCCACTCTCAGAGCTCATCACTCACATAATTGTTGAAGATACCAACAGGAAAGAATGTGCCGCTGCAAGAGCCAAAACCTTGTCTGCAAAAGCAAATGTGGTAGAGGATAGACCTGCTCCCAAAAGGTACGCACACAAACCTGATCACAATAGGAAAAACCATTTTCGAAAATCCCGTCCAAATGGATTTAACCCCACCTTTAAGAAGAAAGGAAATTGCTTTGTGTGTGGAAAACCGGGACATCATGCACCACAGTGCAGGCGCAGAGCAAGAAACGACAATCCTCCTAAGGCCAATATAGCCGAAGGAGATGACATTATAGCTGCGGTCGTTTCACAAGCAAATTTGATGTCCAATGTGAGTAATTGGGTGGTAGACTCTGGGGCTACCAGGCATATCTGTGCAAACAGAAGTGCCTTTACCTCTTACATCAGTGTAAGAGAAGGAGAAGAACAAGTTTATCTCGGTGATTCCAGGACAACTCCTGTCCTAGGAAAAGGAAAGGTTCTTCTTAAACTCACATCTGGGAAGACTCTGGCCTTGAATGATGTCCTGCATGTTCCTTCTATCAGAGTTAATTTAATCTCGGTATCAATACTGGGAAAAGCTGGGGTTAAAGTGTCATTTGAGTCTGACAAGATCATTATGACAAAGAATAATGTTTTTGTGGGGAAAGGATATTGTGATCAAGGTCTCTTTGTACTTAACATTTCTGAAATTATGAATGAATCAACTTCTTCTGCTTATATTATTGACTCGTATGATATATGGCATGCTAGATTAGGACATGTAAATTCTTTGTATGTCTTAAAATTACAACGATTAGGATTAATAAATATGCATGATAAACAGAGTAGTAAATGTGATATATGTGTAGAATCTAAAATGACTAAGAAAACATTTTATACCGTAGAACGTCAAACTGAACTCTTAGGATTAATTCATACTGATCTAGTTGATTTGAAACAAACCATGTCTAGAGGAGGTAAAAATTATTTTGTGACCTTTATAGATGATTATTCTAGATACACTAAGGTGTACTTAATCAAACATAAAGATGAAGCCTTTGATGTGTTCTTAACCTATAAAGCAGAAGTAGAAAATCAATTAAATAAGAAGATTAAGAGGATTAGATCAGATAGAGGTGGAGAATATGTACTGTTTAATGAATTTTGTGTTAAGGAAGGTATCATCCATGAGGTAACTCCACCATATTCACCTGAGTCTAATGGAGTAGCTGAGAGAAAGAATAGAACCCTTAAGGAAATGATGAATGCTATGCTTATTAGTTCTGGTGCACCTGAAAACCTTCGGGGAGAAGCCTTGCTTACTGCATGTTTTTTACAAAATAGAATACCTCATAAGAAAACCGGTAAATCTCCTTATGAGTTGTGGAAAGGTTACCAACCTAACCTTAAATATTTAAGAGTGTGGGGGTGCCTAGCTAAGGTGATGTTACCCGATCCTAAGAAAAGGAAAATAGGCTCTAAAACCTCTGATTGTATGTTCTTAGGTTATGCTGAACATAGTGCTGCCTATAGGTTTCTAGTTCTTAAAAGTGATATACTTGAAAGAAATTCTATAATGGAGACGAAAAATGCTGAATTTTTTGAACATGTATTTCCCTTAAAGGTTAGTGAGATGTCTCAACCTGTTGATGATAATGATAATAGTAATACCTTAAATGAGGATTTGAGAAGAAGCAAAAGGCAGAGAAAGGAAACTTCCTTTGGAGATGACTTTTATACTTATCTTGTTGATAATGATCCAAGTAACTTTGTAGAAGCCATTAGTGCTCCTGATGCAAAACAGTGGGATAAAGCCATTAAGACTGAAATTGAATCAATTCAGAAAAATAATACTTGGACCTTAGTAGATTTGCCTAAAGGAGCAAAACCCATTGGTTGTAAGTGGATCTTTAAGAAAAAGTATCATCCTGATGGATCCATAGAGAAGTATAAGGCAAGATTAGTAGCAAAAGGTTTTACTCAAAAACCCAACATAGATTACTTTGATACTTTTGCCCCTGTGACTAGGATTTCCTCTATTCGAGTGTTGTTAGCTTTAGCAGCAATCCATAAGCTAGTGATACATCAGATGGATGTTAAAACTGCCTTTTTGAATGGTGATTTAGAGGAGGAAATTTATATGACTCAACCTGAAGGGTGTGTAGTACCCGGTCAAGAAAATAAAGTTTGTAAACTTTTAAAATCTTTGTATGGTTTGAAACAAGCACCAAAACAGTGGCATGAAAAACTTGATAATATTTTAATCTGTGATGGTTTTTCACCTAATGATGCGGATAAATGTGTGTACTCTAAATTTGAAAATGGTGATTGTGTCATTATATGTTTGTATGTGGATGACATGTTAATTTTTGGTACATGCAATAAAATTGTTGTTAGAACTAAACTGTTTCTAGGATCGAATTTTGAAATGAAAGATATGGGTGAAGCGAATGTAATTTTAGGTATTAGAATCATAAGGAAGGGAGATAGTATATTACTATCCCAAGAACGATATATTGAGAAACTTCTTAAGAAGTTTGGGTTTTATGATCTGAAACCAGTGAGTACCCCTTATGATGCTAATTCTAAATTAATGAAAAATAAAGGAGAATCTGTATCTCAACCTCAGTATGCCCAGATAATTGGGAGCTTACTACACTTGATGAGCTTTTCTAGACCTGATATTGCTTATGCAGTAGGTAGATTGAGTAGGTACACTCAATGTCCAAACCAGGAACATTGGGATGCACTTTCTAGGCTTATGAGATACTTAAGAGGTTCAATGGATTATGCCATTGAATATAGTGGATTTCCCGCTGTACTAGAAGGGTATAGTGATGCTAATTGGATCTCTGATTCAGATGAGACAAAATCCACTAGTGGTTATGTATTCACACTTGGGGGTGGTGCGATTACATGGAGATCAGCCAGGCAAACTATTATTGCAAGATCAACAATGGAATCTGAGTTTGTTGCTCTTGAGACGGCTGGTAATGAGGCTGAGTGGTTGAAAAACTTCTTAGCAAACATTCCACTAGGAATGAAATCAACCCCATCAGTATCAATACATTGTGATTGCCAATCGGCAATAGCTATAGCTAAAAACAAGAATTACAATGGAAAGAATAGACATATCCAATTGAGACACAATTTGGTGAAGCAGCTGCTAAAGAGTGGAACTATTTCCATTGACTATGTGAAGTCAGAACGGAATCTAGCAGATCCTCTGACAAAACCCTTGGGAAGACAAATGATATTAGAAACATCGAGGGGAATGGGACTTAAGCCACTTGAAACAAACAAGTGATGGTAACCCAACCTTTGTGATTGGAGATCCCATGAATAAGGTTCATATGGGTAAAAACAAGTCACTTGTTAGTTCTGATAGCACTAAATTGATTCTAATCAATTATGTCCATTCCTATGGTGTATGTGAAAGTGCTAGAGACTGCATTATTGAGAGGTTAAACTTTGTAATTTATCAAAGTTTTTAATGATCTTCATATCCCTTACGGGTGGTGTATGATTTGCAGCATACACTTGATGAAATCACCTATATGAGTGTCAAGTGGGGCCGCTTGCATGAGATCTTGGCATGATCTCTAGAGCACTCATGAATACCGGGCACGCGCATGGCCTAATTAGCGCAACACAGCGATAACAGCAAGAATTGTGGGGGTGTATTGTGATTGATAAACCTCTAACACACGTCAAGTGTCTTTGGTTCATATAGCTTGCTATACCAACTACACTGTGTGTTAAGTTTCTTGATCTAAGACTGGTTCATATAGCTTGCTATACCAGCTCTGATGCATTACATCTTATGAGACTCAGGATATAAATACTCTTATCTTATTTTAATCTCTGATTATTCATCAGAACAAAGATTTGCGCTATTGCTTTATACAATCATTTTCCAAGTTTACACAAAGATGACATACCTTTGTTTTGAAAAAGGATTACCTGCAAAAAGAGAAATCACTTTTGAGACAGAACTGTTTGGATCAAAGACATTTTCTTTTAACTTTCTTTTGCAATATGTGGGGGATTGTTGTAAAATAATAATATAATATTGCAAAAGAAACTTTTGCAACGTTTCTTTGCAAACGGTAATTTCCAACATTCCATTTTAGCAACGTTCCAATTCTTAGGAACGACTCTTTGCACCTAGCTCTATAAAAAGAGCTCCTCTTCCATTCTAAGGGTACAGCACAAAAACCATATTTTCAATCTCCATTTCCTATCCTTCTATCTTGTTCTCATATCCTGGGTATATACTCTATAGAGTTTCTTGCTAGTTCTGTGATCCTCGAATAATATTCGAGAAGTTCCTGTTGTATCCTGGGGGACTTGCGCATACACCGCGGATAAGTCCTTAAGGACAGTGAATCTACACGCCTCAGGAAATAGCGGTTCAAATTATTGTCAGCACAATTTACTACACAACCTTGCATATATGACCAAAGTTAGAGGAAAATATTATTTGTCAGTCTAGTTCCCACCAATCCACAAATAAAATGGGTATGAATGAATGTCTAAAAATTGTAATTTTAAATTATTAATGAATGAAGAAACAATGAACCTTCTGTAAATTGTAATTTTAAATTATGAAAAAAAAATATAGAAAACTTATTGAAAACAATAAAAATTAACAACTATCACCATAGAATATTTGCAAGTTAAAATCTTCAACTATTTTCAATTGTAATTTCACAAATATCTAGTAATTTTATGAAGTAAAATTGTAAAACTTCAGAAAATGGCATTTTAAAAATAGTGGTACTCTAAAAATAATGAGACTCGGTTATTTTAATATTATATAATTTTATTAAAAATAGTTTTGTTATAAACGAGTTTCATTATTTTAAAATGTATCATTTCTCTAGAAATCACTTTTCTAGAGTTCTCTACCTTTTCTGTAAGAGTTTTTACTCCTGAGTCATCTATTTGATGACCAGGAGATGTATAATTGATCACGGCGTCAAGGACTATAATTCTAGTCGATCAATTTTTGTCATAGAGCAAGTAAGTTTTTACTCATTTTTTCTGCATGTGTAATCATGCTTCTCCTAAGTCATTCTTGATTCATCTAAAGTTCTAAGCACTTTGTCCACTTTCAATTTGGTATTTCATAGGTTCGTCTAGAGATTGCTTGCGTTTCAAGTAATCGGCGGTGTGATGACAAATTTATGAACACCGAAAAACGGCGCCAAAAACTTGTTTAACCCTCGGCAAGTATGACCGAATCGTATCAAGTAATAAAACTCGGTAAGTGATAACAGTTGAAAAACTACTCACGGGAGATCCGCTGAGCGGCACTCAGGAGCTCACGGGAGATCCGCTGAGGGACAAAATGGCCGCTGAGGGGAAGAAACTACTCACGCACTCACCGCTGAGCGGTACTTTACCGCTGAGCGACACACTTATGGGCTTGGGCCTAGATTTTCTGTAATTTTAGAATAGTATATAAGCTTTAGGACGTCCTAGGGTTTGTATCTTTGGCAGAAACGAAGCAAACACTCTCTCTTCCACCCCTTTGAAGGAGGATCTTGGATGCTCAGGCTACCTCTTCACCTTTCTAGGGTTTTATCCTTCATTCTTTCATTATTGTTCATCTAGGTTCACCATGAATATGGTGAACTAAACCTTGTATGTTTGTTGGGGAATCAATGTAATCTTTTGAAGCTCTCATATATGGAATTTGTGCTTGCATCTTAATCTAAGACTTATGCTTTCTTTCATCATTAGTTAGGGTTTTTCCTCTTTGCTCAAAGCTTGCTTTGTTTAACTCATTCAATGCATGATTATTGATTTTGTCGATACGGAAACGTACGGGGAAGTCTAGATCCGGGGAATTACTCCCAATAGTATATTGGTTGTCGTTAAGCTCCTGTGCTAAAAGAACTAATTATTAAGAATGCTAGGAATTGTATGAACTCGTAATTGGGGATAGGCCTTCTTGACAAGGTAATTTAGAGAGTGGCATTAACAATGATGACTTGAATGTTGAATTCCTAAAATATATGAGAGTGGATAAGATGAAATTGACCCCCAACAACATATTCATCGATATATTTCATTGAAAGTGCTTGTATTTTGTTTTGCCATTGATCAACCTCATGCATACATGTTTATTTTCGTCTTTTGCATAATACAATCCAATTATTTTGTTCTTAAGTCTTAGCTAATCAACGAATCACATAACTAAACTAGGTCGTGAGTCCTTTGGGAGAACGATACTTGGTCTTACCGAGTTTATTACTTGAAACGATTCAGTCATACTTGCCGATTGTTCAACAAGTTTGTGACATCATATTTTGGTGATCATAAATTTGTGCATCAGTAAGACCAAGTATCGTTCTTCCAAAGGACTCACGGCCTAGTTAGTTATATGATTTGTTGATTATTTAAGACTTAAGAACAAATTCATTGTAGGTTTAAATGCAAAAGACAGTAATTAAATATGTATGCATGAATTTGATCAATGGAGAAAAACAAAATACAAACATTTCAATGAATTAGATGGATGAGTATGTTGTTGGGGTTATCAATTTCATCTTATCCACTCTCATATACTTTAGGAATTCATCATTCTTTTCATCAATTCTAATGTCACTCTCTAAATCACCTTGCAAGAAGGCCTATCCTTAATTACGAGTTCATACAATTCCTAGCATTCCTAGTAATTAATTCTTAAGTGTAGAAGCTTAACGGCAACCAATATGCTATTGGGAGAAATTCCCTGGATCTAGATTTCCCCGTACGTTCCCATATCGACAAAATCAATAATCATGACAATGAATGAGTTAAACTAAGTAAGCTTTAAGCAAAGAGGAAAAACCCTAACTAATGATGAAAGAAAGCACAAGTCTTAAAAATAAGATGTTAAAACAAATTCCATATATGAGAGTTTCACAAGACTACATTGATTCCCCAACAACAATACAAGGTTTAGTTCACCATATTCATGGTGAAACTAGATGAACAATAATGAAAGAATGAAAGATAGAACCCTAGAAAGATGAGGAGGTAGCCTGAGCATCCAAGATCTTCCTTCAAGGGGTGGAAAAGAGAGTGTTTGCTTCGTCTCTGCCAAAGATACAAACCCTAGGACGTCCTAAAGCTTATATACTATTCTAAAATATACAGAAAATTAGGCCCAAGCCCATAAAAGTGTCGCTCAGCGGTAAACTGCCGCTCAGCGGTAAGTGCGTAAGTTGTTTTCTTTCCCTCAGCAACATTTTCACCCCTCAGCAGATCCAACATGAGTTCCTGAGTGCCGCTCAGTGGTAAACTATCGCTGAGCGGTAATTTCGACTTCTCGTTTTGCACTTTTTGATGTCTTTTCTGATTCCATTTCTATCCTTATTCACTTCTTTCACCAAATTCATCTTAAAACCTACATAAAACACTGAAATCAAGCATAAACCTGTCCAACTCTCTTATTTATGAAAATATGACCAAAAGCATGATTTCAAGCTAGTTTCTAAGTGTTAAAGGTTGCTTTTAATATCAATTTTAAGCATGAAAATAACAGTTTTTCAACTGTTATCACGGTGTAAGAATAGTTTGGCCTTATTTCTCTTACCCATGGGGTGAATTGGTTTTAATTGAAAATACTTTCTTTTACTATCTTTTGGAAAATCTTCCGAATATTCTTTAACACACAAGACAATAAAGAGAATAATGCAGTAAAAGAGTTAAGGGATAGAAAAACCAACACAAATTTTTATTATGGTTCGTCCAAGCCTACATCCAGTCTTCTTCAACAACCTTAGTTGAAGGGAACCACTATAATGATTGAGTTTACAAGCAAGAATACAGATACTACCTCACAATGCACTCTCCTTCCCTACTCTAAATCACTTATAGCAAACAAGAGGTGAACACCCTTACACTCTCACACTTTCACAACCCAGAAAGCAATCCCAACTTTCTGTCACCTTAGAGCAATCCTAACTCTAAGAAAACCTTGAGAGCAATCCCAACTCTCAATGAGAATAAACACAGTTCTCTCCTCTGGCACAAATGCACAGAAACTCAATCTACAAATTGAAAAAGATAAACTTGATCTTCATAGAAAACACTCCAGTAATGCAGATATGATCAAAAACCTTTGAGCACAGTTATTGACAGAATCTTAATGTATTAACCCATATTTGATCCTCGATTCTTCAAGATGGTTCTTGTACGCTTTCTGTAATCAAAACTCAATCAAATGTTAGTTATGAAATTGAATATATTCTGTTTGGTGTATTGAAACAACGCGCAAGATAAATATTTATAGGATTTTTAAAATCCTGACACATTTTAATCGATTACCAAATTGATGTAATCGATTAAGTATTTAAAAGTCCTATGCCATATTTACATTAAAATAGATTTAACTATTTAAGCAATTAATGTAATCGATTATTCATTTATTGTAAGTCAAAACAATTTAAAATATGACCGTTATGACAGTTAAGACTTAACATGAAAACAATTTTCAATGTGTACCAGATTTAACCGATTAAGGAAATACTCCTCTTTATTAAGTAACTTAAACAAAATTAAAATGCATTTGATACCTTAAGAAAGAAAGAGAAGTATATTCAAAAAAATTATCAAAATTTTCTTTTCAGGTTAAAAACTCCCCCTTAATTTGACAAACCATACTTTACCAAGTTTTGGTGCACACCCAAAAACTTCTTCCTTCAATTTGAAATAACCTGCAAAACAGAAAAATAATATTTTGGTACCCAAAAATACTTATTTGGGTCCTTTAAAGTTAGAGACAAGTTATTTTATAATAGGAATCCATGCATATATTTCATTTGGAACATCATAATGTTTTATTCTACATTTATTTGATGTGTGACCATTTTTCATGCAATATAAACAAGTAACAACACTTCGGTTCCTATAATTTCTATTTTTATAATTATAATCATAATAATAATTTTGATTATAACGAGAAACATACTTGATTTTATTTTTATAATTATAATCATGATAATTATAATTATATTTAGGAACACTTTTAATTTTATTACCATAATTATAATTGTAGTAATTATAATTATTTTTAGGAACATATTTTACAACCTTTTTAATTTTTGAATTATTACTACTTTCAAAATTTGTTGTTTTATCAAGAGGCTTCTTTTTATTTAAACAAGAAATACATTCTTCAATTTTGGTATATTTTCCTTTTTCATAATAGAAAATCTTGCTTTTCAATTCTTTATTTTCTTCAAGAACTTTTTCATGATTTGATTTTAATTCTTTAAAATTGTTCTTTAATTTTTTATGAGAATTATTTAGTTTCTCTGATTCACATAATAATTCTTTATATGTATCAAGTAATTTACTTTCAATATAATCTGAATTTTAAGAATCGCTAGCGATACTTACTTGACTTTCAGAGATGTCATCATCAACCATCTGACATATGTTGGCTTGCTCATCAGATTCGTTTGAGCTTGTTGTAGAATCATTGTCTTCCTCCCAAACAATATATTCCTTCTTTTTCTTAAAGAATTTCTTATGGCCTCTTTCTTCACCCTTCTTTGGCTTTGGACAATCTGCCTTCATGTTTCCTTTCTCTCCGTAATCATAGCAACGATAGTTTGATGATGATTCCTTGTTTTCCTTCTTTCCATTTTTAAATCTTCTTTTTCCCTTGGACTTCATGAACTTGTTAAATTTCTTAATAAAGAGATCCATATTTTCTTCATCTTCTTCAGAGTCATCTTCTTCATTGAGATATTTGCTTTTATCAATCTCATATTTGAACGCCAGAGTCTTTTTCTTTCCTTTCTCTTCATCCTCGTTTAATCTCCTGAAATCCAGTTCATGTTCTCTCACCTTACCAAACAATACAGCCATTGACATGTTGAGATTTTGTGACTCACTGATTGCAGTCACCTTTGGTTGTCAAGACCCGTCCAAAGATTTAAGAACTTTTATATTTAATTCATCAGTATCAAAGGACTTACCTAACCCAATGAGATGATTCACTATGTGAGTGAAGCATTTTTGGACATATATAATTGTTTCTCCCTACTTCATTCGGAATATCTCATACTCTTGGACTAGAGTATTTCTTCTAGCTCTTCTAACATCGTCAATTCCTTCATTGTTGAGATCCTATCAAATTTATCAACAGTTAAAGTAGATGATATTATGTTATGAGCCCTTACATCCTGTTGGCATCTTCTTCTATCATCAACATTCCATTGTTTTCGCGGTTTGGATTCCTGCAAATTGTTAATAAATACAATATGAACAAAAGGACCATTTGTGACAATTTCCCAAATCTCACTATCAATAGATTCTATGAAAATTTGCATTCTCACTTTCCAAAAGGCATAGTTTCTCAAGTAAACAATGGAGGTCTATTGATAGAGACACCCTCAGCAAAGGTTTGATGTTGCCCAGATATTTTCGAAAAAATAAATTTGAATAACTATCAAAACAAGCTCTGATGCCAATTGTCAGAGCGGCGCAATGGAATGGTTAACGCGTTCAACAAACCAAGAGGGAGGTGAATTGATTTCTTATCTCAAATCATTATTTTAATAATTTTCTCAAGTAAATATAAAAATTCCTTAAAACAATTTAAACAAATTAAAGAGTAAGGAAGAGAGAAATTGCACAGGTGTTAACACTTCGGCAAGTGTATAGAATCGTATCAACTAATAATAAATGGTAAGATCAAGTATCGTTTCCCAAGAGACTCACGACACTAAAGAGTTATGTAATCGCTTAACCAATTAAGACTTAAGAACAATTTTTGGGGTTTTTGAATGCAAATTCAATAAAAATAAACATGAATGAAAATTTAATCAATTGAGGCTAAACACAAGTGTGAATGGATGATATTGAAAATATGAGATGAATATGCTGTGGGGGTTTAGATTTCACCTAATCACTCTCATGCATATAAGAATTCATCTTCTTCATTAACGTTAATGCCACTTTCTAATTTACCTTAAACTCGATGTCTCGGTGAAGAAAGCCTACTCTTAATTACTAGATCA
This sequence comes from Vigna nakashimae, assembly GCA_034642375.1. Classification (NCBI taxonomy): domain Eukaryota; kingdom Viridiplantae; phylum Streptophyta; class Magnoliopsida; order Fabales; family Fabaceae; genus Vigna; species Vigna nakashimae. The sequence continues at coordinate 44,212,239 of CM067765.1, read as the reverse complement.
CAATGTCTTGTATCCCCAACAATTAATTATGCATTACATTCACACAGAAGCTTAAAGGCAACCAACCCTCCTATCCCTATGTCTAGGTAATATTGCTTTTGGGAGAATTTCCCCAGTTCTAGATTTTCTCATATGTGTCCATATCGACAAAATCAATAATCATGCAATTGAATGAATTAAACAAAACATGCATAGAGCATAGAGGAAAAACCCTAACAATTAATGAAGTAAAGCATTTATAATATAAATCAATTCAATGCATGAGAGTTTAAGAGACTATATCTTTCCTAACAACAAATAAGGTTTAGTTCCCCATTATCATGGAGAAACTATATGAATAATGGAATGAAAGAATGACAGAGATAGAAAAACCCTAGAAAGAGAAGAGGAGAGTTGTCACATCCCAAATCTACCCTCAAGGGGTGAAAAGTGTGTTTTTGTGCTCAAGTCATCAAAAGAAACAATCCCTAGGACGTGCAAGTCCTTAAATAGAACATAAAAATAACAAAAAATGGGTCCAAGTCCACGAAACTGGCGCTCAGCGCCCCACTTAGAGTGCCCAAGCGTGAAACAACGAGTATTGGCGCTCAAGGATCCTCAAAGGGCGCCCGGGCGAGTTTTGCGGCACTTAACTGGCGTGCAGTGCCTAAAACGAGCGGTCAACGCGACTTTTTCTACACACTGGTTGACTTTTGTGCACTCTAATTGACTTTTTCTACACTCTGGTTGACTTTTCTGCACTATGGTTGACTTTTCTGTACTCTAGTTGAGTTTTCTACACTTTGGTTGACTTTTTGGCACTCTTGTTGACTTTTCTGCATTCCAACTATTTGGTATTTTAACTCTTCTTTCAAATCATTCCAATAACCTAAAAAATCAAGGGAATTTAGTGATAAAATCATCAAATATAACCTCAACTCTCTTATTCACAAAACAAAAACAAAAACATGACTTAAAGCAAGTTTCTAAGTCAAAGAGGGTGCATTTAGTATCAAAATTATATAATAGATAACAGTATTTTCAACCGTTATCACAACCTCAAACTTGAAACTTTGTTTATCCTCAAGTTAGAACACCTCTCTTGTTATCGCACGAGATGAAACTCACTTCCCTTGTGACCCACAAGGGATGAACACCTCCTCTGAATCTTCACAAAGGATGAACACCTCCTCCTAATATTTCACGAAGGATGACATACTTTTAACTCAGCAACAACCGCAACACTCAATCACACTCCCTGTGAAAGTTCTCGCTCTATGCCAACACGCTAAGTTCTCAAAGCCACAACACAAGGGTTCAGCAAACCCTAGAACACTTATCACCACAACCTATTGATAGGAATTTCGAAATACACTTTTTGCATGTTTCGTATTTCAGAATGAGAGTCCCAATCTAATTTATAAAGATCTCACTCAAGGATACCGTCAACTAATTAACGTGTGATAATCAATTATCCAATTATGGTAATTGATTATGCGTTTAATAAATGCATAACATTAAAAACTTGCTTAAAAATTCTCATAATTGCTCGTGATAGTCAATTATGGAAAGTCATAATTGATTATTAATAATCAATTATTATAAGTTGATAATCAATTATTGAGTATAAAATGAGGTTTTCTGATTCAAAATAAATTACAAAAGCTATTATACATAAATCTACTAAATTACAAAAGCTTTAATATAAAAATAAGTCTTTATGAAGATCTTCCTGCAATAAGAGCACTTGAGACTTGACTTTGAGACATCATCAAAATTTTTGCTCTTCGGCTTTATGATAAAACTAAAAATAATTTATTTTAAATATAAGTATTGTAGAGTATCAAGTTAAGGTAAAGAATTTAGTTGGTAGACTTAAGCTTGTAGGTAATCTTATTTCCATCTTAAATATGATTATTCAAACGAGTGTGCTATAAGAAGTATGAATTTTAAGGTTTAGATAATTTTAAGATTATCTTATGTTTTATGTTTATTATCTTTTCATGTATGTTATGTTACAACCAAACTTATATTTATGTTTGTTATTATAACATACATAAATTACTTCTCCTCCTATCTAAACTATACATAAAAAGCAAAAAAATTCCATACCTATAAAACCTTTTCTCTTTTAGTGTGTTGATATTGAGTGATTTTCAAATTTATTTCTTTTTAAATACATCCAAATAAATAGAGAAGTGAGTCAAATATCATATATAATTATAACATATCATAATAAGATACCAAACTCCTTTTAAAATTATATAATTATTATTTTATCACAAATATAAAAATTTGAATTAGTTTTAAAATTATATAATTATTATTTTATCACAAATATAAAAATTTGAATTAGTTTTTAATGGCTAGTAAGGATAAATGAGTTTCATTATACCAATAATAATAACTCAAAAATACATTATCTTGAGTACATATTACTACAATAAAAAAATATTTATTTATCATAGATTTTACCGTTTCACAATAATTATTATTCTTATTTGTTCTTGAGAAAAAAATAATAATTAGTTGAAATAAACAATATAATTGAATAAATAATTATGTCGAATTATTGTGTAACAGGTTAAAAATAAATAAATAAGAGCAGTACATAGAGATGAATATAAAATAAACAAACATAATTAATGTAATTGGAAAAAATAAAAATAATTAAAATAGAACTAGTAATAAAATAAAACTAGTGTCCAACTGTGAATAAATATAATAAATAAAAATAGAAACAATGTATAACTAAAAATAAATAAAAATAAGATTCGTAACACTTCAATTAATACAAATATATAAACAAAATATAGAAAGATTTAATTTAAATAAATAAAAGATAAACAATAAATTGTTCCTCCGAAACTTTAGAAATGGGAGGAGATGGTAAGTAATGTAGGGTTTTTTTGCTTCTCTCCTTATTTTTTTTTTCTCTCTCCTCCTTTTTCTTCTCTCTCTTTTTATTTTTTCCTAACGCTGTAACTTTGAATTTTTTTTATCTTCTTTTTACTACTGTACTGCCCCACACAAGCTTTTATAGCATTCTACCACTTCAGCTACCTTGAATGTATAGTTATCTTAGATTAAATTTTTTTTTTTAAATTTTTACTATTCATGTATTGTACGGGGCTTATATCTTGTTACCGAGAGATAAATTATCCAAATCTTCATCCATATATATATATATATATATATATATATATATATATATATATATATTAGGATTTACTAACGCGTATCCCTGTTTTTCAGTTGGTACATATTTTAGCAATATGTACCGAGTTTTAGTAGACAAAAATATCTTTATGTATCATGGATTCTAAGTTTTAAGGTTAATGATATTTTAATAATTTTTCATTTTCAAAACTAAAAAAGAAAAAGAAACTCCCAAACCCTTGCCCACCACTATCATTCCTTTCAACCATTTTTCTTTCATCTCTCTCACTCCAACTTTTTCTCTGTCATCCTAGCCCCAATTGAAAATATCAGTTTTCATTTTATAATTTTTGTCTTATATAATTTTATCTAATTTTCACAAGCATAAAGGAATTGGTAATTGACCTCGAAAAAATCATAAATATTTAAACAATTTCTTACAAAAAATGATTTTATAATGAGTTTTCATTTTATAACTTTTGTCTTATCTAATTTTATCTAATTTTCACAAGCATAATGACATCAAAGGAATTGGTAATTGGCCTCGAAAAAAATCATAAACATTCGTTGTTAATCAATTTCTTACACAAAATAATTTTATTATGAGTTTTCATTTTATAATTTTTGTCGTATATAATTTTATCTAATTTTCATAAGCATAATGACATCCAATTGGAAATTGGCCTGGAGGGTTTTTTTAGAGATGATGATTCAACATATGTAGATGATGAAATTAGAGAGGTTAGTAAAGATGGTGAAATTGAAGAGATCTTGAATGAACCTGTGACTGAAGGTGAATATTTCAATGACTCAACTCTTTACAAAGGCAAATTGTTTAACGGTAAGTGTTTCTGAGTTTTTTCAATTGGGACTACAGATGGAGTGAGACAGATGAAAGAGAAAGGGTTGACCGGAATGAGAGAAGGGTTTGGGGGGTTTCTTTTTTTTTTTAGTTTTGAGAATGAAAACTTTTAAAATATCCTTTACCTTAAAACTTAGAATCCATGATATAGAAGGGTCTTTTTGTCTACTAAAACCCGATACACATTGCTAAAATGTACCAACTGAAAAACACACGTATGCGCGTTAGCAAACCCATATATATATATATATATATATATATAAAGAATCTTTTATAATATTAATATTTTTATTTTTATATATTGCTATTATTTTGATTGTTTTATTAATTAAAAAGATCATATTGTAATAACTAAATATTTACTTAATACTATAACAACACAAAAATATTTTTATATTATTATAATTATTTTTAATAAAAGTATTTAATGATCTGATGGATTTATTTTTAACCCTATATATAAAATTTATTAGTATAATATATTTATAAATTAAACAATAAAAATATTAAATATTCATAAATAATATGACTTTAATACATTATATATTAAAAATATTGTATTGTAAATACTTGGATGATGAAACTTGAACAATTTAAGTTGTTTTCTTTATTATTATATGATGTTCTCAACATCAACACTTTATGATTTTAATTAAATGTTAAAAGTAATTAAGTATGAAAATATTGTTATGTTTCGTTTAAATAACGATAGCTTAACACACAACATGTAACATCCCAAAAATACAACAATAAACTATATGATAGAATAATTACACATATAATAATCCAGATCAATCTTTCACTAAGAAGAGCGAACGCTCATGGCCGAACGACCTTACATAAAGGAGTTACAAAATTAACTAAACATGTTATGAAAGTTTAACCGAACGGTTTACAAAACTTATACCGAGCGATCAAAATAAAATCAAAAGGGGAGGTGATCGAACGACCTCCAAACTATACTAGACTACTGATCGAACGTCCTATTGTTCGGTCTTCAGTTCTACCTCTACCAAATTTTCTTCTTCCAGCGCTTCTTCCAACAGCTCGTCTCCTTCTGCTCATATCCACGCGGATGATCATTGCAATGACAAGGACAGACGTACAACACCAGACAATGCAAGAAAAACACAGGGTAAGCTTATGTAATTTAATTCAGTTACAAGCATACATTTTTAAACAATCCAATACACACGATAAGTATCATACAAAGCCTAATACTAGACTGACTGTCCGGACTGTATGAAATCTGCGTAGCTACAGGCGTTCGTGCACCCGGGTGATGTAGTAAATGGGATGCCCTCAACAGCTGCCACCCGAGGTTAGTCCTATCTGTCCAAAGTACCCCTAAGGACTAGGACCTCCTGCCGTTCCCACACATGAACTACCCTCCTCTACGTGAGGACGAGTACTCACGGAACATCAGGATGAACCGCCAGCTTAGCATGCCCACATTCATACTTTACAAATTCAATAATCATTCATGAGTCGTTCCTCCCCGGAACGCTCGTTCATAATCCAACATATTTCATTCATATCATATTCTCAATTTCATCTTTCATTATCAATCATCACAAATTTTTCTTTCATTACCAATCATTTCAATTTCCTCTTTGTTCAAAGATTATTAAGGACATCAGATACCGAACGTTCAATCCTCACTCAGAACGAGGACGAACACTTGGAACGAGACAGAGAGGTCTCTAGTTCCAGAATAGAATAAGACCGTGAGGGTTACTGTCGGTTTGAGAAAGAAACTGAGTGTAATAGAAATAACAAGAAACGAATGGAGCGAACGTTAATTACAAAGTGAACCAATTGGATGAGTTGACTCTTGATAGCTCCAACCGAATGCTGAAAAGGCCACGCAACGTGCTACGACTCTAGGCCGGAATTAATCAGTACAGACACTTCAAGACATTCCAATAATAATACTTAGAAGAATTCACATGAAGAAACCGAGCGCTGAAAAATACTTAGTTTATTTGAATTTACATCAAGATATCCGAATGCCAGTCAATGACCGAACATGGTAGAGGGAAAATTCTATTGAAGTTGGACGAAGGTTATTTTCATCAAAATAGATTATAAAAGAAACAAGTACGAGCGCTTGGTGTAAGACCAAGCACTACTAATCTTATAAATAGAGAGCTTGATAAATATAATAAGATACTATTGGAATAATGTTTAAGAATAACTAAAATATACAAATACATATATTTACGAAATTTAAGTTTATCACATAATACTCAGATACAACTACACTTGGCCGAACGCTCAAACATAGTATTACCACATAAAGACGCTCGTCCTCAACTAGGATTCTTCCCAAATGAAAGAATCCAATTTTAACCACGGTCACTAGTATTATCGAACGGTTAATGACCGTTCAATGACGAACGTACACTATCATAGGGAAATTTTATATTAAGGACTCATTTATCTTCAACTCATTTCTTAATACATAATTTCATAACTATATAAATTCATATCATAATCAATTTTCATACTTCGTACAATCCATATCATACTAATTAATCATATTCCATATAAACAAGCATATCAATATTCATACTTTATATACATTCAACCACTCAACAACATGCATTCATTATCAACGAACGTGCAAACGAACATACAATTAAATTAGATAAGCTTCCCTTACCTCTGAGCGTGAAAGAACGTTCCCAGAGGCAGAATACAATTTCACCACAACCAGTTTCCCTACCGTCAACGCTCGACAATTCCAACTACACCAAGTGACAACCCAACACTATCAGAACCATTCATTTTGAGAATGGTGATCAACACAGAAACCCAGAACTAGGTTTGCACGTTTAGGAAACGAACGACTAGGTGAAAAGAAAGACTTACCAGCTCAGCTTCACAAACCGAACGGTTTATCTGGAAGCTCTTGACGCTGGTAGTGCTTCTACGGTGGCTGAATGTAGATCGTAAAAGGGAAAAGGGAGTGCGTCCGTCATTTGAGTGTTGAGCCTCCCTCTTGACACGTGAACTCCACTAAAATGATACGTGTGTGGATTTTACTGGTCCTGACACAACAAATATATAAGAAGACGCAAGTGTTTTTGTTTAAAAGATGATACAACAATAAAAAGTCTTTGTTTAGGTTTTTTAATGCATACATAGAAGTTTTGTACTAAAATGAAAACACAAAGTGGTTTTTCTATATTGTAGGAAATGTCTTCCTCTTCCTCTTTCGTCCGAACAAAGAAATTTGTTAGATAGAAAACAAGTTCATTAAAAGTATGTCTTGAACAATAAGATTTAAAACTACTTTTCTTCACCAAATCTTTGGATAATATAGGATGGATGTTTGTCACTAAGAATAAATTTAGGAGTGTTTTGCACATTAGTCCGAGTTTGGAAACAAACACCCATAGTCATATTCTTAGTGATTTTTATGCAAGCATTCTTTATATAGGTGTCAAGCCTTCGTGCGAACTAACTCATCTATCAATGAGACACTAGTGCATTAAAAGGAAACGACACCGGTTATTTTCGTCTATACGCAGCGGTTCATGAACCGAGGTATATGTTGGAACTGAGGCAGTATGTGTTGGAACAATCGGTATCGTTATAGAATTTGCACAGCGGAATAACTTATAAAGCGGAAAGCGTGTTCAGTGAAACTCTTAATAAGATGGTCAGTTTTAGAAATTTAATTTTCTTAGAGACAAATTTCCAAACAGTTGATGTGCATAAAACAGTAAAGAGTATAGAGAGCAAGAAAATTCAACACAGAATTTTTATCCTGGTTCGATTCAAAAGAATCTACATCCAGTTGTTAATCACTATAAAAAGTGATTAACGTTTTCACTAAAAATAGTTTCACAAGTTTACAATAGAGTAAAAAAAAAAAAAACCTTCCTTCGAACGAACGAACCGGAAGAGCAGAAACTTTGCCAACTTGAAGAGAACCGCTCTGACCTTTGACCCACAAAGCGCGAGCTTCTCCTTTTCACAAGACCAGGCAATGCAATGAACAAGCTTTTGGAACTTCCTCATATTACACTGTATTCTCAAAAGCTTTTTTGTTCAACTCTCTTTTTTTTAATCTTCACAGAAAAACCACTATATAGCCAGCTGCACTGAATATCTAAGGTTAAGTTTCCACTGCCACGAATAATCGATTATTGTAAGTGATAATCGATTATTCAAGTCCGTTACAGGGTTTTCAAAAAGTGATAATCGATTATATGAAGTGATAATCGATTATTCCTGTATGACTCTGTGATAATCGATTATTGCTATTCCATAATCGATTATTGAAGATAAAAATGCAAGCTTACAAGGTTTACAAGAATTTCCTACTACATTTAATTTCTACAAATTGCTTTTAACTAATTTTAATATCTTCTTCAACTAAAACGTCTTGTAGCATCATCAAAACAAATTTCTTCAAGATTTACCAATACTCCTTATTGGTAACAATCTCCCCCTTTTTGATGATGATCAAAAATTCAATTTTAAAAGCAAGTTTGGCTTACCTGCAAAACATATAAGCTATCAAACAGCAACAAGGTTAGCAATACCTGTAATAATTTATACTTTTCCCCTTGTATTATTCTTCTCCACCTTTTTGATCAGAAGCAAAAAGATCGAATGTTAAAGGCTCCCCCTAAATATGATCTCCCCCTCAATTTATCAAAGGATGCATATAATCAAGAGATCATTTTATTTATGAAAATAAAGATTACATTATAAGAAGACACATAACAGACTGAATTATAACATAGATGAAATTGCAAGTAAACAACAAAACAGTCTAACAGAGAACCTATATCTAAAACTCAGGACTAGGAGATCTCTCGGGAGGTTGAATGTTGAGATGATTCTCGATGTTAGATAGGCGAACATCGAGATCAAGAAATTGATCAACCATGTACTCATCAACAGATCGTTGCCAATCATAAATCTCCTCAAAGTGAGTCTTTTGTGCAAGACTCATATCCTCCAATTGTTTAGATAACCTTGCAAAATGTTCTTCCATAGAAGTTGAGGAAGAGGAGGGTATGTTGGATGGTCCAGCATCAGACGGAGCAGCAGCACTTACTGGGTCAGCCATATGAGTGTCCATGTCATCATCTTCATCTACATCAGGATGATCATCATCTTTGTGAATAAGGACTCTGCCTCTAGTAATGAATCCCATCTGACGAAAGGTAGTATCGCCAATTTCCGAGCCAACAGTTTGAGTGGCTTGGACAAGTTCTCCTTCAACATTGACACCTTTGTACTCCAAGATTCTAGAAATAAGAAGAGCATAAGGAAGGTGATAAGAATGGGATTTCTTAGCTTTTACCATAGTGTCAGCAATGAGAGCAGGCCAATCGATGTGTATGTGATTTAGGATCCCATACAGAAGAAGTAGATCCTGTTCAGAGCATTGAGCATGATTGGTTGCTCTAGGACATAGGATCCAGACAAGTAAGTAGTGAATTATCCTTTCTTCAACCTTGAAACCTCCAACAAGCAATTGCCTTCGATTAGTCTATTGTTCAGGGTGACGTAGGAAGGATTGGAAAGTCAATAATCGATCAAAATCTTGGAGTCCGAGATGAACTTTGACAGCATCATCCCAGATGGGTAGTTGGGCAACGTTGGTCCACACATCATCATCTAAAATTATGCGGACACCCTTGACTTTAGTGGAAATAATCCCATCTCGATATCTCATGTTGAAATAGGACACTCTCATGAGATCGGGATAAATGCAACCTTTTTGCTCCACGAGATTTGAGAGTCCTTGATCATTAAAAAGCTTTGGAAATTGAAATCCATAGAAACGGAAAAAATCAAGGCGAATATACTTTACCGCCATGATTCTTCTCTCTTGCCAGGAAGTAACATAGTCTGCATGTTTTCCTTGATCTGAAATCCATCCATCAATAGTTGCCGGACATGGTTGAGAGGAAGAGGATGCTCCACCAGCTCTGCGGCGATGTCTCCTTGAATCTGCCATGGAGAAAGGTTGAGGGAGTGATGTTTGAGAGATTGAGTAAAATTGGAGAGATTTGAAGCTCAAGATTTTGATTGCAGCAGTTTCTGGGAGCAAAGAGATGGCCAATAATCGATTAGAGGGGCCTATTTATAAGAAGAAGGGAAAAACTAGCCGTTTATGGCCGTTTTGAGCCGTTATGGGATGCTCCAACGGCTTTATTTTTGAAACTGTTTGCGTGATAATCGATTATCGTAAGTGATAATCGATTATCTGCTCGTTGGTCACTTTCCAGAAATTGTGCGATAATCGATTATGTATGAAGATAATCGATTATTTGCTCATGATTTTCCAGGGATGAGTTTGAAGATTCATAATCGATTATGGGGTAAGATAATCGATTATCTTAGTGTAGAGGATGTATCCCAGGTTTGTAATAATCGATTATTAACGCTGATATTACGAAAATTTTCAAAGAACCATAAATGTGGAGTCTAAGACATGTCTAATACCCCTAACTCTCTTCTAAGCTCATAGAATCTATCTTTAGGCAGGGCTTTAGTAAAGATATCAGCTAATTGATGTATCGTGTCAATGTATTCAATTTGGCAATCTCCCTTTTGAATGTGATCTCTCAAGAAATGATGTCTAATTTCAATGTGCTTAGTTCTTGAGTGCATTATGGGGTTCTTAGTTAGGTTGATAGCACTAGTATTATCACATTTCAAAGGAATGTGATCAAGGAAGATATCAAAATCCTCCAGTTGCTGTTTCATCCATAAGATTTGGGCACAACAATTGCCAGCAGCAATGTATTCAGCTTCAGTAGTAGATAAAGCTACACAAGCTTGTTTCTTTGAATGCCAAGACACTAAAGAACAACCCAGAAAATGACAAGTGCCACTAGTACTTTTCCTATCAATTTTACAGCCACCATAGTCTGCATCAGAATAACCTATTAAACTAAGTGAAGCATCAGATGGATACCAGAGTCCAAAAGAAGTGGTTCCTTTAAGGTATTTCAAAATCCTTTTGACAGCAATTAGATGAGATTCTTTAGGATTAGCTTGGTACCTAGCACACACACATACACTTTGCATAATGTCTGGTCTACTAGTAGTTAGATACAGTAAGGATCCTATCATTCCTCTAAACATGGTTTCATTTACCCCTTCACCAGATTCATCCTTATCTAAATAGCAAGACGTTGCCATAGGTGTGTTGGCTTCTCTACAAGTATCCATACCAAACTTCTTAAGTACTTCTCTACAATATTTAGTTTGAGAGACAAAAGTCCCCCCATCTATTTGCTTTATTTACAGCCCTAAGAAGAAGGTAAGCTCACCCATCATAGACATCTCAAATTCACCTTGCATTATTTGTGCAAATCCCTCACATAATGAATTATTTGTAGACCCAAAAATAATATCATCTACGTATACTTGAACAATCAAGATATGTTTTCCTACTTTCTTAATAAATAGGGTGGAATCAACCTTTCCTCTAGAGAAATCATTTTCAATCAAGAAGGTACTAAGTCTTTCATACCAAGACCTAGGTGCCTGTTTAAGACCATACAAGGCCTTTTTTAACTTATAAACATGATTAGGATATTTAAAATCCTCAAAACCAGGAGGTTGACTAACATATACCTCTTCTTTAATAAAACCATTCAAAAATGCGCTTTTCACATCCATTTGGTACAATTTAAACTTCATCAAAGAGGCATAAGTAAGTAATAATCTAATTGCTTCTAACCTGGCTACTAGAGCGTAAGTTTCATCATAGTCGATACCTTCCTCTTGACAGTAGCCCTTTGCAACTAACCTGGCTTTGTTCTTTGTGATGTTTCCATCTTCATCAAGCTTGTTTCTAAACACCCACTTTGTTCCAATGATTTGATAATCATCTTGTCTAGGAATGAGTTCCCAAACATCATTCCTTTCAAATTGATTAAGTTCTTCTTGCATAGCAACACACCATTTATCATCTTGAAGAGCTTCCTTTATGTTCTTAGGTTCTACCTGAGACACAAAAGCTACTGTTAAGCAGAAATTATTAAGATTGTGTCTAGTAGTTACCCCTTTTAATATATCTCCGATGATGTTGTCCAGAGAAAGTCCTCTTGGTTGTTGATAGCTTTTAGGATCAACTACTTGATGTTCATTTTGAGTTTCTGAAGGATAGTTTTCATTTAGATACATCTCTTCAAGAACTTCCCTCAAATAATCCTCATCACCTGCAATTGGTTTATTTGACTCAAGAGGGTTCACCTCAAGGTCCACAATTTCATCAAAGACAACATGCATTGATTCTTCAATTGTCAAGGTTCTTCTATTAAACACCCTATATGCTTTGCTAGTTAAAGAATATCCTAAGAAGATTGCCTCATCAGATTTAGCATCAAATTTGCCTAGATTATCTTTACCATTATTCAAAACAAAACATTTACATCCAAAGATTTTCAAATGATATACATTTGGTTTTCTACCGTTAAACAGTTCATAGGGAGTTAGCTTAAGAATAGGCCTAATTAGCATTCTGTTCAACACATAACAAGCAGTACTAACTGCATCAGCCCAAAAGTATTTTGGCACATTAGATTCATTTAAAAGAGTTCTAGCTAGTTCTTCTAATGACCTATTTTTCCTTTCAACAACACCATTTTGTTGGGGAGTTCTTGGAGCAGAAAAATTATGAGAATTCCATGTTCTTCACAAAACTTTTCAAAAGATTCATTTTCAAACTCACCACCGTGATCATTTCTCAAGGTTTTGATTTTCAATTCCTTTTCATTTTGAACACGTTTTGCAAACGATTTGAATGCTTTAAAAGCTTCACTTTTAAGGGTTAAGAAGAATGTCCAAGTAAATCTAGTGTAATCATCAACAATCACAAGAGCATAGTAGTTTCCACCAAAACTTTTAATTCTAGATGGACCAAACAAGTCCATATGCAGAAGTTCTAAAGGTTTTGATGTTGAAATCATGGTTTTATATGAGAATGAGGATTTGGTTTGCTTTCCCTTTTGACATGCAGAGCAAAGTTTGTTTTTCTCAAATTTTAAATTTGGCAAACCAATCACAAGATTTTTTGAAATCAATTTATTCAAATGTTGCATATGTATATGTGCAGCTCTTTATGCCATAGCCAAGGGTTTTCCTCTTTAGCAACTAAACATGTTATATTATGACTAAATGCATTATCAATATCAATCAAGTAAATGTTATTATGCCAAACACCTTGCAAAGCAATTTCAGTAGAATCTTTAAAATATACGGTGCATCTATCACGTTCAAAAGTTACCTTGAGACCCTTGTCACATAATTGACTTATGCTTAGGAGATTGTGTTTGAGACCTTCAACACATAATACGTCCTTTATAGTCAATGTGTTTCCTCCTCCAATGTCTCCAGTTCCAATGATTCTACCTTTGTTGTTATCTCCATAAGTCACAAAGCCTTGCTTCTTCTTCTCAAAAGAAATAAACTTTTTCTTGTCACCAGCATGTGTCTTGAACAACCACTGTCAAGATACCACAGTGACTTCTTTGACTTAGTAAGTTCCTACAAAACAAATTTGAGCAAGACTTTAGGTCCCCAATCTTATTATGGGTCCTTGGGGTTAGTTTATGCCAACATACATCATTTTACAGTTTTAACCCATGCATATTTACCATTTGGAACACCAAAATGTTTGATGCTGCATTTGTTTGAGGTGTGACCAAGTTTCATGCAGTAAAAACAACAAGCCTCATACTTTATTTTTCACAAAAGTCCCTTTTTCTACCCAAATTCTACGAGTTCTTATCACTTTAGAATTTTTGTGTAGATGTGTGTTTCCACTTCTTGCATTGCTTTTCTCAAAGTTTGTTTTGGCATATGACTTAGACTTAGTTGCCTTTGCAAGTAAGTTCTCAAGAATGTCAATATCAAATAGATGACTTTTACACGATAGACATTCAATAGGATGTACAATAGTATCAGATTCAGATAATTTAGTTTCCAAATTACTAACTTTGTTTCTTAAAACAACTTCGTCATCTAGAACTTTTTCATACCTCAATTTCAATTCATTATGCTCTTTCTTTAGCTTTTTATGAGCAACATCAAGTTTTTCAGATTCATTTAACAAATCAAGAAATGCCTTTTGTAAGTCAAACTCATGACTTGACTCTAAGCTAGAATCACTTACTTGGCTTCCTGCATCTTCTAGGTCTGCCATTAAGCACAAATTTGCTTCTTCATCTGAATCGCTTGAGCTTGAAGAACTAGAAGCATTCTCTTCCCAAGCTATGTAAGCTTTCTTCTTCTTTGGAAACTTTCTTTCTTTCTTTTCTTCACTTTTCTTATTTTTAGGACAGTCAGTCTTTACATGACCTCTTTCTCCACATCCATAACATTTAATGCTTGAAGAAGATCCATGATTTTCTTTCCTTTCTTCACGGTATTTGTCTTTTCCCTTTGCTTTCATAAATTTTGCAAACTTCTTAATCATAAGACTCATGTTTTCTTCATCATCATCGGAGTCATCAACTTCAATCCTTTTAGAGTTCTTTCCTTTGGAGATCTCGGACTTGAAGGCTAGTGTCTTTCTTTTGCCTTGATCTTCTTCAGCCGTCAATCTTCTCAACTCAAGTTCATGCTTACGGAGTTTCCCAAACAAGATTGGCATAGACATTTGAGTAAGATTTTGAGACTCAGAGATGGCAGTCACCTTTGGTTGCCAAGACCTGTCCAATGATTTCAAAATTTTTACATTTAATTCATCAGTATCAAAAGTCTTACCCAACCCTGTCAAGTGGTTCACTATGTGAATGAACCGCTTTTGGACATCAGAAATTGTTTCTCCAGGTTGCATTCTGAACATCTCATACTCCTGAATGAGAGTGTTCTTCCTTGCACGTTTCACGTCCTCTGTTCCTTCATGTGTGACTCTGAGAACCTCCCACATTTCTTGTGCTGTCTTACAAACTGAAATTCTATAAAACTCATCAAGTACAACAGCAGATGAAATAATGTTGCGAGCCTTAATATCAAATTGAGCTCTTCTATTTTCCTCTGGAGTCCAGTTAAAGTATGGTTTTTCTACTTCTACACCATTAATAGTTCTTTTTGGAATATAGGGACCAATTAGTACAGCTTCCCAGATGCCTCTGTCAACAGACCCCATAAAAATTTCCATTCTGACTTTCCAGAATGCATAGTTATCACCAGTAAAGAGTGGTGGTCTGTTGATGGAAGCACCCTCGGCATATACTTGAGTTTGATGACCGGCCATTTTCGAAAAAATTTGAAAAAATATCAAAGCAAGCTCTGATACCAATTGTTGGAACAATCGGTACCGTTATAGAATTTGCACAGCGGAATAACTTATAAAGCGGAAAGCGTGTTCAGTCAAACTCTTAATAAGATGGTCAGTTTTAGAAATTTAATTTTCTTAGAGACAAATTTCCAAACAGTTGATGTGTATAAAACAGTAAAGAGTATAGAGAGCAAGAAAATTCAACACAGAATTTTTATCCTGGTTCGATTCAAAAGAATCTACGTCCAGTTGTTAATCACTATAAAAAGTGATTAACGTTTTCACTAAAAATAGTTTCACAAGTTTACAATAGAGTAAAAAAAAAAAACCTTCCTTCGAATGAACGAACCGGAAGAGCAGAAACTTTGCCAACTTGAAGAGAACCGCTCCGACCTTTGACCCACAAAGCGCGAGCTTCTCCTTTTCACAAGACCAGGCAATGCAATGAACAAGATTTTGGAACTTCCTCATATTACACTGTATTCTCAAAAGCTTTTTTGTTCAACTCTCTTTTTTTTAATCTTCACAGAAAAACCACTATATAGCCAGCTGCACTAAATATCTAAGGTTAAGTTTCAACTGCCACGAATAATCGATTATTGTAAGTGATAATCGATTATTCAAGTCCGTTACAGGGTTTTCAAAAAGTGATAATCGATTATATGAAGTGATAATCGATTATTCCTGTATGACTCTGTGATAATCGATTATTGCTATTCCATAATCGATTATTGAAGATAAAAATGCAAGCTTACAAGGTTTACAAGAATTTCCTACTACATTTAATTTCTACAAATTGCTTTTAACTAATTTTAATATCTTCTTCAACTAAAACATCTTGTAGCATCATCAAAACAAATTTCTTCAAGATTTACGAATACTCCTTATTGGTAACAGTATGTGGGACTCTTTTACCTCGACTGGATTCTAACCGAGGCGGTAGATGCTCTTTTTTTTTAAAAAAAAATGGGGACTTTTGGCTATTCAGAAAAAGGGCGATTGATAGTGAAGTCGCCCTAGTAGGTGTCGGGGACGACGATGGGGAGGGAAATCTGTTGGCTACGGTAGGAGGCATGGAGGTAGAGTGCATGTTAGTAGACACCAATGTGGGAGTTAGGGTGTTGGGCGGATAAGGTGACTTGCATGGTGAGAGAGAGTGTGTTGGGGATGGGGGAAGAGAGGTTGAAGGTGAAGAGGGTGACGTCTTGGAGGGTGAAGCGGAGCTTGGTAGCGTGGAGGATGACCCATATGAAGGCGACGACGCCGATGAAGATGAAGCGGAGGAAACGATGACCAATGGTGGAGGCAACAACGATGACCAGTGGTGGAGGCAACGGTGGCGAAGCGATAAACTCCTTCGGGTAAGATTGGAAGAACCATTTCACGTTCTCTGGCGGAAGAAGAAAAAGAAGAAAGACCGAAAATGTGCTTACTATGTTTAGGCTTCTGGAATTTAACTATCAAAGAGGTTATTACCTCGGTTATAAAAATAACCGATGCATAAACGTTCCAGAAAAAATTTAAAATAAAATTGAAAATGAAAATTTTGAAAATATCTACTAACTATAGGCCTCGGTTCGCGCCTAAACCGAGGCATAAAGGGCCTATGACATCGGTTAAAATGGAACCGAGGCAATAAAAGTTGACAAGATGGATTTGAAACGTTCAGAATCAATTTCTGGCAGGACATATTGCCTCGATTGGTCAGAGAACCGAGGTAGTAGACCTATTTCGAAAAAGCTGTCAGAGTTTTTTGCCTCGGTTGGTCAGAGAACCGAGGCAGTAGACCTGTTTCAAAAAAGCTGTCAGAGTTTTTTGCCTCGGTTGGGTAGAGAACCGAGGCAGTAGACCTGTTTCAAAAAAGCTGTCAGGTGAAAAGTCTGATTCAGCAGGGTTTTTGGCCTCGGTTGGTCAGAGAACCGAGGCAGTATACCCCTTAGGCATCAGTTCAAATTGAACCGAGGCATATAGTGTCGCCAGAATTACAAAATTGCCACCGCTTTTTTATACGCTGCGGTTCTTTTAAAACCGATGCGTAACGCGCGAGTTAAAAAGCCATTTATTTACTAGTGAGAAGTTGAGGCATTTATTATTTTCTCTCATTGGGCCAAAAATTCCAAGAGAGGTATGAATGCCTCTTTATAAATCTTATATTGAATTTCTCACATTCAAATGATGATGTGTGTTTTACACTTATCTTGCTTTACAAATTATATGTATTCTCCATTCCTAACCTCTTCCGTGGATACAGAAGAAAATGTAAATTGATCCATGATATTTCTTACTTCTTAGTTTCTTGATGTATTTCCTTTCATTTACACCAATTAAAATGTTGATTTTATTTGTACCAATTAAAATGTTGATTTCAATCCTTTCATTTTCATGGTTCAATCATATTATTGATTTAATTTATATATTGTATTAAATTGGTTTTGTACCGTATGATCTGGACAGCCATACAATCCCCTCATGACCAAACCAATCGGACGACTCTGAACAACAAGACACAGTTAGTAATCGAAAGTGGCAAAAACCCTTAAGCAAGATCGGACGGTCAAGAGCATAACATCTGATCTAAGTCAATAATCAGGGTTTTCCTGCAAAGATTAAGGTAAATGATAATTAGAGGTATTGACTTCATTAATCTCAAGCCCATGCCGAAAACTATAAATATAGGTCAAAGGTAAGAGGTAGGTGTTCGCATTTACTGCATATTTATTACTATTACATTGAATTTCTATATGGACAATCAACTGACTTAAACATCGAAGAACCTTTGATAGATACACCTCTGAACGACATCCTAGGAAAAACTGTGAAGGTGGTAGAAGTGACTCGACCTCATACTCAAAACATGTTTCATATATACGATTTAATCCATTAATTCTCTTTTTTTCCCTTTTATAGTTCCAATTATAATCTAATTAATATTATTATTGTATCATTTGTATGGCTTATCTTAGTTATACACATTCTTGTTTTCACGTGTTCTTTTTTAGTTACTATATTCAATTAGTTAAAAATCATCTACTTAGAGCATTCTAACAATCTATGAAGAAAGAAGTTGTTTTTTACATGGTTAAAATAAATTTATATGCCTAGATTGATTGGTCCAATATTTCTACAGTCATTTACGCTAAGTACAGACAACACATGATTTGATAAAGATTGGTTTCACTGAGAGCATATCTAATGAAAGTTTCTTATCTATAAAAACAAAATTTTAATATGAATTTCACATATATGAGTTCTTTGACATAGAAGAGAATTTCTTATATAAATAACTCTTTCTCAATCTAAAAAATTCATGTTCTTGAGACTCATTAAAATATTATTTTCATTTATCCTAACTTACGTAAACAGCTTTCATTGATATGAAAAATTTTTAAATTTCAAAGCCTAAGTTGAACAAAAAAGTGAACTTTCCATCAAAACTTTGAAGAAATTTTTTGAAAGTTCAAAGCCAAGTTGAACAACGAAGTGAACTTTCCATCAATACTTTGAAGAGTCTCAGGATGAGAGTATATTTCAATAAAGTTCAATAATTTAAATTCTGAAACTAATGGCATTTGTCGTTGTTACTCACTTTGCAGAACAAAATCTGTAACACAAGAGTAGATCCATTTTCTACATGAAAATAACATGCTAAAAGGCAATAATTGGAAGAATGACATATCATGTTTGTAAAGTTCATTCGGAGAATTTGTTCATAGCATACATGCAAATTTTTAATTAATTTATTTATTTTCCATTCATATCTATATCTGAGCATTTATGTTCATATATTTATATTCTATTTTTATATTTATATTCTGTTTATATATTGTTTCAAACAATTATATATATGTAAATTGTACTCTCTCCTGATTATGGAATAAGAAATACAATTCATATCCTTTTCTTTTCTCATAACATGGTATCAGAAGAAAATTAATTCTTTATCACGTTCTTCCGCAACCATTTTTTTCTGCCCAGATCTTCATCTTCTACCTTTTGTTCTTGGCTTTTCTACCTTTTTCTTCTCCTTCTATGGCTACTCCTCCCTCTGTTACTCGCATTGTTGCAAGATACAACACACGACTATTACATTCACCCTAACGAGAATCCTTCACTGGTGCTTGTTTCCCGATTCTTGAAGGTCACAATTATCATGGATATGCTCGCTCGATGTCTATGGCATTACAAATGAAGAATAAATTTGGTTTTGTTGATGGTTCCATTCCTTGTCCAACTGATTCAGATCCCATGGTTCCAACATGGAAGTGTTGCAATAATCTAGTTTTATCTTGGATCAATCATTCTGTTTCTCATGAGATTGCTACAAGTATTATCTGGATTGATTCTGCCACTACGGCATGGAAGGATCTCAAAGATCGTTTCTCCCAAGGTGATTATGTTCGAATTTCACAATTGCATCAAGATCTTTACTCAATGCATCAATCTGACCTAAGTGTTACTGCATATTACACTAAAATGAAGATTCTCTAGGATGAACTTTGCAATTTTCGCCCTATTCCTGAATGCCAATCTTCTGCTTCTTGTTGTGTTGTTTCTAAGAGAATGAAGGAATATCGTGAAAATGATTGTGTTCTTTGTTTTCTTAGAGGCTTGAATGATAATTACTCTGTTGTTCGCTCTCAGATCCTTCTCATGGATCCCTTGCCTTCTTTACCCAAAAGTTTTTCGATGATAATTCAATATGAGCGACAATTACAATCAGGAATTCTTTCTCAACCTCCAATCATGGCGTCACAAGTTTCTCAATCTAAACCTTCTTTTTCTACCTTCAATGGCAGAGGTAAACCCTCTCCTACCAATGATTATGGCAGGGGAAGATCTTCATATCAAGGTTCTCAGGCTCGTTATCAAGGTTCTCAGGTTTGTTCCTCAGGGGGAAGGTTTGGTGCACCTCGACAATGCACTCACTGTGGCAGGAAAAACCACACCATTGATACTTGTTTTCTAATACATGGATTACCACCTGATCTCAAATCCAAAAGAGTCCACAATGTTACAACGGATTCTTGTACAGTAGTTCCTTCTTATAATAATTCTCCGGCACAGTCACATTCCTCAACTCTAGGACTTTCTCAAGAGAAAATTCATGGTCTATTGGCACTTCTTCCTTAATCTAATCCCACAGTTCCACATTCTACCAATCTAGTGAGCTCTCATAATGCTTCCACTTCTTCTCAAGCTCAAGGTAATATCTATTCCCAATGGATTCTAGACACAGGTGCTACTGATCATATACCCAATTCTTTGTCTCATTTTATTTCTTATCATAGAATCTCACCAATTACAATATCACTACCCAACAAGAACTCTTCATTTGCTCATTTTTCTGGCACAGTTTCACTTAGCCCACACCTTACTTTACATAATGTCTTGTTTGTTCTTAATTTTTTTGTCAATCTTATTTCGGTCACAAAGTTAACTAAATCTCTATCTTGTAAACTTAACATTTTTGAATTTTCCTGTGAAATACAGGAAAAGTCAACCCTACAGATGATTGGGAAAGCTGAAGAAAGAGATGGCTTGTATGTCATGATAGTTCCTGCATCCACACCCCTTGGTTCACCAACTGCTATTACTTTTGAGAATTCTATTGCTTGTTCTACAATAAGACATAACTCTATAGATATTTGGCACTATAGACTAGGGCATCCTTCTTTTTCTTGTTATAACAAATTACGCAATATGTATGCCACTTTACCCAATACAAAATACACTCATTGTGATGCTTGCCATTATTCTAAGCAAAGAAAATTGTCTTTTCAATTAAGTACTATTGTTTCAAAAGCTCCTTTTGATTTAATTCATGTTGATATTTGGGGGCCCTATAGTACTTCTTCTTTTGATGGTTTCAAATATTTCTTAACTATAGTGGATGATATGTCTAGATACACATGGATTAAATTAATGGCAAGTAAATCAGATACAATATCACAACTTATTGGCTTTGCTTCTTATATAAAAACACACTTTGGCATTCATGTAAAAGTTGTTAGATCAGATAATGATAATGAGTTTGCAATGACAAATTTTTATAGAAAAAAAGGGATACAACATCAATTATCTTGTGTAGAAACACCTCAACAAAATGGATTCGTTGAGAGAAAACATCAACACATTCTCAATGTTGCTAGATCTTTAATGTTTCAATCCCATTTGCCCATAATTTTCTGGTCTTTTTCTGTTCGTTATGTTGTGCAACTCATTAATATTTTACCTTCCGAAGTTTTGGCATATTTTTCTCTATCTCAGTTTTTACCAAATGTTAAACCTGACATTACTTACTTACGAGTTTTTGGCTCACTTTGCTATGCTTCAACTCTTCAAACTCATAAAACAAAATTTCAACATCGTGCAAGAAAATGTGTTTTACTGGGTTTTAAACAGGAGTGAAAGGCTACCTTTTGTTAGATTTCAACTCTAGGGAAATTTTTCTATCAAGGAATGTAGTATTTCATGAAAATA
The DNA here is from genome assembly GCA_034642375.1 of Vigna nakashimae. Classification (NCBI taxonomy): domain Eukaryota; kingdom Viridiplantae; phylum Streptophyta; class Magnoliopsida; order Fabales; family Fabaceae; genus Vigna; species Vigna nakashimae. The sequence goes on along the minus strand of CM067765.1, from coordinate 44,190,493 downwards.
TATTTCCTTTTCTTACTAGTGACAAGCACTCACCTATTGATACACAAAATTCCTTGGATTTTGTCACCAAAATTATTTCACCTTCATCACCTCTTTTCTCAGAAGTTACTGAGCAACCCTTTTTACCACTTACATCGCCTCCTTCTATTGTTTCCAACCTTGTTATTTTCTCTTCTCAGCCTGTTTCTGTTGAACCTGTCACTGCTACTCCACAAAGGAAATAAACTAGGCCAAAACATCCATCATCTTATCTGTAGGACTATCATTGCAACATGTTATCTACTTCTTCCGCCACTCAGTCATCCATAGGTACCTTATATCCTATCTCTTCATATCTATCATATGATGCATTATCATCTCTTCATAAATCATATGTCCTTAATCTTTCCCAAGTTAGTGAACCTAAAACCTATAACCAAGGCATCAAACATGATTGTTGGAGAAATGCCATGGATCAGGAAATTGCAGCTTTAGAAAATACCAAAACTTGAGTTTTGATTGATCTACCTAATGGAAAGCAACCTATCGGATGTAAATGGGTATACAAGATAAAGAGGCATGTTGATGGGAGTATTGAATGATACAAGGCAAGGTTAGTAGCCAAAGACTACACACAACAACAAGGTTTAGATTACCTTTAGACTTTTTCACCTGTTGTCAAACTCACAACAATAAGATTGGTTATGGCTTTAGCAGCTTCCAAACATTGGTGTTTACATCAACTAGATGTAACTAATGCCTTTTTACATGGGGATCTAGATGAAGAAGTATACATGTCTCTTCCTCTTGGTTATAAAATTGAAAAACCAGGACAAGTTTGCAAGTTGTTGAAGTCTTTATATGGACTCAAACAAGCCTCTAGACAATGGAATTACAAGTTGATAACTACTTTACTTTCTTTGGGCTACATACAATCAAAATCAGATTATTCACTTTTTGTCAAAAGTGATTATGCTCATATTACCATCTTACTTGTTTATGTAGATGATATAGTTTTGGCAGGTGATGACATCCAGGAAATCCAAACTTTGAAGGCTCTATTGAATGCAAAGTTCAAGATTAAAGACTTAGGCCAACTCAAGTATTTTCTGGGCTTAGAAGTTGCAAGATCTTAACAGGGAATTAGGTTGTCACAAAGGAAGTATGCTCTAGAGTTACTAGAAGATGCAGGATTGTTGGGATGTCAACCTGTTTCTACTCCCATACAGCCAGGCACAAAATTTTCCAAGACAGAAGGGAAACCCTATTCAGATGTGCAGGTCTATAGAAGACTTCTTGGCAAGTTACTATATCTAACTAACACAAGACCAGATTTACGTTTCGTTGTTAGTACTCTCAGTCAATTTCTTTCCAATCCTTTGGAAGATCATTATGCAGTAGCAATAAGAATCCTGAGATATATCAAGAACAATCTAGGACAAGGATTATTCTTTCCCTCCAACATAGAACATGCTCTCAAGGCTTTTAATGATTCTGATTGGGCTGCTTGCCCTGACACTAGAAGGTCTGTGACTGGTGGTTTTAATGTGTTCTATGGTGCATCATTAATCAGCTGGAAATCCAAGAAGCAAGGTACTATATCTAGATCATCAACCGAAGCAGAATATAGAGCTTTAGCTTCCACAACATGTGAAATTCAGTGGCTTCTGTATTTGCTCCATGATTTGAAACAACCTTTACCACAACCAGTTCCTCTATTTTGTGACAATCAATCTGCTATACAAATTGCATAGAATCCAGCCATGCATGAAAGGACAAAGCATATTGAAATTGATTGTCATCTCATAAGAGATAAAGTTCAAGTTGTTGTAATTAAGCTTCTGTCCATTCCTACTTCAGCACAACTTGCAGACATTCATACTAAAGCTTTGCATCCAATACAATTTCAATCTTTGTTGTCCAAGTTGAGCATTAAGGATATATATGTTGCAGCTTGAGGGGGATATTGGATTTAATTTATTTATTTTCCGTTCATATTTGTGCATTTATGTTCATATATTTCTTTTCTATTTTTATATTTATATTCCGTTTATATATTGTTTCAAACAATTATATATATGTAAATTGTACTCTCTCCTGATTATGGAATAAGAAATACAATTTATATCCTTTTTTTTTCTCATAACACAAATATTCATAGTTCTCTTCAATCACCCAATTACATAACAATGAAAGTCCTATATAACTTTCATTTAAGGGTCCTAAAGACAAATAAGAGCTTAGAAGATCTTTATGAGTCCATGAAAATGTTAAAAAATATATATTGTACTTAAAGAATACAAGCTAAGAAGAATAAATGAAACCCAAACACATGTTCCTAATAAAGTCCTCCAAATTTTCAAAGATTACAACCTTGAATTGAATACAGGAATCATTTTTAAGGGCATATTGAAAAATAGAATTTAGATAAATTTGATCCATCATTAGTTAGTTGGATCTAGTTTTAGATTCATAGTTTGTTTTCTATGCATATGTCTTTAGGTTCAAGTACCTAAATTTCTTCAAATATATGTACCCTCAAGTACAATAAATATATATATATATATATATATATATATATATATATATATATATATATATATATATATATATATATATATATATATATATATAATATATGTGTGTGTGTGTGTGTGTTCTAATAAAAAACTACTCACTATTTTTTTAAATATGATATCACTAAGATAGATTCGGTCTCCTTCAACCAAAACCATCTTAAATTGTGACACACATGACGACATGTTTAAGGATGCATGTCTTATACCTCGTAGAAATACTTATGCATCACAGAAAGAAAAAGGTAAAAATATAAATGAAGTCTTTTTAAGTCCTAAAATTGATATATCGCCATGAAAATCTTTTAGCAAGTGGATGGATTTAGTATGCACATGCAGTATTGGTTGGCCGGTTGAAACCAGTGTTGATACAGAATAGTTTAATAAAATATTGTGTTAATATTAACTATAAATTATTATCTAACTGTGGTCTTAGACACTACTCTCCTGGCATGTGCAAGTTTTGTCAACTGACTAACAATATCAGTAATTGTTATGATTTGTTTATTTTTCATATTTGAAACTCTAAATGCTAATAATATTAGGTATATATACTGTTAGTTAGTTGACTACATGTATCAAAACAACATTGACGGGCTTGACAAACAACTAAATAAATTTTGAAAGAAATTATTTTTAAACTAATATCAATGCAGTGTTTAATCTCCATATATACAAAGATAATAAAGTTCATTTTTCATACAGGAATTTAATTTAAAATATGTGACCAGGAAAATTTCACTTTGAAAAAATAAATTAATTAACATACTAATCATATCCATCCGTTAATCAAGTTTAGATGGGTGCAAAAAGCAAGTGTTTTTAGCAGGAAAGACATATTTATTCAAAACCTAAATGAGTTTCAGGTGTAGGAGTCCAAAGGGGTATCAAAAATATCTGAGCAAGAACAAAAAAGAAAGAATATAAAAAGGAAAGTAGTTGTTGGGTAAAGGTAGTAACATTCTTATGGTGTAGATATATGATGCTACTCTTTTTCAATGAATGAAACAGTGTATAATAAAAGGCCTGGTGGCGATTTTGAATTGATTTGTGCTGAATATAAATAAATGTGTGTGACGCCAAGATGTTAACCACTCAGTTACAACAAAAATGACAACACAACAATGAAAACGATTGGTGACTACGTCCACTCCAACCTAATAATGACCCTTGCTCCATGGAGGAGGACTGCATAAATCAAATTAGCCACTGAACACAAGAGAGATTAATGAAGGAATATCAAAACAAAAAGCACAATGTTTATTTCTACTTTTAAGAATCTATTTCGTTTTCATTTGAAAACATGTCACTTTTTCTTTTTCGTTTTTTCTAATTCATCTCTCATTTAAAGACTTGTTCAGAATATGGTATAAAATACTTTTCTAAGACAGTAAAAAGAGCACTGATATTTTCATAGTTTGGTACATGGTTTTTGAAAATAACTGATATAATCCTTTTAATTTCTCACCAACTATATATCTTAAATTTCCTTGTCTCGTGTACCTAATAAACCAACCAACCAATCGAAAAACCAAGTCAATGCCATTTTGGACCAGCAACCTAAATTGGACAAACTAGTGATTAATTGCAAACGAAATGATGAACAAGATCTGATCCAGGGAGACCTATTCACAACCCAGAAGTCAGAAACAAACAAACAAATAAGAGAGACCGGAAAAGATTGAAAGTTAATAATCTGAACACGAACTTGATTCTATAGAAGAGAAATTGGCATTACAGCATGCATGACTCCTCATACGCCATTTGGTAAGGCCATGACCATTGTGATGGGGTGAACAAATGGCATACAGGGAGCCAGGCACACAAAGTATGCTAATAGAGAGAGAAGAAAGAGGCAAAAAAGGTCACAAGGGTTAGTTGTTAGAGAAACATGCAGAAGATGGAAGATGTTGATGTTATGATGAGAAATGCAAGAGAGATGATTAAGGAAAAGCAAAGGGTACCGTTGATATTGAATGAAGTAGAGTGAACGAAGGATATGTGATCTGAAAGCGAATTGATTTGAGGAGTAGCATATATGCAATAGGAGGGAAGAAAGAGGGTAAAGTATGAGAACCAAAAGGACAAAAAGGGCCCCTCTGAGTTTCATAGGCTACTGTTTTCTACTTGGAAACCAACCAAGCAGGTTTAAAGTTGAGAATTTGGCATCAAGTGTAGATAGCTTTGAAAATACTCTAGGTTGAAGACCATGTCTTTTTCCAACCCTTTTAAACTCTCTTAAGGTTAGGATATGACTTTGGAGAGATTAGGGGTCACATATATAAGGACTTTAATAAAGAGGGTAAGAGGGAGATGATGAAGGTGGATAACAACGAGACCCTTTTCCTGTTTGCTGGACGCTATGATGACTCTAGGTTATGCAATTTCTTTTTCCATTCCACATAAAAAGTGCAATTTCTTTTTCATCTTCTGCAACACATTTGTCTGCAAGTGTTTGGATCACCTTAGATTCTCATCACTCCCACAATCGAACATCTTCAAACAACCAGATCTTTCCCCTACCCTTGTCCTTTTCCTTCTACGCTTTGTGTCTTTCTTCTCTTTTCTCTCTTTCTCCTTTTGGTACACGTGATGTATGAATACATTATTGTCTTAAACATCAAGGGAGGTCCATTACAGAGAACTTAGGTACTTGTTCCTCTTCTTTCTTTCTCTTCCTTCTCCCTTCTCTCCTCTCATTTCAACACCCTTTTTCAAATTTATGTCGTACCTTCATATGCTATATATACACTTCTAGACACATCAAAATTAACTTTTTCTTAAAACAATCATTTCCCTCTTCACCAGATATTCCCTTTATTTATACTTCTCATTGCTTAAAAACAACACCTTTGTAATCTACGAGGTACACGTATTACATAACACTTAATACTATATCTTATGCCTTTCATCAATTTTTAAAATTCCCAAATATCATACCATTTTCATACAGATAACGTACACCCCATAAAATTCACTTCCGAATAATTCATGTTTCAACAACTCAGACTCCTTCTTAGAAAAATATCAAATGTTGTCTCTTTCGCCCTTTTATGCGTATTAGTATCATAAGAAACATAATTAAAGTGGCATATGTGCTTCAATTAGTTACTATTTTCACTGAAAATCATTCTTTTAACAGTATATGATTCAACTAAAGAACTGATATTATTCATATTACTTATCAGTAAATTTCTATGCTTGCAAAGTAGAATTCTTCATGCAGCCATTGTTGTACTTTAGAATGGCCAACTCTCTCACTAGCAAAAGTATAATTTATTTATTTTTTAAATCTATTACTATGGAGTAACTCATACTTTAAAAGCAAGAACCACTTTAACAGTTTACATAAACAATTTATTTTGGGACCACCGCAAATTTAAAAGTTATAATCATGACAAATGTAACTTGAGTGAGGTTAAATCTTCTTTTTCTAAAAATGGATTGCTAATCTTTCTACTATATAAACAAATTATTAATAATAACAATAAAAGTAAAGTATTTATTTATTATCTTGTAAAAAAGTACTTATTATACAGATAAATGTAAGAACTAATAAAAATGAATATTGGAGGAGGATTTTATAATATTGCTTAAAAAAATCATTATAAGAGATGAAAAAAAAATCAGAGAATATAAATGCATAAAATTTAACACTACAAAAATAATATAATATAAGAGGATTTTTTTTCTAACGATTTTAAAAACTTCAGATAATTTTCAATGATTTTAGATGGAAACCACAACTATGTTTTATTTTCTTTTTAAAAAAAAAAATCGGCCATTTATAATCAAAACTGCAGATAAATTATATTTTTTTTAATAAATTTTCAGTGGTCTTTTACTCACACGCTCAGTAAGTTTGTAAATATTTTTTTAATTTTAATTTCTCTTTCGTTTCGCCTTCACTTCGTGTTTTGCATCTTCTTCAGTTGAGTTTCCTTTGTTAATTTTCACTTCACATCTTTTTTCCTCTTACAAATCTCTAATTCGTTTGCCTTCCCCTCCTTGAAATCAAATATATAATTTTATCTCCCAAAAAGTTGAAAAACAGCTACAAACCTAGAAGCCACAAATGAGCTGAATAACAAGCACATAACAAGTAAATATTAATATAAAGGGTAAGAATGAACATTTGTACCAGTTTTTGCACAAACTGTGGAATATATAGCTAGGGCTATAATCAACCACATATATATCATTCACAAACTTTATCATTTCATAATGAGAATTTCTAATGTATCAATAGTGAATCCAGGGTAACTTTAATAACCCTCCAATGGAAGATTTTATTCTTCTCTTGCACATTGGTTTAGAGGGGTAATGTGAGACCAGGTTTAACCTTACAAAGGTTTCACTGCTCAAAAGAGTAACAACAAAAGTCAGCTATTCAAAGGTTGCATAGTGATCACCTAAAACATAAACCTTTTGTATTATTTAATTTGTTCATTGTGGATAATTTATTATTTATATAATGAGTTGGAAGGGTCAAACATTTTTAATGAAGACAATATTAAAATTGATAATTTTTGTCGCATATTATAGATATGTTTTAACTTTTGAACATAATTCATGTGTTATATACTCTCTTCTCACTAGGGATAAAAAAAAATCTATAATCACATATAAATAGATATATGGGATATGAATATTTTTTATTTCTACATGTTAACGGGGGAATTATATGGAAAATGATTTTCATAAAACATGATATGGAAATAAACTTTTATTCTAAAGATTAAGAAACATAAAAATACCAATAACAACCTTAGCATCAAGTTTTTTTTTATACAGTATTATAATAGAATAGACACAAGAAAACACATAAAACAAAGATATCACATGGATAAAATACTATACGAATATCATATATATATATATATATATATATATATATATATATAAAGTAATAGTATCATAACAAATTTTTACATTTATTTAACATATAATACAGCAATAAATTAATTATAAAGAAGTAAATTTTTGTAATTTTTAAGAAAAGAAACTAAAAAATAAATAAAAAATAGTATAAATGAATATAAAAAATTTATATATATATATATATATATATATATATATATATATGAAATAAAATAATGACTTAAATGCTTACTTTGTCCCCATGTTTTAGCATCAAGTTTTTTTTTATACAGTATTATAATAGAATAGACACAAGAAAACACATAAAACAAAGATATCACATGGATAAAATACTATACGAATATCATATATATATATATATATATATATGAAATAAAATAATGACTTAAATGTTTACTTTGTCCCCATGTTAAGAGGTGAATTTCTATTCAGTACCAGTTTTAAAAGTGAAGATATTAAGTCCCAAAATTGTAAAAATTGTATGAATAAAGTCTTATCCGTTAAGTTGGTAGGAATAACGTTAACTTGGCTGCACTTTTTTTCTCTCTCTTCTGCTCTTCCTGCAACCTTTTTCTCTCTCTTTTCTATTTCTCTCACCATCAATGTTTTTTTAGACTTCTTTGGCATGGATTTCAGTGGCATTTAAATCTAGGGAGCACCATTGGAAACAAATTGAGTTGGAGGAGACATGAAAAGTGGAGCTTGTTCCAATTGAACTTGATGAGGATGATGTTAACCCTCGACAAGTGTAAATGCATCATATCAAGTAATAATAAATGGTAAGACCAAGTATCGTTTCCCAAAGGACTCACGGCCTAAACAATTATGTGATTTGTTGATTAAATTAGACTTGTAAAACAAGTTCTTGTACTTTGAATGTAAATGCCGAAAAGTAAATATGAATGCATGTATTCATCAATTGGATCAAAAGAAGCAAAACGTGATTGAAATATATGATGATGATGTTGTTGGGGGTTTTCAATTCATCCTATCCCCTCTCATGTATTCAAGAATTCATCTTCTTCATTAATGTTAATGTCACTTTCTAATTTACCTTATACCCAATGTCTTGGTGAAGAAAGCCTACTCCTAATCACTAGTTTACAATGTGTTGTCTCCCTAGCAATTATTCATGCATTACATTCGCACAAAAGCTTAAAGGAAACCAATCCTCCTATCCCTATGTCTAGGCAATATTACTATTGAGAGAATTTCTTCATGTCTAGATTTATCTATATCTGTCCATACAAATAAAATCAATGATCATGCAATTGAATGAGTTAAACAAAGCATGCATAGAGTATAGAAGAAAAACCCTAACAATTAATGAAAGAAAGCATATGAATTAAAGAACTAATTCAATACATGATAGTTTCAAAGGATTACATTGGTTCCCCAACAACAATGAAGGTTTAGTTCATCGTAATCATGGTGAAACTAGATGAACAATAATGAAAGAATGAAAGATAGAACCCTATAATTTGAAGAGTGGAGCTTGAGTATTCAAAATCCTCCTCCAAGGGGTGAAGAAAATGTGATTTTGCTTTGTTCTGCCAAAAGATACTAACCCTAGGTCGACTAAAACCTTATACAGACTCTTAAAGATTACAGAAAAGTTGCCATGGCCCATTAAAATGCCGCTCAGCGGTAATTTCCGCTTAGAGGTAAGCGCGATTCTTCAGTTTGACGCTCAGCTGTAGTTTTGCCCCTCAATGGTGACTGCGAGTCTTCAGAGTGTCGCTCAATGGTAATTTACGCTGAGCGGTACTTGCGGTTCTTCTTTGATGCACTTTTTCTTCCTTTTCTGACTCCAACTTATGGCTACTTCACTTCTTTCATTCAATTCATCTTAAAACCTGCAAAAACACACTACAAGAAAAATCACCGTTACATACGGTCAAAATCCGTATATAACCTCCAAAATCCGTATATAAAATGATATTACATACAGATTATATACGGACAAAAATCCGTATATAAAAGAAGCGTAGCTAAGTTATATACGGATATATCCGTATATAATTTACATACGGAAAATCCGTATATAAAATCTGTATATAATTATATACGGAAAATCCGTATATAATTATATACAGAAAATCCGTATATAAAATCTGTATATAATTATATACGAAAAAATCCGTATATAAAATCCGTATATAATTATATACGGAAAAATCCGTATATAATTTATGATTTTATAAAAAAAAAATAGGTGATTCTGCATCTGCATTTAATAGTTGAGTTTCAATAGCTGATAAAAGTCAACATAACTAACAAATTGCCAAAAATCATCTAATATAGATAAACATTTACAACTATTTAATAAAAGATATAATTCACTGAAAACTTTCAACATTTATCAAAAATAAGACATAGGTTTCGAAAACTTATCTTAGCTTGCTATATAATATATAACGTAATAAATGTAATATATATAACAATATATCAATCATGACTAACATCCCATACAATAAATATATATGCCCTGCATCCACACTATTCAAATATATATTAAACAAGATTTTAACCAACTAATACAATAAAATATTTATGTAGCATTTGAATCAACACAACAAACAATTTTCTGTAGCATTTTTATATCCAAACATCAAATAATTTCCTGCAACATTTTTATCAAAACAGCAAATAATTTTCTACAGCATTTGAATCAAAACAATTTTTCAGCAGATTTTTATTCTGAAACAACAACAGTTTATGCAGAACTCTTGAGACAGTATACATAGCAATATCAAGGCACAATACTTACATAAATCAGTCATCAATTACTCCAACCCAGATCAACGTAGCTCATCGGTTTGGTGGGAATCCCCAGTCTAACTAATACACTTCAAATATATACACGTTCATACATTCATCCCATCTTGGATTCTCTCTATCACTAAACCCTGCTATCATTCACACAAAATAATGTCTTTCAATCTTTGATAATTGAAGAAGCTTCAACCCAACATTTCATAATTTTGTATTTATTTGGAACTATTGGTGGGGCCTATGTCAAAAGTAATCTTTATTCTGTATTTCAATCAAATCCTGTGGGCTCATACCAGAGACAAAACCAGAATGAAATGGTTGCTTGGTTAAGAAAAATTTTGATATTTTTTAAGGCCGAGAAATCAGGAAACAACACTCCACAGTTACTTTTCTCTAGCTAAATTTTAAAATTGAGACATAATGATTGTAGACCTATAACCCACAAAAGATGGCAGCACATTTGAATGGGGTACAAGGCGTCCAATGAAGCTAGAAGAAATAAAACACGACATACTTCAATTAAATTTTTCCAAAATAATAAAAGAATTTATATTGAGATTTACAATGAAACACATGCCTCCAATTGAAATTAAACTAAAACTAATTTGAAAAAGGATATTTACACTTCATAAAATTTGCAGTATATCAATACATCAACATGGAACTTTAATTAGAAATCCTAGGAAGATGATAAGGCAATGGGAATTTTAAAAAAATATTTCTAGGATCAAACTAAAGAAAACATAGAAAAATCACACAGATAATTAATTAAGAGCTAGTCAGAAAAAACTTGATAACTAGGCAAACTAATAAAGGTGCAGTAAAAAAAAAGAAGCTAAATCCGTGAGTCATCTTTGGAGGATGTGGTCAAAAAGCTTGTTAAAAAACTTCACTTATTTCGTTTTGACCCTTTTCTCACAGTAATGATGTTACAATGATCACAGACAAAGAATTTAAGATCCAAGATAATCAAATAAAATATAGATTTATTATGTGTTAAGTCTAGGGGTGGACAAAAATCCTTTTTCCCCATCTGATCAACTTTTGCACTGTTTTGATCTATTTAGAATTCATTTCATCAAATCTGTTTTTTGGTGACTAATTGAGTAAGGCAATTTTTGACAGTATGTAAGGCAATTTTTGATTTAGTACAACATATCTATTTAATGCCATTTTCTATGTTAAAAAGGATCAGAGAATTGGAGTTTCATCCAACAATAATAACATTGTAGTTATTAATGGAGAATGCAATTAGAATATATATATATATATATATATATATATATATATATATATATATATATATATATAAACCAAGAATATAGATAGAGCTCTCGAATTCCCAATTCGAAGTATGCAAGCTCCAACTTATTACAAACAGACTATACTAAACCTGATTTAGAAGAAAAAAAATGTAGTAGGATTATAAATTGTGTGGTCAAATCATGGATTTGGTAGCAAGATTAGAAGTTGCATGTGAGTAAGATGTTTCTAAACTAAACAATAAATGACATAAACATATTTGCATTGTTCCAAACAGGTTCATAACTAATAAGTGGTTATAAAAAAAACTTAACAGGACCATTAATGCCAACAGAGCAAATCCAAATATCAAATGATTCATGCACTTGCAATATTTAAAAGCAACCAGAAAAGGCATAAATTAAATTTAAAGTAATCTTCAAAAGCTTTATTCTTGAAATTTTTCACAACTTACAAGAGAATATTGTCTTACAAAACCGGGTTGAGGTATATGGTGTCTGTAAGATCCTTGAAAATATTTGTAAGTTAAATGCTAAAAAAAAAAATGATGAATAGTAAATTGTGAATAGTAAATTGTGAATAGTAAATTGTGAATAGTAAAAAGTGAATAGTTAAAAAAAAAATAATAATAATATTTGGAAAGGATAAGTGTTCCACGTAGCTTTGAGATCAGAATTCATCAAATTGCAAATAAAAAATTATTTTTGTAATAGTAAAATGAATAAAAAAATGAATAGTTAAAATGAATAGTAAATTTTTTTGCTATAAATAGCCAAGGGGGGGAGGTTGAAAATTTACACCAAAGAACTTAGAAAATTTTTGAGAGAAGAGAGTTGGAAGAATTTCTAATTTCAAAGGGGATATTCTGGAAGTTTTCAGAGAGCGAGGAGATTAAGTCTGTAATAGAGGTAAGGGAAGCTAACTTTGAGTATTTCTTTTTGTATTATTTTGAGTCTTGAATATACTATATTTTTCTTTTGTCTGATTTTAAATCTTGAATATGGAGTATTTTGTTTCTGTATGATCTTGAATTTTAAATGAGAGTATGCTTTTGTGTTAATATCCAAGTGTGATAGTTGTAAAATGTGATGTTGATTATGTTATGCCAATTGTACGTTGTTAGTGGTTTATTTTTGTATTTTGGAAGGATTAGAAATTGTCTAACCGGCTCTGCCAGATTCAATTTCTTGTTTCCCCAAACATTTTATTGTTTTCCTTATTTATTTTATTGTATTTTGGAAGGATTAGAAATTGTCTAACCGGCTCTGCCAGATTCAATTTCTTGATTCCCCAAACTTTTATTTCCTTCCTTATTTATTTTTATTACATTTTTGGAAGGATTAGAAGTTGTCTAACCGGCTCTGCCAGATTCAACTTCTTGTTTCCCCAAACTATTTATTACTTTACTTATTTATTTTATTGCATTTTTGGAAGGATTAGAAGTTGTCTAACCGGCTCTGCCAGATTCAACTTCTTATTTCCCCAGACATGTATTGTTCTTGTTAGTTAATTATATTGTATTGTTGGATGGATTAGAAGTTGTCTAACCGGCTCTGCCAGATTCCACTTCTTGTTTCCCCGTGAATTTTTATATTAAGATTATTTTTATGATTGTCAAATATTGTATTCTTCTATGACCATTTATAGTAATGTTTTATTATTGTTAATTGTTGATAATTATCTTGTATGAATTCTATTATGGATGTTTATTGTGATGAATTTATTGAATGAGTTTGTTGGCTGAAATTGATCTTGTTGGAAGGTTTAGAATAAGGGTTCTGTAGTAACTTGTATATGGGTATTAAATAGATATACAGATACTGTTTGAGGTTGTGGTGAGAGGAAGTAAAATTAGGCATTTTAAGATTTAGAGCATAAGAAAATAAGGTAGATAAATTAAATAAATAAATTGTTAATTATTGAGGACCTCCTTTTGTTGGTAGGATAGAGGAACCTTAAAAACCTGAGTTGGCACATCCCTGATCATAGAGCAGCCCTGGCCTGGTCCAGTCAGTTGTGACTAGTCATATGTGCTGGCGTCGAAGGTGAGTTTGATGCGTTCAGACATCTGGGTCCTCTCCGGTGACCAATTGGAGTAAAGAAAGATCTCTAATAGGATGAAAATAAAATAAAATAAGTCAACTGTATATGCATTTTATTTGTCCTTACAATGAGCTCAGATTATATTATGTAGTTGCTAAGATATGTTGAAATGTTTTGGATGATCTATGAATCTTTGATTAGTGAAAATATGTTGAGTTATACTCGTTACGGTCAAAATGAGTTTATAATATGTAGTATGATATCTGGCAATATATTTAATTTATTGACACCAAAATAGGTTATTGTCAAATTATGATTAGAGAATGAACATGATTGAGTTATGTGGAGAAGAGGTTATGAATTGTTGATTTGATGAAATATTGGAGTGGATAAGAGGGTATGAAACGTTGATTGGATGAAATGTTGGAGTGGATATAAGAAATCATTGCTTATGAAATGATGTTTCCTACGAGAAGTAGTATGTTCGGTTTATACCATGAGAGCTTGATATGATCAAAGTAACACCTGAGGTTTATGAAAGCAGGCAGCAAGTGGTCTGACCATAAGGCTTTGACATAAATATGTGGTTCATAAGTTTTATAGAAGCAGGCAGAGAGATGTCTGACCATAAGGCTTCAGAGAGTAAGACATAGTATACAGGTGAGGCTTAAGGAAGCAGGCAGAGAGCGGTCTGACCATAAGGCTTCGTGAGTAAGCATGGTAAAATTGTAAGGTTTATGAAATTGAGGAAGATGATTTTGATAATGATGAATTAATGACATCGGGGTAATGATATTTTAGTAATTGTAGAAATACATGATTGAAATATTTTTATTACAAGTTTAATGATTGATATGATATGGTTGGCTTACCCTTATTTGTTTGTGCTATGATCATATAACTCATGTTATATGTGAATAGATAATGTTGCAGATGTGGTTGAAAAAGCTTAGAGATGAGAGAGATGCGAGGAAAAACTTTCAGGGATATTTTGTAAAAAGAATAAATTTGTATTGGAAAAATTATGTTGTGTAAAACTTATAAGTTGAAATTTGAATTTATGTTAAGTGGTGAAGACTATATTGTTTGAAGTTTGTAAGTTTGGTATTGTACTTTGGGAGAATTGAAATAAAGTTGGATTGTTTATAGAAGATAAGTTAATTTAGTCTCTACTAAAAGTAATACTCTTTAAAATATTAGGGTATTACAGTGTCTAACACATAATTTTGTTGAAACTTTCCTATATAGCCTTCCCAGCTCTACTGCATAAGATGGTGCTCTTGCTTGAAACCAACTGAATGTTCATTTTCTGTTCAACTAATTGTACAAGGAATAAAATGTCAAACATTATTTTCCACATAACCAAAAAAGAACTATTAAGACAAATCAAAGAAAATATCATACTCTATGGATTATGCAGGGATCCTAATCTTCCTAAAATACTTGTCTAATTCAATCCCAAAAGTAACAATAATTGCCCTCTTCAATCTCCCGTTCTTCCTCGGTTCATATCAAAGCCTTAGTCTAACAAACAAAGAGAAGTTGTCTCAAGTGACATAATCATTACTTGAGTACTCTTTTCAACAAAAGTTCAAAATCGTCCACTGTCAAGTTCTCAATCAAGGTTTCATAATTAGTGCCCCCACTTTTGTATTTTTTTCTTTTCCTTTTATCAAGAATGCAACATATGATTGGTACAGGTTGTAGTGCTAACCCACAGTATAGCAATCCAATAGCATTCTTTCAATTTTATTAAAGAAAAAGGCTTCAAAATTACATTTAAAGCTTCATTATCAAAACTTACATGAAACTTTGATCTGTTTGTAGAAGTTCAAATATTCCCCTGAAACACCTAATGGATAGTAGTAGATAGGCAGTTAGATACACTTATACTTGAAATGGACTAAAGAAAATAAGCCACATATATCAAGTAAGGCTGAAAAAGGTAAACAACCTATAGATATTATGATAAAAATATAAGACTCAACTTATTGTAAACAATAAGTCATACTATTAACCAAAGAAAAAAATATTGTTAGTCAAAACACAAGGATAACAATGACAGTAGAAAAAAAAAGTGAATAAATTATGTAAAATTGAAATGAAAACACTTCTAGCTTTAATTTTGAACATCTCACTCTCAACTTATCCCTTCCCGCTGCCTCCAATCTCGAATCCTGGACAAAATAACCATCATTAGTAAAAAAAAATTTACTTCTGAATGAGAAACATGTTTGGAGAAACAAGCTTCGAAACTGAGATAACCTCTTGATACCATTCTCAACTACATACAACTTGTTTTCTTGGAATCCAAAAAGAGTCTTTATCTGCATACTCTAGTTATTGTGGTTGGCTTTTTTTGTCGATTACAACATGGATTTACAAGTTTCTCACTCTCTCTTCATCAAACACTCGAGCAATTCTTCTCTCTTTTTCTCACTTAGAAACTCAAACACAATAGCTCTGGTACTAATTTGTTAAAAAATGACACGTGAAATAATGATTTGAATTATAACCGTGTGTTCATTGAATTGTAATGGCTATTATATAGGCGTGAACACTTACCAAATAGAAACAGAAAATATGCAACAAAAAAACCAAAACCGGCAACACAAAATCAGAAAACAAAAACTTAAATGTAATTGCAAATATACCCTAAATTTAAGTTTATTCAGATGACATTATTTATAAATTGCAACAAGACAGAATAATATAAGAAACAATTTAAGACACAGTAAGTAAAAGATGGTTTCTACTTGAAAAACTCCATAATCCAGAAGCCAGAGACAAAGCAGACGAATCTGATGCCACTGAATCCAGAAGATAATGCCAATTCCATGAACTCATTTTGGGTTCTCTCTTTCCCTCGTGCGGTTTGAGCCATCATCAAGATGTCAGTTTGGAAAGCAGTCCTCGCAATAACAGTACTATTAGGCAAAGCAGGAACAATCAAATCCACAACAATCACTTTTCCATCACTGGGAAAAGATTATACTTAAAGTATGGCATCAAAAGGAACATCAGTTTCATAACCTCATTATGTGTGGCTTTATTCTTTATACTTATAGGTCTCAAACAACCCTTTTCCAAAAACATGCCCAATCCAAACCATATTTAACAAAGTAATTAACTAAACCTAATATGAATGCACTAACCTTGGAAACCCTCGTAGGAGATGAGAAGATGCAATGGTGGTTATGGAACAATAGCTCGGTCACACAGCGACTACGGTTTAAGCTTTCACGAGTCCAACAATCTTGGCACTGTTTTACCGATTCAGTCGTTGAATCGTCCTTTTCTACCGAACACGCGACCTAAATCGCATTTCTCACTAAACAATCTTCCTATTTTTCACTCCGCTTCGAATCCTTTCCGCTTCGGGAGTATCATCGTGAACCTAGGGTTTTCCAAGCGCGTTCCTCCTCTTTCGAGTTCTCTTGCTAAGGCCCTTCATTGAATCTGGTCATGGTCTCACTATTAACTCGTAGAGGAAGCTTCGAGAAGTCCAAGGAGCGTCTTCTATAAAGAGGGTTCTTCGTTGAGAGAGCAGAGGAAACTAAGACCTGGGGCAAGAGGGTTTCTTAATACAAATACCATATTATTGTTTTTTAATAAAATCTTTTCCAGATCCGTACGTAGTTTTGGTAGGAAAGATTCACTTTTAATTGAGCCCATTACATAAACTTCAGTCCTTAGAAATTTTTCCCGCCACAACGCACAACGCGCCTTACTTTGGATATTAGATACGAATTATAGATAGATAAAATCTATATATAATTTATTTTTTATATCAGTATATAAAATTCGTATATAATATTTATATTACATACGGATTAGAATCCGTATATAAATATGGGTAGATAATTTCAATTTTTCTTGTAGTGAACAAGGGAAACCAAGCAAAAAACCCATCCAACTCTCTTATTTCAAAAACATAAGAAAAAACATGACTCCAAGCTAGTTTCTAAGTCATAAAGGTTGTTTTTTATGTCAAATTTAAGTATAAAAATAACATTTTTTCAACTTTTATCAGATGGGAAGGAAATCAACCCTCATATTCCCCAGTATATGTCATATGTGCCTTGGTATCTTAATGCCGAGAGACCTGTAAGTGTTTCCACTTTTTAGAGTTATTGAGATCGGTAGGAATTTGGGGTGTTTGATGTATAAAAATTAACATTTTATTTCGTCTCATTGTTATGCTTGTAGAGTTTGAAACATCAAAGAAAATGGAAATCTGATCCCAATTACACCAAATCATGGTACGACAGAGGTGCTAAAATTCATCAGGCAGACGTGTATAGAAAAGGCGCATGCGAAAAGTAAGTGATCTTTATCTGTCAAATATCTGAGAATTTTGTTTGTGTTTAATGTATACTTCTTGTGTGAGAAACAACTTGTAAACTCTTGATTAAACATTTACTAGTTATTGG
Source organism: Vigna nakashimae (assembly GCA_034642375.1). Lineage (NCBI taxonomy): Eukaryota > Viridiplantae > Streptophyta > Magnoliopsida > Fabales > Fabaceae > Vigna > Vigna nakashimae. The sequence continues at coordinate 44,172,543 of CM067765.1, read as the reverse complement.
TTATAAGACAATAAATAAATATGATGTTTACTTCCTTGTCAATTTTTTTCCTGAAAGTAATGTGTTTAGGTAGACACTCGCATAATCAGTCAATGTGTATTTTAGGTTTTCGAAGTCTGAATCCTTTATTTAGGTTTTCGAAGTCTGAACTTGCTTTTGTACTCTAGGGTTAATGGCGAGAGAAATATAAAAGAGAGAGAAAAAGGTGGCAGGAAGAGCAGAGGAGATAAAAAAAAAGTACAGTCAAGTTAATGTCGTTACTACCAACTTAACGGATAGGACTTTATTCATACAATTTTTATAATTTTGAAATTCAATGTCTTCACTTTTAAAGCTGGATACTACACATAAATTCATTTCTTAACCTAAGGACAAAGTAAGATTTAAGCCTAAAAGAATTTAGTAGTGTTGCTTAAAATAGTTTCCTTTGTTTAGTACGGTGACAAATCAATAAGAAAACAAACCCTGATGAAATCCCGAAAATAACCACTGATTGACACCTGTTTCAAAACAGGGGTTTTTGGGTCAATGCAACCGTACTGCTTTGACCAATGCTTTCGAACGCGGCAAACCCTTGAGGAAATTTCAAAATGGCCGACTGTAATTCCATGTTTCAGTCCAATTGTGATGGCCCCAACTTCTTCAGAATTAATTTTAGTATTTTTATAATGTCTTCAATTTTTTGTATATAGCTATGAAAAGTTGAAGTTGTTCATGGATTAAAAATATTATATATTGCATAATCTTTAATTTATTTTAAAACTTATAATTTAAATTAAAAAAAATATACATTTTTAATTTCATAATCTAAAAACATTACTATGAAAGTTCCTTATGTCAATACTTTTTTTGTCGATAAATATTCCTGTGTTTTTCTCAAATTTTTTGGAAACAATTATAGCAATTTATTAAGTGAAATGCATTACGAAATATTCGAGGGATGTTAACAAATTTAATGTGAGTAAATTCCCACTAAATAAATTTATGAACAGTTTCTGACTGCATAAAAATGTTCTGGAATACAATTCCCTTTTTTATCCACAAAGTTTCAGTTGTATAAAATCGATAATAATATTTTATATAAATTTTGAGAGTTTTTCACGAATATTGATGATGAAAAATGTCCATCTTTTAAGTGATTTGGCTTATAACTTTGGTTAGCAATTTGAGTTTAGAATAAACAATGATTTAGTTTTATAATTTGACCACCAATTAAATATATTATAAAAGAATTAAATATATTTGACCACTAATTGAGTAAGAGTTCAATGTGGAAGGAGAACTCAACATGGATATCGACTTAATCAAGAGAGGAGTTCAATTTTAAGGAAGAACTTCGTCTCGAGAGAGAGCTTAGCCCAAAAGGGAGACCTCGTCCTAGAGGGAGAGCTCTGTCGGAACAATCGGTACCGTTATAGAGTCGCATAGTGGAATAAATTAATAAAGCGAAAAGCATGTTCGGTCAAACTCGTAATAAGATGGTCCGTTTTAGAAATTTAATTTTCTTAGAGAAAATTTGTCAAACAGTTGATGTGCATAAAACAGTAAAGAGTATAGGGAGTAGAAAAATTGACACACTGAATTTTTATCCTGGTTCGATTCAAAAGAATCAACGTTCAGTTGTTAATCACTATAAAAAGTGATTAACGTTTTCACTAAAATCAGTTTCACAAATTACAATAAGAGTGAATAAAAACAGATAGATAAAAACTTCTTTCGACGAACGAACCGGAAGATGACCACCTTGCCAACTCGAAGAAAATTGCTCCGACTATCGACACACGAAATGCGAGCTTCTCCTATTCACGAAACCAGGCAAAGCACTTGAACTAGATTTTAAGAACTTCCTCAAATAAACTGTATTCTTAAAAAGCTCAGAGTTGTCTTCTAAGAGTTTTGGAACTACCTTATATAGCCAACTGGTCTAAGTTCGCAGAGATGAATTATAACTGCCACAAATAATCGATTACTGTTACTGATAATCGATTATTTGAGTCCGTTACAGGATTTTTCAAAAGTGATAATCGATTATCCTGAGGAATAATCGATTATTCCAGAGACATTGGCAGTTCTCATCAGAACTAGTGATAATCGATTATTTAGAGTAATAATCGATTATTCCAGAACAACGAAGTTTTTCAGAAGGGCTCAGGATAATCGATTATAGCTTCTAATAATCGATTAAATGCGTAACAGTTCTAGAAATACGAATTTTTCGAAGTATTACATGTTTAAGGCTTTTCCTAATACATTTATAATCTACAAAGTGCTTTTAAAACAATTATAACAGTCTATCGTCTTTCAGCATCATCAAAATCATTTATCTTCAAATTTACAAATGCTTCTCATTGGTAACAATCTCCCCCTTTTTTTATGATGATAGAAAATCACTTTTTAAAAGAACCTTTGGGTTATCTGCAAAAGATACAAACTGACAGACAACAATAAGAGTTAGTAGTAACTACACATATTTCTCCCCCTTTTTGATCATAAGCAAAAAGAGTTATAATGCTCTCCCTTAATATGAGCTCCCCCTCAACTAAAAAATGTATGTACTAAAACAATAGATCATTTTATTCATGAAAACACTAAAGATTACAAGGGCACATAAAGCAAGACATGAACATGATAAAACATCCTAAGAATTCAAAACAAACAAACATTAAAGCACATTAACATAAAATCATAAATCTCAAATTCAGGACTTGATGGTCTCTCTGGAGGTTGGAGATTAAAGTGATTTTCAATGTTTCCAATGCGAGTATCAAGGTCATTGAAATGGTCGATCACAAATTCTTCATGATTTTGTTGCCACTCATATATTTGTTCAAAGTGAGTCTGTTGAAAGAGACGCATATCCTCCAGTTGTTTTGACAGGTTTGCAAAATGCTCCTCCATAGTCAGGGATGAAGAGGAAGGCATGTGAGAAGGACCAACATCAACAGAAGTAGTAGCTGGGACTGGATAAGCCATATCGGCGTCAATATCGTCATTGGCATCTTCGTAGTGATCATCATCCTTGTGAATGATCACACGACCACGAGCAACAAAACCCATTTGGCGAAATGTTGTCTCACCAATTTTAGTGTCAATTGCTTGAATGGCGGTAGTGAGTTCGCCTTCCACACTTACACCTTTGTATTCTAAAATTCGAGAGATGAGAAGTGCATATGGAAAATGATAAGAAGTATATTTTTTGGCCTTTACCATGGTGTCGGAGATGAGTGTTGACCAATCAATATGGATGTGATTTAAAAGCCCATATAGTAGTAGAAGATCTTGCTCCGATCATTGAGCATGGTTAGTGGCACGAAGACATAGGAGCCACACAATTAAGTAGTGAATCATCCTTTCTTCAACCTTGAATCCACCCACAAGCAGCTGTCGACGATTGATTTGTTGTTCAGGATGTCGCAAAAAGGATTGAAAGGCGAGGAGACGATTGAAGTCCGGAACTCCAAGATGGACTTTGACAGCATCATCCTATAGTGTGAGTTGTGCGACATTTGTCCATATGTCATCATCCAGAATTATAGGGACACCTTTCACTTTTGTTGTGATGATGCCGTCACGATAATGCATATTGAAGTAGAAGACACAGATGACATCAGAGTAGATGCACCCCTTTTGCTCCACGAGATGAGTAAGTCCTTGAGCATGAAACATATATGGAAATTGAAAGCCATAAAACGATAAATGTCGAGGCGAATGAACTTTACCGCCATGATTCGTCGTTCTTGCCAGAAATGGACATAGTCACCATGCTTCTCCTCATATGAAATCCAACCTTCGATGGAAGCAGGACGAACATTTCGAGAACGAGAGAAAGAAGCACCAGCAGTCCTCCTTCAGGTTCTTCTTGAATCAGCCATGAGAGAAGTGGACAAAGAGAAACTTTGAAAGGAAAGAAGAAAGATAAAGAGATTTGGTTCAGATTTGGGTGCAGTAGTGTTCTGGGTGCAAAGAAGTGGGCATTGATCGATTATAGGGGGCTATTTATAAGAAAAATGGAGAAACTAGCCGTTTATGACCGTTTTCAGCCATTAGGATTCACTGCAACGACTATATTTTTGCTACAGATCGCGTGATAATCGATTATTGGAAGTGATAATCGATTATCTGCTCATAAGTCACTTTCCAGAAATTGTGTAATAATCGATTATGTATGAAGATAATCTATTATCTTCTCATGAATGTCCAGTTTTTGGTTTGAATATGAATAATCGATTGTTCTATGGTATAATCGATTATTTGCGTATAAAGGCTTTTGCCAAAGCCAAAACTAATTGATTATTATCCTATGATAATCGATTAAAAGCGCTGATCTTACGAGAATTGAGAAAAATTCATAAATCTAGAGTCTAAGACATATCTAACACCCCTAACTCTCTTCTAAGCTCATAGAATCTATCTTTAGGTAGTGCTTTAGTGAAGATATCAACTAATTGATGTAAAGTGTCAATGTATTCAATTTGGCAATCTCCCTTTTGAATGTGGTCTCTCAAGAAATGATGTTTAATTTCAATGTGCTTAGTTCTTGAGTGCATTATGGGGTTCTTAGTTAGGTTGATAGCACTAGTATTATCACATTTAAGAGGAATGTGATCAAGGAAGATATCAAAATCCTCCAGTTGTTGTTTCATCCATAAAATTTGGGCACAACAATTTCCGGCAACAATGTATTCAGCTTCAGTGGTAGACAAGGCTACACAAGCTTGTTTCTTTTTGAATGCCAAGACACTAAAGGACAACCCAGAAAATGACACGTTCCACTAATACTTTTCCTATCAATTTTACAGCCACCATAATCTACATCAGAATAACCTATCAAACTAGGTGAAGCATCAAAAGGATACCAAAGTCCAAAAAATGTGGTTCCTTTAAGGTATTTCAAAATCCGTATGACAGCAATTAGATGGATTCTTTAGGATTAACTTGGTACCTAGCACACACACATACACTTTGCATAATGTCTAGTCTACTAGCAGTTAAATACAGTAAGGATCCTGTCATTCCTCTAAACATGCTTTCATTTACTCCTTCACCAGATTCATCCTTATCTAAATAGCAAGACGTTGCCATAGGTGTGTTGGCTTCTTTACAAGTATCCATACCAAACTTCTTAAGCACTTCTCTACAATATTTAGTTTGGGAGACAAAAGTTCCCTATCTATTTGCTTTATTTGCAGTCCTAAGAAGAAGTTAAGCTCACCCATCATAGACATCTCAAATTCACCTTGCATTATTTGTGCAAATCCCTCACATAATGAATCATTTGTAGACCCAAAAATAATATCATCTACGTATACTTGAACAATCAAGATATGTTTTCCTACTTTCTTAATAAACAAGGTGGAATCAACCTTTCCTCTAGAGAAATCATTTTCAATCAAGAAGGTACTAAGTCTTTCATACCAAGACCTAGGTCCTTGTTTAAGACCATACAATGCCTTTTTCAACTTATAAACATGATGAGGATATTTAAAATCCTCAAAACCAGGAGGTTGACTAACGTATACCTCTTCTTTAATAAAATCATTCAAAAATGCACTTTTCACATCCATTTGGTACAATTTAAACTTCATCAAAGAGGCATAAGTAAGTAACAATCTAATTGCTTCTAACCTGGCTACTAGGGCGTAAGTTTCATCATAGTCTATACCTTCCTCTTGACAGTAGCTCTTTGCAACTAACCTGGCTTTGTTCTTTGTGATGTTTCCATCTTCATCAAGCTTGTTTCTAAACACCCACTTTGTTCCAATGATTTGATAATCATCTTGTCTAGGAATGAGTTCCCAAACATCATTCCTTTCAAATTGATTCAGTTCTTCTTGCATAGCAACACACCATTTATCATCTTGAAGAGCTTCCTTTATGTTCTTAGGTTCTACCTGAGACACAAAAGCTACTGTTAAGCAAAAATTATTAAGCTTGTGTCTAGTAGTTACCCCTTTTAATATATCTTCGATGATGTTGTCCAGAGAAAGTCCTCTTGGTTGTTGATAGCTTTTAGGATCAACTACTTGATGTTCATTTTGAGTTTCTGGAGGATAGTTTTCATTTAGATACATCTCTTCAAGTGCTTCCCTCAAATAATCCTCATCACCTACAATTGGTTTATTTGACTCAAGAGGGTTCACCTCAAGGTCCACAATTTCATCAAAGACAACATGCATTGATTCTTTAATTTTCAAGGCTCTTCTATTAAACACCCTATATGCTTTGCTAGTTAAAGAATATCCTAAGAAGATTGCCTCATCAGATTTAGCATCAAATTTACCTAGATTATCTTTACCATTATTCAAAACAAAACATTTGCATCCAAAGATTTTCAAATGAGATACATTTGGTTTTCTACCGTTAAACAGTTCATAGGGAGTTAGCTTAAGAATAGGCCTAATTGGCATTCTCTTCAACACGTAACAAGCAGTACTAACTACATTAGCCCAAAAGTATTTTGGCACATTAGATTCATTTAAAAGAGTCCTAGCTAGTTCTTCTAATGATCTATTTTTCCTTTCAACAACACCATTTTGTTGGGGAGTTCTTGAAGCAGAAAAATTATGAGCAATTTCATGTTCTTCACAACACTTTTCAAAAGATTCATTTTCAAATTCAACACCGTGATCACTTCTCAAAGTTTTGATTTTCAATTCCTTTTCATTTTGAACACGTTTGGCAAACGATTTGAATGCTTTAAAAGGTTCACTTTTCAAGGTTAAGAAAAATGTCCAAGTAAATCTAGTGTAATCATCAACAATCACAAGAGCATAGTAGTTTCCACTAAAACTTTTAATTCTAGATGGACCAAACAAGTACATATGCAAAAGTTCTAAAGGTTTTGATGTTGAAATCATGGTTTTAGACGAAAATGAGGATTTGGTTTGCTTTCCCCTTTGACATGCATAGCAGATTTTGTCTTTCTGAAATTTTAAATTAGGCAAACCAATCACAAGATCTTTTGAAATCAATTTATTCAAATGTTGCATACGAATATGTGCAACTCTTTTATGCCATAGCCAAGGATTTTCTTCCTTAGCAACTAAACATGTTACATTATGACTAGATGCACTTTCAATATCAATCAAGTAAATGTTATTATGCCTAACACCTTGCAAAGCAATCTCAGTAGAATTTTTAAAATATACAGTGCATTTATCACCTTTGACATGCATAGTTGGCTTATGCTTAGGAGATTGTGTTTGAGACCTTCAACACATAACACGTCCTTTATTATCAATGTGTTTCCTCCTCCAATGTCTCCAGTTCCAATGATTCTACCTTTGTTGTTATCCCCATAGGTCACAAATCATTGCCTCTTCTTCTCAAAAGATATAAACTTTTTCTTGTCACCGGTCATGTGTCTTGAACAACTACTGTCAAGATACCACAATGGCTTCTTTGACTTAGTAGGTTCCTACAAAACAAAATTGACCAAGAATTTAGGTCCCTAATCTTATTATGGGTCCTTGGGGTTAGTTTATGCAGACGCACATCCTTTCACGATTTTAACCCATGCATATTTACCATTTGGAACACCAAAATGTTTAATGTTGCACTTGTTTGAGGTGTGACCATATTTATGCAGTAAAAACAATAAGCTTCACACACTTTATTTTTCACAAAAGTCCCTTTTTCTACCCAAACTCTACGAGTTCTTTTTACTTTAAACTTTTTGTGTTGATGCATGTTTCTATTTCCAGCATTGCTTCTTGTAAAGTTTGTTTTGACATGTAAATTAGACTTGGTTGCCTTTGCAAGTAAATTCTCAAGAATGTCAATATCAAACATATGACTCTTACACGATAGACATTCAACAGGTTGTACAACAACATCAGATTCAGATAATTTAGTTTCCAGATTACTAACTTTGTTTCTCAAAACAACTTCGTCATCTAGTACTTTTTCATACCTCAATTTCAATTCATTATGCTCTTTCTTTAGCTTTCTATGAGCAACATCAAGTTTTTCAGATCCATTTAACAAATCAAGAAATGCCTTTTGTAAATCAAACTCATCACTTGACTCTAAGCTTGAATCATTTACATGGCTTCCTACATCTTCTAAGTCTGCCATTAAGCACATATTTGCTTCTTCATCTGAATCGCTTCAGCTTGAAGAACTAGAAGCATTCTCTTCCCAAGCTATGTAAGCTTTCTTCTTCACTGGAAACTTTCTTTCTTTCTTTTCTTCACTTTTCCAATTCTTAGGACAGTCAGTCTTCACATGACCTCTTTCTCCACATCCATAACATTTAATGCTTGATGAAGATCCTTGATTTTCTTTCCTTTCTCCATGGTATTTGTCTTTTCCCTTTGCTTTCTTAAATTTAGCAAACTTCTTAATCATAAGACTCATATTTTCCTCATCGTCATCAGAATCATCGTCCTCAATTCTCTTAGAAATTTTTCCTTTTGAGATTTCAGACTTGAAGGCAAGTGTCTTTCTTTTGCCTTGATCCTCTTCTGCAGTTAATCTTCTCAGCTCAAGCTCATGCTCACAAAGCTTTCCAAAGAGAATTGTCGTTGACATCTGAGTGAGGTTTTGAGACTCCGAGATGGCAGTCACCTTTGGTTGCCAAGACTTGTCTAAAGATTTCAATATTTTCACATTCAATTCAAAAGTCTTACCCAAACCTGTCAGGTGGTTCACAATGTGAGTGAAACGCTTTTGGACATCAGATATTGTTTCTCCAAGTTGCATTCTGAACATCTCATACTCTTGGATGAGTGTGTTCTTCCTTGCACGTTTCACATTGTCTGTACCCTCATGTCTGACTTTGAGGACCTCCCACATTTCCTGTGCTGTCTTACACACTGAAATTTTATAAAATTCATCAAGTACTACAGCAGATGAAATAATATTACAAGCCTTAATATCAAATTAGGCTCTTTTATTTTCCTCAGGAGTTCAATTAAAGTATGGTTTTTCTACTTCTACACCATCAACAGTTCTTTTAGGAATATAGGGACCATTTAGCACAACTTCCCAAATGCCTCTGTCAACAGACCCCATAAAAATTTTCATTTTGACTTTCCAGAAGGCATAGTTATCACCAGTAAAAAGAGGTGACCTATTGATGGATGCACCCTCAGCATATACTTGAGTTTGATGACAGGCCATTTTCGCAAAAGTTTGAAAAAATATCAAAGCAAGCTCTAATACCAATTGTCGGAACAATCGGTACCGTTATAGAGTCGCGCAGCGGAATAAATTAATAAAGAGAAAATTTGTCAAACAGTTGATGTGCATAAAACAGTAAAGAGTATAAGGAGTAGAAAAATTGACACACTCGATTTTTATCCTGGTTCGTTTCAAAAGAATCTACGTCCAATTGTTAATCACTATAGAAAGTGATTAACGTTTTCACTAAAATCAGTTTCACAAATTACAATAAGAGTGAATAAAAATAGATAGATAAAACCTTCCTTCGACGAACGAATCGGAAGATGACCACCTTACCAACTCGAAGAGAACCGCTCCGACGGAAACGCGAGCTTCTCATATTCACGAAACCAAGCAAAGCACTTGAACTAGCTTTTTAGAACTTCCTCAGACAAACTGTATTCTTAAAAAGCTCAGAGTTGTCTTTTAAGAGTTTTGGAACTACCTTATATAGCCAACTGGTCTAAGTTCGCAGAGATGAATTATAACTGTCACAGATAATCGATTATTGTTAATGATAATCAATTATTTGAGTCCGTTAAGGGTTTTTCAAAAGTGATAATCGATTATCCTGAGGAATAACGATTATTCTAGAGACTTTGGCAGTTCTCATCAAAACTAGTGATAATCGATTATTTGGAATAATAATCGATTATTCCAGAGCAACGAGGTTTTTCAGAAGGGCTCAGGATAATCGATTATAGCTTCTAATAATCGATTAAATGCGTAAGAGTTCTAGAAATACGAAATTTTTTAAGTATTACATGTTTAAGGCTTTTCCTAATACATTTATAATCTACAAAGTGCTTTTAAAACAATTATAGCAGTCTATTGTCTTTCAACATCATCAAAATCATTTATCTTCAAATTTTCCAATGCTCCTCATTGGTAACAAGCTCGACCTTGAGGAAGAGTTCACCCTAGAAGGAGAGCTTGGCCTTGATGGAAGCTCAACTTGAAGGAAGAGCTCAACCTCGATGGAGAGCTCAACTTGGATGGAGAGCTAAACTTTTATATATCACTCAACTGAGTTATGTTCATTTCTCTTCTAAAAACCTTTTAGAGGATTTCACTATATTTTCAATAACGTTACACTTGAGTATTAACACCTATCCCATGGCTTTTTTGGTCATTTGCATTTATATTGATTTGACAGTTCACTGCTTTTAAAAATAGGATACTTCAATTTTGTGCTCTTAAATACCTACTCATTTAACTCATCATCCTGTAAGAACTCGATTTAGAGACTTAGGCTTGTGATTGAGGGGATTTGAAGGTAAATTTTGTTGTTGTTTATTTAAGTGGATTTGGAGGTAAGTGAGAGTGGATTTGGAAGTAAGGTTTGTGAGGATCAGTGTAGGATTTGATTCATGTGACAAATTAAAAAAATTTACTTCTAAATTCATTCTCACTTACCTCCAAATCCACTTAAATAAACAACTAAAAAATTTACCTTAAAATCCCCTCAATCACTCTCTCCCAAATCCATTCAAGTGAACAAAGTCTTAGATATCTCGGCTTGGAGGAGGTAGGTCTCCACAAGTTCCGCTTAAAGGAATCTGGCATGGAAAACTCAACTTAAAAGAGGTTAGGCTGGTGGGCCTCGACTTGTAAGAACTCAATCTATAAAACTCTGTCTAGAGGAACTTAGCTAGAAAAATTCAACTAACGAATATATAATATAATTATTTTAATAATATTTACAACAATACAACTTAATTTTTATCCTATCACTAGTAAAAAAAGAGGTTTTGAACTCGCACATTACGCTTCGATTTTAAAAAAACCGAAGCATATCAAAACACGGTAGCAATTTCGTAATTTTTGCGAAACTATATGCCTCGGTTCAATTGGAACCGATGCCTAAAGGGTATACTGTCTCGATTCTCTGACCAACCGAGGCAAAAAAACTTTGTTTTCCTTCTGCAAATTAGCTTTTTCACTTGCGAACTTTTTCAAAATAGGGTTACTGCCTCAATTCTGTGCATAACCAAGGTAGTATGTCCTGCCAAAAGCTGACAACCTCTGTATCTGAACGTTTCAAATCAATTTTGTTAACCTTTACTGCCTCGGTTCCATTTGAACCGATGCCCTAAGACCTTTATGCCTCGGTTTAACTGCGAATCGATGCCTATAGTTTTTTTTTTTTGCCATTTATAATTTTTTTTTTTGAATTTTTATGATAGGTTTAGGCATCGGTTGTCTTTAGAACCGAGGCAGTAGAGTCTTATTACCTCGGTTGTCTACTTAACCGAGGTAATAACTTCTTCGATTTTTAAATTTCAGACCTTTCATTCTCCCCTTTCATTCTTCCCTTCCACAAGCTTCTCACCACCACCATCCTCAACTCCCACCAAAAAAAATTAACCTCAAACTCACCATCCTGAACTCGCTCCGCCGCCGCTGCCTCCACCATCGGTCGTCGCCGCTGCCTCCACCATTGGTCATCGCCGTTGCCTCCACCATTGGTCATCATTATTGCCTCTATCATTGGTCATTGCCGCTGCCTCCACCTTTGGTCGTCGCCACTACCTCCACCACCGATCGTCGCCACTGTCTCTACTTCTCTCACGTGAACTACGTTGTTCGTTGTCGCCTTTGGTTGTACGTCATCAGCACCGACTGTTCATCACCGTCTTCGGCAGTTCATCATCTCCTTCAATCTTTTGTCGTCGCCTTCGACCTTTGTTGCTGCCTTTGGCTGTTTCGTCGCTGCCTCTGTTGTCCCAAATAAAAAAGAAAAAGAAAATATTTTGAAAAGCAAAAGTCCCCATTTTTTGAAAAAAAATAAAATAAAAAAAGGCATTTACCGCCTCGGTTCAAAACCAACCGAGGCAAAAAACTCACACATACTGCCTCGATTCAAAACTGAGACAAAAAGGTTACCTCTTTTTACCTCGTGTGTATGTACCTCGGTTCAGGAACCGCGATCATAAACCCAAAACAATCGAATAGCCCTTTGTTGCACTAGTTAATCTCGTTACATAATAATTTCATTACATTATTATTTTTATACATAGAAAGAAAACAATTATTAAAAAAAAAAAAAAGCCCACTCGACTAGAATCACTAAAATAAAAGCAATATAACTGGAAACATGTATTTGGTTTTTAGAATATTCAAACGATGATCAGAAAGGTGACGTAATCTTAAGTGTCATAAACTAGTATCTTTTACGATACTATTTGAAAGAATAGAAGCAGTGTTGGTCACAAATTTAGCATAGTCAAAGACATAATACCATCTTTTTGTTTAAATAAACCAATCTTCTGAAAATTGTGGAATATATAGAAAATTAGTAAGACAAAATCTATGATCAAAAGGCATAGTACCAGAATATTAAGAAAGGTTTGATATTGTTATAAGATGAAAATTGATTTAGAGAAACACATGTTGAAATTATTATGGAGTGAGGCAAATTTCTGTTGGATGAATGGGCTTCTCATCTCTTTTATTTTATTTTCTTCTTGAGTAGAAAGATTGTGAATTTAAGATTGTTTGGTATTAAAGAATGGATGATTTTTGTAAGCGATATCAACAGTGAGGTCAATGAGTACAAAATTTGTTGGTATGTGTGTTATTGAGGTTTTGTTGTCATGAGTAACTACTTTCAGAATGATCTTTTCCAAAAGTGCAATTTTCCGGAGGTGTATGTCCAAATTCTATTTTCCAGTGAAAAAACATTTCATATCTCAATATAACTTCTACACTCTCTAACTTCCACAACAACAAAACCACTTTCTCCGCGAAGGAGACTAATTTCAAATAAAGCTTCCAAAAGTAAATTTGAAATTCCAAAAAATAAAACAAATATTTTTTGAATTTCAAGGACATTCATCAAGATAAACTAAAATATAACTTATGAATTTTACTATAAACTAACATTATAATTCATGCTAATATAAATAAAATAAAATGTTACGATAAACAAGTGATAGAGTTAAAAAAAAATTAAACTCAATATGTATACATTATTGACCTTAAAATCAAGTAACAACACATACAACGTTAAATTTATCATTTATTGACTGTATTAATTATAAAAGAAAGTAAGTAAAATAGTTTACGTGTTGGTTCAGCCTTTACATGTAGTGTAATTTTATTAGGTTTTTTTCTCTCTAAACCCATAACACTACAGGAAAAGCAGTAATTTCCGAAGGGATATTACCGACGGCCTTTGTGCACTTCGGTAAATTATGTTTACCGAAGGATGTACCGGCGGTCATGTATGTTGTTCATTACCGAAGGCTTTTTGAATTTACCGAAGGCTTCATAAGCCGTCGGTACAGGCATCGACCTAGTGAAATGAAAATTTGGGATTTCCCTCTCTCATTCTCCAAATTTTAGGTTCCACAGAAGCTTTCCCCCAATTTTTCGTCTCTCACCTCAGAACCCCCAAGCGTTTTCCTCTGTCATTCTGAAATCAAAATTAACCATGTTTTGCTGCAATTGTTTTGTCCACGTTAGGATAGTGCTGGTGAGGAGGGTGGTGGTTGAGGGATAACATTATTCCGCGGGGGTTGTTCGAAGGTGGTGGTAGCGGCGTCACGACGGTGTTGTGGCGACCTCAGGAGGGTGTGCTCAGAACTTGAAGGAACTTGGTTAAGGGAGTTGGAGGGGTCGTTGTGGGCTTGTGTGGCTCCCGTGCTGTACAAAGGTTGCCATCGTCAACGACTTTCTTGGTTGAGGTAAGTTGTGCGTTTAAAAATTCATGGAGTTACAATGTTCTTGAATCTGTTTGATGTTCTTGTGGCAGTGTATGATGTTGTTTGATTTGTGTTAGTTTATTGGTCTGTTGCCTTTGCTTCTAATGCGTGCAACTGTGTGCTCTAACTAGGCAAAACTTCAACTACGAAGTGAACCTTTGATATTGATTGAATGGTTTAAAGTGTACTTAGTAGGACTTGTAGGTTAAAAATTTTAGGTCTAAGTCTAAGTCCAACCTCCATAAAAATCAAATACTTATACTAACCACTTATATCGAGCAATCCGTTTAATCGATTTGATCTTAAATCCAGTAGCTGATCACCCTACAATGAAGAATGGGCGCCCTCCTGGCGCCCTCACCATACCATGTGAGCTTCTTGATGCATCAACTGTGGCAGAGGCCATCAGTGTGATCTGTTGCTGGTACGAGGATAAAACTGAATGGGAACAGCGTGTCAGATGGATGTATGGATCAGTTAGTGAGGATGTCGTTACTGGCTACAAGATGCACAATAGAGGATGGAAATCAGTTTACTGTGTTACCAAGCGTGATGCATTCCGTGGCACAGCTTCCATTAATCTCAGTAACAGACTACATGAAGTCCTAAGATGGGCAACTGGGTGGGTTGAAATATTCTTCTCAAGAAACAATCCATTTCTAGGTAGCCCAAGAATGAAGTTTCTCCAACGGATTGCATACCTTAATGTTGGAATCTATCCATTCACTTCCTTTTTCCTTATAGCCTACTGCTTCCTCCCTACACTCTCCCTCTTCTCAGGCCAATTCATTGTTCAAACTCTCAACGTCACTTTCCTTGTTTATCTCTTGACCATCACTGTGACTTTGTGCATGCTTGATGAGTCGATATTTTATTCACTTCACTTAGTTTATTGTGCTAGAATTAATCAGGAAATTGTGCTTAATTGTCCGATATTTTCCCATTTTCAGTAATTGTGCTCAACTTGATCAGAAATTCTTATTTTGATTAATTTGAATTGTCTGAGACTAATTATTTACGTTGACTGCAGGGAAAATTCTGGAATTATATTTTGGGACATTTGGAAACATCTCCCTTCTAGGAATTTTTAAGAAGTAAAAATTGGTTTGAAAACATATTCAAGATACGGCCATTCACGGTTTATTTGGAAGCAATTCCAAAATGAAATGTGCTAAATTTTATTGAAATGCTCACTAGACCAAGCTCAATTGCTGAAAAATCATGGCTGAAAAATACAGAATAATACACGGCACTTTCTTACTTTTGCCAAAAGATGATAGAAGAAAATTGTAAAAAATGGGACATCATGGAGCCTCCACTAACGGTTTTGGATGCTTGGCAAAAATACAAATGTGTCCAAAATCCAATGCTGAAATATCTGAATAAAACAATAAAGCATCACATGATTTGGGATGCAACAAGGGTCCACGGACAACTCAAACACCACTAAGGGAATATTATTTTCAGAATTGAAGAAGATGACATAGGAATTGAGTGAAGAACCACGGCCCACTCACCATCCAGCAACGTCCAACACTTCTTCTGCAATTGGTAGAAGCAGCAACTGGTCCAGAGGTCTTCATATCTTCATCCATGCTCACTGAAAACGCTGGCAGCAAGGAGATGAAAACACACGTCTCACGGTCCAGCCACAACCAGTAGCTGATACAACAACTTCTTTGCCCAGATGCACCTTCCACAAAGTCCAGTAGCAGATAAGATTGGCATGATGATTGGAAAGCTGGAACGTGATGGAGCCATCACCGGAGAAGAGAAGCTCACGGCAGGTGCAGATTCAATTCTGGGAAGTTGGGAGAAGGTGCTGGACGTGAAAAGCCGTAAGGTGCTGCCACGCTCAAGAAATGCAACGCATGGAGAACGAAGAAGGAAGTGGCGGCAATGGTGATCCTGAAAGAAGAAAAGCATGTAGATGTGTGGACATTATTATTTTATTCATTGACTATGGCCAGTTCAGGGGCAAAGGACAAGATATTGTCTTAGAGGAGGATGTGCGTGAAGTAACAAAATGAAGAAGAGCTGGAATGTGGAAGCAAAGAAGTGAAGCTCATGGCCATGGCAGCAGCTTGGAATGGAAGTAGAGTCCACTTTGGTTGGAAGGAAGCGTTGTTGGCAATAAGAAGATTGGAGCAGCTGCCACCTAAAGAGAAAACCATCTTTCACACATCCAGCATAGGTGGGAGTTTACGGGAAAAGAAGGAAAGGAAGCCAAAGAATTTTTAGATGGAAGAAGGGACCACCTTTGTTAAGAAACCCACGGCCATGGACATTTATTTTTGCAGTAAGCATAACTTTAAATGGATGGCGGGGTAGCATGTTGTTACAGTTTTGAGAGGAGAGGTAATGCAGCAAGCTTACATGGTGTCACGGCCCACATGGAAAGAAAAGCTTTTGGATTTTCAATTTGGTTGTAGCATATTAGAAGCAACACGTCTCAAGCTCACGGTGCAGCAAAGAGAATGGACAAGAAGCTCACGGTTGGAATGGTGTGCAACGTGTGAAGGAAGAAGAGTATGGAAGGTAGTCCACGGCTGCAAGGTGTAGAACATGACAAGAGAATTTGAAAAATGGAGGGGCCCTCACCCTGTTTTCTCACGGCCAAGAAGCTATTGCAAGGAAAAGATGCTGACAAAAATTAAGGAGAAGTCACGGATGTTCATATTGTTGGCTATAAAATGGCAGCAGCGATCAGAGATTGAGGAGGAGTTTTGGGAGGCTTTGGAAGGGCTCTTGCCTCATTTCTCTTCCAATGGTTCTTCCTTAGTTTTATTTTCAGCAGTGTAATTTCAGGAGATTTTAGGAGTAGAGTTACGTTCTGGTTTTCTCCTCCCCTTTGGGAAGGTTTTGTGTTTGATTCAATTTCCAGTGTCCAGAAGTGAATTTTAATTGTATTTTCCAGTTGCATTTTTCAATCAATGTTGTTGAATTTCATTTTCATATGCAAATCACCTTTCGTTTACAATTCTGATTTCACATTTAGAATTTGGATCTATGAATTTCAGTCGTTCATTTTAATTCTGTCAAATTTCGATTCCAATTTATAAAACTTCATTTAGTTATTTCTTAGCTTTATTTTTTTGCATTGCTATTTTAATTTTCTGCACAACACCCTTTCAAAACCCCCCCCACTTCATGTTAAAATCTAAGACTTGAACCACCACAATATTGGTCCTTGAGAGACGACCTAGGAGTCACATCCTAGTAACTATACTGCATTAATTCTTGCAAATCAAATTTGTATGACCGCGACAGTCATCAACAATTTTGGCGCCGTTGCCGGGGACCAATGGAGGTTTGGTTTTAGATTTTTGTTGCATAAAGTTTTGTTCTGTTAATATGTTTGTTTTGTGTGTTTTGTCTTGTATATTTCTGTAGGCGATAACGACACCTTCAACAAATTTTGGCGGCGTTGTCACTTCAGTTCCAGGTTTTTTGTTTTAGATTTTTGCTGTGTTTTTCGATTATGCTGTGTTAATATATATTGTGTATATATGTGTTTAATTGTGCTATGTTCTGTATTTAGTTGTTATTAAAAAAAAAATTGAAAATTAAAAAAAAAAATTAATTAAAAATTTTTACTATTGATGTTCTGTCTTGTGTGTGCTTGTAGCATGTATAAATGTGTTTTGTTTTATCTGATTCGTAATTTTTAGTTTTTAGTTTTTACTTTTTATTTTTCCATGTCTACTTATTTTAATGTTGTGAATAATGCTTATTCTGCCAATGTCTGTGATTATGATTCTTATTCTGCATATTACTTTGATTTTAAATCTGCTGATTTTTATGATGAGAACAATATGTTCCATCATCCAATTTCTGAGAGCTCTCTTTGGGAGCCAGTTCCACAATATGAGAGTCAGCAGTATGATTCTCCTATTCAAATAACTCCTCAGCCTTCTACTTCTGAACCTACAATGAAGGAGTTACTCGAGCAGATGACAATGCAGAACATTCAGTTTCAGAAAGGGAACATGCAGTTCAAGCAAGAGAGCATGGAGTTCCAGCAGGAAACTCAAGCTGCCATACAGAATCTGAGTGATCAGATCAGGCAGATGGCCACTCTTGCACCTGAGGAGACTGATGAAAATTTTGGGGACCCGGCAGAAGTAAGCAGTAATCCTGAACCAGGTAGACCACCTTCACCTTCCCACACTCTAGAAATCTTCAAGGAAGAGGAGGTAAGCATACCACAATTTGATTATTATGTTGATTGTGATGATGATCGGTATGCTAATGACTATATTCTTGCTGAGTCTGATTTTAATTTTTCCTCTGTGCATGATGAGAACCGCTTTTTACTATCACATTCGAATGGTTATTCTTCATGCACTGAACATGAATCTGAGTCTATGATTAATATTGCATGCAATTTAGAAATTGATTCATGTTATGAGGATTTATCTAAGGCTCAGTATGATGAATTGGGATGGGGTGTTATACCTCTGCATGAAATTTCTGCAGTGCCACATTGCACTAACCATGTTGCAGGAGGTACGTATAAATTTGATCAACATACACCCACAGTGGAAATCAAAGGTGCTGACACTGATAGTTTGAAGATCAACAGGCACCTGCTGAATCCGCTCAGTAACAATATTTGTGGTTTAGATCCGGCGGTGGAGGACATTTCACTGCTTGATCAAATCTGGAGGATGAAGCAGTTCGTCCTCAACAATTTCATGTTGGATCCTGAAGAGAAGAACATCTCCCTACAAATCCAAAATTGGCAACTGCCACCCTGACCAGGGGAGTTTTCTTTTTCTTTCTTCCCCGTTTTCCTACTTTTATTGCATTTGTCCTTTATCTGTTAGTGTTTTAATTGATGATCTTATGCTTAGAAAACATTTAGGACAGTGTAATTTAAGTATGGTCTTGGGAAGATTCTGAATTTTGTTTTCTTTTATGTTTATTTTTCCTTTTATTTTTCTTTATTAGTTTTCCAGTTATTATTTTAAAAAAAAAAAAAAATTTATTTGTGATAATTTTTTTTTAAGTGTGCAAAAATTTTTCTTTTCAAATTTAATTGTTATGAGATGTACATATATATTTATTTTTCATTTATTTAAAAAAAAATGTGTTCTGTGTTTTATTTGCTTCGTGATTTTTAGTGTTTTTACTAAAAAGAAAAAAATTTGAAAAATCAAAAATTCAAAAATTGTTTTGCGTAGTCCTTGATTTTATTTCGACCCTCAGTTTCTTATTATTTCATACCAATAATTCATTAAAAAAAAATAAAAAAATATATTTTTTAGATCTCATATTTTGTCCTTATTTTTCTTCACTGTAAAATAATTTCTTAGTTGTTTCATACAGATCTTTGATTGCAAATTTTTAGACTAAGAAAATATTTCATTCATAATAGCAAAATTACAGTAATGGAAAATAGGAGCTTGAACAGATCTGAATATAAAGATGCAGTAGATATATATGAAAATAAAAGATGTTCGGGGGTCGATCATTTCTGATCGTTAATATTACAAACCAAATAAAAAACAAAAACATCATAAAAAAAAAAAAAATTAAAAACATAAAAAAACATAAGTGTTCATATTACAGTCCTTAATTCTGGCCACACTTGGCCAATAAAAACATAAAAAAAAAAAAAAACATAAAACCTAAAACATTAAAAATGAAAGAACTCTCGAGCTGGTTGTGGTGGTCTAAGGGAGAGCTCTGTTGAGGGAGTTCTGGTTCGAAATACAGGAGGCTTTGGTGGAGGAATTTCTCGTTCATTTCTGTCGTCATCGATAATGATCGGAACTGGAAACAAATCCAGCAGCCTCGGTGCCCTCATTATCACCCAGTTGTTTTCTTTCAAACAAAAAAAAAATAAATAAATAAATAAAAAAAAAAATAAAATTGTGTTAATTATAGAAGAGGAAGTGAAAAAACAAATTCAATAAAAATGGAGGTATGATGAGAGGTCTTACCATACATATACAGCGGCAGTTGTGAAAAGAGAGTGCCAGTAGGGTCTATCTCCGCTTGCCAGCGCCTGACCCGATTGCCATGGTTGTTAAACCAGCAGTGCACGTTATATTCGGTGGCATCTGCGAAGGTCCTTAGTCGAGACGCGATCTCGACGACTTGCGCTCGGCTTGGGTGTGTGACCCCATAGTTGTAGATGTTCATCATCATCTTGATCTGATCATCTGTAGGACGCCATCGCTGACTAGTGTATCTCTCTGATTCCATCTCACTCGTCATCATTCCTCTTGAAATATTCTAAAACTTAATAAAAAAAATATAAAAATAAAAAGAACAAAAACATAAAAAAAGAAAAACAAAACATAAAAAAAAAATAGAAGCATAAAAAAATTAGATTAGTTCTCTGTTTTCTTTATTTGTTCTTGTTTCCTTTTAGATTTATTTTGTCCAGTCTGTATTTGATGTTTCAGTGTCTGGTCTCAGATCTGTTTCACGGTCCTTGCAAAAGGGTCCTAAACGGATCTACGTCCAGTTGTCCGGTTGTTCTTGTCCATATTGTTCTTGTATATTATGTTTATGTGTTTATTTAGTTTTAAGTGGGGTACGTGGCGTTGTTCTACCCGATTGTCTCTGCAATACCTTCAATCGAAGGGAGATTAACGTCTGGTTTCCAGCCTATATACCCCTTAAGTTATTTTGACAGTTGTGTTTTATGTGTTTTTCTTTAAAAAAAAAACAAATAAAGCAGGAAAGCTGAGAAAGCGCAAGAAATAACAGCAGAAAAAGCTGAAAGAAAGGCAGATCAGGAGCAGAGGACTTACCTGGAGTAGTAGGCTGGCAGAGAAGCTCCTCGAGGTTCTCACACTCTTCAGATGGCACCGGGGCAGAGGCTCCGCAGAGATTCCAGACGCTCAGGTTGAGAGAGAGATGAGAGCAGAGAAGAGAGATGAGAGTTGTAGAGAGAGAAGAGAGCAGAGAAAGAGAAGAGAGGAGTAGTGAGAGAATGGGCAGGTCTGGAAATGGCGCTGGACGCAGAGGAGTGGCCTATTTGTAGCCAAAGCTCTGCCACTGTAGCAACAGTGCCGGTCTTTTCCACCGAGACTGTTGTCAAAGTATCGGTCATTCCTTTTTCAAAAAAAAAAATAAAATAAAATAAAATAAAATAAAATAAAATAAAATAAAATAAAATAAAATAAAAAATAAAAAAATGTTAGCATCTACTGATGGGTGCTAGGTGTTTTAGACATCTGCTGATGGATGTCCCTGATAACATCTGCTGATGGATGTTACTGAAAAATTTCTTCCCATTTTTCTACTTTTTATTGCACTTGTCTATATTATTTGACTGCTCTAAAATTGATAATCTGATGATTGAAACACACTGAGGACATTGTGTGATTTAAGTGTGGTCTACTGGGGAGAAATTTTTATTTTTCTGTTAGATTGTATTTTGTGTGTTAAATTTTTGTTTTTGAGTGTTAAATTTTTTTTTTTTCTGTAAAGTTATTTTTATCAAGTTTTGTGTGCAATAAATTTTACATTTTTCTCTTCAATTCTGGACTGTGTTTAAGTTGTAGACTCGTACTTCACTTCACTTACTTAATACTTATAGATTGCAATCCTTGTTTTTCTCTGTTTGGAAAGATGATTATGTGTTCAAGAGGTTGATTTGATTGTGACGAATACCCTGTGTGAGATTTGAGCCACTTTGTTTTTCTTTCTTGTGTGTGACATGTATCTTGATTGCTTGCACATATGCCTTGGCTTGATTCTTTTTTATATACTTGATTGATATGCATGTTCAGACGTGATAAAGACATTTTTTGTTCTTGAGCCTCGTTAGCCAAATAAGCCTACCCTGTTATTATCCTTTGATAACCCCTTTGAGCCTATACTTTCCCCATTTCTTTGTGTTGAAGCTCATACACTGATCCTAAGTGAAAAACAAATGATTACCTTAACCTTAGGAAAGTCTGGAGCTATAGAAGTATTTTGAGAATAAGTGTGGTCTCCTTGGGAATTCTGATGAATTGGCTAGTTGGTTCCTCATCATGTTTTAAAATGATAATTTCTATCCTGTTGTGTGTTTAAAAAAAAAAAAAAAGAAGACAGGATAAAAAAAAAATGAATGATAAGAAAAAGAGAAAAATTGAAAAATAATTTTGTGAATAATGGAGTCGAGAAGAGGATTGAATTAGAGGTTTGGGTGAGATTTCACTGTGTTTACATTTTTTTTCCCTAGTGCACCTCTATTTCTTCTGAGCTATAACTACTTATCCATATTTATCCTTCCCTGTCCTTGGCCCCATTACAACCCAGAAAAGACCTTTTGATCTGAACATGCATATGTTTTAAGTGTTGATATTAGAAGCTTGCCAAGTCTACTTGTGTTAGCTTTCTTGAGTGCATTGAGTGACATTGATTTACCTTAAATACTTGAGAGAAACACTATTAGTGCATCTGTGAGATTTTGTTATTTTTGAATCACCTCTTGAGCTGAGTGATTATTTTTCCGTGTATTGAATTGCTTGGAAGATTTCTATAAGTATATGCTTTTCTTTGATTTTGTGTTGGATATTGTCTACACCTTTTCGTTATCCAGATTTCTTGAGAACTTTGTAAATTCTGCTTATTTTCTTGCGAGTCTTTGTTTTCTGTATGTTGCATCTGTGTCAGTCCTTTGATGTCATATTCCCTGATTTGCGTCTTGATTTTGCCCAGGAGTCCAAAAGACTAAGTGTGGTCTATTTTGATGAGTCGATATTTTATTCACTTCACTTAGTTTATTGTGCTAGAATTAATCAGGAAATTGTGCTTAATTGTCCGATATTTTCCCATTTTCAGTAATTGTGCTCAACTTGATCAGAAATTCTTATTTTGATTAATTTGAATTGTCTGAGACTAATTATTTACGTTGACTGCAGGGAAAATTCTGGAATTATATTTTGGGACATTTGGAAACATCTCCCTTCTAGGAATTTTTAAGAAGTAAAAATTGGTTTGAAAACATATTCAAGATACGGCCATTCACGGTTTATTTGGAAGCAATTCCAAAATGAAATGTGCTAAATTTTATTGAAATGCTCACTAGACCAAGCTCAATTGCTGAAAAATCATGGCTGAAAAATACAGAATAGTACACGGCACTTTCTTACTTTTGCCAAAAGATGATAGAAGAAAATTGTAAAAAATGGGACATCATGGAGCCTCCACTAACGGTTTTGGATGCTTGGCAAAAATACAAATGTGTCCAAAATCCAATGCTGAAATATCTGAATAAAACAATAAAGCATCACATGATTTGGGATGCAACAAGGGTCCACGGACAACTCAAACACCACTAAGGGAATATTATTTTCAGAATTGAAGAAGATGACATAGGAATTGAGTGAAGAACCACGGCCCACTCACCATCCAGCAACGTCCAACACTTCTTCTGCAATTGGTAGAAGCAGCAACTGGTCCAGAGGTCTTCATATCTTCATCCATGCTCACTGAAAACGCTAGCAGCAAGGAGATGAAAACACACGTCTCACGGTCCAGCCACAATCAGTAGCTGATACAACAACTTCTTTGCCCAGATGCACCTTCCACAAAGTCCAGTAGCAGATAAGATTGGCATGATGATTAGAAAGCTGGAACGTGATGGAGCCATCACCGGAGAAGAGAAGCTCACGGCAGGTGCAGATTCAATTCTGGGAAGTTGGGAGAAGGTGCTGGACGTGAAAAGCCGTAAGGTGCTGCCACGCTCAAGAAATGCAACGCATGGAGAACGAAGAAGGAAGTGGCGGCAATGGTGATCCTGAAAGAAGAAAAGCATGTAGATGTGTGGACATTATTATTTTATTCATTGACTATGGCCAGTTCAGGGGCAAAGGACAAGATATTGTCTTGGAGGAGGATGTGCGTGAAGTAACAAAATGAAGAAGAGCTGGAATGTGGAAGCAAAGAAGTGAAGCTCATGGCCATGGCAGCAGCTTGGAATGGAAGTAGAGTCCACTTTGGTTGGAAGGAAGCGTTGTTGGCAATAAGAAGATTGGAGCAGCTGCCACCTAAAGAGAAAACCATCTTTCACACATCCAGCATAGGTGGGAGTTTACGGGAAAAGAAGGAAAGGAAGCCAAAGAATTTTTAGATGGAAGAAGGGACCACCTTTGTTAAGAAACCCACGGCCATGGACATTTATTTTTGCAGTAAGCATAACTTTAAATGGATGGCGGGGTAGCATGTTGTTACAGTTTTGAGAGGAGAGGTAATGCAGCAAGCTTACATGGTGTCACGGCCCACATGGAAAGAAAAGCTTTTGGATTTTCAATTTGGTTGTAGCATATTAGAAGCAACACGTCTCAAGCTCACGGTGCAGCAAAGAGAATGGAAAAGAAGCTCACGGTTGGAATGGTGTGCAACGTGTGAAGGAAGAAGAGTATGGAAGGTAGTCCACGGCTGCAAGGTGTAGAACATGACAAGAGAATTTGAAAAATGGAGGGGCCCTCACCCTGTTTTCTCATGGCCAAGAAGCTATTGCAAGGAAAAGATGCTGACAAAAATTAAGGAGAAGTCACGGATGTTCATATTGTTGGCTATAAAATGGCAGCAGCGATCAGAGATTGAGGAGGAGTTTTGGGAGGCTTTGGAAGGGCTCTTGCCTCATTTCTCTTCCAATGGTTCTTCCTTAGTTTTATTTTCAGCAGTGTAATTTCAGGAGATTTTAGGAGTAGAGTTACGTTCTGGTTTTCTCCTCCCCTTTGGGAAGGTTTTGTGTTTGATTCAATTTCCAGTGTCCAGAAGTGAATTTTAATTGTATTTTCCAGTTGCATTTTTCAATCAATGTTGTTGAATTTCATTTTCATATGCAAATCACCTTTCGTTTACAATTCTGATTTCACATTTAGAATTTGGATCTATGAATTTCAGTCGTTCATTTTAATTCTGTCAAATTTCGATTCCAATTTATAAAACTTCATTTAGTTATTTCTTAGCTTTATTTTTTTGCATTGCTATTTTAATTTTCTGCACAACACCCTTTCAAAACCCCCCCCACTTCATGTTAAAATCTAAGACTTGAACCACCACAATATTGGTCCTTGAGAGACGACCTAGGAGTCACATCCTAGTAACTATACTGCATTAATTCTTGCAAATCAAATTTGTATGACCGCGACAGTCATCAACAATTTTGGCGCCGTTGCCGGGGACCAATGGAGGTTTGGTTTTAGATTTTTGTTGTATAAGTCAAATTAGAATTTTAGAACAACTTTAAATCATGAAAACAAAGTCTTTTGAGCTATTATTTGGCATAGAAATAGTAGATTCCAAAATTTTACCTTATAACAGCTAATAATGTAGCAAATTAAACAACTACACACCTCATTCTAAGTTATAATGATTCAAACAGCTAGCTGTCAATGTAAATGACTGTAGAAAGTGTAAATACACTAAATTAATCTTGAAAACAACAACTAAGCATGATCAAACTCGAACTGGACATTGCAAGGACATTTAAGACAGTGAAAACCATCACTTTTTGAGTTAAAATAGAAGTGGAGTAGTGATTTTGAGTTGCAGGCTGTTTATAACTCATTGTAGAGTTTAAAGACAATTAAAATCATCAAATAAAGTTAGTTGAACATTCAGTTGTGTGTTTAAATCACTTGCATATGTTTTTTAGTATCAAACCACCAAACTAGGACTTTTTCTAGTGCAGAATATTTTTTTCCAGCTAAGGTTTGATTCTTTTCTCTAGTTGCAGTGCATTGGTAGTCATCTATGAATGATATAAGGGAATGAGACAATGTCTAGCCTTGATTATATGAGCTACATCAGTTAAAACATGATTCTGTTTCAAAAATTCTACACAAAATGGAATAAATCTGGTGCAATCTCATAAATCTGTTTCAGTGTAACTCTTTTGTTTATTAAGCAATGTGCAAGTTTGTATAATGATATTAAACATGTTCCAATTAATAGAAACCTGTATTAATCACTAAACTGCAAAAACCATAGTTGAGTTGGTAATAAATCCTGAAACAAGGTGCTATTATTGCTTTTTTGATCAATCTTTTCACCGTGTTTCATATCATTGATTATGTCTTAGGTGTTTAAATTCTTCCAGTTGATTCTCTGCAGTTATATCAAGTGTTTTAGGATGTCTTAGAGTCATTGCAACTGTTGTCATTTCATTTCACTGAATTCTGAATACTAGTGTAGTTTTGGTAACATTGTCATGCATATTTGGCAATGTGTGGTATGATTTGTTGAATCTTGTTGTGTTTGTGCATATACAAAGTTTGAGCAAGTTTATTTTTCCATTTTAAAGTTGTGTGCAGTGTTCAAATGCTCATTTTTATGCCTATATGCATAATCATCTCTTAAACCATCAAAATTGGCTTTAAAATGGAAGTAAATGAGTGAATTCACATTACAACTTCTAATTGTTTCTTGCTTTTTAAATCCACTTTCACTACCAGATTATTATGATTTGAAATGGTGGACTACAAGTCTCATTTTGTTGGTCTAGAAATCTCTGCATATGACAGTCAAGTAATATTAGCCACCATGATATATATATATATATATATATATATATATATATATATATATATATATATATATATATATATATATATATATATATATATAATAATATGAAGTGGTAATTGTGTATGATGAAGAAGTAAGTAGCTTTGTTTATAATCTGCCCGTGAGTGGACAATAGAATTATCTTATATGACAAAACCAAATGAACATGCCTCATGGACCAAATTAATTCACGGATAGAGTTAGTGGAAACACATGTTACTTTGACAAGTCAACTGTTTGTATAAGTAGATTGTGGTAAATGTTTTAGCAAACCTTAAAGTTAAAGTTGTGCAGGTTTGGGATGGATATAGGGTATTTGATGATTAATCTGTTGCTGTTGTTGCGTGTTGCTAATTAAAATTGTATATTATTGTAAAAGGTTTTGGGGTTTCAATTGGGAGCACATAACATTTGAAAGCTTCAAACGGAGTGGGTTAAAGTTAGTAGAAAAAGTGTCATTGTTTAAGGGCTACACTCAAGTGTCGAAGACTTCATCATTTCCAGGTAGGTAAATGATGTCTTATTTTGTTTGCCTTGCTTTATTTTGCTCATGAATGATATGTCTAAAAGCCTATAGCCATGCAACAATTTCATAAATAAACATGCTGGCCCCTCCTTTTGGTAAATAAAATTTTGTTTCCCTTTTATTTGTCTTTCTCTTTTGCCTTTTGTCTTCTCTCTTGTGTTGTCTGTGTTGCATATTCTTCTTATATATAATCTCCACACCTTGTTCCCCACCCTTGTACTGGAATTCCCTCTTGGAAAAAGACAATGACAACACACTTAAAATTTTTCTTTCAATACAAGGTAAGACTTAAAATGAGTAACTACAAGGATGAAGTAGAGTACAAGGACAAACCAACATGCATATATGTTGGTTATATACTATCTTGAATCCCCCAAGTTATGAAACTAGAAGGAGGAACCAAAGTTATAGTTGTTTTATAGTTTATATATTAACTAAAAAACTGAAAATTCCTTACTAAGGCTAAAGTAGACCATCTCTTAGGTTAAACTTTATTAACTTTGCTCCACCTGGTAGTGGTTAAGGGCACTCTAGTGATTAATTTGGCCTTCAACATGTTAAAAGATACGTCTCTTAAAGTTCAACATATGATTTTGGACTTCAATTGTGAAGTCTCAAAATTGAAGTACTTAAAACATAAAAAGTGTTCTAAAAATAGTTGACAATTTTGATATTCACCTAATATAACAAAAGAAAGTATATTGTTGTTATCCTAACAAGTTTAAAGTACTTAAATGAAGCTAATAGAGATGTCAAATTGGATGAAGTAGCAAAATCTCAAAATTTGACTACCTAAACCCTAAAAAGATTTGTTTTATATTTAACATCGTAATAAGTTTAAACTAGTAGAATGAAGCTAGAAAGACTATCCAAAAGTAAAGAATTACCTCAACTTCAAAGTTTGAGTATGTAGAACCTATAAAAGTCTACTAAAAGGGTGAGAAAAAGGCAATTCAGCTAAAGTAGACTAACAATAACTAATGTTAATATCCTAACAAGTCTAAAGTAGTCAAATGACACTAGGAAACTACTCAAAAGCAAACAATTACCTAAAACTCAATTTTTGAGTTGTTAGAACCTAAAAAAGTTTACTAAAAAGGAGACAAATTGGTTTAACTCGTCTTTGTACTTGTTGTGCTTGTACTTCCAGTGTTTCTTAGTGTTACTCCATCATTTTAATCAGTGAATTTGGTTTGCTTGAGTTGAATTCCAGCTTGCATATTCATTTCCTAGTTTTGTCTAAAGTCATGTGCCTAAAATTGGAAGTGAACTAGTGATTTTCTGCTGCAGTGTGTTTGTTGGTTGTTTCAGTGTTTAAACACATCCAAATTGATGATACAAAGTTGCTCAAAACATCAAATTATGTGTCCAAACGTGTTTGTGCAAAATCACCCTTTAAACCACCAAATTTTGCTTAAAATTAGAAGTAGACCACTGATTTTCTGGTGTAGTCTTTATCTTTATTGTTTAAGTGATTGCACACCTTCAAATTGATGATATAAACTTCCTTGAAGCATCACTTTAGCTGTTGAAACACTTCCAAGCATTTTTGGCCTTCAAACCACCATTTTGAAAGTCATTTTCTGGTGCAGTGGGCATTTCATGTGGTTTTTTAAATTTACCAAACATTATTCTTTATTTCTGGATTGGCAAAAGCTGGTTTGATGTTTCCAGATGGAATTATATGATCGAAAACAATATAGTACATCCATAAAGAAGTCTAACTACAAACTCACACTACAAAAACAACCTAGAACTCAAAATATGACACCCTACAACCTAAAAAATGTACTAAATAGGTCAAAATTTCGAAATTCACCTAAACTAACTTAAGAATGTGTAATGTTCTTATCCTAACAAGTTTAAAGTACTTAAATAAAGTTAAGAAATTGGTCAAATTGGATCAAGTACCAAAATCTCAAAATTTGGCTACTTAGACCTAAAAAATGAACTAAGTATGTTACAAAATGGGAATTGACCTAAACTAACCTAAGACTGTGTATTCTACACATGCAAACAATTTTATAGTTGTTAAAGGAAGCTAAGAAACATGACACAAGATGACCTAGCTATATGTCAAAGTTTGCGTACTTGGCACCTAAAAAAGTAGATGAAATACCTAAAAATCACTAGTCAAAGCTATAAAAAATTGTACTACAATTGCAAACTGTACTAAAGTAGGAAAATATACTACAAGTAAACTATCCTAACAAGTTAATAATGGTAGAACCTAGCTAATTAAGAACTCACACTACAAAAAAAACCTAAAACTCTAAAATTGACAACATTATTTAAGTCTATTAAAGTGGTCACCAAAACAGTAAACTAACTATCTGCACCACTTTTAAAAGATAAAAGAAAGAAAAAAAATGAAGTCTCAATTAAAAAATAAAAAGAAAAACAGAATTTGACTATTGAACACCTATAAATAGACCAAAGTAGGTGAGAATTTTATTTCCTTCCAGAAATTTGTTATCAAACCTACATTTAGACCATGAGTAAATGTTGATGTATATGTTGTATGTTGATGTATATATTGTATGATCCTCTATATTGTATGTTCATTTATTAGGATACAACTTGATTAAGTTAAGTAGTCTTTTAAAGTCCTATCGTACTACACACATTCTCAATGGAATGAGAAGGGTGAAAGTACCTTAAACACTTACAATGTACAAAATATGTGGAAGTACTCTATAAAAGAGAACTTCAGTAATGTAAGAAAATTGACTCCCCCAAATTTAATACACAACCACTTAGGATGTCAAAGACCGTTCAATACACAGGACTTGTCTTTGCATGCCCTTATTGAATGCCTATGACAATAGTGTTGAAATTGTCTTCCATGTTCGACTTGAGTAGTAATAGGTTTATTACTTATGTCACATGGAGTGTTCCTGTTTTGGCTAAGTTTTGATTTCTTTGGCTTGTCACAGAACATGGCCCATTTTCCCAATCATCGTGGATGGATGTACGACCGTTGTTATAGTGGAAGGAGAGGTTTGAAGGAATCTTTTGTCCTTGGAGTTGAAGAGTTTGTGAAGACGGCCCGACGATGTCAATATTATGCCCTTGATGGAGGGATTCAATTTCCATGCATCAAGTGCGAATGTACAAGGATTTTGAAAGATGAAGTGGTCAAACTTCACCTTTACCAAAAAGGGTTCATGCCTAATTACACAGTTTGGACATATCATGGTGAAGAAATTCTATCGACCTCCACCGCAGCTGAAAAGCGGATGGCATCAGGTTCAAATACTATTGACATACATCTGAGATAGATCAATTTGCCTATATGCAAGAGATGGTCGACAATGCTCTTCATCACCATGCTCAACAAGAAGCAGACGATAGTCATGATGAAGAGCCTCCAAATGAAACGACTCAAAGGTTTTACAATTTACTTACAGAGGCAAATCTACCTATATTTGAAGGTTCAACTGAGTCAAAATTATCAGTGTGCATTAGACTCATGGCTAGCAAATCTAATTGGAACGTGCCCATTGAAGCAGTGGATTTTTATACAAAATTGATGTTAGATTTGACACCACCGAACTATTTTATGCCGAAGAATTATTATCAAGCCAAAAAATGTGTTTCAAAGTTGGGATTGGGTTGTAGCAATACAAACCAAGCCTAGAGGTCGCATTGACTCAAATGAGGTTGAGGAAGATGTTGCCTACCAACTTGACCAAATGTCACAACCACAAGAAATTATTGAAGTTGAACGTATAACCGCATTGGTCGACCCTGATGGTGATGGCGATGAATTACAAGCAACAATACAAGGTGATGAAGAACAAGAACAAGAGGAAGAAGAAGAAGACGAACAAGAAGAAGAAGAAGAAGAAGAAGAAGAAGAAGAAGAAGAAGAAGAAGATGAAGATGATGATGAAGAAGAAGAAGATGAAGATGATGATCATGATGTCAATGAAGAAGAAGAAGATGATGAAGATGAAGATGACGACGATTGAATGTTGGACATCTATTGTAGCAAATTGAACTATCATTTGAATACAGTTATCTAAAATACTATCTTAAAAGTTGTATGCAATTATTTATACATTGACTTTAAAAACCATTGATCCTTCCTTATTCATTTCTTTTTTTTTCCTGTATTTGTAACCATTTCAATGCAGTAATGACAGGACAAGGTTCAGAACATCCTGATAAAGGAAAGGGGGTAGCAAGGCCTAAAAAAAGGCAACGGCAGGCACCAAAGTATGTACTTAGGGTGCCTGGTAGACTACCTACCATTGCTGCCCCAGGTACATCATCTGTGGCGCCTCCTCCTACCCCTATAGTAGAGCCTTCTCCTACCCCTACAGTACAGCCTTCTCCTACCCCTACAGTACAGCCTTCTACTACCCCTCCAGCAGACCCTCTTCCTCCTCTTGTGATTATAAACCCCACTCCTTTCCCTGTGGTTATTACCCCCACTCCTCTCCCTGACCCTACTTCTATACCTTCCTCATCTAGTACACCACCGCCTTCTCAGACTGTCACACCATCTGCTGATCCAGATTCAAGTGGTGATGGTGATGGTCTTGACCCGCCCCTCCATGATCGACCATGGATTGAGCCGTATGGTAAAGGGTAAGATTTTAATCTCTTCATATAATTTGATGTTTATACCTTACTGTAATTGAAATGACTTCTATTATGCATGTTTATTCCATCTAGGGTTGCTTCCCAGGCCATCACACGTTCAATTAAGCAACAGTTTTTAAGTCCATGGCCTACTTGGGGAGCAATACTTGACGACGAAAGAAAGCCATTCTGGGAGCGTTTTCAGGTGAACAATCCACTAAACTAATTGTCCCTCTTATTTTAGTATGTTCTGTAATCAATGTTTGTTCTCTTTAATGTTACAGATGAAGGTGCAGTGGAAACCTGAACATGAAAGTCAGATACACAGAAATTTCCACATGAAAGCATCTCATCGGCTTTCAGAGATGTTTAGGGATGCCTGCAATGCAGGACAGCGCCCTTACTGGCTGGGTGAACAAATTTGGAACTCTTTACTGGCTCATTGGAATATAGTAGAGTTTCGCAATAAGTGTGCCAAAGCCCAGAGGAACAGAGCATCTGAAAGGGGTGGCACCCTGCATACTGGTGGGTCGATAACCATTCATGAGCATGCCATTCGTATGGTAAAATTTCATTCCCTAACTTTTGCTTTCATATATAAGTTATGTATTTTCTATTTCATATGTACACTTATAATTGTAAATTATGTTACAGGCACAAGCTTTGGGACGGGCGGTCCATGTTGATGAGGTCTTTGCACAGACTCATGTTCGGAAGGGCACTAATCAATTCATTGATGAAAGATCTCGGAAGACTCATGTAAGCAAATAACACTATTACTATAACTAATTTTTCATTTATGTTATATAATTCCCTAACATTGCTTTTAATGTTTCAACAGGAAGAATTTTCTACGAGACTTTCACAGGTTAGATCTGAACATGAGTCAACTTCTACACCGGATGATGCGAGTAATGCAGAAGACGACATCCGTAGGACGCAGTGCTGGGTCGACATCGTTGGTGGCAAGAAAAAGGGTCGATTGTACGGTGCAGGACAACTTGCTGCAAACTACACAGCATCGAGAAGAGGTACTCTGAAGCACCAACCTTCTTCTTCCACCACTACTCCTGACGAGGTTGTTCTCTGCCTCATGCAGGCACTGGAGCAACGTGACCAGGAGCTCACTAATCTCAGAGCAGAGTTTACAAACTTTAAGGCCCTGATCATGAGAGTGTTGCTTGAAACCTCACAGGACGTACAAAATATCCCTTCGACCCAGCCACGACCCTCCTCGTCATCACCCGTTTCCCCTCAGCAGCCCACATCAGTCCAACCCTCATCAGTCCAACCCTCATCAGTCCAACCCACACCAGTCCAGCCATCAATAGAAGAGCAGGATGATGAAGATTATTCTGATGAAGACTATGTACATTATTAGTTTGATTTTGTTTTTACTTGTTATAGAAACATTTGGATATTGCATACATTTGGAATTTAGATCATTTCGATGTTAAATCAACTAGATGACTTTGGATGTTAGAACATCAATATGTTACATTGTTTTATGTTTTAACTATAAATTACATGTTATATGGATTAGTGCATGTTCTATTTCTTAATGGATGTTCTATGGATATTGATTAGTGATTGCATCTTTGAGATGCACATTATGTAGATCTGTATATACTTGAAAACTGTTATCCAGGTCTGTTTGTGCTTGAAACTGTTATGCAGGTCTGTTTACGTGGTTGGTTTCGTAACAAATAGAATGAACTGTGATTTTTTCATGCCAGTTACCGAAGGCTTTTGCCCCTCGGTAAATACCCATCTCATGTCATTACCGAAGGCTTTTGGCCTTCGGAAATTACCGAAGGCTTTTGGCCTTCGGAAATTACCGAAGGCTTACGACCCTCGGTAATTACCGAAGGCTTGTGGCCCTCGGTAATTACCGAAGGCTTTTGGCCTTCGGAAATTACCGAAGGCTTACGACCCTCGGTAATTACAGAAGGCTTGTGGTCCTCGGTAATTACCGAAGGCTTTTGCCCTTCGGTAATTACCGAGGGCTTTTGGCCCTCGGTAATTACCGAAGGACAAAAGCCATCGGTAAATGTTAGCGACAAGGGATTTACCGACGGCTCGTTGACCGTCAGTAAACCGTCTGTAAATGTCCTTTTCCAACAGCTTTTGACTGTTTCTGAGGGATTTTGGCTTTCGTAATGCCTTTTTTTGATATAAGTTTTAAAATAATTATTTTATCCTTCCTAAAAGTGACTTTCAGATTATTCCCTTCCAAGATTCTTCGTAACAAATTTGTTAAACTATTTAAAACATGACTTTAACAATATAATTTTTATAATAGAAATTCGAAATAAAATTTTCAAAACATATTTTACTGAACATATAAAATATATTTCTAGATGAATTTCTTAGAGTAAAATTTCTGGAACAAACTTTTTAAAACATATACGATAATTTATAAAATGATTTTTTTTTCTGTCGGTGAAATGGAGAATAAAGGTGCAAAAGGAATGATGTTTATGGCGGCATCAGTAAAGACGACTATGACAACAACAAATGACAGAGGCACGAGGAAATATATTTTATACTTTTTTTGTTACTATGATATGTAGATAGTAATAATGGGGTGCGGTAAGAAAACTTTTATTTTAGATTCAATCGAGAAAACATATTCACGGCCTTTTCCAGTCTAGCCTAATATCCTTTTGGATTAGCACGTTCATTCGTAGTTAAGACATGTAAAGTTGAAGTAACATGGTGGATAGTAATGCAATTGCTTCCTCCACCCATCAAAAAGCTTCCCAAAAATGTTTTCCAGAATCAATTATTTAAAGTAATAATCGATTATCTTAAGTCACAGTGTAAAAAAATAACTTCTTTTAAGAAATCTGTTTTTGATTTTTAAAGGGAATATTACTTTTAGGAGAACAATTTTTAATGCATTAAAATGACCCAAATTCTTTTTAAGTTAACTAATTTATGGGAGTATAAAAATTAGATGGTTTTCTAATTATGATAAAAAAGGGAGAGAGATATGAGTTTGTTTGATATCTTGTTATTTATCTTTACTCTAAATCAATTACTTTTTTCTCCTTATAATATTTAAATGACATCTGATATTCAACAATTTTGTGATATTTGAATTGCATCTATTCTTTTGTTGAGGGGGAGCAACATTAGAGGGGGAGCATTTTTAAGAGGACGATGTTTCATCTTTTTGGTTCTGATAAAAAAGGAGAAGAATAAATTCATAGTGCAATAACTGCTAACTTGTTTCTTTGTGAGTTTGAATTTGTTATTGCAGATAACACAAAGTTGCTTTTAAATAAATGATTTTTTATCATCATCAAAAAGGGGGAGATTGTTACCAGTGAGGTGCATTGGTATTTTAATAGATAATGATTTTGATGATGATGCAAGAAAAGAACTCGAAGAATGAAGTTGTTATTTATTTAAAAGCACTTTTGTAGATTGGAAATGTATTAGGAATATTCTTGAACATGTAAATACTTAGAAATTTACTGTCTTTAGGATATCTACGCATATAATCGATTATTACACAAAATAACCGATTATCACTTGTCTTGATGAGAATTGCCCAAAGTCTCTGGAATAATCGATTATTCCCCAGGATAATCGATTATCACTTTTTTGAAAACCCCATAACGGACACAAATAATTGATTATCAGTTATGATAATCGATTATCAGTGACAGTTGGGAGATGTCTTTTAAGTTTTTGACCCTGCACGAAACTAGGCTTATAAATAGAGGTCTTCACAGCTCTTAGAAAAAAACTTTTCAATTGAGAGTATTAGAGCTTTGTGCCTAAGGGAAGCTCTCTGTGAGTGAAAAGGATCTATGCCATTTTGAGAATACAGTTTGTCTAAGGAAGTTCTCAAAGTGATAGAGTCCTCTTGTCTGGTCTTGTAAATAGGAGAAGCTATCGCTTTGTGTGTCAAAGGTCAGAGCGGTTCTCTTCAAGTTGGCAGAGTTGTTGCTTCCGGTTCGTGCGTCGAAGGAAGTTACTTGCTGCACTCTTCTGGTTCGTTTGTCGAAGGAAGATGTTTTCTATTCTTTGCTCATTTCATTATCTTGTAATCTGTACAACTATATTTTTAGTGAAAAAGGTTAATCACTATTTATAGTGATTAACGACTGGACGTAAAATCTTTTGATTCGAACCAGGATAAAAATTTTGTTTTGATTTTCTTGATCCCTAAAAACTCTTAGCACATCAACTGTTTGATAAAAGTTATCTCAGAAAATAAATTTTTTAAACCGACTATTTTAACTTGATTTGTGACCGTAACACGCTTTCCACTATCTTAATTTATTCCGTTGCGCGGCTCTAGAACGGTACCGATTGTTTCGACAATTTAATCAACCTCTCGGAAAGCTTTAGTTACTTTAGATGATTTTCGTGCATCTATTTACTTGAGTTTTGAATTAGATATTGGAATGTAGTGTTATTTTGGATTGATGTTGAGTTTATTTTGAATTGAAATTGGATGGAGATATGATTTTAATTTGTACCATATTTGGGTTTATTTGGAGTAGTCAAATTGAATTGGAAATATTCTTTAATTAAGTTTTGACTTATATTAGTAGTATTTTAATGTTTTAAACTCATTAGAACTTACAAAATTTTGATGAGCACTTGTAGGAATATTTTTATTTTGCTAGTTTTTGATAATTTCTGCTTAAGTGCTAAGCTGATACTTAAATTGTGTACCATCATTGTTTGCAACCACCATTCTCCTTCAAGTGTTGTCAGAGTCACCGAAGAGATTGTCCTCTGAAGCTATTTGTTTTAAATGGAAGAGTTGAATGAGTCCTCTTTGAATGATATTTTTAATGCTTGAATTATTTTTTATGTCTTAATTTTCATGAAAATTGAAATTAGTCCATTTTTAAAATTTTAGTCTAATTTAATCTCTTAATTTTAGAAATATATGAATTTAATTATTTTAATCAAATTTTGTTAAATTTATCTAATGTTTCAAATTTATTTTAGGATATAATTTGATTTGTTTAGATAGTTTGACCAGTTCTAATGACTTCTAAAAATGAAAGACTAAACTAATTCAAAATTAGAAAAAGAAACTAACTTCAATTTATCATTTTTCATGTTACTCAAGCGACATTGATGACATTGATATGGAGTCGATGTTAATGTTTTTGGTAATTTTTTTTATGTATTTTCATCTTTAATTAAGTATATTTCTTACTTTAAAAGAGAAAATTAGAAATTGTCATAGACTTTAAATTTAATGAATGAATTATGATTGATTTATAAGAGCATATTTTGGTTAAAATGATATTAATGAATCATTAATATTTCTGTCATAATTTTGTATACATATAAAATTAATTTGCATTTTTAGTTGAAAGTAATTTGAACCATTTTCTTTATGTGAAATTATTTGAATTTTTTTATTCTAATACTTAAAATTAAGAACATCGAATAAGAATGGACTGAAAAGATATTATATTAACTTTAAATAACGATACTGTATAGAAGGGCATAAAAAAGAAATTCATAATCCTAGGATTTCATTGCATCAAAAAGTTAAGTATTCTCTCTATACTATTTACAATGTGTATTTATTGTTATCAATAAAATATATATTTTTTAAAATTAAAATTACTTAAATTTCAAGAGAAAAATTAGGGTATCTTTTATTGGTAGATGAACGGCTTAATCTCTAATAAAAAAAAGTTGTTTTGAAGGGTGGAATTTGATTTTGAATTATTTATAAAATTGTAACTTTTTAATCAAATATTTCAATATCTGTTTTTATTCTTAGTGTTTAAATGGTTTTTGTTTTCACAGTAACCTTGACTAAGATAAAGTTATTATGATTTTAGCGTTTAACATGTATATCCTAGACAAATCACTTTTATCAGTTGTTATTTCGTTAAACAATGTTTGTTAAACTTCAAAACAAGAGTTGCTAGAAGTCTTGTCTTATTAGACATTCTTATCTTATTAAACGATCTTGTCTTAACAAAGTCAAACGTGTAAAAGCATAGTTTAGATAAACTTTTTTTCATAAATACTTTAAGTATTGAAAAATAAGGAGTTCATCATTTAAAGTCCTCATTCATGATTATATGTTGGAGGTAGTTGGGTATACCATTTGGTGAGGCATAGGTATGATTTCTTCTTTAGAGTTTTATATTCTTTGGGTTGTTTACAGGATCAAGATTACAAAAAATAATCTTTCTTTAAATCCTCTAAATCTTTAAATGTGTGGACACAAAAACTTAAATTTGCACAAGTCCTTAATAATGCATGTGATATTTCTTTGTCCCAATTACATTCTCCTTGTATAAAGGGAGATATGGTCTCTATGCAGATTTGGGAAAAAGTTTTGTTAAGACAAGATCGTCTATATGATAGGATTATCTAATACCTTCATGTTTGAAGTTTAAAAAACAACGATAAACAAAACGATTATTTGACAAAGTATTATCTGTGCGAAAATAACATTGTTGGAAGAAAGACATCTTATGAAACAAGCGTTATGACATATGAATGTACAAAGAAAAGTTTCTATAAAGGTGCTAGGACCAAATGATTCTATTGTCAGTAGACGCACTATTACTAAACGATGCTTAATGAAAGGACCACTGGACTAAACAATATTTCAGTAAACGAATCAATGTGCTACATGATGTTTTTTGTAAACGTGCTAAAACTATAAACAACACTCTAAAAACAATATGTTGAACAACACCTTCCTATAACACAATCTTGTACTAAACAAGGATCACTAAATGTTGCACTAAATGTGTTTTAAAGGCTAAATGATACCTTTATACTAAATGATGTTTTCACCCTACGATGAAACCCTTATGAATGAGTACTTATCTTTCAAAAGTGCTTAAATGATTTACATGCACAGAAAAATTGACAAAGTTGTTTTGAGCACGCAATGCAAAACATTAAATGCACAACGTTTCAAACCACAAAAGTAATAAGAAAAAGGACAATATCTGTCAACATACATTTCTAGTATACTTTGTGCAGATGCCTATTAGAAATATACACTTGATCCATCACGAATATGACATCAATGAATGTTACAAGCAGAGAAGACATTCATGAAATTCTCTCTCCATCAAAAGTCGTGTTGAAGATTTCATACAACCAACTTTGGTTAAAGTATTGCCAAAAGCATGTCTAGTCTAACACATTGACTTCAACCTATGGTTGTTACCTACAAAAAGGCTACGAAGATCTGAAGATTGAAGACAAGCATTGTCTAACAGATCTTTTCCCATGTAATAAGTGTGATAATTACCTATTATTCACACTTATTATAATCGTTTATTTGTCTTTATATCATATGTTTTGTGTTGAATTCTATGAAAAGATGTAAGATTTGGGTATAATATTTAGAGATAGACATAATTATCTATTTTTGGTTAATTTTGTAGGAAATTGGAATATTGTAGAAAAATATAGAGTTGCGCCAGAAGTTACTAGCCCATCCACAAGCACCATTATCCAAACCCATCTTGTTGGGGATAAATGTAGTTATTGAACTCTCTTGTATCTTATGAATGCTTTGATTATATATATGCCTCTTTCATTAAATGCCAATTTCTTATTTCTACTTTTAATGCTTGCTTAAAATAGGGACATGGATAGCTTGATAGGTGGTTTCGTTAGGTTTTGGGAAGAATCTAGTGAATCCTAGGCTTGAAACAAGAAATCTTGTGGGGCTTGTGTTTAGGAACGGAACATGACCCATTAGTTGTCTTAAACCCTAGTTCTTAAGGCGAGTTTTCTTGTTAAGTGTTCAAGGAATTGACGCTTGTTTAGGAAACCTAGGCTCTTTCACCTAATGGATTAGGACTAGAGTGTTTTAGTGGGTTGACATTAGTGTTTGATGGAGAGGAGATGATTTTGTGTGTGCAAGAGAGTGAACCCGGTGAAATCTACCCCTAACAAAGTCATTCCATACTATTTCTAACCCTTTTCCAGTTCTAAGTGCCTCAAATTACCAAAGTCCACACTTATTCTTTATGTATCTATTTACATGCTTATAAATTTCCATTCTTTAGTCTATATGAGTTATTAATCATACAATTATTTAGTATTACACGAGTCTCTTGCACGAGTCTCATGAGAAACGATAATCGGTCTTACCATTTTATATTACTTGAGCGATTTAATACGCTTACCGATGAGTAAACACCATGAAGCCTATAAATAGAAAATCCCTTGGAAAGAAGATCAAGACAGATAAGTACACGAATAAAGAAAATATCAAAACTCATACTTGTGGAAGAACAAAAACTCTGAGAATACACTCTCAAGCTTCATAGAGTCATAAGCTTACATTTGTAAGAAGACAAAAAATCCTACAAGGTATATTAGATTGAGTTGTATTATAAACACATCGTCTCTATGAGACTTATCATCTAAAATTTGATTGATTGTGCATTTTGAAGAGAATTCAAACACTTAGTGGTTAGCTTAGTTGAGTTAAACATTTATTAGACAATTGTTTAGGGGAAACCAGGAATGGGTAAACTCAACTAATTAGTGTAACAGGTGTTACCAAGATTGACTAGGAGAATTAGGAGTGATGTTAATACTCACTTCTAGTCAGCGTAACAAGTGTTACCAAAATTGACTAGTGTAACCAAGAGTGGTTCTAATACTCAATTCTAGTCAGCGGAACAGGTGTTACCAAAATTGACTAATGTAACTAGAGGTGATGCTAATACTTAGTTGTAATCTTGTTGAGATTATAGTGGAACCCTCTAAGAGGTCTTAAAGGAGAACTGGACGTAGCTTAGTTGAGTGAACCAATATAAAATAATTGTATGTTTATTGTTTTAGCTTTACAAAGCATCTTATTTGAAAACACTACATTTACTTACGAAATTAACCATTGATAAACGTTCTTGTCATTGTTGGGTGGTTCGAAAAGTGCACCAAATCGTTTTAAGTAATAAACCATGGTAAGACCAAGTATCGTTTTTCCAATAGACTCATAATACTAGAGAATTGTGCGATTAACAACCCATCTAGACTCAATAGAACAACATTCATTTACAAACATGTGGAACAAGATACAATTACAAATATACATGGTTGGACTTTGGTATTGAAGGCACATAGATATGACATAGACTAGAAATGATATGAAATGACATTGTTAAGGTTAGTTTTCTACTATTTCACTCTTGTGCTTACCCAATTTCATCTCCTCTCCATAAATTTACTAAAGTCTATCCACAAAAACACTCTAGTCCTAATCCCTTAGGTGAAAGAGCCTAGGTTTTCCCTATTAAACTCCAATCCCTTGTGTTGATAGGGGGAGCCATGTGAGTGCTATTAACACTCGGCAAGTGTACCAAATCGTATCAAGTAATAATAAAATGGTAAGACCAAGTATCGTTTCCCAAAGGACTCACGCCCTAATCAGTTATGTGATTTCTTGAATAAATTAGACTTGTAAACAAAATCATTGTGTTTGACAATAGTACAAAAGCAACGTATAACGTCACGCGTTTAACGTCGAACTACTAAATAGCCAACGTTAAAAATGATTAGTGGCATTTTTGTAAATAAATGCAATTATTAAACAATGTTTATAATTGTAATTTGACGTAAAAGGATATAAAATGTCGAATGTCCTAGCGTTAGACGTTAAAAGGGTAGTGAATTTAATAAAAATTTGAGCGGGAGATTAAAATTTGAGCGCCAGACCCTCTTCTCTTCTCAAAGTTTTCTCGAACGAAGTTTGACGACCATCACATGTAATCTTTCTTTCATTTGATACAAATACATGTTAATTAACTACTTTATGTATGATTTTCGTTTGTTTTAACCGATTATTTTCGTGTACTTGTCCTTCATAGATGCATTCTGCTTTCTTTCTCACAGGTGACGACACTTTATTCTGATGAACCCACCTTTTGAAGGTTAGTTTTCGTTTTCATTTTGAAGAACTTATTTGTTGAACTTGTTTGTTGTTTTTTTTTCTGAACTTGTTTATGGTTGTTCTTTGGTTGAACTTGTTTGTCGTTGTTGTTTGGTTGAACTTGTTTGTTGTTGTTTGATTGAACTTGTTTGTTGTTGGTAATTGTTGTTTGTTGTTGATCAAAGTTCATGTTTTATAAAATATCAAAAATTTGAAATTTGTTGTTTTTCTACTTTTCAGATCTCGTAGAGTTGTTAAAAAGGATCACAATTAATTAAAAAAAATAAAAAAATTG
This sequence comes from Vigna nakashimae, assembly GCA_034642375.1. Lineage (NCBI taxonomy): Eukaryota > Viridiplantae > Streptophyta > Magnoliopsida > Fabales > Fabaceae > Vigna > Vigna nakashimae. Next base: position 44,130,829 of record CM067765.1, on the reverse strand, counting down.
ATTAACATCAAATATTGACAAAATTCGATGTTAAGTTAACGTCGTACATTGAAAAAATCCGACATTAATTTAACGTCAAATTTTTTAAAATTCGACGTCAATTTAACGTCTCTTGATATGAGTCATTCGTGAATTCGCCATTAAAAGCCCAAAATATTCGACTTTGTACGCGATTTTTGTACTAGTGTGAATTGCGGAAAATAAACATGAATGTAAGTTTTGATCAATTGGATCGAAAGAAGCAAAAGAGATTGATGTAAAATATGAATGATTATGTTGTTGGGGTTTCTGACTCATCCTATCCATTCTCATGTATTCAAGAATTTATCTTTCTTCATTAATGTTAATGCCACTTTCTAATTTACCTTAAACTTGATGTCTCGGTGAAGAAAAGCCTACTCCTAATCACTAGTTTACAATGTCTTGTCCACCTAACAATTATTCATGCATTAAATTCGCATAGAAGCTTAAAGGAAACCAATCCTCCTATTGCTATGTCTAGGTAATATTGCTTCTAGGAGAATTTCCCCAGTTCTAGATTTACCTATATATGTCCATCTAGATAACATCAATGATCATGCAATTGAATGAGTTAAACAAAGCACGCATAGAGTAAAGAGGAAAAACCCTAACAATTAATGAAGTAAAGCATATAAAATCACAAATAAATTCAATACATGAGAGTTTCAAAGGATTACATTGGTTCCCTAACAATAATGGAGGTTTAGTTCACCATAGACATGGTGAAACTAGATGAAAAACAATGAAAGAATGAAAGATAGAACCCTAAAAGTTGAAGAAAGGAGCTTCCGCATCCAAAATCCTCCTCCAAGGGGTGAAGAAAGTGTGATTTCGCCTCTCTCTGTCCAGAGATACCAACCCTAAGTCGACTAAACCCTTATATAGTTTATTAAAAATTACATAAAATAGGCCCAAGCCCAATTGAATGGCACTTAGCAACACTTTTTCCGCTCAGCGGTAAAAGTTGTGTTGAGCGGTGAATGCAACTCTTCTTTTGTGCATTTTTACTTCCTTTCCTGAGTCCAACTCCTTACTACTTCAACCTCTTTCATCTAATTCATCTTAATTCCTGCCAAAACAAGGAAAACCAAACATAAAACCCATCCAACTCTCTTATTTCCAAAACTTAAGTAAAAACATGATTCCAAGCTAGTTTCTAAGTCATAAAGGTTGTTTTTAATATCAAAATTAAGTATAAAATAACAGTTTCTCAACCGTTACCAAATGTTGAACCCAAATCTTGTGTTTGTTTTTGATGATGACAACACATTGACTATAACAACACATATGTTGTCATGACATAACAGAAATGTGTTTTTTGTGTTTAATGCATATGTGGATGTATAAATGCTTATTGCTGATTAATGCATATACTGAACATATTGTTGTTTCTGCATACTACTGTGATTATATCTCTGTATGCATATTGTATGTTTCTCAGTAATGAAAACCACAAGCACAAAAGCTTAAGTTTTGAATTTTGGGAAAAACAAGTTAGAATCGATTACATTAATTGGTGAATCGATTAAAACTCGTGTCTTTTCATATATCAATTTCAAATGTGTTGTGATAAGCTTTTGGAAGAGAAAAAGTTTTCAAAATTTGTTTAAGTGTTAAGCTTATTCAATTACACATTTTATGTAATAATTTAAGTCTGTTATCTTTTGAAAACTGTTTTCAACTTAGTAAAAAATGCTCTAATGATAACAGTTGAAAAACTATTATTTTCATGCTTAAAATTGACACTAAAAGCAACCTTTATACTTAGAAACTAGCTTGAAATCATGCTTTTATCCATATTTTCAGAAATAAGAGAGCTGGACAGGTTTATGCTTGATTTCAGTGTTTTTGTGCAGGTTTTAAGGTGAATTTAGTGAAAGAAGTGAAGAAGGAGAGAGATGAAATCAGAAAAGACACCAAAAGGTGCAAAAGGAGAAGCCGCAATTGCCGCTCAGCGGCAGTTTACCGCTGAGCGGCAGTTTACCGCTGAGCGGCACTCAGGAAGTCACTTTGGATCCGCTGAGGGGCAAACTGGCCGCTAAGGGGAGAAAATAACTCACGCACTCACCGCTGAGCGGCACTTTACCGCTGAGCGGCATACTTATGGGCTTGGACCTAAATTTTCTGTAATTTTAGAATAGTATATAAGCTTTAGGACGTCCTAGGGTTTGTATCTTTGGCATAAACGAAGCAAACACTCTCTCTTCCACCCCTTTGAAGGAGGATCTTGGATGCTCAGGCTACCTCTTCACCTTTCTAGGGTTTTATCCTTCATTCTTTCATTATTGTTCATCTAGTTTCACCATGAATATGGTGAACTAAACCTTGTATGTTTGTTGGGGAATCAATGTAATCTTTTGAAGCTCTCATATATGGAATTTGTGCTTACATCTTAATCTAAGACCTATGCTTTCTTTCATCATTAGTTAGGGTTTTTCCTCTTTGCTCAATGCTTGTTTTGTTTAACTCATTCAATGCATGATTATTGGTTTTGTCGATACGGGAACGTACGGGGAAGTCTAGATCCAGAGAATTACTCCCAATAGTATATTGGTTGTCGCTAAGCTCCTGTGCTAAAAGAACTAATTATTAGGAATGCTAGGAATTGTATGAACTCGTAATTAGGGATAGGCCTTCTTGACAAGGTAATTTAGAGAGTGACATTAACAATGATGAATTGAATGTTGAATTCCTAAAATATATGAGAGTGGATAAGATGAAATTGATAAACCCCAACAACATACTCATCCATATATTCCATTGAAAGTGTTTGTATTTTGTTTTAGCCATTGGTCAACCTCATGCATACATGTTTATTTTCGTCTTTTGCATAGTAAAATCCAATTATTTTGTTCTTAAGTCTTTGCTAATCAACAAATCACATAACTAAACTAGGCCGTGAGTCCTTTGGGAGAACGATACTTGGTCTTACCGAGTTTATTACTTGAAACGATTCGGTCATACTTGCCGATTGTTCAACAAGTTTGTGACATCATATTTTGGTGATCATAAATTTGTCATCAAGTTTTTGGCGCCGTTGCCGGGGACTCGTGGTTTAACTGATTAATTTGTGTGATTATTGATTATCTTTGACTTTAATTTTGAATTTCTGTTTTTATTTTTTCTATTTTTATTTTTTCGGTTTTTATTTTATTTTATTTTTATTTTATTTGATTTGATTTTATTTTATTTTATTCTCTGAATCTTATATCTTCTCCTATATCTTTTTGTGCTAACCAATTTTCTAGGGTTTTGTTTTCTTGTGTATGCAGGAAGCAATTAGAACAAGGAGCAAGAAAACAATAGAACCTCTTCTTGAAGGTTTAGACGAGAGTAGACGGAGCAGAAGAATCCGAACCTCTAGAGAACTTTTCCCTCCTCCGGAAACTCTGTTACAACCATCACCACAAGGTTCTGACCACAACACAGAAAATATGGAGAACAATAATGTCAGAAGAACTCTTGCTGATTACACCAATATAGCTGGACCTCAGCACTTTAACAGTATAGCTAGACCTAGAGTCAATGCAGCTAATGTGGAGGTCAAACCAGCACTGATCTAACTGGTGAAAAGCAACCAATTCAATGGGTTATCTCATGAAAGCCCATATGAGCACCTCACTACATTCAATAAGATTTGCAACACAGTAAAGATTAATGGGGTGCCAGATGAAGCGATTAAACTTAGCTTGTTTCCTTTCTCATTGGGAGGCAATGCTAAGCTTTGGTTAAATTATTTCCGAGAAGGAAGCTTCACAGAGTGGGAAGCTGTGGTAACGAAGTTTTTAAACAAGTACTTCCCACAATCAAAGGTGACTAAAGGCAAGCAAGAGATTTCTTCATTTAGGCAAGGCATGGAAGAATCACTGGGGCATGCATGGGACAGATACAAAAGCTTGCTAAGAAAAACACCCATGCATGGCTTTGAAGAAGAGGAAGTAGTCTTAACTTTCCTTGGAGGGCTTGGTTCACAAACCAAGATGATGCTTGATACCTCAGCAGGAGGCAATATTAAATGGAAAACTCCAGAGGAAGCCACAAAAATTATAGAAAACATGGCTACTAGTGATAATGAGCTGAACAGTGAGAGAGGAGCTCCTATGCAACAAAAAGGAGTTCTCCAATTACAAACACATGATGCCTTGCTAGCTCAAAATAAGATTCTAACTCAACAGCTGGAGACTCTTACTAAAACTCTTGCACAATTACCTAAAGAGTTGAAGACTGCTGCACAGGTACAATCTCAGTTGTGCGAATTGTGTCGAGGTGACCATATCAATGGTCAATGTGCCTTTCCAGTAGAAGCTGTAGAGGATGTGAACTACATGACCAATCAATATCGTCAAGGGAACTACAATCAAGGGTGGAAACCACACCCAAGCATTGGTCAAGGGCAAACTGGGCAAGCTAGTCAATTCAATAAGCAGCAGTAGCAACCCACCTTATGGCAGCAGATCTCTATGCTTAATGAAAGGTCCATGAGGATGGAGGAAACTCTTAATAATTTCATACAGAAAACGGAGTCTACCCAAAAGAACACTGAAGCTGCTATCAAAAATTTGGAGATTCAGATGGGGCAGGTCACCAAGTAGGTGGAGGAAAGGGCAAATAGAAATTTTTGGGCTAATACTGAGGTTAACCCCAGAGAAGAATGCAAGGTGGTAGAGAGTGCTGAAGAAGAAATAATTGAGTTAGAAGGAGAAGGATCAGAAGAGAAAAGAGAAATAGAGAGCAAAAGCACTTTTCCTTTTCCAATACATCAAGGGAAACAACTGGATTTCACTGAATTATTCAAAATGGTGGATAATGATGCACCTTGGGAGCAGATTCTACAACAAATCACAGTTTACACGAAATCTGATGAAGACATCTCTACAAAGAAAAGACGTAGAGATGATGAGGTAAAGGAGTGTATAACTGTTAAAAAAGAGCCATTCCCTCCTAAAGCAACAGCTCCAGGAAGCTTTTCTATCCCGTGTACCATAGGGAAGAAAAGGGTTAAGAAAGCTCTTCTTGATTTAGGTTCAAGTGTTAACTTGATACCTTACTCTTTACTGGAGCAAATCGGCAATGTTAATGTGAAACTTGTAAAGGTTAATCTAGTAATGGCCGATGGATCTTCAAAGGAGCCATGTGGGATTGCAGAGGATATTATAGTTTGTGTTGGCAAACTTCAGTTCTTGGCAGACTTTGTGGTGATGAAGATGGAGACAGAGAAGATACCTATCATACTTGGAAGACCGTTTATGAAAACGGCCAGAGCTATCATTGATGTAAATGAAGGTATAGTGGTGCTCCAGGACCGAGAGGAGAGAGTGGTTGTAGACGTCTTTAAAGATGAGACGCAAACACAGGAGGAAGAAGCTAGTTATAAAGCTGCATTTCAAGATGCACACATGACTAGCCATAAAGATGAAAATCCCAAGGTTGCAGGTAACCATTGTTTGTTGTTTCAGGTGCACAAGGAAGAAAAGATTGGAAGAGGAGGAGAAATTCCTGATGACTGGAAGAAAAGAAGACCCCAACTTGGTGCACCTGTAAGAATCAAAAACAAGTTGTGGGTAGTGAAGGGCTATAAAGAGAAGGAGATGATAGAGATAGAATCTCCACATTTTAAAAGATTCAAAACAGTTCACCGGAAACAACTGAGGAGTTGGTGGGATAACAACATCAACTATGAAGAAGGAACTTGAGCTTTACTGGGTCAAGCTAATGACGTTAAAAGAGCGCTTGTTGGGAGGCAACCCAGTTGATTTAAGAACTTTTAATTTTATTTTGGTTTGTAATTTTTAAATCTGTTGAACATTATTTTGTAAATATTTTGTGGATATAGCATCTACTGAAGGATGCTAAGTTGTAACACCTACTGATGGGTGTTGGTGAGAAACTTTTTCACCTACTGATGGGTGCTGGTAAGTTTGTAACACCTACTGAAGGGTGTTGGTAAGATTGTAACACCTACTGATTGGTGTTGGTGGATTTTGGGTCAGGCTCGTGACGTTAAACAAGTGCTACCTGGGAGGCAACCCAGTTGATTGATTGTTTTTGTTTGTTTCATTTTAGTTGCATAATAGGGTTTGCATAAGTAATTTAAACATTGAATTGCTGGGAACCAGTGAGGGGCATGTCTAGGAGGCACGTAGGTTAAGAAAAGAAGGAGAATATCACTTCACGGAAGTGCCGCTGAGCGGCAACTTATCGCTGAGCAGTACTCTCGCAGAATGGGCTTTAGTTCCCCTTAGCGGGACCCGAGCCCATTAGGGTATTTTTATACCCCAAGCTGCGTTTTAGGTTTACTTTCCAGGCTCTTCTCTGCACAAGCACTCCCACATACCTTTTCCAAGGTTTTCCACATCTTTTCACTCTTCCCTCTTAAAAAAATTTCTCTTCCACTTACTTTTTCACTAGTGTGCCATCAAAGTTTGGGGTTGGAAGAGAGCATCTTAGTTTGGAAGCATTCTTATTGCATCTAGTATCTCCACCCAAGTAAGTAAAAAGCATTTTGTTCATTCTAGGGTTCTTGATTTGAATGTGATTGTCAAAGCATGAATATTTTGGGGTTTTGGTTTCTATGCATGATTTGATGATATAATTGATGTTTGAACCGATTAAACTGCATGGTTTTGATTTGGAAAACAGAAAATTGCATTTGGGTGGAGTTAGGACAGCATAAAAGAGGTTTTTCAAAATTCTGCAGAGTTACCGCTCAGGGGTAAACTGCCGCTGAGCGGCACTCTGCCAGACTTGGTTTTTCTGATTTCTTTTGATCTGGAATGTGGCACTGGTGGCGCTGAGGGGAAATTCTGACCCTCAGCGGTGGTTTAGCTTCGAAAGGAGTTGTGTTCTGTGTTTTACTAATGATTAACATCATGTTCTGTGGTTTTGTATCTGTGTTTGATTGTAGGAATGGCATCTTCTTCAGGAAAAAGATTGAAAACCATGGCAACCAAGAGAAAGGAAAAGGAACCAGAACAGCCCCATTCTAGTAGGTTCCTCTCTCGAAAACATGAGAAGCACTTCAGGGTGCTTCAGGACAGGAGACTCCTCATGGAAAGAAAGGTTGGAATGATACCTAACTTTGCTCCTCAATTTGGAGAGCAATTGTTAGGCAATGACTGGGGAAAGCTAGCCACATATCCTGCACCTGCCAACATAGCTGTGGTAAAAGAGTTCTACACCAATGCAAAGAAGATTGGTGATTATCCAGCTGAAAATTATCTGGGCTATGTTAGAGGCCATGTTATCAGGTATGATCCTGATTCTATCAATAACTTCCTGGACACTGTGTGGGCTGGTGAGCAGTGCCAGTTTGCTCTTTGTATGGAGGAAGGTGCTGATTATGAGGATGTAGAGAGAGTACTATGCATACCTGGAGGACACTTCCAAAGGAATAGATCTGGCTCAGTGGTAAACATTAGGAGGACTGATCTGACTCCTCTTGCAAAGTATTGGATGGCATTTTCTCATGCCAACATTCAGCCATGTTCACATGTGTCAGATATTACTCTCAACAGGGCACTCTTCATCTACTGTGCTATCAGGAACTTAAATGTTAACATTGGGCAGGTGATAGCTGATGAGATTAGTGTGTGTGCAAATACCTCAAACAACAAAGCACCTCTAGGACATCTGATAACAGTTGAAAAACTGTTATTTTCATGCTTAAAATTGATACTAAAAGCAACCTTTATACTTAGAAACTAGCTTGAAATCATACTTTTATCCATATTTTCAGAAATAAGAGAGTTAGACAGGTTTATGCTTGATTTCAGTGTTTTTGTGCAGGTTTTAAGGTGAATTTAGTGAAAGAAGTGAAGAAGGAGAGAGATGGAATCAGAAAAGAAATCAAAGAGTGCAAAAGGAGAAGCCGAAGTCACCGCTCAGCGGCACTTTACCGCTCAGCGGCACTCAGGAGCTTACGGGAGATCCGCTGAGGGGCAAAATGGCCGCTGTGGGGAAGAAACGAGACGCGCACTCACCGCTGAGCGGTACTTTACCGCTGAGCGGCACACTTATGGGCTTGGGCCTAGATTCTTTGTAATTTTAGAATAGTATATAAGCTTTAGGACGTCCTAGGGTTTGTATCTTTGGCAGAAACGAGGCAAACACTCTCTCTTCCACCCATTTGAAGGAGGATCTTGGATGCTCAGGCTACCTCTTCACCTTTTTAGGGTTTATTCTTTCATTCTTTCATTGTTCATCTAAGTTCACCATGAATATGGTGAACTAAACCTTGTATGTTTGTTGGGGAATCAATGTAATCTCTTGAAGCTCTCATATATGGAATTTATGCTTGCATCTTAATCTAAGATTTATGCTTTCTTTCATCATTAGTTAGGGTTTTTCCTCTTTGCTTAATGCTTGCATTGTTTAACTCATTCGATGCATGATTATTGGTTTTGTCGATACGGGAACGTACGGGGAAGTCTAGATCCGAGGAATTTCTCCCAATATTATGTTGGTTGTCGTTAAGCTCCTGAGCTTATGAACTGATCATTAGGAATGCTAGGAATTGTATGAACTCGTGATTAGGGAGAAGCCTTCTAGAAAGGTACTTTAGAGAGTGGCATTAACAATGATGATTTGAATGTTGAATTCCTAAAATATATGAGAGTGGATAAGATGAAATTGACCCCCAACAACGTATTCATTCATATATTTCATTGAAAGTGTTTATCTTTTGCTTTTGCCATTGATCAAAAACTCATGCATACATGTTTATTTTCTGTCTTGCATATTAAACTCCAAATATTTCGTTCTTAAGTCTTAGCTAATCAACAAACCACACAACTAAACTAGGCCGTGAGTCCTTTGGGAGAACGATACTTGGTCTTACCAAGTTTATTACTTGAATGATTTGGTCATACTTGCCGATTGTGAAACAAGTTTGTGACATCATATTTTGGTGATCATAAATTTGTCCATCAACATCCCTCCTTGATCACTCACCTTTGCAAGTTAGCTGGGGTGGACACTTCTGCTCCACCATTTGAGAGGCCAAGAAAAGCTATTGATGAGGCAGCTCAGCCAGTTCCACCACGCCGTGCTCGTAGAGAGAGAGGGCCAGCACAGAGCCAGACATCTGCTGAGACACATGAGGCAGAACCGTTTCAGATGAGAGACATGTACATGTCTCTTATAGGTGCTCAGCTACAGTCCATTCATAGAGGGCAGGTGGCTACTGCTGAGATGATTGTGGGGATGTATGACACACCTCCAACTTACAGGTGGACTATGGATGAATTCCATAATGTGGTAGCTTGGCCAGAGGAGCCAGTGCATGGAGGAGGAGCTGAAGCAGCTGAAGCTTCAGTTAGGGAGATGGAAGAAGATGAAGCTGAGGATGATGATGCATTTGAAGATGATGAAGATGAGGAGGAAGAGGAAGATACAGAGGACAACTCAGATTGATGAGGAGCTGAGATAGCATTTACTGATGAATGCTATCATATGCTTATGCTTTTGTTGGTTTAAGTTTTCTGAACTTATTTATTTTTGGTTTTAGATTACGGTTGATGTACTCAATTGGAAACCTGGTTTGTTATGATGGTTTGCTATTAACTGTGATTGTGTGATAAGTAATGCTTGATGATGATTATTGATTGATTGATGTTGAGATAGATGTGCACATAAAATGCTTATACAAGTGATTCACAAGCTTTGTGAACAAATGCATGATATTATGATTGTGGTTGTGAGATTAAGCAGGATGTGTATGTCATATGTGAATGAGCTTATATGTGAGGTTTTGAGCTCCAGAGTTGTTATTGTTGAATGCTATTACTTTGAAAGCATGAATGATTTTGCCCAGATTTTCTATGATTGAATCAATTGCTTGTTTTGCATCATATGATCAAGGCCGTTTGTTGGAACCCTTTTTATTGGCCAAATTCATAAAGTTAGTCCACTAAAAGAGAACACTTTGTGTTCTATCATTTGAACCCTTAGCCTTGAACATAAATTAAAAAACCCTTGTTAAAAAGCTTTACCTTGAGTTAAGTAGAAAATCATGTGTGGTATTGTTAAATGTTCAAGTTTGGGGTTGTTGGGAAAGCATGAAAAAGGAAAAGCATTGAGCTAAGAGCTAAAAATTAAGAATATGCAAAGAAAAAGAGAAAGAAAAGAAAAGAAAAAGCAAAGCTCAATGCAAAAGAAAGTTGGGAAAAAAAAGAATAATTGTGTGGTTATGATTCTCTTAACTCAAGGATTTTGTGATCCAGAAAAACCAATTTTCTTGTTAGCCCAGCCACATTATAAGCCATTGAAAAGTCCTTGTGATGATTGATGGACAAATTTATGAGCACCAAAATATGATGTCACAAACTTGTTTCATAATCGGCAAGTATGACCGAATCGTTCAAGTAATAAACTTGGTAAGACCAAGTATCGTTCTCCCAAAGGACTCACGGCCTAGTTTAGTTGTGTGGTTTGTTGATTAGCTAAGACTTAAGAACGAAATATTTGGAGTTTAATATGCAAGACAGAAAATAAACATGTATGCATGAAGTTTTGATCAATGGCAAAAGCAAAAGATAAACACTTTCAAAGAAATATATGAATGAATATGTTGTTGGGGGTCAATTTCATCTTATCCACTCTCATATATTATAGGAATTCAACATTCAAATCATCATTGTTAATGCCACTCTCTAAAGTACCTTTCTAGAAGGCTTCTCCCTAATCACAAGTTCATACAATTCCTAGCATTCCTAATGATCAGTTCATAAGCGCAGGAGCTTAACGACAACCAACATAATATTGGGAGAAATTCCCCGGATCTAGACTTCCCCGTACGTTCCCGTATCGACAAAAAACAATAATCATGCATCGAATGAGTTAAACTATGCAAGCATTAAGCAAAGAGGAAAAACCCTAACTAATGATGAAAGAAAGCATAAGTCTTAATTAAAAGATGTAAAAACAGATTCCATATATGAGAGCTTCAAAAGATTACATTGATTCCCCAACAAACATACAAAGTTTAGTTCACCATATTCATGGTGAACCTAGATGAACAATGAAAGAATGAAAGAATAAACCCTAAAAAGGTGAAGAGGTAGCCTGAGCATCCAAGATCCTCCTTCAAAGGGGTGGAAGAGAGAGTGTTTGCCTCGTTTCTGCCAAAGATGTCTAACCCTAGGAAACCCTAAAGCTTATATATCATTCGTAAATTACAAAAAGTTAAGCCCAAGCCCATTAAAGTGCCGCTCATCGGTGGTTGTGTGACGTGTTTTCTCCCCTCAGCGGCCATTTTGCCCCTCAGCGGACCTCCCGCAAACTCCTGAGTGCCTCTCAGCGGTAAAATGCCGCTGAGCGGTGACTTCGGCTTCTCCTTTTGCACTTTTTCATGTCTTTTCTGATTTCATCTCTCTCCTTCTTCACTTCTTTCACCAAATTCACCTTAAAACCTGCACAAAAACACTGAAATCAAGCATAAACCTGTCCAGCTCTCTTATTTCTGAAAATATAGATAAAAATGTGATTTCAAGCTAGTTTCTAAGTATAAAGGTTGCTTTTAGTATCAATTTTAAGCATGAAAATAACAGTTTTTCAACTGTTATCACAACCCCAAACTTAGAACTTTGCTTGTCCTCAAGCAAACAAAATGTAACTCAATCTCCAACCAATTCATATGATGGTTTACTCATTCTAAAATCCTCTTTTTCAAGATAAGTAACAACTTCACTCAAACTTATGACCAAGAGTTCATTCAAGATGTGCACCTGCTTTAGTGTTCACAAAGTCATTTAAATTCCAACAAATGCTATTTTTCATGAATGATCAATCAATTAAGCATGGATGTTCATGTGCTTATGGAATATTTCCTCACTAGATAAAGTGTTTCACTCAACACACAAGTGTATAAGAGGTAAAGTGTTTCACTCATTCACTCCACTATCACAATGTTACATGAATTAACTTTGCCTTTCATTTTACCACAATTAAAAACATTCACAAGCATGCATCATCACAAGGACTTTTCAATGGCTTATAATGTGGCTGGGCTAACAAGAAAATTGGTTTTTCTGGATCACAAAATCCTTGAGTTAAGAGAATCATAACAACACAATTATTCTTATTCATTCCCAACTTTCTTTTGCCTTTCATTTGCATTGAGCTTTACTTCTTTTTCTTTTCTTTTTCTTTGCATATTCTTACTTTTTAGCTCTTAGCTCAATGCTTTTCATGTTTTCCCAACAACCCCAAACTTGAACATTTAACAATACCACACAAGATCTTCTACTTAACTCAAGGTAAAGACTTTCAATCAAGGTTTTTCAGTGTATGTTCAAGGCTAAGGGTTCAAAGGATAGAACACAAGGTGTTCTCTTTTAGTGGGCTAACTTTATGAATTTGGCCAATAAAAAGGGTTCCAACAAACGGCCTTGATCATATGATGCAAAACAAGCAATTGATTCAATCATAGAAAACCTGGGCAAAGTCATTCATGCTTTCAAAGTAATAGCATTCAACAATAACAACTCTGGAGCTCAAAACTTCACATATAAGATCATTCACATTTGACATACACATCCTGCTTAATCTCACAATCACAATCATAATATCATGCATTTGTTCACAAAGCTTGTGAATCACCTGTATAAGCATTTTAATGTGCACATCATCTCAACATCAATCAATCAAAAGCATCATCAAGCATTACTTATCAAACAATCACAGTTAATAGCAAACCATCACACAAACCAGGTATTTAATAGAGTACATCATACCCTAATCTAAAAACAAAAAAAAAATAAGTTCAGAAAACTTAAACCACAAAAGCATAAGTTCATATGATAGCATTCATCAGTAAATGCTATCTCAGCCCCTCATCAGTCTGAGCTGTCCTCTGTATATTCCTCTTCCTCCTCATCTTCATCATCCTCAAATGCATCTTCCTCATCAGCTTCATCTTCTTCCATATCTCTAGCTGAAGCTTCAGCTGCTCCAGCTCCTCCTCCATGCACTGGTTCTTCTGGCCAAGCTACTACATTATGGAATTCATCCATAGTCCACTTGTGGGCTGGAGGTGTATCATACATCCCCACTATCATCTCAGCAGTGGCCACCTGCCCTCTGTGAATGGACTGCAGCTGAGCACCTATAAGAGACATATACATGTCCCTCATCTGGAATGGCTCTGCTTCATGTGTATCAGCAGATGTCTGGCTCTGTGCTGGCCATCTCTCTCTTCGAGCCCGGCGTGGTGGAACTGGCTGAGCTACATCCTCACCTCCACAGTACTGTCTGTAATAAGCCTCATCAATAGCTTTTCTTGGCCTCTCAAATGGTGGATCAGAAGTGTCCACCCCAGCTAGCTTGCAAAGGTGAGTGATCAAAGAAGGATGTCCTAGTGGTGCTTTGTTGTTTGAAGTGTTAGCGCACACACTAATCTCATCAGCTATCACCTGCCCAATATTAACATTTAAGTTTCTGATAGCACAGTAGATGAATAGTGCCCTGCTGAGAGTAATATCTGACACATGTGAACATGGCTGAATGTTGGCATGAGAAAACGCCATCCAATACTTTGCAAGAGGAGTCAAATCTGTCCTCCTAATGTTAACCACTGAGCCAGATCTATTCCTTTGGAAGTGTCCTCCAGGTATACAAAGTACTCTCTCCACATCCTCAAAATCAGCACCTTCCTCCATGCAAAGAGCAAACTGGCATTGCTCACCAGCCCACACAGTATCCAGAAAGTTGTTGATAGAATCAGGATCATACCTGATAGCATGGCCTCTGACATAGCCCAAATAATTCTCAGCTGGATAATCACCAATCTTCTTTGCATTGGTGTAGAATTCCTTTACCACAGCTATGTTGGCAGGTGCAGGATAAGTGGCTAGCTTTCCCCAGTCATTCCCTAACCAAAATAAAACAAACAAAAACAATCAATCAACTGGGTTACCTCCCAGGTAGCGCTTGTTTAACGTCACGAGCCTGACCCAAAATCCACCAACACCCATCAGTAAGTGTTTCAAACTTACCAGCACCCATCAGTAGGTGCAAAATTTTCTCACCAACACCCATCAGTAGGTGTTACAAACCTAGTATCCTTCAGTAGATACTTAACCACCTAGCATCCTTCAGTAGATGCTGGATCCAACAAAATAATGTCCAAAATAATGTTCCCAGATTAAAAGTTACAAAACCAAAATAAAAAAATCACAAGTTTGTAAATCCACTGGGTTGCCTCCCAGCAAGCGCTCCTTTAACGTCATTAGCTTGACTCAATAAAGCTTATGTAAAATCTTCTTTATAGTTGATGTTGTCAGTCCACCAACTTTTCAACTGTTTTCTTTGAACTGTTTTGGTTCTTCTAGAATATGGAGACTCTATCTCTATCATCTCCCTCTCTTTAAAGCCCTTTACAACCCACAACTTGTTCTTGATTCTTACAGGTGTGCCAAGTTGGGGTCTTCTTTTCTTCCAGTCTCTAGGAATTTCTTCTCCTTTTCCAATCTCTTCTTCCTTGGGTACCTGAAACAACAAACAATGGTTACCTGAAACTTCAAGATTTTCATCTTTACTTCTAGTCATGGGTGCATCTCGAAATGCAACTTTATAACTAGCTTCTTCCTCCTTTTCTTGCGTTTCATCTTTGAAGACATCCACCACCACTCTCTCCTCTCTGTCCTGGAGAACCACTATACCTTCATTTACATCTATGATAGCCCTGGCCGTTTTCATAAACGGTCTTCCAAGTATGATAGGTATCTTCTCGGTCTCCATCTTCATCACCACAAAGTCTGCCAAAAACTGAAGTTTGCCAACACAAACTACAATGTCTTCTGCAATCCCACATGGCTCCTTTGAAGATCCATCGGCCATCACTAAATTAACCTTTACAGGTTTCATTTTAACATTGCCAATTTGCTCCAATAAAGAATAAGGCATCAAGTTAACACTTGAACCTAAATCAAGGAGAGCTTTCTTTACCTTTTTCTTCCCTATAGTACAAGGGATAGAAAAACTACCTGGATCTGATGCTTTAGGAGGGAATGACTCTTTCTTTACAGTTATACACTTTTTTTCCTCATCATCTCTACGTCTCTTCTTTGTAGAGATTTCTTCATCAGATT
Source organism: Vigna nakashimae (assembly GCA_034642375.1). Classification (NCBI taxonomy): domain Eukaryota; kingdom Viridiplantae; phylum Streptophyta; class Magnoliopsida; order Fabales; family Fabaceae; genus Vigna; species Vigna nakashimae. The sequence continues at coordinate 44,115,722 of CM067765.1, read as the reverse complement.
TTGTATAAACTGCAATTTTCTGTAAAATCTGTTCCCAAGGTGCTTCATTATCCACCATTCTGAACAATTCTGTGAAGTCCATTTGTTTCTCTTGATTTATAGGAAAAGGAAAAATGTCCTTTCTTTCTTCTTCTCTTCTCTCTTCTGTTTCTCCTTCTTCTAACTCAATTATTTCTTCATTCACACTCTTTACCACTTTGCACTCTTCTCTAGGGTTAACCTCAGTATTAGCCCCAAAATTTCTGTTTGGCCTTTCTTCCAATTGCTTGGTAATCTGACCCATTTGAATCTCCAAATTCTTTATAGCAGCTTCAGTGCTCTTTTGAGAAGATTCAGTTTTCTGTATGAATTGCTGAAGAGTGTCTTCCAACCTTGTTGATCTTTCATTAAGCATAGATAACTGTTGCCACAAGGTTGGTTGCTGCTGCTGCTTATTATATTGATTAGCTTGCCCAGTTTGTCCTTGACCAATGCTTGGATGTGGTTTCCAACCCTGATTATAATTCCCTTGACGGTATGGAAACTGATTAGCCATGAAATTAACATCCTCCACAGCTTCCACTGGGAAAGCACATTGACTATTGATATGATCACCTCCACATAATTCGCACAACTGGGTTTGTACCTGTGCAGCAGATTTCAACTCTTTAGGCAATTGAGCAAGAGTTTTAGTCAGAGTTTCCAGCTGTTGAGTTAGAATTTTATTCTGGGCTAGCAAGGCATCATGTGTTTGTAATTGAAGAACCCCTTTTTGTTGCATAGGAGCTCCTCTCTCACTGTGCAGCTCATTATCACTAGTAGCCATGTTTTCAATAATTTCAGTTGCTTCCTCTGGAGTTTTCCATTTAATATTGCCTCCTGCTGAGGCGTCCAGCATCATCTTGGTTTGTGAACCAAGCCCTCCAAGGAAAGTTAAGACTACTTCTTGATCTTCAAAACCATGCGTGGGAGTTTTACGCAATAAGCTTTTATACCTGTCCCATGCATGCCCCAGTGATTCTTCCATGCCCTGCTTAAATGAAGAAATCTCTTGCTTGCCTTTAGTCACCTTAGATTGTGGGAAGTACTTGTTTAAAAATTTTGTGACCACTGCTTCCCACTCTGTGAAACTTTCTTCTGGAAAAGAATTCAACCAAAGCTTAGCATTGCCTCCCAATGAGAAAGGAAACAAGCTAAGTTTGATAGCTTCGTCTGGCACCCCATTAATCTTGACTGTGTTGCAAATCTCATTAAAGGTAGTAAGGTGCTCATATGGGCTTTCATGAGATAACCCATTAAATTGATTACTTTTCACCAGTTGAATCAGTGCTGGTTTAACCTCCATATTGGCTGCATTGACTCTAGGTCTAGCTATGCTGTTAAAGTGCTGAGGTCCAGCAATATTGGTGTAGTCTGCAAGAGTTCTTCTACCATTATTGTTCTCCATATTTCCTGTGCTATGAACAGAACCTTGTGGTGATGATTGTAAAAGAGTTTCTGGAGAAGGGAAAAGTTCTCTAGACGTTCTGATTCTTCTCCTCCGTCTACTGTCTTCTAATTCTTCAAGAAGTGGTTCTGTTGTCTTCTTACTCCTTGTTCTAATTGCTTCCTGCATACACAAGAAAACAAAACCCTAGAAAATCTTTGTTAGCACAAAAAATATAGGAGAAGATATATATTCAGAAGATAAAATAAAATAAGATAAAAGATTCAGAAGATAAAATAAGATAAAATAAAATAAAATAAAATAAAATCTAATCTAATAAGATAAAATAAAATAAAATAAAATCTAATCTAATCAAATAAAATAAAATAAAATAAAAACAGAAAAATAAAAACAGAAATTCAAAATTAAAGTCAAAGATAATCAATAATCACACAAATTAACCAGTTAAACCACGAATCCCCGGCAACGGCGCCAAAAACTTGATGGACAAATTTATGAGCACCAAAATATGATGTCACAAACTTGTTTCATAATCGACAAGTATGACCGAATCGTTCAAGTAATAAACTTGGTAAGACCAAGTATCGTTCTCCCAAAGGACTCACGGCCTAGTTTAGTTGTGTGGTTTGTTGATTAGCTAAGACTTAAGAATGAAATATTTGGAGTTTAATATGCAAGACAGAAAATAAACATGTATGCATGAAGTTTTGATCAATGGCAAAAGCAAAAGATAAACACTTTCAAAGAAATATATGAATGAATATGTTGTTGGGGGTCAATTTCATCTTATCCACTCTCATATATTTTAGGAATTCAACATTCAAATCATCATTGTTAATGCCACTCTCTAAAGTACCGTTCTAGAAGGCTTCTCCCTAATGACGAGTTCATACAATTCGTAGCATTCCTAATGATCAGTTCGTAAGCGCAGGAGCTTAACGACAACCAACATAATATTGGGAGAAATTCCCCGGATCTAGACTTCCCCGTACGTTCCCGTATCGACAAAAACCAATAATCATGCATCGAATGAGTTAAACTATGCAAGCATTAAGCAAAGAGGAAAAACCCTAACTAATGATGAAAGAAAGCATAAGTCTTAATTAAAAGATGTAAAAACAGATTCCATATATGAGAGCTTCAAAAGATTACATTGATTCCCCAACAAACATACAAAGTTTAGTTCACCATATTCATGGTGAACCTAGATGAACAATGAAAGAATGAAAGAATAAACCCTAAAAAGGTGAAGAGGTAGCCTGAGCATCCAAGATCCTCCTTCAAAGGGGTGGAAGAGAGAGTGTTTGCCTCGTTTCTGCCAAAGATGTCTAACCCTAGGAAACCCTAAAGCTTATATATCATTCGTAAATTACAAAAAGTTAAGCCCAAGCCCATTAAAGTGCCGCTCAGCGGTAAAATACCGCTCAGCGGTGGTTGCGTGACTTGTTTTCTCCCCTCAGCGGCCATTTTGCCCCTCAGCGGACCTCCCGCAAACTGCTGAGTGCCGCTCAGCGGTAAAATGCCGCTGAGCGGTGACTTCGGCTTCTCCTTTTGCACTTTTTCATGTCTTTTCTGATTTCATCTCTCTCCTTCTTCACTTCTTTCACCAAATTCACCTTAAAACCTGCACAAAAACACTGAAATCAAGCATAAACCTGTCCAGCTCTCTTATTTCTGAAAATATAGATAAAAATGTGGTTTCAAGCTAGTTTCTAAGTATAAAGGTTGCTTTTAGTATCAATTTTAAGCATGAAAATAACAGTTTTTCAACTGTTATCAATGATGCATGCCTGTGAATGTTTTTGATTGTGGTTAAATGAAAGGCAAAGTTGATTCATGTGACATTGTTATAGTGGAGTGAATGAGTGAATGAGTGATTACCTCTTACTTAGTGAGGAAATATTCCATGAGGACCTGAACATCCATGCTTAATTGATTGATCATTCATGAAAAATAGCATTTGTCGGAATTTAAATGACTTTGTGAACACTAAAGCATGTGCACATCTTGATTGAACTCTTGGTCATAAGTTTGATTGAAGTGTTTACTTATCTTGAAAAGAAGATTTTTGAAGGAGTGAACCATCATATGAATTGGTAGAAGATTGAGTTACATTTTGTTTGCTTGAGGACAAGCAAAGTTCTAAGTTTGGGGTTGTGATAACAGTTGAAAAACTGTTATTTTCATGCTTAAAATTGACACTAAAAGCACTCTTTATACTTAGAAACTAGCTTGAAATCATGCTTTTATCCATATTTTCAGAAATAAGAGAGCTGGACAGGTTTATGCTTGATTTCAGTGTTTTTGTGCAGGTTTTAAGGTGAATTTAGTGAAAGAAGTGAAGAAGGAGAAAGATGAAATCAGAAAAGACACCAAAAAGTGCAAAAGGAGAAGCCGCAACTGCCGCTGAGCGGCACTCAAGAAGTCACGTTGGATCCACTGAGGGACAAACTGGCCGCTGAGGGGAGAAAATAACTCACGCACTCACCGCTGAGCGGCACTTTACCGGTGAGCGGCATACTTATGGGCTTGGGCCTAAATTTTCTGTAATTTTAGAATAATATATAAGCTTTAGGACGTTCTAGGGTTTGTATCTTTGGCAGAAACGAATCACATAACTAAAATAGGCCGTGAGTCCTTTGGGAGAACGATACTTGGTCTTACTGAGTTTATTACTTGAAACGATTCAGTCATACTTGCCGATTGTTCAACAAGTTTGTGACATCATATTTTGGTGATCATAAATTTGTCATCATCTAACGATCATATTTTTTAAATATGTTTGACTAGCATTAAATGAAAATCCATTACATTAATTGTGCATTCAATTAAGAGCTGAGTTAGGATTAATTCTGCTACATCTGGTTTTGTATTATGTAACGGATTACATTACTAACATAATCGATTACTTTGTGTCTGTTATGAAAGAAACTATAAATTGACGCATGGCTTGTATTTTTGAAGAATACTTGATCACTTTTACATTTTCATATCTGACAATTTTGATCTAAGAAAGTCTTACAGATTACATTGACACTCTAAGAATCAAGAAGCAAAGATCTTGAAGAAACTTGAAGAATTCTTGAGAGGAAATTTGAGAGCTTGACTAACTGATTTTATTCACACTACTGAGGTGTATTTGCTGTGATCAGAAAATGTTTATGCACTTGTTGATTGTGTTGTGTCACTGTTCGTGTGCAACAAAAAGAAAAGCGAGAAGCTCTTGGACTTTGAGAGGGGATTCTCAAAGGGATTCTGCAGCAAGAACGTGTGGTTTTGTGTGTGCAGGTGTATTCGTTTATATATTTGATTGTTTAAGTGGGAAAGGTGTTTACATTGTGAGAGTGTGCTCACTGTAAAACCTTTGGTGTAATTCTCCAATCATTATAATGAAATATCCTTCAATCAGTGGTTGACTGGAAGGGTGACTAGATGTAGGCATTGAGGCTGAACCAGGATAAGCACTGTGTTTGATCTTCTTTCTCTCTCTCTTTACATTTCATTGCATACACACTTTACTTACAGCACAAGAAAGTTTCAAAGATCATTATAATTCTCCAAAAAAGATTTGAAAAGTGCACGTTTTAATAAATCACCAATTCATCCCCCTTTTGGTGTTGAGAAACAAGCTTCTTTATTTCTAACACCTTGGAAAATCTAACAAGCAAACCTGCAATAAAGAGCTAGGATCTTAAGACACATGTGAATCATCTTCCATCCCTAGAATCAATGACCACAAGGACTCTTGTTTCAGTTCTAGGTTCCATCTTACGTCCCCATAATCCATGAAACCCTAAAATCAAGTCATGAACATTCCTATTACATGCAAGCTTAAGATTGAAAACAAGAATACTAGCAATTGATAGAAAAGGCATATATAAATAAAAATCAATCATCCATTACACAAGAATTCATAGGCTACAACAATCCCTAACAAGATGAATCTAGTTCTCCACTTCCATGGAGAACCCTAAAGCTTACAAAATGAAAGATGGAAGAAGGAGATCCAAAGTACGATGAGGATATTTTCCCACAATCTCCTCACGCCCTCCATGAGCTCCAACAGTGAAATCGTGCCTCCAAAGAAACTATTGAGATTGTTGATAGAGGGAGCAAAGGTTTTAGCTTAACCCACAATCTCAGCAATATCTGAGTTTTTGATGATGACAACACATGATTAGTAACACATGTATATTATGTGTTACATGTTCCATATTTACATGTTATATGCTTTTGATCACTGTGTCGAATCTACTTAAGCATATATGAGAGCAAGTTTGTGTTGTTCATTGCATATCACTATGTTACATATGTGTGAATGCATGACATTTGATGTTGAAAAGGAAAACCACAAGCATTATGTTGAACTTTAAATGTGTGGCAAAACAATAATTTTAAGTCGACTTCATTATGGGGTGAATTGATTAAAACTCGTGTCTTTGCACAAACTATTTTCAAATGTGCTGTGAGAGTTTTCAAAGAGAAAGTTTCTCAAAACTATGCTTAACACTATTGCATAATCAATTGCATGCGTGTTGTATTCGATTAAGTTAGTTATTGTTTTGAACTACTGTTAATGCTTGACTGATAACAATTGAAAAATTGTTACTTTTATACTTAATTTTGATCTTAAAGACAACCTTTATGACTTAGAAACTAGCTTGGAATCATGTTTTTGTTTAAGTTTTGGAAATAAGAGAGTTGGATAGGTTTTATGCTTAGTTTACTTGTTTTTGCAGGTTTTAAGATGAATTGAATGAAAGAAGTGAAGTAGCTAGGAGTTGGATTCAGAAAAGGAAGAAAAAGTGCACAAAAGAAGAGCTGCAAGTACTGCTCAGCGTCACTTTTACCGCTCAGCGACAGTTTTGAAGACCCGCAGTCACCGCTAAGAGGCAAAACTGTAGCTGAGCGTCAAACTGAAGAATCGCGCTTACCACTAAGCGCCATTTTTATGGGCCTTAGGCCACTTTTGTGTAATCTTTAGTAAGCTATATAAGGCTTTAGTCGAATTAGGGTTAGTATCTTTTGGCAAAATGAAGTAAAATCACACTTTCTTCTATCTTTCATTCTTTCATTATTTTTCATCTAGTTTCACCATGATTATGGTGAACTAAACCTTCGTTGTTGTTTGGGAATCAATGTAATCCTTTGAAACTCTCATGTGTTGAATTGGTTCTTTAATTCTTATGCTTTCTTTCATTAATTGTTAGGGTTTTTCTTCTATACTCTATGCATGCTTTATTTAACTTATTCAATTGCATGATCATTGATTTTATTTGTACGGACACATATAGATAAATCTAGACATGAAGAAACTCTCCCAATAGTAATATTGCCTAGACATAGGGATAGGAGGATTGATTGCCTTTAAGGTTCTGTGCGAATATAATGCATGAATAATTGCTAGGGAGACAAGACATTGTAAACTAGTGATTAGGAGTAGGCTTTCTTCACAAATACATTGGGTTTAAGGTAAATTAGAAAGTGAGATTAACATTAATGAAGAAGATGAATTCTTGAATACATGAGAGTGGATAGGATGAATTGAAAACCCCGAACAACATCATCATTCCATATATTTCAATCACATTTTGCTTCTTTTGATCCAATTGATCAATACATGCATTCATATTTACTTTTCGGTATTTGTATTTAAACCTACAAAAATTTGTTTTATAAGTCTTATTTAATCAAGAAATCATACAATTGTTTAGGCTGTGAGTCCTTTGGGAAACGATACTTGGTCTTACCATTTATTATTACTTGATACGATTCGGTTACACTTACCGAGGGTTAACATTGACATAATTGTCTAACAATCATATCTTTTATTGTGTTCACCAAGCATTAAATGTTAGTCGACTGCATTAATTGCGCATTCAATTAATTGTAGTGATTGCTGCTAACTGTTATAACAAAATTGTTGTATTCGAATGCATTAGTAGTTAAGTCGATTGAAATGCGTCTGAGATGAGTTATTCTATAAATTGACGCAGATTTGATTTTTGTAAGAACTTTTGTGATTCTAACATTTTCATATCTTTTGCAGAAAGTTGTGATCTTACAGAAAGTAAAGAAAAACTCCAAGAAACAAGAGTGATTGTGGTTATCAACTACTTGTGATTTCTTGAAGAGCAAGATTGCTGTGTTTTTCAAAGGCTGATCAACTTGAACATTTAGGTGTCATTGAGAGATCAGATTCTACAATCTGTTGAAGATTGGTTTGAAGTTCCCTGTTGTGATTACAGGAAGAAGAGCGTGCGACGTTCTTGACTTTGCGAGTGTCTCAAAGGGTTTAGACAACAGAGGAGGGGATTCTTGTTGCTGGTCTTGTTGTGTATTGCATATATTTTGATTAGAGAGTTAGAGAGGTGTTTTATATTTTTGGTGTGTGGTCGCTATAAAAGCCTTGTTGTAAAAACCTTGATCATTATAGTGCATTGGCTTCCTGTGGTTGGAAGGACACTAGATGTAGGCTTGGCCGAACCAGTAAAAAAACACAGTGTTTGAATTTTCTCATCCCTACTCTCTTTATTCAGTCGATTACGTTATGCATTCATTCGATTAAATTTCCGCTGCATTGAAAATCTTTTACCTTGCGATTCAAGAAAAGTATCAAGGCATCATTTTTGTGAAAAAGATTTTAAGAGATTTTATTTTTACATTTCACCAATTCATCCTCCCTATTGGTGTGAGAAATTGAGCCATTCTATTTTAACAGAAACAAAGACCCAAAGCTATTCACGTTTCTGAGTTAGATAGAGAAAATATGACATCTCAGCAAAAATGGCGCTCAAGTTCCCTTAAAGAGTGGGCGCTCGGGCGCACGTCAGTCGTGGTGCATTGGCGCTCAAGCGCCCATGGAAAAAGGGCGCCCGGGCGCGGTTCTGCTGCACTCCTTTTTTTTCCATTTTTGTGCAGATCTGCTTACTTATGTGGCTGGTTCAGTTCTTTACATTGTTAGAGACTCTTCCAAGCACATAATTAGCTACAAAATAAAGGGATTATAGGTTAGATTACATCAAAGTATCCCAAAACACAATTATTCATAAAACTAAGATAAAAGAGAGGATTAAGAAAGTTACAAACTAGAAAAAAGTTGATTTTGCTACTAAAGTAATGCTTAGATAACGGTAAAAATTAGCATTATCAAACTCCCCCAAACATAAAACTTTGCTTGTCATCAAGCAAAAGTACTTCACCTAACAAACAATTCAATCACAATGGTCTAGCAACTCAAGCATAGTTTCAATCAAATAAACAAAATCAATCATGCTTGCTCAACTTGGAAATTACATTCAAGAGATAATATGGTTTTAGCAAGCTAAACTTCAACCATGGTGCTTACAGTTCAAAATCACAAGATAGATGTATAGAGTAGATCAACAAACGTGGCAAGTTGTTTTCACTGAGTGCATGGAAGAAATCCTCACCAAGGAAAGTGTTTCACTATGTTAACACTCCAGCAAGTGTCTCAGTGAAGAAAACCTACTCTTAATTACTAGTTCAAAATGTCTTTTATCTCTAGCAATTAATTATTAATTACATTCGTACAGAAGCTTAAAGGGAACCAACCCTCCTATCCCTATGTCTAGGTAATATTGCTTTTGGGAGAATTTCCGCAGTTCTAGATTTTCCCATATGTGTCCATATTGACAAAAACAATAATCATGCAATTGAATGAGTTAAACAATGCATGCATAGAGCGTAAAGGAAAAACCCTAACAATTAATGAGGTAAAGCATTTGTAATATAAATCAATTCAATACACGAGAGTTTAAAAGGATTACATCGTTTCCCCAACAACAATGGAGGTTTAGTTCACCATAGACATGGTGAAACTAGATGAAAATATGGAAAAGAATGAAAGATAAAACCCTAAAAGTTGAAGATCAGAGCTTCTGCATCCAAAACCCGCCTCCAAGGGGTGAAAAAAGTATTTTTGCGCTTCCTTCTGTCCAAAGATATGATCCCTAAGTCGTCCAAAACCTTAAATAGAGTACAGAAAAAGTCCAAGCCCACGAGACCGGCGCTCAACGCCAAACTTATGGCGCTCAGCGGTAGCTGCGACACTCAACTGACACTTAGCGGTGGCTCTCAGGCGTGAAACAGTGGTTGATGCACTCAAGTGACGCTCAGCGGTGGCGCTCAGGTGTGAAACAGTGGTTGCAACACTAGACTGGCACTCAGCGATGGCGCCCAGGCATGAAACATTGATTACACCTCTAAATTGGTGCTCAGCGCTATCTGTGATTCTTCTTTGTGCTACTTTTCCCACCTTTCCTAACTCTAACTCCTTGCTACTTTAATTTCTTCATCCAATTCATCTTAATTCTTGTCAAAACAAGGAAAACCAAGCATAAAACCAATAATACCACCTTCAACTCTCTTATTCTCACAACTTAAGCAAAAGCATGATTTCAAGCTAGTTTCTAAGTCATAAAGGGTGTTTTTAATATCAAAATTAAGTATAAAAATAACGGTATTTCAACCGTTATCATAACCCCAAACTAAGAACTTTGCTTGTCCTCAAGCAAACAAGATATAACTCAGTTTTCCACCAATTAACACAATGGTTCAACACATTCAAAAACTCTTTCTTCCAAGACAAGTAATTACTCAAATCAGCTCATCAAACAGAATTCAGTCAAGATGTACACATGCCTTGATTAAAATCACTCATCATGGTGTTCACATATTCACATAATATCCAACAAATGTTATTCTCATGAATGATCAATTAACTAAGCATATATGTACTCATGTATTCATGGAACCATTCCTCACTAGACAAAGTTTCTCACTCAATCACACAAGTGTATATAGAGGTCAATCCTTCACTCTGCCTATACCAATGTCACATAAAACAAAATTGCCTTTCAGTTACCACAATCAAACATACTCACAAACAAGTATCATCACAAGGACTTTTCCATGGCTTGTAACGTGGCTGGGCTAAGAAGAAAAATTGGTTTTTCAAGATAAAAAAATCCTTGAGTTAAGAGAGTCATTCAAAAATTTATCATTCAAATATAATCTCTCTTTAGACAAACCAATCTCACTTATTCCCAACTTTCACCTTTTTTGCATCGAGCTTTTCTTTCTTTGCATTTTATTTTCTTTTCTCTTTTTCATATTTGCTCAATACTTAGCTCAAAGCTTTTCATTACTTTCTTTTTCAATTTTCCCAATCAACCCCAAACTTGAACCTTTATCAATACCACACCATAATTCTCAACTTAACTCAAGGTTTTTTTACAAAGGATAGGATCTGTTTGAGGCTTAAGGTTCAAAAAGGGTAGAACACTTCGTGTTTTCTTTCATTTGGGCTAAACTCATACATTGGCTATAAAAAAGGGTAATCAACAATGGCCTTGATCATATGACATAAGCAAGCAAGTAGTTCAATCATAGAAACTTGGGCAATATCATTCATGCTTTCAAAAGAATAACAATCATTCACAAGAAATACTCTGGAGTTCAAAACCTCTCACACAAGCTAATTCAATGTTCCCCATACACCAAATACATATCTTTCTTAGCATCATAATCACAATCATAACATCATGCATCTGTTCACACAGTTTGTGAACATCCACCTGTATATCAGCATCTTGTGCAACATCTCAACATCAATCAATATCAAAGCATCATCAAGCACTACTCATCACATGCAAATCAATATCAAACCATGACATCAGATATAAGTCTCAAACTGAGTACATCAACCCCTATTCTAAAAGCAGAAGCAAAATAAAGTTCAAAAATAAAGATAAGAAACATCTTGTTCTATTGAAAATAACATTCATCAATAAATGCTATCATCATCAATTTGAGTCCTCTTCCTCATCATCATCTTCCTCTTCTTCATCACCATCTTCATAATCATCATCTTCATCATCATCCTCCATAGTTGAAGCTTCAACTGCTCCAGCTCCACTAGCTTGTGCTTGATCCTCTGGCCATCCCACCACAGTGTCAAACTCGTCCATTGTCCATTGTCGTCTAAGGGGTGTATCATACATCCCTATAATCATCTCTACAGTGGCCACCTTCCCTTTATGCAGTGCCTATATCTTAGACTCCATTAGGGACATATACATGTCCCTCATCTGAAAAGGCTCTGCATCCTGAGGTTGCGCATTTGGTGGTGGTCCCTTCCTATGAACTCTAGGAGGATGTGGTGGTGGTACTGGCTGGGCCGCCTCATCTAGCATGCAATACTGGTTATAGTAAGAAGAATCAATCTCCTTCCTTAGTCGCTCCATCGGCGGTGTGGAAGTGTTCACCCCAGCTAACTCACAAAGATGCGTGATCAAAGATGGATGCCCTATAGGTGCTTTGTTGTTCACAGAACTGGCACAAGTCTGAATCTCATTTTCTATGACTTGCCCAATATTAATATTCAACCCTCTAAGCACACAATAAAGGAAGATGGCCCTATTGATAGTGATATTAGACACATGAGAACACGACTGCATGTTGGCATGAGTGAATGCCATCCAATACTTTCTCAGAGGAGTCAAATGGGATCTCTTAATATGAATGGGCGCATCATTCTTATTCCTCAGGAAGCATCCTCTAGGTACACACGATGTCCTCTCTATATCATCAAAATTTGTTCTCTCCTCCATATTCACTGCAAACTGACATTGTTCACTAGCCCACTCAGTATGCAGAAACCTGTTAATAGTATCAGGATCATACCGAATAATCTTTCCTCTCACGTAGCTCATGTAATCCTCTTTATGAGTTTTTCCAAATGGCCTTGCATTGGTGTAAAATTCCTTTACTATTGTTATGTTTGCTGGTGTAGGGTAAGCAGTTACATTCTCCCATTCTCTTCTTTCTAATTCCACTCCAAATTGTGGGGCCAAGGATGGTATCCACCCCACATTTCGCTCCATCAAAAGCCTTCATCTTGAACTATTTTGAAGTGCCCCTCATGCTTATGAGAAAGGAATTTGTTTGAACAGAAACGTTCTGACTCCTTTCTCTTGTTTCTCATGGTTTTAACTCTCTTCCCTGATGAGGAGGCCATCCATGCATCAAAAATAATTCACAAAACCACAAGAAGCATTATCAAGCATTAGTGTATGAACAATAAAAAACAATCCAAACTCACTCTTCTTATCACCGCTGAGGGCAAAACAAGGGCCCTCAACGTCACCTACAACAACAAAAAAAACATCCAACCAGACAACAACAAATGGCCAACAACCATAAAAAAGACATTATGCAGAAATCGCGCTAAACGCCCCTCAGGGGCCCTCAGCGCCAATCAGTTCAAATTCAAAATAGCCCTAGCTGGCCTTAAACTCTACTCACATGCATTTTTCACAATTCCAGTCCTTAATCAAGTAATTTAATCGGTCCAAAAAGTGATTATTTCATCAAATCATACATAAACATCAAAGTTCCTCAAGAATCATGCTTAAACAAACATATTCATTCAACATCATGCTTTCAAATGCCCTAGAATGTAAATGCATGTACTTACTTTGTTGGAAATGTTCAATATGCGAAGAATGCCAAATGAAATTTGGGATATCAAACCCTAACAACAGTGCTCTCAACAAACCCCAAACTTGGATAGAAAAATGGGTGGAGAAAGGATTTTGTGGAGGAGGATGAAGGAGAGAGTGGAGAGAAAACGTTTGGAGAGTGCTTTGAAGTGGTTAGAAAGAGTGAAGAGTGAATGAAGCGGCTAGGGCAAGACCTAGGGTAAGGAAAATATCTCATGGGCCAACTTACGCTAAGCCCAATTTTAACCTAAAAACCTAAGTCTGCAGAAATCCCGCTCAGCGCCCTAAACTGGCGTTGAGTGGTGGGCACGATTTACTCTCTCCTCTTTTCTTGCTTGCCCTAAGCGTACTTAACCAATATTCACTCAGCTTCAACTCTCAATTTTTCTAATTTCATGCATTTTCCACTCACTTCACATACTCTCACTCAATCAATGCATTTAATCTCTCACACCACTCAAACATTCAACAATTAAGAACCTATAATGCAACTGGAACAAAAAAAAAATCAAAATAAACAAATATAAAATCAAACACTTGGGTTGCCTCCCAGATAGCTGATAACGGTTGAAAAACTGTTATTTTTATACTTAACTTTGATATTAAAAATACCCTTTATGACTTAGAAACTAGCTTGAAATCATGCTTTTGATTAAGTTGTGAGAATAAGAGAGTTGAATGAGTTTTATGCTTGTTTTTCCTTGTTTTGACAGGAACTAAGATGAATTGGGTGAAGAAGTTGAAGTAGCAAGGAGTTGGAGTCATGAAAGGCTAGAAAAGTGGCACATAGAAGAACCACTGTTTCACGCCTGGGCGCTACCGTTGAGCGTCAACTTGGTTCTGAAAGCACTGTTTCACGCTTGGGCGCCACCGCTGAGGGTCATTTGAGTGTCGTAGCTACCCCTGCGCGCCCTTTTGCGGCGTTGAGCGCTGATGACGTGGGCTTGGGCTATTTTGTTGATATTTTTATGAACTATTTAAGGTTTTGGACGACCTAGGCTTCATATCTTTTGACAGAAAGAGGCGAAAACACACTCCTTTCACCCCTCGGAGGTGGATTTTGGATGCGGAAGCTCCGATATTCAACTTTTAGGGTTTTATCTTTCATTCTTTTCCATATTTTCATCTAGTTTCACCATGTCTAGTGAACTAAACCTCCACTGTTGTTGGGGAAACGATGTAATTGATAACAGTTGAAAAACTGTTATTTTCATGCTTAAAAGTGATACTAAAAGCAACCTTAAACACTTAGAAACTAGCTTGAAATCATGCTTTTGGTCATATTTTCATAAATAAGAGAGCTGAACAGGTTTATGCTTGATTTCAGTGTTTTATGCAGGTTTTAAGGTGAATTTGGTGAAAGAAGTGAAGAAGGATAGAAATGGAATCAGAAAAGACATCAAAAAGTGCAAAAGAAGAAGTCGAAATTACCGCTCAGCGGCAGTTTACCGCTGAGCGGCACTCAGGCAATCACGGTGGATCCGCTGAGGGGTGAAAAGGCCGCTGAGGGGAAGAAAACAACTCACGCACTTACCGCTGAGCGGTAGTTTACCGTTGAACGACACTATTTTGGGCTTGGGCCTAATTTTCTGTATATTTTAGAATAGTATATAAGCTTTAGGACGTCCTAGGGTTTGTATCTTTGGCTGAGACGAAGCAAACACTCACTTTTCCACCCCTTGAAGGAAGATCTTGGATGCTCAGGCTACCTCCTCCTCTTTCTAGGGTTCTATCTTTCATTCTTTCATTATTGTTCATCTAGTTTCACCATGAATATGGTGAACTAAACCTTGTATTGTTGTTGGGGAGTCAATGTAGTCTTGTGAAACTCTCATATATGGAATTTGTTTTAACATCTTACTTTTAAGACTTATGCTTTCTTTCATCATTAGTTATGGTTTTTCCTCTTTGCATAAAGCTTGCTTTGTTTAATTCATTCATTGCCATGATTATTGATTTTGTCGATATGGGAACGTACGGGGAAATCTAGATCCGGGGAATTTCTCCCAATAGCATATTGGTTGCCGTTAAGCTTCTGCACTTAAGAATTAATTACTAGGAATGATAGGAATTGTATGAACTCGTAATTAAGGATAGGCCTTCTTGCAAGGTGATTTAGAGAGTGACATTAGCATTGATGAAAAGAATGATGAATTCCTAAAGTATATGAGAGTGGATAAGATGAAATTGATAACCCCAACAACATACTCGTCCATCTAATTCATTGAAGTGTTTGTATTCTGTTTTTCTCCATTGATCAAATTCATGCATACATATTTAATTACTGTCTTTTGCATTTAAACCTATAATCAATTTGTTCTTAAGTCTTAAATAATCAACAAATCATATAGCTAAACTAGGCCGTGAGTCCTTTGGGAAAACAATACTTGGTCTTACCTTGTTTTATTATTTGATACGATTCGGTCACACTTACCGATTGTTAAACAAGTTTGTGGCGCCGTTTTTCGGTGTTCATAAATTTGTCATCAGTAATCCTTTGAAACACTCATGTATTGAATTGATTCTTATTATGAATGTTTTACTTCATTAATTGTTAGGGTTTTTCCTCTACACTCTATGCATGTATTGTTTAACTCATTCAATTGCATGATTATTGATTTTGTCACTAGGGACACATATGAGAAAATCTAGAACTAGGGAAATTCTCCAAAAGTAATATTACCTATACATAGGGATATGAGCGTTGGTTGCCTTTAAGCTTCTATGCGAATGAAATGCATAATTAATTGCTAGGGATACAAGACATTGTGAACTAGTAATTAAGAGTAGGCTTTCTTCACCGAGACATCGCGTTTAAGGTAAATTAGAAAGTAGCATTAACATTAATGAAGAAGATGAATTCATAAATACATGAGAGTGGATAGGATAAGTCAGAAAATCCCAACAACATAATCATTCCACATTTTTTATCAATCACCTTTGCATCTTTTAAGTCAATTGATCAACACTTGCATTCATATTTATTTTTCATAATATAAACACAATGATTTTGATTACAAGTCTTAATTAATCAAGAAACCACATGAATGTGTAGGCCGTGAGTCTCTTAGGAAACGATACTTGGTCTTACCATTTATTATTACTTGATACGATTCGGTACACTTGCCGAAGTGTTAACAGTAGCGCTTGTTTAACATCACGAGCCTGACCCATGAATCCTCCAACATCCTTTAGTAGACGCATAATTCTCACCAACACCCATCAGTAGGTGTGTCTAAGCATAGTATACTTCAGTAGATACTCTGTCCTCTAGAATCCATGAGTAGATGCTATGCCATAGCAGTCTCATAACAAAATAAGACAATGTTCCAAAGTTTTAAATTACATCACCAAAATAAACAATAAATCCAAGAAATTAATGTTTTTAAATCACTGGGGTGCTTCCCAGTAAGCGCTCATTTAAAGTCATTAGCTTGACCCAATAAAGCTCAAGTTCCATCTTTAATGTCAGTGTTCTTCTTGCTTTCATCATACCAACTAATCAATTGCTTTCGGTCCACCTTCTTGACTCGTCTTGAATATGGAGCTTCAATCTCTATCACTCCATTCTCTTTAAAATGTTTCACAACCCACAACTTGTTCTTGAATCTTACAAGTGTGCCAAGTTTGAATTACGCGTAGGAGCTCTGATGAAGGTGTCGTTGATGACATGGTGGTCGCCTGACCGAGACGATCAAAACCATGTGATTGTCAATTGAAACTTGAACTCTAATAGTGACAGCAGTAGACAATAACGGTAGACGACGGCCCTGCCGGCGGTAGTAGATGGCACCACCGCCAACAGCAACGGATGTAGTGACAGAGGCACCATAAACTTTTTCCTCAAAAGAACCTTAGGCTCTAGATACCATGTTGAATATAGTGAAAATTTTTATATACGGAATTAATTTCCCTTTTTGTTAAATATACACATAGGGTTCTCTATTTATAATTGAAGAAATATGTGTCAAGCCCAAAATACAAATAAGAAATAATAATAAACTAACTAAAGATAAAAGATAAATATAAAATAAAGATAATATATCTAACATTGACAATTTTTTTTCTTATTTGGATATTTATAACTCTCTGAATGTTGAAATCATGAGGTTCATTCTTGCTATTGAACATTTCCTTACTATTTGTTATAGATGACTTTGACTTGAATGTGATTCAACTTTACTATATCAAACATTTTTCTTTATTTTGTTTAGTTGGTTTTTTGGTGTATTCAAAAGAGATAAAAAAGATGTTTAAAGATTTGTGATGAAATAGAATTTACGTTTTCACATGTTCATTGGGAAAAAATCATTGTATAGACAAATTGGCTAATATTGGGATTGATAACAAGTTAGAATTTAAAAAGTATTTTGTTATGCCTCATTATTTTGGAATTTGTTTTCCACAAGAGTTTTGAACTCTCTCTGCTCTATGTTTTGTTGGGAATTTATTTGTTCTTTCTTTACATCGGTATGATGATTGATTCTCAAATGAGTATTAGTCAAAATTTCACGTCGAGTAATATGAAGAACGAAAAAATAATAAGTTTTATAAAGATAAATAGTTACTTTTTTCTTTTCTATTTTATTGTGTAGTGATAAGTGTATTTTTATGCACTCATACATCATTTAATCTTAGTTTTATTGAATAATAGTTGTGTTGAAATCTATTGTTTCTACTAGGATTTCTCCAAAAGGAATAAAATGAGTTTCAAATGAAAATATATGCTAAAATAAGCTTTTTTTTGTTAAAAAAGAAAAGTTCTTTTAAGGAAACGATAAGCACTAAACACTATAACCAAAAAAACTTAATTAGAGAGTCTTATCTATGCAATTTGTCTAGATGGCTTGATTAATCATCTATGCGATGAGTTTTAAAGATGTTACATAACTACATAAATTGTTCTTCAGCATTCTAACATGTGCTTTGTATAGATGAAGCGAAATCAAGCTCATAAGTCATCTATGGATAATACAACAAAGAATCATCTAGTGACCTTATAGATGATGAAAACATGATTGAATTGGAGATTTTACAGTAACAAAGAGAAACTAAGATCCCGAGTTTAATCTTAAGTGAGTTGAAAAACTATATATAAAAGATCATTTAAGACAAGAAAAAGAATATTAGAGGCATATAATATGTGCTTCACAAGAATCATCTCACATATTGTTTGATACTTGTATAATTTAGTCTATGTTGCATCAGACTCGTAGGATAAATATATTATCTTATGAACTCGTTTAGTGGATTCGTCTAATCGTATCATCTAGTATGTGTCACATGATGACATTCGTTTGATATGCATCGTTTGAAGGACCTCGTCTATACTATTGTTTATTGTTTGATGCGTTGAAAAGCCACATTTGTACCACTTGTTGAATTATTTTCTATGAAATAAAAGTTATTTTTATGGTCTTTCTATGTGCGAGGTTCAAGGAATATTTTGACATGAGTTAACCTTGGATAACATTTGAGATATTGTATATTACAAAGTTAAATCTTATCTCTAACCCTCTATAGAAAATCTACAAAAAAAAATATCTACACAAAAATCTACAGCAAAACCAGTCTTGGACATGATTTCAAGTTTTGCAACCAAAGTAGCATGGTACGGATTTTCAAGGTGGTTGATGGGGCAACTAAAGTCCATGTATAACTGCTATAAAATGTGAGCTCCAGTACAACTTCCATTATTCCAAAATCACATCTTCCATTCACCACCATACCACTTCATCTCTTTTGGTGGTCTTCCACTTGGAATACTAAACCTTCTTAATTGATTATCTTGTAATATCATATTGAATTTTGAGGTTTTGTTCTTTTATTTTATTCAAACAAAGCCTATTTTTATCTATTTTTTTTAGTTTTGATTCTTATTTTATTCAAACAAAGCCTATTGTTTTTATGATAATTCAATCTTAATTTTTAATTAGCTTGTTAGTTTACTTATTTTTTATAATCTTTTTTGTATAAGTAAAAAAGTTAATCTTATTTGTATAGCTTGAAACAAGTGTTAATAGGGTTTTTGTTTTTTACATACTTGGAACAAGTGAAGAATTAGTGAAAAACTATATGAGTTAATTGATTAGTCAATTCAAACTTATATAATGGTTTGTTTAATAAAAGATAAAAGAATAGATTATTACTTTAACTATATAAGTTGGAGATGAGTAAAGTAGAACAAAAAATTCACTTATGTATACTCAAAATGAATGAGAGTCTAAAGTTAATGGAAACATATTTAGTTAATTTGATGTTTCTGTTTATAAACTAAACGAAGGATAATCATCTGATAAAGGTAATGAATAATTCAACTATGAAAAAACTAGAGAAAAAACATATTATTTTATATTTCTTTTTATTTCTTGTTTTAAACTCCCTTATTTCCTGTTTATATTTCTTGTTTAGAAACAATTTACATTAATTTAATCCTCTCTATGTTCTTTTGTTTTCTGTGTTCAGACATTTATTTTGTGTTCTATGTCCAAACATTTATTTGATAGCATTAACATCAATCGTGATTTATGTGATAATAAATTATTAGTAAATTTGAAAGTATCAACTTAACTAAAATATAAAAATTTATAACGATAACTAACATAAATTTAAAAGAAAAAAACATATATAAGAATATAAACGACATTGATTAATTCAAGTAATGAATTGATTCCAAATGAGTGTAAACTCATTCTATTCAAACATTTTGATCATGAACTCAAGAACACATAAAAATAATGAAAATTAAAAAAAAAAACAAATATAGTAAAACGAAATTTAAAAAAAAATGGAGTAGGAGAAAAAGTGGAGAATTACACCACTTACGATGACTCAAGATGAATGAAAGAAAATGTCACCACTTTTACTCAAAACTCGAGATAAGATTTCACAATAAGACCGTATTCTCTAAGACCGTATTCTCAAAGACCGTATTCTGAAGAAATTTCTTTCACAATTCTCAAGTAGAATTTCTTTTCCAATCAATGTTGGGAAACAAAGACACAAAGACTCCTTTTTATTGGCTAATGCATGTTCAAGATTGCTAAACTTGAAAAAAACCTAGATTTTTCATACAATTGTCTCCAATTTTGAATTCCAAATGATGAAAAATTAAAATTTATCACTAAATTGGATTTTCCGTTTCTAATTCTTGTGTGAGGGCCTAATCCCTTTGTCATGTTTTCCTCCTGCGTATTTGATCCTTACATTCCTTGAATGGGGCGCTTAAAGGGTCTTGTCATCTTTATTACAATTACAACCAACCAAAGCTATTCCAAAATTAGAATGAAGCAAATCCTATTACACACAAAGAAATTTATTCTCTAATAAACATAAACTAATCTTTTGAAAAAGATTCTCCATTTCCATGCATTCGTCAATATGCAACCTTGGTATGCAATGACTTCATGATAAAAGAATTAAATCTATAAGCAAGCACACTTAACTGCTGGAAGTGTAACGAAATTACAATTCCTTGTTGCTAAATGAACATAGTGTGCTGGTTTCGAGAAAGAACAAGGCTGCTTTTCACATTCATTGCATCACTAATGCCTGACCAAAATAATTCCCATTGAGACTACCATTTTCTCATTGTTGTACATGTAAATTGACTCTATCTGTATGCTTGAGATGGTCTTAGGCTTATATGAGAAGTAAAAAACATTTCACATTAGCATGTACAGAGAAAAACAATCGTGTATGATGAAATAATGCCATGTCCTTCACTTCGTGAAGATTAGGAAAAGAAAACTCAAAGAACTACAAAAGAGATAGGCGATCTACAACAAACTCAAAAACAATTTACATTGGCAAAAGGGAATTACTCACATAATCTTATGAAAGATACTGAGGATGGATCAAAACTCAAATAAATTTCTCACAGGGCAGTGGCTAATGTTATAAGATCAATCCGTCCTTCACAATTTGCTCCAACCAAGATGCTATGTCTGACATAGGTGGTCGTTCACTTGGATTCTCTCTCACTGCAAGTTCTGCTATATCAGCAAGCTTAAGCAAAGGTTCAACGTTTCTTGGAAGAGCCACATACCTATCAATTGTAGCAGCAGCCTTCCCTTGTTTAATCAAAGGCACTGCCCACTCAACCATGTTGGGTGGAGTGTAATCTCTGTCATAAGCCTTTCTTCCACTCAGAATCTCTAGTATCACAATCCCAAAATCGTAAACATCGCTTTCTAAGTCTCCATTCAAATCTTTGTCACTCGAAGCAAGAAGTCCAAAGTCCGAAATCCTTGCTCCCCACTCCGAATCCAAAAGAATGTTCGAACTTTTTAGATCCTTGTGCACAATTGGAGGCACAAGTTCCTTGTGAAGATACTCAAGCCCCTTCGCAGCTTGCATCGCTATCTTCAATCTGAGGCTCCAATTAAGCGGAGAAAGACCACCATGGAGGTGATCATAAAGCGTTCCATGAGGCATATACTCGTAAACAAGCAACCTCTCCCCCATCTCCGCGCAGTACCCCAACAGATTAACGATATTACCATGGCGAATTTTGCAGAGAATTTCTAGTTCCATTTCAAAATTACGATTATTGGTGTGGATTATGGTAGCAGCATTTGCTCTTTTAACAGCAACCACTCTCCCATCTGCCAACATGGCTTTGTACACAAACCCATAACTTCCTCTCCCAAGTTCATTAAACTCCTTAAACCCATTGGTAGCATCCTTCAGTTCAGAAAGCCTGAAAACCTGAGGAGCCCCGGGACAAGAATTAACAGAAGGTGTTGATTGAAGAGCAACATTGACATGGTCATCCTCTTGCTCTGGTTTCCCCATGCCAGACTTGGATTGTTTCTTTGTCTTCTTTCTGACCGAAAAGAGACACCCACAAAGCAAAATTGTCAAAACGCCCAACACTGAGCACCCAACTATAACCATCCATTTACGCAAATGATGCCAGTGCCAATGCATATGCAGACCCGATGGGGAATGAAGTCCACAGGCACTAAAACAAGAGCTGTTCTGACAAAGAGAACAAGAGGTGCAGACTCTGTCAGCATTTTTAGTACATGAACTTGACAAGAAGAACCCTTTAGAACAATTTGAGCCACAAGGTGAACAGATCCTTAAATCCTCTCTAACACAGAGGCTAGTCAAAGCTACCTCGTTAAGCATACTCGCATTGAAAGCAAACTCACCGACCCCACAGGAACTAGCCCTGCACAGTCCAGGGCTCGAAAGCTCCAAAGGAGGATCAAAATCGGGTTTCAAAGCATTCACCATCCAACAATCCAGAAGAAGATCATCTTCCCTGATCCCACACGTGGTTAAATCCGAAGAAGCAAGTGCCATGAAACCGTTCCCTCGAGGAATCACCGAAGAGTTCAAATCTCCCCAACACTCCACTTCATGGTTATCCATTCTAATGCCGCAGAAATGGTTAGCCCCAGCAGTTAGAGACACCAGCCGAACCGAATCCAGTGGAGGATCCGAAAACGAACCCGGGTCGCCCCAGCATTTCAACTGGCCGGAAACGTTGAAAACACCGCACACGGCCCTCCGACCAGCCGCTAAACCCGCGAAACTCTCGGAAACATTGGAAACTCTTATCCCTCCAGAGTTAGGTCCCCAACATATGAGTCCACCGTCTCTGACCTCGCCGCAGGTGAACCCTTCCCCAGAAACAACCCTCTTCACCTCCAGATTCATCACGGCTTGGTTGAAATACAAGTCACTCTGTTTCGCTGTCAACGTTTTGTTTGCGGTCGTCGTGATTTCCCAGCAATCCACGTTGCCCGAATCGTGATCGGAGTAGTAGGATCCTCGAACAGCGCACGCGTGGCTCTTGCCAGCGGCGATGTGGGAATAAGCCGTGTTCCGGTACGCCGGCGGCACGAGGACGAGATCTGTGCTGGGTTTCGTCACAGCACCCCAGCAGAACGCTTGCGAGGTGTTCGCTAAAATGCCGCAGAGGAAGCCTTCCCCGCCGGAGAGTGCTGACATGGAAGGAACGGCGTTCGTAACGGAGGGCAGAGACGGTGACGTGGCGTTGTTCCCCCAGCAAATGACGTCTTGCTTCCCGCTAGCATCAATGGCGCAGAAAACCTCGTCTTTTGCGAATGAAGCAGATATTGGCCCCATGGCGCCGAACCCATGTGCAGTGGCACACCAGAATAAGAGAACGAGAGAAAGGGTAGGGAGATTTTGCATGGCTGGGTTGGGTTGGGAAGAGTGTCATGGACTCTGCGAAGAGTTGTTGTTGTTGTTTGAGATCGTGACGATAAAGATGGTGATGCTGTTTGCTATTCTTGCTGAAGTAAGAACCTTGAGAGTGAGAGTGTGATGGGTGATGACGATGAAACAACGTGGCTGTCGCCATTTTTACAGCTCCCATTATCACATTGTTTACTTACTTTCATCTTTCTTCCAATGTCATTGTTCCCATCAAATTAAAAACCAGTTTTTTATTCTGATATTAATGACAATGTTCCAAGAGCAAGAATTAATTCACCACTCACCACTGGTGCATCTGCAAAGTTTAAACTTAAAAGGCATTCTTAAAAAGTATGTTTGACTTTAAGTAGATATGTGTAAACTTCACAGTTGACTAAGTTTTATTTTATTTTTTAAATTAAGAATTACTTTTAATAAATTTTTCTACATGTTGACTATTTCGGATAAATAGATTGAATTAGATTTTCGTGTGTGGGGGTGAAATTTAGTCTATTAAAATTTAACAGAATTTCCCATTTAATAGTTCTTAAGTAGTAATGTTAACATTACCATAATTACTTTTGAATCTATTTTATTATTCTTTTAAATAAACAATTGAGTAGAACTAATGATAATAGAATTATTATTTCTTGTATTCCATTATTTCATTAACTAAAAGTATATTATAAAACATTAAACTATTTAAATATTACAAAATTATATTCTATTTTAAAAAATCTAAAAAAGATTAAAATAACAAATTTTTGAAATGTTTTTAAATATATAATCTAGTTATACTAATAGGATAAAATATGTGTCTTCTGAATTGAATTTAACAACAAAATTATAGAATTTTTTCATAAAATTGAGTGACCAGTTTGTATAAACCAATCCAAATATCTGAACATGCTAAATAGTATCTTTTAACTATCACAATATTGGTTTATAAAATTACTAGACTCTAAACTTAAATTAGAAACACTTTTAAATTTTATTATTATAGTTAAGAAATAAATAATGTAGTAATTATGGAGAATCATGTTGGTGGCTTGTGTTTAGAAACATGGGATTCTTAGAAAAGGTTAATGATAAAATATGGATTTTGTCCCAATGAGGTGGGTTTGGCGTGGGTCTACAATCTAAAAGAGATTTTATTTGTAGGCACCAAGATGGGTCATTGCGTCTGTCCAATTGAATCAACAAAACAAAACAGTCACCTTCCAAATTCATCACAAACAAATTCAATATTTAATATCACTGTCTTCAACTTCAAATTAAATCATTTCGCATTATTTTAATTTGATTTTTTATGTGAGAATATTTTTTATTTACTCCACTTATTATTTATGTTAAAACATCATATAAGACCAAGTTCAAGACACTAGTAAGTTGTTGTTACGTAACTCAACTCAATTATCCCCAACTTTTCACGTAATTCTCCACTTCAATGCGTTTGGGGCAATCAACTTAAAAGATGATACCAACAACTTCACTAACAATGTATAATAAGTGCTACTTTTTTTTATGCCTTTTAATAAAATACTCAAAGCAGGGTTTTTCTTCATTTACACTTACTCTTTTAGAAATTTTATCTTATTTATGCTGAAAATATGAAACTGTTTCGGTAGAAAAAGGTACTTATAATTAAAACATTGAAAAGCAAATTTATTATAATAATAAAAAAGAAATAAATAAAGGATGGGAGATTCTTAATGCTTACCCCTCCTTTTCGAAACCTGCGTGTAAAGTTAAAACAGTATGATCGTGCAAAACTCATCTCATTTGGTTTTAGCGAATTGTGATCAGAAGAAAAGCACGAAACATCATATCATAGCCTTCTCAATTGGGTTTCTTTCTGTCACTCTTTTCTTCTTTCTCATGTGAATTTCTAAAGTATTTTGTCTTCTACGAAATTAGTTGGATAAACCATTATTTAATTACATTTCTCTCATGCTAGAACTTTATACGAAAGTGAAAACCCTTCTATACCCAAAGATAAAAATTACCATGCTCGAAGCAGTAACTGTATATCAGAAGTATCATTTCTTTTATCCTGAGTTGAAACTATGTGACTGCTGTATTCTCTTTATATCTAGGAATTATAATCTCTTTCTTACTGAGTACACTTATTTTTAATATAAGATTTAACAAATCACCAGAAAACCTGCTTAAGAAACAAAGTCATACATTAGAATACTTATATCATGTTTATATATTACAATGTTGGAGAGAAAAGAAATATATTCCACACACTTGAACTGAGAATACAAAACACTGATATAAAAAGATAAATCAAGCTAATACTAGATAACTAAGATTATGTCTGCATAATGCAATATCAATCTAATATCTAATAAAGAAGAAAGAGTTCAATATACAGATCTAGAGGAAGAGATTTGAGGGTGAGATGTAGGTGGTGGTGCAGCTGTAAGAATGACCTAGAACTTCTAAACCGCTGATTGGATCACGTGGATGACCAATCGAGCTGTCTAGTGTCCTTTGATTGTTGCTTGAAGAATAAAAAAATCATATAAATGAAGAAAATAATAATAGCATGAGGTCAAATAGACATGTTTTAACTTGAAACTTGGATGGTCCCTTGGTGCCTGTGGGGTACACCCACCCTCCCTAATTGGGGTGCTGGCCTGCTACAACTGCAACTGCATGTGCACTATACCATTCACTTTTTGTGCTCCATCTTCATCTTGGTCAAACCCAAATAAGAAGGGTCCCTGTCCCTTGGTGTAGCCACAAACCACTCCAATTGGTTCCAATGCTACATATTTTTTATGGGCCCCTACCGAGATCTTCAACAGCAGCCAGCCAGCATTGTACCAACCTCATTTGCTATGCATGATTAACATTTATTTATGTTTCTCACTGAATTAACAGATTTAAAAGATTCATGCGTTGTGAAATTGTTTTATATCATGACATGACCTGCAACTTGATATATTCTTTTGTTTTGACGTGTTTTTTTTTTTTTAACTTAATCTTAAGGTTTTACTTTCTAGCAAGTGTCTACATTAGAATCACAAAATGTAAAGGTGATGGGATAAGGATATATCATATATGAGACGCATCATCCCATCTTTTTGTTCTTTGTCTCTAGCTTTTGCCCTAACTGAAATGAGATCATCATGCATGCACTGCCACCGACCTGAGTCACCCTTCAACTACTACCTTATTTTTTTTTTTTTCATTTTTTATGCTCAAAAGCTTAAGCTAGTTGGTCTCATAGGTTCATTATACAATACACTTTCAAACTAGATAAGAGATATACATATATTATTCACTATAAAAAATAAAAGACTCACATTGGAAACTGAATTAAAACACTAAATAATCTCAATTGGAATGTAAAAGGGACCTTTTTCTTTGTTATGAGGACTTAGCGAAAGTAGTTAATATTTTGAATGATGTGGTATGTGATTCTTTGCAACTAGATGAAATTTTGTGGTAGCATTGAACTACTTTAATGAATATATAATGATGGGTATAGTGTACTGTAATTGAAGTAGGGAAGTAGAGGAAGGTTGAGTTGGTGAGGAGAAAGGAGGGTCCAGTTTTGGTATATGTTAGTTTTGTGGGAAATGATGAAGGATTGGAAGTAGCACATGTGTTGTCTATGGGGTAAGGGGCTAAATTGAAGTTACCTTAGATTTCCCTCTCTTTTTCTCTTTCACATTATCTGTCATTCTAATGTTTTTTTAGAGTGTGGCAGTGAGAGTAAGCAAGTGTTGGGGACATGTAGGGCAGGACTGAACAGCAAAAGAGAGTGTCTCATTAGAAAGAAAACCACATTTCCTTCATTAAAACCTTCAGGAGGACAATTCCCTTCCAGGACACCAATTCCGTAGGTCAAAGTACTAATAACACTTTACAAATTATTATTTTTTCTCTCTTTTCCACACAATTCAATTTCAGTACTTAAAACAAAAATTTACTGCATTTTCAGAATGAATTCTTTACAGTTCTACAATATTTAGTAATATTCATAAACATGGTATTTTTTGGGTGGAAAACGATAAATTGTACAATCATATTAAATGAGTTTACTAACACTAGTACAGTAAGAAGAAAAGACACCGGTTATTTTTTATTATTGGCATCAGTTCTGCAAGCGAGACATATGTGGACGAGGTAAAAATGGTAGATTTTATGCCTCGATCGATTATGGACTGAGATAAAATCAGATATGAATATGCCTCGGTTCTTAGATAACCGAGGCAATATCGTTTTTTTTTTCCAGATGCAACCCGTTTCAGTACGCAACCAGCAACCAGAAATTGTTTCAGTTCTCAGCAACCAGAAATTGTTTCAGTTCTCAACAACCTCAGCAACCAGAAATTGTTTCAACAGTGCAAGTCATTGTTTTTCAAACAACCGGAAAATCCCAATCCCAATCCAAGATCAAAACAGACCTAACATTTCCCAATTTCAGAAACCCAAAGTGCTTGTGATTGTGAGTCTTCACTGGGCTAGCCTCAAGAACAATGCCAAAATCTACAAACTTTCACATATCTAACATGGTTAAACTTCTGCAACGAACCAGGAAGCTCCCTTAGGGTTTCCAATCACACAGGGCTTCGATGGCTGGAGGAAGATTGTCGGTCTAGGGCGGCGGCGTTCCATTAAGGGGTGAGAGAGTAGCGGCGACTCGCGGTGGATCTAGAGCGGTGGATGAAGATGAAGATATAGAGGGGAAGAATGGCGGAGGCAGCAACGATGGAGGGCTCATCGATCTGGAGCGGCTTGGCAATGGAGCGGTGGATCTAGAGTGACGGAGGCAGCAACGACGGAGGGCTTGCCGATCTGGAGCGGCTTGGCGATGACGATCTGGAGCGGTGGATCTAGAGCGGCGGATGCAGCAGTGGCGGAGGCAGTAGCGGAGGAGGCTACAGCGGCGGAGGCTACAACTACGACAGAGGGGAAGAATGGGAGAGAACAGAGGGGAAGAATGAGAGAGCACGGAGGGAGAAGAAGTGAGAGCACGAGGGAAGAATGGGAGAGCACGGAGGAAGAACAAGTGAGAGCACGAGGGAAGAAGAAGATGTTGGGTCGTGGAAATGAAGAAGATCAGAGAAATGAAGGGGTGTATAGGCATCGTTTTGTTTGGCAACCCGAGACCATAGAACCTTTCGCACATGTGTATAGGCATCGGTTGTTTGGCAACCCGAGACCATAGAACCTTTTCATAAAGTTGTCAGACAAAAAAACAGAGTATAGGTTTCGGGTGTTCTTCTAACCGAGGCAATATCATCATTCTGTTTCGGGTTAAGATGTAACCGAGGTATATAGTCTTTTACGTTTCAGGTTTTGCATAACCGAAGCGTATGTGGCGTGTTAGATTCCACGTTTTTTACTAGTGTAAGTCTCTCTCTCTATATATAATATCAATTTCAATCCTTTGTATCTAAGAAAATATAATGTGAAGTTCTATGAAAAGTATTATATAATGAAGATCCTCTTTGTTATATTATACATCTAGTATACTTTCTTCATTCTATGAAGTAAAAATTATATCATGTTATCTATGTTAACAATATAGATAATATTAAACTCTATTAAATTATTTTACAATATAATTTTATTTAGAATTAGCACATAAAATTTGAAGTATTGCAACTATATTATTTGCTCTTATTCAAAGAAGAATGTCTTTCTTTCATTGGGATATATGTATGAATGTCTTTCTTTTTTTTTTTCATTTTTTTTAACACAATATAAAGAGACCTTTTTAGAGCTAAAGCAAAATAAAAGACAAATTCCAACGCTTAATGTGGCAATGACATTGCTAAAAAAAATAAAATGCATCTTCCTGGAAGAATAGCTATGAAGATTCCAGTCAGGCCGTGACACCTCTTCACCCAAAATCCAAAGAACCGTGAGTGCACCAAGCTGAAATCAGCGCTTGGTGGTTGGACGTGACCGAGTTCATCTCTTCTAGAAGAAAGGAAATAATTGGCTCCAAAAATAAATCCCAGCACTGTGCTGCTTCCTCTAATTAAAGTCTACGTTTTTCCCTTCCAACAAAGTGAAATGCCCGCCTCCTTCCAGCACCTACATCAGTGCATCTTCCTATCTAAAAGTAAATAAATGATTTTAAGCAAAGCTAGCTACTGTCCGTGTCCACATGTGGGTCTCCTTCTCCAAGACCAAGTGAATGTCCGTGTGTGCCACCTCTCCGCAATTGAAATTGAATTCTTCAATCACCATACACTCCACTTCTTGAATGAAGTGCGGCTTTCATTTGCTGGCTGGAAGAATGTGCACACGGTGACAAAGTTTCTTCTTTTTCTTTCTTTCTTAACGCATGGACCAAGAGCATTACTTGCTTTCACGCATTTCTTCTTCTTTTAGTACTTTTTCCATGATGAATATGCATTAATAGATATTAATACAATTAGCATTTTATTTTTAGCTTAAGCGTTACATTCCAATAGCGTAGATGAGTTTCTTTATTATCTGCTGCATTTTACTTAGTTTGCACAACTTGCTTTAGGACTGTTCAATTTATTGTTTCCGTTCAGTATGTTGTTTATTTTGTTCGGCTTCTTTATCTTCCTACATTCCAATTTCCTCACTTTCTTTAGAGACCGTTCGGTCTCAATGTAGGATCATTCGGTTTTCATGCTTTGTCTATTTATTTCAATGTTTTCAATTATGTTTGGTTGTATTTAATTTTCAATTTTAATTTAATTCATTTCGAATCACAAAAACACTTTCAAACCCCTCCCACTACATGTTTGACCTAAGTCTCGAACCACATTTGGTCCTTAAGAGACGGCCTAGGAGTCACTTCCTAGTTATACTGCATTCTTATTTGCACATCAAATTTGTATAGGTCGCGATAGCCCCAACAAATTTTAATTGGGGGAGATTCTGATTTTCTTTGTTAGTTTTTGTTTTCTGTGTTAAATTTTTTCTTTTCTTGGTTGTTTTTGTTGTGTCCTGTGTATAGTTTTGCATGTTTCTCTTGCTTTCTGGACTTTGTTTAGGTTGTAGATTTGACCTTCACTTCATTGATACTTGGCTTGAAATCCTTGCTTTTCTTTGCTTGGGAAGATGATTATGATGTTTGAGAGGTTGAATTGATTGTGACAAAGATACCCTGTGTGAGATTTGAGCCACTTTATGTCTTTCTTGTGTGTGATATGTCTCTTGATTGCTTGCGCAAATGCCTTGGCTTGACTCTTGTTGATAATTCTTGATTGATATGCATGTTTGGAAGTGATAAAGGCAGTTTTGTTCTTGAGCCTCTCTAGCTAAATAAGCCTACCTTGTTGTGATCATTTGATAACCCCTTTGATCCTATGCTTTCCGTTTTCCTTATTTTGAAGCTCATACACTAGCCCTCTGTGAAAAGACCATGATTACCTTAACCTTAGCGAATTTTGGAGCTTTGGAAGTGTTTTGGGAACAAGTGTGGTCTCCTTGGGGATTTTGATGAATTGACTAGTTGGTTCCTCTTACAATTGAGTCCTAAATAGAGAAAAGAAAAAGAGACAAGATGAGAAAAGAAAAAAAAATACAAAAAAATGAGAAAAAACAATTGTGAATAATGAAGTCAAGAAGAGGATTGAATTAGAGGTTTGGGTGTGATTTGATTGTGTTTACACTTGTTCCCCATTGCTCCTCTATTTCTTTTGGTTTGTAGCTTTTCATCCATATTTTATCCTCCCTTGTCCTTGGCCCCATTACAACCATGAAAAGAACTTTTGATTTGAGCATGCATATGTTTTGAGTGTTGAAATTAGAGGCTTGCCAAGTCTGTTGTTGTTTGTTTTCTTGAGTGCATTGAGTTGACATTGTTTACCCTAGACACTTGAGAGATACGGTGATAGTGCATTTGTGAGGTTTTGTTGCTTTTGATTCACCTCTTGAGTTGATTGATCATTTTGCCATGTCTTGAATTGCTTGGAAGATGTCATGAGTATCTGCTTTCCTTGATTTTGTGTTGGATATTTTCTACATATTTTCTTTGTCCAAATCCCTTGAGGACTGTGTAATTTTGTTTATTTCCTTGTGAGCCTTTGTTTTCTGTGTGTTGAGGTTATGTCATACCCTTGATCTCCTTTGAACTACTCCTTGATTTACGTCTTGATTTTGCCCAATAGTGCAAAAGACTAAGTGTGGTCTATTTTGATGAGTCAATATTTTCTTCACTTCACTTAGCTTATTGTGCTAAATTTAATAAGGGAATTGTGCTTGAATGTCCAGTATTTTCCCATTTTAATGTCATTAGCTTGACACCATTATGCTCATTTTAGATTCTTGATATTGGCGTGCTTCTTGATATTGCCAAGGTAAGGTTCATTATTTTCCAGCATAGAATCTTGGTGAACTAGCTTTTCTTCCTTATCTCCATCCTCTTCCTTCACTTTTGGAGAGAAACAATTATAGCTCCACTTGACCAACTTGGCAACTTGATCGGGTAGGCTAGTCACTAATAGAACTTCATCTATTTTTTTAGGACTAGTCTTTTTTACTTGAATTGGCTGCACATTATTGAAGACATTGAAAGTCACCTCTTCATCTTGATCTTTCAATGTTAAAACTCCATCATCTACATGAATTACAACCTTAGTTGTTTTCATTAATGGTCTTCCAAGAATGAGAGAGATCTCTATGTCATTCCCCATCTCCATCACTACAAAATCCACTGGGAATTTAAGTTTGTCAATTTGTATCACGACATCTTCCACAACACCATAAGGATGCTTAATGGACCTATCTGCCATTTGCAAGATCATTCTTGTAGGTTTGACCTCAAGCCCACCAATCTTCTTGAGCCTAGATAGAGGCATCAGATTGATGCTAGCCCCTAAGTCAACTAGAGCCTTCCCTATATCATGATTCCCAATGGTGCAAGGGATATTGAAACTTCCCGGATCTTTGAATTTGGGAGGGAGAGTCTTCTGCATAATGGCACTACAATTACTCTGCACTTCAATTGTTTCTTCATCTAGATATTTCTTCTTTTTAGTGAGAAACTGTTTCAAGCATTTAGCATAAGCAGGAATTTGTTGCAGTGCTTCAGTCAAGGGTATAGTAATCTCCAATTTCTTGAAAGTATCTATGAACCGCCCAAATTGCTTTTCTTTTGCCTTCCTTGAATGGACTTTAGGATGAGGAAGGGGCTTCTTAATTTTTTTTCCTCTTTCTCTCTCTCTTCTCTCATTTTCTTTTACCTCAACCTCTTCATTCTCTTTTTCTTTCTTTTTCTCATCCTATTCTTTTCTTTCTCCATTCATCTCTTCTTTTTCACTTAGTTCCTCTTTCTCTCTACTCATCTTTTCTTTCTCTCCAACTTCTCTTTTCTCTCAATTTTTCTCTCTACTAACATCTCACCACTTATACTCATGATGGCGTTACATTCCTCCTTAGGGTTAACTTTAGTATTAAACCCAAAATTATTCTCAGATTTCTCCTCCAACTTCTTTTCTAGTTGGCTAACTTGTATTTCCAAATTTCTAATGGCAGCTTCAGTGCTTTTATGATTATAGATAAACACTTGCATGAATTGTTGGAGTGTCTCCTCTAGCTTTATAGTCCTATCAGATAAGGATGGTTGTGGTTGTAATTGTTGCTGTAGTGGTCTATTGAATTGTCCAGCTTGCCCTTAACCCATGCTTAGGTGAGGTTTCCACCCTTTGTTGCAGTTACCTGGACGGCCCTGATTACTGTTAACGGTTGAAAATATTGTTATCTGTGATATAATTTTGATACTAAGTACACCCTTTTCTACTTAGAAACTTGCTTGGAATCATGTTTTTCTGTTAAGGTGTGAATAAGAGAGTTGAGGTTGAATTTGATGATTTTATGACTAATTCCCTTTGTTTTGATAGAAAATGAGTTAATATGGAAAGCAGGGATAATGTGCTAAGGAGATATAGCTCAGAAAGGTCCAGAAAAAGCACCAGAAGGAAGGAAGCTCAAGGCTTGGACGCCCCTTTTTGGAGGCTTGAGCACAACAAACCACCGCTCAGTGCCCGGGTGCCTCTTTTTGGGCGCTTGAGCGCCAACAGCACGAAGCTTGGGCGTCCTCTGGAAGGCTTAAGCGTAGGAAGTTCTACTCACCGTTCAGGGGCCCCTTTTGGAGCGCTTGAGCGCTGGACATAGAAGGCTTGGGTGATCTTTGAGAGGCTTGAGCCTGTAAGACCATCGCTTATTGCCCGGACGCTAATAACAGTTGAAAAATTGTTAATTTTAGACTTAATTTTGACCTTAAAGACAACCTTTATGACTTATAAACTAGCTTGGAATCATGTTTTTGTTTAAGTTTAGGAAATAAGAGAGTTGGATAAGTTTTATGCTTGGTTTTCCTTGATTTTGCAGGTTTTAAGATGAATTGAATGAAAGAAGTGAATTAGCCAGAAGTTGGACGTAGAAAAGGATGAAAAAGTGTATAAAAGAAGAGCCGCAAGTACCGCTCAGTGCCACTTTTACCGTTGAGCGACACTTTGAACTCCCATAGTCAACGTTGAGGGGCAAAACTGTAGCTGAGCGTCAAATAGAAGAATCGTACTTACCGCTGAGCGGTAATTACCGTTGAGCGCAATTTTATTGGGCCTTGGGCCACTTTTATGTAATCTTTAGGAAGCTATATAAGGTTTTAGTCGACCTAGGGTTAGTATCCTTGGCCAGAATGAAGCAAAATCACACTTTCTTCACCCCTTGGAGGAGGATTTTGGATGCTCAAGCTCTACTCTTCAAATTCTAGGGTTCTATCTTTCATTCTTTCATTATTTTTCATCTAGTTTCACCATGATTATGGTGAACTAAACCTTCATTGTTGTTGGGGAATCAATGTAATCCTTTGAAACTCTCATGTATTGAATTGGTTCTTTAATCTATATGCTTTCTTTCATTAATTGTTAGGGTTTTTCTTCTATACTCTATGCATGCTTTGTTTAACTCATTCAATTGCATGATCATTGATGTTATTTGTATGGACACATATGAATAAATCTAGAACTGAAGTATTGCCTAGACATAGGGATAGGAGGATTGGTTGCCTTTAAGCTTCTATGCGAAAGTAATGCATGAATAATTGCTAGGGAGACAAGACATTGTAAACTAGTGATTAGGAGTAGGCTTTCTTCACCGAGACATCGGGTTTAAGGTAAATTAGTAAGTGGCATTAACATTAATGAAGACAGATGAATTCTTGAATACATGAGAGAGGATAGGATGAATTGAAAACCCCAATAACATCATCATTCCATAATTTACATCAATCACTTTTGCTTCTTTTGATCCAATTGATCAATACATGCATTCATATTTAATTTTTAGTATTTGCATTTAAACCTATAAGAATTCGTTCATAAGTCTAGGATAATCAACTAATCACATAATTGTTTAGGTCGTGAGTCCTTTGGGAAACGATACTTGCTCTTACCATTTTATTATTACTTGATACGATTTGGTTACACTTACTGAGGGTTAACAAGTTTTTGGCACTATTGTCGGGGATTAAAAATTTGTTTATTAGGCGCCCTAAGTGGGGCGCTTGAGCGCCATTCTCCTGGGCTTGGGCTTTGTTTATGTTCTGCTTCCGTTCTATTTAAAGGACCATGCGTCCTATGTTTTTTATCTCTGGCCGGAGCAGCACAACATCACACTCTTCCACTCTTTGAAGGCGGATTTGGATGCGAAAGCGTCCTTCCTCTACTTTAAGGTTTTTTGCTATCTCATGTTTTTCCATTATTCATCTAGTTTCTCCATGTCTATGGGGAACTAAACTCTATTTGTTGTTGGAGAATGATGTAACCTTTTCATGTATTTGAATTGATTCTTAATTCCATATGCTTTTTCATTAATTGTTAGAGTAATTCATCTATGCTTATTACATGCTTTTTTTAACTCATTCATCGCATGATTTATGAATTGCATAAGTGTTGGGAGGTTCCTTACAATTCAGGTTCTTGTTGAATTCTCCCAAGAGTAATATTCCTCAAGGATGAGGTTTTGAGTCTTGGTCATCTTAAGCTCTTGATCTTCACATTTAATTACTAGGAATGCTAGGAATTGCATGAACTGGTGGTTAAGGACATACTTATTCACCGAGTGATTGTGTTTAGGTGATTTAGTGAGTGACGTTAACATTAATCCATAAAGAAGAATTCTTACATACATGAGAGGGAACTTTGTGAAATCTAACCCCAACAACATACTCATCTCATTATAAACAACATTCGTTCATCTTTGTGTTACTCTGATAGTCATCACACAACTGTTTAGTGCCAAGAGTTTTCTGGGATACGATACTTGGTCTCACCATTTTATATTACTTGTGCGATTTGGTAAACTTGCCAATCCATCAACAATTACCCATAAAATTGACTTCTTCTTAGGTATTGGCTTGCATAGCACACTGTCCATTGATTTAATCTCCACCACATAGCTCATAAAGTTGATATTGAGCTTGAGAGACATTTTGAAGCTCTTTAGGAAGTTGAGAGAGTTTCTTCATCTGAGTCATTATCTTATTCTGAGCTAATAGGGCATCTTGAGATTGTAGTTGAAGAACTCCTCTTTGTTGCAACTAAGCTCTTTCATTATGTGTCTCATTGTCATATGCAGCCATATTCTCTATCAACTCATAGGCTTCATCAGGAGTCTTCCATCTAATGTTACCTCCAACTGAGGCATCTAACATCAATTTAGTCTGAGATTTGAGTCCTTCAAGAAAAAAAATGACCATTGTAGGTTCATCAAATCCATGAGTA
The DNA here is from genome assembly GCA_034642375.1 of Vigna nakashimae. Lineage (NCBI taxonomy): Eukaryota > Viridiplantae > Streptophyta > Magnoliopsida > Fabales > Fabaceae > Vigna > Vigna nakashimae. The sequence goes on along the minus strand of CM067765.1, from coordinate 44,079,861 downwards.
GGACTCTTCCTCAATAGGCCTTTGAATCTATCCCATGCTTAGCCTAAAGTTTCGTCCATGCCCTGCTGAAAAGAAGAGATTACCTGCTTCCCTTTATTGATCTTGGACTAAGGAAAGTATGTTAAGACCTCGGCAAGTGTATTGAATCGTATCAAGTAATAAATATGGTAAGACTAAGTATCATTTCCCAAGAGACTCAAGGCCTAAACAATTATGTGATTTCTTGATTAAATATGACTTGAGAACAAAATATTTTGGTTTAAAATGCAGAAAATAAATATGAATGCAAGTGTTGATCAATTGACAATAAGAATGCACAGGTGATTGGTTTGTAAAATATGGAATGATTATGTTGTTAGGGTTCGACTTATCCTATCCACTCTCATGCATTTATGAATTCGTCTTCTTCATTAATGTTAATGTCACTTTCTAATTTACTTTAGACCCGATGTCTCGGCGAAGAAAGCCTATCCTTAATTACTAGTTTACAATGTCTTGTCTCCCTAGCAATTAATTCTGCATTATAAACTCACAGAAGCTTAAAGGTAACCAACCCTTATAACCCTATGTCTAGGAAATACTGCTTTTGGGAGAAATTCCCTAGATTTAGGTTTCCCCGTATGTGTCCATATCGAAAAAAATCAATTATCATGCTATGAATGAGTTAAACAAAGCAAGCATAGAGTATAGAGGAAAAATCCTAATAATTAATGAACAAAGCATTTAAAATAAGAATAAACTCATTACATGAGAGTTTCAAAGGATTACATCGTTTTCCCAACAACAATTGAAGTTCAGTTCACCATAGACATGGTGAAACTAGATGAATAATGGAAAACAATGAGATAGAAAAACCCTAAAACTTGAAGATAGGAGCTTCCGCCTCCCAATCCGCCTCCAAGAGAGTGCTTATGCGCCTCTTCTGTCAAAAGATAGGAAGCTTAGGACGTCCAAATCCTTAAATAGAGCACAGATAAAGTCCAAGCCCACGAGACTAGAGCTCAACGCCCCAACTTAGGGTGCCCAGGCGTGACTACGAAAGCATTTGTGCTCAGCGCCCCTGGAAGGGCGCCCACACGTGAGTTGCGGTACTAACTGGCGCTCAGCGACAAAAAGGGCGCTCAGGTGCCAAGGCGAGACTTCAGCACTTAAGGCCTCCAAAAGGGCGCTCAAGCGCCACCTACGGTCCTTCTCTCTGATGATTTTCCAGCTTTTCCTGAGTTCCAGCTCCTTGATACTTCAACTCTTCTTCTAAACCATCTTAATTCTTGTTAAAACAAGGAAAACCAAGCGTAAAATCAATAATTCCACCTTCAACTCTCTTATTCTCATAACTAAAGCAAAAACTTGATTTCAAGCTAGTTTCTAAGTCATAAAGGGTGTTTTTAGTATCAAATAACGGTATTTTCAACCGTTATCAAAGTACTTGTTTAGAAACTTGGCCACCACATTTTCCCACTCAATGAAACTATTATCAAGGAATAAATTTATCCACATCTTAGCATTGCCTCCCAAAGGGAAAGGAAACAAGCTAAGTTTAATAGCTTCATCTGGCACATCCTGAATCTTCATTGTATTGCATATTTATGTGAATGTAGTCAAATGTTCATATGGATTTTCGTGAGCTAAGCCATTAAATTGCTTACTCTGCACCAAGTGAATGAGAGCAAGCTTCATCTCCATGTTAGTGGCATTGACCCTCGGCCTGGTGATGACAAATTTATGAACACCAAAAAACGGCGCCACAAACTTGTTTAACAATCGGCAAGTGTGGTCGAATCGTTTCAAGTAATAAAACTCGGTAAGACCAAGTATCGTTCTCCCAAAGGACTCACAGCCTAGTTTAGTTATGTGATTTGTTGATTATTTAAGACTTAAGAACAAATTGATTGTAGTTTTATATGCAAAAGACAATAAATAAACATGTATGCATGAATTTGATCAATGGAAAAGACAGAATACAAACACTTTAATGAATTATATGGATGAGTATGTTGTTGGGAGTTATCAATTTCATCTTATCCAGTCTCATATACTTTAGGAATTCAACATTCTTTTCATCAATTGTTAATGTCACTCTCTAAATCACCTTGCAAGAAGGCCTATCCTTAATTACGAGTTCATACAATTCCTAGCATTCCTAGTAATTAGTTTTGAAGTGCAGGAGCTTAAAGGCAACCAATATGCTATTGGGAGAATTTCCCCGGATCTAGATTTTTCCGTACGTTCCCATATCGACAAAATCAATAATCATGGCAATGAATGAGTTAAACAAAGCAAGCAATAAGCAAAGAGGAAAAACCCTAACTAATGATGAAAGAAAGCATAAGTCTTAAAAGTAAGATGTTAAAACAAATTCCATATATGAGAGTTTCACAAGACTACATTGATTCCCCAACAACAATACAAGGTTTAGTTCACCATATTCATGGTGAAACTAGATGAATAATAATGGAAGAATGAAAGATAAAACCCTAGAAAGGTGAAGAGGTAGCGTAAGCATCCAAGATCTTCCTTCAATGGGGTGGAAAAGAGAGTATTTGCTTCGTCCTACAAAAGATACAAACCCTAGGACGTCCTAAAGCGTATATACTATTCTAAAAATACAGAAAAATTAGGCCCAAGCCCATAAAAGTGCCGCTTAATGGTAAATTGCCGCTCAGCGGTAAGTGCGTGAGTTGTTTTTCTCCCCTCAGCGGCAGTTTTACCCCTCAGCGGATCCAACGTGGGTTTCTGAGTGCCGCTCAGCGGTAAACTACCGCTGAGCGGTACTTGCGGCTTCTCCTTTTGCACTTTTTGATGTCTTTCTTGATTCCATCTCTATCCTTCTTCACTTCTTTCACTAAATTCACCTTAAAACCTGCATAAAAACACTGAAATCAAGCATAAACCTATCTAGCTCTCTTATTTCTAAAAATATAACCAAAAACATGACTTCAAGCTAGTTTCTAAGTGTTAAAGGTTGCTTTTAGTATTAATTTTAAGCATGAAAATAACAGTTTTTCAACTGTTATCACAACCCCAAACTTAGAACTTTGCTTGTCCTCAAGCAAACAAGATGTAACTCAATCTTCTACCAATCTGTATAACGGTTCACTCATTCAAAAATCCTCTTTTCAAGATAAGTAAAAACTTCAATCAAACTCATGACAAAAGTTTCAATCAAGACGTGCACATGCTTTGGTGTTCACAAACTCACTTAATATCCAACAAATGCTAATTTTCATGAATGATTAATCAACTAAACATGGATGTTCATGTGCTCAATGAATATTTCCTCACTAGGTAAAGTGTTTCACTCAAACACAAGTGTATAAGAGGTAATCACTCATTCACTCTGCTATCACAATGTCACATGAAGTAACTTTGCCTTTCATTTAACCACAATCAAACAAATTCACAAGCATGCATCATCACAAGGACTTTTTCAATGGATTATAATGTGGCTGGGCTAATAAGAAAATTGGTTTTTCTGGATCACAAAATCCTTGAGTTAAGAGAATCATATCAACACAATCATTCTTACTTTTCCCAACTTTCCTTTGCATTGAGCTTTGTCTTTTCTTTTCTTTTCTTTTCTTTTTCTTTTCACATTCTTATTCTTAGCTCAATGCTTTCAATTTCCCTTTCTATTTTCCAACAACCCCAAACTTGAACATTTATCAATACCACAAAATATTTTCTACTTAACTCAAGGTAAAGCTTTTCACAAAGGGTTTTCAAATCATGTTCAAGGCTAAAGGTTCAAAGGATAGAACACAAAGTGTTCTCTTTTAGTGGCTAATGAAATTGGCTAATATAAGGGTTACCAACAAATGGCCTTGATCATATGATGCAGACAAGCAAGTAATTCAATCATAGAAAACCTGGGCAAAATCATTCATGTTTCCAAAATAATAGCATTCAATCTCAAAAACTCTGGAGCTCAAAACCTCACAAATGGCTCATTCACATTTCACATACACATCCTGCTTAGCATCATAATCACAATCATAACATCGTGCATTTATTCACAATGCTTGTGAATCGCCTGTATAAGCATATTATGTGCACATCTCAATATCAATCAATATCAAACCATCATCAAGCATTACTTATCACAGTCACAATCATAAGCAAACCATCACAACAGACAAAGGTTTCCATTGAGTACATCAACCCTATTCTAAAAAATAAGTAAGTACAGAACACTGAACCAAATAAAAGCATAAGTCCTGCTCTAATTATGATAGCATTCATCAGTAAATGCTATCTCAGCTCCTCATCAATCTGAGCTGTCATCTGTATCCTCCTCTTCTTCTTCATCTTCAGCATCCTCAAAGGCATCATCATCATCATCATCATCATCAGCTTCAGCATCATCGTCCTCCATCTCCATAGCTGAAGCTTCAGCTGCTTCAGCTCTGCCTCCTTGTACCTGGTCTTCTGGCCAAGCTACCACATTATGAAACTCCTCCATAGTCCACCTGTGAGCTGGAGGTGTATCATACATTCCAACAATCATTTCTGCAGTAGCCACATGCCCTCTGTGGATAGACTGTAACTGTGCACCTATAAGAGACATGTACATGTCCCTCATTTGGAACGCTTCTGCTTCATGTGTCTCAGCAGATGCCCGACTCTGTGCTTGCCCTCTTTCTCTGTGAGTACGGCGTAATGGAACTGGCTGAGCTGCTTCCTCACCTCCACAGTATTGTCTATAATAAGCCTCATCAATTGCTTTTCTTGGCCTTTCAAATGGTGGAGCAGAAGTATCCACCCCAGCTATCTTGCAGCGGTGTGTGATTAAAGAAGGATGTCCTAAGGGTGCTTTATTGTTTGTTGTGTTAGCGCACACCCTGATCTCATCAGCTATTACCTGCCCAATATTAACATTCAAATTCCTGATTGCACAGTAAAGGAGGAGTACCCTGCTAAGAGTGATGTCTGACACATGAGAACATGGCTGAATGTTGGCATGAGAAAACGCCATCCAATACTTTGCAAGAGGAGTCAAGTCAGTCCTCCTAATATTCACCACACCACCAGTTCTATTCCTTTGAAAATGTCCTCCAGGTACACATAAAACTCTCTCAACATCATCAAAATAAGCACCTTCTTCCATACAGAGAGCAAATTGGCACTGCTCACCAGCCCACACAGTATCTAAGAAGTTGTTGATGGAATCAGGATCATACCTAATAACATGGCCTCTGACATAGCCTAGGTAGTTCTTAGCTGGATAATCACCAATCTTTCTTGCATTTGTATAGAATTCTTTCACCACAGCTATATTTGCAGGTGTAGGGTATGTGGCTAGCTTCCCCCAATCATTCCCTAACAATTGCTCTCCAAATTGAGGAGCAAAGTTAGGTATCATTCCAACCTTTCTCTCCATAAGGAGTCTCCTATCTTGGACCACCTTGAAGTGCTTTTCATGTTTGCGAGATAGGAACCTATTAGAATGGGGTTGTTCTGGTTCCTTTTCTTTTCTTTTGGATGCCATGGTCTTCAATCTTTTTCCTGAAGAAGATGTCATTCCTACATCAAACATCATACATAGATGCAAAACCACAAAACATGTTGTTAATCATTAGTAAAACACAAAACACACCTTATTTTGAAACTAAACCACCGCTGAGGGTCAAAATCATCCCTCAGCGCCACCAGTGCAGCAATCCAGAACACAATGCATCAAAAATTTCAAATCTGTCAGAGTGCTGCTCAGCGGCAAATTACCCCTGAGCGGTGACTCCGCAGATTTTTGAAAAATTCCTTTTTAACCTATCCTAACTCCACCCACATGCAATTTTCAGTTTTCCAGATCAAAATTAAATAGTTTAATCAGTTCAAACATCAATTAAATCATCAAATCATGTATAGAAATAAAAAAACCCCAAACAATTCATGCTTTAACAATCACATTCAAACTCAAGAACCCTAGAATGAAGAAAATGCTTGACTTAATTGGGTGGAGATGTTGGATGAGATAATAATGCTTTTCAAGCTGAGATGATCTCTTCCAACCCCAAACTTAGATGGAATACTAGTGAAAAAAATGAGTGAAAGAAAGATTTTCTCAAAAGGGAAGAGGGGAAAGATGTGGAGAACCTTAGAAAAGGTATGTAGGAGTGTGTGTGCAGAGAAGAGTCTGAAAAGAGTAGCTAATGTGCAGCTTAGGGTATAAAGATACCCTAATGGGCTCGGGTTCTGCTAAGGGGCAACTTAAGCCCGTTCTGCGATAGTTCCGCTCAGCGACACTTTCGTGTTGTGCTTTTCTTCTTCCTAGCTTACCCTAGGTGCCTCCTACTCATGCCCCTCACTGGTTCCCTGCAATTAAATTTTCATATTACTCATGCAAAACTCTATTATGCTACTACAATAAAACAAACAGAAACAATATAATCAATCAACTGGGTTGCCTCCCAGGTAGCGCTCTTTTAACGTCATTAGCTTGACCCAATAAAGTTCAAGTTCCTTCTTCATGGTTGGTGTCTTTGTCCCACCAACTCCTCAATTTTTTCCGGTGTACTTCTTTTACTCTTCTAGAATATGGAGATTCTATCTCTATCATCTCCTTTTCTTTGTAGCCTTTCACAACCCACAACTTTCTTTTGAATCTCACAAGTGTACCAAGTTAGGGTCTTCCTTTCATCCAGTCATCAAGAACTTTTCTTCCTCTTCCAATCTTTTCTCTTTTCTGTACCTGAAACAACAAACAATGTTTACCTTCAACCTTGAGCTTTTCATCTTCAGGGCTAGTCATGAGTACATCTTGAAATGCAGCTTTATGACTAGCTTCTTCCTCCTGCATCTGCCTCTCTTCTTTGAAGACATCTACAATAACTCTCTCCTCTCGGTCTTGGAGCACCACAATTCCTTCATTCACATCAATGATGGCTTTGGCCGTTTTCATAAACGTTCTTCCAAGAATAATAGGTATCTTTTCAGTCTCTATCTCCATCACCACAAAGTCTACCAAGAACTGGAGTTTGCCTACACAAACTATAATATCCTCTACAATTCCATATGGTTCCTTTGAAGATCCATCTGCCATTACTAAGTTAACCTTTATAGGCTTCACATCAACATCGCCAATCTGCTCCAGTAAAGAATAAGGAATCAAGTTAACACTTGATCCTAAATCAAGTAAAGCTTTTTTAATCCTTTTCTTCCCTGTGGTACAAGGAATAGAAAAGCCTCCTCGATGTTTCAACAGCTTTATACTTCTTTGCCTCATCATCTCTACGTCTTTTCTTTGTAGAGACATCTTCCTCAGATTTAGTATAAACTATAATTTGTTGTAATATCTCCCTCCAAGGTGCATCATTGTCCACCATCTTGAATAATTCTGTAAAATCAAATTGTTTCTCTTGATTTATTGGAAAAGGAAAAATATCTTTACTCTATCTCTCTTTTCTCTTTTTTCTCTCTCTTTTCTTTCTCTCTCTCTCCTTTTTCTAACTCAACTGTCTCATCTTTTGTACTCTCCAACACTTTACATTCTTCTCTAGGGTTAACCTCAGTATTAGCCCCAAAATTTTTATATGGTCTCTCTTCCAACTGCTTAGTGATCTGACCCATCTGAATCTCCAAATTCTTGATAGCAGCTTCAGTGCTCTTTTGGGTAGACTCAGTTTTTTGTATGAATTGGTTAAGAGTTTCTTCCATTCTTATTGACCTTTCATTAAGTACAGAAATCTGTTGCCATAAGGATAGTTGCTGTTGTTGCTTGTTAAATTGCCCAGCTTGTCCAGTTTTCCCTTGACCAATGCTTGGGTGTAGTTTCCACCCTTTGATTGAAATTCCCCTGACGGTATTGATTGGTCATGAAGTTAACATCTTCTACGACTTCTGCTGGAAAGGCACATTGATCATTGATATGGTCACCCCCACATAATTCACACAATTGTGATTGAACCTGCGCAACAGTCTTTAACTCTTTAGGCAATTATGCAAGTGTTTTTGTAAGAGTTTCCAGTTGTTGAGTTAGTATCTTATTCTGTGCTAGCAAGGCATCATTTGTTTGTAATTGTAGAACTCCTTTTTGTTGGATAGGAGCTCCTCTTTCATTGTTTAGCTCGTTGTCACTAGTAGCCATATTTTCAATGATTTCTGTAGCTTCCTCTGGAGTTTTCCATTTGATGTTTCCTCCTGTTGAGGCATCAAGCATCATCTTGGTTTGTGAACCAAGACCTCCAAGGAAAATTAGGACTACTTCCACTTCTTCAAATCCATGCGTGGGAGTCTTTCGTAACAAGCTTTTATATTTGTCCCATGCATGACCCAGTGATTCCTCCATGCCTTGCCTGAACGACGAAATCTCTTGCTTTCCTTTATTCACCTTTGATTGTGGAAATTATTTGTTTAGGAACTTTGTCACCACTGCTTCCCACTCTGTAAAGCTTCCCTCTGGAAAAGAATTCAACCAAAGCTTAGCATTGCCTCCTAATGAAAATGGAAACAAACTAAGTTTGATTTCTTCGTCCGGCACCCCATTTATTTTCACCGTTTTGCAGATCTCATTAAATGTTGTGAGGTGCTCATATGGGCTTTCGTGAGACAACCCATTGAATTGATTACTTTTTACCAGTTGGATCAATGCTGGTTTGACCTCCATGTTGGCTGCATTGACTCTTGGTCTTGCTATGCTGTTAAAATGCTGAGGTCCAGCTATATTTGTGTAATCTGCAAGAGTTCTTCTGATATTATTATTCTCCATGTTCTCAGTGCTATGGTCAGAACCTCGTGGTGATGGTTGCAACAGAATTTCCAGAGGAGGGAACAGTTCTCTAGATGTACGAATTCTTCTCCTCCGTCTACTCTCGTCTAAACCTTCAAGAAGTGGTTTTGCAGTTTTCTTGCTCCTGGTTCGGATTGCCTCCTGCATACACAAGAAAAACAAAATCCTAGAAAAATTCGTTAGCACAAAAAAAAAAAAAGAAGATATAAGATTCAGAGATAAGAATAAATAAAAACAGAAAATAAAATAAAATAAAAACCGAAAAATAAAAACAGAAAATGAAAACAGAAATTTAAAATTCAAGTCAAAGATAATCAATAATCACACAATTTAACTAGTTAAACCACGAGTCCCCGTCAACGGCGCCCAAAACTTGATGACAAATTTATGAACACCGAAAAACGGCGCCACAAACTTGTTTAACAATCGGCAAGTGTGACCAAATCGTTTCAAGTAATAAAACTCGGTAAGACCAAGTATCGTTCTCTCAAAGGACTCACGACCTAGTTTAGTTATGTGATTTGTTGATTATTTAAGGCTTAAGAACAAATTGATTGTAGTTTTATATGCAAAAGACAGTAAATAAACATGTATGCATGAATTTGATCAATGGAAATGACAGAATACAAACACTTTAATGAATTATATGGATGAGTATGTTGTTGGGAGTTATCAATTTCATCTTATCCACTCTCATATACTTTAGGAATTCAACATTCTTTTCATCAATTGTTAATGCCACTCTCTAAATCACCTAGAAAGAAGGCCTATCCTTAATTACGAGTTCATACAATTCCTAGCATTCCTAGTAATTAGTTTTGAAGTGCAGGAGCTTAAAGGCAACCAATATGCTATTGGGAGAATTTCCCCGGATCTAGATTTTCCCGTACGTTCCCATATCGACAAAATCAATAATCATGGCAATGAATGAGTTAAACAAAGCAAGCAATAAGCAAAGAGGAAAAACCCTAACTAATGATGAAAGAAAGCATAAGTCTTAAAAGTAAGATGTTAAAACAAATTCCACATATGAGAGTTTCACAAGACTACATTGATTCCCCAACAACAATTCAAGGTTTAGTTCACCATATTCATGGTGAAACTAGATGAATAATAATGGAAGAATGAAAGATAAAACCCTAGAAAGGTGAAGAGGTAGCCTAAGCATCCAAGATCTTCCTTCAAAGGGGTGGAAAAGAGAGTATTTGCTTCGTCTCTGCCAAAGATACAAACCCTAGGACGTCCTAAAGCTTATATACTATTCTAAAAATATAGAAAAATTAGGCCCAAGCCCATAAAAGCGCCGCTCAGCGGTAAGTGCGTGAGTTGTTTTTCTCCCCTCAACGGCCATTTTACCCCTCAGCGGATCCAACGTGGGTTTCTGAGTGCCGTTCAGCGGTAAACTACCGCTGAGCGGTACTTGCGGCTTCTCCTTTTGCCCTTTTTGATGTCTTTTCTGATTCCATCTCTATCCTTCTTCACTTCTTTCACCAAATTCACCTTAAAACCTGCATAAAAACACTGAAATCAAGCATAAACCTATCCAGCTCTCTTATTTCTAAAAATATAACCAAAAGCATGATTTCAAGCTAGTTTCTAAGTGTTAAAGGTTGCTTTTAGTATCAATTTTAAGCATGAAAATAACAGTTTTTCAAATGTTATCACCTGGCAATACTATTAAAATGAAGAGGGCCTGTGACTGTTGCATAATCCGCCAGAGTACGTCTAACTAGATCCATATTCTGATTGCCAACCATGACTTCTATTTCCTGATCAGAGACTGAAGTGAAGGGTTGTTGAAGAGTCTCAAGAAAGGGAAACAATTCTCTGGAAACCCTTTTTTGCCTTCTTCGTCTGCTATAATCCAGATTTGTAAAGAGAGATTCAGATAATTTTGTGCTTGTAGTGCAAATCTTGTCCTACATACACTAAAGAACATTGCACTAGAGCACCAGATTAGGCAAAAAAAAGTAACAAAAATTAGAAAAAGTAAAAATAAAGAAAAAGTCTAAACAAGTTAAGAATCAGAAAAAGGTATAGTACGACCACATGTCCCCGACAACGGCGCCAAAAGCTTGTTAACTCATTGGCAAGTGTACCAAATTTTATCAAGTAATATAAAATTGTAAGACCAAGTATCGTTACCCAAGAGACTCGTGTTACTAAACAATAGTGATGGAAGAGCCTGAGGAGTTCGGACCGACTAAGGCAGCAGGAGTGCGATCTAGATCCTCGAAGCTTCTTCGACGAGTAAAGACGCAGCAGAACAGAATAAAAGCAAGAGATCGAAGGGAAAACTGAGGTCAAACACATGGAACCCTAGGATCTAGGATTTAATCTGTGGAAACTCGAGAGGCACGAATTAAACCCTAGGAGTGTGGATAGACTCGATTTGGACCGATTAAACGGTGATAAATTGAGATTGAATGGTGGAAAAGGATCAAATGGTGAAGGATGTGGAAACCCTAGAAGAAGATGAGGAAGTGTGGTGAACGAAGAAAAGATACCTTCGAAGATGCATATGGAGTGCGGATCTGAGGTTGGAGACAATAGAGCTCTCGAGAGTGAGAATGAGATGCTTTGAGATGTATATGGATGCGCGAGAGAAGAATGGAAGTCGCGATTGTGATGTGAAGGAGAAATGAAGATGTGGTTGCTCACGCGTGCCGAAGGAGGATATGGCGCTGATGTGTGCACAGTGGAGGGTGATGCGTCAGCGTGGAGTGTGAGAGAAAAGCACAATGGATAAAGTGGAGAAATGAGAGAATGATGAATGTGCTTGGAAGGTGGCTAGAGGCGGTTCATTGAGACTCTCTAACCTGACTTTCAAGGTAGAATTGTGTCTGGATTTTCTCTACAGAAATCACAATTCATTATGTTCAAAAGTAAGTGATACAATGGTGGAGACTGGTATTTATAATAACCCGTACTCCAAGAATAGTGTAATGTATGTACAATAAAATATAAGTAAATACAAGAGAACAATGAGGTAATTTCATGAGGCAGTATGCCATCATTCCCTCCCTCTTAAGAAAAGATTTGTCCTCAAATCTTGGCAGTTGCCTTATGAAGACACTCCAAAGCTGGAGCATAGCCATCTTGCAGTGGCTTTATTCCTTTAGATCTACTTTTCCTCCTCCTGGATCAAATATAAATCTGCAATACACATGAAATATATTTGCAATTAATATCAATCCAATATACAAATTTGCTAAAATAAGAACTTTATAAGAAGGACTCCCTAAAGTTTGTTTTGACGTTTGAAGCATGTGTAGAAGTCCAAGGGGAAAAGTTATTTTATTTTTATCTTGAGTTATTTATCTCCATAAAGGTAACAATAACTCAGGATTGCCATTTGTTCAAAACTTTTGCATAGAATATGAAATGGCACTTGTGTTGAAAAAGAAGTTAAAATTTGAAGACCCATCAAATATTGAAAAAATGTAAACATTTGGAAACCTTCCATTATATGTTCTATGATTTTTGGAGTGGAATGTGCTATCTGTACCAATTCCTCTTTCTCTCTACTTTTCTCTTCCTTAGTTTCTTCTTCTCTTCTCTTTTCCACTTCACTTCTTTCTCGTTCTAGTCTCTCTTCTATCTTTCGTCTCTCTTCTTCTTTTCTTCGCTCTTCTTCTCTTTCTCTCTTCTCTTCTTCCTCTTTTCTTTCTTGCTCTCTTCGTTTAATATCTCTTTCCCTTTTCTTATCCCTTAACTCTTGAAGTTTTGCCCCATATTCTATTTCTCTATGAAAGAAACCATAATCATTTAATATCTCAAGAAACATTTTTCCATTTTCAATACTATCTCTCATTAGTTCCAAGTTTCTTTTGATTGAAAGAGGCACAAACTTTCTTCTCATTCAAGACTTTAATTCATTCCAATCACAAATGGGGGACTTTCTTCCTATCCTAACATGATATTGGCTTTCATCCCACCACTCTCTTACATGTTTTTTGAAACTAGAAGTGTAAAGACTAAGAACATATGATGCAATATCTCTAGAATAGAAATAGGTTTCATAGTTACTTCTTCTAACAATAAATGGATGCATGTCATCAATTTCCCTTTCCCAAGCTAAGTATGTTAATGAACCAATATCCTCACCAAAGAATGAAAAATTTTCCCTATCTTGTTTATATAAATCATCCTCAATCTTATCAAATTCATGAAATGAACAAGTTCTTATAGCATCATTGATGAGTCAATATTTTGTTCACTTCACTTAGTTTATTGTGCTAGAATTAATCAGGAAATTGTGCTTAAATGTTCGGTATTTTTCCGTTTTTGTTAATTGTGCTTAATTTGATCGAAAATTCGTATTTTAACTAATTTGAATTGTCTGAGCTTATTATTTTTATTATTGATTGGAGGAAAAAGTTTTGGAAATACAATTTGGGACACTTGGAGGTAAAATGAGTGAAGAGGTGTGAATTTCATATTTAAGGGTGCACTGGGAGAAGATGATGTTGATTTCACGTGGAGTCTTGGCCTTAGAAAGCTCACTAATTCCATTTGCATTTTTATAGCACAAAAGCACAGTAGTTGTCACGTGAACAATTTGGTTCAATGCTTTTACTATTCAAGCTTTTATTATTGAAATGTGCTTTTTGTTGTTTACATTCACGTATTGCTTCTCTTTCTTTCTTTAAGGAAAAGTGATTATTAATTGGTGAATGGAAAAGCACATGGTCCAGCCGAGAAAACCAATTGGATGTGCTGCCACGTTTTTTTTTTGAAAGTGTCACAGCCACACGCTGGCAGCAGGGGGTGACGAACAGCAAAGAAGCATCCAGCAATTGGCCCAAAAGCAGAAGAGGGGTTCACGGTAATTTAATTTTGCCAGCACACGCCCACGTCCAGAGTCCAGCACTTTGGTACAGCAGCTGAAAAAGAGATGTGCATCCAGCAGCATCCAGCCGCCACTTTCTGAGTTTTGGTTTTTAGGCTTTTGGCTTTGAACGTTTTAGGAGAATGTAGGAGAAAGGGTGTCTTAGCTTGGTGCTGGAAGAAGGTTCTCGGCCTGGAGCTGTAGTGGCCACGGAGGCTTTTCTTTTTCTCACTTAGGAGAATGTAGGAATTTGATGTTTTTGCTTTGAATCAGGAAGATCCGCCACCTTCATTTTGTGTTACTAGCATTTTCTTTCTTTTGTTCTAAAAGCAGCAGGGGAATTGAAATTTCTTTTCTTTCTTTAGAAAATAGCACGCTGACTCATGGGAGAAGAGACGTTACGGTCTGGATGAAATTTTTACAGCATATATATTTTGGCTTTTAAATGGAAGCGGGGATTTTATTTTTTTTTGCTTAGAAAAATGTAGCGCATTAAATTTGAGAAGGTTGGTGTCACGGCTGGGCTGGAGAGAAAGCACAGGTGCTGATTCATTTTCATGGAGAAATGAAGTGGTGTTGTCACGGGTCTAGAGTTTTGGATGGTGGAAGAAACACACGTGTGCTTAGGGAGAAGGGCTCCTGCTGCCATGTCCACGTGAGATGAGCTCCAAGGGTTTTCTTTCAGATTATTTTAAATGCTTGATCTTATACTTAATTTGGTTACAATTTTCATATTGAATACATTCATGAATGTTTGCTAACTTTTAAATCATTTTGTGCTTATTCACCATTTCTTTCAATGCTCATTGTCAAACGGAAGTTAATTCTCACTCCTTTAAATTAGTTAAAGTTTTTGCATTGAATGTTTCATGTCTACTGCCGCTTTTCACACCTTGCGCATTTAATTTCATTTCTCATGCTTGTCACTTTCAATGTTACGTTTCCTGATTTAGCAATTTCAATTTAAGTGAGTCACGCAAGTTTTCTTTGATTTAGTTGTAATGTTAGCTTTAGTGACCAACCATTTTAATTCTTCGTTTCTTTCCGTGTTCACATTCGCATTTTAATTTAGTTCACTTGCATTCTCAAAAAATCTTCACAAACCCCCCCCCCCCCCACAATGTGTTTGATCTGAGACTGAACTAAATTTGGTCCTTGAGAGACGACCTAGGAGTCACTGCCTAGTCTATACTGCATTCTTTTATGCACAACTTTTGTGGGCGGTGCGACCCTCTCATCAAAATGGCGCCGTTGCCGGGGACCAACGGTTCAGTCTTAGGTCTTTTTGTTGTGTCAGTGTGTGTTGTGTTTTGTCTTGTGTTGTGTTGTGATGTTCTGTTTTCTGTGTGCGTGGTGCATGTATAAATGTGTTGTGTTTTATTTGTTTCGTAATTTTTAGTATTTTTCTTTTTCCATGTCTACCTATTCTGATTATGTGAATAGTGCTTATTCTGCCTGTGCCTATGATTATGATTCTCCTTCTGCATCTAACTCTGAGTATAGTCTTCATGTATATTCTGCTGATTTCTATGTTGAGAACAATATGACTCATCCTCTAACTTCTGAGAGTGCTCTTTGTGAGCCGGTTTCACTTAATGAGGATGATATTCATTGCGATCTCACCTCTGGACTGATACATTTGCTGCCTAAGTTTCATGGTTTTGTAGGAGAATGCCCATATAGACATTTGGAGGAGTTCCACATCATGTGTTCTTCAGTGAAGCCTCCAGATGTCCCTCTTGATCACATTTTCTTGAGCGCATTTCCGCATTCATTACAAGGAGCAGCTAAGGATTGGAAAGACTCTCTTCCTCTAAGATCCGTTACCGATTGGGGATATCTTGAGCATCAGTTTCTGAGCAAATTTTCCCCTGTCCAATATGCTTACAGCAACGGTCCTGGCTGGAATGACCCTACCTTGGGATGGTATAATGCTCCACAGCATCAATATCAAGAACCACCATCTCAGAATGCTTGTATGCCTCCACTAGTTCAGCAACAACAACAGCTGCAACTTTATGAGTCTGCCCAGATAGCTCCTCAACCCTCTACTTCTGAGCCTACATTGCAGGAGTTGTTGGAGCAGATGACCATGCAGAACTTTCAGTTTCAGCAAGAGAACATAGCACACCTTCAATGTTTGAGCAATCAGATAGGGCAGATGACCACTCAACTCAATCAGGAACAATCTCAAGATTTAGATGAATCACCATTTCAGACTGTGCTGATTCCTGATGATGTTAGTGTCATCCACATAGAAGATGGGGAGCAGAGTTATGAGCTTACTACTGCGCCACATACTTTCCCACCTTCAGATGGTCCCACTCTTGCACCTGAGGAGACCGAGAAAGATTTTGAGGACCAGGCAGATATGAGCAACATTTTTGAGAAAGGTAGACCATCATCATCTTCCACCACTCTTCCAATCTTCAGGGAAGTGGAGGTAAACATACCTCAATTTGATTATGTTGATGATTATGTTGTTGAGCGGTATGTTGATGATTATATTGTTGATGAGCATGCTTTTCATTTCCACTCTTTGCATGATGAGAAACAACTTTTGTCATCCTATCTGAATACTTCTTATCTATGCATTGAACATGAATCTGAGCATGTTGTTGATATTGTTTCTAAATTTGAAAGTGATTCATGTTCTGAGAGTATATTTGAAGTTCAGATTGATAAATTAGGATTGGGTGTTGTACCTCTGCATGTCATTTCTTTGGAGCCACATTGCACTAACCATGTTGTAGGAGGTACACATGAATTTGACCAACATGAACCCACAGTGGAAGGAAAAGGTGCTTACATACACACTAGTTTCAACATCAATAGGCACCAGCTGAACCCGCTCATCAACAATCACTTCTTCTTAGATCCAGCTGTGGAAGACATTTCCCTGCTTGATCAAATATGGAGGATGAAGCAATTTTTCCTCAAAACTTCCTGGCTGGATCCAATGGTGGAAGACATCTCCCTACAAGTCCAAAATTGGCAACTGCCACCATGATCAGGGGAGTTTTCCTTTTCTCTTCTCCTCCTTTCCCTACTTTTATTGCACTTGTCCATGATTTGTTCACTGTTCTGATTTCTAGTCTTATGATTATGACACGTTGAGGACACCGTGTAGTTTAAGTGTGGTCTATTGGAGGAGATTCTGATTTTTCTTTGTTAATTTTTGTTTTCCGTGTTAAATTTTTTTCTTTTCTAGGTAGTTTTTGTTTTGTCTTGTGTACAATTTTACATGTTTCTCTTGATTTATGGACTTTGTTTAGGTTGTAGACTTGACCTTCACTTCATTGATACTTGGCTTGAAATCCTTGCTTTTCTTTGCTTGGGAAGATGATTATGATGTTTGAGAGGTTGAATTGATTGTGACAGAATTACCTTGTGTGAGATTTGAGCCACTTTATGTTCTTTCTTGTGTGTGATATGTCTCTTGATTGCTTGCGCATATGCCTTGGCTTGACTCTTGTTGATAATTCTTGATTGATATGCATGTTTGGAAGAGATAAAGGCAGTTTTGTTTTTGAGCCTCTCAAGCCAAATAAGCTTAGCTTGTTCTGATCCTTTGATAACCCCTTTTGAGCCTATACTTTCCTCATTTCTTTGTTTTGAAGCTCATACACTAGCCCTAAGTGAAAAACCATGATTACCTTAACCTTATGGAATTTTGGAGCTTTGGAAGTGTTTTGGGAACAAGTGTGGTCTCCTTGGGGATTCTGATGAGTTGGCTAGTTAGTTCCTCTTCTTGTTTTGTTTTTGTAAATATGTGGTGTATCTTGTCTCTTGAAATTGTGTGCTCAATAGAGTAAAGAAAAGAGACAGGAAGAAAAAAAAGAGAGTAGAAAAACAGTAAAAAAGTGAAAAAAAAAATTGTGAATAATGGAGCCAAGAAGAGGATTGAATTAGAGGTTTGGGTGTGTTTGACTGTGTCTACACTTGTCCCCCATTGCTCCTCTATTTCTTTTGGTTTGTGGCTTCTCATCCATATCTATCCTCCCTTGTCCTTGGCCCTGTTTCACCCACAAAAGACCTTTTGATTTGAACATGCATGTGTTTGAGTATTGATATTAGAGACTTGCCAAGTCTATTTGTGTTTGTTTTCTTGAGTGCATTGAGTGACATTGATTTACCTTAAACACTTGAGAGAAACACTGATAGTGCATCTGTGAGGTTTTGATACTTTTGATTCACCTCTTGAGCTGATTGATCATTTTGCCATGTCTTGAATTGCTTGGATGATTTCATGAGTATCTGCTTTCTCTGATTCATTCTGTGTTGGAATTGTCTACTCCTTTTCTCTGTCCAGATTTCTTGAGGACTGTGTAAATTCTATTTGTTTCCTTGCGAGTCTTTGTTTTCTGTGTGCTAAGTTTGTGTCATACCCTGAATGTCCTTTGAACTATTCCCTGATCTGCGTCTTGATTTTGCCCAGGAGTGCAAAAGACTAAGTGTGGTCTATTTTGATGAGTCAATATTTTCTTCACTTCACTTAGTTTATTGTGCTAGAATTAATCAGAAAATTGTGCTTAAATGTCCGGTATTTTTCCGTTTTTGTTAATTGTGCTTAATTTGATCAGAAATTCGTATTTTAACTAATTTGAATTGTCTGAGCTTATTATTTTTATTATTGATTGGAGGAAAAAATTTTGGAAATACAATTTGGGACACTTGGAGGTAAAATGAGTGAAGAGGTGTGAATTTCATATTTAAGGGTGCACTGGGAGAAGATGATGTTGATTTCACGTGGAGTCTTGGCCTTAGAAAGCTCACTAATTCCATTTGCATTTTTATAGCACAAAAGCACAGTAGTTGTCACGTGAACAATTTGGTTCAATGCTTTTACTATTCAAGCTTTTATTATTGAAATGTGCTTTTTGCTGTTTACATTCACGTATTGCTTCTCTTTCTTTCTTTAAGGAAAAGTGATTATTAATTAGTGAATGGAAACGCACATGGTCCAGCCGAGAAAACCAATTGGAGGTGCTGCCACATTTTGTTTTTTGAAAGTGTCACAGCCACACGCTGGCAGCAGGGGGTGACGAACAGCAAAGAAGCATCCAGCAATTGGCCCAACAGCAGAAGAGGGGTGCACGGTAATTTAATTTTGCCAGCACACGCCCATGTCCAGAGTCCAGCACTTTGGTCCAGCAGCTGAAAAAGAGATGTGCGTCCAGCAGCATCCAGCCGCCACTTTCTGAGTTTTGGTTTTTAGGCTTTTGGCTTTGAACGTTTTAGGAATTTGATGTTTTTGCTTTGAATCAGGAAGATCCGCCACCTTCATTTTGTGTTACTAGCATTTTCTTTCTTTTGTTCTAAAAGCAGCAGGGGAATTGAAATTTCTTTTCTTTCTTTAGAAAATAGCACGCCGACTCATCGGGGAAGAGACGTTACGGTCTGGTTGAAATTTTTACAGCATATATATTTTGGCTTTTAAATGGAAGCGGGGATTTTATTTTTTTTGCTTAGAAAAATGTAGCGCATTAAATATGAGAAGGTTGGTGTCACGGCTGGGTTGGAGAGAAAGCACAGGTGCTGATTCATTTTCATGGAGAAATGAAGTGGTGTTGTCACGGGTCTAGAGTTTTGGATGGTGGAAGAAACACACGTGTGCTTAGGGAGAAGGGCTCCTGCTGCCATGTCCACGTGAGATGAGCTCCAAGGGTTTTCTTTCAGATTACTTTAAATGCTTGATCTTATACTTAATTTGGTTACAATTTTCATATTGAATACATTCATGAATGTTTGCTAACTTTTAAATCATTTTGTGCTTATTCACCATTTCTTTCAATGCTCATTGTCAAACGAAAGTTAATTCTCACTCCTTTAAATTAGTTAAAGTTTTTGCATTGAATGTTTCATGTCTATTGCCGCTTTCCACACCTTGCGCATTTAATTTCATTTCTCATGCTTGTCACTTTCAATGTTACGTTTTCTGATTTAGCAATTTCAATTTAAGTGAGTCACGCAAGTTTTCTTTGATTTAGTTGTAATGTTAGCTTTGGTGACCAACCATTTTAATTCTTCGTTTCTTTCCGTGTTCACATACGCATTTTAATTTAGTTCACTTGCATTCTCAAAAAATCTTCACAAACCCCCCACAATGTGTTTGATCTGAGACTAAACTAAATTTGGTCCTTGAGAGACGACCTAGGAGTCACTGCCTAGTCTATACTGCATTCTTTTATGCACAACTTTTGTGGGAGGTGCGACCCTCTCATCAATCATCCTGTTTTCTTTTAATTTCTTTAAAACTAATGGACTGATCAAAATTATAAATCCTAGATGACCTACATGAATAAAAAGACATTTTTGTTTCTAAAAGTTTTTCTAGTGTAAAAGATATACAAGATTCACAGTTAGACAAGTCTCAAGTAAGAGAGGTGAGTGATACGTTGTCGTATCCAAGAAAGTAGTATCCAAGAAAGTAGATAGGGCTAAAGTAACCATGAGTCGTCTCCCTACGAACACGGAATTGCTTTCGAATATCTGACTCTTATGAATGTTATGCAATGCTTATGAATAAAAGTAATGGTTGAAGAATGTTTAAAGAATAAATAAGAAACTTAAAAACAGTTATGATTAAATAGGCTAATTCCACTGCTTTTCCAAGATAGATTCATCATCGGTTATTCATGGATAATTGTTCAATTGATTATTGTTTAAGTTTCAAATTAGTTAAAGAACATTCTTACTTAATTTAAGGGCGATCATGCATTTAACCGAATTAAATTCTCAATCAAATGCAAAACCTTTCTAGATTATTCACAATAAATTCAACCAAAGTACATTCTCAATCAAATTCTATTGTGTTTAATCATGTTTATTCTTAAATCTCCTAACCAAGTTAAAAGTTGATCAATCAAAGTAAATTCTCAATTAATTATAGTTGAAATTATTACTACCAACCAAAGTACATTCTCAATTGATAGTAAAAACCATTTAATCATATGAAAGTTCCTAAATTAAATCAAACTAGATCCTTAATTAAACCTAGAAACCCTAGAACTCGTATAATCAATATGCATGTAGATTCAAACACATTATGATGCAAAAATATTTGCTTTTAACAAGATAGAAAGATGAAAGACATAGAGAGAACAACTTAAATCAATAATCAAAATAAAAAATTGCATTAACTGAACGTAACCTCAGAATCCATCATGGAATTACAACAGAATAGCCCTAGATGCTTAGCTCTCCATGAATGAAGTTGAATACAAGATGAAAGAAAAGTGAGAGGAGTATGGGAGAATGAATGAAGTCAAGTCCCTCTAGGTCTCTTTATATAGGGCTTGGACTCTGAATATTCAGTTGACAGAATCTTTTATCTTATATCTTCCAAATAACTAAAAGATTTAGATAATTATAACATTATTTGGAAGATATTTTCTGTTGATATTCCCAAATTAAATTAATTCAACAACTGAATTTTATCTTTTAGCTTTTCTGACTTTCCAAAATTGCACAAATGCCCTGAAATTTCTTCTATCTGCACTTTAGCCCCTTCTGAATTTCCCAAAATTGTACCAGAAGTCCCTATTTGACCAGACTTTGACCAGAGAAGGCTTGTTGACCAACTTTGACTCATATGGTCATGGCCAATGGGAGCTCGCCATGTGTCAGCCCCTTTCCCACCCAAAATTAGGGTTTTGCAGAATTGGGGAAAGGGCTTGCTCTTGCCGGGAAAGTGAGAATACATTCTTCTCTACGCGAGACCATGGAGGCTTCGGCCTGCTGGATTGTTTGGTTTCTTTTCTTGCAGGTTTGGCTTTGATGCAGGTTCCCATGGTGGTGGCTGTCCGACGAGAAAGGAGAAGCTTTGCTGCGATTTCTGTGGAGACGAAGATGCGAAAGGCATCGCGTATGGAGGAGGAACTTGCGAATCTAACGACAGCTCTGGATGGTGATGGTTGCGCGTGGAAGAAGTTGGCGGCGCGACGACGTTGTCGGCTTTGAATGGAGGTGTTGAACGTTGTCGAAACGATAGTGGCGATACATGTGGGGATGGCGCGGACGAACTCTGTATTGGTGACAATGGTTGTTGTGCGACGACAGTTGTGCGTGTTGACGACGGCACGACAGTGGCGGCTAGGGTTAGATTAGGATGATGAAAGTAGGGTCTCTGTTTGGAGAAGATGATGATGTGTCAAGGGTGGTGACGTGGCAACAACTGATTGGTTAATTTGGTGTGCAGAAGATTAATGACATGGCAACTTCTTGATGGTTAAATGTGTGGATAGAGAATTTGGACACATGGCAGAATCTAGTGGAGTTTGGCTTATGAGGGGTAGGAACAGGAAACTTAGGGGGTGTAGGAGAAAAAAGCTTAAGGTATGGGCTTGGTTTTGGCCTGTTTCAGAAATAGGAGTGTATGTAGGAATTTTAGGAGGTGCAATGGTAAAGTTCACCTATTTGGCCCATTTGTACATTATTTTCCAAATAAAACCTGATTTTGGGCCTTGAATTGCCATTTGGACCAATAGAACTTATAATTTCAACTGCACAAATAAACGTAAGAATTTCCAAGAATAATTTATGCAATTAAAATCACTTTTTAAGTCCCTTTTAATTCCAAACACAATATATCAAATCATCACAAATCCTCTCTAAATCAATCATTCAAACACATGAATTTCCTCAAATATTTAATTTTAAAGCATAAATGTGGGCATAATTCTAAAAGTTTTTCTAGTGTAAAAGATATACAAGATCCACACTTAGACAAGTCCCAGGTAAGAGAGGTGAGTCATGAAGACTACTTAAGTACCAAGTCTTACATTGCTAGAGATGTCTTAGGTTACTACTAGTTACCCTTTAAACTAAAATCACTTTTAAAATCAAAGGACACAACTCACAAACAAACAAAACAAGACTCTTAATTTTCAGACTTTATTGTGACAAGGCTTAGAGTTTAATCTCTTTTAGCCTAAGTCACCCTTAAACATGAACACAAAATCAAACAATCAAAACACTTAAGAAACCAACGGACTCTAATGACCCCTACGAGATACAGAAATCAAATCAATATTAAAGTCTACTGCTATCGTGAAGCTTGTGGCTTTGGCTAACCAGACATATGCACCTGTCTGGCTATGCTAAATTTAAAGAAAGCAATCAAGAAAAATTGCCAAGAGTTTGAAAGAGCACCAAGGACTCTTTGAAAGAACTTGGACTTTATAAAAGGCCCTTTTACAAAACAAAAGCTAAAGCTAACAGTGGGCTAACACAAGCCTATTACAAACAATTTGAACAAATCAAATACAAAGAAAACAAACTATGCTACGGTCCTGGTCCACTTCTTCATTTTTCACGAAATCTTCAAGAGTCCAAATATTCCTTTCAACTCTCAGCCTAAATCAAGAAATTAGCTTGTCCAATCCTGCAACATAAATGAACAAGGCTATTGTCACTTACACCCTTAGTAAAACCAGTTTGCACAAAAAAAAGTATAGCAATTAGAACTTCCCTTTCTCTTGGTCTTATACAATTGGTGCAACGCAAAGATCCTTATTGCTCTTAAATTGTAAGCCCAAAATAGTTTTGCACATCAAGTTGCAAATGCTACTTGTCTTCACTGAATCAGCTCACAATTTACACTCTGCTACAATACAATCAGTATGGCTTTTCCCAAACTACACAGAAAATTCAGCAGAGTACACAATGCAAAGAAATGTCAAATGAAATTCAGAAATAGCTAAGCAAACTAGAATTAGGTAAGCTAAGCAACTTCCCTATTTACAAGACTGCTTCTAGCTGTGTAATTCCAACTAAACTCCCAAACACATTAGCTCTGCACACTAAAATTTCGCACCAAATTTCAGCAAGGTACAAATGGAAATGGATATTAAACCAGCTGCAAATTGGTGTAAGTTAAAGCTGAACCAAACTGATTAAACAACCATCCAGACTAATCAAAACCTGGCCAATCCAATGCAATGCAGAAACAATTCCAATTCAGAATGGCTAATCCTAGTCTACAAAAACTATCATACCAGATCAACCTTCAAATAATGCTAAGCAATACAAGCTATAACAGGAATAATTCAACCAAAACATAAGCAATTTAAGGTGAAAGACTCTCTTTAGTTCAACACTCCCACATGAAGTGTTTCTGCCTCTGGTTACTTAAGCTACACTCTGTTGAAGTTCTACAACTGTATCAGTGAAGGTTCTGGTCTGCATTCCCAAAGCCCATTCAGTTCAAGTTTCATGAGACTCCTTGTTCAACTTCTTCGCTGTTGCAGCTTTTTATAATTCACTCTTGAGACAACACCACCTATAAATGGCAATCAAAACAAAAATTGCACAAATCTAATGGTGAGCACAATTCAGATTCAGAACTGAAGTAAGAACACGCTCTCAATAAGGATATTTGGCTTTAGATGTAGCCACATAAAGCTCACACACTCAGGTTTCTCTCTGGAAGCTTAAAGCACTAAAATTAAAAGGTTTGGAAGGGAGATTCTCCCTTGGTAGTACAAAGCTGGTGAATCTTTTAGACCACCACCACCTAAGATGCTACCAAGCACACAAACCTTCTTTCAAATTCCAAAACCAAGAGTGAACAACTTCTCAAACTAGAATAGGCTAGGCTAAGGTCAAACTTAGAAATTAGAGACAAAACAGGACAACCACAAACAAGGACAACACAACAAAGTTATTGCTTAAGACAACTCTAGATCGGATCAATAAAGCAATTAAAGCTCAAATAAAGAACAGCAGAACAAAATGCACATGCATTAGGACAAAACCAGGAAAGTCAATCAAGACAAACAAGAAACAAGGTAATGAATAAGGTGAGCACTCAATTAAGGTAACTTAGTTTATTGTGCTAGAATTAATCAGGAAATTGTGCTTAATTGTCCAATATTTTCCCATTTTTGCTAATTGTGCTTAATTTGATCAGAATTTCTTATTTTAATTAATTTGAATTATCTGAGCTTATTATTTGCATTATTGATTGTAGGGAAATTGATGGATATATTTGGGACATTTTTGAGATCAAAAGAAAATGCCACATCAAATATACTTTAAACTAAAATGAGTGAGGTGGTGTGGATTTAAATTATGGGGGTGTGATGAGTCAATATTTTATTCACTTCACTTAGTTTATTGTACCAGATTTAATCAGGGAATTGTGCTTAAATGTCCGGTATTTTTCCGTTTTTGCTAATTGTGCTTAATTTGATCAAAAATTCTTATTTTAATTAATTTGAATTATTTGAGCTAATTATGTGCATTATTAATTGTAGGGAAATTTTTGGAAATATGATTTGGGACATTTGGAGGAAAATTGATTATTAATTGGTGGATGGAAAAGCACGGCCCACACGCTGAAAAATTGTCCAACAAAGGTGGTATTTCCAGCAACCACATCCAGCAGCTTGGACTTTGCTTGTACACATTCATTCACAAGGCTTCACGCACCAATTAGGGAGGTGCATCCAGCAAAGCAAAGATGGGTGTGCACGTTGGGCTTAGTAGCTGCCACGGAAGAGAAAGAAAAAAAAAAGAGCTTTCACATGGGAAGCAGGGGGGTGCGTGCAGCTGCCAAAGAGTAGAACCCACACGGAAGAGGGTCACGGCCCAAAGTGGAAGCATCCACCAGCAACATACACGGATGGCAGCATGGGGTGCACATGCCACACGGCCCACAATGAGAGAAGCACACTCACACGCGCACAGCTCAGTCCAGCAGCCTTCACACGCGGAAGCAGCGTCCAGGAATTGGTGTGCACGTTGAGGGGGGTGCGCTCGGTCCAACAACGTGAAGAAGCAAGTCCAATAGAGGCTGCTGGCTGGAAGGAGAAAGAACCTCACACGCAGAAGGCAATTGGCCCAGCAGCTGGAGAAGAGAAGCACACTCACACGCACCTCCCACGTCCACGCACACGGGAGGCCCAGCAGCTGTGAAGACGTGGTGCTTGGCAGCAGGGGGTGCATCCAGCACAGATGCAGCCGCAACCTAGGATGGATATCATGTGGCGTCATCCAGAGAGTAGGTCCAGCCGCCACTTGGGATAGAAGGGAGAGAGGTATTTTATTTTGTTTTGGGGATCCTCGGCCAGGGGACAAGAATGTAGTGCAGGTTCTTCTTCCTTCAAAAAGTGGGGGCCGCCACTTTGCTTAAGGCTAGAGGGGACTTCTTTGTTTGGCTCTCGGTTTTTGGGGAACAAGGGTGTAAGGTAAGAACTTGAGAGGCTGAAGCCGAGAGTAGAGAGGAGGGATATTAAAAAAAAAATTTGTAGTTTGGAGAGGTTCCAGTAGCCGCCACTTGCCACTTAGGTTCTTGGTTTTCTTTGGAACGTTGTTTTTACACGTGATGAATGAAGAGCTGATTTTGACTCCTTTTTGATGATTTTCCCATTGCCTTTTCATTTGGTTACGTGCATTTTTTTTTAAGCTTTGGTTCGGCTGCTGCCATCATTTATATATTCCATAAATTAGAATTTTGCTTTGCTTGCTTGTTCACGCTGTTACGCTGGGAATAGAGAGCTTCTTAATTTTTTTTTGGAGTGTTTTTCTTTTTTTAATTTGTACTGCACAGAGACTGGACGGAAAGGGAACCACATAAGCCGGTTTGCATAACGTGGAGCTGGAAGCAGGGAGAAGTGATAGGAGCTCTCAGTTTTATTTTTTTTCTTATGTTGTTCAATTAATTGTGGGAAGCGGTGATTCTCGGCACATGAGAAGCTGATTTGAAGGAAAAAAAATGGTGTGCACGGTGATTGAATGATGGGACGTGTGAAGCTTTGGAGAAAAAAAGAAAGTAGCCGATTCCAGGAGCTGTTGCTGCCACATTGTAGGGTCCATGAGGTGATTCATTTTGAAGGCACATGGTAGTAGCACGTTAGGTTGACTTGAATTTCTTGGAGTTGGAGCGGTGCAGCCACCACCCATTAGAAATTCAATTCAATTGATTTGCTTTTAGGAAATGAAAAACACTGATTTGAATTGATGGAGAAAGGTAGCGCACCGAGAAAAGTTGAAGCAAGAATTTGGTGCACTCGTGGATTATGCCCCTTTAAGTTGATGATGGGATTTTAGTTTTTTTTTTTATTTATTGGAGTGTGCACATGGTTTCGTCCAGAGGAGATAAAATCATATAGTTTTATTTTCATTGCTATTTTTATATTATATGTGATGGATGTGTCTTTGAGCTCTTCATTTTTTTTTACGTTGCATTTTATTTCGATTAAAGCACTTTTCATTTTAGTGTTGTCTATTTTGTTCAATTGTGATAATTTAGTTGTAATGTTATTTTTTTTAATGACCAACCATTTTAATGATGTGTTTACCTTCACGTTTATATTCGTGTTTTAATTTAGTTCATCCGCATTCACAAACTTTTCATAAACCCCCCAACTACGTGTTTGACCTAAGACTCGAACCACATTTGGTCCTTGAGAGACGACCTAGGAATCACTTCCTAGCTTATACTGCATTAATTTATGCTCAACTTTTGTGGGAGGTGCGACCCTCTCATCAGGGTGCACATCCAGCCTTCAAAGTAGAAAGGAATTCCACGCGGCCCAGCAACATCCAGCATTGCAGCACACAGCCACGTCCACACGCCAGGGAGAAGATGTCGGGGCCATGGAGGAGACAACATCACAAAAGGTGGATTTATTTTTGGTGCTATCCAGCCACCGAGATGGAGAGAGTTTTTATTAGGGATGGTATGTAGATAAAGGGGAGAGGCGCACACGTTGAAAAAGCAAGCCGCCACCTATTAGAATTGATTTTTTTTTTGCTTTAAAGAGAGGAGAGCAGCACGTTGATGTAGATTGTGCTTGTCGCGGCTGGGTCCAGTAGGAGAATGTAGTAGGAAGTGGTGGTTGATGAAGTGTTGAGTTCATTTGAAGTAGCTGCACGGTGACGACTTCAAGCACACGAGAGGCGAGGCTGATTCATTTTTAGAGAATTGATGTGGTGCATGGGAAAGGCGAGCTCCAAGTGTCACGTCCAGAGGGGTACACACGGTGCTTTCCAGCCACATTCCTTTCCAATTATTAACTTTAATGTTGCATTTTTATTTTTATTCCCACAATGATAATTTTTCTAATTTAATTTAGCAATTTCATTTCCATTTACCATTTCATTTCCAATTTATGCCATTTATGATTTAGTAATTTCAAGTGGGTCACACATTTCGTTTTCACAACAAATTTAATTATCTGGAGTGCAATGTTAGATTTAGAACGGTTTGGTTTACTATTTTCATTTACTTTAATGCTTTCAATTATGTTCGGCTTCTTTATCTTTTTACATTTTCAAATTCCTCACTTGTTTTAGAAACCTTTCGGTCTCAATGTAGAACCGTTCGGTCATCTGTAGGACCATTCGGTCTTCATGCTTTGTTAATTCATTTCACTGTTTTCAATTATGTTTAGTTGTATTTAATTTCAAGTTTTAATTTAGTTCATTTAAAATCGCAAAAACACTTTCAAAACCCCCCACTACTTGTTTGATATGAGACTCAAGCCACATTTGGTCCTTGTGAGACGACCTAGGAGTTACTTCCTAGTTTATACTGCATTAATTTTGCAATCAACTTTTGTGTGAGGTGCGACCCTCTCACCAATCAGTTCTAGAGTAGATTTCAAAAGCAGTTAAACAAAGTTGAACCATTCAGTATTTGAAAATGCAGATGTTCAAACAATGATTTAATTTTTGGCCAAAGTTAGTGCAAGGAATCAATGAAACACCATGATGAATTACTCCAGCACTTGGCTCTTTAGGTGCAATGTCAATTGACAGATAACAATTATTTTGCACACCATGGAATATAATGTATTTACTATTACTGCACTGGCCACAATTCATAATCACTCAAGATTATAAAACAGCAAGAAACAATTGGTTCAACTTAAGAAAAGAAATGCACTAGAACAGGATTCAAAGATGATCTTTGATTTGAGCATCAACTAGTTATTTTGACTATATCATGGATTTAATACACAAAAGTATACTTGCTATGCTTACTAATATGTCATAATTCAAACAGATGCAACTTTGGAAATCAATTTCATTGTTCGCACAATTGCTCATACATATTTGATCAGATCAAAGAATCACTGAAACAGTACACTCACAATTTTTGGAAATTGTTTCAGAACTTGATAATGAACTAATATACCAAGTAGGATTGACTCAACACGCATGAAAAACGCACAAATATAAGCTAATTCAGTGCAACTTAGCTCACACAGTGTACACTACTAGTGGTTATCGAGCTCGTTACTGAAATTTCATTGCTCCTTTGGTGTGCCACTTTGCAAATACAGAACAACACCAAAAATTGAGTAAAATCAAACAATTAAACTGGAAGTAATATGACAATTAAGGTAACTAACATGACTAAGACATAACAAGACATGAATCAAGAATTGAATACTCAATAACATGGAATGCACTGAATAAAAATGAAAACAAGACTCAAACATATTGAACAGAAATTGAAAACCTAACAAAGGAAACAAACGTCACCGAATATGATGCACAATAGTTCAACATAAGACAGTACAAGAAAATGATGAACAACTCATAAATGGAAAGAAACAACAGAGATCGAAAAGAAAGAAAAAAATCAAGACAAAACAGACCAATAAACTGGAACATTACATGAACAGAAGCGAATCAAATGAGAGAAAAAAAATTCGGAATAGAGAGAACAACTTATCTGTTGACGCGTGCTCGAACCTGAGCTCTGAATACCAAATGATGGAAGAGCCTGAGGAGTTCGGACCAACTGAGGCAGTAGGAGTGCGATCTGGATCCTCGAAGCTTCTCTAACGAGTAAAGACGCAGTGGAACGGAATAGAAGTTAGAGATTGAAGGCAAAACTGAGGTCGAACACATGGAACCCTAGGATCTAGGATTTAATCTGTGGAAACTCGAGAGGCACGAATGAAACCCTAGGAGTGGGGATAGACTCGATTTGGACCGATTAAACGGTGATAAATGGAGATTGAACGGTCGAAAAGGTTCAAATGGTGAAGGATAAAGTTTCAATCGGTGAAAAATGGTGGAAGTGAGTGGAAACCCTAGAAGAAGATGAGGAAGTGTGGTGAACTAAGAGAAGATACCTTCGAAGACGCGTATGGAGTGCGGATCTGAGGTTGGAGACAATGGAGCTCTCGAGAGCGAGAATGAGAGGCTCTGAGATGTGGATGGATGCGCGAGAGAAGAATGGAAGTCATGATTGTGATGTGAAGGAGAAATGAAGATGTGGCTGCTGACGCGTGTCGAAGGAGGATGTGGCGCTGATGCGTGCATAGTGGAGGGTGATGTGTCAGTGTGGAGTGTGAGAGAAAAGCACAATGGATAAAGTGGAGAAATTAAAGAATGATGAATGTGCTTGGAAGGTGACTATAGGCGGTTCATTGAGACTCTCTAGCCTGACTTTAAAGGTAGAATTGTGTCTGGATTTTCTCTACAGAAATCACAATTCATTATGTTCAAAAGTAAGTGATACAATGGTGGAGACGGGTATTTATAATAAGCTGTACTCCAAGAGTAGTGTATGTACAATAAAATCTAACAAAATACAAGAGAACAATGAGGTAATTTCATGAGGCAGTATGTCATCAAATCGTGTAATAACTTAACTAATTAAGACTAAAGAATGATTCCAATGATTAAGGATAAAATGCAATAAAAATAAACCTAAACTTAAATGTAAAATCTTGATCTTTTGGAACTAAAAGCAAGAATGAATGAATGATATTAATGATATGAGATGATGATGTTATTGGGTTAGATTTCACCTACTTCATTTTCATGCATATTAGATTTCATCTTATTCATTAGAATGTTAATGTCACTTACAAAATTACTTAGAACCCGATATTAAAAAGCCTAGTCTTAATTATTAGACCTCAATCCCTTGAATCCCTAATAACCATCTTTGCATTAAGAAAAGAAGCTTAAGATGACGACCAAACGTCCCTTTGGGTGAAGTCCTCCAGATCATGATTCATATGATATTTCCCAATACTCAAACAAATCAAACATCAAGTCATGATTGGCCAAAACAAGACAAGCATTAAGAATAGGAGAAAATTACTAACATTCAATGAAACAAGCATACTATATTTAAAACATGTTCAAATACATGAAATTTTAGAGGTTATATCATCCCCAACAACAAATGATTTCAAGCTAGTTTCTAAGTGTTAAAGGTTGCTTTTAGTATCAATTTTAAGCATGAAAATAACAGTTTTTCAACTGTTATCACAACCCCAAACTTAGAACTTTGCTTGTCCTCAAGCAAACAAGATGTAACTCAATCTTCTACCAATCAATACAATGGTTCACTCCATTCAAAAATCCTCTTTTCAAGATAAGTAAGTACTTCAATTAAGCTCATGACAAAGACTTCAATCAAGACATGCACATGCTTTAATGTTCACAAAATCCTAATATCCAACAAATGTTATTTTTCATGAATGATCAATCAACTAAACATGGATGTTCTTGTGCTCATGGAATCTTTCCTCACTAGGTAAAGTGTTTCAGTCAATCACAAGTGTATAAGAGGTAATCACTCATTCACTCTACTATCACAATGTCACATGAAGTAACTTTGCCTTTCATTTAACCACAATCAAATACATTCACAAGCATGCATCATCACAAGGACTTTTCAATGGCTTACAATGTGGCTGGGCTAATAAGAAAATTGGTTTTTCTAGATCACAAAACCCTTGAGTTAAGAGAATCATATAGACACAATCATTCTTATTTATTCCCAACTTTCTTTTGCATTGAGCTTTGCCTTTTCTTTTCTTTTCTTTTCTTTTCTCTTTTTCTTTTTCTTTTCACATTCTTATTTCTTAGCTCTTAGCTCAATGCTTTCAATTTCCCTTTCATAACTTCCCGACAACCCCAAACTTGAATATTTATCAATACCACAAAATATGTTTTACTTAACTCAAGGTAGAGCTTTTCACAAGGGGCTTTTAATCATGTTCAAGGCTAAGGTTTCAAAGGATAGAACACATAGTGCTCTTTTTTGTGGGCTAAATACATAAATTTGGCTAATAAAAGGGTTACAACCAAATGGCCTTGATCATATGATGCAAACAAGCAATTGATTCAATCATTGAAAACCTGGGCAAAATCATTCATGCTTTCAAAGTAATAGCATTCAATCATACAAACTCTGGAGCTCAAAACCTCCCATATAAGCTCATTCACATTCCACATGTACACATCCTGCTTAGCATCATAATCACAATCACAACATCACGCATTTGTTCACAAAGCTTGTGAATCACCTATATAAGCATATAATGTGCACATCTCAACATCAATCATCATCAAAGCACTATCAAACATTACTTATCAAACAACAATCATACGCAAACCATCATAGCAAACAAAGTTTCCAATTGAGTACATCAAACCCTATTCTAAAAACAAAATCAAATAGGTCCAGAAATATAAAACCAAACAAAAGCATAAATCCTGCTCTAGTACTGATAGCATTCATCAGTAAATGTTATCTCAGCTCCTCATCAATCTGAGATGTCGTCTGTATCCTCCTCTTCTTCCTCATCTTCAACATCCTCAAATGTGTCATCCTCATCATCATCAGCATCATCTTCATCCATCTCCATAGCTGAAGCTTCAGCTGCTCCAGCTCTGCTGCCTTGGGCCTGCTCCTTTGGCCAAGCTACCACATTATGGAACTCCTCCATAGTCCACCTGTGTGCTGCAGATGTATCATACATTCCAACAATCATCTCAGCAGTGGCCACCTGCCCTCTATGGATAGACTGCAACTGTGCACCTATAAGAGACATATACATGTTCCTCATTTGGAAAGGTTTTGTTTCATGTGTCTCAGCAGATGCCTGACTCTGTGATTTTCCTCTTTCTCTGCGAGTTCGGCGTGGTGGAACTGGCTGAGCTGCCTCCTCACCTCCACAGTATTGTCTGTAATAAGCCTCATCAATTGCTTTCCTTGGCCTCTCAAATAGTGGAGCAGAAGTATCCACCCCAGCTATCTTGCAAAGGTGTGTGATCAAAGAAGGATGTCCTAAGGGTGCTTTGTTGTTTGTTGTGTTAGCACACACCCTTATCTTATCAGCTATTACTTGTCCAATATTGACATTCAAGTTCCTAATCGCACAGTAAAGGAGGAGTGCCCTACTAAGAGTGATGTCTGATACATGAGAAAATGGCTGAATGTTGGCATGAGAAAATGCCATCCAATACTTTGCAAGAGGATTCAAGTCAGTCCTCCTAATGTTTACCACAGAACCAGTTCTATTCCTCTGAAAATGTCCTCCAAGTATACACAAAACTCTCTCCACATCATCAAAATCAGTACTTTCTTCCATACAGAGAGCAAACTGGTACTTCTCACCAGGCCATACAGTTCCCAAGAAGCTGTTGATATAGTCAAGATCATACCTAATAGCGTGGCCTCTGACATAGCCTAGGTAATCCTAACCGGATAATCACCAATCTTCCTTGCATTGGTGTAAAATTCTTTCACCACAGCTACATTGGCTGGTGCAGGGTATGTGGCTGGCTTTCCCCAATCATTTCCCAGCAATTGCTCTCCAAATTGAGGAGCAAAGTTAGGTATCATTCCAACTTTCCTCTCCATAAGGAGCCTCCTATCTTGGACCACTGATGACAAATTTATGAACACCGAAATACGGCGCCACAAACTTGTTGAACAATCGGCAAGTATGACCGAATCGTTTCAAGTAATAAACTAAGTAAGACCAAGTATCGTTCTCCCAAAGGACTCACGACCTAGTTTAGTTATGTGATTTGTTGATTAGCTAAGACTTAAGAACGAAATAAGTGGTGTTTAATATGCAAAGACAAAAAATAAACATGTATGCATGAGTTTTGATCAATGGCTAAAACAAAATACAAACACTTTCAATAAAATATATGGATGAGTATGTTGTTGGGGTTTATCAATTTCATCTTATCCACTCTCATATATTTTAGGAATTCAACATTCAATTCATCAATGTTAATGCCACTCTCTAAATTACCTTGACAAGAAGGCCTATCCCTAATTACGAGTTCATACAATTCCTAGCATTCCTAATAATTAGTTCTTTTAGTGCAGGAGCTTAACGACAACCAATATACTATTGGGAGTAATTCCCCGGATGTAGACTTCCCCGTACGTTCCCGTATCGACAAAATCAATAATCATGCATTGAATGAGTTAAACAAAGCAAGCATTGAGCAAAGAGGAAAAACCCTAACTAATGATGAAAGAAAGCATAGGTCTTAAATATAAGATGTAAACACAAATTCCATATATGAGAGTTTCACAAGACTACATTGATTCCCCAACAACAATACAAGGTTTAGTTCACCATATTCATGGTGAAACTAGATGAACAATAATGAAAGAATGAAGGATAAAACCCTAGAAAGGTGAAGAGGTAGCCTGAGCATCCAAGATCCTCCTTCAAAGGGGTGGAAGAGAGAGTGTTTGCTTTGTTTCTGCCAAAGATACAAACCCTAGGACGTCCTAAAGCTTATATACTATTCTAAAATTACAGAAAATTTAGGCCCAAGCCCCAGCAGTAAAGTGCCACTCAGCGGTAAGTGCGTGAGTTGGTTTCTTCCCCTCAGCGGCCATTTTGTCCCTCAGCGGATCCAACGCGAGCTTCTGAGTGTCGCTCAGCGGTAAACTGCCGCTGAGCGGTACTTTTGCACTTTTTGATGTCTTTTCTGATTCCATCTCTCTCCTTCTTCACTTCTTTCACCAAATTCACCTTAAAACCTGCACAAAAACACTGAAATCAAGCATAAACCTGTCCAGCTCTCTTATTTCTGAAAATATGAATAAAAGCATGATTTCAAGCTAGTTTCTAAGTATAAAGGTTGCTTTTAGCATCAATTTTAAGCATGAAAATAACAGTTTTTCAACTGTTATCAACCACCTTAAAATGCTTCTCATGTTTGTGAGATAGGAACCTACTAGAGTGGGGTTGTTCTGGTTCCTTTTCTTTCCTTTTGGATGCCATGGTCTTCACTCTTTTGCTTGAAGAGGATGTCATTCCTACATCAAACACAGATTACAAAACCACAAGACATGTTGTTAATCATTAGTAAACCACAAACAACACCCTATTTCCAAACTAAACCACCGCTGAGTATCAAAATCACCCCTCAGCGCCACTAGTGCAGCAATCCAGTACACAATTAAGCAAAAATCTAATGTCCGTCAGAGTGCCGCTCAGCGACAGTTTACCCTTTAGCGATAATTCTGTAGATTTTTGAAAAATGCACTTTTGACCTTTCCTAACTCCACCCACATGCAATTTTCAATTTTCCAGATCAAAATCACTCAGTTCAATCGGTTCAAACATCAATTAATTCATTAAATCATGCAAAGAAATCAAAACCCCTAAAAATTCGTGCTTCAACAATCAAATTAATGATCAAGAACCCTAAAATGAAAAATGCTTGACTTACTTAGGTGGAGATGCTAGATGAGTGGAGAAGGCTTCCAAACTATGAAGAACAATGATGCTCTCTCCCAACCCCAAACTTAGATGGAAAACTAGTGAGAAAGTGAGTGGAAGGGAGATTTTGTTTCAAAAGGAATGAAAGGAAAATGGTATAGAACCTTTGGAAAAGTATATAAGAGCGTGTGTGCTGAGAAGAATCTGAAAATAGAAGCCAAGGCGCGATTTAGGGTATAAAAATACCCCAATGGGCTCGGGTTCCGCTAAGGGGAAACCTAAGCCCATTCTACGACACTACCGCTCAGCGGCACTTTCGTGAAGTGCTTTTCTTCTTCTTAGCTTAACCTAGGTGCCTCCTACACAGGCCCCTCACTTGCTCCCTACAAATAAATTCTCAGATCACTCATGCAAATCCCTATCATGCAACTAAAGCAGAACAAACAAAAATATATTCAAACAAAAATATGTTTAACGTCACGAGCCCGACCCAAAATCCACCAACACCCATCAGTAGGTGCAAATCTTTCCTGGTATCTTTCAGTAGATACTTAGCCACCTAGCATCCTTCAGTCGATGCTATTCCCAAAAATTTACAGAAGTAATATCCAAATTTAAAAAGATTTACAAAACCAAAATAAAATCAAAAGAAAAATTTTCCTCAAATCACTATAATGCCTTCCAGCAAGCGCTCTTTTAACGTCACTAGCTTGACCCAATAAAACTCAAGTTCTTTCTTCTTTTTCTTCTTTCTACTGAACTTCTTCAGGAATTTGATAAAACCAGGAACCTGTTGCAATGTCCCAATCATAGGAACTTTAATCTCCAATTTCTTGAAGATTTCCATTAAGCGCTCAAATTCCTTCTTCCTATGATACTTCTTTGGATGAGGAAGAGATTTTCATATGATTCTTTCTTTTTTTCTCTCGTCCTCTTTTTCTTTTCTCTCACTTTCTTTTTGCTCTTTTTCTTTTCTCTTATTTTTTTCTTCCCTTCTCTTTTTCTTCTCAACTTCTTTATTTTCACACAAATTTTCTTTCTCTCTTTTCTCTCAACCACTTCTTTTTCTTTTTCTTCATCTTTATCTTTCTCAATCAACTCTTCTTTTTCTTTTCTCTCTATCTTTTCCTCATCTTTCCCTATTTTTTTCTCATTTCTCCCTATTTTTTTCTCATAAAAAATCTTGTCACTTTCAGTTACAATGGCTTGACCTTCCTCCTTAGGTTTAACTTCAGTATTAACCTTAAAATCGTTCAATCTCTGACTAATGTAACGAAGGTTCATCTCCATCCTTTTACATGATGCTTCAATGTTTTTCCGAGTGGAGATGGACTCCTGCAAAAACTGTTGAAATGTGTCCTCCAAAGTTGGCTGTCTTTCCGATAGAAAGGGTTGTTGCTGCCATTGTTGTAGTTGATTCTCAAATTGTCCGGCAGCTTGCCAAAATTGACTTTGATCCATGCTTGAGTAAGGTTCCCACTAGTGGTTGAGATTACTTTGGTAGAATTGAGTGCCCATATAGTTAATTTTTTGTCCGAATTGCATCCTGTAAGCATTAGGCACAAAACTCTAGAAAATATTTGTTAGCACAAAAAGATAGAAAAGAGAAGAAATAATAAAAATATATAATTGAAAAGATAAGAAGATAGGAAATAAAAATCGAAAAACAAAAACAAAAAAATAAAAAAAAACACAAAAATAAAAACAGAAAAATAAAATAAAATAATAACCGAAAAAAATAAAAATAGACAATAAAATAAAATAAAATAAAAACCGAAAAATAAAAATAGAAAATAAAAATAGAAATTCAAATTTAAAAATTCAAAATTCAAGTCAAAGATAATCAATAATCAAACAAATAAACTAGTTAAACCACGAGTCCCCGGCAACGGTGCCAAAAACTTGATGACAAATTTATGAACACCGAAAAACGGCGCCAAAAACTTGTTTAACCCTCGGCAAGTGTGACCGAATCGTATCAAGTAATAAACTCGGTAAGACCAAGTATCGTTCTCCCAAAGGACTCACGACCTAGTTAGTTATATGATTTGTTGATTATTTAAGACTTGAGAACAAATTGTTGAG
The DNA here is from genome assembly GCA_034642375.1 of Vigna nakashimae. Taxonomy (NCBI): domain Eukaryota; kingdom Viridiplantae; phylum Streptophyta; class Magnoliopsida; order Fabales; family Fabaceae; genus Vigna; species Vigna nakashimae. The sequence goes on along the minus strand of CM067765.1, from coordinate 44,042,762 downwards.
GTTTCAAATGCAAAAGACAATAATTAAACATGTATGCATGAGTTTTGATCAATGGAAAATAAGAACACAAACACTTTGAACGAAATAGATGGATGAGTATGTTGTTGGGGTAATCAATTTCATCTTATCCACTCTCATATACTTTAGGAATTCATCATTCTTTTCACCATTGTTAATGCCATTCTCTACATCACCTTGCAAGAAGGCCTATCCTTAATTACAAGTTCATACAATTCCTAGCACCCCTAATAATTAATTTTGAAGCAAAAAAGCTTAAAGGCAACTGTTAAAGGTTGCTTTTAGTATCAATTTTAACCATGAAAATAATAGTTTTTCAACTGTTATCAAGCATCCATCAGTAGATGCTTAATCACATAGCCTCCATCAGTAGATGCTATCATTCATCACCCTCATTATAGTAGCATCCACCAATAGAAGTTGTCATCTAAGTCCTCATAGCATCCATCAGTAGATGTTGTCATCTGAGTCTTCCTGTTCACCATCTTTACCCTCCTTGAATAAGGAACCTCAATCTCAATAACTCCATTCTCTTTGATATCTTTAACCACTTCATGCACAAAGTCTTGGTGAACTAGTTTCTCTTCATTATCTCCCTTCTTCATCTACTATTGAAAATCTTCTCTACTTCCAGACCTAAAAAGAAAGGTTCAGATAATTTCGTGCTTCTGGTCCGAATTGAACCCTGCATACACTAGAGAACAAAACACTAGAGCACCCAATTAGCCCAAAAAATAAAATTCAAATCAAAACAAAAATTAAAAACAGAAAAATTAAAGATAAAGTCTAACTAGTTAAGAATCACACAAAAATATAGTTTAAACCACGAGTCCCTGGCAACGGCGCTAAAAACTTATTAAGACCTCGGCAAGAGTACCAAATCGTATCAAGTAATATAAAATGGTAAGACCAAGTATCGTTTCCCAAGAGACTCATGACACTAAACAATTGTGTAATTACTTAAATAATTAAGACAAAAAAGATATTTTGTTGGTTTTCAAATGCAAATGCAACAAAAGTAAATATGAATGCAAATTGATCAATTGAGGTCTAAACACTAGAATGAATGGATAAAGTTGTTAATATCATATGATAATGTTATTGGGGTTTAGATTTCACCTAATCACTCTCATGCATATAAGAATTCTTCTTCTTTATTAAATGTCAATGTCATTGATCAAGGTCGTACTTGATACAAATTTAATCCTCAATTATGTGTAGTATAATACTAGGAAGTGACTCCTAGGTCGTCTCTCAAGGACCAACTGTGGTTCAGGAATTAAGTCGAACACTTGGTGGGGGGTGGGGAGGTAGTTGTGGACAGTTTTGTGGTATGAAATGAACTAAATTAAAACTCAAATTGAAAACAAATTAAAAACAGATTGGTGTTAGCTCGATTGCAAATGTTCGGAATCACAAATTTACATCAGATATACAATCCTACAACCCTTAATCCAACACAAATTAGACAACTAAGCAAAGTCTAAAACGGTCTTCACAAAATGCTACTTAAGCAAACACACTTACACAAATTCATCAATTCTTCACACACAGAGTAATCAACTATGTGAAGATGATTATGCTTGAATTAGACCACTAAGCGAGGACAAACTACACAAAACAGATTTCACATATGCACGAGCACACAAAACAAAATCACAATTAGGCTCAATTACATTAGTGCAGTAAAGGGAAACGACAGCTGTTATTTTCTCCTATTTGCACCGGTTCTGCAACCGAGGTATATACAGGCGAGGCAAAAAGTCTACCACTTTTTTCCTCGATTCTAAACTGAGGCAAAAAGGTGTATGCTTTTACCTCGGTTAAAATGAAACCGAGGCGATAAAAGAGGTAATATACATTTTTAACATTAGGTCATGAATAGATCCACCTTCCATGAACTTGATCAACATCTGCTTATTGTCATTTTCTCTGTTGCATCATATTTTAATCACGACTCTAGAAATCTGAAGCCAGTCTTCTATCCCACAACCAGAAAAAGAGAGGAAAATATCATAGAAATAATAAACTTTAAAACTCACATCCAGGCTAGAATCATATTCAGTTCCTTTCATAACGTAACATAATCATATAACATAAAAAGAAAAAGAAACAGTTTTTCCTCCAGGCAAGTTCATCCCTTCAACCTACACTACATGGAACACACCACAAAAGCCATATCCAGAGAGGAAAAAATCACTTTCTCCTTCAATTCCTCCCTAATAAAACATGCCAGAAAGCAAGAAATAAAACAAGATACCCGTGCTCTGCTCCTTCTTCACCTACGTCAAATGGAGCCAACAGCGAAATGAGACTCAATACATCAAATTTTGTTAAGCCATTTTTCCCTAACCCCTAATTCCTCTCCTCTGCGAGAAAAAAACCCAACCACCCCGAATTGGTTACGGCGACCACAAACCAAAACAGATAATTAAATTAAGCCTCCATGCCTCTCTGTTCATCTTCAATCAACAACAAAGGAGTTGAATCCTTAAGCAAAAACCACGGGAGATTACCTTAGGGCTGTGGGGGGTTCTATTTTAAAAAGAAAAGAGAGTGGCATTCTAGCGACATCTCTGTTTGGTCATGGTAGGAGCACATGTCTCCTTAGGGTAGAAAAGGTAGAGGTTTAACTATCGTAAATGGCGCGACTTCCTCCAACGTGAGCAACGACGGCTCCGACGACTGGCCTCGGCGAAGACGTGGCGCGAAGGAGTTGGCTTCGGGGCTAAAGCTGAGTGAGGTTGCGAACGAAACTTCCCCAAGCAAGTTTCCGCGAAGAGGCATTAGCTTTGGAGGAAGGAGGTGAATCGAGGTTTAGCGAATTCCTGAATGAGGATGGACGTTGGATGGAAAGGGGGTCTTTAGGGGTGGAAGTCGGACCTTTAGATCTATAGATCAAGATTTTTCATTGCCAACAGCCACCACTTACTCTTCACTCCAGAGGCGACGCATTGGTAGGCGAGGTGGAAGTTGTGCTCGCAGCCGTGGCACACAACGAGGTGGTGGTGGCTCTCGTCAGTGGCGGGGCAAGGCAGTGCAAGGAGCGAGATTGGAGCATAGAGAAGAGAAAGAAATAAGAAAAAGAAAAGGGAAATGGGAGAGGTGCTAAGTTTTCCTGGCTTGGAGATTCACACGGTCCTAGCCTTATTAGAAAGGCTTATATGCCTCGGTCCATCTTGCCAACTGAGGCAATATCTCTGTCACCAGCTGATGTGAAATATCTGTGAGGTTTATGGCTTGGTTCACCCTACCAACCGAGGTAGTATTCCCTTTAGACATTGGTTGCTTAACAACCGAGGCATATAGTGTTTCAAAAACTACAAAACTGCCACCACGTTTTGATACGCTTCGGTTCCAGAAAAACCAAAGCGTAATGTGCGAGTTAAAAATGCGATTTTTTACTAGTGTTAATCTGAAGAAAAACCTTGCAACCTCATTAATCACCAACCCACAAAATTAAGCTTCCATGAAAACAAGTTATAAATAATTAAAATGGAATTGAAACATCAATGCAGAAATGTCAATGCTCAATACGCAACAATGAATAAAATGCAATTTCAATGCAAGAAAACGAAAACCTAATGCATAGAAAACGAAAACCCAATGAAACAAAACCAACAAAAGCATAACGAAATCAAAACGCAGTGAAATAAAAACGCAATCAAACGAAATGGAAAACGTAAAGCGAAAATTACAATGCGTGAATGAAAAGGGAAATTAAGTGTGAAGAATCTAAATTGCATAGAGAAGAAAACAAAATTGCATTCTAGAATTGAAAGTTCATCAAAATGGAAATGAAAAATGTAAACCCCCAAAATGGGGGAGCTCTCCCTTTGCTGTCCAAAGCTAGAAAACGTAAAAACGAGAGAGTGAGCGAGAGTTTGGGGTTTGCTCCCTCTTTAGCACACAACCCTAGGTCAGCCCACTAATGGGCCTTTACAAAAATGACCCAAAACCAGCCCAAAAAGTCAAACATAAATATCCTGATCCAGCAGCATCCATCAGTAGACGCTGTCAGTAACATCCATCAGTAGATGTCTAGTAGCATAGCATCCATCACTAGATGCTCTCAGTAACATCCATTAGTAGATGCTCTCTCATCTGAATCTTCCTACATCCATTAGTAGATGTGAATCCTTCTCATCAACATCCATCAGTAGATGCTAATCTTTCTCATCTTCATCAACATCCATCAGTAGACGCTTAATCACATAACATCCATCAGTAGACGTTATCATTCATCACCCTTATCATAGCAGCATCCATCAGTAGATGTTGTCATCTGAGTGCTCCTAGCATCCCTCAATAGATGTTTTCCAACATCCATCAGTAGATGTTGTCCAACATCCATTAGTAGATGTTGTAATTTCTACAAAGCAAATTCAAATCCAAAAGAAAAAGTTAGAAATTGGGTTGCCTCCCAATAAGCGTTTGTTTAACATCACCAGCATGACACCATTAAGCACAATCTGCATCTATGATGTTGGTGTTCCATTTACTTTCATCACACCAACTTATCTACAACATCTTCTTGTTCACCATCTTAACCCTCCTGGAATAAGGAGCCTCAATCTATATAACTTTATTCTCTTTGATATTTTTAACCACTTCATGCACAGAACTTGGTGAACATGACACTTGAAGGATGGCGCTCAGCGCCCTAAATGGGGTGCCCAGGCACGCCCTGCGACCTTCTTTGTCCTTCTTCTCTTGATGATCGTGTACTCCTAGTACAAATTTTTGAATTTTATCCTGCAAACACTAAAGAACATTGCACTAGAGCACCACATTAGCACAAACAGATAAAAAATTAAAAAGATAAAAAGATGAAGAGATAAAAAGATAGAAAGATAGAAAGATAAAAAGATAAAAAGATAAAAAATTAAAAAGAAAAAAAATGAAGAGATAGAAAGATAAAAAGATAAAAAGATAAAAAGATAGAAAGATAGAAAGATAAAAATAAAAAAATAAAAAGGTAAAATGATAAAAAGATAACAATATGAAAAGATAAAAATAAGAATAAAAAGATAAACAAATAAGACGAAAAAAAATAAAAAGATTAAAAAAACTAAAAAGATAAAAAGAGAAAAAGAGAAAGATAAAAAGATAGAAAGATAAAAAAAAATAAAAAAATAAAAAGATAAAAAGTCTAATTGGTTAAGAATCACACAAATAGAATAATTATACCACGAGTCCCCGACAACGGCTCCAAAAACTTGATTAACAAAATTTTTGATCCCCGGCAATGACGCCAAAAACTTGTTAACACTTCAGCAAGTGTACCGAATCATATCAAGTAATAATAAATGGTAACACTAAAAAAAACCTTATTTAGAGGAGGTTATTTTGGGGAGGTTATAAAAAACCCCCTCAAATTAACATACTTTAAGATGTTTAATTTAAATTATCTAACTAACAATATTTGTGGGGGTTTTAATTTCTTTCAAGAGAGGTTTATAACCTCTTTAAATAAAAATATATTTTTATTCATCATCTTCTAATTCTTTTACATTTTTCCCTCTAAAATTTTAGACTAGGTTTCGTTTTAACAATTCTAAAATTTTATTCCCTCCGGATTTAAAACCCATATGTGCCTAAAACCATTATTTTTCTAAAAGTTATTTTTCTTCTAAAAATCTTCTTACAATTCACCTGAACCCTAGCTCACTCCGCTCACTCTGCTCACTCTACTCAGCTCACTCTGCTCACTCCGCTCACCTGAACCCTAGGTTCTGCAAAATCCCCAATTCCTAAGGTTTCATCTCCAACATCATCCGCACCTGTGAAATCAGCGGTTCCCAAGGTCTCATCTCCAACATCATCTCCACCAGCTTACTCACCACTATTACCTACTCCAACAGCATCCCCCACACCAGCCGAAGCACCAACAGCGCCAGCACCAGCCAAAAAAGCACCAGCACCGGCAACACCTAGGATCTGCAGAATCCTCAATTCCTAAGGTTCAACTCTAACACCAAGTGCTTTGGTCGTTTACTCCTAGTTAATTGCTACAAACCTTATCCCAATGATTATGGGTGTACATACCTTGAATTGCCTTACATAAAGCTCACCGATTCTAGTTGAGGAGTGTAGACTAAATTTTTCTTGGTTATACGTATAGTAATGAAATTCTGTATCTGTGTAAGTGCATTGTTAGCAAAATGATGCTCTCCAATTCCCAACTTTTCTCTGATGTCACATCTGGTACATTGCCCCTAAATACTTTTGTGAGGATTTCCGGCAAAGTCAACATCTTAGGGTTTATCAAAGTCCATGTTGTTTCCTCCACGTTGCAATTAATCTTTCTAATAGAACAGTTGGGAACCAAGAGTGCCAATACAGAACAAAACTTTGATTAACAGTTTTTAATTTACGAATGAAACTATATTCTAGATAAGTAGACCTTGTTTATTGCTTAATGTTTATATTTCACTTTGTTGTATTCATAATTGTGGTTGATCCTACTCGCCCCTTTCCCGCTCAAGCTACTTCTAGGAATTTATTTGGTATTAATTTTCCTATTTTGGTTACTTCATAATAATGCTTACTTTCAAGTTAACAAAAGACTTGGATGACTCATCATTCCAAGATGCTATGTCATTTGAGGTTTTTTTAGATAATTTTTTGTCTTACAGAGATACTTCCACCAATGTTTTTAATGTTAATGTAGATTGTCATAATGTCCTTTATAATGATCTTGTGGTAGATTCTATCATTGATCATGTTACTGATACACTATCCATCACCACTACCATTGATGTACTTACAATCCTTGCTGGGTGTGATGTGAGCAACCTTCCTAAACTCTCTGTATGTATGATGAACGGGTCGCACCGCTCACAAAAATTGTGCAAAAAAGAAATGCAGTATAGTTTACTAGGAGGTGACTCCTAGGTCGTCTCTCAAAGACCAATTTGTGTCGGTTTAGTCTCAGATTTTATACACGAAGTGGGGGGGTTGTTTGTGGTTTTTGTTTGGATGCAAAAAAAATAAAATTGGAACTGGAATTTAAATAAGACAGAATTTAAAAACGTTTGAAATAAATTTTAAACACTGTAAAAACTGAACGGTAAAAAGACGGTAAAAATAGAAGACGTTTGAAAATAAAACAAACGGTAAAACGCAATGATAGAAATTAACAGTGCAGAAAATACTGAACGATAAATTTAACAGATAAAAACATTTAACTGAAAATGGAATTCATCACAAATTGAACACTTAAATTAAAATTATGGACAGTACAAGGTAAAAAGGAAACGAGCAAAGCTGACACATTCAGAAATGAAAACTATGTTTTGGCACTGTTGAAAATAAATTACAGAGAGCTTTCAAAGGGGCCGTGAGGGGTTCCTAAACTACTCTAAATTCTACTACCAAAATCTCTTATGATAAAATCTGATATGCTGCTGCCAATTTATAACCACTTCCCTCCTCTTTCACGTGTGTACACCACTTCCAAAAATAATATTTCACTTTCTTGGTCTCTAAGTGGAACTTCTTCCAGCCGTCCACCATGCACCACTTAATAATAACAAATCGTGGGCCCTCATGCACACCAACTCAGGTCCGTGAAGCTGCTGCTTCTTCCAACAAGCCGTGACACCACTTCTTTGCTCCAGCTCCCTTTCGAACTTCCTTCTTCATTCTCTAAGCTAGAATGAAACTTCTCTGCTGCCATTTCTCCAACCGTGACACTCTTCTCCTTCCCTTTTCTTCTCCCTTGAACGTGAACTGCTTCCCGGACATGGTAGCTGCTGCACCACTTCTTCTCTTTGGTGATGGTTCCTGTTGGACAGGAATTTCCTTCTCAGCTGTTACTGGTGACGTAGCTTGCTGGATGCATGGAGGACCGAGAGCTCTCCAAGCTTCTGTGCTGGACCGTGAGCTGCAGCGTGAAGGTCTTCTTCAAGGTTGTTGGATGCTGCACCTCCATCCTTCAACGTGAGCTTCTACAGCTATAGATAGTTATGTTGGGAAGATTGGAGATGTTGAATGTGACTTCTCCCATTTCTGGTGCAGACCGTGTGTTCCAATGTTTTGTGCTTCCAACAAAAATTAATCCATGCAACATCTTCTCTTTGGAACGTGTGGTATGGGTTGCAAGGAAGAAAACTAATTCCCTGAACTAGAAAAACCATGGGCCAAAAGAGCCTTCCCTTTTGAATATGTGAAAACCATGTGCTTGACTTGAAACGTGGATGTTGATTGTAAAAGAAAGTAAATTCATTTCTTCTCTTGCTTTTCTGAACCAGCTGTACCTCCATCACCATGCAGCACCTTGCTTCTTTCTTCCAGCCAGCCGTGAACTGCTGCCTCTGCTGGACCAGCTACTTCTTGTTCATGTCGTGACAGTGGTTGCAGCTCTTCATGTGGCAGCCGTGTGCTTCACTGGATGCTCCAACACTTTGCATGCGTGTTGCTACTGCTGGTTGTCACCCTTGTGCTGGCCTTCCAATAATGAATGAATGAGGGGTTCTTCCACTTTTCTCACATAAGGAAGAATTGACCCCATTTCCTCACTTAAGTCAAAGAAAACAAAATTCTCCATAATGGTGGCTCCAACTTTGCTGATTGCTTTTCCAAATAGGCTTCTTCATGGGCCCTAGTTAGACATTACAAATTATGATTAGAATATGACCATGAATAGTGCTAATTGTGGCAGTGGCCCTTTCTCTACGTGCTTTATCTACATTCAGCCCGTGACCCTTCATTCAATTCAATGTGTCATGGTTTTCGATTTTTTTAAGAATAATATTTCCTGCCAGCCCATACTTTTATCATGCTTTTCAATTTGAATTTTGGACTTGTATTTTTTTGAACTCGGACCATGATATGCTCCCAAGGCAATCAACTAAATGCCAAGATAAAGAACTGAATGGGAAACAAAACCGTGAGTGCTGGCCCCTCCATTTTTATTTCAAACAAATATTGGTTGCTTGCCAATTTTGAGTTTGCCGTGTGCACCGTGGAGCAAGCACTTCCGTGGTTGCATCATGAATTCCAATGTATTGGCTTGTCAAAATGAATTGGCCGTGAAACCACTTACATTATCTCAATTAAAATACACCTCATCAATTTGCAATTCCATGTGAACGTGCTTGGTTGGTTGCCACTTATTAGATGTGATGAACTCCCTTACTCCGTGCACACCAAATTAATTACCTTCCATCTTCAACTTCCAGTCACGCATACCACAAGAGCCGTGCTATTATTCTTCCAAAGAACCGAGAAAACTATTAAATAACACAATGTAAAAATGAATATTCTTCCAAATGTCCCAATAATATTTACAGAATTTTCCCTGCACTCAATAATGCAAATAATCAACTCAGATAATTCAAATTAATTAAAATAAGAATTTCTAATCAATTTAAGCACAATTAATAAAAACAAGAAAATACTGGACAATTAAGCACAATTCCCCGATTAATTCTAACACAATAAACTAAGTGAAGTGTAGAAAATAATGATTCATCAAAATAGACCACACTTAGTCTTTTGCACTCCTGGGCAAAATTAAGACGCAAATCAGGGAATGGTTCAAAGGACCTCGAAGGAGTGACACAAACGCAGCATACAGAAAATAAAGACTCACAAGAAAATAAACAGAATTTACAAAGTTCTCAAGAAATCTAGACAGAGAAAAGATGTAGACCATATCCAATCACAGAATCACTGAAAAGCAGATACCTATAGAAATCTTCCAAATAATTCAAAACTTGGTAAAATAATTAATCAGCTCAAGAGGTGATTTAAAAATAACAAAACCTCACAGATGCACTCACAGTGTTTCTCTCAAGTGTCTAGGGTAAAGAATTTTCAACTCGATGCACTCAAGAAAGCAAACACAAGTAGACTTGGCAAACTTCTAATATCAACACTTAAAACATATGCATGTTCAGATCAAAAGGTCTTTTCTGGGTTGTAATGGGGCCAAGGACAGGGGAGGATAATTTTGGATAAGTAGCTATAGCCCAAAAGAAATAGAGGAGCATTGGGAAAAAGTGTAAACACAGTGAAATCTCACCCCAAACCTCTAATTCAATCCTCTTCTCGACTCCATTATTCACAAAATTATTTTTCATTTTTCTCTTTTTCTCATCTTCATTTTTTTTCATCCTGTCTCTTTTCTTTTTTTTCTCTTTATCACGCAACAGGATATAATTCATATTTTCAAAACAAGATGAGGAACCAACTAGCCAATTCATCAGAATCCCCAAGGAGACCACACTTATTCACATAACACTTTTATAGCTCCAGACTTTCTTAAGGTTAAGGTAATAATTTGTTTTTCACTTAGGATCAGTGTATGAGCTTCAACACAAATAAATATATACAGTATAGGCTCAAAGGGGTTATCAAAGGATAATAACAAGGTAGGCTTATTTGGCTAAAGAGGCTCAAGAATAAAATTGCCTTTATCACTTCCAAAAATGCATATAAATCAAGTATATCAAAAAGAATCAAGCCAAGGCATATGTGCAAGCAATCAAGATACATATCACACCAGAAAGAAAATTAAGTGGCTCAAATTCTCACACAGGGCATTCGTTACAATCAAATCAACCTCTTAAACATTATAATCATCTTCCAAGCAGAGAAAAGCAAGGATTTCAAACCATAAGTATTAATTAAGTGAAGGAACAATCTACAACTTAAACATCATCCAGAAATCAAAAGAAAAATGTAAAATTTATTGCACACAAAACACACTAAAAACCACTTAAAACAGAAAAAATTTAACACTCAAAAACAAAAAATTTAACACACAAAATACAAACTTAACAGAAACTAACAGAAAATCAAAATTTCTCCCCAGTAGACCACACTTAAATCACACAATGTCCTCAGTGTGTTACAATCATCAGATTATCAATTTCAGAGCAGTCAAATAATATAGACAAGTGCAATAAAATGTTAGGAAATGGGAAGAAATTTTTCAGTAACATCCATCAGTAGATGTTATCAGTGACATCCATCAGCAAATGTCTGAAACACCTAGCACCCATCAGTAGATGCTAATTAATAATTTTTTTTTTATTTTTTTTTATGAAAAAGGAGACCGGTACTGTGACAACAGTCTCGGTGGCAAAGACCGGAACTGTTGCTACAGTGGAAAGCAATCTGGCTATAAATAGGCCGCTCCTCCGCGTCCAGCGCCATTTCCTGACCTAGTCTCTCTCTCTAGTCCTCTCTTCGCTCTCCTCGCTCTCCTCTCTCTCTCTACTCTCTCTGCGTCTGGATCTCTGCAGGGAGCTTCTGCCACCGTGCCTACTGAAGAGTCTGAGATCCGCGAGGAGCTTCTCTGCCAGCTCTACTTCTCCAGGTAAGTCCTCTGCACCTTCCTTCTTTCCTTCTTTCTTATCTTTCTGCTTGCTTTTTCTGCTTTTATTACCATCCTGCTTTCCTGCTTTCCATTTTTTTCTTCTCTGATCTCTTGCCTGCTCTCCCTCTTTTCCATTTTCCTGCTTTCCTTTATTTTTCTTCTGCTGATTATGCTTCTTTCTTCTCCTTTTCAAAATTTTTTTATTTTTATTTTTTTTGTAATTTAAACACTTAAACACATAAAACACAACTGTCTAAAAACTTAAGGGGTATATAGGCTGGAAACCAGACGTTAATCTCCCTTCGATTGAAGGTATTGCAGAGACAATCGGGTAGAACAACGCCACGTACCCCACTTAAAAATAAACACAAAATCTTAATTTACAAGAACAACAAGGACAACAGGACAACTGGACGTAGATCCGTTTAGGACCCTTTGGCAAGGACCGTGAAACAGATCTGAGACCAGACACAGAAATATCAAAGACTGATCGGACAAAATAAACTGAAAAGGAAACAAAAACAACCAAATAAAGAAAATACTGAACTAAGAATCTAATATATTTTTATGCTTCTTTTTTTTTTATGTTTTGTTTTTCTTTTTTTATGTTTTTGTTCTTTTTATTTTTATATATATTTTTTATTAAGTTTTAGAATATTTCAAGAGGAATGATGACGAGTGAGATGGAATCAGAGAGATACACTAGTCAGCGATGGCGTCCTACAGATGATCAGATCAAGATGATGACCAACATCTACAACTATGGGGTCACACACCCAAGCCGAGCGCAAGTCGTCGAGATCGCGTCTCGACTAAGGACCTTCGCAGATGCCACCGAATATAACGTGCACTGCTGGTTTAACAACCATGGCAATCGGGTCAGGCGCTGGCAAGCGGAGATAGACCCCACTGGCACTCTCTTTTCACAACTGCCGTTGTATATGTATGGTAAGAACTCTCATCATACCTCCATTTTTATTGAAAATTTTTTTCACTTCCTCTTCTATAATTAACACAATTTTATTTTATTTTATTTTATTTTTTTTTTTGTTTGAAAGAATACAACTGGGTGATAATGAGGGCACCGAGGCTGCTGGATTTGTTTCCAGTTCCGATCATTATCGATGACGACAGAAATGAACGAGAAATTCCTCCACCAAAGCCTCCTGTATTTCGAACCAGAACTCCCTCAACGGAGCTCTCCCTTAGACCACCACAACCAGCTCGAGAATTCTTCCAGTTTTAATGTTTTGTTTATTTATTTTTATGTTTTTGTTGGCCGAGTGTGGCCAAAATTTGAATAAGGCATGTAATCTGAACAATTATATTTTTTTTTTATGTTTTTAATTTTTTTTTATGTTGTTTTTGTTTTTTATTTGGTTTGTAATATTAACGATCACTAAAGATCGACCCCCGAACATCTTTTAATTTCATATATATCTACTGCAATTTCATTATCAGATCTGTTCAATCCCTTTTCTCCATTACTGTAATTTTTGCATTGATGAATGAAATATTTTCTTAGTCTAAAAATTTTCAATCAAAAACCTGTATGAGACAACTAAGAAAATATATTTACAACGAAGAAAATAAGGAAAAAGATAAGATCTGAAGTGAAAATTTTCAATGAATTATTGATATGAAATAATAAGAAATTGAGGGCCGAGAAATTGTGGACTACACGCAAAACAATTTTTGAAAATGTTTTTTTTTTTAAGGGATAACAACTCAAAAACTAAGAAATAAATATACATATCGGAATAAAGATTTGGCACGCTTAAAACAAAATATTTTATCACAACAGAAAATTTTTTTTTATGTTTTTTTTTTTTTTTTATTTTTTTTTTAAAGATAACAATTCGAAAACTAAGAAGAAAAGGAAAAACAAACTTAAAAGAAAAACAAAATGCAGAATCTCCCCCAGACCACACTTAAACTACAATGTCCTAAACGTGTTCTAAGCATAAGATCAACAATTAAAACACTAAACAGATAAAGGACAAATGCAATAAAAGTAGGAAAACGGGGAAGAAAGAAAACGAAAACTCCCCTGGTCAGGGTGGCAGTTGCCAATTTTGGATTTGTAGGGAGATGTTCTTCTCTTCAGGATCCAACATGAAATTGTTGAGGACGAACTGCTTCATCCTCCAGATTTGATCAAGCAGTGAAATGTCCTCCACCGCCGGATCTAAACCACAAATATTGTTACTGAGCGGATTCAGCAGGTGCCTGTTGATCTTCAAACTATCAGTGTCAGCACCTTTGATTTCCACTGTGGGTGTATGTTGATCAAATTTATACGTACCTCCTGCAACATGGTTAGTGCAATGTGGCAGTGCAGAAATTTCATGCAGAGGTATAACACCCCATCCCAATTCATCATACTGAGCCTTAGATAAATCCTCATAACATGAATCAATTTCTAAATTGCATGCAATATTAATCATAGACTCAGATTCATGTTCAGTGCATGAAGAATAACCATTCGAATGTGATAGTAAAAAGCGGTTCTCATTATGCACAGAGGAAAAATTAAAATCAGACTCAGCAAGAATATAGTCATTAGCATACCGATCATCATCACAATCAACATAATAATCAAATTGTGGTATGCTTACCTCCTCTTCCTTGAAGATTTCTAGAGTGTGGGAAGGTGAAGGTGGTCTACCTGGTTCAGCACTACTGCTTATTCTTGCCTGGTCCTCAAAATCTTCAGCATTCTCCTCAGGTGCAAGAGTGGCTATCTCCCTGATCTGATCAGTCATATTCTTCATGGCAGCTTGAGTTTCCTGCTGGATTTGCTCGAACTGAATTCTCTGTATGGTCATCTGCTCCAGTAACTCCTTTAATGTAGGCTCAGAAGTTGAAGGCTGAGGAGTTATTTGGGCAGGAGCATCAAACTGCTGATTCTCGTATTGCTGAACTCGTGGAGGCATAAAATTATCCTGAGATGGTGCTTCCTGATATTCCTGTTGAGCATCGAACCATCCCAAGCTAGGGTCATTCCATCCAGGATCATTGATATATCCATACTGCTCAGGGGAGAATTTGTTCAGAAAATGAAGCTCAAGATATCCCCAATCGGTAACGGATCCTAGAGGAAGAGAGTCTTGCCAATCCTTAGCTGCTCCTTGTAATGAATGCGGAAATGCGCTCAAGAAAATGTGATCAAGAGGAACATCTGGAGGCTTTATTGAAGAGCACACCATGTGGAACTCCTCCAAATGTCTATGTGGGCATTCCCCTGCAAAACCATGAAACTTAGGCAGCAAATATGTCAGTCCAATGCTTAGAACGTAATAAAAATCATCCTCTGTAGGTGGAACCGGCTCCCTAGGAGTGCTCTCAGGAATTTGAGGATGATCCATATAATTCTCATCATAAAATTCAGCAGAATTAAATTCAGAGTACCAAGCAGAAGGAGAATCATAATTATAGGCACTCGCAGAATAAGCACTATTCACATCAAAATAGGTAGACATGGAAAATAAAAAGTAAAAAAACTAAAAACTAAAAATTATAAAACAGATAAAACACAACACACTTATACATGCAATACATACACAAGACAGAATTTTTTTTTTTTTTTATTAACAGACAAAATACTTATGACACGCATACAAAAAAATAGAACATCACAACACAAGATAAAACACAACACAATTAAACATGCTACAGGCATAAACAAGACAGAACATCAACAGTAAAATATTTTTTTTTTAAATATAGCAACTAAATACAGAACACAGCACAATAAAATATAAAAGACAAAACATATATTAACACAACATAATCGAAAAACACAACAAAAATCTAAAACGAAAAACCTGGAACTGAAGTGACAACGCCGCCAAAATTTGTTGAAGGTGTCGTTATCGCCTGCAAAAATATACAAGACAAAACACACAAAACAAACATATTAACAGAACAAAACTTTATACAACAAAAATCTAAAACCAAACCTCCATTCGTTCCCCGGCAACAGCGCCATTTTTGATGAACGGGTCGCACCGCTCACAAAAATTGTGCATAAAAGAAATGCAGTATAGTTTACTAGGAGGTGACTCCTAGGTCGTCTCTCAAAGACCAATTTGTGTCGGTTTAGTCTCAGATTTTATACACGAAGTGGGGGGGGTTGTTTGTGGTTTTTGTTTGGATGCAAAAAAAATAAAATTGGAACTGGAATTTAAATAAGACAGATTTTAAAAACGTTTGAAATAAATTTTAAACACTGTAAAAACTGAACGGTAAAAAGACGGTAAAAATAGAAGACGTTTGAAAATAAAACAAACGGTAAAACGCAATGATAGAAATTAACAGTGCAGAAAATACTGAACGATAAATTTAACAGATAAAAACATTTAACTGAAAATGGAATTCATCACAAATTGAACACTTAAATTAAAATTATGGACAGTACAAGGTAAAAAGGAAACGAGCAAAGCTGACACATTCAGAAATGAAAACTATGTTTTGGCACTGTTGAAAATAAATTACAGAGAGCTTTCAAAGGGGCCGTGAGGGGTTCCTAAACTACTCTAAATTCTACTACCAAAATCTCTTATGATAAAATCTGATATGCTGCTGCCAATTTATAACCACTTCCCTCCTCTTTCACGTGTGTACACCACTTCCAAAAATAATATTTCACTTTCTTGGTCTCTAAGTGGAACTTCTTCCAGCCGTCCACCATGCACCACTTAATAATAACAAATCGTGGGCCCTCATGCACACCAACTCAGGTCCGTGAAGCTGCTGCTTCTTCCAACAAGCCGTGACACCACTTCTTTGCTCCAGCTCCCTTTCGAACTTCCTTCTTCATTCTCTAAGCTAGAATGAAACTTCTCTGCTGCCATTTCTCCAACCGTGACACTCTTCTCCTTCCCTTTTCTTCTCCCTTGAACGTGAACTGCTTCCCGGACATGGTAGCTGTTGCACCACTTCTTCTCTTTGGTGATGGTTCCTGTTGGACAGGAATTTCCTTCTCAGCTGTTACTGGTGACGTAGCTTGCTGGATGCATGGAGGACCGAGAGCTCTCCAAGCTTCTGTGCTGGACCGTGAGCTGCAGCGTGAAGGTCTTCTTCAAGGTTGTTGGATGCTGCACCTCCATCCTTCAACGTGAGCTTCTACAGCTATAGATAGTTATGTTGGGAAGATTGGAGATGTTGAATGTGACTTCTCCCATTTCTGGTGCAGACCGTGTGTTCCAATGTTTTGTGCTTCCAACAAAAATTAATCCATGCAACATCTTCTCTTTGGAACGTGTGGTATGGGTTGCAAGGAAGAAAACTAATTCCCTGAACTAGAAAAACCATGGGCCAAAAGAGCCTTCCCTTTTGAATATGTGAAAACCATGTGCTTGACTTGAAACGTGGATGTTGATTGTAAAAGAAAGTAAATTCATTTCTTCTCTTGCTTTTCTGAACCAGCTGTACCTCCATCACCATGCAGCACCTTGCTTCTTTCTTCCAGCCAGCCGTGAACTGCTGCCTCTGCTGGACCAGCTACTTCTTGTTCATGTCGTGACAGTGGTTGCAGCTCTTCATGTGGCAGCCGTGTGCTTCACTGGATGCTCCAACACTTTGCATGCGTGTTGCTACTGCTGGTTGTCACCCTTGTGCTGGCCTTCCAATAATGAATGAATGAGGGGTTCTTCCACTTTTCTCACATAAGGAAGAATTGACCCCATTTCCTCACTTAAGTCAAAGAAAACAAAATTCTCCATAATGGTGGCTCCAACTTTGCTGATTGCTTTTCCAAATAGGCTTCTTCATGGGCCCTAGTTAGACATTACAAATTATGATTAGAATATGACCATGAATAGTGCTAATTGTGGCAGTGGCCCTTTCTCTACGTGCTTTATCTACATTCAGCCCGTGACCCTTCATTCAATTCAATGTGTCATGGTTTTCGATTTTTTTAAGAATAATATTTCCTGCCAGCCCATACTTTTATCATGCTTTTCAATTTGAATTTTGGACTTGTATTTTTTTGAACTCGGACCATGATATGCTCCCAAGGCAATCAACTAAATGCCAAGATAAAGAACTGAATGGGAAACAAAACCGTGAGTGCTGGCCCCTCCATTTTTATTTCAAACAAATATTGGTTGCTTGCCAATTTTGAGTTTGCCGTGTGCACCGTGGAGCAAGCACTTCCGTGGTTGCATCATGAATTCCAATGTATTGGCTTGTCAAAATGAATTGGCCGTGAAACCACTTACATTATCTCAATTAAAATACACCTCATCAATTTGCAATTCCATGTGAACGTGCTTGGTTGGTTGCCACTTATTAGATGTGATGAACTCCCTTACTCCGTGCACACCAAATTAATTACCTTCCATCTTCAACTTCCAGTCACGCATACCACAAGAGCCGTGCTATTATTCTTCCAAAGAACCGAGAAAACTATTAAATAACACAATGTAAAAATGAATATTCTTCCAAATGTCCCAATAATATTTACAGAATTTTCCCTGCACTCAATAATGCAAATAATCAACTCAGATAATTCAAATTAATTAAAATAAGAATTTCTAATCAATTTAAGCACAATTAATAAAAACAAGAAAATACTGGACAATTAAGCACAATTCCCCGATTAATTCTAACACAATAAACTAAGTGAAGTGTAGAAAATAATGATTCATCAATGTACATCTCTCACTACTCTCAAACTTTCTTATATATTCAGTGAGATCACAAATTTCGATCTTCCTTCTCTTAACCACCTATACCTCTATGGTTGTGAATTTGTGTGTGAATCGGAAAGCCCTTTTGATCCATTTAAGGGTTGTGTCAATTTGGATTCTCTGTATTTGGTTAGTTGTACGTATTATGGTGAATTCAATACCTTCAAAATCTGTGTCTCCCACCTTGTAGACTTAAATATATCAGATTGTAGAGTGTCTGGGAAGTTTCAAGGTGACAGTGTCTTTGAGCTTCAAACACCAAGGCTTCAATATTTTAAATATACTAATTTTTATCATTTATATTGTCCTTTATAATGATCTTGTGGTAGATTCTATCATTGATCATGTTACTGATACACTATCCATCACCACTACCATTGATGTACTTACAATCCTTGCTGGGTGTGATGTGAGCAACCTTCCTAAACTCTCTGGATGTACATCTCTCACTACTCTCAAACTTTCTTATATATTTAGTGAGATCACAAATTTCGATCTTCCTTCTCTTAACCACCTATACCTCTATGGTTGTGAATTTGTGTGTGAATCGGAAAGCCCTTTTGATCTATTTAAGGGTTGTGTCAATTTGGAATCTCTGTATTTGGTTAGTTGTACGTATTATGGTGAATTCAATACCTTCAAAATCTGTGTCTCCCACCTTGTAGACTTAAATATATCAGATTGTAGAGTGTCTGGGAAGTTTCAAGGTGACAGTGTCTTTGAGCTTCAAACACCAAGGCTTCAATATTTTAAATATACTAATTTTTATCATTTATATTGTCCTTTATAATGATCTTGTGGTAGATTCTATCATTGATCATGTTACTGATACACTATCCATCACCACTACCATTGATGTACTTACAATCCTTGCTGGGTGTGATGTGAGCAACCTTCCTAAACTCTCTGGATGTACATCTCTCACTACTCTCAAACTTTCTTATATATTTAGTGAGATCACAAATTTCGATCTTCCTTCTCTTAACCACCTATACCTCTATGGTTGTGAATTTGTGTGTGAATCGGAAAGCCCTTTTGATCCATTTAAGGGTTGTGTCAATTTGGATTCTCTGTATTTGGTTAGTTGTACGTATTATGGTGAATTCAATACCTTCAAAATCTGTGTCTCCCACCTTGTAGACTTAAATATATCAGATTGTAGAGTGTCTGGGAAGTTTCAAGGTGACAGTGTCTTTGAGCTTCAAACACCAAGGCTTCAATATTTTAAATATACTAATTTTTATCATTTATATTGTCCTTTATAATGATCTTGTGGTAGATTCTATCATTGATCATGTTACTGATACACTATCCATCACCACTACCATTGATGTACTTACAATCCTTGCTGGGTGTGATGTGAGCAACCTTCCTAAACTCTATGTTACACTTCTATTTTTTATTTTAAAATACTTTATGGGTGTTCCATTCCATCTCAATTAATATATTTAATTTACAGATATATCAGTTAACTATGTTGCTTTTTTATTAAATCAATATTTAGTCTTACAAATATATTTGACATAATAACGTGTTGATGGGATCTTGTATGGATAATAATAGTTACAAGGTCAAGTTGACCAAAAGCTCTTTGGCTATTGCCAAGTCAATGAAACTGGTGCTTTTGATTTGTGCAAATATGTCAAAAAAGGAGACAACCTTGGTGTGAACGGATTTAAGTTCACGTGTTGAAGGAAGGCAAATCATAATCTAGGTAGCCCAGTGATCATAAAACCATGGTCGTTTTTCATGTATCAATGTCCAATGTCTAGAAACCCATTCTCCCGTATTGGGATTTAGAATTTATTTTGGAAGAGTGAAATGAAAATTTGTAATTGTTAAAAAATAATTAATATTGCAAGCATATTATATTAAATAATAACTGTTTTTCTAATTAATAACCAATATTCATATGATTCGTGGGGTGGTAGGTATAATTGCACATGTGCTTATGTTTTGTGCCAGTAGTCACAGATTCACAATATTGATATACATGAATGATTTACGTAAAAATGCATTTTTTTTAAAGGTTATGTATGCAGAAAGATAAGAGAGAATTAGAAAATAACAGAGGAAATAGTTAATCCTTGAATCTGAGCTAGAATAAATTTGAGGAAAATTTATTCTGGGAGTACAGAGATATTGAAGATTAATTAAAGTATGCATGCATTATTCAAACTGATAAAAGAATGGGTGTGGGATATGATGATACTTTCATTTGGTAATGTTTACAATACGCATTTTTGTATCTTTTGTTATATGCTTGTGTATTTTTTGTT
Organism: Vigna nakashimae; assembly: GCA_034642375.1. Taxonomy (NCBI): domain Eukaryota; kingdom Viridiplantae; phylum Streptophyta; class Magnoliopsida; order Fabales; family Fabaceae; genus Vigna; species Vigna nakashimae. The sequence continues at coordinate 44,022,441 of CM067765.1, read as the reverse complement.
ATATTTCGGAATGAAATTGTCATAACAAAAAACTACTTAATTGATGTTGCAGGTTTCTCTTTTAAGTATTGCAATCTCACAGTTATCAAGGTTAGTAGAAACAAGTGTTTAATTTTTTTTAATTCATTATTTGTTTTTATTTTCCATGAATATTGTATTCTTTCTTATGTGTTAGTGTATTTAAGTTTGTTTAGGAATATTTTTGAATGGATAAGTCTTGGATAACTAAGCCTCGAAATACAGTTGAATACTCAATTGGTTTAGAAAAATTCTTAGATTTTGCTTTTGAGAATGGAGCTTCTGGAGACACAATTCGATGTCCATGCCCCAAATGTGGGTTTGTGAAATGGCAAACTAGAGGCATAGTTGAAGAGCACTTGATTTTAAAACAATTTCCCATAAATTATGTTATTTGGAATCTTCATGGTGAAAGGAAAAGACAAGATATTTCTAGAAATGAAGATGAGTCACAAGAGGCATTTCATTTTGAAAATGCAATGGAAAGAATGATAAATGAAGCATTGGGGCATTATAGGCAAGAAGGTACTAATACAGGCAGATCACAACCATTGGGTGAAGATGATGTTAGTAATGAAAGGCCAAGGGAGAATCATAATGAATTTAATGAGTTTCTCAATGACGGAAATCAAATATTGTGTGATGGGAGCAAGTACACAAAATTAGAATTTGTAATCAAATTATATCATATCAAGGTTTTGTGTGGATTAAGTGACAAGGCAATGACTATGATCCTAGATTTGCTAAGAGATGCCTTTAGTGAAGCAAAGTTGCCTCTTTCTTTTTATGAGGCTAAGAAAATCATCAACAAACTTGGTCTTAACTATACTAAAATAGATGCATGTCCGAATCATTATATGTTATATTTAAGAGATGATGAAAAAGATTTGCAAACATGCAAACATTGTGGTACATCTAGATGGAACCCAAAGAAGAAAAAAAAGCATCCTGCAAAAGTTTTACGTTACTTTCCTTTGAAACCAAGATTGCAAAGATTGTTTATGTGCTCTAAGACTGCAGAGCATATGAGATGGCATTCTTCAGAGAACAAGGATGGAGTTATAAGGCATCCAAGGGATGGTGAGGCATGGAAGACATTTAGTGTAATGCATCCTGAATTTGCTTTAGATCCTCGAAATGTTCGCTTAGGCCTTGCCAGTGATGGTTTTAATCCTTTTGGCACTATGAGTTCTACTTATAGTATTTGGCCAGTGTTTTTAATTCCATACAATCTTCCACCTTGGCTTTGTATGAAGCACACTTCATTGATCCTGTCCATGATCATTCCAGGTAAGCAGATGCTTGGAAATAGTATTGATGTGTACTTACAACCCCTTGTGGATGAGTTACGTGAGCTATGGAATGATGGGGTGGAGATCTTTGATTCTTCATTGAATGAAACTTTTAGAATGCGAGCAGCTCTTATGTGGACAATTAGTGACTTCCCTGACCTTGGTATTTTATCTGGTTGGAACACACACACAGGTTTAACTTGCCCTACTTGTAACTTTGATGCAGAACCTTGTCGTCTTCCTCATAGTAGGAAGTGGTGTTTTATGGGACATCGTCGCTTTTTAAGTAGAAACCATAGATTTAGATTGAATTGTGTTCGCTTTGATGGAAGCACTGAAGAACGGAATCCACCACTAAAATTATTTGGATCTGACATTTTTAGGCAAGTGGAAAATATTAATGTTACATTCGGGAGAGGAATTCATTTGGATGGTAGAGGAAAAAGATGTAGACAAGAAGTTAAACAGTGGAATAAAAGAAGCATTTTCTTTGAACTTCCATATTGGGAGTCTAATTTGTTACGTCACAATTTAGACTTCATGCACATTGAAAAGAATGTATTTGACAATTTAATCTATACTTTGTTGAATGAAAAGCCTAAATCCAAAGACAATCTTAATGCAACGAAAGATTTGAAGGAAATGGGCATAAGACAGGATCTTTGGCCAGATGATAATGGAAAATACCACCTTGCTTTGTTTTCACTAACTCGTGATACGAAAAAGTTGTTTCTCAAAACTTTGAAAAATGTTTTAGTACCTGATGGTTACTCAAATAACATTTCTAGATGTGTTGATGATGTTCAACAAAAAATATCAGGACTAAAAAGTCACGATTGTCATATTATTATGAAGCAATTACTTCCATTGGCAATACGTAATGTTACCAAACCATGTCACTGCAACCTTGGAGGAGTTTTGCTCATTCTTTAAGGCCCTTTGTAGTAAAAGCTTAATTGTTGATTCTAAATTCATGCACTTTTGTTCCCACTTATTAGAAGATGTTGATGATGTGACACTACTAGATGAACCAATGCTTAAATTTGAAAGTCGCATTCTTGTATTTCTGAATGAGTTAGTAGGAGCTGCTCCCAAACCCATGCATCGCACTCTCCCATAATGTTCTGGGCCTAACACTCTACCAACAACATCTTGAGGGGAAACCTGTGATTCATCAGCAGTGCTTTGACTCAAACCCACTTCAATTTGTTCCTATAGGCATATAACAAGTTGTAGTCAAAGATCTAAATATTGAAGCATAATGTTTGAAAATATCATATTATAGTAAAACTAACCGCTATAGCCTTTGCCACCTCATTTACAAATGAACCATCTTTTCTTTTATGAGTTTCGATATATAACATTCCACGACTAGGCAATTCTCCACTCTCCAAAAGCTAAATAAAAGGATAAGTTAAAATCAATAGTAAATTTTGAAAAATACAAAAAACCGTCATGTGTACTAATACCATCTCATGTCTTCTTCTTGAGATAGGTTTAGAGCCACCAGTATGAAGAATTACTTGCTTCTTGCGATTTTCTCTATTTTTTTTACAAATCTCCTATGAAAAAAAAAACAATTGTAAGTTGACATAACAATCAAAATAACAATATACACAAACAATTCATAGCCTAAACAATAATGAAACTTGTACCATTGTCTCCGGTTTTAGACGATATGTAACAAAGTGAGCCCATTGAGTTTTGTCTATTCCGGTCGGCACATTACATATGATTTGATCTTTTGTTTTTGTTGGATCATAGAACTCATTCCATAAACTTTGTCTATGTGCAGCCCACTTCTTACCCAAAGTTAATTTGCAATATCGTTGGGCAATAGCTTCAGTAGTCTTAAAACAAAATCGAAGCTTTTGAAAAAAAGAAAACATTGGTTAGTGAGTAAAAAGTAAGTGTGCGGAATTTGAATACATGAATGATATATATACCTGTAACACTTCCTTAAAGCATTCTAAAAAATAGGTGTTAGGCATGCCTGTTTTGCCAGACCACCTTTCAAAATTAATTGGAAATAAATTATCATCTGTTGCCAATATCCCACAATATCCTGCAAGTACTCCTTGTCCTTCGCCTATAGCCAGGCCTACCTCATCAAACTGTACAATGATGCGTTTCCCATTAGGTAAGTTATTTACTTCTCTGACCTTCACCTTTATTTTCTTCATAACTCCTTCTAGGTCTTTAACAATAAAAAAACTTACTCAACCATAAGTAAAATTTAAAAAAGTATGCATGAAGAAAAATAAATGGCTTATACCTATTGCATCGACATTCCAATATGATGAAGATTCACGTCCAACATGTTTTTTGGATGTTGTAGGTTGCTCTATGTTTTTTGTGGGCATTGATGAGTCGATATTTTCTACACTTCACTTAGTTTATTGTACTAGAATTAATCAGGGAATTGTGCTTAAATGTCCAGTGTTTTCCCATTTTGCTTGATTGTGCTTAATTCGATCAGAAATTCTTATTTTAATTAATTTGAATTATCTGAGCTAATTATTTTACAAGGAAAATTTGGAAATACAATTTGGGACATTTGAAGGTTAAATAAGAAATGGAAATAGAGCCCAATGTATTTCAGCCATTTCAGTTTTCGCTGGTTGCTGCATAAATTTTGTGTCAACTTGTTTGTCCCCGTTCAGGTTCAATTCTTATCCGTTTTCCATGCAATTTTTTTTCATAGTTTCGTATGGATGTCTATTTTCACGTATAGTTTTTCGTTTGTTCAAATTCGTTCTATGTTGTTCCCAGTATTTATTTTACTCTCCTATGTCAGTCCAGTGATTACTGTTTAAGTGATTTCTAATCTGTTTGCATTGTTTGCTTGTTGTTTGGTACATGTGGTGGCTGGAATTGATCGTTGAACGGTGCTAAGACCTCCCAACACTCAAGGATTCAACACTCATATTGGCACATTTTATCGCTCATTTCAAAAAGTAATATTGGTTGATTTGGAAAACATGCTAAAACTCACGACCAAGAGAAGTTTGCTGAATTTTATTTGTAAATAATGGAAGCACACATAGTGTTTTGTTTTTTTTAAAAAGAAAGAAGGAGTAGCTTGGAGAGCCCCTCATGGCTTTGGCACGTTAGCAATTGAAGAATGAAGAAAGCCTTCATCCAAGAGAATGGAACTCACGGCAATTTGGCAAGCATTTCACATGGCCCCTCTTTTGTCTTATTTTGGCTAAATTATTTGAAGAAAGAAGGAAGCCTTTATCCAAAGGTCCAACTCACGGCACATGAAGTCTTCTTTCTCTTTGCAAGTGAATGTGAATGGGAGACAACATATTATGGAGGGGACCACCATGTTGAAAGCAAACGGTTTTGCTTGAAAGAGGCATGCCAACACTTATACGTAAAAAGGAAGAGGAAAGTGGAGTTGATGACTTGGCATGCAAAGTGCTGAATTTGTTTATCACATGGCCTCTTCAATTCACGTCCAAATAGAAATTTCTAGTGGGAGCCACCACTCATGGTTTGCAAAGTTCACGGCCACATGGAGGAGTGCTAAATGAAGTGATGAATTTTATTCTATTAGTATTAAGGGAAATGGTGCCGCGTCCCTTTGAAAAGAATCTGCAGAATTTTCCTCTTCCACTCCACAAGCTCACGGTCTTGAAGAAGGTACACAAGGAAGAAAGCATAAATGTTGGCTGGATGTGTGAAGGAGAAACGTTGAAAGAAGAAAGAAGAGGAGTGCTGCTGCCACATCCACAAAGTCCAGCACGTTGGGGAGGAAGGAGTCCAGCTTGGAAAGCTCACACCCACCATGAGTTGAAGAAGTATTCCAGCAAGCTTCAATGCATCCAGTAGTTGGCAGCAAAAGTAGAAAGCAACGCCAAGCACACAGCAGCAAGCCTTCACACGTTCCAGCATCTGATCATCTTCCATCACCCAACCTTGAAGAAAGGAAGCAGCGTCCAGCAACCATGGCAACAGCTAGAAGTTTGAAGTGTCACGGCTGGAAGGTGTAGTCACCACCAAAAGGAAACACAACCTTGGTTCAGCAGGGGTGCATCCGTCCAGCAAGGAAGTAGCAGGCATGGCTTCCGCAAACCAGCAGCTCCTTTCCAGTTTCGGCACAGCCTAGGAGATTGCTGCATCCAGAAGACAACACACATCCAACGTTGAAGATGATCCATGCATCCAGAAGCTTGGAGTGGGAGCCACAGTTGAAAAGATTTTCCATGAAAGAAGAAGCAACTCACGGGCAAGAAATGAAGGGCCACCTTTTGCTTACTTTTTGGCACATATTGAAGAAAAACAAAGTGTCACGGAGAGAATGAAATAGAGAAGCGGATTGGAATACGGCTGGAAACAAGGAGTGGACACGGGAGAAGACAAATTTTTTGGCATATAAAATGGAAGGCAGCAGCAGAGAAAAATTCATTAGATTTGAGATTAGATTTAGGAGTAGAGTTAGGAGTGAAATTTACGTTCTGGGTTCTCCTCCCCTCTGGGGGAGGTTTTGTGTTTGATTTCATTTGCACGTATTGCATTTTGTTAATTACAATTTCAATTCTGCGTTTTAATTCCTGTTCTGCTATAAAATTCAGTTGAGCATTTTAATTTTGTCAGAATTTTGTTTTCAATTTAATTTTACAAAACGTTATTAAGTTGTTTCTCAATTTTTATTTTCACTGCACCCGTTGATTTCATTTTCAGTTAATCTTTATTTTACCGTCTCTTTTATTATACTGTTTATTGTTTTCTGCATCGTTTAAATTTTACCGTTTCTCAATTTACCACTTTTCATTTTTACTGTCATTTACTGTTCAGTTTTTACAGTGTTTAAAATTGTTTCAACGTTTTTAAATTCTATTTAATTTCCAGTCCACTTTAATTTTATCGCATCCAAACATATTCACAAACCCCCCCCACTTCGTGTTTAATCTGAGACTGAACCACAAAAATTGGTCCTTGAGAGACGACCTAGGAGTCACTTCCTAGTTATACTATACTGCATAATTTTTGCAATCAAATTTGACGGGTCGCGACGCCCGTTCATCAGGCATCGATGGTGTTGAGTTCAATGAATCATGTGATGAGGTCTCATTTGTTGGTGAAGGACTTATTAAAACATGTGGTTGTACTTCAATGGATTCAGACATTGTAGGATTTGTTGATGGTGTAGGATTTGTTGATGGTGATTGGTCTTCAATCATCGGAGAAGTCACTGTAGCATTTGTTGATGGTAAAGTACCTAAAGATTCAGGTTGAGGTGATGATTTTTGTAGATTTCGGAATCGCTTGACCTTTGGCATGGCTACATATTCATGAAAAATATTAAAAGAAAGAAATATAAAAAACACAATCATGAACAAAAAAAATAACACAATAAATTGGCTAAAGATTATTCAAAGACTACGCAAACAGTGTATATACTATCTTTCTAGACATCCTCTTTCAAAAAGTTCTGTATAGTTTTTGAAATGGGAAGCATCAAAAGAGAGAAAAGGGTGTTGAAACTAGTACATCCTGGTAAACATGTTGCGGTTCATAGAAAGCCAGTGAGAGCAGAAGAGGTAATTAATGGGTTCAAATTTTAGCCTTCACAATCCTTCTGTAGATTGCATATGTCATGACTCTTCACCCTCATTATCACAGACTTTGAATGAAAGTCAATTTGAGGCCTCATTATCACCCTCTTTGGTTTATGAAAGGGAATATATGCAAGGAGTTCTAAATATGGAGAGAATCAGGCATTATTCAGAAATGCCACATAAAAATAAACGGCAAAATAAGCAACATGTAGATGCCACATAAAATCATCAAATTCACATAAACCATCGAAGCATGAAACTTTAAAAACAACACTAAACAACATGTAGATGCCCTCTATCAATGTAACTTGAACTTGGCCAATATTAATATATTTTTTATATTGATATTTGGCAATGATCTGTCAAATGTAACTTTGTAAGTACCTAAACTACATTAACACACATCTGTCAATGATCTAATAACTGATAATTAACTTTGTAAAATTTACAAGTTCATCTCATGCAATCAAATTCAAGAAAATCAATTCTGAAAACAAGCTAATAAAGAGTTAGGATCTTATTACCTTTCCAAATGAGAGAACAAGCTAATAAAGAGTCACAATTCAGAAAAGGTCACTTCTTCTTAACCTGAAACTGAGAAATCAAACATGTGGTACATATCATCACCTTAAGAATTCAACCATGAGTCAATTATACATTTGACTAATTGCTATCCTCGTCTAAATGGTTTGTAGCCAATTGAACATATTCATTGTCATTACTATAAAATTTGTCCAACTCTTGATCTTGGTATGGTTCGTTTTCATATAACTCTTCTTGTACCTCTTCTCCAATTTCATACAAATCTCTTGGCTTTACATGCACAACAACACTCCATCCTTTATTAACCACATCATCAACATAATATACCATTTGTGCTTGAGATGCCTCAATATAAGGTTCATGTTCTTCACGGTTTCCAAGGTGAATAAGTCTATCAAAGTTAACACAATTAAAATTCCATTGATCCTTTTTATATCCTCTCTCTCGTGTAGTATATACCCACTTACACTTGAAAAGAACAACTTTGAATCGACCATAATAATTAAGCTCAATAATATCCTCCAACTTTCCATAATAGGATAAGTCTGCTTGCCTTAAGTTCCTATCAACAGCACTTGAAACACAAGCTGTATTAGATGTTAAAAAGACACCACTATTTTGTGTTCTCAATCCCTCATCACGACTCAATGTTCGAAATTTGAACCCATTGATGTTGTAAGCAGTAAATCTTCTAGCATTATCCAATGGACCTCGTGCTAGAAACTTCAAGTCAGTAGACATTGAATTTATTGTTTCTGGATTCATCATCTAAATAAGGAAATAATGTTAGATATAATTAAAAGAAAACTTGTTAAGTAAGAGAAAGTGTTCTATTTGATCACCCACCCGCCTTTGAAACCAATCAACAAACTCTTTAAACACTCTAGTTTCTATCTCAGTAGTTGAAGGTCGCCTTCCTCTTGATCTTCTTTTCATTAGATCTCTAAATTCACTACAAAAATTAATTACATTATATGCATAAAATACAAGAATAATGTAGTTCAATTTGTTGAACTATAAATCACACACTTAATGTAGTGTACTTACTCAACAAACGGTGTGACTATCGCACAATTTAAAAGCACATATCGATGGGCTTGTAGCTTTTGCATATGAGTTAAAGTAAACATTGAGGAACCTCCTACCACCTTCCCACCTAGTGGGAATATAGATGAAACAAAACACTCATTATCATCTGGGTTATCACAAACACGTCGTTGTCTATTGAACCTTGTCTCTGTATCTTCAATGTATCTAGAACAAAATGTAAGAGACTCTTCAGCTAAGTATCCCTCAGCTATAGAACCTTCTGGTTGTGCCTTGTTTCGTACAAAGGTCTTTAAATGACCTAATTCCCTATAATAATGATAAATAATTACATTAAATAAATTGGATACTATAATATCATACCTTGAACTAAAAGTAGTTAGCAATTACCTCTTTATAGGATACATATATCGATAATGAACTGGACCTCCAAGCTTTGCTTCCTCTACCAAATGGATAGTTAAATGAACCATAACTGTGAAGAATGATGGTGGGAATAACATCTCTAAGTGGCAAAGTGTAACCAAAATACGATTTTGAAGCATTTCAAGGTCTTCCCAAGTTCAAACCACCTTGGGTGCGTTGAAAGCATATATGATAATGAAGGAAGGAAAGATTCCTGATGAATTGGCTACCTTCTTTGATTCTCAACCACAAGTAAGTTACTAAATAAGTATAAGTAATATGCTTGATTTACTATAATTATTGTGAGCACATGCAATTGAGTTTTGGAAATTAGTTTAATAGATGTTAATAAGTCGTGTTTTTCCAATATATTTTTCATTATTCAAGTTCTGAGTACGATGGTTGCAGTAAGATTTATATGCATAGTGTGAGAATTAGGTAGTTAGTTATTGTCTGTATCTGTGTTGTAGTTAGCTTTATTGATTGTTGTAGTAAGATTTATATGCAGTGTGAGAAGTACTGGTCCATTGCATTTTATATATGGTGTAAAGTAGTAACTGCTGGATTGTCCTTTATGATGTTGTGAAATTATACCATTTTCTTTTTAGAAACCCCTTTTTTTATGGGTTTGGTCTGATTGTAGTTCTAATATCAACAAACATTGGCCCAGACATTGTGACTACTTTAACTTGAATTCTATTGTTTATTATATATAACATCGTTCTTTCACTTTCAACTTAGATTACATAAGGACTTGGTTCATGCCACTCCCCTACATCGATCTCACTAACCCTCACTCATTTAATTGGTGCATTATTGTACTTCACAGAATGATCCAAACTAACTGACACATTATTGTACCTAGTGCATGAGCTACACGTCTTGAATTCTATTGTTTATATATTATTTTCAAAATGTGAGCACATGTAATTAAGTTTATTTTATTAATATTTTTTATATTATTTCAGCAAGCTCGTGATGCAAATGAGCCAGAGTCTCCTTTGGGAACAAGACAATCATCTGATGGAAGTAATCTTTAGGAAATTTATGATATTGTTTTAGGATCAAAGTATACTTAGTTTATTATGAATTGGGATCACATTTCTTTCTTTGTAACTATTTCTACAATAGGATTACATTGACTTCTAGCCTATCCTTCTGTAACATACAATTGTCTCTCAATTTATTTTTCTAAATTCCTTCCTACTCAGGGGTTTTTGTTCTATGATATCAATTTTTTATTCAGAGGAATCATATTTGTTTGGTATTTAATAATTTTAAAAAAATAAATTTCTTTAATTTTAAAATTAAAAAAAAAAAGAAGAAAAGAAAGAAATTGGTGAAAATAGGTAGTTATTATATATGTTAATAATCATTAAACAAAAAACAATATTATATATTTTAATAATCATTAAATAAAAAAACTGACAAAAATATAGAAAACTTTTGTGATCAAATAGTTGAAAATAAAAGAGGTTAAAACCCCCCACAAAATAATAGTCAGTAATAGAGGATGTTTTTAACCTCTGCAGAAAAACCTCCGCAAATTGAACGTGATACCAGGGGTCGCAAAAAACTACCGCAGATAGTTTGTGGCGACTCAAACTTCGGCGGTTTGAAAAACCCCCGGAATTTATTTTGCGGAGGGTGAAAACCTCCGCAAATCGAAAAAAAAAACTCTTCTAAATAACCTTTTTTTTGTAGTGTAAGACCAAGTATCGTTTCCCAAGAGATTCATGACACTAAATAGCTATGTGATTACTCAACTAATTAAGACTCTAAAGAACAAATTTTGGGGGTTTTGAATGCAAATGAAATAAATAAACATGAATGCAATTTGATCAATTGAGGCTAAACACAAGAATGAATGGATGAAGTTGATGATATTGTTGTTGGGTTTAGATTTCACCTAATTTACTCTCATGCATATATGAATTCATCTTCTTCATTAATGTTAATGTCACTTTCTAATTTACCTTAAACTCGATGTCTCGATGAAGAAAGCCTACTCCTAATTACTAGTTCACAATGTCTTGTCCCCCTAGCAATTAATCATCCATTACATTCGCACAAAAGCTTAAACGCAACCAACCCTCCTATCCCTATGTCTAGGTAATATTGATTTTGGGAGAATTTCCCCAGTTCTAGATTTTCTCATATGTGTCCATAATGACAAAACCAATAATCATGCAATTGAATGAGTTAAACAAAGCATGCATAGAGTGTAGAGAAAAAACCCTAACAATTAATGAAGTAAAGCATTTTATAATAAGAATCAATTCAATACATGAGAGTTTAAGAGGTTACATCTTTCCCAACAAAAAATACGGTTTAGTTCCCCATTATCATGGAGAAACTAGATGATGAGACTGTCGCGGTCATACAAATTTGATACAAAAATTTATGCAGTATATTTCTAGGAAGTGACTCCTAGGTCGTCTCTCAAGGACCAATATTTTGGGGTTCAGTTTTAGATCTTTTTCACAAAAAAGGGGGGGTTTGTAAATGGTTTTTGGTTACGGAAAAATAAATTTAAATCTGGAAATTAAATAAAACGGAATTTAAAAACACCGAAATAAATTTTAAACTGTAAAACCAAACGGTAAAAACGGAACAATAAATATGCAGAAACGGTAAAATTTAACGATTCAGAAAACAATAAACGATAAAATAAAAAGACGGTAAAAATAAAACATGAAATTTAACTTTTTCTAAAAACTTAATTTAACGAGTGCAGTAAAAAAAATGAGAAACAGATGAATGAAGTTTTGAAACCGTAAATAGAAAACTGAGAGAATGGAATTTGGAATTAACATCAATTAAAACCAAATACATGAAATTGTAAAATTAAACAAATCCTACACCTCCCCAACGGAGAGGAGAAAAAAAATAAGCTACAGAAAATAAAACACGTCTGTCTTTGCTCTCTTCCTCAACTCCCTTCTTCTTTGGTCCTCCTCTCCTTTTATTACAAAAAATCTGGACTGTATCCCTCCATTGTTCAGCCCGTGTGTTGTGTGCCTTTCACTCCAGATTTTTTTTTTTCATTTTGTTTTGTCTCCAGCTTGGTCCCGAATTTCTTGGACAAATTGCTCCTAGCCGTGCCAAAGAAATGAGGTTGTGGGTCCTCAATTTTTGTAGTGTCCGTGGACTTTGCTTCCCCTACGCATGTTGCCAAATTCTTTTCAACCAACCTAGGTGCCTACACTCCAGCTTCTGGAACTCGTGTGTTTGCTTCTCTTTCACTTGCTTCGGTCAAGGACCCACTGGATGTGAAGACCGTGAGCTTCTTCATCAATGGGGTGGCTCCCCTTTAAAACTAAAAACCCATGTGCAGCTCCCCTCTTCTTCCTTCTTTCAATTTGCGTGTGCTATCAACAAGAAGGTGAAGAAGTTTTCTCGGTGGTGGCTACTCCAGCTCCAAGTTGCTGTCTTTTGCTCCATTTCTTCCAGCCAGCCATGCCACCGTGCACCTCCAAGCTTCTAGCCTTCTCCTTTAATCACGTTGCAGCTGGTCCAAAACATCCCAGTTCTCTGCTTGCTGGACATGCTCTCTGCTGCCATCTTCATTTAAGCTGGACCGTGGTGTTCTTCTTCCAAGACCAAGCCATGACCAAACTGCTGCTGCCTCTCAAAACCAACCGTGAACTTCCAATAAGTAGTGGCTGGACAGCCTTGATCTTCTCTCCAAACTCTTGTGACTGCGTGAAGAAAGCTGCTGGAATGGAGAACCAAGAGCTCTTCCTCCTTCTCCAAAGAGTGCTAGACGTGGCAAGATGCTACCACCCTTCTCTTTGCTGCACCTAGACCGTGAGACTTCCAGCTGGATGCTCCTAGATGTGTGTATGTTTTGTTGCAATTGCTGAGAATTCTTGCTGGCTTGTGCAGGGAATCCTTCACTTCTTGTGCCATCTTTGAGAATAATATTCCTTAGTGGAGCCCCTTTTGTCTCATACTTTTCAGATTAGATTAGATTTGTATGTTAATTGTTGCAAGCCATCAACAACCAAAACCGTGAGCTGATTGCTTCAAGGATTTTTCAACATGGTGGCCCCCTTCTCTTTGACTCCATGTGCTGATGTATGTGTGATATATTTTGTCCTTAACAAATTTGCTTCAATCACTAAAAGTGGAACCCATCCGTGGCACAACTTCTTCCAAGCCAATTGAAAAGAAAATGAATTAACATAAGAATTGGAGGTGTAGGCGGTAACAATTGAAATGTGGCAGCAGACTTCATTTTGCATAAATTCTGAATGTGTAGTTTTGTTCAGCTCAAAACAATTTGGAACTCTTTGCAACCAATTAAGAGTCTAGAACCACATTTAATTTCTTTTTGTGGCTATGAGATGCATTGTCCAATGATAAATTCCAGCCACCACAAGTACTAAACATCAAGCAAACAATGCAAACATTTTAGAACACTCACACAGTAAACACAAGACTGACATAGAGGAGTAAAACAAATTCTGGGAACAACACAAAATGAATTTGAACAAAATAAAAACTATACGTGAAAATAGACATCCAGACGAAACTATGAAAAAAAATTGCATGCAAAACGGATAAGAATTGTATTCAAACGAAGACACACAAGTTGACACAACATTCACGCAGCACTGGGATGACATAGGAGAGTAAACAAATTACTGGGAACGGTACAGATCGAATTTGAACAAAGTAAAAACTATACATGAAACTAAACATCTAGACGAAACTATGAAAAAAAATTGAATGGAAAACGGATACGAATTGAACTCGAACGAGGACAAACAAGTTGACACAAAATTCACACAGCAACCAGCGAAAATTGAAGTGGCTGAAATGCATTGGGCTCAATTGTCATTTCTCATTTAGCCTTCAAATGTCCCAAAAAGATATCCAAAATTTTCCCATAATTAATAATGCAAAATAATAAGTTCAGATAATTCAAATTAGTTAAAATAAGAATTTCTGATCGAATTAAGCACAATTAGGAAAAATAGGAAAATAACGGACGATTAAGCACAATTCCCTGATTAATTCTAGTACAATAAACTAAGTGAAGTGAAGAAAATATTGACTCATCAAAATAGACCACACTTAGTCTTTTGCACTCCTGGGCAAAATTAAGACGTAAATCAGGGAATGGTTCAAAGGACTTTTAAAGGATTGACACAAATGCAGCATACAGAAAACAAAGACTTACAAGAAAATAAACAAAATTTACAAAGTTCTCAAGAAATCTAAATAATGAAAAGATGTAGACAATATCCAACACAAAATCAAAGAAAGCAGATACTTACAGAAATCATCCAAGCAATTCAAAGCATGGTAAAATAATCAATCAGCTCAAGAGGTGATTCAAAAACAACAAAACCTTACAGATGCACTACAGTGTTTCTCTCAAGTGTCTAAGGTAAATCAATGTCACTCGATGCACTCAAGAAAACAAACACAAGCAGACTTGGCAAGTCTCTAATTATCAATACTTAAAACATATGCATGTTCAGATCTAAAGGTCTTTACTGGGTTGTAATTGGGCCAAGGACAGGGGAGGATAAATATGGATAAGTAGCTATAGCTCAGAAGAAATAGAGGAGCAATGGTGAATAAATGGAAATACAGTCAAATCTTACTCAAACCTCTAATTCAATCCTCTTCTTGACTCCATTGTTCTCAAAATTGTTTTTCATTTTGCTCTCTTTTTCTCATCAATTTCAATTTTTTTTCATCCTGTCTGTTTCCTTTTCTCTCTCTATCACACAACAGGATATAATTTATATTTTAAGAACATGATGAGGAACCAACTAACCAATTCATCACAATTCCCAAGGAGACCACACTTATTCACAAAACACTTCTATAGCTCCAGACTTCCCTAAGGTTTAGGTAATCATTTGTTTTTCACTTAGGATCAGTGTATGAGCTTTAACACAAAGAAATGGATACAGTATAGGCTCAAAAGGGGTATCAAAGGATAATAACAAGGTAGGCTTATTTGGCTAAAGAGGCTCAAGAACAAAATGCCTTTATCACTTCTAAAACATGCATATCAATCAAGTATATCAAAAAGAATCAAGCCAAGGCATATGTGCAAGCAATCAAGATACATATCTCACATAAGAAAGAACATTAAGTGGCTCAAATCTCACACAGGGTGTTTGTCACAATCAAATCAACCTCTCAAACGCATAATCATCTTTCCAAGCAGAGAAAAACAAGGATTTCAAACTAAGTATCAATAAGTGGAGGAAAAATCTACAACTTAGACAAACTCCAGAAATCAAGAGAAAAATGTAAAATTTATTGCACATAAAACACACTAAAAACCACTTAAAACAAAAAAAATTTAACACTCAAAACAGAAAAAATTTCACACACAAAACAAAGAAAAATCAGAATCTCTCCCAATAGACCACACTTAAACTACACATTGTCCTCAATGTGTTCTAAGCATACATCAGCAATCAAAACAGGAAACATATTATGGACAAGTGCAATAAAAGTAAGGAAAAAGGGAGAGAAAGAAAATGCAAACTCCCGCAGGTTATGGTGGAAGCTGCCAATTTTGGACTTTCAGGGAAATGTCTTCAGAATCCAGCAAGGAAGTTTTGAGGACGAACTGTTTCATCCTCCAGATCTGATCGAGCAGTGAAATGTCTTCCACAGCTGGATCCAAGCAGTGATTGTTGATGAGCAGGTTCAGCAGGTGCCTATTGTTGTTGAAACAGTTATAGGTACTCACACCTTTGTCTTCAATTGTGGGTGTCTGCTCATCAAGTTTATACGTACCTCCTGCAACATGGTTAGTGCAATGTGGTGCTACAGAAATTTCATGCAGGGGTATAACACCCAATCCTAGTGTAACAAGCTGAACCTCAGATATATCTTCAGAACATGAATCAATTTCAAAATCACAAGCAATATCAACCACAGACTCAGATTCATGTTCAATGCATGGAGAATAAACATTCGGATGTGATATCAAAAAGTGATTCTCATCATGCACAGAGGGAAAATTAAGATCAGACTCAGCAACAATATAATCATCAGCATACCTCTCAACAACATAATCATCAATATAATCAAATTGAGGTATGCTTACCTCCTCTTCCTTGAAGATTGCTAGAGAGTGGGAAGATGAAGGTGGTCTACCTGTCTCAAAAGTACTGCTCGTATCTGCCTGGTCCTCAAAATATTCATCAGTCTCCTCAGGTGCAAGAGTGGCCATCTGCCTGATCTGATCAGTCAGATTCTAAATGGCAGATTGAGTTTCCTGCTGGAACTCCATGCTCTCTTGCTTGAACTGCATGTTCCCTTTCTGAAACTGAATGTTCTGCATTGTCATCTGCTCTAGTAACTCCTTCAATGTAGGTTCAGAAGTTGACGGCTGAAGAGTTGTTTGGGCAGAAGCATTATACTGCTGACTCTGATATTGCTGAACTGGCTCCCAAAGAGAGCTCTCAGAAATTGGATGATGGAACATATTGTTCTCATCATAAAAATCAGCAGATTTAAAATCAAAGTAATATGCAGAATAAGAATCATAATCACAGACATTGGCAGAATAAGCATTATTCACAACATTAAAATAGGTAGACATGGAAAAATAAAAAGTAAAAACTAAAAACTAAAAATTACGAATCAGATAAAACAAAACACATTTATACATGCTACAAGCACACACAAGACAGAACATCAATAATTTTTTTTTTTTTTTAATTTTAAATTTTTTTTTTTTAATAACAACTAAATACAGAACATAGCACAATAAAAATATAAAAGACAAAACATATATTAACACAACATAATCGAAAAACACAACAAAAATCTAAAACAAGAACCTGGAACTGAAGTGACAACGCCGCCAAAATTTGCTGAAGGTGTCGTTGTCGCCTACAAAAATACAAAACACAAAACACACAAAATACACATATTAACAGAACAAAAATTTACACAACAAGAATCTAAAACCAAACCGTCTTTGGTCCCCGGCAGCGGCGCCAAAATTTGATGAGACTGTCGCGGTCATACAAATTTGATACAAAAATTTATGCAGTATATTTCTAGGAAGTGACTCCTAGGTCGTCTCTCAAGGACCAATATTTTGGGGTTCAGTTTTAGATCTTTTTCACAAAAAAGGGGGGGTTTGTAAATGGTTTTTGGTTACGGAAAAATAAATTTAAATCTGGAAATTAAATAAAACGGAATTTAAAAACACCGAAATAAATTTTAAACTGTAAAACCAAACGGTAAAAACGGAACAATAAATATGCAGAAACGGTAAAATTTAACGATTCAGAAAACAATAAACGATAAAATAAAAAGACGGTAAAAATAAAACATGAAATTTAACTTTTTCTAAAAACTTAATTTAACGAGTGCAGTAAAAAAAATGAGAAACAGATGAATGAAGTTTTGAAACCGTAAATAGAAAACCGAGAGAATGGAATTTGGAATTAACATCAATTAAAACCAAATACATGAAATTGTAAAATTAAACAAATCCTACACCTCCCCAACGGAGAGGAGAAAAAAAATAAGCTACAGAAAATAAAACACGTCTGTCTTTGCTCTCTTCCTCAACTCCCTTCTTCTTTGGTCCTCCTCTCCTTTTATTACAAAAAATCTGGACTGTATCCCTCCATTGTTCAGCCCGTGTGTTGTGTGCCTTTCACTCCAGATTTTTTTTTTTTTCATTTTGTTTTGTCTCCAGCTTGGTCCCGAATTTCTTGGACAAATTGCTCCTAGCCGTGCCAAAGAAATGAGGTTGTGGGTCCTCAATTTTTGTAGTGTCCGTGGACTTTGCTTCCCCTACGCATGTTGCCAAATTCTTTTCAACCAACCTAGGTGCCTACACTCCAGCTTCTGGAACTCGTGTGTTTGCTTCTCTTTCACTTGCTTCGGTCAAGGACCCACTGGATGTGAAGACCGTGAGCTTCTTCATCAATGGGGTGGCTCCCCTTTAAAACTAAAAACCCATGTGCAGCTCCCCTCTTCTTCCTTCTTTCAATTTGCGTGTGCTATCAACAAGAAGGTGAAGAAGTTTTCTCGGTGGTGGCTACTCCAGCTCCAAGTTGCTGTCTTTTGCTCCATTTCTTCCAGCCAGCCATGCCACCGTGCACCTCCAAGCTTCTAGCCTTCTCCTTTAATCACGTTGCAGCTGGTCCAAAACATCCCAGTTCTCTGCTTGCTGGACATGCTCTCTGCTGCCATCTTCATTTAAGCTGGACCGTGGTGTTCTTCTTCCAAGACCAAGCCATGACCAAACTGCTGCTGCCTCTCAAAACCAACCGTGAACTTCCAATAAGTAGTGGCTGGACAGCCTTGATCTTCTCTCCAAACTCTTGTGACTGCGTGAAGAAAGCTGCTGGAATGGAGAACCAAGAGCTCTTCCTCCTTCTCCAAAGAGTGCTAGACGTGGCAAGATGCTACCACCCTTCTCTTTGCTGCACCTAGACCGTGAGACTTCCAGCTGGATGCTCCTAGATGTGTGTATGTTTTGTTGCAATTGCTGAGAATTCTTGCTGGCTTGTGCAGGGAATCCTTCACTTCTTGTGCCATCTTTGAGAATAATATTCCTTAGTGGAGCCCCTTTTGTCTCATACTTTTCAGATTAGATTAGATTTGTATGTTAATTGTTGCAAGCCATCAACAACCAAAACCGTGAGCTGATTGCTTCAAGGATTTTTCAACATGGTGGCCCCCTTCTCTTTGACTCCATGTGCTGATGTATGTGTGATATATTTTGTCCTTAACAAATTTGCTTCAATCACTAAAAGTGGAACCCATCCGTGGCACAACTTCTTCCAAGCCAATTGAAAAGAAAATGAATTAACATAAGAATTGGAGGTGTAGGCGGTAACAATTGAAATGTGGCAGCAGACTTCATTTTGCATAAATTCTGAATGTGTAGTTTTGTTCAGCTCAAAACAATTTGGAACTCTTTGCAACCAATTAAGAGTCTAGAACCACATTTAATTTCTTTTTGTGGCTATGAGATGCATTGTCCAATGATAAATTCCAGCCACCACAAGTACTAAACATCAAGCAAACAATGCAAACATTTTAGAACACTCACACAGTAAACACAAGACTGACATAGAGGAGTAAAACAAATTCTGGGAACAACACAAAATGAATTTGAACAAAATAAAAACTATACGTGAAAATAGACATCCAGACGAAACTATGAAAAAAAATTGCATGCAAAACGGATAAGAATTGTATTCAAACGAAGACACACAAGTTGACACAACATTCACGCAGCACTGGGATGACATAGGAGAGTAAACAAATTACTGGGAACGGTACAGATCGAATTTGAACAAAGTAAAAACTATACATGAAACTAAACATCTAGACGAAACTATGAAAAAAAATTGAATGGAAAACGGATACGAATTGAACTCGAACGAGGACAAACAAGTTGACACAAAATTCACACAGCAACCAGCGAAAATTGAAGTGGCTGAAATGCATTGGGCTCAATTGTCATTTCTCATTTAGCCTTCAAATGTCCCAAAAAGATATCCAAAATTTTCCCATAATTAATAATGCAAAATAATAAGTTCAGATAATTCAAATTAGTTAAAATAAGAATTTCTGATCGAATTAAGCACAATTAGGAAAAATAGGAAAATAACGGACGATTAAGCACAATTCCCTGATTAATTCTAGTACAATAAACTAAGTGAAGTGAAGAAAATATTGACTCATCAAAATAGACCACACTTAGTCTTTTGCACTCCTGGGCAAAATTAAGACGTAAATCAGGGAATGGTTCAAAGGACTTTTAAAGGATTGACACAAATGCAGCATACAGAAAACAAAGACTTACAAGAAAATAAACAAAATTTACAAAGTTCTCAAGAAATCTAAATAATGAAAAGATGTAGACAATATCCAACACAAAATCAAAGAAAGCAGATACTTACAGAAATCATCCAAGCAATTCAAAGCATGGTAAAATAATCAATCAGCTCAAGAGGTGATTCAAAAACAACAAAACCTTACAGATGCACTACAGTGTTTCTCTCAAGTGTCTAAGGTAAATCAATGTCACTCGATGCACTCAAGAAAACAAACACAAGCAGACTTGGCAAGTCTCTAATTATCAATACTTAAAACATATGCATGTTCAGATCTAAAGGTCTTTACTGGGTTGTAATTGGGCCAAGGACAGGGGAGGATAAATATGGATAAGTAGCTATAGCTCAGAAGAAATAGAGGAGCAATGGTGAATAAATGGAAATACAGTCAAATCTTACTCAAACCTCTAATTCAATCCTCTTCTTGACTCCATTGTTCTCAAAATTGTTTTTCATTTTGCTCTCTTTTTCTCATCAATTTCAATTTTTTTTCATCCTGTCTGTTTCCTTTTCTCTCTCTATCACACAACAGGATATAATTTATATTTTAAGAACATGATGAGGAACCAACTAACCAATTCATCACAATTCCCAAGGAGACCACACTTATTCACAAAACACTTCTATAGCTCCAGACTTCCCTAAGGTTTAGGTAATCATTTGTTTTTCACTTAGGATCAGTGTATGAGCTTTAACACAAAGAAATGGATACAGTATAGGCTCAAAAGGGGTATCAAAGGATAATAACAAGGTAGGCTTATTTGGCTAAAGAGGCTCAAGAACAAAATGCCTTTATCACTTCTAAAACATGCATATCAATCAAGTATATCAAAAAGAATCAAGCCAAGGCATATGTGCAAGCAATCAAGATACATATCTCACATAAGAAAGAACATTAAGTGGCTCAAATCTCACACAGGGTGTTTGTCACAATCAAATCAACCTCTCAAATGCATAATCATCTTTCCAAGCAGAGAAAAACAAGGATTTCAAACTAAGTATCAATAAGTGGAGGAAAAATCTACAACTTAGACAAACTCCAGAAATCAAGAGAAAAATGTAAAATTTATTGCACATAAAACACACTAAAAACCACTTAAAACAAAAAAAATTTAACACTCAAAACAGAAAAAATTTCACACACAAAACAAAGAAAAATCAGAATCTCTCCCAATAGACCACACTTAAACTACACATTGTCCTCAATGTGTTCTAAGCATACATCAGCAATCAAAACAGGAAACATATTATGGACAAGTGCAATAAAAGTAAGGAAAAAGGGAGAGAAAGAAAATGCAAACTCCCGCAGGTTATGGTGGAAGCTGCCAATTTTGGACTTTCAGGGAAATGTCTTCAGAATCCAGCAAGGAAGTTTTGAGGACGAACTGTTTCATCCTCCAGATCTGATCGAGCAGTGAAATGTCTTCCACAGCTGGATCCAAGCAGTGATTGTTGATGAGCAGGTTCAGCAGGTGCCTATTGTTGTTGAAACAGTTATAGGTACTCACACCTTTGTCTTCAATTGTGGGTGTCTGCTCATCAAGTTTATACGTACCTCCTGCAACATGGTTAGTGCAATGTGGTGCTACAGAAATTTCATGCAGGGGTATAACACCCAATCCTAGTGTAACAAGCTGAACCTCAGATATATCTTCAGAACATGAATCAATTTCAAAATCACAAGCAATATCAACCACAGACTCAGATTCATGTTCAATGCATGGAGAATAAACATTCGGATGTGATATCAAAAAGTGATTCTCATCATGCACAGAGGGAAAATTAAGATCAGACTCAGCAACAATATAATCATCAGCATACCTCTCAACAACATAATCATCAATATAATCAAATTGAGGTATGCTTACCTCCTCTTCCTTGAAGATTGCTAGAGAGTGGGAAGATGAAGGTGGTCTACCTGTCTCAAAAGTACTGCTCGTATCTGCCTGGTCCTCAAAATATTCATCAGTCTCCTCAGGTGCAAGAGTGGCCATCTGCCTGATCTGATCAGTCAGATTCTGAATGGCAGATTGAGTTTCCTGCTGGAACTCCATGCTCTCTTGCTTGAACTGCATGTTCCCTTTCTGAAACTGAATGTTCTGCATTGTCATCTGCTCTAGTAACTCCTTCAATGTAGGTTCAGAAGTTGACGGCTGAAGAGTTGTTTGGGCAGAAGCATTATACTGCTGACTCTGATATTGCTGAACTGGCTCCCAAAGAGAGCTCTCAGAAATTGGATGATGGAACATATTGTTCTCATCATAAAAATCAGCAGATTTAAAATCAAAGTAATATGCAGAATAAGAATCATAATCACAGACATTGGCAGAATAAGCATTATTCACAACATTAAAATAGGTAGACATGGAAAAATAAAAAGTAAAAACTAAAAACTAAAAATTACGAATCAGATAAAACAAAACACATTTATACATGCTACAAGCACACACAAGACAGAACATCAATAATTTTTTTTTTTTTTTAATTTTAAATTTTTTTTTTTTAATAACAACTAAATACAGAACATAGCACAATAAAAATATAAAAGACAAAACATATATTAACACAACATAATCGAAAAACACAACAAAAATCTAAAACAAGAACCTGGAACTGAAGTGACAACGCCGCCAAAATTTGCTGAAGGTGTCGTTGTCGCCTACAAAAATACAAAACACAAAACACACAAAATACACATATTAACAGAACAAAAATTTACACAACAAGAATCTAAAACCAAA
Organism: Vigna nakashimae; assembly: GCA_034642375.1. NCBI lineage: Eukaryota > Viridiplantae > Streptophyta > Magnoliopsida > Fabales > Fabaceae > Vigna > Vigna nakashimae. The sequence goes on along the minus strand of CM067765.1, from coordinate 43,999,975 downwards.
CCGTCTTTGGTCCCCGGCAGCGGCGCCAAAATTTGATGAGACTGTCGCGGTCATACAAATTTGATACAAAAATTTATGCAGTATATTTCTAGGAAGTGACTCCTAGGTCGTCTCTCAAGGACCAATATTTTGGGGTTCAGTTTTAGATCTTTTTCACAAAAAAGGGGGGGTTTGTAAATGGTTTTTGGTTACGGAAAAATAAATTTAAATCTGGAAATTAAATAAAACGGAATTTAAAAACACCGAAATAAATTTTAAACTGTAAAACCAAACGGTAAAAACGGAACAATAAATATGCAGAAACGGTAAAATTTAACGATTCAGAAAACAATAAACGATAAAATAAAAAGACGGTAAAAATAAAACATGAAATTTAACTTTTTCTAAAAACTTAATTTAACGAGTGCAGTAAAAAAAATGAGAAACAGATGAATGAAGTTTTGAAACCGTAAATAGAAAACTGAGAGAATGGAATTTGGAATTAACATCAATTAAAACCAAATACATGAAATTGTAAAATTAAACAAATCCTACACCTCCCCAACGGAGAGGAGAAAAAAAATAAGCTACAGAAAATAAAACACGTCTGTCTTTGCTCTCTTCCTCAACTCCCTTCTTCTTTGGTCCTCCTCTCCTTTTATTACAAAAAATCTGGACTGTATCCCTCCATTGTTCAGCCCGTGTGTTGTGTGCCTTTCACTCCAGATTTTTTTTTTTTCATTTTGTTTTGTCTCCAGCTTGGTCCCGAATTTCTTGGACAAATTGCTCCTAGCCGTGCCAAAGAAATGAGGTTGTGGGTCCTCAATTTTTGTAGTGTCCGTGGACTTTGCTTCCCCTACGCATGTTGCCAAATTCTTTTCAACCAACCTAGGTGCCTACACTCCAGCTTCTGGAACTCGTGTGTTTGCTTCTCTTTCACTTGCTTCGGTCAAGGACCCACTGGATGTGAAGACCGTGAGCTTCTTCATCAATGGGGTGGCTCCCCTTTAAAACTAAAAACCCATGTGCAGCTCCCCTCTTCTTCCTTCTTTCAATTTGCGTGTGCTATCAACAAGAAGGTGAAGAAGTTTTCTCGGTGGTGGCTACTCCAGCTCCAAGTTGCTGTCTTTTGCTCCATTTCTTCCAGCCAGCCATGCCACCGTGCACCTCCAAGCTTCTAGCCTTCTCCTTTAATCACGTTGCAGCTGGTCCAAAACATCCCAGTTCTCTGCTTGCTGGACATGCTCTCTGCTGCCATCTTCATTTAAGCTGGACCGTGGTGTTCTTCTTCCAAGACCAAGCCATGACCAAACTGCTGCTGCCTCTCAAAACCAACCGTGAACTTCCAATAAGTAGTGGCTGGACAGCCTTGATCTTCTCTCCAAACTCTTGTGACTGCGTGAAGAAAGCTGCTGGAATGGAGAACCAAGAGCTCTTCCTCCTTCTCCAAAGAGTGCTAGACGTGGCAAGATGCTACCACCCTTCTCTTTGCTGCACCTAGACCGTGAGACTTCCAGCTGGATGCTCCTAGATGTGTGTATGTTTTGTTGCAATTGCTGAGAATTCTTGCTGGCTTGTGCAGGGAATCCTTCACTTCTTGTGCCATCTTTGAGAATAATATTCCTTAGTGGAGCCCCTTTTGTCTCATACTTTTCAGATTAGATTAGATTTGTATGTTAATTGTTGCAAGCCATCAACAACCAAAACCGTGAGCTGATTGCTTCAAGGATTTTTCAACATGGTGGCCCCCTTCTCTTTGACTCCATGTGCTGATGTATGTGTGATATATTTTGTCCTTAGCAAATTTGCTTCAATCACTAAAAGTGGAACCCATCCGTGGCACAACTTCTTCCAAGCCAATTGAAAAGAAAATGAATTAACATAAGAATTGGAGGTGTAGGCGGTAACAATTGAAATGTGGCAGCAGACTTCATTTTGCATAAATTCTGAATGTGTAGTTTTGTTCAGCTCAAAACAATTTGGAACTCTTTGCAACCAATTAAGAGTCTAGAACCACATTTAATTTCTTTTTGTGGCTATGAGATGCATTGTCCAATGATAAATTCCAGCCACCACAAGTACTAAACATCAAGCAAACAATGCAAACATTTTAGAACACTCACACAGTAAACACAAGACTGACATAGAGGAGTAAAACAAATTCTGGGAACAACACAAAATGAATTTGAACAAAATAAAAACTATACGTGAAAATAGACATCCAGACGAAACTATGAAAAAAAATTGCATGCAAAACGGATAAGAATTGTATTCAAACGAAGACACACAAGTTGACACAACATTCACGCAGCACTGGGATGACATAGGAGAGTAAACAAATTACTGGGAACGGTACAGATCGAATTTGAACAAAGTAAAAACTATACATGAAACTAAACATCTAGACGAAACTATGAAAAAAAATTGAATGGAAAACGGATACGAATTGAACTCGAACGAGGACAAACAAGTTGACACAAAATTCACACAGCAACCAGCGAAAATTGAAGTGGCTGAAATGCATTGGGCTCAATTGTCATTTCTCATTTAGCCTTCAAATGTCCCAAAAAGATATCCAAAATTTTCCCATAATTAATAATGCAAAATAATAAGTTCAGATAATTCAAATTAGTTAAAATAAGAATTTCTGATCGAATTAAGCACAATTAGGAAAAATAGGAAAATAACGGACGATTAAGCACAATTCCCTGATTAATTCTAGTACAATAAACTAAGTGAAGTGAAGAAAATATTGACTCATCACTAGATGAACAATGGAATGAAAGAATTAAAGAGATAGAAAAACCCTAGAAAGAGAAGAGGAGACTCTTGCATTCCCAAATCTGCCCCCACGGGGTGAAAAATGTGTTTCTATGCTCAAGCCATCAAAAGATACAATCCCTAGGACGTGCAGGTCCTTAAATAAAACATAAAAATAATAAAAAATAGGTCCAAACCCATAAAAATAACATAAAACATGTCCAAGCCCACATCGTCGGCGCTCAGCGCCCTAAGTGGGGCGCCCGGGCAGAAAACGACACTCAAACTGGCACTGAGCACCCAAAACTGGCGCTCGGCACTACTTTTTCTGCACACTGGTTGACTTTTCTGCACTCTAGTTGACTTTTCTGCATTCTGGTTGACTTTTCTCCATTCCAACCATTCGGTACCTTAACTCTTCTTTCAAATCATTCCAATAGCCTAAAAAATAAGGGGAGTCTAGCACAAAACCATTAAATTCACCTTCAACTCTCTTATTCCAAAACTAAAGCAAAAACATGAGTTAAAGCAAGTTTCTTAGTCAGGAAGGGTGTTTTTAATATCAAAATTAAGTATAAAAATAACGGTTTTTCAACCGTCATCACCTCACAAGTTCTTGCATGTGGAATTATTCAGAAGTTCTTGAATGTGCATTTGTACTTACTTGGGTAATACTACCTGAAAGATGTTTACGTGATCGTCTAACTACTGTAGATTTGTTTTTGGTTCATGCTATAAAAACCTGGATACCAACCAACTGGGTTGCTGTCATGAGTAAGCACATGATTGAAATTGCAAGTAGTCATGGACATATTGTGCCATATGGTGTTTTTATCAGCCGTTTATTGAAGCATCATCAAGTTGATCTTACTGGTGAAAAAAAACATTTGGTGCACCGAATCAACTGAAATAGGAAAAGTGGCAATGAGACATAATGGTCTAAAGAAAACAAAAGATGGTTGGGTGTTCAAGGATGTTGACGAAACTCCTTCTACCTTCACTCCACAGACTGAGTTTGAAAGATTTGTTGTGGATCAATTTCGAAGGCTTTCAACAAGAATTTCAAAAGTTGAAAAATCTCTGATCGTGATTCAAAAGAAATCAGATGAAGACAATGCTCTCATAACTCCTTTAGCAAGTGAATCTGATGATGAAGATGACACAACAGAAGAGAGTCTATGGAGACACCTGACTCAGATTAGGAACAAGAGTCCATTTTAGTTTATGTTTACGAAATTAATGTAATATTTTAATATATTTTAGTATGTTTGAACTCTGTTTGAAATTTTAATATGTACTTTCCGTGGTTATATTTTCATATTTTTCCTTTGTTTAATGTTATTATGGGTTTTTTTTAAATCCTTGAAGTTTTATTACGTCGAATTCTTAAAAACGTCGACGTTTTAAAAGTTAAAAATAGGAAAAAATGAATGTTACGTCGCATATTGTAAAAGCCAACGTCAAAGATCAAGTCCATTTCTATAAATACACTTGCAGATCCTTGATCTAGTCCTCCACTTATAAAATTTAGTCGTAACTTGTCACTCTGATATCATATTTTTTATGTTTCCTCATAGCTTTTCCAAGGTCATCACAAAAGTTAGGGTGTTTCGCATGGAAGAGCTATAGAAAACATAAGAAATAAGTTAACAATTTGGATTTCGTTTCAAGTAGTACAATTTCATTCATATTCATAGTGATTACAATCAGATTCGAAGCAAAACAGACACAGAACAGAAACACAAAACCGACTCCATACTAAAATTCTAAGCCTCTATTCTAATTCAGAATATTTCCATTGAATCCTCCTCACTAGACTCTTCACTTGAATCTTCAATTGAAGAATCACTTTTATTCTTTTTCTCATGCAGAGCGTCTATCTTCTATTCGAGTCTCCTGAGTTTTTCAACAACAAATCTTTCAAAATTGGTTTCAGGGACGAAGTTGGTGCGGTCTTCATTTAGTGTAGGTGTGCTTCCAGAACTTTGAACCATATTCTCATCATCCTTGAAGCATCATCCCTTTGTGGTCTTCACAAGGCCAATGGAAGTCAAGGTGTTTTATTTATAACATTTGAGCAGTTACAAGAGCATTTCTTTTCACCACTAACATCCACACCTTGAAGGGTCAGGATTTTGCTGATAAACACAACATATGGTAGATGTTGTGCATGTTTGGTTCCTGCATCAATCATATGATCTTTTATTACTTCCACCCAATTGGTAAGAACATCATTCTTGATGACATACAACAGAAAAACATCTTCAGTTGTCATTCTATCTTGTACTTGTACAGGTCTAGCAGGTAAAATCACCCAAGCAAGAATGTGTGCTGTTATCTTTTCTTCTTTATTCAGTCCCTCATGCACATATAATCTTTCAATTGTGTATCTCCTAGGAAACCTTAACCAATTACTGTACACATCCTTTTTCTTCAGCCATATGTTTGTTTCTGAGTACCGTAAGTGAGAGAATAACCATTTGGCTTTTAATCCTGCAAGTTGAAACCAGATATCACTGTCAATGTGAAAATTTATTCCTTTTACTCAAGAATGAAGGACACCATTTATTTTTCTCATATTGTTGTAGAAGACTGATGAGTGCATATTTATGCCCATATTTATGCTTTAAAATTCAAATTTTTGATGGGATAATTGTGCTTAAATGGTTTATTTAAGTGAATTTGTGATGATTGGAATTGTTGGGTTTGGGAAATAAAGAAACGTAAAAAGTGAATTTTAGCACATAAATTATTATTGGATGTTCTAATGTTTATTTGTGCAGCTGAGAATATAAGTTTTATTGGTCCAAATGGCAATTCAAGGCCCAAAATCAAATTTTATGTGGAAAATTCAGAAGGGGCTAAAGTGTAAATAGAGGAAATTTCAGCGTATTTGTGCAATTTTGGAAAGTCAGAAAATCTAAAAGATAAAATTCAGTTGTTGAATTTAATTTGGGAATTGATGAGAGGGTCGCACCTCCCACAAAAGTTGTGCATAAAAGAATGCAGTATAGACTAGGAAGTGACTCCTAGGTCGTCTCTCAAGGACCAATTTGGGTTCAGTCTCAGATAAACACGTAGTGGGGGGGGGTTTGTGATTTTTGTGATTCAAAAATGAACTAAATCAGAAATGAGAATTAAACACAACCGAATATAAACAAAAGCATTAAAATGAAAACATTAAATCGAACACTGTAACAGATAAATATCCAAACACAATTTAAACTATTCAAACGACAATGCTGAGCTAACAAATTAAATGCACATTGGAATAAAGCTTGGAAATTGTAAAATAAAAATTACCACCGAGAGAATAAAAGACAATTCAAAGAGAATGTTTTTCTAAAAGAAAAATGCAAAGGAAAGCGTGTACACTTGATTGAAAACGCTTCCACCATCCAAGCTGGACCATCATTCTCCAATCACCAAGTGCACACCAACACTGGATGCTACATTCTTCCGTGAATCACCGTGCTTCTAAAAAAAAGAAAAAGAATTGCCTTTCCCCTGTCCGCACACCATGCTCCAACACGCACACACATACTCCCTTCAATGATTAACTAAAAAAAATAATAAAGCTTGCTAGACTTGACCGTGACAAGGGAATAAATTCCCATGACCGTGTACACTACTATGCTTCACCTAATCTACCTCTTCATTCTTAAAAATAATAAAAGAAATACATTGCTACACCTCCTGCTACCACATGTCCCATCATCTAAACTTTATCATCCAAGCATTAATCACGGTGCCTTTTTCCAAATTAAATCACTTTTTCTCCTCTACTCCACGTAACCTTGTGCGTGCCCAAAATCCATCCCGCAACATGTGCTTCCAAAGAAAAGGAATGAATTGGACTTGCTTCTACCATGTAAATCGTGCCTCACCATTTCTTCCGTGCACATCTATTGGCGGCTCCCTCCAAAACAATCTTCCAGAAAAACTCACTTCTTTTCAAATGAAATGGCAACTGGAATCAAAGAAGCAAAACTAAAGCATTGTCCTAAGGAAGAAAACCTAGTGCATGCTATTATCATCTAGAATGGAAAAACTAAATGTATGAGGTTGGAATAAAAATCAGAACTTCTTTGCTTAATCACCATAACAGCGTTGCATAGTTTCTACCATTGAAAAATAAAAAAAACATTCAATACAAATAAACTATGTTCCCAGCCAAAGCCAAACCCAGTGAGGGTGGCGGCTGGACTCTTCTTTCTCTCCTGTAACTCCTAGACCTCTCTCACTCGTGCCCTACAGTACCCTACTACTGGAACTCCTCTGGACCGTGGTGGACTTTGCTTCTCTTTCCAGACGCCACCTCAACATCTCTCTTCACTTCTGCTTTGGGCCACAACCGTGCATGCCATCTCTGGACTTTTCCTCATTGCTGGATTGAAAACCAAGTTGCTGTTGTTACTGTGTGCACCGCTTTCTCTCCTCAACGTGGCTTCAACTATTGGACGTGCAAGCTGGACCACTTCTCTCCTGGACGTGTGCAGATGTGTGCTTTGGGCCGTGGACTTGCTTCTTTTCTTTCTCCTCCGTGGCATGTGTTGATATGCTAGAAAATGATCTCCCAAGATGGACCGTGTGCTTGCCCTGGGTGTGCAACCCGTCACACCATTTCTCTTGTGAAGCTGGACCGATGTGCACCTCCCTTCATTTCACGCTGCTGAAGCCCTTTCAATATGAAAAAGTGCATCCCCTCGTGCGTGTGTTGCTACAGGCCGTGATCTCCTCTCTTCCGGGTGCTTCTAGATGTGGGCCGTGACACCTCCTTCCTTCTAAACCGTGAATGGAACGTGGTCCCCTCCATCATTCCAATTGATTCACTTCTTAAAAGAATCCAAGCAATGACCGTGACATTTACTTGGAAAATGTGGCAGCACACTTGTTATCTTCCAGCTATAAAACCGTGAGCTTCATTTCAATGTGGACCCCTCCATTTTGCTTCTTAAAATTCAAGAATTAAAGGACTTGGTTAAGAGTGTTGGGAGGTCTTAGCATCATCCAATGATCAATTCCAGCCACCACAATTACTAAACAGCAAGCAAACAATGCAAACAGATTAGAAATCACTCAAACAGTAATCACTGGACTGACATATGAGAGTAAAATAAATACTGGGAACAGCACAGAACGAATTTGAACAAAGTAAAAACTATACGTTAAAATAGACATCTAGACGAAACTATGAAAAAACATTGCATGGAAAACGGATAAGAATTGAACTCAAACGAAGACACACAAGTTGACACAAACAGCAGTAATCACTGGACTGACATATGAGAGTAAAATAAATACTGGGAACAGCACAGAAGGAATTTGAACAAAGTAAAAACTATATGGTAAAATAGACATCCAGACGAAACTATGAAAAAAAATTGCATGGAAAACGGATAAGAATTGAACTCAAACGAAGACACACAAGTTGACACAACATTCACGCGGCAGCCAGCGAAAATAAAAATGGCTAAGATGCATTGGCTCAATTTCCATTTCTCATTTAGCTTTCTAATGTCCCAAAAAGTTATCCAAAATTTTCCCGTAATTAATAATGCAAAATAATAAGCTCAGATAATTCAAATTAGTTAAAATAAGAATTTCCGATCAAATTAAGCACAATTAGGAAAAACAGGAAAATACCGGACGTTTAAGCATAATTCCCCGACTAATTCTAGCACATTAAACTAAGTGAAGTGAGGAAAATATTGGTTCATCAAAATAGAGCACACTTAGTCTTTTGCACTCCTGGGCAAAATCAAGACGCAAATCAGGGAATAGTTCAAAGGGCTTTTAAGAAGGTGACACAACGTCGACACACAAAAAATAAAGACTCACAAGGAAACAAACAGAATTTACACCGTCCTCAAGAAATCTGGACAGAGAAAAGAAGTAGACAATTCCAACACAGAATGAATCAGAGAAAGCAGATACTCATGAAATCATCCAAGCAATTCAAGACATGGCAAAATGATTAATCAGCTCAAGAGGTGAATCAAAACTAACAAAACCTCACAGATGCACTATCAGTGTTTCTCTCAAGTGTTTAGGGTAAATCAATGTCACTCAATGCACTCAAGAAAGCAAACAACAGCAGACTTGGCAAGCCTCTAATATCAACACTCAGAAACATATGCATGTTCAAATCAAAAAGTCTTTTCATGGTTGTAATGGCGCCAAGGACAAGGGAGGATAACATATGGATGAGAAGCTATAAACCAAAAGAAATAGAGGAGCAATGGGGAACAAGTGTAAACACAATCAAACACACCCACAACCTCTAATTCCATCCTCTTCTTGACTCCATTATTCACAATTATTCACATTTTTTTTTTCACTAATTTTCTGCTTTCTTTTTTTTTTTCATCCTGTCTCTTTTCTTTTCTCTCTTTTCAAAACAAAACTGTAAAAGACAAGATACACATATATTTACCAAAGCAAAACAAGAAGAGGAACCAACTAGCCAACTCATCAGAAACCCCCAAGAGACCACACTTGTTCCCAAAACACTTCCAAAACTCCAAAATTCCCTAAGGTTAAGGTAATCATGGTTTTTCACTTAGGGCTAGTGTATGAGCATTCAAAACAAAGAAATGAGGAAAGTATAGGCTCAAAAAGGGTTTTCAAAGAATCAGAGCAAGGTAAGCTTATTTGGCTAAAGAGGCTCAAAAACAAAACTGCCTTTATCACTTCCAAACATGCACATCAATCAAGAATTATCAACAAGAGTCAAGCCAAGGCATATGTGCAAGCAATCAAGAGACATATCACACACAAGAAAGAACATAAAGTGGCTCAAATTCTCACACAGGGCATTTGTGTCACAATCAATTCAACTCTCAAACATCATGATCATCTTCCAAGCAAAGAAAAGCAAGAAATCCAACATCTCAGAGTATCAATGAAGTGAAGTGAAATACTAGTCTACAACTTAAACACAGTCCAGAATTGAAGAGAAAAATGCAAAACTGTACTCAAGACACGACAAAAATAACCTAGAAAAGAAAAAAAAAATTTAACCAAGAAAACAAAAACTAACAAAGAAAAATAAAAATCTCCCCCAATAGACCACACTTAAACTACACAGTGTCCTCAATGTGTCATAAGCATAAGATCAGAAATCATAACAGTCAACAGATCATGGACAAGTGCAATAAAAGTAGGGAAAGGGGGAAAAGAGAAAAGGAAAACTCCCCTGATCATGGTGGCAGTTGCCAATTTTGGACTTTCAGGGAGATGTCTTCCACCACAGTATCCAGCAAGAAGGTTTTGAGGACGAACTGTTTCATCCTCCAGATTTGATCTAGCAGGGAGATATCATCCACAGCTGGATCTAAGAAGCAAAGGTTGTTGATGAGCAGGTTCAGCTGGTGCCTATTGATCTTGAAGCTTCTGTCAGTGTTAGCACCTTTATCTTCCAGCATGGGTGCATGTTGGTCAAATTCATTTGTACCTCCTGCAATAGGGTTAGTGCAATGTGGTTCCAAAGAAATAACATGCAGGGGTATAACACCCAATCCCAGTGTAATAGGCTGAACAACAGATAAACTCTCAGAACATGAATCAATTTCAAATTCAGAAACAATAACAACCACAGACTCATATTCATGTTCAGTGCATGGAGAATAAACATACGAATTTGGTATCAAAAATTGATTCTCATCATGCAAAGAGGAAGAATTACAAACAGACTCATCAACAATACAATCATCAGCATACCTCTTAATAACATAATCATCAACATAATCAAATTGAGGTATGCTTACCTCCTCTTCCTTGAAGATTGCTAAAGTGTGGGAAGATGAAGGTGGTCTACCTGGTTCAGGATTACTGCTTATTTCTGCCTGCTCCTCAAAATAATTATCAGTCTCCTCAGGTGCAAGGGTAGGGACATAGGATGATGGAAAAGTAGATGGCACAGTAGTAAGCTCATGACTCTTCTCCCCATCTTCTATGTTGATGCCACTATCATCATCATCTGGAATCTGAACAGTCTGAAATGGTAACTCTGAATCTTGAGACTGTTCCTCCGTGAGTTGAGTGGCCATCTGCCCTATCTGATCATTCAAGCTCTGAATGGACGCTCTCGTCTCTTGCTGAAACTGCATGTTCTCTTGCTGGAACTGAAAGTTTTGCATGGTCAACTGCTCCAACAACTCCTGCAATGTAGGCTCAGAAATAGAAGGCTGAGGAGTTGTTTCGGCAGAAGCATCATTGATACGACTGTCGCGGTCATACAAATTTGATACAGATAAAGAATGTAGTATAGCTAGGATGTGACTCCTAGGTCGTCTCTCAAGGACCAATATTGGGGTTCAGTCTCAAATTTAAACACGAAGTGGGGGGGGGGGTTTCTGGATGTTTTGTGCGGTAATTAAATTGGAAATTAAATAAAACAGCAGAAAAATTAAAATAAATTAAAACTGGGATTTAAACACAATTGAATTTAAAAACACTGAAATAAATTTCAAAGACTGTAAAACCAAACGGTAAATATGCAGAAACGGTAAAATTTAACAGTAAAAATAACAGCATTTTGAAAATGAAATTTATCAAACATTCAACATTAAATTAAAATGACTGGAAAGTGAAGATAAAAATCAAATGATAAAACTGTTTCAATAACACAATACACCTTCAGAAATAAAAAAAAACTACATTGCACTGTTGGAAAATAAAAATTAAGAGAGTTTGCTACTGGAAATGGAAAAGGAAAAAGGAAGAGGCAGAAGCCTTTTCTAAACCGTGAGTGGTACTAACTACTCCTAAAATCTCTTCCACATCTGCTCTCTGTTGTGCTTCATTTATAGCCAAAATCTGAATATCCTCCCGTGATCTCCTCCATTTCAGTTTTGTTTTGTTTTGCATCTTTTCCTTGCACAAATTGGTGAGCAATAGTTTCTGGCCGTGAGAGAATAGTGTGAGGGCCCTCCATTTTTCACTACTCTTGTCATCTTGTTCACCACTTTGCCGTGAACATTTCAGTTTTGTTTTGTTTTGCATCTTTTCCTTGCACAAATTGGTGAGCAATAGTTTCTGGCCGTGAGAGAATAGTGTGAGGGCCCTCCATTTTTCACTACTCTTGTCATCTTGTTCAAAGACTGTAAAACCAAACGGTAAATATGCAGAAACGGTAAAATTTAACAGTAAAAATAACAGCATTTTGAAAATGAAATTTATCAAACATTCAACATTAAATTAAAATGACTGGAAAGTGAAGATAAAAATCAAATGATAAAACTGTTTCAATAACACAATACACCTTCAGAAATAAAAAAAAACTACATTGCACTGTTGGAAAATAAAAATTAAGAGAGTTTGCTACTGGAAATGGAAAAGGAAAAAGGAAGAGGCAGAAGCCTTTTCTAAACCGTGAGTGGTACTAACTACTCCTAAAATCTCTTCCACATCTGCTCTCTGTTGTGCTTCATTTATAGCCAAAATCTGAATATCCTCCCGTGATCTCCTCCATTTCAGTTTTGTTTTGTTTTGCATCTTTTCCTTGCACAAATTGGTGAGCAATAGTTTCTGGCCGTGAGAGAATAGTGTGAGGGCCCTCCATTTTTCACTACTCTTGTCATCTTGTTCACCACTTTGCCGTGAACATTCTTCTCCGTTCCAAGACCTCTTCACGCTGCATGCTGGACCATCCTTGGACGTGTTGGTCATGGCCGTGAAGTGTGCAGATGCTGCCAACACTTCCTCCTTTGCTTCCAGCAGTAGTATCCATGCTTATCTTCTCCAAAATGTGCACGTGCAGCTCCTGGAAAAACTCACTTCACGTTGCTCTTCTAAGTGTGGATGTGCAGATTTTTATGTGTCTCCTCTTTCCATCCTCCACAAACTCTAACCGTGCTGCACTTTGGACTTCTAAAAGGAATTGTAATGTGCTTCTCCCATGTGCAGCCGTGAGCTATCAAGTGGTGACCCTTCTCTTTTATTGCATGTGATGGAAGGCAAGATGCAAGCCAAAATGAATGGAGAAAACCGTGAGCTTCCCTTCATCTACAACACTCCATTCAGCAATTGAAAATCCATAAGCAGCAAACTTCTCTTATCCATGTGGGCCGTGAGATGTCTCCACTTTAATTCTTGAAAGCTTTTCCAAATTTGACTTTTCCCTGGACACATGTAACCGTGAGCCATAATGGATGTGTGAAAGATGCTTCCTCCTTAGGTGGCAGCTGCATGGGGCCGTGGAAGTGGATGTGGAATTGCTTTTGGTATTCGATAATTGAAGCCTCCTTCCAGCCAGCGTGTTCTTCTTCAATTGTGGGTGTTGGTTGCAAGTCAATTGTGTTTAAGAAATGAATGAATAATTTGTTCTTCCATTCACGTGCATCCTATTGAGCATTATCATTCTTTCTTTATTCTCAATTGTGGGCCACAATATTTTTTTCCAGCAAAATGAATCATTTTCTTTCTCCAAATAAAACCTCTCTCTTCTTAAGCCATTTAGTGCACGGTGCTGCTTCTTTTATTCCCATGTGGGCCATGAAAGTGGATTTGGTTTTCTTTCCATCCATAAGCCTCTTCATTCACGTAAACTTCAAAAGTGGTGGCCCCCTCCATGTGCTTTTATTTGAAGAAAGAAGATTGCAAATTTTGCAATCACTATGGCCGTGTGACATTAATTTTTCCAGCAGTGACACTTCAAAAATCAACACTTCAATTGTCAATTCTTAGCTACCACAAGTACCAAACAGCAAGCAAATGCAAACAGACTAGAATTCACTCAAACAGTGTGCACTAGACTGACATAGGAGAGTAAAGAAAATACTGGGAACAACACAAAATGAATTTGAACAAAATAAAAACTATACTTGAAAATAGACATCTAGACGAAACTATGAAAAAAAATTGCAAGGAAAACGGATAAGAATTGAACCCAAACGAAGACACACAAGTTGACACAACATTCACGCAATACTGTGCGAAAATTGAAATAGTTCAGATGTATTGGGCTCAATTGCCATTTCTCAATTAACCTTAAAATGTCCCAAAATATTATCCAACAATTTTCCTAAAATTAATAATGCACATAATTAATCTCAGATAATTCAAATTAATTAAAATAAGAATTTCTGATCAAATTAAGCACAATCAGTAAAAACAGGAAAATACTAGACAATTAAGCACAATTCCCCAATTAATTCTAGCACAATAAACTAAGTGAAGTGAGTAAAATATTGACTCATCAAAATAGACCACACTTAGTCTTTTGCATTCCTGGGCAAAATCAAGACGCAAATCAGGGAATGGTTCAAAGGACTTTTAAGAAGGTTACACAAATTCAGCAGACAGAAAAACAAAGACTCAAGAGAAAATAAACAGAATTTACAAAGTTCTCAGGAAATCTAGACAGAGAAAAGATGTAGACCATATCCAATCACAGAATCACTGAAAAGCAGATACTTATAGAAATCTTCCAAACAATTCAAAACTTGGTAAAATAATTAATCAGCTCAAGAGGTGATTCAAAAACAACAAAACCTTACAGATGCACTACAGTGTTTCTCTCAAGTGTCTAAGGTAAATCAATGTCACTCGATGCACTCAAGAAAGCAAACACAAATAGACTTGGCAAGTTTCTAATTATCAATACTTAAAACATATGCACGTTTAGATCAAAAGGTCTTTACTGGGTTGTAATGGGGCCAAGGACAGGGGAGGATAAATTTGGATAAGTAGCTATAGCTCAGAAGAAATAGAGGTGCACTGGGGAAAAATGTAAACACAGTGAAATCTCACCCAAACCTCTAATTCAATCCTCTTCTCGACTCCATTATTCACAAAATTATTTTTCATTTTTCTCTTTTTCTCATCATCATTTTTTTTTATTTCATCTTTCTTTTTTTTTTCTTTTTTTTTCTTTTTTCATCCTGTCTCTTTTATTTTCTCTCTTTATCACACAACAGGATAGAAATAACATTTCCAAAACAAGATGAGGAACCAACTAGCCAATTCATCAGAATCCCTAAGGAGACCACACTTATTCACAAAATACTTTTATAGCTCCAGACTTTCCTAAGGTTAAGGTAATCATTGTTTTTCACTTAGGTTCAGTGTATGAGCTTCAAAACAAATAAATGGGGAAAGTATAGGCTCAAAGGGGTTATCAATGGATAATAACAAGGTAGGCTTATTTGGCTAGAGAGGTTCAAGAACAAAAATGCCTTTGTCACGTCTAAACATGCATATCAATCAAGTATATTAAAAAGAATCAAGCCAAGGCATATGTGCAAGCAATCAAGATACATATCACACACAAGAAAGAAAATTAAGTGGCTCAAATCTCACACAGGGTATTCGTCACAATCAAATCAACCTCTTAAACATTATAATCATCTTCCAAGCAGAGAAAAGCAAGGATTTCAAACCATAAGTATTAAGTAAGTGAAGGAAAAAATCTACAACTTAAACATCATCCAGAAATCAAAAGAAAAATGTAAAATTTATTGCATACAAAACTCGATAAAAATAACTTAAAATAGAAAACATTTAACACACAAAATGCATACTAACAGAAACTAACAGAAAAATCAGAATTTCTCCCAGTAGACCACACTTAAATCACACAATGTCCTCAGTGTGTTACAATCATCAGATTAACAATTTCAGAGCAGCAAATAATATAGACAAGTGCAATAAAAAGTTAAGAAAAATGGGAAGAAATTTTTCAGTAACATCCATCAGCAGATGTTATCAGGGACATCCATCAGCAGATGTCTAAAACACCTAGCACCCATCAGTAGATGCTAACATTTTTTTATTTTTTATTTTATTTTATTTTATTTTATTTTATTTTGTTTTTTAAAAAGGAATGACCGATACTGTGACAACAGTTTCGGTGGCAACAACCGAAACTGTTGCTACAGTAGATTATTTTTGGTATAAATGACCACTCCTCCGCGTCCAGCGCCATTTCTGAACGCTCATTCTCTCTCTACTCCTCTGCTCTCTCAACTCTCTCTTCTCTCTGCTCTCTGCTCTCTTCTCTCTCTCGAGCGTCTGGATCTGCGAGGAAGCCTCTCCACCCCGCGTCTGCTGAAGATCTGAGATCTGCGCAGAGCCTCTGTCCCTGCGTCTTCTGAAGAGTCTGAGTGAGATCCGCGAAGAGCCTCTGCAAGCCTACTTCCCCAGGTAAGTCCTTCTTCTCTAAGGATCTCCCTTTCTTTCTGCTTGCTTTACTTTTCCTGCTTTCCTGTATTTTTTTTTCTTTCTTTTCTGCCCTACTTTCCTTTATTTTTCTTCTCTGCTTTCCTCTTGCCTGCTCATCTTTATTATTATTATTTTTTTCTTTTCTACAATACTTGTTGATGAGTCAATATTTTATTGACTTCACTTAGCTTATTGTACCGGATTTAATCAAAGAATTGTGCTTTAATGTTCAGTATTATCCTATTTTTCCTAATTGTGCTTAATTTGTCAAAAAAAATCTTATTTTAATTTAATTTGAATTATTTGAGGCTAATTATTTGCATTATTAATTGTAAGGAATTATTGGATAATAATTTTGGATATTTGGAAGGCTGCTAAATAATTAAAGACTCTCCATTAAAGAAGTGTGTACAAAGAATGAGGATATTATGGTCATTTTACCCTTTGAAAGGGATACTTCATTATTGGAAAAGGGGTTACATTCAACAA
This sequence comes from Vigna nakashimae, assembly GCA_034642375.1. Taxonomy (NCBI): domain Eukaryota; kingdom Viridiplantae; phylum Streptophyta; class Magnoliopsida; order Fabales; family Fabaceae; genus Vigna; species Vigna nakashimae. The sequence continues at coordinate 43,983,583 of CM067765.1, read as the reverse complement.
AGTAAAAGTGCTGGAACCAAATAATACAAGATGCACACGGGGCAGCATTTTGAAAGACCAATACGTGAACTTGAGGGGGAGACCGTGAGACAGCAACGTCCAACACTTCACCACAAGCTCCAACAACATCACGACTGGAATCATTTGAGGAATGAGCTGTCACGGCTGGAGGGAGCAGCAGCTCACGGCTGGAAAGAGGCACCATGGTCCAGCAGAGGAGATGCTTCACAATCCAGCTTCACGTGTAGCAATAACAGCAGAATCTTCACGTCCAAGAAGTCCAGAGTTGGTGTGCATGGTGATGAAGGCAGCATCTTGGTCCAGTAGGTGGAGAGGAGCTCACGGTTCATGCAAGGTGCAGCAGTAGGGAAGAGAAGAACGTCCAAGTGGACAACAACTTAGTGCAGCACGCTGATTTCAACTTTGGAGTTGGTAGAAGAAGCATACGATGATTGGAAGAATTGGTGTGCACGGTGATTAAGGAGTTGGAAGCACACTGTCATGAAAGAAACACGGCCAATGGGAGGTTGCAAGTCCAGCAAAAAGGGTCCAATTTCATTTTGAAAGAAGAGTAATTAATATTGAAGAAGGGCCCAGCATGATTTGTCATTATTTGTTGAAGGGATTGAATTATTTGGCTTAATGAAGCAGACGGAGAAGTTTCTTTTGTTTTAAAATGAAGAAGTAGTGCACTTAATTGGACGTGTGAAGGGAGCTCTTATCCTCACGTTTGTCTTTTCTTTGGAGTAAATTCACACACTAAATAGTGGAGGGCCCATGGTTTCATTATGCACCATCCATTGAGCACAAAAGGTCTGGGATTTTACTTTAAAAGGGTATGTGCCGAGAGGTGAAAGAGGGGACATTTTCCAGCAAAGGGAGGACGTTACAGCAGACAGCAGGGGGCTGGAAATTGGGGGCTGGAAATTCCAGCAGGGAGCTTATCCAGTTTGCAGAGCACAACACTACATCATGGAGTCTTACGGTTAAGAGTTGAACAGTGTACATCATAGGTTCCCATTTTATTCCTTTTGTTTGTTGTAATCTATTTCAATTCAATTTTAGTTTGATTTATTTTTCTGAACATCCAAGTGTGTACTGTTTTTATTTTATTTCTGTAATTACATTTCTGCTGCTGTAATTAAATTCTGCTGTTATTTAATTCTCTGTTGTTATTTTTGTGCAATTAAATTTATGTTGTTTTTACTATGTTGTTAATCATTTCACTTTGAATCATTCATTGTAAATTTATTTTCTTTATTTTACTGCAGTGATTTTGATTTTGTTTTTACTGTTTTTACTGTTTTTCTAAATTTACTATTTTTCTGTATTTTATGTTTTTCTGTATTACGTTTTTATTGTTTCTGTATTACTGCAATTTAAGATTCTAAAACTCTGTACTGCTTTAATTCTGTACTGCTGTAATTTACTGTTTTCTATCTTTTACTGTTTTCTGTATTTGCTATTTTCTATATTTACTATTTACTGTATTTTTGTTTTTCTGTAATTTCATTTTCTGTATTTTAGTTTTCTGTTTCAGATTTAATTTTCACTGTTTTATGTTTTTGAATTTTCGTTTTTACTGTAGCAAATTCGTTTTTACTGTTTAATTTCGTTTTACTGTTTTAATTTTAGTTTTACCGTTTTAGTTTTATGTTTTTACGGTTTGTTTTACTGATGTTTTTGGTAAATTTTAATTACAATGTTTTTACACTTTTGTGCATGTTACTGTTCACGCATTTTAATTTCAACCACTGCGTAATTTTTCGTTTTGTGATTTTACTATTATTTCATTGTTTTCACGTTTATTGTTTTAAAATTAATTTTCAGTTTAATTTAATTTTACCGCATTAAAACAACAAAACATAAAAACCCCCCTTTCGTGTTTAATCTGAAACTGAACCATAATTGGTCCATGAGAGACGACCTAGGAGTCACTTCCTAGTAATATACTGCATTATTTTCGTGCAAACAATTTTTATGAGCGGTGCGACCCGTTCGTCACTTGTCCTCTCCCCCTGCCCGATCTATCTTCTCCTTTTCAATTTTTTTTTTCAATTTTTTTTTTTTGAAACTGAAAACACTTAAACACAAAAAACACAACTGTCTAAAAACTTAAGGGGTATATCGGCTGGAAACCAGACGTTAATCTCCCTTCGATTGAAGGTATGGCAGAGACAATCGGGTAGAACAACGCCACGTACCCCACTTAAAACTAAATAAAACACAGAAACATAATATACAAGAACAATATGGACAAGGACAACTGGACATAGATCCGTTTAGGACCCTTTGCAAGGACCGTGAAACAGATCTGAGACCAGACACAAAAACAATCAAAGACAGACAGGACAAAATAAATCTAATAAGGAAACAAAAACAAACAAATAAAGAAAATACTGAACTAAGAATCTAATATATTTTTATGCCTTTTTTTTTATGTTTTGTTTTTCTTTTTTTTATGTTTTTGTTCCTTTTATTTTTATATTTTTTTTATTATGTTTTAGAATATTTCAAGAGGAATGATGACGAGTGAGATGGAATCAGAGAGATACACTAGTCAGCGATGGCGTCCTACAGATGATCAGATCAAGATGATGACCAACATCTACAACTATGGGGTCACACACCCAAGCCGAGCGCAAGTCGTCGAGATCGCGTCTCGACTAAGGACCTTCGCAGATGCCACCGAATATAACGTGCACTGCTGGTTTAACAACCATGGCAATCGGGTCAGGCGCTGGCAAGCGGAGATAGACCCCACTGGCACTCTCTTTTCACAACTGCCGCTATATATGTACGGTAAGACCCTGATCACACCTCAATTTTTATTGATATTTTTTTTTTCTTCAATTATTAACACAAGTTTTTTTTTTTTTTGTTGAAAGAATATAACTGGGTGATAATGAGGGCACCGAGGCTGCTGGATTTGTTTCCAGTTCCGATCATTATCGATGACGACAGAAATGAACGAGAAATTCCTCCACCAAAGCCTCCTGTATTTCGAACCAGAACTCCCTCAATGGAGCTCTCCCTTAGACCACCACAACCAGCTCGAGAATTCTTCCAGTTTTAATGTTTTGTTTATTTATTTTTTTTTTATGTTTTTGTTGGCCGAGTGTGGCCAGAATAATAATGAGGACTGTAATATGAACAATTAAATTTTTTTTTTATGTTTTTATGTTTTTATTTATTATGGTGTGTAATATTAACGATCAGACATGATCGACCCCTGAACAACCTTATTTTTCACATATGAATCTACTGCAAATTTTATTTTCAGATCTGTTCAATCTCCATTTTTCCATTACTGTAATTTTTGCATTGATGAATGAAATCTCTCTTAGTCTAAACAAAATTTTCAATCAAAGATCTGTATGAAACAACTAAGAAATTATTTTACAGTGAAGAAAAGTAAGGGAAAAAAATGAGATCTGAAGTGAAATTTTTTTAATGAATTATTGGTAAGAAACTGAGGGTCGAAATAAAATCAAGGACTACGCAAAACAATTTTTGAATTTTTGATTTTTTTTTTAAGGATAACAGTTTGAAAACTAAGAAAGAAAAATAAATATACATATCAGAATACAGATTTGGCACGTTTTAAACAAAAAATTTTATCACAAACTTTTTATGTTTTTTTTTTATTATTTATTTATTTATTATTATTTTTTTTTAAAGATAACAATTACGAAAACTAAGAAGAAAAGGAAAAACAAACTTAAAAGAAAAACAAAATGCAGAATCTCCCCCAGACCACACTTAAACTACAATGTCCTAAACGTGTTCTAAGCATAAGATCATCAGTTAAAACACTAAACAGATAAAGGACAAATGCAATAAAAGTAGGAAAACGGGGAAGAAAGAAAAAGAAAACTCCCCTGGTCAGGGTGGCAGTTGCCAATTTTGGATTTGTAGGGAGATGTTCTTCTCTTTAGGCTCCAGCATGAAATTGTTGAGGACGAACTGCTTCATCCTCCAGATTTGATCAAGCAGTGAAATGTCCTCCACCGCCGGATCTAAACCACAAATATTGTTACTGAGCGGATTCAGCAAGTGCCTGTTGATCTTCAAACTATCAGTGTCAGCACCTTTGATTTCCACTGTGGGTGTATGTTGATCAAATTTATACGTACCTCCTGCAACATGGTTAGTGCAATGTGGCAGTGCAGAAATTTCATGCAGAGGTATAACACCCCATCCCAATTCATCATACTGAGCCTTAGATAAATCCTCATAACATGAATCAATTTCTAAATTGCATGCAATATTAATCATAGACTCAGATTCATGTTCAGTGCATGAAGAATAACCATTCGAATGTGATAGTAAAAAGCGGTTCTCATCATGCACAGAGGAAAAATTAAAATCAGACTCAGCAAGAATATAGTCATTAGCATACCGATCATCATCACAATCAACATAATAATCAAATTGTGGTATGCTTACCTCCTCTTCCTTGAAGATTTCTAGAGTGTGGGAAGGTGAAGGTGGTCTACCTGGTTCAGCACTACTGCTTATTCTTGCCTGGTCCTCAAAATCTTCAGCATTCTCCTCAGTTGCAAGAGTGGTCATCTGCCCAACCTGATCACTCAGATTCTGCATGGCAGCTTGAGTTTCCTGCTGGATCTTCATGCACTCTTGCTCGAACTGAATTCTCTGCTTGGTAATTTGCTCCAGTAACTCCTTTAATGTAGGTTCAGAAGTAGAAGGCTGAGGAGTTATTTGGGCAGGAGCATCAAACTGCTGATTCTCGTATTGCTGAACTGGTGGAGGCATAAAAGTATCCTGAGATGGTGCTTCCAGATATTCCTGTTGAGCATCGAACCATCCCAAGCTAGGGTCATTCCATCCAGGATCGTCGTTATAAGCATATTGCATAGGGGAAAATTTGCTCAAAAACTGATGCTCAAGATATCCCCAATCGGTAACGGATCTTAGAGGAAGAGAGTCTTTCCAATCCTTAGCTGCTCCTTGTAATGAATGCGGAAATGCGCTCAAGAAAATGTGATCAAGAGGAACATCTGGAGGCTTCATTGAAGAGCACACCATGTGGAACTCCTCCAAATGTCTATGTGGGCATTCCCCTGCAAAACCATGAAACTTAGGCAGCAAATATGTCAGTCCAGTGCTTAGAACGTAATATAAATCATCCTCTGTAGGTGGAACCGGCTCCCTAGGAGCGCTCTCAGGAATTTGAGGATGATCCATATAATTCTCATCATAGAATTCAGCAGAATTACAATCAGAGTACCAAGCAGAAGGAGAATCATGATTATAGACACTCGCAGAATAAGCACTATTCACATCATCAAAATAGGTAGACATCGAAAAATAAAAATAAAACAAATAAAAAGTAAATACTAAAAATTACGAAACAGATAATTCACAACACATTTATACATGCTACAGGAACACACAAAACAACACATAAATTTTTTTTTTAAAAAATTTTTTTTTTAAATTTTTTTTTTTAATTAACAAACAAAATACATATGACACGCATACAGAAAATAGAACATCACATCATAACGCAAGATAAAACACAACAATTAAACATATATATACACAATATATATTAACACAGTACAAATCTTAAAACAAAAACCTGGAACTGAAGTGACAACGCCGCCAAAATTTGTTGAAGGTATCGTTGCCGCCTACAAACATATAAAACACAAAACACACAAAATACACATATTAACAGAACAAAAATTTACACAACAAAAATCTAAAACCGAACCGTTATTGATTGGTCCCCGGCAACGGCGCCAAAATTTGATACGACTGTCGCGGTCATACAAATTTGATACAGATAAAGAATGTAGTATAGCTAGGATGTGACTCCTAGGTCGTCTCTCAAGGACCAATATTGGGGTTCAGTCTCAAATTTAAACACGAAGTAGGGGGGGGTTTTCTGGATGTTTTGTGCGGTAATTAAATTGGAAATTAAATAAAACAGCAGAAAAATTAAAATAAATTAAAACTGGGATTTAAACACAATTGAATTTAAAAACACTGAAATAAATTTCAAAGACTGTAAAACCAAACGGTAAATATGCAGAAACGGTAAAATTTAACAGTAAAAATAACAGCATTTTGAAAATGAAATTTATCAAACATTCAACATTAAATTAAAATGACTGGAAAGTGAAGATAAAAATCAAATGATAAAACTGTTTCAATAACACAATACACCTTCAGAAATAAAAAAAAACTACATTGCACTGTTGGAAAATAAAAATTAAGAGAGTTTGCTACTGGAAATGGAAAAGGAAAAAGGAAGAGGCAGAAGCCTCTTCTAAACCGTGAGTGGTACTAACTACTCCTAAAATCTCTTCCACATCTGCTCTCTGCTGTGCTTCATTTATAGCCAAAATCTGAATATCCTCCCGTGATCTCCTCCATTTCAGTTTTGTTTTGTTTTGCATCTTTTCCTTGCACAAATTGGTGAGCAATAGTTTCTGGCCGTGAGAGAATAGTGTGAGGGCCCTCCATTTTTCACTACTCTTGTCATCTTGTTCACCACTTTGCCGTGAACATTCTTCTCCGTTCCAAGACCTCTTCACGCTGCATGCTGGACCATCCTTGGACGTGTTGGTCATGGCCGTGAAGTGTGCAGATGCTGCCAACACTTCCTCCTTTGCTTCCAGCAGTAGTATCCATGCTTATCTTCTCCAAAATGTGAACGTGCAGCTCCTGGAAAAACTCACTTCACGTTGCTCTTCTAAGTGTGGATGTGCAGATTTTTATGTGTCTCCTCTTTCCATCCTCCACAAACTCTAACCGTGCTGCACTTTGGACTTCTAAAAGGAATTGTAATGTGCTTCTCCCATGTGCAGCCGTGAGCTATCAAGTGGTGACCCTTCTCTTTTATTGCATGTGATGGAAGGCAAGATGCAAGCCAAAATGAATGGAGAAAATCGTGAGCTTCCCTTCATCTACAACACTCCATTCAGCAATTGAAAATCCATAAGCAGCAAACTTCTCTTATCCATGTGGGCCGTGAGATGTCTCCACTTTAATTCTTGAAAGCTTTTCCAAATTTGACTTTTCCCTGGACACATGTAACCGTGAGCCATAATGGATGTGTGAAAGATGCTTCCTCCTTAGGTGGCAGCTGCATGGGGCCGTGGAAGTGGATGTGGAATTACTTTTGGTATTCGATAATTGAAGCCTCCTTCCAGCCAGCGTGTTCTTCTTCAATTGTGGGTGTTGGTTGCAAGTCAATTGTGTTTAAGAAATGAATGAATAATTTGTTCTTCCATTCACGTGCATCCTATTGAGCATTATCATTCTTTCTTTATTCTCAATTGTGGGCCACAATATTTTTTTCCAGCAAAATGAATCATTTTCTTTCTCCAAATAAAACCTCTCTCTTCCTAAGCCATTTAGTGCACGGTGCTGCTTCTTTTATTCCCATGTGGGCCATGAAAGTGGGTTTGGTTTTCTTTCCATCCATAAGCCTCTTCATTCACGTAAACTTCAAAAGTGGTGGCCCCCTCCATGTGCTTTTATTTGAAGAAAGAAGATTGCAAATTTTGCAATCACTATGGCCGTGTGACATTAATTTTTCCAGCAGTGACACTTCAAAAATCAACACTTCAATTGTCAATTCTTAGCTACCACAAGTACCAAACAGCAAGCAAATGCAAACAGACTAGAATTCACTCAAACAGTGTGCACTAGACTGACATAGGATAGTAAAGAAAATACTGGGAACAACACAAAATGAATTTGAACAAAATAAAAACTATACTTGAAAATAGACATCTAGACGAAACTATGAAAAAACATTGCAAGGAAAACGGATAAGAATTGAACCCAAACGAAGACACACAAGTTGACACAACATTCACGCAATACTGTGCGAAAATTGAAATAGTTCAGATGTATTGGGCTCAATTGCCATTTCTCAATTAACCTTAAAATGTCCCAAAATATTATCCAACAATTTTCCTAAAATTAATAATGCACATAATTAATCTCAGATAATTCAAATTAATTAAAATAAGAATTTCTGATCAAATTAAGCACAATCAGTAAAAACAGGAAAATACTAGACAATTAAGCACAATTCCCCAATTAATTCTAGCGCAATAAACTAAGTGAAGTGAGTAAAATATTGACTCATCAATCATATTGCTGACTTTGGTATTGCTGGACTTGTGGAGGCATACAAGTACTCTGGAATGGTGGTTCTTGATAATGATGCTGTGGAGCATTATACCATCCCAAGGTAGGGTCATTCCATCCAAGACCGTTGCTGCAAGCATATTGCACAAGGGAAAATTTACTCAGAAACTGATGCTCAAGATATCCCCAATCGGTAACGGATCTGAGAGGAAGAGAGTCTTTCCAATCCTTAGCTGCTCCTTGTAATGAATGCGGAAATGCGCTCAAGAAAATGTAATCAAGAGGGACATCTAGAGGCTTCATTGAAGAGCACATGATGTGGAGCTCCTCCAAATGTCTGTGTGGGCATTCTCCTGCAAAACCATGAAACTTAGGGAGCAAATGTATCAGTCCAGAGGTGAGATCGCAATGAAGATCATCCTCCTTAAGTGAAACCGTCTCACAAAGAGCACTCTCAGAAATTAGAGGATGAGTCATATTGTTCTCAACATAGACATCAGCAGAATATGAATTACAATCAGAGTAACATGCAGAAGGAGAATCATAATCAGAGGCACTAGCAAAACAAGCAGTATTCACGAAATCAGAATAAGTAGACATGGAAAAAGAAAAAATACTACAAATTACGAAACAAATAAAACACAACACATTTATACATGCAACACGCACACACAAAACAGAACATTACATCACAACACAAGACAAAACACAACACACACAAACACAACAAAAAGACCTAAGACCGAACCATTGGTCCCCGGCAACGGCGCCATTTTGATGAGAGGGTCGCACCTCCCACAAAAGTTGTGCATAAAAGAATGCAGTATAGACTAGGAAGTGACTCCTAGGTCGTCTCTCAAGGACCAATTTGGGTTCAGTCTCAGATCAACACGTAGTGGGGGGGGTTTTGTGATTTTTGTGATTCAAAAATGAACTAAATCAGAAATGAGAATTAAACACAACCGAATATAAACAAAAGCATTAAAATGAAAACATTAAATCGAACACTGTAACAGATAAATATCCAAACACAATTTAAACTATTCAAACGACAATGCTGAGCTAACAAATTAAATGCACATTGGAATAAAGCTTGGAAATTGTAAAATAAAAATTACCACCGAGAGAATAAAAGACAATTCAAAGAGAATGTTTTTCTAAAAGAAAAATGCAAAGGAAAGCGTGTACACTTGATTGAAAACGCTTCCACCATCCAAGCTGGACCATCATTCTCCAATCACCAAGTGCACACCAACACTGGATGCTACATTCTTCCGTGAATCACCGTGTTTCTAAAAAAAAGAAAAAGAATTGCCTTTCCCCTGTCCGCACACCATGCTCCAACACGCACACACATACTTCCTTCAATGATTAACTAAAAAAAAAATAATAAAGCTTGCTAGACTTGACCGTGACAAGGGAATAAATTCCCATGACCGTGTACACTACTATGCTTCACCTAATCTACCTCTTCATTCTTAAAAATAATAAAAGAAATACATTGCTACACCTCCTGCTACCACATGTCCCATCATCTAAACTTTATCATCCAAGCATTAATCACGGTGCCTTTTTCCAAATTAAATCACTTTTTCTCCTCTACTCCACGTAACCTTGTGCGTGCCCAAAATCCATCCCGCAACATGTGCTTCCAAAGAAAAGGAATGAATTGGACTTGCTTCTACCATGTAAATCGTGACTCACCATTTCTTCCGTGCACATCTATTGGCGGCTCCCTCCAAAACAATCTTCCAGAAAAACTCACTTCTTTTCAAATGAAATGGCAACTGGAATCAAAGAAGCAAAACTAAAGCATTGTCATAAGGAAGAAAACCTAGTGCATGCTATTATCATCTAGAATGGAAAAACTAAATGTATGAGGTTGGAATAAAAATCAGAACTTCTTTGCTTAATCACCATAACAGCGTTGCATAGTTTCTACCATTGAAAAATAAAAAAAACATTCAATACAAATAAACTATGTTCCCAGCCAAAGCCAAACCCAGTGAGGGTGGCGGCTGGACTCTTCTTTCTCTCCTGTAACTCCTAGACCTCTCTCACTCGTGCCCTACAGTACCCTACTACTGGAACTCCTCTGGACCGTGGTGGACTTTGCTTCTCTTTCCAGACGCCACCTCAACATCTCTCTTCACTTCTGCTTTGGGCCACAACCGTGCATGCCATCTCTAGACTTTTCCTCATTGCTGGATTGAAAACCAAGTTGTTGTTGTTACTGTGTGCACCGCTTTCTCTCCTCAACGTGGCTTCAACTATTGGACGTGCAAGCTGGACCACTTCTCTCCTGGACGTGTGCAGATGTGTGCTTTGGGCCGTGGACTTGCTTCTTTTCTTTCTCCTCCGTGGCATGTGTTGATATGCTGGAAAATGATCTCCCAAGATGGACCGTGTGCTTGCCCTGGGTGTGCAACCTCCCTTCATTTCTCTTGTGAAGCTGGACCGATGTGCACCTCCCTTCATTTCACGCTGCTGAAGCCCTTTCAATATGAAAAAGTGCATCCCCTCGTGCGTGTGTTGCTACAGGCCGTGATCTCCTCTCTTCCGGGTGCTTCTAGATGTGGGCCGTGACACCTCCTTCCTTCTAAACCGTGAATGGAACGTGGTCCCCTCCATCATTCCAATTGATTCACTTCTTAAAAGAATCCAAGCAATGACCATGACATTTACTTGGAAAATGTGGCAGCACACTTGTTATCTTCCAGCTATAAAACCGTGAGCTTCATTTCAATGTGGACCCCTCCATTTTGCTTCTTAAAATTCAAGAATTAAAGGACTTGGTTAAGAGTGTTGGGAGGTCTTAGCATCATTCAATGATCAATTCCAGCCACCACAATTACTAAACAGCAAGCAAACAATGCAAACAGATTAGAAATCACTCAAACAGTAATCACTGGACTGACATATGAGAGTAAAATAAATACTGGGAACAGCACAGAACGAATTTGAACAAAGTAAAAACTATACGTTAAAATAGACATCTAGAAGAAACTATGAAAAAAAATTGCATGGAAAACGGATAAGAATTGAACTCAAACAAAGACACACAAGTTGACACAACATTCACGCGGCAGCCAGCGAAAATAAAAATGGCTAAGATGCATTGGCTCAATTTCCATTTCTCATTTAGCTTTCTAATGTCCCAAAAAGTTATCCAAAATTTTCCCGTAATTAATAATGCAAAATAATAAGCTCAGATAATTCAAATTAGTTAAAATAAGAATTTCCGATCAAATTAAGCACAATTAGGAAAAACAGGAAAATACCGGACGTTTAAGCATAATTCCCCGACTAATTCTAGCACATTAAACTAAGTGAAGTGAGGAAAATATTGGTTCATCAGGAATATCAACAGAAAATATCTTCCAAATAATTTTATCATTATCTAAATCTGTTAGTTATTTGGAAGATATAAGATATAAGATAATTGAGTTAATATCTATCAAATATTCTTTAAAACGGATTTAATCTAATGAATATTTGAAAGATATAATATATCAACAGAAAATATCTTATCAACAAACTATTCAAAGTCCAAGCCCAATCAAGCCTATATAAAGAGACCCAAGGGAGGCAGAAAGAGGGGGACTTCACTTCATTCATTCTCTCATACTCCTATCACTTTTCTTTCATCTTGTATTCAACTCCATTCATGGAGAGCTAAGCATCTAGGGTTATTCTGCTGTAATTCCAAGACGGATTCTGAGGTTATGTTCAGTTAATGCAATTGTTTACTTTGATTATTGAATTAAGTTGTTCTCTCTATGTCTTTCATCTCTCTATCTTGTTAAAAGCAAAGATTTTTGCATCATAATATGTTTGAATCTATATGCATATTGATTATATGAGTTTTAGGGTTTCTAGGTTTAAATTGAGAATCTACTTTGATTTAATTTAGGAACTTTCATATGATTAAATGGTTTTTACTATCAATTGAGAATGTACTTTGGTTGGTAGTAATAATTTCAACTATAATCAATTGAGAATTTACTTTGATTGATTAACTTTTAATTTGGTTAAGAGATTTAAGAATAGACATGATTAAACACAATAAAATTTGATTGAGAATGTACTTTGGTTGAATTTATTGTGAATAATCTAGAAAGGTTTTACATTTGATTGAGAATTTACTTTGGTTAAATGCATGATCGCCCTCAAATTAATTAAGAATGTACTTTAATTAATTTGAAACTTAAATAATAATCAATTGAACAATTATCTAAGAATAACCGATGACGAATCTATCTTGGAAAAGCAGTGGAATTAGCCTATTTAATCATAACTATTTTTAAGTTTATTATTTGTTCTTTAAACATTCTTCAAACATCATTTTTATTCATAAGCATTGCATAGCATAAGAGTCGGATATTCAGAAGCAATTCCGTGTTCGTTGGGAGACGACTCAGGGTTACTTTAGCCTTATCTACCTTCTTGAATACTACTTGGCAATACTGATGTTGCCTTGAAAGTAGTATTAATTTGATAGCTTCGACGACAGCTTATCAAAGACCTTTACTAAGTCAGGGTACCAATCACCCTTCATCTGGACAAGTGTAGAGAGACTTTGAGTTTCAATCCAGTCCTGGAAGTGAAATCCCTCTTTTTCAAATAAGTCGAGGTTCAGATATTTGTGAGGAACAATATGTTTAAACTTCATCCATCTCATTAACTCTAGACGAGTCTCCTCATCACTGATCCACCCAGAGAGATCAGCATTCCTTGCAGCCACAATAGCCTTTCCTCTGTCTCTTGAAGGATCTGATGAAGAAGCCATTTTAATTTGGATACTAGATAATTTTCCTCTGTATTAGGGTTTAGTATCTTAAGTCACTCGTGCAATATAAAACAACACACATAAGATTTTTTTTTATTTAGTGTATATAAGGGTGCGCAACGTCACGCGTTCAACGTCAAATAACATAACAGCCAACGTTAACAATAACTGGTGGCATTCTTGTAAATAAATTCAATCAATCCACGTCGAGTGGTATCAATATTGGATGTGGATCTCTTCGTTTCAAATATTACGGCAACCGTGTAACTAGATTCCAAATTTAAATTCTCTTGAAGTTGTTTCCAGCATAAGAAATTTGATGACATACATTAGATCGTGTAATTATGCTCAGTATCTTGTATGAACGTCGAATCCCGGTCAAATTCGACGTTCAAACATCATTCAGTGAAAAATTAAAAAAAAAACTTTGGTGCTTCTTACGAAAAAAACATCGAAGAGCTATGAGGTTTGGACGTTATAGTGAGAGTTTAAAAGGAAAAAGGAAAAATAATAAAAGATGCAGCGAACTTTGGCTTTTGGATGAAGATTAAAACATCCAATACCATCCGAATTTGACGTAACATTCTGGTCACACAATTAATCTTCCCAACCACTCCAATTCCCTTCACGTTGATAAATAAGTAGACCCATTGCAAACCTATCCTACATAACTTCGGTAATCAAATTCATGTTAACTTTTTTCTTGTGCTTTCCTTTTTTTCCTTTACTAAACGAAGACATTTCTTTGTTAACCATGAAGGCAAAAGGGGAAAACACAGGAAAAAGTTAACACTTATGAATTTCAAGTAGACCCTTTGAAAACCTATCCTACACTACTTCCGCAACCAAATTCATGTTAACTTTTTCCTTTGGTTTTCCTTCAATTCCTCCTCTAAACGAAGTCATTTCTTTGTTATCCATGAAGGCATGGCAGAAAACAAGAGGAAAATGTTAACAGTTATGAATTTCAAAAACATTCTCCATTGTATTGCTTGTTTTGTTTTTTACTTCTTGGTTTTGGTTATAATGTCTTCCATCATCTTTGGTCTTCATTTTAGATGTAGTGTTTTGTAAAAGGAGATTCTTTTTGAAATCCTCTAAGATATAGGACGTCGTTGATCCCAAAAAGAGACATCAATCTCCCAGCCTTTGCGTCGAATGCACTCAATATTCGACGTCAACTTTATAAATTTAACATATCTTGGAGTTGTTTCCACCATAAGAAATCAAATAACTCTGAAATCTAATGGTAGAAGACAACTCCAAGACAATTTAAAAAACGATTCAACATTGTTGAATGATGAAGTTGAACATCTTCTTTATATAATTAATTTAGATCATAAAATTGTTTCAGCATTAAAATATTGTAAACCATTTTTCTTTTTCCTAAGCGCTTCCCTTTCAGTAAGATAACTTAATCATTTTTGTACTAAAGCATTTTGTTGACTTGAATTTCAAAGGCCACCTTCATATGAACTGAGACCTGAATGCGGCACTTTGAAATTCAAGTGAGCAAATTGCAATTTGAGGAACAGAAATGCTTCGAAATCTAAGGAAAAGAAAACACAAAGGATATAAAAACCATGAATCCTAATCTGTTCAACAGAGAAACAGGAGGGCAAGGATTACACGAAATTTAAGCTATATCTATAGATGAAATGATGAAGTCAGACTGTCTAAAAAATAGACATACATTATATCATGAATAATGCTTAGCAACTGCCATAGTCCATCATCTGTAGCCACGTCAAAGCCCAGCCACAGTTGACATTCAAACATCATTCAGTGGAAAGTAATACATCTCTTTTGATTCAGATAAGAACTAATTGACGTCCAGCCCCAAACAAATGACATGAATTAGATGATCCGCTACTCCACTACTCCACAATGTCGAACGTGCTATTGAGTGATTAAAAATTAAAAACAAAAAATATTAAAAATTAGATGATTCGCTGACGAAAATTAAATCATTATAAAAGAAGTACATTGTGTAATTATGATTAGTAACTGCTACATTGTATGAACGTCCAAGCCCCGTCGAATTCGACGTTCAAACATCATTCACTAAAAAAGTAAAAAATCTCTTTGGATTCTGATATGAAATCCTTGTGACTAAACGAAGACATTTCTATGATGAATAATGACATAGGACGCCATCGATCACAAATATTTGACAAAATCTCCAGACGTTTTCATCAAATGCACTCAACACTTGACATCAACAGTATAAATTTAATTTGTATAGCAGTTGTTTCCACCATAAGAACTAATTAACGTCCAGCCCCCAACAAAAGACGTTAAAAACATCATTGGAAACAACAAACCATTAGTGTCCCACTACTCCACATAGTCAGACGTGTTATTGAATGATTAAAAATTAAAAAGAAAAAAATATTAAAAATTAGATGATCCGCTGACGAAAATTAAATAATTATAAAAGTAGTACATCGTGTATTTATGATTAATTATCTGAACGTCGAAGCCCCGCCGAATTTGACGTATTGTGTGAACGTCGAAGCCCCGCCGAATTCGACGTTCAAACATCATTCACTGAAAAAGTAAAAAATCTCTTTGGATTCTTATGAACTCCTTGCTAACTAAACGTAGACATTTCTATGATGAATAATGATATAGGACGTCATTGAGCACAAATATTTGACACAATCTACTGTCTTTCGCATCGAATGCACTCAACGTTCGATGTCAACTTTATAAATTTAATTTGTGTTGCAAATGTTTCCACCATAAGAAATCAAATAGCTCTGAAATCTAATGCTAGAAGATAACTCCAAGACAAATTTTTTAAAGGATTCATACATACTTAAATGATGAAGTTGAACAACATTTTTACATAATTATTTTAGATCTCAAAATTGTTTCAGCATTAAACATATTGTGAACCATATTTCTTTTTCCCAAGCACCTTCCTTTCAGTAAGATAACTTAATCATTTTTTTACTATAAAAAGAATATTGTTCACTTGAATTTCAAAGGTCACCTTCATATGAACTGAGGCATGAATTAGGCACTTTGAAATTCAACCAAGCAAATTGCAATTTAAAGAACAGTCATGTTCCGAAATCTAAGAAAAGGAAAATGCCAAGGAGATAAAAAACATTCTCAACACCCAATTTTGTCCGGGTAAGTAAATAAATAAATAAAAAATAAGAGAATAATAATTAATGATGGGTAAAAAGGATAAAATAAAAACTATAATACCAGACACAATATTTTTGAAATGTTAGTTTAATATGGTAATAATTTGAATCAATATTATGCTAATAATTATAAACAATAATAAAAATAGTATATTAATATAATTTGCTGCATCGGTTGCTTGTAAAAACATGATTTTAAAAATGGACAAATTTTCTGACAATAATGATAATCAATGTTTTGAATATTATTTAATTTGTGTTCTGGCAACCAATACATTTTCTTTCCCTATTTTCTTCATTGTCAATTAATTCACAATTAAGGGCAAAATTACCATAATATTACAATGTATGTGTATAAGTACGCACCATGTGATAAAAAAAAGGGGAGACGAAAAAAAAGAGAGAAGGAGAAACATGCAGAAATAATAAAAGGAGAGAAAGAGAGTATAGAGAAAAGTAGGTTCTCACCCATAAGGGCTCTATCAATGGCAATCACTGATGAGCGGGTCGCACCGCTCACAAAAATTGATTGCACGAAATTAATGCAGTATAGTTTACTAGGAGGTGACTCCTAGGTCGTCTCTCAAGGACCAATTTATGGTTCAGTTTCAGATCAAACACGTAGTGGGGGGGGTTTTAATGGTGTTTTTGTGAATGCAATAAAATAAAATTGGAAATTGGAAATTAAATAAAACAGCGGAAAAATTAAAATAAATTAAAACTGGGATTTAAACATTGAATTAAAAACACTAAAATAAATTTAAAAGACAATAAAAACTAAACAGTGAAAAACGGTAAAAACGGAACAGTAAATATTTAGAAAAGGTAGAATTTAACGGTGTAGGAAAACAATAAACGATAAAATAAAAGAAACGGTAAAATTAAAATCTCTTCACTGAAAATCAAATCCATCAAGCTTAAACAAAATCATGTGGAAATATCAAAGAAATGATCAAACTTGCAAACACTACGACGCATTACATTGCTTCAGAATTAAAATTCTACACTATTACACTGTTTGGAATGGAAAAGAAAATCAGAGAGAGCTCTGGAAGAGAAGACAGGAGACCCCTTCCAGGCCTTAAGGCCGTGTGTTTTTTTCTACTGGAATTCCTACCCCTTTTTATATTGGAGGTGCTCTTCTTTTATTCATTCTTCATGCTGCCTTCCTCTCCTGTTAGCTTGCTCCCGTGACAAATAGAATAAGGTGGGAGGCCCTCCATTTGTTTGTGCCGTGTGCTTTTACCAAAGGTTGGGTCCCTAATCCTTGTCTTCTTCTTCACGTGAATGCTCCAGTGCTGAACGTGAATCCCACATTGCTGCTGTGCTTCTGCTGGAACGTCCATCTCCATTCTTCTAATCCGTGACCAAGAGCTTTACTCCTAATCTCCGAATTGGCTGGATGTGAACCTTGCTGGACCGTGAATCCTTCATGCTTTCTTTCTTTCTTCCGTTCTATTCTTCTCTCGGTCCAGCTCCTTCTTCCGTGCATCAGTTTGGACGTCCTTCTCCCAACTGTAACAGCATGTGAAGCTGCTGCATGTGTTGGACCAGACCGTGGAGCATCTCCTTTTCTTTGCTACAGGATGGCTACGTGCATCAGCTGAGAAAATGAGGTTTGCTGCCCACGTGAACTCCTCTCCTTGTGCTGTGACCGAGAAGTGTTTCTGCTGGACCAAAGAGTATGTTTTTCTTTTGGTGGTGGCTGCACCTTCATTCTCCTTGCCACCATCTCCCGTGCACTCCCTTTCCGTAACAGCTGCTTCAACACGTCTTCTTCTTAGCTGCTGGACCATTTTCACCAAAGCTTCACTCCTCACTAGGTGGTGGCTGGAATACAGCACCGTTTTCCATCTCAGTTTTCACACGTCCAGCCCCTCCTCTTCTCTTCTTCGTGTTGAACACCATCCCAGCCCGTTGCTCACGTGAAATCAGCTCTTGGTGCAGCTGGAATGAAAGAAGAATCAATGCCAAAACATTGCTGATCGAGAACATCACTGCTGGATGCCAAATCTCCGTGCATTCCTCCCTTCTTCAATCATGTTGCAGCTGTTGTTTTCCTTTCCAAAGCCAAGCACACCTCCTTCTCTTTGTTGGATTCAAGCTTGACGTTTATGTGCAGCTTCCTCTTCAACGTGCTGCTGCTGCCCAAGCTGTCATGGCCATGAACCAGCTCTCCACTCTGCTGAACTTGCATCAGTTGTTGGTGCTGGACGGAGTTCCATCTCAGCTACTGCTTCTGCTTCATACCGTGACCATAGTTGCTCCAGCTCCAAGTTTCTGTGAGCTTTTCCATCCTTCCAGCCAGCTGCACTCCTTACGTGCCAATCTCCAATTGTCTTCAATTTTTACAAGCCATAAACGTTAAAAAGCGTGAGTGGTGGACCATGTGCTAGCCAAATTTAAAATGGAGAAAACCATTCATATTTTTCCATGTGGGCCGTGAGATGTGAGCTGCCACTTAATTTAATTGAAGCTTTCCAAATTGATGGCTTCATATTCACGTTCCAGACAAGAGAGTTTGGTGGTTCCCATGTTGCAAAATGTGTGCTCTTGATGTATGTTTGCCAAAATGAATGAAGAAAACTTCTAGGTTCCGTGAATTTTGCTAGAGTGCTTTCTTAGTGGTGAATGGACCCCATATTTTAGCATTTGTTATCTCCTTTAACACCTTGCACGTTTTCTTTCTTCAATCAATCTTTTACAAGAGTAATAATAACAAAAGAAGGTGTGTACGTGCTTCTCTCCAAAGGTTGAAGGCTTCTTTTTTTTTTCAAAGCTAGGTGGGCCGTGTGTTATATTTCAACAAATTCACTTTCATTTTTGAATTCCTCCCAGATGTGATGTGTTCCAAAGTATCAACTAAATGCCAAAATAAAACCTTGAATGGGAGAATAAAACCGTGGAGTGGTGGCTGGTATGCTTAAGGCTGTGTGGTGTGTAGGAGTTCTAAATCAAAATTTTTATTTCAACACACAAAATAAATCAATGTAGTGCAGCTCGTTACAAGTAAATAATACAGTGTGTAAATTAATCTTCTTCTAAATGTCCTAGAATATTTACAGAATTTTCCCTGCACTCAATAATGTAAATAATTAGTCTCAGATAATTCAAATTAATTAAAATAAGAATTTCTGATCAAATTAAGCACTATTCAGTAAAATGGAAAAATAGTGGACAATTAAGCACAATTTCCTGATTAATTTTAGTACAATAAACTAAGTGAAGTGAAGAAAATATTGACTCATCAATCACCAAAGAAGAAATAAGAGAGTACTGAAAGCGAAAAAGGTATGTCACCTCTACACCATTCTTTTTTCTCTTTTTATTGTATTCTAAAGTTTTTACTAAAGCTATTATTTTTCCTACACACAAAAAATGTTTTTTTTAAAATCATAATTTTTTTTTAAGTATGTGTCGGCCTATGGCCAGTTTCTTTCTTTTTCCCATCATTCTTAAATAAAAAAATACAAGATCTTTAAAACCAAAAAAAGTCAATCTTGTTAAACCAAATATTTGTCGGGTTCGCTTTTCAACAATCTAAATCAATCTATAATAATTTTCAAACAAACTCACAAACCTTTTTCTAGATATAGAACTACACGATCCCTGATTTTCCATCATAAATGGATATACGTAGGAGCAAAGTCAATCCTTGTCGGGTTCATAAAAAAATTATTTTTTTGTTTCTTAATAGTTTCTTTTATTTTATTTTTTTAGGGAAAATTAACATTTTGGAAAACCACGTCAACTTTATACATTTAATTAAAGGTACTGCCATTGGGCAGGCGCGATAGGATACTAACACCTTCCTCATGCGTAACCGATTCCCGAACTTAAAATCTAGTTTTTGCAGACCATGTCTTATTTTTTTTTGGTTTTCTATAGTTTTCCCATAATAAATTATGGTGGCGACTCCCAAAATCTTTTTCCCAAACTCGTTTGTTTTCGGCTCACCATCCCGTCCAGATCCTGGTTGCGATAGATGGCGACTCCACTAGGGACGCTAGAGAATCAGGCCTTGTTAATTAAATGCGCAAATTGATGTGGTTTCTCTTTATTTTATTTTTTTATTGTATTTTTCCCTTTATTTATGTATATGATTGGTCTTTATTCATTTTGATAATTTATTTATATGTTTTTTTATTATTTTTGGAATAATTATTACTGTACATGTCATGAGTGGGACTCTATACCCGGGTCTGAGTGTAACATAGAATTAGAGGGGTTGCGTAGCGGTGTCACGTCTGGACTACTTCCAGTTTGGCTATCGTGAGAACCTCTCTTCACATGCAATTTCACACCTAGTTGCGTCTCAACTGTTGTGGAAAATGCTGTGAAAACGATCATAGCTCCGGTGGCCTTTATTTTAGGTTTAGGAAGCCATTCCTGTGAGATTGCATATATAATGCTTAGACCTTTTAAGACATGTGACCTACCTTAAAAGCATAAAAAAAAAAGCATGTTGTCTTTTAATTATTTTGTGGCACATGCATCATATGCATTAGCAATATTTTTATCATTCTCCCTTATTTTTATTTTTACATAATAGTGAATGTGTCATGTTTAAAAAAAAAACAAAAAATGTCATGCTTTAATGAATAAATTAATAAGGTGAAATAAACACTTTTTAGTCAAATGAGTTAATAAAACTTTCATTTTTTTTAAACATTTATAAGATGAAATCAGGAAAATAGTTCTCTTCTTCATCATTTTCCATCATCCATTTTATCCATAAAAAAATTAGTTTATAAGGGGCACTACCTCAAAGTGATCGCAAGCAATCTTTTTAGCAACAAAATAAAAAATTGAAAATGAATAAAAAGAAAAAAAAAACAGGGGCAACTTATCTAAGTTAATTTTTTCGAAAATAAGGCGATCATAATTTAATGTAACCTATTTTGAGTCTTAAAAAAAATGTTTTTAAACAGGTGAGGTGGACATCATGTTCTTTAAGAAAGACTTGTTTTTGCAAAAAAAATCAAAATTTCAAAACACAAGGAAAAAATGAAAATGACAAACTTAATTTTCATTCACTATAACAAGAACACTTTTTAAGCCCATTAGGCCCAGTTGATAGTTTTCTTCAAATTCAATTTCTTGAAAAAAAAACAAACGAATGTGATAACAGGAAAATATAAAAAAAAAATTCTCAAAAAGTTTTATCATTTTCATTTCGCAAAAAAAAACATTGAAAAGGAAATCATTACATTTTGAGTAATTCATTATCATATGATTTTGTGATCAAACATTTTAAGTAATTGATAGTATTTTCTGTTGTGATATGTGTGTGCGCATTGCTTGAAAACACTCACCCTCCAGCCTTCCCCTAAAGAAAGAGTTTGGCTCTAACAAACACTCATACTACCCACAAACTATAGCATATTGGTCTTGCCAAAGTTATTCTCGGTTGTGCTATTTGGGAACTCCCTAACTAACCAAAAGAATGCAAAAGAATATCAAACCAATTGGGGCAATCTTTTTTTGATAAATCCTTTCCATACCCATTCCTTATCTTGAACAATACCCATGCCTAAAAACTGGGGCAACTTTGACATTCATGAATCCATATCTCCATACTCATTTTGATGTGTTCACATATTACACACCAACGTGGTTATCCCAGTGTCCTTTAAATGTTTTAAACCCTTACCACTTTCAACTTTTCTGTGAATTCAAGCATGCACATATCAATGTCAAAAGAAAATGCCAAGCATTGTTTTGAATATCCGACTTCAAAATTTTTTACATCCATTGTTTTCAAATTGACTCCGCAAAAATAAAATAATATTACAAAAAAAATCAATCAAAGTCAAAACATTACATTTTTTTTTCAAAAAAAAAAACTACTTGCATAATATTGCATCATGAAAAAGTCATAAGCATTTATCTGCATAAATAACTATCATGTATATATCTTCGTCAATGAGAAGCTTTATTTGGAACCTTTTTTTATGTGGGTATCAAATCTCTTTCATTCAAAAAATACAAAAAGCTTAGCATACATTTAGGTTTCCTCTTTCTAGTTAGCCAAGTCTTCTATTAGGTTTTGGTTGAAACAAGGTTTTTCATTATAGGTCCATGCATTCATGCATTCAGCATCATGCACGCATCATCATAGGGGTTCAAAGAAAAGAGAAGAAAAAACATAACACACCATGCATCGCCAACTCCAACGAGAGTTCATGAATTCGATGGAAATCATTTCAAAAAGTACATAAGTGAAAAAGTTCAGAATTTTCAAAACAAAAAAAGGGTGAATGAGGATCTCACGCGAATTCCCACTCATACATCAAGCACGCATTACCATGGTGTAGAATGCAGGGAAGTACTAAAAGCTAAAAAGCATAAAAAAGTAAAAAAATAAGGCGGGACTTCCACGACATCCTTATTAGACTCGAGCAAATTCTGAAGCTATGGAAGTTTTGGAAGAGGAACGTGAAGCTATAAAGGCTAATATTAGCCAACTAAAGGATCAAATCGGTCAAATCTTGGAAGCTTTGAAAGCCATGAGGGTTGCAAGAGACACTTTGTTTATAAAGGCCTAGGATAAGGCTCATCCTCCAGCACATAACGTTGTGGACACACAATTCATGTTTCCAATGTATGGTTTGCCTCCAGTTTACACGCCGCCCATTGGAGATCACTCAGAGGCAGAGCACACTTCTTTAGCATTTCCCATAACCAATAGCATACTAGAGCTCAAGGGCCTATCCACACGATAGAGACGAAGGTGAATGAAATATCCAAGTCTCCTCACACAGTTGTTGCACATGATGTTTCGACTAAGGCCACCATGTACACAAACATAGAGGAATAGAAAAGTAAACTTGAAGTGTTGGAAGACAGGCTGAAAATCATAGAGGGGTCTGAAAGTTATGGATTTGGTGATGTGATGAGGTTGAGCCTAGCCTTAGGTGTGATAATCCCACATAATTTTAAGGTGCCAAAGTTCAAGAAATACAAGGGTAGCACATGCCCTAAAAACCAATTGACCATGTATAGAGAGAATTGGCAGCACAGGTGTCTTGGTAGCACAGGTGGAGCCACCTCTATAATAAAGAGGAAGAGTCTTTTAAGGAGTATGCGCAACTATATGATCGAAAGTGTGACTCTCAATTTCGCTGGTATCAACATCATAGACTGAAAGAATCAAGATTGAGTTGAAGAATGGGAAAATTACATCTTCGGCCACTATTCCAAAATGTTTTATTTAATCCGGAAAAAGAGAAAGAAAGGGGAGTGCATGCAACATCAGCAATACCCATATGGGGAGGT
The DNA here is from genome assembly GCA_034642375.1 of Vigna nakashimae. NCBI lineage: Eukaryota > Viridiplantae > Streptophyta > Magnoliopsida > Fabales > Fabaceae > Vigna > Vigna nakashimae. The sequence goes on along the minus strand of CM067765.1, from coordinate 43,960,222 downwards.
CATGCGCCCACTCATGACTATCACCAAAGCCCAGTTTTCCTTTTGGCACAAAAAAAAAACAAACAAAAAGCCAAGTTTTCATCCTCGCACTAAAGCCCAGTTTTCATCTTGATACCAAAGCCCAGTCTTCATTTTGGCACCAAACAATTAAAAAAAAAACCCAGTTTTCATCTTGGCACCCAAGCCTAGTTTTCATTTTGGCACCAAAGAAAAAAAATTCAGTTTTCATTCTGGCACCAAAACCCAGTTTTCATCCTAGAACTAAAAAAAACAAATTACGAGGTTTGTGCGCCTCTCCATCAAATTTTATGAGGTTTGTGCGCCTCTCCATCAAATTGTACGAGGTTCGTGCGCCTCCCTATCAAGTATTATGAGGTTTGTGTGCCTCACCATCAAATTCACGAGGTTCATACACCTCTCCAACGATGTTCATAGAGTATGGCACACCCTTCACAGGTGTCAGAGCTCTTTAGCAAAATCCACAAGGTTGCTACATTCTCTACCAGGTACGCTTCGAGGTAATCTCTTTCCTTTTCTTTGAACCCGGACGAAATTAGTGTCTTTATCTTTATCTAACTTTTACTATCATAACACAAAAACTCTACAATTCATGTTATCTAGCAAAATCTAAATAAAAAGGGGCAGTTGTCAATACCTAATTTCGTTCGGGTAAGTAAATAAATAAAAATAAAAAATAAGAGAATAATAATTAATGATGGGTAAAAAGGATAAAATAATAACTATAATACCAGACACAATATTTTTGAAATGTTAGTTTAATATGGTAATAATTTGAATCAATATTATGCTAATAATTATAAACAATAATTAAAATAGTATATTAATATAATTTGTTGTGTCGGTTGCTTTTAAAAAAAATATGATTTTAAAAATGGACAAATTTCCTGACAATAATGATAATCAATGTTTTAAATATTATTTAATTTGTTTTCTGGCAACCAATACACTTTCTTTCCCCATTTTCTTCATTGTCAATTAATTCACGATTAAGGTCAAAATTACCATAATATTACAATGTGTGTGTATAAGTACGCACCATGTGATAAAAAAAGGGGAGACGAAAAAAAAAGAAGAGAAGAAGAAACATGTAGAAATAATAAAAAGAGAGAAAGAGAGTATAGAGAAAAATAGGTTCTCAACCATAAGGGTTCTGTCAACGGCAATCACCAAAGAAGAAATAGGAGATACGGAAAGCTAAAAAGGTGATACAAGAAGGTCTAGCACCATAGGACCCATCACAAGAGGGATGGCCAAAAAGCTCCAAGATGAATATTCTCCCCAAGGTCAAATACTATTTGCTATTTTTGGATGGAAAATTGGAGAACAAGAAGATGTTACAAATTTGCCAAAACATGGAGAAGGGTAAAATGGACATTTCAACACAAGAAGGGGTGTGCTTATCCTTCTAAGGGGTGGCATTAGTAAATTTTTTCTCTCCAAATGTAAAACTCACGTGTTTCATAAGGCTTTCTAGAAGCCACATATTTAGCACATGGTTAGCATTTCAGATCTAAAAAGAAACGTGTAAAGGCTTGCTTAAGCTTTGAGATTGATCTATAAAATCTCATAAGCAAAGCTTGTAGCTCACTTTTGAATACATTGAGTTTTACTATGCTGATGCATTTTTCCAGCAACCAGAACTCTTCCAAAAGTCACCTATTATTGAGCTTTCCTTCTCCTTCTAGCTTCCTTCCAGTGAAGGCCTTCTGAGTTAGAGAATCCACTCAACATAGAGCTCTTCCTCCATCTCTGCAGCCACTAAATTCACTCTGCCACTGCTGTTAAACCTCACTTCTTTTCGCTGCCACTGCATCTCGTGATCTATATGCAACACTGCTCATGATTCCCGTCATCATTCTACTGCCTTCAAACCACAACTCTGCTGGAGCAACTTCATCAAGTGGTATTCAGAGCCTAGGTTCTGCATCATGCTCCAGCTAAGTGTTCTTTCCATTCTATCCTGTCATAAACAATTCCTTCGTGTTTTCTTGAATCTGTGCACTGTTTCATTACTCTCTTCAATTCCAGTAGTTTTCATTTACATCGTTTCTTTGTTCCAGCTTTTACTTGATTTTATTTCCATCATTTTAATCGGTTCAATCTTTGTCTTGAGTATTTTAAATTTTTGCAGTCTTATTCAGTCATGTCCAGTCATGTGTATTTGCTATAATTTTGTCAAAATTCTTAGTAAGTTTGGTGCCTGGGTGAATCTGCATATCTGGAATGGTTTTTCAATAGATGCACATCACAAGAGTAATGATGAATGAGCTTAGTGCATCTTGAATTCCATCACAGTGCAGTTCCAGTTAATGCAGAATTCAAATCTGTTTTGAATTTGATTCAAAATGTGTTTTCTGAAATCCACCGTGTGAAATTAAAATTGGTGATAATGGAGTTACTGTAATGTGATGTGTGCATACCATATAAACAAGGAATTGTCCAAGACAATCAATCTGGTTGCACCATTCTGCAGAATCCATAACTCATTCAAGCAGCTTGACCGAACTGCACCTATCTTTGATTGATGTTTCTGAATTTTTTTTTATTTTGAATCTGTCCAGATTAGAACTCATATTTGGATATCTTTTCAGTCATTCCTAGAGTCTTGTTTAAGTTTGATTTGCTGTCCTAGAGTCATTTTAATTGATTACATATCAGTTTGATTCTTTTGCTAAAAATTGGATGGTGAATTGGCCAAATTTGGTGTGAAAGAGCAACTGCAATAGTCAAATTTTGATTTAAAAGCCTTTAGCCTCTGCTGGCAGTTTGCACAAGTCATATTTGGTAAAACAAATTTGCTCAAATCATAAAATTAAGACTCCAGATTTGTTTGTGCAAAATGACCATTCAAACCACCAATTTTTTAAGCATCTATTTCTGGTATAGTTGCAGAATTTTAATTTGAAAGCTTGATTGAATTACTGCATCAAATTTAGTTCAGAATTGGTAGCAAAAGCTTGGTTCAATTGAATTAAAAGAAGTGCACAATTCAAATCTTACCATAAACTGCATTGTAAAAAGCTGTGTGAACCAGTGCCAAGCAAAATTTAAAATCTGATGCACATTTTTCAGCTTTCTTCTAGGCATTTTATCAAACACTTTGCCTAGTTTACATTTGATTTCGAAATTGATCAAAGCTGCAAATTATCTTTGTTTCTTGCTTTTCAAATCTACTCTAGATCCTTTCCTAAGTTCATTTTGAGTGCCATCAGTCATTGGAAACCGATTAATTGATTGATTTAAGTTGTTTGAAAATCCTGCACATAAGCTGTTTGATAAAACTACAGTTGTGCATTCTGGTTTAACAGTTTCTGGCAGCAGCAGTGTGATTTTTCTGGCTTAATAATTGACTATTGGTGGTCTGTATGAGCTCTTTGCTGGGTGCAGAATTATCTCAGGTGGTCCTACAACACTGGTAGCATCTTAGGGAGTGGATTGGAGCAAGAAAAGATCAACATTGGGGCTGATTTTTGGTGCAGCAGAACTATATTCTTCACTGGTCTGCATCAAACTGGTTGTTGCAACAGCAACATAATTCACTTGCAGCTGAGAGGATTGGTGTGAATTAAGCATAGTTCACTCTTTGTTTTTGAGAAGCCAAAGCTGCACACATCTTTCCCTTAGCCATTTCGCATTTTTTTCTTACAATTTACCAAATCTCTTTTGTAATTTCCTTTGGTTTCTTTGGTTGTAAGTTCCAAATACAAACAAGTGAGGTGCTAGAGTTCACAAGTGCTCTTCCCTCATTTGTAACTAGACTCAAAGAAGTTTCACAACCTAAAATTGAGTAGTCGGTGAGTGTGTCTTAGATCCAAAGTCTAAGCCTCACCTAGGAGACCTCACTTTAATGGTTTTCCCATTTTCGACTAGATAACATATATCTTGTGCGAATAGGAAGCTCTCTTAGGGGTCCAAATTTAGAGTTAGGTTGTGTCTTTTCTTTACTTTGTGATTTCTTTGTTGTCTTTAAGACTTAGGTGGATTTAAGAGTGATTTTGATCTAAGGACTCTAGTAAGTAGCAAGAAGCATATTTGGCAAGGATAAGGCTTGGTACTTAAGCATTCCTAGTGAATCACCTCCCTTACCTGGAATATTGCTTCAAGTGAAAATCTCTGGTCTTTACTTCAAGAATAACATTTAAGTCCATCATAATGTCTAGAAGGCATTCTCCTAGGATTAGTGATAGTGAAAAAGAACATTTTTCTCTTCAAACTTTAGTTAATGAATTCAAGGAAATGAGAAGAGAAATGAATGAAGAGAAAGTCAATAGAGAGCTTCAAAATGCTGTTATTCAAGATGAGTTGAGAATGATAAGGAAAAGTAAGTCTAGGGGAAGTCAGAGTGAAAACTCCCAAGAGGAAGGGATGACTATGAGTCTTGGTGATTATTACCCTCATCAGCCTTCTACTTCTAGAAGGCATAGGAGAAATTCTCATGCACCCTCACCCCCTAAAGAAGTCAATGTTGTGTTGCCTCACTTCCATGGGAAGGACAATGTAGAGGCTTTTCTTGATTGGAAGATGAAGGTGGAACAATTATTTGAATGCCACCAAGTGAGTAAAGAGAGGAAGGTCTTTCTAGCTACCCTAAGCTTTCAAGGGTATGCAATGTACTGGTGGACTGCTTTGGTCAAAGAGAGGCTTAGACATCAAGCCCCTCCCATCCACTATTGGAATGATCTCAAGTCTGCCCTTAGGAGGAGACATATTCCCTCCTACTACAATAGAGAACTCATGGATAAACTCCAAAGGTTACAACAAAGGTTTATGACAGTTGAAGAATATAGACAAAAGATGGAGTTGTATATGATGAGGGCAGGCATAGTGGAGGGTTTAGAAATTACTTTAGCTAGATTTTTAAGTGGGCTCAATTTTGACATAAGAGATAGGGTTGAACTTCTACCTTATAGAGATTTGAATGATCTTGTTCAAATGTGTATAAAGGTAGAACAACAAAACTTGAGAAAATCTTCTTCTAAAAGAATTCAAGTTCAACCTACTTTTGAAAAGAAAATTTTTAAAGAAAAAGAGCCATTTAAACCTCTAGCCAAAATAGAAGAGAGACCCAAGAAAGAAACACCCTCACACACCAGAACAAGTGAAATCAAATGCTTCAAATGTCTAGGAAGGGGTCATGTAGCTACTCAATGTCCTACAAAAAGAAACATTATTTTGAAAGGCAAGGACATTTATAGTAGTGAAAGTGACACCCCAACTAGTACAAGTGAGAGTGAGGAAGAAGAGAGGGAAGAGGAAATATATGCTGATGATGAACAACTTCTCATGGTGAGAAGGATACTTAGCAACCAACCAAGTCTTGAACACATATCACAAAGAGAGAACATCTTTCACACAAGATGTAAAATTCAAGAAAATCATTGTTCTCTCATTGTTCATAGTGGATCTTGTTGCAATTGTTGTAGCACAAGGTTGGTTGAGAAGTTGAAGCTTGATGTTATACCCCATCCAAAACCTTATAAACTTCATTGGCTAAATGAAGATGGGGATATAATAGTCAAGAATCAAGTGAAGTTGGCATTTTCCATTGGGAACTTCAAAGATGAAGTTTTATGTGATATAGTTCCCATGGAAGCATGTCATGTGTTATTGGGGAGACCATGGCAATTTGATCATCAAACTATCCATCATGGTCTCACCAATACCATCACTATCCATCAAAAGGACAAGAAGTTTGTGCTTCATCCTTTGACTCCTACCCAAGTGGCTAAGGATCAAGCACAAATGAAGTCTTTAAGAAAGCAAGAACATGCTCAAAAGAAAAAGTCAAAAAGAAAGGAGGGTATAGCAACAAATGTGCCACCTAAGGTCACTCAACATGAAGTCCTTTTAAACAAAAAGACTTTAATCAATACACTTCAAGTTGAGCAACCTTCATATCTTCTTCTTTGTCAAGGGACACTTACATGCACATCTAGTGATTCAAAGACTTCAACTCTTTCTCCATCCATTCAAAAACTTTTGAAAGAATTTGATGATCTATTTCCACAAGAAATTCCAAAAGGGCTTCCACCCATAAGAGGAATAGAACATCAAATTGATTTCATTCCAGGGGCAGTTCTTCCTAATAGGCCAGCCTATAGGACCAACCCCCAAGAAACTAAGGAGATTGAGACACAAGTCCAAGAGTTCCTAGATAAAGGCTTAGTTCAAAAGAGTCTAAGTCCCTGTGCTGTACCAGTGTTACTTGTACCAAAAAAAGATGGGAAGTGGCGCATGTGTTGTGATTGTAGAGCTATCAACAACATCACAATCAAGTATAGACATCCCATTCCTAGGCTTGATGATATGTTGGATGAATTGCATGGAGCACAAATATTTTCAAAGGTATATTTAAAAAGTGGCTATCACCAAATAAGAATTAAAGAAGGTGATGAATGGAAAACTGCCTTTAAGACCAAGTTTGGATTATATGAATGGCTAGTTATGCCTTTTGGTCTTACAAATGCTCCAAGCACATTCATGAGACTTATGAATCATGTCCTTAGGGATTGCATTGGGAAGTTTGTAGTTGTCTACTTTGATGACATCTTGGTATATAGTCAAAATTTGCAAACTCATGAAAATCATTTGAGAGTTGTTTTAACAATTCTTAGAACACACAAATTGTTTGCAAACTTTGACAAGTGTACCTTTTGTGTTGATAGTGTCATATTTCTTGGATTTGTGGTCACCAAAAATGGGGTTCATGTGGACCCAGAAAAAATAAAGGTCATCCAAGATTGGCCTCCTCCAAAGAATGTAGGAGAAGTAAGGAGCTTCCATGGGTTGGCAAGCTTTTACAGAAGATTTGTTCCTAACTTCTCTAGTCTTGCTTCACCCCTCAATGAGTTGGTGAAAAAAGATGTTACATTCCATTGGGGGGATAAACAACAAAAAGCTTTTGAGCTACTCAAAGAGAAGCTCACACAAGCACCCATTCTAGCTTTGCCAAACTTTTCCAAAACTTTTGAGCTAGAATGTGATGCTTCAGGATTTGGCATAGGTGCAGTATTATTACAAGAAGGACACCCAATTGCATACTTTAGTGAAAAACTTCATGGTGCCTCTTGTAATTATCCCACCTATGACAAAGAACTCTATGCACTTGTGAGGGCTCTTCAAACTTGGGAACATTACCTTGTTGCCAAGGAGTTTATCATTCATAGTGATCATGAATCACTTAAGTATTTGAAGAGTCAACACAAGTTACAAAAGAGGCATGCTAAGTGGTTGGAATTCATTGAACAATTCACTTATGTTATTAAATACAAGAAAGGAAAATCCAATGTGGTGGCTGATGCTTTGTCAAGAAAAATTAATCTATTAGCCACATTGGAGCTCAAATTCTTGGATTTAATAACATTCTTGAATTATATTCACAAGATCTTGATTTTGCTCATATCTATGAGGAATGTCTCAGTAAGCCTCAAGGAGGATTCTATGTGAAAGAGGGGTATCTTTTTAAAGAAGGAAAAATTTGCATTCCCCAAGGTTCACATAGAAAACTCCTTGTTAAAGAGACACATGAGGGAGGATTAATGGGGCATTTTGGGGTAGAAAAGACTCTTGGCATGTTGAAAGAAAAATTCTTTTGGCCTCACATGAGAAGGGATGTTCAAAGGCATTGCTTTAAGTGTATAACTTGTTTAGAAGCTAAATCTAAATCAATGCCTCATGGACTGTATACTCCTTTGAATGTTGCTTCCAACCCTTAGGAAGAGATAAGTATGGATTTTGTGTTAGGTCTTCCCAAAACTTCTAGGGGTTTTGATTCTATCTTTGCGGTGGTAGATAGATTTAGCAAAATGGCTCATTTTATACCTTGCCACAAAGTAGATGATGCAAGCAACATTGCAAAGTTATTCTTTAGAGATGTGGTTAAACTTCATAGGTTACCTAAGGTAATAGTTTCGGATAGAGATACAAAATTTCTTAGTCACTTTTGGCGGACCTTATGGTCTAGATTAGGGACTAAGTTATCTTTTTCTACTACTTGCCATCCTCAAACAGATGGTCAAACTGAAGTAGTCAATAGATCTCTTTCCACTTTACTGAGGGTAGTTCTTAAAGGAAATCACAAATCTTGGGATGAGTACCTACCTCATGTTGAGTTTGCCTACAATAGAGTAGTTCATGGAACTACTAAATTGTCTCCTTTTGAAGTTGTTTATGGTTTTAATCCTTTGACACCCATGGATTTAATACCCCTTCCAAATTCTATTGATTTTATTCATCCAGATGAGGTATCTAAGTCTAAATTTATCAAAGAATTACATCAAAGGGTTAAAATTCAAATTCAACAACAAAATGAGAAATATGCCAAGCAACATAATAAGGGCAAGAAAGAGTTAATCTTCAATGAAGGAGATTTAGTTTGGATTCATCTTAGAAAAGAAAGATTTCCTCAACTAAGAAAATCCAAACTCAATCCTAGAGGAGATGGACCTTTTAGAGTGATAAGGAGGATCAATAACAATGCATATCAACTTGATCTTCCTCCTGAATATGGTGTTCATGCTACTTTCAATGTATCTGATCTTAAACCTTTTTCAGGATTTGATAGTGAAGATGAAGACCTTTTGGATTTGAGGACAAATCCTTCTCAAGAGGGAGGGGATGATACAAGAAGGTCTAGCACCATAGGACCCATCACAAGAGGGATGGCCAAAAAGCTCCAAGATGAATATTCTCCCCAAGGTCAAATACTATTTGCTATTTTTGGATGGAAAATTGGAGAACAAGAAGATGTTACAAATTTGCCAAAACATGGAGAAGGGTAAAATGGACATTTCAACACAAGAAGGGGTGTGCTTATCCTTCTAAGGGGTGGCATTAGTAAATTTTTTCTCTCCAAATGTAAAACTCACGTGTTTCATAAGGCTTTCTAGAAGCCACATATTTAGCACATGGTTAGCATTTCAGATCTAAAAAGAAACGTCTAAAGGCTTGCTTAAGCTTTGAGTTTTACTATGCTGATGCATTTTTCCAGCAACCAGAACTCTTCCAAAAGTCACCTATTATTGAGCTTTCCTTCTCCTTCTAGCTTCCTTCCAGTGAAGGCCTTCTGAGTTAGAGAATCCACTCACCATAGAGCTCTTCCTCCATCTCTGCAGCCACTAAATTCACTCTGCCACTGCTGTTAAACCTCACTTCTTTCCGCTGCCACTGCATCTCGTGATCTATATGCAACACTGCTCATGATTCTCGTCATCATTCTACTGCCTTCAAACCACAACTCTGCTGGAGCAACTTCATCAAAAGGTATGTCACCTCTACATCATTCTTTTTTCTCTTTTTATTGTACTCTGAAGTTTTTCCTAAAGGTATTATTTTTCCTACACACAAATCATGTTTTTTTTAAAAATAATAATTTTGTTTATATGTATGTGTTGGCCTATGGCCGGTTTCTTTCTTTTTCCCATCATTCTTAAATTAAAAAATACAAGATCTTTAAAACCAATGAAGAGTCAATCTTTTTAAACCAAATATTTGTCGGGTTCGCTTTTCAAAAATCTAAATCAATCTATAATAATTTTCAAACAAGCTCACAAACATTTTTCTAGATAAAGAATTACGCGATCCCTGATTGTCCATTATAAATGGATATACATAGGAGTAAGGTCAATCATTATCGGGTTCATAAAACAAAAAATATTTTTTTGTTTCTTAATAGTTTTTTTTATTTTATTATTTTTTTTAGGAAAATTAACATTTTGGAAAACCACGTCAACTTTATACATTTAATTGCTAAGACCTTCCTCACACGTAACCGATTCCCGAACTTAAAATCTAGTTTTCGCAGACCATGTCTTATTTTTTTGGTTTTCCATAGTTTTTCCATAATAAATTATGGTGGCGACTCCCAAAATCTTTTTCTCAAACTCGTTTGTTTTTGGCTCGCCGTCCCGTCGCGATCCCGGTTGCGACAAACATGAATCCTAATATGTTCAATACAGAAACAGGAAGCAAGGGATTATGTGATGGATGCAATATTTGTGGATGAACCGATGACGTACATCGTGTAATTATGCTTACTGTCTATCTTGTCTGGACATCGAAGCCCCTCTGAATTGGACGTTCAAACATCACTTAGAAAAAAAACAACAAATTTTAGTTTGATTCATATAAGAACAAATTGACGTCCCATCCCCCAGAAATTGTCTACTTTCGAATCACTCGCAAAGGTGGGATTTGGAGGGCTTGAAGTTAAAAAGTTTGATGTGCCCCTCTATATTCATATAATTCCACTCTCAATTTTGCTAAATTAATATAATCGATTATAAGTAATAAAGAATCGATTCAAAGCATTATAAATTAAGAAATGCAAATAATGTTATTCATAGTATTTTCCTAATAATGTTATTGATAGTATTTTTTTTATATCATAATCATTTATACTAATAACTAATTATAATTATTAAATTATTCAAAATAATTTATCTCAATGTGGCCAATAAAAGTTGTTCTAAGAGTTCGTTTGATATTTGATCATCGTGGACTTTTTAAATCATAATCATTTATACTAATAACTAATTATAATTATTAAATTATACAAAATAATTTATCTCAATGTAGCCAATAAGAGTTGTTAAACATATCGTTGGTCCTTAAGAAAATTTTTGTTGTTCCTAGAATTCTAACAAATCTCTTTCATGATCTTGCCCGTCTGTTTCGACTTTTTTAAATTTTACTTATGGTTCATAAGACAAAGATGGAAACGCCGCAATATAGGTATAAATGTTTAAGGTAGCTAAGAAACCCTAAAAGAAATATTTGCCACAAAAATGTTAATCTTTGATAAGAATCAAAGAACCAAGAACCAAAAGAATCATCTCTCAACATTGCAAATGCAAATTTATGACTTCCAAAATGTCTACATATGTATTTGGTGTCCCTATATGTAGGTATAAATGTTTAAGGCACCTAAGAAACCCTAAAAGAAAGATTCGCCACAAAGATGTTAATCTTTGATAAGAAAAATACAATTTATTTCATTTCCTATACTAATTATTAATCAAGAAATAGTCCTCTATCCTACCTTTTGCTCGAGTCAGCCCTTCCCGACCTTCAACTTAAGTTAGTTTGTCTGGACCTTTAGTCTTAATCTCCAAACATTCATTTTGGGTCAACCAGTCTCCACCGTCAAATCTAATCTGCCTTAATCTTCGACCCAACTCATTCTGCTTAATTTTTGGTCTAGATCTGTCTGACTATTCCCCATACACGCTGTCTCTTCTCGATATTTGACCTGGTGTGATGCATCTCTGTTGTTAACTTGTCTAAATATTTTTGGATAATTATACTTTGAGAACATTTTTTTGTAATTAACCTATCTTCATTTTTCTCCACAATATTCTATCTTAAGACCTTTAGTTTATCAGTCAACTTAACTTTTTCTCAAACTATAATTTAAAAATCAATCAAAGTCTTTCAGTATAATAATACCTATCTTTAGCCTAAAACATTCATTTCAAATTACTTTAAATAATATAATAATATTTATTACGATTTTAATTATTGTGATCTATAACTCAATTGAATTCTCACAAAATATTATTATTATTTTCCATATGAAATTAAATTAATATTTTAAACAAATAAAATTTTATTCTCTGTAAATTTCACCGACAAAAGGATAGAAAAAGCGCGGGAGGCTGAAGAAGAAAACCTCGAATATCGGTAACGTTGCATTTCTAATGGGAGGTTATCTTAAAATGTAAATATTATATTGAAATATAATGGTAATGGGAGCTTATGAGCGGTTTTATAAAGAAAAAAAGAAAAATAGGAGGGCGGGAGGATGAAGAAGAAAACGTCAAACCCTAAAATTTGACATCTTTTTCTAACTCTTTGTCTTCTGGCTGACAATTAGTACGTCGATGCCCTCTATAATTTGACGTCTCCTTTGTATTTTTTAAGCTGAGAAGTTTTGAAGTTAAGAAGTCGAGATTGTGAAAGACGTTCCTAGAATTCTATTCAGAAGTAGCTTCTCCATCCTCATCATCAAGAGGAGAAGAGAAGGTTGTCCAGGTTACAAGAAACGCAAGCCCATCTAGATGGATAAGTGATCCAGACATGCGAGGAAAGTTTTTATACTGGACACATTTCAAAAATGTAGTTCCTCAAATGTATTTGGACCTGCAATTGTTTAAGAAAGAAGGGTTCCTTTTTCAATAATGGATTGCATATCAAGGGCTTACTGATTTTGTGCAGATGAAAGGACATTGTTATCCAGATTTGGTTGAGGTTTTCTACACAAACATGAGGGTTGTAAATGGGGTCATTCACTCAAGGGTCAAAGGTGTTAACATTACTATTGACGATAATGTTTGGTTAGATATTGCTGGACTGAAAGTTGAAGGTTTGGATTCTCATATCCGTGATTCTGAGTCAAACAGATGTCTAACAAAGAGAGCTATATATATAAACCGCTTAAGATATCCAAGCAGGTACAAGGTGGATAAGCAGTACCTACATGATGGCTTAAACAAGGAGGAGAAAATGATTGCTTATGTCCTGACTTGGCTATTGTTGCCTGAAAGATTGAACGGGGACAAAATATCAATAGAAGATGTATTTATGTTGAAGTCCACCTACTCTTGATCAAGATCATACTGAAGATTCTGATGATGAAGATTCAATGGAATCTTCTTGATAATTATTTTAGAGCCTACTTTTTTCGGTTTTAGATTGAAATGAAGTAAAGATTTATTTTAATAAACGATCTGTGATAGGTGTTTTCGTATCGGCCTCTTAAAACAATTCATTGTAAACGGCTACCTCCTTCTTATTATATGAAAGATATATTTTGCTTAAGTCTTGTCTTGATTTAGTTTCTCGTTTGTCGGGTATCTTATGCGTAGCTTATGGGCAGCGACTTTTAACTCTGTTGATCCCTTTTCCCTGTTTTTCACCAGACGTTTTGCTTCGTCCAATGAACTGTTTTATGAATTTAATTTTTTCACACTGAGCAGTAATGGTTTCCGTGGGAACTCGCCGTTCTTCGCTCGACTAAGTTGATAGTAGTTCTGTTTGGAACTTCGTTCATCAACTTAGTTTTTATTTTCGAGATGCAGTGCTTAAAATGTGAACTTGTTGTTCACCGTTCGGCCAAGCTGACAGCAGCTCCTTTTTGGAACTCCTTTCATCAACTTCTATTTCTTCGCACCGAGCGGCAGGGATCGAGTTGGGAATTCGCCGTTCACTGTTCGACCAAGCTGACAGCAGTTCCTTTTTGGAACTCCGTTCATCAATTTGGATTTTTTCGTACCGAGCGGCAGGGATTGAGTTGGGAACTCGTCGTTCACCGCTCGACCAAGCTGATAGTAGTTCCTTTTTGGAACTCCGTTCATCAACTTGGATTTTTTTGTATTGAGCACCAGGGATTGAGTTGGGAACTCGTCATTCATCGCTCGGCCAAGCTTACAACAGTTCCTTTTTGGAACTCTATTCATCAACTTGGATTTTATTCTTTCATTCGTTCTTCATGGGCGTTATTGCAAAAATTCGATCGGGGATAAGGGCCCTAAATATTGTATTAATCATTGAAAAGAAGAGTACAATAATTAATCATTTAACTGAAATAAAATTTTGGATGAGTAGCATTCCAAGTATTTGGGATTTTCCATCCGTCCGGATGCATGAGCCAATACGCCCCATTACCCAAAGCCTCTGAGATTCGAAAAGGCCCCTCCCATTTAGCACCGAGCTTACCGTGTGAGGTCGTCCAACGGGCTTCACTAGTTTTCCTCCATACCAGGTCACCTTCTTGGAAGCTTCTAGGACAGACTTTAGAGTTTTACTTTCTCTCCACCATCTGCTTACATGCTTCGGCTTTTAGGGTTGCCCGGTCTCTGCGTTCCTCCAAGGTATCATGCTCCACCCTTAATTCTTCATCATTAAATGGATATCCCCTATCTACCGCTGTAGAGAGGGTTCTCCAAGCTCGGCCGACAGCATGGCATCAGTACCATATGCTAAGTTAAAGGGTGTTTCTCAAGTGTTTCGTGCAGGGTGCATTTATATACCCACAGGACTTTTGGGAGGTCGTCAACCCATGCCCCCTTCTTATCACCCAGTCGTTTCTTCAGCTCGGTTACTATCGTCTTGTTCATGGCTTCCACTTAACCGTTCGTCTGAGGGTGCTCCATAGAACTAGTCAAATGTCTGATTCCCAAGCTTTTGTAAAACTCGCCCAACTTCATATCAATGAACTATCGTCCATTGTCCGTTACGATCATGCGAGGAAGACCAAATCTGCAAATCAATTTCCAACGGAACTTTTGTACTTGCGACGACGTTATGGTTTCCAAGGCTTCAGCCTTCACCCACTTGGTAAAGTAATCGATCACGACAAGGAGAAACTTCTTTTGTGCCCGGCTTGTGGGGAGCGGGTCGACAATGTCCATTCCCCATTAAGCGAACGGCCATGGCGACACCATTGTCTGTAGGGCATGTGGAGGCGCGTGTGTGGTATTAGCGTGGGCCTGACAGCTAATGTATTTCTGAACAAATTTCTTGGTGTCTTCCTCCATGGACGGCCAATAGTATCCGGCTCACAGCACCCGGGCTTTCAAAGCTCGACGACCGGTATGGAATCCGCAGATGCCATTATGGAATTCGTCCATGACGTATTGTGCCTCCTCCTTAGTGAGGCATTTGAGGAGGGAGGTGGAGAACTCTCTCCGGTACACATCGTCCCCCACCACTAAGTAGCGACCAATCTTCTTGGCATCGGTCGGTCGTAGTGATTGGCCCACGTCTTGTTGGCTCATTAATTCTCGGAATTTCGTTCTCCATTCCCCGACTTGATCCATTGCCATGGTCAAACACTCTACTGACGGTTGCAGTAGCATATGACGAATGATTGTAGTTAACTACCCTTTCTCTTTCCCGTAGCTTAGCTTCGACAGCATGTTCGCTCGGGTGTTGTCTTCGCGGGGGATGTGGCTCGAGGCTCCATCAACTAACGCATCAATGTTGGGCAAAGGGTGGGAATCCTTGGGACAGGCTTTGTTCAAGTCAGTATAGTCGGTGCACATGCGCCACTTTCCATTGGCTTTTTTTACCATAACCACATTGGCGAGCCATGTGGTATACCTCACCTCCCCAATGAATCTCGCCTCCCTCAACTTCTTCACTTCCTCCTCCACGGTCTTCCTCTTCTCTTCCCCCATTCACCGCTTCTTCTAGGCTACTGATCGTGCTTCCTTAAATAATGCTAATTTGTGTGACATGACTGAGGGATGGATTCCCAGCATATCGATGCTCGTCCACGCAAACAAGTCTCTATTTCGCCAAAGGTCGGACCTGATCTCTCTTTCCAGCCCTGGTTCCAGCCCACGGGCCATAGTCATGGTTTGGGAGGCGTCTTTCCCTACTAAGATCGGTTGTGTCTCCCCCAGCGGCTCTAGTCGGTCTTCGATGTTTGTTTGTGGATCAAGATCTGCCATGGCCACTTCCGACCCACTCGTTCTTCTTTTGATCGTCCGGTTGTGGAGCTTTAGGCCAGTCACGTAACATTCTCTCGTCATCCTCTGATCCGCTCAGACTGTACAAATTGTGCCCTTGACAAACGGGTACTTTAGGGTAAGGTGTGGGGTTGACACGAACGCTCCGAAGGCGTTCAGACACGGTCGGCCCAAGAGCACATTGTCGGAGGTGTTAACTTCCACCAACAGGTATCTAACCCTCTTTTCCTTGCTATCCCGACTGGTTCCAAAACGAGTGCGCAGATCGACGTAGCCTCGAGTATCCACTCTTTTGCCCGTGAAACCTACTATCTGCTCGTTGTATGGGACAATTACGTCGTCTGAGATATCCATCTTTTGGAAAGCTTTCCAGTAGAGGATGTTCACCGAGCTCCCTTGGTCGACCAATACTTTGTTGACACTATACCAGGCGATCTTTGTCGTAATTACCATCGGATCATCCTGATCGGGATCTAGTGCATGGAAATCGTCGTCCGTGAAGGTGATGTGCGGCATGGTTCTCTGTGGCTTATCCACCGAGTGGACGGACCGCAAAGCTCGCACATGTTGCTTTCGAGCGAACAAGGATGAACCCCCACCTGCGAATCCTCTGGATATAGTGTTAATGTGCCCTCGTAAGGAAAGGTCATGGCTTCTACTGCGGCTACGGCTATGTCGTCTATCGGACCATGAATGGTCCGTCCGACCATGCCTCGATCTTTCACGCCTCTCCGGCCACTGCGGGCTCGCTCGCCGAGGACCTCGCGGTTGCTGTAGTGGTGCCTCGGGGGGTCAACCTTTACATATTTCTTTAGTTGTCCAGCTCAGATCAACTCTTCAATCTTGTCCTTTAGGGTCACACACTCCTCCGTGGTGTGGCACATGTTCTTGTGGTACGATTAGTGTTTGTTGTCGTCTGCCCTGGGCGGCGTAGGTCGTCTCTTCGATTCCTAGATTAAGCCAATGCTCAAGGCCTCCTATAATATTCTTGCCCGAGGAGAGGTAAGGGGGTGTACTGCTGGAATCATGGTCCCCGAGGTGGTTCTCTCCGCTTGAACCCTCCGAGGTTTCCAGATTGACCGTCCGACTTTTTCCCGTCGGTCCTATCTCCCTTACTCTCCTGGCTCTCCTTTTTATACGACTGCTTCATATCTTCTACCCTTATTTCATCAGCCAGCCTCTCTCGCAGCTCCTCCATGGTTTTAGGAGCTCATCGACAAACACTATCCTTGAAAGGTTCGGGCTTGAAGGTGGGCAGAACGTATTGGAGGGTGAGTTTCGGGCTTAAACCCTTTACCTGTCGTACAGTCTTCTGGTAGTGATCCATGAAGGCTTTTAAAGTTTCCTCCTTCCCTTGCTTCAGGTTGACCAACTCGAAGATGGTCAAGTCCTGAGTACTACTACTTGCAAACTGACGATTGAACATGCGTTGAAATCTCACGAAATTCTCTATGGAGTTTGGAGGAAGTGAATTGAACAATTTCAGCGCCTCCCCTTTCAGTGAAAGGGAAAAAACTTGGCACCAGATGGCGTCGTTGCCTATGCGGAACGCCATTATGTTCGTAAAGGTCTTGTGTGGGGCTCCGGGTCTATCGTCCCGTCGTATATCTTGAACTGGGGCGGAACGAACTGTTATGATTTGTGGACATACATGATCACCTAGACAAAAGGAAGCAAGATGGATGAGCTCTCGGTCTTCACTACTAGTTGTTTGTTCACAACGACACTCTCGGCATGAACGGATTTAGCCTTACTCACTTCGACTTCCAGCTCCGTTGGTTTCCATGTTTCGCCCGACATGTTGTTACGTTTGGTTTTGTCTTCTAGAGTGGCTTTGCCGCGCTCCCTAGCGTGCTCCTCTTCCTCCTTCTCACCTACCCCGATCCCTTCTCTTGGGCAATCCGAGTCTAGCATTCAGCCCTCACGGCTACAAGTTCCACTTCGTGGCGTTGCTGTATCTCCTCCATTTTTTGTTGTAGCATCCAGATCATCTCAATTGGGTCATCAAGAACTCATGTTTCTCGTGGTCACCATTGGGTTTATCAAGTAACTCGGGCCCCACGGTGCGCATCAAAATGTTTCAGTTGTAAGGGTGAGTCACTAAATACCTTCACTATTTGTCCTTCTTCACCATTCGGTCTTGCTCCTTGGGTCTCTTGTCCGCTAGTCCGACCGGGATGTACTTGTTAAAGATACTCCGATGCCAAAGTCAGTAAATGAACCGTCTGGTTATCTAATACGACAATAACAGTAATAAATGCACAATAATTTCCTCCACCTACCTTTTACCTTTGACTTATATTTATAGTTTTTGGACATGAGCTTAGAATTAACGATATTTTAATCTCGGTCCAATCTCGGTCCAATCTCGGTCCAATACCCTTAATCGTGATTTACCTTAATCTCCTTAACATTAACCATTTGGGCTTAGGATGCCGATTGTCCCGGCCAACCATTATGTCTTCTTTTGTTGATCGTCGGGTCATGTGGAGTTCGTGAACTGACCGTTCGATTATATGGTAAAATTATCATTTGTATCCTTGATACTAGTTAACCTTTGCATGCCAATGGAAGAAGAACGGGATAAGAGGTCGATGAAGAAAAAGAAGGGGGAAATGGGTTGTCGTGAAGGTGGAGAAAGAAGAAGGGCAGCAGGGGATGGTGTGCTAGCAGAGGAAATAAAGGGGAGGAGAGAGTGTCGTGCTAGTGGAAGGAAAAAAAAAAGAAGAGAAGATGTCGATGGAAGAGGGGTACCATGATAGTGGAGGAAAAAGAATTGTAGCTGTAAAAGAAGAAGAAAGGAAAGAGATACGGGGGCCGAGGAAAGAAGATAAAGATAAATAAGGATCTATCTCACGATTTTCTAGTCATTCTTCTTGTTCACCTAATCGGAAATGAATTCTTGTTACATCTATCAAATTAAAAACTTGTAAAAAATAAATATAAATATCACATTTTACATTTCATTTCATTAATTAAAGTGGATAAAATTGTTATAAAACTACTTCTCCAAACAAATGCGTCAATTAATTTTATCTATAAAAAATTAATTTTAATTTTTTTTTCTTGTCTTTTTCTCCTAAATATGTTTATGAAGTATTCATTCAAACATAGCATAAATGTAACTTTAATGGAATATGGAAAAAGAATCATAATGTTTTTTATCAAGAAAATATGTATAAGGAGTACCTATATATATATATATATTAACAAATATCCTCTAACCCACTTCCTATAAATAATATTCATACACTGACAAATATCCTATAACCCACTTCCTATAAATAATATTCATACACTAACAAATATCCTCTAACCCACTTCCAATAAATAATATTCATATACTGAATTCCTATACAATATATCTATTCCAACCCCAACAATATCAAAATCCATTGATGTCATACTAGCGAAAATATTTTCAGCATACCTTATAGGTAAAATGTTACATATCCATTGCCAAAATACGTTGTCCTGGATCATAACTTCATTGTTTAAATTAGTAATCAAAACCTTTGCCTCTTATACTGTCAATGTTGTAAATATAATTCCTACACTAACCCATCAGTGTCCAATTGCTTTCCCTTAAATACACATTTTCTTCAAATGCTTCCCATACTAACACAACATTCAATTTGCCACCTTTCATTGCTGCACTTTGATCTCTTACAAAAGGGCATTCGTAGTTATTGTGCCTTCGGTTATTTTGGCAACACTGTAGTTACCTTTAGGAAATGTTTTCCTTGAGATTATGCTTCATTGAGAGTACAACTAGAAGCCCTCCAAATGAAATCAACTGTGTTACGAATGTTTCTAATTCTCCAAAACGCATTTTCTCACCCACCCATATTTTAAATGAATAACTATTGTTGTTTAGTATTCAAATGTAATCTATCATCCCTCTAGCAAAACAATCGTCACCAAGTCACATCTTCAAAAATCTTGTTTTCATCATCTCCTACATCTCACCATATTCTAAAATTACCTGGAAGTGTTTTCTTTCACACACCTTCCTCATGTCTCCACCACCAACAACCCAACTCTTTAGTCACCATACTTAAACACTAACACATCAACCCTTGAAAATAGCACATCTCCATTAACGATTAATGCTACATTAAAAGTATAAATACCATTAATTCTTAATCTATCATGATTCCTGTTGCAACACCACCCATGCAATATTATGATTATCCTCTCCAATTCCCACAAAAATTTCTCGATGTATATTAATGATTTCAGTGTTAATCCATTAAGGTATATTGTAGAAAGACTTGAAAAATAATGGAAGAAGCAAAAACTAATTTGATTAAACACACCGTTGAAACAAACAACTTGTGTTTCCCTAAAGCCAGCTTCTAAGAAAACTTTTCAACAAGGGAACCCATTTACTTTTCTTCCTTGAATTTGCTCCAAAAAAAATCCCCAAGTACACAAAGGGGAATTTAAGCATCATACGGTTCAGAAAGTTTGCATATAATTGTCATCTACTTCAAGCCACACCACTTATCTGAATCTACCCTTAAAAAAATTCAGAGTCGCAATTTCAATTCAAAACATCTTAAAATCTTTTTAGTGACCATCATATTTAAAAACGTCTCTTCCATAAAAACAGGATCATGTGCGTATAGTATAGAAAAGGTTACCTTCAACCTTGTATTTTCCAACTAAATATCCCAAAAATTGACAATAGTCTATCCCATCATCCATCTACCACTGTAAAAAGAAATGCAGTTTATGGATCGATCTCTTATGTAGCTTAAATTCGGCAGTAGGACTGTCATTGACAACAAAAAGTCACAAAACTATAAACAAGCATCCTCTTACCCATTAATGTACCTTTTGCAAAGGCCCGACCTTTGATAGACGTGCCACTGTATTGCTTGTACTGCATTTGAATATTGGAATTTTGCCATACAATTTGACTCGACATTTATAAACAGGGGAGGAATTGGTCCTCATGCACTCGTTAAAACGGCAACACAAAAATATACACGTCTTTTAATCCTGAACTGTTTATTTTAACAAATTTCAAGTTATTTCTTTGAACACAGCGCAGCAAGGTACTAAGCATTATAACCAAAACAAGAATCTTATCCTCACCACAATATCTAGAGTAAAGAATAAACCCAGCATAATAATAATCATAATTTAGGGGTCCTCGGCACCAATGTATATCAAAGGGTCCTAATTTTTCACACTTGTAACATACGTACGAAGCATGGCGACAACATCATCCGAAATTTTTGCAGCCTCCGTTTTCAGGTTCTGAATTTTTGCTTCAGTTTCTTGCTCAAGCCGCTTGACATTAGCTCCAGAATCACCAGTACTCTGTATTATTAATGTAATGATGTAACATCACAAATTAGAATATTGTAATGGACTAGTCTCAGACCATCAAATATAATCATATAGACTTACGTCTGAAACTTTCTTTTGAAACTCACGCTCCAGTTGAGCTCGGTACTCTGCAATCTCTTTTTCAGCCTCTTCTTTGGCTTGTTTCAACCTGACCAGTTTTTCTAAGAGTAGACATGCAGAGGACAGTATTGATAAGGTTAAAAAAAGAGATATTTGTGATAAAATACATAATTAACAATAATACGAAAAACTATAGGGGTGACTGAAAAGTGGCGGTTTAGCACTATCATGTCATAGCAAAAATTTCAAAGAGAATTTGTTCTAGAATATAATGAGAATGCCTTAACCATGTAAATCTATTTTGCACAATCATCCAATCAAAAGATTATTAGCATGGTAAGTCCATTAATATTTTAGAACTTCATTACAATGAAGTGTAGGTGTAAATATTTTCATGTTGTCGTACAATTGCATACTACCACTATATAAGTTTGCTTCCTTCACTATAACTACTTCAAAGTTACACTTACGATTATTTAAAAGTAAAATTTGGCGTGATTTTTCTAATTAGTATAAAAATCTTTATTCTGACCAAGCATGAACTATTTGGAAAGTAAAATCTAAAGTGATTTCTAATTAGTTAACCATGTAAAAGTCATTATATAGTAAAAATTCTTTGTTTTATAACATTTATGAAGAAGCAAGAATTCATCCCATCAATAAACCAAGAATCCATCCTTCCAGGTAAAAGAGAAAAGACCTGTATACAATGAATAGAGAGTAAAACAGGTCTCTCTGGACACATGATTGAATCAGACATAATTTTTTTAAGGAAAACACGTAACCGGACCAAATATTAGACGAAATCACGGAAAAAGACGGGAAGACATGAAAGATAACGAAGATAGAAAATACCAGCTTTTGCAGCATTCACAATCCGTTGGGCCTCTTGTTCTGCAGCCAACAACTGTTGAATTCCACCTTGACCCCTGTTGGATGCCATTCTGTCATGACACAGACATAAACTATTTACAAATGGTGAATTGGTTAACACGAAGCAACTCCTCCGACAACACATCAATAATTAGGCAAAAGAACCGCCTTCAATCTACCTAGGAATTCGGAAAAGTGAAAGGAGTGCAACAGTAACAAGACACAACTGATTCTATCATCAAACTTGAAATTTTGAACTAAAGATGTTACAAAACCAAACACATACTCTTCTCCTTCCAAACAAAGGGCGAGAAAAATCATTAGACGAATTAATTATAGCAACATCATACAGAAGGAAGCATGCAGCAATACATAGACCGTAATTAGCTTGATTTGCAAAGACAAAAACACCTTCAAACTACGTCTGCAACCATTAAAATTAGGTTTTTAATGTGTAAAGTATTTTAAATTGCAGTTTCACATTATTCAATTTTAAACTGTAGTTGAGGTAAAGATTCGGGCGCGATTCACGATCTTGCAAAAAAAATGCAACCAAATACGGGGCAGTGAACTTAAAAATGAAATTAACGGCAAGCAGGATCATCCAATTACAGAATCACAAATTTTACACGGTATAATTTGGATCTAACTTCTCTGAAGTGAAAATTTCACTTTCAAGTGTAACTAAGTACCACGAACGTGAAAACACATACAGGCATAGATGTGTTGGAATATCAATTCATTAAGCATTAATTTTCTTATTTAGTCAGTAAGATTAGTCACTTCCCCTGAAAAACTTCTCCAAATCGTTATTATTATTTGTAGTTGGTTTTAGATCAAAAACCTAGAAAAGCTAACCAGAAATTCCGTTGATACAATAATTTAAGAAGCAAAGATCCAAATCTAGTTAAGGTGCAGTTCAGCGTTTGTATTTAATTTATATTTATGCATAACGAAGAGAGAAGAAAGAGAAAAGAGGCACAAGAAACGGCGTGGAATTGGAGAGGGGAAGCAATAGAATCGCGTAGATCTGAAAGGGGAGAAGAGAGGAGCGTACCTGTGACTGAAAGGTGTTTGTTAATAGATTCAGGAGAAGTAGGAAAGACGCAGAGATCGCCAGAAATTTATTTGTGGTTCAAACAAAAACTGTCCTAGCTATTGCCAACTGTTCTGCTTCTTAACCCAATGATCTCTGGACGCCTATTTTTCCCACTACTCATTTTTTCACTTTTACCGCACTCAGTCATTTATATATATATATATATATATATATATATATATAGAATCCTGTTTTGGCACACAAATTATTCCTTTACTTGACCTTTAAAAAAAAATTTCCCGAGATCAGTGTCTCAATATAATTTACCAGAATAAATATATTTACTATTTAAATTGAGAACTCAGTTTTTTATTTGCAACTTGAAATAATACTATTGATATTGAAAAATCGGAATTCCATCTCTGAAAAGTGTAATTCTATTGAAGTTTTCCAATTTCTCTTTTCAAACTTAATGAAAAGAAAAAGCTTATAAAAAAATACCAGAAGTCAACACTTTTAAAAATTAATCAAAAGAAAAAGATTATAAAAAAAATTCCAGGATTCGACTCTTTAAAAGTTAAATTCTAATGAACTTTCCACTACTTACAATACTATTACAAATTGCAATTTCAGCTGGTTATGGATTAAATTCTCTACTTAAACATTTAACGCAATTTATCTATATCTATATACAAAATTATTTTATATATATATATATATATATATATATATATATATATATATATATATATATATAGATATGTGTGTGTTTTAATTTCATTTTTCAAATAAAAAAATCTTAAAATTAAAAAGTGAAATTCGACTATTTTAAAATTAAAATGTTTTAATATAAATGGTTTTTATATGAACGAGTTTCGTAATTTTAAAACATACAATTTTTTAAAAATCATTTTTTTAGAGTTTTCTACCTTCTCTATATGAGTTTCACTCCTTATTCATCTGTTTGAAGATGAAATTGCCTAAGCGATCTTTAAAGTGAGATTTTCAAGTCTATCCGATTAGTTTTTGCATAATAGTAAGTTAGTTTCTGTTGTTTTTTTTTATCTATTTTTTTTTCCTTGCATGCGAGCCAATTGTATTTTACATGTGTTGTCTAAGTCTTCTATAAGACTCTTTGTTATTGAGTGTTCCTAACGTCGTAGTCTAATCATAATTTTGTGGTTTGTAGGTACAAATAAAGTTGTGATATGTGACGAGTCAATATTTTCTCGACTTCACTTAACTTATTGTACTAGATTTAATTAGAAAATTGTGCTCAAATGTCCATTATTTCTCAAGTTTTGTTAATTGTGCTTAATTTGACCAAAAATTATTATTTTAATTAATTTGAATTATCTTAAGCTAATTATTTTCATTATTAACTGCATGAAATTTTTGGAATATTATTTTGGGACATCAAGAGAGTTGTCACGTCAATCTTCACTTCCGACGTCAGCATTTTAGTTTAGAATTAAATTGTAATTTTGTTTTAGTGGATTATTGGGCATATTTACCTTTTGGGCCGTTTTTTGGGTTATTTTTGAAAAGGCCTATTTGTGAAATCTGACCTAGGTTTTATAGTGTCAAAGTGGGGGTGTTAACCCTCGGCAAGTATACCAAACCGTATCAAGTAAGACCAAGTATCACTTCCCAAAGGACTCATGGCCTAAATAGTTATGTGATTTGTTGATTATCTTAGACTTGTAACCGAAAATATTGTTGTTGAACTATGAAAAATAGACATGAATGCAAAGTTTTGATCAATGGACGGTTGATGTATAATATGAATGATTGTTGTTGGGGTTTTCGATTCATCCTATTCACTCTCATTTATTCAAGAATTCATCTTTCTTCATTAATGTTAATGTCCCTTTCTAATTTACCTTAAACCCAATGCTCGGTGAAGAAAGCCTACTTCTAATCACTAGTTTACAATGTCTTGTCTCCCTAGCAATTATTCATGCATTACATTCGCACAGAAGATTAAAGGCAACCAATCCTCCTATCCCTATGTCTAGGCAATATTGCTCTTGGGAGAATTTCTTGAGTTCTAGATTTACTTATATGTGTCCATACAAATAACATCAATGATCATGCAATTGAATGGGTTAAACAAAACATGCATAGAGTATAGAAGAAAAACCCTAACAATTAATGAAAGAAAGCATATAGATTAAAGAACCAATTCAATACATGAGAGTTTCAAATGATTACATCGGTTTCCCAACAACAATGAAGGTTTAGTTCACTATAGACATGTTGAAACTAGAAGAAAAACAATGAAAGAATGAAAGATAGAACCCTAGAAGTTGAAGAATAGAGCTTAAGCATCCAAAATCCTCCTCCAACGGGTAAAGAAAGTGTGATTTCGTCTCTTTCTATCCAAAGATATGAACCATAGGTCGACTAAAACCTTAAATAGTTCATTAAAAATATAGAAAACAGGCCCAAGCCCACTTCGTCAGCGCTCAACGCCCCAAAATGGCGCTCAACGGCAAGTACGACAGCCAACTGGCGCTCAGCGGCACAAAAATGGCGCTCAGCGCTACTTTTTCTACACTCCGGTTGACTTTTATGCACTTTGGTTGACTTATTGACTTTTTTGCGTTGTGGTTGACTTTTCTTCACTCTGGTTGACTTTTCTACATTCTGATTGACTTTTCTGCATTCCAACCATTCGATACTTTAACTCTTCTTTGAAATCATTCCAATAGCCTATAAAATCAAGGGAATCTAGCAAAAAAAACCATTATAATTCACCTTCAACTCTCTTATTAACAAAACTAAAGCAAAAACATGAGTTAAAGCAAGTTTCTAAGTAAAAAAAGGGTTGATTTATTATCAAAATTCAGTATAAAAATAACGGTATTTCAACCGTTATCAGGGGGCAGACCCACTCACTCTCCCATACTCTCTCATCTTACGTTTTTCTTCTTCTTGGACAGAGGAGAGCTCTCCAAGTTTAGGTTTCATCTTCCATTTTTGTTTTCCTATTTCTTCTTCATTGTATTGAATTCAAATTTTGTAAGATCCTTGAAAATATTTGTAAGTTAAATGCTAAAAAAAAAATGATGAATAGTAAATTGTGAATAGTAAATTGTGAATAGTAAAAAGTGAATAGTTAAAAAAAAATAAATAAAAAAAAAATAATATTTGGAAAGGATAAGTGTTCCACGTAGCTTTGAGATCAGAATTCATCAAATTGCAAATAAAAAATTATTTTTGTAATAGTAAAATGAATAAAAAAATGAATAGTTAAAATGAATAGTAAAAAATGAATAGTAAATTTTTTGCTATAAATAGCCAAGGGGGGGAGGTTGAAAATTTACACCAAAGAACTTAGAAAATTTTTGAGAGAAGAGAGTTGGAAGAATTTCTAATTTCAAAGGGGATATTCTGGAAGTTTTCAGAGAGCGAGGAGATTAAGTCTGTAATAGAGGTAAGGGAAGCTAACTTTGAGTATTTCTTTTTGTATTATCTTGAGTCTTGAATATACTATATTTTTCTTTTGTCTGATTTTAATTCTTGAATATGGAGTATTTTGTTTCTGTATGATCTTGAATTTTAAATGAGAGTATGCTTTTGTGTTAATATCCAAGTGTGATAGTTGTAAAATGTGATGTTGATTATGTTATGCCAATTGTACGTTGTTAGTGGTTTTATTTTGTATTTTGGAAGGATTAGAAATTGTCTAACCGGCTCTGCCAGATTCAATTTCTTGTTTCCCCAAACATTTTATTGTTTTCCTTATTTATTTTATTGTATTTTGGAAGGATTAGAAATTGTCTAACCGGCTCTGCCAGATTCAATTTCTTGATTCCCCAAACTTTTATTTCCTTCCTTATTTATTTTTATTACATTTTTGGAAGGATTAGAAGTTGTCTAACCGGCTCTGCCAGATTCAACTTTTTGTTTCCCCAAACTATTTATTGCTTTACTTATTTATTTTATTGCATTTTTGGAAGGATTAGAAGTTGTCTAACCGGCTCTGCCAGATTCAACTTCTTATTTCCCCAGACATGTATTGTTCTTGTTATTTAATTATATTGTATTGTTGGATGAATTAGAAGTTGTTTAACCGGCTCTGCCAGATTCCACTTCTTGTTTCCCCATGAATTTTTATATTAAGATTATTTTTATGATTGTCAAATATTGTATTCTTCTATGACCATTTATAGTAATGTTTTATTATTGTTAATTGTTTATAATTATCTTGTATGAATTCTATTATGGATGTTTATTGTGATGAATTTATTGAATGAGTTTGTTGGCTGAAATTGATCTTGTTAGAAGGTTTAGAATAAGGATTTTGTAGTAATTTGTATATGGGTATTAAATAGATATACAGATACTGTTTGAGGTTGTTGTGAGAGAAAGTAAAATTAGGCATTTTAAGATTTAGAGCATAAGAAAATAAGGTAGATAAATTAAATAAATAAATTGTTAATTATTGAGGACCTCCTTTTGTTGGTAGGATAGAGGAACCTTAAAAACCTGAGTTGGCACATCCCTGATCATAGAGCAGCCCTGGCCTGGTCCAGTCAGTTGTGACTAGTCATATGTGCTGGCGTCGAAGGTGAGTTTGATGCGTTCAGACATCTGGGTCCTCTCCGGTGACCAATTGGGGTAAAGAAAGATCTCTAATAGGATGAAAATAAAATAAAATAAGTCAACTGTAGATGCATTTTATTTGTCGTTACAATGAGCTCAGATTATATTATGTAGTTGCTAAGATATGTTGAAATGTTTTGGATGATCTATGAATCTTTGATTGGTGAAAATATGTTGAGTTATACTCGTTATGGTCAAAATGAGTTTATAATATGTAGTATGATATCTGGCAATATGTTTAATTTATTGACACCAAAATAGGTTATTGTCAAATTATGATTAGAGAATGAACATGATTGAGTTATGTGGAGAAGAGGTTATGAATTGTTGATTTGATGAAATATTGGAGTGGATAAGAGGGTATGAAATGTTGATTGGATGAAATGTTGGAGTGGATAAAAGAAATCATTGCTTATGAAATGATGTTTCCTACGAGAAGTAGTATGTTCGGTTTATACCATGAGAGCTTGATATGATCAAAGTAACACCTGAGGTTTATGAAAGCAGGCAGCAAGTGGTCTGACCATAAGGCTTTGACATAAATATGTGGTTTATAAGTTTTATAGAAGCAGGCAGAGAGAGGTCTGACCATAAGGCTTCAGAGAGTAAGACATAGTATACAGGTGAGGCTTAAGGAAGCAGGCAGAGAGCGGTCTGACCATAAGGCTTCGTGAGTAAGCATGGTAAAATTGTAAGGTTTATGAAATTGAGGAAGATGATTTTGATAATGACGAATTAATGACATAGGGGTAATGATATTTTAGTAATTGTAGAAATACATGATTGAAATATTTTTATTACAAGTTTAATGATTGATATGATATGGTTGGCTTACCCTTATTTGTTTGTGCTATGATCATATAACTCATGTTATATGTGAATAGATAATGTTGCAGATGCGGTTGAAAAAGCTTAGAGATGAGAGAGATGCGGGGAAAAACTTTCAGGGATATTTTGTAAAAAGAATAAATTTGTATTGGAAAAATTATGTTGTGTAAAACTTATGAGTTGAAATTTGAATTTATGTTAAGTGATGAAGACTATATTGTTTGAAGTTTGTAAGTTTGGTATTGTACTTTGGGAGAATTGAAATAAAGTTGGATTGTTTATAGAAGATAAGTTAATTTAGTCTCTACTAAAAGTAATACTCTTTAAAATATTAGGGTATTACAAATTTCATTTTAATTGCATTCTCTATTTTCGTTTCTATCTCTGCACTTCCTTTCTTCGTTTTGAATTTCGTTTTCCCTCAATTTCGTTTCCCACTTGTTGTTAAGTTTTTAGGTTGTTGATGCATTTTTGGTTTCCAATTTCAATGTTACTTCGTTTTTTGTTTTCGTTTCTAGATTGGGTTGTGTTTTTCTGGATTGGGTTGCGTTCTTTTGGATTGGGTTTGCGTTTTTATAGGTTGTGTTTGCATTTCTTAGTAATGTTTCAATTTTGTTTTGCTGTTTGGAAGACATTTTTACTAGTGGCCTAATTGTGCTGCATTGGTGATTGATCAATCTATAATGTATCCATGAGATGTTGTGATGTGATTATGATTGAACTAATTTTTCCTCACATTGTATAATATGTTTGCGCTTGTGATGAACAAATTTTTAATCCCCGAAAACAGAGTCAAAAACTTGTTAACCCTCGGCAAGTGTAACCGAATCGTATCAAGTAATAAAATATGGTAAGACCAAGTATTGTTTCCCAAGAGACTCACGACACTAAACAGTTAGGTGATTATTCAACTAATTAAGACTCTAAAGAAAATATTTTTGGGTTTTTGAATGTAAATGAAATAAAATAAACATGAATGCAATTTGGTCAATTAAGGTTAAACACAAGAAAGAATGGATGAAGTTGATGATATTGTTGTTTGGTTTAGATTTCACCTAATTTACTCTCATGCATTTATGAATTCGTCTTGCTTTTCATTAATGTTAATGTCACTCTCTAAATTACCTTAAACCCGATGTCTCGGTGAAGAAAGCATAATCATAATATCTCTAACAATTAATGAAAGAAAGCATGTATCTTTAAAAGATCTTGAAGAATAAATTCAATACATGAGAATTTAAGAAGGTTACATCTTTCCCAACAATAATAAGGTTTAGCCCTCCATCGTCATGGAAGAACTAGATGAATAATGGAATGAAAGAATGAAAGAGATAGAAAAACCCGAGAAAGAGAAGGGGAGAGCCGTTACCATCCCCAAATCTACCCCCAAGTGGTGAAAAATGTGTTTTTGTGCTTAAGGCATCAAAAGATACAAATCCTAAGACATCTAGGTCTTTAAATAGGATATAAAAATAATAGAAAACGACTCCAGGCCCATAACAGATCATAAAATCGTAGAAAACTAGCCCAAAACTCGCTCTGGTTGACTTTTTTAGCATTATGGTTGACTAGTTGACTTTCTTGTTGACTTTGCTGCATTTTACGTTGACTTTTTGCATTGTGGTTGACTTTTCTACACTGCAACTCCTTGATACTTCAACCCTTCTTTCAAATCATTCCAAAAACCTACAAAATCAAGGGAATTTAATGATAAAATCATAAAGCATATCCTCAACTCTCTTTTTTCACAAAACTAAAGCAAAATCATGAGTCCAAGCAAGCTTCTAAGTCAAAAATGGTGCATTAAGTATCAAAAATAAGTATAAAAATAACGATTTTTAAACCGTTATCACAACTCCAAACTTAGAACTTTGCTTTTCCTCAAGCAAACAAGATGAAACTTAGTCTTCCACAAATCATCACAATGGTTCAATCACATTCCAAAACTCATTCTTTCAAGATAAGTAATTACTCAAATCAGCTCATCAACAAAATTTAGTTAAGATGTACACATGCTTTAATTCAATTAACTCATCATGGTGTTCACACAATCACATAATACCCAACAAATGTTATTCTCATGAATGATCAATTAACCATGCAAAGATGTAATCATGAATTCATGGAATCCTTCCTCACTAGATAAAGTGTTTCACTCAATCACTCAAGTGTTTCAAGAGGTCACTCCTTCCCTCTACTATCCAAATGTCACATAGAACAAAATTGTATTTCATTTACCACAATCAATCATACTTGCACGCAAATGTCATCATAAGGGCTTTTCATGGCTTGTAACATGGTTGGGCTAACAAGAAGAATTGGTTTTTCTAGATCACAAAATCCTTGAGTTAAGAGAGTCATACATGCATTTATCATTTAAATTCAAACTCTCTTTGTACAACCAATCTTATTTATGCCCAACTTATCCCTTTTTGCATTGAGCTTATCTTTTCATTCTATCTTTTTCTTTTCATGCTTTGCTCAACACTTTAGCTCAATGCTTTTCTTTTCAACTTTCCCAACAACCCCAAACTTGAACCTTTATCAATACCATGCAATAATTCTCAACTTAAAGCAACTGACCCAAACTCTTTCTAGCACCCATCAGTAGATGCACATCTTTCTCGTTAACACCCATCAGTAGATGCTAATCTTTTTCATCAACACTCATCAATAAGTGTCTGATAGCATAATATCCTTCAGTAGATACTCAATCACCTGGCATCCATCAGTAGATGTTGTGCTTCTTCTCTTGATGATCTTGTGTTCCTAGTACAAATTTTCAAATTTAATCCTGTAGACACTAAATAACACTTCACTAGAGCACCCAATTAGCATAAAAGATAAAATAAAAAAAAATAACAAGATAAAAAGGTAAAAAGAAACCAAAAATAAAAAGATAAAATTAAAAATAGAAAACGATAAAAAGAAAAAAATAAAAAAAATAAAAAAGAAAAAATAAAAAAAATGGAAAGATAAAAAATAAAAATATGAAAATATAAAAAGACAAAATAAAAAGAGAAAAAGATAAAAGGATAAAAGGATGAAAAGATAGAAAGATAGAAAGATAAAAAGAAAAATAAAATAAAATAAAATAAATATGAAGATAGAAAGATGAAAAGATAGAAAGATAAAAAAATAAGGAAGTAGAAAGATGAAAAGAAAAAAAAAGATAAAATTAAAGATAAAGTCTAATCGGTTAAGAATCACACAAATAGAATAGTTATACCACGAGTCCCCGACAACGGCGCCAAAAACTTGATGAACAAATTTTCAATCCCCGAAAACGGAGTCAAAAACTTGTTAACCCTCGGCAAGTGTAACCAAATCGTATCAAGTAATAAAAAATGGTAAAACCAAGTATCGTTTCCCAAGAGACTCATGACACTAAACAATTATGTGATTACTCAACTAATTAAGACTCTAAAGAAAATATTTTGGGGTTTTTGAATGTAAATGCAATAAAATAAACATGAATGCAATTTGATCAGTTGTGGTTAAACACAAGAAAGAATGGATGAAGTTGATGATATTGTTGTTAGGTTTAGATTTCACCTAATTTACTCTCATGCATTTATGAATTCCTCTTGCTTTTCATTAATGTTAATGTCATTCTTTAAATTACCTTAAACCCGATGTCTCGGTGAAGAAAGCCTAATCATAATCACTAGTTTACAATGTCTTGTCTCCCTAGCAATTAATCATGCATTATAGTGAACAGAAGCTTAAAGGCAACCAACTATCATACTCCTATGTCTAAGTTTGTAATATACTGTTGGGAGAATTCCCCATATCGTGATTTGTAAGACATCTCTCAATAACAATCCTAGGGAGAGAAGAGGAGATTTGTCACATCCCCAAATCGTCCAACCCTAGGAGAACGAAATATCCTGATACTTACAAATCATAAGATTTATGCCAAACATGAATAAAACATCACAAGCATTTGAGCAAAGAAGAATATCTCTAACAATTAATGAAAGAAAGCATGTATCTTTAAAAGATCTTGAAGAACAAACTTAATACATGAGAATTTAAGAAGGTTACATCTTTCTCAACAACAATAAGGTTTAGCCCTCCATCGTCATGGAAGAACTAGATGAATAATGGAATGAAAGAATGAAAGAGATAGAAAAACTCGAGAAAGAGAAGAGGAGAACCTTCACCATCCCCAAATCTACCCTCAAGGGGTGAAAAATGTGTTTCTGTGTGATACGACTGTCGCGGTCATACAAATTTGATGTGCAATAAATAATGCAGTATAGTGCTAGGATGTGAATCCTAGGTCGTTTCACAAGGACCAAATGTGGTTCAGTTTTGGATCAAACACGAAGAGGGGGGTGTTTTGAAAGTTTTTGGTTGCAATGAAAATTAAACACGACTGAATTAAAAACGTCAAAATAAATTTTAACGACAGTAAAAATCCAATGGTAAAAGACATCAAAATTAAATAAACACGGGAACATTAAACGTGAATAAAACGTAAAACATTAAACGCAAAAATAAAAGCATCAGTAAAAACATACCGTAAAAATAAAACTAAAATGGTAAAAACGAATTTAAAACAGTAAAAACGAAATTGATACAGTAAAAATGAAAATACAGTAACATAAAACAGTGAGAATAAATCTGGAACAGTAAAAACGAAAATACAGAAAAACACAAAATACAGAAAACAATAAATACAGAAAACAGTAAAAACAGTAAAACACTAAATACAAAAAAAATGAAATTACATGCAGTAAATAATAATAGTAAAAACAGCAATTACAGAAGTACAAAATCAGAAAAACAGTAACAGGAAAATACAGAAAACGAAAATACAGAAAACAGTAAAAATAGAAAATAGTAAATTTCAAAAACAGTAAAAACAGAATCAAAATTACTGCAGTAAAATACATAAAATAAAATTACAGTAAATGATAAACATGCAAAAATAAAGAAAGAACAGCTGAAATTAAATTGCAGAAATACATAATACAGAAATTAAAATACAGCAGAAATTAAATTATAGCAGTAAAATAAAACAGTAAAACAGAATTTAATTTCAGAAATAGAAAATGAAACCAAACTTTGCATTGAATTTAAATTGTGCATGAAATTATTACAACAAAGAAATCAAATTTGGAACCTAATATGCACACTGTTCAACCGTAGCCTTCCATCTGTACTGTGATTTTCATCTGTTATTCCAGCCCACTGTCCAGCAGCTGTATTTTTCTAGCATATGTCCCATGAATTTTCCAGCTGCACTAGACTTATTCCATACAGCATTCTACCTACATTACTCTCTGCAATCTCCCCTTTTGGAACGTCCCTCTTCTCTCTTTTTATACTCCAAAACCCAATTGATTTTTATTTGGAAGAATGCCAACAAAATGAGTGATGGGCCCTCCATAATTGTTGTCCGTGAGCTCCTCTGGATCGTTCCATTCTCCTTATTCTCCATTCTCTAATTGCTCCATATCACCATACTGCAGCAAAATTAAAACAAAGAAAACATGGTGCTGGGTCCACTTCTAAATTTGTTCTTTGACTTTCTTATCATGCTTCTACGTACCAAAAACAACAAAGGGACCCTCCAATTCTCATATTGCTCCAAAATGAAAGAAAAACTGCACATCATGTACGTAACAAAAGGAAGAAAGGGGGCCCTCCATATTCATCACCACTTCCTCTTCAACTTGTGCTAGTCTGCTGCTGGATGCCTTGCTCTTCCGTGGAGCACCTCTTCTTCTCATATATGGCATCCGTGGGGTCTTCACTCTTTGCTGGAACGTCCATGTTGCTGCTGTGTTATGGATGGTGTTGTTGCTGTATTCTCTCCAAGCACACACCTAAATGGAATCTCGTGACCTTCTCTCATCTTTCCACTTCTCCAAACTGAATCAACTGTTGCACTCACAAGCTGCTGCCCACTCTGGATGTTCATTTCTTTGCTGGATGCGTGAAGTGCAGCCCCTTGCTGTTGGTGGCTGGACTGTGGTGTGCGAAGTGCATCTCTCCTTTCATGTTGCTTTCACGTGTTGCTACAGCCACACCTTTTTCCATTCTCTTTTATCCAATAAAGCAAGTATCATGTGCATCCAAAAACGTGTGCTTTGTGCCAACTTTATCTTCCATTGAATTAATTAAAAATATAGAATGAAGTGTAAGTTTTTGGCGTGAATGTGGTATGAAGCATTTAGTGCCATGATGCACCCTTAACGTGTTACTTGTTCCAAAGTGAAGGCTTCAATTTTTTATGAGCCACTTCCGTGTGCACAATAAATTTTCACCTTTCTTTCTCAATTTAATTTAAAATATAATTGTTGAGAAATTTCTCTTTTAGTCCTAAAATATTATCCAACAATTTCCCTGTAATCAATAATGCAAATAATTAATCTCAGATAATTCAAATTAATTAAAATAAGAATTTCTGATCGAATTAAGCATAATTAAGAAAAATGGGAAAATACTGGACATTTTAGCACAATTCCCTGATTAAATTCAGTATAGTAAACCTAGTGAAGTGAGCAAAATATTGATTCATCACTGTGCTTAAGCCATCAAAAGATACAAATCCTAAGACATCTGGGACTTTAAATAGGACATAAAAATAAAAGAAAACGGGTCCAGGCCCATAACAGATCATAAAATCGTAGAAAACTAGCCCAAAACTCGCTCTGGTTGATTTTTTTAGCATTCTGGTTGACTAGTTGACTTTCTTGTTGACTTTCTGCATTCTGGTTGACTTTTCTACACTGCAACTCCTTGATACTTCAACCCTTCTTTCAATTCATTCCAAAAACCTATAAAATCAATGCAATTTAATGATAAAATCATAAAGCATATCCTCAACTCTCTTATTCACAAAACTAAAGCAAAATCATGAGTCCAAGCAAGCTTCTAAGTCAAAAAGGGTGCATTAAGTATCAAAATTAAGTATAAAAATAACGGTTTTTTAACCGTTATCACAACCCCAAACTTAGAACTTTGCTTGTCCTCAAGCAAACAAGATGAAACTTAGTCTTCCACAAATCATCACAATGGTTCAATTACATTCCAAAACTCATTCTTTCAAGATAAGTAATTACTCAAATCAGCTCATCAACAAAATTTAGTCAAGATGTGCACATGCTTTAATTCAATTAACTCATCATGGTGTTCACACAATCACATAAGTGTGTGCATTATGAAAATTGTATTTAGTCTTCGCTTAGTAGGCTAATTAGTGTTGGATTAGGGTGATATGAGCGCATAATTATTGGTAATCAAGGATTAGATTCATTGTAATGGAGTCAATAACCCAACCTATCCTCAATCAGTGTTTTAATTAGTGTTCTAGTTCGTTAATTTAGTTAGTAAAACTATCCACATAATCCTCCCACTACGTGTTTGACCTATTGCTTGAACCACATTTGGTCCTTGAGAGACGACCTAGGGGAGGGGTCATTCTCCTAGTATACTGCATTTTAATTACACATTAATTTGATTCGAGTATGGCCTCGATCAATATGTTTGAGTGGTTTATGTTCTATAGAGTTGTTTGAGCTTCGAAAAGGTAAGGAAAACTAAATATCATTGTTCTTAAGTTTTACTGTAATTTATTTGTGTGTTCATGAATTTGTGATTGATATGGAATGTATGTTTGCGTTGATTTCATTATTGTAAAATATGTTTGAGATAAATGGTAGAGTTTCATTTAATATATTGAAAACTGGTATAGATATGGTAGTATAATAGGTGAAATTTTGTGGTGATTTCCTGTTGAATGAACTTGGTGTTGCTGGTATGAGATTATGAATCCTAGGATCTAGTTAGTTGAATGTTTTACCGAATTCTAGTCACTTGGAATGTTGAATTTTCGTTTGGACTTTGGTTGAAATTGGTTTGATCTTATGGAATGAGTCGTTGGCCAAATTGAGCAAATTGGTATTCAATCTGATATTTAAACATCTTTTTCGAATCAATCACAATGTCAAGAATACCAACCTGGTCATTTGGATAAGTCTTGAGTGCAATATGATCTTATTACTTTGATTTTAAGTGATAGGAAAATCATAATCGCTAATTGTAGGCTTGTATGATAGTCATTTTGTGAAATCTAATTGTCTGATGAATTTTGCCCTATTGTGTTAGATGAGTAGTTTTGAATCGTTTTAATGATTATATGTTTGAATGTTGATATGTTGCATGATTTGAAATTTCATTTGACGTGAATTAAGTCATTGAATTGTGTATAGTTTGACTGTTGGTTGATTTTGGCATTTGTGGTTAGTGTTAGACTGATTCTATAGGGTTAGGATGACATAAATTTGTAGAACCCTATTCTGCAAAATTACGCAAACTCGTTGGAAAAGTATTTACTCGCTACGCGAAGTTAAAACTAGGGGGCTACAAACTTGGTGGTTAATGATAATAGTTGAAAAACTATTATTTTCATGCTTAAAATTGATACTAAAAGCAACTTTTAACACTTAGAAACTAGCTTGAAATCATGTTTTTGGTCATATTTTTAGAAATAAGAGAGCTAGACAAGTTTATGCTTGATTTTAGTGTTTTATGCAAGTTTTGAGGTGAATTTGGTGAAAGAAGTGAAGAAGGATAGAGATGGAAGCAGAAAAGACATCAAAAGTGCAAAAGGAGAAGTCGCAATTACCGCTCAAGGGCAGTTTACCGCTGAGCGGCACTCAGGAACTCACGTTGGATCCGCTGAGGGGGAAGAATCAACTCACGCACTTACCGCTGAGCGGTAGTTTACCGTTAAGCGGCACTTTTATGGCCTTGGGCCTAATGTTTCTATATTTTTAGAATAGTATATAAACTTTAGGACGTCCTAGGGTTTGTATCTTTGGCTGAGACGAAGCAAACACTCACTTTTCCACCCCTTGAAGGAAGATCTTGGATGCTCAGGCTACCTCTTCATCTTTCTAGGGTTTTATCTTTCATTCTTTCATTATTATTCATCTAGCTTCACCATGAATATGGTGAACTAAACCTTGTATTGTTGTTGGGGAATCAATGTAGTCTTGTGAAACTCTCATATATGGAATTTGTTTTAACATCTTATTTTAAGACTTATGCTTTCTTTCATCATTAGTTAGGGTTTTTCCTCTTTGCTTAAAGTTTTCTTTGTTTAACTCATTCATTGCCATGATTATTGATTTTGTCGATATGGGAACGTACGGGGAAATTGATGACAAAGTTATGAACACCGAAAAACGACGCCGCAAACTTGTTTAACAATCGGCAAGTGTGACTGAATCGTTTCAAGTAATAAAATTCGGTAAGACCAAGTATCGTTTTCCCAAAGGACTCACGGCCTAGTTTAGTTATGTGATTTGTTGATTATTTAAGACTTAAGAACAAATTGATTGAAGTTTAATATGCAAAAGACAGTAAATAAACATGTATGCATGAATTTGATCAATGGCGAAAACGAAATACAAACACTTCAATGAAATAGATGGATGAGTATGTTGTTGGGGTTATCAATTTCATCTTATCCACTCTCATATGCTTTAGGAATTAAACATTCTTTTCATCAATTGTTAATGCCACTCTCTAAATTAGGTTAGGATGTGGGAAGGTATTTTGAGGACACGGTTTATATTCCTAAGATTTAGAGTTTATAAGTTAATTCTTGAAGAATGTTTTAACTTAGGCTAGTAATGGTTGCTAGGAAAATAATTAAATGAAGGTTGAGGTAATTTGGAGTATAATCTTGAAAGAAGCTTGATTATTCTAGTTTTGTTAAGTATTTCAGAAGTGTTTATCAGGTGAAGAAAATAGTGGTTCAACATTTAGTGTGAGTTAAATAAAGGATGAGGACTAGTATTTTAGGGATATCTGATCAATGCAAGTGAAGGAAATGATGCATGATAAGTGTGGAAGGTTTTCTATGGATGTTATAAAGCATACTCAATATAGGTATTACTTTTAGACAAGTTCTTGTCAAATGGGTATAGAAAAGAAAACATAAGGATGAATTATTTAGTAATAGTGTTTTGTACCCCGTGTAATCATCAGAGTAATTAGAAATTCTACGGAAAATAGAAGTATAGGGTAAGGTGGAGCAATCTAGTATAATTTTTGGTAAACATAAGTAACTTTTGGAGGCGTACGATTTCTAGGAGTAGAAACTGTGTTGAGAAAATATAATGGAAAATTGTTACGGAAAAAGAATGATTCTTAGAGTTTTACATGGTCATGGAAGTCTTAAATAAGGATATATAAGGAGAATCACTTTCTGGTTATAGTAGGAATGAAAAGTTTTCTCGAATCTTGTGATTAATAGTTTATGAGTGATCTCGGCACAAGTGAAGAAACGGACAAGCAATTTGGAGAGAGCCCCACCTATTTTCATACATCCAAGGGATTTTAAGAATTCAAGGGCTGCCAATTGTCAACTAAAGACAAAAACAAAATCCTGAAATTAAGGGGAAGTCACGGGAGGATGTTCAGATTGGCTATAAATGAAGCATAACAGAGAGGAGATGTAAGTAGATTTTAGCATTAGATTAGGAGTAGGAGTAGGAAACACTCTCGGTTCCTCTCTTCAAGAGGCTCTGAGCCTTCATTCTAAACAGTGCAAATGAGTTCTTTTAAAACATTAATGGATTATTTTGAGACTAGTGAAGTATGATGGTTTTGATGGGGCTAAAAGTGACAAGTAAGAGTGTTATGAAGGTCTATGATTTTAATTTTTTCGTGAGTACATTTCAATTTGAGATGCTAGAAATTTTATGCACAAAATAAGTAAAGAAATGATTCAGGTTATGAGTGTGAGATTTTTCTAGTTGAATGCGTACAAATAAGTATTAAATCAAAATTTTTGTTGTCAAATTTTTATATACTATTGGTTTTGTTTTAGACAATGTTTTTATAAAATATGCATTTTCTTATGGCTACGTACATTTAGTATGTTCATACATAGTTATATGTTGTAATTATAAATGTGAAAAAAAAAATTGTTGTTCAAACATTCATTCTGTTTAGATGATGATTTTGAATAATTGTGATGGTTGATAGTATATGATATTTGATTGGATGTTATCTTTAAGAGGTATAAATGGTCTAAGACATGCGTGTTGTGGTTGAAAATAGAGATTTCAAGGGACAAATATGTGAGACTGAGATTATTTGAATAATCTAGTTTCCTAAGGTTGTTTTGGTGTTGAAGTCTAATTTGGGGAAAATCTAATCTAAAACCAAGAGTAGTTCATTATAGGTTAGAGTAAAAAGTTGGAAGTTGGTAAATTGAAAGTTTTGAGCTATAAGTGATGATTTGGCATAAGTTATTACTATGAGTGGTTAGGTTACATAAATCTGGTATGGAAGTTAATGGTTGATTATTTTTGTTTTGTATTTAGGCGATGAGATTTTAAATTAAAAGGTTTTTTTGGGTCTATTATTAAGTCAATTATGACTTAGGAATCTCAGTAGGTAGAAGTCGTATGTTGATTTTAGGAGAAAACCGTTAGAGTAATATCTTCTTATTAGTAAGTTCAACCACGAGTGTGGGAGAAGCTCTTCGCACGAGGAAATTTCTCTTAAGCACATTAGTCAACATCCATTTAGTTTTTAATGCTACTTAACTAAGAAAGTGTGTGTTAGATCTTTCTCACATTTTAGAAGTAGATGCGACTACAAACAAAGAAGATGTCTCATTAAAAGGGCAACCCCTAAAGTATAGAAAACCATCGAACAGAATGACTTAGAGGAAAGATCATCTACTTAGTCAAAGTAGTTTGGGAAAGAAGAGTAAATGAATTTACAAGGAAACTAGAAGATAAGATGAAATAATCATAATGTCGAATTTTCGAGGACGAAAATTTTTGTTGTTGGGGAGAATGTAAGACCCATAAAAATATATATATATATATATATATATATATATATATATATATATATATATATATATATATATATTATAGTAGTAAATTTTAGTATTTTATTAGTAATAATAAATTTAATGGATAGAAAAATGTAAATTTTGGATATAAAATTATAGTAATTTTAGAAGGAGAGGTTCAAATTTTTAGTAACTTATTTAGTAAATTTTCTTTTAAATTGAATAGTAAAAAGTAAATAGTAAATAGTAAAAAGTAAATAGTAAAAATAAATTTTCAGCATTAAGATTCCTTAGCATGGAAGAAAGTAGTAGGTAGAAATTAGGATCAGATTTGGTGAGAAAATGATTGAAATATTATTTTTAAATAATATTAAAATAATAAATAATATTAAAATATTAATGAATAGTAAATTTTTTTTTACTATAAATAGCCATGGGAGGGAAGGGTATTTTGCACCAAGAAAAGAGGAATCAAGTGAGAGCTTGAGAAATAGAGAAGAAAGAGTTAGGGAGAAATTTTTAGTTGCAAGAAGAGTAGAGGTTCTGAAGGGTTTCGGGGAAACAAAGTCGAAGCAGGAGATTAAGTCTGGAATAGAGGTAAGGGGAGCTAATCTTTCTTGTATATGATTTTTATCCATGTTATGATAATGAATATGAGTTATGAGTATGTTAAAATTTTGGTAATGGCAGTTATCTATTCACTTATATAAATTTAGTTTTCATGATTATAATTTTCTTATTTTCGAGTTAGTATGGTAAAACTTTTCTTTTAATTATTTTGACCATTGGATTTAGCTAAAATTTTAATATATGAATCCTAAGACCTATTTCTTCACCTTGACCGTTGGGATTTGTAATTAGAAGTCTGTACTTAGAGAAATAAATCCTGCATGTTTGAGTAAATTAATTACCCCTGTAGATCTGTTACTGAGTCATCTCGGTAAAATATATATTATGACTTATTTGACCGTTAGATCAACTTGAAACTTTTATATATGATTCCTAAGATATATTAATACACTTTGACCGATCGGATTTTTAATCGAAAGTCTATGTTTGGAGAAAATAAATTTTAAGTTTTGAAAACTCTGATGAACACTATATTTCTGTTCTTAAGTTATCATGGTAAAAATTTCATATATATTTCATTTACCGTTAGATTGAGCCCAAAATTTAGTATATAATTCATAAGACATATTAAGTCATTTTGACCGTTCCGATTTGTAATTAAATGTCTGTGCTTAGGGAAATTAGTTCCGCAATTTGAGTATAATTGAAAACCACTTAAAATTTTGCACATGAGTTACCTCGGTAAAACCTCAATATCTATCTAGTTAACCGTTGGATCAACCTGAAATTTTAATATGTAGTTTATAACAAATAGTGAATTATTGTGACCATTCAGATTTGAAATCGGAGTTACAGATTTAGAGATATTAATTTCGTATCTTCTCAGGGATCTCAATATTGCTTAATTTCTATTTTTTTTATATCTATATTAAATTTCGGTGTTAATATTATATGCTGTTGTTTTAAATCTGTAAATAAGAAATTTGTTAAAAACTAGTTGAGGAACGCTTTGGCTAAGGAAAGACTTGGTACTTAAGTTGTCCATTGTGACGCACCTCTCTTTCTTGGAAGTCTACTCGACAAGTTTTTAACTTAAATCCTATTGAACAGATTATGTACTGTTAAATTATTGTGTAATATATCTTGTTGGAATATATTCAGTCTGTATGATTTCTGAAATAATTGGATTTTTTAGATTTGAATTTATGCATCTGAACATGATTATGAATTATAATGATGTGATTTATGTAGAAAGTATGTGAATATATGTGATATAGTTAATTTGTATGACTCTTGAGATGGATGGTGTTTGATGCATATTGGTGTATGCATTCTGATACGTTGTTGATGCATATTGGTGTATGCATTCTGATTTGGTGCATATTGGTGTATGCATTCTGATCTGTTATTGATGCATATTGGTGTATGCATTCTGATTTGGTGTTTGATGCATATCGGTGTATGCATTGATGCATATTGGTGTATGCATTCTGATTTGGTGTTTGATATATATATTGATGTATGCAATGTGGTTTAGTGTGTAACTCGTATTTGTTTATGTAATTTGATCTGGTAAAGTAAGCATAGTATGGTTTGGTATCGAGGTATGGTTATTGTATTGAATTGTTAGCTCACCCTTACTTGTGTGTGCATGTGAATGCGATGATCGTATAATGCGTGATATTATACGGGAGCAGATGAAGGAATGTCGTCTGAAACAATACTAATGAAGAAGGAGATCGAAGAATAAGTTAGAAGAATTCAAGTTATACTTAGGAGTTTATAGTTGAAATCTGAGTTTAAAATATGTATATCAACTGTGAATTTTTAAGTGTGAGATTATGGGAGGTTACCGTAAATGTAATGTTACAATATATAAATTATGAATTATCCCATGTGAGATATTGGGATGTTACAAATCCAACTGGTGAAGAGTAATCAATTTAATGGGTTGTCTCACGAAAGCCCATATGAGCACCTCACAACTTTTAATGAGATCTGCAACACGGTGAAAATAAATGGGGTGCCGGACGAAGCAATCAAACTTAGCCTGTTTCCATTCTCACTAGGAGGCAACGCTAAGCTTTGGTTGAATTCTTTTCCAGATGGAAGCTTTACAGAGTGGGAAGCAGTGGTAACAAAGTTCCTAAACAAATACTTTCCACAATCAAAGGTAAATAAAGGAAAGCAAGAGATTTCATCATTCAGGCAAGGCATGGAGGAATCACTGGGTCATGCATGGGACAGATATAAAAACTTATTACTGATGACTCCCACGCATGGATTTGACGAAGTGGAAGTAGTCCTAATCTTTTTTGGAGGTCTTGGTTCACAAACCAAGATGATGCTTGATGCATCAGTAGGAGGAAATATCAAATGGAAAACTCCAGAGGAAGCTACAGAAATCATTGAAAATATGGCTACTAGTGATAATGAGCTAAATAGTGAAAGACGAGCTCTTATTCAACAAAAAAGAGTTCTACAGCTTCAAATAAAGGATGCCTTGCTAGGACAGAACAAGATACTACTCAACAACTGAAGACTCTTACAAAAACAGTTGCACAACTGCCAAAAGAGTTAAAGACTGTTGCACAGGTTCAATCACAGATGTGTGAATTATGTGGGGGTAACCATGTCAATGGTCAATGCGCCTTTCCAGCAGAAGCCTTAGAGGATGTTAACTTCATGGCCAATCAATACCGTCAGGGGAATTTCAATCAAGGGTGGAAACCACACCCAAGTATTGGTCAAGGACAAACTGGGCAAGCTGGGCAATTTAACAAGCAACAACAACAACCAACC
Source organism: Vigna nakashimae (assembly GCA_034642375.1). Lineage (NCBI taxonomy): Eukaryota > Viridiplantae > Streptophyta > Magnoliopsida > Fabales > Fabaceae > Vigna > Vigna nakashimae. The sequence goes on along the minus strand of CM067765.1, from coordinate 43,916,751 downwards.
TTATGGCAACAGATTTCTATACTTAATGAAAGGTCAATAAGGATGGAAGAAACTCTTCATCAGTTCATATAGAAAACTGAGTCTACTCAAAAGAGCACTGAAGCTGCTATCAAGAATTTGGAGATTTAGATGGGTCAGATTACCAAGCAGTTGGAAGAGAGGCTAGACAAAAATTTTGGGGCTAATACTGAGGTTAACCCCAGAGAAGAATGTAAAGTGTTGGAGAGTACAAATGATGAGACAGTTGAGTTAGAAAAAGGAGAGACAGAAAAAGAAAAGAGAGAAAAAGAAAAAGAAGAGAAAAAAGAGAAAGGAGAGAAAAAAGAGATAAAGAGTAAAGATATTTTTCCTTTTCCAATAAATCAAGAGAAACAATTTGATTTTACAGAATTATTCAAGATGGTGGACAATGATGTACCTTGGAAGGAGATATTACAACAAATTGCAGTTTATACTAAACCTGAGGAAGAAGTCTCTACAAAGAAAAGACGTAGAGATGATGATACAAAGAAGTATAAAGCTGTTAAAAAGGAGTCATTCCCTCCAAAAGCAAAAGATCCAGGAGGTTTTTCCATTCCATGCACTGTTTGCAAAATGATCAAGATGAAGTTTTGATGATGTCCAAATCAAGTCAAGAGAAATCAAGATTCAAGATGTTATGAAGACTTATATTGTGATGGAAAGCTTTTGTAATACTCTTAGAAATATGTATAGGACTTAGATTAGAAAAAGAAAAGTGTTTTGTAAAATTACTATAGTAAATCATTGCAACAAAACACTATAGTACTATTCATATGAATAGTAACACTATTCACGTGAATAGTGACGGTTAACGGTAAGAGTATCGCACTTAACACGGACGTTGGAGAAACTAGTCGTTGAAGAAACTAGCCGTTTATGACCGTTGGACAAACTAGCCGTTTATGGCCGTTGGACAAACTAGCCGTTTATGGTCGTTGGACAAACTAGCCGTTTATGGCCGTTGGACAAACTAGCCGTTAAGTTTGTCTTTTAGTGAATGGAAGAGCCTTTGGATGAGTCTATAAATAGACTCTCATTTCCTCTTAAAAATATAACTAGAGACACAGAAACTCTTCCCTTGTGCTCAAATACTCAGAAATTCTTGAGACTTGTGTGTTCTTGTTCGGCTTGTGAAACTCTTGTCTGTGGAGCTGGTGAAGTGCTGCTACGGTGACAGAGGAAATAGCCGGTTCATCCTTGGTGTGTCTAAGGAGGTGTTCGGAAGAGAATCATCCTTCGTGAAGTATTCGGAGGAGGTGTTCATCCTTTGTGAAGACTCAAAGGAGGTGTAGGTTCATCTCTTGTGGTATCAAGAGAGGTGGTTTCTAAACTCTTACAAATTGTTTCTTTGTGATTGTAATTTGTAATTGTTTTGTGATTAGTGAATTGTTTATCTTGTTTGAGATAAACGACTGGACGTAGGATTGGTAAGATCCGAACCAGGATAAAATCATCTGTGCAAATTTCTCTCAACCTTACTCTCGCTTTATTTGTCTTTATTATTTGTTTGGTAAGTTTATTTGAGTAGAAATTAAAAGGCACACGTTCGTATTAAAAACCCTCTTGGTTTGTTATTCCACGCTAACCCATCCGCTGCAGCCGCTTCTGACATGCACAATAGGGAAGAAAAGGATTGAAAAAGCTTTACTTGATTTAGGATCAAGTGTTAACTTGCACTACTAGAAATTCATTCATTACCGAAGGATTATTACCGAAGGCCTTTTGGTCGTCGGTAAAAATGGTAATACCGAAGGATTTTTCCGACGGTCATTAAAGTTGGTCATTATCGAAGGCTTTTGCCCTTCGGTATTGATCAGAGGATTTACCGAAGGATTTTGGCCGTCGGTATAGGGATTAACTTAATGAAATCTAAATTTGGGATTTCCCTCTTCCATTTTCCCACATACTTTCCAGGAAAGCTTCCCCCAAACTTTCACTCCCGTCCCTACTTTCCACTCTCCGCTGCCCTAATATCTATCTCACTCTGCCGTGCACAATCTGAAACCATCATTGCCGTTGATTCTCAACCTGTCCAGCTCCTGTTTGTTTACGACGGTGGTTTGACGGCGTTAAGAGGTGTTGTCGCTGCGTCAGGGTTGATGTCGCAGCGTGGGCAGAGCTTCTAGTTGCCAAGGGAGACTAATCCAGGGGTTGTGTGACAAAGTAGCTTTCATTGCGTGATAAGGGTTGCGCGAGAGAGCGAGGGTTGTCGCTACCGTAGAAGTGAGTTATTGGTTCAAATTATTGCTTTAAATTAAGTAGCTTTTGGTGGCTGCCCTGTTTGTGATGCATGTGTGAGTTAACTTGAATATATGTGTATTGCTTTTGGTTCGCATTGGAGATTTTGTTTAACACTAAATATCATTGAAAAATTATTGCAATTGTAGTGGTGCGTTGAAGGTCGAGTGAAGCGCAGTGTAGGGAAAAAGTGTGGTGTTAGAAGGCTGTCTTCATCCAGGGAGGTCGTAGCGTGGAGGTAAGCTCTTTGTCTCTGAATGAAGTGAGCATTGGTGTAGAGTTATGGTTAAATGTTGAATAAAAATGTCGTTGCATTACTAAAAGAATGAGATTGTATTATTAGAGTGTTTTGAGTTCATCTTAGGAATTACATTGCTTGTATTACTGATCCTTGTTTGGTAAGGATTGAAACCACAGACTGCTATGGTCATATTAGGTTCAATGTTATTGTTTCTTATATTCCAAGTTATGTTGCATGTGTGAAATGTAGTGTTATGGCCATATTGCTAAAGGGTATGAAGGTTTTAAATGTATTAAAGTCCTGGACATTTGATTCAGTTTTGTTTGAGTATATTAGAAAAAATGTTGTTATGAAACTGGTCATGATATCATGGTATGTGTGCATGTGATATAGGTACTTAGTTAGTTCTTACCTTTGATTTAGGTACTTAGTTAGTTGTTACCTGTCTTGTTGATTCATTTTCCAGTTTTAGCTGTTTGCTTTAGCCTATATAAAGGCTTGACTGGTCATTTAGAAATGAAAACACACAAACACAGTAGTAGAACGTGAATGCAAAGAATTAAAGGATTGGAGACCTTCCCTTTTTGGTTTAAAAGAGAAGTTATCATGCAAAGACTTTTAGATAATTGAAGAAGAATTAAAGGATTGGAAACCTTCCCTTTTTGGTTCCCTTTGAATTGTAGGAGTAGAATTTGCCATCAGTAGCAAATGCTCCTTTTCTCTCTTTTTTTTTCTCTTCTCTCATCTTCTGCTCTCTTCTCTTCTTCTGTCTTTCTTTTTTCTTCTTATATCTTTTCTCTCAATTCCTCTTCTCTCCTTCTAGTCTCGCACACACACACACACAAACCTGTAATCCAGTGGTGTCTTCTCACTGTTTGTCATCAAGGCAATACTCATGCATTACCCAATCAGCTTTGCTCCATGTGGAGGTCTGCCTTTATAGTACACCTTGCTATCTTTTCCAGTGGACTTCCAGTACCCTGCACGAGTTGCTCTATTTGTTGTAAACTCATTTGGGTATTTCCTATCCCGAGGTCCAAAAAAGTACCACTCTGGATCTCTACTAGGTTAAAATGATTCATGATGGAGTTTATGTTCTATATGCTACTGATAAATTTCACTACTTACTGTTAACTTCAAATCTTACACAATAGTGGGAGTTCCTTATTTTAATGGAACAATTCCTTTTCTCATATTTGGGTTGTTAGATGTTAGTTTTTGGTGTATAATTGGCCATATAATTAATGTTATTATTGTCAATTTTTGTCTTTGTTTAATATTAAAGGTAAAGGGTTGGAACAATGATAAATTTCCAATAACAAACATTATATACACTTAATTTAAGGCCAAAATTGGAGGCATATATATATATATATATATATATATATATATATATATATATATATATACACTAATTTAAATTGTAAAGGTGTTATATTCCTATCAAGGTCAAAGTACATTCTCAATCAAATTGTATTGTGTTTAGTCATGTCTATTCTTAAATCTCCTAACCAAATTGAAAGCTAATTAATCAAAGTAAATTCTCAATTAATTATAGTTGAAATTATTACTACCAACCAAAGTACATTCTCAATTGATAGTAAAAACCATTTAATCATATGAAAGTTCCTAAATTAAATCAAAGTAGATTCTCAATTAAACCTAGAAACCTTAGATTCTCAATTACTTTGAAAGAGGGACTAAAAACAAATTTGGTTCATAGTTTAGGGACTAAAAACATATTTATCCTTTTTATTTTTTATTACCATAAAGAAATAAAAACATGTGTTTTCACTAATGCAGTAAATAATAGTGACCCAACTTTATTTTTGAAACTTTTTTTAAATGATTTTATTAAAGACAAAAAAATTCAACATAAAAAAATATTAAAATAAGAAATTTCATAAATCTCTATATCAATTATTATTAGATTAGAAAAGTATATATTTTATACTCATGACTTGGGCTACCTCAACAAAATAAATTAATAATTTGGTCTAACAATAATAATGTACATTTGATATATTTGATTTTAGTTTATATTCATACAATAACAATCATATATTTATCAAATTTTTAAGGAATTTATACATTTTTTAATATGCATATATCACGTGTTAAATTTTATTATTTTCAAAATAAGTATATTGATGTATAAGATATGTATTGTATATGATACACCTATACTTATATGTGTATCATAGGTTTGTAATGACTCTTTCAAAAATCTTTATATATAGAAGACGTTTTTGAAGAAGATCTTTAAACGATAAAGACAAACTTTTATGATACAAACTTACAGTCTATGTACAAAGATTAAAGCTTAAGCTTCCAACCTTAACTACCCAATAAAATATTATTGTGTTCTTTAGACATTCAGAAGAGTGAACCTTATCTTAAATACATTACAAGAAACACCACATCTTTTATTAAGCACAATTATGATCATTTGATCACATTACTTGTAACTAATTTGTTTAGCCATGAGTAGTTGCATTTCAAACAATAATTAGTCTTAATTAAAAGTGGTTGTGTTCTAATGTTCAATCTTAACTAAGAGTGGTCGTGGTCCAAATAATACTTAGTTTTAGTCAGGAGTGGTGAATGTCCAAAGAATATTTACATTATATTTGAAGTGATAAGTAATATAGTGAAATTTGATTAACTTGATAAAGAAATGAACATAGTCTTGTTTAATAGACAAACTAATATAACAAACATCAAACACAAATATATTTTTATAATACTCTTAGAATTCATGTTATTGAATTGTCATCTAACTTTAAAGATATTTTTTTGAACAAGATTTTCATAAAAATGTTTGCAATGAGTTTGTTCACTTAGAAAAAAGGATATCTGATAAGACGTTGATATTGTAGAAATTATATAAAAAAGATTGAATACACAAATCAACTTTCTCTTTTCTATTACATCTATTATTCACAATACTCTCAAATTTTTGTAGTTATTGTGTTTATTCTTATTTGTGTTAATCAAGAATGCGAATAGATAATAGTCTTATATTCTTTGTCTCTTTCTTTTTTCTTAAAAGTTTTTTTTGTTTATTAAACTATATAGTGTTTATCATGTTTTTCTGATAAGTTTCTTGTTTTTTAACATCCGACACTTTCAATATAATCTCATCACTATTAAATAAATAAATTACACCAAAATAAATGTTTATGAGTAATTCATTATATTAGTTAAACAAATATTTTAAAATAGTCAAGAGTATATATATATATATATATATATATATATATATATATATATATATATATATATATATATATATATATAATATACTTCACATGATTTTCTATTTATTTTTCTTATCATTACCTTTTATGCTTTATATGTTGTTTCCTGTATAACAAATATGTATATTTTGTTGTGGAAGTAAATATATATTTCAAGTAGCAATAGTATTATAAATTGGCCTCCGAGGATACTTTTAAGACTCTTTATCATAAGTTTGGTTGTTGAGGTGAACACGTTCAAACTCATTAAGCTCTAAAAGATTGAAATATTGAATGTAAATTAGTAAGTTGAACAACCAACATATAAAAAATAAGTTAAACAATATATGATACATAACTATATTATTATTTAATTCTATTTTAAAATTAGTAATTTTATTTATTATAAATAATATATTGAAAGTTGGAATAATTTGGTTTTGAATTTGTTATAAAAGCTAAAAAAAGTAGGTTGCTTCTTCCCGCACCTTTTTTTTCTGCACCCCCTTAAAACCCTCACCTACCCACGTCATATTCATCTCCAATCCCTTTCCATTTCATCTTTAACTAAGCATAAACAAAAAGAACTTTATTTGAAGAGTTGATAATCTGTGCACCTTGGCAACATAAACCATAAGCAATATCTCCAACAATACAAGCTTGCTTAATGCCACTATAGCATAAATTCTTTTTTCAAATGCTATAATGGTTGGATTCAATTAGTGATTAGCTCTGCATATGGCGACAGAACCTTCTTCTGAAACGCCACTAGGGAGAGCCCCCTGTTCATGGGCTGCCATCCAATGCCACTGCTTCCAGTCTGCACCAATTCTCCTTTTCCCACATCCACACTTCCAATATAATAATCTGAAATTTCTAAAAATAATATTTTTTAATTTTAGATTGTATAATTTAGAATATGTACGAATTGCACAATATGAAACTATAGTTACAATAGGGATATTTGTTTGAATTTTAAAAAATATAGGAGTAATATATGTTGTGAAGTTGTTTTGTAGTTTTCATCATTGGGCCTATAGGTTTATATATTGTAGAAAATGCATTTCTGGATCGTTTTGACTTTTTCTTCCTGCACCTTGTTACTACTAACTGCACATATTGTTTTGAAAAAAGTCGAACCAAAACACATTTTATTGTTTAGAAAGCTTGTTCACATTCCGCAAAATTCGATTAAAAAGATATTACATATGTAGAAAGGTTGTTTCGGAATTAATTAATTAATTAATTAATCTGGAGTTGTCGCTTTCCAATTAATTATATAGTTGTTTTTAACATGGACAAGATAACAGTGATATAATTTATAAACATAGCTACGGAAATCAACATAGAAAAAGTTTATTGTAAAAAATGGAGAACAGAAAGTTTCAATCGATTGTGAAACTGCAGGACTCTACACAACAAACTGAATCGAATAAGAAATATATGTTGACAAGCAATTATTGGTCGCATTCTTCAGCCTCTTCGAGAATGGTTTCTAAAAGAGGGGCATGCGAAACCTTTCTCACAGGAATCACTGGATCAGGTGCAAACTCGTTATACGATGCCAACAACTTCATTTCCTTTGCCCTACCACCAAGAATGTTCAGTTCTTTGATGAACTTAGGAAAAAAAGCGTTGAATATGATTCAGTTCTCTCCACTACAAAGGTTGTGGGAATGCCACTGAGGTTGCTCTTTTATAAGGGTTATCAAGTGACAACATTATTGTATATGTGAATATGACCCACTACCAATCTCTCAAGGCCCAAGAAATCATGCACGGGAAAATATGCTTTTTGTTTTCTAGCAAACATTGCTTAGGACATAGGAAAGCTCGCACAACCTTGGATATTTTTAAAATAATTAAATCAGTGTTCAAGTAAAAAAAAATCTTCACCAGCCAAAATCATATCTCTTGTTCTTTTCCAAGTGTCGTTATTTAAGATTTTTATATTCAACCTAACTATTATACTAACTTTTTCCCTTTATTATAAATCGTACAAGCTTAATTAAATTTTAATTATCTCTTAAATTTGATTTCTTTTTCCCGGTATTAAAAACAATTATTAGTAAATATTCAAAAAATTTTAATGTAATATCGGTTGATTTCTTTCATCAACATGATAATATTAATTATTTTTATCTTCTTATTTTTAATCATTGATTAAATGATTCTTCAAATTAGTTAACATTAGAAATGAAAAATATAAAAATAACGGTGACTAAATTTATTGACAAATTAGTTGGGCATAATAAAATATATAGTTAGTTTTAAAAGAAATTGTTAGAAGTACAAAAATATTTGTTGGGATTGCAAGAAATTTAATATATTTGATGTTGATATTTCAATTAAATGTAACCAAAATATTTTTATACTTCGAATTTCTATCAATTTTAATCTTCTTAAAAGTTTTAAAATTTTAGAGATGATTTTGCCATATTTGACTTCAATGACTACTTGTAAGATGATGTATGGTACGCTACATCTATATGTAAGCGACTTTTAAAACACGTGTTCATAAAAGTAACCTTAATAAATAAATTAAAAATAATAAAACGTTAATCTTACTGTATTGTTTTGCCATTTTCTTTGAAATGGTGAGGAAGCAGGACAATGGGTCGATGAGATCAACAGTAACCGACACCAAAAGGAAGATACAGATCGCAAATATAGCAAATACGAAGTTGTCGCTATATGTAACGACTTTTCCCAATGCTAAACGTGCTTCCCGTGGTAGGTGGAGTTAATAAGCAAATGTGTGGTGGAAACTGAAACAAGAGTACAAATATAATGCACCAAATAATGTCTAATGGCTGCTTAAGAAGTAAGCACTCTTGCCAGCGCAATCGGGGAAAGTGGATCCACCGTTAATCTTATAACTAAAAATGAGCATGATAAGTGCTTTACCTAACCTAATAAAGTTTTTTTATTATAAGAATGATTAATTTTTTTTTTAAATTTTCGTACTTTTTGTTTGTATTATTATAACGTGTAATATAAAATGTTGAGAAAAGAAAATATATGCTGTATTCGTTCGTCTGGCTTTATATATATATATATATATATATATATATATATATATATATATATATATATATATATATTACATTTATTTATTGGTTAATCAGTTATATTAAGTGATTTTAAGATACAATTAAGTATTATTTCGACTCTTCTATCACTTATAATTAATCTTATTTAAGTATTCTTTAAATAAATTATTATTGACTTAATTTAGATCATTTTTTGACTTTCAGTGATTTTTCTCTCTAATCTTTTTGAAGTACTTTATTTTATAAGTCATTTTTTCTTAACAAATATAAAGTTTGAGTGATAACAAATTATAGTTTTTACTTATTAGAAAGGATAGTGTCTCGCAATGAACATAAATGTTAAACTCTTTGTACCATTTTGTTAGTATAAGTACAAATAATGTTCTTATAAGTTTTCAATGAAAGAGAAAAATTCAGCAAAATACGAGCACTTGCAGATGACAACTCTTATTCTTGTTTACTTATTCAAAAAGTATCTGTATATGTGTCATAAAAAAATGGCATTGCAAATTTGGTTCTGTTCATTGAATAGCTCTGAACTTACTTGAATTTCTGTTTCTAATTTTTAATATTGTTTGTCAAACATTGACAAATAGAAACATTGAATGTGTTTTATATATCATTAATTGTTTTTCTTTTCTTTAAGTAATTTTTTATAACTGACAACAATTGTCTTCCTAGATTGCATAACTTCTTATATCTAAGAGTGATATATAAAAGCACACATCATACTAGATGGATAGATCAAAGTTTCCATATACTCGTGTCTAAAGTTGATAAAATTTCAAATTTAGCTTGAATCTAAAGAAAAATTTGAATGAAACTAGAACTTGAATAGTTTGACTATATACATACTTAAGCTTTAGAATATTCTTTGAGTTTATGTTAGCTTCAAATATTAAGATTGTATTTGTTACGTAATTCACCAACGTTGCAAAGTGAAAATTCATATGATGTTTTATCATTTATTAGATGAAGCACATGCATGATTTAATCAATATTTATCAAACATAATATTTTAAACTCTAAGTTTTGTTGTATTTAAATATTCAAACAAAATAATATGTAATAGAAATTTTGCTCTTACAATATTAATATCAGTAAAGTATTAATCAAGATAAAGATTCAAAAGTTCTATGATGATATTCAATTTTTTTTTTCAAATAAATTTTTAAAAATAAACTTTATGTGTAAGACCCCAAAAAATTTTGATGAAGTAATGAGCAGGGTTCCTATGAAGGTAAACATAACATAGGATGTGATGAAAAAAAAACGTTGTGTTTGAAAGAGTCTAATGGATGCCTTGGCCATTAAACGTGTATAAGCGTGGAAGAACACCATAATTGCATGGAGGTATTAGGCAACGTATAAAAATGAACTTGGACAAGAGAGTATTAAGAAGGTGTGAGTATGATAGAAGAGGATAATAATACATAAGTAAAGAATTTACTTAGATCAAAATATGAATCAATATGCTGAACTCCTAAAAGAGGAAGAGTGGACGACTTGAGTTGGATAGAGCATTAGACTTTGAGGTCATCTGATGAGTGATCAGAGGCTTTTGGGTCATTTAATGAGTGTTATACGCAGAGGTCATCTAATGGATCTTTAGATGAGGAGGCATGTTGTAGAAATATTGGATAACAAATGTATTGAAAAACAATATGCTATACAAGGTAGACATTGAAGTATAATTAAACTAATTACACCTTGCTTGAGAAGTGAGAAAATGGGAAACATGTGTCAGTCAATAAGAAGAGGATCAAAATTTTATTACATGTCACAACAACAAAGATGCCTTTGCATGTCTTTACTCCATAAGAATGATAGTTGATCAGATTGAGTTTTTTTTGGGAAATTTAGAGTTATAAAAAGATTAAAATTCTCTTATATTCTTTGAGAGTGTGCGAATTAGTTCTTCATCTTGTTGGAGATCAAAGTAGAGGAAAGGGACGTTAATTCTTTGCTTGAATAGATATTTATTCTCTAGTGTTAAGTGAATGGTAATGTGGTGAATATCTTGATGTGTGGTCGTATGTGACTCTTATGTGTAGAAATTTAGTTATATATGAATTTGTGAACTTAGTGTGATTAAGGTCAAGATTGTGATATGTTTGTAAGATACTACTTATTGGCTTGTAAATGACTTAGTTTGAGAAACATGTATTATTATTTTTTCTGTACAAATAGACGAATATACAAGTGAAGACTATAAAATATGTGTTATTATTATTGATTGTTGGTTCAATTTATTATTAGTTTATACTTGTATTTCTTTATGTTGTAATTGTTCCTGCTAGGATGATCATGTGTTATATAGACAGCATGTTGGTTGAAGTACACAATAGAGAAAAAAAAGTTAGATAGCTTTTAAAGATTCTAAGAAAAGAAGTTTTGAGATGTTACGTGAGAAAAATACAATGAGAAGAAATATTTAAAGACAATAAGTTACATTTCTTTTAATGAAAATTAATTATTTGTACATTTAATGAAAATTAATTGCTTAACAAAATTCAAAGAATCAAGTTGGGAACATGGAAAGTTTAAAATGGAAAACAAATACTATGGTATATGGGGAATGATGAAAGGGTCGCACCTCCCAACAAAAGTTGTGCATAAAAGAATGCAGTATAGACTAGGAAGTGACTCCTAGGTCGTCTCTCAAGGACCAAATGCGATTCGAGACTTAGGTCAAACATGAAGTGGGGGGTTTTGAAAGTGTTTTTGTGATTCGAAAATGATGTAAATTAAGACTGGAAATTAAATACAACCAAACATAATTGAAAACAGTAAAATGAATTAACAAAGCGTGAATACCGAACGATTTCTAAAATAAGTGAGGAAATTGGAATTGCAAGAAGATAAATAAACTGAACAGAACAGACAACATGATAACAGTAAATTAAACATTCCTAAAGCCAAAACTAATTTAAATGCATTAGAGAAATAAGAAAAAGGAATCCAAAACTATTAAAATGCAATGATGAGCTAAAAAAATTAAATGCACTTTGTAATCATCTAGATGAAGTACATCCATCATTGAAACGACATCAAAAACAATGCATGAACAGTAAAGGAATCAAACATGGCAAATGAAATAGACTAAACAAGTAAACTACTCCAAGCTGGAATAAAAAAATTGAAAGCACCCAACGGAAAATGAATCAGCGTTTTCCTTCAAATAACCGTGCAGCAGTCCAAAAATTTCATCACCGTTCATTGCAATCCCATCCAGACCGCTTCAACACGTCCCAGCTCTTTGTCTCCCCTTCATCCCATTTCATAAAACAACATTCAAAAAAAAACTCAGCAAAAGCGTGTGGCAAGTGGCGGCTGGTGGAACCACTGAAAGTTACATTTTTTTTTTCCAATATCCAAAAACCGAGAGACAAAACAAAAGACCCTGCAAGTGGCGGCTGGTTCCTTGTGCACTTAAAAATAAAACTATTCAAGAAAGCTTCCCCAAAATAGCGTGGCATCTACATTTCCTAAAACCAAAAAAAAAAAACAAAAGAAATAAAAGCTCCTGGAATCAGCGCTTCACCATTTCAGCATCCGTGTGCAAGCTTCCTACTGCCAACAACCGTGAGCTGTGTGCTCCCTTCAGCATCAGCGCATGCACACCATTCTCCTACTACATTCAGCTCAGCCATTCTCCATCCCGTCCCATTCAAAGACCACGTTCCATTCTCCTCATTTTTCCAAAACCGAGAGCCCCCATGTGCGTGACCTTCCCATGAAAAAATATATCCAGCTCCTTTTTTGTAGGTGGCGGCTGATGCCTCTTTATGAAGAATGAATGCCCTCTTTTCTTTTTTTCCGTGCTGCTGGATGCTTCCACGTTGCTGGGAAAATGAAAATGTGGGCCGTGTTGCTCTCGGTCCTGTGTTGCCAACGTGGCTTCTTTGTCATTCTCCAATACTCATACCACTTCCAAGCTGCTGGACATCCGAATCCGCGTGCTTTCATTTTGCTAGATGCCACCTCCAAAGTGCTTCTTTCTTTTTTTCTTCCTGCACCCCCTCCTTTCTTTACTTCACTAAAACAAAGCCACCTTCTCCACTTTTTTATTCCAGTCGTGGCTTCTCTATGGTGCTGGATGTGCATGTGGCTGCTTTCTTCTTTTTTTTTCTTTGCTATCCAATAAAGCCAAGGTGTTGTATGCCTTGTTTAAGAGTGTTGGGAGGTCTTAGCATCATCCAATGATCAATTCCAGCCACCACAATTACTAAACAGCAAGCAAACAATGCAACGGATTAGAAATCACTCAAACAACAGTAATCACTGGACTGACATATGAGAGTAAAATAAATACTGGGAACAGCACAGAATGAATTTGAACAAAGTAAAAACTATATGTTAAAATAGACATCCAGACGAAACTATGAAAAAAAATTGCATGGAAAACGGATAAGAATTGAACTCAAACGAAGACACACAAGTTGACACAACATTCACGCGGCAGCCAGCGAAAATAAAAATGGCTAAGATGCATTGGCTCAATTTCCATTTCTCATTTAGCTTTCAAATGTCCCAAAAAGTTATCCAAAATTTTCCTGTAATTAATAATGCAAAATAATAAGCTCAGATAATTCAAATTAGTTAAAATAAGAATTTCCGATCAAATTAAGCACAATTATGAAAAACAGGAAAATACCGGACGTTTAAGCATAATTCCCCGACTAATTCTAGCACATTAAACTAAGTGAAGTGAGGAAAATATTGGTTCATCAAAATAGACCACACTTAGTCTTTTGCACTCCTGGGCAAAATCAAGACGCAAATCAGGGAATAGTTCAAAGGACTTTTAAGAAGGTGACACAACGTCGACACACAGAAAATAAAGACTCACAAGGAAACAAACAGAATTACACATTCCTCAAGAAATCTGGACAAAGAAAGGAAGTAGACAATATCCAACACAGAATCAATCAGAGAAAGCAGATACTCATGAAATCATCCAAGCAATTCAAGACACGGCAAAATGATCAATCAGCTCAAGAGGTGAATCAAAAGTAACAAAACCTCATAGATGCACTATCAGTGTTTCTCTCAAGTGTTTAAGGTAAATCAATGTCACTCAATGCACTCAAGAAAGCGATCACAAATAGACTTGGCAAGCCTCTAATATCAACAGTCAAGCACATACGCATGTTCAAATCAAAAGGTCTTTTCATGGTTGTAATGGGGCCAAGGACATGGGAGGATAACATATGGATGAGAAGCTATAAACCAAAAGAAATAGAGGAGCAATGGGGAACAAGTGTAAACACAGTCAAATCACACCCAAAACCTCTAATTCAATCCTCTTCTTGACTCCATTATTCACAAATTTATTTTTTTTTCTCATTTTTCTCATCATTTTTTTTCATCCTGTCTCCTTTTTTTTTTCTTTTCTCACTCTTTAGGACACAACTATAAGAGACAAGATACACAACATATTTACAAACATAAAACAAGAAGAGGAACCAACCAGCCAATTCATCAGAAACCCCAAGGAGACCACACTTGTTCCCAAAACATTTCCAAAGCTCCAAAATTCCCTAAGGTTAAGGTAATATTGGTTTTTCACTTAGGGCTAGTGTATGAGCTTCAAAACAAAGAAATGAGGAAAGTATAAGCTCAAAAAGGGTTTCCAAAGAATCAGAGCAAGGTAAGCTTATTTGGCTAGAGAGGCTCAAGAACAAAAATGCCTTTATCACTTCCAAACATGCATATCAATCAAGAGTTATTAACAAGAGTCAAGCCAAGACATATGTGCAAGTAATCAAGAGACATATCACACACAAGAAGGAATATCAAGTGGCTCAAATCTCACACAGGGTAATTGTCACAATCAATTCAACCTCTCAAACATCATAATCATCTTCCCAAACAGAGAAAAGCAAGGAATTCAAACAAATCAGAGTATCAATGAAGTGAAAGAAAACTGACAACCTAACCACAATCCAGAATTTACGAAAAGCATGCAAAATTGTACACAAGACACAACAAAAACTACCTAGAAAAGAAAAAATTTAACACGGAAAACAAAAACTAACAAAAAAAAAAACAGAATCTCCCCCAGTAGACCACACTTAAACTACACAGTGTCCTCAATGTGTCATAAGCATAAGATCATAAATCAAAACAGTCAACAGATCATGGACAAGTGCAATAAAAGTAAGGAAAGGGGGAGAAGAGAAAAAGGAAACTCCCCTGATCATGGTGGCAGTTGCCAATTTTGGACTTTCAGGGAGATGTCTTCCACCACAGGATCCAGCAAGGAAGTTTTGAGGAAGAATTGCTTCATCCTCCAGATTTGATCTAGCAGGGAGATATCATCTACAGCTGGATCTAAGAAGCGAAGATTGTTGATGAGCAGGTTCAGCAGGTGCCTGTTGATGTTGAAACTTTCGTGAATGCTGGCACCTTTGTCTTCCAGCATGGGTGCATGTTGGTCAAATTCATTTGTACCTCCTGCAACATGGTTAGTGCAATATGGCTCCAAAGAAATGACATGGAGCGGTATAACACCCAATCCCAATTTATCAGACTGAACCTCAGATACATCCTCAGAACATGAATCAATTTCAAAATCACAAGCAATATCAACTACAGACTCAGATTCATGTTCAATGCATGGAGAATAAACATTCGGATGCGACAACAAAAATTGGTTCTCATCATGCATAGAGGGAAAATTAAAATCAGACTCAACAACAATATAATCATATGCATACCTCTCAACAACATAATCATCAATCTAATCAAGTTGAGGTATGCTTACCTCCTCTTCCTTGTAGATTGCTAAAGTGTGGGAAGATGAAGGTGGTCTACCTAGTTCAAAATTACTGCTTATTTCTGCCTGCTCCTCAAAATATTCATCAGTCTCCTCAGGTGCAAGAGTAGGACCATCTGAAGGTGGGAAAGTATGTGGCGCAGTAGTAAGCTCATAACTCTGCTCCCCATCTTCTATGTGGATGACACTAACATCATCAGGAATCAGCACAGTCTGAAATGGTAACTCTGAATCTTGAGACTGTTCCTGATTTAATTGAGTAGCCATCTGCCCTATCTGGTCATTCAAGCTCTGAATGGACGCTCTGGTCTCTTGCTGAAACTGCAGGTTCTGCATGGTCAACTGCTCCAACAACTCCTGCAATGTAGGCTCAGAAATAGAAGGCTGAGGAGCTGTTTCGACAGAAGCATCATATTGCTGACTCTGGTATTGCTGGACTAGTGGAGGCATACAAGTACTCTGGAATGGTGGTTCCTGACAATGATGTTGTGGAGCATTATACCATCCCAAGGTAGGGTCATTCCATCCAAGACCGTTGCTGTAAGCATATTGCACAAGGGAAAATTTGCTCAGAAACTGATGCTCAAGATATCCCCAATCGGTAACGGATCTCAGAGGAAGAGAGTCTTTCCAATCCTTAGCTGCTCCTTGTAATGAATGCGGAAATGCGCTCAAGAAAATGTAATCAAGAGGGACAGCTGGAGGCTTCATTGAAGAGCACATGATGTGGAGCTCCTCCAAATGTCTGTGTGGGCATTCTCCTGCAAAACCATGAAACTTAGGCAACAAATGTATCAGTCCAAAGGTGAGATCGCAATGTAAATCATCCTCCTTAAGTGAAACCGGCTCACAAAGAGCACTCTCAGAAATTAGAGGGTGAGTCATATTGTTCTCAACATAGAAATCAACAGAATATGAATTACAATCAGAGTAACATGCAGAAGGAGAATCATAATCAGAGGCACTAGCAAAACAAGCAGTATTCACGAAATCAAAATAAGGAGACATGGAAAAAGAAGAATACTAAAAATCACGAAACAAATAAAACACAACACATTTATACATGCAACACGCACACACAAAACAAAACATCACATCACATCACATCACATCACAACACAAGACAAAACACAACACACACAAACACAACAAAAACCTAAGACCGAACCATTGGTCCTCGGCAACGGCGCCATTTTGATGAAAGGGTCGCACCTCCCAACAAAAGTTGTGCATAAAAGAATGCAGTATAGACTAGGAAGTGACTCCTAGGTCGTCTCTCAAGGACAAAATGCGATTCGAGACTTAGGTCAAACATGAAGTGGGGGGTTTTGAAAGTGTTTTTGTGATTCGAACATGATGTAAATTAAGACTGGAAATTAAATACAGCCAAACATAATTGAAAACAGTGAAATGAATTAACAAAGCGTGAATACCGAACGATTTCTAAAATAAGTGAGGAAATTGGAATTGCAAGAAGATAAATAAACTGAACAGAACAGACAACATGATAACAGTAAATTAAACATTCCTAAAGCCAAAACTAATTTAAATGCATTAGAGAAATAAGAAAAAGGAATCCAAAACTATTAAAATGCAATGATGAGCTAAAAAAATTAAATGCACTTTGTAATAATCTAGATGAAGTACATCCATCATTGAAACGACATCAAAAACAATGCATGAAAGTAAAGGAATCAAACGTGGCAAATGAAATAGACTAAACAAGTAAACTACTTCAAGCTGGAATAAAAAAATTGAAAGCACCCAACGGAAAATGAATCAGCGTTTTCCTTCAAATAACCGTGCAGCAGTCCAAAAATTTCATCACCGTTCATTGCAATCCCATCCAGACCGCTTCAACACGTCCCAGCTCTTTGTCTCCCCTTCATCCTATTTCATAAAACAACATTAAAAAAAAACTCAGCAAAAGCGTGTGGCAAGTGGCGGCTGGTGGAACCACTGAAAGTAACATTTTTTTTTTGCAATATCCAAAAACCGAGAGACAAAACAAAAGACCCTGCAAGTGGCGGCTGGTTCCTTGTGCACTTAAAAATAAAACTATTCAAGAAAGCTTCCCCAAAATAGCGTGGCATCTACATTTCCTAAAACCAAAAAAAAAAACAAAAGAAATAAAAGCTCCTGGAATCAGCGCTTCACCATTTCAGCATCCGTGTGCAAGCTTCCTACTGCCAACAACCGTGAGCTGTGTGCTCCCTTCAGCATCAGCGCGTGCACACCATTCTCCTACTACATTCAGCTCAGCCATTCTCCATCCCGTCCCATTCAAAGACCACGTTCCATTCTCCTCATTTTTCCAAAACCGAGAGCCCCCATGTGCGTGACCTTCCCATGAAAAAATATATCCAGCTCCTTTTTTGTAGGTGGCGGCTGATGCCTCTTTATGAAGAATGAATGCCCTCTTTTCTTTTTTTCCGTGCTGCTGGATGCTTCCACGTTGCTGGGAAAATGAAAATGTGGGCCGTGTTGCTCTCGGTCCTGTGCTGCCAACGTGGCTTCTTTGTCATTCTCCAATACTCACACCACTTCCAAGCTGCTGGACATCCGAATTCACGTGCTTTCATTTTGCTAGATGCCACCTCCAAAGTGCTTCTTTCTTTTTTTCTTCCTGCACCCCTCCTTTCTTTACTTCACTAAAACAAAGCCACCTTCTCCACTTTTTTATTCCAGTCGTGGCTTCTCTATGGTGCTGGATGTGCATGTGGCTGCTTTCTTCTTTTTTTTTTTTTGCTATCCAATAAAGCCAAGGTGTTGTATGCCTTGTTTAAGAGTGTTGGGAGGTCTTAGCATCATCCAATGATCAATTCCAGCCATCACAATTACTAAACAGCAAGCAAACAATGCAACGGATTAGAAATCACTCAAACAGCAGTAATCACTGGACTGACATATGAGAGTAAAATAAATACTGGGAACAGCACAGAATGAATTTGAACAAAGTAAAAACTATATGTTAAAATAGACATCCAAACGAAACTATGAAAAAAAATTGCATGGAAAACGGATAAGAATTGAACTCAAACGAAGACACACAAGTTGATACAACATTCACGCGGCAGCCAGCGAAAATAAAAATGGCTAAGATGCATTGGCTCAATTTCCATTTCTCATTTAGCTTTCAAATATCCCAAAAAGTTATCCAAAATTTTCCTGTAATTAATAATGCAAAATAATAAGCTCAGATAATTCAAATTAATTAAAATAAGAATTTCCGATTAAATTAAGCACAATTAGGAAAAACAAGAAAATACCGGACGTTTAAGCATAATTCTCCGACTAATTCTAGCACATTAAACTAAGTGAAGTGAGAAAAATATTGGTTCATCAGGGAAGTAAGACAAATTAGTGTTTTCGTACGAATCCAAGATTTATGGAGTACCAATTCCACACTCGATATTAAATACATTGATAGTCCAAGTAGACCAATTTCACAAAATAATGTTGTCAAAAAGATTTAATTTCCTAAAACAAAGTATCACTCTTTTTCTTCTTTTTATTGTGTTCTATTTCGTTTTTAATTAATCTGGATTTGTCATACTCCATCATAAAATAAACCCTGAAGTGGAACATGTATGTCTCTGATTCAATCCTAATAATCTCTGCTTCATGCACTATGTTTTCAATTAACCATCATCAATCGCATAATTCATTGATTAAAACTTATAGGTTCGGGTGACACCAACTAACATCAACGGGAATTATACGAATAAAAAACTTGATTTTGAAAACAGAACATGATTTTGAAAACAGAACAGGATTATGAAACCCACAAAAAGAATGAAGTGCAGTATTTCTTAAATCAACTCCTGCCAAAATCAAAGGCAGGGATGCACAGATAAAGTGATCGAGAAAGAAGAATAGAAAGAGGGAACTACATATTTGACAAAATCAACTAACTACAAAGCTATTGTGAAGAACTAGCGCTTATTTTCTCAAGTAAATCATTTTCAGAAGCTTGCATCAACTACGATTTGAGGAGGGTATTGATTGAAGCTTTTTTGGTGTGTTCCTCAGCATCTTCTTCTGTGATGGTCGCCAAAGCAGGCGAATTGGAAGGCTTCCTTGGGAGGATTATGGGTGCTGGAGCAACCTCCATCCACGAACTCAAGTTTCTGATTCCCTTAGCCATTGATGAATTTGATCCTTCTCTCCTCCTCCTAAACCTAGAAAGAAGAGAGTCAGAGGTATGCTTGGTCGATCTGAGAAAGAGGTTTGGTTTAGTTTGAGAGAACAATTAAGAAAGCTTGTGGTTGGTTTTATATAGTACCAGTGGAACCTAAAATAAAGAGCTAAAATCACGACTTTTAAGGAATTATTTCGATTGAGACCACCACATACACGTGAGAATAAAATCAAAAGTGATTTTGTTGACAGATTCATAGGAAGCTTCCAAGAAAAAAAAAAGCACAAAAACTGTTAGTGTCTAATTACATAACCACGTAAGTGTGTTTGTGTGTGGAATGCGTATATCTAGGCATTCCGTCCTAAAAGGTCTATTCAATGGCCTATATATGAGGGAAAAGAAAAAAAAAAAAAGGTCAGCAACTCCTTCTTTTTCTCTTCTCTATCACACATGTAATGTATTTATACTTTAATCATAAAAATATATTATTCTTGTTTCTTCAAAGAAGACGAAATTTGAATATTACTATTATAATATATTATTACTATATCTTGGTATCTGTACATCTATGTCATAAATATCTTTAAATCAAATAGGTACTATAGAACCCAATTTTACCACATTCGTATTTGTTAACGCCATGTTACTCTTTGACAGGTGTCATATATTCGATGCTTTATGTTTGGGAACATATAGAGATAAAGGTCAACAATTGCAAATTCTAGACGGTTCCTCGTATTAAATTAGCGATAAACCGATTAAATTTTCCTATCGTATGACCAAATAAATAAAATTAAACGCATAATTTTATTTTTAATTCTGAATTTTGAAAAACGGTGTGACTTTATATTTATATTTTTTGCCTGTTTTATTTAAATATTAAAAAGTAGTTTATATTTATATATATTTATGTGGATAATGTCACATAGAATGAATCAAAGTTTAACTCAGTGGTTTTAGAATATAGGCTTAATTACCTACTTAGTCCCCATGTTAGGAGGTAATTTTCTTTTTAGTACCCGGTTTTAAAAATGTAGGCATTTGGTACCTATGTTTTGAAATTTGTATCAATTCAATCATATCCAGTTAACGGCGTTATAATTGATGCGAGAAATTAAGGACGTTAATGAAGATGCATTCAAACATTTGATAGCTATTCCACCCAGGCTATCATTAACGTCCTTAATTTCTCGCATCAATTATAACGCTGTTAACTGGATAGGATTGAATTGATACAAATTTCAAAACATAGGTACCAAATGCCTACATTTTTAAAACCGGGTACTAAACAGAAAATTACCTCCTAACATGGGGACTAAGTAGGTAATTAAGCCTAGAATATATAATGGACAAAGAGATATTTAGATTGATATGGAAGATGTTAAAGATATTTAGCTTACATGCTATATGTTTTAATCAATGTGTAAATTTGTTTAAAGCATTGAGAACATGATTGTAGTGATACATTGCATTTTACTGTGCTATATAATTGATTTTATTGGTGAATGCATGTCTGATGTTTTATAGAAGGAAAACCACAAGCACTTATGTTCTACTTTTAATTGTGTGGCAAAACAACAATTTTAAGTCGACTTCATTATGGGGTGAGTCAATTAAAACTCGTGACTTTGTACAAACCATTTTCAAAGTGTGCTGTGAGGATTTTCAAAGTGAAAGTTTTTCAAAACTTTGTTTAACTGTGTTGAATAGTCGATTACATGCAACCTGCATTCGACTAAGTCTTTTAAGGTTTTGAAATTCTGTTAATGCTTGAATTAAATGTTACAACGACTATATTTTTAAATATGTTGACAAAACATTAAATGTAATTCGACTGCATTAATTGTACATTCAATTAACTATATTGATTGTTGCTAACTATTATAACAGAATTGTTATATTCGACTGCATTAGTAGCCAAGTCGAGTAAAATGCGTCTGAATTGTGAAAATCTATTAATTGACGCGTGATAACAGTTGAAAAACTGTTATTTTCATGCTTAAAATTGATACTAAAAGCAACCTTTAACGCTTAGAAACTAGCTTGAAGTCATGTTTTTGGTCATATTTTCAGAAATAAGAGAGCTGAACAGGTTTATGCTTGATTTCAGTGTTTTATGTAGGTTTTAAGGTGAATTTGGTGAAAGAAGTGATGAAGGATAGGAATGGAATCAGAAAAGACATCAAAAAGTGCAAAAGGAGAAGTCGTAATTATCGCTCAGCGGCAGTTTACCGCTGAGCGACAATTTTATGGGCTTGGACCTAATTTTCTGTATTTTTTAGAATAGTATATAAGCTTTAGGACGTCCTAGGGTTTGTATCTTTGGCTGAGACGAAGCAAACACTCACTTTTCCACCCCTTTGAAGGAAGATCTTGGATGCTCAGGGTACCTCCTCCTCTTTCTAGGGTTTTATCCTTCATTCTTTCATTATTATTCATCTAGCTTCACCATGAATATGGTGAACTAAACCTTGTATTATTGTTGGGGAATCAATGTAGCCTTGTGAAACTCTCATATATGAAATTTGTTTTAACATCTTATTTTTAAGACTTATGCTTTCTTTCATCATTAGTTAGGGTTTTTCCTCTTTGCATAAAGCTTGCTTTGTTTAACTCATTCATTGCCATGATTAGTGATTTTGTCGATATGGGAATGTACGAGGAAATCTAGATCCGGGGAATTTCTCCCAATAGCATATTGGTTGCCGTTAAGCTTATGCACTTAAGAATTAATTATTAGGAATGCTAGGAATTGTATGAACTCGTAATTAAGGATATGCCTTCTTGCAAGGTGATTTAGAGAGTGACATTAGCATTGATGAAAAGAATGATGAATTCCTAAAGTATATGAGAGTGGATAAGATGAAATTGATAACCCCAACAACATACTCATCCATCTAATTCATTGAAGTGTTTGTATTCTGTTTTTCTCCATTGATCAAATTCATGCATACATATTTAATTACTGTCTTTTGCATTTAAACCTATAATCAATTTGTTCTCAAGTCTCAAATAATCAATAAATCATATAGCTAAACTAGGTCGTGAGTCGTTTGGAAAAACGATACTTGGTCTTACCTTGTTTTATTCCTTGATACGATTCGGTTACACTTGCCGATTGTTAAACAAGTTTGTGGCGCCGTTTTTCGGTGTTCATAAATTTGTCATCAAGTTTTTGGTGCCGCTGCCGGGGATTCGTGGTTTAACTAGTTCATTTGTGTGATCATTGATTATCTTTGACTTGAATTTTGAAATTTGAATTTTTGTTTTTATTTTCTGTTTTTATTTTTCGGTTTTTATTTTATTTTATTTTATTTTCTGTTTTCTGTTTTTATTTTTTGTGTTTTTAATTTCTTCTTATCTCCGAATCTTATATCTTCTTTTATATCTTTTTGTGCTAACCAATTCTTCTAGGGTTTTGTTTTCTTGTGTATGCAGGAGGCAATCCAAACCAGGTGCAAAACAACTGCAAAACCTCTTCTTGAAGATTTAGACGAGAGTAGACGGAGGAGAATAATCCGTACATCTAAAGAACTTTTCCCTCCTCCGGAAACTCTGTTGCAACCATCACCACAAGGTTCTGACCATAGCACTGAAAATATGAAGAATAATAATACTAGAAGAACTCTTGCAGATTACACAAATATAGCTGGACCTCAACATTTTAACAACATAGCAAGACCAAGAGTCAATGCAGCCAAAATGGAGGTGAAACCAGCATTAATCCAACTGGTGAAAAGTAATCAATTTAATGGGTTGTCTCACGAAAGCCCATATGAGCACCTCACAACTTTCAATGAGATCTGTAACACGGTGGAAATAAATGGGGTGTCGGACGAAGCAATCAAACTTAGCTTGTTTCCATTCTCATTAGGAGGCAACACTAAGCTTTGGTTAAATTCTTTTCCAAAAGGAAGCTTTATAGAGTGGGAAGCAATGGTGACAAAGTTCTTAAACAAATACTTTCCACAATCAAAGGTGAATAAAGGAAAGCAAGAGATTTCATCATTGAAGCAAGGCATGGAGGAATCACTGGGTCATGCATGGGACAAATATAAAAACTTATTACGAAAGACTCCCACGCATGGATTTGAAGAAGTGGAAGTAGTCTTAATCTTCCTTGGAGGTCTTGGTTCACAAACCAAGATGATGCTTGACGCCTCAGCAGGAGGAAATATTAAATGGAAAACTCTAGAGGAAGCTATAGAAATCATTGAAAATATGGCTACTAGTGACAATGAGCTAAACAGCGAAAGAGGAGCTCCTATTCAACAAAAAGGAGTTCTACAGTTACAAACAAATGAT
The DNA here is from genome assembly GCA_034642375.1 of Vigna nakashimae. Taxonomy (NCBI): domain Eukaryota; kingdom Viridiplantae; phylum Streptophyta; class Magnoliopsida; order Fabales; family Fabaceae; genus Vigna; species Vigna nakashimae. Next base: position 43,892,732 of record CM067765.1, on the reverse strand, counting down.
GCCTTGCTAGCACAAAATAAGATACTAACTCAACAACTGGAGACTCTTACAAAAACACTTGCACAACTGCCAAAAGAGTTAAAGACTGTTGCACAGGTGATGGACAAATTTAAGATCACCAAAATATGATGTCACAAACTTGTTTAACTGTCGGCAAGTATGACCGAATCGTTTCAAGTAATAAACTCGGTAAGACCAAGTATCGTTCTCCCAAAGGACTCACGACCAAGTTTAGTTATGTGATTTGTTGATTAGTTAAGACTTAATAACAAAATAATTGGAGTTTAATATGCAAGACAGAAAATAAACATGTAATAATGAGTTTTGATCAATGGCAAAAGCAAAAGACAAGCCCTTTCAATGGAATATATGGATGATTATGTTGTTGGTGGTCAATTTTATCTTATCCACTCTCATATATTTTAGGAATTCAACATTCAAATCATCATTGTTAATGCCACTCTCTAAAGTACCTTTCAAGAAGGCTTCTCCCTAATTACGAGTTCATACAATTCCTAGCATTCCTAATAATTAGTTCATCAAGTGCAGGAGCTTAACGACAACCAATATACTATTGGGAGAGATTCCCCAGATCTAGACTTCCCCGTACGTTCCCGTATTGACAAAATCAATAATCATGCATTGAATGAGTTAAACAAAGCAAGCATTAAGCGAAGAGGAAAAACCCTAACTAATGATGAAAGAAAGCATAAATCTTAGATTAAGATGCAAGCATAAATTCCATATATGAGAGCTTCAAAAGATTACATTGATTCCCCAACAAACATGCAAGGTTTAGTTCACCATATTCATGGTGAACCTAGATGAACAATAATGAAAGAATGAAGGATAAAACCCTAGAAAGGTGAAGAGGTAGCCTGAGCATCCAAGATCCTCCTTCAAAGAGGTGGAAGAGAGAGTGTTTTCTTCGTTTCTGCCAAAGATACAAACCCTAGGACGTCCTAAAGCTTATATACTATTCTAAAATTACAGAAAATCTAGGCCCAAGCCCCTAAGTGTACCGCTCAGCGGTAAAATACCGCTCAGCGGTGAGTGCGCGTCTCGTTTCTTCCCCTCAGCGGCCATTTTGCCCCTCAGCGGACCTCCCGTGACTTACTGAGTGCCGCTCAGCGGTAAACTGCCTTGGTGACTTCGGCTTCTCCTTTTGCACTCTTTGATTTCTTTTCTGATTCCATCTCTCTCCTTCTTCACTTCTTTCACTAAATTCACCTTAAAACCTGCACAAAAACACTGAAATCAAGCATAAACCTGTCCAGCTCTCTTATTTCTGAAAATATGGATTGATAACAGTTGAAAAACTGTTATTTTCATGCTTAAAATTGATACTAAAAGCAACCTTTATACTTAGAAACTAGCTTGAAATCATACTTTTATCCATATTTTCAGAAATAAGAGAGCTGGACAGGTTTATGCTTGATTTCAGTGTTTTTGTGCAGGTTTTAAGGTGAATTTAGTGAAAGAAGTGAAGAAGGAGAGAGATGGAATCAGAAAAGAAATCAAAGAGTGCAAAAGGAGAAGCCGAAGTCACCGCTCAGCGGTACTTTACCGCTGAGCGGCACTCAGGAGCTTACGGGAGATCCGCTGAGGGGCAAAATGGCCGCTGAGGGGAAGAAACGAGACGCGCACTCACCGCTGACCGGTACTTTACCGCTGAGCGGCACACTTATGGGCTTGGGCCTAAATTTTGTGTAATTTTAGAATAGTATATAAGCTTTAGGACGTCCTAGGGTTTGTATCTTTGGCAGAAACGAGGCAAACACTTTCTCTTCCACCCCTTTGAAGGAGGATCTTGGATGCTCAGGCTACCTGATAAGACTGTCGCGGTCATACAAATTTGATGTGCAGAAATTAATGCAGTATAACTAGGATTTGACTCCTAGGTCGTCTCTCAAGGACCAATATTTGTGGTTCGGTCTTAGATTTAACACGAAGTGGGGGGGGTTTCTGGATGTTTTGTGCGGTAAAATAAAATTGGAAATTGGAAATAAAACAACAGAAAAATTAAAATAAATTAAAACTGGGATTTAAACACAACTAAATTTAAAACGCTGAAATAAAATTTAACCACGGTAAAAACTAAACGGTAAAAGATGGTAAAAAAAACTGAACGGTAAAATTAAACGCATAAATAAAAACATCAGTGAAAATACGTTGATAGAAAATAAACCGTAAAAATGACGTTGAAAATAAACTGAACGGTAAAAAGCAATGACTGAATTTAACAGTACAGAAAATACTGAACGATAAATTTAACAGATAAAAACATTTAACTGAAAATGGAATTCATCACAAATTGAACACTTAAATTAAAATTCTGGACAGTAAAAAGGAAACGAGCAAAGGTGACACATTCAGAAATGAAAACTATATTTTGGCACTGTTGAAAATAAATTACAGAGTGCAGTGAAAATAAAAATTGAGAATCAAATGAACAAAGTTTTGAAAATGTAAATTGAAAGCTGACAGAATTAAAATTAAAACGCAGAGTGGAAATTACACGATCATTGAGAAAAGCTGAATGGAAATTACAATTAAAAATTTAATCCTTGAAACTGAAAATTTGAAAGAAATCTAAAACCTCCCCATAGGGGAGGAGAAAACCAAGGCAGAACGTAACCTAAACCTACTCCTAAAATCTAATCATTCTTCTCTGCTTGCTGCTGCCATTTTATAGCCAACAATATGAACATCCGTGACTTCTCCTTAATTTTTGTCAGCATCTTTTCCTTGCAATAGCTTCTTGGCCGTGAGAAAACAGGGTGAGGGCCCCTCCATTTTGCAAATTCTCTTGTCATGTTCTACACCTTGCAGCCGTGGACTACCTTCTATACCAATCTGCTGCCATGGCCATGAGCTGTTGCATGTAGCACATTGAAGCTGCTGGTCGTGTATTAGCTTTTCTTTTTTTTTTCTTCCAGTCAGCAGCTTTCCCATCTCCTCTTCAACTCATGGCAGTAACAACTTGAAGCTAAGACACCTCCTGCTTCCTCTTTGCTTCACCGTGCACACCACACAGCTCCTTCACCATTTATTCTTTGCTTCACGTTCCAGCACCACACGCCTCAACGCTGCATCTCTTCTAAAGTTTCCAGCTTTACTTCCACGGTGGCTACTTGTGCGCTTTCCGTCCAGCAAAAAAATAAAATGATTTAATCTGCTCCCTGGTTCTGCACAGGACTGTGTGCATCCATTGCATGCTGCTGCTGTACAAGCTTCACTCCCTTCCAAAATCCTTTGTGCTGCTTCTCTCCATCATCAATCACCGCTCCATTTTGAAATGAAAAATGAAACTCCTCCCAAATAATCACCGTATGAAAGTGCTCCTACTAAGCAAGACGTGTTCAACTTGTGACAAGCTATCCCCTACTTTTCTCCATCATGTGCATCTCTTTCACCTTAGTATAATATACATTTGGCAGCTGTTGGAATCGTGAACTGTTGCACTTCCCATGCTTTCTCTCATATACCATCTTCTCATTTCCAATAAAATATTCCTGGTGCTAGACTTGGCAGCAAGCACCGTGCAGGAAATGGCTTTTAGTGTTCTCCATTTTGTCCATTTTTAAATCAGAATTTGCATGTGCTGGACTGCTGGAACTTTCATGTGGGATAGCAAAATTCATCTGCTTTCACGCTGCCTAGTGAGTGTGTGGGACAGCCCACTACTTCGTTCCATTCCATGCAGTGTCCGTGTGCTCTCCACTTGTTCTCATCATGTGTCTTCTTTTCTTGTGGGCCGTGCTATTGAATAATTTTAGCACTGTAACCATTCATTTTGGATGGATGTGGACAAACCGGCACTTGAATAATGGCATTGAGCTTTCCACCAACTCTGAAAAAGATATATCCAAAGTAATTGATCATAATGGCATGGCTTTTCTCTTTTATTCCATGTTTTACTGCTGCAAAAAAAATGAATGGGGACGTGTGGTATTCATTATTCTCCATGACACATTTTCTTCACTATTGTTGGATGAGTTGCAAAGCCGTGGAATGTGAATTTCTCAAGTCCATTATGTGTCTACATGTGTACCACTTCGCATGAAATGAATCACCAACATGAATGTGCTTTTCTCAAAACTGTGACACCTCCTCTAAAAATGAATGTAATGTAGCTTCTTTCGATTAAATAACACAGTGTGAAAATGATTAATCTTCCAAATGTTCCAATCTGTATTTCCAAAATTTTTCTGCAATTACTAATGCAAATAATTAGCTCAGATAATTCAAATTAATTTAAAATTAGAATGTCTGATCAAATTAAGCATAATCAGTAAAAACGGGAAAATAATGGACAATTAAGCACAATTCCCTAATTAATTTTAGCACAATAAACTAAGTGAAGTGAAGAAAATAATGATTCATCACTACCTCTTCACCTTTTTAGGGTTTATTCTTTCATTCTTTCATTGTTCATCTAAGTTCACCATGAATATGGTGAACTAAACCTTGTATGTTTGTTGGGGAATCAATGTAATCTTTTGAAGCTCTCATATATGGAATCTGTTTTTACATCTTTTAATTAAGACTTATGCTTTCTTTCATCATTAGTTAGGGGTTTTCCTCTTTGCTTAATGCTTGTATTGTTTAACTCATTCGATGCATGATTATTGGTTTTGTCGATACGGGAACATACGGGGAAGTCTAGATCCGGGGAATTTCTCCCAATATTATGTTGGTTGTCGTTAAGCTCCTGAGCTTATGAACTGATCATTAGGAATGCTAGGAATTGTATGAACTCGTGATTAGGGAGAAGCCTTCTAGAAAGGTACTTTAGAGAGTGGCATTAACAATGATGATTTGAATGTTGAATTCCTAAAATATATGAGAGTGGATAAGATGAAATTGACCCCCAACAACATATTCATTCATATATTTCATTGAAAGTGTTTGTCTTTTGCTTTTGCCATTGATCAAAAACTCATGCATACATGTTTATTTTCTGTCTTGCATATTAAACTCCAAATATTTTGTTCTTAAGTCTTAGCTAATCAACAAACCACACAACTAAACTAGGCCGTGAGTCTTTTGGGAGAACGATACTTGGTCTTACCAAGTTTATTACTTGAACGATTCGGTCATACTTGCCGATTGTGAAACAAGTTTGTGACATCATATTTTGGTGCTCATAAACCTATCCAGCTCTCTTATTTCTGAAAATATGGATAAAAGCATGATTTCAAGCTAGTTTCTAAGTATAAAGGTTGCTTTTAGTGTCAATTTTAAGCATGAAAATAACAGTTTTTCAACTGTTATCAACAGGTTCAATCACAGATGTGTGAATTATGTGGGGGTGACCATATCAATGGTCAATGTGCCTTTCCAATAGAAGCCTTAGAGGATGTTAACTTCATGGCCAATCAATATTGTCAAGGGAATTTCAATCAAGGGTGGAAACCACACCCAAGCATTAGTCATGGACAAACTGGGCAAGCTGGGAATTTAACAAGCAACAACAACAACCAACCTAAGGCAACAAATTTCTATACTTAATGAAAGGTCAATAAGGATGGAAGAAACTCTTCATCAGTTCATACAGAAAACTGAGTCTACTCAAAAGAGCACTGAAGCTGCTATCAAGAATTTGGAGATTCAGATGGGTCAGATTACCAAGCAGTTGGAAGAGAGGCCAGATAAAAGTTTTGGGGCTAATACTGAGGTTAACCCCAGAGAAGAATGTAAAGTGTTGGAGAGTACAAATGATGAGACAATTGAGTTAGAAAAAGGAGAGAAAGAAAAAGAAAAGAGAGAAAGGAGAGAAAAAGAAAAAGAAGAGAAAAAAGAGAAAGGAGAGAAAAGAGAGATAAAGAGTAAATATATTTTTCCTTTTCCAATAAATCAAGAGAAACAATTTGATTTTACAGAATTTTTTAAGATGGTGGACAATGATGCACCTTGGAAGGAGATATTACAACAAATTGCAGTTTATACTAAATATGAGGAAGATGTCTGTACAAAGAAAAGACGTAGAGATGATGAGGCAAAGAAGTATAAAGCTATTAAAAAGGAGCCATTCCCTCCAAAAGCAAAAGATCTAGGAGGCTTTTCCATTCCTTGTACCATAGGGAAGAAAAGGATTAAAAAAGCTTTACTTGATTTAGGATCAAGTGTTAACTTGATACCTTATTCTTTATTGGAGCAGATCGGTGATGTTGATGTGAAGCCTATAAAGGTTAACTTAGTAATGACAAATGGATCTTCAAAGGAACCATATGGAATTGCTGAGGATATTATAGTTTGTGTAGGCAAACTCCAGTTCTTGGTAGACTTTGTGGTGATGGAGATGGAGACTGAAAATATACCCATTATTCTTGGAAGACCGTTTATGAAAACGGCCAAAGTCATCATTGATGTGAATGAAGGTATAATGGTATTCCAAGACTAAGAAGAAAGAGTTGTTGTAGATGTCTTCAAAGAAGAGAAGCATATGCAGGAGGAAGAAACTAGTCATAAAGCTGCATATCAAGATGTACTCATGACTAGCCCTAAAGATGAAAAGCCCAAGGTTAAAGGTAAACATTGTTTGTTGTTTCAGGTACAGGAAGAAGAAAAGATTGGAAGAGGAAGAAAATTTCCTGATGACTGGATGAAAGAACGACTCCAACTTGGTACACCTGTGAGATTCAAAAACAAGTTATGGGTTGTGAAAGGCTACAAAGAAAAGGAGGATAGAGATAGAGTCTTCGTATGCTAGAAGAGTCAAAACAGTACACCAGAAACAATTGAGGAGTTAGAAAAAGAGAAGGGAAGAAAAAAATAAAAGAAAAGAAAAAGAGAAAATTTGGGGAGAGGAAGCGTAAGAAAAAGAAGATGAGAGGAAAGAAGAAGGAATCATATGAAAAACCCCATCCTCATCTAAAGAAGAATCATAGGAAGGAAAAGAAATTTAAGTGCTTTATGGAAATCTTCAAGAAATTGGAGATTAAAGTTCCTATGATTGAGACACTGCAACAAGTTCCTGATTTGATCAAATTTCTAAAGAAGTTCAGTAGAAAGAAGAAAAAGAAGATGGAACATGAGCTTTATTGGGTCAAGCTAGTGACGTTAAAAGAGCGCTTGCTGGGAGGCAACCCAGTGGTTTAAGAACTTTTAATTTTTGGTTGGGTGATGTAATTTTGAACTGTTCGGTATTTTTGTTTTTGTTATAAATATTTTGTTGGATATAACATCTACTGAAGGATGCTAGGTGGTTAAGTATCTACTGAAGGATACTAGGTTTGTTACACCTACTGATGGGTGTTAGTAAGAAAGTTTTGCACCTACTAATGGGTGTTGGTGGACTTTGGGTCAGGCTCGTGACGTTAAACAAGCGCTACCTGGGAGGCAACCCAGTTGATTGATTATATTTTTGTTTGTTCTGCTTTAGTTGCATGATAGGAATTTGCATGAGTGATCTGAGAATTTAATTGCAGGGAACCAGTGAGGGGCATGAGTAGGAGGCACCTAGGTTAAGCTAGGAAGAAGAAGAAAACTTCCCGAAAGTGCCGCTGAGCGGAAAACTACCGCTGAGCGGTAGTGTCGCATACTGGGCTTAAGTTGCCCCTTAGCGGAACCCGTGCCCATTAGGGTATTTTTTATACCCTAAGCTGCGCTTTAGTTTCTCTTTTCAGACTTTTCTCTGCACACACACTTCTACATACCTTTTCAAAGGTTCTCTACATCTTTTCCCTCTTCCCTTTTGAGAAAATCTCCCTTTCACTCACTTTCTCACTAGTTTTCCATCTATGTTTGGGGTTGGGAGAGAGCATCATTGAAGGAGCTGATTTCTTCACTGTGGTTTACTAATGCTTAACAATGTATCTTGTGGTTTTGTGAATTATGTTTGATGCAGGGATGGCCTCCTCATCGGACAAAAAGAATCAAGATTATAGGATCCAAGAAGAAGGAGAGGAAAAAGACTCTGACGACAACATGAGTTGATGACGAACTGAGATAGCATTTCACTGATGGATGCTATCAGCACTAGAGCAGGATTTGCTTTATCTTCTATTTTGTTCTAAACTTATTTGTTTCTGTTAGTAGAATAGGGTTTGATGTACTCAATTTGAAACTTTGTCTGTTATGATGGTTTGCTTATGATTGTTGTTTGATAAGTAATGCCTGATGATGCTTTGATATTGATTGATGTTGAGATGTGCACATTAAATGCTTATACAAGTGATTCACAAGCTTTGTGAACAAATGCATGAGATATTGTGATTGTGATTGTGAGATTAAGCAGGATGTGTATGTCAAATGTGAATGAGCTTATATGTGAGGTTTTAAGCTCCAGAGTTGTTATGATTGAATGCTATTACTTTGAAAGCATGAATGATTTTGCCCAGGTTTTCTATGATTGAATCAATTGCTTGTTTTGCATCATATGATCAAGGCCATTTGTTGGTAACCCTTTTTATTGGCCAAATTCATGAAGTTAGCCCACTAAAAGAGAACACTTTGTGTTCTATCCTTTGAACCCTTAGCCTTGAACATAATTTGAAAACCCTTGTTAAAAAGCTTTACCTTGAGTTAAGTAGAAAATCTTTTGTGGTATTGATAAATGTTCAAGTTTGGGGTTGTTGGGAAATTATGAAAAAGAAAAAGGAAAGCATTGAGCTAAGAGCTAAGAATTAAGAATATGAAAAGAAAAGAAAAAGAGAAAGAAAAAGAACAGAAAAGAAAAGGCAAAGCTCAATGCAAAAGAAAGTTGGGAATGAATAAGAATGATTGTGTTGATATGATTCTCTTAATTCAAGGGTTTTGTGATCTAGAAAAACCAATTTTCTTGTTAGCGCAGCCACGTTATAAGCCATTGAAAAATCCTTGTGATGATGCATGCTAGTGAATGTTTTTTATTGTGGTTAAATGAAAGGCAAAGTTGATTCATGTGACATTGTGATAGTGGAGTGAATGAGTGATTACCTCTTATACACTTGTGTATGAGTGAAACACTTTACCTAGTGAGGAAATATTCCATGAGCACATGAACATCCTTGCTTAGTTGATTGATCATTCATGAAAAATAGCATTTGTTGGATATTAAGTGACTTTGTGAACACCGAAGCATGTGCATGTCTTGATTGAAATCTTTGTCATGAGTTGAATTGAAGTTTGTACTTATCTTGAAAAGAGGATTTTTGAATGAGTGAACCGTTATACAAATTGGTAGAAGATTGAGTTACATCTTGTTTGCTTGAGGACAAACAAAGTTCTAAGTTTGGGGTTGTGATAACAGTTGAAAAACTGTTATTTTTATGCTTAAAATTGATACCAAAAGCAACCTTAAAGACTTAGAAACTAGCTTGAACTCATATTTTTGCTTTAGTTTTGTGAATAAGAGAGTTAAAAGTGAATTTAATGGTGTTATGCAAGATTCCCTTGATTTTGTAGGCTAATTGAATGATTCGAAAGAAGAATTGAAGTACCGAATGATTGGAATACTGAAAAGTCAACCAGAAACCAGAAAAGTCAACCAGTCAACCAGAATACGAAAAAAGTCAACCAGACGAGTTTTGTGCCAGTTTTATGCGATTTTATGATCTGTTTGGGCCTGGACCCGTTTTCTATTATTTTTATGTCCTATTTAAAGACCTAGATGTCTTAGGGTTGGTATCTTTGGCAGAAACGAAACAAATACTCTCTCTTCCACCCCTTTGAAGGAGGATCTTGGATGCTTAGGCTACCTCTTCACCTTTTTAGGGTTTTATCTTTCATTCTTCCATTATTATTCATCTAGTTTCACCATGTATATGGTGAACTAAACCTTGTATTGTTGTTGGGGAATCAATGTAGTCTTGTGAAACTCTCATATATGGAATTTGTTTTTACATCTTATTTTAAGACCTATGTTTTCTTTCATCATTAGTTAGGGTTTTTCCTCTTTGCTTAATGCTTGCTTTGTTTAACTCATTCAATGCTATGATTATTGATCTTGTTGATACGGGAACGTACGGGGAAATCTAGATCTGGGGAATTTCTCCCAATAGTATATTCGTTGCCGTTAAGCTCCTACACTTTAGAACTAATTACTAGGAATGCTAGGAATTGTATGAACTCATAATTAAGGATAGGCCTTCTTGCAAGGTGATTTAGAGAGTGATATTAACAATTGATGAAAAGAATGTTGAATTCCTAAAGTATATGAGAGTGGATAAGATGGAATTGATAACCCTAACAACATACTCATCCATCTATTTCATTGAAGTGTTTGTATTTTGTTTTCGCCATTGATCAAATTCATGCATACATGTTTATTTTCTGTCTTTTGCATTTAAACCTACACTCAATTTGTTCTTAAGTCTTAAATAATCAACAAATCACATAACTAAACTAGGCCTTGAGTCCTTTGGGAGAACGATACTTGGTCTTACCGAGTTTTATTACTTGAAACGATTCGGTCACATTTGCCGATTGTTAAACAAGTTTGTGGCGCCGTTTTTCGGTGTTCATAAATTTGTCATCAGCCATGCGACTTCAGCACAAGGTCAATCGATTATCATTTGAGAGAAGAGATTATGAATACATAATTGATAATCTTGTGTAGGACAATGAAAAGCTTGAAAAAGATCTTGAAGAAGCTCTCAAATCTATAAAGACAGTAGAGACTGAAGTACAAATTATTGAGAAAAAGACTAAGAACTTCGCCCTACATGTTGAGAAAATTGAGTACTTAACCAGCACATTAGCAAAATTTACTCAAGGTAAAGAAAATCTTGATGCTGTGTTGAGATAATCTGGAAAAACTATATACAGACAAGGTATTGGTTACAAGTCTAAAAGTAATAGGATAAACTCAAAGAAATTTATTGATTTGAGTAACCTACTACTAATGCATGCTTTTACTGCAATACACTTGGTCACACAGTAAGAAACTACAATTTTAGAAATGTTGGTGTTCCAAAGGAAAAGTACAAATGGGTTCCCGAGGAACAGGTTCCTGCTTCTAACAAGACATGACCCAAATTCAAATTGGTACCAACGTCAAAACTTTTTAACTGTTGTACAGGAAACGAGAAGTAGCTGTTGTAGCAGTGCACAACTCAAGGATGAGCGAACTTGATGATATCAAATTTCTTGAGTATCTATAAGCGGTAACAATCACTTTCACATTGCATCATGCATAATATTTGTTGAATGATTGGTTGATGAATGTATGATTGTTGATTGATTGATTGAGATTGTTTTCTGTAAAAACAAATTTTACGACTTTTAATCGATTGGATTGAGTACTTAATCGATTACATGTTGCTGTATAAATGTTTCTGTTTTGTGAAAACCTTTTGTCATACAATAGTCAACTTTGAAATTAATGAAATCAATTAGATATTTATGTTAAATGGGCTTTCTCTATTTTGAAAATTTAAATGGGCTTGAGGTGTAATTGTGTCTTTCGTGCCTGTATATATCCATACCATGACTGTAGTTGTAATATGCAAAACCCTTGCTTCTGTCAAAGAGTCTCTACATTCTTTAACAAGTTTTGGTAAGATGGTCGCCTCATCTTCTCGCCTAGGGAAGCGCTCTACATCTTCTAGAAGAGAAGTTGATCCTTTTGGGTGGTTCAGTGATGACGATCAACGAACTGATTTCATATGCCAGTGGGGGTACAAGGAAGTGATCAGGAACAAATGTTTGAGTATTCTATATTTTCGCAATGATGGTTTCGTGTTTCAAGAATGGTTGGAGAAAGCTGGTCTAACCAAATTTGTTGAACTCCAAGGGGATTGCTATCCAAACCTGGTGAAGGTTTTCTATTCAAATTTGAAAAAGGAAGGTAACTGTCTCACGTCCAGAGTAAAGGGTGTGGAGATAAGTATTGATTATTCCATCTGGAAGTATGTAGCTGGATTTCAACAAGGAGGACTGAATGCACATAAGGGGATTCCAGGATTCTACAAAACTGATATCTACAACAACTTCTTGAAAATTCTTGACATGGTATGGAAATATGAATCCTTTGATATTAAGAATTTTCGCAAAGATGAATGCCAATGTGCATGCATGATCACCTGGATTCTACTTCCAAGGGGTGAGGATCGATCCATATTGAATGGTGAAGATGTGTATCTACTTTATACATTGCAAACTGGTACTCAAACAAATTGGTCTTTGGTAATAAGTGATTATATGTTGAAGTGTGCAAAACATAAGGAGTATCATCTACCATATGGTGTCTTTATTAGTAGAATCTTAAGAATGCAGAATGTGGATATTATAAATGAAAAGACTATTTGCTACAAAAAGAAGAACAATGCTGATAAAAAGATTGTGGAGTCCTCTGAAATAGAATAGGGGTCTTGTGTTTACAGTCTAGTGTCATGTGTTTTAGTTGTTTGCTTAGATGTTTTGAATGTGTCTTTTGTAGTAGGCTTTATAAGTCGTTATCTTTGTTGTGTTCATCTAATTGTAATCATATTTCATATTAATGAAATCAGAATTATTTCTATATTGAGTACCTGATCATGTTTGATTTAAGTTGACTGTGTGGTGTATGAAGTTGATTGATTTACTGTTTATCATTGCACTCATACATTTACATACATAAAATATACTTCTAATAATTCATGTATTACAATGATTCTAAAATGCTTGATCTGAAAAGATCTTGAAAGATATTGAAAGGTTTTGCAGGAACATTGCTCTTGGATTCACTACTGGAGATACAATTCAAATGGAAAGCAATGAAGTCGATTGCAACAATGGATCAATCGATTATTGATTAACATGGGTTATAAATTCCATGATTTGGAATTTGGTTATTCTGCTTATTGATCATAGACTGTTGATTGTTTCATTTTCAATATATCTCTGTTCTTATTATTGATTGAAATTACTTGAGATAATATTGAGATTATTGATTGATATTGTATCTATGCTACATTGATGTGTTTGCACTATTTCTGGTTTGATACAATACTGTCACTTGCTCATACATGCTATGAAATATTCTGTGAAAACTGTATTGTGCATTTGAATTTTGATTATAAAACATGCATAATGACAGGGGGAGCATTGCATAGGATTTTAGATAATTTCACATTCCTACACTTTAGGGGGAGATTATATCTTTATCATGTGATTATCTGTGATAGGGGGAGCATTATTGTTTGATTAATATGATTTACTGATGCATCTCTGAATAACTGTTTGTCAACATATCATTATCATAAGGCATACCTTTTTTGCTAATGCACAAAGGGGGAGAATACTATGATAATGCTGGGAGAATACTCTGATATATTCTGATATATGTTTTTTGGTCTGATATGTTCTGATATATATTTTTTTAGCTGAATGAAATGAGTATATCTCAAAACGTTTGCTCTAATACATTTTGATCATTTGCTAATCATTTGCACTGATACATTTTGATATGATATGATTTGATTTGTATAACATGGTTGTTTATTAATCATGGTTGTGCATCATAAAAAAAGGGGGAGATTGTTGAGATTGTTGATAGGGGAGCACTAGTTTAGCTGAACCTACAATCTCAGAGGTTCTAGTTTTTGATGATGACAACATAATTAATAACACATGTACTGTTTATGTGTTTCATGTTCTATTGCTTAGATGCTATATGTTTTAATCAATGTTTAAATTTGTTTAAAGCATTGAGAACATGATTGTGTTGATACATTGCATTTCACTGTGCTATATAATTGATTTTATTAGTGAATGCATGTGTGATGTTTCATAGAAGGAAAACCACAAGCACTTATGTTGAACTTTTAATTGTGTGGCAAAACAACAACTTTAAGTTGTCTTCATTATGGGGTGAGCGATTAAAACTCGTGGCTTTGCACAAACCATTTTCAAAGTGTGCTGTGAGGATTTTCAAAGTGAAAGTTTTTCAATACTTTGTTTAACTGTGTTGAATAGTTGATTACATGCAACCTGCATTTGGCTAAGTCTGTTAAGGTTTTAAAATTCTGTTAATGCTTGAATTAAATGTTACAACGACTATATTTATTAAATATGTTGACCAAACATTAATTGTAATTCGATTGCATTAATTCTACATTCAATTAACTGCATTGATTGTTGCTAACTGCTATAACAAAATTGTTATATTCGATTGCATTAGTAACTAAGTCGATTAAAATGTGTTTGAATTGTGAAAATATATAAATTGACGCGAACTTGATTGCTGTAAGAACTTTTGTGAATCTAACAGTTTGTGATATCTTTTGCAGAAAGTGCATTCTTACAGAAAGAGAGAAAGAGCTCAAAGGCTGATCATATTTGCACATTGGGTGTAATTGAGATATCAGAGGCTACAATCTTGTGAAGATTGGATTGAGGTTCCCAATTGTGATTATAGGAAGAAGAGCGTGATGCGTTCTTGACTTTGAGGGTGACTTAAAGGGTTTAGACTATAGGAGAGGGGATTCTTGCTGCTATTTGTTTGTATATGCCTATATTTTGATTAAAGGGTTAGAAAAGTGTTTTATATTTTTGATGTGAGGTCGCTACAAAAACCTTGTTGTAAAAACCTTGATCATAATAGTGCATTGGCTTCCTATGGTTGGAAGGACACTGATGTAGGCTTGGCCGAACCAGTATAAAAACTCAGCGTTTGATCTTTCTATCCATGCTCTCTTTTATTCAGTCGACTTCATACTGTACTAAATCAATTTAATTTTCGCTGCATAAACAAATCTTTTTCCTTGCTTTTCAAGAAAGATTTTAAAGACACCTACTTTGCAAGAAAGATTTAAAGAAAACATTGTTTTTATATTTCACCAATTCACCCCCCTCTTGGTGTGAGAAATTAAGCCATTCTATTTTCAACAGAGGTTATCATCGAGAATAAGGAATATATGAGTCCCAACTTCCTAGAAGGGAGGGGTACGAGTGTGTAGATCCCTTGTTGAGAAGTCAATTTTTCAAATCCAGAATATTGAATTCTTGGTTGAATATCATTTATGTGTTTAAGAGTGGACTTTTGGAAGATATAATGTCGCTCAGGAGGGTTAGAGCCATAGACAATGTTTGTTGTGGTCGAGAAGGGTATGGTGAGGAGTTCTTTTGTGTGTTCATAGTTTTTTTTCCTTAACTTCACATCTAATTATCCTTTGACGAGTTTACAATGGGTGTACTCAGAATTTTAAATATCGCACCAATACAACTCCATCTAAATAGTTAGGGGTTCCTTCATGCCTTTAGTATGTCAGACTCTTTATCTATCCTATTCGCCTAAATGTTGTCTTCATTTTTACTTGATGTAGCCAAGGAATTTTATTACTTAGCTATCTTTGGTGTGTAAGTTCAAAGATAGTGGTTAAACTAGCTGGCTGCTCACATTTTTATGACGAAAAGACAACCCAAAATTTTTTGTCTACTGGACTGATAACCCCCTTAAGTGTAATGAGTTGCCAGAGGACATATTGTCTGAGCAGGATCGGAGGATAGTAGGGATCTTGGAGCAACTCCCTCGAAAGTTACCTGAAAAAAACATCGTTAGAGTTTACCTATCTCTTAAGTTAGTTACTAAGCTCTGTGGTACTATAAGTAACTTGTAACTTGAGTATTTTTAGCTAATCTAAAAGTTTTGTGTTGCTTGTAGGTTACATGGCCCAACATGCTGCTAAGATGGAAGCTGATGAGGACATGTTTTGTAAGTTGAAGAACTAGCTGGTCGAGGAGGTTAAGAAAACTTAAGAGACTTTGGTTCCCCACTTAAAATGATTGATAGTAAACACCCATCAACCCGTGGGCAACACAAAGAGGATTATTCCCTCAAAGTAGTGAGATATATGTAGAGATAAGAAGAAACTATGAACTAAGCTGCTTAGAATAGTTGGGAATTCTAGTTTAGGGAGCAAGGCATTCAATTTGGGTGGTTTGTAGAGGCCTTTGTTGTCATGCTCAAAGGTGTGCGGTTGAAGGAGAATGAATTTGGTGAAGAAGGATGATTTAACTACTCTTATTCATGCACTATTATAATTTCAAAGTCGATCATTAGTGCTTGGCCTCAGGATAACTAATTTTTTATAGAAATAGATGATTGACGGGGAAAAGACGAAAATGGCTGAAGAGTTGGAAAGCTTATATGATGATGACAAGAGAAAATGGGTTGAGGAGAAGAAGGCCCCTTGAGGAGAGCGAGAAAAAGTTGAAGACTTGGACAATGGGCTTGAACTCCGAGAAAAAAAACGGCTAGTTTGTCCAACGGTCATAAACGGCTAGTTTGTCCAACGGTCATAAACGGCTAGTTTCTTCAACGACTAGTTTCTCCAACGTCCGTGTTAAGTGCGATACTCTTACCGTTAACTGTCACTATTCACGTGAATAGTGTTACTATTCATGTGAATAGTACTATAGTGTTTTGTTGCAATGATTTACTATAGTAATTTTACAAAACACTTTTCTTTTTCTAATCTAAGTCCTATACATATTTCTAAGAGTATTACAAAAGCTTTCCATCACAATATAAGTCTTCATAACATCTTGAATCTTGATTTCTCTTGACTTGATTTGGACATCATCAAAACTTCATCTTCATCATTTTGCTAACAATCTCCCCCTTTTTGATGATGATCAAAAACTCCTTGATTTAAAGCTTTTGTTAATAATCTGTATTTAAAACACAACTTATGGAAGAAAGAGTGCATTAGTGAATAAGCACAAATAGTACAAATAGGCAAATAAGCTTTAAACATTTTCTCCCCCTTTTTGATCATAATTAAAAAGTTGTGTTGATGTTATCCCCCTAAGATAATACTCCCCCTTAATAAAAGCATGTATGCATATGAGCTAAAAATATTTCAAATTTAAAGATTCATTCAAACATGCACAATAGGATATTTAAAGCAAATATTTTTAGGAGAAAGATCTTATAAAACATTGTTTAGATCTTTATCTTGAGGATTGTCATCATTCTTTGCTTCATTTGTTGTCTTCTACAAATCTTCATCATTTCCTGCATGTAATTCAACTGACTCAAGAGGTTTTGCCTCAAGGTCTACAATTTCATCAAAGACAACATGCACACATAAAAATTTTTCCGATTTAAAACTATATATGCTTTATATATTAGACGATATCCAAAAAAAATAGTTTTATCGGTCTTGGAATAAAAATTTTCTTAAATTTTGTTTTAAAGAAAAAAAATTGGTACCCAACAATTTTGTTTGGGTCCTTTGGGTTAGATTTAGAAAAAAGAAATCATTTTATAACCCAAACATATCTACCACTTGGAACACCATAATGCTTAATTTTACATTTATTTGAAGTATGACCCTTTTTCATACAATAAAAGCATGATACAACATTTGTGTTCCTATAAGTTGTTCCTTTTTCTACCCAAGTTCTACGGGTTCTATGATTATTTTTATTTTTAATTCTAGGAACATATTTATTTTTAACAACCTTATTTTCATTAGTTTTACTACATTCTCCTGAGGTTGTTTGTTCTAGTAGTTTCTTAAAATTTTCACAAGAAGCACATTCATCACTACTAGTAAATTTACCCTTTTCAAAAAATAAAACTTTATTTTTCAAATCTTTATTTTCTTCAAAAATATTTTCAAAATTTAATTTTAAATTCTTATTTTCTTCAAGAATATTTTCAAAGTCTGATTTCAAATTTTTATTTTCTTCAGAAATATTTTCAAAATTTAATTTTAAATTTTTGAAATCCTTTTTCAATTTCTGATGGGCTTTATCTAATTTTTCAGATTCTACTATTAAAGCAGCATAAATTTCATGCAATTCATTTTCGCTAATTTGACTAGAATTATCAGAATCGCTAGATGTACTTACTTGGCTTCCAGTGTCGTCGTTCACTACTAAACAGATGTATGCTTGCTCATCAGAATCACCCATACTTGATGTTGTGCTTGATGAAGAGCTTGAATTATTCTCTTCCATGATTAAATTATTCGTTTTAGCACACCCGATTTCATCTCCGCCTTCATGAGTTACTCTTAAAGTTTCCCACATTTCTTTAGCGGTTTTACAAACAGAAATCCTGTAAAACTCATCAACAGTTAAAGCAGATGAAATAATATTACGAGCTTTTACATCATTACCAAATTTTTTCTTATCTTGAGCAGTCCATTGGTCACGGGGCTTTGGTTCCTGCATATTGTTAGTTGGAACAAAAGGACCAAATGCAACAACATCCCAAATATCTATATCAATAGATTCCATAAAAATTTGCATTCTGACCTTCCAAAATGCGTAATTTTCACCTGTGAATAGTGGTGGTCTATTGATAGAAGCACCCTCTGCAAAGGTTTGATGTGATCCTGCCATTTGAATGACTATCAAAGCAAGCTCTGATACCAATTGTCAGAGCGGCTGCAGCGGAAGGGTTAGCGTGGAAACAAACCAAGAGGGGGGGTGAATTGGTTATATTCAAATATTATCCCTTTTTAATATTTTTCTCTTAATTTCTTACTAAGCAGATAATTAAACGTAAATAAAAGAGTAAGGGAAAGAGAAAAATTGCACAGGTATTTTATCCTGGTTCAGATCACTAGGATCCTACGTCCAGTCGCTTATCTCAAATAAGATAAACCTTTTTCACTATCACAAAACTATTACAAATATTAGTCACACAGAAAAACAATTTGTAACAGTTTAGAAATTTACCACCTCTCTTGAAACCACAAGAGATGAAACTACACCTCCTTTGAGTCTTCACAAAGGATGAACACCTCCTCCGAATACTTCACGAAGGATGAACACCTCCTTCGAATACTTCACGAAGGATGAACCTCTTCCGAACACCTCCTCAGACACACCAAGGATGAACCGGCTATTTCCTCTGTCACCGTAGCAGCACTTCACCAGCTCCACAGACAAGAGTTTCACAAGCCGAACAAGAACACACAAGTCTCAAAGAATTCTGAGTATTTGAGCACAAGGGAAGAGTTTCTGTGTCTCTGGATATTTTTTTTGAGAGGAAATGAGAGTCTATTTATAGACTCATCCAAAGGCTCTTCCATTCACTAAAAGACAAACTTAACGGCTAGTTTCTCCAACGGCCATAAACGGCTAGTTTGTCCAACGGCCATAAACGGCTAGTTTCTCCAACGGCCATAAACGGCTAGTTTGTCCAACGGTCATAAACGGCTAGTTTCTTCAACGACTAGTTTCTCCAACGTCCGTGTTAAGTGCGATACTCTTACCGTTAACTGTCACTATTCACGTGAATAGTGTTACTATTCATGTGAATAGTACTATAGTGTTTTGTTGCAATGATTTACTATAGTAATTTTACAAAACACTTTTCTTTTTCTAATCTAAGTCCTATACATATTTCTAAGAGTATTACAAAAGCTTTCCATCACAATATAAGTCTTCATAACATCTTGAATCTTGATTTCTCTTGACTTGATTTGGACATCATCAAAACTTCATCTTCATCATTTTGCTAACATCCTTAGCCTAACCTTTCTTCTTATGAGTGATAGTTTGTACACAATTGCTTAATTTCTCAACAGGCTAAGGTAAATCAGGTTCTTCCCAATGAATTTCTTCAAACTTGACATATTTCACAATAGGTATAGAACAACATAACCTTCAATTTTAAGACTCATTTACATTTATCCCATGGTTATTCCAATATTATGGTGGTTATTGATTGATTTCCAAATATCCATTTTATTCCTTTGAAAGCAAGATTCAAGGCTAAAGTTGTAGCTTATAATTTTATGCCAACATAGCTAAGATTTATGGCTTTCCAAAAACTATTATTTCGAATCATGATAGTATATTTATCAACTCTTTTCGGAAACAAATTTTCCATTCTCAAGATACCAAGTTATCCACCACAACGTTATAATGTCACCCTACAAGGCCTTGTTTGGTAGAGATCCACCTATTATCATTCTATATACTATGCACTCTATAGGTCTTCCCTTTGTACATGATTCTTTAATGGCTCGAGACTCCTTCTTATAATAGTTGAAGCACAATTTGTTCTTTGCCTAAAATTATATGAAGTCTTAAGCTAACAAAGCACAAAGATATACAGTTTCAACTTGGTGATTTGGTTTTAGTTCAAATCAAACTTTATCGACAACGTTCTTTATGCAAAAATATCAAATTGGAATTGTGCTACTTTGGTCCTTTTGAAATCATCTAACGTATTAGAATAGCCTATAAACTTCTTTTATCAAAGAGTGCAAAAATTCACCTCATTTTTAATGTTTTATTACTTAAGAAGTTTCACAATCCAGCCGTGCAACAATATTTATCCTTTCATCTTGACCACATACAACAAGAAGATGAAATATGAAGATATGTTTCAAGGTTAAGAAAAATTCCCGGTGGTGACAATAATATATTCAATGCATTTGTATGATTTTTCATTTAACAACTTTACACTGATAAAAGCCCATTGTTAAAATTAAGGAAGGATGAGCTAGAATTTGTCCAAACGTGATTCGTCAAAACTTATTAAACTTAAACAATTAGACATTGAAACAACATTGAAAATAAAAAAATTCAAAGAAAAAAATGTCTCTTTTCCACTTGAATCTGATGAAGGAAATTAAATAAACAGTAGTATTAGAAAAAAATCTCAGTTTTTTACGAGCTTCTTTCTTATTATGGAAATGTATGTTTCATGCTTTAAGACTAAGATTTCATTTAGTAAGAAATTTTTATCATAAGAGTACATTTTCTTATGCTACTAATACTTATAATTTTAATGGATATGTGTACCATCCAAAAATATAGTAAAATGCTATATAAAAAATTCATCACGTGTCTGATATGATAGAATAGTTAAATAAAATATAAAGTATAACTTACAGTTATCCAAAACAACTATAAATTTTAAACTTTATATACAAATGAGATAAAACAAAACTATCTACGAACTAGACTAAAATAACTAAGCCACCAGATCATCCCCATCAAGCGCACGCTCCACAGTAAGCTCATCTCCCTCTACTCACACCCATCGGATGATCATAACAAACAAGAAACATAACCACATACAAATACAAGCACAGATAGAAGGGTAAGCTAGATATAAACGATTCACACATTAGTATAACATACAATCAAACTGTAACTCATTCATATGATATAATCAACTTAAAACATCCTAGACATGTTATGACTTAGACTTGATTGTTCGGACTTAGAATTAATATTGAACTATGGCGGGCTGTGTACTTGTGGTGGCCTCTACTGCTCTGCAAAGCCACTGCCATGAGTTTCACCACTCCACACACACAAGGTTAGTCCGTTACTGCGCAATAGGCCTCCAAGTAGCACCTACACTAGGACCTCCTACTACTCTCACCACATAAATCAATCCTCTCTATGTGAGAATGAAAGATTATTAGAGTGTTGGGATAACTGATGGACAAATTTATGATCACCAAAATATGATGTCACAAACTTGTTTTACAATCGGCAAATATGACCGAATCGTTCAAGTAATAAACTTGGTAAGTGATGGACAAATTTATGATCACCAAAATATGATGTCACAAACTTGTTGAACAATCGGCAAGTATGACCGAATCATTTCAAGTAATAAACTCGGTAAAACCAAGTATCGTTCTCCTAAAGGACTCACGGCCTAGTTTAGTTATGTGATTCGTTGATTAGCTAAGACTTAAGAACAAAATAATTGGATTGTATTATGCAAAAGACGAAAATAAACATGTATGCATGAGGTTTTGATCAATGGCAAAACAAAAGACAAGCACTTTCAATGAAATATATTGATGAATATGTTGTTGGGGTCAATGTCATCTTATCCACTCTCATATATTTTAGGAATTCGACATTCAAGTCATCATTGTTAATGCCACTCTCTAAATTACCTTGTCAAGAAGGCCTATCCCCAATTACGAGTTCATACAATTCCTAGCATTCCTAGTAGTTAGTTCTTTTAGCACAGGAGCTTAATGACAACCAATATAATATTGGGAGTAATTCCCTGGATCTAGACTTCCCCGTACGTTCCCGTATCGACAAAATCAATAATCATACATTGATTGAGTTAAACAAAGCAAGCCTTGAGCAAAGAGGAAAAACCCTAACTAATGATGAAAGAAAGCATAAGTCTTAGATTAAGATGCAAGCACAAATTCCATATATGAGAGCTTCAAAAGATTACATTGATTCCCCAACAAACATACAAGGTTTAGTTCACCATATTCATGGTGAACCTAGATGAACAATAATGAAAGAATGAAGGATAAAACCCTAGAAAGGTGAAGAGGTAGCCTGAGCATCCAAGATCCTCCTTCAAAGGGGTGGAAGAGAGAGTGTTTGCTTCGTCTTTGCCAAAGATACAAACCCTAGGACGTCCTAAATCTTATATGCTATTCTAAAATTACAGAAAATCTAGGCCCAAGCCCATAAGTGTGCCGCTCAGCGGTGAGTGCGTAAGTAGTTTCTTCCCCTCAGCGGCCATTTTGCCCCTCAGCGGACCTCCCGTAAGCTCCTGAGTGCCGCTCAGCGGTAACGTCGACTTCTCCTTTTGCACTTTTTGATATCTTTTCTGATTCCATCTCTCTCCTTCTTCACTTCTTTCACTAAATTCACCTTAAAACCTGCTCAAAAACACTGAAATCAAGCATAAACCTGTCCAGCTCTCTTATTTATGAAAATATGAATAAAAACATGATTTCAAGCTAGTTTCTAAGTATAAAGGTTTCTTTTAGTATCAATTTTAAGCATGAAAATAACAGTTTTTCAACTGTTATCACAACCCCAAACTTAGAACTTTGCTTGTCCTCAAGCAAACAAGATGTAACTCAATCTTCAACCAATTCATATGATGGTTCACTCATTCAAAAATGCTCTTTTTCAAGATAAGTAAAAAACTTTAATCAAACTTATGACCAAGAGTTCAATCAAGATGTGCACATGCTTTAGTGTTCACAAAGTCATTTAAATTCCAACAAATGCTATCTTTTTCATGAATGATCAATCAATTAAGCATGGATGTTCATGTGTTTATGGAATATTTCCTCACTAGGTAAAGTGTTTCACTCACACACAAGTGTTTAAGAGGTAATCACTCGTTCACTCGACTATCACAATGTCACATGAATCAACTTTGCCTTTCGTTTTACCACAATCAAAAACATTCACAAGCATGCATCATCACAAGGACTTTTCAATGGCTTATAATGTGGCTGGGCTAACAAGAAAATTGGTTTTTCTGGATCACAAAATCCTTGAGTTAAGAGAATCATAACAACACAATTATTCTTATTCATTCCCAACTTTCTTTTGCATTGAGCTTTGCTTCTTCTTTTCTTTTCTTTTCTTTCTCTTTTTCTTCTTCTTTGCATATTCTTACTTTTTAGCTCTTAGCTCAATGCTTTATGAGTTCCAATAAAAAGGGTTCCAACAAACGGCCTTGATCATATGATGCAAAACAAGCAATTGATTCAATCATAGAAAACCTGGGCAAAATCATTCATGCTTTCAAAGTAATGGCATTCAAACATAACAACTCTGGAGCTCAAAACCTCACATATAAGCTCATTCACAATTGTCATACACATCCTGCTTAATTTCACAATCACAATCATGATATCCTGCATTTGTTCACAAAGCTTGTGAATCACCTGTATAAGCATTTTAATGTGCACATCATCTCAACATCAATCAATCAATAAGCATCATCAAGCATTACTTATCAAACAATCACAGTTAATAGCAAACCATCACACAAACCAGGTTTCCAATAGAGTAGATCAAACCCTAATCTAAAAACAAAAACAAATAAGTTTAGAAAACTTAAACCAACAAAAGCATAAGCATATGATAGCATTCATCAGTAAATGCTATCTCAGCTCCTCATCAGTCTGAGCTGTCCTCTGTATCTTCCTCTTCCTCCTCATCCTCATCATCTTCAAATGCATCATCATCATCAGCTTCATCTTCTTCCATCTCTCTAGCTGAAGCTTCAGCTGCTCCAGCTCCTCCTCCATGCACTGGCTCCTCTGGCCAAGCTACCACATTATGGAATTCATCCATAGTCCACCTGTGGGCTGGAGGTGTATCATACATCCCCACAATCATCTTAGCAGTAGCCACCTGCCCTCTGTGAATGGACTGCAACTGAGCACCTATAAGAGACATATACATGTCCCTCATCTGGAATGGTTATGCTTCATGTGTCTCAGCAGATGTCTGGCTGAGCTGCCTCCTCACCTCCACAGTATTGTCTGTAATAGGCCTCATCAATAGCTTTTCTTGGCCTCTCAAATGGTGGAGCAGAAGTGTCCACCCCAGCTATCTTGCAAAGGTGAGTGATCAAGGAAGGATATCCTAGTGGTGCTTTGTTGTTTGAGGTGTTGGCGCACATACTAATCTCATCAGCTATCACCTACCCAATGTTAACATTTAAGTTTCTGATAGCACAGTAGATGAAGAGTGCCCTGCTGAGAGTAATATCTGACACGTGTGAATATGGCTGAATGTTGGCATGAGAAAATACCATCCAATACTTTGCAAGAGGAGTTAAATCCGTCCTCCTAATGTTAACCACTGAGCCAGATCTATTCCTTTGGAAGTGTCCTCCAGGTATACACAGTACTCTCTCCACATCCTCACAGTCAGCACCTTCCTCCATGCAAAGAGCAAACTGGCACTGCTCACCAGCCCACACAGTGTCCAGGAAGTTAATGATAGAATCAAGATCATACCTGATAGCCTGGCCTCTGACATAGCCCAAAAAATTCTCAGCTGGATAGTCACCAATCTTCTTTGCATTGGTGTAGAACTCTTTTACCACAGTTATGTTGGCAGGTGCAGGATGTGTGGCTAGCTTTCCCCAGTCATTCCCTAACACTTGCTCTCCAAATTGAGGAGCAAAGTTAGGTATCATTCCAACTTTTCTTTCCATCAGAAGTCTCCTGTCCTGAACCACCTTAAAGTGCTTCTCATGTTTCCTAGAGAGGAACCTGCTAGAGTGGGGTTGCTCTGGTTCCTTTTCCTTTCTCTTGGTTGCCATGGTTTTCAATCTCTTTCCTGAAGAGGATGCCATTCCTGGATTCAATCACAAATACAAAACCACAGAACATGATGTTAATCATTAGTAAACATAGAACACAACTCCTTTCGAAGCTAAACCACCGCTGAGGGCCAGAATTTCCCCTCAGCGCCACCAGTGCCACATTCCAGATCACAAAAAACCAGAAAAACTCAAGTCTGGCAGAGTGCCGCTCAGCGGCAGTTTACCCCTGAGCGGTAACTCTGCAGATTTTCGCAAAATCTCTTTTAAGCTGTCCTAACTCCACCCAAATGCAATTTTCAGTTTTCCAGTTCAGAATCATGCAGTTTAATCGGTTCAAACATCAATTATATCATCAAATCATGCATATAAATCAAAACCCCTAAATATTCATGCTTTGACAATCACATTCAAATTCAAGAACCCTAGAATGAACAAAATGCATTTTACTTACTTGGATGGAGATACTAGATGCAATGAGAATGCTTCCAAGCTAAGATACTCTCTTCCAACCCCAAACTTTGATGGCACACTAGTGAAAAAGTGAGTGGAAGAGAAATTTTCTTAAGAGGGAGGAGGGAAAAGTTGTAGAGAACCTTTGAAAAGGTATGTAGGAGTGTGTGTGCAGAGAAGAGCCTGAAAATAAAAGCATTTGCCCAGCTTAGGGTATAAAAATACCCTAATGGGCTCGGGTACCGCTAAGGGGCAACAAAGCCCACTCTGCGATAGTACCGCTCAGCGGCACTTTCGTGAAGTGCTCTTCTCCTTCTTTTCTTAACCTACGTGCCTCCTAGACATGCCCCTTACTGGTTCCCTGCAATTCAATGTTTAGAATACTCATGCAAACCCGATTATGCAACTAAAATGAAACAAAAAAAAACATTCAATCAACTGGGTTGCCTCCCAGGTAGCGCTTGTTTAACGTCATGAGCATGACCCAAAATCCACCAACACCCATGAGTAGGTGTTACAATACTTACCACCACCCATCAGTAGGTGCAAAATTTTCTTACCAACACCCATCAGTAGGTGTTACAAACTTAGTATCCTTCAGTAGATACTTAACCACCTAGCATTCTTCAGTAGATGCTATATCCAACAAAATATTTACAAAATAATGTCCACAAATTAAAAGTTACATAACCAAATCAAAAGTTTTTAAATCACTGGGTTGCCTCCCAGCAAGCGCTCTTTTAACGTCACTAGCTTGACCCAATAAAGCTCATGTTCCATCTTCATTTTCTTCTTTCTATTGAACTTCTTTAGAAATTTGATCAAACTTGGAACCTGTTGCAGTGTCTCAATCATAGGAACTTTAATCTCCAATTTCTTGAAGATTTCCATAAAGCACTTAAATTTCTTTTCCTTCCTATGATTCTTCTTTAGATGAGGATGAGATTTTACATATCATTCCTTCTTCTTTCTCTCATCTTCGTTTTCTTATGCTTCCTCTCCCCAAATTTTCTCTTTTTCTTTTCTCTTATTTTTTTCTTCCCTTCTCTTTTTCTTCTCAACTTCTTTATTTTCACATAAATTTTCTTCCTCTCTTCTCTCTCTTCTCTCTCTTCTCTCTCAACCACTTCTTTTTCTTTTTCATCATCTTTATCTTTCTCACTCAACTCTTCCTTTTCTTCTCTCTCTATCTTTTCCTCATCTCTCCCTATTTTTTCTTCAGCAAAAGTTTTGTCACTTTCAGTGACAATGGCTTGACCTTCCTCCTTAAGGTTAACTTCAGTATTAACCTTAACATTCAATTTCTGACTAATGAAACGAAGGTGTATCTCCATCCTTTTACATGATTCTTCAATGCTTTTCTGAATAGAGTCGGAATTTTTCAAAAATCGTTGAAAGGTGTCATCCAAATTTACTGATAGAGAGGGTTGTTGCTGCCATTGTTGTGGTGGCGACCTATCAAATTTTTCAGCAGCTTGAGTGGTTTTGTGATGACAATCAGGTATCTGTATGTACTGTTGAACTGCCTCTTCCAACGTTATCCTTATTCCCGATAGAGAGGTTTTTTCTGCCTTTGTCGTGGTGGTAGATTCTTAAATTGTTTTACAGCTTGCCAAAATTGATCATTATCCATGCTTGAGTGAGATCCCACCAGTGGTTGAAATTACCTTAGTAGAATTGAGTGCCTATTATATTCTTGTTCGAATTGCATCTTGCAAACATTAGGCACAAAACTCTAGAAAATATTTGTTAGCACAAAAAGATATAAGAGAAGATATAAGATTCAGAGAATAACATAACATAAAATAAAATAAAATATAAACCGAAAAATAAAAACAGAAAATAAAAACAAAAATTCAAAATTAAAGTCAAAGATAATCAATAATCACACAAATTAACCAGTTAAACCAGAGTCCCCGGCAACGGCGCCAAAAACGTGATGGACAAATTTATGATCACCAAAATATGATGTCACAAACTTGTTTTACAATCGGCAAGTATGATCGAATCGTTGAAGTAATAAACTTGGTAAGACCAAGTATCGTTCTCCCAAAGGACTCACGGCCTAGTTTAGTTGTGTGGTTTGTATGCATGAGGTTTTGATCAATGGCAAAAGCAAAAGACAAGCACTTTAATGAAATATATATATGAATATGTTGTTGGGGGTCAATTTCATCTTATCCACTCTCATATATTTTAGGAATTCGACATTCAAGTCATCATTGTTAATGCCACTCTCTAAATTACCTTGTCAAGAAGGCCTATCCCTAATTACGAGTTCATACGATTCCTAGCATTCCTAGTAATTAGTTCTTTTAGCACAGGAGCTTAACGACATCCAATATAATATTGGGAGTAATTCCCCGGATCTAGACTTCCCCGTACGTTCCCGTATCGACAAAATCAATAATCATGCATTGAATGAGTTAAACAAAGCAAGCATTAAGCAAAGAGGAAAAACCCTAACTAATGATGAAAGAAAGCATGAGTCTTAGATTAAGATGCAAGCACAAATTCCATATATGAGAGCTTCAAAAGATTACATTGATTCCCCAACAAACATACAAGGTTTAGTTCACCATATTCATGGTGAACCTAGATGAACAATAATGAAAGAATGAAAGATAGAACCCTAGAAAGGTGAAGAGGTAGCTTGAGCATCCAAGATCCTCCTTCAAAGGGGTGGAAGAGAGAGTGTTTGCTTCGTTTCTGCCAAAGATACAAACCCTAGGACGTCCTAAAGCTTATATACTATTCTAAAATTACAGAAAATCTAGGCCCAAGCCCATAAGTGTGCCGCTCAGTGGTAAAGTACCGCTCAACGGTGAGTGCGTGAGTAGTTTCTTCCCCTCAGCGGCAATTTTGCCCCTCAGCGGACCTCCCGTGACTTCCTGAGTGCCGCTCAACGGTAAACTGCCGCTGAGCGGTAACTTCGGCTTCTCCTTTTGCACTTTTTAATGTCTTTTCTGATTCCATCTCTCTCCTTCTTTACTTCTTTCACTAAATTCACCTTAAAACCTGCACAAAAACACTGAAATCAAGCATAATCCTGTCCAGCTCTCTTATTTTTGAAAATATGGATAAAAGCATGATTTCAAGCTAGTTTCTAAGTGTAAAGGTTGCTTTTTGTGTCAATTTTAACCATGAAAATAACAGTTTTTCAACTGTTATCAATAACCCCAATACTGAGCTCCCTGTATTCATTCGAATAACACTTAACCATTGAAAGAATCCTCCCATGGAACCCATATAACTATCCGTGGAATCATTTGAGCCAATACAATTATGCCCACTTTCACAATTTCATGATACACATAACTTTTGATACTCACATAATACCCATACATAGTCATACATCATCCATAACTGAATCAATTACATAACTCAACCAATAAAGATCAAAGAATAAAAGAATACATGGTAATATGAAACAATCGCTCAACGCACCTACTTGTAGAGCAACCACAAACTTTTCTTGCACATCGACCCAGCTCGCTATGCGATTAAAATTCCTAGTGGTACTAGACCTTGAACTCGCGCTCAACGACATCACTGGCTAAGCGAAACTCACCAAACAGTGTACCAGTCCCTCAACTCACTCGCTCAACCACCCTAATGCGCTGGTTGAATAGAATCACAATGCTCCCAGACCCAAACATCTAGCTCAACGACCCTTCCCGCTGTGCGAACCAACAAACAGGGGGCCAACCTCCACGACCACTCGCTGAGCGACTCTACTCGCTCAGCGAGTCTACATAATCTGTAGCACCAAATTTGCAAAATTACACAACCTACACCAAATTGACCAATTCCTACTATTTTTCCAACTTCTAACCCTCCTAATTTGTGTTTTATACCTAATTATACTTGACTAAGTGTGTATAAACCTGCCTAACCCCATTCTAAAGTGTTTACTAACAATTTCTGCTCTAAAACATCCAAATTCATCAACTTATTGACCCAAATCAAATTATACCACTTTTTATACAATTTTCATCAATTTAGGGACTCAAGCAAGTCCCAATTGACTTGCCTAGCCTGTTCCAACTCACCAATTCAGGACCCAACTCCTAATTCAAAATTTCCCCACCCGACTTCCTAAAAAACTAACTTAAACAAGTATAAATCACTTCAATTCTTAATTCATCACTCTCTAATAGATTTACAACATTCCATATAGTAAATAATACATCAAGCATAATCCAATTCAGTTCAATATCATAGTTCCTCAATATATCTTTAAAGGTGTCAAGTTATACATAGTATATTTACTATAAAAACCTAAATTTAGTCTAATCACTACAATAAACACAGAGTGATCATACATTCACACCAAATCACAAATTAAAGCAATAATCTAGCTTCCCTTACCTCAACTCAACAGCTCAAGATCTCTAAACACTCTGCCGATTACTTGCAGTACAAGGAACTTCTAGAAAACCTTCAATTTACCGATTGATAAATGAAGAACAACCTTAGAATCACCAACAAACTAATAATCTAGAAAGAAGAACACTTTATTCATGCAAAACAAAACTATTTTACATAATAAAAAACTTAAAGACTAAGAAAAAGGGGTTTACCATTTACTTGCTCGATTCAACAAATTGATCGGTCAATTTGGTAGCCCTTGATGCCAGGATCACCTAGACACTTCCCGATCGTCGAACAGATGATTAAGAAGTGAGAAAGGTTAGAGTGAAGTGAGAGAAAAAGAAGAGAACATTGTTTTAGAGAGATAGAAGTATTTTAGATAATGAACTGAGCTTTAGAAAGTTCTATTTATATTATAAGATTATTTTATAATAAAATACTCGGTCTTATTATTTTAATACACCCATCTACTCTAATACTCTATTTTCTAGGTTCTTACATTCTCCCAACAACAAAAATTTTTGACCTAGAAAATTAGACTTACTAGAGAAAAGGTGAGGATACGTCTCTCTCATGACTCCCTCTAACTCCCAAGTAGAGTCATCTGTCCTACTATCCCAAACAACTTTGATTAGACTAATGATCTTGCCCCTAAATTGTTTCGTCTGGCTCTCCACAATCCTGACAGGGTGCACCTCCACTAAAAGGTATTCTCTAATTTGCACATCCTCTACTTCTAGCACATGAGAGGAATAAGGCACATACTTCCTGAGCTATGAAACATGGAAAACTGAATGAAGATTCGCTATCTCATACGCCACTGGTCCTACTCGTCTCAAAATCTGATAAGGACCAATGAACATAGAAGATAACTTCCTAGGACAAATGACTCTTCCTACATCAGTAGTAGGTGTCACTTTTAGGAAAACATGATCCCCAACTGCAAACTCGAAAGGTCTCCATCTCTGGTCAGCATAAGACTTTTGTCTACTCTGAGATGCCCTCATCCTTTCCTGAATCTGCTTCACCTTCTCTATAGTTCACTGAATCAAATCTTGCCCGGTTAACATAGACTCTTCATCCTGATACCAACACAAAGGCATCCTACAACGTCTCCCATACAATGCATCGAATGGTGTCATACCAATGCTAGCCTGATAACTGTTGTTATAGGTAAACTCCACCAACGACAACACCTCATCCCAGACTCGCAAGTGATCCAACACACACGTCCTCATCAAATCCTCTAGTGTTTGGATCATCCTCTTTGACTGCGCATCATTCTAGGGATGATAACCTGAACTCATCTGAAGTCTGCTGCCCAACTTACTCTGCAACGTCTACTAGAACCTTGAAGTGAAGCGATGATCTCTATCTGAAACAATGCTAAAAGGCACACCATGATAGCTCTCGGTTGAGGCAGATCGACGAGGAACCATGACAAGCACGGTAGAAGGCAGAGAAAATAATAGTGAACCCTAGATTGAAGGTTTAATAGGTCAAAACTCTAGGGTTGAAGGTAAGGAAGGTTTTAAATGGTGGGAAGAAGGATTCAAAATTGGTGGAAAGGAACGAAGATGTGGTTTAAATCGATCAAAGGTGGGGAAAAAGTGGTACTATTGAAGGAAACCCTAGATTGGTTCAGTGAAGAGGATTGAATCTGAGAGGTAAGGAGAAAATAAGGAATATGCTTATGGTTGAATGACAAATTTATGAACACCGAAAAACGGCGCCAAAAACTTGTTTAACCCTCGGCAAGTGTGACTGAATCGTATCAAGTAATAAACTCGGTTAGATCAAGTATCGTTCTCCCAAAGGACTCACGACCTAGTTAGTTATATGATTTCTTGATTATTTAAGACTTGTGAACAAATTGTTATAAGTTTCAAATGCAAAAGACAAAAGTAAACATGTATGCATGCGATGATCAATGGGAAAGAAGAACACAAACACTGAACGAATTATATGGATGAGTATGTTGTTGGGGTAATCAATTTGATCTTATCCACTCTCATATACT
This sequence comes from Vigna nakashimae, assembly GCA_034642375.1. Taxonomy (NCBI): domain Eukaryota; kingdom Viridiplantae; phylum Streptophyta; class Magnoliopsida; order Fabales; family Fabaceae; genus Vigna; species Vigna nakashimae. The sequence continues at coordinate 43,860,936 of CM067765.1, read as the reverse complement.
TTAGGAATTCATCATTCTTTTCATCAATGTTATTGACACTCTCTAAATCACCTTGCAAGAAAGCCTATCCTTAATTAGGAGTTCATACAATTCCTAGCATCGTTAATAATTAATCTTGAAGCACATAAGCTTAAAGGCAACCAACCCTCGAATCCTTATGTCTAGGCAATATGCTATTGGGAGAATTTCCCCGGATCTAGATTTCCTCGTTGATAACAGTTGAAAAACTGTTATTTTCATGCTTAAAATTGATACTAAAAGCAACCTTTAACACTTAGAAACTAGCTTGAAATCATGCTTTTATTCATATTTTCAGAAATAAGAGAGCTGGACAGGTTTATGCTTCATTTTAGTGTTTTTGTGCAGGTTTTAAGGTGAATTTGGTGAAAGAAGTGAAGAAGGAGAGAGATGGAATCAGAAAAGACATCAAAAAGTGCAAAAGGAGAAGCCGCAACCGCCGCTCAGTGGCAGTTTACTGCTGAGCGGCACTCAGGAAGTCACGTTGGATCCGCTGAGCGGCAAAATGGCCGCTGAGGGGAGAAAATAACTCACACACTCACCGCTGAGCGGCACACTTATGGGATTGGGCCTAACTCTTTCTTCCACCCCTTTGAAGGAGGATCTTGGATGCTCAGGCTACCTCTTCACCTTTCTAGGGTTTTATTCTTCATTCTTTCATTATTATTCATCTAGTTTCACCATGAATATGGTGAACTAAACCTTGTATTGTTGTTGGGGAATCAATGTAGTTTTGTGAAACTCTCATATATGGAATTTTTGTTTACATCTTATATTTAAGACCTATGCTTTCTTTCATCATTAGTTAGGGTTTGTCCTCTTTGCTCAATGCTTGCTTTGTTTAACTCATTCAATGCATGATTATTGATTTTGTCGATACGGGAACGTACGGGGAAGCCTAGATCCGGGGAATTTCTCCCAATAGTATATTGGTTGTCGTTAAGCTCCTGCACTAAAAGAACTAATTATTAGGAATGCTAGGAATTGTATGAACTCGTAATTAGGGATAGGCCTTCTTGCAAGGTAATTTAGAGAGTGGCATTAACAATGATGAAAAGAATGTTGAATTCCTAAAATATATGAGAGTGGATAAGATGAAATTGATAAACCCCAACAATATACTCATCCATATATTCCATTGAAGTGTTTGTATTTTGTTTAGCCATTGATCAAAACTCATGCATACATGTTTATTTTCTGTTTTGCATATTAAACTCCACTTATTTCGTTCTTAAGTCTTAGCTAATCAACGAATCACATAACTAAACTAGGCCGTGAGTCCTTTGGGAGAACGATACTTGGTCTTACCGACTTTATTACTTGAAACGATTCGGTCACACTTGCCGATTGTTCAACAAGTGTGTGGCGCCGTATTTCGGTGTTCCTAAATTTGTCATCAAGTTTTTGGCGCCGTTGCCGGGGACTCTGGTTTAACTAGTTCATTTGTGTGATTATTGATTATCTTTGACTTTAATTTTGGATTTCTGTTTTTATTTTCTGTTTTTATTTTTCGGTTTTTATTTTATTTAATTTAATTTAATTTAATTTTATTTTATTCTCTGAATCTTATATCTTCTCTTATATCTTTTTGTGCTAACAAATATTTTTTAGGGTTTTGTGCCTAATGTTTGCAGGATGCAATTTGGTCAAGAATTTAATAGGCACTCAATTATACTAAGGTAATTTCAACCACTGGTGGGATCTCACTCAAGCATGGATAATGATCAATTTTGGCAAGCTGTCAAACAATTTAAGAATCGACCACCACAACAATGGCAGCAAAAACCCTCTCTATCAGGAAAAAGGAGAACGTTGGAGGAGGCAGTTCAACAGTACATACAGATACCTGATTGTCATCACAAAACCACTCAAGCTGCCGAAGAATTTGATAGGCCGCCACCACAACAATGGCAGCAACAACCCTCTCTATCATTAAATTTGGATGACACCCTTCAACAATTTTTGAAAAATTCCGACTCTACTCAGAAAAGCATTGAAGAATCATGTAAAAGGATGGAGATGCACCTTCATTTCATTAGTCAGAAATTAAATGTTTAGGTTAATACTGAAGTTAACCTTAAGGAGGAAGGTCAAGCCATTGTCACTGAAAGTGACAAGACTTTTGCTGAAGAAAAAATAGGGAGAGATGAGGAAAAGATAGAGAGAAAAGAAAGAGAAGAGTTGAGTGAGAAAGATAAAGATGAAGAAAAAGAAAAAGAAGTGGTTGAGAAAGAAGAGAGAAAGAAAAAATTAATAGAAAAGAAAAAGAGAAAATTTGGGGAGAGGAAGAGTAAGAAAAAGAAGATGAGAGGAAAGAAGAAGGAATCATATGAAAAATTCCATCCTCATCTAAAGAAGAATAATAGGAAGGAGAAGAAATTTAAGTGCTTTATGGAAATCTTCAAGAAATTGGAGATTAAAGTTCCTATGATTGAAACATTGCAACAGGTTCCTGGTTTGATCAAATTTCTGAAGAAGTTCAGTAGAATGAAGAAAAAGAAGAAGGAACTTGAACTTTATTGGGTCAAGCTAATGACGTTAAAAGAGCGCTTGCTGGGAGGCAACCCAGTGATTTAAAAACTTTTGAATTTATTTTGATTTTGTAATTTTTAATCTGTGGACATTATTTTGTAAATATTTTGTTTGATATAGCATCTACTGAAGGATGCTAGTTGGATACAGCATCTACTGAAGGATGCTAAGTTTGTAACACCTACTGATGGGTGTTGGTGGATTTTGGGTCAGGCTCGTGACATTAAACAAGCGCTACCTGGGAGGCAACCCAAATGATTGATTGTTTTTGTTTGTTTCATTGTAGTAGTAATAGGGTTGTTCATAAGTAATCTGAGCATTGAATTGCAGGGAACCAGTGAGGGGCATGTTTAGGAGGCACTGATGGACAAATTTATGAGCACCAAAATATGATGTCACAAACTTGTTTCACAATCGGCAAGTATGACCGAATCGTTCAAGTAATAAACTTGGAAAGACCAAGTATCGTTCTCCCAAAGGACTCACAGCCTAGTTTAGTTGTGTGGTTTGTTGATTAGCTAAGACTTAAGAACGAAATATTTGGAGTTTAATATGCAAGACAGAAAATAAACATGTATGCATGAGTTTTTGATCAATGGCAAAAGCAAAAGATAAACACTTTCAATGAAATATATGAATGAATACGTTGTTGGGGGTCAATTTCATCTTATCCACTCTCATATATTTTAGGAATTCAACATTCAAATCATCATTGTTAATGCCACTCTCTAAAGTACCTTTCTAGAAGGCTTCTCCCTAATCACGAGTTCATACAATTCCTAGCATTCCTAATGATCAGTTCATAAGCTCAGGAGCTTAACGACAACCAACATATCATTGGGAGAAATTCCCCAGATCTAGACTTCCTCGTACGTTCCGGTATCGACAAAACCAATAATCATGCATCGAATGAGTTAAACAATGCAAGCATTAAGCAAAGAGGAAAAACCCTAACTAATGATGAAAGAAAGCATAAGTCTTAATTAAAACATGTAAAAACAGATTCCATATATGAGAGCTTCAAAAGATTACATTGATTCCCCAACAAACATACAAGGTTTAGTTCACCATATTCATGGTGAACCTAGATGAATTACAATGAAAGAAAGAAAGAATAAACCCTAAAAAGGTGAAGAGGTAGCCTGAGCATCTGATAACAGTTGAAAAACTGTTATTTTCATGCTTAAAATTGATACTAAAAGCAACCTTTATACTTAGAAACTAGCTTGAAATCATACTTTTATTCATATTTTCAGAAATAAGAGAGCTGGACAGGTTTATGTTTGATTTCAGTGTTTTTGTGCAAGTTTTAAGGTGAATTTGGTGAAAGAAGTGAAGAAGGAGAGAGATGAAATCAGAAAAGACATGAAAAAGTGCAAAAGGAGAAGCCAAAGTCACCGCTCAGCGGCAGTTTACCGCTGAGCGGCACTCAGGAAGTTGCGGGAGAACCGCTGAGGGGCAAAATGGCCGCTGAGGGGAGAAAACAAGTCACGCAACCACCGCTGAGCGGTATTTTACCGCTGAGCGGCACTTTAATGGGCTTGGGCTTAACGTTTTGTAATTTACGAATGATATATAAGCTTTAGGGTTTCCTAGGGTTAGACATCTTTGGCAGAAACGAGGCAAACACTCTCTCTTCCACCCCTTTGAAGGAGGATCTTGGATGCTCAGGCTACCTCTTCACCTTTCTAGGGTTTATTCTTTCATTCTTTCATTGTTCATCTAAGTTCACCATGAATATGGTGAACTAAACTCTGTATGTTTGTTGGGGAATCATTGTAATCTTTTGAAGCTCTCATATATGGAATTTGTTTTTACATCTTTTAATTAAGACTTATGCTTTCTTTCATCATTAGTTAGGGTTTTTCCTCTTTGCTTAATGCTTGCATTGTTTAACTCATTCGATGCATGATTATTGGTTTTGTCGATACGGGAACGTACGGGGAAGTCTAGATCCGGGGAATTTCTCCCAATATTATGTTGGTTGTCGTTAAGCTCCTGAACTTATGAACTGATCATTAGGAATGCTAGGAATTGTATGAACTCGTGATTAGGGAGAAGCCTTCTAGAAAGGTACTTTAGAGAGTGGCATTAACAATGATGATTTGAATGTTGAATTCCTAAAATATATGAGAGTGGATAAGATAAAATTGACCCCCAACAACATATTCATTCATATATTTCATTGAAAGTGTTTATCTTTTGCTTTTGCCGTTGATCAAAAACTCATGCATACATGTTTATTTTCTGTCTTGCATATTAAACTCCAAATATTTCGTTCTTAAGTCTTAGCTAATCAACAAACCACACAACTAAACTAGGCCGTGAGTCCTTTGGGAGAACGATACTTGGTCTTACCAAGTTTATTACTTGAACGATTCGGTCATACTTGCCGATTGTGAAACAAGTTTGTGACATCATATTTTGGTGATCATAAATTTGTCCATCAGCATCCAAGATCCTCCTTTAAAGGGGTGGAAGAGAGAGTGTTTGCCTCGTTTCTGCCAAAGATGTCTAACCCTAGGAAACCCTAAAGCTTATATATCATTCGTAAATTACAAAAAGTTAAGTCCAAGCCCATTAAAGTGCCGCTCAGCGGTGAGTGCGTGACTTGTTTGCTCCCCTCAGCAGCCATTTTGCCCCTCAGCGGACCTCCCGCAAGCTCCTGAGTGCCGCTCAGCGGTAAACTGCCGCTGAGCGGTGACTTCGGCTTCTCCTTTTGCACTTTTTAATGTCTTTTCTGATTTCATCTCTCTCCTTCTTCACTTCTTTCACTAAATTCATCTTAAAACCTGCACAAAAATACTGAAATCAAGCATAAACCGGTCCAGCTCTCTTATTTCTGAAAATATGGATAAAAGTATGATTTCAAGCTAGTTTCTAAGTATAAAGGTTGCTTTTAGTATCAATTTTAAGCATGAAAATAACAGTTTTTCAACTGTTATCAGGCACGTAGGTTAAGAAAAGAAGAAGAAGAGCACTTCACGAAAGTGCCGCTGAGCGGCAACTTACCGCTGAGCGGTACTCTCGCAGAATGGGCTTTAGTTCCCCTTAGCGGGACCCGAGCCCATTAGGGTATTTTTATACCCCAAGCTGCGTTTTAGGTTTTCTTTCCAGGCTCTTCTCTGCACAAACACTCCCACATACCTTTTCCAAGGTTTTCCACATCTTTTCCCTCTTCCCTTTAAGAAAATTTCTCTTCCACTCACTTTTTCACTTGTGTGCCATCTAAGTTTGGGGTTGGGAGAGAGCATCATTGAAGGGGCTGATTTCTTCAGTGTGGTTTACTAATGCTTAATAATGTATCTTTTGGTTTTGTGAATTATGTTTGATGCAGGGATGGCCTCCTCATCATGCTAAAAGAATCAAGACTATAAGATCCAAGAAGAAGGAGAGGAAGAATATACAGATGATAGCTCAGATTGATGAGGAGTTGAGATAGCATTTACTGATGAATGCTATCATAACTAGAGCAGAACTTATGCTTTTATTTGGTTTAAGTGTTCTAAACTTAATTATTTTTGTTTTAGATTAGGGTTGATGTACTCTATTGGAAACCTGGTTTGTATGATGGTTTGCTACTGACTGTGATTGTGTGATAAGTAATGCTGAATGATGCTTAGAGATTGATTGATGTTGAGATGTGCACATAAAATGTTTATACAGGTGATTCACAAGCTTTGTGAACAAATGTATGATATTGTGATTGTGATTGTGAAGATTAAGCAGGATGTGTATGTCAAATGTGAATGAGCTTATATGTGAGGTTTTGAGCTCTAGAGTTTTTGTTATGATTGAATGCTATTACTTTGGAAACATGAATGATTTTGCCCAGGTTTTCTATGATTGAATCAATTGCTTGTTTTGCATCATATGATCAAGGTCGTTTGTTGGAACCCTTTTTACTGGCCAAAACCCTTGAGTTAAGAGAATCATATAGACACAATCATTCTTATTTATTCCCAACTTTCCTTTGCATTGAGCTTTGCTTTTTCTTCTCTTTTCTTTCTCTTTTTCTTTTTCTTTTCACATTCTTAGTTCTTAGCTCTTAGCTCAATGCTTTCAATTTCCCTTTCATAACTTTCCAACAACCCCAAACTTGAACATTCGTCAATACCACAAAATATTTTCTACTTAACTCAAGGTAAAGCTTTTCACAATGAGTTTTTAAATTATGTTCAAGGCTAAGGGTTCAAAGGGTAGAACACATAGTGCTCTCTTTTGTGGGCTAAAATCATGCATTTGGCTAATAAAAGGGTTACCAACAAATGACCTTGATCATATGATGCAAACAAGCAATTGATTCAATCATAGAAAACCTGGGCAAAGTTATTCATACTTTCAAAGTGATAGCATTCAATCACAACAACTCTGGAGCTCAAAACCTCACATATAAGCTCATTCACAACTTTTAAGCACCAGAAAGTACCGTTCAATGCCCAGGCGCCCCACTTAGGGTGCTTGAGCGCCAGACATGGGTCAGACTTTGTTTCTGTTATGTTTTCGCTCTATTTAAAGGACCCAAACGTCCTAGGTTTGGTATCTTTGGCAGGAGCAGCACAACAACACATTCTTCCACTCTCTGAAGGCGGATTTGGATGCGAAAGATTTCATTCTCTACTGTTAGGTGATAACAGTTGAAAAACTGTTATTTTCATGCTTAAAATTGACACAAAAAGCAACCTTTACACTTAGAAACTAGCTTGAAATCATGCTTTTATCCATATTTTCATAAATAAGAGAGCTGGACAGGTTTATGCTTGATTTCAGTGTTTTTGTGCAGGTTTTAAGGTGAATTTAGTGAAAGAAGTGAAGAAGGAGAGAGATGGAATCAGAAAAGTCAACCAGAAACCGGAAAAGTCAACCAGTCAACCAGAAAAGTCAACCAGTACACCAGAATACGAAAAAAGTCATCCACACGAGTTTTGGGCCAGTTTTATGCGATTTTATGATCTGTTTGGGCCTGGAGCCGTTTTCTATTATTTTTATGTCCTATTTAAAGACCTAGATGTCTTAGGGTTGGTATCTTTGGCAAAGACGAAGCAAACACTCTCTCTTCCACCCCCTTTGAAGGAGGATCTTGGATGCTCAGGCTACCTCTTCACCTTTCTAGGATTTTATCTTTCATTCTTTCATTATTGTTCATCTAGGTTCACCATGAATATGGTGAACTAAACCTTGTATGTTTGTTGGGGAATCAATGTAATCTTTTGAAGCTCTCATATATGGAATTTGTGCTTGCATCTTAATCTAAGACTTATGCTTTCTTTCATCATTAGTTAGGGTTTTTCCTCTTTGCTTAATGCTTGCTTTGTTTAACTCATTCAATGCATGATTATTGATTTTGTCTTGTTTTGATTTTATGCGTTTAGTTTCGTTTAGCTTCCGCGTTGTTCTTTATTCGTTTGTACTGTCTTATGGTTTAATCCTCTGTTTTGTGCATTGTCTTGAGTGTTATGGTTAATGTTGCTCATGAACTGTTTGATTAAAGGTTTTAATGAGATTCAATCTGTTTGTTTGTTCTTGAATCTGCATTTCTGTGTTAGGTCTCCAAGTTTGAATGTTCTGTTGCTTGAGTCATTGTAATTTTCATTTTATTCGGTGCAATCTCTGATTGAGTCTTTTAATATTGGAAATCATATTCTGTCATGTCTCAGTCATGTTGTTTGTGGACCCTCTGTTCTTTTATTTGCCACTAGTTCGAGATGAAGTGTGCATTGATATTGGAACAGCAGTTGAAGTTTTCCTCACAATGATAAGATCAATGGCAGATGTGTTTTACATGATTCAGATTCTCATGAAGTTTCGAACAACTTATGTTGCTCCTTCTTCTCGGGTATTCGAGATGAAGTGTGCATTGCTGCATTGCCTCTTCCTCAGGTAAATTACTATACTTTTTCCTTTATCTTGATGAAAGCCAAGGTGTTTCTTTGACTTGATAGGTAAAATTGATGTTGTTATGTTTGCCACAGGTGTTAATTTGGATTGTGATCCCCAATCTCGGAGGTTCAACCATGGCAAACACAAAGAATGTGCTTCGCTTTATCATCATTTTCCAATATTTACCAAGGTTGTTTCTGATTTTTCCACTTTCATCCCAAATTGTAAAAGCTACGGGAGTTGTGACAGAAACAGCATGGGCAGGGGCTATTTACAACTTGGTTCTATACATGTTGGCTAGCCATGTGAGTATATTGAAACTTGCATTTCCTTGATTGTTGCTCAAGAAAATTCACCTTACCACTCCCATTGTATATGTGCCAGCCTTTTCCTTTTTATTCTTTACAATTTCCTTAACATTTTTGTTGAGGAAAATCTAGTTTTTACATTTACAAGATTATGACATCAATGATATCAATAAAGAAAATTTAGCATACTTTACTAATATTCATTTTGTTTTGGTTGAAGATTTTAGGAGCTAGCTGGTACCTTCTATCAATTGAAAGACAAGAAGCCTACTGGAGGAGTGTCTGTGATATGGAGCAATCTTGCCAATAATGCCGCAACATAGGACCACAATTTGCTTTATATCATCCAAAATCATTGTTAATTACTTGGAGGGTATATGACCAGTTTGTGCTTCATACATTTTGCTCAGAATTCTCATTTGTTTCATTCTTAGAACTCTGTTGATAGAAATCTTCAATCCCAGTTCATGGTTCTAGATTGAGTTTATAATTTTTCTTTTCGGTAATTACCGACGGCCTTTGCCCTTCGGTAATTACTGAAGGCTTTTGCCCTTCGGTAATTACCGAGGGGCAAAGGCCGTCGGTAAATGTTAGCGACAAGGGATTTATCGACGGTCGTTTGGCCGTCGATAAGCCGTCGGTAAAAGGTCACTATCGACGGCTTATGGTGGTTTCCGAGGGATTGTGGCCTTCGGTAATGTCCTTCTTTTTTGTAGTGTTCTCTGCACACACACTCCTACATACCTTTTCCAAGGTTCTCCACATCTTTTCCCTCTTCCCTTTTGAAAAAATCTCCCTTTCACTCACTTTCTCACTAGTTTTCATCTAAGTTTGGGGTTGGGAGAGAGCATCATTGAAGGGGATGATTTCTTCATTGTGGTTTACTAATGCTTACCAATGTATCTTTTGGGTTTTTGAATTATGTTTGATGCAGGGATGGCCTCCTCATCGGGCAAAAGGAATCAAGACTATAAGATCCAAGAAGAGGAGGATACAGATGATAGCTCAGATTGATGAGGAGCTGAGATAACATTTACTGATGAATGCTATCATATGCTTATGCTTTTGTTGGTTTAAGTTTTCTAAACTTATTTATTTTTTGTTTTAGATTAGGGTTTGATGTACTCTATCAGAAACCTGGTTTGTTATGATGGTTTGCTATTAACTGTGATTGTGTGATAAGTAATGCTTGATGATGATTAGTGATTGATTGATGTTGAGATAGATGTGCACATAAAATGCTTATACAGGTGATTCACAAGCCTTCTGAACAAATACAGGATATTATGATTGTGATTGTGAAATTAAGTAGGAAGTGTATGTCAAATGTGAATGAGCTTATATGTGAGGTTTTGAGCTCCAGAGTTGTTATTGATTGAATGATATTACTTTGAAAACATGAATGATTTTGCCCAGGTTTTCTATGATTGAATCAATTGCTTGTTTTGCATCATATGATCAAGGCCGTTTGTTGGAACCCTTTTTATTGGCCAAATTCATGAAGTTAGCCCACTAAAAGAGAACATTTTGTGTTCTATCCTTTGAACCCTTAGCCTTGAACATACACTGAAACCCTTGATTGAAAATCTTTACCTTGAGTTAAGTAGAAGATCTTGTGTGGTATTGTTAAATGTTCAAGTTTGGGGTTGTTGGGAAAACATGAAAAAGGAAAAGCATTGAGCTAAGAGCTAAAAAGTAAGAATATGCAAAGAAAAAAAGAAAAAGAAAAGAAAAGAAAAAGAAGCAAAGCTCAATGCAAATGCAAAGGCAAGTTGGCAAGAATAAGAATAATTGTGTTGTTATGACACTCTCTTAACTCAAGGATTTTGTGATCCAGAAAAACCAATTTTCTTGTTATGATGATGCATGCTTGTGATGATGCATGCTTGTGAATGTTTTTGATTGTGGTAAAATGAAAGGCAAAGTTGATTCATGTAACATTGTGATAGTGGAGTGAATGAGTGAAACACTTTACCTCTTATACACTTGTGTGTTGAGTGAAACACTTTACCTAGTGAGGAAATATTCCATAAGCATATGAACATCCATGCTTAATTGATTGATCATTCATGAAAAATAGCAATTGTTGGAATTTAAATGACTTTGTGAACACTAAAGCATGTGCACATCTTGATTGAACTCTTGGTCATAAGTTTGATTGAAGTTTTTACTTATCTTGAAAAAGAGGATTTTTGAATGAGTGAACCATCATATGAATTGGTTGAAGATTGAGTTACATCTTGTTTGCTTGAGGACAAGCAAAGTTCTAAGTTTGGGGTTCTGATAACAGTTGAAAAACTGTTATTTTCATGCTTAAAATTGACACAAAAAGCAACCTTTACACTTAGAAACTAGCTTGAAATCATACTTTTATCTATATTTTCAGAAATAAGAGAGCTGGACAGGTTTATGCTTGATTTCAGTGTTTTTGTGCAGGTTTTAAGGTGAATTTAGTGAAAGAAGTGAAGAAGGAGAGAGATGGAATCAGAAAAGTCAACCAGAAACCAGAAAAGTCAACCAGTCAACCAGAAAAGTCAACCAGTCAACCAGAATACGAAAAAAGTCAACTAGACGAGTTTTGGGCCAGTTTTATGCGATTTTATGATCTGTTTGGGCCTGGACCCGTTTTCTATTATTTTTATGTCGTATTTAAAGACCTAGATGTCTTAGGGTTGGTATCTTTGGCAAAGACGAAGCAAACACTCTCTCTTCCACCCCTTTGAAGGAGGATCTTGGATGCTCAGGCTACCTCTTCACCTTTCTAGGGTTTTATCTTTCATTCTTTCATTATTGTTCATCTAGGTTCACCATGAATATGGTGAACTAAACCTTGTATGTTTGTTGGGGAATCAATGTAATCTTTTGAAGCTCTCATATATGGAATTTGTGCTTGCATCTTAATCTAAGACTTATGCTTTCTTTCATCATTAGTTAGGGTTTTTCCTCTTTGCTTAATGCTTGCTTTGTTTAACTCATTCAATGCATGATTATTGATTTTGTCGATACGGGAACGTACGGGGAAGTCTAGATCCGGGGAATTACTCCCAATGGTATGTTGGTTGTCGTTAAGCTCCTGTGCTAGAAGAACTAATTATTAGGAATGCTAGGAATCGTATGAACTCGTAATTAGGGATAGGCCTTCTTGACAGGGTAATTTAGAGGGTGGCATTAACAATGATGATTTGAATGTTGAATTCCTAAAATATATGAGAGTGGATAAGATGAAATTGACCCCCAACAACATATTCATATATATATTTCATTGAAAGTATTTGTCTTTTGCTTTTGCCTTGATCAAAACCTCATGCATACATATTTATTTTCGTCTTTTGCATAGTAAAATCCAACTATTTCGTTCTTAAGTCTTAGCTAATCAACAAACCACACAACTAAACTAGGCCGTGAGTCCTTTGGGAGAACGATACTTGGTCTTACCAAGTTTATTACTTGAACGATTCGGTCATACTTGCCGATTGTAAAACAAGTTTGTGACATCATATTTTGGTGATCATAAATTTGTCCATCATTAGGGTTTTGCTATCTCATGCTTTTCCTTTATTCATCTACTTTCATCATGTCTATGTTGAACTAAACTCTATTTGTTGTTGGGGGATGATGTAACCTTGTGAACTCTCATGTATTTGAATTGATTCTTAATAACACATGCTTTTTCATTAGTTGTTAGAGTAATTCATTTGTGCTTATTACATGATTTGTTTAACTCATTCATAACATGATGTATGAATTACATGAGTGTTGGGAGGTTCCTTACAAGAGTAATCATTCTCAGGGATGAGGGTATGAGTCTTGGTCGGCTTAAAGCTCTTGATCTTGACATCTAATTGCTAAGAATGCTAGGAATTGCATGAACTGGTGATTTGGGACATGCTTATTTTGTCGAGGGATCGAGTTTAAGTGATTTAGTGAGTGACGTTAACATTAATGCATAAAGAATAATTGTTACATACATGAGAGGGAATTTGGTGAAATCAAACCCAACAACATATCCATCTCATATTAAACAACATTTATTTATCACTGTGCTCTTTTACTATTGATCAAACTATATTCATATTTAATTTTCTATTTTTGCATCTAAAACCAATGATTTCATTTTCTTTAAGCCCTAATTAATCGAGTTGTCACACGAATGTCTAGTGTCGAGAGTCTTATGGGAAACGATACTTGGTCTTACCAATTTATATTACTTGAGCGATTTGGTACACTTGCCGATTCATCAACAAGGTTTTGGCGCCATTGCCGGGGACTCACGGTTTAAACTATTCTATTTGTGTGATTCTTGATTAACTTTGACTTTGTTTTTATTTTTCTTTTTCATATTTGTATTTTTATCTTTATTTTTGGTGTTTTGTTTGGTTTATTGTTATTTTTATTGTTTTTGTGCTTTTTAGGGTTTTGTGTCTAAAGCTTGCAGGATGCAATTCGGACAAGAAGTTAGCTATATGGACACTTAATTCCACCAAGGTAATTTCAACCACTGGTGGAAACCTCGCTTAAACATGGGTTAAATTCAATTTGGGCAAGCTGCCGAACATATTGACAGGCTGCCACAACAACAATGGCATCAACAACCTCTCTTTCAGAAAGAATGGCTAAGATGGATGACACACTTCAATAGTTAATGCAGATGTTTGATTCTCATCATAAAAGCACTCAAGCAGCATTCAGAAGGATAGAGATGCAGCTTGGTGATAACGGTTGAAATACCATTATTTTTATACATAATTTTGATATTAAAAACACCCTTTATGACTTAGAAACTAACTTGAAATCATGCTTTTGCTTAAGTTGTGAGAATAAGAGAGTTGAAGGTGGTATTATTGGTTTTATACTTGATTTTCCTTGTTTTGACAGGAATTAAGATGAATTGGACGAAGAAGTTGAAGTAGCAAAAAGTTAGAGTCAGGAAAGGCTGGAAAAGTAGCATAAAGAAGAATCGCAGACACCGCTGAGCGTCACTCTGGGGCGTTGAGCGCCATTTTAGTGGTGTGACCACTGTTTCACGCTTGACGCTACTTCTGAGCGCCAATTTAGAAGTGCAACCACTGTTTCACGCCTGAGTGCCTGATGAATAAATTTATGATCACCAAAATATGATGTCACAAACTTGTTGAACAATCGGCAACCTTTATACTTAGAAACTAGCTTGAAATCATGCTTTTATCCATATTTTCATAAATAAGAGAGCAGGACAGGTTTATGCTTGATTTCAGTGTTTTTGTGCAGGTTTTAAGGTGAATTGAGTGAAAGAAGTGAAGAAGGAGAGAGATGAAATCAGAAAAGACATCAAAAAGTGCAAAAGGAGAAGCTGAAGTCACCGCTCAGCGGCAGTTTACCGCTGAGCGGCACTCAGGAGCTTACGGGAGGTCCGCTGAGGGGCAAAATGGCCGCTGAGGGGAAGAAACAACTCACGCACTCATCGCTGAGTGGTACTTTACCGCAGAGCGACACACTTATGGGCTTGGACCTGAATTTTCGGTAATTTTAGAATAGTATATAAGCTTTAGGACGTCCTAGGGTTTGTATCTTTGGCAAAGACGAAGCAAACACTCTCTCTTCCACCCCTTTGAAGGAGGATCTTGGATGCTCAGGCTACCTCTTCACCTTTCTAGGGTTTTATCCTTCACTCTTTCATTATTGTTCATCTAGGTTCACCATGAATATGGTGAACTAAACCTTATATGTTTGTTGGGGAATCAATGTAATCTTTTGAAACTCTCATATATGGAATTTGTGCTTGCATCTTAATCTAAGACTTATGCTTTCTTTCATCATTAGTTAGGGTTTTTCCTCTTGTCTTAATGCTTGCTTTGTTTAACTCATTCAATGCATGATTATTGATTTTGTCGATACGGGAACGTACGGGGAAGTCTAGATCTGGGGAATCTCTCCTAATATTATATTGGTTGTCGTTAAGCTCCTGTGCTAAGAGAACTAATTATTAGGAATGCTAGGAATCGTATGAACTCGTAATTAGGGATAGGCCTTCTTGACAAGGTAATTTAGAGAGTGGCATTAACAATGATGATTTGAATGTTGAATTCCTAAAATATATGAGAGTGGATGAGATGAAATTGACCCCCAACAACATATTCATTCATATATTTCATTGAAAGTATTTGTCTTTTGCTTTTGCCATTGATCAAAACCTCATGCATACATGTTTATTTTCGTCCTTTGCATAATACAATCCAATTATTTTGTCTTTAAGTCTTAGCTAATCAAAGAATCACATAACTAAACTAGGCCGTGAATCCTTTGGGAGAACGATACTTGGTCTTACCGAGTTTATTACTTGAAACGATTCGGTCATACTTGCCGATTGTTCAACAAGTTTGTGACATCATATTTTGGTGATCATAAATTTGTCCATCAAGTTTTTGGCGCCGTTGCCGGGGACTCGTGGTTTAACTGGTTAATTTGTGTGATTATTGATTATCTTTGATTTTACTTTTGAATTTCTGTTTTTATTTTTCTGTTTTTATTTTTTCGGTTTTTATTTTATTTTATTTTATCTTATTTGATTTGATTTGATTTGATTTTATATTATTTTATCTTCTAAATATTTTATCTTCTCCTATATCTTTTTGTGTAACGAATATTTTCTAGGGTTTTGTTTTCTTGTGCATGCAGGAAGCAATTAGAACAAGGAGCAAGAAAACAACAGAACCTCTTCTTGAAGGTCTAGACGAGAGTAGACGGAGGAGAAGAATCCGAACATCTAGAGAACTTTTCCCTTCTCCAGAAACTCTCTTACAATCATCACCACAAGGTTCTGTTCATAGCACAGAAAATATGGAGAACAACAATGTCAGAAGAACTCTTGCTGACTACACCAATATAGCTGGACCTCAGCATTTTAACAGTATAGCTAGACCTAGAGTCAATGCAGCTAATATAGAGGTCAAACCAACACTGATTCAACTGGTGAAAAGCAACCAATTTAATGGGTTATCTCATGAAAGCCCATATGAGCACCTCACTACCTTCAATGAGATTTGCAACATAGTAAAGATTAATGGGGTGCCAGACGAAGCTATCAAACTTAGCTTGTTTCCTTTCTCATTGGGAGGCAATGCTAAGCTTTGGTTGAATTCTTTCCCAGAAGAAAGTTTCATAGAGTGGGAAGCAGTGGTCACAAAATTTTTAAACAAGTACTTCACACAATCTAAGGTGACAAAAGGCAAGCAAGAGATTTCTTCATTTAAACAGGGCATGGAAGAATCACTAGGGCATGCCTGGGACAGGTATAAAAGCTTGCTAAGAAAAACACCCACGCATGGCTTTGAAGATCAGGAAGTAGTCTTAACTTTCCTTGGAGGGCTTGGTTCACAAACCAAGATGATGCTGGACGCCTCAACAGGAGGCAATATTAAATGGAAAACTCCAGAGGAAGCAACAGAGATTATAGAAAACATGGCTACTAGTGATAATGAGCTGCACAGTGAGAGAGGAGCTCCTATGCAACAAAAAGGAGTTCTCCAATTATAGACACATGATGCCCTGCTAGCTCAAAACAAAATTTTCACTCAACAGCTGGAGACTCTGACTAAAACTCTTGCACAATTACCCAAAGAGTTGAAAACTGCTGCACAGGTACAAACCCAGTTGTGCGAATTGTGTGGAGGCGACCATATCAATGGTAAACGTGCCTTTCCAGTTGAAGCCGTAGAGGATGTAAACTACATGACCAATCCGTACCGTCAAGGGAGCTACAATCAGGGGTGGAAACCACACCCAAGTATTGGTAAAGGGCAAACTGCGCAAGCTGGTCAATATAATAAGCAACAGCAGCAACCCACCTTATGGCAACAGTTATCTATGCTTAATGAAAGGTCCATGAGGATGGAGGAAACTCTCAACAATTTCATACAGAAGACTGAGTCTACACAGAAGAGCACTGAAGCTGCTATCAAAAATCTGGAGACTCAGATGGGGCAGATCACCAAACAGGTGGAAGAAAGGCCTAATAGAAATTTTGGGGCTAATACTGAGGTTAACCCCAGAGAAGAGTGCAAGGTGGTAGAGAGTGTTGATGATGAGAAAGTTGAGTTAGATACAGAAGAGAGAAGAGAAATAGAGAGCAATAACACTTTTCCTTTTCCAATCCATCAAGGGAAACAACTAGACTTCACAGAATTATTCAACATGGTGGATAATGATGCACCTTGGGAACATATTCTGCAACAGATTACGGTTTACACTAAATCTAATGAAGAAATCTCTACAAAGAAGAGACGTAGAGATGATGAGGCAGAGGAGTGTATAACTGTTAAAAAAGAGTCATTCCCTCCTAAAGCAACAGACCCAAGCAGTTTTTCTATCCCTTGTACCATAGGGAAGAAAAGGGTGAAGAAAGCTCTTCTTGATTTAGGTTCAAGTGTTAACTTGATACCTTACTCTTTACTGGAGCAAATCGGCAATGTTAATGTGAAACCTGTAAAGGTTAATGTAGTAATGGCCGATGGATCTTCAAAGGAGCCATGTGGGATTGCAGAGGACATTATAGTTTGTGTTGGCAAACTTCAGTTCTTGGCAGACCTTGTGGTGATGAAGATGGAGACAGAGAAGATACCTATCATACTTGGAAGACCGTTTATGAAAACGGCCAGAGCTATCATTGATGTAAATGAAGGTATAATGGTGCTCCAGGATCGAGAGGAGAGAGTGGTTGTAGACGTCTTCAAGGATGAGACGCAAGCACAGGAGGAAGAAGCTAGTTATAAAGCTGCATTTCAAGATGCACACATGACTAGCCATAAAGATGAAAAGCCCAAGGTTGCAGGTTTCCATTGTTTGTTGTTTCAGGTACACATGGAAGAAAAGATTGGAAGAGGAGGAGAAATTCCTGGTGACTGGGAGAAAAGAAGACCCCAACTTGGCACACCTGTAAGAATCAAGAACAAGTTGTGGGTTGTGAAGGGCTTTAAAGAGAAGGAGATGATAGAGATAGAGTCTCCACATTCTAGAAGGACCAAAACAGTTCACAGGAAACAGCTGAGGAGTTGGTGGGATGACAACATCAACTATAAAGCAGGAACTTGAGCTTACTGGGTCAAGCTAATGACATTAAAGGAGCGCTTACTGGGAGGCAACCCAGTGATTTTAGAACTTTTAAATTTTACTTTGGTTTGTAATCTTTAAATCTGTTGAACATTATATTGCTGAACATAGCATCTACTGAAAGATGCTAAGTGGTAACACCTACTGATGGGTGTTGGTGAGATTTTAAACACCTACTGATGGGTGTTGGTGAGATTTTAAATACCTACTGATGGGTGTTGGTGGATTTTGGGTCAGGCTCGTGACGTTAAACAAGCGCTACCTGGGAGGCAACCCAGTTGATTGATTGTTTTTGTTTGTTTTATTTTAGTTAGGGTTTGCATAAGTATTTTAAGCATTGAATTGCAGGGAACCAGTGAGGGGCATGTCTAGGAGGCACGTAGGTTAAGAAAAGAAGGAGAAGAGAACATCACGAAAGTGCCACTAAGCGGTAACTTACCGCTGAGCGGTACTCTCGCAGATGGGCTTTAGTTCCCCTTAGCGGGGACCCGAGCCCATTAGGGTTTTTTTATACCCTAAGCTGCGGATTTGCTCATACTTTCAGACCCTTCTCTGCACAAACACTCCCACATACCTTTTCCAAGGTTTTCCACATCTTTTCACTCTTCCCTCTTAAGAAAATTTCTCTTCCACTCACTTTTTCACTATTGTGCCATCAAAGTTTGGGGTTGGAAGAGAGTATTAGCTTGGAAGCATTCTCATTGCATCTAGTATCTCCACCCAAGTAAGTAAAATGCATTTTGTTCATTCTAGGGTTCTTGATGTTGAATGTGATTGTCAAAGCATGAATATTTAGGTGTTTTGATTTCTATGCATGATTTGATGATATAATTGATGTTTGAACCGATTAAACTACATGATTATGAACTGGAAAACTGAAAATTGCATTTGGGTAGAGTTAGGACAACTTTAAAGGAAGATTTTCAAAATTCTGCAGAGTTACCGCTGAGGGGTAAACTGCCGCTGAGCGGCACTCTACCTGAATTGGTTTTTCTTGAATTTTTGCGTTCTGGACTGTGGCACTGGTGGCGCTGAGGGGAAATTCTGGCCCTCAGCGGTGGTTTAGCTTCGAAAGGAGTTGTGTTCTGTGTTTACTAATGATTAACATCATGTTCTGTGGTTTTGTATCTGTGTTTGAATGCAAGAATGACATCCTCTTCAGGAAAGAGATTGAAAACCATGGCAACCAAGAGAAAGGAAAAGGAATCAGAGCAACCCCACTCTAGTAGGTTCCTCTCTAGGAAACATGAGAAGCACTTTAGGGTGGTTCAGGACAGGAGACTTCTGATGGAAAGAAAAGTTGGAATGATACCTAACTTTGCTCCTCAATTTGGAGAGCAAGTGTTAGGGAATGACTGGGGAAAGCTAGCCATCTATCCTGCACCTGCCAACATAGCTGTGGTAAAGGAATTCTACACCAACGCAAAGAAGATTGATGATTATCCAGCTGAGAATTATTTGGGCTATGTCAGAGGCCATGCTATCAGGTATGATCCTGATTCTATCAATAACTTCCTGGACACTGTGTGGGCTGGTGAGCAGTGCCAGTTTGTTCTTTGCATGGAGGAAGATGCTGATTATGAGGATGTGGAGAGAGTACTATGTATACCAGGAGGACACTTCCAAAGGAATAGATCTGGCTCAGTGGTTAACATTAGGAGGACAGATTTGACTCCTCTTGCAAAGTATTGGATGGCATTTTCACATGCAACCATTCAGCCATGTTCACATGTGTCAGATATTGGGCATGTGATAGCTGATGAGATTAGTGTGTGCACCAATACCTCAAACAACAAAGCACCACTAGGACATCCCTCCTTGATTACTCACCTTTGCAAGCTAGCTGGGGTGGATACTTCTGTTCCACAATTTGAAAGGCCAAGAAAAGCCATTGATGAGGCTTATTACAGACAGTATTGTGGAGGTGAGGAGGCAGCTCAGCCAGTTCCACCACGTTGTGCTCGTAGAGAGAGAGGGCCAGCACAGAGCCAGACATCTGCTGAGACACATGAAGCAGAACCATTCCAGATGAGGGACATGTATATGTCTCTTATAGGTGCTCAGTTGCAGTCCATTCACAGAGGGCAGGTGGCTACTGCTGAGATGATTGTGGGGATGTATGATACACCTCCAGCCCACAGGTGGACTATGGATGAATTTCATTATGTGGTAGCTTGGCCAGAGGAGCCAGTGCATGGAGGAGGAGCTGGAGCAGCTGAATCTTCAGCTAGAGAGATGGAAGAAGATGAAGCTGATGATGATGATGCATTTGAAGATGATGAATATGAGGAGGAAGAGGAAGATACAGAGGACAGCTCAGACTGATGAGGAGCTGAGATAACATTTACTGATGAATGCTATCATATGCTTATGCTTTTGTTGGTTTAAGTTTTCTGAACTTATTTGTTTTTTGTTTTTAGATTAGGGTTTGATGTACTCTATTGGACACCTGGTTTGTGTGATGGTTTGCTATTAACTGTGATTGTTTGATAAGTAATGCTTGATGATCCTTATTGATTGATTGATGTTGAGATAGATGTGCACATAAAATGCTTATACAGGTGATTCACAAGCTTTGTGAACAAATGCAGGATATCATGATTGTGATTGTGAAATTAAGCAGGATGTGTATGTCAAATGTGAATGAGCTTATATGTGAGGTTTTGAGCTCCAGAGGTGTTATTGTTGAATGCTATTACTTTGGAAACATGAATGACTTTGGCCAGGTTTTCTATGATTGAATCAATTGCTTGTTTTGCATGATATGATCAAGGCCGTTTGTTGGAACCCTTTTTATTGGCCAAATTCATAAAGTTAGCCCACTAAAAGAGAACACTGTGTGTTCTATCCTTTGAACCCTTAGCCTTGAACATACACTGAAAACCCTTATTGAAAAGCTTTACCTTGCATTAAGTAGAAGATCTTGTGTGGTATTGTTAAATGTTCAAGTTTGGGGTTGTTGGGAAAACATGAAAAAGGAAAAGCATTGAGCTAAGAGCTAAAAAGTAAGAATATGCAAAGAAAAAGAAAAAGAATAGAAAAGAAAAAGAAGCAAAGGTCAATACAAATGCAAAGGCAAGTTGGGAAGAATAAAAATAATTGTGCGGTTATGATTTTCTTAACTCAATGATTTTTTGATCCAGAAAAACCAATTTTCTTGTTAGCCCAGCCACATTATAAGCCATTGAAAAGTCCTTTTGGTGATGCATGCTTGTGAATGTTTTTGATTGTGGTAAAATGAAAGGCAAAGTTGATTCATGTGACATTGTGATAGTAGAGTGAATGAGTGATTACCTCTTATACACTTGAGTGTGAGTGAAACACTTTACCTAGTGAGGAAATATTCCATGAGCACATGAACATCCATGCTTAATTGATTGATCATTCATGAAAAGTAGCATTTGTTGGATATTAACTGACTTTGTGAAACACTAAAGCATGTGCACATCTTGATTGAACTCTTGGTCATAAGATTGAATGAAGTTTTTACTTATCTTGAAAACGAGGATTTTTGAATGATTGAACTATCATATGAATTGGTTTAAGATTGAGTTACATCTTGTTTGCTTGAGGACAAGCAAAGTTCTAAGTTTGGGGTTGTGATAACAGTTGAAAAACTGTTATTTTCATGCTTAAAATTGATACAAAAAGCAAGCTTTATACTTAGAAACTAGCTTGAAATCATGCTTTTATCCATATTTTCATAAATAAGAGAGCTAGACAGGTTTATGCTTGATTTCAGTGTTTTTGTGCAGGTTTTAAGGTGAATTTAGTGAAAGAAGTGAAGAAGGAGAGAGATGAAATCCTCAAAAAGTGAAAAAGGAGAAGCCGAAGTCACCGCTCAGCGGCACTCAAGAGCTTACGGGAGGTCTGCTGAGGGGCAAAATGGCCGCCGAAGGGAAGAAACGACTCACGCACTCACCGCTGAGCGGTACTTTACCGCTGAGCGGTACTTTACCGCTGAGCGGTACTTTACCGCTGAGCGGTACTTTACCGCTGAGCGGCAGACTTATGGGCTTGGGCCTGAATTTTCTGTAATTTTAGAATAGTATATAAGCTTTAGGACGTCCTAGGGTTTGTATCTTTGGCACAGACGAAGCAAACACTCTCTCTTCCACCCCTTTGAAGGAGGATCTTGGATGCTCAGGCTACCTCTTCACCTTTCTAGGGTTTTATCCTTCACTCTTTCATTATTTTTCATCTAGGTTCACCATGAATATGGTGAACTAAACCTTGTATGTTTGTTGGGGAATCAATGTAATCTTTTGAAACTCTCATATATGGAATTTGTGCTTGCATCTGAATCTAAGACTTATGTTTTCTTTCATCATTAGTTATGATTTTTCCTCTTTGCTTAATGCTTGCTTTGTTTAGCTCATTCAATGCATGATTTTTGATTTTGTCGATACGGGAACGTACGGGGAAGTCTAGATCGGGGGAATCTCTCCCAATATTATATTGGTTGTCGTGAAGCTCCTGTGCTAAGACAACTAATTATTAGGAATGCTAGGAATCGTATGAACTCGTAATTAAGGATAGGCCTTCTTGACAAGGTAATTTAGAGAGTGGCATTAACAATGATGATTTAAATGTTGAATTCCTAAAATATATGAGAGTGGATGAGATGAAATTGACCCCCAACAACATATTCATTCATATATTTCATTGAAAGTATTTGTCTTTTGCTTTTGCCATTGATCAAAACCTCATTCATACATGTTTATTTTCGTCTTTTGCATAATACAATCCAATTATTTCGTCTTTAAGTCTTAGCTAATCAAAGAATCACATAACTAAAATAGGCCGTGAGTCCTTTGATACTTGGTCTTACCGAGTTTATTACTTGAAACCATTCGGTCATACTTGCCGATTGTTCAACAAGTTTGTGACATCATATTTTGGTGATCATAAATTTGTCCATCACTTTCCCCAGTCATTCCCTAACACTTGCTCTCCAAATTGAGGAGCAAAGTTAGGTATCATTCCAACCTTTCTTTCCATGAGGAGTCTCCTGTCTTGCACCACCTTGAAGTACTTTTCATGTTTCCGAGACAGGAACCTACTAGAATGGGGCTGTTCTGGTTCCTTTTCCTTTCTCTTGGTTGCCATGGTTTTCAATCTCTTTCCTGAAGAGGATGCCATTCTTGCAATCAATCACAGATACAAAACCATAGAACATGATGTTAATCATTAGTAAAGCACAACATACAACTCCTTTCGAAGCTAAACCACCGCTGAGGGTCAGAATTTCCCCTCAGCGCCACCAGTGCCACGTTCCAGAACGCAACAAATCACAAAAGCTCAAGTCTGGCAGAGTGCCGCTCAGCGGCAGTTTACCCCTGAGCGGTTGATGAGTCGTTATTTCTTGAATTAGATTTAGTTTATTGCACTTAAATAAACCAGGGAATTGTGTTTAATTGTTTGTTATTTCCCAGTTTTCCGAATTCCGCTTAATTTGGTCGGAAATTTGTAATTGTGCTAATTTGGATTTTCTGAGCTGATTAAGTGCAATTTTGAAATGCAGGAAAATTTCGGAAATACATTTTGGGACATCAGGAAGAATGCCAAATAAATTCAAGACTCTCCAGACAGACATTTTTGAATTAATTAAATTGTAATTCAGTAGTTTAAAATTTCTGTATCAACTCTTATATTTTGGGTCAATTTTTGGTAAATTAGAGTAGACCCAAAAAAAAAATTAGAAGTTAGTGATTTAGACCTAGGGTTTTTCTTTTGTGTGGACCCCACCCTTATTAAAGGTGACCCACGGCTCTTGGAAATGCCCCAGCCGCCACTTGCAGGGCTTTTGGTTTTGGTCTCTCGGTTTTTGTCTTGGGATTTCAGGATTTTGTTTTTTTTTAACTTTTCTTTTGCTGGAAACGCTATTTTCGGATCATGAATGAAACACACACTTTCAATTTTTCCATTTCGTTTTTATAAGTGCTGGATTCATGAGCAATGCTTATTTAATTTTCATTATGAAAAGTGCACGTTATTGTTCAATCTCTGCTCGCATTTTATGATTCTGGAAGTGACACACGGTGATGGATTTTGGTGATGCACGGCTGGCTGGATGTAATAAGCAAGGAGAAACTTTAGAAGGAGTAGAGTAGGTGAAATATTGGTGTGCACGGGAATGAAAACCTGCAAAGTGTAGATGGAAGAGAAGCGGCATTTGGAGTTGGAAGGAGCAACGTGTTGCGCTGGAAGCAAGAAAGCAGTGGTGTGCATAGAATGAAGCGGTGCTGAACGTGAAGCAGGAATAAGTTTTTTTTTATTTAATACTCACTTTTCAAAAAGAGAATGTCAGAGCGGCTGCAGCGGAAGGGTTAGCGTGGAATAACAAACCAAGAGGGGTTTTTAATAATAACGTGTGCCTTTTAATTTCTACTCAATTAAACTTACTTAGCAATTAATAAAGACAAATAAAGCAAGAGTAAGGTTGAGAGAAATTTGCACAGATGATTTTATCCTGGTTCGGATCTTACCAATCCTACGTCCAGTCGCTTATCTCAAAACAAGATAAACAGTTTCACTAACACAAAACAATTACAAATTACAATCACAAAGATACAATTTGTAAAAGTTTAGAAACCACCTCTCTTGATACCACAAGAGATGAAACTACACCTCCTTTGAGTCTTCACAAAGGATGAACACCTCCTCCGAATACTTCACGAAGGATGATTCTCTTCCGAACACCTCCTTAGACACACCAAGGATGAACCGGCTATTTCCTCTGTCACCGTAGCAGCACTTCACCAGCTCCACAGACAAGAGTTTCACAAGCCGAACAAGAACACACAAGTCTCAATAATTTCTGAGTATTTGAGCACAAGGGAAGAGTTTCTGTGTCTCTAGTTTTGTTCTTGAGAGAAAATGAGAGTCTATTTATAGACTCATCCAAAGGCTCTTCCATTTACAAAAAGACAAACTTAACGGCTAGTTTCTCCAACGGCCATAAACGGCTAGTTTGTCCAACGGCCATAAACGGCTAGTTTGTCCAACGGTCATAAACGGCTAGTTTGTCCAACGGTCATAAACGGCTAGTTTCTTCAATGGTCATAAACGGCTAGTTTCTTCAACGACTAGTTTCTCCAACGTCCGTGTTAAGTGCGATACTCTTACCGTTAACCGTCACTATTCACGTGAATAGTGTTACTATTCATGTGAATAGTACTATAGTGTTTTGTTGCAATGATTTACTATAGTAATTTTACAAAACACTTTTCTTTTTCTGATCTAAGTCTTAGACACTAAACTGCAATTATTACAAAAGCTTTCCAAAGCAATACAAGTCTTCATAACATCTTGAATCTTGATTTCTCTTGATTTGGACATCATCAAAACTTCATCTTCAACATTTTGCTAACAATCTCCCCCTTTTTGATGATGATCAAAAATTCCTTTGATTTAAAGCTTTTGGTAATAATCTGTATTTAAAACACAACTTAAGGAAGAAAAGGTGCATTAGTGAATAAGCACAAATAGCACAAATAGGCAAATAAGCTTTAAACATTTTCTCCCCCTTTTTGATCATAATTAAAAAGTTGTGTTGATGTTCTCCCCCTAAGATAATACTCCCCCTTAATAAAAGCATGTATGCATATGAGCTAAAAATATTTCAAATTTAAAGATTCATTCAAACATGCATAATAGGATATTTAAAGCAAATATTTTTAGGAGAAAGAGCTTATAAAACATTGTTTAGATCTTCATCTTGAGGATTGTCATCATTCTTCGCTTCATTTGTTGTCTTCTACAAATCTTCATCATAACCTGCATGTAATTCAACTGACTCAAGAGGTTTTGCCTCAAGATCTACAATTTCATCAAAGACAACATGCATACATAAAAGTTTTTCCGATTTAAAACTATATATGCTTTATATATTAGAAGATATCCAAAAAAAATAGTTTTACCTGACTTGGAATACAAATTTTCTTAAATTTTGTTTTAAAGAAATTCTAAAATTTTAAACAATAGGTACCCAACTACTTGTATGGGTCCTTTGGGTTAGTTTGAAAATTTGAAATCATTTTACAACCCAAATATATCTACCACTTTGAACACCATAATGCTTAATTTTACATTTGTTAGATGTATGACCCTTTTTCATAGAATAAAAGCATGATACAACATTTGTGTTCCTATAAGTTGTTCCTTTTTCTACCCAAGTTCTACGGGTTCTATAATTATGTTTATTTTTAGGAACATACTTATTTTTAACAACCTTATTTTCATTTTTTTTTACTACATTCTCCAGTGGTTGTATTTTCAGAAAAATATTTGAATTTTATGCAAGATTCACATTCATTATTAGCAATACATTTTTCTTTTTCATAATATAAAACTTTACTTTTTAAATTTCTGATTTCTTCTGCTTGATATAAAAATTTATTTTTCAAACTTCTGTTTTCTTCAGATAAATTTGTAAATTCAGTTTTCAAATTGTCATTAATTTTAGAGAAATTTTCAGAAGTAATTTTCAAATTTTCATTTTCTTCAAGAATATTTTCAAAATTTAATTTTAACTCTTTGAAATCCTTTTTCAATTTCTTATGAGCTATATCTAATTTTTCGGATTCTACTAATAAAGCAGCATAAGTATCATGCAATTCAGTTTCACTATCATATTGACTAGAATTATCTGAATCGTTAGATGTACTTACTTGGCTTCCAATGTCATCGTCATCCGCCATTAGACATATGTTTGCTTCTTCATCAGAACTGCTGGATTCAGAAATTGATTCGTTGTCATCGTCCCATGCGATGTATGCTTTCTTTTTCTTGAAGAACTTCTTTTCTTTCTTTTCTTCACCCTTCTTTTGATTTGGGCAGTCTACTTTTAAGTGTCCCTTTTCTCCGCAACCATAGCATCTATAGTTTGAGGAGGATCCTTGATTTTCTCTCTTTTCATTTTTGAATCTCCCTTTGCCTTTTGATTTCATGAACCTATTGAATCTCTTGATTAGTAGACTCAAATTTTCATCTTCTTCTGAGTCTTCATCTTCTGATCTTCCTTTGCTTCTGTGAATCTCCGACTTTAATGCCAAACTCTTCTTGTTGTTTTTGGCTTTTGCCTCTTCTTCATCAAGTCTTCCAAGATCTAGTTCATGTTCTCTCAATTTTCCAAAGAGTGCCGCCATGGTCATGGTGTTGAGATTTTGTGACTCCGAGATTGCAGTCACCTTTGGTTGCCATGATCTGTCTAAGGATTTCAAGATTTTAATGTTAAGTTCATCTATATCGAATGACTTACCTAGTCCAATGAGATGATTGACAATGTTGGTGAAGCGTTTTTGAACGTCTGAAATAGTTTCTCCTTGCTTCATTCCAATGTCATCCTCAATGGTGAGTGTAGAGCGCTGGAACGCGTGTTGAGCTGTGCACGGGGAATGAATGCAAGAAGAATGAGCTGGAAGCACACCACATCACGGCTGGAAATTTAGAAGCGAAGCAGCGTTGAGGAAGTGATGTGATTCAAGTGGAGCTGGAAGAAGAGGTGTTGGTGAGCACGATTGATTCCAGGAGCTGGCACGCATGTGATGGAAGCACGTTTGATGATGAGTTGGAGGAAGAGAAGCGGTGCAGCAAATAATGGTGTGCGTGGGAAGTGGATGCAAGAAGAATGAAAGAGCTGTGTGATGCACACGTTGAGCTGGAAGAGAATTGGAAGGCTGAATCATTTTGTTGAAGTTGATGTACGGAGAATGAAGCGGTGTGGAGGTGGAAGAGTGAAACGGTGATGGCTGGAAGCACATGGACAGAGTAGAAGCACGTTGAGAGGTGGTCACAACTGCACACGCGAGATGGAAGTTGGAGCTGCAGAATGGTGTGCACGCCTACGTGGAGTTGGAATAAGGAGGAGAAACTTTAATTGAAGAAGCGTGTTGAGCTGGAAGGAGCTGGAAGCAGAGAAGTGCAGATTTAAGGGATTGTCTAGAAGCATAGTTCATACGGTTATGAATAAAAAATTGAAGAAGGAAATTAGAAAGGTGTCATGTCACGGTAAAAGTGGGAGAATGATGGGATGTTGGCAGCAGTATACATTAGAATGAAGAGGTGATAGGCCTGGAGTAGGTGCTAAGTGGAGTGCACGGTGATTGAAAAAGGAAGTGGGTCTTGGCTTTGAATATTGTTTTGAATAGTGCATGGTCACGTGTTTGAGGTTTGAAGTGGTATGTGTTAGGTGTTTGAAAGGTCACGGCTGCTGGAAGAATGAAAGAAAGGTTATTAGCTTTTCCATGAGAAATAAAGAAATAATTCAATTTGAGAAGTAATTCAATTAAGAGGTTTTGTTTGGGAAGCACGAAGGAGTGGTATGTGTCTCGGTTTGGGAGAATTAAATGGAGGCAAGTGGTTGATTGATAGGAGAAAAACACTTGGTGCGTTTTGGAAGCAATACACGGCCGAAAAGTGTAAGCTGCACTTTGGTCTTTCTTTGCATAATTTTACTAAAAGAAGATAAAGGAAACGTATGCAAGATGCTTGGTTATGTCTAGTTCTACGCGTGCTGGTTCTGGAAAAGTGATCAATGAGGTGATTATTTGGCTTGAATTTTATTTCGATGCTTTTCAATTTATCCGCAACCAAAAACATTTTCAAAACACCCCCCACTACGTGTTGATCCGAGACTGAACCAAATTTGGTCCTTGAGAGACGACCTAGGAGTCACTTCCTAGTCTATACTGCATTCTTTTATGCACAACTTTTGTTGAGAGGTGCGACCATCTCATCAAAATGGCGCCGTTGTCGGGGACCAACGGTTCAGTTTTAGGTCTTTTGTGTTGATAATGTGTTGTTTGTGTGTTGTGTTTTGTCTTGTATGTTTGAGTGTGTGTGATTTGTTTGTTTAGGTTGTTTTGTGTGTTCAAAATTTTTGTGATATCGTTTCATGATTTTAGGGTATTGTGACTTAGTGCATGACTAGGGGAAATCCTGGGTCTATACCACCCTTTGATCCTGAGATTGATAGAACTTTTCATAGGTTAGCTAGGCATTCTAGGAATTTATCTTTAGAGTCTGTTTTTGAGTCTGTTCCATTGGATACTGTGCATCCCACTGCTGAGTACTTTGTGCATACTGCATCTACTGCATCTGTTGCATCTGCACGTGATTCTGATTCTGATTCTGTTGTTTTTCACACTGAGAACAATATGGCACAACCTCCACCTCGCGAGACGAATTTTAGGGAGATGGCTGCACCTGATTTCGATATCAAAAGCTTGTGCATCCAATATCCTGATGAGGACGTTCCATTTGTTCTCGAGACTGGACTGATCCATTTGTTGCCCAACTTTCATGGTCTTGCAGGTGAGAGTCCTCATAAGCATTTGAAGGAATTCCACATTGTCTGTTCTAGTATGAAACCACATGATGTTCTGATAACAGTTGAAAAACTGTTATTTTCATGCTTAAAATTGATACTAAAAGCAACCTTTAGACTTAAAAACTAGCTTGAAATCATGCTTTTATCTATATTTTCAGAAATAAGAGAGCTGGACAGGTTTATGGTTGATTTAAGTGTTTTTGTGCAGGTTTTAAGGTGAATTTGGTGAAAGAAGTGAAGAAGGAGAGAGATGACATTAGAAAAGACAAGAAAAAGTGCAAAAAGGAGAAGTCGAAGGCACCGCTCAGCGGCATTTTACCGCTGAGCGGCACTCAGGAGGTTGCGGGAGTCACGCTGAGGGGCAAAATGGCCGCTGAGGGGAAGAAACGTGACGCGCAGTCACCGCTGAGCGGCACTTTTTGGGCTTGGGCTTTTGTAATCTTTTGTAACTTTAGAATAGTATATAAGGGCTTGCACGTCCTAGAATTAGTATCTTTGGCAGAAACGAAGTAAACACTCTCTCTTCCACCCCTTTGAAGGAGGATCTTGGATGCTCAGGCTACCTCTTCACCTTTATTGGGTTTATTCTTTCATTCTTTCATTGATATTCATCTAGGTTCACCATGAATATGGTGAACTAAACCTTGTATGTTTGTTGGGGAATCAATGTAATCTCTTGAAGCTCTCATATATGGAATCTTTGCTTGCATCTTTTAATTAAGACTTATGCTTTCTTTCATCATTAGTTAGGGTTTTTCCTCTTTGCTCAATGCTTGCATAGTTTAACTCATTCCATGCATGATTATTGGTTTTGTCGATACGGACACGTACGGGAAAGTCTAGATCCGGGGAATTTCTCCCAATATTATACTGACAATATTATATTGGTTGTCGTTAAGCTCCTGCACTCATGAACTAATCATTAGGAATGCTAGGAATTGTATGAACTCGTGATTAGGGAGAAGCCATCTAGAATGGTACTTTAGAGAGTGGCATTAACAATGGTGATTTGAATGTTGAATTCCTAAAATATATGAGAGTGGATGAGATGAAATTGACCCCCAACAACATATCCATTCATATATTTCATTGAAAGTGTTTATCTTTTGTCTTTGCCATTGATCAAACTTCATGCATACATGTTTATTTTCTGTCTTGCATATTGAACTCTAAATGTTTCGTTTGTAAGTCCTAGCTAATCAACAAATCACATAACTAAACTAGGTCGTGAGTCCTTTGGGAAGAACGATACTTGGTCTTACCAAGTTTATTACTTGAACGATTCGGTCATACTTGCCGATTGTGAAACAAGTTTGTGACATCATATTTTGGTGCTTACAAATTTGTGCATCATGTTCCTGAAGAGCACATCTTCTTGAAGGCATTCCCTCATTCATTGGAAAATGTGGCTAAGGATTGGTTATATGGTTTGGCGCCTAGATCCGTCACTAGCTGGGATGATCTGAAGAGGCTGTTCTTAGATAAATTTTTTCCGGCAGCCCGGACCACAGCTATCAGAAAAGACATAACTGGGATTAGGCAGCTTGGTGGAGAGAACTTATATGAGTATTGGGAGAGATTCAAGACACTTTGTGCTAGTTGTCCCCATCATCAGATACCTGAGCATCTCCTTGTCCAGTATTTCTATGAGGGTTTGAACAACATGGACCATGGTATGATTGATGCTGCCAGTGGTGGAGCTATTGGAGACACCACACCTGCTGAGGCCAGGCAATTGATTGAGAAGATGGCTTCCAACTCCCAGCAGTTTAGCACCAGGAATGATGCCGTTGTGGTGAGGGGCGTACATGATGTTGTTGCCCAGTCTTTATCAGCTGTTGAAAGCAAGTTGGAAGGAAAGATTGACTCTCTTACGAAGTTGGTGACACAGTTGACTACCAACCAGAGATCTGCAGCTCCATCTGCATCTGTTGCACGGCTATGTGCTATTTGTCCTTCTAGTGACCACTATACAGATGCTTGTCCTTCTTTGCAGCAATCTGCTGCCTCTGATGCGCCTCAGGCTTATGCTACGAACATCAACAACAGCAAAATCATGACTTATCCAGCAACAGGTACAACCCAGGGTGGAGGAATCACCCCAATCTGAGATGGAACAATGTGCCACAGCATCAACAGCAGGCACCACCTTTCCAGAATGCTGGAGCACCTAACAGATATGTGCCTCCACCTATGCAACAACACCAGAGGCAACAACAACAGCAACAGCAAGAGGCACCTGCCCAACCAACTGCCCACCCTTCCACTTCGTCTGAACCTTCATTGGAAGAGTTAGTGAGACAGATGACTATGCAAAACCTGCAGTTTCAGAAAGATAACATGCAATTTCAGTAGGAGACTAGAGCTTCCATACAGAGTCTCACTAACCAGATGGGTCAGATGGCTACTCAGATAAACCAGGCGCAGTCTCAGAATTCGGATAAGTTACCATCCCAGACTGTGCAGAACCCAAGGAATGTGAGTGCCATAACCCTTAGATCAGGGAAGCAGATTTTTGTACCTTTAGAGCCCGCTTCTACACCTACACCCCTGCCTGCTACTTGTCCTAGAAAGAACGACCATGACGGTCCGAGCAAGGCATTTGAGGTGGGTGAATCTTCTTCTCCAGCCGGTGGTTCTTCTTCAAGTGGATCTTCTCCCTCTTCCACCACCACCGCTGCCGCACCTTCTCCATTGGTTGACCGACCTATCCCTCTACCATTCCCTTCACGGGCACTTCCTAGCAAAAAGATGGAAGATGTGGATAAGGAAATTCTGGAGACCTTCAGGAAGGTAGAGGTGAACATACCTCTACTTGATGCCATCAAGCAGATACCGAAGTATGCCAAATTCTTGAAGGAGCTGTGCACACACAAGAGGAAGATGAAGGGAAATGAGAGGATAAGCATGGGAAGGAATGTATCTGCGCTTATTGGTAAGTCAGTCTCGCACATCCCTGAAAAGTGCAAGGACCCAGGTATATTTTGCATTCCTTGTGTGATTGGAAACAATAAATTTGAAAATGCCATGCTTGATTTGGGTGCTTCTGTTAATGTCATGCCTTTGTCTATATATGCATCTTTGTCTCTTGGTCCTTTGCAAACCACGGGTGTGGTCATTCAGTTGGCCAATAGGAGTGTTACCCACCCAGCAGGTTTCATAGAGGATGTCTTGGTTAGGGTTGGTGAATTGATTTTTCCTGCTGACTTTTATGTTTTGGAAATGGAGGAGGGATTCTCTCATGGATCTGCTCCCATTATCTTAGGCAGGCCATTCTTGAAAACTGCCCGAACTAAGATTGATGTGTATGCTGGAACTTTGTCTATGGAATTTGCTGATATTGTTGTTCATTTTAATATCCTTGATGCAATGAAATTTCCAGCTGAGGACCATTCTCTGTTTAGGATCGATGCATTGGATGACATTATTGATAGATATGTTGTTGATGATTTTGATTCTTTGCATAAGAAAGAGCATTCTTTTCTATCTTCTCTACATACATGCATTGAATCTGAATTTGAGAATGAGGTTGATTTTGAAGAGAATTTTGATATCCATGATGTTGATGATGTTTTTGATATGGATGATGTTGATAATGTAATTGTCATGGATATGGATTTGGAGCGTGATGAGATAGGTGTTCCGCCTTTACCTGTGAATTCTTTGGAGTCAGAATGCACTAACCACTTTGTAGGAAGTACAAATGAATCTGACTTGCAGGCACCTACTCTTGAGTTGAAACAGCTCCCAGATAACCTCAAGTACGTGTACTTGGAGGATGATGAGAAGAAACCGGTGATCATTTCCACCTCCCTTGATTCTGTTCAAGAGGAGAAGTTGCTTGGTGTGTTGAGGAAGCACAAGAAGGCCATTGGTTGGAGTTTGGCTGACATACCTGGTATTAGCCCATCCACATGCATGCATAGAATTCTTTTGGAAGATGGGGCAAGGCCAGTGAGACAACCACAAAGAAGGAAAAACCCCGTGATCATGGACGTCATCAAGAAGGAGGTGACCAAGCTTTTGCAAGCTGGGATCATCTACCCTATTTCAAACAGTCAGTGGGTTAGCCCCATCCATGTTGTGCCCAAGAAAACTGGCCTCACTGTGGTGAAGAATGAGAGGGATGAGCTTATCCCAGCTAGACTGCAGAACAGTTGGAGAGTCTGCATTGACTATAGGAGGCTCAACCAAGCAACCAGGAAAGATCATTTCCCCTTGCCATTCATTGATCAGATGCTGGAGCGCCTGGCAGGTAAATCTCATTATTGTTTTCTTGATGGTTTTTCTGGTTACTTTCAAATAAATATTGCGCCTAAGGATCAAGAAAAAACCACATTCACCTGCCCCTTTGGCACTTTTGCCTATAGAAGGATGCCCTTTGGTCTATGCAACGCCCCTGGTACCTTCCAGCGGTGCATGCTTAGCATTTTTAGCGACTTTCTTGAGAATTGCATAGAGGTGTTTATGGATGATTTTACTGTGTATGGATCCTCCTTTGATGCATGTTTAGACAGTCTGGAAAAAGTTTTGAAAAGATGCATAGAAACAAACCTTGTTCTCAATTTTGAGAAATGTCACTTCATGGTTGGACAAGGTTTGGTTCTAGGGCATATCATTTCTGAAAAGGGAATAGAGGTAGACCCTGCTAAGATATCTGTGATTTCGCAGTTGCCTTACCCCTCTTGCATGCGAGAGGTGCGATCTTTTCTTGGACATGCAGGTTTCTACAGGCGTTTCATCAAAGATTTCAGCAAGAAGGCGCTTCCCTTGTCCAGACTGCTGCAGAAAGATATTGATTTTTCTTTTGATGAAAGATGCAAGCAGGCGTTTGATTGCCTGAAGGAAGCTTTGACTACCACCCCTATCATTCAGGCACCGGTTTGAACAGCCCCATTTGAGCTCATGTGTGATGCGTCTAATTATGCATTAGGGGCTGTCTTGACACAGAAAATTGACAAGCTGCCGAGAGTGATCTACTATGCTTCACGCACTTTGGATGTTGCCCAGGCAAATTATACCACCACTGAAAAAGTGTTGTTGGCAATTGCTTTTGCCCTTGATAAGTTTAGGTCATATTTGCTTGGATCACCTGTTATTGTGTATACTGACCATGCAGCTCTAAAGTTTCTGTTGAAAAAGGCGGAGTCAAAGCCTAGATTGATCAGGTGGATGCTACTGCTCCAAGAGTTTGACTTGCAAATTGAAGACCGGAGTGGAGCACGAAATTTGGTTGCAGACCACCTAAGCCGGATTGAAAAAGCTGAGAATGAAGCTGATGTGTTGCCCATACAGGATACCTTTCCTGACGAGAGTTTGTTGATGATTTCTTACTCTCACCCCACTCCTTGGTTTGCACACATTGTAAATTATTTGGTTGCTTTTGGTTTTCCTCCCTTAGCATCACGAGCTCAGATTGCTAAAATTAAGAGTGATGCTAAGTATTATGTTTGGGATGACCCATATCTGTGGAAGTTGTGCAGTGACCAGGTTACTAGGAGATGCATTCCGGACCATGAGATTGACTCGGTCCTGCAGTTTTGTCATGCCTCCTCACCTGGTGGTCATCTGGGGATACAGAGAACAGCTCGCAGGGTGCTTGACTGTGGTTTCTATTGGCCTTCCATCTTCAAAGATGCGGGGAAGATTTCCAGCACTTGTGAGCCTTGTCAGAGAGCAGGAGGATCAATTTCACAGAGACAAGAGATGCCTCAACAACCTATGTTGTTCTATGAGGTGTTTGATGTATGGGGTATAGATTTCATGGGTCCTTTTCCTGTTTCTTTTGGTTTCTCTTATATTCTCCTTGCTGTGGATTATGTTTCAAAATGGGTGGAAGCTAGAGCCACCAGGACTAATGATGCTCGGGTTGTTGTAGATTTTGTTAGATCTCACCTCTTTTGCAGGTTTGGAGTGCCTAGAGCAATTGTTAGTGATCAAGGAACCCATTTTTGCAACAGATCCATGCAAGCTTTGCTCAAGAAATATGGGGTGACGCACAGAGTTTCTACACCTTACCACCCCCAAACAAATGGGCAGGCTGAGATCTCCAACAGGGAGACTAAGAGGATTTTGGAGAAGATTGTCCAGCCCAACAGGAAAGATTGGAGCAATAGGTTGGACGATGCTCTTTGGGCTCACAGGACAGCTTACAAAGCACCGATAGGGATGTCTCCCTACCGGGTTGTCTTCGGAAAAGCATGTCACCTACCGGTCGAGATTGAGCATCGGGCATATTGGGCTGTGAAGATTTGCAACTTCTCCATGGACCAAGCTGGAGAGGAAAGAAAGTTGCAACTGAATGAATTGGATGAGATCCGATTGGAGGCATATGAAAACTCGAAGTTCTACAAGGAAAGGACAAAGAAGTTCCATGATAGTTCTATTGTTAGAAAGGACTTCGAGGTTGGCCAACAGGTTTTGTTGTATAACTCTAGACTCGGCCTCATGGGTGGTAAGTTGAGATCAAAATGGACTGGACCTTTTGTTGTGACTAATGTTTATCCTTATGGTGCAGTAGAGATCCAAGGTCCATCTACAGCTAAAAGCTTCAAGGTGAACGGGCATAGACTGAAGCCTTTCCTCAGCAACCCTTCTTTAGTGGATGTAGTGGTGGAGGAGACGTCTTTGGTCCACCCCACCTATCCTCCCATCTGACTCAGGGAGTTTCTTTTCTCCTCCCCTCCTCACTTTTATTGCACTTTGTCGATATCTGATGATTGTTCTGATTGTTTGATCTACTGATTGTGACACACTGAGGACATTGTGTCGTTTAAGTGTGGTCTATTAGGGGAGGTTGTTTCTTTGTTCATGTTTCGATTTTTATGTAGTTTGTTGTGTCTTGTTTACAGTTTTGCATGCTTTTCGTAAATTCTGGATTGTGGTTAGGTTGTCAATTTTCTTTCACTTCATTGATACTCTGAGATGTTGGATTCCTTGCTTTTCTTTGCTTGGAAGATGATCATGATGTTTGAGAGTTGAATTGATTGTGACACAAATGCCCTGTGTGAGATTTGAGCCACTTTATGTTCTTTCTTGTGTGTGATATGTCTCTTGATTGCTTGCACATATGCCTTGGCTTGACTCTTATTGATAATTCTTGACTGATATGCATGTTTGGAAGTGATAAAGGCAGTTTTGTTCTTGAACCTCTCTAGCCAAATAAGCTTACCTTGTTCTAATCCTTTGAAAACCCTTTTTGAGCCTATACTTTCCCCCATTTCTTTATTTCGAATGCTCATACACTAGCCCTAAGTGAAAAATCATGATTACCTTAACCTTAGGGAATTGTGGAGCTTTGGAAGTGTTTTGGGAACAAGTGTGGTCTCTTGGGGGTTTCTGATGAGTTGGCTAGTTGGTCCCTCTTCTTGTTTTGCTTTGGTAAATATATGTGTATCTTGTCTTTTACAGTTTTGTTTTGAAAAGAGAGAAAAGAAAAGAGACACGATGAAAAAAAAAATAAAGCAGAAAAATAAAAAAAAATGTGAATAATTGTGAATAATGGAGTCAAGAAGAGGATGGAATTAGAGGTTGTGGGTGTGTTTGAATGTGTTTACACTTGTTCCCCATTGCTCCTCTGTTCCTTATGGTTTGTAGCTTCTTATCCAGATATATCCTCCCTTGTCCTTGGCCCCATTACAACCATGAAAAGACCTTTTGATTTGAACATGCATATGTGTTTGAGTGTTGATATTAGAGGCTTGCCAAGTCTGTTGTTGTTTGTTTTCTTGAGTGCATTGAGTGACCTTGATTTACCTTAAACACTTGAGAGAAACACTGATTGTGTGCATCTGTGAGGCTCTGTTGCTGTTGATTCATCTCTTGAACTGATTGACTGCTTTCCTTGTACTGAATTGTTTGGATGATTCTTTGAGTATCTGCTTTTGTTGACTCTGTGTTGGATTCTGCCTATACCTTTTACCATCCAGAATTTTGTGAGAATTGTGCAACTGTGTTTCTGTTTTGGAGTCTTTGTTGTCTGTCTTTCGAGTCTGTGTCAGCTTCCTGATGTTTGAGTAGTTCCCTGGTTTTCGGTTTGGTTTTGCCCAAGAGTGCAAAAGACTAAGTGTGGTCTATTTTGATGAGTCGTTATTTCTTGAATTAGATTTAGTTTATTGCACTTAAATAAACCAGGGAATTGTGTTTAATTGTTTGTTATTTCCCAGTTTCCCGAATTCCGCTTAATTTGGTCGGAAATTTGTAATTGTGCTAATTTGGATTTTCTGAGCTGATTCAGTGCAATTTTGAAATGCAGGAAAATTTTGGAAATACATTTTGGGACATCAGGAAGAATGCCAAACAAATTCAAGACTCTCCAGACAGACATTTTTGAATTAATTAAATTGTAATTCAGTAGTTTAAAATTTCTGTATCAACTCTTATATTTTGGGTCAGTTTTTGGTAAATTAGAGTAGACCCAAAAAAAAAATTAGAAGTTAGTGATTTAGACCTAGGGTTTTTCTTTTGTGTGGACCCCACCCTTATTAAAGGTAACCCACGGCTCTTGGAAATGCCCCAGCCGCCACTTGTAGGGCTTTTGGTTTTGGTCTCTCGGTTTTTGTCTTGGGATTTCAGGATTTTGTTTTTTTTTAACTTTTCTTTTGCTGGAAACGCTATTTTCGGATCATGAATGAAACACACACTTTCAATTTTTCCATTTCGTTTTTATAAGTGCTGGATTCATGAGCAATGCTTATTTAATTTTCATTATGAAAAGTGCACGTTATTGTTCAATCTCTGCTCGCATTTTATGATTCTGGAAGTGACACACGGTGATGGATTTTGGTGATGCACGACTGGCTGGATGTAATAAGCAAGGAGAAACTTTAGAAGGAGTAGAGTAGGTGAAATATTGGTGTGCACGGGAATGAAAACCTACAAAGTGTAGCTGGAAGAGAAGCGGCATTTGGAGTTGGAAGGAGCAACATGTTGCGCTGGAAGCAAGAAAGCAGTGGTGTGCATAGAATGAAGCGGTGCTGAACGTGAAGCAGGGAGAAGTTTTTTTTTATTTAATACTCACCTTTCAAAAAAAGAAGAGATGGCATGATGAGTGTAGAGCGCTGGAACGCGTGTTGAGCTGTGCACGGGGATTGGATGCAAGAAGAATGAGCTGGAAGCACACAACATCACGACTGGAAATTTAGAAGCGAAGCATCATTGAGGAAGTGATGTCATTCAAGTGGAGCTGGAAGAAGAGGTGTTGGTGAGCACGGTTGATTCCAGGAGCTGGCACGCATGTGATGGAAGCACGTTTGATGATGAGTTGGAGGCAGAGAAGCGGTGCAGCAAATAATGGTGTGCGTGGGAAGTGGATGCAAGAAGAATGAAAGAGCTGTGTGATGCACACGTTGAGCTGGAAGAGAATTGGAAGGCTGAATCATTTTGTTGAAGTTGATGTACGGAGAATGAAGCGGTGTGGAGGTGGAAGAGTGAAACGGTGATGGCTGGAAGCACATGGACAGAGTAGAAGCACGTTGAGAGGTTGTCACAACTGCACACGCGAGATGGAAGTTGGAGCTGCAGAATGGTGTGCACGCCTACGTGGAGTTGGAATAAGGAGGAGAAACTTTAATTGAAGAGGCGTGTTGAGCTGGAAGGAGCTGGAAGCAGAGAAGTGCAGATTTAAGGGATTGTCTAGAAGCATAGTTCATACGGTTATGAATAAAAAATTGAAGAAGGGAATTAAAAAGGAGTCATGTCACGGTAAAAGTGGGAGAATGATGGGATGTTGGCAGCAGTATACATTAGAATGAAGAGGTGATAGGCCTGGAGTAGGTGCTAAGTGGAGTACACGGTGATTGAAAAAGGAAGTGGGTCTTGGCTTTGAATATTGTTTTGAATAGTGCATGGTCACGTGTTTGAGGTTTGAAGTGGTATGTGTTAGGTGTTTGAAAGGTCACGGCTGCTGGAAGAATGAAAGAAAGGTTATTAGCTTTTCCATGAGAAATAAAGAAATAATTTAATTTGAGAAGTAATTCAATTAAGAGGTTTTGTTTGGGAAGCACGAAGGAGTGGTATGTGTCTCGGTTTGGGAGAATTAAATGGAGGCAAGTGGTTGATTGATAGGAGAAAAACACTTGGTGTGTTTTGGAAGCAATACACGGCCGAAAAGTGTAAGCTGCACTTTGGTCTTTCTTTGCATAATTTTACTAAAAGAAGATAAAGGAAACATATGCAAGATGCTTGGTTATGTCTAGCTCTATGCATGCTAGTTCTGGAAAAGTGATCAATGAGGTGATTATTTGGCTTGAATTTTATTTCGATGCTTTTCAATTTATCCGCAACCAAAAACATTTTCAAACCCCCCCCCACTACGTGTTGATCCGAGACTGAACCAAATTTGGTCCTTGAGAGACGACCTAGGAGTCACTTCCTAGTCTATACTGCATTCTTTTATGCACAACTTTTATTGAGAGGTGCGACCATCTCATCAGCGGTAACTCTGCTGAATTTTGAAAAACTTCTTTTTAAGCTGTCCTAACTCCACCCAAATGCAATTTTCAGTTTTCCAGTTCAGAATCATGCAGTTTAATCGGTTCAAACATCAATTATATCATCAAATCATGCATAGAAATCAAAACCCCTAAATATTCATGCTTTGACAATCACATTCAAAATTAAGAACCCTAGAATGAACAAAATGCTTTTTACTTACTTGGGTGGAGATACTAGATGCAATGAAAATGCTTCCAAGCTAGGATACTTTCTTCCAACCCCAAACTTAGATGGCACACTAGTGAAAAGTGAGTGGAAGAGAAATTTTCTTAAGAGGGAAGAGGGAAAAGATGTGGAAAACCTTGGAAAAGGTATGTGGGAGTGTTTGTGCAGAGAAGAGCCTGGAAAGTAAACCTAAAACGCAGCTTGGGGTATAAAAATACCCTAATGGGCTCGGGTCCCGCTAAGGGGAACTAAAGCCCATTCTGCGAGAGTACCGCTCAGCGGTAAGTTGCCACTTAGCGGCACTTTCGTGAAGTGTTCTTCTCCTTCTTTTCTTAACGTGCCTCCTAGACATGCCCCTCACTGGTTCCCTGCAATTCAATGCTTAAAATACTTATGCAAACCCTATTGATGGAAACCCATTTAGGGCATACCATTCAAAGGAGTACGAACTTAATCTAAGGCTAAGAAAGGGACATTGGAGAAGGACTTTTAGAAACTCTTTCTTGATTTCTCTTCTTTAAGTCTTAGTGGGATTTTCTTTAATATGTTTATGTGTTTTGTAGGGTCTAATAAAGCTAGGAGATCATGAAACAACCAGCTAAGGAGTTGTTTAGCCAAGAGAAGCAAATGAGTAAAAGGCATAATTTTGCACCATATGAAGCCTGACGTGCATCCAGCACCAGCTGTGATCTTCCACGTGCGTCCAGCACCTTTCATGTGCAACTAGCAGCTTCATAAACGTTTCAGCAGATTCAACATGGCTCTTCACGTTTATTCACCCTTGCACAGCTAGCACTTGCTTCCTTGCATCATAGCTAACGTTGTAGGCGTGAACCAGGAGCTTTGTTTCTCCTTTAAATACATTGCTCCATTGGTTGTAACCCACCTTTGATTTGAATGAAAAATTGTTTTCTGTTGATGCTGTCCAGAACTTTCTTCTTATTGAAGGTCACCGAGAGAGAGCTTGAGAGTTTCCTCTAGCCTCTCTCCTTAGCTAGGCTCCATTACTAGCATATCTCCACCCATCCGCATCATATTTCAGCACCTAAACCACTCCCCTCATTCCATTTTCTCCATCATCGATTCATCTGTTTTCTTCACCGCATCACTCTTTTATTCAATACTCTTTTGCCTCAACCTTATCTTCATCACTGAATCATCCACTCTCCTTCAATCCAGTCACCGAACACTGTTTGAAGAGTTGGTTCCAGAGTTTATGCTTCCTTCGGTCATAATCATCATAATTCATCTTCTTCCGCTGCCACAAAATGATGTTCATCCTCCTTTCCAGTTCAGATTCCAGAAGTTTCTAGGAGAAGTTCCGTTGATTCCATCTTGCCCCAGAATCAGCTGGATTGTTCTTCCATCACCTATTATGCAACTAAAATGAAACAAACAAAAACAATCAATCAACTGGGTTGCCTCCTAGGTAGCGCTTGTTTAACGTCACGAGCCTGACCCAAAATCCACCAACACCCATCAGTAGGTGTTACAATCTT
Source organism: Vigna nakashimae (assembly GCA_034642375.1). Classification (NCBI taxonomy): domain Eukaryota; kingdom Viridiplantae; phylum Streptophyta; class Magnoliopsida; order Fabales; family Fabaceae; genus Vigna; species Vigna nakashimae. The sequence continues at coordinate 43,819,624 of CM067765.1, read as the reverse complement.
ACCAACACCCTTCAGTAGGTGTTACAAACTTACCAGCACCCATCAGTAGGTGCAAAATTTTCTCACCAACACCCATCAGTAGGTGTTACAAACCTAGCACCCTTCAGTAGATGCTATATCCACAAAATATTTACAAAATAATGTTCAACAGATTTAAAATTTACAAACCAAAATAAAATTAAAAGTTCTTAAATCAACTGGGTTGCCTCCCAGCAAGCGCTCTTTTAACGTCATTAGCTTGACCCAGTAAAGCTCAAGTTCCTTCTTCATAGTTGATGTTGTTATCCCACCAACTCCTCAGCTTTTTCTTGTGAACTGTTTTGAATCTTCTAAAATGTGGAGATTCTATCTCTATCATCTCCTTCTCTTTAAATCCCTTCACAACCCACAACTTGTTTTTGATTCTCATAGGTTCACCAAGTTGGGGTCTTCTTTTCTCCCAATCATCAGGAATTTCTCCTCCTCTTCCAATCTTTTCTTCCTTGTGCACCTAAAACAACAAACAATGGTTACCTGCAACCTTGTGATTTTCATCTTTATGGCTAGTCATGTGTGCATCTTGAAATGCAGCTTTATAACTAGCTTCTTCCTCCTGTCTTTGCGTCTCATCTTTAAAAACGTCTACAACCACTCTCTCCTCTCGATCCCGGAGCACCACTATACCTTCATTTACATCAATGGTAGCTCTGGCCGTTTTCATAAACGGTCTTCCAAGTATGATAGGTATCTTCTCTGTCTCCATCTTCATCACCACAAAGTCTGCCAAGAACTGAAGTTTGCCAACACAAACTATAATTTCCTCTGCAATCCCACATGGCTCCTTTGAAGATCCATCGGCCATTACTAGATTAACCTTTACAGGTTTCACATTAACATTGCCGATTTGCTCTAGTAAAGAGTAAGGTATCAAGTTAACACTTGAACCTAAATCAAGAAGAGCTTTCTTAACCCTTTTCTTCCCTATGGTACAAGGGATAGAAAAGCTTCCTGGATCTGTTGCTTTAGGAGGGAATGCCTCTTTTTTAACAGTTATACACTCCTTTGCCTCATCATCTGTACGTCTTTTCTTTGTAGAGATGTCTTCATCAGATTTCGTGTAAACTGTGATTTGTTGTAGAATCTGCTCCCAAGGTGCATCATTATCCACCATTTTGAATAATTCAGTGAAATCCAGTTGTTTCCCTTGATGTATTGAAAAAGGAAAAGTGTTTTTGCTCTCTATTTCTCTTTTCTCTTCTGATCCTTCTCCTTCTAACTCAACTATTTCTTCTTCAGCACTCTCTACCACCTTGCATTCTTCTCTGGGGTTAACCTCAGTATTAGCCCCAAAATTTCTATTAGGCCTTTCCTCCACCTGCTTGGTGACCTGCCCCATCTGAATCTCCAAATTTTTGATAGCAACTTCAATGCTCTTTTGGGTTGACTCAATTTTCTGTATGAAATTATTAAGAGTTTCCTCCATCCTCATGGACCTTTCATTAAGCAAAGAAAAATGTTGCCATAAGGTGGGTTGTTGCTGCTGCTTATTGAATTGACCAGCTTGCCCAGTTTGCCCTTGACCAATGCTTGGGTGTGGTTTCCACCCTTGATTGTAGTTCCGTTGATAGTATTGATTGGTCATGTAGTTTACATCCTCTACGGCATCTACTGGAAAGGCACATTGACCATTGATATGGTCGCCTCCACACAATTCGCACAACTGAGATTGTACTTGTGAACCAGTCTTCAACTCTTTAGGTAACTGTGCAAGAGTTTTAGTAAGAGTCTCCAGCTGTTGAGTTAGAATTTTGTTTTGAGCTAGCAAGGCATCATTTGTCTGTAATTGGAGAACTCCTTTTTGCTGCATAGGAGCTCCTCTCTCACTGTTCAGCTCATTATCACTAGTAGCCATGTTTTCAATTATTTTCGTGGCTTCCTCTGGAGTTTTCCATTTATTATTGCCTCCTGCTGAGGCATCAAGCATCATCTTGGTTTGTGAACCAAGCCCTCCAAGGAAAGTTAAGACTACTTCCTCTTCTTCAAAGCCATGCGTGGGTGTTTTTCTTAGCAAGCTTTTGTATCTATCCCATGCATGCCCCAGTGATTCTTCCATGCCTTGCCTAAATGAAGAAATCTCTTGCTTGCCTTTTGTCACCTTTGATTGTGGGAAGTACTTGTTGAAAAACTTTGTTCCCACTGCTTCCCACTCTGTGAAACTTCCTTCTGGGAAAGAATTTAACCAAAGCTTAGCATTGCCTCCCAATGAGAAAGGAAACAAGCTAAGTTTGATTGCTTCATTTGGCACCCCATTAATCTTTACTGTGTTGCAAATCTCATTGAATGTAGTGAGGTGCTCATATGGTCTTTCATGAGATAACCCACTGAATTGGTTCCTTTTCACCAGTTGGATCAGTGCTGGTTTGACCTCCATATTAGCTGCATTGACTCTAGGTCTAGCTATACTGTTAAAGTGTTGAGGTCCAGCTATATTGGTGTAATGAGCAAGAGTTCTTCTGACATTATTGTTCTCCATATTTTCTGTGCTGTGGTCAGAACCTTGTGGTGATGGTTGTAACAGAGTTTCCGGAGGAGGGAAAAGTTCTCTACATGTTCGGATTCTTCTCCTCCGTCTACTCTCGTCTAAACCTTCAAGAAGAGGTTCTGTTGTTTTCTTGCTCCTTGTTCTAATTGCTTCCTGCATACACAAGAAAACAAAACCCTAGAAAATTGGTTAGCACAAAAAGATATAGGAGAAGATATAGATACAAAAAATAAAATAAAATAAAATAAAATAAAATAAGATAAAAACCGAAAAAATAAAAACAGAAAAATAAAAACAGAAATTCAAAATTAAAGTCAAAGATAATCAATAATCACACAAATTAACCAGTTAAACCACGAGTCCCCGGCAACAGGGCCAAAAACTTGATGAACAAATTTATGATCACCAAAATATGATGTCACAAACTTGTTGAACAATCGGCAAGTATGACCGAATCGTTTCAAGTAATAAACTCGGTAAGACCAAGTATCATTCTCCCAAAGGACTCACGGCCTAGTTTAGTTATATGATTCGTTGATTAGCTAAGACTTAAGAACAAAATAATTGGATTTTACTATGCAAAAGACAAAAATAAACATGTATGCATGAGGTTGATCAATGGAAAAACAAAATACAAACACTTTCAATGAAATATGTGGATGAATATGTTGCTGGGGATCAATTTCATCTTATCCACTCTCATCTTGTTAATGCCACTCTCTAAATTACCTTGTCAAGAAGGCCTATCCCTAATTACGAGTTCATACAATTCTTAAAATTCCTAATAATTAGTTCTTTTAGCACAGGAGCTTAACGACAACCAATATACCATTGGGAGTAATTCCCTGGATCCAGACTTCCCTGTACGTTCCCGTATCGACAAAACAAATAATCATGCATTGAATGAGTTAAACAAAGCAAGCATTGAGCAAAGAGGAAAAACCCTAACTAATGATGAAAGAAAGCATAGGTCTTAGATTAAGATGTAAACAGAAATTCCATATATGAGAGTTTCAAAAGCTTACATTGATTCCCCAACAAACATACAAGGTTTAGTTCACCATATTCATGGTGAACCTAGATGAACAATAATGAAAGAATGAAGGATAAAACCCTAGAAAGGTGAAGAGGTAGCCTGAGTATCCAAGATCTTCCTTCAAAGGGGTGGAAGACAGAGTGTTTGCTTCGTTTCTGCCAAAGATACAAACCCTAGGACGTCCTAAAGCTTATATACTATTCTAAAATTACAGAAAATTCAGGCCCAAGCCCATAAGTGTGCCGCTCAGCGGTAAAGTACTGCTCAGCGGTAAGTGCGTGAGTTGGTTTCTTCCCCTCAGCGGCCATTCTGCCCCTCAGCGGATCCAACGCGAGCTTCTAAGTGCCGCTCAGCGGTAAACTGCCGCTAAGCGGCAGTTGCGGCTTCTCCTTTTGCACTTTTTGGTGTCTTTTCTGATTCCATCTCTCTCCTTCTTCACTTCTTTCACTAAATTTACCTTAAAACCTGCACAAAAACACTGAAATCAAGCATAAACTTGTTTAGCTCTCTTATTTCTGAAAATATGAATAAAAGCATGATTTCAAGCTAGTTTCTAAGTATAAAGGTTGCTTTTAGTATCAATTTTAAGCATGAAAATAACAGTTTTTCAACTGTTATCAGTGCCACCACTGAGCGTCAGTTTTGTGCAGAAGCCACTGTTTCGTGCTTGAGCGCTACCGTTAAGCGTCGTTCTAAGTGTCGTAGCTACTGCTGGACGTCTTTTTGGGGCGCGGAGCGCTGGTCTCGTTGGCTTGGACTTTTTCTGTACTCTATTTAAGGTTTTGGACGACTTAGGGTTCTGATCTTTGGACAGAAAGAGGCGTAGAAACACTCTTTTCACCCCTTGGAGGCAGATTTTGGATGCGGAAGCTCCGATCTTCAGGTTTTAGGGTTTTTCTTTCATTCTTTTCCATATTTTTATCTAGTTTCACCATGTCTATGTTGAACTAAACCTCCATTGTTGTTGGGGAAGCGATGTAATCCTTTGAAACTCTCATGTATTGAATTGATTTATATTATAAATGCTTTACTTCATTAATTGATAGGGTTTTTCCTCTACGCTCTATGCATGCTTTGGTTAACTCATTCAATTGCATGATTATTGATGTTGTCGATATGGAAATGATGGACAAATTTATGAGCACCAAAATATGATGTCACAAACTTGTTTCACAATCGGCAAGTATGACCGAATCGTTCAAGTAATAAACTTGGTAAGACCAAGTATCGTTCTCCCAAAGGACTCACGGCCTAGTTTAGTTGTATGGTTTGTTGATTAGCTAAGACTTAAGAACGAAATATTTGGAGTTTAATATGCAAGACAGAAAATAAACATGTATGCATGAGTTTTTGATCAATGGCAAAAGCAAAAGATAAACACTTTCAATGAAATATATGAATGAATATGTTGTTGGGGGTCAATTTCATCTTATCCACTCTCATATATTTTAGGAATTCAACATTCAAATCATCATTGTTAATGCCACTCTCTAAAGTACCTTTCTAGAAGGCTTCTCCCTAATCACGAGTTCATACAATTCCTAGCATTCCTAATGATCAGTTCATAAGCTCAGGAGCTTAACGACAACCAACATAATATTGGGAGAAATTCCCCGGATCTAGACTTCCCCGTACGTTCCCGTATCGACAAAACCAATAATCATGCATCGAATGAGTTAAACTATGCAAGCATTAAGCAAAGAGGAAAAACCCTAACTAATGATGAAAGAAAGCATAAGTCTTAATTAAAAGATGTAAAAACAGATTCCATATATGAGAGCTTCAAAAGATTACATTGATTCCCCAACAAACATACAAGGTTTAGTTCACCATATTCATGGTGAACCTAGATGAACAATGAAAGAATGAAAGAATAAACCCTAAAAAGGTGAAGAGGTAGCCTGAGCATCCAAGATCCTCCTTCAAAGGGGTGGAAGAGAGAGTGTTTGCCTCATTTCTGCCAAAGATGTCTAACCCTAGGAACCCCTAAAGCTTATATATCATTCGTAAATTACAAAAAGTTAAGCCCAAGCCCATTAAAGTGCCGCTCAGCGGTAAAATACCGCTCAGCGGTGAGTGCGTGACTTGTTTTCTCCCCTCAGCGGCCATTTTGCCCCTCATCGGACCTCCCGCAAACTCCTGAGTGCCGCTCAGCGGTAAACTGCCGCTGAGCGGTGACTTCGGCTTCTCCTTTTGCACTTTTTAATGTCTTATCTGATTTCATCTCTCTCCTTCTTCACTTATTTCACCAAATTCACCTTAAAACCTGCACAAAAACACTGAAATCAAGCATAAACCTGTCCAGCTCTCTTATTTCTGAAAATACGAATAAAAGTGTGATTTCAAGCTAGTTTCTAAGTATAAAGGTTGCTTTTAGTATCAATTTTAAGCATGAAAATAACAGTTTTTCAACTGTTATCAGGAAACATATGGAGAAATCTAGAACATGGGAAATTCTCCCAAAAGCAATATTACCTAGACATAGGGATAGGAGGGTTGGTTGCCTTTAAGCTTCTGTGCGAATGTAATGCATATATAATTGTTGGTGATACAAGACATTTTGATCCAACAATTGAGAGTAGGCTTTCTTAACCGAGCCATCGGGTTTAAGGTAAAATAGAAAGTGGCATTAACATTAATGAAGAAGATGAATTCATAAATACATGAGATTGGTTAGGATAAGTCTGAAAGCCCAACAACATAATCATTCCATATTTTACATATTTATTTTCTGCACTTGCATTTATATTTATTTTCTGCATTATAAACACTATGATCTTGTTTAGAAGTCTTAATTAATCAAGAACCCACATGAATGTTTAGGTCGTGAGTCTCTTGGGAAACGATACTTGGTCTTACCATACTTGATACGATTCGGTAAACTTGTCGGAGTGTTAAAACTTGGTCACATACTTTAGAAGGTGGATGATTTTGGGGGCAATATGGAAGTTAACCCTAGGGAGGAATGTCAAGCTATTATAACTAGAAGTGACAAAGTTTTAGATGAGAGAAAAATAGAGAGAAAAGAAGAAAGGTTGAGTGAAAAAGAGAAAGATGTAAAGGAAGAGGAAGAAAAAGAAGAGAGAAAAAGTGAGGTTCAGGGAAAAGAAAAGGGGAAGAATGTGGAAGAAGAGAGAAAAGAAAAAAATTGAGAAAAATCTTATGTACCCTAAGGAGATTTCCAAGGAGGAAAAAGAGAGGGAAGAAAAGAAATATTGAGAGAAGGAGGATGAGAGAAAAAAGAAAGAATCATATGAAAAACCCCTTCCTTACCCAAAGAAGTATCATAGGAAGGAGAAGGAAAAACAGTTTGAGTGTTTCATGGAAATCTTTAAGAAATTGGAGAATAAAATTCCTATGATTGGGACACTGCAACAGGTTCCTGGTTATATTAAATTCTTGAAAAAATTCAACAAAAAGAAAAAAATATCCAGAAAAGGGAATAATTGAGGCATAGGGCAATTGCATTGGGTCAGGCTAGTGACGTTAAAGAAGCGCTTGTTGGGAGACAACTCGGTTTCTAATTTTTTTTATTTAGTTGTGTGGTGTGGATTTGATTTTGTTTTGTAGTAATGAAAGCATCTGCTGATGGATGCTGGACAACATCTACTGAGGGATGCTAAGAGGATTCAGATAACAACATCTACTAATAGATGCTGCTATGATGAATGATAGCCCATTTTTCTGAACTTTTCCTTTCAGTTGATTTAGTTATGTGGTTTTGATTTGATTTCTTTTTCTTTGTGTGTTTGAGTTTTTTTTTTAGGTTAAATGCTGCTTTTGATGACAGTAATGATAACATCTATTGATGGATGCTTCTACAACATCTACTGATGGACGTTGTTATGATGAAGATGATGAATGACAACATCTGTTGATAGATGCTGCTATGGAAGATGACAATGACTAGACATCTACTGATGGATGCCGATGAAGATGAGAAAGATTGGTGTCTACTGAGGGATACCAATGAAGATAAGAAATATTAGCATCTACTTATGGATGCTATATGTGATTCGACATCTACTGATGGATGTTACTGACAACATCTACTGATGGATGCTATGATGATGAAGATTGGGTCAAGCTAGTGACGTTAAAGAAGCGCTTACTGGGAGGCAACCCAGCTTTCTAAACCTTTCTTTTTAATCAATTGTTTATTTATTGTACTTTGCTTGAATGAACCACGCTGCTTTGATTCAACTATGTTGTGTTTTATGATAAGTATTCCTTTGTGATGCTCTAGTGTGTTGATTGATGTTGAGATGATGCATGATGTGCTAATATACAGGTGATGGCTCACAGCGTATGAAACAAGTGCTTGATGTAAAGTTTGATTGAGATACTGAGCATGGTGTTTCTGTTAATTTTGGAACTTGTGAGTTTTTGATAACAGTTGAAAAACTGTTATTTTCATACTTAAAATTGATACTAAAAGCAATCTTTATACTTAGAAACTAGCTTGAAATCATGCTTTTATTCATATTTTCATAAATAAGAGAGCTGGACAGGTTTATGCTTGATTTCAGTGTTTTTGTGCAAGTTTTAAGGTGAATTTGGTGAAAGGAGTGAAGGAGAGAGATGAAATCAGAAAAGACACCAAAAAGTACAAAAGGAGAAGCCGCAGGTACCGCTTAGCGGCAGTTTACCGCTGAGCGGCACTCGGGAGCTCACGGGAGGTCCGCTGAGGGGCACACTTATGGGCTTGGGCCTAGATTTTCTGTAATTTTAGAATAGTATATAATCTTTATGACGTCCTAGGGTTTGTATCTTTGGCAGAAATGAAGCAAACACTCTCTCTTCCACCCCTTTGAAGGAGGATCTTGGATGCTCAGGCTACCTCTTCACCTTTCTAGGGTTTTATCCTTCATTCTTTCATTATTGTTCATCTAGGTTCACCATGAATATGGTGAACTAAACCTTGTATGTTTGTTGGGGAATCAATGTAATCTTTTGAAGCTCTCATATATGGAATTTATGCTTGCATCTTAATCTAAGATTTATGCTTTCTTTCTTCATTAGTTAGGGTTTTTCCTCTTTGCTTAATGCTTGCTTTGTTTAACTCATTCAATGCATGATTATTGATTTTGTCGATACGGGAACGTACGGGGAAGTCTAGATCCGGGGAATCTCTCCCAATATTATATTGGTTGTCGTTAAGCTCCTGTGCTAAGAGAACTAATTATTAGGAATGCTAGGAATCGTATGAACTCGTAATTAGGGATAGGCCTTCTTGACAAGGTAATTTAGAGAGTGGCATTAACAATGATGATTTGAATGTTGAATTCCTAAAATATATGAGAGTGGATGAGATAAAATTGACCCCCAACAACATATTCATTCATATATTTCATTGAAAGTGCTCTTCTTTTGCTTTTTCCATTGATCAAAACCTCATGCATACATATTTATTTTCGTCTTTTGCATAGTAAAATCCAACTATTTCGTTCTTAAGTCTTAGCTAATCAACAAACCACATAACTAAACTAGGTCGTGAGTACTTTGGGAGAACGATACTTGGTCTTACCAAGTTTATTACTTGAACGATTCGGTCATACTTGTCGATTGTAAAACAAGTTTGTGACATCATATTTTGGTGATCATAAATTTGTCCATCAGTTTACTTGTGTGAGATTTGGGCTTCAGAGTTTTTTGTGAATAAATACTATTACTTTGGAAGCATTAATGATTTTGCCCAAATTTTCTGTGATTGAACTACTTGGTTACTGGTTTCATATGATCAAGGCCATCTCTTATTACCCCTTATTCTTTTAGCCTTCACATGATTTTTGTTCACTGAAAAGGAAACAATTTGTTTTAACCTTTGAACCTTGAGCCTTATGCATATTTTGAAAACACTTTGTGAAAATCTTTACCTTGAGTTAAGTTGAGAACATTTGTGAGGTATTGATAAAGGTTCAAGTTTGGGGTTGCTGGAAAGACTGAGAAAGGAAAAAGAAAAAGCATTGAGCTAAATAGTGAGTACATGAAAAGCAAAAGCAAATGAAAAAGAAAAATAAAGAAAAGAAAAGCTCAATGCAAGGGAAAGTTGGGAAAAAGAAGTGAGTTTGTGATTGAATGATGAAATCATAAATGCCTCTCTTAACTCAAGGATTTTGATGACAAGAAAAACCAATTTCCTTCCTAGCCTAGTAGAGTTACAAGCCATGACAAGCCCTTGTGATGACAACTTGCTTGTGAGTATGTTTGATTGTGGCTAAATGAAAAGCAAAGTTAATTTGTGTGACATTGTGATAGCAGAGTGAAAAAGTCACGAACACTTTTGAGTGCTTGAGTAATACACTTTTGAGTGCTTGAGTGAAACACTTTCCTTGGTGAAGAGTAGTTCTTTGAATTTCTGATTACATCTTTGCTTGGTTGATTGATCATTCTTAAGGATAACATCTGTTGAAGTATATGAGCATCACATTGATTTTGATTGAATTAAGGCATCTGCACATCTTGACTAACATCCTTATGCTAAGTTGATAAAAGTGATTTCTTGTCCTAGAAGAAAAAGGCTTTGAAAAATGTTGAATCATTGTAGTAATTTTTCTGAGAAGTTGAGTTACAATCTGTTTTGCTTGAGGACAATCAAAGTTCTAAGTTTGGGGTTGTGATAACGGTTGAAAATATCGTTATCTGTGATGTAATTTTGATACTAAATGCACCCTTTTCTACTTAGAAACTTGCTTGAAATCATGATTTTCTGATAAGTTGTGTGAATAAGAGAGTTAAGGTTGAACTTAATGATTTTATGACTAAATTCCCTTATTTTAGTAGGTTAATGAAGTGATTTGGAAGAGGAGTCAAAGTATGAAGGAGTCGGAACTCAAGGAGAGAGAAAAAGAGAAGAAAACACAGTACTAAAAAAATCCGCAAGGCTGGAGCTTGACCCCCCGAGGGGGGGGAGCGCTTGAAGTCCACCGCACACCACCTGGGCGCCCCTTTTGGGCGCTTAAGCGCCAAAAAGTATTGTTTGACGCCCGGGCGCCCCACTTAGGGTGCTTGAGCGCTAGACATGGGTCAGACTTCATTTTTGTTCTGTTTTCGCTCTATTTAAAGGACCCAGACATCCTAGGTTTGGTATCTCTAGCGGGAGCAGCACAACAACACACTCTTCCACTCTCTGAAAGCGGATTTGGATGCAAAAGCGTTCGTCCTCTAATTTTAGGGTTTTGCTATCTCATGCTTTTCCATTATTCATCTAGTTTCATCATGTGTATGGTGAACTAAACTCTATTTGTTGTTGGGGGATAATGTAACCTTGTGAACTCTCATGTATTTGAATTGATTCTTAATAACACATGCTTTTTCATTAATTGTTAGAGTAATTCATCTGTGTTTATTACATGCTTTGTTTAACTCATTCATATCATGATGTATGAATTGCATGAGTGCTGGGATGTTCCTTATAATTCAGGTTCTTGTTGATTTCTCCCAAGACTAATATTTCTCAGGGATGAGGGTATGAGTCTTGGTAGTCTTAAAGGTCTTGATCTTCACATCTAATTGCTTGGAATGCTAGGAATTGCATGAACTGGTGATTAGGGACAAACTTATATCGTCTAGGGATCGAGTTTGAGTGATTTAGTGAGTGACGTTAACATTAATGCATAAAGAAGAATTCTTACATACATGAGAGGGAACATAGTGAAATCTAACCCCAACAACATATTCATCTCACATGAAACAACATTCGTTTATCACCGTGCTCTTTCGCTATTCATCAAACTGCATTCATATTTAATTTTCTGTCTTTGCATCTAAAACCATTGATCTCATTTTCTTTAAGTCTTAATTAATCGAGTTGTCACACGAATATCTAGTGCCGAGAGTCCTCTAGGATACGATACTTGGTCTTTCCATTTTATATTACTTGTGCGATTCGGTACACTTGTCGATTCATCCAACGAGGATGAGCTCTCAAGAAAGAGTGGACTCGCGTGACAGTGTGGACTTAAGTAGTTGTTAATATGTCGGAAAGTGTAGCGAATTGTATCAAGTAATATAAAATGGTAAGACCAAGTATCGTATCCCAAAGGATTCACGACACTAAACAATTCTGTTATTGCTTAACTAATTAAGACTTAAAGAAGAACAATTTTGGGGTTTTTGAATTCAAAAACAAGAAAGTAAATATGAATGAAAATTGATCAATTAAGTATACCCGCTACTCACTTATTCACAAAAGTAAACTAAAAAACTAAGTTCAAGCAAGCTTCTAAGTCAAAAAGTGTTGATTTCATATCAAAATTGAATCACAGATAACTAGATTTTCAACCATTATCATAACCCCAAACTTGAAACTTTGCTTGTCCTCAAACAAAATTTAACTTGGTTTAAACTTGCTTGAATGGTCAAGCATATCAAAAAGCATTTTCATTTTAGACAAGTAAATCACTCATGAATGATCATCATAGAAAGATTAGTCAAGATATAATGATGCTTTAGCCAATCAAGCTTCAAATGTGGTGCTCACATGATCAAGATATACAGAACAGATGCAAACCACATGAATAATCAACCAAGCAAGAATGTTATCATACAGTCATGGAACAATTCCTCACCAAAGACAGTGTTTCACTCATGTACTCAAAATTGTTTCACTCAAGCACTCAAAATTATTTCACCCAAACTCAAAGGTATATAGTAAGGTTACACTCTTACACTCTACCATCACAATGTCACATGAATCAACTTTGCCTTTCATTTAACCACATATCAAACACACTTACAAGCAAGTTATCATCACAAGGACTTTTTAAGGTTTGTATTGAGGTCAGGATAAGAAGAAAATTGGTTTTTCTAGAAAACAAAATCCTTGAGTTAAGAGAGTGCACAGGTCATATATTCTCATTAAAATCAACTATCTTTCTTCTTTTATGTGAGAAACCAATCTTCAATTTACTCCCAACTTTCCTTTCATTGAGCTTAACCTTTCTTTTCTTTCTTTTCTTCTCTTTTCTTTTTCTTTTGCTCTTTCTTTTGCCCAATGCTCTTTAATGAATTTCAAAAAGTTCTTTTCGGTTTCTCACCACCCCAAAGTCGAACCATTCTCCATTACCACAAAAACATACTCTACTTAACTCAAGGTAAGGATTTCAGAAAGGGTTTTTCCACTTTCAAATTTATGCTCAAGGTTCAAAGGGTATAGAGAAACATTGTTCTTTGTTTGATTCACCTATTGGCATTAGCTCTAAGAGAGAAGAAAACATGGCCTTGATCATATGTAGCAAACAAGCAAGTGGTTCAATCATAGAAAATTAGGCAAAATCAGTCATGCTTCCAAAGCAATAACATTCAATCAATCAAAGACTCTGCAGTCCAACCTCTCACAGGTTAAATCAAATTCCACAATTTGATAAACATCCTACCTAACATATTAATCACAATTGAAACCATGCATCTGTTTAAAATAATTATGAGCAACCACCACCTATGCTTAAAAGCCTCACCAATCATTAACTCAACATGCACCATAAAACAATAGAGCAAACACAAGAATATTACTCATCACAAACAACAGTTTATCACATTAAGAGAGTGCACAATTCATATATTCTCATTAAAATCAACTATCTTTCTTCTTTTATGTGAGAAACCAATCTTCAATTCACTCCCAACTTTCCTTTCATTGAGCTTAACCTTTCTTTTCTTTCTTTTCTTCTCTTTTCTTTTTCTTTTGCTCTTTCTTTTGCCCAATGCTCTTTAATGAATTTCAAAAAGTTCTTTTCGGTTTCTCACCACCCCAAAGTCGAACCATTCTCCATTACCACAAAAACATACTCTACTTAACTCAAGGTAAGGATTTCAGAAAGGGTTTTTCCACTTTCAAATTTATGCTCAAGGTTCAAAGGGTATAGAGAAACATTGTTCTTTGTTTGATTCACCTATTGGCATTAGCTCTAAGAGAGAAGAAAACATGGCCTTGATCATATGTAGCAAACAAGCAAGTGGTTCAATCATAGAAAATTAGGCAAAATCAGTCATGCTTCCAAAGCAATAACATTCAATCAATCAAAGACTCTGCAGTCCAACCTCTCACAGGTTAAATCAAATTCCACAATTTGATAAACATCCTACCTAACATATTAATCACAATTGAAACCATGCATCTGTTTAAAATAATTATGAGCAACCACCACCTATGCTTAAAAGCCTCACCAATCATTAACTCAACATGCACCATAAAACAATAGAGCAAACACAAGAATATTACTCATCACAAACAACAGTTTATCACATTAAGAGAGTGCACAATTCATATATTCTCATTAAAATCAACTATCTTTCTTCTTTTATGTGAGAAACCAATCTTCAATTCACTCCCAACTTTCCTTTCATTGAGCTTAACCTTTCTTTTCTTTCTTTTCTTCTCTTTTCTTTTTCTTTTGCTCTTTCTTTTGCCCAATGCTCTTTAATGAATTTCAAAAAGTTCTTTTCGGTTTCTCACCACCCCAAAGTCGAACCATTCTCCATTACCACAAAAACATACTCTACTTAACTCAAGGTAAGGATTTCAGAAAGGGTTTTTCCACTTTCAAATTTATGCTCAAGGTTCAAAGGGTATAGAGAAACATTGTTCTTTGTTTGATTCACCTATTGGCATTAGCTCTAAGAGAGAAGAAAACATGGCCTTGATCATATGTAGCAAACAAGCAAGTGGTTCAATCATAGAAAATTAGGCAAAATCAGTCATGCTTCCAAAGCAATAACATTCAATCAATCAAAGACTCTGCAGTCCAACCTCTCACAGGTTAAATCAAATTCCACAATTTGATAAACATCCTACCTAACATATTAATCACAATTGAAACCATGCATCTGTTTAAAATAATTATGAGCAACCACCACCTATGCTTAAAAGCCTCACCAATCATTAACTCAACATGCACCATAAAACAATAGAGCAAACACAAGAATATTACTCATCACAAACAACAGTTTATCACATTAAGAGAGTGCACAATTCATATATTCTCATTAAAATCAACTATCTTTCTTCTTTTATGTGAGAAACCAATCTTCAATTCACTCCCAACTTTCCTTTCATTGAGCTTAACCTTTCTTTTCTTTCTTTTCTTCTCTTTTCTTTTTCTTTTGCTCTTTCTTTTGCCCAATGCTCTTTAATGAATTTCAAAAAGTTCTTTTCGGTTTCTCACCACCCCAAAGTCGAACCATTCTCCATTACCACAAAAACATACTCTACTTAACTCAAGGTAAGGATTTCAGAAAGGGTTTTTCCACTTTCAAATTTATGCTCAAGGTTCAAAGGGTATAGAGAAACATTGTTCTTTGTTTGATTCACCTATTGGCATTAGCTCTAAGAGAGAAGAAAACATGGCCTTGATCATATGTAGCAAACAAGCAAGTGGTTCAATCATAGAAAATTAGGCAAAATCAGTCATGCTTCCAAAGCAATAACATTCAATCAATCAAAGACTCTGCAGTCCAACCTCTCACAGGTTAAATCAAATTCCACAATTTGATAAACATCCTACCTAACATATTAATCACAATTGAAACCATGCATCTGTTTAAAATAATTATGAGCAACCACCACCTATGCTTAAAAGCCTCACCAATCATTAACTCAACATGCACCATAAAACAATAGAGCAAACACAAGAATATTACTCATCACAAACAACAGTTTATCACATTAAGAGAGTGCACAATTCATATATTCTCATTAAAATCAACTATCTTTCTTCTTTTATGTGAGAAACCAATCTTCAATTCACTCCCAACTTTCCTTTCATTGAGCTTAACCTTTCTTTTCTTTCTTTTCTTCTCTTGTCTTTTTCTTTTGCTCTTTCTTTTGCCCAATGCTCTTTAATGAATTTCAAAAAGTTCTTTTCGGTTTCTCACCACCCCAAAGTCGAACCATTCTCCATTACCACAAAAACATACTCTACTTAACTCAAGGTAAGGATTTCAGAAAGGGTTTTTCCACTTTCAAATTTATGCTCAAGGTTCAAAGGGTATAGAGAAACATTGTTCTTTGTTTGATTCACCTATTGGCATTAGCTCTAAGAGAGAAGAAAACATGGCCTTGATCATATGTAGCAAACAAGCAAGTGGTTCAATCATAGAAAATTAGGCAAAATCAGTCATGCTTCCAAAGCAATAACATTCAATCAATCAAAGACTCTGCAGTCCAACCTCTCACAGGTTAAATCAAATTCCACAATTTGATAAACATCCTACCTAACATATTAATCACAATTGAAACCATGCATCTGTTTAAAATAATTATGAGCAACCACCACCTATGCTTAAAAGCCTCACCAATCATTAACTCAACATGCACCATAAAACAATAGAGCAAACACAAGAATATTACTCATCACAAACAACAGTTTATCACATTAAGAGAGTGCACAATTCATATATTCTCATTAAAATCAACTATCTTTCTTCTTTTATGTGAGAAACCAATCTTCAATTCACTCCCAACTTTCCTTTCATTGAGCTTAACCTTTCTTTTCTTTCTTTTCTTCTCTTTTCTTTTTCTTTTGCTCTTTCTTTTGCCCAATGCTCTTTAATGAATTTCAAAAAGTTCTTTTCGGTTTCTCACCACCCCAAAGTCGAACCATTCTCCATTACCACAAAAACATACTCTACTTAACTCAAGGTAAGGATTTCAGAAAGGGTTTTTCCACTTTCAAATTTATGCTCAAGGTTCAAAGGGTATAGAGAAACATTGTTCTTTGTTTGATTCACCTATTGGCATTAGCTCTAAGAGAGAAGAAAACATGGCCTTGATCATATGTAGCAAACAAGCAAGTGGTTCAATCATAGAAAATTAGGCAAAATCAGTCATGCTTCCAAAGCAATAACATTCAATCAATCAAAGACTCTGCAGTCCAACCTCTCACAGGTTAAATCAAATTCCACAATTTGATAAACATCCTACCTAACATATTAATCACAATTGAAACCATGCATCTGTTTAAAATAATTATGAGCAACCACCACCTATGCTTAAAAGCCTCACCAATCATTAACTCAACATGCACCATAAAACAATAGAGCAAACACAAGAATATTACTCATCACAAACAACAGTTTATCACATTAAGAGAGTGCACAATTCATATATTCTCATTAAAATCAACTATCTTTCTTCTTTTATGTGAGAAACCAATCTTCAATTCACTCCCAACTTTCCTTTCATTGAGCTTAACCTTTCTTTTCTTTCTTTTCTTCTCTTTTCTTTTTCTTTTGCTCTTTCTTTTGCCCAATGCTCTTTAATGAATTTCAAAAAGTTCTTTTCGGTTTCTCACCACCCCAAAGTCGAACCATTCTCCATTACCACAAAAACATACTCTACTTAACTCAAGGTAAGGATTTCAGAAAGGGTTTTTCCACTTTCAAATTTATGCTCAAGGTTCAAAGGGTATAGAGAAACATTGTTCTTTGTTTGATTCACCTATTGGCATTAGCTCTAAGAGAGAAGAAAACATGGCCTTGATCATATGTAGCAAACAAGCAAGTGGTTCAATCATAGAAAATTAGGCAAAATCAGTCATGCTTCCAAAGCAATAACATTCAATCAATCAAAGACTCTGCAGTCCAACCTCTCACAGGTTAAATCAAATTCCACAATTTGATAAACATCCTACCTAACATATTAATCACAATTGAAACCATGCATCTGTTTAAAATAATTATGAGCAACCACCACCTATGCTTAAAAGCCTCACCAATCATTAACTCAACATGCACCATAAAACAATAGAGCAAACACAAGAATATTACTCATCACAAACAACAGTTTATCACATTAAGAGAGTGCACAATTCATATATTCTCATTAAAATCAACTATCTTTCTTCTTTTATGTGAGAAACCAATCTTCAATTCACTCCCAACTTTCCTTTCATTGAGCTTAACCTTTCTTTTCTTTCTTTTCTTCTCTTTTCTTTTTCTTTTGCTCTTTCTTTTGCCCAATGCTCTTTAATGAATTTCAAAAAGTTCTTTTCGGTTTCTCACCACCCCAAAGTCGAACCATTCTCCATTACCACAAAAACATACTCTACTTAACTCAAGGTAAGGATTTCAGAAAGGGTTTTTCCACTTTCAAATTTATGCTCAAGGTTCAAAGGGTATAGAGAAACATTGTTCTTTGTTTGATTCACCTATTGGCATTAGCTCTAAGAGAGAAGAAAACATGGCCTTGATCATATGTAGCAAACAAGCAAGTGGTTCAATCATAGAAAATTAGGCAAAATCAGTCATGCTTCCAAAGCAATAACATTCAATCAATCAAAGACTCTGCAGTCCAACCTCTCACAGGTTAAATCAAATTCCACAATTTGATAAACATCCTACCTAACATATTAATCACAATTGAAACCATGCATCTGTTTAAAATAATTATGAGCAACCACCACCTATGCTTAAAAGCCTCACCAATCATTAACTCAACATGCACCATAAAACAATAGAGCAAACACAAGAATATTACTCATCACAAACAACAGTTTATCACATCATACTAAACCATTACGGCATAATTCATTAAACCAAGTACATAAACAAGCTAACATAAAAACAAAATAAACAAAATTCAAATACGCATAAAAATAAAATAAAAACATAAAAATCATGATCTAGCAACATCCATCAGTAGATGCTTTCATCTGAATCTTTCAGCATCCATCAGTAGATGCAAATTGATGGAATCCTTTCTGATGTACCTTCTTTAGTGTTCTCTTTTAGTATTTTTACATTTTATTGTATACGTGTATTAGCTTGCAAGGAGCATGGGTTACTATAAATACCCAACTCCTTTCTTTGTAATGGTCACTTTTGATAATAATGAGAATTAGTTTTTTCGAATTAGAAACTATTCTCTCTTGAAAGTCAGGCTAGAGAGTCCAAAGACTCCCTCTAGCCACCTTCCAAGCACCTCTCTCACTTCTATTTTCCAAATTCTATGGTGCTTTTCTCTCCTCCATGACACCTTTATTCACCAATCTGCTTCTTGTTCGTGGCGTGCTCCTTAACCTACGTGTAACGCTTCACCACGTCTTCATCATTCATCGCCACACCTTCATTTGGCATTCCCTTCCACATCCCAGACACGCACATCTTCATTCTCCACATTCTCTCTTGCGAGAGCATTTCTCCATCTCGCAAGCCACATCTTCAGATTTTCATCTTCACTGTAAGTTTCATCCTCTCATATCTTCTCACTGCTTCACCATCACAGAACCTTATCTTCCACCTAGGGTTTCTTCCTCTTCCCTGTTCCTTCAATTTCCACCGATCATTTTCCATTTCTCACCGTTTAAAACACTTTCCACCGATCAAACTACCTTTTCCACCGATCAATCTCCATTTCACACCGATTAATCGGTTCCTTTTGAGCTTCTCCCCCTTTCTAGGGTTCCATCGGTCTAGGTTTTGGTTCTCTAAGTTCCTTCTCAGATTTGGTTCGATTCTCTCTCGGTTTCTCTCTTCCAATAGTGTCTAGGGTTTCTGCGAAGGTTATCACACTTCTGTTTTCATATATTCTCTCTTAATCTTGTGTTCCAATAATTTTCTCTCCAGAGGAAGCTTCGAGGATTCGCATCGTGCCTACAGTCCTCTTCTCGGAGCCGCTCTTCCATCAGTGGGTATTCAGAGAAAGGTCAAGCAAGCTTCAAAGATAAGTATCGCTTTCCTTGTGTCTTTTCGTTTTTGTCTTGATTAATGTGTTGTCTTCTATTGATTTGTTGTAATCTGTGTTTGTCTCTCTATTCTAGTCTAACGATGTGCGTTTAACTTCTTTCATTTTCGCGTTTCTGTTTCGTTCATTGTTTCTCTTTTGAGTTTTGTTTCATTTGATTCAGTCTTGTTTTTGTTTTGTCTCGCGTCTCTAATTTAAATCGTGTTGATCTGTTTAGCTTATGCGTTGTTCATTATTTCTTTTACTTGATTTCAGTTCAATTGTGATTTTGTGTATTTGTTTGAGTTATTCAAATAGGTTTCCAATTTCTATATTGTGTGTTGAGTCATTCTGTGCCTTGAGTCAGTGTTTTTATCATTTTAATTCACAACAAATTTTTGTTTGATTGAGTCTTTTTGATTTCTAAATCATTTCTATTGTGTCTAAGTCATGTTAATTTGTTTTTTCTGTCTCGGAATTTCATGTAATTCTGATATGGAATTGTAATGGTCTACTTGTATGTTCAAATTTCATTGCAAATGAGCTATGACAATATCAATCGAGAGCTCGGATGTAATCACCAATTAGTAGAACCAATCTGTCATTTCTGTTATGAATTTTTTGGTTTAATTTGTTGCTCTGAAGCTCAACATCTGAATCTGCATTGGTTTTAAATTCTAATATGTTATACAAAGTTGAGTTGGTAGCAAGTGCAAACCATAAGAGCAATGACATGCTAGGCATGAGCTTGGTTGCAATTGTGCAAATTCCAAAAATAGTTTTAGCAATTGACCGATCTGCAATGCTTTGTTTGAGTCTAGTTATTTTTGTTTGAAATCTGGTTTAGCACATAGATCATTGCTAAACATCTTTAATTGTTGATTTAGTGTCTTGTTCAAGTTTGAGTTGCTATTTTTTGGTTCCAATTAAGTGTTCAAAAGTCATTTGATTAATTGAGTAAAAATTTGAGCGGTTAAGTTACTTAGTTTAAATAATTTAGGGGCTGACTAAGTCAAATTTTGAGAGAGTGTGTTTCTGCATCTGATGACAAATTTATGAACACCGAAAAACGGCGCCACAAACTTGTTTAACAATCGGCAAGTATGACCGAATCGTTTCAAGTAATAAAACTCGGTAAGACCAAGTATCGTTCTCCCAAAGGACACATGGCCTAGTTTAGTTATGTGATTTGTTGATTATTTAAGACTTAAGAACAAATTGATTGGAGTTTAATATGCAAAAGACAGTAAATAAACATCTATGCATGAATTTGATCAATGGAGAAAACGGAATACAAACACTTCAATGAAATAGATGGATGAGTATGTTGTTGGGGTTATCAATTTCATCGTATCCACTCTCATATACTTTAGGAATTCAACATTCT
This sequence comes from Vigna nakashimae, assembly GCA_034642375.1. Taxonomy (NCBI): domain Eukaryota; kingdom Viridiplantae; phylum Streptophyta; class Magnoliopsida; order Fabales; family Fabaceae; genus Vigna; species Vigna nakashimae. Next base: position 43,799,019 of record CM067765.1, on the reverse strand, counting down.
TTTCATCAATTGTTAATGCCACTATCTAAATCACCTTGCAAGAAGGCCTATCCTTAATTACGAGTTCATACAATTCCTAGCATTCCTAGTAATTAGTTCTTAAGTGCAGGAGCTTAACGATAACCAATATACTATTGGGAGAAATTCCCCGGATCTAGATTTCCCCGTACGTTCCCGTATCGACAAAATCAATAATCATAGCAATGAATGAGTTAAACAAAGCAAGCATTAAGCAAAGAGGAAAAACCCTAACTAATGATGAAAGAAAGCATAAGTCTTAAAAGGAAGATGTTAAAACAAATTCCATATATGAGAGTTTCACAAGACTACATTGATTCCCCAACAACAATACAAGGTTTAGTTCACCATATTCATGGTGAAACTAGATGAATAATAATGAAAGAATGAAAGATAAAATCGTAGAAAGGTGAAGAGGTAGCCTGAGCATCCAAGATCCTCCTTCAAAGGGGTGGGAAAGAGAGTATTTGCTTCGTCTCTGCCAAAGATACAAACCCTAGGACGTCCTAAAGCTTATATATTATTCTAAAAATACAGAAAATTTAGCCCTAAGCCCATAAGAGTGCCGCTCAGCGGTAAACTGCCGCTCAGCGGTAAGTGCGTGAGTTGGTTTCTTCCCCTCAGCGGCCATTTTGCCCCTCAGCGGATCCAACGTGATCTCTTGAGTGCCGCTCAGCGGTAAACTGCCGCTGAGCGGTAGTTGCGGCTTCTTCTTTTGCACTTTTTGATGTCTTTTCTGATTCCATCTCTCTCCTTCCTCACTTCTTTCACCAAATTCACCTTAATACCTGAACAAAAACACTGAAATCAAGCATAAACCTGTCTAGCTCTCTTATTTCTGAAAATGTGAACAAAAGCATGATTTCAAGCTAGTTTCTAAGTGTTAAAGGTTGCTTTCAGTATCAATTTTAAGCATGAAAAGAACAGTTTTTCAACTGTTATCAGCATCTAGTTTCATTATAAACAAGTTTTTTTAGTTATTTGAAACTAGTGATGCAAAGAAACCAGGAGTTATAGCTGCCCTAACAATTTTCACTCTTTAAACCACCAAATTTGTGGCATTTTCCATTAACAAGTTGATAGTTTGATTGCTTACTGATAACAGTTGAAAAACTGTTATTTTCATGCTTAAAATTTATACTAGAAGCAACCTTTAACACTTAGAAACTAGCTTGAAATCATGCTTTTGGTCATATTTTTAGAAATAAGAGAGCTGGATAGGTTTATGCTTGATTTCAGTGTTTTGTACAGGTTTTAAGGATGAATTTGGTGAAAGAAGTGAAGAAGGATAGAGATGGAATCAAAATAGACATCAAAAAGTGCAAAAGGAGAGGTCGCAACTACCACTCAACAGCAGTTTACCGTTGAGCGACACTTAGGAACTCACGTTGAATCCGTTGAGGGGTGAAAATGCTGTTGAGGGAGAAGAATCAACTAACGCACTTACCGCTGAGCGGCACTATTTTGGGCTTGGGCCTAATTTTTTGTATATTTTAGAGTAATATATAAGGTTTAGGACGTCCTAGGGTTTGTATCTTTGGTAGAGACGAAGCAAACACTCACTTTTCAACCCCTTGAAGGAAGATCTTGGATGCTCAAGCTACCTCCTCATCTTTCTAGGGTTCTATCTTTCATTCTTCCATTATTGTTCATCTAGTTTCACCATGAATATGGTGAACTAAACCTTGTATTGTTGTTAGGGAATCAATGTAGTCTTGTGAAACTCTCATATATGGAATTTGTTCTAACATCTTATTTTAAGATACATGCATTCTTTCATCATTAGTTAGGGTTTTCCTCTTTGCTTAAAGCTTGCATTGTTTAACTCATTCAATGCCATCATTATTGATTTTGTCGATATGGGAACGTACGAGAAAATCTAGATCTGGGGAATTTCTCCCAATAGCATATTGCCTAAACATAGGAATACGAGGGTTGGTTGCCGTTAAGCTTATGCGCTTCAGAATTAATTATAAGGAATGCTAGGAATTGTATGAACTCGTAATTAAGGATAGGCCTTCTTGCAAGGTAATTTAGAGAGTGGCATTAGCATTGATGAAAAGAATGATGAATTCCTAAAGTATATGAGAGTGGATAAGATGAAATTGATAACCCCAACAACATACTCATCCATATAATTCGTTAAAGTGTTTGTGTTCTTCTTTTCCATTGATCAAAACTCATGCATACATATTTAATTATTGTCTTTTGCATTTGAAACCTCATGAATTTGTTTACAAGTCTTAAATAATCAAGAAATCATATGACTAACTAGGCCATGAGTCCTTTGGGAGAGCGATACTTGGTCTTACCGAATTTTATTACTTGATACGATTCGGTCACACTTGTCGATTGTTAAACAAGTTTTTGGCGCCGTTTTGCGGTGATCATAAATTTGTCATCACTTACATCTGAGGCCTATATGGTGCCTCTGCATTTGTGTAAACTTGCAGCAAAAGCTTGGTTCATGTGTGATATCTCAAATACACAATTCAAAAGCAACATTTCAATCATTTAAAAAAAAAAGCTCAAAAACCAGTGCAAGTTCAAATCTGAAACCTGATGCACCATAATCTAACTTTTTCTTAAACATCTCAGCAACTTCTTGTTTGTCTTTTATTGCTTTTAAAATATGTTTTAGTTCTATTTCTTAGGTTCTATTTGTTGTGCTTACTTTGAACAATAGCCTTATTTCTTGTTTGTCATTATTGGTTGTTCTGGTTTTGTCTCAGTGCACGTGTAAACGCTGATCTGCTGTTCTTTAATTGTGCTTTTGTTTGCTTTTGTAATATGGTCTAGAGTTGATCTTGAGTCAGTTGCTCTCTTGTGTTGTCATTGCTTTGTGGCTGTCCTGTACTGTCCATTACTTTGCCTTAGCCTAGCAATTCTTGTTTGAGAAGTTGCTCACTTTCGTTTCTAAAAGTTGAAAGAAAGGTTGTGTGGTTGGTAGCATCTTGAGTGGTGGTAATCTGACAAATTCTCCAGCTTTGTATTTCCAAGAGAGAATCTCCCTTCCAAACCTTTCATTTGTGTGATTTAAATTTCTAAAGAGAAGCCTGAGTGTAGTGAGCTTTGTAAGGCTGACTTGGCCTAATTCCTTGGCAATTTGAAATAGAGAATTTCATTGTTCATCTAATTGTGTTGCTGACTGTTCATTGTGCAAGAAAAAGAGTTTGAGTGATCAAACTGAAGCAGTTGTGATTGTACTTATTTTAATCTGCTTTTGCATTCATTTTGAACCTTAATTTGTTTGTTGAGTCACTGCTATCTTACCTGTTCTGATTGTATTTTGAACTACTTCGTTTTTGCATCAACATTGTTTTAATTGCCAATTCCTAATTTCATGAGTGACTTATTTGACTTGTTCTTGCTTGGTTTTTTAAAAATAATCACTACACATACTTCTGCACATACTGTTGCATATTGTATTTCATTGGTTTGATCAGATTGGTATGTTACTTTTGATTAGTCTCGAATATTGTTGTCAATAGTTTGGTCCATTGATTCTGACCAGTTTAACTCACTGATTTGCTATACAGGCTATACTGGTCATTTAATTGTGAATCAACTTATTCTTCATTTTACCTGCATTGTATCATGTGGTGTATATGTTGTTTTTGGTGTAGCTGTGCATATCTAAGTGGGTGTGATTTTCTTGCAGTTTATTCCTAGAGAGCAAAATACATTTTCTTTGTAATTGCATTAAGGGCACAAGACCGAGAAAAGGGAAGTGCTTACTGCCATGTATATACACATCACCTTGTGTAATCTGTTTTAGCTAAGGAAATTTTGATTGAAGATCTGTGCATTTGCCTTTGTAGGAAACTGATTAGGAGAGACCAAGAGAATTGATAGCAGAAGCACAAAGTTGAGCAACAAAGCTTAATGAAGCGGACCAGGACCGTAGCAGCCTAGCATAACTTTGTTTCCTTTGTATTTGATTTGTTCAAACTGTTTGTAATAGGCTTGTGTTAGCCTCTTGTTAGTTTTACTTTTGTTTTGTAAAAGGCCTTTAAAATGTCCAAGTTCTTTGGAAGAGTCCTTGGTTCTCTTTCATCCCTTGGCAACATTACTTGTTTGACTTGAATTTTGATTTTACGTGTTAGGAGTGATTTAGGCTAAAAGAGATCAAACTCTAAGCCTTCTCACATTAGAGTCCGCTAGTCCCTTAATTTTCTTTGATTGTGTTTGTTTTGGAGTTTGTTAGTCTCTTAATTGTCTTTGATTGTGTTTGTTTTTTAGTTATGTACTTTGTTTCTAAAGGTGATTTTAGTTTAAGGGGTAATTAGTTAGTAGCCTAAGACATTTCTAGCAAGGCAAGACTTGGTACTTAAGCAACTCTTTAGCTCACCTCTCTTACCTGGGACTTGTTTAAGTGGAAGATTTTAACCCTTTTGATTGAGAAAGAGAGAAAAGAGAAGAAGAAAAGAAGAGAGAAGAAAGAGAAAAGAAAGAAAATGAGAAATTGCTACTGATGGCAACTTTGACTCCAATCATGGAACATAAATTTAAAAGGGAAGGTTTCCAATCTCTTAAATCTTTTCCAATCATTTTTAACTCTTCTAATTTTAATTTCTCTTTCAAACACTACAAGAAAAATGGTATTTATATACAGAATTTTATATACGAATTTTTATACGTATATAATGTGAATTTTACATACGGTTTTTTATACGGATCTGAACAATGGCAGTACATACGGATTTTCCGTATGTAATTGGGGGAAAGTTTTATATACGAATTATCCCTCTGTAATATTGGTATGTAATATTGGCACGTTTAGGCACAAATTTTTCCAAAGATTGATCCGTATATAAGGCCGTATATAAGTGAAACATAATATTATCTGCTGATTTTAAATACGGATAAGGAGTTAATAGTAATTAAAAAAGAACATTTAGTAATTAAAACATCACTTTTAGATTAGCATGTGCAATGCCGACTGTTCTCACTCTGGACTCTTCTTAGTCTCGATTCTTCTCACTTTCGAGCCCTAACCTTCTACCCCTTACTCTTCTCACTCTGGAGCCCTAACATTCTCCCTGCATTCTCTTCTTCCTTCACACTCATTCTCCATGACCTAAATCGCTTTACAACTTTGTTAGTCTATAAGCTCACACTCGTTCTCCTTCACTAAAACGGTAACTTCGCAGTCGTTCTCCGTCGTGGGACGGGAACCCTCTTTTTCCTTCTTCCGAACCGTAGTGTGGCATTGGAGGCATCATTTTCCCTGAGTTGAACCGTAGTTGTCCTCATACTCGAACCCCAGTGAGTAGTCGAAGCTTCGAGGTTATTTTTTTTTGTTTTGCTCTGGTTGTTGTTACATTGACCTATTTTTGGTCGTTGTTGTTTGGAGGTTTGAAATTGGATTAAGGAAACGTAGGTTGGTTTCGTCGATCTGGAAGATATAAGCTCGAGCTGGCATTCTCTTCTACACCTTGTAAGTTTCAATTATTTAGATTTAGGTTTGTCTTAAACCTTGAGTGTTATTGAAAATGGGTGTTCAGGGAGGGGATGGGATATGGGATGTTGATGGAGATGAGTTTTTGTGTTGAGGAGGTCGAAAAATGCATGAAAGTGTGTATTCCATTTATGTGTTTACTTCTGCACCCTGAAATAAGTGGTTATTAAAAGATGTCATAATCGTGACATTGTTTTGAAGTTATTTTGTGTTTAGATATTTGATTTGAAGAGGAAAGAGTGAAACAACGTTTTGGTGTTTTCATCCTTTAACGTGCAAATGTTTGAAAACAACTAACTTCTTTTGTTATCAGTAAGAGGACAAGTGATGAAAATGTAAAATCATTTTCTTTACTAAGCAAACCCTTAATTACTTAAGCATTGTTCTTGTTATCATACAACTCTTGTGCAAGTGTCAGGATAATAATGTTGCAGTCGTTGTAATCTTCTTTCATGATTTGAAGCTAGAAGATTATTATTTTATCTGGTTGCATGATATTCTTACAGATTGCAGAAATTGTCTTTGGAATGCATTTGACGAAAGCTTAGTATACTCATTGACTGGGCATATTGAATTTGTAAGTGTTTAAGGTTGGTTTTGGTTTCTCTTCTTACTTTGGTTTGATATCATTTTCTTCTTTTGTAAATATAATGTACGATGTCAGATTCTGGCTTTTTATGTGATATGTAACTGAAGCATCTTATCTAAAGGCAAGTGTTGTGTTTAAGATTTTGTTTAAGAAGTTGGTCAGGATTTAGAGTATAATTTCATTAATGTTTGAAATGATTGATCTTTTTATTTATTATTATATCTAGAAGTATTTGTTTTCTACTAGTTTGGATACAAACATAAACTTCTTTCTTACTGTTAGGATGTGTGCACCTGTGGAAGAGATTTATTGACATATTTTCGGAAATTCATGTTTATCCAGCCTCTTCAAACCAAGTTTTAAGTACTAAACTTAGCTGAAGATCTTGGCAGGAGATTGTTAGCTGTATTCGATACTCCTACAGGTATTACTCAATCATAGACAATGGTGGTTGTGTTTTAGTAACTTTTCTTTCATAATCATCTTTCTCAATACAGAAAAGGATTGTATTGCATGTTTTTAGAATTTAATATATATTATCTTCTAAGATCTTGTAATATTATCTTCATTTTTCACTAATAAATTTATGTGTTCTTCTGGTGTCTATAAAAAATGGCAGCTCTTGTTTCTTGATTGCCTCAGACCTTACATTTTAACCTTGATTCTTTTCCCAATTATCTTTACAACCCTTTAGAAATTACACAGTTAAAGAGAATGTATCAAATATCCTATACAATGTCTGTATAAGAAATCAAAGAATGATCTTGTGTTGTATTTTATTGTGTATTGAATAAGGCTATTATCAGTCTGTAGACCAGGGACAGCCTATAAGAGGGTGGTATAAGCCTTAAGCATTTCAAAATATGAGCTTAATCAGATAAAGGGAGCTATATGTGGATGCATATAAAATTGAATACATATATTGACTGATTAGTTCCAATAATAGGAGAAGAATTTGTCACCATTAGATAATTACCAATTATAGAAAGATTAAACCAGCACTATAGATGTTGAATTTGTCTGGCGAATTTAACTGTTTAAAACATGAAACCATATTACGAACCAAAAAGCCAACATCATTACATGATAACGGGAGCTATATGTGGTAATAGTTGACAAGAAATATTTAACATGCCATAAGACTGAGGAAAGTGCAGTTGTAACTGGAACTGAGGGTACTGAAGGAGTTTGTGTGGTCATGATGTATTGCTCTAGTGCAACATATCTATATTGGAAGAATTGAACACATCTAAATTGCCTATAGTGTATCATATGTCTAACAAAGACATGGATTACATGTATTTACATATAATACTTTTATTCTATTTTCTATATTTAGCTTTTATAGATATATTTATTATTCTTTTTGTCTGCTGTTGGCTATCATGCCTTTTGCCATATTTTTTATTGTAGTTTAGCTACCTATGGTGTTAGAATTTTAATTTTTACTTGATGGGATGTTTACCTCCTTGTATTGTCTCTTAATTTTTTGTAGATAGATGTGGTCTCCCACATTTCATATTCTTTTAGTGGGCTTTGATTTGGTCACCCTACTTTTGAATTTTTCTTCTTCTATTAATTTTATTAAGAATGTGCATGCAGCTTGTATAGTGATGCAATAGCATTCTTTCCTTTTGAATTGAAAAAAGCAGCCCCTATTTTTTGATTGGTATGAAAACATGAAACTACAGACCTCCCAATTACTTTGATCCCTTGAACTACTTATTGTTTTTATACACCAAACATGACTTTTATTATAGTTTTTTATTGTAGTTTTTTTAGCTTACCAGCATAGGTCCTCATCAACAATTTATAACCTTGGTTCAATTTTGTTTTATGCTCAATATATGACATTTTTAAAAAATTCTTGCACATTAGAATGAGTGTTGCAAGCAACACCCACTGCTTGCTTTGGAATCCTTACTTATTACTTTGACTGTTTAGTAAACAATACCCCAAACATTCCTTTTCTAGTTTATAAATTTAGAGTAGAAGCCTAGTTTTTCAATCATGTGATATAGGAAATCTCATCTAACTCAGTCATATTTCTCATAATCAACCTTTACAACACTTTATTTATTATTATTTTGTCTTCTTACTTCATCCACAACATCATTGACTACTATCACACTGTCAATCACTTATTTACCCTTTATAAATGGAAACCAATTTTGGTCTACTGTTTTATATAGTACATTCTTCAGTCTTTTGGTAGAATTTTCTATGATCTTGTATATACTAGCCAACATCGGTATAGGTTTATACTTTTCCAAACCTTAGGGATGACAATTATAAAAGATGTGTTACTTCCACTTAGGCATTTACCACTTGTATGAAAATTATGTATTACATTCAGTAAACCTACTTTGATAAGTTCCTTTACAAACTTCATGCATTCAGATAGTTCTCTCTTCTAAGTGAACCACAATTCATAAATTTTTATTTTAGTTGATCCTATTTTGTCAAAAAAGTGGTAACATGGTTTCAGTTTGTCATCCTCTATTTGAAGTTGTTTCCTGGTTAGGTCATGTAATCATTAGTCATAGTGTTCTCTTATAGTTGTGCAGCTAACACTATGGCCCTTATATTAGTTTCTCTCAATCTTTTCCTTAGGCACAATCCATCTTGCAAGGGCTCCTCTGTTTGATTTTGTCTTACATTCATTTTCAAATGTGATTTGGAGGTGGTAGTGTACGAAGGTGTGATTAGGGAAAAGGCAACAAGCAAATAAGATTGTCCACAATTCCTGAAAGGTATGCTTAATGTTATATTCCTACCATCTTTCAACTAATAAATAGTTTTGTTATTCACCTCTCATGTGATAATGAACTTCTAAACACCTATATATTCATAGTTACTGGACTTTTTTACAATTTTAGATTATTCTGGAAGGCGTGTTGCAACTGTGGGATCTGTACTAGTTAGTAACCTTAAAACAAGATTTAGAAAAGGAGATTCAGATCATGTGGAGGTATATTTCTTCCTTACCTTTGGCTTTGTTGATGATTATTATTTTAGTCAGTCTCTCCTGTTTTGTCTTGACTCTAAACTATGCTAATCATCAGGTAAAAATTTCCCCTAATTTTGTAGTAAAATAGTGACATCAAAACTCAAGTAAGTGGTTCTAAGCTTTTATTTGTATTTAGTATGGGGAGGTAAATTTTCCTTGGGATTGTTTGATGTTCAATTGCATTGTGTCATTCTCGTTAGTCTCTGAAATTTGGTTATGGATGTAGAAAAGTATGTTAGTTTTAACATGTGTTGTTTCTATTTTAGTTAATTTGTAGTTTGATGTTCTATTTTAAATTGATATACGATTCTGTAAACATATTCCATATCATAAAAACTTTTAATTAAAAGATGTATTACTTATCAAAAGAAATTAAATTAACTAATGTAATAATAATGATCATACTAACATCGATACAAATTAAAGAAAAAAAATAGAGTAGAGTTTAACCTGCTCTTGAACATTGAATTAACCTAACAAAACTAATCTTTGGTCAGTTATAGCTATCAAGTATCTTATTTACACAATACACACACACACACACACACACACACACACACACACACACACACACACACACACACACACACACATATATATATATATATAATATGAGTGATATACAGAGTGAGAGTAAAGATGTTACAGAAGAGGAGTTGAATTGATTTATTGGTTATGTTTAGAATGAGAAGTAGTGGGAAGGAAAATATTGGTAGAAAAGAGGTAAACAGGAAGTGATATGGATTTGGATTTAAAATGATGAGTTAGGTATAATGGAGATAGTTATTACAATTAGAGTAGTGTTAAGAAAAAGATATGTTTGTGTGTTTAGTTCCCATGTTTATCTTCTTTTTCTCTCATCCCATCAAACTATAAAAAATAAATAAATAAAAATTATTACAGTTTGCTTTTGTGCTCTTGTTTTTCTTTAAATTTATGTTTCTGTTTTTAGAAGTTCATAATCATGTTGTGTGTGTATGATGTGAGTGTTTCTTTTTTATCAAAGCTTCTAGGTCAAGTGCCCAAAATAATGTTGGAGTTGTGATGTTTTCTTGGATTTTAGTCAATGATTTTGTTTTCTTTAATTTATTTATTTTTCTTTTATTCTATTTCTATATTTAGCTTTTATAGATATATTTATTATTCTTTTTATCTATTGTTGGCTATGATGCCTTCTGCCATATTTTTATTCTGTTTTCTTGCACATTAGAATGAGTGCTGCAAGCAGCACCCACTGCTTGCTTTGGAATCCTTACTTATTACTTTGACTCTTTAGTAAACAATACCCCAAACATTCCTTTTCCAGTTTATAAATGTAGAGTAGGAGCCTAGTTTTTCAATCATGTGATATAGGAAATCTCATCTAACTCAATCATATTTCTCATAATCAACCTTCATGCATTTGAGAAACCTTCATGCATTCAGATAGTTCTCTCTTCTAAGTGAACCACAATTTTACCACCTTAAAGTCCAATTTCCCATCTTACAAACTTCCTTTCCCCAACAAACAGTGACCTTACAACCTTGACCACTACCCTCTACAACATTTTCTTTCTTCTCCATCTCTGTCCCACATTTTTCTATCTTTTCTCTCGAAAACCGTGGCCCCACCCCTTTCTCCACTACATTTCCTATGACAATTTCTCTTCGCTGCACATATTTATTTACGTCTAGTTGTACACCACCTCTTCTCAATCTCAAAACCTCTCTCATTCTCCTCTCCCATTTCTCGTCAAAAGCAAGCACCCATTTTCCTTCCTTTTTTCACGTCAACCAATGCAACATCTTCACCATCTCCTTTTTTTTTTCTTTTGTTTATCTCTAACATCTTCCAACTGAACCCAAAGCTCTCCCATATTTTGTTCTCGTTCTCAACTCCAACTCCAAAACTTCCATCTTTTCTCCTTGCCTTGCTAGGTGATTTGTAATGTGTCCATCTCCTCATTCCACTAACACTATTCTTCTTTCATGATCTTTTTCCACCATTGACACCAAAGTTCTCCTTTCTTCACTATGTCTATCAACCCATGTACCCCAACTCACTAAAACCTCACTTTCACTCCTCTCATAGTTAAAACTCGTTCTTTTCTCTTCAAACAATAGAAGAGAATACTCAAAACCCTCTTACCCACACTCTTGGTCAAAGAGTATAGATAAGTGCCCCCAACAATGTATAATTAATGCAAGATAATAAGAAACAAGATACCCACAATATACATGATTTTAAAGTGTATCCATGACACTTTTTCATACACAAACAACACCCCAAAGTATCCAACCATGTGTACTCATTATAACAACATCACTTTTCATAAAGCATGAACATCTATACCCCGTGTAATATGCCAAACCTTTTAAACTAACATGACTAAGTACTTACCTAACATTACCTTCCAAGGAGTAGTGATGGAAATTCAATTATTGATTGTTTAGTGTTGAACTTTCTTATTAGTTTTCCTTGAAGGAAAACTTGTAATACATAATTAATTCAGCCTTGTATTAACTAGTGGCTAATTTGTCGTTAATTGGTATGTATACAGAACGTGGATCAAGTTCCACCAAATCGTTCATGGATATACGATAAATGTTATAGAGGAAGAGGTGCGTTGAAAGAGTCATTTGTATTGGGTGTTGAAGAGTTTATAATTAAAGCTTGTGAACAAGATCGTTATCAAAGAGATGGGGGGCTTCGATGTCCATGTTTAAAGTGCAATTGTACAAAGATTTTGAACGAAAGAGTTGTGAAGGTTCACCTGTATAAAAACGGTTTCAAGCCTAATTATTTCATTTGGGAGGATCATGGGGAAACCATGCAAGAAGCTGATTTAGATAATGATGTCACTTTTAGGGGTGTGGAGACAGAAGGTGAACCAAATGAACAAGTTATGACGATGGAAGACATGGTCCATGATGCTCTTATGCAAAGACAACCCTTCTCAGCATCAAATTCTTCTAACATAGAAGAGGCTCCAAATGAAGAAACTCAAAGGTTTTATAACCTTTTATTGGAGGCAAATACGCCTTTGTATGAAGGAGCATCAGACTCCAAATTATCAATGTGTGTGAGGCTTTTAGCTTGCAAGTCGAATTGGAATATTCCTAACCAATGCATAGATTTTTTTGAAAATTCTTTTGGATGTAACACCACACAAATGTGGTTTACCGAAAACTTACTACGATGCAAAAAAGATAGTGTCGAAGCTGGGATTACAGTCGCAGAGGATTGATTGTTTTGTGGATGGTTGCATGCTATTCTATGATAATGAATATGGTAAGAATGATGGAGCATTAGTTGAATGCAAATTTTGTGGGAAGCCAAGGTATCAACAACACAAGACAAGAGCAAGTTCTAAATAAGAGTCCCCGTTAAATCCATGTTCTATTTTCCAATAATTCCAAGACTTCAAAGAATGTATGCCTCAAAAGAAACTGCAACATAAATGACATGGCACCATCACAACAGGTTGTCAAATGGTGTTTTGCGTCATCCATGTGATGGAGAGGCGTGGAAGCACTTTGATAGAGTACATCCTTATTTTTCCATTGAGCCATGTAATGTTCGACTTGGTTTATGCTCCGATGGTTTTAATCCATATGTGCAGGCGTCAAATATACCATATTCGTGTTGGCCAGTAATTGTCACGCCGTACAACCTCCCTCCAGAAATGTGCATGTCTAAACCCTACATGTTTTTGACTTGTCTCATTATGGGGCCATTCAATCCAAAAGTACGCATTGATGTATACCTAGAGCCCTTGATAGATGACTTGAAAAGGTTGTGGAGTGGTGTCATAACATATGATATTTCAAGGCGACAAAACTTTATCATGACGACAATGCTAATGTGAACAATTAATGATTTTCCTGCTTATGGTATGCTGTCTGGATGGAGCACCCATGGTAAATTGGCTTGTCCACATTGCATGGAGCATTCAAAGGCTTTTAGATTATATAATGGGCGAAAATATTTGTGGTTTGACTCTCATCGAAGGTTTTTACCAAATGAACATGCCTTTAGGAGAAATGGGAATGCTTTCAAAAAGGGGGAAGTGCACATGGAAGACGCGCCACCATATTTGACAGGAACAGAAGTTTGAAATAGAGTTAATGGTTATCTTAAAGTAACTGAAAATGGTGCATCAAGAATAGATGGATACGGTGAATGGCATAATTAGACGAAAAAAAAACATATTTTGGGATCTACCATATTGGAAGGATAGTTTGTTAAGTCATAATCTTGATTTCATGCATATTGAGAAGAATTTCTTTGACAACATTTTTAATACCGTGATGAATGTCAGTGGAAAATCAAAAGACAATGAAAAGGCCCGAATTGATTTAGGCTTGTATTGTAAACAAAAAGACTTGGAACTCAAAACTCATACTAATGGAAAGATGTACAAGCCAAAAGCTAATTATACACTATCACTAGACCAATCAAAACAGGTCTGTCAGTGGTTGAAAGATCTTAGGATGCTTGACGAATATTCTTCTAACTTGTCAAGGTTTATTGATGTGAATATGGGAAAGGTCATTGGGATGAAAAGCCATGACTGCCATGTGTTTATGGAATGCTTACTTCCTATAGCGTTTAGTTCTTTACCGACTCATGTTCTCAATCCCATTATAGAAGTAAGTCATTTCTTTAGAGATTTATGTTGTACAACATTGAATGAGGTCGACCTTCGGAAGATGGAAGAAAACATTATAATCATTCTTTGCAAGATGGAGAGAATATTCCCCCCCTCATTCTTTGATTGTATGGAACATCTCCCTATACATCTTCCATATGAGGCAAGACTTGGTGGACCGGTCTAATATAGGTGGATGTACCCATTTGAAAGGTGACAATATCTCATTCAATTGTTGAATTTAGATGCCATACATATTGAAACTAACATACCACTTTCTTAAATTGTAGGTTCATGGGATATGCTAAACATTCAATTAAGAATAAAGCTAGAGTTGAAGGATCTATTTGCGCATCATATTTGCACAAAGAACTAACTCATTTTTGTTCACACTACTTCAAGAACTTTATGTTAACACCACAAAGCAATAGAAATGAAGTAGACATTGAAATTAACAGGACAACATTATCCGTGTTTAACGAAGGTGGTCATCATTCCGGGAGGGAATCAACTCATTGGCTAAGTGACGAAGAATTAAGATCAGCTCATGTTCATGTCTTCATTAATTGCAATGAAGTTCAACCTTATCTTGAGTAAGGCTCCAAATAAATTGCTTTTCTCTATGGATTTTGTTTTTATGTATTAAATTAATGTTGACCGAATATTGTCATACCTATGGACAACTCATTCTTACATACCTATCAACTTTCAGAGTCAAACAGTTTCACACATATACATGCAAATTTCTCATTGTGGTTCAAGGATCAAGTACAACTGATCCAATTCTTCCACATAAATTTGTTATTCACATACGTATTCATTTTTAATTATATTAAATAGGTTCATATATTTTGTGGTTGTAGGTTCATAACGATCCTTTAAGTGTCAGAAACCAACATCTTAGAGATTTATCACTTGGTCCTTTAAGATGTGTAAAGGAATGGCATACCTACTTTGTCAATGGATATAAATTTCATACCCATGCATGGAGCCAGGGCAAGAGGACTATAAATAGTGTGGTTCATGTTAAAGGCCTTACAGAAAGGGGTGAAGATGATTTCTATGGTGGCATTAAGCACATATATGAGCTCGAGTACAATACCTCAACCATTGAAAATAAGGTTGTATTATTTTATTGTGATTGGTTTGATCCATCAAGAATAGGGACAAGAGTGGATTCAAAGTATGACATTGTGGATATTCGAATGGATAAAAGATATGTTTTTTTTTATCCTTTTATAATTGCACATAACGTAGAACAAGTGTATTATGTACCATATCCTGCATCGCGCACCGACAAACGGGGTTGGTGTATTGCAATAAACACCAAACCTAGAGGTCGTATAGATTCTAATGAGGTAGATGCCGAAGTGCCATACCAAGTAGAGGAAATGTCACATGTTAATGACATCATTCAAGTTGAAGAAGTTATCCAATTGCAAGATATAGAAGCCGGTCTTGAAGAAGTGGACCCCAACAATATAGCATTAGTTGAAGGGTATATGGATGAAGAAACAAGTGAATCGGAAGAAGAATTCAATGAAGAGGGACAAAGTGAAGATGAGGATGAAGATTCTTTTCACAATTCTAGCAGTGAATAGAGTTATGATGTGTTGGTGTACCCATGGGTGATCATAAACCCATACTTTTAGAGGGGAGAAAGAAGAAGTGATGGAATCATTTATGTAATTTCAGTTTGCATGTTATTTCGACACCCTTTGTGTTTGAGTACTTATATTGCTAATTATAATTTTTGCTCCAATGGTTTTGTGTAGATTAAAGTTTTGCATTCTTATCTTTTGCTTCGATGTGTAGTATTGGCAAACAAGAACATCATCATCATGTTCTTTTCTTACTTTTCCTTTCCATTCATTTGTAAAAATATATTGACCCAACAATTTTGTTTTTTGTTCAAGAATATGGCATCAGATGTCTGTGACCCTTCTATTCCACCTTTAGCAAAATTAGATAAGGAGAAGGGAAAGAATAAATCTTATATGGTGAAGTTGTTAAATCGTTTCAATAATGTAAATGCTACAAGTAGTCAGCCATCTACACCTACTTCTACCTCCACTACTAGATTTGTTCCACCACCATTACAAGTTCCTGGTTTGACACCTACTCCACCATCAATTCCACCTTCATTGGAAGTTCCTGCCTTCACACCTAGTCAACAACAATTTGGTGTTGATCAATGGAGATCACCCTCCCCCCATGTTGGTTACAACCCAACAACTCCCTTCCTCCATGTTGGTTCTAACCCAACAACTCCCACAAATATTGCATCACCACCTCCTGTAGGGGATAACCCTCCACATTCAAGTTCAGCAGCCAATGACTTTGAAGATGTTTGCAACAATCGTTCAATCATTACACCTATTGGAGGAGGGTAAGAAAACATCAATTTAATGTTCCAAGCATATACTGTATTATTCTAATATTTGACTTTTATTTTGGTATAGTTTTTATCCAACAAAAACAACATCCAAAGCAATCATAGCCACCATCAAGCAATAGTTTGATGAGCCATGGGGACAAATACCTCAGACACAGAGATGTTTTCTTTGAGCGTTTTAAGGTACACTTGTGTTTATTTACATTATGTACTACAGTTAATTTTAAATGTTAAGGTCCTCAATTATCTTATCCAATATTCATCTTTTTTGTCAACAGAAAAAGGTTTCATGGAGGTCTAACCATGAAGAAAAGGTGAAAAAAAAATTCCACACCAAAGCATCCCATAGATTATCTGAGATGTTTAAAAAAGCTCGAATAGAAGGAAAAAACCTAATTGGATGAGGGATATGGTTTGGAATGGTCTTTTGGAGAAGTGGAACATGCCACTTTATAGACAAAAATGTGAAACGACCAAAAAGAACAGGACATCTGACAAGGGTGGTTGTTTGCACACTGGGATCCATTAGCGTGCATGTGCATGCACTAGTGCAGAATTGGCTTTTAACGTCCCCCATAGACGTCCGTCCGTATTCGTCCCAACGTAAAAAATTGACCAGTGACATACTCGTAAATAAGTGAAACTCTAGACGTCCGTTGTGTGGGCGGACGAACGTCTATCATCTTATAGACGTCCATCCGAGAGGGACAGACATTTCCGAGGCTGAACAAATGAACGCTTCAACTCCCATGTCAGCCCCTTAAACGTCCGTCCTGAGGGCACGATCGTCTATAATATTATAGACGTCTGTGCCCCCTAGGATGGACGGTTAAGGGCTGACAGGGTGGTTGGAGAATTAATTGGTGTTAGCCCCTTTAACATCCGTCCTGAGGGGCACAGACGTCTATAATACTATAGACGTCCGTGCCCATCATGACGGACGTTTAAGGGGCTGACAGGGTGGCTGAAGAATTAATTGGCTTCAGCCCCTTAAACGTTCGTCTTGAGGGGCACAGACGTCTATAATATTATAGACGTCTGTGCCCCTCAGGACAGACGTTTAAGGGGCTGACATGGGCACTTGAAGCGTTGATTTGTTCAGCCTCGTGATAATAGTTGAAAAACTGTTATTTTGATGCTTAAAATTGATACTAAAAGCAACCTTTAACACTTAGAAACTAGCTTGAAATCATGCTTTTATTCATATTTTCAGAAATAAGAGAGCTGGACAGGTTTATGCTTGATTTTAGTGTTTTTGTGCAGGTTTTAAGGTGAATTTGGTGAAAGAAGTGAAGAAGGAGAGAGATGGAATCAGAAAAGACATCAAAAAGTGCAAAAGGAGAAGCCGCAACTCAGGGGCAAAATCGCCACTGAGGGGAGAAAATAACTCACGCACTCACCGCTGAGCGGTACTTTACCGCTGAGCGGCACACTTATGGGTTTGGGCCTAACTTTTCTGTAATTTTAGAATAATATATAAGCTTTAGGGTGCTTAGGGTGCATCCAAGATCTTCCTTCAAAGGGGTGGAAAAGTGATAACAGTTGAAAAACTGTTATTTTCATGCTTAAAATTGACACTAAAGCAACCTTTATACTTAGAAACTAGCTTGAAATCTTGCTTTTATTCATATTTTCATAAATAAGCGAGCTGGACAGGTTTATGCTTGATTTCAGTGTTTTTGTGCAGGTTTTAAGGTGAATTTAGTGAAAGAAGTGAAGAAGGGGAGAGATGGAATCAGAAACGACATCAAAATGTGCAAAAGCAGAAGCCGCAACTGCCGCTCAGCGGCAGTTTACCGCTGAGCAGCACTCAGGAGTTCACGTTGGAACCGCTGAGGGGCAAAATGGCCGCTGAGGGGAAGAAACTACTCACGCACTTACCGCTGAGCGGCACACTTATGGGATTGGGCCTAAACTTTTTGTAATTTTAGAATAGTATATAAGCTTTAGGACGTCCTAGGGTTTGTATCTTTGGCAAAGACGAAGCAAACACGCTCTCTTCCACCCCTTTGAAGGAGGATCTTGGATGCTCAGGCTACCTCTTCACCTTTCTAGGGTTTTATCTTTCATTCTTTCATTATTGTTCATCTAGGTTCACCATGAATATGGTAAAGTAAACCTTGTATGTTTGTTGGGGACCAGCCTCGGTCAAATTGTCTTGTCCATTGAGACTCACTCACACCTTCACCTTTTTGTCCTATATGATAATGTGGTTTGAAATATGAGGGTGTGTTTTAAACAAAAGGTTAGGAGGTAATGTATATATAAGAAAAACGAAAAGTCTGATTCAGCTGCGGGTGCTCCTATTGCTTTCTGATTTTGGTGAGGTGTATGTGCGAACATATCTTTCCCTTTACTCTCTACCATCTTTCATCTTGTGGGGTCTTCTTGTCTCTCAAAGCTAGAGACATGTACTTACAAGAAGTTGAAAAGGGAAAACACATCAACCGCACCAAGTGCGAAAGCCCAAGTTCCATTCCATCCACCTTAACTTTCCATCCCAATTAGCTTCTGTCTCTGCTTACACTTACCCTTCATTTTTGTTTTCTTCTTTCTTTTCTCTCTTGTTTCTTTCTGCTATGGATATATACTATTCTTTTTGCTTCTTTCTATGGACATCCATCATACTCACTTTTTCTTTTAAGAGAATCCCTGTCCTATGTGCTTGTCTACAATATTCACATTTTCACACTCACACTGCCTTAACCTTATTCTATCTATGTAAAACACATCCATCACACACATATATACCATATTTATCTCCCACTTTTCAGGAAACCATATTTTCCTTCTTCTAAATTCAACTGTCTCAAAACATATAAATAACTTCATCGTTACATACCAATAATTATGTAATCATTAATCCTCGTTGAGTACTACATAAAATTGGCTTATTCTAAGAAATGTAAGAGGAAATAAATAGGGAGTGAGCAAATTGATTTAAGCATGGGCAGTTGAGAGAAAGAGTAGCAGAGATAATGGAAGAATACAGTTCAACATTACTATGCCCAATACACACAACCTTTTATAAGATGTGTTTCATTGTCAGTAATTGACCACATCTTCTATTTGATCTTTATAAAAATAGAAATTTCACTCTTAAATCATCTAAGCATATCATCAATAATAGAGTGAATTACAGGTTGGAAGATACACAAACCCTGAAGAAAACCCCTTCTTCCCTGAAAACTTCCCTGAAAAAACCACTGCTCTGCTACTTTTTCTCTGGCACTTTCATTAGCACAATCCAGCATCAATAATTAAGACAGAAATTTTTTTTATTTAAAAATAGTCTATGATTACACTGGTTTATTTGTAGAAATATAACCCTAAATCCAAAATTAAATTTGAAGCAGATTCTCGTGCACGAGACTTAAAACACGATTTTTTGTTCTTCAAGAATCAATGAAAACTAAATTAACAGGATAAAAAGAGGGGAAAAGTGTTACAGAGAAGAATGTGAACTATAATTACCTTCAAAATTCTCCAGTCACCGCTGTGGATAAGGCTCCCTCCTCCTCCTCTCTCTCGTGTTAACGCTGCTAATTTCTCCACCAAACGAAACACAATCCCCACCAATCTAAGAAATTAGTGAAATTAATAGAAGAAAAACATAACAAATTAGGGAAAAACATAAAACCTACTTGGTTAGACTTCAGAGATTTCGAGGAAGAGGTAGCGGAGCCACTGCGTGAGAGGAAAGAGGCAGCGGATCCACTACGTGAGAGGAATGAGAGTGAGAGGGAACGTGAAGAGAGGAATGAGACGAAGAGGAAGAGAGGAATGAGAGTGAGAGGGAACGTGAAGAGAGGAATGAGAGTGAGAGGGATCGTGAGATATTATAACTGATTTCTAATAATCCGTTATAATACATCAATAATAGGTTTTCAACTTATTTAGAAGTTTGTCACCGCTTTTCATATTATAATTGATTTTCAAAACTACGTTATAATATGTCTTAAACTTATTTACAACTTTGCCACCGCGTCTCATATTATAACTGATTTAAAAAACTACGTTATAATATCTCCCTATTATGATGGATAATTTTTATCCGTCATAATAGGTTTGTTATAAAATGTCATTTTTCTACTAGTGGACGTTAAAAGAGCGCTTGTTGGGAGGCAACCCAGTGATTTAAAAAATTTTAAATTTTTATTTTGGTTTGTAATTTTTAAATCTGTTAACATTATTGTGTAAATATTTTGCTGGACATAGCATCTACTGAAGGATGCTAGTTGGATACAGCATCTACTGAAGGATGCTAAGTTGTAACACCTACTGATGGGTGTTGGTGAGAAAATTTTGCAACTACTGATGGGTGTTGGTAAATTTGTAACACCTACTGATGGGTGTTGGTGAGAAAATTTTGCACCTACTGATGGGTGCTGGTAAATTTGTAACACCTACTGAAGGGTGTTGGTAAGTTTGTAACACCTACTAAAGGGTGTTGGTGGATTTTGGGTCAGGCTCGTGACGTTAAACAAGCGCTACCTGGGAGGCAACCCAGTTGATTGATTGTTTTTGTTTGTTTCATTTTAGTTGCATAATAGGGTTGCATAAGTATTTTAAGCATTGAATTGCAGGGAACCAGTGAGGGGCATGTCTAGGAGACATGTAGGTTAAGAAAGAAGGAGTTGAGCACTTCCCGAAAGTGTTGTTGAGCGGCAACTTACCGCTGAGCGACAACTTACCGCTGAGCGGTACTCTCGCAGAATGGGCTTTAGTTCCCCTTAGCGGAACTCGAGCCCATTAGGGTATTTTTATACCCTGAGCTGCGCATTTGCTCATACTTTCAGGCTCTTCTCTGCACAAGCACTCCCACATACCTTTTCCAAGGTTTTCCACATCTTTTCACTCTTCCCTCTTAAGAAAATTTCTCTTCCACTCACTTTTTCACTAGTGTGCCATCAAAGTTTGGGGTTGGAAGAGAGCATTTTAGCTTGGAAGAATTATCATTGCATCTAGTATCTCCACCCAAGTAAGTAAAAAGCATTTTGTTCATTCTAGGGTTCTTGATTTGAATGTGATTGTCAAAGCATGAATATTTAGGGGTTTTGGTTTCTATGCATGATTTGATGATATATTTGATGTTTGAACCGATTAAACTGCATGATTCTGAATTGGAAAACTGAAAATTGCATTTGGGTGGAGTTAGGACAGCTTAAAAGAGATTTTTCAAAAATCTGCAGAGTTACCGCTCAGGGGTAAATTGCCATTGAGCGGCACTCTGCCAGACTTGGTTTTTCTGGTTTTTTGTGATCTGGAATGTGGCACTGGTGGCGCTAAGGGGAAATTTTGGCCCTCAACGGTGGTTTAGCTTCGAAAGGAGTTGTGTTCTATGTTTTACTAATGATTAACATCATGTTCTGTGGTTTTGTATTTGTGTTTGAATGTAGGAATGACATCCTCTTCAGGAAAGAGAATGAAAACCATGGCAACCAAGAGAAAGGAAAAGGAACCAGAGCAACCCCACTCTAGTAGGTTCCTCTCTAGGAAACATGAGAAGCACTTTAGGGTG
The DNA here is from genome assembly GCA_034642375.1 of Vigna nakashimae. Lineage (NCBI taxonomy): Eukaryota > Viridiplantae > Streptophyta > Magnoliopsida > Fabales > Fabaceae > Vigna > Vigna nakashimae. The sequence continues at coordinate 43,777,394 of CM067765.1, read as the reverse complement.
GTTCAGGACAGGATACTTCTAATGGAAAGAAAAGTTGGAATGATACCTAACTTTGCTCCTCAATTTGGAGAGCAAGTGTTAGGGAATGACTGGGGAAAGCTAGCCACATATCATGCACCTGCCAACATAGTTGTGGTAAAAGAGTTCTACACCAATGCAAAGAAGATTGGTGACTATCCAACTGAAAATTATCTGGGCTATGTTAGAGGCCATGCTATCAGGTATGATCCTGATTCTATCAATAACTTCCTAGACACTGTGTGGGCTGGTGAGCAGTGCCAATTTGCTCTTTGCATGGAGGAAGGTGCTGATTATGAGGATGTAGAGAGAGTACTATGCATACTTGGAGGACACTTCCAAAGGAATAGATCTGGCTCAGTGGTTAATATTAGGAGGACTGATTTGACTCCTCTTGCTAAGTATTGGATGGCATTTTCTCATGCCAACATTCAGCCATGTTCACATGTGTTAGATATTACTCTCAGCAGGGTACTCTTCATCTACTGTGCTATCAGAAACTTAAATGTTAACATTAGGCAGGTGATAGCTGATGAGATTAGTGTGTGCGCCAATACCTCAAACAACAAAGCACCACTAGGACATCCCTCCTTGATCACTCACCTTTGCAAGGTAGCTGGGGTGGACACTTCTGCTCCACCATTTGAGAGGCCAAGAAAAGCTATTGATAAGGCCTATTACAGACAGTACTGTTAAGGTGAGGAGGCAGCTCAGCCAGTTCCACCACGCCGTGCTCGCAGAGAGAGAGGGCCAGCACAGAGCCAGACATCTGCTGAGACACATGAAGCAGAACCATTCCAGATGAGGGACATGTACATGTCTCTTATAGGTGCTCAGTTGCAGTCCATTCACAGAGGGCAGGTGGCTACTGCTGAGATGATTGTGGGGATGTATGATACACCTCCAGCCCACAGGTGGACTATGGATGAATTCCATAATGTGGTAGCTTGGCCAGAGGAGCCAACGCATGGAGGAGGAGCTGAAGCTTCAGTCAGGGAGATGGAAGAAGATGAAGTTGATGATGATGATGCAATTGAAGATGATGAAGATGAGGAGGAAGAGGAAGATACAGAGGACAGCTCAATTTGATGAGGAGCTGAGATAGCATTTACTGATGAATGCTATCATATGCTTATGCTTTTGTTGGTTTAAGTTTTCTGAACTTATGTATTTTCGGTTTTAGATTAGGATTTGATGTACTCTATTGGAAACCTGGTTTGTTATGATGGTTTGCTATTAATTGTGATTGTGTGATAAGTAATGCTGAATGATGCTTATTGATTGATTGATGTTGAGATGATGTGCACATTAAAATGCTCATACAGGTGATTCACAAGCTTTGTGAACAAATGCAGGATATTATGATTGTGATTGTGAAATTAAGCAGGATGTGTATGTCAAATATGAATGAGCTTATATGTGAGGTTTTGAGCTCCAGAGTTGTTATTGATTGAATGCTATTACTTTGGAAACATGAATGATTTTGCCCAGGTTTTCTATGATTGAATCAATTGCTTGCTTTGCATCATGTGATTAAGGTCGTTTGTTGGAACCTTTTTATTGGCCAAATTCATAAAGTTAGCCCACTAAAAGAGAACACTTTGTGTTCTATCCTTTGAACCCTTAGCCTTGAACATAAATTGAAAACCCTTGTTGAAAAATTGTACCTTGAGTTAAGTTGAAGATCTTGTGTGGTATTGTTAAATGTTCAAGTTTGGGGTTGTTGCGAAAACATGAAAAAGGAAAAGCATTGAGCTAAGTCCTAAAAAAGAAAAGAAAAGGAAAAGAAAAAGCAAAGCTCAATGCAAATGCAAAAGGCAAGTTGGGAAGAATAAGAATAATTGTGTTGTTATGATTCTCTTAACTCAAGGATTTTGTGATCTAGAAAAACCAATTTTCTTGTTAGCCCAGCCACATTATAAGCCATTGAAAAGTCCTTTTGATGATGCATGCTTGTGAATGTTTTTGATTGTGGTAAAATGAAAGGCAAAGTTGATTCATGTGACATTGTGATAGTAGAGTGAATGAGTGATTACCTCTTATACACTTGTGTGTTGAGTGAAACACTTTACCTGGTGAGGAAATATTCCATGAGCACATGAACATCCATGCTTAATATTGATTGATCATTCATGAAACATAGCATTTGTTGGAATTTAAATGACTTTGTGAACACTAAAGCATGTGCACATCTTGATTGAACTCTTTGTCATAAGTTTGATTGAAGTTTTTACTTATCTTGAAAAGAAGATTGAACCACCATATGAATTGGTAGAAGATTGAGTCACATCTTGTTTGCTTGAGGACAAGCAAAGTTCTAAGTTTGGGGTTGTGATAACAGTTGAAAAACTGTTATTTTCATGCTTAAAATTGACACTAAAAGCAACCTTTATACTTAGAAACTAGCTTGAAATCATGCTTTTATTCATATTTTCATAAATAAGAGAGCTGGACAGGTTTATGCTTGATTTCAGTGTTTTTGTGTAGGTTTTAAGGTGAATTTGGTGAAAGAAGTCAAGAAGGAGAGAGATGGAATCAGAAAAGACATCAAAAAGTGCAAAAGGAGAAGCCGCAAGTACCGCTCAGCGGAAGTTTACCGCTGAGCGACACTCAGGAAGTCACGGGAGGTCCGCTGAGGGGCAAAATGGCCGCTGAGGGGAAGAAACTACTCACGCACTTACCGCTGAGCGACACACTTATGGGCTTGGGCCTAAATTTTCTGTAATTTTAGAATAGTATATAAGCTTTAGGACGTCCTAGGGTTTGTATCTTTGGCAAAGACGAAGCAAACACTCTCTCTTCCACCCCTTTGAAGGAGGATCTTGGATGCTCAGGCTACCTCTTCACCTTTCTAGGGTTTTATCTTTCATTCTTTCATTATTGTTCATCTAGGTTCGCCATGAATATGGTGAACTAAACCTTGTATGTTTGTTGGGGAATCAATGTAATCTTTTGAAGCTCTCATATATGGAATTTGTGCTTGCATCTTAATCTAAGACTTATGCTTTCTTTCATCATTAGTTAGGATTTTTCCTCTTTGCTCAATGCTTGCTTTGTTTAACTCATTCAATGCATGATTATTGGTTTTGTCGATACGGGAACGTACGGGGAAGTCTAGATCCGGGGAATTACTCCCAATAGTATATTGGTTGCCGTTAAGCTCCTGTGCTAAAAGAACTAATTATTAGGAATGCTAGGAATTGTATGAACTCGTAATTGGGGATAGACCTTCTTGAAAAGGTAATTTAGAGAGTGACATTAACAATGATGACTTGAATGTTGAATTCCTAAAATATATGAGAGTCGATAAGATGAAATTGACCCCCAACAACATATTCATCAATATATTTCATTGAAAGTGCTTGTCTTTTGTTTTAGCCATTGATCAACCTCATGCATACATGTTTATTTTTTGTTTTGCATATTAAACTTCACTTATTTCGTTCTTAAGTCTTAGCTAATCAACGAATCATATAACTAAACTAGGTCGTGAGTCCTTTGGGAGAACGATACTTGGTCTTACCGAGCTTATTACTTGAAACGATTCGGTCATACTTGCCGATTGTAAAACAAGTTTGTGACATCAAATTTTGGTGATCATAAATTTTTCCATCAAGTTTTTGTCACTGGCCTTGGTGAACTCTTCGGTGTGCTTGCTGGACCGAGAACTTTCTTCAAAGCTGCTGGGTGCACCGCGGCCTTCCTTGTGCACCTCCCAAGATGCTGTTGTCCGCGTAAATCCAAGCCTGTCATTCTTCTCTAAGCACCTCCCTCTTTTCAGCAAGACGTGCAGGCCTTCTCAAAAGCTGGACGGTGATGCTTGTTGGACCGAATCCGGTGCTCTCTACTGTGCACCTCTCCAAATGAAGTTTTTTTTCTCCTAAGCTGGACGCGCGAATAATGATTTCACATGGGCCGAGACACCACTTGGACGTGTTGAGGCTCCAAGCTTCTGGATGTTTCCCTTCTTTAGTCCAAGCACCTCCCTCTTTTCTCATTCCAGCAATGCTTTTCTTCTTTTTGTAACCCTTCACTTGCTAGACCTCAAAATCCCCCTCTGTGAGAGCATGCTACCTCATTTTTTAAGCCAAAAACCCTTCAACTTAGGTGGGCCGTAAAATTAGCATGTTGTTGTGTGCACCTCCAAAAGAAATTAATCCCTCAATTTTATCCAACAATTTCCCTACAATTAATAATGTAAATAATTAGTCCTAGATAATTCAAATTAATTAAAATAAGAATTTCTGGTCAAATTAAGCATAATTAAAAAAATGGAGAAATACTGGACATTCAAGCACAATTCCTCAATTAAATCTAATTATTGGTGCATTCTTACACGCAGCTTTATGATTAGTCTTCCTCTCTTGAATCTGCTGCTCAACTTTGAAGACATTAAAGATCACCTTTTCCTTCGGTCTTGAAGCATTATCATCCCATCACCCACATTGATGATTATGTTTGCCGTTTTCATAAACGGTCTTCCAAGAATTATTAGGATTTTCTCATCTTCCTCCATCTCCATCACCACAAAATCCACTAGGAATTTAAGCTTCTCTATGCAAACCACAACATCTTCTGCTACACCATAGGGTTTCTTGGAAGATCCATCCGCCATGAGCAAAGTCACCTTTTGTTGACTTGACTTCAAGATCACCAATCTTTTCGAGCATAGATAAAGGCATCAAATTAATGCTTGACCCTAAATCAATTAAGGCTTTCCTTATATTCACCTTCCAAATGACACAAGGAATAGTAAAACTTCCTAGATCTTTCACTTTTGCAGGAAGTGGTTTCTCCAAAGCAGCACTTCAATTTCCCTGTTCATCCATAGTCTCCTAATCTAAATATCTCTTTTTGTGAGGACTTGTTTCATGTGTTTCGCATGAGCAGGAATTTGCTGTAGTGCTTCGGTCAAAGGTATAGTAATCTCCTATTGCCTGAAGATCTCCTTAAAACGCTCATATTTTTCTCTCTTTATCTATTTTGTTATGCCCCTTAGGATAAGGAAGAACTTTTTCAATTTTTTCACAATTTTTCTCTCCCCCTCTTCTTTTCTTTTTCTTTCGTCTCAACCTCACATATTCTTTTTTCTCTTTCTTCTCTCTTTTCTAACTCAACTCTTTCTTTGCTCTCTTCCACCCTCTCATCATCTATGCTCACTATCGTAATCGAAATCGTGATGGGACTGCAACCTGAAAAACAAATGAGCTTGGGAAAAAAAATTTGGAGTCGCCACCATATTTTATATGGAAAAACTATGGAAAACCAAAAAATAAGACATGATCTACGAAAAGAGATTTTCAGGTTCAGGAATCGGTTACGCGTAAGGAAGGTGTTAGCACCCTATCGCGCGTGCCCAAAGGCAGTACCTTTAATTAAATATATAAAGTTGACATGGTTTTGCAAAAATGTTAATTTTCCCTAAACAAAATAATAAAATAAAATAAAACAAACTATTAAGAAACAAAAAAATATTTTTTGTTTTATGAACCCGACAAGAATTGACCTTGGTCCTACGTACATCCATTTATAATGGACAATCAAGGATCACGTAGTTCTTTATATAGAAAAAGGTATGTGAGTTTGTTTGAAAATTATTATTCATTGATTTAGATTTTTTTGAAAACAAGTGAATCCGGAAAAGATTTGGTTTAAACAAGATTGACATTCTTTTTGGTTTTTGGAGATTTTGTATTTTTTATTTATGTAAAAAATGGTGGGAAAAAGAAAGAAACCGACCATAGGCCGACACATACTTATAAAAAGAAATTATGATTTTAAAAAAAACATTATTTGTGTGTAGAAAAAAAAAATATCTTTAAGAAAACTTGAGAGAGTACAATAAAAAGAGAAAAAAGAATGGTGTAGAGGTGATATACCTTTTTAGCTTTCTTTCTTCTTTGATGATCCCTTTTGACAGAGTTCCTCAAACCTAAGAACTTACTTTTCTCTATATTCTTCAGTACTCTTGCTATCTCTCTATTTTTTTTCTCTCCTCCCTTTTTTTCTATGGCAGAGTACGTATTTATATACACACATTGCAATATTATGGAAATCTTGCCATAATTTTGAATTAATTAACAATAAAACAAAATAGGGAAAGAAATGGTCATGGTTGCTAGAAAACAAATCAAATAATATTCAAAACATTGATTATCATTATTGTCAGAAAATCATATTTTCCTCTTTAAAAGCAATTGACGCAACAAATTATATTAATATACCATTTTAATTATTGTTTATAATTATTAGCATAATATTAATTCAAATTATTACCATATTAAACTAACATTTCAAAAATATTGTATTAAAGTCATTATTTTATCTCTTTTTTCCCACCATTAATTATTATTATCTTATTTTTTATTATTTTTAAATATTTACTTACCCGGACGAAATTGGGTGTTGACACTCACAATAGCTTTACACTATTCTTTAGGGTTAACCTCAGTGTTAGTCCCAAATTGCTTTTCCGATTTATGTTCCATCTTCTTGGCCAGTTGGCCAACCTGCATCTCCAAATTTCTTATAGTAGCTTCAATGCTCTTTTGATTGGAGATAGTCACCTGTATAAATTGTTAAAGAGTGTCTTCTAGCTTTGTTGATCTCTCATTTAATGCAGATACTTGTTTCCACAATGATGGTCGTTGTTGTGGTCTATTAAATTGTCCTATTTGTCTAGCTTGTCCATTTTGACCTTGACCCATGCTTGGGTGAGGTTTCCACCCTTGGTTGAAGTTTCCTTGGCGGTATTGGAATTGATTGCCCATATAATTGACATCTTCTTGGGCCTCCACTGGAAAAGCACATTGACAATTGATATGATCACCAACACATAATTCACAGAGTTGTTGTTAAACCTGTGAAATGTTCTTCAGCTCCTTTGGAAACTGAGCGTGTCTTTGTCAAATTCTCTAACTGTTGAGTAATAATTTTATTTTGTGCAATCAAGGCATCTTGAGATTGTAATTGTAAAAATCCCTTCTATTGAGGTGGAACTCCTCTTTCACTATGCATCTCGTTATCATTAGTAGCCATGTTGTCAATCAATTCAAACGCTTCCTCTAGAGTCTTACACTTAATATTACCTCCACCTGAGGCATCTAACATCAATTTGGTTTATGAACCAAGACCTCCAAGGAAAAGAAGAACTGATGTTGCTTCATCAAAGCCATGTGTGGGCATCTTCTTCAACAAGCTTTTGTATTTATCCCACGCTTGACCTAATGTCTCCCTGATAACGGTTGAAAAACCATTATTTTTATACTTAATTTTGATATTAAAAACAACCTTTATGACTTAGAAACTAGCTTGAAATCATTCTTTTACTTACGTTTTAGAAATAAGAGAGTTGGATGGGTTTTATTCTTGGTTTTCCTTGTTTTGGCAGGAATTTAGATGAATTAGATGAAAGAATTTGAAGTAGTAAGGAGCTGGATTCAGGAAAGGAAGTAAAAGTGCACAAAAGAAGAGACGCATTCACCGCTCAGTGCAACTTTTACTGCTAAGCGGCGTTCTGAAGCACCACAGTCACCATTGAGGGCTAAAACTACAGCTGAGCGTCATCTTGAAGAGCCACACTTACTACTGAGCGGCCAAAGTGCCACTGAGCGCCATTGAATTGGGTTTGGGCCTATTTTCTGTAATTTTTAATAAACTATATAAGGGTTTAGTCGACTTAGGGTTAGTATCTTTGGACAGAAAGAGGCGAAATCACACTTTCTTCACCCCTTGGAGGAGGATTTTGGATGCGGAAGCTCCTTTCTTCAAATTCTAGGGTTATATCCTTCATTCTTTCATTGTTTTTCATTTAGTTTCACCATGTTTATGGTGAACTGAACCTCCATTGTTGTTGGGGAACCCATGTAATCCTTTGAAACTCTCATGTATTGAATTGATTCTTGATTTAATATGCTTTACTTCATTAATTGTTAGGATTTTCCTCTTTACTCTATGCATGCTTTGTTTAACTCATTCAATTGCATGATCATTGATGTTATATATATGGACACAAATAGGTAAATCTAGAACTGGGGAAATTCTCCTGGAAGCAATATTACCTAGACATAAGAATATGAGGATCAATTCCTTTAAGCTTCTGTGCGAATGTGATGAATCATTATTTTTGTTCACTTCACTTAGTTTATTGTACTAAAATTAATCAGGGAATTGTGCTTAATTGTCCAGTATTTTCCCGTTTTTATTGATTGTGCTTAATTTGATCAGAAATTCTTATTTTACTTAATTTGAATTATCTGAGACTAATTATTTACATTATTGAGTGCAGGGAAAATTCTGTAAATATTTTAGGACATTTGGAAGAACATTCACACTGTATTAATTGGAAGAAGCTACTATATTTGGTTCATGAAGCTGGGTTTTCGTTTTGTTGCTGGAAGTAATTGGCAAATAAAATGATGGAGGAAGCACATTTTCATTCCTTTCTTCTGCAAGTATCACTTCTCATTAACATGACAAAGGAATAAAAGAAAGGGACCACCATGGTGAAAATTCACGTCCAAAAACCCCAAAGTGCAAGAGCTGAATTTGTTGAAGACAAGCATTATATGCTTTGAATGGAATGTGGGAGCCGCGCCACCTAGGACCATTGGAGAATTTCTCTTTGGTTTAAGAATGAAGTAAGGCCGTGAATGGAGGGACCAGATATTGCAAGTAAGTTCACGGGTTTGCACAATTGGAAAAGCATATAAACATATGGAACACATGAAAAGAGGAGGGGCCACCTTGAAACCAAGCTCACGGTTTTATACTTTCAATTTGACAAGCATTTGGAATAAAAAATGGAAGGAAATGGAAGGGGCCACCACATGGTTAGAAGCACACGGCCATTACAAAATTTATTGGCTTGGAATCATTCTTTGTTTAATAAGTAAAGCAAATGGAAAGAAGGGACCACTTTGCAAGTGCAGCCAACGTTTTCTATACACATGGCCCCCTTCTTCTTTGTCATTGAATTTTACAATATACTAATGAGACAAGGCTACCATTTCACGGCATTTTGGCTTGTGCAGATTTCTTTTAATTGCTCTTCCACTCCACACGGTTTTGCACCTTCAAAAAAAATGAAAGAATTAAGTGGACAGCAGCTTGGAAAGGCCACCACGTTTAAAGCACACGGTTATTTATTTTTTATTTTTGGATCAAGAGCACACGGCTGGAAGCAAGTCCAGCAAGTAGAAACAACTCCCATACAGCAGTAGCTTCCATCCAGCAAGCGTGAAGAGGTGCTGCAGCAAGAAGAAGGGTGTTGCACGTCCACAACTTCTTTCTTTGAGAAGATAAGCATGGAGACTAGTGCTGGAAGGAGAGGAGCACGCTGGAATGCTGCAAGCTCATTCAGAAACCTTGGGAGAAGGGAGTGGAATGTGAATCTTGGCTGGAAGCTTGAAGGAAGAAACGTTAAAGAAGCAAGGAGCTCACGGCTTTGAAGAATTGTAGAAAGCTTACGTTCCCAAGCATAGGAAAAGAGAGACACAACACGGCTTTGCTGGAATAGAAGAAAGAGATGTCATGGTTGGGTGTGTGAAAGAGCTACGGCTGGAATGGGGACGTATTGCAGCAACTACATGCAGCGTTGGAAGGGAGATAATTGTTCACCAAGTGCGTTGTTGAAGCAGAACATGATTCATTGGCTGGAGAAAAATTGGAGAAACCGTAGAATGAAGAAGACAAAGGGACCCACCTATTTCCTTGACAAATCTAGGAGTGAGGAAGTCAAAAGCCTACGGGGACAAAAACAAAACCTGCATGGAAACAAGGATGGTAGGCAGGGAATGCACAATATGTCATTGAGAATTTGCTATAAATGAGGCAGCGGCAAAAACGAGAATTGAGGGAGTAGTTAGTACCACTCACGGCTTGGAAGAGGCTTATGCCTCTTCCTTCTTCCTTTTTCCTTTAAGCTCTATTAGTTTCCATTTTCAACAGTGCAAAGTGCAAAATGTAATTTTTATTTCTGAAAGCTTGTAGTGTATTACAGTATTTTGGATCAGTTCACTTGTTTTATTTTTACCTGTACTGTTATTTCAAGTGTTGAATCTTTGATAAATTTTATTTTCAGTTAGTGCTTTTATTTTTACCGTTTCTTTTATTTTACTCTTTAATGTTTTCTGCACCGTTAAAATTCTGTCAATGTGTTTTACTGTTTTGCATTTTTATTTCCTCATGAATTTTACATTTTACCATCTTTTACTGTTAAGTTTTTATTGTCGTTAAAATTTATTTCAAACGTTTTTAAATTCTGTCTTATTTAAATTCCAGTTGTAAATTTTATTTTCCGTACCAAAAACTAAAAACACCCCCCCCACTTCGTGTTAAAATCTGAGACTGAACCCAAACAAATTGGTCCTTGAGAGACGACCTAGGAGTCACTTCCTAGAAAATATACTGCATTCTTTATCTGTATAAAATTTGTATGACCGCGACAGTCGTACCCAATTTTGGCGCCGTTGCCGGGGACCAATCAATGGAGGTTTGGTTTTAGATTTTTGTTGTATAAAGTTTTGTTCTGTTAATATGTTTGTTTTGTGTGTTTTGTCTTGTATATTTCTGTAGGCGACAACGACACCTTCAGCAAATTTTGGCGGCGTTGTCACTTCAGTTCCAGGTTTTTGTTTTAAAGATTTGTACTGTGTTAATATATATTGTGTATATATATGTTTAATTGTTGTGTTTTATCTTGCGTTATGATGTGATGTTCTATTTTCTGTATGCGTGTCATATGTATTTTGTTTGTTAATTAAAAAAAAAAAATTAAAAAAAAATTTAAAAAAAAAAAATTTTATGTGTTGTTTTGTGTGTTCCTGTAGCATGTATAAATGTGTTGTGAATTATCTGTTTCGTAATTTTTAGTATTTACTTTTTATTTGTTTTATTTTTATTTTTCGATGTCTACCTATTTTAATGTTGTGAATAATGCTTATTCTGCCAATGTCTGTGATTATGATTCTTATTCTGCATATTACTTTGATTTTAAATCTGCTGATTTTTATGATGAGAACAATATGTTCCATCATCCAATTTCTGAGAGCTCTCTTTGGGAGCCAGTTCCACAATATGAGAGTCAGCAGTATGATTCTCCTATTCAAATAACTCCTCAGCCTTCTACTTCTGAACCTACATTAAAGGAGTTACTAGAGCAGATGACAATGCAGAACATTCAGTTTCAGAAAGGGAACATGCAGTTCAAGCAAGAGAGCATGGAGTTCCAGCAGGAAACGCAAGCTGCCATACAGAATCTGAGTGATCAGATCAGGCAGATGGCCACTCTTGCACCTGAGGAGACTGATGAAAATTTTGGGGACCCGGCAGAAGTAAGCAGTAATCCTGAACCAGGTAGACCACCTTCACCTTCCCACACTCTAGAAATCTTCAAGGAAGAGGAGGTAAGCATACCACAATTTGATTATTATGTTGATTGTGATGATGATCGGTATGCTAATGACTATATTCTTGCTGAGTCTGATTTTAATTTTTCCTCTGTGCATGATGAAAACCGCTTTTTACTATCACATTCGAATGGTTATTCTTCATGCACTGAACATGAATCTGAGTCTATGATTAATATTGCATGCAATTTAGAAATTGATTCATGTTATGAGGATTTATCTAAGGCTCAGTATGATGAATTGGGATGGGGTGTTATACCTCTGCATGAAATTTCTGCAGTGCCACATTGCACTAACCATGTTGCAGGAGGTACGTATAAATTTGATCAACATACACCCACAGTGGGAAACAAAGGTGCTGACACTGATAGTTTGAAGATCAAAAGGCACCTACTGAATCTGCTCAGTGACAATATTTGCTGCTTAGATCCGGCGGTGGAGGACATTTCACTGCTTGATCAGATCTGGAGGATGAAGCAGTTCGTCCTCAACACTTTCATGCTGGATCCTGAAGAAGGGAACATCTCCCTACAAGTCCAAAATTGGCAACTGCCACCCTGACCAGGGGAGTTTTCTTTTTCTTTCTTCCCCGTTTTCCTACTTTTATTGCATTTGTCCTTTATCTGTTTAGTGTTTTAACTCATGATCTTGTGCTTAGAAAACATTTAGGACAGTGTAGTTTAAGTGTGGTCTCGGGAAGATTCTGCATTTTGTTTTTCCTTTTCTTCTTAGTTTTCGAATTGTTATCTTTAAAAAAAAAAAAAAAAATTGTGTATTCTATTTCAGGTGTGTTATTTTGTTAATGTATGTTTTGTAAATATGTGTTTTGTATGGTGTTTTTGACATTTGTGTTCTTTCTGCTTTGATATTTTGTGTTCGGTATTAGGTCTTTTGTTTCGTTAATATGTGTTCTGTTTTTATTTATTTAGTTTTTGAAAAAAAAAAAAAAAAAAAAAAAAAATAATAATAATAAAAAATCAACATAGTGCATAATTAACATGTAAGGGCAGAGAGGTGTAATTTGAGCTAAAACTATCTGAGTACTTTTATTGAAAATACCAAATACACCGAAAACAGTCTGTCTTACACTGATAATAATAAAAATAAAAACAAAAACATAATAAAGATGTTCGTTGTTCGATCATTTCTGATCGTTAATATTACAAACCAAAAAACAAAAAAAAAAACATCATAAAAATAAAAACAACAAAAATATAAGTGTTCATATTACAGCCCATATTCTGGCCACACTCGGCCAATAAAAACATAAAAAAAAAAAAAAAAAAATAATAAAACACTAAAACTGAAAGAACTCTCGAGCTGGTTGTGGTGGTCTAAGAGAGAGCTCCGTTGAGGGAGCTCTGGTTCGGAATGCGAGCGGAGGCTTTGGTGGAGGAATTTCTCGTTCATTTCTGTCATCATCGATGATGATCGGAACTGGAAACAAATTCAGCAGCCTCGGTGCCCTCATTATCACCCAGTTTTTTTCTTTCAAACAAAAAAATAAAAAATAAAAAAATAAATAACTTGTGTTAATTATAGAAGAGGAAGTGAAAATTTCAATAAAAATGGAGGTGTGATCAGAGGTCTTACCATACATGTACAGCGGCAGTTGTGAAAAGAGAGTGCCAGTGGGGTCTATCTCCGCTTGCCAGTGCTTGACCCGATTGCCGTGGTTGTTGAACCAGCAGTGTACGTTGTATTCAGTGGCTTCGCCGAAAGCCCTTAGTCGAGACGCGATCTCGACGACTTGCGCTCGGCTTGGGTGTGTGACCCCATAGTTGAATATTTTGGTCATCATCTGGATTTGATCGTCGGTAGGACGCCACCTTTGACTGGTATATCTCTCTGATTCCGTTTCACTCATCCTTCCTCTCGTAATATACAAATACATAAATAAAAAAATAAATACATATAAAAAGAACAAAAACAAGAAAAAAAAAAGCATAATATAAAAAAGAGAAGCATAAAAAAAAAAAAAAAAAAAAAAAAAAAATTAGATTAGTTCTCTGTTTTCTTTATTTGTTCTTGTTTCCTTTTAGATTTATTTTGTCCTGTCTGTCTTTGATTGTTTTTGTGTCTGGTCTCAGATCTGTTTCACGGTCCTTGCAAAGGGTCCTAAACGGATCTACGTCCAGTGTCCTTGTCCATATTGTTCTTGTATATTCAGTTTCTGTGTTTTAGTTTTAAGTGGGGTACGTGGCGTTGTTCTACCCGATTGTCTCTGCAATACCTTCAATCGAAGGGAGATTAACGTCTGGTTTCCAGCCGATATACCCCTTAAGTTTTAAGACAATTGTGTTTTATGTGTTTTAAGTGTTTAGCAGGTGAAGAAGAAAGCGAATAAGAGCTGAAAATAAAGAAGGAACTGAAGGCTTAAATTAAAGATCTGGAAAGCAGTAAAGGAAAATGGAAAAGAGGGAGAGCAGGCAAGAGATCAGATGAAAAATAAAGGAAATATTGAAAAGGAAAGAGGAAAGCAGAGAAGAAAAATAAAGGAAAGCAGGAAAAAGTTAAGCAAGCAGAAAGAAAAAGGGATCCAGGTGTAGAGGACTTACCTGGAGTAGTAGGCTTGCAGAGGCTCTTCGCGGATCTCACTCAGACTCTTCAGAAGACGCAGAGACAGAGCTCCTCGCAGATCTCAGACTCTTCAGATGGCACGGTGGCAGAGGTTCCGCACAGCTCCAGATGCTCAGAGGAGAGACTACCTGCAGAGATCCAGACGCTCAAGAGAGTTGAGAGAGCAGAGAGTCGAGAGAGAGCAGAGAGTCGAGAGAGAGCAGAGAGAGAGCAGAGGAGAAGAGAGAGAGGGCTGAGGGATCATAAATGTCACTCGAGGCTGAGGAGGTGCCCTTTTATAGCCAGATTGCCTTCCACTGTAGCAACAGTTCCGGTCTTTGCCACCGAGACTGTTGTCACAGTACCGGTATCCTTTTTCTGAAATAAAAAAAAAATAAAAAAAAAATAAAATAAAAATATAAAAAAAAAAATAATAAAATGAAAAAAATTATTAGCATCTACTGATGGATGCTAGGTGTTTAAGACATCTGCTGATGGGTGTCACTGATAACATCTACTGATGGATGTTACTGAAAATTTCTTCCCATTTCCTAACATTTTATTGCACTTGTCTATATTATTTGACTGCTCTGAAGTTGATCATCTGATGATTGTAACACACTGAGGACATTGTGTGATTTAAGTGTGGTCTACTGGGGAGAAATTTTGATTTTCTGTTAGTTTCTGTTAAGTTTGTATTTTGTGTGTTAAATTTTTTGTTTTTGAGTGTTAATTTTTTCTGTTTTAAGTTATTTTTATCGAGTTTTGTGTGCAATAAATTTTACATTTTTCTCTTGATTTCTGGATGATGTTTAAGTTGTAGATTTTTCCTTCACTTACTTAATACTTATGGTTTGAAATCCTTGCTTTTCTCTGCTTGGAAGATGATTATAATGTTTAAGAGGTTGATTTGATTGTAACGAATGCCCTGTGTGAGAATTTGAGCCACTTAATTTTCTTTCTTGTGTGATATGTATCTTGATTGCTTGCACATATGCCTTGGCTTGATTCTTTTTGATATACTTGATTGATATGCATGTTCAGACGTGATAAAGGCATTTTTGTTCTTGAGCCTCTTTAGCCAAATAAGCCTACCTTGTTATTATCCTTTGATAACCCCTTTGAGCCTATACTGTATATATTTCTTTGTGTTGAAGCTCATACACTGATCCTAAGTGAAAAACAAATTACTACCTTATCCTTAGGAAAGTCTGGAGCTATAGAAGTATTTTGAGAATAAGTGTGGTCTCCTTGGGAATTCTGATGAATTGGCTAGTTGGTTCCTCATCATGTTTTGAAATGATAATTTATATCCTGTTGTGTGATAAAAAAAAAAGAGACAGGATAAAAAAAAAAAAAAAAAAAAAAAAAAAAAAAAAAAAAATTGATGAGAAAAAGAGAAAAATGAAAAATAATTTTGTGAATAATGGAGTCGAGAAGAGGATTGAATTAGAGGTTTGGGTGAGATTTCACTGTGTTTACATTTTTCCCCCAGTGCACCTCTATTTCTTCTGAGCTATAGCTACTTATCCAAATTTATCCTCCCCTGTCCTTGACCCCATTACAACCCAGTAAAGACCTTTTGATCTGAAGATGCATATGTTTTAAGTATTGATAATTAGAGACTTGCCAAGTCTACTTGTGTTGGTTTTCTTGAGTGCTTTGAGATGAAATTATTTACCCTAGACACTTGAGAGAAACACTGTAGTGCATCTGTGAGGTTATGTTATTTTTAAATCACCTCTTAAGCGGATTGATTATTTTTCCGTGTATTGAATTGCTTGGATGATTTCTGTAAGTATATGCTTTATTTGATTCTGTGTTGGATAATTTCTACATCTTTTATCTGTCCAGATTTCTTGAGAACAGCGTAAATTCTCTTTGTTTCGTTGAGAGTGTTTGTCTTCTGTTTGCTGCGCCTGTGTCAGTCCTTTGATGTCCTATGAACTGCTCCCTGGTTTTGTGTCTTAAGTTTGCCCAGGAGTGCAAACGACTAAGTGTGGTCTATTTTGATGAATCATTATTTTTGTTCACTTCACTTAGTTTATTGTACTAAAATTAATCAGGGAATTGTGCTTAATTGTCCAGTATTTTCCCGTTTTTATTGATTGTGCTTAATTTGATCAGAAATTCTTATTTTACTTAATTTGAATTATCTGAGACTAATTATTTACATTATTGAGTGCAGGGAAAATTCTGTAAATATTTTAGGACATTTGGAAGAACATTCACACTGTATTAATTGGAAGAAGCTACTATATTTGGTTCATGAAGCTGGGTTTTCGTTTTGTTGCTGGAAGTAATTGGCAAATAAAATGATGGAGGAAGCACATTTTCATTCCTTTCTTCTGCAAGTATCACTTCTCATTAACATGACAAAGGAATAAAAGAAAGGGACCACCATGGTGAAAATTCACGTCCAAAAACCCCAAAGTGCAAGAGCTGAATTTGTTGAAGACAAGCATTATATGCTTTGAATGGAATGTGGGAGCCGCGCCACCTAGGACCATTGGAGAATTTCTCTTTGGTTTAAGAATGAAGTAAGGCCGTGAATGGAGGGACCAGATATTGCAAGTAAGTTCACGGGTTTGCACAATTGGAAAAGCATATAAACATATGGAACACATGAAAAGAGGAGGGGCCACCTTGAAACCAAGCTCACGGTTTTATACTTTCAATTTGACAAGCATTTGGAATAAAAAATGGAAGGAAATGGAAGGGGCCACCACATGGTTAGAAGCACACGGCCATTACAAAATTTATTGGCTTGGAATCATTCTTTGTTTAATAAGTAAAGCAAATGGAAAGAAGGGACCACTTTGCAAGTGCAGCCAACGTTTTCTATACACATGGCCCCCTTCTTCTTTGTCATTGAATTTTACAATATACTAATGAGACAAGGCTACCATTTCACGGCATTTTGGCTTGTGCAGATTTCTTTTAATTGCTCTTCCACTCCACACGGTTTTGCACCTTCAAAAAAATGAAAGAATTAAGTGGACAGCAGCTTGGAAAGGCCACCACGTTTAAAGCACACGGTTATTTATTTTTTATTTTTGGATCAAGAGCACACGGCTGGAAGCAAGTCCAGCAAGTAGAAACAACTCCCATACAGCAGTAGCTTCCATCCAGCAAGCGTGAAGAGGTGCTGCAGCAAGAAGAAGGGTGTTGCACGTCCACAACTTCTTTCTTTGAGAAGATAAGCATGGAGACTAGTGCTGGAAGGAGAGGAGCACGCTGGAATGCTGCAAGCTCATTCAGAAACCTTGGGAGAAGGGAGTGGAATGTGAATCTTGGCTGGAAGCTTGAAGGAAGAAACGTTAAAGAAGCAAGGAGCTCACGGCTTTGAAGAATTGTAGAAAGCTTACGTTCCCAAGCATAGGAAAAGAGAGACACAACACGGCTTTGCTGGAATAGAAGAAAGAGATGTCATGGTTGGGTGTGTGAAAGAGCTACGGCTGGAATGGGGACGTATTGCAGCAACTACATGCAGCGTTGGAAGGGAGATAATTGTTCACCAAGTGCGTTGTTGAAGCAGAACATGATTCATTGGCTGGAGAAAAATTGGAGAAACCGTAGAATGAAGAAGACAAAGGGACCCACCTATTTCCTTGACAAATCTAGGAGTGAGGAAGTCAAAAGCCTACGGGGACAAAAACAAAACCTGCATGGAAACAAGGATGGTAGGCAGGGAATGCACAATATGTCATTGAGAATTTGCTATAAATGAGGCAGCGGCAAAAACGAGAATTGAGGGAGTAGTTAGTACCACTCACGGCTTGGAAGAGGCTTATGCCTCTTCCTTCTTCCTTTTTCCTTTAAGCTCTATTAGTTTCCATTTTCAACAGTGCAAAGTGCAAAATGTAATTTTTATTTCTGAAAGCTTGTAGTGTATTACAGTATTTTGGATCAGTTCACTTGTTTTATTTTTACCTGTACTGTTATTTCAAGTGTTGAATCTTTGATAAATTTTATTTTCAGTTAGTGCTTTTATTTTTACCGTTTCTTTTATTTTACTCTTTAATGTTTTCTGCACCGTTAAAATTCTGTCAATGTGTTTTACTGTTTTGCATTTTTATTTCCTCATGAATTTTACATT
Organism: Vigna nakashimae; assembly: GCA_034642375.1. Classification (NCBI taxonomy): domain Eukaryota; kingdom Viridiplantae; phylum Streptophyta; class Magnoliopsida; order Fabales; family Fabaceae; genus Vigna; species Vigna nakashimae. The sequence continues at coordinate 43,759,310 of CM067765.1, read as the reverse complement.
TTACCATCTTTTACTGTTAAGTTTTTATTGTCGTTAAAATTTATTTCAAACGTTTTTAAATTCTGTCTTATTTAAATTCCAGTTGTAAATTTTATTTTCCGTACCAAAAACTAAAAACACCCCCCCCACTTCGTGTTAAAATCTGAGACTGAACCCAAACAAATTGGTCCTTGAGAGACGACCTAGGAGTCACTTCCTAGAAAATATACTGCATTCTTTATCTGTATAAAATTTATATGACCGCGACAGTCGTACCAGAATGTAATGCATGAATAATTGCTACGGAGATAAGACATTGTAAACTAGTGATTAGGAATAGGCTTTCTTCACAGAGACATCGGGTTTAAGGTAAATTAGAAAGTGGCATTAATATTAATGAAGAAAGATTAATTCTTGAATACATGAGAGTGGTGATGACAAATCTATGAACACCGAAAAACGGCGCCACAAACTTGTTTAACAATCGGCAAGTGTGACCGAATCGTTTCAAGTAATAAAACTCGGTAAGACCAAGTATCGTTCTCCCAAAGGACTCACGGCCTAGTTTAATTATGTGGTTTGTTGATTATTTAAGACTTAAGAACAAATTGATTGTAGTTTTATATGCAAAAGACAGTAAATAAACATGTATGCATGAATTTGATCAATGGAAAAGACAGAATACAAATACTTTAATAAATTATATGGATGAGTATGTTGTTGGGAGTTATCAATTTCATCTTATCCACTCTCATATACTTTAGGAATTCAACATTCTTTTCATCAATTGTTAATGTCACTCTTTAAATCACCTTGCAAGAAGGCCTATCATTAATTACGAGTTCATACAATTCCTAGCATTCCTAGTAATTAGTTATGAAGTGCAGGAGCTTAAAGGCAACCAATATGCTATTGGGAGAATTTCCCCGGATCTAGATTTCCTCGTACCTTCCCATATCAACAAAAACAATAATCATGGCAATGAATGAGTTAAACAAAGCAAGCAATGAGCAAAGAGGAAAAACCCTAACTAATGATGAAAGAAAGCATAAGTCTTAAAAGTAAGATGTTAAAACAAATTCCATATATGAGAGTTTCACAAGACTACATTGATTCCCCAACAACAATACAAGGTTTAGTTCACCATATTCATGGTGAAACTAGATGAATAATAATGGAAGAATGAAAGATAAAACCCTAGAAAGGTGAAGAGGTAGCCTAAGCATCCAAGATCTTCCTTCAAAGGGGTGGAAAAGAGAGTATTTGCTTCGTCTCTGCCAAAGATACAAACCCTAGGACGTCCTAAAGCTTAAATACTATTCTAAAAATACAGAAAATTAGGCCCAAGCACTTTTTGATGTATGTTCTGATTCCATCTCTATCCTTCTTCACTTCTTTCACCAAATTCACCTTAAAACCTCCATAAAAACACTGAAATCAAGCATAAACCTGTCCAGCTCTCTTATTTCTAAAAATATAACCAAAAGCATGATTTCAAGCTAGTTTCTGTTAGCAAAATGATGAAGATGAAGTTTTGATGATGTCCAAATACAAGTCAAGCACAATCAAGACTTATGAAGAATGATCTTAGAAGACTTGTAAAACCTTGTAAAAATTGTATGAACATAGGATAAATAGTAGTTTCATGTATGTATTCAAAAGTGATGTAAAAATAAATCAAGAACACAATCTGTGCAGTGTTAATCGATTAACAAGAGGTGTTAATCGATTAACGTTAATCGATTAACACAGTGTGTTAATCGATTGTTCCAGAGGCAAATGACGAAGCACAGAATTTCGGTGTTAATCGATTAACACAGGGTGTTAATCGATTAACGTTAATCGATTAACAAGGACTGTTAATCGATTAACACAGTGACCGTTTGAAAAACTAACCGTTTTTAGAGACGTTGAAGTATCCGTTGGGATGTTAATCGATTAACCACTGTAGCTAATCGATTAACACAGTCAGAAAGTCTAAAAGCGAAAATGGAGGAGCCTTTGGATGAGTCTATAAATAGACTCTCATTTTCTCTCAAATCCAACTCTTCCCTTGTGCAAAACATCTCTGAACTCTTTGAGAATTGTGTGCTCTTGCTCAGCTAAGGAAACTCTGTCTGTAGAGTTGGTTAAATACTGCTACGGTGATAGAGGAATAGCTGGATCATCCTTGGTGTGTCTGAGGAAGTGTCTGGAAGAGAATCATCCTTCGTGAAGCATTCGAAGGAGGTGATCATCCTTTGTGAAGATTCAAAGGAGGTGTAAGTTCATCTCTTGTGGTTTCAAGAGAGGTGGTAATTTCTAAACTGTTACAAATTGTTTTTCTGTGTGACTAATATTTGTAATAGTTTTGTGATAGTGAAAAAGGTTTATCTTATTTGAGATAAGCGACTGGACGTAGGATCTTAGTGATCTGAACCAGGATAAAATACCTGTGTAATTTTTCTCTTTCCCTTACTCTGTTATTTATGTTTAATTATCTGCTTAGTAAGAAATTAAGAGAAAAATATTAAAAAGGGATAATATTTGAATATAACCAATTCACCCCCCCCCCTCTTGGTTTGTTTCCACGCTAACCATTCCGCTGCAGCCGCTCTGACAGTTTCTAAGTGTTAAATGTTGCTTTTAGTATCAATTTTAAGCATGAAAATAACAGTTTTTGAACTGTTATCACAACCCCAAACTTAGAACTTTGCTTGCCCTCAAGCAAACAAGATGTAACTCAATCTTCTACCAATCTGTATAACGGTTCACTCATTCAAAAATCCTCTTTTCAAGATAAGTAAAAACTTCAATCAAACTCATGACAAAAATTTCAATCAAGACGTGCACATGCTTTGGTGTTCACAAAGGCACTTAATATCCAAAAAATGCTAATTTTCATGAATGATTAATCAACTAAACATGGATGTTCATGTGCTCAATAAATATTTCCTCACTAGGTAAAGTGTTTCACTCAAACACAAGTGTATAAGAGGTAATCACTCATTCACTCTACTATCACAATGTCACATGAAGTAACTTTGCCTTTCATTTAACCACAATCAAACAAATTCACAAGCATGCATCATCACAAGGACTTTTTCAATGGCTTATAATGTGGCTGGGCTAATAAGAAAATTGGTTTTTCTGGATCACAAAATCCTTGAGTTAAGAGAATCATATCAACACAATCATTCTTACTTTTCCCAACTTTCCTTTGCATTGAGCTTTGCCTTTTCTTTTCTTTTCTTTTCTTTTTCTTTTCACATTCTTATTTAGATATTAGCTCAATGCTTTCAATTTCCCTTTCTATTTTCCAACAACCCCAAACTTGAACATTTATCAATACCACAAAATATTTTCTACTTAACTCAAGGTAAAGCTTTTCACAAAGGGTTTTCAAATCATGTTCAAGGCTAAAGGTTCAAAGGATAGAACACAAAGTGTTCTCTTTTAGTGGCTAATGAAATTGGCTAATATAAGGGTTACTAACAAATGGCCTTGATCATAGATGCAGACAAGCAAGTAATTCAATCATAGAAAACCTGGGCAAAATCATTCATGTTTCCAAAATAATAGCATTCAATCTCAAAAACTCTGGAGCTCAAAACCTCACAAATGGCTCATTCACATTTCACATACACATCCTGCTTAGCATCATAATCACAATCATAACATCATGCATTTATTCACAATCCTTGTGAATCACCTGTATAAGCATATTATGTGCACATCTCAACATCAATCAATATCAAACCATCGTCAAGCATTACTTATCACACAATCACAATCATAAGCAAACCATCACAACAAACAAAGGTTTCCATTGAGTACATCAAACCCTATTCTAAAAAAAATAAGTAAGTACAGAACACTGAACCAAATAAAAGCATAAGTCCTGCTCTAATTATGATAACATTCATCAGTAAATGTTATCTCAGCTCCTCATCAATCTGAGCTGTCATCTGTATCCTCCTCTTCTTCATCTTCAGCATCCTCAAATGCATCATCATCATCATCATCAGCTTCAGCATCATCGTCCTCCATCTCCATAGCTGAAGCTTAAGCTACTTCAGCTCTGCCTCCTTGTACCTGCTCTTCTGTCCAAGCTACCACATTATGAAACTTCTCCACAGTCCACCTGTGAGTTGGAGGTGTATCATACATTCCAACAATCATTTCTTCAGTAGCCACCTGCCCTCTGTGGATAGACTGTAACTGTGCACCTATAAGAGACATGGACATGTCCCTCATTTGGAACGGTTCTGCTTCATGTGTCTTAGCAGATGCCCGACTTTGTGCTTGCCCTCTTTCTTTGTGAGTACGGCGTGGTGGAACTGGCTGAGTTGCTTCCTCACCTCCACAGTATTGTCTATAATAAGCCTCATCAATTGCTTTTCTTGGCCTTTCAAATGGTGGAGCAGAAGTATCCACCCCAGCTATCTTGCAGAGGTGTGTGATTAAAGAAGGATGTCCTAAGGGTGCTTTATTGTTTGTTGTGTTAGCGCACACCCTGATCTCATCAGCTATTACCTGCCCAATATTAACATTCAAATTCCTAATTGCACAGTAAAGAAGGAGTGCCCTGCTAAGAGTGATGTCTGACACATGAGAACATGGCTGAATCTTGGCATGAGAAAACGCCATCCAATACTTTGCAAGATGAGTCAAGTCAGTCCTCCTAATATTCACCACAACACCAGTTCTATTCCTTTGAAAATGTCCTCCAGGTACACATAAAACTCTCTCCACATCATCAAAATCAACACCTTCTTCCATACAGAGAGAAAATTGGCACTGCTCACCAGCCCACACAGTATCTAAGAAGTTGTTGATGGAATCAGGATCATACTTAATAGCATGGCCTCTGAAATAGCCTAGGTAGTTCTCAGCTGGATAATCATCAATCTTTCTTGCATTTATATAGAATTCTTTCACCACAGCTATATTTGCAGGTGTAAGGTATGTGGCTAGCTTCCCCCAATCATTCCCTAATAATTGCTCTCCAAATTGAGGAGCAAAGTTAGGTATCATTCCAACCCTTCTCTCCATAAGGAGTCTCCTATCTTGGACCACCTTGAAGTGCTTTTCATGTTTGCGAGATAGGAACCTATTAGAATGGGGGTGTTCTGGTTCCTTTTCTTTTCTTTTGGATGCCATGGTCTTCAATCTTTTGCCTGAAGAAGATGTCATTCCTACATCAAACATCAAACATAGATGCAAAACCACAAAACATGTTGTTAATCATTAGTAAAACACAAAACACACCTTATTTCGAAACTAAACCACCGCTGAGGGTCAAAATCATCCCTCAACGCCACCAGTGCAGCAATCCAGAACACAATGCATCAAAAATTTCAAATCTGTCAGAGTGTCGCTCAGCTGCAAATTACCCCTGAGCGGTGACTCTGCAGATTTTTGAAAAATTCCTTTTTAACCTATCCTAACTCTACCCACATGCAATTTTCAGTTTTCTAGATCAAAATTAAACAGTTCAATCCGTTCAAACATCAATTAAATCATCAAATCATGTATAGAAATCAAAAACCCCTAACTATTCATGCTTTAACAATCACATTCAAACTCAAGAACCCTAGAATGAACAAAATGCTTGACTTACTTGGGTGGAGATGTTGGATGAGATAATAATGCTTTTCAAGCTGAGATGCTCTCTTCCAACCCAAAACTTAGATGGAATACTAGTGAAAAAAAATGAGTGAAAGAAAGATTTTCTCAAGAGGGAAGAGGGAAAAGATGTGGAGAACCTTGGAAAAGGTATGTAGGAGTGTGTGTGTGATGAATCATTATTTTCTTCACTTCACTTAGTTTATTATGCTAAAATTAATCAGGGAATTATACTTAATTGTCCGATATATTTCCGTTTTTGTTAATTGTGCGTAATTTGATCGGAAATTCTAATTTTAATTAATTTGAATTATCTGAGCTAATTATTAGCATTAATAATTGCAGGGAAATTTTGGAAATGCAAATTGGGACATTTGGAAGAATATTCATTTGCACACTGTGTTATTTAATTGGAAGAAGCTATGCGGCATCGATTTATTTTGTGTGTTGAATTGAATAATAAATGAAAAAAAAAAGATGTTTGGTTCATGAAGCTTGAAGAGGTTTCGGTTTTGTCACGGAATTAATTGGCAAGCCATGTCATCCAATTCTTGAATTTTAAGAAGCCTTCACTTTGGAAAGAAGTAACACGTTAACGGTGCAGCCCATGAATTTTGTAGCATACCACACACGGCCTACCATCCACAAAACGTATTCTTTTATTTCCTTATTAGAAAGAAAGAAGAAGTGCACGGTGATTACATCCAAACGCCACCTAGGATTGAAGAATTCTTCTTTGCTTAAGAGAAATGAAAAGCATGACACATTAATAAAGGGACCACGGCCATTGCAACCATGGAGGGGGCCACCTTGAAACCAAGTTCACGGTTTTGTTTTATAGTCATAGAAGGAGATGCTTGGAGGGTCCCATGGTCATTTTGCACGTCCAAAATGGAAGAAAGTGGAAAAAGCTTGCAACATATATTTTCTTGTTGGACAACACATAATGGAGGGGACCACGGGATGGACAATTTAATTTATTTTGGGCAAAGCACATGTGTTGAAGTAGAAGAGGGACCGCCACTTTTAGCATTGGAGAATTAATTTTGAAGTGTGCAGCCGTGAAGCTTGTTGAATAAAGGGGTCACCTCACTGTTTCTCTGTTATTTTGCTGCAGCTCACGTAAAAAAATGGAAGGAGTAGCCACCACCGAGAAGAAGAAAAATTATGACCAACACGTCCAAGAAGTAGCACCTCACGCTACACTTGAAGAGGAAGGAGAAGCAACCGTAAGCATGGTGGTTCACGCGAAAAGAAAAAAAGAAATGGCACCCATGGTGTTGAAGAAGAAGACGCCCATTAGCTTGGAAGGGGCTGGAATGGTGTGCACAGCCTTGAAGAAGTCTCGGTCTTGAACAACAGCAATCACTTGCCATTTGTTCAGGAGTGGTGTCACGATTGAATCAAGAAGAGGCATGGAGCAGCTGCAACCACCACTTGTCACGGCTTGGCTGGAGGAAAAAGAGGATTCATTCACTTCATGGAGGAGTAGCATGTTGTCACGGGAGAGTATAGCTGGAGAAAGGATGCCTCACGGACCAGCAGCTTAGAGAGGGAGCCCACGGTTGAAAAACCATTTCGAAGAGTTGTTCGGCAACAAATTGAAGAAGAAGACAATTTGAGGGGTCCCACCCTATTTCTTTGGCATGGCATGGCTAGGAGGAGGTGAAGAAAGTCTTCCAGCTACACAAACAGACAAAGAACCAAAGCAGAAATGAAGGAGAAGTCACGGGAAGGAGAAGTCACGGATGTTCAGATGATTGGCTATAAAATGGTAGCAAGCAGAGAGGAGAAGATATCAGATTTTAAATTAGATTTTAGGAGTAGAATAGTAGACGTTCTGGTTTTCTCCTCCCCTCTGGGGGAGGTTTTCTGTTTCTTTTTCAGTTTCAATTGAATGTTAATTTCCAGTGTGTTTTACAATTTCATCTGCACGCTTAAAGCTTTGATCAAATTACTGTCACTGCAAGTTTCTGCTCACATCAATTTCCTTTAAGTTTCTTTGCACATTTTAAATTCTGTAAAAGTTTATTTGTTTTGCAATTTAAATATTTCTGAATTTATCGTTTTCTACACATTTACTGTTTCTATAATTTATTTACCGTTTTACTGTTTTAATCTTGTTTTTACAGTCTGTTATTTTTACTGCTTTTCTAATTTTAAATTTACCGCATTCAACCAAAATCACAAAAGCACCCCCCCCCCCCACTTCGTGTAAAAATCTGAGACTGAACCACTAAAATTGGTCCTTGAGAGACGACCTAGGAGTCACTTCCTAGTTATACTATACTGCATAATTATCTGCAATCAACTTTTGTGAGCGGTGCGACCCGTTCGTCAAAATCAGAGAAGAGTCTGAAAAGAGAAGCTCATGCGCAACTTAGGGTATAAAAATACCCTAATGGGCTCGGGTTCCGCTAAGGGGCAACCTAAGCCCGTTCTGCGATAGTACCGCTCAGCGGCACTTTCGTGTTGTGCTTTTCTTCTTCCTAGATTACCCTAGGTGCCTCCTACTCATGCCCCTCACTGGTTCCCTGCAATTAAATTTTCAGATTACTCATGCAAAACCCTGTTATGCTACTACAATAAAACAAACAGAAACAATATAATCAATCAACTGGGTTGCCTCCCAGGTAGCGCTCTTTTAACGTCATTAGCTTGACCCAATAAAGTTCAAGTTCCTTCTTCATGGTTGGTGTCTTTGTCCCACCAACTCCTCAATTGTTTCCGGTGTACTTTTTTTACTCTTCTAGAATATGGAGATTCTATCTCTATCATCTCCTTTTCTTTGTAGCCTCACAACCCACAACTTGTTTTTAAATCTCACAGGTGTACCAAGTTGGGGTCTTCCTTTCATCCAGTCATCAGGAACTTTTCTTCCTCTTCCAATTTTTTCTCTTTTCTGTACCTGAAACAACAAACAATGTTTACCTTCAACCTTGAGCTTTTCATCTTCAGGGCTAGTCATGAGTACATCTTGAAATGCAGCTTTATGACTAGCTTCTTCCTCCTGCATCTGCCTCTCTTCTTTGAAGACATCTACAACAACTCTCTCCTCTCGGTCTTGGAGCACCACAATTCCTTCATTCACATCAATGATGGCTTTGGCCGTTTTCATAAACGTTCTTCCAAGAATAATAGGTATCTTTTCAGTCTCCATCTCCATCACCACAAAACCAAGAACTGGAGTTTGCCTACACAAACTATAATATCCTCTGCAATTCCATATGGTTCCTTTGAAGATCCATCTGCCATTACTAAGTTAACCTTTATAGGCTTCACATCAATATCACCAATCTGCTCCAGTAAAGAATAAGGAATCAAGTTAACACTTGATCCTAAATCAAGTAAAGCTTTTTTAATCCTTTTCTTCCCTATGGTACAAGGAATAGAAAAGCCTCCTGGATCTTTCGCTTTTGGAGGGAATGGCTCCTTTTTAACAGCTTTATACTTCTTTGCCCATCATCTCTACGTCTTTTCTTTGTAGAGACAACTTCCTCAGATTTAGTATAAACTGTAATTTGTTGTAGTATCTCCCTCCAAGGTGCATCATTGTCCACCATCTTGAATAATTCTGTAAAATCAAATTGTTTCTCTTGATTTATTGGAAAAGGAAAAATATCTTTACTCTCTATCTCTCTTTTCCCTTTTTTCTCTCTCTTTTCTTTCTCTCTCTCTCCTTTTTCTAACTCAACTGTCTCATCTTTTGTACTCTCCAACACTTTACATTCTTCTCTGGGGTTAACCTCAGTATTAGCCCCAAAATTTTTATCTGGTCTCTCTTCCAACTGCTTAGTGATCTGACCCATCTGAATCTCCAAATTCTTGATAGCAGCTTCAGTGCTCTTTTGGGTAGACTCAGTTTTGTGTATGAATTGGTTAAGAGTTTCTTCCATCCTTATTGACCTTTCATTAAGTACAAAAATCTGTTGCCATAAGGATAGTTGCTGTTGTTGCTTGTTAAATTGCCCAGCTTGTCCAGTTTGTCCTTGACCAATGCTTGGGTGTGGTTTCCACCCTTGATTGAAATTCCCCTGACGGTATTGATTGGTCATGAAGTTAACATCTTCTACGACTTCTGCTAGAAAGGCGCATTGACCATTGGTATGGTCACCCCCACATAATTGACCCAATTATGATTGAACCTACGCAACAGTCTTTAACTCTTTAGGCAATTGTGCAAGTGTTTTTGTATGAGTTTCCAGTTGTTGAGTTAGTATCTTATTCTATGCTAGCAAGGCATCATTTGTTTGTAATTATAGAACTCCTTTTTGTTGGATAGGAGCTCATCTTTCACTGTTTAGCTCGTTGTCACTAGTAGCCATATTTTCAATGATTTCTGTAGCTTCCTCTAGAGTTTTCCATTTGATGTTTCCTCCTACTAAGGCATCAAGCTTCATCTTGGTTTGTGAACCAAGACCTCCAAGGAAAATTAAGACTACTTCCACCTCTTCAAATCCATGCGTGGGAGTCTTTCGTAACAAGCTTTTATATCTGTCCCATGCATGACCCAGTGATTCCTCCATGCCTTGCTTGAATGATGAAATCTCTTGCTTTCCTTTATTCACCTTTGATTGTGGAAAGTATTTGTTTAGGAACTTTTTCAACACTGCTTCCCACTCTGTAAAGCTTCCCTCTGGAAAAGAATTCAACCAAAGCTTAGCATTGCCTCCTAATGAAAATGGAAACAAACTAAGTTTGATTGCTTCGTCCGACACCCCATTTATTTTCACCGTGTTGCAGATCTCATTAAATGTTGTGAGGTGCTCATATAAGCTTTCGTGAGACAACCCATTGAATTGATTACATTTTACCAGTTGGATCAACGCTGGTTTGACCTCCATGTTGGCTACATTGACTCTTGGTCTTGCTATGCTGTTAAAATGCTGAGGTCCAGCTATATTTGTGTAATCTACAAGACTTCTTCTGATCTTATTATTCTCCATGTTCTCAGTGCTATGGTTAGAACCTTGTGGTGATGGTTGCAACAGAATTTCCGGAGCAGGGAACAGTTCTCTAGATGTACGAATTCTTCTCCTCCATCTACTCTCGTCTAAACCTTCAAGAAGTGGTTTTGCAGTTTTCTTGCTCCTGGTTCGCATTGCCTCCTGCATACACAAGAAAAACAAAATCCTAGAAAAATTTGTTAGCACAAAAAAAATATAAAAGAAGATATAAGATTCAGAGATAAGAATAAATAAAAATAGAAAATAAAATAAAATAAAAACCGAAAAATAAAAACAGAAAATAAAAACAGAAATTTAAAATTCAAGTCAAAGATAATCAATAATCACACAAATTAACTAGTTAAACCACGAGTCCCCAGCAACGGCGCCAAAAACTTGATGACAAATTTATGAACACCGAAAAACGGCGCCACAAACTTGTTTAACAATCGGCAGGTGTGACCGAATCGTTTAAAGTAATAAAACTCGGTAAGACCAAGTATCGTTCTCCCAAAGGACTCACAGCCTACTTTAGTTATGTGGTTTGTTGATTATTTAAGACTTAAGAACAAATTGATTGTAGTTTTATATGCAAAAGACAGTAAATAAACAGGTATGCATGAATTTGATCAATGGAAAAGACAGAATACAAATACTTTAATGAATTATATGGATGAGTATGTTGTTGGGAGTTATCAATTTCATCTTATCCACTCTCATATACTTTAGGAATTCAACATTCTTTTCATCAATTGTTAATGCCACTCTCTAAATTGTCAGAGCAGCTGCAGCGGATGGGTTAGCGTGGAACAACAAACCAAGAGGGGGGTGAATTGGTTCTTACTAAAAACGTGTGCCTTAAAAATTTCTACTCAATTAAACTTACTTAGCAATTAATAATAACAATAAAATAGAGTAAGGTTGAGAGAAATTTGCACAGATGATTTTATCCTGGTTCGGATCTTACCAATCCTACGTCCAGTAGCTTATCTCAAAACAAGATAAACAATTCACTAATCACAAAACAATTACAAACTACAATCACACAGATACAATTTGTAAGAGTTTAGAAAACACCTCTCTTGATGCCACAAGAGATGAACCAACACCTCCTTCGAATCTTCACAAAGGATGAAACACTTCCTCCGAATACTTCATGAAGGATAACTTCCTCTTCCGAACACTTCCTTAGACACACCAAGGATGAACCAGCTATTCCTCTATCACCGTAGCAGTATTTCACCAACTCTACAGACAGAGTTTCCTTAGCTGAGCAAGATCACACAATTCTCAAGAGTTTCTGAGTATTTGAGCACAAGGGAAGAGTTGTTGTTTTTTTAAACTTGAGAGGAAATGAGAGTCTATTTATAGACTCATCCAAAGGCTCTTCCATTTTTTGTTTTCAGCCTTTCTGACTGTGTTAATCGATTAGCTACAGTGGTTAATCAATTAACACCCCAACGGATAGTCCAACGGCTCTAAAAACGGCTAGTTTTTCAAACGTTCACTATGTTAATCGATTAACACCCTCTGTTAATCGATTAATGCTAATCGGTTAACACCCTCTGTTAATCGATTAGCACTGCAATCCTGTGCTTCTCCATTCGTCTCTGGAACAATCGATTAACACCCTCTGTTAATCGATTAACACCTCTTGCTAATCGATTAGCACTGCACAGAATTTTGCTTATGGTTTATTTTTACATCACTTTTGAATGCATAAATAAAACTACTAATTTTCCTATGTTCATACAATTATTACAAAAGATTACAAGTCTTCAAAGATCATTCTTGATGAGTCTTGATTGTTCTTGACTTGATTTGGACATCATCAAAACTTCATCTTCATCATTTTGCTAACAATCTCCCCCTTTTTAATGATGTTCAAAACCTTCTTCATTTAAAGCTTTTGGTAATAATTCCTGTTTTTAAAATACAACTGAAGGAAGAAACAATTGTTAGTGCATTTAGAAATAGGTTTAAGACTTTAAATATTTCTCCCCCTTTTTGATCATTATTAAAAAGTGATGTAGAATTGCTCCCCCTAAATTTATTACAAATTATACTCCCCCTTAATAAAAGCATGTATGCATAGAAATAATAAGAAAAGCAACATACATTTTATTTGAATTTTAAAGAGGCAAGCATACAAGGAAATATAAAGGGCACACACTAATAAAAACATAGAAACATAAATTGCCTATGACTCATCATCACTATCGGGAACATAGAGTTTTGCAAGTTTGTCATCAATCTCCTTAAGATGACTATTAATTTCATCATAACGAAGAGTGTGATAAGCCATCAATGCTGTGCTTCTCCATTCGTCTCTGGAACAATCGATTAACACCCTCTGTTAATCGATTAACGCTAATCGATTAACACCTCTTGCTAATCGATTAGCACTGCACAGAATTTTGCTTATGGTTTATTTTTACATCACTTTTGAATGCATAAATAAAACTACTAATTTTCCTATGTTCATACAATTATTACAAAAGATTACAAGTCTTCAAAGATCATTCTTGATGAGTCTTGATTGTTCTTGACTTGATTTGGAAATCATCAAAACTTCATCTTCATCATTTTGCTAACATAAATCACCTTGCAAGAAGGCCCATCCTTAATTACGACTTCATACAATTCCTAGCATTCCTAGTAATTAGTTATGAAGTGCAAGAGCTTAAAGGCAACCAATATGCTATTAGGAGAATTTCCCCGGATCTAGATTTCCCCGTACGTTCCCATATCAACAAAATCAATAATCATGGCAATGAATGAGTTAAACAAAACAAGCAATGAGCAAAGAGGAAAAACCCTAACTAATGATGAAAGAAAGCATAAGTTTTAAAAGTAAGATGTTAAAACAAATTCCATATATGAGAGTTTCACAAGACTACATTGATTCCCCAACAACAATACAAGGTTTAGTTCACCATATTCATGGTGAAACTAGATGAATAATAATGGAAGAATGAAAGATAAAACCCTAGAAAGGTGAAGAGGTAGCCTATGCATCCAAGATCTTCCTTCAAAGGGGTGGAAAAGAGAGTATTTGCTTCGTCTCTGCCAAAGATACAAACCCTAGGACGTCCTAAAGCTTAAATACTATTCTAAAAATACAGAAAAATTAGGCCCAAGCCCATAAAAGTGCGACTTAGCGATAAGTGCGTGAGTTGTTTTTCTCCCCTCAACGGATCCAACGTGGGTTTCTGAGTGCCACTCAGCGGTAAACTACCGCTGAGCGGTACTTGCGACTTCTCCTTTTGCACTTTTTGATGTCTTTTATGATTCCATCTCTATCCTTCTTCACTTCTTTCACCAAATTCACCTTAAAACCTGCATAAAAACACTGAAATCAAGCATAAACCTGTCCAGCTCTCTTATTTCTAAAAATATAACCAAAAGCATGATTTCAAGCTAGTTTCTAAGTGTTAAAGGTTGCTTTTAGTATCAATTTTAAGCATGAAAATAACAGTTTTTCAACTGTTATCAAGTGGATAGGATGAGTCGGAAACCCCAACAATATAATAATTCATATTTTACATCAATCACTTTTGCATCTTTCAATCCAATTGATCAACACATGCATTCATATTTACTTTTAGTATTTGCATCTAAACCCTAAGCATTTTGTTTACAAACTAATTTAATCAAGAAATCACATAAATGTTTAGGTCGTGAGTCCTTTGGGAAACGATACTTGGTCTTACTATTTTATTATTACTTGATACGATTCGGTACACTTGCCGAGTGTTAACAAGGTTTTGGCACCGTTGTCAGGGACTCGTGGTTTAACTATTCTATTTGTGTGATTATTGATTAGCTTTGACTTAACCTTTTATCTTTCTATCTTTTTGTTTTTTTCTTTTTATCCTTTTATCTTTTTATATTTTTGTTTTTATCTTTTTATCTTGTTATGTTTTTAGTTTATCTCTTCTATCTTTTTGTGCTAACAATTGTTTCTATGGTTTTGTGTTCTTGTGTATGCAGGGTACAATTCGGACTAGGAGCAAGAAAATTTCAGAACCTTTTCTTGAAGGATTGGACGAAAGTAGAAGGAGAAGAAGAGTTCGAACTTCTAGAGAATTATTTCCTTCTCCGGAAACACTTCTACAACCCTCACCACAAAGATCTAACCAGAGTACTGAACAAATGGTCGGAGAGAGCAATGATAGACGTACTCTGGTGGATTATTAGGGCGAGGGTAGACGTACTCTGTTGTTGGCCCTCATTACTTTAATAGCATTGCTAGGGCGAGGGTCAATGCTGTAAACATGGAAGTGAAATTGGCGTTGATACAATTGGATAAGAGCAACCAATTTAATGGGCTATCACATGAAAGTCCATATGAGAATCTAAGAACATTCAACGAGATTTGCAACACTGTGAAGATCAATGGTGTGTCGGATGATGCAATAAAGCTAAGCTTGTTTCCTTACTCATTGGGAGGCAATGCAAAGCTATGGTTGAATCCTTTCCCGGAGGATAGCTTTACTAAATGGGAAGCCATGGTTTCAAAGTTTCTTAACAAGTACTTCCCACAGTCCAAAATAAACAATGGGAAACAAGAAATTTCTTCTTTTAGACAAGGCATGAAGGAGACGCTGGGTCAAGCATGGGATAGATACAAGAGTTTGTTGAGAAAGACGCCCACTCATGGCTTTGACGAAGCAACAATAGTCATTCTTTTCCTTATAGGTATTGGTTCACAAACCAAATTCATGCTAGATGCCTCAACTGGAGGTAATATTAAATGCACGACTCTAGAGGAAGCTTTTGAATTGATAGACAACATGGCTACTAATGACAATGAGATGCATAGTGAAAGAGGAACTCCAATTCAACAGAAAGGAGTCTTACAATTGCAATCTCAAGATGCCTTGCTTGCTCAAAATAAAATCATAACTCAACAGTTGGAGAATTTGACAAAGACACTCGCTCAGTTGCCAAAGGAGTTGAAGAACGTTTCACAAGTTCAACAACAACAACTTTGTGAATTGTGTGGTGGTGACCAGTCAACGTGCTTTTCTGGCAATTAGAAGATGTCAATTTTATGGCAAATCAATTTCAAAATCAATTCCAATACCCTCAAGGGAACTTCAACCAAGGGTGGAAACCTCACCCAAGCATGGGTCTAGGGCAGAATGGATAAGCTGGACAATCTAATAGACCACAACAACAACCATCACTATGGCAATAGGTATCTACATTAAATTAGAGATCAACAAAGCTTGAAGAAACTCTTCAACAATTTATTCAGGTGACTATCTCCAATCACAAGAGCACTGAAGCTGCAATTAGAAATCTGGAGATCCATGTTGGCCAAATGGCTAAGAAGTTGGAGGATATGCCTGACAGGAGTTTTGGGGCTAATATTGAGACTAACCCTAAGGAAGAGTGTAAAGCTATTGTGAGAATATGTGATGAGAGGATGGATGAAAAAAAGAGAGTTGAGTTAGAAAAGAGAGATGAAAAAAAGAGAGAGAAGGTGAGGATGAGAGAAAAAAGAAAGAAAAGAAGAGGGGAGAGAAAAATTGTGAGTAAAGTAGGAGAGTTCTTCCTTATCCTAAGGGGAGTGAAAAATTTGATAAAGAAAGACAATATAAGAGTTTTAAAGAGATCTTCAAGCAATTAGAGATTAAGATACCTTTGACTGAAGCACTGCACCAAATTCCTGCTTATGCAAAGCACATGAAGCAAATCCTTGCAAAGAAGAGATATCTAGAGGAGGAAACTAGTGATAAATAGGAAGAATGCAGAGCTATTTTGGAGAAACCACTTCCTCCAAAAGTGAAAGATCCAGGAAGTTGTACTATTCCTTGCATCATTGGGAAGGAGAATATAACGAAGGCCTTGATTGATTTAGGGTCAAACATTAATTTGATGCCCTTATCTATGCTTGAAAGGATTGGTGATCTTGAAGTCAATACAACCAAGGTAACTTTGCTCATGGTGGACGGATCTTCCAAGAAACCTTATGGTGTAGTGGAAGATGTGGTGGTTTGCATAGACAAACTTAAATTCCAGGTGGACTTTGTGGTGATAGAGATGGAGGAAGATGAGAAGATCCCAATTATTCTTGGAAGACCGTTTATCAAAATGGCAAAGGTAATCATCAATGTGGATGATGAGATGATAATGCTTCAAGACTAAGATGAAAAGGTGATCTTTAATGGCTTCAAACTGAAGCAGCAAATTCAGGAGAAGGAGGCTAGGCAAAAAGCTGCAATTAAGGATGCACTCATGACTAGCTCTAAAGCTGCAAAGCAGTCATCAAAGGTAATAGTTGTTTCTTGTCACAGGTTAGGGAAGAAGAAAAAGATGACAAAGGAAGAAAGGTTCATGATGACTTCATGGATGTATAACTCAAACATGGTACACCGGTAAGATTTAAGAACAAGTTGTGGGTTGTGAAAGATTTCAATTAGACTGGAGTGATAGAGGTTGAAGCTCCATATTCAAGAAGAATCAAGAAGGTGGACCGAAAGCAATTGATGAGTTGGTGTGATGAGAGCAAGAGGAACACCAACATTGAAGAAGGAACTTGAGCTTTATTGGGTCAAGCTAATGACGTTAAAAGAGCGCTTGCTCGAAGGCACCCCAGTGATTTGAGAACATTAATTTCTTTGAATTTATTTATTTTGGTGATATAATTTGAAACTTTGGAACATTGTTGTATTTGGGTTTAGCATCTACTGATGGATGCTAGGTTGGTGACTATTTACTGAAGGATAATCAAAAGGTACACCTACTGAAGGGTGATGGTAAGATTTGCACCTACTGATGGGTGTTGGAGGATTTTGGGTCAGGATCATGACGTTAAACAAGCGCTACCTGGGAGGCAACCCACTTGATTGACTTTATCTTTGTTTGTTTGCTTTGATTATGCTCTAGTTGCATCATAGGAATTGAATTTTTGAGTGATGTGAGAGACTAAATGCATTGGGTAATTGAGAGACATTGGTAAATGACACCTAGGGTAAGCTAGGAAGAAGGAGAATTGGTGCCGAAAATGTCGCTCAATGGTAATTACAACTGAACGCAAACTTGACAGTTTTGCTAATTGGGTTTGTTTCAATTGGGCTAAGCGGAATTTGGACCATTATGTCTCTTTTATACCCTAGGGTGCGTCTTGGCCGCCATTTTCAGATTTCCCTCTTCCCACACACTCTCAAGCACTCCCCAAAGAGCTCTCTACACTTTTTCCTCCTTCCCCCTTCATAAAATTTCTCTTTAAACCACTTTTGCATCAAGTTTCCACTCAAGTTTGGGGTTAGGTGAGAGAATTGTTGTTATGAGCTGATTTCTTCATGTTTCTAGAGCATTCTTCACTCATCTAGCATCTCCAGCCAAGTAAGTACAAGCATTTTACATTCTAGGGTTTTTGAAAGCATGAATTGATATGAACATGGTTGTCTAAGCATGATTCTTGATGGATTTTGATTTTTATGCATGATTAGATGAATTAATTACTGTTTGGACCGACTAAACTGCTTGATTTGGGTCTGGAACTAAGAAGATTGCATGTGGATGGAGATTAGAAGCATTTTTGGAGCATTTTGCAAAATCTACAGAATCGCCGCTCAGCGGAAATTTCCCCTGAGCGCGATTTCTGCAGAATGATGTTTTGAGTCTTTTTGCTTGTTGCTTTTCCTGCACAGGCTACATTGAGGGGTTATGTTTTCCCTCAGCGGTGATAGGATTGGTTTTAAGGAGTTGTTTGTGGTCTACTAATTCTTAACTATTTGTCTTGAGTTCTCTTTTTCTTTTGTTCTTGCTTTAGAGAAAGATTTCAAATAAGAGAGACTTTGTTTGGGTCCACTCCCAGGAAAGAGAGGTGTGTCACAATGGACAACTTAAGTACCAAGTCTTTCCTAGCCAAAGTATATTCAAACTAGCCTCAAGTATTCAAACTAAATTAAATGTATGTGCGTAAAAAAGCAAATAAAGATAAAAATAAAGGTAAAAATAAAAAAAAATAAGAATCAAAATATTCAAAATACTAACCGTATTCCCCGGCAACGACGCCAAATTTGATAAGTTGTCGTTGAAGCTATCAAATTAATACTACTTTTCAAGACAACTTCAATATTGCCAAGTAGTATTCAAGAAAGTAGATAGGGTTAAAGTAACCATGAGTCGTCTCCCAACGAATACAAAATTGCCTTTCAATATTTGAATCTTATGAATGCAATGCTCAAGAATAAAAGTAATGTTTGGAGAGTGTTTAAAGAACAAATAAGAAACTTAAAAATAATTATGATGAAATAGGCTAATTTCACTGCTTTTCCAAGATAGATTCAACATCGGTTATTCACAAATCATTGTTCAATTTATTATTGTTCAAGTTTCAAATTAATTAAAGTACGTTCTTAATTAATTTAAGGGTCATCAAGCAATTAACCAAAGTAAATTCTCAATCAAATGAAAACCTTTCTAGATTATTCACAATAAATTCAACCAAAGTACATTCCCAAACAAATTCTATTGTGTTTAATCATGTTTATTCTTAAATCTCCTAACTAAGTTAAAAGTTAATGCATCAAAGTAAATTCTCAATTGATTATAGTTTAAATTATTACTACCAATCAAAGTACATTCTCAATTGATAGTAAAAACCATTTAATCATATGAAAGTTCCTAAATTAAATCAAAGTAGATTCTCAATTAAACCTAGAAACCCTATAATTCATATAATTAATATGCATGTAGATTCAAAGACATTATGATGCAAAAATCTTTGCTTTTAATATGATAGAGAGATGAAAGACATAGAGAGAGAACAACTTAAAACAATAATCAAAATAAACAATGGCATTAACTCAATTTAACCTCAAAATCCATAATGTAATTACATCATAATAGCCCTAGATGCTTATCTCTCCATGAATGGAGTTGAATACATGATGAAATAAGATAGAGAGAAGTGGTGAATGAGTGAATGAAGTGGAGGAGTTTTAGAGAATGAATGAAGTCCCTTTCTTGCCTCCCCTTGGTCTCTTTATATAGGGCTTGATTGGCCTTGGACTCTGAATATTCAATTGACAAAATCTTTTATTTTATATCTTCCAAATAACTAAAAGATTTAGATAATTATAACATTATTTGGAAGATATTTTCTGTTGATATTCCCAAATTAAATTAATTCAACAACTGAATTTTATCTTTTATCTTTTCTGACTTTCCAAAATTTCACAAATGCACTAAAATTTCCTCTATCTGCACTTTAGCCCCTTCATAATTATCCAAAATGGCACCAGAACCCCTATTTGACCAACTGTGACATGACTTAAGCAGTGTTGACCAGCTTTGACTGGGGAAGGGCGCGCCCAATGAGGGACTGTCGTGTGGCGGCCCTCTTTCTCCCCAAAAATTTGGGTTCAGCAGATTGGGGGAAAGGGCTTGCTGCTTCCCCTGTGCTGTCATGAGGCAAGAACGCGAGAAAAGGCTTAGTGTTTAGGCTTGGTTGTTGGCCTATTTAAGAAACAGGAGTGTATGTAGGGATTTTAGGAGGTGCAAGTGTAAAGACTGCCTATTTTGCCTATTTGAATATTATTTTCCAAACAAAATCTGAATTTGGGCCTTAATTTGGAATCTGGACCAATAAACTTGTAATTTCAACTATACAAATAAACATTAGAACATCCAAGAATAATTTATGCGCTAAAATTCACCTTTTACGTCTCTTTAATTCCCAATCCCAATTGTCACACATTCACTTTAAATCAATCATTTAAGGACATGAATCTTATCAAAAATTTAATTTTAAAACATAAATGTGGGCATAAATATGAACTAATCAACCATGGATGAGTTCAACAATGTGGTGGCATGGGCAAAGGAGCAAGCTCAGGCTAGTGGAGCTGGAGCAGCTGATGCTCTAGCTATGGATGATGATGGTGATGAATTTGAAGATGCAGAAGATGAAGCAGAGGAGGAAGATTCGGATGACAGCATAGGTTGATGAGGAGCTGAGATAGCATCTACTGATGGATGCTATCACCTCTAGAGCAGAATTTTTTCTATCTTTTGTTTTGTACTATTGAACTTATTTGCTTCTGTTATTAGAATAGGTTGTGATGTACTCAGTGTGAAACTTTATCTGCTATGATGGTTTGCTTATAATTTATGCATGATGAGTATTGCTTGATGATGCTTGATTGATGTTGAGATTGTGCACTATATGCTGATATACAGATGGTTGTTCACAAGTTATGTGAACAGATGCATGATGTTCTGATTTTGATTATGATGCTAAGTAGGATGTGTATGTGGAATGATTGGATGAGCTTATGTGTGAGGTTTTGAACTCCAGAGTTTTTCCGATTGAATACTATTACATTGAAAGCATGAATAACTTTACCCAGATTTCTATGATTGAATCACTTGCTTGTATGTGTGATGAGTGCATATTTATGCCCACATTTATGCTTTAAAATTCAAATTTTTGATAGAATAATTGTGCTTAAATGATTGATTTTAAGTGAATTTGTGATGATTGGAATTGTTGGGTTTGGGAATTAAAGAGGCGTAAAAAGTGAGTTTTAGCGCATAAAATATTCTTGGATGTTCTTACGTTTATTTGTGTAGCTGAAATTATAAGTTTTAATGGTCCAAATAGCAATTCAAGGCCCAAAATCAGATTTTATTTGGAAAATAATGTACATATGGGCCAAACAGACAACTTTTACACTTGCACCTCCCAATTTCCTTACATACACCCCTCTTCTCTTAAACAGGCCCAATACTAAGCCAAACAGTAACCCTATTCTAAATACACCTCCTAAATTTCCCTACCCATACCCCTCCTAAGCTAGACTCCACCAGATCATGCCACGTGTCCAAATCCTCCCCACACAAATCTAGCCAACCATGTTCCGCCATGTCAGCCCTAACCCATGAGCATAATCTTCCACCTTCTCCACAGAAACCCTAGCCGCCAATGCCGTCAGCCACCGTTCCGCTTCCGCCACTGCCGCAAGTCGCTGCCACGACCATCGTTCATCCCCTCCTTTCTCGCCGGCACATCAACGGACCACCCTTCCCGCCACGCCGCTCTGTCACCGGACAGCCACTGACGTGCCGCCGCCACCACCACGCCGCGACCTTCGTTCATTTTCTCCCTTCTCGGAACCAAATCGCGCCACCTCCTCCACGCCAGTCATCGCGACATCACGACTTCTTCATGCCGCCACCACCAAACTGCGATTCACGTTCATCACCATCAATACCATCGCAAGTTCGTCTTCGCATCATCACCATCACGCTGCTGCATAAGCCACCGTCGCAAAACGCCACTATCGCGAGACAAAGCGCGACCTCCATGGCCGTCGCGACACCGTGCCGTTCTCGCGACCTTCTTCCACAGCCACCATCATCTTCTTCGCATCAATTCCGCATCGCCAATGTCGCACCACCATCATCAACGAGAGCCATCCTCTTCCTCACTGGACCTGCATCAGATTCGCGACAGAAGTGGAGGGGGAAGCCTTTCCCAATCTGAAACCCTAATTGGGGAAGGAAGAGGGCAACCACGTGGCGAAATCCCATTGGGCGCGACTTCTCTGGTCAAAGCAAGATAGATGTGCATGCAGGATCATTGACAATGGAGATAGGAGACGAGAAGGTGTGGTTCAACGTGTTGGAAGCTGGGAAGCACCAGATTAAAGATCATTCTTTGTTTTGTATTGATTTATCAAGTGATGTTGTAAACAATTTTTCTTTTTCAAATATGTCGTCCCTAATTTTGGACAAAAAAGGAAACTGTAAAGCAGGTGATATTGAGGACGCAATATTAATAGATGATACCTCAGTGGCGTCCGAGTGTGATGTTGAGGTGGCTGAGATTACCTTAGGCAGTAAAATTTTGCCATATGTGGTGCATCCACCCATTTTGGAGTTGAAACCTTTACCATCCCATTTGAAATATGCTTATCTTGAGAGGGATGGGAAACTCCCTGATATTATATCTGCATTGCTTACGGATGAGCAGGAAAAACAGCTATTACAGGTTATCAGAGACCACAAGAAAGCAATAGGCTGGTCTTTAGCAGATATTCCTGGTATTAGCCCTTCTTTTTACATGTATAGAATACATTTGCTGGAGGATGCTAAACCAGTGAGCCAACCTCAAGGAAGACTGAATCCTCAACTGATGGGGGTTGTAAAGAAAAAGGACACCAAGTTGCTACAAACAGGTCTTATACATTCAGATTCTGACAGCACTTGGGTAGGCCCTATACATGTGGTTCCCGAGAAATATGGAATCACAATGGTCAAGAACGAGAAGGACAAGTTGACTCCTATTCAAGACAGAAGTGGGTCAAATAATGTAGTAGTTGACCATCTTAGTAGGATTGAAAAGGGAAAAGATAACATTCCTATCCAGGATGACTTTTCCAATGAAGTCCTACTAGCATTCCTTCCACCATGAAGGAGGTAAGTTCCCTCATACGTTTTCTTTGCATTTTATATATAAGGCATACATTGAGGACAATGCATAGTTTAAGTGTAGGGGTGTAGGGAAACAATTAATTTTGTTCCTTTGTTTGTCTATTTTGTTTGTTTTTAATAAATATTTGCATTGGATTTGAAAGTTTGAATCAGTAATTGGAATGATCATGAATTCAAAAAAAGAATGAGTCATGTTGATATGAGTGGATTGCTTCTGATTTGCTAATTGAGTTGACTTGAGAATTTCTTGATTAAATCTTTTGTGAAAGAAATTTGAACCATGTGAGTTTTGAACTTAATGTTAAGGATGGACCACCATGTGCCATACCTATTTTTCTTGTGTGAATTTCCCATGTTTTGTTTATACTCTAATAGTTAGCTTGATTTTGTGTTGTGCAACTAAGGAGAATATGCATGATCTGATATGATTGAGGCATTTCTTGTTTTAGGTACTTGGCCAAATTAACTTGTCCTAACATTAATCCATTGGAACCCTCTTTGAGCCTTAAGCCTTTTTCTTGTTTCCAGTCATTGTCAAATGAGAAAAGAAGAAAAATCATATGTTCCTTACCTTAGGAAAGAAGAAGGACTAATGGATTCTGTTAGAAGTAAAGTGAGGAATAAGTGTGTGGGTGAGTACCTCACCCACAAAATAAAAAAAAAGCAAAAAGGAAGATGAAAAGTTGGAGTTTTAACAAGAAATGAAGTGCATGGAGGGGGCCACATTGAAATGAAGTGCATATGTTTTTGTTTTATAGTCATGGAGATGCTTGGAGGGTCCCATGATCATTTTACACATCCATTCATGAAAGGAAGTGGTATATTCAACATATTTCCTTTGGACAATATCCGACCATACTCTTTCTTGGCTTGCAACGTGGTAAGCAAACATTAGATTTTGGAAGAGCTGCACATTAAAAAGCAAATGGACATCAGCTCACGGCTTGCATCCCAACAATCAACAAAGAAAAAGGGGACCACGTTGAGGGAGAGAAGATCACGGTCCTGCACCTTGGTCCAGCTTGCACACGGCACTTGAGCAAAGTATCACGTATACCAGCCACATTCACGACCTTTCTGGAGTGGAAGCTCAGGGCCAAAGAAGCAGAGAGCACGTCCATGGAAAAGAATCCACCACAGAGGAGAAGTCACGTTCAATCTGGAGCAGCCGTGAGGGGCTGGAACGGTGGCTGCAGCAAGAGGATGTGAGTTTCTTTCTTTGAGAAGATAAGCATGGAGACTAGGACTGAAAGGAGAAGCGGTGATGATTTTTGGAAAGTTGCACCGTCCAGCAACCAGGAGCCAGCACCCACACCCACAGCAGTATGATTTAAAATGAAACACAGAACAGCAGAGTAAAAATGAAAGTTCAGCAGAATTTAAATTACAGAAAGTTAAATACATCCGAAATTAAAATTGCAACCGAAATTAAAATGAACTGAAAACCAGACCTGGAATTTGAGAAGCGGAATTGAAATGCAACTGGAAATTAAACTGGAGTTTGTTTATAGAAACAGAAAAATACAATCACCATCAATTACAAACACTGGAAAATGAAAAGAAACCCCAAACCTCCCCAAGGGGGAGGGGGAAAAATTACTCAGAACTGGAAAACGGGAAACTTTCTACACTACACTACTCCTACTCCTAAATCTACTGGAATCTGTCTACTACCTACTGCCCCTGCTCTCTTGCTGCTTGCTTGCATTTTATAGCACTTCTCTGGACAAACTCCTGTATTTTCGTCCTTCATTTCAGCCAGCTTTGTGTTTTGTCTCCATTTGGCAGCAGCCCGTGACCTTTCCACTTCCTCTACTGCCATGTCCGTGAATCAACACTCCATTTACCAATTTAAACTCCAAAACTTCTCTTTTCATGTGGGCCGTGATGTTTGCCAACCTTTTTTTTCTGGTCCAAGGCTGTGACACTCCCTCCTAGCATCCCCTAGACCTATTGTCTTCTACAGAGCTGCAGAATGTTTCTCCATCATATGCTAATTGAAGTCAGCAGTGACATACTTCCAGCTAAACGTAAATCTGCAGCTGCTCCTTCTGGACCGTGATGCTTTCTTCCAAGCTCCATTTGTTCTGATGCTCCAAATTCCATTTTCGTTGCCTTTCTCCCATGCTTGATGGAGTGACTGGATTAATGGGCATGTTGTCCTCCATTATTTCCAACGTGCACAATCTCTTATTCAATATGTCAGTCTTTCAATTAAGTTTGTTAAATGTGCCCATACAGCCGTGAACTCCACCAAGCAAGCACATCCACTTCCCAAATTTAATACTTTATTTTCTTCCTTCCTGACCGTGTGCATTTTTTAAGTGTTGCTTTTGTGAATCAGCTCCCCTTTTTGTTTTCCAACCGCACACCACCAAACTCTCTGCTGACCCTCTTTTCCATCCAATGCTTTACACGTCAGCACTCACTAAAATGAGAAAATCATGGAACTGCATATTCTCTGACTCCCAATTTCTGGCCGTGTAATATTCCAATATTTTGGCACCCACTTTCTTTTCTTTACAATTTAAGAATGTATTTCTCCCATGCCTTTACCGTTGCTCAGAAATATGGTCAGCAACACTTAGTGAATTCATGGGCTGGACATCACCATTTTGTCTTCCACATGTGCTTCCACACAACACTCAACTTCCCTTTATTATTCATGTGCGTGACATGACCTCCAAAACCGTGCTCCATCTACTAATTTTGCTGAAACGTGCGTGGGACATGATGTCTCCCACAACTTAAAAAAATATTCCTTGACTAGGCCGTCTGATATGTGCAAGTGCTCTCTACTTTCACGTGAACTTCCTTCATCAAATGCATGAACATCAATTTTGAATTGATAGAATGAAAGTACACTTCCTTTCACCTTGTCCGTGGACTCCCTTAGCAGTGATACTTGGAGCTTATTGTAACCAAGCTGCTACATCATGTGCACCTTACTGTTGAACGTTGCAGCTGCTGCCCATGTGAAGGCTTGCTTCTTCTTCCATGCTGGATGTTCTCCATGTTTACTGGTTGGAAATTGCTAGACAGTGAATCCAAGTTGGATGCTATTTCCTTACACTGCTGCATTTTGTTCCAGCTGTGACAGCACCTTCTTCCCTTCCTTTTTCAGCCAACTTTCCATGTTTTGTCCACCATTAATCACTACTGGATATGCCAAAAGTAAGCAAGGAGTTCTCCATTCCTCCTAGGCTGTGAACTCCTTTCAACTGCAGCCTTCTTCCTTCTCAACGTGCTGGCTTTGGAAGGTGCAGCCCATTCTCCACCTGCTGGACTGCTCCCTTCGTTTGTCACCTTGGTGGAGCTGTGAAGGTTGCTGGATTTTGATGGACGTTGCTGCTGCTATGTTGGATGCACCCGGACCAGTTGTTTTGTTCAACATTATTTCTGTGCTCTTTTTACCTTGCTGGACGTGTGTGGATGCAACCGTGTGCTTTCTAATGACTCATTTCCAACTCATAATTCATAATGGAACCAGAAACGTGTTCAGCCCAACCACTTGTGAATCTTCAAAAATTAATTTCCATGGACCAAAACACCACTTAGACCATGTGCTCCTTATTCCAACAAGCAGACTATTATTTTGTGCTCATGGGCTGCACCATCCAAAAGAAATTAATCTAAATTTTATCCAATATTTTCCTAATACAAATAATTAACCTAAAATAATTCAAATTACTTAAAATAAGAATTACGGGTTAAATTAAACACAATTATGAAAAACAGGAAAAATATTGGACAATTAAGCATAATTTCCTAATTAAATCTGATACAATAGACTAAGTGCAGTGAACAAAATATTAACTCATCACTCACGTCCTGGGTGCTCCAACATCCAGCTGGGAGGTGTCACATCCATGGTCTCCACACAAGTCCAGAGCTAAGAGGAAGAAGCATCATTCCAGCAGCCATCTATGAGCAGTATCCAGGAGGTGCAGGGAGAAATGGCTTCACGGGAACTGAGCTGGAAGCAGGAGGCAGCCACAATCACGGTAGTAGGAGTTCACGGGTAGCACACGACACAAACAAGGGCCCTTGCTTATTTTATTTGACAAGCTATGATGGAAACATTGGCTGGAGAAGTCACGGGAATTGGATGAGTTTTTGCTATAAAAGAGGCAAGCAGGCAGAGAAGAAAAAGAGATTGGAGATTAGAATTAAAGTAGGAGTAGTTTAGGAACTCACGTCTCGGAGGAGGCTCTTGCCTCTTCCTCTTCCAAACTCTCTGTAATTTAATTTCAACAGTGCCAAAAGCCAAGTTTTCATTTCTGAATGTGTCACTCTTGATCGTTTCATTTTTAATTGTACTGTCCAGAATTTTAATTTAATGTTTAATCTTTGATGAATTTTATTTTCATGTTAAATGTTTTAAATTTTACTTTCTTTTCTATTTTTACCGTTTACTATTTTCTAAAACGTTAAAATTCTGTCAATGTATTTTTATGTTCGTTTTAATTTCAAATGTCATTTTACCATTTATTGTTTTCTGCATCGTTTAATTTTACCGTTTTTGCATATTTACTGTTATGTTTCTACCATCTTTTACCGTTCAGTTTTTATTGTCTTTAAAGTTTATTTCAGTATTTTTAAATTCTGTCTCGTTTAAATTCCAGTCCACTTTAATTTTATTGCACAAAACCATATCACAAAACCCCCCCCACTACGTGTTTAATCTAAGACCGAACCACACAAATTGGTCCTTGTGAGACGACCTAGGAGTCACTTCCTAGTAAATATACTGCATTATTTTCGTGCAATCAACACTTTTGTGAGCGGTGCGACCCGTTAATCAAAATGGCGCCGTTGCCGGGGACCAATCAAAAGACGGTTTGGTTTTAGATTTTTGTTGTGTAAATTTTTGTTCTGTTAAAATGTGTATTTTGTGTGTTTTGTGCTTTATATGTTTGTAGGCGGCAACGACACCTTCAACAAATTTTGGCGGCGTTGTCACTTCAGTTCCAGGTTTTTTGTTTTAGATTTTTGCTGTGTTTTTCGATTATGTTGTGTTAATATATGTTTTGTCTTTTATATTTTATTGTGCTGTGTTCTGTATTTAGTTGCTATATTTAAAAAAAAAAATATATTTTACTGTTGATGTTCTGTCTTGTTTATGCCTGTAGCATGTTTAATTGTGTTGTGTTTTATCTTGCGTTATGATGTGATGTTCTATTTTCTGTATGCGTGTCATATGTATTTTGTTTGTTAATTAAAAAAAATTATTAAAAAAAAAAAATTAAAAAAAAAAAAAAATTATGTGTTGTGTGTTCCTGTAGCATGTATAAATGTGTTGTGAATTATCTGTTTCGTAATTTTTAGTATTTACTTTTTATTTGTTTTATTTTTATTTTTCGATGTCTACCTATTTTAATGTTGTGAATAATGCTTATTCTGCCAATGTCTGTGATTATGATTCTTATTCTGCATATTACTTTGATTTTAAATCTGCTGATTTTTATGATGAGAACAATATGTTCCATCATCCAATTTCTGAGAGCTCTCTTTGGGAGCCAGTTCCACAATATGAGAGTCAGCAGTATGATTCTCCTATTCAAATAACTCCTCAGCCTTCTACTTCTGAACCTACATTAAAGGAGTTACTAGAGCAGATGACAATGCAGAACATTCAGTTTCAGAAAGGGAACATGCAGTTCAAGCAAGAGAGCATGGAGTTCCAGCAGGAAACTCAAGCTGCCATACAGAATCTGAGTGATCAGATCAGGCAGATGGCCACTCTTGCACCTGAGGAGACTGATGAAAATTTTGGGGACCCGGCAGAAGTAAGCAGTAATCCTGAACCAAGTAGACCACCTTCACCTTCCCACACTCTTGAAATCTTCAAGGAAGAGGAGGTAAGCATACCACAATTTGATTATTATGTTGATTGTGATGATGATCGGTATGCTAATGACTATATTCTTGCTGAGTCTGATTTTAATTTTTCCTCTGTGCATGATGAGAACCGCTTTTTACTATCACATTCGAATGGTTATTCTTCATGCACTGAACATGAATCTGAGTCTATGATTAATATTGCATGCAATTTAGAAATTGATTCATGTTATGAGGATTTATCTAAGGCTCAGTATGATGAATTGGGATGGGGTGTTATACCTCTGCATGAAATTTCTGCAGTGCCACATTGCACTAACCATGTTGCAGGAGGTACGTATAAATTTGATCAACATACACCCACAGTGGAAAACAAAGGTGCTGACACTGATAGTTTGAAGATCAAAAGGCACCTACTGAATCTGCTTAGTAACAATATTTGCTGCTTAGATCCGGCGGTGGAGGATATTTCCCTACTTGATCAGATTTGGAGGATGAAGCAGTTCGTCCTCAACACTTTCATGCTGGATCCTGAAGAAGGGAACATCTCCCTACAAGTCCAAAATTGGCAACTGCCACCCTGACCAGGGAAGTTTTCTTTTTCTTTTTTCCCCGTTTTCATATTTTTAGTGCACTTGTCCTTTATCTGTTTATTGTTTTAATTTATGATCTTATGCTTAGAAAACATTTAGGACATTGTAGTTTAAGTATGGTCTGGGGGAGATTCTGCATTTTGTTTTCTTTTATGTTTGTTTTTTATTTTTTTTTATTTTATTTTCTTTATTAGTTTTCGAATTATTATATTTAAAAAAAAAAAAAATTCTTTTTGATAAATTATTTTATTTTAAGCGTGCAAAATCTTTCCTTTCAATTAAAATTTAATTGTTATATGATATACATATATTTATTTTTCATATATTTAAAAAAATGTGTTTTGTGTTTTATTTGCTTCGTGATTTTTAGTGTTTGTACTAAAAAGAAAAAAAAAATTCGAAAATTCAAAAAAAAAAAATAAAAAAAAAAAAAATAATAAAAAATAAAAATTTGTGTTGTGTTTCAAGTATGTTATTTTGTTAATGTATGTTTTGTAAATATATGTTTTGTCTGCTGTTTTTGACATTTGTGTTCTATCTG
This sequence comes from Vigna nakashimae, assembly GCA_034642375.1. Taxonomy (NCBI): domain Eukaryota; kingdom Viridiplantae; phylum Streptophyta; class Magnoliopsida; order Fabales; family Fabaceae; genus Vigna; species Vigna nakashimae. Next base: position 43,729,347 of record CM067765.1, on the reverse strand, counting down.
CTTTGATATTTTGTGTTCGTTATTTGGTATTTTGTTTCGTTAATATGTGTTCTGTTTTTATTTATTTATTTAGTTTTTGTTAAAACATAAATAATCGTAAGAGCAGAATTAGCAAGTAAAGGGCAGAGAGGTGAAACTATCTGAGTGCATTTATTGTAACTTACCAAATTCGCAGAAAACATTCTGTCTTACATTGATTATTAAAATAAAATACATAAAAACATAAATAAAGTTGTTCGATCATTTCTGATCGTTAATATTACACACCATAATAAATAAAAACATAAAAAATAAAAACAACAAAAATATAAGTGTTCATATTACAATCCTTATTCTGGCCACACTCGGCCAGCAAAAACATATAAAAAAAAAAACATAAAACATTAAAAATGAAAGAATTCACGAGCTGGTTGTGGTGGTCTAAGGGAGAGCTCCGTTGAGGGAGCTCTGGTTCGAAAAGTCACGAGCGGAGGCTTTGGTGGAGGAATTTCTCGTTCATTTCTGTCGTCATCGATAATGATCGGAACTGGAAACAAATCCAGCAGCCTCGGTGCCCTCATTATCACCCAGCTGTTTTCTTTCAAACAAAAAAAAAATAATAAAATAAAATAAAATAAAATAAAACTGTGTTAATTATATAAGAGGAAGTGAAAAAAATTTCAATAAAAATGGAGGTATGATGAGAGTTCTTACCATACATATGCAGCGGCAGTTGTGAAAAGAGAGTGCCAGTGGGGTCTATCTCCGCTTGCCAGCGCCTGACCCGATTGCCATGGTTGTTAAACCAGCAGTGCACGTTATATTCGGTGGCATCTGCGAAGGTCCTTAGTCGAGATGCGATCTCGACGACTTGCGCTCGGCTTGGGTGTGTGACTGACGAACGGGTCGCACCGCTCACAAAAGTTGATTGCAGATATTAATGCAGTACAGACTAGGAAGTGACTCCTAGGTCGTCTCTCAAGGACCAATATTTGTGGTTCGGTCTTAGATTTAACACGAAGTGGGGGGTTGTTTGTGATTTTTGTGTGCGGAAAAATTAAAATAAATTAAAATTGGGATTTAAACACAATTGAATTTAAAAACACTGAAATAAATTTTAACAGTGGTAAAAACTGAACGGTAAAAGATGGTAAAAATAGACAATGGAAAAGTTACAGTGTTGGAAATTAAAACACAGAACAGTAAATATGCAGAAGACAAAACAACAGTGTAATTAAAATTTACCAATAGTTCCAGTAAAAATAAACCGTAAAAACGACTCTTGAAAATAACATGACCAGTAAAACACAATGACAGAATTTAATGGTGCAGAAAATACTAAACTGTAAAATACAACAGATAAAATAAAAACACTTAAATGAAAATGGAATTTATCAAAGATTCAACATTAAAATAAAATGACTGGATAAAACTCAAACCGATCAAATGCTCCAACAGATTACACGCTTTCAGAAATAAAGTTCTACATCATTTTAGTACAGAAAAATGAAAATCCCAGAGCCCCTGGAAGAGAAGAACCGAGAGCCTCTTCCAGGCCTCCAAGCCGTCTGCCTACTACTCTCCACTACACTCCTTACTGGAGCTCCTCGCTGGACAATCTCCTTCACGTGCTTAGATGTGCATGTTGCTTGGACAAGGAATGGATGAACGTGAAGAAAGCTAGGCCTAGCTTCTGTCATGGCCGTTTGGAGCAAGGTGTTTGGACAGTGAAGTGTTGGTCGTTGCTCCTTGCTTCCGTGAAGCATGCTGGCTTCTTTCTCCTCCACTCTACCATGTGCCAATCTGTTGTGTTTTCTCCTAGGCCGTGGCAGGTTGAAGCTGCTGGATGTCACCCTTTTCCAATAATCAAGCACCCCTTTAACAAATTAAAATGACCAAAATGCCCTCTAAATATGACAAATCATTACTCAATAATTTCCCAAAGAATTAATAACGTAAATACTTAATCATAGACAATCCAAATTAATCAAAATAAGAATTATCGTTCAAATTAAGCACAATTATGAAAAACAGGAAAATTATGGACATTTAAGCACAATTCCATGATTAAATCCGGTACAATAGACTAAGTGAAGTGAACAAAATATTGACTCATCAAAATAGACCACACTTAATCTTTTGCACTCCTGGGCAAAATTAAGACACAGATCAGGGAATATTTTCAAAGGATACTAGGAAAGTAACAGACTCAGTAGACAGAAAACAAAGACTCCTACAAAAAATAAACAGATTTACACAATTCTCAATAATTCTGGACAAAGAAGAATATGTAGATAAAATCACAGTATTTAGATACTCATGAAATTATTTAAGCAATTCAAAGCATGGTGAATTTGATCAATTAGTTTGAAAGGTGAATCAAAAGTGACAGACCTCACAGATGCACTATTAGTGTTTCTCTCAAGTGTATGGGATAAGCAATGTCAACTCGATGATCTCAAGAAAGCAAACAGAAATAGATTTGGCAAGCCTCTAAAATTAATTCTCAGAATCATGCATATTTAAATCAAAAGGTCTTTTCAGGGTTGTAATGGGGCCAAGGACAAGGGAGGATAAATAGGGATAAGTAGCTGTAATTCAACAGAAATAGAGGAGCAGGGAACAAGTGTAAACATAATCAAATCACACCCAAAACTCTATTTCAATCCTCTTCTTGACTCCCTTATTATTTTTTACTGTCTCTTTTATTTTCTTTCTTTTTAGTATATGACTGCAAGAGACAAGATAAAAATTGTAGAACCAATTTGCCAAATTTTAGAATTCCCAGGGAGACCACACTTGTTCGAAAAATTATTTCTTTAGCTCCAAAATTCCCTAAGGTTAAAGTAATCATTTTTTTTACTTAGGGACAGTGTATGGCTTGAAAATAAAGAAATTAGAGAAATGTATAGGCTCAAAAGTGGGTATCAAAGGATTACAACAGGGTAAGCTTATTTGGCTAAAGAGGTTTTAAAAAAAATGCCTTTATCATTTTCAAATATGCATATTAATCAAGAAATATTAAGAGTCAAGCCAAATCATCTGTACAAACGATCAAGAGTCACATCACACAAGAAAGAACAATAAAGTGGCTCAATTCTCACACAGGGTATTTTTGTCACAATTAATTTAACCTCTCAAACATCAAATTCATTTTCCCATGCAAAGAAAAACAAGGATTTTAAACCACAAGTATCAGTGAAATGAAAGATATATCTACAATTTTAAACAATGTCCAGAAATTAAGAGAAACATGCAAAATTTATTACACCAAAGAAGAAGAAAAAAAAAATTAACACAAACAAACAGAAAAATTCAGAATTTCCCCCAGTAATAATCAAGCACCCCTTCCACAAATATTGGTCCTTGAGAGACGACCTAGGAGTCACTTCCTAGTCTGTACTGCATTAATATCTGCAATCAACTTTTGTGTGCGGAAAAATTAAAATAAATTAAAATTGGGATATAAACACAATTGAATTTAAAAACACTGAAATAAATTTTAACAGTGGTAAAAACTGAACGGTAAAAGATGGTAAAAATAGACAATGGAAAAGTTACAGTGTTGGAAACTAAAACACAGAACAGTAAATATGCAGAAGACAAAACAACAGTGTAATTAAAATTTACCAATAGTTCCAGTAAAAATAAACCGTAAAAACGACTCTTGAAAATAACATGACCAGTAAAACACAATGACAGAATTTAATGGTGCAGAAAATACTAAACTGTAAAATACAACAGATAAAATAAAAACACTTAAATGAAAATGGAATTTATCAAAGATTCAACATTAAAATAAAATGACTGGATAAAACTCAAACCGATCAAATGCTCCAACAGATTACACGCTTTCAGAAATAAAGTTCTACATCATTTTAGTACAGAAAAATGAAAATCCCAGAGCCCCTGGAAGAGAAGAACCGAGAGCCTCTTCCAGGCCTCCAAGCCGTCTGCCTACTACTCTCCACTACACTCCTTACTAGAGCTCCTCGCTGGACAATCTCCTTCACGTGCTTAGATGTGCATGTTGCTTGGACAAGGAATGGATGAACGTGAAGAAAGCTAGGCCTAGCTTCTGTCATGGCCGTTTGGAGCAAGGTGTTTGGACAGTGAAGTGTTGGTCGTTGCTCCTTGCTTCCGTGAAGCATGCTGGCTTCTTTCTCCTCCACTCTACCATGTGCCAATCTGTTGTGTTTTCTCCTAGGCCGTGGCAGGTTGAAGCTGCTGGATGTCACCCTTTTCCAATAATCAAGCACCCCTTTAACAAATTAAAATGACCAAAATGCCCTCTAAATATGACAAATCATTACTCAATAATTTCCCAAAGAATTAATAACGTAAATACTTAATCATAGACAATCCAAATTAATCAAAATAAGAATTATCGTTCAAATTAAGCACAATTATGAAAAACAGGAAAATTATGGACATTTAAGCACAATTCCATGATTAAATCCGGTACAATAGACTAAGTGAAGTGAACAAAATATTGACTCATCAAAATAGACCACACTTAATCTTTTGCACTCCTGGGCAAAATTAAGACACAGATCAGGGAATATTTTCAAAGGATACTAGGAAAGTAACAGACTCAGTAGACAGAAAACAAAGACTCCTACAAAAAATAAACAGATTTACACAATTCTCAATAATTCTGGACAAAGAAGAATATGTAGATAAAATCACAGTATTTAGATACTCATGAAATTATTTAAGCAATTCAAAGCATGGTGAATTTGATCAATTAGTTTGAAAGGTGAATCAAAAGTGACAGACCTCACAGATGCACTATTAGTGTTTCTCTCAAGTGTATGGGATAAGCAATGTCAACTCGATGATCTCAAGAAAGCAAACAGAAATAGATTTGGCAAGCCTCTAAAATTAATTCTAAGAATCATGCATATTTAAATCAAAAGGTCTTTTCAGGGTTGTAATGGGGCCAAGGACAGGGGAGGATAAATAGGGATAAGTAGCTGTAATTCAACAGAAATAGAGGAGCAGGGAACAAGTGTAAACATAGTCAAATCACACCCAAAACTCTATTTCAATCCTCTTCTTGACTCCCTTATTATTTTTTACTGTCTCTTTTATTTTCTTTCTTTTTAGTATATGACTGCAAGAGACAAGATAAAAATTGTAGAACCAATTTGCCAAATTTTAGAATTCCCAGGGAGACCACACTTGTTCGAAAAATTATTTCTTTAGCTCCAAAATTCCCTAAGGTTAAAGTAATCATTTTTTTTACTTAGGGACAGTGTATGGCTTGAAAATAAAGAAATTAGAGAAATGTATAGGCTCAAAAGTGGGTATCAAAGGATTACAACAGGGTAAGCTTATTTGGCTAAAGAGGTTTTAAAAAAAATGCCTTTATCATTTTCAAATATGCATATTAATCAAGAAATATTAAGAGTCAAGCCAAATCATCTGTACAAACGATCAAGAGTCACATCACACAAGAAAGAACAATAAAGTGGCTCAATTCTCACACAGGGTATTTTTGTCACAATTAATTTAACCTCTCAAACATCAAATTCATTTTCCCATGCAAAGAAAAACAAGGATTTTAAACCACAAGTATCAGTGAAATGAAAGATATATCTACAATTTTAAACAATGTCCAGAAATTAAGAGAAACATGCAAAATTTATTACACCAAAGAAGAAGAAAAAAAAAAATTAACACAAACAAACAGAAAAATTCAGAATTTCCCCCAGTAGACCACACTTAAACTACACAATGTCCTCATTGTGTTACAATCATCTGATTAACAATTTAGAACAGTTAAATAATATAAACATGTGCAGTAAAAGGTAGGGAAAGGGGAAGAAATTGTCCATAACATCCATCAGTAGATGTTTTGATTGCACAACACCCATCAGTAGATGCTCATAAATTTTTTTTAATTATTATTATTATTTTTAATTGTTGATATCCTTCAGTAGACACCAATGTTTGTCATTTTTATCGGCATCCATCAGTAGATGCCAAATTGTCCAACATCCATCAGTAGATGTCGTGGAAGCATCCTTCAGTAGATACTATCATTACTGCCATCAGTAGCAGTATTGAACCTGAAAGCTGAAACTTAAACACACAAAGAAAGAAAAAAAAAATTAAATCCAAACCAAGCAAATAAATAAATTAAAAAAAAAATTCAGAGCAAATTGTGCTATTATCCATCGTAACAACATCCATCAGTAGATGTTGTCATCTGAATCCTTTTAGCATCCCTCAGTAGATGTTGTCCAGGATGCATCAGCAGATGTTGCAGAAGCATCCTTCAGTAGATGCTGCAAAACAAAAATCAAATCCACACACAACTAGGTCCAGAATTTCACCTAGTCATGCACTCAGTAACAACATCCCAATGAAATGATAGTACAAAAATTTCAAAACACACAAAATTTCCAAGCAAACAAAACACAAAAATAGAAACCAGAACATATATTTACAAAACGAAAAATCTAAAACTTTACCGACAAATGATTGATCCCCGGCAGCGGCGCCATTTTTGACCGAACGGGTCGCACCGCTCACAAAAGTTGATTGCAGATATTAATGCAGTACAGACTAGGAAGTGACTCCTAGGTCGTCTCTCAAGGACCAATATTTGTGGTTCGGTCTTAGATTTAACACGAAGTGGGGGGTTGTTTGTGATTTTTGTGTGCGGAAAAATTAAAATAAATTAAAATTGGGATTTAAACACAATTGAATTTAAAAACACTGAAATAAATTTTAACAGTGGTAAAAACTGAACGGTAAAAGATGGTAAAAATAGACAATGGAAAAGTTACAGTGTTGGAAATTAAAACACAGAACAGTAAATATGCAGAAGACAAAACAACAGTGTAATTAAAATTTACCAATAGTTCCAGTAAAAATAAACCGTAAAAACGACTCTTGAAAATAACATGACCAGTAAAACACAATGACAGAATTTAATGGTGCAGAAAATACTAAACTGTAAAATACAACAGATAAAATAAAAACACTTAAATGAAAATGGAATTTATCAAAGATTCAACATTAAAATAAAATGACTGGATAAAACTCAAACCGATCAAATGCTCCAACAGATTACACGCTTTCAGAAATAAAGTTCTACATCATTTTAGTACAGAAAAATGAAAATCCAAGAGCCCCTGGAAGAGAAGAACCGAGAGCCTCTTCCAGGCCTCCAAGCCGTCTGCCTACTACTCTCCACTACACTCCTTACTGGAGCTCCTCGCTGGACAATCTCCTTCACGTGCTTAGATGTGCATGTTGCTTGGACAAGGAATGGATGAACGTGAAGAAAGCTAGGCCTAGCTTCTGTCATGGCCGTTTGGAGCAAGGTGTTTGGACAGTGAAGTGTTGGTCGTTGCTCCTTGCTTCCGTGAAGCATGCTGGCTTCTTTCTCCTCCACTCTACCATGTGCCAATCTGTTGTGTTTTCTCCTAGGCCGTGGCAGGTTGAAGCTGCTGGATGTCACCCTTTTCCAATAATCAAGCACCCCTTTAACAAATTAAAATGACCAAAATGCCCTCTAAATATGACAAATCATTACTCAATAATTTCCCAAAGAATTAATAACGTAAATACTTAATCATAGACAATCCAAATTAATCAAAATAAGAATTATCGTTCAAATTAAGCACAATTATGAAAAACAGGAAAATTATGGACATTTAAGCACAATTCCATGATTAAATCCGGTACAATAGACTAAGTGAAGTGAACAAAATATTGACTCATCAGTGACCCCATAGTTGTATATGTTCATCATCATCTTGATCTGATTGGGTGTGTGACCCCATAGTTGTAGATGTTCATCATCATCTTGATCTGATCATCTGTAGGACGCCATCGCTGACTAGTGTATCTCTCTGATTCCATCTCACTCGTCATCATTCCTCTTGAAATATTCTAAAACATAATAAAAAAAAATATAAAAATAAAAAAAAATATAAAAATAAAAAAAACAAAACATAAAAAAATAAAAAAGAGAGAAGCATAAAAATATGTTAGATTCTTAGTCAGTATTTTCTTGTTCTTGTTTCCTTTTAAATTTATTTTGTCCAGTCTGTATTTGATGTTTCAGTGTCTGGTCTCAGATCTGTTTCACGGTCCTTGCAAAAGGGTCCTAAACGGATCTACGTCCAGTTGTCCGGTTGTTCTTGTCCATATTGTTCTTGTATATTATGTTTCTGTGTTTTATTTAATTTTAAGTGGGGTACGTGGCGTTGTTCTACCCGATTGTCTCTGCCATACCTTCAATCGAAGGGAGATTAACGTCTGGTTTCCAGCCGATATACCCCTTAAGTTTTTAGACAGTTGTGTTTTATGTGTTTAAGTGTTTTCAGTTTCAAAAATATGAAAAAAAAAAATTGAAAAAGGAAAGAGGAAAGCAGAGAATAAAAGGCTAAAAGAAAAGAAGAAAGGAATAACGGAAAGCTTAAAGGGGAGTATGGAAATAAATTACATAAAAGGAGAAAGAAAGGCAGATCCAGGAGCAGAGGACTTACCTGGAGTAGTAGAGCTGGCAGAGAAGCTCCCCGCGGATCTCAGACTCTTCAGTTGGCACGGTGGCAGAGGCTCCTTGCAGGGCTCGTACACCTTCAGAGCACGCGGACGCGGGGGGGAGAGGCTCCCTGCAGAGATCCAGACGCTCGAGAGAGTAGAGAGAGAAGAGAGCAGAGAAGAGAGCAGAGAGAGGAGTAGAGAGAGAGAGTGAGGGATCAGAAATGGCGCTGGACGCGGAGGAGTGCCTCATTTATAGCCAGATTTCTTTCCACTGTAGCAATAGTTCCGGTCTTTGCCACCGAGACTGTTGTCACAGTACCGGTCTCCTTTTTAAGAAAAAAAAATAAAATAAAAATAAATAAATAAATAAATAAATATAATAAAAATTAATTAGCATCTACTGATGGGTGCTACGTGATTTAGACATCTACTGATGGATGTCACTGAAAACATCTACTGATGGATGTTACTGAAAATTTCTTCCCATTTCCTAACATTTTATTGCACTTGTCTATATTATTTGACTGCTCTGAAGTTGATCATCTGATGATTGTAACACACTGAGGACATTGTGTGATTTAAGTGTGGTCTACTGGGAAGAAATTCTGATTTTTCTGATTTTTCTGTTAGATTGTATTTTGTGTGTTAAATTTTTTGTTTTTTGAGTGTTAAATTTTTTCTCTTTTAAGTTATTTTTATCCAGTTTTGTGTGCAATAAATTTTACATTTTTCTCTTGATTTCTGGATGATGTTTAAGTTGTAGATTTTTCCTTCACTTACTTAATACTTATAGTTTGTAATCCTTGCTTTTCTCTGCCTGGAAAGATGATTATGTGTTCAAGAGGTTGAATTGATTATAACACGGATACCCTGTGTGAGATTTGAGCCACTTAATGTTCTTTCTTGTGTGATATGACTCTTGATTTCTTGCACATATGCCTTGGCTTGATTCTTTTTGATATACTTGATTGATATGCATGTTCAGACGTGATAAAGGCATTTTTGTTCTTGAGCCTCTTTAGCCAAATAAGCCTACCTTGTTATTATCCTTTGATAACCCCTTTGAGCCTATACTGTATATATTTCTTTGTGTTGAAGCTCATACACTGATCCTAAGTGAAAAACAAATGATTACCTTAACCTTAGGAAAGTCTGGAGCTACAGAAGTGTTTTGAGAATAAGTGTGGTCTCCTTGGGAATTCTGATGAATTGGCTAGTTGGTTCCTCATCATGTTTTGAAATGATAATTTATATCCTGTTGTGTGATAAAAAAAAAAGAAAAAAAAGAAAGAAAGAAGACAGGATAAAAAAAATGATGAGAAAAAGAAAAAAAAAATTGAAAAATAATTTTTGTGAATAATGGAGTCGAGAAGAGGATTGAATTAGAGGTTTGGGTGAGATTTCACTGTGTTTACATTTTTTCCTAGTGCACCTCTATTTCTTCTGAGCTATAGCTACTTATCCAAATTTATCCTCCCCTGTCCTTGGCCCCATTACAACCCAGTAAAGACCTTTTGATCTAAACGTGCATATGTTTTAAGTATTGATAATTAGAAGCTTGCCAAGTCTACTTGTGTTTGTTTTCTTGAGTACATCGAGCTGATATTATTATTTACCCTAGACACTTGAGAGAAATACTATAGTGCATCTGTGAGGTTTTGTTATTTTCAAATCACCTCTTGAGCTGATTAATCATTTTGCTATGTATTGAATTGCTTGGATGATTTCTGTAAGTATGTGCTTTTCTTGATTTTGTGTTGGAAAATTTCTACTTCTTTCATTGGTCCATAATTCTTGAGAACTCTGTAAATTATTTTTATTTTTCTTCAGTCTTTGTTTTCTGTGTGCTGAGTGTGTGTCACCTTCCTAGAAGTCCTTTGAACCATTCCCTGGTTTGTGTCTTAATTTTGCCCAGGAGTGCAAAAGACTAAGTGTGGTCTATTTTGATGAATCAATATTTTCTACACTTCACTTAGTTTATTGTACTAGAATTAATCCGGGAATTATACTTAATTGTCCAGTATTTTCCCATTTTTCTTAATTGTGCTTAATTCGATCAGAAATTCTTATTTTAATTAATTTGAATTGTCTGAAACTAATTATTCACATTATTGATTATAAGGGAATTTTTGGAAAATATTTTGGGACTTAGAGAAATGCCACATCAATTTTATTTTAAGCTAAAATGAGTGAGGAGTTGTGAATTTCATATTTGGGGGGCATTTGGGGAGGTGCATGTTGACTAGTTGGAAGGAAAAATAAAAGAAAGATGCTCATTTTACAATTGGAAGCAACGTTTTCTCTCTTCTCATTGAATGCAAAAATACCGTGACCAATACTTGAGATATTTCTTTGAAAAATGAAGAAGTGAATAGGTGAAAATTGGTGAGAAATAACGTCCAAGAGAACGTTGGTGTGCACATGAGATGGGGCGTTGATTCAGAGTTGAAGGGCATGAAAGAATTCTTTCATTAAAAATGATGAAGTGGCCACATGAAGTTTAGAAGACCAGCTTGTATATTTTTTTTATTATTTTGGGTGTTGGAGTGAAAGCATCTTGATTAAAATATGATGGTTGATTGGAAGGGTATGGGAAAACATTCCAATTATTAAAGCTTTTTCACGTAAAAAGGGGAAGCAAGTCCTTCCAAATTATTCAATTTGAAGAAGCATAGAATTATTTGGAGCAACACACGGCCATTGCAACCATGGAGGGGGCCACATTGAAATGAAGTGCATATGTTTTTGTTTTATAGTCATGGAGATGCTTGGAGGGTCCCATGATCATTTTACACATCCATTCATGAAAGGAAGTGGTATATTCAACATATTTCCTTTGGACAATATCCGACCATACTCTTTCTTGGCTTGCAACGTGGTAAGCAAACATTAGATTTTGGAAGAGATGCACATTAAAAAGCAAATGGACATCAGCTCACGGCTTGCATCCCAACAATCAACAAAGAAAAAGGGGACCACGTTGAGGGAGAGAAGATCACGGTCCTGCACCTTGGTCCAGCTTGCACACGGCACTTGAGCAAAGTATCACGTATACCAGCCACATTCACGACCTTTCTGGAGTGGAAGCTCAGGGCCAAAGAAGCAGAGAGCACGTCCATGGAAAAGAATCCACCACAGAGGAGAAGTCACGTTCAATCTGGAGCAGCCGTGAGGGGCTGGAACGGTGGCTGCAGCAAGAGGATGTGAGTTTCTTTCTTTGAGAAGATAAGCATGGAGACTAGGACTGAAAGGAGAAGCGGTGATGATTTTTGGAAAGCTGCACCGTCCAGCAACCAGGAGCCAGCACCCACACCCACAGCAGTAGAAGCTCACGTCCTGGGTGCTCCAACATCCAGCTGGGAGGTGTCACATCCATGGTCTCCACACAAGTCCAGAGCTAAGAGGAAGAAGCATCATTCCAGCAGCCATCTATGAGCAGTATCCAGGAGGTGCAGGGAGAAATGGCTTCACGGGAACTGAGCTGGAAGCAGGAGGCAGCCACAATCACGGTAGTAGGAGTTCACGGGTAGCACACGACACAAACAAGGGCCCTTGCTTATTTTATTTGACAAGCTATGATGGAAACATTGGCTGGAGAAGTCACGGGAATTGGATGAGTTTTTGCTATAAAAGAGGCAAGCAGGCAGAGAAGAAAAAGAGATTGGAGATTAGAATTAAAGTAGGAGTAGTTTAGGAACTCACGTCTCGGAGGAGGCTCTTGCCTCTTCCTCTTCCAAACTCTCTGTAATTTAATTTCAACAGTGCCAAAAGCCAAGTTTTCATTTCTGAATGTGTCACTCTTGATCGTTTCATTTTTAATTGTACTGTCCAGAATTTTAATTTAATGTTTAATCTTTGATGAATTTTATTTTCATGTTAAATGTTTTAAATTTTACTTTCTTTTCTATTTTTACCGTTTACTATTTTCTAAAACGTTAAAATTCTGTCAATGTATTTTTATGTTCGTTTTAATTTCAAACGTCATTTTACCATTTATTGTTTTCTGCATCGTTTAATTTTACCGTTTTTGCATATTTACTGTTATGTTTCTACCATCTTTTACCGTTCAGTTTTTATTGTCTTTAAAGTTTATTTCAGTATTTTTAAATTCTGTCTCGTTTAAATTCCAGTCCACTTTAATTTTACTGCACAAAACCATATCACAAACCCCCCCCACTACGTGTTTAATCTAAGACCGAACCACACAAATTGGTCCTTGTGAGACGACCTAGGAGTCACTTCCTAGTAAATATACTGCATTATTTTCGTGCAATCAACACTTTTGTGAGCGGTGCGACCCGTTAATCAACTACCATCATCAACGAGAGCCCTCTGCTTCCTCATCAGACCTGCATCAGATTCGCGGCAGAGGTAGAGGGGGAAGCCTTTCCCAATCTGAAACCCTAATTGGGGAAGGAAGAGGGCAGCCACGTGGCGAGCTCCCATTGGGCGCGACTTCCTTGGTCAAAGCCAGTCAACAGGGGTTTCTGGTGCAATTATGGAGAAATTCTGAAGGGGCTAAAGTGCAGATAGAGAAAATTTTGGGGCATTTGTGTAATTTTAGAAAGTTAGAAAAGATAAAAAAAAAATTCAGTTGTTGAATTAATTTAAATTGGGAATATCAACATAAAATATCTTCCAAATAATGTTATAATTCTTTAAATCTTTTAGTTATTTTGAAGATATAAGATAAAAGATTCTATCAACTGAATATTCAGAGTCCAAGCCCAATCAAGCCTATTTAAAGAGACCCAGGGGACTTCACTTCATTCATTCTCTCATACTCCTCTCACTTTTCTTTTATCTTGTATTCAACTCCATTCATGGAGAGCTAAGCATCTAGGGCTATTCTGTTGTAAATCCAAGACGGATTCTGAGGTTATGTTAAGTTAATGCAATTGTTTACTTTGATTATTAATTTAAGTTGCTCTCTCTATGTCTTTCATCTCTCTATCTTGTTAAAAGTAAATATTTTTGCATCATAATGTGTTTGAATCTACATGCATATTGATTATATGAGTTTTAGGGTTTCTAGGTTTAATTGAGAATTTACTTTGATTAAATTTAGGAACTTTCATATGATTAAATGGTTTTTACTATCAATTGAGAATGTACTTTGGTTGGTAGTAATAATTTCAACTATAATCAATTGAGAATTTACTTTGATTGATTAACTTTTAACTTGGTTAGGAGATTTAAGAATAGACATGATTAAACACAATAGAATTTGATTGAGAATGTACTTTGGTTAAATGCATTTGACTGAGAATTTACTTTGGTAAAATGCATGATCGCCCTCAAATTAATTGAGAATGTACTTTAATTAATTTGAAACTTAAACAATAATCAATTGAACAATTATGCGTGAATAACCGATGACGAATCTATCTTGGAAAAGTAGTGGAATTAGCCTATTTAATCATAACTATTTTTAAGTTTATTATTTGTTCTTTAAACATTCTCCAAACATCATTTTTATTCATAAGCATTGCATAGCATTAGTAAGAGTCAGATATTTAAAAGCAATTTCGTGTTCGTTTGAAGACGACTCAGGGTTACTTTAGCCCTATCTACCTTCTTGAATACTACTTGGCAATACTGAAGTTGCCTTGAAAAGTAGTATTAATTTGATAGCTTCAACGAAAGCTTATCAATGTGTCATATGATCAAGGCCATTTGTTGGTAACCCTTTATTAGCCAAATGCCGGATTTTAGCCCAATAAAAGAGAGCACAATGTGTTATATCCTTTGAACCCTTAGCGTTGGACATGATAGAAAACCCTTTCTGAAAATCTTTACCTTGAGTTGAGTTGAAGATATCTTGTGGTACTGATAAATGTTCAAGTTTGGGGTTGTTGGGAGATCTAAAAAGGGAATATGAAAAGCATTGAGCTAAGCACGTGAAAAGAAAAATAAAAAGGAAAGAAAAGGAAGAAAAAGAAAAGCTCAATGCAAAGGAAAGTTGGGAAGAATTAAGAATGGTTGTGTTTAAATGATGATTCTCTTAACTCAAGGATTTTGTGATCCAGAAAAACCAATTTTCTTCTTAGCCCAGCCACAATATAAGCCATAGAAAAGTCCTTATGATGATGCTTGCTTGTGAGTGTATTTGATTGTGGTTAAATGAAAGGCAAAGTTGATTCATGTGACATTGTGATAGTAGAGTGAATGAGTGACCTTTCTATACATTTGTGTGATTGAGTGAAATACTTTATCTAGTGAGGATTAATTCCATGAGCACATGATTACATCTATGCTTAGTTAATTTATCATTCATGAGAATAGCATTTGTTGGGTACTTTGTGATTATGTGAAAACAAAAATGAGTTTGATTGAATAAAAACTTGTGTGCATCTTGACTAAATTCTTTTGATGAGCTGATTTGAGTAATTACTTGTCTTGAAAGAAAGAGTTTTTGAATGTGGTGAACCATTGTATGGATTGGTGGGAGACTGAGTTACATTTTGATTCCTTGAGAACAAGCAAAGTTCTAAGTTTGGGGTTGTGATAACGGTTGAAAAACCGTTATTTTTATACTTAATTTTGATATTAAACACAACCTTTATGACTTAGAAACTAGCTTGAAATCATGCTTTTGCTTAAGTTTTGTAAACTAGTGATTAGGAGTAGGCTTTCTTCACCAAGACATCGGGTTTAAGGTAAATTAGAAAGTGGCATTAACATTAATGAAGAAAGATGAATTCTTGAATACGTGAGAGTGGATAGGATGAGTCAGAAACCCCAACAGCAGAATCATTCATATTTTACATCAATCACTTTTGCATCTTTCAGTCCAACTGATCAACACATGCATTCATATTTACTTTTCATCATTTGAATCTAAACCCTAAAGATTTTGTTTACAAGTCTAATTTAATCAAGAAATCACATAACTGTTTAGGCCGTGAGTCCTTTGGGAAACGATACTTGGTCTTACCATTTTATTATTACTTGATACGATTCGGTACACTTGCCAAGTGTTAACATTTCTCCATAGCTTGCCTAAAAGAAGAAATTTCTTGCTTACCCTTTTTGATTTTTTACTGTGGGAAGTACTTGTTCAGAAACTTTGAAACCACAGCTTCCCATTCAGTATAGCTATCCTCTGAGAAAGTATTCAACCATAGCTTAGCATTGCCTACCAATGAGAAAGGAAATAAACTAAGCTTTATAGTGTTATGCGGGACACCATTGATTTTTATAGTGTTGCAAATCTCATTGAATGTAGTCAGATGCTCATATAGACTTTCAAGAGACAGTCCATTAAATTGGTTGCTCTTCACCAATTGGATCAACGTCGGTTTCACCTCCATGTTTGTAGCATTGACCCTCGGCCTTGCAATGCTGTTAAAGTGATGAGGGCCAACAACAGTGGTGTAATCTGCCAGAGTGCCTCTGCCATTATTTTCTCCAGCCATCTCTTCAGTACTCTGGTCAGATTCTTGTGATGAGGCTTGCAAAAGTGTCACCGGAGAAGGAAATAATTCTCTAGATGTTCGGATTCTCCTTCTCCATCTACTCTCGTCCAATCCTTCAAGAAGAGGTTCCAAAGTTTTCTTGCTTCTAGTTTGAATTATACCCTGCATACACAAGAAAACGAAACCCTAAAAAGCACTTTTAAAACAAAACAAAACAAAAATGCACTCAAATAAAAAATCAAGTCAAAGCTAATCAATAATCACACGAATAGAATAGTTAAACCACGAGTCCCCAACAACGGCACCAAAAACTTGTTAATACTCCGGCAAGTGTACCAAATCATATCAAGTAATAATAAATGGTAAGACCAAGTATCATTTCCCAAGAGAGTCACGACCTAGACATTCATGTGGGTTCTTGATTAATTAAGACTTGTAAACAAAATCATAGTGTTTATAATGCAGAAAATAAATATGAATGCAAGTGTTGATCAATTGACTTGAAGAGTGCACCGGTGAATGATGTATAAAATATGGAATGATTATGTTGTTGGGGTTTCTGACTTATCCTATCCACTCTCATGTATTTATGAATTCATCTTCTTCATTAATTCTAATGCCACTTTCTAATTTACCTTAATTACTACATCACAATGTCTTGTATCCCTAGCAATTAATTATGCATTACATTTGCACATAAGCTTAAAGGCAACCAACCCACCTATCCCTATGTCTAGGTAATATTGCTTTTGGGAGAATTTCCCCAGTTCTAGATTTCCCCATATGTTTCCATATCGACAGTATCAGTAATCATGCAATTGAATGAGTTAAACAAAGCATGCATAGAGCGTGGAGGAAAAACCCTAACAATTAATGAAGTAAAGCATTTGTAATATAAATCAATTCAATACATGAGAGTTTGAAAGGACTATATTGTTTCCCCAACAACAATGGAGGTTTAGTTCACCATAGACATGGTGAAACTAGATAAAAATATGGAAAAGAATGAAGGATAAAACCCTAAAAGTTGAAGATCAGAGTTTCTGCATCCAAAATTTGCCTCCGAGGGAAGGAGTCTTTATGCGCCTCTTTCTATCTAGAGATATGAACACTAGGACGTCCAAAACCTTAAATAGTTTATAAAAATAATAGAAAACAGGTCCAAGCCCACGTCGTGAGCGCTCAGCGCCCCAAAAGGGTGCCCATCAGTAAGTGCGGCACTCAAATGACGCTCAACGGTGGCGCTCAAGCGTGAAACAGTGGTTGCAGAACCAGACTGACGCTCAACGGTGGCGCTCAAGCGTGAAACAGTGGTTGCACCTCTAAAGTGGCGCTCAACGCTATCTGCGATTCTTCTATTTGCCACTTTTCCAACTTTTCTTGACTCCAACTTATTGCTACTTCAATTTCTTCATCCAATTCATCTTAATTCCTGTCAAAACCAAGGAAAACTAAGCATAAAACCAATAATACCAGCTTTAACTCTCTTATTCTCACAACTTAAGCAAAAGCATGATTTCAACCTAGTTTCTAAGTCATAAAGGGTCTTTTTAATATCAAAACTAAGTATAAAAATAACAGTTTTTCTACCGATATCACATTAACATTCCAATGAAGAAGATGAATTCTAATATGCATGAAAGTGAAGTAGGTGAAATCAAAACCCAACAACATCATCATCTTATATTATCAACTTCATCCATTCATTCTTGTGTCAAGCCTCAATTAATCAATTTGCATTCATATTTACTTTTGTTGCATTTGCATTTAAACACCAACAAAATAACTTTTAAGTCTTAATTAATTAAGGTATTACACATTTTTAAGTAACACGAGTCTCTTGGGAAGTCTTTGTTAGCAAAATGAAGAAGATGAAGTTTTGATGATGTCCAAATCAAGTCAAGAGAAATCAAGATTCAAAATGTTATGAAGACTTGTATTGCTATGGAAAGCTTTTGTAATAATTATAGTTTAGTATCTAGGACTTAGATTATGAGTGGATTTATGTTTGCATTCAAAAGAGATGTAAAAATAAGCCAAACAGCAAAATCTGTGCAGTGTTAATCGATTAACACAGGGTGTAAATCGATTGTTCCAGAGACAAATGAAGAAGCACTACATTGAGCTGTTAATCGATTAACAAGGGGTGTTAATCGATTAACGTTAATCGATTAACAAGGGCTGTTAATCGATTAACACAGGAGCCGTTTGAAAAACTAGCCGTTTTTAGAGCCGTTGAAGTATCCGTTGGGTTGTTAATCGATTAACCACTGTAGCTAATCGATTAACACAGTCAGAAAGTCTAAAAGCGAAAATGGAAGAGCCTTTGGATGAGTCTATAAATAGACTCTCATTTCCTCTCAAGTTTAAGGAATACAGAGACACAGAAACTCTTCCCTTGTGCTCAAATACTCAGAATTCTTTGAGACTTGTGTGTTCTTGTTCGGCTTGTGAAACTCTTGTCTGTGGAGCTGGTGAAGTGCTGCTACGGTGACAGAGGAAATAGCCGGTTCATCCTTGGTGTGTCTGAGGAGGTGTTCGGAAGAGAATCATCCTTCGTGAAGTACTCGGAGGAGGTGTTCATCCTTTGTGAAGACTCAAAGGAGGTGTAGTTTCATCTCTTGTGGTATCAAGAGAGGTGTTTTCTAAACTCTTACAAATTGTATCTTTGTGATTGTAGTTTGTAATTGTTTTGTGATAGTGAAACTGTTTATCTTGTTTTGAGATAAGCGACTGGACGTAGGATTGGTAAGATCCGAACCAGGATAAAATCATCTGTGCAAATTTCTCTCAACCTTACTCTATTTAACTGTTATTATTAATTGCTAAGTAAGTTTAATTGAGTAGAAATTAAAAGGCACACGTTAGTATTAGAAACCCCTCTTGGTTTGTTGTTCCACGCTAACCCATCCGCTGCAGCCGCTACTGACAATTGGTATCAGAGCTTGCTTTGATAGTCATTCAAATGGCGGGATCGTTTCAAACATTCGCAGAGGGTGCTTCTATCAATAGACCACCACTATTCACAGGTGAAAATTACGCATTCTGGAAGGTAAGAATGCAAATATTTATGGAATCTATTGATATAGATATTTGGGATGCTGTTGCATTTGGTCCTTTTATTCCAACTAACAATATGCAGGAACCAAAGCCCCGTGACCAATGGACTGCTCAAGATAAGAAACAATTTGGTAATGATGTAAAAGCTCGTAATATTATTTCATCTGCTTTAACTGTTGATGAGTTTTACAGGATTTCTATTTGTAAAACTGCACAAGAAATGTGGGAAGTACTAAGAGTAACCCATGAAGGTACAAATGATGTTAAGAGAGCTAGAAAGAATACCTTAATCCAGGAATACGAGATGTTCAGGATGAAGCAAGGGGAAACAATAGTAGATGTTCAGAAACGCTTCACCAACATCGTAAACCATCTTATTGGACTAGGTAAGTCTTTCGATACTGATGAGCTTAATATAAAAATTTTGAAATCTTTAGACAGGTCTTGGCAACCAAAAGTGACTGCAATTTCTGAGTCACAAAATCTCAACACAATGACCATGGCTGCATTATTTGGAAAGTTGAGAGAGCATGAACTTGACCTCGGAAGACTTGATGAAGAAGAATCAAAAGCCAAAAACAACAAGAAGAGTTTGGCGTTAAAGTCGGAGGTTGAAAGAAGCAAAGGTAAATCGGAAGATGAAAACTCAGACGAAGAAGAAGAATTGAGACTCATGTTAAAAAGGCTCAATAGGTTCATGAAGTCTAAAGGTAAAGGAAAATTTAGATATGAAAAGAAAGATAATCCAGTATCTTCCTCAAATTACCGATGCTACGGTTGCAGAGAAAAGGGACATTTAAAAGCAGACTGCCCAAATCAAAAGAAGGGTGAAGAAAAGAAATTCTTCAAGAAAAAGAAGGCATACATTGCATGGGAAGATGACAATGAGACCATTTCAGATTCAAGCTACTCAGATGAAGAAGCAAACATCTGTTTAGTGGTGAACGACGACGCTGGAAGCCAAGTAAGTACATCTAGCGATTCTGATAATTATAGTCAAATTAGTGAAAATGAATTGCATGAAATTTATGCTGCTTTAATAGTAGAATCTGAAAAGTTAGATAAAGCCCATCAGAAGTTGAAAAAGGATTTCAAAAATTTAAAATTAAATTTTGAAAATATTCTTGAAGAAAATAAGAATTTAAAATTAAATTTTGAAAATACTTTTGAAGAAAATAAAGATTTGAAAAATAAAGTTTTAATTTTTGAAAAGGGTAAATTTACTAGTAGTAATGAATGTGCATCTTGTGTTAATTATAAGAAACTACTAGATGAAACAACCTCAGGAGAATGTAGTAAAAATAATGAAAATAAGGTTGTTAAAAATAAGTATGTTCCTAGAATTAAAAATAAACACAATCATAGAACCCGTAGAACTTGGGTAGAAAAAGGAACAACTTATAGGAACACAAATGTTGTATCATGCTTTTATTGTATGAAAAAGGGTCATACATCTAATAAATGTAAAATTAAGCATTATGGTGTTCCAAGTGGTAGATATATTTGGGTTGTAAAATGATTTCAAATTTTCAAATTAACCCAAAGGACCCATACAAAATAGTTGGGTACCTATTGTTTAAAATTTAGAATTTCTTTAAAACAATTTTGTTTTAAATATTTGAAAAGAAAAATTAAGAAATTTTTATTTCAAAGAATATGGAACAATTTTTTATATACAAAGCATATATAGTTTTCAAACGGAAAATAATTGAAATAGAAAAATGTGTGCATGTTGTCTTTAATGAAATTGTAAGACCTTGAGGCAAAACCTCTTGAGTCGTTTGAATTACGTGCAGGCAATGATGACGATTTGTGGAAAGCAACAAATGAAGTGAAGAATGATGACAATCCTCAAAGATGAAGATCTAAACAAAATGTGAAAACAACCTAGAGGATTCTCATTACAAAATTGAAGGCATATCTAAAGGGGTGCTTTATGTTTCTATGTTTTTATTAGTATGTGCTCTTTATATTTTCTTGCATGCTTACCTCTTTAAAAATTTAATAAAATATATATATTGTTTTTCCTTAATATGCATACATGCTTGTATTAAGGGGGAGTATATTTTCTAATAAATTTAGGGGGAGCAATTATACATCTCTTTTTAATAATGATCAAAAAGGGGGAGAAATATTTAAAGTCTTAAACTTATTTCTAAGTTTACTAACAATTGTTTCTTCCTTAAGTTATATTTTTTATACAGATTATTTCCAAAAGCTTTAAATCAAGAAGGTTTTGATCATCATCAAAAAGGGGGAGATTGTTAGCAAAATGAAGAAGATGAAGTTTTGATGATGTCCAAATCAAGTCAAGAGAAATCAAGATTCAAAATGTTATGAAGACTTGTATTGCTATGGAAAGCTTTTGTAATAATTATAGTTTAGTATCTAGGACTTAGATTATGAGTGGATTTATGTTTGCATTCAAAAGAGATGTAAAAATAAGCCAAACAGCAAAATCTGTGCAGTGTTAATCGATTAACACAGGGTGTAAATCGATTGTTCCAGAGACAAATGAAGAAGCACTGCATTGAGCTGTTAATCGATTAACAAGGGGTGTTAATCGATTAACGTTAATCGATTAACAAGGGCTGTTAATCGATTAACACAGGAGCCGTTTGAAAAACTAGCCGTTTTTAGAGCCGTTGAAGTATCCGTTGGGTTGTTAATCGATTAACCACTGTAGCTAATCGATTAACACAGTCAGAAAGTCTAAAAGCGAAAATGGAAGAGCCTTTGGATGAGTCTATAAATAGACTCTCATTTCCTCTCAAGTTTAAGGAATACAGAGACACAGAAACTCTTCCCTTGTGCTCAAATACTCAGAATTCTTTGAGACTTGTGTGTTCTTGTTCGGCTTGTGAAACTCTTGTCTGTGGAGCTGGTGAAGTGCTGCTACGGTGACAGAGGAAATAGCCGGTTCATCCTTGGTGTGTCTGAGGAGGTGTTCGGAAGAGAATCATCCTTCGTGAAGTACTCGGAGGAGGTGTTCATCCTTTGTGAAGACTCAAAGGAGGTGTAGTTTCATCTCTTGTGGTATCAAGAGAGGTGTTTTCTAAACTCTTACAAATTGTATCTTTGTGATTGTAGTTTGTAATTGTTTTGTGATAGTGAAACTGTTTATCTTGTTTTGAGATAAGCGACTGGACGTAGGATTGGTAAGATCCGAACCAGGATAAAATCATCTGTGCAAATTTCTCTCAACCTTACTCTATTTAACTGTTATTATTAATTGCTAAGTAAGTTTAATTGAGTAGAAATTAAAAGGCACACGTTAGTATTAGAAACCCCTCTTGGTTTGTTGTTCCACGCTAACCCATCCGCTGCAGCCGCTACTGACAGTCTTACCATTTTATATTACTTTATACGATTGATACACTTTTCAATGAGTTAACAAGTTTTTGGCACCGCTATCGGGGACTCGTGGTTATACTATACTTTTGTGTGATTCTTAATTTGTTTAGACTTTTTCTTTATATTTTTTTTATTTGTTTTTAATTTTTATTTATTTTTAATTTTTATTTGTTTGGGCTAATTTGGTACTCTAGTGCAGTGTTCTTTAGTGTATGCAGGACAAGATTCGCACTAGGAGAGCACAAAACTATCTGAACCTCTTCTTACAAGTTTGGAAAATAGTAGAAGAAGAAAGAAGAAAAGGATCTCCAGAGAACTCTTTCCCTCTCCTGAGACTGTTCAACAACCTGTCACATTCTCTGACAATCAAAATGATAGATGTATGTTGCCAGATTATGTAGCGGTCACTGAACCTCTTCATTTTAATAGCATTGCAAGGCCAAGAGTCAATGCCGTAAGCATGGAGATGGACCTTGCTCTTATTCAAAAAGTGAAGAGCAATTAATTCAATGGATTAGCTCGTGAAGATGCATATGAACATCTGACCACTTTCAATGAAATATACAATACAGTGAAGATTAATTGTGTGCCAGATTAGGCTATTAGACTTAGCTTGTTCCCTTTCAATTTAGGAGGTGATGGACAAATTTATGAGCACCAAAATATGATGTCACAAACTTGTTTCACAATCGGCAAGTATGACCGAATCGTTCAAGTAATAAACTTGGTAAGACCAAGTATCATTCTCTCAAAGGACTCACGGCCTAGTTTAGTTATGTGATTTATTGATTAGCTAAGACTTATAAACGCAATAATTGAGATTTTATATGCAAGACAGAAAATAAACATGTATGCATGAGTTTTTGATCAATGGCAAAAGCTAAAGATAAACACTTTCAATGAAATATATGAATGAATATGTTGTTGGGGGTCAATTTCATCTTATCCACTCTCATATATTTTAGGAATTCAACATTCAAATCATCATTGTTAATGCCACTCTCTAAAGTACCTTTCTAGAAGGCTTCTCCCTAATCACAAGTTCATACAATTCCTAGCATTCCTAATGATCAGTTCATAAGTGTAGGAGCTTAACGACAACCAACATAATATTGGGAGAAATTCCCCGGATCTAGACTTCCTCGTACGTTCCCGTATCGACAAAACCAATAATCATGCATCGAATGAGTTAAACTATGCAAGCATTAAGCAAAGAGGAAAAACCCTAACTAATGATGAAAGAAAGCATAAGTCTTAATTAAAAGATATAAAAACAGATTCCATATATGAGAGCTTCAAAAGATTACATTGATTCCCCAACAAACATACAGAGTTTAGTTCACCATATTCATGGTGAACCTAGATGAATAACAATGAAAGAATGAAAGAATAAACCCTAAAAAGGTGAAGAGGTAGCCTGAGCATCCAAGATCCTCCTTCAAAGGGGTGATAGAGAGAGTGTTTGCCTCGTTTCTGCCAAAGATCTCTAACCCTAGGGAACCCTAAAGCTTATATATCATTCGTAAATTACAAAAAGTTAAGCCCAAGCCCATTAAAGTGCCGCTCAGCGGTAAAATACCGCTCAGCGGTGAGTGCGTGACTTGTTTTCTCCCCTCAGCGGCCATTTTGCCCCTCAGCGGGCCTCCCGCAAGCTCTTGAGTGCCGCTGAGCGGTAAACTGCCGCTGAGCGGTGACTTGGGCTTCTCCTTTTGCACTTTTTCATGTCTTTTCTGATTTCATCTCTCTCCTTCTTCACTTCTTTCACCAAATTCACCTTAAAACCTGCACAAAAACACTGAAATCAAGCATAAACTTGTCCAGCTCTCTTATTTCTGAAAATATGAATAAAAGTATGATTTCAAGCTAGTTTCTAAGTATAAAGGTTGCTTTTAGTATCAATTTTAAGGATGAAAATAACAGTTTTTCAACCGTTATCACAACCCCAAACTTAGAACTTTGCTTGTCCTCAAGCAAACAAAATGTAACTCAATCTCCAACCAATTCATATGATGGTTTACTCATTCTAGAATCCTCTTTTTCAAGATAAGTAACAACTTCACTCAAACTTATGACCAAGAGTTCATTCAAGATGTGCACAAAGTCATTTAAATTCCAACAAAAATATGAATAAAAGTATGATTTCAAGCTAGTTTCTAAGTATAAAGGTTGCTTTTAGTATCAATTTTAAGCATGAAAATAACAGTTTTTCAACTGTTATCACAACCCCAAACTTAGAACTTTGCTTGTCCTCAAGCAAACAAAATGTAACTCAATCTCCAACCAATTCATATGATGGTTTACTCATTCTAGAATCCTCTTTTTCAAGATAAGTAACAACTTCACATGTTTTAGTGTTCACAAAGTCATTTAAATTCCAACAAATGCTATTTTTCATGAATGATCAATCAATTAAGCATGGATGTTCATGTGCTTATGGAATATTTCCTCACTAGGTAAAGTGTTTCACTCAACACACAAGTGTATAAAAGGTAAAGTGTTTCACTCATTCACTCCACTATCACAATGTTACATGAATTAACTTTGCCTTTCATTTTACCACAATCAAAAACATTCACAAGCATGCATCATCACAAGGACTTTTCAATGGCTTATAACGTGGCTGGGCTAACAAGAAAATTGGTTTTTCTGGATCACAAAATCCTTGAGTTAAGAGAATCATAACAACACAATTATTCTTATTCATTCCCAACTTGCCTTGCATTTGCATTGAGCTTTACTTCTTTTTCTTTTCTTTTCTTTCTCTTTTTCTTTTTCTTTTTCTTTTTCTTGCATATTCTTACTTTTTAGCTCTTAGCTCAATGCTTTTCATGTTTTCCCAACAACCCCAAACTTGAACATTTAACAATACCACACAAGATCTTCTACTTAACTCAAGGTAAAGATTTTTCAATCAAAGGTTTCAGTGTATGTTCAAGGCTAAGGGTTCAAAGGATAGAACACAACGTGTTCTCTTTTAGTGGGCTAACTTTATGAATTTGGCCAATAAAAAGGATTCCAACAAACGGCCTTGATCACATGATGCAAAACAAGCAATTGATTCAATCATAGAAAACCTGGGCAAAGTCATTCATGCTTTCAAAGTAATAGCATTCAACAATAACAACTCTGGAGCTCAAAACCTCACATATAAGCTCATTCACATTTGACATACACATCCTGCTTAATTTCACAATCACAATCATGATATCATGCATTTGTTCACAAAGCTTGTGAATCACCTGTATAAGCATTTTAATGTGCACATCATCTCAACATCAATCAATCAATAAGCATCATTCAAGCATTACTTATCAAACAATCACAGTTAATAGCAAACCATCACACAAACCAGGTGTCCAATAGAGTACATCATACCCTAATCTAAAAACAAAAACAAATAAGTTCAGAAAACTTAAACCACAAAAGCATAAGTTCATATGATAGCATTCATCAGTAAATGCTATCTCAGCTCCTCATCAGTCTGAGCTGTCCTCTGTATCTTCCTCTTCCTCCTCATCTTCATCATCCTCAAATGCATCTTCCTCATCAGCTTCATCTTCTTCCATATCTCTAGCTGAAGCTTCAGCTGCTCCAGCTCCTCCTCTATGCACTGGTTCTTCTGGCCAAGCTACTACATTACGGAATTCATCCATAGTCCACCTGTGGGCTGGAGGTGTATCATACATCCCCACTATCATCTCAGTAGTGGCCACCTGCCCTCTGTGAATGGACTGCAACTGAGCACCTATAAGAGACATATACATGTCCCTCATCTGGAATGGTTCTGCTTCATGTGTATCAGCAGATGTCTGGCTCTGTGCTGGTCCTCTCTCTCTTCGAGCCCGGCATGGTGGAACTGGCTGAGCTACATCCTCACCTCCACAGTACTGTCTATAATAAGCCTCATCAATAGCTTTTCTTGGCCTCTCAAATGGTGGAACAGAAGTGTCCACCCCAGCTAGCTTGCAAAGGTGAGTGATCAAAGAAGGATGTCCTAGTGGTGCTTTGTTGTTTGAAGTGTTAGCGCACACACTAATCTCATCAGCTATCACTTGCCCAATATTAACATTTAAGTTTCTGATAGCACAGTAGATGAATAGTGCCCTGCTGAGAGTAATATTTGACACATGTGAACATGGCTGAATGTTGGCATGAGAAAACGCCATCCAATACTTTGCAAGAGGAGTCAAATCTGTCCTCCTAATGTTAACCACTGAGCCAGATCTATTCCTTTGGAAGTGTCCTCCAGGTATACATAGCACTCTCTCCACATCCTCATAATCAGCACCTTCTTCCTCCATGCAAAGAGCAAACTGGCATTGCTCACCAGCCCACACAGTATCCAGGAAGTTGTTGATAGAATCAGGATCATACCTGATAGCATGGCCTCTGACATAGCCCAAATAATTCTCAGCTGGATAATCACCAATCTTCTTTGCATTGGTGTAGAATTCCTTTACCACAGCTATGTTGGCAGGTGCAGGATAAGTGGCTAGCTTTCCCCAGTCATTCCCTAACACTTGCTCTCCAAATTGAGGAGCAAAGTTAGGTATCATTCCAACCTTTCTCTCCATCAGAAGTCTCCTGTCCTGAACCACCCTAAAGTGCTTCTCATGTTTCCTAGAGAGGAACCTGCTAGAGTGGGGTTGCTCTGGTTCCTTTTCCTTCCTCTTGGTTGCCATGGTTTTTAATCTCTTTCCTGAAGAGGATGCCATTCCTACATTCAAAACACAAATACAAAACCACAGAACATGATGTTAATCATTAGTAAAACACAGAACACAACTCCTTTCGAAGCTAAACCACCACTGAGGGCCAGAATTTCCCCTCAGCGCCACCAGTACCACATTGCAACACGCAAAAATTCAGAAAAACCAAATCTGGCAGAGTGCCGCTCAGCGACAGTTTACCCCTCAGCGGTAACTCTGCAGATTTTTGAAAATCTTGTTTTAAAACTGTCCTAACTCCACCCAAATGCAATTTTCAGTTTTCCAGTTCATAATCATGCAGTTTAATCGGTTCAAACATCAAATATATCATCAAATCATGCATAGAAATCAAAACCCCTAAATATTCATGCTTTGGCAATCACATTCAAAATCAAGAACCCTAGAATGAACAAAATGCCTTTTACTTACTTGGGTGGAGATACTAGATGCAATAAGAATGCTTCCAAGCTAGAATGCTCTCTTCCAACCCCAAACTTTGATGACACACTAGTGAACAAGTGAGTGGAAGAGAAATTTTCTTAAGAGGTAAGAGTGAAAAGATGTGGAAAACCTTGGAGAAGGTATGTGGAAGTGTTTGTGCCTAGAAAGAAACCCTAAAACGCAGCTTATGGTATAAAAATACCCTAATGGGCTTGGGTCCCGCTAAGGGGAACTTAAAGCCCACTCTGCGATAGTACCGCTCAGCGGTAAAATACCGCTCAACGGCACTTTCGTGATGTGCTCCTCTCCTTCTTTTCTTAACCTACGTGCCTTCCCTACATGCCTCTCATTGGTTCCCTGCAATTCAACGTTTAAAATACTTATGCAAACCCTAACTAAAATAAAACAAACAAAAACAATCAATCAACTGGGTTGCCTCCCAGGTAGCGCTTGTTTAACGTCATGAGCCTGACCCAAAATCCACCAACACCCATCAGTAGGTGTTTCAAACTTACCAGCACCCATCAGTAAGTGCAGAATTTTCTCACCAACACCCATTAGTAGGTGTTACAAACCTAGAATCCTTCAGTAGATACTTAACCACCTAGCATCCTTCAGTAGATGCTGGATCCAACAAAATAATGTCCAAAATAATGTTCACAGATTAAAAGTTACAAAACCAAAATAAAAAATCAAAAGTTTGTAAATCCACTGGGTTGCCTCCCAGCAAGCGCTCCTTTAACGTCATTAGCTTGACCCAATAAAGCTCATGTTCCATCTTCTTTATAGTTGATGTTGTCATTCCACCAACTTTTCAACTGTTTCCTTTGAACTGTTTTGGTTCTTCTAGAATATGGAGACTCTATCTCTATCATCTCCTTCTCTTTAAAGCCCTTTACAACCCACAACTTGTTCTTGATTCTTACAGGTGTGCCAAGTTGGAGTCTTCTTTTCTTCCAGTCTCTAGGAATTTCTTCTCCTTTTCCAATCTCTTCTTCCTTGGGTACCTGAAACAACAAACAATGGTTACCTAAAACTTCAAGATTTTCATCTTTACTTCTAGTCATGGGTGCATCTCTAAATGCAGCTTTATAACTAGCTTCTTCCTCCTTTGCTTGCGTCTCATCTTTGAAGACATCCACCACCACTCTCTCCTCTCTGTCTTGGAGCACCACTATACCTTCATTTACATATATGATAGCCCTGGCCGTTTTCATAAACAGTCTTCCAAGTATGATAGGTATTTTCTCGGTCTCCATCTTCATCACCACAAAGTCTGCCAAAAACTGAAGTTTGCCAACACAAACTACAATGTCTTCTGCAATCCCACATGGCTCCTTTGAAGATCCATCGGCCATCACTAGATTAACCTTTACAGGTTTCATTTTAACATTGCCAATTTGCTCCAATAAAGAATAAGGCATCAAGTCCATTTGTTTCTCTTGATTTATTGGAAAAGGAAAAATGTCCTTTCTTTCTTCTTCTCTTCTCTCTTCTGTTTCTCCTTCTTCTAACTCAATTATTTCTTCATTCACACTCTTTACCACTTTGCACTCTTCTCTAGGGTTAACCTCAGTATTAGCCCCAAAATTTCTGTTTGGCCTTTCTTCCAATTGCTTGGTAATCTGACCCATTTGAATCTCCAAATTCTTTATAGCAGCTTCAGTGCTCTTTTGAGAAGATTCAGTTTTCTGTATGAATTGCTGAAGAGTTTCTTCCAACCTTGTTGATCTTTCATTAAGCATAGATAACTGTTGCCAAAAGGTTGGTTGCTGCTGCTGCTTATTATATTGATTAGCTTGCCGAGTTTGTCCTTGACCAATGCTTGGATGTGGTTTCCACCCTTGATTATAATTCCCTTGACGGTATGGAAATTGATTAGCCATGAAATTAACATCCTCCACGGCTTCCACTAGGAAAGCACATTGACCATTGATATGATCACCTCCACATAATTCGCACAACTGGGTTTGTACCTGTGCAGCAGATTTCAACTCTTTAGGTAATTGAGCAAGAGTTTTAGTCAGAGTTTCCAGCTGTTGAGTTAGAATTTTATTCTGAGCTAGCAAGGCATCATGTGTTTGTAATTGAAGAACCCCTTTTTGTTGCATAGGAGCTCCTCTCTCACTGTGCAGCTCATTATCACTAGTAGCCATGTTTTCTATAATTTCAGTTGCTTCCTCTGGAGTTTTCCATTTAATATCGCCTCCTGCTGAGGCGTCCAGCATCATCTTGGTTTGTGAACCAAGCCCTCCAAGGAAAGTTAAGACTACTTCTTGATCTTCAAAACCATGCGTGGGAGTTTTACGCAATAAGCTTTTATACCTGTCCCATGCATGCCCCAGTGATTCTTCCATGCCCTGCTTGAATGAAGAAATCTCTTGCTTGCCTTTAGTCACTTTAGATTGTGGAAAGTATTTGTTTAAAAATTTTGTGACCACTGCTTCCCACTCTGTGAAACTTTCTTCTGGAAAAGAATTCAACCAAAGCTTAGCATTGCCTCCCAATGAGAAAGGAAACAAGCTAAGTTTGATAGCTTCGTCTGGCACCCCATTAATCTTGACTATGTTGCAAATCTCATTAAAGGTAGTGAGGTGCTCATATGGGCTTTCATGAGATAACCCATTAAATTGGTTGCTTTTTACCAGTTGAATCAGTGCTGGTTTGACCTCCATATTGGCTCATTGACTCTAGGTCTAGCTATGCTGTTAAAGTGCTGAGGTCCAGCAATATTGGTGTAGTCTGCAAGAGTTCTTCTACCATTATTGTTCTCCATATTTCCTGTGCTATGAACAGAACCTTGTGGTGATGATTGTAAGAGAGTTTCTGGAGAAGGGAAAAGTTCTCTAGACGTTCTGATTCTTCTCCTCCGTCTACTGTCTTCTAATCCTTCAAGAAGTGGTTCTGTTGTTTTCTTACTCCTTGTTCTAATTGCTTCCTGCATACACAAGAAAACAAAACCCTAGAAAATCTTTGTTAGCACAAAAAGATATAGGAGAAGATATATATTCAGAAGATAAAATAAGATAGAATAAAATAAAATAAAATAAAATCTAATCTAATCAAATAAAATAAAATAAAAACAGAAAAATAAAAACAGAAATTCAAAATTAAAGTCAAAGATAATCAATAATCACACAAATTAACCAGTTAAACCACGAGTCCCCGGCAACGGCGCCAAAAACTTGATGGACAAATTTATGAGCACCAAAATATGATGTCACAAACTTGTTTCACAATCGGCAAGTATGACCGAATCGTTCAAGTAATAAACTTGGTAAGACCAAGTATCGTTCTCCCAAAGGACTCACGGCCTAGTTTAGTTCTGTGATTTGTTGATTAGCTAAGACTTATAAACGCAATAATTGAGATTTTATATGCAAGACAGAAAATAAACATGTATGCATGAGTTTTTGATCAATGGCAAAAGCTAAAGATAAACACTTTCAATGAAATATATGAATGAATATGTTGTTGGGGGTCAATTTCATCTTATCCACTCTCATATATTTTAGGAATTCAACATTCAAATCATCATTGTTAATGCCACTCTCTAAAGTACCTTTCTAGAAGGCTTCTCCCTAATCACGAGTTCATACAATTCCTAGCATTCCTAATGATCAGTTCATAAGTGCAGGAGCTTAACAACAACCAACATAATATTGGGAGAAATTCCCCGGATCTAGACTTCCCCGTACGTTCCCGTATCGACAAAACCAATAATCATGCATCGAATGAGTTAAACTATGCAAGCATTAAGCAAAGAGGAAAAACCCTAACTAATGATGAAAGAAAGCATAAGTCTTAATTAAAAGATATAAAACCAGATTCCATATATGAGAGCTTCAAAAGATTACATTGATTCCCCAACAAACATACAGAGTTTAGTTCACCATATTCTTGGTGAACCTAGATGAATAACAATGAAAGAATGAAAGAATAAACCCTAAAAAGGTGAAGAGGTAGCCTGAGCATCCAAGATCCTCCTTCAAAGGGGTGATAGAGAGAGTGTTTGCCTCGTTTCTGCCAAAGATCTCTAACCCTAGGGAACCCTAAAGCTTATATATATCATTCGTAAATTACAAAATGTTAAGCCCAAGCCCATTAAAGTGCCGCTCAGCGGTAAAATACCGCTCAGCGGTGAGTGCGTGACTTGTTTTCTCCCCTCAGCGGCCATTTTGCCCCTCAGCGGGCCTCCTGCAAGCTCTTGAGTGCCGCTCAGCGGTAAACTGCCGCTGAGCGGTGACTTGGGCTTCTCCTTTTGCACTTTTTCATGTCTTTTCTGATTTCATCTCTCTCCTTCTTCACTTCTTTCACCAAATTCACCTTAAAACCTGCACAAAAACACTGAAATCAAGCATAAACCTGTCCAGCTCTCTTATTTCTGAAAATATGAATAAAAGTATGATTTCAAGCTAGTTTCTAAGTATAAAGGTTGCTTTTAGTATCAATTTTAAGCATGAAAATAACAGTTTTTCAACTGTTATCAGGAGGCAATGTGATGACAATTTATGAACACCGAAAAACGGCGCCAAAAACTTGTTTAACAATCGGCAAGTGTGACCGAATTGTATCAAGTAATAAAACTCGGTAAGACCAAGTATCGTTCTCCCAAAGGACTGACGACCTAGTTTGATATATGATTTGTTGATTATTTAAGACTTGTTAACAATTGATTGTAGGTTTTAAATGCAAGAGACAATAATTAAACATGATTGCATGAATTTGATCAATGGAAAAGAGGAATTCAAACCCTTTAATGAATTAGATGGATAAGTATGTTGTTGGGGTTATCAATTTCATCTTATCCACTCTCATATACTTTTAGGAATTCATCATTCTTTTCATCAATGTTAATGTCACTCTCTAAATCACCTTGCAAGAAGGCTTATCCTTAATTACGAGTTCATACAATTACATTCCTAATAATTAATTCTGAAGCGCAGAAGCTTAACGACAACCAACCCTCATATTCCTATGTATAGGCAATATGCTATTGGGAGAAATTCCCCAGATCTAGATTTTCCCGTACATTCCCATATCGACAAAATCATTAATCATGGCATTGAATGAGTTAAACAATGCAAGCTTTAAGCAAAGAGGAAAAACCCTAACTAATGATGAAAGAAAGCATGTATCTTAAAATAAGATGTTAAAACACAAATTCCATATATGAGAGTTTCACAAGACTACATTGATTCCCCAACAAAAATACAAAGTTTAGTTCACCATATTCATGGTGAAGCTAGATGAACAATAATGAAAGAATGAAAGATAGAACCCTAGAAAGAGAAGAGGTGAGCCATCACCACCTCCCAATCTACCCCCAAGGGGTGAAAAGTGTGTTTCTGCTTCCTCCCAGCCAAAGATACAAACCCTAGGACGTCCTAAAGCTTATATACTATTCTAAAAATACAGAAAATGAGACCCAAGCCCATAAAAGTAACATAAAACCGGCCCAAGCCCACTTAGAATGGCACCTAGCGGTATTTTACTGCTGAGCGGTAATAGCGCATGATCCATTTTTCCCCAGCTGCTATTTTTGCCCCTCAACGGTGATTTTGGCACCTGAAAAGTGCCGCTCAGCGGAACTTTTTATGTATTCTAGTTGACTTTTCAGCATTCTGGTTGACTGGTTGACTTTTCTGGTTGACTGATTGACTATTCTGATTGATTAGTTGACTTTTCTAGTTTCTGGTTGATTTTTCAGCATTCCAATCATTCGGTACTTCATTTCTTCTTTCAAATCATTCAATTAGCCTACAAAATCAAGGGAATCTTGCACAAAACCATTAAATTCACCTTCAACTCTCTTATTCACAAAACTAAAGCAAAAATATGAGTTCAAGCTAATTTCTAAGTCTTAAAGGTTGCTTTTGGTATCAATTTTAAGCATAAAAATAACGGTTTTTCAACCGTTATCAAAACCCCAAACTTAAAACATTGTCTGTTCTCAAGCAAACAAGATGTAACTCAATCTTCTTCCAATAAATACAATGGTTCAGTCCATTCAAAATCCTCTTTTCAAGATAAGTAAGTACTCAATTAAGCTCATGACAAAAACTTCAGTCAAGACATGCACATGCTTTAATATTCACACAATCACCTAATATCCAACAAATGCTATTTTACATGAATGATCAATCAACTAAGCATGGATGTTTATGTGCTCATGGAATCTTTCCTCACTAGGTAAAGTGTTTTACTCAAACACAAGTGTATAAGAGGTAATCACTCATTCACTCTACTATGACAATGTCACATGAATTGACTTTGCTTTTCATTTAAGCATAATCAAATACATTCACAAGCATGCATCATCACAAGGACTTTTCAATGGCTTATAATG
Source organism: Vigna nakashimae (assembly GCA_034642375.1). Taxonomy (NCBI): domain Eukaryota; kingdom Viridiplantae; phylum Streptophyta; class Magnoliopsida; order Fabales; family Fabaceae; genus Vigna; species Vigna nakashimae. The sequence goes on along the minus strand of CM067765.1, from coordinate 43,695,532 downwards.
TGGGGTGGGCTAACAAGAAAATTGGTTTTTCTAGAATACAAAACCCTTGAGTTAAGAGAATCATATAGACACAATCATTCTTATTTATTCTCAACTTTCTTTTGCATTGAGCTTTGCTTTTTCTTTTCTTTTCTTTCTCTTTTTCCCTTTTTTTTCTTTTTACATTCTTATTTCTTAGCTCTTAGCTCAATGCTTTCAATTTCCCTTTCATAACTTCCCAACAACCCCAAACTTGAAAATTTATAAATACAAAAAAATATTTTCCACTTAACTCAAGGTAAAGCTTTTCACAAGGGTTTCCAAATTATGTTCAAGGCTATAGGTTCAAATGATGGAACACAAAGTGCTTTCTTTTAGTGGGCTAACTTTATGAATTTGGCTAATAAAAGGGTTACCAACAAATGACCTTGATCATACGATGCAAAACAAGCAATTGATTCAATCATAGAAAACCTGGGCAAAATCATTCATGCTTTCAAAGTAATAGCATTCAATCATACAAACTCTGGGGCTCAAACCCTCACATATAAGCTCATTCACATTCCACATGTATACATCCTGCTTAGCATCATAATCACAATCACAACATCATGCATTTGTTCACAAAGCTTGTGAATCACCTGTATAAGCATATAATGTGCAATCTCAACATCAATCAATATCAAAGCATCATCTAGCATTACTTATAAGACAACAATCATAAGCAAACCATCATAACAGACAAAGTTTCCAATTGAGTACATCAAACCCTATTCTAAAAAAACAAAAGCAAATAAGTTTAAAACAAAACAGAAGATAAAACAAATCCTGCTCTAGTGCTGATAACATCCATCAGTGAATGCTATCTCAATTCCTCATCAACTCATGCTATCGTCAGAGTCTTCTTCCTCTCCTTCTTCTTGGATTTTATAGTCTTCATTCTTTTTGCTCGATGAGGAGGCCATCCCTGCATCAAACATAATTCACAAAACCAAAAGATACATTGTTAAGCATTACTAAACCACAATGAAGAAATCAGCCCGTAACAGCAATGCTCTCACGACACCCCAAACATGAATGGAAACTTGATGCAAAAATGAATGGAAGAGAGGTTTTATGAAGGGGGAAGAAAAATAAAAATGAAGGGAAATTCTTGGGAGATTGCTTGAGAGTGTGTGGGAGGAGTGAGATCTGAAAATAGAGACCAAGGTGTGACTTAGGGTATAAAAATACCCTAATGGGCTCGGGTTCTGCTAAGGGGCAACCTAAGCCCATTCTGCGACACTACCGCTCAACGGCACTTTCGGGAAGTGCTCTTCTTCTTCCTAGCTTACCCTAGGTGCCTTCTACTCATGCCCCTCACTTGTTCCCTGTAATTAAATTCTCAGATAACTCATGCAAATCCCTATCATGCAACTAAAGCAGAATCAAAACAAACAATATAGATAAAATCAATCAACTGGGTTGCCTCCCAGGCAGCACTTGTTTAACGTCACGAGCCTGACCCAAAATCCTCCAGCACTCTTCAGTAGATGCAAATCTTTCTTACCAACACCCATCAGTAGGTGTAAACAAACATAGTCTCCTTCAGTAAATACTCTTCCGCCTAACATCCATCAGTAGATGTAAACCCTGTAACAAACTTATAACAAAAACAAAAATACCCAACAGTTCAAAATTACATCACCAAACCAAAAATTAAAAGTTCTTAAATTGCTGGGTTGCCTCCCAGCAAGTGCTCTTTTAACGTCAATAGCTTGACCCAATAAAGCTCATGTTCCATCTTCTTTTTCTTCTTTCTACTGAACTTCTTCAGAAATTTGATCAAACCAGGAACCTGTTGCAATGTCTCAGTCATAGGAACTTTAATCTCCAATTTCTTGAAAATTTCCATTAAGCACTTAAATTTCTTTTCCTTCCTATGACACTTCTTTGGATGACGAAAGGGTTTTTCATATGATTCTCTCTCTCTTCCTCTCGTCCTCTTTCTCTTTTCTCTCACTTTCTTTTTTTTCTTTTCTTTTTTTACTCACTTCCTCACTCTTCACACAAATTTTCTCTTCTTCTTTCTCTTCTTTCTCTTTTCTCTCTTCTTTTTCCAACTCAACTTTTTCAACATTTACATTCACTAGCACTTTACACTCTTCCCTGGGGTTAATCTCAGTATTAGCCCCAAATTTCTTGTCAGGCCTTTCTTCACACAGCTTAGTAATTTGACCCATTTGCATCTCCAAGTTCTTAATAGCAGCTTCAATGCTCTTTTGAGTGGATGTAGTTGCCTGTATGAATTGTTGAAAAGTTTCTTCCGTCCTTATTAATCTTTCATTAAGTGTAGCTATTTGTTGCCATAAGGTTGGTTGTTGTTGTTGCTTGTGAAATTGCCCTGATTGTCCAGCTTGCCCACTTTGTCCTTGACCAATACTTGGCTGTGGTTTCCACCCTTGATTGAAATTCCCCTGATGGTATGGAAATTGATTGGCCATGAAGTTAACATCCTCTAAAGCTTCCACTGGAAAGGCGCATTGACCATTAATATGGTCACCACCACATAATTCACACATCTGTGATTGAACCTGTGCAACAGTCTTTAACTCTTTTAGCAGTTGTGCAAGTGCCTTTGTGAGATTCTCCAATTGTTGAGTTAGTATCTTGTTCTGACCTAGCAAGGCATCATTGGATTGCAACTGTAGAACTCCTTTTTGTTGAATAGGAGCTCCTCTTTCACAGTTCAACTCATTATCATTAGTAGCCATATTTTCAATTATTTCTGTGGCTTCCTCTGGAGTCTTTTGTTTGATATTGCCTCTAGCTGAGGCATCAAGCATCCTCTTGGTTTGTGAACCAAGACCTCCAGGAAGATTAGGACTACTTCTACGTCGTCAAATCCATGCGTGAGAGTCTTTCTTAATAGTCTTTTGTATATGTCCCATGCATGACCTAGTGATTCCTCCATGCCTTGCCTGAAAGATGAGATCTCTTGCTTTCCTTTGTTTACCTTGGATTGTGGAAAGTATTTGTTCAAGAACTTTGTCACCACAACTTCCAACTCTGTAAAGCTCCCTTCTGGAAAAGAGTTCAACCAAAGCTTAGCGTTGCCTCCTAATGAGAAAGGAAACAAGATAAGTTGGATTGCTTCGTCAAGCACCCCATTTATCTTCACTATATTGGAAATTTCATTAAAAGTTGTGAGGTGCTCATATGGGCTTTCATGAGACAACCCATTGAATTGGTTACTCTTAACCAGTTGGACTAATGTCGGTTTCACCTCCATATTAGGTGCATTGACCCTTGGTCTTCCTATGCTATTGAAATGCTGAGGCGCAACTACATTAGTGTAATTTGCAAGAGTCCATCTGACATTATTATTCTCCATCTCCTCAGTGCTACAGTAAGAACCTTGTGGTGAAGGTTGTAAAATTTCTTCCGGAGGAGGGAAAAGTTCTCTAGACGTACGGACTATTCTCCTCCGTCTACTCTTGTCTATGCCTTCAAGAAGAGGTTCCGACGTTTTCTTGCTTCTAGTTCGAATTGCTTCCTGCATACACAAGACAACAAGTCCCTAGAAAAATCTGTTTGCACAAAAAGATAGAGAAGAAGATATAAAATCAAAGATAAGAAGATAAAATAAAAACAGAAAAAATAAAAACAAAAAATAAAAACAGAAAACAAAAGAAATAAAAATAGAAAATAAAATAAAATAAAATAAAAACCGAAAAAAAAATAAAAACAGAAAATAAAATAAAATAAAATAAAAACAGAAATTCAAAATTCAAAATTCAAGTCAAAAATAATCAACAATCACACAAACAAACTAATTAAACCACGAGTCCTCGGCAACAGCGCCAAAAAACTTGATGACAAATTTATGAACACCGAAAAACGGCGCCAAAAACTTGTTTAACAATCGGCAAGTGTGACCGAATCGTATCAAGTAATAAAACTCGGTAAGACCAAGTATCGTTCTCCCAAAGGACTCACAGCCTAGTTAGCTATATGATTTTTTTATTATTTAAGACCTGTTAACAATTGATTGTAGGTTTTAAATGCAAGAGACAATAATTAAACATGTATGCATGAATTTGATCAATGGAAAAGAGGAATTCAAACCCTTTAATGAATTAGATGGATGAGTATGTTGTTGGGGTTATCAATTTCATCTTATCCACTCTCATATACTTTTAGGAATTCATCATTCTTTTCATCAATGTTAATGTCACTCTCTAAATCACCTTGCATTCTTAATTACGAGTTCATACAATTACTAGCATTCCTAATAATTAATTTTGAAGCGCGGAAGCTTAACGGCAACCAACCCTCATATTCCTATGTCTAGGCAATATGCTATTGAGAGAAATTCCCCAGATCTAGATTTCCCCGTATGTTCCCATATCGACAAAATCAATAATCATGGCATTGAATGAGTTAAACAATGCAAGCTTTAAGCAAAGAGGAAAAACCCTAACTAATGATGAAAGAAAGCATGTATCTTAAAATAAGATGTTAAAACACAAATTCCATATATGAGAGTTTCACAAGACTACATTGATTCCCCAACAACAATACAAAGTTTAGTTCACCATATTCATGGTGAAGCTAGATGAACAATAATGAAAGAATGAAAGATAAAACCCTAGAAGGAGAAGAGGAAAGCCGTCACCATCTCCCAATCTACCCCCAAGGGGTGAAAAGTGTGTTTATGCTTCCTCCCAGCCAAAGGTACAAACCCTAGGACGTCCTAAAGCTTATATACTATTCTAAAAATACAGAAAATCAGGCTCAAGCCCATAAAAGTAACAAAAAACCGGTCCAAGCCCACTTAGAATGGCGCTCAGCAGTATTTTACTGCTGAGCGATAATAGCGCATGATCCATTTTGCCCCTAGCTGCTGTTTTTGCCTCTCAGTGGTGATTTTGGCACTTGAAAAGTGCCACTCAGCTGAACTTTTTCTGTATTCTGGTTGACCTTTCGGCATTCTGGTTGACTGGTTGACTTTTCTGGTTGACTAGTTGACTTTTCTGGTTTCTGGTTGACTTTTCAGCGTTCCAATCATTCGGTACTTCAATTCTTCTTTCAAATCATGCAATTAGCCTACAAAATCAAGGGAATCTTGCACAAAACCATTACATTCAGCGTCAACTCTCTTATTCACAAAACTAAAGCAAAAATATGAGTTCAAGCTAATTTCTAAGTCTTAAAGGTTGCTTTTGGTATCAATTTTAAGCATAAAAATAACGGTTTTTCAACCGTTATCGCAATGCTAATACGTGGCTTAATTCATTCCCAGAGAATAACTTCACTGAGTAGGAAGATGCGGTGGCTATGTTCCTGAACAAATATTTTCCTCAGTCCAAGGTCAACAAAGGCAAACAGGAAATTTCTTCTTTTAGACAAGGCATAGACGAAACTTTAGGTCAAGCATGGGATAGATTCAAAGGTTTATTGCGAAAGACTACCACACATGCCTTTGATGAACCCATACTGGTCAGTCTTTTCCTTGGAGGACTGAGTTCACAAACTAAATTGATGTCGGATGCCTCAGTTGGAGGTAATATCAAGTGCAATAATCTAAAGGAAGTTTATGAGTTGATTGAAAATATGGCGGTCAATGATAATGAGATGCATAATGAAAGAGCTGAATTTCAACCGAAAGGAGTTCTACAATTATAATCTCAAGATGCTCTGTTGGCTCAGAACAAAATAATGACTCAACAATTGGAGACTATGATGAAGAAAATCTCTCAACTGCCTCAAGAATTGCAGAATGTTTCTCATGCTCAACATCAACTTTGGGAGCTATGTGGTGGAGATCATATCAATGAACAATGTGACATGTAAGCTATTACCCAAGAAGAAGTCAATTTTATGGGTAATCAGGGCCGCCCAGGTAAGTACAACGAAGGGCGGAAACCTCACCCAAGCATGGGTCAAGGGCAAGTTGGGCAATTCAATAGACCACCACAACGATGATGGCAACAAAAACCTTCCTTATCTGATAGGACTACAAGGTTAAAGGAGACACTCCAACAATTTATGCAAGTGTCAATCTCCAACCATAAAAGCACTAAAGCTTCTATAAGAAATTTGGAGATACAGGTTGGCCAACTGGCTAAGAAGTTGGAGGATAAGTCCAAGAAGAATTTTGGGCCTAATACTGAAGTTAACCCTAAGGAGGAGTGTGATAAAAGTTGAAAAACTGTTATTTTCATACTTAAATTTGATACTAAAAGCAACCTTTAGACTTAAAAACTAGCTTGAAATCATGTAGTTTATCTATATTTTCATAAATAAGAGAGCTGGACAGGTTTACACTTGATTTGAGTGTTTTTGTGCAGCTTTTAAGGTGAATTTAGTGAAAAGAGTGAAGAAGGAGAGAAGTGACATTAGAAAAGACAAGAAAGAGTGCAAAAATAGAAGACGAAGGCACCGCTCAGCGGCAAACTACCGCTGAGCGGCACTCAGGAGGTTGCGGGAGTCACGCTGAGGGGCAAATGGCCGCTGAGGGGAAGAATTGTGATGCGCAACTACCGCTGAGCGGTAAATACCGCTGAGCGGTACTCTTTGGGCTTGGGCTTTTGTAATCTTTTGTAACTCTAAATTAGTATATAAGGGCTTGCACGTCCTTTAGTTTAGGATCTTTGGCAGAAACGAGGCAAACACTCTCTCTTCCACCCCTTTGAAGGAGGATCTTGGATGCTCAGGCTACCTCTTCACCTTTATTGGGTTTATTCTTTCATTCTTTCATTGTTATTCATCTAGGTTCACCATGACGATGGTGAACTAAACCTTGTATGTTTGTTGGGGAATCAATGTAATCTCTTGAAGCTCTCATATATGGATTTGTTGAGTACATCTTTGAATTAAGACATATGCTTTCTTTCATCATTAGTTAGGGTTTTTCCTCTTTGCTCAATGCTTGCATTGTTTAACTCATTCTAATGCATGATTATTGGTTTTGTCGATACGGACACGTACGGGGAAGTCTAGATCCGGGGAATTTCTCCCAATATTTTACTGACAACATTATATTGGTTGCCTTTAAGCTCCTGCTGTAATGAACTAATCATTAGGAATGCTAGGAATTGTATGAACTATTTGATTAGGGAGAAGCCATCTAGAATGGTACATTAGAGAGTGGCATTAACAATGATGATTTGAATGTTGAATTCCTAAAATATATGAGAGTGGATGAGATGAAATTGAACCCCAACAACATATTCATTTATATAATTCATTGGAAGTGTTTATCTTTTGTCTTTGCCATTGATCAATTCATGCATACATGTTTATTTTCTGTCTTGCATATTAAACTTTGAATATTTCGTTTCTAAGTCCTAGCTAATCAACAAATCACATAACTAAACTAGGCCGTGAGTTCTTTGGGAAGAACGATACTTGGTCTTACCAAGTTTTATTACTTGAACGATTCGGTCATACTTGCCGATTGTGAAACAAGTTTGTGACATCATATTTTGGTGCTTACAAATTTGTCCATCAAGCTTTTGGCGCCGTTGCCGGGGATTTGGGGATTGAACCCGAGTCCTAGCAACGGCTAATAAGTTTGGGTCATCAAGTTTTTGGCGCCGTTGCCGGGGATTTGGGGATTGAACCCGAGTCCTAGCAACGGCTAATAAGTTTGGGCCATCAAGTTTTTGGCGCCGTTGCCGGGGATTTGGGGATTGAACCCGAGTCCTAGCAACGGCTAATAAGTTTGGGTCATCAAGTTTTTGGCGCCGTTGCCGGGGACTCGTGGTTTAACTGGTTAATTTGTGTGATTATTGATTATCTTTGACTTTAATTTTAAATTTCTGTTTTTATTTTCTGTTTTTTATCTTTTTCTGTTTTATCTTTTTAGATTAGATTAGATTAGATTTTATTTTATTTGGTTAGTTTAGATTTTATTTTATTTTATCTTTTAGGATTAGATTTTATTTTATTAGGTTAGATTTTATTTTTAGATTTTATCTTTTTAGATTAGATGTTATTTTTAAATTTTATTTTATCTTTTATCTTTTTATCTTTTGAATCTTTTATCTTCTTATCTTCTGAATCTTTTATCTTTTTATCTTTTGAATATATATCTTCTCTTATATCTTTTTGTGCTAACAAATCTGTTCTAGGGTTTTGTTTCTTGTGCATGCAGGAAGCAATTCGCACTAGAAGTAAGAAAACAACAGAACCACTTCTTGAAGGTCTAGAAGAGAGTAGAAGGAGGAGAAGAATCAGAACGTCTAGAGAACTTTTCCCTTCTCCTGAAACTCTCTTGCAAACATCACCACAAGGTTCTTTTCATAGCACAGGAAGTATGGAGGGCAATAATGTTAGAAGAACTCTTGCAGATTACACTAATCTTGCTGGACCTCAGCACTTCAACAGCATAGCTAGACCTAGAGTCAATGCAGCCAACATGGAGGTCAAACCAGCACTGATTCAACTGGTGAAGAGTAATCAATTTAATGGGTTATCACATGAAAGCCCATATGAGCACCTGACTACCTTTAATGAGATTTGCAATACAGTCAAGATTAATGGGGTGCCAGACGAAGCAATCAAACTTAGCTTGTTTCCTTTCTCATTGGGAGGCAATGCTAAGCTTTGGTTGAACTCTTTTCCAGAAGAAAGTTTCACAGAGTGGGAAGCAGTGGTTACAAAGTTTCTAAACAAATACTTCCCACAATCTAAGGTGACTAAAGGAAAGCAAGAGATATCTTCATTCAAGCAGGACATGGAAGAATCACTGGGGCATGCATGGGACAGATATAAAAGCTTGTTACGAAAAACTCCCATGCATGGCTTTAAAGAACAAGAAGTAGTCCTAACTTTCCTTGGAGGGCTTGGTTCACAAACCAAGATGATGCTAGATGCCTCAGCTGGGGGCAATATCAAATGGAAGACTCCAGAGGAAGCCACTGAGATTATTGAAAATATGGCTACAAGTGGTAATGAGCTTCACAATGAAAGAGGCGCCCCTATGCAACAGAAAGGGGTTCTTCAATTACAAACCCATGATGCTCTGCTAGCCCAAAATAAAATTCTGACTCAACAGCTGGAGACTCTGACCAAAACTCTTGCTTCATTACCAAAAGAGTTAAAATCTGCTGCACAGGTACAAACCCAGTTGTGCGAACTATGTGGAGGAGATCACATCAATGGCCAATGTGCTTTTCCTGTGGAAGCCGTGGAGGATGTTAACTTCATGGCTAATCAGTTTCCATACCGTCAAGGTAATTATAATCAGGGTTGGAAACCACATTCAAGTATTGGCCAAGGACAAACTGGGCAGGCTAATCAATTTAATAAGCAACAGCAGCAGCAACCAACCATGTGGCAACAAATTTCTATGCTCAATGAAAGATCTACAAGGTTGGAAGAAACTCTTCAACAATTTATTCAGAAAACTGAATCCTCCCAAAAGAGCACTGAAGCTGCTATAAAGAACTTGGAGATTCAGATGGGTCAGATCACTAAGCAGTTGGAAGAAAGACCACACAGAAACTTTGGGGCTAATACTGAGGTTAACCCTAGAGAAGAATGCAAAGTGGTCAAGAGTGTAAATGAAGAGAGTATTGAGTCAGAAGAAGATGAAACAGAAGAGAAGAAGAGAAGAAGAAAGAAAGGATACTTTTCCTTTTCTAACAAATCAGGAGAAACCAATGGATTTCACAGACTTATTCAGAATGGTTGATAATGAAGCTCCTTGGGAACAAATCTTACAGAAAATAGCAGTGTACACAAAATATGATGAGGGAACCTCTACAAAAAGAAAACGTAGAGATGATGATGATGAAAAGTGTGTAACTGTTAAGAAAGAATCATTCCCACCAAAAGCTGCTGATCCAGGTAGTTTTTCTATCCCTTGCACTATAGGGAAGAAAAAGGTGAAGAAAGCTCTCCTTGACTTAGGCTCAAGTGTTAACTTGATGCCTTACTCTCTATTGGAGCAAATTGGCCATGTGAAAATAAAACCTGCAAAGGTTAATCTGGTAATGGCTGATGGATCTTCAAAGGAGCCATGTGGGATTGCAGAAGACATTGTAGTTTGTGTTGGCAAACTTCAGTTCTTGGCAGACTTTGTGGTGATGAAGAGGGAGACCGAAAAGATACCTTTCATACTGGGAAGACCGTTTATGAAAACGGCCAGGGTTATTATAGATGTTAATGAAGGTATAGTGGTGCTCCAGGACAGAGAGGAGAGAGTGGTGGTGAATGTGTTTAAAGATGAGATACAAGCAAAGGAGGAAGAGGCCAGTTATAAAGCTGCATTTCAAGATGCACCCATAACTAGAGGTAAACATGAAAATTTTAAAGTTTCTGATAACCATTGTTTGTATTTTCAGGTACCCAAGGTAGATGAAAGTGGAAAAGGAAAGGAAGTTCTTAGAGACTGGAAGGAAAGAGGACTCCAACTTGGCACACCTGTAAGATTCAAGAACAAGTTGTGGGTTGTAAAAGGTTTTAAAGAGAAGGAGATGATAGAGATAGAGTCTCCATATTCCAGAGAATCCAAAACAGTCCTAAGGAAGCAGTTGATAAGTTGGTGGAAGGATAACATCAACTTTAAAGAAGATGGAACGTGAGCTTTTTTGGGTCAGGCTCGTGACGTTAAACAAGCGCTACCTGGGAGGCAACCCAGTTGATTGATTGTTTTCTGTTTGTTTATTTTAGTTAGGGTTTGCATAAGCATTTTTAACATTGAATTGCAGGGAACCAGTAAGGGGTATGTCTAGAGGCACGTAGGTCAAGAAAAGAAGGAGAAGAGCAATTCTCGCAAGTGCCGCTGAGCGGCATATACCGCTGAGCGGTACTCTCGCAGATGGGCTTTAGTTTCCCCTTAGCGAGACTCGAGCCCATTAGGGTATTTTTATACCCTAAGCTGCGCATAAGCTTCTATTTTCAGGCTCTTCTCTGCACACACACTCCTACATACCTTTTCCAAGGTTCTCCACATCTTTTCCCTCTTCCCTCTTGAGAAAATCTCCCTTCTACTCACGTTCTCACTAGTTTTCCATCTAAGTTTGGGGTTGGGAGAGAGCATCATTGAAGGGGATTGATTTCTTCATTGTGGTTTACTAATGCTTAACAATGTATCTTTTGGTTTTGTGAATTAAGTTTGATGCAGGGATGGCCTCCTCATCATGCTAAAAGAATCAAGACTATAAGATCCAAGAAGAAGGAGAGGAAGAAGATACAGATGACAGCTCAGACTGATGAGGAGCTGAGATAGCATTTACTGATGAATGCTATCATATGATTATGCTTTTGTGGTTTAAGTTTTCTGAACTTATTTGTTTTTGTTTTTAGATTAGGGTTTAATGTACTCTATTGAACACCTGGTTTCTTATGATGGTTTGCTATTAACTGTGATTGTGTGATAAGTAATGCTTGATGATGCTTATTGATTGATTGATGTTGAGATGATGTGCACAATAAATGCTTATACAGGTGATTCACAAGCTTTGTGAACAAATGCATGATATCATGATTGTGATTGTGAAATTAAGCAGGATGTGTATGTCAAATGTGAATGAGCTTATATGTGAGGTTTTGAGCTCCAGAGTTGTTATTGTTGAATGCTATTATTTTGAAAGCATGAATGATTTTGCCCAGGTTTTCTATGATTGAAGCAATTGCTTGTTTTGCATCATATGATCAAGGCCGTTTGTTGGAACCCTTTTTATTGGCCAAATTCATAAAGTTAGCCTACTAAAAGAGAACACTTTGTGTTCTATCCTTTGAACCCATAACCTTAAACATACACTGAACCCTTGATTGAAAATCTTTACCTTGAGTTAAGTAGAAGATCTTGTGTGGTATTGTTAAATGTTCAAGTTTGGGGTTATTGGGAAAACATGAAAAAGGAAAAGCATTGAGCCAAGAGCTAAAAAGTAAGAATATGCAAAGAAAAAGAAAAGAAAAGAAGTAAAGCTCAATGCAAATGAAAAGGCAAACAAAAGTTGGGAATGAATAAGAATAATTGTATTATTATGAATCTCTTAACTCAAGGATTTTGTGATCCAGAAAAACCAATTTTCTTGTTAGCCTAGCCACATTATAAGCCATTGAAAAGTCCTTGTGATGATGCATACTTGTGAATGTTTTTGATTGTGGTTAAATGAAAGGCAAAGTTGATTCATGTGACATTGTGATAGTAGAGTGAATGAGTGAGACACTTTACCTCTTATACACTTGTGTGTTGAGTGAAACACTTTACCTAGTGAGGAAATATTCCATAAGCACATGAACATCCTTGCTTAATTGATTGATCATTCATGAGAAATAGCATTTGTTGGAACTTAAATGACTTTGTGAACACTAAAGCATGTGCACATCTTGATTGAACTCTTGGTCATAAGTTTGAGTGAAGTTATTACTTATCTTGAAAAAAAAAAGGATTTTTGAATGAGTGAACTATCATATGAATTGGTTGGAGATGGAGTTACATTTTGTTTGCTTGAGGACAAGCAAAGTTCTAAGTTTGGGGTTGTGATAACAGTTGAAAAACTGTTATTTTCATACTTAAATTTGATACTAAAAGCAACCTTTAGACTTAAAAACTAGCTTGAAATCATGTAGTTTATCTATATTTTCATAAATAAGAGAGCTGGACAGGTTTACACTTGATTTGAGTGTTTTTGTGCAGCTTTTAAGGTGAATTTAGTGAAAAGAGTGAAGAAGGAGAGAAGTGACATTAGAAAAGACAAGAAAGAGTGCAAAAATAGAAGACGAAGGCACCGCTCAGCGGCAAACTACCGCTGAGCGGCACTCAGGAGGTTGCGGGAGTCACGCTGAGGGGCAAATGGCCGCTGAGGGGAAGAATTGTGACGCGCAACTACCGCTGAGCGGTAAATACCGCTGAGCGGTACTCTTTGGGCTTGGGCTTTTGTAATCTTTTGTAACTCTAAATTAGTATATAAGGGCTTGCACGTCCTTTAGTTTAGGATCTTTGGCAGAAACGAGGCAAACACTCTCTCTTCCACCCCTTTGAAGGAGGATCTTGGATGCTCAGGCTACCTCTTCACCTTTATTGGGTTTATTCTTTCATTCTTTCATTGTTATTCATCTAGGTTCACCATGACGATGGTGAACTAAACCTTGTATGTTTGTTGGGGAATCAATGTAATCTCTTGAAGCTCTCATATATGGATTTGTTGAGTACATCTTTGAATTAAGACATATGCTTTCTTTCATCATTAGTTAGGGTTTTTCCTCTTTGCTCAATGCTTGCATTGTTTAACTCATTCTAATGCATGATTATTGGTTTTGTCGATACGGACACGTACGGGGAAGTCTAGATCCGGGGAATTTCTCCCAATATTTTACTGACAACATTATATTGGTTGCCTTTAAGCTCCTGCTGTAATGAACTAATCATTAGGAATGCTAGGAATTGTATGAACTATTTGATTAGGGAGAAGCCATCTAGAATGGTACATTAGAGAGTGGCATTAACAATGATGATTTGAATGTTGAATTCCTAAAATATATGAGAGTGGATGAGATGAAATTGAACCCCAACAACATATTCATTTATATAATTCATTGGAAGTGTTTATCTTTTGTCTTTGCCATTGATCAATTCATGCATACATGTTTATTTTCTGTCTTGCATATTAAACTTTGAATATTTCGTTTCTAAGTCCTAGCTAATCAACAAATCACATAACTAAACTAGGCCGTGAGTCCTTTGGGAAGAACGATACTTGGTCTTACCAAGTTTTATTACTTGAACGATTCGGTCATACTTGCCGATTGTGAAACAAGTTTGTGACATCATATTTTGGTGCTTACAAATTTGTCCATCAAGCTTTTGGCGCCGTTGCCGGGGATTTGGGGATTGAACCCGAGTCCTAGCAACGGCTAATAAGTTTGGGTCATCAAGTTTTTGGCGCCGTTGCCGGGGATTTGGGGATTGAACCCGAGTCCTAGCAACGGCTAATAAGTTTGGGCCATCAGAGTGTAACGCCATTATGGGTGTGAGTCGCGAGATGTTAGTTGAGAGAGAAATTGAGAGAAATGGGAAAGCTGAGTTGAGTAGTTGAGAAAATTGAGAGAGAAGAAAAAGAGAAGTAATTGAGGAAATCCTACCTTATCCAAAAAGGTTTTCAAAGGAAAAAGAGAAGCAATATGCGCGATTCATGGAGATCTTCAAGAAATTGGAGATTATTATACCCTTGATCGAAGCACTATAACAAATCTCTGCTTATGCAAAACACTTGAAGCAATTTCTCAGTAAAAAGAAGAAATATCTAAATGAAGAAAGAATTGAAGTCAAGGGTAATTACAATGTCATCATGCAGAACACTCTCCCTCCAAAATTCAATGATCCGGGAAGTTTCAATATCCCTTGCACCATTGGGAATCGTGACATAGGAAAGGCTCTAGTTGATTTAGGGGCTAGCATCAATCTGATGCCCCTATCTATGCTTAAGAAGATTGGTGGTCTTGAGGTCAAACCTACAAGAATGATCTTGCAAATGGAAACTAGATCCATCAAGCACCCTTATGGTGTAATAGAAGATGTTGTGGTCCGTATTGATAAACTCCAATTCTAGTTGATTTTGTGGTGATGGAGATAGAGGAAGATGTAGAAATCCCTCTCATTCTTGGAAGACCATTCATGAAGACAACCATGGTTGTAATTCATGTAGATGATGGACTTTTAACATTGAAAGATCAAGATGAAGAGGTGACTTTAATGTCTTTGAAACTTGGCTGGATGGTGCTGTAAGAAACTCTCATGACTCCACTCTTGAGGTTGAGCGGAAGAAGAAAATGAAGGTCTAGTTGTAGCCCTACCACTACTCAAAAGATCCACATATTGCCTCTGAGAGGCCACAATATTATGTTGTACTAACGCCGCATTCTGTTGTTGCATTGCAGTGATCATAGACTCCATCATCTCCATCATCTCTGGTGCATTAGGATTAGTTGGTGGGGAAGGAGGAGGTTGATGAGTGCATATTTATGCCCACATTTATGCTTTAAAATTCAAATTTTTAGTGATATTCTTGTGCTTAAATGATTGATTTAAAGTGAATGTGTGACGATTGGATTTATTGGGTTTGAGAATTAAAGAGAGGTAAAAAGTGAGTTTTAGCGCATAAATTATTCTTGGATGTCATAATGTTTGTTGATGCAGTTGAAATTAGAGTTTAATTGATTTAAAGCTTGGAGATAAGTGGCCCAAATTGCAAATTAAGGCCCAAAATCATATTTTGTTTGGAAAATAATAGAAAATGAGCCAAACAGATAGTCCTTACCCTTGCACCTCCTAAAAATCCCTACATACAATCCTATTTCTTAACAGGCCTAACAACCAAGCCCAAACACTAAGCCTTTTCTCCTACACCTCCCTAAGTTTCCTACTCCTACCCCTCCGACATTTCATAAGTCAGATTGCTTACGATGGTGCCACGTGGTAGTCCACCACTAACACATATAGCCAATCAGATAAGGCCATGTCATCCATCCTTGCATTAATCAGTGAGCCAACCAGGTGCTGCTACATCACCACACTTGACACGTCATCACCATCTTCATCAGAAACCCTAGTCTCCTTATCATCAATCCTTGTCGTCGCTATTTCAACCAAGAAACCAACATTGTTGGCAGCCATCCTCCCCAATCGCAATTAGTCACCATGTCGCTATGCTCCATGGCCGCCGCGACACCATCATCAACACGCACTTGCAAAGAGAACCAGATCGCGAGCATCTTCTCAATCGCGATCTCCATCTCCAGCTAGCCATGTTCATCATCAATAATCGCGCCGCCCAAACGCAGTTGATGGACAAATTTATGATCACCAAAGTATGATGTCACAAACTTGTTTTACAATCAGCAAGTATGACCGAATCGTTCAAGTAATAAACTTGGTAAGACCAAGTATCGTTCTCCCAAAGGACTCACGGCGTAGTTTAGTTGTGTGGTTTGTTGATTAGCTAAGACTTAAGGACGAAATAATTGGATTGTATTATGCAAAAGACGAAAATAAACATGTCTGCATGAGGTTTTGATCAATGGCAAAAGCAAAAGACAAGCACTTTCAATGAAATATATATATATGAATATGTTGTTGGGGGTCAATTTCATTTTATCCACTCTCATATATTTTAGGAAATCAACATTCAAATCATCATTGTTAATGCCACTCTCTAAATTACCTTGTTAAGAAGGCCTATCCCTAATTACGAGTTCATACGATTCCTAGCATTCCTAATAATTAGTTCTTGTAGCACAGGAGCTTAACGACAACCAATATACTATTGGGAGTAATTCCCCGGATCTAGACTTCCCCGTACGTTCCCGTATCGACAAAATCAATAATCATGCATTGAATGAGTTAAACAAAGCTAGCATTAAGCAAAGAGGAAAAACCCTAACTAATGATGAAAGAAAGCATAAGTCTTAGATTAAGATGCAAGCACAAATTCCATATATGAGAGCTTCAAAAGATTACATTGATTCCCCAACAAACATACAAGGTTTAGTTCACCATATTCATGGTGAAACTAGATGAACAATAATGAAGGAATGAAAGATAAAACCCTAGAAAGGTGAAGAGGTAGCCTGAGCATCCAAGATCCTCCTTCAAAGGGGTGGAAGAGAGAGTGTTTGCTTCGTTTCTGCCAAAGATACAAACCCTAGGACGTCCTAAAGCTTATATACTATTCTAAAATTACAGAAAATTTAGGCCCAAGCCCATAAGTGTGCCGCTCAGCGGTAAAGTACCACTCAGCGGTGAGTGCGTGAGTAGTTTCTTCCCCTCAGCGGCCATTTTGCCCCTCAGCGGAACTCTCGTGACTTCCTGAGTGCCGCTCAGCGGTAAACTGCCGCTGAGCGGTAACTTCGGCTTCTTCTTTTGCACTTTTTAATGTCTTTTCTGATTCCATCTCTCTCCTTCTTC
Source organism: Vigna nakashimae (assembly GCA_034642375.1). Lineage (NCBI taxonomy): Eukaryota > Viridiplantae > Streptophyta > Magnoliopsida > Fabales > Fabaceae > Vigna > Vigna nakashimae. Next base: position 43,678,650 of record CM067765.1, on the reverse strand, counting down.
ACTTCTTTCACTAAATTCACCTTAAAACCTGCACAAAAACACTGAAATCAAGCATAAACCTGTCCAGCTCTCTTATTTCTGAAAATATAAATAAAAGCATGATTTCAAGCTAATTTCTAAGTGTAAAGGTTGCTTTTTGTGTCAATTTTAAGCATGAAAATAACAGTTTTTCAACTGTTATCACAACCCCAAACTTAGAACTTTGCTTGTCCTCAAGCAAACAAGATGTAACTCAATCTTCAACCAATTCATATGATGGTTCACTCATTCAAAAATCCTCTTTTTCAAGATAAGTAAAAACTTCAATCAAACTAATGATCAAGAGTTCAATCAAGATGTGCACATGCTTTAGTGTTTCACAAAGTCAGTTAATATCCAATAAATGCTATTTTTCATGAATGATCAATCAATTAAGCATGGATGTTCATGTGCTCATGGAATATTTCCTCACCAGGTAAAGTGTTTCACTCACACACAAGTGTATAAGAGGTAATCACTCATTCACTCCACTATCACAATGTCACATGAATCAACTTTGCCTTTCATTTTACCACAATCAAAAACATTCACAAGCATGCATCATCACGAGGACTTTTCAATGGCTTATAATGTGGCTGGGCTAACAAGAAAATTGGTTTTTCTGGATCACAAAATCCTTGAGTTAAGAGAATCATAACAACACAATTATTCTTATTCTTCCCAACTTGCCTTTGCATTTGCATTGAGTTTTGCTTCTTTTTCTTTTCTTTTCTTTTTTCTTTTTCTTTTCATATTCTTACTTTTTAGCTCTTAGCTCAATGCTTTTCCTTTTTCATGTTTTCCCAACAACCCCAAACTTGAACATTTAACAATACCACACAATATCATCTACTTAACTCAAGGTAAAGATTTTCAATCAAGGGTTTTCAATGTATGTTCAAGGCTAAGGGTTCAAAGGATAGAACACAAAGTGTTCTCTTTTAGTTGGCTAAGTTTATGAATTTGGCCAATAAAAAGGGTTCCAACAAACGGCCTTGATCATATGATGCAAAACAAGCAATTGATTCAATCACAGAAAACCTGGGCAAAGTCATTCATGCTTTCAAAGTAATAGCATTCAATCAATAACAACTCTGGAGCTCAAAACCTCACATATAAGCTCATTCATATTTGATATACACATCCTGCTTAATTTCAAAATCACAATCATGATATCCTGCATTTGTTCACAAAGCTTGTGAATCACCTGTATAAGCATTTTAATGTGCACATCATCTCAACATCAATCAATCAATAAGCATCATCAAGCATTACTTATCAAACAATCACAATTAATAGCAAACCATCACACAAACCAGGTTTTCAATAGAGTACATTATACCCTAACCTAAAAACAAAAAACAAATAAGTTTAGAAAACTTAAACCAACAAAAGCATAAGCATATGATAGCATTCATCAGTAAATGCTATCTCAGCTCCTCATCAGTCTGAGCTGTCCTCTGTATCTTCCTCTTCCTCCTCATCCTCATCATCTTCACATGCATCATCATCATCAGCTTCATCTTCTTCCATCTCTCTAGCTGAAGCTCCAGCTGCTCCAGCTCCTCCTCCATGCACTGGCTCCTCTGGCCAAGATACCACATTATGGAATTCATCCATAGTCCCCCTGTGGGCTGGAGGTGTATCATACATCCCCATAATCATCTCAGCAGTAGCCACCTGCCCTCTGTGAACGGACTGCAACTGAGCACCTATAAGAGACATGTACATGTCCCTCATCTGGAATGGTTCTGCTTCATGTGTCTCAGCAGATGTCTGGCTCTGTGCTGGCCCTCTCTCTCTCTCTACGAGCACGGCGTGGTGGAACTGGCTGAGCTGCCTCCTCACCTCCACAGTACTGTCTGTAATAGGCCTCATCAATAGCTTTTCTTGGCCTCTCAAATGGTGGAGCAGAAGTGTCCACCCCAGCTATCTTGCAAAGGTGAGTGATCAAGGAAGGATGTCCTAGTGGTGCTTTATTGTTTGAGGTGTTGGCGCACACACTAATCTTATCAGCTATCACCTGCTCAATGTTAACATTTAAGTTTCTGATAGCACAGTAGATGAATAGTGCCCTGCTGAGAGTAATATCTGACACATGTGAACATGGCTGAAGGTTGGCATGAGAAAATGTCATCCAATACTTTGCAAGAGGAGTCAAATCTGTCCTCCTAATGTTAACCACTGAGCCAGATCTATTCCTTTGGAAGTGTCCTCCAGGTATACACAGTACTCTCTCCACATCCTCATAGTCAGCACCTTCCTCCATGCAAAGAGCAAACTGGCACTACTCACCAGCCCACACACTGTCCAAGAAGTTATTGATAGAATCAGGATCATACCTGATAGCATGGCCTCTAACATAGCCCAAATAATTATCAGCTGGATAGTCATCAATCTTCTTTGCATTGGTGTAGAACTCTTTTACCACAGCTATGTTGGTAGGTGCAGGATATGTGGCTAGCTTTCCCCAGTCATTCCCTAACACTTGCTCTCCAAATTGAGGAGCAAAGTTAGGTATCATTCCAACTTTTCTTTCCATCAGAAGTCTCCTCCTGAACCACCCTAAAGTGCTTCTCATGTTTCCTAGAGAGGAACCTGCTAGAGTGGGGTTGCTCTGGTTCCTTTTCCTTTCTCTTGGTTGCAATGGTTTTCAATCTCTTTCCTGAAGAGGATGTCATTCCTGCATTCAAACACAAATACAAAACCACAGAACATGATGTTAATCATTAGTAAACACAGAACACAACTCCTTTCGAAGCTAAACCACCACTGAGGGCTAGAATTTCCCCTCAGCGCCACCAGTGCCACAGTCCAGAACACAAAAATTGAAGAAAAACCAAGTTTGGCAGAGTGCCGCTCAGCGGCAGTTTACCCCTGAGCGGTAACTCTGCAGAATTTTGAAAATCTTCCTTTAAAGCTGTCCTAACTCCACCCAAATGCAATTTTCAGTTTTCCAGTTCAGAATCATGCAGTGTAATCGGTTCAAACATCAAATATATCATTAAATCATGCATAGAAATCAAAACCCCTAAATATTCATGCTTTGACAATCACATTCAAATCAAGAACCCTAGAATGAAAAAAATGCTTTTTTACTTACTTGGGTGGAGATACTAGATGCAATGAGAATGCTTCCAAGCTAATACTCTCTTCCAACCCCAAACTTTGATGGCACACTAGTGAAAAAGTGAGTGGAAGAGAAATTCTCTTAAGAGGGAAGGGTGAAAAGATGTGGAAAACCTTGGAGAAGGTATGTGGGAGTGTTTGTGCAGAGAAGAGCCTGAAAGTATGAGCAAATGTGCAACTTAGGGTATAAAAATACCCTAATGGGCTCGAGTCCCGCTAAGGGGAACTAAAGCCCATCTGCGAGAGTACCGCTCAGCGGCACTTTCGTGATGTGCTCTTCTCCTTCTTTTCTTAACCTACGTGCCTCCTAGACATGCCCCTCACTAGTTCCCTGCAATTCAATGTTTAAAATACTTATGCAAACCCTAACTAAAATAAAACAAACAAAAACAATCAATCAACTGGGTTGCCTCCCAGGTAGCGCTTGTTTAACGTCACGAGCCTGACCCAAAATCCACCAACACCCATCAGTAGGTGTTACAATCTTACCAACACCCATTAGTAGGTGTTACAAACTTACCAACACCCATCAGTAGGTGCAAAATTTGTTTACCAACACCCATCAGTAGGTGTTACAAACTTAGTATCCTTCAGTAGATACTTAACCACCTAGCATCCTTCAGTAGATGCTATATCCAACAAAGTATTTACAAAAATAATGTCCACAAATTAAAAGTTACCAAACAAAATCAAAAGTTTTTAATTCACTGGGTTGCCTCCCAGCAAGCGCTCTTTTAACGTCATTAGCTTGACCCAGTAAAGTTCAAGTTCCTTCTTCTTTTTCTTCTTCCTACTGAACTTCTTCAGAAATTTGATCACCCCAGGAACCTGTTGCAATGTCTCAATCATAGGAACTTTAATCTCCAATTTCTTGAAGATTTCCATAAAGCACTTAAATTTCTTTTCCTTCCTATGATTCATCTTTAGATAAGGATGGGATTTTTCATATGATTTCTTCTTTTTTCCTCTCATCTTCTTTTTCTTATGCTTCCTCTCCCCAATTTTTCTCTTTTTCTTTTCTTTTATTTTTTTCTTCTCTTCTCTTTTTCTCCTCAACTTCTTTATTTTCACACGCATTTTCTTTCTCTCTTCTCTCTCAACCACTTCTTTTTCTTGTTCTTCATCTTTATCTTTCTCACTCAACTCTTGTTTTTCTTTTCTCTCTACCTTTTCCTCATCTCTCTCTATTGTTTCTTCAGCAAAAGTCTTGTCACTTTCAGTGACAATGGCTTGACCTTCCTCCTTAAGGTTAACTTCAGTATTAACCTTAGCATTCAATTTCTGACTAATGAAACGAAGGTGCATCTCCATCCTTTTACATGATTCTTCAATGCTTTTCTGAGTAGAGTCAGAATTTTTCAAAAATCGTTGAAGGGTGTCATCCAAATTTACTGATGGAGAGGGTTGTTGCTGCCATTGTTGTGGTGGCGGCCTATCAAATTCTTCGGCAGCTTGAGTGGTTTTGTGATGACAATCAAGTATCTGTATGTACTGTTGAACTGCCTCCTCCAACGTTATCCTTGTTCCCGATAGAGAGGTTTTTTTCTGCCTTTGTTGTGGTGGTAGATTCTTAAATTGTTTGACAGCTTGCCAAAATTGATCATTATCCATGCTTGAGTGAGATCCCACCAGTGGTTGAAATTACCTTAGTAGAATTGAGTGCCTATTAAATTCTTGTTCAAATTGCATCCTGCAAACATTAGGCACAAAACCCTAAAAAATATTTGTTAGCACAAAAAGATATAAGAGAAGATATAAGATTCAGAGAATAAAATAAAATAAAATCAAATAAAATAAAATAAGATAAAATCAAATAAAATAAAATAAAATAAAATAAAATAAAAACCGAAAAAATAAAAACAGAAAATAAAAACAGAAATTCAAAATTAAAGTCAAAGATAATCAATAATCACACAAATTAACCAGTTAAACCACGAGTCCCCGGCAACGGCGCCAAAAACTTGATGGACAAATTTATGATCACCAAAGTATGATGTCACAAACTTGTTTTACAATCGGCAAGTATGACCAAATCGTTCAAGTAATAAACTTGGTAACACCAAGTATCGTTCTCCATAAGGACTCACGGCGTAGTTTAGTTGTGTGGTTTGTTGATTAGCTAAGACTTAAGGACGAAATAATTGGATTGTATTATGCAAAAGACGAAAATAAACATGTATGCATGAGGTTTTGATCAATGGCAAAAGCAAAAGACAAGCACTTTCAATGAAATATATATATGAATATGTTGTTGGGGGTCAATTTCATCTTATCCACTCTCATATATTTTAGGAATTCAACATTCAAATCATCATTGTTAATGCCACTCTCTAAATTACCTTGTCAAGAAGGCCTATCCCTAATTACGAGTTCATACGATTCCTAGCATTCCTAATAATTAGTTCTTGTAGCACAAGAGCTTAACGACAACCATATTACTATTGGGAGTGATTCCCCGGATCTAGACTTCCCCGTACGTTCCCGTATCGACAAAATCAATAATCATGCATTGAATGAGTTAAACAAAGCAAGCATTAAGCGAAGAGGAAAAACCCTAACTAATGATGAAAGAAAGCATAAGTCTTAGATTAAGATGCAAGCACAAATTCCATATATCAGAGCTTCAAAAGATTACATTGATTCCCCAACAAACATACAAGGTTTAGTTCACCATATTCATGGTGAAACTAGATGAACAATAATGAAAGAATGAAAGATAAAACCCTAGAAAGGTGAAGAGGTAGCCTAAGCATCCAAGATCCTCCTTCAAAGGGGTGAAAGAGAGAGTGTTTGCTTCGTTTCTGCCAAAGATACAAACCCTAGGACGTCTTAAAGCTTATATACTATTCTAAAATTACAGAAACTTTAGGCCCAAGCCCATAAGTGTGCCGCTCAGCGGTAAAGTACCGCTCAGCGGTGAGTGCGTGAGTAGTTTCTTCCACTCAGCGGCCATTTTGCCCCTCAGCGGACCTCCCGTGACTTCCTAAGTGCCGCTTAGCGGTAAACTGCCGCTGAGCGGTAACTTCGGCTTCTCCTTTTGCACTTTTTAATGTCTTTTCTGATTCCATCTCTCTCCTTCTTCACTTCTTTCACTAAATTCACCTTAAAACCTTCACAAAAACACTGAAATCAAGCATAAACCTGTCCAACTCTCTTATTTCTGAAAATATAAATAAAAGCATGATTTCAAGCTAATTTCTAAGTGTAAAGGTTGCTTTTTGTATCAATTTTAAGCATGAAAATAACAGTTTTTCAACTGTTATCAGCAGTCACACCATCAACAATGGCGAGTTCATCTTCTCCTTCAACCAACCACACACAACGCTTCCATAATCCGCGAGACCTTTTTCGAAACCAGAATCGCGAACTTTGAGCACACCATGGATTCTCCACCGCGCCATTCTCCAATTAGCGAGTATTGCCGCTGTAGAGAAAAGGGTTTGAACCCAAGCATGACCTTCCTTGTTGCCGTCGCGTGACCTTCTTCCTTGAGTCATCACCACTACGAGCTTCTTCTCCACAACGGCGGAAGCAGGAGCAACAATTTTCTCCACTCTCCAATTTACGGTGCAAACCCTCAACAATTTGGAAACCCTAATTTTTGGATGAGAATGAGGGCTGCCACATGGCAGACCCTCATTAGTGTGTCTACTCAGTCAAAGTTGGTCAATCCTAGTCAAGTTGGGTTAACAAAGGGGTTTTGGTGCAATTTTAGGAAATTTAGTTGGGGTTAAAGTGTAGTTAGAGGAACTCTCAAGGGCTTTTATGTAATTTTGGAAATTTAAGAAGGACATTAGTGAAATAGATAATTCAGTTGATATTTTTAAAGATAATTGATTTAATCTAAAAATATATCAACATAATATATCTTATCAACAAACTATTCAAGATTCAAGCCTAATCAAGTCTTATATAAAGAGACCCAGGGAAGGCAGAAAAGACACTTCATTCATTCTCGTAGTCCTCCACTGGAAGCAAACATCCACCACTCGTCTCACTTTTATTCCATCATGTGTTTCACTCCATTCATGGAGGGTTATGCTCCTAGGGCTATTCCACTGTAATTTCATTATGGATTCTGAGGTTAGGTTGAATTAATGCAATTGTTTCTTTTGATTATTGATTTGAGTTATTCTCTTTCTATGTCTTTCATCTCTCAATCATATTAAAAGAAATGGTTTTTGCATCATAAGGTGTTTGAATCTACATGCATATTGATCATATGAGTTCAAGGGTTTCTAGGTTTGGTTGAGAATCTACTTTGATTAAATTTAGGAACTTTCATATGATTAAATGGGTTTTTGCTATCAATTGAGAATGTACTTTGGTTGGTGGTAATAATTTCAACTATAATTAATTGAGAATGTACTTTGATTAATTACTTTTAATTTGGTTAGGAGATTTAAGAATAGACATGATTAAACACGTTAGAGTTTGATTGAGAATGTACTTTGGTTTAATTCATTGTGAATAATATAGGAAAGTCTTGCATTTGATTGAGAATCTACTTTGGTTAACTGCATGATTGCCCTCAAATTAATTAAGAATGTACTTTAATTAATTTGAAACTTGAACAATAATCAATTGAACAATTATCTGTGAATAACCGATGATGAATCTATCTTGGAAAAGCAGTAGAATTACCCCATTTCATCATAATTGTTTTTAAGTTTCTTATTTGTTCTTTAAACATTCTCTAAACATCACTTTTATTATTGAGCATTGCATTGCATTCATAAGATTCAAATATTGAAAGACAATTTCGTTTTCGTTGGGAGACGACTCAGGGTTACTTTAACCCTATCTACTTTCTTGAATACTACTTGGCAATAATGAAGTTGTCTTACAAAGTAGTATTAATTTGATAGCTTCAACGATATTGTATCAGAGGCCTAGGTGCCATCTTCTGCTTACACAAAGAGAAAAGTCATCAGTCCAACTCAAAGAAACAAGGATACCAACTAAACCTAACTATGTGTACACAAGCACAAGCATAGTACACTCTTAACCTATAGGATTCCTAAGGAAATAACTGTTCTAGTACGCTAATGTAACATCCCAAAAATATAGTAAAATATTATATAAAGGAGTCATCACATGTATGATATGATAGAAAGTTAAATAAAACATAAAGTATAACTTATAGTTATCCAAAACAACTATAAATTTTAAACTTGTGGGACTTTGTTTGTACCCAACATCCTCCCTCAAACAAAGGACTATGATTCTCCTTCCTCCCGTATTACGGAAGTCTTTCTAATCCTTGAGTACACCATGGGCAGACCATGGTCAACACTGAGCATCTCTTGCTCTCCTCGTTTCATGATTCATCTAGCGATCTGCTAAAAACTTGTTAAGATGTCGACAAGTGTACCGAATCATATCAAGTAATATAAAATGGTAAGACCAAGTATCGTATCCTAGAGGACTCACGACACTAAACAGTTGTGTAATTGCTTAACTAACTAAGACTTATGAACAATTTGTGGGATTTTGAATGCAAATGCAATAAAAATAAACATGAATGCAGTTTGATCAATTGAGACTAAACACTACAATGAATAGATGAAGTTGATAATATGAGATGATAATGTTGTTGGGGTTTAGATTTCACCTAATCACTCTCATGCATATATGAATTCTTCTTCTTCATTAAATTGTTAACGTCACTCTCCACATTACTTAAAACTCGATCCCTCGGTGAAGAAAGCCTATCCTTAATTACTAGACCAATCTTCCTTAAATCCCCAATAATTAATTGTGCATTACAATTAGGAGCTTAAGAAGACCAATCCTCCTTTCCCCATCCCTGGCCAATATTGCTCTTAGGAGAAATTCTCCAGATCGTGATTCATAAGATATTACCCGATACTCAGACAAATCATAAAATCATGCTATGAATTATCAAAACATAACAAGCATAGAGCAAAGGAGAAAATCCCTAACAATTAATGAATGAAGCATATTATAACTCAGAAAAAATTCAAATACATGAGAGTTTAGAGGTTACATCTTCCCCAATAACAAAAGAGTTTAGTTCCCCATTGTCATGGAGAAACTAGGTGTACAATGGAATGAAAGAGATAGAAAAACCATAGAAACTGAAGAGGATGTCAGAGTGGCTGCAGCGGAATGATTAACGTTGGAATAAAAAACCAAGAGGGATTTTAGTACAAACGTGTGCCTTTTAATTTCTACTTAATTAAACTTACTAAGCAAATAATAATAACAAATAAAGAGAGTAAGGTTGAGAGAAATTTGCATAGATGATTTTATCTTGGTTCAGATCTTACCAATCCTACATCCAATTGCTTATCTCAAATTAAGATAAACAGTTCACTACTCACAAAACAATTACAAATTACAATCACAAAGAAACAATTTGTAAAAGTTTAGAAACCACCGCTTTTGTTACCCCAAGAGATGAAAGTCAATTCCCCTTTAACCCACAAGGGATGAACACCTCCTCTGAATCTTCACAAAAGATGAATGATGAACAAATTTTCAATCCCTGAAAACGGAGTCCAAAACTTGTTAACCCTTGGCAAGTGTAACCGAATGGTATCAAGTAATAAAACATGGTAAGACCAAGTATCGTTTTCCCAAGAGACTCACGACACTAAACAATTATGTGATTACTCAACTAATTAAGACTCTAAAGAAAATATTTATGGGATTTTGAATGTAAATGCAATAAAATAAACATGAATGCATGAATGCAATTTGATCAATTGAAGTTAAACACAAGAAAGAATGGATGAAGTTGATGATATTATTGTTGGGGTTTAGATTTAACCTAATTTACTCTCATGCATTTATGAATTCGTCTTTCTTTTCATTAATGTTAATGTCACTCTCTAAATTACCTTAAACCCGATGACTCGGTGAAGAAAGCCTAATCATAATCACTAGTTTACAATGTCTTGTCTCCCTAGCAATTAATCATGCATTATAGTGAACAGAAGCTTAAAGGCAACCAACTATCATACTCCTATGTCTAGGTTTGTAATATACTGATGGGAGAGATTCCCCAGATCTATATTTCCTCGTATGTGTCAATATCGACAAAATCAATAATCATGACATCGAATGAGTTAAACAATGCATGCTTTGAGCAAAGAGGAAAAACCCTAACAATTAATAAAAGAAAGCATGTATCTTATAAAAGATCTTGAAGAACAAATTCAATACATGAGAGTTTAAGAAGGTTACATCTTTCCCAACAACAATAAGGTTTAGCCCTCCATCATCATGGAAGAACTAGATGAATAATGGAATGAAAGAATGAAAGAGATAGAAAAACCCGAGAAAGAGAAGAGGAGGTCGTCACCATCCCTAAATCCAAAGGGGTGAAAAACATGTTTTTGTGCTTAAGCCATCAAAAGATACCAACCCTAGGAAGACTAAAGTCTTATATAGACTTCTAAATATTACAGAAAAATAAGCCCAAGCCCATAAGAATAATTACAGAAAATTTGCCCAAAGCCCAATAAAGTGGCGCTCAGCGGTAATTACCGCTCAACAGTAAGTGTGTTTCTTCTATTTTTCCCCTCAGCTACATTTTTACCCCTCAGTGGTGCTAATGGGTCCTTGACAGTGTCGCTCAGTAGTAATTGGCGTTGAGCGATACTTGCGGCTTCTCTTCTTTTGCACTTTTTGTGTCCTTTCGTATTCCAACTCTGTCCCACTTCACTTATTTCATCAAATTCATCTCAAAAACCTGCAAAAACAAGGAAATTAAGCATAAAACCTATCCAACTCTCTTACTTGCAAAAACATAAGCAAAAGTATGATTCCAAGCTAGTTTCTAGTCATAAAGGTTGTTTTTTATATCAATTTTAAGTATAAAAATAACAGTTTTTCAACTGTTATCATAACCCCAAACTTAGAATTTTACTTGTCCTAAAGAAAAACAAAACCTGGCTTAAATGAAATACTGATACTACAATGGTCTAGCACATTAAAAAACATTTTTCTCTTAGGATCACTCATGAATGCTCATAATAGAAAGATTAGTCAAGATATAATGATTCTTTAGCCAATCAAGCTTCAACTATGGTGCTCACATAATCAAGACATACGCAACAGATGCAATCCTCATCAACAACCAAGCAAGAATGTTATCAAAAAGTGTATGGAACTATTCCTCACCAAAGATAGTGTTTCACTTAAGCACTTAAAAATATTTCACTCAAACACTCAAAAGTGTTTCACTCAACTCAAAGGTGTATAGTGAGGTGACACTCTTACACTCTACTATAACAATGTCACATGAATCAACTTTGCCTTTCATTTAACCACATATCAAACACACTTACAAGCAAGTTATCATCACAAGGGCTTTCCAAGGCTTGTAGTGAGGCTGGGCTAAGAAGAAAATTATTTTTCTAGATAACAAAAATCCTTGAGTTAAGAGAGTGCATAATTCATTCATTAACAATAATCTCTCATTCTTCTTTTTTATGTGATAAACCAATATACAACTCATTCCCAAACTTTACTTGCATTGAGCTTAACCTTTTCTTTTCTTTCTTTTCTTCTTTTTTGCTTTTTGCTTTTGCCCAATGCTCTTTAATGAATTTCACAAAGTTCTTTTCGGTTTCTCACCACCCCAAACTTGAACCATTCTCCATTACCACAAAACATACTCTACCTAACTCATGGTAAGGATTTCAAAAAGGGTTTTTCCACTTTTCAAATTTATGCTCAAGGTGAGAAAACATTGATCTTTATTGGGTTCACCTAGAGTAATCTGAAAATTTAATTACAGCGAACCAGTGAGGGGCATGAGTAGGAGGAACCTAGGTTAAGCTAGGAAGAAGAAGAAAATCTCCCGAAAGTACCGCTGAGCGGCAAACTACCGCTGAGTGGCTGATAACAGTTGAAAAACTGTTATTTTCATGCTTAAAATTAATACTAAAAGCAACCTTTAGACTTAAAAACTAGCTTGAAATCATGCTTTTATCTATATTTTCATAAATAAGAGAGCTGGACAGGTTTATTCTTGATTTAAGTGTTTTTGTGCAGGTTTTAAGGTGAATTTAGTGAAAGAAGTGAAGAAGGAGAGAGATGGAATCAGAAAAGAGATCAAAGAGTGCAAAAGGAGAAGCCGAAAGCACCGCTCAGCGGCATTTTACCGTTGAGTGGCACTCAGAAGGTCACGGGAGGTCCGCTGAGGGGCAAACTGGCCGCTGAGGGCAAGAAAAGGGAAGCGCAGTCACCGCTGAGCGGTATTTACCGCTGAGCGCCATTCTTAATAATGGGCTTGGACTTGTTTTCTGGCACTTTTATGGGCTTGGGCTTAGATCTTTTGTAATTCTAGAATAGTATATAAGGACTTGCACGTCCTAGAATTAGTATCTTTGGCAGAAACGAGGCAAACACTCTCTCTTCCACCCCTTTGAAGAAGAATCTTGGATGCTCAGGCTACCTCTCCACTTTTATTGGGTTTATTCTTTCATTCTTTCATTGTAATTCATCTAGGTTCACCATGAATATGGTGAACTAAACCTTGTATGTTTGTTGGGGAATCAATGTAATCTCTTGAAGCTCTCATATATGGAATTTATGCTTGCATCTTTTAATTAAGACTTATGCTTTCTTTCATCATTAGTTAGGGTTTTTCCTCTTTGCTTAATGCTTGCATTGTTTAACTCATTCTATTGCATGATTATTGGTTTTGTCGATACGGGCACGTACGGGGAAGTCTAGATCCGGGGAATTTCTCCCAATATTATATTGGTTGTCTTTAAGCTCCTGAGCATATGAACTAATCATTAGGAATGCTAGGAATTGTATGAACTCGTGATTAGGGAGAAGCCATCTAGAATGGTACTTTAGAGAGTGGCATTAACAATGATGACTTGAATGTTGAATTCCTAAAGTATATGAGAGTGGATGAGATGAAATTGACCCCCAACAACATATTCATTCATATATTCCATTGAAAGTGTTTATCTTTTATCTTTGCCATTGATCAAACTTCATGCATACATGTTTATTTTCTGTCTTGCATAGTAAAATCCAAATATTTCGTTTGTAAGTCCTAGCTAATCAACAAATCACATAACTAAACTAGGCCGTGAGTCCTTTGGGAGAACGATACTTGGTCTTACCAAGTTTATTACTTGAACGATTCGGTCATACTTGCCGATTGTGAAACAAGTTTGTGACATCATATTTTGGTGATCATAAATTTGTCCATCAAGTTTTTGGCGCCGTTGCCGGGGACTCATGGTTTAACTGGTTAATTTGTGTGATTATTGATTATCTTTGACTTTAAATTTGAATTTTTGTTTTTATTTTTTTGTTTTTATTTTATTTTATCTTTTTATCTTTTTAGATTAGGTTAGATTTTATTTTTTCTTATCTTTTTAGGTTAGATTAGATTTTATTTTATCTTTTTAGATTAGATTAGATTTTATTTTATCTTTTAGATTAGGTTTTATTTTATTCTATCTTATTTTATTCTATCTTCTGAATCTTTTATCTTCTGAATATATATCTTCTTTTATATCTTTTTGTGCTAACAAATATTTTCTAGGGTTTTGTTTTCTTGTGTATGCAGGAGGCAATTCGAACTAGGAGTAAGAAAACAACAGAACCACTTCTTGAAGGATTAGAAGAGAGTAGAAGGAGGAGAAGAATCAGAACGTCTAGAGAACTTTTCCCTTCTCCAGAAACTCTCTTACACTCATCACCACAAGGTTCTGTTCATAGCACAGGAAGTATGGAAAACAATAATGGTAGAAGAACTCTTGCAGATTATACTAATCTTGCTGGACCTCAACACTTTAACAGCATAGCTCGACCTAGAGTCAATGCAGCCAATATGGAGGTCAAGCCAGCATTAATTCAACTGGTGAAGAGTAATCAATTTAATGGGTTATCTCACGAAAGCCCATATGAGCACCTTACTACCTTTAATGAGATCTGCAACACGGTCAAAATTAATGGGGTGCCAGACGAAGGTATCAAACTTAGCTTGTTTCCTTTCTCATTGGGAGGCAATGCTAAGCTTTGGTTGAACTCTTTTCCAGAAGAAAGTTTCACAGAGTGGGAAGTAGTGGTTACAAAATTTTTAAATAAATACTTCCCACAATCTAAGGTGACTAAGGGCAAGCAAGAGATTTCTTCATTCAAGCAGGGCATGGAAGAATCACTGGGGCATGCATGGGACAGGTATAAAAGCTTGTTACGTAAAACTCCCACGCATGGCTTTGAAGATCAAGAAGTAGTCTTAACTTTCCTTGGAGGGCTTGGTTCACAAACCAAGATGATGCTGGATGCCTCAGCAGGAGGCAATATTAAATGGAAGACTCCAGAGGAAGCAACTGAAATCATAGAAAATATGGCTACTAGTGATAATGAGCTGCACAGTGAAAGAGGGGCTCCTATGCAACAAAAAGGGGTTCTTCAATTACAAACACATGATGCCTTGCTAGCCCAGAATAAGATTCTAACTCAACAGCTGGAGACTCTGACTAAAACTCTGGCTCAATTGCCTAAAGAGTTGAAATCTGCTGCACAAATACAAACCCAGTTGTGCGAACTATGTGGAGGTGATCACATCAATGGCCAGTGTGCTTTTCCAGTGGAAGCCGTGGAGGATGTTAATTTCATGGCTAATCAGTTTCCATACCGTCAAGGAAATTACAATCAAGGGTGGAAACCACATCCAAGCATTGGCCAAGGACAAACTGGGCAAACTAATCAATATAACAAGCAGCAGCAGCAACCAACCTTGTGGCAACAGTTAGTTATGCTTAATGAAAGATCAACAAGGTTGGAAGAAACTCTTCAGCAATTCATACAGAAAACTGAATCTTCTCAAAAGAGCACTGAAGCTGCTATAAAGAATTTGGAGATTCAAATGGGTCAGATTACCAGGCAATTGGAAGAAAGACCAAACAGAAATTTTGGGGCTAATACTGAGGTTAACCCCAGAGAAGAGTGCAAAGTGGTCAAGAGTATGAATGAAGAGATAATTGAGTTAGAAGAAGGAGAAACAGAAGAGAGAATAGAAGAAGAAACAAAGGACATTTTCCCTTTTCCAATAAATCAAGAGAAATAAATGGACTTCACAGAATTATTCAGAATGGTGGATAATGAAGCACCTTGGGAACAGATTTTACAGAAAATTGCAGTTTATACAAAATCTGATGAGGAAATCTCTACAAAAAGAAGACGTAGAGATGATGAGGAAGAAAAGTGTATAACTGTTAAGAAAGAGTCATTCCCACCAAAAGCAGCAGATCCAGGTAGTTTTTCTATCCCTTGTTCTATAGGGAAGAAAAAGGTAAAGAAAGCTCTCCTTGATTTAGGCTCAAGTGTTAACTTGATGCCTTATTGTTTACTAGAGCAAATTGGCAATGTTAAAATGAAACCTGTAAAGGTTAATTTAGTAATGGCCGATGGATCTTCAAAGGAGCCATGTGGGATTACGGAAGACATTGTAGTTTGTGTTGGCAAACTTCAGGTTTTGGCAGACTTTGTGGTGATGAAGATGGAGACCGAAAAAATACCTTTCATACTTGGAAGACCGTTTATGAAAACGGCCAGAGCCATTATAGATGTAAATGAAGGTATAGTGGTGCTCCAGGACAGAGAGGAGAGAGTGGTGGTGGATGTCTTCAAAGATGAAAAACAAGCAAAGGAGGAAGAGGCTAGTTATAAAGCTGCATTTCGAGATGCACCCATGACTAGAGGTAAAGATGAAAATCTTGAAGTTTCAGGTAACCATTGTTTGTTTTTTCAGGTACCCAAGGAAGAAGAGATTGGAAAAGGAGAAGAAGTTCCTAGAGACTGGAAGAAAAGAAGACTCCAACTTGGCACATCTGTAAGACTCAAGAACAAGTTGTGGGTTATAAAGGGCTTTAAAGAGAAGGAGATGATAGAGATAGAGTCTCCGTATTCTAGAAGAACAAAAACAGTCCAAAGGAAACAGTTGAAAGGTTGGTGGAAGGACAACATCAACTATAAAGAAGATGGAACATGAGCTTTAACAGGGTCAAGCTAATGACGTTAAAGGAGCGCTTGCTGGGAGGCAACCCAGTGGATTTACAAACTTTTGATTTGTTTTATTTTGGTTTTGTAATTTTTAATTTGTGAACATTATTCTGGACATTATTTTGTTGGATCTAGCATCTACTGAAGGATGCTAGGTGGTTAAGTATCTACTGAAGGATACTAGGTTTGTAACACCTACTGATGGGTGTTGGTGAGAAAATTTTGCACCTACTGATGGGTGCTGGTAAGTTTGAAACATCTACTGATGGGTGTTGGTGGATTTTGGGTCAGGCTCGTGACGTTAAACAAGCGCTACCTGGGAGGCAACCCAGTTGATTGATTGTTTTTGTTTGTTTTATTTTAGTTAGGGTTTGCATAAGTATTTTAAACATTGAATTGCAGGGAATCAGTGAGGGGCATGTCGAGGAGGCACGTAGGTTAAAAAAGAAGGAGAAGAGCACTTCACGAAAGTGCCGCTGAGCGGTAACTTACCGCTGAGCAGTACTCTCGCAGATGGGCTTTAGTTTCCCCTTAGCGGGATCCAAGCTTATTAGGGTATTTTTATACCCTAAGCTGCGCATAAGCTTCTATTTTCAGGCTCTTCTCTGCACACACACTCTCACATACCTTTTCAAAGGTTCTCTACAACTTTTCCCTCATCCCTCTTTAGAAAATCTCCCTTCCACTCACTTGCTCACTAGTTTTCCATCTAAGTTTGGGGTTGGGAGAGAGCATCATTGAAGGGGCTGATTTCTTCATTATGGTTTATTAATGCTTAACAATGTATCTTTTGGTTTTGTGAATTATGTTTGATGCAGGCCGTGTTGTTGAAACCCTTTTTATTGGCCAAATTCATAAAGTTAGCCTACTAAAAGAGAACACTTTGTGTTCTATCCTTTGAACCCTTAGCCTTGAACATACACTGAAAACCCTTATTGAAAAAGCTTTACCTTGAGTTAAGTAGAAGATCTTGTGTGGTATTGTCAAATGTTCAAGTTTGGGGTTGTTGGGGAAACATGAAAAAGGAAAAGCATTGAGCTAAGAGCTAAAAAGTAAGAATATGCAAAGAAAAAGAAAAAGGAAAGAAAAGAAAAAGAAGCAAAGCTCAATGCAAATGCAAATGCAAAGGCAAAAGAAAGTTGGGAATAAATAAGATAATTGTGTTGTTATGACTCTCTTAACTCAAGGATTTTGTGATCCAGAAAAACCAATTTTCTTGTTAGCCCAGCCACATTATAAGCCATTGAAAAGTCCTTGTGATGATGCATGCTTGTAAATGTTTTTGATTGTGGTAAAATAAAAGGCAAAGTTGATTCATGTGACATTGTGATAGTAGAGTGAATGAGTGAAACACTTTACCTCTTATACACTTGTGTGTTGAGTGAAACACTTTACCTAGTGAGGAAATATTCCATAAGCACATTAACATCCATGCTTAATTGATTAATCATTCATGAAAAATAGTATTTGTTGGAACTTAAATGACTCTGTGAACACTAAAGCATGTGCACATCTTGATTGAACTCTTAGTCATAAGTTTGAGTGAAGTTATTACTTATCCTGAAAAAGAGAATTTTTCAATGAGTGAACCATCATATGAATTGGTTGGAGATGGAGTTACTTTTTGTTTGCTTGAGGACAAGCAAAGTTCTAAGTTTGGGGTTGTGATAACAGTTGAAAAACTGTTATTTTCATGCTTAAAATTAATACTAAAAGCAACCTTTAGACTTAAAAACTAGCTTGAAATCATGCTTTTATCTATATTTTCATAAATAAGAGAGCTGGACAGGTTTATTCTTGATTTAAGTGTTTTTGTGCAGGTTTTAAGGTGAATTTAGTGAAAGAAGTGAAGAAGGAGAGAGATGGAATCAGAAAAGGAATCAAAGAGTGCAAAAGGAGAAGTCGAAGGCACCGCTCAGCGGTATTTTACCGCTGAGCGGCACTCAGGAGGTCACGGGAGGTCCGCTGAGGGGCAAACTGGCCGCTGAGGGGAAGAAAAGGGACGCGCAGTCACTGCTGAGCGGCACTTTTATGGGCTTGGGCTTTTGTAATCTTTTGTAATTCTAAAATAGTATATAAGGACTTGCACGTCCTAGAGTTAGTATCTTTGGCAGAAACAAGGCAAACACTCTCTCTTTCACCCCTTTGAAGAAGGATCTTGGATGCTCAGGCTACCTCTCCACTTTTATTGGGTTTATTCTTTCATTCTTTCATTGTAATTCATCTAGGTTCACCATGAATATGGTGAACTAAACCTTGTATGTTTGTTGGGGAATCAATGTAATCTCTTGAAGCTCTCATATATGGAATTTATGCTTGCATCTTTTAATTAAGACTTATGCTTTCTTTCATCATTAGTTAGGGTTTTTCCTCTTTGCTTAATGCTTGCATTGTTTAACTCATTCTATTGCATGATTATTGGTTTTGTCGATACGGGCACGTACGGGGAAGTCTAGATCCGGGGAATTTCTCCCAATATTATATTGGTTGTCTTTAAGCTCCTGAGCATATGAACTAATCATTAGGAATGCTAGGAATTGTATGAACTCGTGATTAGGGAGAAGCCATCTAGAATGGTACTTTAGAGAGTGGCATTAACAATGATGACTTGAATGTTGAATTCCCAAAGTATATGAGAGTGGATGAGATGAAATTGACCCCCAACAACATATTCATTCATATATTCCATTGAAAGTGTTTATCTTTTATCTTTGCCATTGATCAAACTTCATGCATACATGTTTATTTTCTGTCTTGCATAGTAAAATCCAAATATTTCGTTTGTAAGTCCTAGCTAATCAACAAATCACATAACTAAACTAGGCCGTGAGTCCTTTGGGAGAACGATACTTGGTCTTACCAAGTTTATTACTTGAACTATTCGGTCATACTTGCCGATTGTGAAACAAGTTTGTGACATCATATTTTGGTGATCATAAATTTGTCCATCAGCGGCAAACTACCGCTGAGCAGCAAACTACCGCTGAGCAGTAGTATCGCAGACTGGGCTTAGGTTGCCCCTTAGCGGAACCCAAGCCCATTAGGGTATTTTTATACCCCAAGCTGCGATTTAGTTTTTCTTTTCAGAATCTTCTCTGCACACACACACTCCTACATAGCTTTTCAAAGGTTCTCCACATCTTTTCCCTCTTCCCTCTTGAGAAAATCTCCATTTCACTCACTTTCTCACTAGTGTTCCATCTATGTTTGGGGTTGGAAGAGAGCATCATAGCTTGAAAGCATTCTCCATTCATTTAGCATCTCCACCCAAAGTAAGTCAAGCATTTTTCATTCTAGGGTTCTTGAGCATTGAATGTGATTGTAAAAGCATGAATCTTTAGGGGTTTTGATTTCTATGCATGATTTGATGATTTAATTGATGTTTAAACCGATTGACCTGTTTGATTTTAAGCTGGAAACATGAAAATTGTGATTGGGTGGAGAAGTTCTTCAAAATTTTGCAGATTTACCGCTCAGGGGTAAATTGCCGCTGAGTGATAACAGTTGAAAAACTGTTATTTTCATGCTTAAAATTGACACTAAAAGCAACCTTTATACTTAGAAACTAGCTTGAAATCATGCTTTTATTTATATTTTCAGAAATAAGAGAGTTGGACAGGTTTATGCGTGATTTCAGTGTTTTTGTGCAGGTTTTAAGGTGAATTTGGTGAAAGAAGTGAAGAAGGAGAGAGATGGAATCAGAAAAGACATAAAAAAGTGCAAAAGGAGAAGCCGAAGTTACCGCTTAGCGGCAGTTTACCGCTGAGCGGCACTCAGGAGCTCATGGGGAGTCCGTTGAGGGGAAAAATGGCCGCTGAGGGGAAGAAACTACTCACACACTCACCGCTGAGCGGCACACTTATGGGCTTGGGCCTAGATTTTCTGTAATTTTAGAATAGTATATAAGCTTTAAGACGTCCTAGGGTTTGTGTCTTTGGTAGAAACGAAGCAAACACTCTCTCTTCCACCCCTTTGAAGGAGGATCTTAGATGCTCAGGCTACCTCTTCACCTTTCTAGGGATTTATCCTTCATTCTTTCATTATTGTTCATCTAGGTTCACCATGAATATGGTGAACTAAACCTTGTATGTTTGTTGGGGAACCAATGTAATCTTTTGAAGCCCTCATATATGGAGTTTGTGCTTGCATCTTAATCTAAGACTTATGCTTTCTTTCAACATTAGTTAGGGTTTTTCCTCTTTGCTCAATGCTTGCTTTGTTTAACTCATTCAATGCATGATTATTGATTTTGTCGATACGGGAAAGTCTAGATCCAGGAAATTACTCCCAATATTATATTGGTTGTCGTTAAGCTCCTGTGCTAAAAGAACTAATTATTAGGAATGCTAGGAATTGTATGAACTAGTAATTGTCAGAAGCGGCTGCAGCGGATGGGTTAGCGTGGAAACAACAAACTAAGAGGGGTTTTTAATACTAACGTGTGCCTTTTAATTTCTACTCAGTTAAACTTACTTAGCAATTAATAATAACAATTAAATAGAGTAAGGTTGAGAGAAATTTGCACAGATGATTTTATCCTGGTTCGGATCTTACCAATCCTACGTCCAGTCGCTTATCTCAAAACAAGATAAACAGTTTCACTAACACAAAACAATTACAAACTACAATCACAAAGATACAATTTGTAAGAGTTTAGAAAACACCTCTCTTGATACCACAAGAGATGAAACTACACCTCCTTTGAGTCTTCACAAAGGATGAACACCTCCTCCGAATACTTCACGAAGGATGAACACCTCCTTCGAATACTTCACGAAGGATGAACCTCTTCCGAACACCTCCTCAGACACACCAAGGATGAACCGGCTATTTCCTCTGTCACCGTAGCAGCACTTCACCAGCTCCACAGACAAGAGTTTCACAAGCCGAACAAGAACACACAAGTCTCAAAGAATTCTGAGTATTTGAGCACAAGGGAAGAGTTTCTGTGTCTCTGTTATTTTTTTTGAGAGGAAATGAGAGTCTATTTATAGACTCATCCAAAGGCTCTTCCATTCACTAAAAGACAAACTTAACGGCTAGTTTCTCCAACGGCCATAAATGGCTAGTTTCTCCAACGGCCATAAACGGCTAGTTTCTCCAACGGCCATAAACGGCTAGTTTCTCCAACGGTCATAAACGGCTAGTTTCTTCAACGACTAGTTTCTCCAACGTCCGTGTTAAGTGCGATACTCTTACCGTTAACTGTCACTATTCACGTGAATAGTGTTACTATTCATGTGAATAGTACTATAGTGTTTTGTTGCAATGATTTACTATAGTAATTTTACAAAACACTTTTCTTTTCTAATCTAAGTCCTATACATATTTCTAAGAGTATTACAAAAGCTTTCCATCACAATATAAGTCTTCATAACATCTTGAATCTTGATTTCTCTTGACTTGATTTGGACATCATCAAAACTTCATCTTCATCATTTTGCTAACAATCTCCCCCTTTTTGATGATGATCAAAAACTCCTTGATTTAAAGCTTTTGGTAATAATCTGTATTTAAAACACAACTTATGGAAGAAAGAGTGCATTAGTGAATAAGCACAAATAGTACAAATAGGCAAATAAGCTTTAAACATTTTCTCCCCCTTTTTTATCATAATTAAAAAGTTGTGTTGATGTTCTCCCCCTAAGATAATACTCCCCCTTAATAAAAGCATGTATGCATATGAGCTAAAAATATTTCAAATTTAAAGATTCATTCAAACATGCACAATAGGATATTTAAAGCAAATATTTTTAGGAGAAAGATCTTATAAAACATTGTTTAGATCTTTATCTTGAGGATTGTCATCATTATTTGCTTCATTTGTTGTCTTCTTCAAATCTTCATCATTGTCTGCATGTAATTCAAATGACTCAAGAGGTTTTGCCTCAAGGTCTACAATTTCATCAAAGACAACATGCACATATTCTTCTATTTCAAATATTTTCCGTTTGAAAACTATATATGCTTTGTATATAAAATAAATTAAAATAATTCCATCTACCTTGGAATAATAATTAAATATTGTTTTAAAGAAATTCTAAATTTTAAACAATAGGTACCCAACTACTTGTATGGGTCCTTTGGGTTAGATTTAGAAAAAAGAAATTATTTTATAACCCAAACATATCTACCACTTGGAACACCATAATGCTTAATTTTACATTTATTAGATGTATGACCCTTTTTCATACAATAAAAGCATGATACAACATTTGTGTTCCTATAAGTTGTTCCTTTTTCTACCCAAGTTCTACGGGTTCTATGATTGTGTTTATTTTTAATTCTAGGAACATACTTATTTTTAACAACCTTATTTTCATTATTTTTACTACATTCTCCTGAGGTTGTTTCATCTAGTAGTTTCTTATAATTAACACAAGATGCACATTCATTACTACTAGTAAATTTACCCTTTTCAAAAATTAAAACTTTATTTTTCAAATCTTTATTTTCTTCAAAAGTATTTTCAAAATTTAATTTTAAATTCTTATTTTCTTCAAGAATATTTTCAAAATTTAATTTTAAATTTTTGAAATCCTTTTTCAACTTCTGATGGGCTTTATCTAACTTTTCAGATTCTACTATTAAAGCAGCATAAATTTCATGCAATTCATTTTCACTAATTTGACTAGAATTATCAGAATCGCTAGATGTACTTACTTGGCTTCCAGCGTCGTCGTTCACCACTAAACAGATGTTTGCTTCTTCATCTGAGTAGCTTGAATCTGAAATGGTCTCATTGTCATCTTCCCATGCAATGTATGCCTTCTTTTTCTTGAAGAATTTCTTTTCTTCACCCTTCTTTTGATTTGGGCAGTCTGCTTTTAAATGTCCCTTTTCTCCGCAACCGTAGCATCGGTAATTTGAAGAAGATACTGGATTATCTTTCTTTTCATATCTAAATTTTCCTTTACCTTTAGACTTCATGAACCTATTGAGCCTTTTTATCATGAGTCTCAATTCTTCTTCTTCGTCTGAGTCTTCATCTTCCGATTTACCTTTGCTTCTTTCAACCTCCGACTTTAACGCCAAACTCTTCTTGTTGTTTTTGGCTTTTGATTCTTCTTCATCAAGTCTTCCGAGGTCAAGTTCATGCTCTCTCAACTTTCCAAATAATGCAGCCATGGTCATTGTGTTGAGATTTTGTGACTCAAAAATTGCAGTCACTTTTGGTTGCCAAGACCTGTCTAAAGATTTCAAAATTTTTATATTAAGCTCATCAGTATCGAAAGACTTACCTAGTCCAATAAGATGGTTTACGATGTTGGTGGAGCGTTTCTGAACATCTACTATTGTTTCCCCTTGCTTCATCCTGAACATTTCGTATTCCTGGATGAAGGTATTCTTTCTAGCTCTCTTAACATCATCTGTACCTTCATGGGTTACTTTCAGTACTTCCCACATTTCTTGTGCAGTTTTACAAACAGAAATCCTGTAAAACTCATCAACAGTTAAAGCAGATGAAATAATATTACGAGCTTTTACATCATTACCAAATTTTTTCTTATCTTGAGCAGTCCATTGGTCACGGGGCTTTGGTTCCTGCATATTATTAGTTGGAATAAAAGGACCAAATGCAACAGCATCCCAAATATCTATATCAATAGATTCCATAAATATTTGCATTCTTACCTTCCAGAATGCGTAATTTTCACCTGTGAATAGTGGTGGTCTATTGATAGAAGCACCCTCTGCGAATGTTTGAAATGATCCCGCCATTTGAATGACTATCAAAGCAAGCTCTGATACCAATTGTCAGAAGCGGCTGCAGCGGATGGGTTAGCGTGGAAACAACAAACTAAGAGGGGTTTTTAATACTAACGTGTGCCTTTTAATTTCTACTCAGTTAAACTTACTTAGCAATTAATAATAACAATTAAATAGAGTAAGGTTGAGAGAAATTTGCACAGATGATTTTATCCTGGTTCGGATCTTACCAATCCTACGTCCAGTCGCTTATCTCAAAACAAGATAAACAGTTTCACTAACACAAAACAATTACAAACTACAATCACAAAGATACAATTTGTAAGAGTTTAGAAAACACCTCTCTTGATACCACAAGAGATGAAACTACACCTCCTTTGAGTCTTCACAAAGGATGAACACCTCCTCCGAATACTTCACGAAGGATGAACACCTCCTTCGAATACTTCACGAAGGATGAACCTCTTCCGAACACCTCCTCAGACACACCAAGGATGAACCGGCTATTTCCTCTGTCACCGTAGCAGCACTTCACCAGCTCCACAGACAAGAGTTTCACAAGCCGAACAAGAACACACAAGTCTCAAAGAATTCTGAGTATTTGAGCACAAGGGAAGAGTTTCTGTGTCTCTGTTATTTTTTTTGAGAGGAAATGAGAGTCTATTTATAGACTCATCCAAAGGCTCTTCCATTCACTAAAAGACAAACTTAACGGCTAGTTTCTCCAACGGCCATAAACGGCTAGTTTCTCCAACGGCCATAAACGGCTAGTTTCTCCAACGGCCATAAACGGCTAGTTTGTCCAACGGTCATAAACGGCTAGTTTCTTCAACGACTAGTTTCTCCAACGTCCGTGTTAAGTGCGATACTCTTACCGTTAACTGTCACTATTCACGTGAATAGTGTTACTATTCATGTGAATAGTACTATAGTGTTTTGTTGCAATGATTTACTATAGTAATTTTACAAAACACTTTTCTTTTCTAATCTAAGTCCTATACATATTTCTAAGAGTATTACAAAAGCTTTCCATCACAATATAAGTCTTCATAACATCTTGAATCTTGATTTCTCTTGACTTGATTTGGACATCATCAAAACTTCATCTTCATCATTTTGCTAACAGTAATTGGGGATAGGCCTTCTAGACAAGGTAATTTAGAGAGTGGCATTAACAATGATGACTTGAATGTCGAATTGCTAAAATATATGAGAGTGGATAAGATGAAATTGACCCCCAACAACATATTTATCAATATATTTCATTGAAAGTGCTTGTCTTTTGTTTTAGCCATTGATCAACCTCATGCATACATGTTTATTTTTCTCTTTTGCATATAAAATCCAATTATCTTGTTCTTAAGTCTTAGCTAATCAACAAATCACATAACTAAACTAGGTCGTGAGTCCTTTGGGAGAACGATACTTGGTCTTACCGAGTTTATTACTTGAAACGATTCGGTCATACTTGCCGATTGTTCAACAAGTTTGTGACATTATATTTTGGTGATCATAAATTTGTGCATCAAGTTTTTGGCGCCGTTGCCGGGGACTCGTGGTTTAACTGGTTAATTTGTGTAATTATTGATTATCTTTGACTTTAATTTTGAATTTCTGTTTTTATTCTGTTTTTATTTTTTCGGTTTTTATTTTATTTTATTTTATTTTCTTTTCTTTTCTTTTATTTTATTTTATTTTATTTGATTTTATTTTCTGAATCTTATATCTTCTCCTATATCTTTTTGTGCTAACCAAATATTCTAGGGTTTTGTTTTCTTGTGTATGCAGGAAGTAATTAGAACAAGGAGCAAGAAAACAACAGAACCTCTTCTTGAAGGTCTAGACGAGACTAGACGGAGGAGAAGAATCCGAACATCTAGAGAACTTTTCCCTTCTCCAGAAACTCTGTTACAATCATCACAACAAGGTTCTGTTCATAGCACAGAAAATATGGAGAACAACAATGTCAGAAGAACTCTTGTTGACTACACCAATATAGCTGGACCTCAGCACTTTAACAGTATAGCTAGACCTAGAGTCAATGCAGCTAATATGGAGGTCAAACCAGTACTGATTCAACTGGTGAAAAGCAACCAATTCAATGGGTTATCTCATAAAAGCCCATATGAGCACCTCACTACCTTCAATGAGATTTGCAACACAGTCAAAATTAATGGGGTGCCAGACGAAGCTATCAAACTTAGCTTGTTTCCTTTCTCATTAGGAGGCAATGCTAAGCTTTGGTTAAATTCTTTCCCAGAAGAAAGTTTCACTGAGTGGGAAGCAGTGGTAACAAAGTTTTTAAACAAGTACTTCCCACAATCCAAGGTGACTAAAGGCAAGCAAGAGATTTCTTCATTTAAGCAGGGAATGGAAGAATCACTATGGCATGCATGGGACAGGTATAAAAGCTTGTTACGTAAAACTCCCACGCATGGTTTTGAAGATCAGGAAGTAGTCTTAACTTTCCTTAGAGGTCTTGGTTCACAAACCAAGATGATGCTGGATGCCTCAGCAGGAGGCAATATTAAATGGAAAACTCCAGAGGAAGCAACAGAGATTATAGAAAACATGGCTATTAGTGATAATGAGTTGCACAGTGAGAGAGGAGCTCCTATGCAACAAAAAGGAGTTCTCCATTTACAGACACATGATGCCCTGCTAGCTCAAAACAAAATTCTAACTCAACAGCTAGAGACTCTTACTAAAACTCTTGCACAATTACCCAAAGAGTTGAAAACTACTGCACAGGTACAATCCCAGTTGTGCGAATTGTGTGGAGGCGACCATATTAATGGTCAATGTGCCTTTCCAATTGAAGCCGTAGAGGATGTAAACTACATGACCAATCAATACCGTCAAGGGAACTACAATCAGGGGTGGAAACCACACCCAAGTATTGGTCAAGGGAAAACTGGGCAAGCTAGTCAATTTAATAAGCAGCAGCAGCAACCCACCTTATGGCAACAGTTGTCTATGCTTAATGAAAGGTCCATGAGGATGGAGGAAACTCTCAATAATTTCATACAGAAAACTGAGTCTACCCAAAAGAGCACTGAAGCTGCTATTAAAAATTTGGAGACTCAGATGGGGCAGATGATGGACAAATTTATGAGCACCAAAATATGATGTCACAAACTTGTTTCACAATCGGCAAGTATGACCGAATCGTTCAAGTAATAAACTTGGTAAGACCAAGTATCGTTCTCCCGAAGGACTCACGGCCTAGTTTAGTTGTGTGGTTTGTTGATTAGCTAAGACTTAAGAACGAAATATTTGGAATTTAATATGCAGGACAGAAAATAAACATGTATGCATGAAGTTTGATCAATGGCAAAGACAAAAGATAAACACTTTCAATGGAATATATGAATGAATATGTTGTTGGGGGTCAATTTCATCCCATCCACTCTCATACATTTTAGGAATTCAACATTCAAATCATCATTGTTAATGCCACTCTCTAAAGTACCATTCTAGATGCAAGTCCTTATATACTATTTTAGAATTACAAAAGATTACAAAAGCCAAGCCCATAAAAGTGCCGCTCAGCGGTAAATACCGCTCAGCGGTGACTGCGCGTCCCTTTTCTTCCCCTCAGCGGCCAGTTTGCCCCTCAGCGGACCTCCCGTGACCTCCTGAGTGCCGCTCAACGGTAAAATACCGCTGAGCGGTGCCTTCGACTTCTCCTTTTGCACTCTTTGATTCCTTTTCTGATTCCATCTCTCTCCTTCTTCACTTCTTTCACTAAATTCACCTTAAAACCTACACAAAAACACTTAAATCAAGAATAAACCTGTCCAGCTCTCTTATTTCTGAAAATATAGATAAAAGCATGATTTCAAGCTAGATTTTAAGTCTAAAGGTTGCTTTTAGTATCAATTTTAAGCATGAAAATAACAGTTTTTCAACTGTTATCACAACCCCAAACTTAGAACTTTGCTTGTCCTCAAGCAAACAAAATGTAACTCAATCTCCAACCAATTCATATGATGGTTCACTCATTCAAAAATTCTCTTTTTCAAGATAAGTAATAACTTCACTCAAACTTATGACCAAGAGTTCAATCAAGATGTGCACATGCTTTAGTGTTCACAAAGTCATTTAAGTTCCAACAAATACTATTTTTCATGAATGATTAATCAATTAAGCATGGATGTTCATCTGCTTATGGAATATTTCCTCACTAGGTAAAGTGTTTCACTCAACACACAAGTGTATAAGAGGTAAAGTGTTTCACTCATTCACTCTACTATCACAATGTCACATGAATCAACTTTGCCTTTCATTTTACCACAATCAAAAACATTCACAAGCATGCATCATCACAAGGACTTTTCAATGGCTTATAATGTGGCTGGGCTAACAAGAAAATTGGTTTTTCTGGATCACAAAATCCTTGAGTTAAGAGAGTCATAACAACACAATTATTCTTATTCATTCCCAACTTTCTTTTGCCTTTGCATTTGCATTTGCATTGAGCTTTGCTTCTTTTTCTTTTCTTTTCTTTTTCTTTGCATATTCTTACTTTTTAGCTCTTAGCTCAATGCTTTTCCTTTTTCATGTTTTCCCAACAACCCCAAACTTGAACATTTAACAATACCACATAAGATCTTCTACTTAACTCAAGGTAAAGATTTTTCAATCAAGGGTTTTCAGTGTTTGTTCAAGGCTAAGGGTTCAAAGGATAGAACACACAGTGTTCTCTTTTAGTAGGCTAACTTTATGAATTTGGCCAATAAAAAGGGTTTCAACAACACGGCCTTGATCACATGATGCAAAACAAGCAATTGATTCAATCATAGAAAACCTGGGCAAAATCATTCATGCTTTCAAAGTAATAACATTCAACAATAACAACTCTGGAGCTCAAAACCTCACATATAAGCTCATTCACATTTGACATACACATCCTGCTTAATTTCACAATCACAATCATGATATCATGCATTTGTTCACAAAGCTTGTGAATCACCTGTATAAGCATTTTAATGTGCACATCATCTCAACATCAATCAATCAATAAGCATTGATGAACGGGTCGCACCGCTCACAAAAATTGTTTGCACGAAAATATGCAGTATAGACTAGGAAGTGACTCCTAGGTCGTCTCACAAGGACCAATATTGCGGTTCAGTCTCAGATCACACACGAAAAGGGGGGGGGGGTTTTGATGGTTGTTTTGGTTGCGGTAATAAAATTAAAACGGACTAGAAATTAAATAAAGCAAAATTAAAAACGATGAAATAAATTTTAATGACGGTAAAAATTGAACGGTAAAAGACGATAAAAAAAAATGGTAAAAGATATCAAAAATTAACGCGGGAACATTAAACGTGAACAAAACGTAAAACATTAAACGCAAAAATAGGGGCATCAGTAAAAACAAAACCGTAAAATTTAAAATAGTGAAAATGGTAAAAACGAAATTAAAATAGTAAAACACTTTTAAAACAGTAAAAATGAAATTGCTACAGTGAAAACGAAAATACAGTAACATAAAACAGTGAAATTAAATCTGGACAGAAAACTTAAAAATACAGAAAACAAAAATACAGAAAAACACAAAATACAGAGAACAGTAAAAACAGTAAAACAGTAAAAATAGTAAAATAGTAAAAATGAAAATACAGTAACATGAATTAGTAAAAATAAATCTGGAATAGTAAAAACGAAAATACATAAAAACATAAAATACAGAAAAAGATAAATACAGAAAACAGTAAAAACAGTAAAAATAGAATCAAAATCACTGCAGTAAAATACAGAAAATAAAATTACAGTAAATGATCAACATGCAAAAATAAAGAACAACATAAATTAAATTACAGAAAACAACAACTGAAATTAAATTACCACAGAAATTAAATTACGGCAGTAAAAAGAAACAGTAAAACAATTCTAGAAATTTTAACAACAGGAAATAAAAATAGTGCATTGGATTAAAATTATAGAAGAGTTTATTACAACAAAAGAAGAGGAAAACTAAATTAGAAATTCCACATTACAGCAAAGAAGATGAATCAGTGCATCAACCGTAACCTTCCATCTCTGTACTGTGTTTCTTCACTACTGTTCCAGCCCCCTGCTGTCCACGTTTCAGCAGCTGTCCAGCTCCCTCACGGCCCCCTTCTCCTCCTCTTTTTCTCTCGGTACTTCCTCCCTCTTATACTACAAGACCATGATTTTTTAATTTTGGAAGAATGTAGTGAGGGGCCCTCCATTTTGTGTGCTATCCGTGTGTTTCTCTGGACATTCCCATTTCCATTCTCCAAGTGCTCCATATCACATGCACCAAAGAAGAAAACATGTTGCTCACCTTTTGTCCTTTTCCTCCTTGCATTTTTATTGATTTTTGACTTTCTTCAACCACTTACTCTTCACGGACGTGTGAATCAATAGGCAAGGTTACTCCACTTTTCAAAATAAGACAAAACAAATAATTTCTTTCTTTTCTGCATGTAAGTGTCGTGAGCTACTCTTCTTTCCAACCGTGAGTTGCAGCCAAAACATAGAGAAAACCATGAGCTTTCTTCCTTCAACGTGGTGGCTGCTCCAAGCTTTCTCCAACCTGCTGCCAAGGTTTCTGGTGCTGCTGCAGCTGTCCGAGAACACCACTCCATCTTCCGCTGGTGGTGGTGCTGCCTAGAAGCTCTTGGAAAGCTTGCATGGATGGAAGTTGCTGCACCGCTTCACACCTTCTGCTCCCAAGCTGGAACGCTTCTCTCTCTGCTGGGTGCTACTGCTGGAAGAAGATATTGCACCTCTCAAGCTGCTTCCAGATGCTCCAATTTGAATGCATCCCGTAATAGCACCTCTGGACGCATCTCGTGGCCGAGTGCCTCCCAAAACCATTAAAAGTTCAAGTCAAAAGTTGCTTAAGTGTGGAGTGATTTCCGTGTGCAACGTGCATATATCCTTCAAGCATCTTTTCACTTTGCTAGATGTAACTCTTTTTCAATAATGGAGCACCCCTTTCAAAGGGTAAAATGACCATAATGTCCTCATTGTACATACTTTTTAATGGAGAGTAATTATTTGGCAACCTTTTAAATGTCCAAAATTTTCCTTGCAATTACTAATGCGAATAATTAGCTCAGATGATTCAATATTAATTAAAATAAGAATTTCCGATCAAATTAATCACAATTATGAAAAACGGGAAAATACTGGACAATTAAGCACAATTCCCTGACTAAATTCGGTACAATAAGCTAAGTGCAGTGAGTAAAATATTGATTCATCAAAATAGACCACACTTAGTCTTTTGCACTCCTGGGCAAAATCAAGACGCAGATCAAGGAATAGTTCAAAGAACATAGGGAAGTGACACAAACTCAGCACATAGAGAACAAAGGACTCATAAAGAAATAAAGCGAATTTACACAGTTCTCAAGAATTTTGGACAGATAAAAGAAGTAGAAAATATCCAACACAAAATCAAGAATAGCATATACTTACAGAAATCATCCAAGCAATTCAATACATAGCAAAATGATTAATCAGTTCAAGAGGTGATTCAAGAATAACAAAACCTCACAGATGCACTCACAGTGTTTCTCTCAAGTGTCTAAGGTAAATAATAATATCAGCTCGATGTACTCAAGAAAACAAACACAAGTAGACTTGGCAAGCTTCTAATTATCAATACTTAAAACATATGCATGTTCAGATCAAAAGGTCTTTACTGGGTTGTAATGGGGCCAAGGACAGGGGAGGATAAAATTGGATAAGTAGCTAT
The DNA here is from genome assembly GCA_034642375.1 of Vigna nakashimae. Lineage (NCBI taxonomy): Eukaryota > Viridiplantae > Streptophyta > Magnoliopsida > Fabales > Fabaceae > Vigna > Vigna nakashimae. Next base: position 43,647,044 of record CM067765.1, on the reverse strand, counting down.
AGCTCAGAAGAAATAGAGGTGCATTAGGGAAAAAAATGTAAACACAGTCAAATCTCAACCAAACCTCTAATTCAATCCTCTTCTCAACTCCATTATTCACAAAATTATTTTTCAATTTTTCTCTTTTTCTCATCAAATTTTTTTCCATCCTGTTTTTTTTTTTTTTTTTTTTTTTTTTTTTTTTTTTTTTATCACACAACAGGATATATATTATCATTTCAAAACATGATGAGGAACCAACTGGCCAATTCATCAGAATTCCCAAGGAGACCACACTTATTCACAAAATACTTCTATAGCTCCAGACTTTCCTAAGGTTAAGGTAATCATTTGTTTTTCACTTAGGATCAGTGTATGAGCTTCAACACAAAGAAATATATACAGTATAAGCTCAAAGGGGTTATCAAAGGATAATAACAAGGTAGGCTTATTTGGCTAAAGAGGCTCAAGAACAAAAATGCCTTTATCACGTCTGAACATGCATATCAATCAAGTATATCAAAAAGAATCAAGCCAAGGCATATGTGCAAGCATTCAAGATACATATCACACACAAGAAAGAAAATTAAGTGGCTCAAATCTCACACAGGGTATTCGTCACAATCAAATCAACCTCTTAAACATCATAATAATCTTCCCCAGCAGAGAAAAGCAAGGATTTCAAACCATAAGTATTAATCAAGTGAAGGAAAAATCTACAACTTAGACATCATCCAGAAATCAAGAGAAAAATGTAAAATTTATTGCACACAAAACTTGATAAAAATAACTTAAAAGAGAAAAAATTTAACACTCAAAAACAAAAAATTTAACACACAAAATACAATCTAACAGAAAAATCAGGATTTCTCCCCAGTAGACCACACTTAAATCACACAATGTCCTCAGTGTGTTACAATCATCAGATTATCAATTTCAGAGCAGCAAATAATATAGACAAGTGCAATAAAAAGTTAGGAAAAATGGGAAGAAATTTTTCAGTAACATCCATCAGCAGATGTTATCAGGGACATCCATCAGCAGATGTCTAAAACACCTAGCACCCATCAGTAGATGCTAATAATTTTTATTATTATTATTTATTTATTTATTTTTTTTTTTATTTTTTTTTATTTTTTATTTTTTTTTTTGGAAAAGGAGAAGACCGGTACTGTGACAACAGTCTCGGTGGCAATGACCGAAACTGTTGCTACAGTGGAAAACATTTGGCTATAAAAGGTCCGCTCCTCCGCGTTGAGCAACATTTCTGACTTCCCTGCTCTCTCTCTCTACTCCTCTCTTCTCTGCTCTCTCTGCTCTCTCTCGAGCGTCTGGATCTGCGAGGAAGCTCTGCCACCGTGCCATCTGAAGAATCTGAGATCTGTGAGGAGCCTCTGCCTCAGCGCCTTCGAAGTTTCTGAGATCTGCGTCAAGCTTCTGTAAGTCCTACTAATCCGGGTAAGTTCTCTGCACCTTGGATCTCTATTTCTTCCTTTTCTGCTTATCTTAAGTTTCCAGATCTTTTACTGCTTTTTCCTTCTGTATTTCCTTATTTCTTTTCATGCTTTCATTTCTCTTCTTTTCCATTGTTATTTTCTTGCGCTTTCTCATCTTTCCTCTTGCCTGCTCTCCCTTTCTTTTTTTTTCCTGCTTTATTTTTTTTTTAAAGAAAAACACATAAAACACAACTGTCAAAAACTTAAGGGGTATATCGGCTGGAAACCAGACGTTAATCTCCCTTCGATTGAAGGTATGGCAGAGACAATCGGGTAGAACAACGCCACGTACCCCACTTAAAACTAAATAAAACACAGAAACATAATATACAAGAACAATATGGACAAGGACAACTGGACGTAGATCCGTTTAGGACCCTTTTGCAAGGACCGTGAAACAGATCTGAGACCAGACACAGAAATATCAAAGACAGACTGAAAAAAATAAATCTAAAAGGAAACAAGAACAAACAATGAAAACACTGAATTAAGAATCTAATTTTTTTTTTATTGTTATTTATGTTATGCTTATTTTTCTTGTTTTTGTTCTTTTTACATTTATTTATTTTTTATTTATGTATTTGTATATTACGAGAGGAAGGATGAGTGATATGGAATCAGAGAGATATACCAGTCAACGATGGCGTCCTACAGATGATCAGATCACGATGATGACCAAAATCTACAACTATGGGGTCACACACCCAAGCCGAGCGCAAGTCGTCGAGATCGCGTCTCGACTAAGGACCTTCGGCGAAGCCACTGAATACAACGTGCACTGCTGGTTTAACAACCATGGCAATCGGGTCAGGCGCTGGCAAGCGGAGATAGACCCCACAGGCACTCTCTTTTCACAACTGCCGCTATACATGTACGGTAAGACCTCTCATCATACCTCCATTGAATTTTCCATTCCTCTTCTATTATTAACACAAGTTTTTTTATTTTTTTATTTTTTTATTTTTTATTTTTTGTTTGAAAGAAAACAACTGGGTGATAATGAGGGCACCGAGGCTGCTGGATTTGTTTCCAGTTCCGATCATTATCGATGACGACAGAAATGAACGAGAAATTCCTCCACCAAAGCCTCCGCTCGTGACTTTTCGAACCAGAGCTCCCTCAACGGAGCTCTCCCTTAGACCACCACAACCAGCTCGAGAGTTCTTTCATTTTTAAAGTTTTATGTTTTTTTTTTTTATTTTTTTATTTTTATGTTTTTGTTGGCCGAGTGTGGCCAGAATTTGAACAAGTACTGTAATAAGGACACTTAATTTTTTATGTTTTTAATTTTTTTTTTTATTTGGACTGTAATATTAACGATCAATAATGATCGAACCTCGGACATCTTTATTTTATTTTTATGAATTTTTATGAATTTGAAATTTTTTTTTTTTTTTTAATTCATGCTCACAATTTAAAAATGAAATAAACACAACCATGAAAACACATCAGAAAAGCTAAATAATATGTACATAATGAGGAAAAAGAGTGCTCCCTGGTCATGGTGGCAGTTGCCAATTCTGGACTATCAGTGAGATATCTTCCACCTCAGGATCCGGCGAAGATGTCTTCAGGAGCAGCTCGCCCAGTACTGCCCTCTCACTCAAATCAAGACTTTTCTTCCTTCTTCTTCGAGCAAGTTGTTGAATCAACAAAATCAGGAGCCTTCTGTCCACCAGTAGTTGTTGAGTCTGTGACACCGGAGTAATAAGAGAAATAGCAGTATACTTTCCTTCATCTATCATTGTTTCCTCTATGTCAGTACCTGTATTCTCATTTACTTTTGTAACCTGGTCATCAAACTCATAATCAATAGCATCTGTTATGAATTTAGAATCTGTTTGTAACACATAATCAATTTCAATACAAATCGGGCAAGAACCAGATTCACAATCACATTCACAATTCTCAGAAAACTGAGTCAGATCAATGTTTTGTTCTAACTCTATCATGTTATGCGACTGCAAAATTCCTGTCTCAAAATCAATATTGACATATGCATCATCAACAAAATCCACATTCAGTGCAAAGCTATTATCAATGGAAATTTCATCACTGTAATCATGTTCATTCAACACAACATTTATACCAATGGTTTCAGAGACTAATACTGAATCAAAAACTTTAGAATTGTCAATCAAGTCTGTATCAGTTTCAATCCTAAAACCTGTAGAATCATTGTGCAACAAATCACAAGCAATTGAATGTATAGGCAGATCTGGTAAAGAGCTTGTAATCTCAGTTTCAGAATAAACATGTTTTTGCTCAGAATAAATTTTCTCATGAATTTCCAATTCATCAACTGCACATTCAAGTTGAGGTACGTTTACCTCCACGGTGGAAGATAAAAATGGTCTACCTGTCTCAACAGTGTTACTCGTACCTGCCTGGTCCTTAAAATAATCATCAACAGTCTCAGGTGCAAGAGTGGGATCATAGAAAGGTAGGAAAGTGGGTGTAGTAGTAAACTTATAGCTTTGCTCCCCATCTTCTATGTTGATGCCACTATCATCTTGAAAGTGTTGAGTGGCCATCTGCCCGATCTGATCAGTCAGCTTCTGAATGGCAGCTTGAGTTTCCATGCTCTCTTGCTTGAACTGCATGTTCCCTTTCTGAAACTGAATGTTCTGCATGGTCATCTGCTCCAATAACTCCTTCAATGTAGGTTCAGAAGTTGAAGGCTGAGAAGCTACTTGGGCAGGAGCATCATACTGCTGACTCTGATATTGCTGAACTGGTGGAACCGGCTCCCAAAGGGAGCTCTCAGGAATTTGAGGATGATCCATATTTTTCTCAGTATTAAAATCAGCACAAGAATCAGAGTAATATGCAGAAAGAGAATCATAATTACAGGCACTTGTAGAATAAGCACTATTCATAAAATTAAAATAGGTAGACATGGAAAATAAAAATAAAAACTAAAAACTAAAAATTACGAAACAGATAAACTAAACACATTTATACATGCTCAAAGCACACACAAGACAGAACATCAATAGTAAAAAAAATTTTTTTTTTTTTTAAATATAGCAACTAAATACAGAACACTGCACAATAAAATATGAAAGACAAAACATATATTAACACAACATAATCGAAAAACACAGCAAAAATCTAAAACGAAAAACCTGGAACTGAAGTGACAACGCCGCCAAAATTTGCTGAAGGTGTCGTTGTCGCCTACAAAAATATACAAGACAAAACACACAAAACAAACATATTAACAGAACAAAACTTTATACAACAAAAATCTAAAACTAAACCGTCTTTGGTCCCCGGCAACGGCGCCATTTTTATGATGAACGGGTCGCACCGCTCACAAAAATTGTTTGCACGAAAATATGCAGTATAGACTAGGAAGTGACTCCTAGGTCGTCTCACAAGGACCAATATTGCGGTTCAGTCTCAGATCACACACGAAAAGGGGGGGGGTTTTGATGGTTGTTTTGGTTGCGGTAATAAAATTAAAACGGACTAGAAATTAAATAAAGCAAAATTAAAAACGATGAAATAAATTTTAATGACGGTAAAAATTGAACGGTAAAAGACGATAAAAAAAAATGGTAAAAGATATCAAAAATTAACGCGGGAACATTAAACGTGAACAAAACGTAAAACATTAAACGCAAAAATAGGGGCATCAGTAAAAACAAAACCGTAAAATTTAAAATAGTGAAAATGGTAAAAACGAAATTAAAATAGTAAAACACTTTTAAAACAGTAAAAATGAAATTGCTACAGTGAAAACGAAAATACAATAACATAAAACAGTGAAATTAAATCTGGACAGAAAACTTAAAAATACAGAAAACAAAAATACAGAAAAACACAAAATACAGAGAACAGTAAAAACAGTAAAACAGTAAAAATAGTAAAATAGTAAAAATGAAAATACAGTAACATGAATTAGTAAAAATAAATCTGGAATAGTAAAAACGAAAATACATAAAAACATAAAATACAGAAAAAGATAAATACAGAAAACAGTAAAAACAGTAAAAATAGAATCAAAATCACTGCAGTAAAATACAGAAAATAAAATTACAGTAAATGATCAACATGCAAAAATAAAGAACAACATAAATTAAATTACAGAAAACAACAACTGAAATTAAATTACCACAGAAATTAAATTACGGCAGTAAAAAGAAACAGTAAAACAATTCTAGAAATTTTAACAACAGGAAATAAAAATAGTGCATTGGATTAAAATTATAGAAGAGTTTATTACAACAAAAGAAGAGGAAAACTAAATTAGAAATTCCACATTACAGCAAAGAAGATGAATCAGTGCATCAACCGTAACCTTCCATCTCTGTACTGTGTTTCTTCACTACTGTTCCAGCCCCCTGCTGTCCACGTTTCAGCAGCTGTCCAGCTCCCTCACGGCCCCCTTCTCCTCCTCTTTTTCTCTCGGTACTTCCTCCCTCTTATACTACAAGACCATGATTTTTTAATTTTGGAAGAATGTAGTGAGGGGCCCTCCATTTTGTGTGCTATCCGTGTGTTTCTCTGGACATTCCCATTTCCATTCTCCAAGTGCTCCATATCACATGCACCAAAGAAGAAAACATGTTGCTCACCTTTTGTCCTTTTCCTCCTTGCATTTTTATTGATTTTTGACTTTCTTCAACCACTTACTCTTCACGGACGTGTGAATCAATAGGCAAGGTTACTCCACTTTTCAAAATAAGACAAAACAAATAATTTCTTTCTTTTCTGCATGTAAGTGTCGTGAGCTACTCTTCTTTCCAACCGTGAGTTGCAGCCAAAACATAGAGAAAACCATGAGCTTTCTTCCTTCAACGTGGTGGCTGCTCCAAGCTTTCTCCAACCTGCTGCCAAGGTTTCTGGTGCTGCTGCAGCTGTCCGAGAACACCACTCCATCTTCCGCTGGTGGTGGTGCTGCCTAGAAGCTCTTGGAAAGCTTGCATGGATGGAAGTTGCTGCACCGCTTCACACCTTCTGCTCCCAAGCTGGAACGCTTCTCTCTCTGCTGGGTGCTACTGCTGGAAGAAGATATTGCACCTCTCAAGCTGCTTCCAGATGCTCCAATTTGAATGCATCCCGTAATAGCACCTCTGGACGCATCTCGTGGCCGAGTGCCTCCCAAAACCATTAAAAGTTCAAGTCAAAAGTTGCTTAAGTGTGGAGTGATTTCCGTGTGCAACGTGCATATATCCTTCAAGCATCTTTTCACTTTGCTAGATGTAACTCTTTTTCAATAATGGAGCACCCCTTTCAAAGGGTAAAATGACCATAATGTCCTCATTGTACATACTTTTTAATGGAGAGTAATTATTTGGCAACCTTTTAAATGTCCAAAATTTTCCTTGCAATTACTAATGCGAATAATTAGCTCAGATGATTCAATATTAATTAAAATAAGAATTTCCGATCAAATTAATCACAATTATGAAAAACGGGAAAATACTGGACAATTAAGCACAATTCCCTGACTAAATTCGGTACAATAAGCTAAGTGCAGTGAGTAAAATATTGATTCATCAATCATCAAGCATTACTTATCAAACAGTCACAGTTAATAGCAAACCATCATAAGAAACCAGGTGTTCAATAGAGTACATCAAACCCTAATCTAAAAACAAAAACAAATAAGTTTAGAAAACTTAAACCAACAAAAGCATAAGTTCATGATAGCATTCATTTAGTAAATGCTATCTCAGCTCCTCATCAATCTGAGCTATCATCTGTATCCTCCTCTTCTTGGATCTTATAGTCTTGATTCCTTTTGCCCGATGAGGAGGCCATCCCTGCATCAAACATAATTCACAAAACCAAAAGATACATTGTTAAGCATTAGTAAACCACAATGAAGAAATCAGCCCCTTCAATGATGCTCTCTCCCAACCCCAAACTTAGATGGAAAACTAGTGAGCAAGTGAGTGGAAGGGAGATTTTCTAAAGAGGGATGAGGGAAAAGTTGTAGAGAACCTTTGAAAAGGTATGTAGGAGTGTGTGTGCAGAGAAGAGTCTGAAAGTATGAGCAAATGCGCAACTTAGGGTATAAAAATACCCTAATGGGCTCGGATCCCGCTAAGGGGAACTAAAGCCCATCTGCGAGAGTACCGCTCAACGGTAAGTTGCCGCTCAGCGACACTTTCGTGATGTGCTCTTCTCCTTCTTTTCTTAACCTACGTGCCTCCTAGACATGCCCCTCACTGGTTCCCTGCAATTCAATGTTTAAAATACTTATGCAAACCCTAACTAAAATAAAACAAGCAAAAACAATCAATCAACTGGGTTGCCTCCCAGGTAGCGCTTGTTTAACGTCACGAGCCTGACCCAAAATCCACCAACACCCATCAGTAGGTGTTTCAAACTTACCAGCACCCATCAGTAGGTGCAAAATCTTCTCACCAACACCCATCAGTAGGTGTTACAAACTTAGTATCCTTCAGTAGATACTTAACCACCTAGCATCCTTCAGTAGATGCTGGATCCAACAAAATATTCACAAAATAATGTCCACAAATTAAAAGTTACACAACCAAAATCAAAATCAAAAGTTTGTAAATCCACTGGGTTGCCTCCCAGCAAGCGCTCTTTTAACGTCATTAGCTTGACCCAGTAAAGCTCAAGTTCCTTCTTCTTTTTCTTCTTTCTACTGAACTTCTTCAGAAATTTGATCAAACCAGGAACCTGTTGAGTGTCTCAATCATAGGAACTTTAATCTCCAATTTCTTGAAGATTTCCATAAAGCACTCAAATTCCTTCTTCCTATGATACTTCTTTGGATGGGGACGAGACTTTTCATATGATTCTTTATTTTTTTCTCTCGTCCTCTTTCTCTTTTCTCCCACTTTCTTTTTTTCTTTTCTTTTTCTACTCACCTTCTCAATCTTCACACAAATTTTCTCTTCTTCTTTCTCTTCTCTCTCTTTTCTCTCTTCTTTTTCCAACTCAACTTTTTCAACATTTACACTCACTAGCTCTTGACACTCTTCCCTGGGGTTAACCTCAGTATTAGCCCCACAATTTCTACTTGGCCTTTCTTCCATCTGTTTGATGATCTGCCCCATCTGAGTCTCCAAATTTTTGATAGCAGCTTCAGTGCTCTTTTGGGAAGACTCAGTTTTCTGTATGAAATTGTTGAGAGTTTCTTCCAACCTTATTGATCTTTCATTAAGTATAGAAATTTGTTGCCATAAGGTGGGTTGCTGCTGCTGTTTATTATATTGACCCGCTTGCCCAGTTTGCCCTTGACCAATGCTTGAGTGTGGTTTCCACCCCTGATTGTAGCTCCCTTGACGATACTGATTGGTCTTGTAGTTTACATCCTCTACGGCTTCAACTAGAAAGGCACATTGACCATTGATATGGTCGCCTCCACACAATTCGCACAACTGGGATTGTACCTATGCAACAGTCTTTAACTCTTGTGGCAATTGTTCAAGTATCTTTGAGAGATTCTCCAATTGTTGAGTTATTAACTTGTTCTGAGCTATCAAGGCATCATTGGATTGCAACTGTAGAACTCCTTTTTGTTGAATAGGAGCTCCTCTTTCACTGTTCAACTTATTGTTATTAGTAGTCATGTTTTCAATTATTTCTGTGGCTTCCTCTGGAGTCTTCCATTTGATATTGCCACCAGCTGAGGCGTCAAGCATCATCATGGTTTGTGAACCAAGACCTCCAAGGAAGATTAGGACTACTTCTCCTTCGTTAAATCCATGCGTGGGAGTCTTTCTTAATAGGCTTTTATACCTGTCCCATGCATGCCCCAGTGATTCTTCCATGCCCTGCTTGAATGAAGAAATCTCTTGCTTGCCCTTAGTCACCTTAGATTGTGGGAAGTATTTATTTAAAAATTTTGTAACCACTGCTTCCCACTCTGTGAAACTTTCTTCTGGAAAAGAGTTCAACCAAAGCTTAGCATTGCCCCCCAATGAGAAAGGGAACAAGCTAAGTTTGATAGCTTCGTCTGACACCCCATTAATTTTGACCGTGTTGCAGATCTCATTAAAGGTAGTAAGGTGCTCATATGGGCTTTCGTGAGATAACCCATTAAATTGATTACTCTTCACCAGTTGAATTAATGCTGGCTTGACCTCCATATTGGCTGCATTGACTCTAGGTCGAGCTATGCTGTTAAAGTGTTGAGGTCCAGCAAGATTAGTATAATCTGCAAGAGTTCTTCTACCATTATTGTTTTCCATACTTCCTGTGCTATGAACAGAACCTTGTGGTGATAAGTGTAAGAGAGTTTCTGGAGAAGGGAAAAGTTCTCTAGACGTTCTGATTCTTCTCCTCCTTCTACTCTCTTCTAATCCTTCAAGAAGTGGTTCTGTTGTTTTCTTACTCCTAGTTCGAATTGCCTCCTGCATACACAAGAAAACAAAACCCTAGAAAATATTTGTTAGCACAAAAAGATATAAAAGATATATATTCAGAAGATAAAAGATTCAGAAGATAGAATAAAATAAGATAGAATAAAATAAAACCTAATCTAAAAAGATAAAATAAAATCTAATCTAACCTAAAAGGATAAGAAAAAATAAAATCTAACCTAATCTAAAAAGATATAAAGATAAAATAAAATAAAAACAGAACAAAATAAAAACAGAAATTCAAAATTAAAGTCAAAGATAATCAATAATCACACAAATTAACCAGTTAAACCACGAGTCCCCGGCAACGGCGCCAAAAACTTGATGGACAAATTTATGAGCACCAAAATATGATGTCACAAACTTGTTTCACAATCGGCAAGTATGACCGAATCGTTCAAGTAATAAACTTGGTAAGACCAAGTATCGTTCTCCCAAAGGACTCACGACCTAGTTTAGTTGTGTGATTTGTTGATTAGCTAGGACTTACAAACGAAATATTTGGATTTTACTATGCAAGACAGAAAATAAACATGTATGCATGAAGTTTGATCAATGGCAAAGATAAAAGATAAACACTTTCAATGGAATATATGAATGAATATGTTGTTGGGGGTCAATTTCATCTCATCCACTCTCATATACTTTAGGAATTCAACATTCAAGTCATCATTGTTAATGCCACTCTCTAAAGTACCATTCTAGATGGCTTCTCCCTAATCACGAGTTCATACAATTCCTAGCATTCCTAATGATTAGTTCATATGCTCAGGAGCTTAAAGACAACCAATATAATATTGGGAGAAATTCCCCGGATCTAGACTTCCCCGTACGTGCCCGTATCGACAAAACCAATAATCATGCAATAGAATGAGTTAAACAATGCAAGCATTAAGCAAAGAGGAAAAACCCTAACTAATGATGAAAGAAAGCATAAGTCTTAATTAAAAGATGCAAGCATAAATTCCATATATGAGAGCTTCAAGAGATTACATTGATTCCCCAACAAACATACAAGGTTTAGTTCACCATATTCATGGTGAACCTAGATGAATTACAATGAAAGAATGAAAGAATAAACCCAATAAAAGTGGAGAGGTAGCCTGAGCATCCAAGATCCTTCTTCAAAGGGGTGAAAGAGAGAGTGTTTGCCTTGTTTCTGCCAAAGATACTAACTCTAGGACGTGCAAGTCCTTATATACTATTTTAGAATTACAAAAGATTACAAAAGCCCAAGCCCATAAAAGTGCCGCTCAGCGGTGACTGCGCGTCCCTTTTCTTCCCCTCAGCGGCCAGTTTGCCCCTCAGAGGACCTCCCGTGACCTCCTGAGTGCCGCTCAGCGGTAAAATACCGCTGAGCGGTGCCTTCGACTTCTCCTTTTGCACTCTTTGATTCCTTTTCTGATTCCATCTCTCTCCTTCTTCACTTCTTTCACTAAATTCACCTTAAAACCTGCACAAAAAAACTTAAATCAAGCATAAACCTGTCCAGCTCTCTTATTTCTGAAAATATAGATAAAAGCATGATTTCAAGCTAGATTTTAAGTCTAAAGGTTGCTTTTAGTATCAATTTTAAGCATGAAAATAACAGTTTTTCAACTGTTATCAGCAGATCACCAAGCAGGTGGAAGAAAGGCCAAGTAGAAATTTTGGGGCTAATACTAAGGTTAACCCCAGAGAAAAATGCAAGGTGGTAGAGAGTGCTGAGGATGAGATAGTTGAGTTAGAAACATGAGAAACAGAAGAAATAGAGAGAAAAAGCACTTTTCCTTTTCCAATACATCAAGGGAAACAACTAGATTTCACTGAACTATTCAAAATGGTGGATAATGATGCACCTTGGGAGCAGATTTTACAACAAATCACAGTTTACACAAAATCTGATGAAAACATCTCTACAAAGAAAAGACGTAGAGATGATGGGGTAAAGGAGTGTATAACTGTTAAAAAAGAGTCATTCCCTCCTAAAGCAACAGATCCAGGAAGCTTTTCTATCCCTTGTACCATAGGGAAGAAAAGGGTTAAGAAAGCTCTTCTTGATTTAGGTTCAAGTGTTAACTTGATACCTTACTCTTTACTGGAGCAAATCGGCAATGTTAATGTGAAACCTGTAAAGGTTAATCTAGTAATGGCTGATGGATCTTCAAAGGAGCCATATGGGATTGCAGAGGACATTATAGTTTGTGTTGGCAAACTTTAGTTCTTCGCAGACTTTGTGGTGATGAAGATGGAGACAGAGAAGATACCTATCATACTTGGAAAACCGTTTATGAAAACGGTCAGAGCTATCATTGATGTAAATGAAGGTATAGTGGTGCTCCAGGACCGAGAGGAAAGAGTAGTTGTAGACGTCTTTAAAGATGAGACGCAAACACAGGAGGAAGAAGCTAGTTATAAAGCTGTATTTCAAGATGCACACGTGACTAGCCATAAAGATGAAAATCTCAAGGTTGCAGGTAACCATTGTTTGTTGTTTCAGGTACACAAGGAAGAAAAGATTGGAAGAGGAGGAGAAATTCCTGATAACTGGGAGTATATAAGCTTTAGGACGTCCTAGGGTTTGTATCTTTGGCAGAAACGAAGCAAGCACTCTCTCTTCCACCCCTTTGAAGGAGGATCTTGGATGCTCAGGCTACCTCTTCACCTTTCTAGGGTTTCATCCTTCATTCTTTCATTATTGTTCATCTAGGTTCACCATGAATATGGTGAACTAAACCTTGTATGTTTGTTGGGGAATCAATGTAATCTTTTGAAGATCTCATATATGGAGTTTGTGCTTGCATCTTAATCTAAGACTTATGCTTTCTTTCATCATTAGTTAGGGTTTTTCCTCTTTGCTCAATGCTTGCTTTGTTTAACTCATTCAATGCATGATTATTGATTTTGTCGATACGGGAACGTACGAGGAAGTCTAGATCCGGGGAATTACTCCCAATATTGTATTGGTTGTCGTAATTGGGGATAGGGCTTCTAGACAAGGTAATTTAGAGAGTGGCATTAACAATGATGACTTGAATGTCGAATTCCTAAAATATATGAGAGTGGATAAGATGAAATTGACCCCCAACAACATATTCATCAATATATTTCATTGAAAGTGCTTGTCTTTTGTTTTAGCCATTGATCAACCTCATGCATACATGTTTATTTTTCTCTTTTGCATATAAAATCCAATTATCTTGTTCTTAAGTCTTAGCTAATCAACAAATCACATAACTAAACTAGGCCGTGAGTCCTTTGGGAGAACGATACTTGGTCTTACCGAATTTATTACTTGAAACGATTCGGTCATACTTGCCGATTGTTCAACAAGTTTGTGACATCATATTTTGGTGATCATAAATTTGTGCATCACTAAGCGGCACTCTGACAGACTTGTGATTTTTGCTGCATTGTGTTTTGGATTGCTGCACTAGTGGCGCTAAGGGGTGATTTTGAACCTCAGCGGTGGTTTAGCTTCGAAATAAGGTGTTTTTTGTGTTTTACTAATGATTAACAACATGTTTTGTGGTTTTGCATTTGTGTTTGATGTAGGAATGGCATCCTCTTCAGGCAAAAGATTAAAGACCATGGCATCCAAAAGAAAAGAAAAGGAACCAAAACAACCCCATTCTAGTAGGTTCTTATCTCGCAAACATGAGAAGCACTTCAAGGTGGTCCAAGATAGGAGACTCCTTATGGAGAGAAAGGTTGGAATGATACCTAACTTTGCTCCTCAATTTGGAGAGCAATTATTAGGGAATGATTGGGGGAAGCTAGCTACATACCCTACACCTACCAATATAGCTGTGGTGAAAGAATTCTACACCAATGCAAGGAAGATTGGTGATTATCCGGCTCAGAATTACCTAGGCTATGTCAGAGGCCATGCTATTAGGTATGATCCTGATTCCATCAACAACTTCTTGGATACTGTGTAGGCTGGTGAGCAGTGTTAGTTTGCTCTCTGTATGGAAGAAGGTGCTGATTTTGATGATGTGGAGAGAGTTTTATGTGTACCTGGAGGACATTTTCAGAGGAATAGAACTGGCTCTGTGGTGAACATTAGGAGGACTGACTTGACTCCTCTTGCAAAGTATTGGATGTCGTTTTCTCATGCCAACATTCAGCCATGTTCTCATGTGTCAGACATCACTCTTAGATGGACACTCCTCCTTTACTGTGCAATCAGGATCTTGAATGTCAATATTGGACAGGTAATAGCTGATAAGGTAAGGGTGTGTGCTAACACAACAAACAACAAAGCACCCTTAGGACATCCTTCTTTAATCACACACCTCTGCAAGATAGCTAGGGTGGATACTTTTGCTCCATCATTTGAAAGGCCATGGAAAGCCATTGATGAGGCCTATTATAGAAAATATTGTGGAGGTGAGGAAGCAGCTCAGCCAGTTCCATCACGCCATACTCGCAGAGAAAGAGGGCAAGTACAGAGTTAGGCATCTGCTGAGACACATGAAGCAGAACCTTTCCAAATGAGGGACATGTACATGTCTCTTATAGGTGCATAGTTACAGTCTATCCATAGAGGGCAGGTGGTCACTGCTGAGATGATTGTTGGAATGTATGATACACCTCCAACACACAGGTGGACTATGGAGGAGTTTCATAATGTAGTAGCTTGGCCAGAAGAGCCGGTACAAGGAGGCGGAGCTGAAGCTTCAGCTAGGGAGATTGATGAAGATGATGCTTGTCGCAACCGGAAATCGCGACGGGACGACGATCCAAAAAGAAACGGGTTTTGAAAAGAGATTTTGGAGTCGCCACCATAGTTTATTTTGGAAAACTACGGAAAAACCATAAAACAATAAGACACAGTCCGCGAAAACCAGATTCTGGGTTCGGGAGTCGGTTACGCGTAGGGAAGGTGTCAGCACCCTACAACGCCTGCCCTAAGGCAGTACCTTTAACTAAATACGCGAATTTGATATGGTTTTCAAAATGTTTAACTATCCCTAAAATAAAATTAAAAATAAACAAAATATATTTTTTAGCTTTTTTGGGCCCGACAAGGATTGACCTTGCTCCTACGTATTCTCATTCAGAATGAGAAATCAGGGTTACGTAGTTCTTTTGGAAACTGCTTGAAAATTTTGTTTGAGAAATTTGTTTGAGAATTTGATTATGGATAATGATTTTGTATTTTTGAGAAATGAACCTGACAAGGACTAACCTTGCTCCTACGTATCTCCACCTTTGATGGAGAATCAAGGGTAACGTAGTTCTAGCTAAAAGATTGTTTGTTGTTGGGAAAAGCATATGTTTTTAATTTTTGGAGATTTTTATGTTTTTAATATTTTCGAGAAAAAGAAGGTACTGAGGACTAGGCCGACGCGAACGGTCGCACGAGTACTCTATACCTTTAAAATGATATTTAAATATTTTTAATTATTTTTGAAAAGAGAGATAACGATATTAAGCACTAGGACGATGCGAACGATCACACGAGCACTCATACCGTTATTTACTTGTTTAGGAAAACTTAAAAGTATTGAGTGCTAGGCTGATGCGGATGATCGCACGAGCACTCATACCCTCGTTTAATATTACATAAATAAGAGAGAAAGGTATTGAACACTAGGACGATGCGAGCGATCACACGAGTGTTCAACCTTTAAAACATATTTTTGTAAATTTTATTTAAGAAGAAGGAAAGGTTTTTTAGCACAAGGACGACGCGAGCGGTCACACGTGCGCTTAAACTTCAAAACGTATACTTTTTGTATATTTATTTAAGGAAGAAGAAGAGGTTTTTAGCACAAGGACGACGCGAGCGGTCACACGTGTGCTTAAACCTTTAAAACATATTTTTGAAATTTTACTTAAGAAAAGAAGAAAAGGTTTTTTAACACAAGGACGACGCGAGCGGTCACACATGCGCTTAAACCTTTAAATATATTTTTGTAATATTATTTAAAGAAGAAGAAAAGGTTTTTAGCACAAGGACGACACCAGCGGTCACACGTGCGCTTAAACCTTTAAATATTTTTGTAATATTTTTTATTCAAACTATAAATATTGTATTATTAAATATATATTTTAAAAGAAATAGATATTTAAAATAAATAAATAGAATAAAATAAGACAATAAAATAAAACAAACAAAAAAAGGGGAGAGGTTGAACGAACGCTGGGAAGAGATTCAGAATAACGAGCGTTCGTTAATTAAAGAACGAACGTTCGGAGGGGGGAAGGACGAACGTCCATTGGGGAACATAACGGACGGACGTTTAGAAATGTGAGCTGAATGACGAGCGTTCGTTGAGAGATATGACGAACGGACGTTGAGAAATTGAGGCTGAGTAACGAGCGTTCATTGGTTCGGAAACGAACGTTCGTTCGTTTGGATAACGAGCGCTCTTCAGGGAGAAGATTTTCGATCGGTCAAGAAGCTTAAGGATAACGAGCATTCGTTCGTATGGATAACGAGCGTTCGCTCGTATGGATAACGAGCGTTCGTTCGTTTGGAATGTTGAACGAACGGTCAAAAAGGCTTAAGGTTAACGAGCGCTCGCTCGTTTAGATAACGAGCGCTCGTTGGTGAGAAACGAACGCTCAAAAAGGCTTAAGGTTAACGAGCGTTCGCTCGTTTGGATAACGAGCGCTCGTTCATTTGGAATGTTGAACGAACGGTCAAAAAAAGGCTGAATGTTAACGAGCGCTCGCTCGTTTAGATAACGAGCGCTCGTTGGTGAGAAACGAACGCTCAAAAAGGCTTAAGGTTAACGAGCGTTCGCTCGTTTGGATAACGAGCACTCGTTCATTTGGAATGTTGAACGAACGGTCAAAAAAAAAGGCTGAATGTTAACGAGCGCTCGCTCGTTTAGATAACGAGCGCTCGTTGGTGAGAAACGAACGCTCAAAAAGGCTTAAGGTTAACGAGCGTTCGCTCGTTTGGATAACGAGCGCTCATTCATTTGGAATGTTGAACGAACGGTCAAAAAAAGGCTGAATGTTCCCGGACGTACGCCCATTTCTGGGCTTGGCCCAGACGAAAGCTCTCTAACCTAGAATTTTCTAGGGGTTCAGGAGGTTCACCCTCATTCCCAGCCCCCAGCTCACGTCTTCTCTGACCCAAGATCCCTAGCTCTGCACCACGAACTCACCACCACCTCTGCCATATCCGGCCACCGTCACTTCAACCGGAACAAGCCTTGGCCTCGCCGGCGACAACTCGCGCCACCAGAATCACTACCAGTCACGACGCCACTGTCTCCGCCTTTCTCTTTTCGAAAACGGCGATTCTCAGGGAGGGTCTTCTTCCACGTTCATCTCCGATCCCTTCGCGTCATCAACATCGATCATCATCAACTTTACCATTACTAAAACCTCCACGACCACTGCCGCGATAAGGCTCCCCGTGCCTACCTTCGTCTACCTCCTCGGCCACCTCCACGGCCACCCACACGGTCACCATCACCTACCAGGACGACCTTAGCGATGCTACTGCCCCCACCACACAGCAGACTACTACTTCCAAACCGCCAACCGCGAAACAATCAACTACTCTCTTCCTCCCATTCGAGGATTTTCTCGAAGGCCGAATGCCCTCCTGCAACACCATTTTTCCCTCTCTGCCTCTCTTAATTTTTTAATGTTTACTGATGGGTTTAATGTTGGTTGAACCTCGTTAATTTGGTATTGGAAACGATGAGTGTGTAGTGTGCATACGAGCATGAGTGGGATAGATGATTCTGTGACAATGGTATATGGGCTGGCGAGACAGGGGTGCATGGAGTTTATGCAGTAAACAAACATGATGAGTCTGGATGTACAGATGAAACAGAGACTTACCTGCTGCTATGGCTGCCGCTATCGCTCTCTGTATCCGGTGACCTTCTCTAGCTTTTCGTCTTCTCTGCCTGTGCCAATGGTGAGTCTTAATGATGATTCCCCAATGATGGTCCTCGTGTGCTCTTTTTCCTTTTTTCTCTCCCTGATCCAAACCAAATTCTCCTCTCCAAAATCTTGAAAATATTCTCTTGTAACAACCTGGTCTCCCCTGCTGAAACACGTCTCCTCCCCCATTTCCCACGTTTTCTCCCTTTTTCTATTTTTTTACTTTTTCCAATTTTATTTTATTTATTTTCATTATTTTTAATTTTAATTTTACTTTTCAATTTTTTTAATTAACAAATTGAAAATAAGAAAGAAAGAAAGAAAAAAAAGAAATTGAATTAAAAGCAAATATCTAGATACATAAAAAAAATGGAATAACAATAAAATAAAATAAAATAAAAAAGGTAAAATAAAATAAAAATAATAAAAACCCATTTTTTCAACCCGGACAAAATTGAGTGTTGACAGTTGCCCCTCTTTACTTAGATATTACTAAATAATATGAAAATTTAATCTTTTCGTATTATTTAAGTAAAGCTAAGTAAAGATAAAGACACCAATTTTGTCCGGGTTTCAATCATGAAAGAAAACGAACAAAACAATTCAAGTTACGATGCCAAATGACCAATGTCATTGCCATGCAGAGGGCCGATAACGGAAAATTAAAACCTGGATTTGACCATTGCCTCGCAGAGGGCCAAACTCACAGAACAGAAATTTAAATCCGACCATTGCCATGCAGAGGGTCGATAACAGAAAATTAAAACCTGGATTTGACCATTGCCTCGCAGAGGGCCAAACTCACAGAACAGAAATTTAAATTTGACTATTGCCATGCAGGGGGTCGATAACAGAAAATTAAAACCTGGATTTGACCATTGCCTCGCAGAGGGCCAAACTCACAGAACAGAAATTTAAATTTGACCATTGCCATGCAGAGGGTCGATAACAGAAAATTAAAACCTGGAGTTGACCATTGCCTCGCAGAGGGCCAAACTCACAGAACAGAAATTTAAATTTGACCATTGCCATGCAGAGGGTCGATAACAGAAAATTAAAACCTGGAGTTGACCATTGCCTCGCAGAGGGCCAAACTCACAGAACAGAAATTTAAATTTGACCATTGCCATGCAGAGGGTCGATAACAGAAAATTAAAACCTGGATTTGACCATTGCCTCGCAGAGGGCCAAACTCACAGAACAGAAATTTAAATTTGACCATTGCCATGCAGAGGGTCGATAACAGAAAATTAAAACCTGGATTTGACCATTGCCTCGCAGAGGGCCAAACTCACAGAACAGAAATTTAAATTTGACCATTGCCATGCAGAGGGTCGATAACGGAAAATTAAAACCTGGATTTGTAACTTTGAAAAGTTGATAAATGCCGAGTAAAACATGAAGATTTTGCAAACAATTCTCCTCGCTTCCTCTAAGATGATGTTATGTCATGATGATGCATGGATGCATAGACACATGAGACTTTCATTTTGTTCTTTTCTTTTACTCTCGCTTTTTATCTTTTTTTTTTTTTTTTTTTTTTTTTTTTTTTTAAATTCCATGCTTGGAATCCATTGTTAATATCGTCATCAAACACGATGTACGTTCAAAACGCATTCCTAAAAACAACGTTGATAGGTATAGAACCCTTTGATAAGCAGGAAGAAAGTGTACCCTGAGTTAAAATTCTTTTTATCGCTTTTTGCAATCCAAATTAACTTGAACCCTGTAGGATGTGGAAGAATGATTATGAAAAGTAGATGAATAATGATTTTTTATGAGCAAATATTACCGTATGTGTGCCCCTCATTTGGGGAAAAGTGATATTAACATGTTGTGCTCCCTGATGAGTCAATATTTTCTCAATTTCACTTAGCTTATTGTACCAGATTTAATCAAGGAATTGTGCTTTAATGTTCAGTATTATCCTATTTTTCCTAATTGTGCTTAATTTGTCCAGAAATTCTTATTTTAATTAATTTGAATTATTTGAGGCTAATTATTTGCATTATTAATTTTAAGGAATTACTGGAAAATAATTTTGGACATTTGGAAGGCTGCCAAATAATTAAAGACTCTCCATTAAAGAAGTGTCCACAATAAGGAGGACATTATGGTCATTTTACTCTTTGAAAGGGGTGTTTCATTAGTGGAAAAGGGTTACATCCAGCAAAGTGAAAAAGAGCATACGTGAAGGTGGGTGAACAAGTCTTCAATTATTATTGAATTTTAAGAAGCACTGGAAGACTTCTCACGGCTGAAGCAACAACAATTGGAGGGCCCCCTTAATTTCATTTGGTTCATGAAGCTTGAAGAGGGTGTTTCGGCCTGGAGCTGGTGCGTTGAAGCTGCCACTTAAAAGAGGAAGACTAATGGTTTTATGGGGCTGGAATGGAACGCAGAGGGGGATAACATCGAGTGGAAGGAAGCATCCAGCAGCTGGTCCAGTTTGGCAGCAGCTGCACACAACATAACCACACTCCACGGCCTTGTTCCAGCTAGAAGTGAAGAGCCATGTGAAGGAGAAGCACGGTGCAGCAGTTGCACAAGCAGATGGCAACACATGCAGCCAACTTTGAAGAACCACGGCTGAGCACGCTGGAATGCTGCAAAGAATGGAGAGTTCCCTTGCTTGCTAATTCACACGTCCACACGGGGCAGAGAAAACAGCAGAAGTTTCTTTTCTTTAATGGAATGAAGAAGTGGTGTTTCAATATTGGGTGTGTGGGGGTGAACTCACGTACTGCAGCCAGCAGGGGGCTTCACTTCGATTCACTGGGATGAGTTATTTTCATTTAGAAATCAATATGAGAATGGAGGGTCCCTTGCATAATTTTGGTACGTAGGAGAGGACAAAAGTGGAGAATTCATGAAGAAAGTTGCTAAAAGACAAAACTACTAAGAAGTGATGTTGGATGGCAAGAAAGAGACGTTCAAAGTGGTGTGCATGAGGACCCATGATTTCTTTCTATTAAGAAAGGAAATGGTGCACTCACGGCCAGGAGATGCGTCCAGAGGTGCTGTCACGGGATGCATTCAAATTGGAGCATATGGAAGAAGCTTGGGAGCTCGTGAAGAAAGCATTACGGTTTTTGGAGATTTGTATGAGAAATGAAGAAGTTGATTAAATGGGAGTAGGTGTCACGTCCAACAATAAAAAATAGCAATAGGCATTCTCTTTCTTTAGAAATCAAGCACGGTGGTGGGTCATTCAATAACAAAATATGGTGTGTGCTCCAGCCTAAAAGAAATATTATCATTATTTAGAAGAAAATTGCACTAAAGAAGTGAGATAGACGGCACTTACTGCAAGATAAAAAGGGACACAAGTCAAGTGTAAGAGAGCCGTGGAGTGTGGGAAGAGGAAGCTGGACATTTTCCAGCAAGGGAGAAATCCAGCGGCTGACAGTAGAGGGGCTGGAACAGATGAAGATCACAGTACAGATGGAAGACTACGGTTGAACAGTGTGCACACTAGGTTCCAAATTTAAATTTTCTTTGTTGTAATAATTTCATGCACAATTTAAATTAAATGCAAAGTTTGGTTTCATTTTCTGTTTCTGAAAATAAATTCTGTTTTACTGTTTTATTTTACTGCTGTAAATTAATTTCTGATGTATTTTAATTTCTGTATTATGTATTTCTGCAATTTAATTTCAGCTGTTTTTTTTCTTTATTTTTGCATGTTTATCATTTACTGTAATTTTATTTTATGTATTTTACTGCAGTGATTTTAATTCTGTTTTTACTGTTTTTGAATTTTACTGTTTTCTGTATTTACTGTTTTCTGTTTTACTGATTTACTGTATTTCTGTATTCCATTTTTACTGTTTCTGTATTTTTTTTATTTTGGATTCTGTAATTCTGTATTTACTATTTTACTGCAATTATGTGCTGCTGTAATTTTATTTTCCAAAATTTACTGTTTTCTGTTTTTATTATTTTCTGTATTTTGTGTTTTTCTGTATTTTCGTTTTTACTGTTCCAGATTTATTTTTACAGTTTTGTGTTACTGTATTTTAGTTTTTACTGTACCAATTTCGTTTTTACTGTTTTAAATTAGTTTTATAGTTTTAAATTTGTTTTTTTTTACTGTTTTACGGTTTATTTTTATTGATATTTTTACTTTAGCGTTTAATGTTTTACGTTTTGTTCATGTTTAATGTTTCTGCGTTTATTTTATTTTGATGTCTTTTACCATTGGGTTTTTACTTTCGTTAAAAAAATATTTCAACGTTTTTAAATTTAGTTTTATTCAATTTCCAGTTCACTTTAATTTTATCGCATCCAACAAAATCACAAAAACAACCCCCCCCACTTCGTGTCAAATCTGAGACTGAACCAAAATTGGTCCTTGAGAGACGACCTAGGAGTCACTTCCTAGTTATACTGCATTCTTTTATGCACAAACTTTTGTGAGCGGTGCGACCCGTTCATCAATTTTGTGCATAAAAGAATGCAGTATAACTAGGAAGTGACTCCTAGGTCGTCTCTCAAGGACCAATTTTGGTTCAGTCTCAGATTTGACACGAAGTGGGGGGGGTTGTTTTTGTGATTTTGTTGGATGCGATAAAATTAAAGTGAACTGGAAATTGAATAAAACTAAATTTAAAAACGTTGAAATATTTTTTTAACGAAAGTAAAAACCCAATGGTAAAAGACATCAAAATAAAATAAACGCAGAAACATTAAACATGAACAAAACGTAAAACATTAAACGCTAAAGTAAAAACATCAATAAAAATAAACCGTAAAACAGTAAAAAAAAACAAATTTAAAACTATAAAACTAATTTAAAACAGTAAAAACGAAATTGGTACAGTAAAAACTAAAATACAGTAACACAAAACTGTAAAAATAAATCTGGAACAGTAAAAACGAAAATACAGAAAAACACAAAATACAGAAAATAATAAAAACAGAAAACAGTAAATTTTGGAAAATAAAATTACAGCAGCACATAATTGCAGTAAAATAGTAAATACAGAATTACAGAATCCAAAATAAAAAAAATACAGAAACAGTAAAAATGGAATACAGAAATACAGTAAATCAGTAAAACAGAAAACAGTAAATACAGAAAACAGTAAAATTCAAAAACAGTAAAAACAGAATTAAAATCACTGCAGTAAAATACATAAAATAAAATTACAGTAAATGATAAACATGCAAAAATAAAGAAAAAAAAACAGCTGAAATTAAATTGCAGAAATACATAATACAGAAATTAAAATACATCAGAAATTAATTTACAGCAGTAAAATAAAACAGTAAAACAGAATTTATTTTCAGAAACAGAAAATGAAACCAAACTTTGCATTTAATTTAAATTGTGCATGAAATTATTACAACAAAGAAAATTTAAATTTGGAACCTAGTGTGCACACTGTTCAACCGTAGTCTTCCATCTGTACTGTGATCTTCATCTGTTCCAGCCCCTCTACTGTCAGCCGCTGGATTTCTCCCTTGCTGGAAAATGTCCAGCTTCCTCTTCCCACACTCCACGGCTCTCTTACACTTGACTTGTGTCCCTTTTTATCTTGCAGTAAGTGCCGTCTATCTCACTTCTTTAGTGCAATTTTCTTCTAAATAATGATAATATTTCTTTTAGGCTGGAGCACACACCATATTTTGTTATTGAATGACCCACCACCGTGCTTGATTTCTAAAGAAAGAGAATGCCTATTGCTATTTTTTATTGTTGGACGTGACACCTACTCCCATTTAATCAACTTCTTCATTTCTCATACAAATCTCCAAAAACCGTAATGCTTTCTTCACGAGCTCCCAAGCTTCTTCCATATGCTCCAATTTGAATGCATCCCGTGACAGCACCTCTGGACGCATCTCCTGGCCGTGAGTGCACCATTTCCTTTCTTAATAGAAAGAAATCATGGGTCCTCATGCACACCACTTTGAACGTCTCTTTCTTGCCATCCAACATCACTTCTTAGTAGTTTTGTCTTTTAGCAACTTTCTTCATGAATTCTCCACTTTTGTCCTCTCCTACGTACCAAAATTATGCAAGGGACCCTCCATTCTCATATTGATTTCTAAATGAAAATAACTCATCCCAGTGAATCGAAGTGAAGCCCCCTGCTGGCTGCAGTACGTGAGTTCACCCCCACACACCCAATATTGAAACACCACTTCTTCATTCCATTAAAGAAAAGAAACTTCTGCTGTTTTCTCTGCCCCGTGTGGACGTGTGAATTAGCAAGCAAGGGAACTCTCCATTCTTTGCAGCATTCCAGCGTGCTCAGCCGTGGTTCTTCAAAGTTGGCTGCATGTGTTGCCATCTGCTTGTGCAACTGCTGCACCGTGCTTCTCCTTCACATGGCTCTTCACTTCTAGCTGGAACAAGGCCGTGGAGTGTGGTTATGTTGTGTGCAGCTGCTGCCAAACTGGACCAGCTGCTGGATGCTTCCTTCCACTCGATGTTATCCCCCTCTGCGTTCCATTCCAGCCCCATAAAACCATTAGTCTTCCTCTTTTAAGTGGCAGCTTCAACGCACCAGCTCCAGGCCGAAACACCCTCTTCAAGCTTCATGAACCAAATGAAATTAAGGGGGCCCTCCAATTGTTGTTGCTTCAGCCGTGAGAAGTCTTCCAGTGCTTCTTAAAATTCAATAATAATTGAAGACTTGTTCACCCACCTTCACGTATGCTCTTTTTCACTTTGCTGGATGTAACCCTTTTCCACTAATGAAACACCCCTTTCAAAGAGTAAAATGACCATAATGTCCTCCTTATTGTGGACACTTCTTTAATGGAGAGTCTTTAATTATTTGGCAGCCTTCCAAATGTCCAAAATTATTTTCCAGTAATTCCTTAAAATTAATAATGCAAATAATTAGCCTCAAATAATTCAAATTAATTAAAATAAGAATTTCTGGACAAATTAAGCACAATTAGGAAAAATAGGATAATACTGAACATTAAAGCACAATTCCTTGATTAAATCTGGTACAATAAGCTAAGTGAAATTGAGAAAATATTGACTCATCACTCCCATCCCAATTGCACAATGGAAAGGTGAAAAGATTTGGGTCTGAAGGATTCCCCCCAAATTGGATGATCTTTGGTTGACAGGGAGACTTCTTCTTTTTTTTTTTTTTTTTTTTTTTCAATAACACTGAATTGTGTCGTTCACCACATCATTTTGTTTCAAGGTTAAATTCGTGAGAAAGATTTGGACCAACCGTCTTCGGTCAGCGTGGACTTTTATGGGCTTGTACCGTGGCTAAAGGTTAAAGTGTTTTGAAAGAAAGGATAACAAAGGCCCAAATAAGTGTTTGACGATTAAAGTTTTTAAACAAGAATCATTTGCAAGGTGCCCAGTCAACTGTCTTTAGAGATTTGAACTTCAAACATATTTATTATTATTTTTCTTTCTTTCCCTTTGGATCATTCTTCTCGTTGCCCCTGTTGTGGTCTTTTATAATACTTCCCTTTTCATTCATTTTTTCACAACTTTGGATGCTTATGATGTACCCTTTCAAATTGACGTCGACATGCTAATGATTCTTGTCTAGGGTGATGAAAACAATTACGAATTTTGGCTCAAAAAGGGGTGCAATTGGATAAACTGCCTTTTGACGATTGGATAACGAAAAATGGCCACACGTCACTCCGAATCTTGTTTGTCTGACTTTCTCTCGAATTTAAACCTGAAACGAAACTATGTAGTGCCTGACACATCAACTTCATTTTTCCTTTGTTTTTTCTTTTTATATATATATATATATATATATATATATATATATATATATATATATATATATATATATATATATATATATATATATATATATATTTTATTTTTATACATATCTCCCTGATCAACGAATTATCGGTAATATGTAACATGATGAAAACTGCCCCAATATTAGGCGTATGGCGAAATCCTTCATCTTACGGGAAATGACAAATTAGGGTTCAAGTAATGTGAATGCAGATGCTTTATCAAGAAAAGAAACCGGTTACACCCAAAACCTTGAATCAGGAAAGGACTCACCAACGGTATTTTTTTTCAAAACTTTTTTTTTTTTCTTTTCTTTTTTTTTTTTTTTCGAAAATACTGTGTCCTTGACAACTTTATTAACAACAAACTCAACATGTGACCTCTCTTTTTTCGTTTTCCGACATCTTCCAGGACCGAGCTCACCAACTTGGTATACCAGTGATGCTTTTGTCAACAAGCACTTAATTTTCATTTTCATTTTCCTTTGACTACTTAACAGCTCAGCGTGACATGCAATATTTCGGATGGAATGCAAACAACCAAAATATGAATGAACTATGCGAATTTCATTTATTAAAAAAAACACAGAGTACAATAATCTTTAACGATAATATCAACATCCCCTTAATAACAACCACTATCCCGGAATCATCATGCGTAAAACTTTTTTACTGCATCAGAATTAACTGGCAATGGTAACTCCTCTCCGTCCATTCTTGTGAGAATTAGTGCCCCACCAGAAAATGCTTTCTTCACTACAAATGGTCCTTCATAATTTGGAGTCCATTTGCCTCTATGATCTTTTTGTATAGGCAGAATCTTCTTCAACACCAGCTCACCTTCATGAAATTCTCTTGGGTGTACCTTTTTGTCAAATGCCTTTTTCATTCTTCTTTGGTACAATTGTCCATGGCATACTGCGGTTAATCTTTTTTCATCGATGAGATTGAGCTGGTCGAAACGAGCTTGAACCCACTCAGCCTCTTCTAATTGGGTTTCCATTAAAACTCGTAAGGACGGAATTTCCACTTCAAACGGAAGTACTGCTTCCATTCCATATACTAGCGAGAAAGGCGTTGCCCCAGTCGACGTTCGTACCGAAGTGCGGTAACCATGTAAAGCAAAAGGAAGCATTTCATGCCAATCCTTATATGTGACCACCATCTTCTGCACAATCTTCTTGATATTTTTGTTAGCAGCCTCTACTGCCCCATTCATCTTTGGACGATACGGAGAAGAATTAAGATGATGAATTTTGAACTCCTCACATAACTCTGTCATCATCTGGTTGTTCAAGTTAGTGGCATTATCAGTGATGATCCTGTTAGGGAGCCCGTATCTACAAATCAACTCCTTTTTTATGAACTTGGTCACCACCTTTCTAGTCACATTAGCATAAGAAGCAGCCTCAACCCACTTTGTGAAGTAGTCGATTGCGACTAATATGAAACGGTGTCCATTTGACGCCTTTGGCTCTATAGCTCCGATGACATCTATTCCCCACATCGAAAAGGGCCATGGCGCAGACAACACATTCAAGGTCGTGGGTGGCATATTGATATTATTTGCATACACCTGGCATTTCTCACACTTTCTCACATGTGTACAACAATCATTTTCCATAGTCAACCAAAAATACCCCGCTCTTAGTATCTTCCTGGCCATTGAGTGCCCATTCATGTGCGTGCCAAATGTACCCTCGTGTACTTCTTTTAGTATCAGCTCGGCTTCCTTTGCATCTACGCATCTAAGGAGAACCATGTCATGATTCCTCTTATATAAAATATCCCCACTCAAAATGAAGCTGCCCACCAACCTCCTTAATGCCCTTTTATCGTTTTCGGATGCCTTCTCTGGATATTCTCGAGTCTTAAGATACTGCTTGATATCAAAGTACCAAGGTTTACCATCTACTTCCTCTTCTATGAAATGACAATATGCTGGCTCCGCATGACTCTTCATCTCAATCATTGACAATTCTGCATCTTGATCAACTTCAAACATCGACGACAAGGTAGCCAACGCGTCTGCTAATTGATTATCTTCTCGCGGTATATGATTAAACGTGATGGAATCGAAATACTCAATTAATCCCCTGATGTAAGCTTGGTATGGAATTAATTTAGTATCCCTAGTCTCCCATTCTCCCTTCAATTGATGGATGACCAAAGCTGAATCTCCATATACATCCAGAATTTTTGCTTTAAACTCTATTGCTGCTCGAATACCCATAGCACAAGCTTCATATTCTGCGATATTATTCGTGCAATTAAAACACAACCTTGCCGTCATTGGAATGTATTGATTATTAGGAGAGATAAGCACTGCCCCTATTCCATGCCCCATTACATTCGATGCCCCATCGAATAATACCGTCCAGGCTTTTTCATTTTTGTCTTCTTTGTTCTCAGCAAATAAAGTCATGATATCTTCATCAGGAAACTCAGGTTGCATTGGCTGATAATCACTAATGGGTTGATGGGCTAAAAAATCTGCTAAAGCGCTACCTTTGATAGATTTCTGAGTAACATATACAATGTCGTACTCCGATAGTAGCATCTGCCATCGAGCTATTCTTCCAGAGAGAGCGGGCTTTTCGAAAATATACTTGATAGGATCCATTTTAGATATCAACCAAGTAGAATGACTCAACATGTATTGCCTTAAACGATGAGCAGCCCACGCCAATGCACAACAAGTTCGCTCCAACGACGAATATCGTTGTTCGCAATCTGTGAATCTCTTGCTCAAGTAATATATAGCATGCTCTCTTTTCCCGTCTTCATCATGCTGACCCAATACACAACCCATTGAATTGTCCAATACGGTCAAGTACAAAATGAGCGGTCTTCCTGGCATAGGTGGACGCAATACAGGAGGGTCCTGCAGGTATTGTTTGATCTTTTCGAAAGCAATTTGACAATCTTCATTCCAGACTACAGCCTGATTTTTCCGTAGCAACTTGAACATTGGTTCACAAGTAGCAGTTAATTGAGAGATGAACCTAGCGATGTAGTTCAGCCTTCCCAGAAAACCTCGAACCTCCTTTTCTGTTCTGGGCGCAGACATTTCCGTTATCGCTCTTACTTTGTCAGGATCAACTTCTATCCCTCTTTGACTGACAATAAAGCCCAACAGTTTTCCAGACTTTACTCCAAACGTGCATTTGGCAGGATTTAACCTGAGTTTGTACTTTCTCAGTCTCTCAAATAATTTCCTTAGATTGAAAATATGCTCCTCTTCTGATTCCGACTTTGCAATCATGTCATCCACGTAGACTTCAATTTCCTTATGCATCATATCATGAAAGAGTGTCACCATTGCCCTTTGGTATGTTGCTCCAGCATTCTTGAGTCCGAAAGACATCACCTTATAACAGAATGTTCCCCATAACGTGATAAAGGTCGTTTTTTCCATATCTTCCGGTGCCATTTTAATTTGATTATATCCCGAGAATCCGTCCATGAACGAAAATAACGAAAATTTGGCCGTATTATCCACCAGAGTATCGATGTGCGGTAATGGGAAATTATCTTTCGGACTTGCACGATTCAAATCACGATAGTCAACACACATTTGAACCTTCCCATCCTTCTTAGGCACTGGTACAACATTCGCTACCCATTGTGGGTATCTTGCCACTGCCAAAAATCCTGCGTCAAATTGCTTTTGGACTTCTTCTTTAATTTTTAAGGACATTTCCGGCTTCATTCTTCTCAGTTTTTGCTTGACTAGAGGGCATTCCGGCTTGAGGGGGAGCGTATGCTGCACAATATCGGTGTCTAGACCCGGCATGTCATTGTAAGACCATGCGAACACATCTTTAAACTCCTTCAACAGGACACACAATCTTTCCCTCACTTCCGTTTTCATACTAGTACCGATTTTCACTTCCCTTATCTCATCCTTCTCTCCCAAGTTAAGTATTTCAATCTCCTCCTGATGGGGTTTTATCTCCTTAGATTCTTGTTCCACTAATCTCAACAATTCTGGAGAGGGTTCCACATCATCTTCAAAATCATCTTCCGTATTATTGATAGGGTGCTCAAAATTAGGAACATTGATATCGTTATTTTCAAAACAATCATTGTCACATCTGCATCATTTAAATTTATGAAAAAGTATAAATAGATAAAATAAACAAAGAAAAATGCCAAATGATGATAAAATGCAACTTTATTGTCACGCTGAGTGAAAAGTAAAAAGAATCAATCCGCAAAACTTTAGTTCTAAAACCCCAATCGAGACTATAAGCTTAATTAAGACTATTACATTTTGTTCACATTAAGCATCACAGGTAAATCCAGTGTTTCCCAATTGTTGAGTTGAGTATCAGGGGAGCAAGCCCACACGAAGCTCAAATTTTGAGGCATTTCTTCATCTTCCACAGCTGCTATCTGGTCAGTGTTGATCCATCCAGCACTGCGGAAGCTTTCCTTGAGGTTAACAATGTGAATTTTGCTCTCTCTGGGCCCTCGTCTTTCTGCACGGGCCAAACTGCGCTCTTTTCTTTCTTCAATCATCCTTTTCCTGTCTTCCTTGATAGGTTTATACCCCAAGCCATATCTGTTCTTGTTTTCAACGATTTCCAGAGGGAATGCTAGCCCTTGCCGATATTTGCCCAAACCTTCTCCATATACATAGCCCTCTTTTATCATAATCTTGGCCATCATAATAGAAGCACCTGATAGACGAGGATTTATTGGAAACGGTTCCACACAAGCATTTCCCACGATCTCCAACGATTGGAAGGCTGTCTCAAGAGCTTCTTCAGCCGCCTCGATGTAGCGCGTGGATGATGGGCCACTCACAAGAAAATCCTCTTCTCCTGATACTATCACCAGCTTATCTCCCATCACATACTTCAACTTCTGGTGTAGTGTAGAAGGCACAACTCCAGCCGAATGGATCCATGGGCGCCCCAGCAGACAACTATAAGCTGGCAGGATATCCATAACCTGGAATGTTATTTGAAATACACAAGGGCCAACTTGTATTGGCAATTCCACTTCTCCCATCACTTCTCTTTTGCTACCGTCAAACGCCCTCACAATCATTGAACTCGGCCTCATATGCATTCCTTCGCAAGGTAGCTTTTCCAGAGTTGCTTTCGGCATAACATTCAAAGAGGACCCATTGTCCACTAAAACACGCGCAATAACATGGTCCAGGCATTTCACAGAGACGTGAAGAGCCTTGTTATGCCCTCTTCCCTCAGCTGGTATCTCTTCATCCGTAAAAGTGAGATAATTATTAGCAACAATATTGCCAACAATACCTTCGAATTTATTCAATGAAATACCTTGCTCCACGTGAGCCTCACTGAGTATCTTCATTAGCAACTTTCTGTGTGATGCCGAATGCATGAGCAAGTCTAACAAGGATATACGAGCAGGCATACGGTTTAACTGTTCCACCACCTTATACTCACTTTGTTGTATGAATTTTAAAAATTCACAAGCCTCCTCTTCAGAAACTTCTCTCCTCTCTTCCTTGTCGGGGATCTCCTCTGTCTGTGCACCCTTCCCCTTTAAGAATTCTTTTGCTTTCACGGCCATTGTTGTTTCTTTATCATTAACTCTTTCTCGTGCCAACTCTGGGGATGTGAAAATTCGACCACTCCTAGTCATTCCACCTATCCCTGATATGTTTTTGACGGCCGGGTCAACGCTTTGTTCTTCGCTTGACGTATGCGTCCCATATCTCCATGGGACAGCTTTTTCGTTCTTGTAAGGAAAAGGAGCTGGTACACGGATAATAACGGGCGACCTTCCTTGAGTTGGTGGGATAGAAGTAGTCTTAGTGAAACGAATCACTAATGGTTCTGGTAAAATCATACCGGATTCATCACCAGTCTGTGCAAATACCTCTCCTTCCTCATTCTTGTAACATACCTGCATCAGACCACGATCTAGAAGGTCTTGCAAAATTTCTTCAAACTCCACACACTCCTCAATAGAGTGCCCCGCATCTGGGTGGAACGCGCATGCCATACCTTCATCATAATCACCCTTCAAGACACCCACTTTCAGCAATGCTTCCAAAATAAACCTCCTAGAGCTCCTGACTTCTTTCACATTTCTCACCAGCTCATGCTCTTTCACTTCGACAGCATTCGTCGAAGCACTTCCATGCCCCGTTAAAGGATTGGCCTCGATACTAGGCTTATCCTCTTGGAACTTTAACCAACCAGAATCAATTAGAGTCTGCACTTTATGCTTGAAAGCAAGACACCTCTCAGTGGAATGACCAGCGGCCCCTCCATGATAACTACACTTTGCCTCTGCATCATAGCCTCTTGGGTACGGAGGCTGCAAAGGTCTCAGGGGACAAACGACAACCAGACCTTGTTTGATCAGATGAGGCAATAATTCCGTGTAAGTTGTAGGAATTGGTGTAAAGTTAACATAATTTCTTTCTTGGTTCCTTCTTGGATAAGTATTTGGACCCGCATTCACATTGGAACCTACATTTGCCCCTCCCCTCCAATTATTCGTTGGGATGTGTGGTGGTTGATAGTACCCTGGTTGTTGTTCAGGCCTAATCTAATGACCAAATGACACGTTAGCGGCATGTGGATGTTGACCCCAGTATGGTCGATAGTTATGAGTGGGAGCTTGACCTCTCCACACGGGAGTTGCAGATGTTGCATGCACATCTCCTTCCTTTCTTTTTCCTGAGTTGAAATTGGGTTTTTTGGAATTTGCGACCGTCGACGAGCCATATGCAATCTTCCCACTTTTCAACCCGATCTCTATCCGCTCACCTATCACGATGATATCGGCAAAATTTGAAGATACATTTCCCACCATATGTTCATAAAATGGTGGTTGGAGCGTATTTACAAACATTGCCACCATTTCTCTATCATACAAAGGTGGCTCAACTTGTGCAGCCAATTCCCTCCACCGCTGAGCATACTCCTTAAAACTTTCATTGTCTTTCTTCGACATGTTTTGCAGCTGTAAACGATCTGGCGCAACATGTGTATTGTATATATACTGTTTCACGAATGCATCAGCCAGGTCCGCCCAACAACGAATTCGAGTAGGCTCCAAATGAGTATACCAATTTAATGCCACTCCTGCCAAACTATCTTGAAAAACATGGATGAGCAGCTGCTCATCATAAGCATATGCAGCCATCTTTCTGCAAAACATGGTCAGATGGTTCTTTGGGCATGTACTTCCCTTATACTTCTCAAAATCTGGCGCCTTGAACTTATGTGGAATTTTGACGCCAGGAACCAAGCTCAATCTAGAAACATCCCCAAATCCATAACTTTCGTACCCCTCAACAGCCCTCAATCTTGCCTCTAGGCTCTCCAATTTATCCTTCGCCCCATCAACATTACTAGTTACCCCCTGAAACGAAGTATATGGCGCAGCCCTTGTAGAAAAGCCCTCTCCGGTAATCACAGGTGGCACCGGGGTTACTCGTATTCCATCAGTCATGCTTGTATGCATCCCTTCATTTACCATAGGTGCAGACATCACAACAGGCCCCTGAGTACTGATGGGCGGTAGGTTAGCAGTGGTAGGGAAAGAGAATGAAGTCTGCTCCCCTTCTGTGTATTCTCCCACAGGTGGGGTGTAACCTTGGGGTAATCCATACATTGGGAATGAAACAGATTGGCTCCCAGCATTGAACAACGGAGGGTAGTATTGAGCACTTCCCTCAACTTGCGCAGACGTCGCCCCTCCCGTAGTCTTCAGGGCTTCAAGAGCCGCCAAAATCTGGGCCATTTGATCCTTCAACTGGCTGACATCGGCCTTAATAGATTCGTGTGACTGCTCCCAATTCTCCATGACCTTCGAATTAGCTCTGGTCCTGTACGGATGTCTTGGAAAACTTGCCGTTGTTCTCTCACTTGTACTGCTGATTATTTTTTATTAGATAAGGATGAAAAATGCAAAAAGAAAACATGATGCATGCTAGTGATAAGTGGAAATCACAGGATAACTATGACAATACTGATGGAAAATTAACACAAGCCGATACCAAACAAACATCCCCTATCTTTCATTTCAAGAAAATTTGATCCATTACATCGTCTAAGGAACGAAACACATAATTCTGATGTACATCAATCCCGCGCCCGGGCAATGAAAGATTTCATTTCTCCCACCAACCATTTACAATGATTAATAAACAATTCTATTTCCGCTGGTGAGTTACAAAAATGAGTACTAGCTTCAGCATTCGACACCATCCTGGGGATGTCTTCAATTGCCCCATTTGCCAAAGCAGCCAACTGAGCGAAGCTTTCCTTCCAGTGCTTTACAGCCATCTCTTGCTCTGCGATGTGTTCTTCCATTCGCTTTATCAAGGCCTGATGCCTTTCTTCAAAATCTATCGACCTCCATCCCTCTTCCTGCTCTTCGATATATTCCTCCATTTGTCTTATCAGAGTTCGATGCTCTTCTTCTGCTTCTGTTAGCTTCCAACGCTCCCGATTAATATCTGCCTCAAATGACATGGCCATCTCTTTCATTTCATGCCCCGCTTTTTCTATCTGAACCTGTGCTTCTCTCAGTCTCTTCAAGGCTTCTCGTTTATCTCTTTTGGCTTCTTCGTAGAGATGCTTCCACTCCTTTCCCTCTTCTAAAGCCATCTTCTTCTCATTTACCCTCATGGATAATTCTTTACTCGCGGCCGCTAGATCCTGTTTCACTCGAAATGTATAATCCCTTTCAGCCTTCTGGCTTTTGACAAGGTTTTCATAAGCCCGCGACTTTTCTTCATTATCATTTTTCATATCCACAAGATCATTACACGCCCTTTGTAATTCGTTTTCCAATCTAGCATTCCTTATTTTCAATTTCTCCATCTCAGCTCTTAATTGTTGCACCTCTTCACTTTCTGGAGCTTGGGATGGTCCTTCACTAGCTGATTGATCCTTGATTGGCTTGAAAGGCAACTTGACTATTTTCACTCTCTCCAGAATCCAGGTGTGATAACTGACCCTGCAATCCACTACTCCATCCCTCAAGTCCTTCTCTGCTCGAACAACATTTTCCCAGGCGCTTTTAACCTTTCGCAGCAGTTCGATGAAATGCCCGTCTTCGTAATAAATGAATAGGGTAGCAAGGTAATCTGATGAAGGTGCCCCTTTCATGGGATGCCCAAATTGTCTTTGCACCAAAAGAGGATTGTAATTTATACAGTACCGGGCCCCTATGAGAGGCACATTAAGAAAACTACCACAATGCTGGATAGCCAGTTTATTTCCGAGCCAAGGAAGGCGCCATTTTATATTTCTTTCGCTCAAGCCAACAAGGAATCGGGCCCAATCGTTTCCTCCTTTACCTTTAAGCCATTGGTGTGACAAAGTCTCCGATAGACTCTTGACGTCGACCATCTCCTTAAACACACGCGCTGTCATCCATGTATACAACGCCGGTAAGCAACAAAGAATCTTCTTTCCCTTTCTCTCATGGCAAAAACTTAAGGTCCCATAAACATCCGCAAGAACTGCTGTTACAGGATTCTCTGCTCTGGTTTTACTCGCCACGAAGACGTCTATCGCAGTGTAATCCACGAATTCTTCTATTTTGGGAAACAAGACGATGCCATATATGGTGAGGGCTAATACATCCATGAAAGTTTCCCAATCCTCTTTATCAGCCAAGTGATGTAAATACTGCTCTAGATATCCCTGTGATAACCCATGCACTTGATTCCTCATCATCATCCTGTCTTCAAGCTCCTTGGGATGTAATTTCATGATGGCCGCAATAGTGGGTATGGAGTCATGATGCTCTAAATGTTGATAGGGAGTGGTGCCCTCCAGTGGCAAACCCAGGATATGCTCGAACTCCTCTATGGTTGGTGCCAACTGAAAGTCTTGAAATGTGAAACATCGAAGCGGAGAATCATAATATTGTGCCAAGGCTGTGATAGCGGGTATTTGTACTTCAACCTCCATTAGATTCAACAAATTTCCATATCTTCTCTGAAAAGTTTCTCTTTTTATAGTCTTCAGCCTTTTGCCCAAGTTTATCAGCCCGGTCAAGTTTCCAACATGGGTCCTTAGACTATACTTCTTTCTTAAATCGGAAGAGTCGGTGTGCTGTGTAGCATCGGATCTTGTGTTAACATCCATCTCGTATGAAGTCAAGTAGGTACCTGTGATTTCCTTTTAACATGTTACTAAATGATGTATGAATATGATGCATGATAATAAAACAACATGGCGAAACAAAGCACATGCATGATATGGAATGTAATATCACAAAAAAAATGAACAGCGTGAGGGTTACAGAAGTACATATTCCTCCCATCGTGCCCTACCAAAGGTTCACTGCTTAGGGTTCAAGGTCAAGTATATGCAATCTCACAAGGATGATTCCCTGAACCTAAAGGTCAAGGGTCACTAGAGCTATGGCCCCCTTCCTAGCATCTCCACAACAGTCGAGTAATCAACTAGGTGTGGAAACACATATGAAGAGAACAGACTCTAGCTGGAGTTCTCACGATAGCCAAACAGGAAGTACATCCCAGAGTGACACCGCTACACAACTCCTCTAATTCTAGGCTACGCTCAGACCCGGGTATAGGGCCCCACTCATGATATGCTGAAAGTGTGTGTGTGAAGGGAGGAAATTATGCACACCCAAACCCTCACCTGCAAAACAACCAGAAAACTTCCCAGGCAGGTATAAACATATTGTCTACCCTAGGGTTCAATATCCAACAGTTATTGCAGTTATTCCAAATATCAAGCACAAATAGAGAAAAGGGAAAGCAAAACACATAAGCAAAACCACATCAAATTTGCGCATCTAATTAAATGGCTTGACTCTCTAAAAAGGGTCCCCAGTGGAGTCGCCATCTGTCGCAACCGGAAATCGCGACGGGACGACGATCCAAAAAGAAACGGGTTTTGAAAAGAGATTTTGGAGTCGCCACCATAGTTTATTTTGGAAAACTACGGAAAAACCATAAAACAATAAGACACAGTCCGCGAAAACCAGATTCTGGGTTCGGGAGTCGGTTACGCGTAGGGAAGGTGTCAGCACCCTACAACGCCTGCCCTAAGGCAGTACCTTTAACTAAATACGCAAATTTGATATGGTTTTCAAAATGTTTAACTATCCCTAAAATAAAATTAAAAATAAACAAAATATATTTTTTAGCTTTTTTGGGCCCGACAAGGATTGACCTTGCTCCTACGTATTCTCATTCAGAATGAGAAATCAGGGTTACGTAGTTCTTTTGGAAACTGCTTGAAAATTTTGTTTGAGAAATTTGTTTGAGAATTTGATTATGGATAATGATTTTGTATTTTTGAGAAATGAACCTGACAAGGACTAACCTTGCTCCTACGTATCTCCACCTTTGATGGAGAATCAAGGGTAACGTAGTTCTAGCTAAAAGATTGTTTGTTGTTGGGAAAAGCATATGTTTTTAATTTTTGGAGATTTTTATGTTTTTAATATTTTCGAGAAAAAGAAGGTAATGAGTACTAGGCCGACGCGAACGGTCGCACGAGTACTCTATACCTTTAAAATGATATTTAAATATTTTTAATTATTTTTGAAAAGAGAGATAACGATATTAAGCACTAGGACGATGCGAACGATCACACGAGCACTCATACCGTTATTTACTTGTTTAGGAAAACTTAAAAGTATTGAGTGCTAGGCTGATGCGGACGATCGCACGAGCACTCATACCCTCGTTTAATATTACATAAATAAGAGAGAAAGGTATTGAACACTAGGACGATGCGAGCGATCACACGAGTGTTCAACCTTTAAAACATATTTTTGTAAATTTTATTTAAGAAGAAGGAAAGGTTTTTTAGCACAAGGACGACGCGAGCGGTCACACGTGCGCTTAAACTTCAAAACGTATACTTTTTGTATATTTATTTAAGGAAGAAGAAGAGGTTTTTAGCACAAGGACGACGCGAGCGGTCACACGTGTGCTTAAACCTTTAAAACATATTTTTGAAATTTTACTTAAGAAAAGAAGAAAAGGTTTTTTAACACAAGGACGACGCGAGCGGTCACACATGCGCTTAAACCTTTAAATATATTTTTGTAATTTTATTTAAAGAATAAGAAAAGGTTTTTAGCACAAGGACGACACGAGCGGTCACACGTGCGCTTAAACCTTTAAATATTTTTGTAATATTTTTTATTCAAACTATAAATATTGTATTATTAAATATATATTTTAAAAGAAATAGATATTTAAAATAAATAAATAGAATAAAATAAGACAATAAAATAAAACAAACAAAAAAATGGGAGAGGTTGAACGAACGCTGGGAAGAGATTCAGAATAACGAGCGTTCGTTAATTAAAGAACGAACGTTCGGAGGGGGGAAGGACGAACGTCCATTGGGGAACATAACGGACGGACGTTTAGAAATGTGAGCTGAATGACGAGCGTTCGTCGAGAGATATGACGAACGGACGTTGAGAAATTGAGGCTGAGTAACGAGCGTTCATTGGTTCGGAAACGAACGTTCGTTCGTTTGGATAACGAGCGCTCTTCAGGGAGAAGATTTTCGATCGGTCAAGAAGCTTAAGGATAACGAGCATTCGTTCGTATGGATAACGAGCGTTCGCTCGTATGGATAACGAGCGTTCGTTCGTTTGGAATGTTGAACGAACGGTCAAAAAGGCTTAAGGTTAACGAGCGCTCGCTCGTTTAGATAACGAGCGCTCGTTGGTGAGAAACGAACGCTCAAAAAGGCTTAAGGTTAACGAGCATTCGCTCGTTTGGATAACGAGCGCTCGTTCATTTGGAATGTTGAACGAACGGTCAAAAAAAGGCTGAATGTTAACGAGCGCTCGCTCGTTTAGATAACGAGCGCTCGTTGGTGAGAAACGAACGCTCAAAAAGGCTTAAGGTTAACGAGCGTTCGCTCGTTTGGATAACGAGCGCTCGTTCATTTGGAATGTTGAACGAACGGTCAAAAAAAAAGGCTGAATGTTAACGAGCGCTCGCTCGTTTAGATAACGAGCGCTCGTTGGTGAGAAACGAACGCTCAAAAAGGCTTAAGGTTAACGAGCGTTCGCTCGTTTGGATAACGAGCGCTCGTTCATTTGGAATGTTGAACGAACGGTCAAAAAAAGGCTGAATGTTCCCGGACGTACGCCCATTTCTGGGCTTGGCCCAGACGAAAGCTCTCTAACCTAGAATTTTCTAGGGGTTCAGGAGGTTCACCCTCATTCCCAGCCCCCAGCTCACGTCTTCTCTGACCCAAGATCCCTAGCTCTGCACCACGAACTCACCACCACCTCTGCCATATCCGGCCACCGTCGCTTCAACCGGAACAAGCCTTGGCCTCGCCGGCGACAACTCGCGCCACCAGAACCACTACCAGTCACGACGCCACTGTCTCCGCCTTTCTCTTTTCGAAAACGGCGATTCTCAGGGAGGGTCTTCTTCCACGTTCATCTTCGATCCCTTCGCGTCATCAACATCCATCATCATCAACTTTACCATTACTAAAACCTCCACGACCACTGTCGCGATAAGGCTCCCCGTGCCTACCTTCGTCTACCTCCTCGGCCACCTCCACGGCCACCCACACGGTCACCATCACCTACCAGGACGACCTTAGCGATGCTACTGCCCCCACCACACAGCAGACTACTACTTCCAAACCGCCAACCTCGAAACAATCAACTACTCTCTTCCTCCCATTCGAGGATTTTCTCGAAGGCCGAATGCCCTCCTGCAACACCATTTTTCCCTCTCTGCCTCTCTTAATTTTTTAATGTTTACTGATGGGTTTAATGTTGGTTGAACCTCGTTAATTTGGTATTGGAAACGATGAGTGTGTAGTGTGCATACGAGCATGAGTGGGATAGATGATTCTGTGACAATGGTATATGGGCTGGCGAGATAGGGGTGCATGGAGTTTATGCAGTAAACAAACATGATGAGTCTGGATGTACAGATGAAACAGAGACTTACCTGCTGCTATGGCTGCCGCTATCGCTCTCTGTATCCGGTGACCTTCTCTAGCTTTTCGTCTTCTCTGCCTGTGCCAATGGTGAGTCTTAATGATGATTCCCCAATGATGGTCCTCGTGTGCTCTTTTTCCTTTTTTCTCTCCCTGATCCAAACCAAATTCTCCTCTCCAAAATCTTGAAAATATTCTCTTGTAACAACCTGGTCTCCCCTGCTGAAACACGTCTCCTCCCCCATTTCCCACGTTTTCTCCCTTTTTCTATTTTTTTACTTTTTCCAATTTTATTTTATTTATTTTCATTATTTTTAATTTTAATTTTACTTTTCAATTTTTTTAATTAACAAATTGAAAATAAGAAAGAAAGAAAGAAAAAAAAGAAATTGAATTAAAAGCAAATATCTAGATACATAAAAAAAATGGAATAACAATAAAATAAAATAAAATAAAAAAGGTAAAATAAAATAAAAATAATAAAAACCCATTTTTTCAACCCGGACAAAATTGAGTGTTGACAATGCTGCTGCTGATAATGATGATGATACATTTGAGGATGCTGAAGATGAGGAAGAAGAGGAGGATACAGATGACAGCTCATATTGATGAGGAGTTGAGATAGCATTTACTGATGAATGCTATCATAACTAGAGCAGGACTTATGCTTTTGTTTGGTTTAGTGTTCTGAACTTCTTTACTTTTGTTTTAGAATAGGGTTTGATGTACTCAGTTGGAAACTTTGTCTGTTATGATGGTTTGCTTGTGATTGTGATTGTTTGATAAGTAATGCTTGATGATGCTTTGAGATTGATTGATGTTGAGATGTGCACATTATATGCTTATACAGGTAATTCACAAGCTTTGTGAACAAATGCATGATGTTGTGATTGTGACTATGATACTAAGCAAGATGTGTATGTCAAATGTGAATGAGCTTATATGTGAGGTTTTGAGCTCCAGAGTTTTTATGATTGAATGCTATTACTTTGAAGCATGAATGATTTTGCCCAGGTTTTCTATGATTGAATCAATTGTTTGTTTTCATCATATGATCAAGGCCATTTGTTGGTAACCCTTTTTATTGGCCAAATTCATGAAGTTAGCCCACTAAAAGAGAACACTTTGTGTTTTATCCTTTGAACCCTTAGCCTTGAACATGATTTGAAAATCCTTGATGAAAAGCTTTACCTTGAGTTAAGTAGAAAATATTTTGTGGTATTGATAAATGTTCAAGTTTAGGGTTGTTGGAAGTTATGAAAGGGAAATTGAAAGCATTGAGATAAGAGCTAAGAAATAAGAATGTGAAAAGAAAAAGAAAAAGAAAAGAAAAGGAAAAGCTCAATGCAAAAGAAAGGTAGGAATAAATAAGAATGATTGTGTCTATATGATTCTCTTAACTCAAGGGTTTTGTGATCTAGAAAAACCAATTTTCTTGATATCCCAGCCACATTATAAGCTATTGAAAAGCCCTTGTGATGATGCATGCTTGTGAATGTATTTGATTGTGGTTAAATGAAAGACAAAGTTAATTCATGTGACATTGTGATAGTAGAGTGAATGAGTGATTACCTCTTATACACTTGTGTTTGAGTGAAACACTTTACCTAGTGAGGAAATATTCCATGAGCACATGAACATCCATGCTTAGTTGATTGATCATTCATGAAAAATAGCATTTGTTGGATATTAAGTGATTTTGTGAACATTAAAGCATGTGCATGTCTTGATTGAAGTCTTGGTCATGAGCTTAATTTAAGTACTTACTTATCTTGAAAAGAGGATTTTTTTAATGAAGTGAACCATTGTATGGATTAGTAGAAGATTGAGTTACATCTTGTTTGCTTGAGGACAAACAAAGTTCTAAGTTTGGGGTTGTGATAACAGTTGAAAACTGTTATTTTCATGCTAAAAATTGATACTAAAAGCAACCTTTAACACTTAGAAACTAGCTTGAAATCATGCTTTTGGTCATATTTTTAGAAATAAGAGAGCTGGATAGTTTTATGCTTTATTTCAGTGTTTTATGCAGGTTTTAAGGTGAATTTGGTGAAAGAAGTGAAGAAGGATAGAAATGGAATCAGAAAAGACATCAAAAAGTGCAAAAGAGAAGTCGCAATTACCGCTCAGCAGCAGTTTACCGCTGAGCGGCACTCAGGCACTCACATTGGATCCGCTGAGGGGTGAAAATGCTGCTGAGGGGGAAGAATCAACTCACGCACTTACCGCTAAGCCGTAGTTTACCGCTGAGCGGCACTTTTATGGGCTTGGACCTAATTTTTTGTATTTTTATAATAGTATATAAGCTTTAGGATGTCCTAGGATTTGTATCTTTGGCTGAGACGAAGCAAACACTCACTTTTACACCCCTTGAAGGAAGATCTTGGATGCTCAGGCTACCTCCTCCTCTTTCTAGGGTTTTATCTTTCATTCTTTCATTATTATTCATCTAGATTCACCATGAATATGGTGAAGTAAACCTTGTATTGTTGTTGGGGAATCAATGTAGTCTTGTGAAACTCTCATATATGGAATTTGTTTTAACATCTTATTTTAAGACTTATGCTTTCTTTCATCATTAGTTAGGGTTTTTCCTCTTTGCTTAAAGCTTGCTTTGTTTAACTCATTCATTGT
This sequence comes from Vigna nakashimae, assembly GCA_034642375.1. Taxonomy (NCBI): domain Eukaryota; kingdom Viridiplantae; phylum Streptophyta; class Magnoliopsida; order Fabales; family Fabaceae; genus Vigna; species Vigna nakashimae. The sequence goes on along the minus strand of CM067765.1, from coordinate 43,605,074 downwards.
CATGATTATTGATTTTGTCAATATGGGAACGTACGGAGAAATCTAGAACCGGGGAATTTCTCCCAATAGCATATTGGTTGTCATTAAGCTTTTGCACTTAAGAATTAATTACTAGGAATGCTAGGATTTTGATGAACTCGTAATTAAGGATAGGCCTTCTTGCAAGGTGATTTAGAGAGTGGCATTAGCATTGATGAAAAGAATGATGAATTCCTAAAAGTATATGAGAGTGGATAAGATGAAATTGATAACCCCAACAACATACTCATCCATCTAATTCATTAAAGTGTTTGTATTATGCTTTTCCATTGATCAAATTCATGCATACATATTTAATTACTGTCTTTTGCATTTAAACCTACAATCAATTGTTCACCAGTATCAAATAATCAACAAATCATATAGCTAAACTAGGTCATGAGTCCTTTGGGAAAACGATACTTGGTCTTACCTTGTTTGATTACTTGATACGATTCGATCACACTTGTCGATTGTTACACAAGTTTGTGGCGCCGTTTTTCGGTGTTCATAAATTTGTCATCACCTAACTCAACCCATCATGGATTAGTGAATTAAGTGAGTTAACTTATTAACCCATGTAAATAATAAAATAAAAATATCATTTTAAATATTTAAATTTTCAAATTTTTCTCTAAAAGTAAGTTTATTTTATTTTAATGACTTTTTTTGAATAATTTATAAAATAATATTTCTCTATCTCTTGTAGTTATCATTTTTTTTTCCAATCAAAATGATGGTTGTATTGATTTTAATCAAAATGCAAATGCAAATTAAGAAAGACAAGTTTAAAACCTAAACTCCACTACATAAAAAAAAAAATCAAATAATCTTAATAAAGTTCTTTGTACTAGGAATAGAAACTATAAAAGTTATTGGTTTTAACCAAAGGATATTATGCAACAGAAAAAAAATAAACAATATACGAAAGCTATGCTATTTACAAACTAATCTTCACGTCATTAGTTTGGTTAATAAGTTTCACGGATTGTAACTAGGGATGGCAACGGGTCGGGTCGGGCACAGATAGTACCTACTCGCAATCCGACCCGACAAAAAAAAAATTCACCCGCTACCCAACCTGCTACCCGCACGGATACCCGCTTAAAAAATATCCGCAGATATCCGCAAATATTAAAAAAATTATATTTTAATAAATTATTAAAATAAAATTTAAATAGAATTACAAAAAATGTATAAAATATAATATAAATTAAATTATATTTAAATTTAAATTTAATTTTAATTAAATTTAATCTATTAAAATATAAATTAATGTTAATTTTAATTAAATTTAACTTAATAAAATATAAATTAAATTTTTATTATTTGCGGGTAGCAGATATCCGCGGGTATGGATAATATAATACCCGCACCCGACCCGTTTATAAGCGGGTATTAAAATATCCGCTACCCATGGATTGCAGGTAGTAAATATCCGTGGGTATCAATTATCCGTCGCGAATTTTATCTGCGGATATCTGCAAACACGGATTTTCTTGTCATCTCTAATTGTAACACAAAGGTGAAAAGAGTAAATCCCACAACAAAATATGAGTTTTCCCTCAACAAAACATTTAATAACATAACCTAAAAATGTAGCTAAACATAAGGAGTTAAGATTGGTCCCAGATAATCTCCTTCCAAACTGACAATGCTTGAAATTCCCTATCTGCTTCCATCAACTTAGCATGTGTTTTTATGAATCGCTTCTACAACAGTAAATTGACAAGATAACACAAATAACACAATAAGTCCAAATTAATGGACCTATTAATTTATACTCTTCGAAGATATACAATATGAGCAGAGAACCCATGAAGATTGTGTTATAGAAAAACTCCATTCACCCTTTTTTGAACAATCCATACTCTATAAATAATTAGAGTATTTACTTATAGTGTTTAACATCAAGATTTATAACATGTCTACAACATTATGCTTTGACTCTCTATAACATTCTATACCATCCACTGCAGCCGCATCAACCAACAATCGCTTTGAGTAGTGTGGAAACGCACGAAACAAAAGAAAATTATCAATTAAAGTTTATGTTTGATTTTAGAAAAAGAGGAATTAATTTTAAACTACTTACTATGCAATCAGATTCGAAACCATGATAGTTGACTCAAAGTCTTACTCACTTTTGACATGTTTATTGAAAACTTATTTGTGTAACATCCTATAAGATTATCAATGTTCAATTACTTCAACCCAACTCAAATTGCTTTATGACACTCCTAACATTTACTTCAATCATTGTCATACTTAAAAAGTATTTATGATACTCCCGACATTTAGTTCAATCATAGTCATACTTAAAAAGTTTAGAAATGTGTTATTAGTACTGATTTTCTTACAAAAAGAATAATATGGAAAGGGCAAAAGAAACTTCATTAACTGATAATTGATAGATGAATGTTTGATCAACCAATATTAGAGATTGTATTTTCCAATAAAAATGAAAAAACATAAACATTATAAGCTTTTGTTTTATCAAAACTTTTTTTATATAAATATTTCTCTTGTTTTTTAATTATGAAATATATTGCAACATTTTAATCAATATATAGTTGTGTCTTGTATTTTTCAATTTCGTATCCGTTTCAACTCCATATTTGCGGTATATAAATCTAACCGTATGAACAAGTAGGAAAGAGTGAAGAAAGTTTATGAAAACTAGTTTGAAAAGCTTCAACACAAATATTGCCCCAATCCAACATAGACCCAAGCAATCCAGAATTAAGATAAAAATGAATATACACAAAAAAAAAAAATCACCTACAATTAATATATACAATACAAGGACAAAATCACTAAATCTGATGCTCCTATTATCGTTCTCCAAGACATACTAATTGTCCCAATAATCTTCACCTTCAAGACTAAACTTCCCATTATTAATTTGGTTATTCAATAATAAATTATACAATTACATTAAATATAAACCTTAAATATTATAGCTATTACATAACACGAATCAAAATTAATCCATTCATTTGTGAAGTATAAAATTTAAACTACTGATATTTTCTAATTATTGACATTTCTTAAATTGCAATTTCATTCATAAACAATAGAAAACAGAAATTTGGAAATCGATTATCGAGGATCGGATCCTGATTTTCTGAACACGAATCATCAAATGGCAGAATTTGTCTCGCCGGAAAAGAATTCTGACCTAAAAAATGGCAATTATCATGATAATTAATTGGAAAAGTGTGGTATAGAGGTAATAAAAAGGAAAGTCTGCATTTTGGTCAAAAATTAGATTTTCTTTTACTTTATCTAAATGTGGACATTTATTTTACTGTCACTCCAATTAGCCGAATTCTTAATTCAGACCCCTTTTCATATTAATCTCCTACTGCATTCAAATTAGCATATATATACCATGACCAAATCTATCATACGCAGTTCATAATCAAATCTACCACAAACAATTCATCACCAAATCTATGGAAACAATTCATCAGTAAATCTGCCATAAACAATTCACTAGGAAATAAAACAAAAACAAATTGTTTAGTCAATCTTTTTTCAGATAAAGATCCAGAATATACTTAACTTTTCATATATAATGAAACCAACATGGATAACCCTAAAAAAATAGGGCACGCAAGCTAAAAAAAAATAAACATTTAAACATGATAATGCTCGATTCAAAACTACTCGGATCCTAACAATATGTTATAATTTACCAACCAACACAAATACCTACCATTCCGAAGCAAAACAATTTCCTCTATAAATTAAACTGAATTCAAAATTATAATGCCAAAAACAGCAACAATCTAAACAAAAAAAATACACTGAAAATTCATCAAAATCATTCGAGAGGAACCTCAACGTCGCCATCGGAAATCTCTTGCTGCAGATCCTTGGGGTCTTTCCCGTCGACGGTGCACCCAACCGACACACAAGTGCCGAGGATCTCTTTAATTGTTCCGCTTAGATCCTTCGCCATGGAGCGCGGCATCATCACCCTCGCGATCTCAATCACGTCATCGAGGGAGATGTTTCCGTTGTGCTTAATGTTCTTAGTCTTTTTCCTGTCTCTCTCGGGCTCTTTGAGCGATTTGATGACGAGCGCGGCGGCCGAGGGAACCACCGTCACCTTCGCCTGGCGGTTCTGAACGGTTAGCTTCACCGTCACGCGGAGGCCCTTCCAGTCCTTTGCGGTCTCCTTGGCTATGTCTTCACCGATCTTTTTCGGAGAAAGTCCCAACGGACCGATCTTCGGGGCGAGGGAACTCGCCGCACCAACCTCACCACCGGTGACGCGAACGAACACGTCCACCACCTGCGAGGGATCGAACTTCGGTGGCATTGGACCGCTGGTTTCTTCGCTGGAGGGTGTAGACTAGGGTTTTGAGGATGAGTGTTTGAGACGGCGTCGGGAATATAAAGTTGCTAACTAGGGTTTTGTTTTGTTGCTTAGGTTTATGGGCTTTCAGTATACATATGGCTCTTTTACAACACACCTACTATTTCCAGCTCCCTTTTACTATCTACACTTTTCTTTTACTTCAAATCATGTCCAACTCATACACATCTTTCTACGCTTTTGGATGAAAAAAAATCGTAAACACTTTTCCTTTTACAAAATATAATTCATTTTCCTGCTAGAACATTCTCTCTATAAAGTGTTTAAGAAAAAACAAAATTAAAATTCTGGTCTAAAGAATACTATCTAAAATGTAAATTTGAAACGAGTGTTTATCAAATAATTTTTAAAGATGCCATATTTTCAATCTGAAAGTTTTTTTTTTTTTACATATTTTTATTTTCTTTAACATTTTTAAAATATCCTTCTCATTGTTGTTAAAGTACTTATTCCAGAATAAAATGCATAATAATTTTTTTTTCATAAAGTTCTAGTACGAAATGTAAAATTTTATTTCACTTTACAAATTTCTATTATTCGATACATGTTTTCAAAGTCTTTTTCGTCTTCTACCGAATGGTAAGATGTCTTTATCTACAATGCTCAAATTAATATTGTGATAAAAATTCTATTTAAATATGGATTAATGCAAAAGTGAAGTCAAAGGAATGTTTTGTTGGTCATGGGTCTCCATGTAAATGGGCCCATTGGCCTAGAACTCCAATGACCAATTTACTTGTGGGAAATTAAACCTGTTTTTTGACTAAGTTATCCATCGAGATAATGTCTTCGGCAGATAGAAACATGTACCAGTAAGCGGTATCTTGATCCAAAGGATGAATGTAATCTTAGAAAATATAGTATTCGGTACCTAGTATTAAGCACCCACTAGTGAACATTGAACTACCATTCAGGAGTACAACCCTCGATATCTAGTAGAAAATCCATCTCTCACAAAGTATTTGATGGTCATCATGTTAGTTCTATTGGCTACAAGTCATTTGGTATAAGGTACCCATAAATAGTATCCTGTTAGTGTCTTAAGTAACTTATTTTAAAAACTATAGTTAATAAGGTCGAGGGGGTCTTCGACCACACACAATACACATAATATTTAAAATATGTGCATAACAGAAATTGTTAAGTTCTCAAGATGTAAACACTCCACCACGATGTGTATGTGTTAAGACAAGATCGTCTAATAATCTTTTATTTTTAGGTTTAACAAAATTTTCTATTGAAATAAATATTTATCAAAAAGACCATATATGATAACTCGCTAAATGTTATATGACTAAACATTATCCTAAATGCTGTAGTAAACGAATTATCCTAAACCTTAACATTATTCGAGATAATGTTAGTGAATCCATTTTCGTCAAGTTTAATGTCGCCTTTCCCATTAATCACCATGTTCAAATTACTTTCCAACTTCACTAAATCTGAGAAGTTCTCATTAAGCTAAAAAAAATATTCTTTTTTTTTCTGCATATATGATTACTATACCCAGAGTCAAGAAACAACGCGTCTGTCTTTTATTGCTCCTTTGCTTCGATAAGAAACCATCAACAACATGTGTTCTGCAAAATTTGTCACCCCTTTCTTACATTTCTACTCAAAATGCATGAGTTTGTAACAATTATAGCATTCCATTGTTGCTTTATTAACACGTTGCTTGCTTCATCCATGACCTCTACCTCCAAAGTTTCCACGCTCTTTTCCACGTCTAGTTGAACCATCATATTGGTTTCCATGAATCACCTTTAGACGTTTTTTCTTTCATGGATAGTATTACTCATGTTATTCATGCATAAGAAAACTACTTTAGAGCTCATCAATCAATAACATACTCATATCTTTGAATTCTTCAATTGAACACACAACATAATTAAACTTTAATGTCCTTTGACATTAAAATCTTTTCCACCACAACAATTAAATAAGAGAGAAAGAGTTTATAAATAGTAAATTAATGCCACTAAACTTCTAACTCGAAAAAACTATTTTAAAGAAAAAAAAGTCCTTAATAAAACCAAATTTTATTTTAAGAAATTTTATTATAACTCCTAACAGTAAAAAGAAAATATATATATATATATATATATATATATATATATATATATATATATATATATATATATTAAACATAGTTGAATGAAAAGGAAAATGTCTGTAGAAAAAAAAATGGCATGGATTATAGTTATATTCACCATATCAAACGAGTTTAACTTTCACCTCTATATTTTCTAAAATTATAATTTTACCTCATTGAAATGACGATGCATTTTAGAAAAAGGTGAAGTGGTGATGGATTTTGTAATTCACAACGGTGAAAATATAATTTCACAATGCATTTTGTTTTCCTAAAAGTTTCATTTAAAATTATTTTAATTGTGTTTATCTTATATAATTCCATAATTTTTTTATAATTTTTTAACTAATATTTAGAGAGGTGTTTGACCGATTTCGAAATTGATGATTTGAAACGTGTTTTATATTTTTTTGGATTATGAAGTTTCAAATACTTCATTCCTTGTCATTTGGAAGGGTATTTTTGTTGATAAAAACTACTAATGGGTTACGGGAAGAATAAGAAAGGGTGTAAAGAGATAAATAAAGCCTAGTTTTGTAACCTTTTTTGTTTGTTTGTAGTTCTCCTTTTGTTAGTACACTTCGTTTATTTTTTAGATTAACAGTTCATCCAATAAAATATTATTTACTTATTTTTTTAAATAATTATTGTTTTCTTTTCTTACAAACGCTATTATTTCTCTCTACTTTTTCATTTTTTTTTCAAGTTCGTATTTCCGTTTCGTTTAAATTTCCTCAATTTTCTTGGACTCCTTTATTGCTTTTGAAAATATTTGTAATTCTTGAGAAATCTATTTAGAAATATAGTTCTTTTTCGTTTCAATTCATTTAGACATAAAATCTCCTTTTGTTCTTTAATAAATGATGTCATTTTAAGTTTAAATCTTTTAACAATGTGAAAAAGAAAGCCAGAAAATAAAGTTGTTAGGAAACCGTTTAAAAGTATAAAAAAATAGTTTTTTTTTATATAAAAATTCTTATAGAAAATAATTGTCAAAAAATATAATATATTTTTATTGAAAATTCAACTTTAATTATAAATATAACTAAATTATGATATTGATATAAAATTTTGTGAAATTAAATTAAAACTTTAACACACTTTTCAAGATAATATTAAAAATTAATTTGTGAGTTAAATTTTAACACTACAAAAATTTAGATTTTTTACCGAGAGTTATTTTTTTCGTTTTCGTCGGTTTTAACTCCCAGAAAATACATTACATGTGGTTAGAAAAACCGTTGGGAAAAGTCGTGTTGCTAAGTAATTACTGGTGTTTTTTTTGAGAAACCGTTGCAATTTCCAAGGGTTTCGAGAAATTTAGTGGGAGTTTTGCTAAAATCGTCAGAATTAGTAGGGCTTTTGTTGGAACCGCTATAACTAACCGGGGTTTGTTAAAATCCCCGATACTAAAGGAGGTTTCTAAAACTGCTCCTATTTATAGGGTTTACCTAACCGGGGTTCTAAAACCGCTAGAAATGTGTACAATTTTTTTTTTAATTTTTGATTTTAATAAAATGAGATTATGATAAAATTAGTTTCATTAACCAAAGATACAACGAAATAATATAAAATAAAACTAAATATTATATATAAAATAAACTACATTGTTCGACATATTAATATGTTCATATATTAAAAAAAAGATGTTCAATACTAAATTAAAATATTAAAAATATGACTAAGATGTTCATTACATTACTAAAAAAGAAACCATGTCTAATTTTGTTCTTTTTTGTTACTTTCATTGTTTGGCATGCTCGTTTGATCAGATACCTACAATAACATAATAGTTAGTCAGTAATATATTTAATAAAAAGAAGGGTTAAATATGATTTTAGTCCCTAAACTATTGGTCCTTTCTGGTTTTCGTCCCTCTTTCAAAAATAAGGTACAATTTGGTTCTCATTCTTTTTGAAACGTTCGTTTTAGTCCTCAAAACTTTGGTTTTAGTCCTCATTTTGTTGACTAAATGAGGACCAAATTTTTAACGGTGTTAGTTTTCGAGGACTAAAACGAACGTTTCGAAAAGAATGAGGACCAAATTGTACCTTATTTTGAAAGAGGGACGAAAACCAGAAACGACCAATAGTTTAGGGACTAAAAACATATTTAACCCTAAAAAGAATGATACAATTGAATTTAGCAATTATTACCAGTGATGGTTGAAACATGGCAAACTGTGAAAGCAATGGACCTTGATAATTTTGCAACAAAAGTTTTATCATTGCCTTCATTTCATTGCTTGTGATGTGATAAGAGCTGTCGCGGGCCCTACAAAAGATTGTTGCATAAAAGAATGCAGTATAGTTACTAGGAAGTGACTCCTAGGTCGTCTCTCGAGGACCAATTTGTGGTTCAGTCTCAGATTTAACACGAAGTGGGGGGGTTGTTTTTGGATGTTTGTTTTTGTGCGGTAATTAAATTGGAAATGGAAATTAAATAAAACAAAATTTAAAACACTGAAATAAAATTTAACCACGGTAAAAACTGAACGATAGAAAACAGTAAAAATAGAACCACTTGATCGCAAATAAAATTTATCACAGATTAAAAACGACGTTTGAAATTAAAATGTAATGACGAAATTTAACAATGCAGAAACTGCTAAACGATAAAATACAACAGATAAAATAAAAGCACAGAACTGAAAATGAAATTCATTAAAAGATTTAACACTTAAAAATAATATTCCAAAATAAAACTAACAAACTGTTTCAGAATACACTACACGCTCAGAAATGAAATTGCATTATGCACTGTTTGAAAATGGAACTGGAAAAGGAAAGGAAGAGGCAGAAGCCTCCTCCCAGATCGTGTGTTTCTTACACTACACCTAAACTACACTAAAATCTAATGCCTTCTACTACTCTGCTCTGCTGCATTTTATAGTGTCAACACTCTCTAACATCCTCCTTCAATTCAGCAATTTGGATTGGCAGCCCGTGAACAAATGTAAAACCGTGACCTTCTTTTGATTCAATGTGGTCCCCTCCTTTTCCATTTCAATCAGCTGAATCATCCTTTTTCAATTCAGCAATTTTGGCCGTGATCCCCACCTCTTCTTGCTACTGACCGTGAGCTTCCTCTGGACACTCCAAGATGTGCGTGTGGCTGGTTGCAATGCTGCAACAAGAGCTTCTTCATCAATCTCATGGTGCTTATTGCTGCTGCCCATTTTCCTTGTGAAGCCAACTCTTCTTTCTTCACTCTTCTAAGCAGCCATGGCAGCTTGCTCCTCTGGCTTCTTCTTCCAGCCAAGTTCCTCACAGCACATGAAAGAACTTCACCACTGCTTGTGTTTTCCGTGACACCACCAGCTCTTTTCTTCTCCAACGCAAAGTGTGATCTGCTTCCTTCCATTGCTTCTAGATGTGTGGCTGGACTTCTTCTATTGTGCAGCCGTGACACTTCTTTGGTTGCTTTTCCAAATTGCCAATTCAATTACAATTCATGTTGCAAGGCAAAGGTGTGGCGGCTCCCACTTAAATTCAAAAAGATGTTTTGTTGGATCCTGGCTAAAATAACTTTCTCCACCTTGACTCCACCTCCCTTAGTAATAATTGAATAAAATTCAGCATTTGGAATTACTATATGGACGTGAACTTCATGAGTGGTGGCCCTTCTTCATATTCCTTAAAGAAAGAAGATTTCTTGGCTGGTTTGGTGTGCTTGCCGTGAAGTGCCATGCCTCTAGATCAACTCCCATTAATCACCATGCTGCTGCCAACGTGCTGGACGTTGCTTGCTGGACCTGCTCCAAGCTGAGGCACCTTGTATCTTTTTCCAGCAGTAACAAGCTCTTCACCTTTTCTTTGCTAGCGTGGAAGTGCAGCCCTTTCATGTGTACCACTTCAAGCTAGAATAAAATATTCTTTTGTGGCAAACATCTTTTCTCTAGACTTAGTATCTCTAAATACGTGAACTTCCTTCCTTCAACGTGGCCCCTCATGTGTCATCCTTTATGCTTTTAGAATAATATTTCCTCTCTTAGTGGCAGCCCCCCTCTTTTGTCCATATGCATGCTACATTTTGAATTTGTACCGCATGAGTTTTGCCAAGCCATCAACTAAATGCATTTCAATAAAACCGTGAGTGGTGGACCATGTGTTGTCTGCTTTATAATTTTCTTCACTTAAAAGCAATGAGTTGCAGCCGTGGCACCCTACCCAACGTCTCTATGTGCTTCTTTTTTTTTCAATAATATTCCTTTGGACTTAAGCTTGCTGACATCCTTTCAAAACCGTGAGCTCTTTGTTTTGGTCCCCTCCTTCCATTTAAATTGATGCTTGCTAAAAATAATTGGCCGTGTCATGTGCTACGTGAATTAGCATAACACTTCTCCAATTTCCTTATGCAATGTGCTACCAAGTGGGCCATGACACCACTTTCCTCTTTTTCCACCATCTTTTCTTTTCTTTCCATTGAAAAACCACGTTGAAGCAAGAGTAAATGTGGTGGTCCCTTTGTCATTCCATTGTTGACTTGCCAAATGAGAATTCTCCAAGTGGCTCCCACTCTTTTGATTCCACTTCAATGTGCTACTCTTCTACGTGGAATTTGCCAACCATCACACAAATGCTTCTCAATAAAACGTGATGTGGTAGCCCATTAACACCTTGAATAATTTTCTTCATTCATCTTTTGTTACATAAGAAGGCCGTGAAGTGTATAGGAGTTCCAAATCATTCTTAAAATTTAATAAATGAAGAACTTGCTTAAGATTGTTGGGAGGTCTTAGCACCGTTCAACGATCAATTCCAGCCACCACATGTACCAAACAACAAGCAAACAATGCAAACAGATTAGAAATCACTTAAACAGTAATCACTGGACTGACATAGGAGAGTAAAATAAATACTGGGAACAACATAGAACGAATTTGAACAAACGAAAAACTATACGTGAAAATAGACATCCATACGAAACTATGAAAAAAAATTGCATGGAAAACGGATAAGAATTGAACCTGAACGGGGACAAACAAGTTGACACAAAATTCACGCAGTAACCAGCGAAAACTGAAATGGCTGAAATACATTGGGCTCTATTTCCAATTCTTATTTAACCTTCAAATGTCCCAAATTGTATTTCCAAATTTTCCTTGTAAAATAATTAGCTCAGATAATTCAAATTAATTAAAATAAGAATTTCTGATCGAATTAAGCACAATCAAGCAAAATGGGAAAACACTGGACATTTAAGCACAATTCCCTTATTAATTCTAGTACAATAAACTAAGTGAAGTGTAGAAAATATCGACTCATCAAAATAGACCACACTTAGTCTTTTGCACTCCTGGGCAAAATCAAGACGCAAATCAGGGAATGGTTCAAAGGATTTTTAGGTGTATGACACAAAACTCAGCAGACAGAAAAGAAAGACTCAAGAAAAATAAAAAGAATTTACAGAATTCTCAAGAATTATGGACTGATGAAAGAAGTAGAAATTTTCCAACACAAAATCAAGAAAAGCACATACTTACAGAAATCATCCAAGCAATTCACAGTATGGCAAAATAATTAATCAGCTCAAGAGGTGATTTAAAAATAACATAACCTCACAGATGCACTAATAGTGTTTCTCTCAAGTGTTTAAGGTAAATAAATTCAACTCAATGTACTCAAGAAAACAAACACAAGTAGACTTGGCAAGCTTCTAATATCAACACTTAAAACATATGTATGCTCAGATCAAAAGGTCTTTCAGGGTTGTAATGGGGCCAAGGACAGGGGAGGATAAATTTGGATAAGTAGCTATAGCTCAGAAGAAATAGAGGTGCACTAGGGAAAAAAATGTAAACACAGTGAAATCTCACCCAAACCTCTAATTTAATCCTCTTCTCAACTCCATTATTCACAAAATTATTTTTCAATTTTTCTCTTTTTCTCATCATTTTTTTTTATCCTGTCTTCTTTTTTTTTTTTTTTTAATCACACAACAGGATATAAATTATCATTTTAAAACATGATGAGGAACCAACTAGCCAATTCATCAGAATTCCCAAGGAGACCACACTTATTCTCAAAATACTTCTATAGCTCCAGACTTTCCTAAGGTTAAGGTAATCATTTGTTTTTCACTTAGGGTCAGTGTATGAGCTTAAGAACAAAGAAATGGATACAGTATAGGCTCAAAGGGGTTAGCAAAGGATAATAACAAGGTAGGCTTATTTGGCTAAAGAGGTTCAAGAACAAAAATGCCTTTATCACGTCTGAACATGTATATCAATCAAGTATATCTAAAAGAATCAAGCCAAGGCATATGTGCAAGCATTCAAGATACATATCACACACAAGAAAGAAAATTAAGTGGCTCAAATCTCTCACACAGGATGTTTTTGTCACGATTAAATCAACCTCTTAAACACATAATCATCTTTCCAGGCAGAGAAAAGCAAGGATTACAAACTATAAGTATTAAGTAAGTGAAGGAAAAAATCTACAACTTATACATCATCCAGAAATCAAGAGAAAAATGTAAAATTTATTGCACTCAAGACACACTAAAACAACTTAAAACAGAAAAAAATTTAGCACACAAAAACAAAAAATTTAACACACAAAATACATACTAACATAAACTAACAGAAAAATCAAAATTTCTCCCCAGTAGACCACACTTAAATCACACAATGTCCTCAGTGTGTTACAATCATCAGATTATCAATTTTAGAGCAGTCAAAAAAAATATAGACAAGTGCAATAAAAAGTTAGGAAAAATGGGAAGAAATTTTTCAGCAACATCCATCAGTAGATGTTATCATTTTTTTATTTTTTATTTTTATTTTTTTATTTTTTTTTTATTTATTTATTTATTATTTTTTATTATTATTATTATTTTTTTTTTTTAAAATAGAGATGACCTGTACTGTGACAACAATTTCGGTGGGAATGACCGAAACTGTTGCTACAGTGGCAGAAATTTGGCTATAAATGGCCCGCTCCTCCGCGTCCAGCGCCATTTCTGACTTCCCTGCTCTCTCTCTACTCCTTTCTTTCTCTCTCAACTCTCTCTGCTCTCTTCTCTCTCTGCTCTCTTCTCGAGCATCTGGATCTGCGAGGAAGCTCTGCCCCCGCGCCTTCTGAAGAGTCTGAGTGAGATCCGTGAGGAGCCTCTGCCTGTGTGTCTTCGGAGCATCTAAGATCTGCGTCAAGCTTTTGTAAGCCCTACTACTCCGGGTAAGTCCTCTACACCTTTGATCTCCTTCTTTCTGCCGTTTAAGCTTTCTGCTCTTAAGCTTTACCTTTTCCTGCTTTCAGATCTTATTCGCTTTTTTTTTTTTTTTTTTTCTTTTTCTGCTTTCTTTTCCTTCTTTATTTTCAGCTTTCTGCTCTTTATTGTGCTTTCTCTATTTTTCTCTCCCTTTCCCTCTTCATTTTTTTTTTATATTTTTGAAACTGAAAAACACTTAAACACATAAAACACAACTGTCTAAAAACTTAAGGGGTATATCGGCTGGAAACCAGACGTTAATCTCCCTTCGATTGAAGGTATTGCAGAGACAATCGGGTAGAACAACGCCACGTACCCCACTTAAAACTAAATAAACACATAAACATAATATACAAGAACAATATGGACAAGAACAACCGGACAACTGGACGTAGATCCGTTTAGGACCCTTTGCAAGGACCGTGAAACAGATCTGAGACCAGACACAAAAACAATCAAAGACAGACAGGACAAAATAAATCTAAAATGAAACAAGAACAAACAATTAAAGAAAATACTGAACTAAGAATCTAATATATTTTTATGCTTTTTTTTTTTTTTATGTTTTGCTTTTCTTTTTTTTTCTTGTTTTTGTTCTTTTTATATGTATTTATTTTTTATTTATGTATTTGTATATTACGAGAGGAAGGATGAGTGATATGGAATCAGAGAGATATACCAGTCAACGATGGCGTCCTACAGATGATCAGATCACGATGATGACCAAAATCTACAACTATGGGGTCACACACCCAAGCCGAGCGCAAGTCGTCGAGATCGCGTCTCGACTAAGGACCTTCGGCGAAGCCACTGAATACAACGTGCACTGCTGGTTTAACAACCATGGCAATCGGGTCAGGTGCTGGCAAGCGGAGATAGACCCCACAGGCACTCTCTTTTCACAACTGCCGCTATACATGTACGGTAAGACCTCTGATCACACCTCCATTGAATTTTCCATTCCTCTTCTATTATTAATACAAGTTTTTTATTATTTATTTATTTATTTATTTTTTTTTTTTGTTTGAAAGAAAACAACTGGGTGATAATGAGGGCACCGAGGCTGCTGAATTTGTTTCCAGTTCCGATCATTATCGATGACGACAGAAATGAACGAGAAATTCCTCCACCAAAGCCTCCGCTCGTGACTTTTCGAACCAGAGCTCCCTCAACGGAGCTCTCCCTTAGACCACCACAACCAGCTCGAGAGTTCTTCCAGTTTTAATGTTTTATGTTTTTTTTTTATTTTTATTTTTTTTTTGTTGTTTTATTTGGCCGAGAGTGGCCAGAATTAAGGACTGTAATATGAACACTTATGTTTTTTTTTTATGTTTTTATTTATTATGTTTTTTAATGGTTTGTAATATTTAACGATCAGAAATGATCGAACCCCGAACATCTTATTATGTTTTTATGTATTTTTGTTATATTTGTTGTTTTTTTTTTTTTTTTTATTTATAAAAACACTTAAATTAGCATCTCTGCTCAAACTATATTCCACTGCCATTACAAGTTAATTATGCACTTGTGTTGATTTTTTTTTTTAAACAAAAACTAAATAAATAAACAGAACACAAATTAACAAAACAAAAGACCTAATATCGAACACAAAAAATCAAAGCACACAAAACGCAAATGTCAAAAACAGCAGACAAAACACATATTTACAATACATACATTAACAAAATAACACACCTGAAAGAGAACACACATTTTTCTATATAATTTTTTTTTTTTTTAAATAATAATAATTTGTAAACTAAGAAAATCAGAATTCTCCCCTAATTCGCAAATTAAGAAAATTAAGGGAAGAAGGAATAGAAAAACTCCCCTGGTTATGGTGGCAGTTGCCAAATTTGGACAATTAGGGATATGCATTCCATCACATGATTCAACAGAGAAATTTTTAAGAGGAACTGCTTCATCAGTATAGCTTTATCATTCATAGCAAGATGTTTCTTCTTTCTTCTCACAACAAATTGTTGCAGCAGTATCTCTTCGTCATTAATCATGCATTCCTTTTTGAATTCTGCATTCTTGTCATCAAACTCACAATTAATAGCATCTGTAATAAACTTAGAGTCTGGCTGTAACGCATAATCAATTTCAGCACAAATGGAGCAAGAACCAGATTCACAGTCACATTCAAAATTTTCAGAAAACTGTGTTAAATCAAAGTTTAGTCCTAACTCTATAAATTCATCAGAATGCACGGTTTCTCTTTCAAAATCAATATTGACGCGACTTTTACCAATGGGTTCAATGGCTGACACTGAATTAAAAGTTTTAGAATGGTCAATCAAATTTGTATTCGTATCAGTCACAAACCCTATAGCATCAGTGTGCATCAAATCACAGGCATTTGAATGTGTATGCAAATCAGGTAAGGTAATTGGAATATCAGGTTCAGAAATAACCTGTTTTTGTTCAATAAAAAGTTCTTTACCAATCTCCAAGTCATCAGCTGCGTCCTTAGGGCTATCAGTGTCAAAATCCAGAACAAGCTGCTCAGGTTCTTCCTTTGCTACCTCAATTGGACTTTCACCAGCCAGCTTGCAGAGCAACTTCCTCTCTTCTGTTGGGGTTATATCCATCCAACATCCACCAATAGCTGCATCCACAAGTATCCTTTCATTGTCCAGGAGCCCTTCATAAAAATAAGTCAAGAGCAAATGCTCTGGAAATTGGTGGTTTGGACAAGTTGTGCAGAGCCTGTTAAACCTCTCCCAATAATCTGCTAGGTTTTCTTCTTGAAACTGCTCAATGGCAGTGATCTTCATCCTAATGCTGGTCACCTTTGCTGCTGGAAAGAACTTGTCGAAGAATTTTTGTTGTGTTTCCTGCCAACTATTAAAAGGATACTGGTATATGAACCAGTCTCTTGCTTCATCTTGCAGGGACATGGGAAACATTTTTATCAACACTGTCTCCTTTGAAACACCAGCAGGCCTCATAGATAAACACACCAAACTAAACTCCTTGAGGTGCCTGTATGGATCTTCATGTGCCAACCCAAAGAATTTGGGAAGACACTTGACTAGATCATACATCCAGTCTTGAGAATCTGTCATCTCCTCTAGTCTAGTTCGAAACCTCTCTCAGACTTGGACTTCCTCTTCAAACAAAGATTGTATAGAAAGAAATATACAGAAACATAACATGGAGGGAAAACTAATATTTTTTTTTTTTATTAACAAAACTCATACGACATGCATGCACAAAACAAAACATTACATCACAACACAAGATAAAACATAACAACAAATTTTAACAAAACAAAAACTAAAACATATATCACATGTACACAAAAACACACATAACAGAAAATAACAAAAGACCCAAAACCGAACTGTTATTGGTCCCCGGCAGCGGCGCCAAAATTTGATAAGAGCTGTCGCGGGCCCTACAAAAGATTGTTGCATAAAAGAATGCAGTATAGTTACTAGGAAGTGACTCCTAGGTCGTCTCTCGAGGACCAATTTGTGGTTCAGTCTCAGATTTAACACGAAGTGGGGGGGGTTGTTTTTGGATGTTTGTTTTTGTGCGGTAATTAAATTGGAAATGGAAATTAAATAAAACAAAATTTAAAACACTGAAATAAAATTTAACCACGGTAAAAACTGAACGATAGAAAACAGTAAAAATAGAACCACTTGATCGCAAATAAAATTTATCACAGATTAAAAACGACGTTTGAAATTAAAATGTAATGACGAAATTTAACAATGCAGAAACTGCTAAACGATAAAATACAACAGATAAAATAAAAGCACAGAACTGAAAATGAAATTCATTAAAAGATTTAACACTTAAAAATAATATTCCAAAATAAAACTAACAAACTGTTTCAGAATACACTACACGCTCATAAATGAAATTGCATTATGCACTGTTTGAAAATGGAACTGGAAAAGGAAAGGAAGAGGCAGAAGCCTCCTCCCAGATCGTGTGTTTCTTACACTACACCTAAACTACACTAAAATCTAATGCCTTCTACTACTCTGCTCTGCTGCATTTTATAGTGTCAACACTCTCTAACATCCTCCTTCAATTCAGCAATTTGGATTGGCAGCCCGTGAACAAATGTAAAACCGTGACCTTCTTTTGATTCAATGTGGTCCCCTCCTTTTCCATTTCAATCAGCTGAATCATCCTTTTTCAATTCAGCAATTTTGGCCGTGATCCCCACCTCTTCTTGCTACTGACCGTGAGCTTCCTCTGGACACTCCAAGATGTGCGTGTGGCTGGTTGCAATGCTGCAACAAGAGCTTCTTCATCAATCTCATGGTGCTTATTGCTGCTGCCCATTTTCCTTGTGAAGCCAACTCTTCTTTCTTCACTCTTCTAAGCAGCCATGGCAGCTTGCTCCTCTGGCTTCTTCTTCCAGCCAAGTTCCTCACAGCACATGAAAGAACTTCACCACTGCTTGTGTTTTCCGTGACACCACCAGCTCTTTTCTTCTCCAACGCAAAGTGTGATCTGCTTCCTTCCATTGCTTCTAGATGTGTGGCTGGACTTCTTCTATTGTGCAGCCGTGACACTTCTTTGGTTGCTTTTCCAAATTGCCAATTCAATTACAATTCATGTTGCAAGGCAAAGGTGTGGCGGCTCCCACTTAAATTCAAAAAGATGTTTTGTTGGATCCTGGCTAAAATAACTTTCTCCACCTTGACTCCACCTCCCTTAGTAATAATTGAATAAAATTCAGCATTTGGAATTACTATATGGACGTGAACTTCATGAGTTGTGGCCCTTCTTCATATTCCTTAAAGAAAGAAGATTTCTTGGCTGGTTTGGTGTGCTTGCCGTGAAGTGCCATGCCTCTAGATCAACTCCCATGAATCACCATGCTGCTGCCAACGTGCTGGACGTTGCTTGCTGGACCTGCTCCAAGCTGAGGCACCTTGTATCTTTTTCCAGCAGTAACAAGCTCTTCACCTTTTCTTTGCTAGCGTGGAAGTGCAGCCCTTTCATGTGTACCACTTCAAGCTAGAATAAAATATTCTTTTGTGGCAAACATCTTTTCTCTAGACTTAGTATCTCTAAATACGTGAACTTCCTTCCTTCAACGTGGCCCCTCATGTGTCATCCTTTATGCTTTTAGAATAATATTTCCTCTCTTAGTGGCAGCCCCCCTCTTTTGTCCATATGCATGCTACATTTTGAATTTGTACCGCATGAGTTTTGCCAAGCCATCAACTAAATGCATTTCAATAAAACCGTGAGTGGTGGACCATGTGTTGTCTGCTTTATAATTTTCTTCACTTAAAAGCAATGAGTTGCAGCCGTGGCACCCTACCCAACGTCTCTATGTGCTTCTTTTTTTTTCAATAATATTCCTTTGGACTTAAGCTTGCTGACATCCTTTCAAAACCGTGAGCTCTTTGTTTTGGTCCCCTCCTTCCATTTAAATTGATGCTTGCTAAAAATAATTGGCCGTGTCATGTGCTACGTGAATTAGCATAACACTTCTCCAATTTCCTTATGCAATGTGCTACCAAGTGGGCCATGACACCACTTTCCTCTTTTTCCACCATCTTTTCTTTTCTTTCCATTGAAAAACCACGTTGAAGCAAGAGTAAATGTGGTGGTCCCTTTGTCATTCCATTGTTGACTTGCCAAATGAGAATTCTCCAAGTGGCTCCCACTCTTTTGATTCCACTTCAATGTGCTACTCTTCTACGTGGAATTTGCCAACCATCACACAAATGCTTCTCAATAAAACGTGATGTGGTAGCCCATTAACACCTTGAATAATTTTCTTCATTCATCTTTTGTTACATAAGAAGGCCGTGAAGTGTATAGGAGTTCCAAATCATTCTTAAAATTTAATAAATGAAGAACTTGCTTAAGATTGTTGGGAGGTCTTAGCACCGTTCAACGATCAATTCCAGCCACCACATGTACCAAACAACAAGCAAACAATGCAAACAGATTAGAAATCACTTAAACAGTAATCACTGGACTGACATAGGAGAGTAAAATAAATACTGGGAACAACATAGAACGAATTTGAACAAACGAAAAACTATACGTGAAAATAGACATCCATACGAAACTATGAAAAAAAATTGCATGGAAAACGGATAAGAATTGAACCTGAACGGGGACAAACAAGTTGACACAAAATTCACGCAGTAACCAGCGAAAACTGAAATGGCTGAAATACATTGGGCTCTATTTCCAATTCTTATTTAACCTTCAAATGTCCCAAATTGTATTTCCAAATTTTCCTTGTAAAATAATTAGCTCAGATAATTCAAATTAATTAAAATAAGAATTTCTGATCGAATTAAGCACAATCAAGCAAAATGGGAAAACACTGGACATTTAAGCACAATTCCCTTATTAATTCTAGTACAATAAACTAAGTGAAGTGTAGAAAATATCGACTCATCATGATGTCAATAAAAAGTAAAAAAATGAATTAAATATTAATAAAATATATAATTGATTTGAATATCGGAATTAACTACAAACTTTGCCTTCAAAACATATTTTAATCAAAATTACCCAATAAATCAATTGTGAATGCCTTCTTTGTAATTGTATTATGAATTTACATTACTTACTTGAATGATATTTTGGATTATGTCTTCTTTGTAATCTTTAGGAATCTTCTTCCAAGTAGAATAACAAAAAGGGAATGCCTTGAAGTTTCAAACAATACTCCCCAAGAATCAATTCAATAATACGTCATCATCTCTAGTTGGTTGATACTCATCATTCCAATATACAATAATCCTTTCACTTTGAGGCAAAATTTCAAACATCATTTGTTTTTAGGTGTTTGGTAGTCATCTTACTTTGGTCATCTGTGAAGAAATAAAATTTGTGTCAAATACCCTTGTGTCATACAACTTCAGTAGTAAATATTCATATAAGTAATGGAAGCATTAATATTTTGAACTTGTGTCTTACCAATGACATCAACCAACCATGCTCCTTGTGTGTTGGTGGCCTTTCTTGTTCAACTTCCAACAAAGTATCCTGATTTTCATCTTGTACATGAGAATTTCCTCACACTTGAGATGGTGTGTTAATGGAAATCTATGAATTTCGGAATACTCCAACCCATGTATAGATTTTGTTAGAAATAATAACCTGGAATACAAAGATGAAGTGTCGAATTACAAAGTCCATATTGTTAAGACTCCTGCAAGTGTACCGAATCGTATCAAGTAATATAAAATGGTAAGACCAAGTATCGTATCCCAAAGGACTCACAACCTAAACAATTATGTGATTTCTTAATTAAATAGGACTTGAAAATAAACACTTTTGGGTTTAGAATGGAAATAGTGAAAAGTAATATGCATGCAATTTGACAAATTGGACAAAAGTGCAAAGAGGAACGATTTTGATATTATGAGATGATTATATTGTTGGGGTTAGATTTCACCTAGTTTACTGTCATGTATATACGAATTCTACTTCTTCATTAATGTCAACGTCACTCTCTAAACACTTAAAACTCGATTCCTCGGTGAATAAAGTCTATCCTTAACTTGTATTCCAAATAGTTAATTCTGAAGAATAAAAGCTTAAGACAACCAGAATTCATATTCCCCATTCCTGAGCAATACTACTTCTGCGAATAATTCTACAAATCATGAATTGTAGAATACCTTCCGGTACTAATGCAAATCATACATCATGCTAAATAATGAGTTAAATGAAGCAAACATTACGTAAAGAAGAATTATCCTAACAATTAATGAAAGAAGCATATATACTAAAGAATCAATTCAATACATGAGAGTTTACAAAGGTTACATCATCCCCAAAAACAAATAGAGTTTAGTTCACCATTGACATGGTGAAACTAGATGAACAATGGAGAAACAATGAAAGATAAAACCCTAGAAATTGAAGATAGGAGCTTTCGCATCCAATTCCGCCTTCAAGGGAGCAATGAGTGTGTTTCTGAGCCTATTTCGTCCAAAGATATGAACCCTAGGATGTCCAAGTCCTTAAATAGAACATCAAAATAATAGAAAATGGGTTCGAGCCCACAAGATTTGTGCTCAGTGCCCCACTTATGGCGCTTAACGGTGTGTGGGTCACAAGTTACGCTCAGGGTCAGCTCAGAAGGCAAGCAAGCGTGGTGCGTCTCGTCACAGTTGCGCTCAACGCCCCTGAAAAGGGCGACCGGGCGCGATCCAGAAGCATCATGTGCTGAAGGCTCTAGAAAAGGGTAGCCAAGCGTGAGACAGTGTACTTTGGCGCTGAGGGCCCCCAAAGTGGCGCTCAGCGCTGTTGCGATCTCCCTTCTATGATGCTTTTCCATCTTTTCCTGAGTTCCAACTCCTTACTACTTTCAAATCTTCTTCTAAATCATCTCAATTCCTGTTGAAAACACTGAAACCTAGCACAAAGCCATCAAATTCACCTTCATCTCTCTTATTCATCAAAACAATGATTCCAAGCAAGTTGCTAAGTCAAAAGGGGTGCTTTTAGTATCAAAATTAAGTATTAAATAATGATAAATTCAACCGTTATCACAACCTCAAACTTAGAAATTTGCTTGTCCTCAAGCAAACAAAATGTAACTTAGCTTTAAACCAATCCATACAATGGTTTCAACACATTTCACAATCTTTTCTTTCAAGACAAGTAATTGCTCAAATCAGCTTATCACAAAGAATATCAGTCAAGATGAATACATGCCTTGATTCAATTAAGCTCATTATAGTGCTCATATAATCACAAAATATTCAACAGATGCTATGCTATGCTCATGAATGATCAACCAAGCAAAGATGTAATCATGCATATATGGAACTGTTCCTCACCAAGAAAAAGTGTTTCTCTCAAACACACAAGTGTATATAGAGGTAACTCATTCACTCTACTCTCACAATGTCACATAAATTAACTTTGCCTTTCATTTAACCACAATCAAACACACTCGCAAGCAAGTATCATCGCAAGGGCTTTTCTATGGCTTGTAATGTGGCTGGGCTAAGAAGAAAATTGGTTTTTCCGGATCACAAAATCCTTGAGTTAAGAGAGTCATTCATAATTTCATCATTTAAACACACTCTTTCACTTCAATAAACCATTCTCACTTCTTCCCAATTTTCCCTTGCATTGAGCTTTTCTTTTGCTTTTCATTTGCTCAACACCTCAATGCTTATTTTCTTTTCCAAATTTCCCAACAACCCCAAACTTGAACCGTTATCAATACCACACAACATATTCTTAACTTAACTCAAGGTAAAGATTTTCAAAAGGGGTTTTCAAATCCTGTTTAAGGCAAAAGGTTCAAAGGATATAACACTTTGCGCTCTCTTTTGTTGGCTAAAATCATGCATTGGCTAAAAGGGATAACAACAGATGACCTTGATCATATGACACATTCAAGCAAGTGATTCAATCATAGAAACCTGGGCAAAGTCATTCATGCTTTCAAAGTAATAACAATCATTTGCAAAAACTCTGGAGTTTAATCCTCACAAGGCTAATTCAAGTTCCAACATTTAGATAAACAACCTACTTAGTAACACAATCACACATTATGCATCTGTTTCACAATATCATGAGCAACCATCTGTATATCAGCATCATTCATCATCTCAACATCAATCAATATCATTAGCATCATAAAGCAACACTCATCACAAACATCATCATCATCATCAAACCATTGCATCATAGATACAGTTTTAAGCCAAGTACATCATAACCTATTCTAAATAACATAAAGACGAACATAAATTAAAAGATAGGTTTAGAAAACTGGGTTGCCTCCCAGCAAGCACTTCTTTAACATCACTAGCTTGACCCAATAAAGCTTAAGTTTGATCTTCAATGTTGATGTGCTTCTTCCTTTCATGACACCAACAAAATCTCAGCATCTTTCTTGTCACCAACTTAACTCTACTAGAGTAAGGAGCCTGAATCTCAAGAACTCCATTTTCCTTTATATCCTTGATAACCCATAACTTGTGCTTGAATTTCCCTGGTTTGCCAAGGTAGGTTTCATTATTTTCCATCACAGAGTCATGGTGAACGAGTTTTTCTTCCTTATCTCCACCATCTTCCTTTAGCCCTAGAAAACAACAACTATGATTCCTCTTGACCGTCTTGACAACTTTATCAGGTAAACTAGTCACTGATAGAACTTCGTCTTTAACTTTAAGACTAGCCTTTGTTAATTGTATTGACTGCCCAACTTCAAAGACATTGAAAGTCACCTCTTCATCTTGGTGTTTCAACGTTATAACCCCATCATCCACATGAATGACAACTTTAGTTGTCTTCATGAATGGCCTTCCAAGGATGAGCGGTACCTCTACATTTTTCTCCATCTCCATCACTACAAAGTCCACCAAAATTTTAAGTTTATCAATTTTCAACACCACGTCTTCTACTACACCATAAGGATGCTTGATGGATCTGTCTGCCATTTGCAAGATTGCTTTTGTAGATTTAACCTCCAGACCACTAATCTTCTTAAGCATAAATAAGTGCATTAAATTAATACTAGCTCCTAAGTCAACTAGAGTCTTCCCTATATCATGATTCCCAGTCATGCACGGGATGGTGAAACTCGCTAGATCTTTGAATTTTGGAGGAAGCGTCTTCTACGATATGACATTGCAATTACACTGCACTTCAATTGTTTCCTCATCTAGATACTTCTTCTTTATGAGGAATTGCTTCATGTGCTTGGCATAAGCAGGGATTTGCTGTAGTGCTTCGGTCAAGGGCATAGTAATCTCTAATTGCTTGAAAATCACCATGAAACGCCCATATTGATTTTCTTTTTCAATCTTTGAACATCTTTTTGGATAAGGAAGGGGTTTCTCAATAATTTTTTCTTTTTTTTCTCTCTTCTCTCTCTTCTTCTTTTTCCTTCCCCTCATCTTTCTCTTTTCTTTCCCTTTCTTTTCTCTCTTCATTCTCTTCTTCTACTTCACTCAACTTAGCTTTTTCTTTTCTCTCAACTTTTCTCTCATCTAACATCTTGCCACTTCTAGTCATAATGGCATTGAACTCCTCCTTGTGGTTAACTGCAATATTAGCCCCAAAACTCCTGTCAAACATCTCCTCCAACTTTTTAGCCAGTTGACCAACTTGAATCTTCAAGTTTCTAATGGCAGCTTCATTGCTCTTCTAAGTAGAGACATACACTTGCATGAATTGTTGAAGGGTGTCTTCCAATTTTGTCATCCTTTCAGATAAAGAGGATTGTGGTTGCCTGTTAATAGTTGAAAATACTGTTATTTGTGATGTAATTTTGATACTAAATACACCCTTTTTCACTTGCAAACTTGATTGGACTCATCACTAATGCAGCGAAGGCAAACGATTGCGGTTGTTTTTGAATATATGTCACGGTTTTAGAACCGCGACATATACGAGTGACAAATTTATGAACACCGAAAAACGGCGCCACAAACTTGTTTAACAATCAACAAGTGTGACCGAATCGTATCAAGTAATAAAACAAGGTAAGACCAAGTATCGTTTTCCCAAAGGACTCACGGCCTAGTTTAGCTATATGATTTATTGATTATTTGAGACTTGAGAACAAATAGATTGTATGTTTAAATGCAAAAGACAGTAATTAAATATGTATGCATGAATTTGATCAATGGAGAAAAAAAGAATACAAACACTTCAATGAATTAGATGGATGAGTATGTTGTTGGGGTTATCAATTTCATCTTATCCACTCTCATATACTTTAGGAATTCATCATTCTTTTCATCAATGCTAATGCCACTCTTTAAATCACCTTGCAAGAAGGCCTATCCTTAATTACGAGTTCATACAATTCCTAGCATTCCTAGCAAGCTTTAAGCAAAGAGGAAAAACCCTAACTAATGATGAAAGAAAGCATAAGTCTTAAAAATAAGATGTTAAAACAAATTCCATATATGAGAGTTTCACAAGACTACATTGATTCCCCAACAACAATACAATGTTTAGTTCACCATATTCATGGTAAAACTAGATGAACAATAATGAAGGAATGAAAGATAGAACCCTAGAAAGATGAGGAGGTAGCTTGAGCATCCAAGATCTTCCTTCAAGGGGTGGAAAAGAGAGTGTTTGCTTTGTCTCTGCCAAAGATACAAACCCTAGGATGTCCTAAAGCTTATATACTATTCTAAAATATACAGAAAATTAGGCCCAAGCCCAAAATAGTTCCGCTCAGCGATAAGTGCATGAGTTGTTTTCTTCCCCTCAGCGACCTTTTCACCCCTCAGCGGATCCACCGTGATTGCCTGAGTGCCGCTCAGCGGTAAATTGCCGCTGAGCGGTAATTTCGACTTTTCCTTTTGCATTTTTTGATGTCTTTTCTGATTCCATTTCTGAGTGTTAAAAGTTGCTTTTAGTATCATATTTAAGCATGAAAATAACAGTTTTTCAACTGTTATCACAACCCCAAACTTAGAACTTTGCTTGTCCTCAAGCATACAAGATGTAACCCAATCTCCTACCAATCCATACAATGGTTCACTCAATTCAAAATTTCTCTTTTCAAGATAAGTACAAACTTCAATTCAAGTCATGACAAAGATTTCAATCAAGACATGCACATGCTTTAATGTTCACAAAATCACCTAATATCAAACAAATGCTATTTTTCATGAATGATCAATCAACTAAGCATGGATGTTCATGTGCTCATGGAATATTTCCTCATTGGGAAAAGTATTTCACTCAAACACAAGTGTATAAGAGGCATTCACTCATTCACTCTACTATCACAATGTCACATGAATCAACTTCATCCATCTTCATCATCATCTTCATCCATCTCCATAGCTGAAGCTTCAGCTGCTTAAGCTCTGCCTCCTTGTACCTGCTCTTCTGGCCAAGCTACCAAATTATGAAACTCCTCCATAGTCCACCTGTGAGCTGGAGGTGTATCATACATTCTAACAATCATCTCAGCAATGGCCACCTGTCCTGTATGGATAGACTGTAATTGTGCACCTATAAGAGACATGTACATGTCCCTCATTTGGAAAGGTTCTGCTTCATGTGTCTCAGCAGATGCCCGACTCTGTGGTTGCCCTCTTTCTCTACGAGTATGGCATGGTGGAACTGGCTAAGCTGCTTCCTCACCTCCACAGTATTGTCTATAATAGGCCTCATCAATTGCTTTCCTTGGCCTTTCAAATGGTGGAGCAGAAGTATCCACCCCCGCTATCTTGCATAGGTGTGTGATTAAAGAAGGATGTCCTAAGGGTGCTTTATTGTTTGTTGTGTTAGCGCACACCCTAATCTCATCAGCTATTACCTGCCCAATATTGACATTAAAGTTCCTGATTGCATAGTAAAGGAGGAGTGCCCTACTAAGAGTAATGTCTGACACATGAGAACATGGTTGAATGTTGGCATGAGAAAACGCCATCCAATACTTTGCAAGAGGAGTCAAGTCAGTCCTCCTAATGTTCACCATAGAGCCAGTTCTATTCCTTTTAAAATGTCCTCCAGGTACACATAAAACTCTCTCCACATCATCAAAATCAGCGCCTTCTTCCATACAGAGAGCAAACTGGCACTGCTCACCAGCCCACACAGTATCCAAGAAGTTGTTGATGGAATCAGGATCATACCTAATAGCATGGCCTCTGACATAGCCTAGGTAGTTCTCAGCTGGATAATCACCAATCTTTCGTCCATTAGTGTAGAATTCTTTCACCACACCTATATTGGCAGGTGTAGGGTATGTGGCTAGCTTCCCCCAATCATTCCCTAACAATTGCTCTCCAAATTAAGGAGCAAAGTTAGGTATCATTCCAACCTTTCTCTCCATAAGAAGTCTCCTATCTTGGACCACCTTAAAGTGCTTCTCATGTTTGCGAGATAGGAACCTACTAGAATGGGGTTGCTCTGGTTCCTTTTCTTTTCTTTTGGATGCCATGGTCTTCATTCTTTTGCCTTAAGAGGGTGCCATTCCTACATCAAACACAGATACAAAACCACAAAACATGTTGTTAATCATTAGTAAAACACCATCAACACCTTATTTCGAAGCTAAACCCCCGCTGAGGGTCAAAATCACCCCTCAGCACCACTAGTGCAGCAATCCAGAACACAATGCAGCAAAAATCACAAGTCTGTCAGAGTGTCGCTCAGTGACAATTTACCCCTGAGCGGTAAATCTGCCGAATTTTGAAAAACTTCTTTTTGGCTTATCTTAACTCCATCCAAATACAATTTTCATGTTTCCAGCTTAAAATCAAACAGTTCAATCAGTTCAATCATCAATTAAATCATCAAATAATGCATAGAAATCAAAACCCCTAAAGATTCATGCTTTAACAATCACATTCAAACTCAAGAACCCTAGAATGAACAAAATGCTTGACTTACTTGGGTGGAGATGCTAGATGAGATGAGAATGCTTTCAAGCTAAGATGCTCTCTTCCAACCCCAAACTTAGATGGAACACTAGTGAGAAAGTGAGTGAAAAGGAGATTTTCTCAAGAGAGAAGAGGGAAAAGATGTGGAGAACCTTTGAAAAGGTATATAGGAGTGTGTGTGCAGAGAAGAGTCTGAAAAGAGAAGCTAATGCGCAGCTTAGGGTATAAAAATACCCTAATGGGCTTGGGTTCCGCTAAGGGGCAACCTAAGCCTGGTCTGCGATACTACCGCTCAGCGGCACTTTCGGGAAGTTTTCTTCTTCTTCCTAGCTTAACCTAGGTGCCTCCTACTCATGCCCCTCACTGGTTCCCTGTAATTAAATTCTCAGATCCCTTATGCAAAACCCTATTATGCAACTAAACAGAATCAAACAAACAATACAGATAAAATCAATCAACTGGGTTGCCTCCCAGGTAGCGCTTGTTTAACGTCACGAGCCTGACCCAAAATCCTCCAGCACCCATCAGTAGGTGCAAAACTTTCTTACCAACACCCATCAGTAGGTGTAATAAACCTAGTATCCTTCAGTAGATACTGAACCACCTAGCATCCTTCAGTAGACGCTATATCCAAAAGAATATTTACAAAAATAATGTCCAACTGATTAAAAATTATAAAACCAAAATAAAATCAAAAGTTCTTAAATCACTGGGTTGCCTCCCAGCAAGCGCTCTTTTAACGTCACTAGCTTGACCCAATAAAGCTCAAGTTCCTTTTTCATGGTTGATGTCCATATCCCACCAAATCTTCAACTGCTTCCGGTGTACTGTTTTGACTCTTCTAGAATATGGAGATTCTATCTCTATCATCTCCTTTTCTTTGTAGCCTTTTACAATCCACAACTTGTTTTTGAATCTCATAGGTGTACCAAGTTGGAGTCATTCTTTCATCCAGTAATCAGGAACTTTTCTTCCTCTTCCAATCTTTTCTTTTTTCTGTACCTGAAACAACAAACAATGTTTACCTTTAACCTTGGGCTTTTCATCTTCAGGGCTAGCCATGAGTACATCTTGAAATGCAGCTTTATGACTAGCTTCTTCCTCCTGTATCTGCCTCTCTTCTTTGAAAACATCTACAACAACTCTCTCCTCTCAGTCTTGGAGCACCACTATACCTTCATTCACATCAATGATGGCTTTGGCCGTTTTCATAAACGATCTTCCAAGAATAATGGGTATCTTTTCAGTCTTCATCTCCATCACCACAAAGTCTACCAAGAATTGGAGTTTGCCTACACATACTATAATATCCTCTGCAATTCCATACGGTTCCTTTGAAGATCCATCTGCCATTACTAAGTTAACCTTTATAGGCTTCACTTCAACATCACCGATCTGCTCCAGTAAAGAATAAGGTATCAAGTTAACACTTGATCCTAAATCAAGTAAAGCTTTTTAATCCTTTTCTTCCCTATGGTACCAGGAATGGAGAAGCCTCCTGGATCTTTTGCTTTTAGAGGGAATGGCTCCTTTTTAACAACTTTATACTTCTCTGCCTCATCATCTCTATGTCTTTTCTTTGTAGAGACATCTTCCTCAGATTTAGTATAAACTGTAATTTGTTGTAATATCTCCTTCTAAGGTGCATCATTGTCCACCATCTTGAATAATTCTGTAAAATCAAATTGTTTCTCTTGATTTATTGGAAAAGGAAAAATATCTTTACTCTTTATCTCTCTTTTCTCTCCTTTCTCTTTTTTCTCTTCTTTTTCTTTTTCTCTCTTTTCTCTCTTTTGTTTTTCTCTCTCTCCTTTTTCTAACTCAACTATCTCATCATTTGTACTCTCCGACACTTTACATTCTTCTTTGGGGTTAACCTCAGTATTAGCCCCAAAATTTTTGTCTTGCCTCTCTTGCAACTGCTTGGTAATCTGACCCATCTAAATCTCCAAATTCTTGATAGTAGCTTCATTTCTCTTTTGAGTAGACTCAATTTTCTGTATGAACTGATGAAGAGTTTCTTCCATCCTTATTGACCTTTCATTAAGTATAGAAATCTGTTGCCATAAGGTTGGTTGTTGTTGTTGCTTGTTAAATTGTCCAGCTTGCCCAGTTTGTCCTTGACCAATGCTTGGGTGTGGTTTCCACCCTTGATTGAAATTCCCCTGACGGTATTGATTGGCCATGAAGTTAACATCCTCTAAGGCTTCTGCTGGAAAGGCGCATTGACCATTGATATGATCACCCCCACATAATTCACACATTTGTGATTGAACCTGTGCAATAGTCTTTAACTCTTTTGACAATTGTGCAAGTGTTTTTGTAAGAGTCTCCAGTTGTTGAGTTAGTATCTTATTCTGTGCTAGCAAGGCATCACTTGTTTATAACTGTAGAACTCCTTTTTGTTGAATAGGAGCTTCTCTTTCACTGTTTAGCTCATTATCACTAGTAGCCATATTTTCAATGATTTCCGTAGCTTCCTCTAGAGTTTTCCATTTGATATTTCCTCCTGCTGAGGCATCAAGCATCATCTTGGTTTGTGAACCAAGACCTCCAAGGAAGATTAGGACTACTTCCACTTCTTCAAATCCATGCGTGGGAGTCTTTCGTAATAAGATTTTATATCTATCCCATGCATGACCCAGTGATTCCTCCATGCCTTGCCTGAATGA
Source organism: Vigna nakashimae (assembly GCA_034642375.1). NCBI lineage: Eukaryota > Viridiplantae > Streptophyta > Magnoliopsida > Fabales > Fabaceae > Vigna > Vigna nakashimae. The sequence continues at coordinate 43,574,360 of CM067765.1, read as the reverse complement.
TGAAATCTCTTGCTTTCCTTTATTCACCTTTTATTGTGGAAAGTATTTGTTTAGGAACTTTGTCACCACTGCTTCCCACTCTGTAAAGCTTCCCTCTGGAAAAGAATTCAACCAAAGCTTAGCATTGCCTCCTAATGAGAATGAAAACAAGCTAAGTTTGATTGCTTCATCCGACACCCCATTTATTTTCACCGTGTTGCAGATCTCGTTAAAAGTTGTGAGGTGCTCATATGGGCTTTCGTGAGACAACCCATTGAATTGATTACTTTTCACCAGTTGGATTAATGCTGGTTTCACCTCCATGTTGGCTGCATTAACTCTTGGTCTTGCTATGCTGTTAAAATGTTGAGGTCCAACTATATTTGTGCAATCTGCAAGAGTTCTTCTGGCATTATTATTCTCCATATTCTCAGTGCTATGGTCAGAACCTTGTGGTGATGGTTGCAACAGAGTTTCCGGAGGAGGGAAAAGTTCTCTAGATGTACGGATTCTTCTCCTCTCTCTACTCTCGTCTAAACCTTCAAGAAGATGTTTTGTAGTTTTCTTGCTCCTGGTTCGGATTGCCTCCTGCATACACAAGAAAACAAAACCCTAGAAGAATTGGTTAGCACAAAAAGATATAAAAGAAGATATAAGATCAGAGATAAGAAGGTAAGACCAAGTATCGTTTTCCCAAAGGACTCACGGCCTAGTTTAGCTATATGATTTATTGATTATTTGAGACTTGAGAACAAATAGATTGTATGTTTAAATGCAAAAGACAATAATTAAATATGTATGCATGAATTTCATCAATGGACAAAAACAGAATACAAACACTTCAATGAATTAGATGGATGAGTATGTTGTTGGGGTTATCAATTTCATCTTATCCACTCTCACATACTTTAGGAATTCATCATTCTTTTCATCAACGCTAATGCCACTCTCTAAATCACCTTGCAAGAAGGCTTATCCTTAATTACGAGTTCATACAATTCGTAGCATTCCTAGTAATTAATTCTTAAGTGCAGAAGCTTAACGGCAACCAATATGCTATTGGGAGAAATTCCCCGGATCTAGATTTCCCCGTACGTTCCCATATCGACAAAATCAATAACCATGGCAATGAATGAGTTAAACAAAGCAAGCTTTAAGCAAAGAGGAAAAACCCTAACTAATGATGAAAGAAAGCATAAGTCTTAAATATAAGATGTTGAAACAAATTCCATATATGAGAGTTTCACAAGACTACAATGATTCCCCAACACCAATACAAGGTTTAGTTCACCATATTCATGGTGAAACTAGATGAATAATAATGAAAGAATGAAAGATAGAACCCTAGAAAGATGAGGAGGTAGCCTTAGCATCCAAGATCTTCCTTCAAGGGGTGGAAAAGAGAGTGTTTGCTTCGTCTCTACCAAAGATACAAACCCTAGGACGTCCTAAAGCTTATATACTATTATAAAATATACAGAAAATTAGGCACAAGCCCGAAATAGTGTCGCTCAGAGGTAAACTACCGCTTAGCGGTAAGTGCGTGAGTTGTTTTCTTCCCCTCAGCGGCCTTTTCACCCCTCAGCGGATCCACCGTGATTGCCTGATTGCCGCTCAGTGGTAAACTGCCGCTGAGCGGTAATTTCGACTTCTTCTTTTGCACTTTTTGACGTCTTTTCTGATTCCATTTCTATCCTTCTTCACTTCTTTCACCAAATTCACCTTAAAACCTGCATAAAACACTAAAATCAAGCATAAACCTGTCCAGCTCTCTTATTTCTAAAAATATAACCAAAAGTATGATTTCAAGCTAGTTTCTGAGTGTTAAAGGTTGCTTTTAGTATCAATTTTAAGCATGAAAATAACAGTTTTTCAACTGTTATCAACGAGCGAGGTAAAAGGTTTGGGACTTTAGGCCGCGGTTACAACCGTGGTAATAACCTGGGGATATGACAGCGGTTTTTTCTTGAACTACTGCCAAAACCCCCTTCTTTTTATAAGAAAAAAAATTGTGTAATTGAAGTCATAAAGGTTGTAATTGAAGTCAATTTTAAGTATAAAAATAATAGTTTTTCAACTGTTATCAAGATGCTGAGGATGATGAAGAGGAGGAAGATTTAAATGGCAACATGGGTTGATGAGGAGCTGAGATAGCATCTAGTGATGGATGCTATCACCTCTAGAGTAGGATTTTTTATCTTTTGTTTTGTACTGTTGAACTTATTTGCTTCTGTTATTAGAATAGGTTCAAACTGAGTACATCACATGAAAAATAATCAGTTTAATGGGCTATCACATGAAAGTCCACATGAACATCTCACTACTTTTAATGAAATCTGTAACATCGTGAAGATAAATGGAGTGTCGGATGAAGCAATCAAGCTTAGCTTGTTTGCTTTCTCATTGGGAGGCAATGCTATGTTATGGTTAAATTCTTTTCCAAAAGGTAGTTTTACAGAATGGGAAGTTGTGGTTGCAAAGTTTTTAAACAAATACTTCCTACAATCTAAAGTCAACAAAGGGAAGCAAGAGATCTCTTCTTTCAGACAAGGCATGGAGGAGACATTAGGTCAAGCATGGGACATGTACAAAAGCTTATTGAGAAAGACGCCCATGCATGGTTTTGAAGAAGCAACAATAGTTCTACTTTTCCTTGGAGATCTTGGTTCACAAACCAAGTTGATGTTAGATGCCTCAGCTGGAGGTAATATTAAATGTAAGACTCCAGAGGAAGCAACATAATTGATATAGAACATGGTTGCTAATGAGAAATATGAGCTCCTATTCAATAGAAAGGGGTTCTTCAATTGCAGTAAAATGATGCTTTGCTTGCTCAGAATAAGATTATAACTCAATAGTTGGAGAATCTAACAAAGACACTTGCTCAATTGCCAAAGGAATTAAAAACGGTTGCTCAAGTTCAACAACATATGTGTGAACTATGTGGTGGTGACCATATCAATGGTCAATGTGCTTTTCTAGTGGAGGCCCTAGAAGATGTAAATTTCATGAACAAACAATTTCCATACCGCCAAGGTAATTTCAACAAAGGATGGAAACCATACCCAAGCATGGGTCAAGGTTAGGGACAATCTGGACAAGCTGGGCAATCAGGACAATTTAATAGGCCACAACAACAACCATCATTATGGCAATAAATATCTATACTCACTGAAAAACATACAAAGTTGGAAGAAACTCTTAACCAGTTTATGCAGGTAACCATCTTCAATCATAACAACTCTCAAGCATCCATTAGAAATATGGAGATGCAAATCAAGCAATTAAGTAAGAAGTTGGAAGAAAGGCCTGATAAGAGTTTTGGGGCTAATACTGAGGTTAACGCTAGAGAAGAGTGTAAAGTTTTAGTGAGTGTAGATGTTGAAAAAGTTGAGTTAGAGAGAGTAAAGGAAAAAGAAGAGAGAGTGGAGAAAAAGGAGGTGGTTAAGAGAGAAGAAAGAAACAAAATGTGTGTGAAAATAAAGAAGTTGAGTAGAAAAAGAGAAGGGAAGAACAAAATAAGAGAAAAGAAAAAGAGGAACAAGAAAGTGAGAGAAAAGAGAAAGGGGACGGGAGGAAGAGAGAGAGAATCATATGGAAAACCCTTTTGTCATCCAAAGAAGTATCATAGGATGGAAAAGAAATTTAAGTGCTTCATGGAAAACTTCAAGAAATTGGAGATTAAAGTTCCTATGATTGAGACATTGCAACAGGTTCCTGGTTTGATCACATTTATGAAGAAGTTCAGTAGAAAGAAGAAGAAAAAGAAGATGTAGCTTGAGCTTTATTGGGTCAAGCTGATGACATTAAAAGAGCGCTTGCTGGGAGGCAACCCAGTGATTTAAGAACTTTTGTTTTTGGTTTGGTGATGTAGTTACGAACTTTTTTTATTTTTGTTTTAGTTATAAATTTTTTCTACAGGGTATAGCATCTAGTGATGGATGCTAGGTGGTTAAGTATCTACTGAAGGATATTAGGTTTGTTACACCTACTGATGGGTGTTGGTAAGAAAGATTTGCACCTACTGATGGGTGTTGGTGGATTTTGGGCCAGGCTTGTGACGTTTGATAACAGTTGAAAAAATGTTATTTTCATGCTTAAAATTGATATTAAAAGCAACCTTTAACACTTAGAAACTAGCTTCAAATCATGCTTTTGGTCATATTTTCATAAATAAGAGAGCTGAACAGGTTTATGCTTGATTTCAGTGTTTTATACAGGTTTTAAGGTGAATTTGGTGAAAGAAGTGAAGAAGGATAGAAATGGAATCAGAAAAGACATCAAAAAGTGCAAAAGGAGAAGTCGAAGTTACTGCTCAGTAGCAGTTTACCGCTGAGCGGCACTCAGGAGCTCACGTTGGATCCGCTGAGGGGTGAAAATGCCGCTGAGGGGAAGAAAATAACTCACGCACTTACCGCTGAGCGGGAGTTTACCGCTGAGCGGCACTTTTATGGGCTTAGGCCTAATTTTCTGTATATTTTAGAATAGTATATAAGCTTTAGGACGTCCTAGGGTTTGTATCTTTGGCATAGATGAAGCAAACACTCTCTTTTCCACCCCTTTTGAAGGAAGAACTTGGATGCTCAGGCTACCCTCTCCTCTTTCTAGGGTTTTATCCTTCATTCTTTCATTATTAATCATTTAGCTTCACCATGAATATGGTGAACTAAACCTTGTATTGTTGTTGGGGAATCAAGGTAGTCTTGTGAAACTCTCATATATGGAATTTTTTTAACATCTTATTTTTAAGCCTTATGCTTTCTTTCATCATTAGTTAGGGATTTTCCTCTTTGCGTAATGCTTGCTTTGTTTAACTCATTCATTGCTATGATTATTGATTTTGTCGATATGGGAACGTACGGGGAAATCTGTCAGAGTGCGGCTGCAGCGGATGGGTTAGCGCGGAATAACAAACCAAGAGGGGTTTTTAATACTAACGTGTGCCTTTTAATTTCTACTCAATTAAACTTACTTAGCAATTAATAATAACAATTAAATAGAGTAAGGTTGAGAGAAATTTGCACAGATGATTTTATCCTGGTTCGGATCTTACCAATCCTACGTCCAGTCGCTTATCTCAAAATAAGATAAACAGTTTCACTAACACAAAACAATTACAAACTACAATCACAAAGATACAATTTGTAAGAGTTTAGAAAACACCTCTCTTGATACCACAAGAGATGAAACTACACCTCCTTTGAGTCTTCACAAAGGATGAACACCTCCTCCGAATACTTCACGAAGGATGAACACCTCTTCCGAACACCTCCTCAGACACACCAAGGATGAACCGGCTATTTCCTCTGTCACCGTAGCAGCACTTCACCAGCTCCACAGACAAGAGTTTCACAAGCCGAACAAGAACACACAAGTCTCAATAATTTCTGAGTATTTGAGCACAAGGGAAGAGTTTGTGTCTCTGGATTCCTAACTTGAGAGGAAAATGAGAGTCTATTTATAGACTCATCCAAAGGCTCTTCCATTTTTCGTTTTCAGCCTTTCACACTGTGTTAATCGATTAGCTACAGTGGTTAATCGATTAACACCCCAACGGATAGTCCAACGGCTATAAAAACGGCTAGTTTTTCAAACGTTCCTGTGTTAATCGATTAACACCCCTTGTTAATCGATTAACAGCTCAATGCAGTGCTTCTTCATTTGTCTCTGGAACAATCGATTTACACCCTGTGTTAATCGATTAACACTGCACAGATTTTGCTGTTTGGCTTATTTTTACATCTCTTTTGAATGCAAACATAAATCCACTCATAATCTAAGTCCTAGATACTAAACTATAATTATTACAAAAGCTTTCCATAGCAATACAAGTCTTCATAACATTTTGAATCTTGATTTCTCTTGACTTGATTTGGACATCATCAAAACTTCATCTTCTTCATTTTGCTAACAATCTCCCCCTTTTTGATGATGATCAAAACCTTCTTGATTTAAAACTTTTGGGTAATAATCTGTATTTGAAAAACAACTTAAGGAAGAAACAATTGTTAGTGAACTTAGAAATAATTTTAAGACTTTAAATATTTCTCCCCCTTTTTTATCATTATTAAAAAGTGATGTATAATAGCTCCCCCTAAATTTATTACAAATTATACTCCTCCTTAATAAAAGCATGTATGCATAGTAGTAATAAGAAAAACAACAAACATTTTATTTGAATTTGAAAGAGGCAATCATACAAGGAAATATAAAGAGCACACACTAAGAAAAACACATAAAGTGCCTAAGACTCATCATCACTATCTGGAACATATAATTTGGCTAGTTTGTCATCTATTTCCTGGAGGTGAGTGTTAATCTCATCATAGCGAAGAGTGTGATAAGCCATCATTTCGTCCATCCTAGTTTGTTGCATGGAAGCCATTGCTTCAATTTGTCTAGATAGACTTTCTAGACTATATTCTTGAGGAGCATGGGATGGTCCAGCAATATTTGTTGGATCTGGCATGGGAATGGCTTCATCTTCTTCTGCGGATGCGTCATCTTCTTGGGCAATATCATCTTCAGCGCGGACAAACAGATTTCCTTGTCGTATGAAGCCCATTTGATGTAATGCCGATTCCTCAATTTGATGAGTTGGTAGGACAGTGAGAAATTTCTCTCCCGTGACATCAACTCCTTTATAGATACATATTAATGAAATAAGGAGAGGATATGGAAGATGACCTCTGTCATACCTCTTGGCACGGACCATGGTATCGGAGATGAGGCTTGCCCAGTTGATGTTGATATTTTGAGTTATTGCAGACATGATCATCAAATCAGTTTCAAAACATTGGGCTAAGTTGGTACCTCTTGGACAAAGCAACCACACAATTAGATAATGAAGAACTCTTTCTTCCATTCTAAGATTTCCAACTAGAAGATATCTCCTATTTGGTAGTGGTTGTTGAGGATTACGCATGAAGGAGCGATATGCCATAATTTTGTTAAAATTACCAAAGTCATTTGGCACATGCAGAGAATTTTCTAGTATGGGAAGATGAGCAACATTTGTCCAAATGTCATTATCCAAAATAATATCTACTCCCTTAACACGAGTGTAAACAATACCATCTTGACTCTTAAGATTATAGTAGAATACTCTTACCAAATCTGGATAATAACGTCCTTGAAGTTGCAAGAAATGTTGGACTCCTTGCTCAACTAATTGCCCAAAAAACTGAAATTGATTTGCAGTAAACCAATTTAGATCAACAAACTTTTGGCGAAGAACCTTCCTTTCTTTCCACCATTACAAATATTCGTCATGCCTTCCAACATCGGAAATCCAACCATGAATATTTGGACCAGGTGCGGGAGGCGTGCTTTCCGATCCATAGCTTCTTCTTCTTCTTCTTCTTGATGGTTCAGCCATGAGAGTGTGAAAAGAATTTTGGGACAACAAGAAAAACTGGACAGCAAAGAATTTTGGACAGCACCAAAATTTGGACAGCAAGCAAATTGAAGAGATTTTGAGTAGGAGAGTGAATGGTAATGTTTGTGGGTAAAAATGAGGGATGGAATGGGTTTAAATAGGCTGAAAAATGACCCCCCAACGTGCAAATTTTCAAAAAGAGCCGTTTATAGCCGTTACAACGGCTAGTTTTTGCAGTATTTACTGCCTGTAACGTATGTTAATCGATTAACAGGGCTTGTTAATCGATTAACGTTAATCGATTAACACCCTGTGTTAATCGATTAACTGACGCTGATTTCCGAAAAACGTCAAATTTTTACCTATATCTAATTTTGAGATATTTTCAATATTCCTAAGTCTCTTCTAAGCTCATAGAATCTATCCTTAGGCAATGCTTTGGTGAAAATATCAGCTAATTGATGTTGTGTATCAATATATTCTATCTCACAATCTCCCTTTTGTACATGATCTCTAAGAAAGTGATGCCTAATCTCAATGTGCTTGGTTCTAGAGTGCATTATGGGATTCTTTGTAAGATTTATTGCACTTGTATTATCACACTTAAGTGGAATATGATCTAAATGAATGTCATAATCCTCTAATTGCTGTTTCATCCATAAAATTTGCGCACAACAATTTCCAGCAGCAATATATTCAGCCTCAGTTGTTGATAAGGCTACACAGGCTTGTTTCTTAGAGTGCCAAGAAACTAAGGAACTACCTAGAAGATGACATGTTCCACTAGTGCTTTTTCTATCTATCTTACAACCTCCATAATCTGCGTCTGAAAAACCTACAAGACTAGGTTCCATTCCAGATGGATACCATAAACCAAAGGATGCAGTTCCCTTAAGATATTTCAATATTCTTTTAACTGCAGTAAGGTGAGATTCTCTAGGACTAGATTGATACCTAGCACACACACAAACACTTTGCATAATATCTGGTCTACTAGCAGTGAGATATAGCAAAGAACCTATCATACATCTATATTTAGTTTGATTTACCTCTTTACCTGACTCATCTTTGTCAAGATAGCAAGAGGTTCCCATAGGTGTAGACGCTTCCTTTGCTTTGTCCATTTCAAACTTCTTAAGAATTTATCTACAATACTTGGTTTGAGAAATGAACGTACCTTCTTTCATTTGCTTAATTTGAAGACCAAGGAAGAATGTTAATTCTCCCATCATAGACATTTCAAATTCACCCTGCATAGTCTTAGCAAAATCCTCACAAAGAGATTTATTAGTTGATCCAAAAATAATATCATCAACATATACTTGAATAATCAAAATATGTTTTCCGACTCTTTTAATAAACAAAGTGGAATCAACTTTCCCCCTATTGAAATCATTTTCTAAAAGAAAATTGCTAAGTCTTTCATACCAAGATCTAGGTGCTTGTTTTAAACCATAAAGTGCTTTCTTTAACTTATAGATGTGATTTGGAAATTTAAAATCTTCAAAACCAGGTGGTTGTTCAACATACACATCTTCTTTTATAAAACCATTTAGAAATGCACTTTTAACATCCATTTGAAATAATTTAAATTTCATTATAGATGCATAAGCAAGAAGTAGGCGTATTGCCTCTAACCTGGCAACTGGAGCATATGTCTCATCATAATCTATACCTTATTCTTGACTATATCCTTGAGCCACAAGCCTAGCTTTATTTTTGGTGATATTTCCATCTTCATCCAGTTTGTTTCTGAATACCCATTTTGTTCCAATTACTTGATGAGTATCTTCTCTAGGAATCAATTCCCAAACTTGATTTCTTTCAAACTGGTTGAGTTCTTCTTGCATTGCTATACACCATTGTTCATCTTGAAGAGCTTCCTTAATGTTCTTAGGTTCTATCTGCGACATAAAAGCTACATTCATACAAAAATTAACTAGATTTCTTCTAGTGTTTACCCCTTTTGTTATGTCGCCAATGATGTTGTCCAATGATAATCCTCTAGGTTGTTGCCATATTTTGTTTAGATCTTCATCATCTTGAGGATTATTCATTTTCTCTTCATTTGTTGTCTTTTGCAAGTCTTCATTTTCATCTGCATCTGATTCTGACTCAAGAGGTTTTGCCTCAAGGTCCACAATTTCATCAAAGACAACATGCACAGATTCTTCTATTTCAAATGTTTTTCGATTAAAAACTCTATAAGCTTTGCTAGTTAGAGAATATCCTAGAAAAATAGCTTCATCGGCTTTGGAATCAAATTTTCCTAAATTTTGTTTTCCATTATTTAAGACAAAACATTTGCATCCAAAAATTCTTAAATGTGAAACATTTGGTTTTCTACCTTTAAAAAGTTCATAAGGAGTACATTTCAAAATAGGCCTAATAAGCATTCTATTCAATACATAACATGCAGTACTCACAGCATCAGCCCAAAATTGTTTAGGAACACTATATTCATTTAACATAGTTCTAGCAAGTTCCTCTAAGGATCTATTCTTTCTTTCTACAACTCCATTTTGTTGAGGAGTTCTAGGTGCAGAAAAATTATGAGAAATGCCATATTCTTCACAAAAATTTTCAAAAGATTCATTTTGAAATTCACCTCCATGGTCACTTCTAATAGCCTTTATTTTCAAGTCCTTTTCATTTTGAACTAAATTTGCAAACTTTTTAAATTCTTTGAAAGCTTCACTTTTAAGAGTAAGAAAGAAAGTCCAAGTATATCTTGAATAATCATCTACAATAAATAAAGCATAATAATTTCCTCCAAAACTTTTTATCCTAGAGGGACCAAATAAATCCATGTGCAAAAGTTCTAAGGGTTTTAAACTGGAGACAACATTTTTTGAATGAAAAGATGATTTCACTTGTTTTCCCTTTTGACATGCATCACACAATTTATCTTTCACATATTTTAGTTTTGGTAGACCAATTACTAAATCTTTAGAAATGAGTTTATTCAATTGTTGCATATGAATATGTGCAGCCCTTTTATGCCATAACCATGGATTTTCTTCTTTTACAACTAAACATGAAATATTCCTATTTGATGCATTTTCTAAATCAATCAAATAAATATTGTTATGTCTAATTCCTTTCAAAGCAATTTCAGAAGAATCATTTTTATAAATGGTGCAAGAATTTTGTTCAAAGGTTACCTTGAATCCTTTATCGCATAGTTGGCTAATGCTAATTAAGTTGTGCTTTAATCCTTCCACATATAGCACGTCTTTGATCATCAAGGTATCTTCACTTCCAATATCTCCTATTCCAAGGATTTTTCCTTTGTTGTTGTCACCATAGGTGACAAAGCCTCGTTCCTTTTTCTGGAAGCTTGTAAATTTCTTCTTATCTCCGGTCATGTGTTTTGAACATGCACTATCTAGACACCACATATACTTCCTTGGTTTTAATAATTCCTACAACATAAAGAGAACAAGCTATTTAGGTACCCAACTACTTTGTATGGGTCCTTTGGGTTAGATTAAGAAGATTAAAATCATTTTACAACCCAAGCATATCTACCACTTGGAACACCATAATGCTTAATTTTACATTTATTAGATGTATGACCCTTTTTCATACAATAAAAGCATGATGCAGTATTTGTGTTCCTATAAGTTGTTCCTTTTTCTACCCAAGTTCTATAGGTTCTATAATTATGCTTATTTTTAATTCTAGGAACATACTTATTCTTAACAACCTTATTTTCATTGATTTTACTACATTCTCCTAAGGTTGTTTCATCTAGTAGTTTCTTATAATTAATACAGGATGCACATTCATTACTACTAGAAAATTTGCCTTTTCCATAATGTAAAACTTTACCTTTTAAATTTCTAATTTCTTCTGCTTGATATAAAAATTTATTTTTCAAACTTCTGTTTTCTTCAGATAAATTTGTAAATTCAGTTTTCAAATTATCATTTAATTTAGAAAAACTTTCAGAAGTAAGCTTCAAATCTTCATTTTCTTTAAGAAGGCTATTAAGTTCAGATTTCAAATTTTTAAAGTCCTTTTTCAGCTTTTTATGAGCAACATCTAATTTTTCAGATTCAATTAATAATGCAGTATACATTTCATTTTCATCAATATGACTATCATCATCAGAATAGTTTGAACTACTTACTTGGCTGTCATTATCGTCATCTGCCATCAAACAGATGTTTGCTTCTTCATCTGAGTCGCTTGAATCTGTAATTGTTTCATTGTCGTCTTCCCAAGCAATGTATGCCTTCTTTTTCTTGAAAAATTTCTTTTCTTTCTTTTCTTCACCCTTCTTTTGATTTGGACAGTCTGCTTTCAAATGTCCTTTTTCTCCGCAACCATAACATCTATAGTTTGAGGAAGATCCTTGATTTTCTCTCTTTTCATTTCTGAATCTTCCTTTGCCTTTTGATTTCATGAACCTGTTGAACCTCTTGATTAACAAACTCAAGTTTTCATCTTCATCTGAGTCTTCATCTTCCATCTTGTTTTTGCTCTTTTCTACCTCAGATTTGAATGCTAGAGTCTTTTTCTTCGTTTTTGCTTCTTCTTCATCTAATCTTTCAAGGTCTAGTTCATGCTCTCTCAACTTTCCAAATAATGCCGCCATGGTCATTGTGTTGAGATTTTGTGACTCAGAAATTGCAGTCACTTTTGGTTGCCAAGACCTGTCTAAAGATTTCAAAATTTTTATGTTAAGCTCATCAGTATCGAAAGACTTACCTAGTCCAATAAGATGATTTACGATGTTGGTGAAGCGTTTCTGAACATCTACTATTGTTTCCCCTTGCTTCATCCTGAACATTTCGTATTCCTGGATTAAGGTATTCTTTCTAGCTCTCTTAACATCATCTGTACCTTCATGGGTTACTTTCAGTACTTCCCACATTTCTTGTGCAGTTTTCCAAACAGAAATCCTGTAAAACTCATCAACAGTTAAAGCAGATGAAATAATATTACAAGCTTTTACATCATTACCAAATTTTTTCTTATCTTGAGCCGTCCATTGGTCACGGGGCTTTGGTTCCTGCATATTGTTAGTTGGAATAAAAGGACCAAATGCAACAGCATCCCAAATATCTATATCAATAGATTCCATAAATATTTGCATTCTTACCTTCCAGAATGTGTAATTTTCACCTGTGAATAGTGGTGGTCTATTGATAGAAGCACCCTCTGCAAAGGTTTGATGTGATCCTGCCATTTGAATGACTATCAAAGCAAGCTCTGATACCAATTGTCAGAGTGCGGCTGCAGCGGATGGGTTAGCACGGAATAACAAACCAAGAGGGGTTTTTAATACTAACGTGTGCCTTTTAATTTCTACTCAATTAAACTTACTTAGCAATTAATAATAACAATTAAATAGAGTAAGGTTGAGAGAAATTTGCACAGATGATTTTATCCTGGTTCGGATCTTACCAATCCTACGTCCAGTCGCTTATCTCAAAACAAGATAAACAGTTTCACTAACACAAAACAATTACAAACTACAATCACAAAGATACAATTTGTAAGAGTTTAGAAAACACCTCTCTTGATACCACAAGAGATGAAACTACACCTCCTTTGAGTCTTCACAAAGGATGAACACCTCCTCCGAATACTTCACGAAGGATGAACACCTCTTCCGAACACCTCCTCAGACACACCAAGGATGAACCGGCTATTTCCTCTGTCACCGTAGCAGCACTTCACCAGCTCCACAGACAAGAGTTTCACAAGCCGAACAAGAACACACAAGTCTCAATAATTTCTGAGTATTTGAGCACAAGGGAAGAGTTTCTGTGTCTCTGGATTCCTAACTTGAGAGGAAAATGAGAGTCTATTTATAGACTCATCCAAAGGCTCTTCCATTTTTCGTTTTCAGCCTTTCACACTGTGTTAATCGATTAGCTACAGTGGTTAATCGATTAACACCCTGATTGAACGTGTCGCACCGCTCACAAAAATTGTGCATAAAAGAAATGCAGTATAGTTTACTAGGAAGTGACTCCTAGGTCGTCTCTCAAGGACCAATTTGAGTGGTTCAGTCTCAGATTTAACACGAAGTGGGGGGGGTTTTCTGGATGTTTTGTGCGGTAAAATAAAATTGGAAATTGGAAATAAAACAACAGAAAAATTAAAATAAATTAAAACTGGGATTTAAACACAATTGAATTTAAAAATACTGAAATAAATTTAACGACGGTAAAAACTGAACGGTAAAAGACGGTAAAAATAGACAATGGAAAATTTAGCAGTGTTTGAAATTAAAATGCTGGAACAATAAACATGCAGAAAACATAACAGCAGTGTAAATAAAATTTACCCAAAGCAACAGTGAAAATGAATAGTAAAAACAACGTTGAAAATAAACTGAACGGTAAAACGCAATGACAGAATTTAACGGTGCAGAAAATCATGAACGGTAAATTGAACAGATAAAAGTACTTGACTGAAAATGAAATTCATGAAAGTTTCAACATTTAAATTAAAATTCTGGACAGTAAAAGTAAAAAGGAAACGAGCAAAGGTGACAACATTCAGAAATGAAAACTATGTTTTGGCACTGTTGAAAATAAATTACAGAGAGCTTGCTGGAAAGGAAGAGGCAGAAGCCTCTCCCAGGCCGTGAGTACTATTGTAAACTACTCCTAAAATCTACTCTAAATTCTAATACTAAAATCTAATTCAAATCTGCTTGCTGTCCTTCTTTTATATTGCCAAATATTTTGTCTTACTCTCCACTCCTTCCTTCCATAGCCAAAATAAGCAAAGGCCCCTCGAATTTTGGTATTTTCTGCTTCCCCATTTTACGGATGTTTGTCAAATTGGTGGTGCACACACGACAAGATGCTGTCATGCCCGTGAGCTTCACTGCTTCCACATTCAAGCTCACCCGTGAGCATCTCTTGGACGTGAGAGAAGAAATAATGTTGGGGCACTCCATTTGGTGTCCGTTTCTGCTTTCAAACCAAGATTGACGTGAATTTTCTTCCATGGCTTCCTGCAGCTACCGTCTGCTTCATTCCAGCTATGATACTTCAACATATCAGCACCGCTTCTCCGTGTCTCTCTTCCCTCTTGGTGGCTGTTCCATGCTGTTGGACGTTTGCCTTTCTTTCCATCTGCTAGACCAAGCCGTAAGCTCCACCTCTTCTCCCAAGGTCATGTGTTGGCTTCTCTTTGCTGGACTGTGAATGATGCTCCTCTTCTCTTGGCTGTTCTGCTTGCATCCGCTGTTCTCTGCTTCCAGCCATCACTCCCTTCAACGTGGTGGCTACTTAGATCTCCATCTACGTGCAGCACCTCATTTTTCTCTGCTGGAAGCTGCTGCCATGCCTCTTCTTCATTCTTCCAATCCCTCTTCACGCCGCAGCCACCGTTTCAGCCCTTCACGGCTTCTTTTCCACTGCTGGACCGAGATGGCAGCTGCATCTACTGGATACGTTGAGCTGAACATAGTTCTTCTTCAAGGTGCTGCAACATGAGCTGCTTCTCATATGGGTTATGGTGCTTTCTTCCTTTCCGTAATACTCCAATATCGTAACAGCATATGTGTGTAGTATGGAGATTAAAATCAGCACACTTTTTAACTCCTCCCATGTAGACGTGGCCCCCTTTTCCATGTGCTTTAAGAAGGTTGTTTGGCTTGCAATAACCGTGTGGGATGTGTTGTTTCTGAAGCAATTGTGAAATGAACGAGGTTCCCTTTTTTTTATTCTAAATTGATGTTTGCTGAATTTGTGGTATGGCCGTGAACTTTCAAGTGTGGCCCCCTCTTTTATGCTAAAGGCTTTGGAATGTGCTTTCAACATGGAATTAAAATATAATTCTCTTCCATGTGGGCCATGAAGCATTGACAAAATTCAGAATTTGATTTCCATGTGCCGTGAGTTCATTTCATCAATGTGGCTATGCATTCTTTTGCCAAGCAAAACCGTGAGTAGTGGATGGACCCCATAGGCCATTACTTTCTTTTCCATGTGGGCCATTTCCCTTCCTTCTTTACGTAAAAGTGTGGCTTCACTTGCTTAATTCTTCAATCAATTTGGACGTGCAAAGTGAGCATGTGAGCCGTGAGCTTCATTCAATAAGTGATGGCTCCCATTTTTGTTCCAGCAATTGCTCTTTGGACGTGTGCAATGAGGAGGCTGTGTGCTATTCTATTTTTCCAGCAATGACACTTCAATAAATCATCACCTCAATACAAAGTGTAAACTAAAATAAATGGACTGCACCGTCCTTGTCTATAGAGAAAAGAAATGAGGATGTGCTTCATCATTAACGTGTTGCTTCTCTCCAATTAAACAAATGGACGTGTGGTGTGTATGGTTTCTAGACCAAAATTACTTATTAAGAATTTTAAGAAGTATAATAACACACTGTGCAAATGAATATCCTTCCAAATGTCCCAAATTGTATTTCCAAAATTTTCCCTGCAATTACTAATGCAAATAATTAGCTCAGATGATTCAAATTAATCAAAATTAGAATTTCTGGTCAAGTTAAGCACAATTAGCAAAACGGGATAATACTAGACATTATAGCACAATTCCCTGATTAAAATCGGCACAATAAGCTGAGTGAAGTGAAGAAAATAATGATTCATCAAAATAGACCACACTTAGTCTTTTGCACTCCTGGGCAAAATTAAGACGCAAATCAGGGAATGGTTCAAAGGACATTTAGGAAGGTGACACAAACTCAGCAGACAGAAAAATATAAAAACTCACAAGAAAACACACAAAATTTACACAGTTCTCAAAAAGTCTGGACAGAGGAAAGAAGTAGAAAATATCCAACACGTAATCAAGAAAAGTAGATACTTACAGAAATCATCCAAGCAATTCCATACATAGCAAAATGATTAATTAGTTCAAGAGGTGATTCAAAAATAACAAAACCTCACAGATGCACTACAGTGTTTCTCTCAAGTGTCTAGGGTAAATAATAATATCAGCTCGATGTACTCAAGAAAACAAACACAAGTAGACTTGGCAAGCTTCTAATTATCAATACTTAAAACATATGCATGTTCAGATCAAAAGGTCTTTACTGGGTTGTAATGGGGCCAAGGACAGGGGAGGATAAATTTGGATAAGTAGCTATAGCTCAGAAGAAATAGAGGTGCACTAGGAAAAAAAATGTAAACACAGTGAAATCTCACCCAAACCTCTAATTCAATCCTCTTCTCGACTCCATTATTCATAAAATTATTTTTCAATTTTCTCTTTTTCTCATCAAATATTTTTTTTTCATCCTGTCTTCTTCTTTTTTTTTTTTTTTCACACAACAGGATATAAATTATCATTTCAAAACATGATGAGGAACCAACTAGCCAATTCATCAGAATTCCCAAGGAGACCACACTTATTCTCAAAACACTTCTGTAGCTCCAGACTTTCCTAAGTTTAAGGTAATCATTGTTTTTCACTTAGGGTCAGTATATGAGCTTCAACACAAATAAATGGGGAAAGTATAGGCTCAAAGGGGTTATCAAAGGATAATAACAGGGTAGGCTTATTTGGCTAAAGAGGCTCAAGAATAAAATTGCCTTTATCACTTCCAATCATGCATATCAATCAAGTATATCAACAAGAGTCAAGCCAAGGCATATGTGCCAGCAATCAAGAGTCATATCACACACAAGAAAGAAAATTAAGTGGCTCAAATCTCAGACAGGGTGTTCGTCACAATCAAATCAACCTCTCAAACGTATAATCATCTTTCCAGGCAGAGAAAAGCAAGGATTACAAACTATAAGTATTAAGTAAGTGAAGGAAAAATCTACAACTAAGACATCATCCAGAAATCAAGAGAAAAATGTAAAATTTATTGCACACAAAACACACTAAAAACAACTTAAAACAGAAAAACTTAGCACTCAAAAACAAAAAAAATTTAACACACAAAATACATACTAACAGAAACTAACAGAAAAATCAGAATTTCTCCCCAGTAGACCACACTTAAATCACACAATGTCCTCAATGTGTTCTAAGCATACATCAACAATCAAAACAGTAAACATATCATGGACAAGTGCAATAAAGGTAGGAAAAGGGAGAGAAAGAAAATGCAAACTCCCGTAGGTTATGGTGGAAGCTGCCAATTTTGGATCATCAGGGAGATGTCTTCCAACTTAATATCCAGCCATGAAGTTTTGAGGACGAACTGCTTCATCCTCCAGATTTGATCGAGTAGTGAAATGTTTTCCACAGCTGGATCTGAGCAGTGATTGTTGATGAGCAGGTTCAGCAGGTGCCTATTGTTGTTGAAACAGTTATAGGTACTCACACCTTTGTCTTCAATTGTGGGTGTCTGCTCATCAAGTTTATACGTACCTCCTGCAACATGGTTAGTGCAATGTGGTGCTACAGAAATTTCATGCAGGGGTATAACACCCAATCCTAGTGTAACAAGCTGAACCTCAGATATATCTTCAGAACATGAATCAATTTCAAAATCACAAGCAATATCAACCACAGACTCAGATTCATGTTCAATGCATGGAGAATAAACATTCGGATGTGATATCAAAAAGTGATTCTCATCATGCACATAGGGAAAATTAAGATCAGACTCAGCAACAATATAATCATCAGCATACCTCTCAACAACATAATCATCAATATAATCAAATTGAGGTATGCTTACCTCCTATTCCTTGAAGATTGCTAGAGAGTGGGAAGATGAAGGTGGTCTACCTGTCTCAAAAGTACTGCTCGTATCTGCCTGGTCCTCAAAATATTCATCAGTCTCCTCAGGTGCAAGAGTGGCCATCTGCCTGATCTGATCAGTCAGATTCTGAATGGCAGATTGAGTTTCCTGCTGGAACTCCATGCTCTCTTGCTTGAACTGCATGTTCCCTTTCTGAAACTGAATGTTCTGCATTGTCATCTGCTCTAGTAACTCCTTCAATGTAGGTTCAGAAGTTGACGGCTGAAGAGTTGTTTGGGCAGAAGCATTATACTGCTGACTCTGATATTGTTGAACTGGCTCCCAAAGAGAGCTCTCAGAAATTGGATGATGGAACATATTGTTCTCATCATAAAAATCAGCAGATTTAAAATCAAAGTAATATGCAGAATAAGAATCATAATCACAGACATTGGCAGAATAAGCATTATTCACAACATTAAAATAGGTAGACATGGAAAAATAAAAAGTAAAAACTAAAAACTAAAAATTACGAATCAGATAAAACAAAACACATTTATACATGCTACAAGCACACACAAGACAGAACATCAATAATTTTTTTTTTTTTTTTTAATTTTAAATTTTTTTTTTAATAACAACTAAATACAGAACATAGCACAATAAAAATATAAAAGACAAAACATATATTAACACAACATAATCGAAAAACACAACAAAAATCTAAAACAAGAACCTGGAACTGAAGTGACAACGCCGCCAAAATTTGCTGAAGGTGTCGTTGTCGCCTACAAAAATACAAAACACAAAACACACAAAAGACACATATTAACAGAACAAAACTTTATACAACAAAAATCTAAAACCAAACCGTTATTGATTGATCCCCGGCAACGGCGCCATTTTGATTGAACGTGTCGCACCGCTCACAAAAATTGTGCATAAAAGAAATGCAGTATAGTTTACTAGGAAGTGACTCCTAGGTCGTCTCTCAAGGACCAATTTGAGTGGTTCAGTCTCAGATTTAACACGAAGTGGGGGGGGGGTTTTCTGGATGTTTTGTGCGGTAAAATAAAATTGGAAATTGGAAATAAAACAACAGAAAAATTAAAATAAATTAAAACTGGGATTTAAACACAATTGAATTTAAAAATACTGAAATAAATTTAACGACGGTAAAAACTGAACGGTAAAAGACGGTAAAAATAGACAATGGAAAATTTAGCAGTGTTTGAAATTAAAATGCTGGAACAATAAACATGCAGAAAACATAACAGCAGTGTAAATAAAATTTACCCAAAGCAACAGTGAAAATGAATAGTAAAAACAACGTTGAAAATAAACTGAACGGTAAAACGCAATGACAGAATTTAACGGTGCAGAAAATCATGAACGGTAAATTGAACAGATAAAAGTACTTGACTGAAAATGAAATTCATGAAAGTTTCAACATTTAAATTAAAATTCTGGACAGTAAAAGTAAAAAGGAAACGAGCAAAGGTGACAACATTCAGAAATGAAAACTATGTTTTGGCACTGTTGAAAATAAATTACAGAGAGCTTGCTGGAAAGGAAGAGGCAGAAGCCTCTCCCAGGCCGTGAGTACTATTGTAAACTACTCCTAAAATCTACTCTAAATTCTAATACTAAAATCTAATTCAAATCTGCTTGCTGTCCTTCTTTTATATTGCCAAATATTTTGTCTTACTCTCCACTCCTTCCTTCCATAGCCAAAATAAGCAAAGGCCCCTCGAATTTTGGTATTTTCTGCTTCCCCATTTTACGGATGTTTGTCAAATTGGTGGTGCACACACGACAGGATGCTGTCATGCCCGTGAGCTTCACTGCTTCCACATTCAAGCTCACCCGTGAGCATCTCTTGGACGTGAGAGAAGAAATAATGTTGGGGCACTCCATTTGGTGTCCGTTTCTGCTTTCAAACCAAGATTGACGTGAATTTTCTTCCATGGCTTCCTGCAGCTACCGTCTGCTTCATTCCAGCTATGATACTTCAACATATCAGCACCGCTTCTCCGTGTCTCTCTTCCCTCTTGGTGGCTGTTCCATGCTGTTGGACGTTTGCCTTTCTTTCCATCTGCTAGACCAAGCCGTAAGCTCCACCTCTTCTCCCAAGGTCATGTGTTGGCTTCTCTTTGCTGGACTGTGAATGATGCTCCTCTTCTCTTGGTTGTTCTGCTTGCATCCGCTGTTCTTTGCTTCCAGCCATTACTCCCTTCAACGTGGTGGCTACTTAGATCTCCATCTACGTGCAGCACCTCATTTTTCTCTGCTGGAAGCTGCTGCCATGCCTCTTCTTCATTCTTCCAATCCCTCTTCACGCCGCAGCCACCGTTTCAGCCCTTCACGGCTTCTTTTCCACTGCTGGACCGAGATGGCAGCTGCATCTACTGGATACGTTGAGCTGAACGTAGTTCTTCTTCAAGGTGCTGCAACATGAGCTGCTTCTCATATGGGTTATGGTGCTTTCTTCCTTTCCGTAATACTCCAATATCGTAACAGCATATGTGTGTAGTATGGAGATTAAAATCAGCACACTTTTTAACTCCTCCCATGTAGACGTGGCCCCCTTTTCCATGTGCTTTAAGAAGGTTGTTTGGCTTGCAATAACCGTGTGGGATGTGTTGTTTCTGAAGCAATTGTGAAATGAACGAGGTTCCCTTTTTTTTATTCTAAATTGATGTTTGCTGAATTTGTGGTATGGCCGTGAACTTTCAAGTGTGGCCCCCTCTTTTATGCTAAAGGCTTTGGAATGTGCTTTCAACATGGAATTAAAATATAATTCTCTTCCATGTGGGCCATGAAGCATTGACAAAATTCAGAATTTGATTTCCATGTGCCGTGAGTTCATTTCATCAATGTGGCTATGCATTCTTTTGCCAAGCAAAACCGTGAGTAGTGGATGGACCCCATAGGCCATTACTTTCTTTTCCATGTGGGCCATTTCCCTTCCTTCTTTACGTAAAAGTGTGGCTTCACTTGCTTAATTCTTCAATCAATTTGGACGTGCAAAGTGAGCATGTGAGCCGTGAGCTTCATTCAATAAGTGATGGCTCCCATTTTTGTTCCAGCAATTGCTCTTTGGACGTGTGCAATGAGGAGGCTGTGTGCTATTCTATTTTTCCAGCAATGACACTTCAATAAATCATCACCTCAATACAAAGTGTAAACTAAAATAAATGGACTGCACCATCCTTGTCTATAGAGAAAAGAAATGAGGATGTTGCTTCATCATTAACGTGTTGCTTCTCTCCAATTAAACAAATGGACCATGTATGGTTTCTAGACCAAAATTACTTATTAAGAATTTTAAGAAGTATAATAACACACTGTGCAAATGAATATCCTTCCAAATGTCCCAAATTGTATTTCCAAAATTTTCCCTGCAATTACTAATGCAAATAATTAGCTCAGATGATTCAAATTAATCAAAATTAGAATTTCTGGTCAAGTTAAGCACAATTAGCAAAACGGGATAATACTAGACATTATAGCACAATTCCCTGATTAAAATCGGCACAATAAGCTGAGTGAAGTGAAGAAAATAATGATTCATCACACCC
Organism: Vigna nakashimae; assembly: GCA_034642375.1. NCBI lineage: Eukaryota > Viridiplantae > Streptophyta > Magnoliopsida > Fabales > Fabaceae > Vigna > Vigna nakashimae. Next base: position 43,552,784 of record CM067765.1, on the reverse strand, counting down.
CAACGGATAGTCCAACGGCTATAAAAACGGCTAGTTTTTCAAACGTTCCTGTGTTAATCGATTAACACCCCTTGTTAATCGATTAACGTTAATCGATTAACACCCCTTGTTAATCGATTAACAGCTCAATGCAGTGCTTCTTCATTTGTCTTTGGAACAATCGATTTACACCCTGTGTTAATCGATTAACACTGCACAGATTTTGCTGTTTGGCTTATTTTTACATCTCTTTTGAATGCAAACATAAATCCACTCATAATCTAAGTCCTAGATACTAAACTATAATTATTACAAAAGCTTTCCATAGCAATACAAGTCTTCATAACATTTTGAATCTTGATTTCTCTTGACTTGATTTGGACATCATCAAAACTTCATCTTCTTCATTTTGCTAACAAAATCTAGATCCGGGGAATTTCTGCCAATAGCATATTGGTTGACGTTAAGCTCCTGCACGTAAGAACTAATTACTAGGAATGCTAGGAATTGTATGAACTCGTAATTAAGGATAGGCCTTCTTGCAATGTGATTTAAAGAGTGGTATTAACATTGATGAAAATAATGATGAATTCCTAAAAGTATATGAGAGTGGATAAGATGAAATTGATAACCCCAACAACATCCTCATCCATCTATTTCATTGAAGTGTTTGTATTCTGTTTTCGCCATTGATCAAATTCATGCATACATATTTAATTACTGTCTTTTGCATCTAAAATTACAATCAATTTGTTCTCAAGTCTCAAATAATCAAGAAATCATATAGCTAAACTAGGCCGTGAGTCCTTTGGGAAAACGATACTTGGTCTTACCTTGTTTTATTACTTGATACGATTCGGTCACACTTGCTGATTGTTAAACAAGTTTGTGACGCCGTTTTTTGGTGTTCATAAATTTGTCATCAAGTTTATTAGCGTCGTTGCTGGGGACTTGATGAGTGCATATTTATGCCCATATTTATGCTTTAAAATTCAAATTTTTGACGGGATAATTGTGCTTATATGGTTTATTTAAGTGAATTTGTGATGATTGGAATTGTTGGGTTTGGGAAATAAAGAAACGTAAAAAGTGAATTTTAGCACATAAATAATTATTGGATGTTCTAATGTTTATTTGTGCAACTGAGAATATAAGTTTTATTGGTCCAAATGGCAATTCAAGGCCCAAAATCAGATTTTATGTGGAAAATTCAGAAGGGGCTAAAGTGCAAATAGAGGAAATTTCAGCGTATTTGTGCAATTTTGGAAAGTCAGAAAATCTAAAAGATAAAATTCAGTTGTTGAATTTAATTTGGGAATATCAACATAAAATATCTTCCAAATAATTTTATCATTGTCTAAATCTTTTAGTTATTTGGAAGATATAAGATATAAGATAATTGAGTTAATATCTATCAAATATTCTTTAAAACTGATTTAATCTAATGAATATTTGAAAGATATAATATATCAACAGAAAATATCTTATCAACAAACTATTCAAAGTCCAAGCCCAATCAAGCCTATATAAAGAGACCCAAAGGAGGCAGAAAGGGGGGACTTCACTTCATTCATTCTCTCATACTCCTCTCACTTTTCTTTCATCTTGTATTCAACTCCATTCATGGAGAGCTAAGCATCTAGGGTTATTCTGCTGTAATTCCAAGACGGATTCTGAGGTTATGTTCAGTTAATGCAATTGTTTACTTTGATTATTGAATTAAGTTGTTCTCTCTATGTCTTTCATCTCTCTATCTTGTTAAAAGCAAAGATTTTTGCATCATAATATGTTTGAATCTATATGCATATTGATTATATGAGTTTTAGGGTTTCTAGGTTTAAATTGAGAATCTACTTTGATTTAATTTAGGAACTTTCATATGATTAAATGGTTTTTACTATCAATTGAGAATGTACTTTGGTTGGTAGTAATAATTTCAACTATAATCAATTGAGAATTTACTTTGATTGATTAACTTTTAATTTGGTTAAGAGATTTAAGAATAGACATGATTAAACACAATAAAATTTGATTGAGAATGTACTTTGGTTGAATTTATTGTGAATAATCTAGAAAGGTTTTGCATTTGATTGAGAATTTACTTTGGTCAAATGCATGATCGCCCTCAAATTAATTAAGAATGTACTTTAATTAATTTGAAACTTAAATAATAATCAATTGAACAATTATCTATGAATAACCGATGACGAATCTATCTTGGAAAAACAGTGGAATTAACCTATTTAATCATAACTATTTTTAAGTTTATTATTTGTTCTTTAAACATTCTTCAAACATCATTTTTATTCATAAGCATTGCATAGCATAAGAGTCAGATATTCAGAAGCAATTCCGTGTTCGTTGGGAGACGACTCAGGGTTACTTTAGCCCTATCTACCTTCTTGAATACTACTTGGCAATACTGATGTTGCCTTGAAAAGTAGTATTAATTTGATAGCTTCGACGACAGCTTATCAAATTTGGCGCCGTTGCCAGGGAATACGGTTAGTATTTTGAATATTTAATTCTTATTTTTATTTTTATTTTTATTTTTATTTTTTATTTTTATCTTTAGTTTTTTTTTACGCACATACATTTAATTTAAATTGAGTTATTTTGTAGCCTTTAGTCATTCTTGTTTTAGGAAAAATCTTTGTTCTTGTTTTTATTAAGAATTTCTTTTGAGAAATACTTGAGGCTAGTTTGAATACACTCTGGCTAGGAAAGACTTGGTACTTAAGTTGTCCATTGTGACGCATCTCTCTTTCCTGGGAGTGGATCCAACAAGTCTCTCTTATCTCTTATTTGAAATCTTTCTCTAAAGCAAGAACAAAAGAAAAAGATAAGTCAAGAGAAACAACTTCAAGCAGATTACGTAGTGCATGACCAGAGCTAACCCGGGAGAGTTTTATCAAATTAACCCGGAAGTCGAAAGGAATTTGCGTAAGCTGCGGAGAAGATTGAAATTTGGGTGTTCTACTGAGGGAACACTTCCTACATCTGAAGTCATATCACCTTCATTATCTCCCATCACAAACATACCATCTAATCCTTTGCCTGATCCTAACCCAAACAATATGGCACAAAGAACCATCAGACAGTTAGCCACCTCCCACAATACAGCTATCCGAAGTAACATTGAATATCCTAATGAGGAGTGGGAGCTGAGACCTGACCTGTTAAATGCCTTACCAAAGTTCAATGGGTTATCAAGGGAGAATCCACACAAGCACTTGAGACAATTTTACATGTTGTGTGAAAACTTTAGATCTCCCAGGATCACAATAGTGAGCCTTAAAATGAGAGCTTTTCCTTTTACTCTTCAAGGCGCAGCTCAAGATTGGTGGTATTATCTCTCTGCACGAATTACAAATTGGGAAACTATTGAAAGACTCTTTCTTGAGAAGTATTTTCCTGCATCTAGATTATCAGCTATCCGCAGAGAAATTCAAGATATAAGACAGAGAGATAGAGAGAATCTTAGTGAATATTGGGAAAGATTCAAGAAACTATGTTCTTCATGTCCTCAACTCCAAATGGAAGATTTTATTCTAAGCTTTTATGAAGGCTTAAGTCCTACTGATAGGTCATGGACAGATGCTGCAAGTGGAGGATCTTTCTTAGACAGGTCACCAGAAGATGGTATAGATCTAATAGAACGAAAGGCAGTAGACAATCAACAGTATGGCACAAGAGAAAATTCAGTGACTTTGTTGAAGGGAGTGCATGAAATTGATAATGGTGCAGTTGATGGAAAGAGGATAGATGAAAGATTGAATAAGCTAGAAAGCAAACTCGACGAGATTGCAAGTTTGTTTAAAACCTCAACTCCACAAATTGCTAAGAAGTGTGGAATTTGCATTTCAACTAGCCATTACACTGATGAATGTCCTAGCTTGGTGGAAACCACTGTGGAAAACTCATCTCAAGCTTTTGCTGCAAACATGATTGGAGGAAATAGACCATACCAGAATTATCATGATTCTTCCTCCAATAGGTATCAGCAGAACAGACAACCTTATGTTCCACCTCAACAAAGGCAGCAATCTCAGCCTGAAATGTCAATGCAAGATTTCATGAAAACAATAGTTGAGCAAAATTCAGAAATAAAGAAATCAATTGTAGAGTTGACTTAGAGGTTGGAAAAATTAGAGGCTAAGGAGTCAAATAAACTACCTGCACAAACAATAATCAACCCGCAAAATGTAAGTGCTATTACTTTGAGAACGGGTAAGCAAGTAGAAGGCCCTGAAGGAGCCAAAGAGGATGAAGATAAGGAGAAAGAAGGAGCGCAAATTGATGACAATGGAGGACCAAGTGAACCATCACCTGAGACTACCACTGATAAATCCAGGTTAGTATCCTCTAACTCTTCTTCTAAAAATTCTTCTTCATCTTATTCTCCACCTCCTCCGTATCCAAATCGATTGAAACCGAAAAACAAAAAAATGGAGGAATTAGACCAAGAGATCTTAAATACTTTCAAAAAGGTGGAGATCAACATTCCCTTGCTAGATGCTGTTAAGCAAATCCCTAAATACGCCAAGTTTTTGAAAGAAATTTGCATAAATAGAAGGCGTTTTAGGGATAATGAGGTTGTGAATTTGGGAAGAAATGTGTCAAGCTTGATTAAGAAGCATATTGAAATACCACGAAAATGCAAGGATCCAGGTATGTTTTCTGTTCCATGTGTTATTGGAAATTCAAAGTTTGACAATGCCATGCTAGATTTAGGGGCTTCCATAAATGTAATGCCTTTATCAGTGTTTACTTCTCTATCTTTGGGACCTCTTAAGACTACTGGTGTGGTCATTCAACTGGCCAACCGTAGCACAGTTAACCCTGCAGGTGTGCTTGAGGACGTCCTTGTTCGAGTAGACAAGTTAATTTTTCCTGCAGATTTCTATATCTTGGACATGAAGGATGATGAAGGAATCAGTCCAACAACTATTATCTTGGGAAGACCTTTCATGATGACAGCACAAACCAAGATAGATGTGCATGCAGGATCATTGACAATGGAGATAGGAGACGAGAAGGTGCGGTTCAACGTGTTGGAAGCTGGGAAGCACCAGATTAAAGATCATTCTTTGTTTTGTATTGATTTATCAAGTGATGTTGTAAACAGTTTTTCTTTTTCAAATATGTCATCCCTAATTTTGGACGAAAAAGGAAACTGTAAAGCAGGTGATATTGAGGACGCGGTATTAATAGATGATACCTCAGTGGCGTCCGAGTGTGATGTTGAGGTGGCTGAGATGACCTTAGGCAGTAAAATTTTGCCATCTGTGGTGCAGCCACCAATTTTGGAGTTGAAACCTTTACCATCCCATTTAAAATATGCTTATCTTGAGAAGGATGGGAAACTCCCTGTTATTATATCTGCATTGCTTACTGATGAGCAGGAAAAACAGCTATTACAGGTTATCAGAGACCACAAGAGAGCAATAGGCTGGAGTTTAGCAGATATTCCTGGTATTAGCCCTTCTTTTTGCATGCATAGAATACTTTTGGAGGAGGATGCTAAACCAGTGAGACAACCTCAAGGAAGACTGAATCCTCAACTGATGGGGGTTGTAAAGAAAAAGGACACCAAGTTGCTACAAACAGGTCTTATACATTCAAATTCTGACAGCACTTGGGTGGGCCCTATACATGTGGTTCCCGAGAAATATGGAATCACAATGGTCAAGAACGAGAAGGACAAGTTGACTCTTATTCAAGATAGAAGTGGGTCAAATAATGTAGTAGTTGACCATCTTAGTAGGATTGAAAAGGGAAAAGATAACATTCCTATCCAGGATGACTTTTCCAATGAAGTCCTACTAGCATTCCTTCCACCATGAAGGAGGTAAGTTCCCTCATACGTTTTCTTTGCATTTTATATATAAGGCATACATTGAGGACAATGCATAGTTTAAGTGTGGGGGTGTGATGAGTGCATATTTATGCCCATATTTATGCTTTAAAATTCAAATTTTTGATGGGATAATTGTGCTTATATGGTTTATTTAAGTGAATTTGTGATGATTGGAATTGTTGGGTTTGGGAAATAAAGAAACGTAAAAAGTGAATTTTAGCACATAAATTATTATTGGATGTTCTAATGTTTATTTGTGCAGCTGAGAATATAAGTTTTATTGGTCCAAATGGCAATTCAAGGCCCAAAATCAGATTTTATGTGGAAAATTCAGAAGGGGCTAAAGTGCAAATAGAGGAAATTTCAGCGTATTTGTGCAATTTTGGAAAGTCAGAAAATCTAAAAGATAAAATTCAGTTGTTGAATTTAATTTGGGAATATCAACATAAAATATCTTCCAAATAATTTTATCATTGTCTAAATCTTTTAGTTATTTGGAAGATATAAGATATAAGATAATTGAGTTAATATCTATCAAATATTCTTTAAAACTGATTTAATCTAATGAATATTTGAAAGATATAATATATCAACAGAAAATATCTTATCAACAAACTATTCAAAGTCCATGCCCAATCAAGCCTATATAAAGAGACCCAAAGGAGGCAGAAAGGGGGGACTTCACTTCATTCATTCTCTCATACTCCTCTCACTTTTCTTTCATCTTGTATTCAACTCCATTCATGGAGAGCTAAGCATCTAGGGTTATTCTGCTGTAATTCCAAGACGGATTCTGAGGTTATGTTCAGTTAATGCAATTGTTTACTTTGATTATTGAATTAAGTTGTTCTCTCTATGTCTTTCATCTCTCTATCTTGTTAAAAGCAAAGATTTTTGCATCATAATATGTTTGAATCTATATGCATATTGATTATATGAGTTTTAGGGTTTCTAGGTTTAAATTGAGAATCTACTTTGATTTAATTTAGGAACTTTCATATGATTAAATGGTTTTTACTATCAATTGAGAATGTACTTTGGTTGGTAGTAATAATTTCAACTATAATCAATTGAGAATTTACTTTGATTGATTAACTTTTAATTTGGTTAAGAGATTTAAGAATAGACATGATTAAACACAATAAAATTTGATTGAGAATGTACTTTGGTTGAATTTATTGTGAATAATCTAGAAAGGTTTTGCATTTGATTGAGAATTTACTTTGGTCAAATGCATGATCGCCCTCAAATTAATTAAGAATGTACTTTAATTAATTTGAAACTTAAATAATAATCAATTGAACAATTATCTATGAATAACCGATGACGAATCTATCTTGGAAAAACAGTGGAATTAACCTATTTAATCATAACTATTTTTAAGTTTATTATTTGTTCTTTAAACATTCTTCAAACATCATTTTTATTCATAAGCATTGCATAGCATAAGAGTCAGATATTCAGAAGCAATTCTGTGTTCGTTGGGAGACGACTCAGGGTTACTTTAGCCCTATCTACCTTCTTGAATACTACTTGGCAATACTGATGTTGCCTTGAAAAGTAGTATTAATTTGATAGCTTCGACGACAGCTTATCAGGACTCGTGGTTTAACTAGTTCATTTGTGTGATTATTAATTATCTTTGACTTGAATTTTGAAATTTGAATTTCTGTTTTTATTTTTTGTTTTTATTTTTCGGTTTTTATTTTATTTTATTTTATTTTCTATTTTTATTTTTATTTTATTTTCTATTTTCTGTTTTTATTTTTCTTCTTATCTCTAAATTTTATATCTTCTTTTATATCTTTTTGTGCTAACCAATTCTTCTAGGGTTTTGTTTTCTTGTGTATGCAGGAGGCAATCCGAACCAGGAGCAAGAAAACTGCAGAACCTCTTCTTGAAGGTTTAGATGAGAGTAGACGGAGGAGAAGAATCCGTACATCTAGAGAACTTTTCCCTCTTCCGAAAACTCTGTTGCAACCATCACCACAAGGTTCTGACCATAGCACTGAGAACATGGAGAATAATAATATCAGAAGAACTCTTGCAGATTACACAAATATAGCTGGACCTCAACATTTTAACAGCATAGCAAGACCAAGAGTCAATGCAGCCAACGTGGAGGTCAAACCAGCATTGATCCAACTGGTGAAAAGTAATCAATTTAATGGGTTGTCTCACGAAAGCCCATATGAGCACCTCACAACGTTTAATGAGATCTGCAACACAGTGAAAATAAATGGGGTGTCAGACGAAGCAATCAAACTTAGCTTGTTTCCATTCTCATTAGGAGGCAATGCTAAGCTTTGGTTAAATTCTTTTCCAAAGGGAAGCTTTACAGAGTAGGAAGCAGTGGTGACAAAGTTTCTAAACAAATACTTTCCACAATCAAAGGTGAATAAAGGAAAGCAAGAGATTTCATCATTCAGGCAAGGCATGGAGGAATCACTGGGTCATGCATGGGACAGATATAAAAGTTTATTACGAAAGACTCCCACGCATGGATTTGAAGAAGTGGAAGTAGTCCTAACTTTCCTTGGAGGTCTTGGTTCACAAACCAAGATGATGCCTGATGCCTCAGCAGGAGGAAACATCAAATGGAAAACTCCAGAGGAAGCTACAGAAATCATTGACAATATGGTACTAGTGATAATGAACTGAACAGTGAAAGAGGATATCCTAGTCAGAAAGAGTTGCTACAATCAAATGATGCTTTGCTTATTCAAAATAAAATTATTTCTCAACAGTTGGAAGAAGTAATTATGAAATTTTCTCAATTACCACAAGAAATACAAAAGGTTTCAATGGTTCAATGGCAACAGCAAAAATGGCAAACGAAATTTACTCCATCTGAGAAGACAACAAAACTTGATGAGACTTTTCAAAAGTTCTTGAAGACGAATGCATCTTACTGTAGGAATGTGGAAGTTGCATTTAAAAATATGAAGATCCATATTAAGCGAATAGCTGACAAGATGAAAAATGGGAATATTAGAAAGGAGTGTAAAACTGTTGTTACTAGAAGTGGTAAGGTGTTAGAGGAGAGAAAAAAAGAAAGAGAGGAGAAAGAAAATGAAAGTGAAAAAGAAACATGTGATTGGAAAGAAAGAGTTGAAAAAAAAAAGAAAGAGAAGAGAGAGATGAGAGAGAAAAAGAAAGAGAGTTTGAAAAACCCCTTCCTTATCCAAAGAGTTATTCAAGGAAGGAGAAAGAGAAACAGTTGGAAAGATTCATGGAGTTGTTTAAAAAGCTGGAGATCACTATACCATTCTCTGAAGCATTGCAACAGATGCCATCATATGCAAAATTTTTGAAGGAACTGCTTACAAAGAAAAATAAACACATTGAGAAGGAAACTATCAAGTTACAGGGTGAGTGCGTGAGTAGTTTCTTCCCCTCAGCGGCCATTTTGCCCCTCAACGGACCTCCCGTAAGCTCCTGAGTGCCGCTCAGCGGTAAACTGCCGCTGAGCGGTGACTTCGGCTTCTCCTTTTGCACTTTTTGACGTCTTTTCTGATTTCATCTCTCTCCTTCTTCACTTCTTTCACTAAATTCACCTTAAAACCTGCACAAAAACACTGAAATCAAGTATAAACCTGTCCAGCTCTCTTATTTATGAAAATATGAATAAAAACATTATTTCAAGCTAGTTTCTAAGTGTAAAGGTTGCTTTTAGTATCAATTTTAAGCATGAAAATAACAGTTTTTCAACTGTTATCACAACCCCAAACTTAGAACTTTGCTTGTCCTCAAGCAAACAAGATGTAACTCAATTTTTAACCAATTCATATGATAGTTCACTCATTCAAAAATCCTCTTTTTCAAGATAAGTAAAAACTTCATTCAATCTTATGACCAAGAGTTTAATCAAGATGTGCACATGCTTTAGTGTTTCACAAAGTCAGTTAATATCCAACAAATGCTATTTTTCATGAATGATCAATCAATTAAGCATGGATGTTCATGTGTTCATGGAATATTTCCTCACTAGGTAAAGTGTTTCACTCAAGTGTATAAGAGGTAATCACTCATTCACTCTACTATCACAATGTCACATGAATCAACTTTGCCTTTCATTTTACCACAATAAAAAACATTCACAAGCATGCATCATCACAAGGACTTTTCAATGGCTTATAATGTGGCTGGGCTAACAAGAAAATTGGTTTTTCTGGATCACAAAATCCTTGAGTTAAGAGAATCAAAACCACACAATTATTCTTATTCTTCCCAACTTGCCTTTGCATTTGCATTGAGCTTTGCTTCTTTTTCTTTTCTATTCTTTTTCTTTTTCTTTACATATTCTTACTTTTTTAGCTCTTAGCTCAATGCTTTTCATATTTTCCCAACAACCCCAAACTTGAACATTTAACAATACCACACAAGATCTTCTACTTAACTCAAGGTAAAGCTTTTCAATAAGGGTTTTCAGTGTATGTTCAAGGCTAAGGGTTCAAAGGATAGATCACACAGTGTTCTCTTTTAGTGGGCTAACTTTATGAATTTGGCCAATAAAAAGGGTTCCAACAAACGGCCTTGATCATATGATGCAAAACAAGCAATTGATTCAATCATAGAAAACCTGGGCAAAATCATTCATGTTTCCAAAGTAATAGCATTCAACAATAACAACTCTGGAGCTCAAAACCTCACATATAAGCTCATTCACATTTGACATACATATCCTGCTTAATTTCACAATCACAATCATGATATCCTGCATTTGTTCAGAAAGCTTGTGAATCACCTGTATAAGCATTTTATGTGCACATCTATCTCAACATCAATCAATCAATAAGCATCATCAAGCATTACTTATCAAACAATCAAAGTTAATAGCAAACCATCACACAAACCAGGTGTCCAATAAAGTACATCAAACCCTAATCTAAAAACAAAAACAAATAAGTTCAGAAAACTTAAACCAACAAAAGCATAAGCATATGATAGCATTCATCAGTAAATGCTATCTCAGCTCCTCATCAGTCTGAGCTGTCCTCTGTATCTTCCTCTTCCTCCTCATCTTCATCATCTTCAATTGCATCATCATCATCAGCATCATCTTCTTCCATCTCTTTAGCTGAAGCTTCAGCTGCTCCAGCTCCTCCTCCATGCCCTGGCTCCTCTGGCCAAGCTACCACATTATGGAATTCATCCGTAGTCCACCTGTGGGCTGGGGGTGTATCATACATCCCCACAATCATCTCAGCAGTAGCCACCTGCCCTCTATGAATGGACTGCAACTGAGCACCTATAAGAGACATATACATGTCCCTCATCTGGAATGGTTCTGCTTCATGTGTCTCAGCAGATGTCTGGCTCTGTGCTGGCCCTCTCTCTCTACGAGCACGACGTGGTGGAACTGGCTGAGCTGCCTCCTCACCTCCACAATACTGTCTGTAATAGGCCTCATCAATAGCTTTTCTTGGCCTCTCAAATGGTGGAGCAGAAGTGTCCACCCCATCTATCTTGCAAAGGTGAGTAATCAAGGAGGGATGTCCTAGTGGTGCTTTGTTGTTTGAGGTATTGGCGCACACACTAATCTCATCCGCTATCACCTGCCCAATGTTAACATTTAAGTTTCTGATAGCACAGTAGATGAATAGTTCCCTGCTGAGAGTAATATCTGACACATGTGAACATGGCTGAATGTTGGCATGAGAAAATGCCATCCAATACTTTGCAAGAGGAGTCAAATCCGTCCTCCTAATGTTTACCACTGAGCCAAATCTATTTCTTTGGAAGTGTCCTCCTGGTATACATAGTACTCTCTCCACATCCTCATAATCAGCACCTTCCTCCATGCAAAGAGCAAACTGGCACTGCTCACCAGCCCACACAGTGTCCAGGAAGTTATTGATATAATCAGGATCATACCTGATAGCATGGCCTCTGACATAGCCCAAATAATTCTCAGCTGGATAATCACCAATCTTCTTTACATTGGTGTAGAATTCCTTTACCACAGCTATGTTGGCAGGTGCAGGATAGGTGGCTAGCTTTCCCCAGTCATTCCTTAACACTTGCTCTCCAAATTGAGGAGCAAAGTTAGGTATCATTCCAACCTTTCTCTCCATCAGAAGTCTCCTGTCCTGAACCACCCCAAAGTGCTTCTCATGTTTCTTAGAGAGGAACCTGCTAGAGTGGGGTTGCTCTGGTTCCTTTTCCTTTCTCTTGGTTGCCATGGTTTTCAATCTCTTTCCTGAAGAGGATGCCATTCCTGCATTCAAACACAAATACAAAACCACAGAACATGATGTTAATCATTAGTAAACACAGAACACAACTCCTTTCGAAGCTAAACCACCGCTGAGGGCCAGAATTTCCCCTCAGCGCCACCAGTGCCACAGTCCAGAACGCAAAAATTCAAGAAAAACCAATTATGGCAGAGTGCCGCTCAGTGGCAGTTTACCCCTCAGTGGTAACTCTGCAGAATTTTGAAAATCTTCCTTTAAAGCTGTCCTAACTCCACCCAAATGCAATTTTCAAATTTCCAGTTCATAATCATGCAGTTTAATCGGTTCAAACATCAATTATATCATCAAATCATGCATAGAAATAAAAACCCCTAAATATTCATGCTTTGACAATCACATTCAACATCAAGAACCCTAGAATGAACAAAATGCATTTTACTTACTTGGGTGGAGATACTAGATGCAATGAGAATGCTTCCAAGCTAATACTCTCTTCCAACCCCAAACTTTGATGGCACACTAGTGAAAAAGTGAGTGGAAAAGAAGTTTTCTTAAGAGGGAAGAGTGAAAAGATGTGGAAAAGCTTGGAAAAGGTATGTGGGAGTGTTTGTGCAGAGAAGAGTCTGAAAGTATGAGAAAATGTACAGATTAGGGTATAAAAATACCCTAATGGGCTCGGGTCCCGCTAAGGGGAACTAAAGCCCATCTGCGAGAGTACCGCTCAGCGGTAAATTGCCGCTTAACGGCACTTTCGTGAAGTACTCTTCTCCTTCTTTTCTTAACCTACGTGCCTCCTAGACATGCCCCTCACTGGTAACCTGTAATTCAATGTTTCAAATACTTATGCAAACCCTAACTAAAATAAAACAAACAAAAACAATCAATCAACTGGGTTGCCTCCTAGGTAGCGCTTGTTTAACGTCACGAGCCTGACCCAAAATCCACCAACACCCATCAGTAGGTGTTTAAAATCTCACCAACACCCATCAGTAGGTGTTAAATAACTTACCAACACCCATCAGTAGGTGCTACCACTTAGCATCCTTCAGTAGATGCTATATCCAACTAGCATCCTTCAGTAGATGTATGTTCAGCAATATAATGTTCAACAGATTAAAAATTTACAAACCAAAGTAAAATTAAAAAGTTCTTAAAATCAACTGGGTTGCCTCCCAGCAAGCGCTCTTTTAACGTCATTAGCTTGACCCAGTAAGCTCAAGTTCCTGCTTTATATTTGATGTTGTCATCCCACCAACTCCTCAGCTGTTTCCTGTGAACTGTTTTGGTCCTTCTAGAATGTGGAGACTCTATCTCTATCATCTCCTTCTCTTTAAAGCCCTTTACAACCCACAACTTGTTCTTGATTCTTACAGGTGTGCCAAGTTGGAGTCTTCTTTTCTCCCAGTCACCAGGAATTTCGCCTCCTCTTCCAATATTTTCTTCCTTGTGTACCTGAAACAACAAACAATGGTTACCTGCAACCTTGGGCTTTTCATCTTTATGGATAGTCATGTGTGCATCTTGAAATGCAGCTTTATAACTAGCTTCTTCCTCTTGTGCTTGCGTCTCATCCTTGAAGACGTCTACAACCACTCTCTCCTCTCGATCTTGGAGCACCACTACTCCTTTATTTACATCAATGATAGCTCTGGCCGTTTTCATAAACGGTCTTCCAAGTATGATAGGTATCTTCTTTGTCTCCATCTTCATCACCACAAAGTCTGCCAAGAACTGAAGTTTGCCAACATAAACTATAATGTCCTCTGCAATCCCACATGGCTCCTTTGAAGATCCATCGGCCATTACTAGATTAACCTTTACAGGTTTCACTTTAACATTGCCGATTTGCTCCAATAAAGAGTAAGGTATCAAGTTAACACTTGAACCTAAATCAAGGAGAGCTTTCTTCACCCTTTTCTTCCCTATGGTACAAGGGATAGAAAAACTGCCTGGGTCTGTTGCTTTAGGAGGGAATGGCTCTTTTTTAACAGTTATACACTCCTTTGCCTCATCATCTCTACGTCTCTTCTTTGTAGAGATTTCTTCATTAGATTTAGTGTAAACCGTAATCTGTTGCAGAATCTGTTCCCAAGGTGCATCATTATCCACCATGTTGAATAATTATGTGAAGTCCTGTTGTTTCCCTTGATGGATTGGAAAAGGAAAAGTGCTATTGTTCTATATTTCTCTTCTCTCTTCTGTTTCTAACTCAACTTTCTCATCATCAACACTCTCTACCACCTTGCACTCTTCTCTGGGGTTAACCTCAGTATTAGCCCCAAAATTTCTATTTGGCCTTTCTTCCACCTGTTTGGTGATCTTCCCCATCTGAGTCTCCAGATTTTTGATAGCAGCTTCAGTGCTCTTCTGTGTAGACTCAGTCTTCTGTATGAAATTGTTGAGAGTTTCCTCCATCCTCATGGACCTTTCATTGAGCATAGATAACTGTTGCCATAAGGTGGGTTGTTGCTGCTGCTTATTATATTGACCAGCTTGCCCAGTTTGCCCTTGACCAATACTTGGGTGTGGTTTCCACCCCTGATTGTAGCTCCCTTAACGGTACTGATTGGTCATGTAGTTTACATCCTCTACGGCTTCAACTGGAAAGGCACATTGACCATTGATATGGTCGCCTCCTGATGGACAAATTTATGATCACCAAAATATGATGTCACAAACTTGTTTCACAATCGGCAAGTATGACCGAATCGTTCAAGTAATAAACTTGGTAAGACCAAGTATCGTTCTTCCCAAAGGACTCACGGCCTAGTTTAGTTATGTGATTTGTTGATTAGCTAAGACTTATAAACGCAATAATTGAGATTTTATATGCAAGACAGAAAATAAACATGTATGCATGAGTTTTTTATCAATGGCAAAAGCAAAAGATAAACACTTTCAATGAAATATATGAATGAATATGTTGTTGGGGGTCAATTTCATCTTATCCACTATCATATATTTTAGGAATTCAACATTCAAATCATCATTGTTAATGCCACTCTCTAAAGTACCTTTCTAGAAGGCTTCTCCCTAATCACGAGTTCATACAATTCCTAGCATTCCTAATGATCAGTTCATAAGCTCAGGAGCTTAACGACAACCAACATAATATTGGGAGAAATTCCCCGTACGTTCCCGTATCGACAAAACCAATAATCATGCATCGAATGAGTTAAACAATGCAAGCATTAAGCAAAGAGGAAAAACCCTAACTAATGATGAAAGAAAGCATAAGTCTTAATTAAAAGATGTAAAAACAGATTCCATATATGAGAGCTTCAAAAGATTACATTGATTCCCCAACAAACATACAGAGTTTAGTTCACCATATTCATGGTGAACCTAGATGAATTACAATGAAAGAATGAAAGAATAAACCCTAAAAAGGTGAAGAGGTAGCCTGAGCATCCAAGATCCTCCTTCAAAGGGGTGGAAGAGAGAGTGTTTGCCTCGTTTCTGCCAAAGATCTCTAACCCTAGGAAACGCTAAAGCTTATATATCATTCGTAAATTACAAAAAGTTAAGTCCAAGCCCATTAAAGTGCCGCTCAACGGTAAAATACCGCTCAGCGGTGAGTGCGTGACTTGTTTTCTCCCCTCAGCGGCCATTTTGCCCCTCAGCGGGCCTCCCGCAAACTCTTGAGTGCCGCTCAGCGGTAAACTGCCGCTGAGTGGTGACTTCGGCTTCTCCTTTTGCACTTTTTAATGTCTTATCTGATTCCATCTCTCTCCTTCTTCACTTCTTTCACCAAATTCACCTTAAAACCTGCACAAAAACATTGAAATCAAGCATAAACCTGTCCAACTCTCTTATTTCTGAAAATATGAATAAAAGTATGATTTCAAGCTAGTTTCTAAGTATAAAGGTTGCTTTTAGTATCAATTTTAAGCATGAAAATAACAGTTTTTCAACTGTTATCACAACCCCAAACTTAGAACTTTGCTTGTCCTCAAGCAAACAAAATGTAACTCAATCTCCAACCAATTCATATGATGGTTTACTCATTCTAAAATCCTATTTTTTAAGATAAGTAACAACTTCACTCAAACTTATGACCAAGAGTTCATTCAAGATGTGCACATGCTTTAGTGTTCACAAAGTCATTTAAATTCCAAAAAATGCTATTTTTCATGAATGATCAATCAATTAAGCATGGATGTTCGTGTGCTTATGGAATATTTCCTCACTAGGTAAAGTGTTTCACTCAACACACAAGTGTATAAGAGGTAAAGTGTTTCACTCATTCACTCCACTATCACAATGTTGCATGAATTAACTTTGCCTTTCATTTTACCACAATCAAAAACATTCACAAGCATGCATCATCACAAGGACTTTTCAATGGCTTATAATGTGGCTGGGCTAACAAGAAAATTGGTTTTTCTGGATCACAAAATCCTTGAGTTAAGAGAATCATAACAACACAATTATTCTTATTCATTCCCAACTTGCCTTGCATTTGCATTGAGCTTTGCTTCTTCTTTTCTTTTCTTTTCTCTTTTTCTTTTTCTTTTCCTTTGCGTATTCTTACTTTTTAGCTCTTAGCTCAATGCTTTTCATATTTTCCCAACAACCCCAAACTTGAACATTTAACAATACCACACAAGATCTTCTACTTAACTCAAGGTACAAATTTTCAATCAAGGTTTTTCAGTGTATGTTCAAGGCTAAGGGTTCAAAGGATAGAACACAAAGTGTTCTCTTTTAGTGAGCTAACTTTATGAATTTGGCCAATAAAAAGGGTTTCAACAAACAGCCTTGATCATATGATGCAAAACAAGCAATTGATTCAATCATAGAAAACCTGGGCAAAGTCATTCATGCTTTAAAAGTAATAGCATTCAACAATAACAACTCTGGAGCTCAAAACCTCACATATAAACTCATTCACATTTGACATACACATCCTGCTTAATCTCAAAACCACAATCATGATATCATGCATTTGTTCAGAAAGCTTGTGAATCACCTGTATAAGCATTTTAATGTGCACATCATCTCAACATCAATCAATCAATAAGCATCATTTAAGCATTACTTATCAAACAATCACAGTTAATAGCAAACCATCATAACAAACCAGGTGTCCAATAGAGGACATCAAACCTAATCTAAAACAAAAATAAAAAAGTTCAGAAAACTTAAACCACAAAAGCAGAATCATATGATAGCATTCATCAGTAAATGCTATCTCAGCTCCTCACCAGTCTGAGCTGTCTTCTGTATCTTCCTCTTCCTCCTCATCTTCATCATCCTCAAATGCATCTTCCTCATCAGCTTCATCTTCTTCCATATCTCTAGCTGAAGCTTCAGCTGCTCCAGCTCCATGCACTGGTTCTTCTGGCCAAGCTACTACATTATGGAATTCATCCATAGTCCACCTGTGGGCTGGAGGTGTATCATACATCCCCACTATCATCTCAGCCGTGGCCACCTGCCCTCTGTGAATGGACTGCAACTGAGCACCTATAAGAGACATATACATGTCCCTCATCTGGAAAGGCTATGCTTCATGTGTATCAGCAGATGTCTGGCTCTGTGTTGGCCCTCTCTCTCTTCGAGCCCGGCGTGGTGGAACTGGCTGAGCTACATCCTTACCTCCACAGTACTGTCTATAATAAGCCTCATCAATAGCTTTTCTTGGCCTCTCAAATGGTGGAACAGAAGTGTCCACCCCAGCTAGCTTGCAAAGGTGAGTGATCAAAGAAGGATGTCCTAATGGTGCTTTGTTGTTTGAGGTGTTAGCGCACACACTAATCTCATCAGCTATCACCTGCCCAATATTAACATTTAAGTTTCTGATAGCACAGTAGATGAATAGTGCCCTGCTAAGAGTAATATCTGACACATGTGAACATGGCTGAATGTTGGCATGAGAAAACGCCATCCAATACTTTGCAAGAGGAGTCAAATTTGTCCTCCTAATATTAACCACTGAGCCAGATCTATTCCTTTGGAAGTGTCCTCCAGGTATACATAGCACTCTCTCCACATCCTCATAATCAGCACCTTCCTCCATGCAAAGAGCAAACTGGCATTGCTCACCAGCCCACACAGTATCCAAGAAGTTGTTGATAGAATCAGGATCATACCTGATAGCATGGCCTCTGACATAGCCCAAATAATTCTCAGCTGGATAATCACCAATCTTCTTTACATTGGTGTAGAATTCCTTTACCACAGCTATGTTGGCAGGTGCAGGATAAGTGGGTAGCTTTCCCCAGTCATTCCCTAACACTTGCTCTCCAAATTGAGGAGCAAAGTTAGGTATCATTCCAACCTTTCTCTCCATTAGAAGTCTCCTGTCCTGAATCACCCTAAAGTGCTTCTCATGTTTCCTAGAGAGGAACCTGCTAGAGTGGGGTTGCTCTGGTTCCTTTTCCTTTCTCTTGGTTGCCATGGTTTTCAATCTTTTTCCTGAAGAGGATGCCATTCCTACATTCAAAACACAAATACAAAACCACAGAACATGATGTTAATCATTAGCAAAACACAAAACACAACTCCTTTCGAAGCTAAACCACTGCTGAGGGCCAGAATTTCCCCTCAGCACCACCAGTGCCACATTCCAACACGCAAAAATTCAGAAAAACCAAATCTGGCAGAGTGCCGCTCAGCGGCAGTTTACCCCTCAGCGGTAACTCTGCAGATTTTTGAAAATCTTGTTTTAAAGCTGTCCTAACTCCACCCAAATGCAATTTTCAGTTTTCCAGTTCATAATCATGCAGTTTAATCGGTTCAAACATCAAATATATCATCAAATCATGCATAGAAATCAAAACCCCTAAATATTCATGCTTTGACAATCACATTCAAATTCAAGAACCCTAGAATGAACAAAATGCATTTTACTTACTTGGGTGGAGATACTAGATGCAATAGGAATGCCTGCAAGCTAGAATGCTCTCTTCTAACCCCAAACTTTGATGACACACTAGTGAACAAGTGAGTGGAAAAGAAATTTTCTTAAGAGGTAAGAGTGAAAAGATGTGGAAAACCTTGGAGAAGGTATGTGGAAGTGTTTATGCAGAGAAAAGCCTGAAAGTATGAGACTTTGCGCAGCTTAGGGTTTAAAAATACCCTAATGGGCTCGGGTCCCGCTAAGGGGAACTAAAGCCCATTCTGCGAGAGTACCGCTCAGCGTTAAAATACCGCTCAGCGGCACTTTCGTGATGTGCCCTTCTCCTTCTTTTCTTAACCTACGTGCCTTCCCTACATGCCTCTCACTGGTTCCCTGCAATTCAATGCTTAAAATACTTATGCAAACCCTAACTAAAATAAAACAAACAAAAAAAAAACAATCAATCAACTGGGTTGCCTCCCAGGTAGCGCTTGTTTAACGTCACGAGCCTGACCCAAAATCCACCAACACCCATCAGTAGGTGTTTC
The DNA here is from genome assembly GCA_034642375.1 of Vigna nakashimae. NCBI lineage: Eukaryota > Viridiplantae > Streptophyta > Magnoliopsida > Fabales > Fabaceae > Vigna > Vigna nakashimae. Next base: position 43,533,356 of record CM067765.1, on the reverse strand, counting down.
AAACTTACCAGCACCCATCAGTAGGTGCACAATTTTCTCACCAACACCCATCAGTAGGTGTTACAAACCTAGCATCCTTCAGTAGATACTTAACCACCTAGCATCCTTCAGTAGATGCTGGATCCAACAAAATAATGTCCAAAATAATGTTCACAGATTAAAAGTTACAAAACCAAAATAAAAATCAAAAGTTTGTAAATCCACTAGGTTGCCTCCCAGCAAGCGCTTCCTTTAACGTCATTAGCTTGACCCAATAAAGCTCATGTTTCATCTTCTTTATAGTTGATGTTGTCATTCCACCAACTTTTCAACTGTTTCCTTTGAACTGTTTTGGTTCTTCTAGAATATGGAGACTCTATCTCTATCTTCTCCTTCTCTTTAAAGCCCTTTACAACCCACAACTTGTTCTTGATTCTTATAGGTGTGCCAAGTTGGAGTCTTCTTTTCTTCCAGTCTCTAGGAATTTCTTCTCCTTTTCCAATCTCTTCTTCCTTGGGTACCTGAAACAACAAACAATGGTTACCTGAAACTTCAAGATTTTCATCTTTACTTCTAGTCATGGGTGCATCTCGAAATGCAGCTTTATAACTAGCTTCTTCCTCCTTTGCTTGCGTCTCATCTTTGAAGACATCCATCACCACTCTCTCCTCTCTGTCCTGGAGCACCACTATACCTTCATTTACATCTATGATAGCCCTGGCCGTTTTCATAAACGGTCTTCCAAGTATGATGGGTATCTTCTCGGTTTCCATCTTCATCACCCCAAAGTCTGCCAAAAACTGAAGTTTGCCAACACAAACTACAATGTCTTCTGCAATCCCACATGGCTCCTTTGAAGATCCATCGGCCATCACTAGATTAACCTTTACAGGTTTCATTTTAACATTGCCAATTTGCTCCAATAAAGAATAAGGCATCAAGTTAACACTTGAACCTAAATCAAGGAGAGCTTTCTTTACCTTTTTCTTCCCTATAGTACAAGGGATAGAAAAACTACCTGGATCTGATGCTTTAGGAGGGAATGACTCTTTCTTTACAGTTATACACTTTTTTTCCTCATCATCTCTACGTCTCTTCTTTGTAGAGATTTCTTCATCAGATTTTGTATAAACTGCAATTTTCTGTAAAATCTGTTCCCAAGGTGCTTCATTATCCACCATTCTGAATAATTCTGTGAAGTCCATTTGTTTCTCTTGATTTATTGGAAAAGGAAAAATGTCCTTTCTTTCTTCTTCTCTTCTCTCTTCTGTTTCTCCTTCTTCTAACTCAATTATTTCTTCATTCACACTCTTTACCACTTTGCACTCTTCTCTAGGGTTAACCTCAGTATTAGCCCCAAAGTTTCTGTTTGGCCTTTCTTCCAATTGCTTGGTAATCTGACCCATTTGAATCTCCAAATTCTTTTTAGCAGCTTCAGTGCTCTTTTGAGAAGATTCAGTTTTCTGTATGAATTGCTGAAGAGTTTCTTCCAACCTTGTTGATCTTTCATTAAGCATAGATAATTGTTGCCACAAGGTTGGTTGCTGCTGCTGCTTATTATATTGATTAGCTTCCCAGTTTGTCCTTGACCAATGCTTGGATGTGGTTTCCACCCCTGATTATAATTCCCTTGACGGTATGGAAATTGATTAGCCATGAAATTAACATCCTTCACAGCTTCCACTGGGAAAGCACATTGACCATTGATATGATCACCTCCACATAATTCGCACAACTGGGTTTGTACCTGTGCAGCAGATTTCAACTCTTTAGGTAATTGAGCAAGAGTTTTAGTCAGAGTTTCCAGCTGTTGAGTTAGAATTTTATTCTGAGCTAGGAAGGCATCATGTGTTTGTAATTGAAGAACCCCTTTTTGTTGTATAGGAGCTCCTCTCTCACTGTGCAGCTCATTATCACTAGTAGCCATGTTTTCTATAATTTCAGTTGCTTCCTCTGGAGTTTTCCATTTAATATTGCCTCCTACTGAGGCGTCCAGCATCATCTTGGTTTGTGAACCAAGCCCTCCAAGGAAAGTTAAGACTACTTCTTGATCTTCAAAACCATGCGTGGGAGTTTTACGCAATAAGCTTTTATACCTGTCCCATGCATGCCCCAGTGATTCTTCCATGCCCTGCTTGAATGAAGAAATCTCTTGCTTGCCTTTAGTCACCTTAGATTGTGGAAAGTATTTGTTTAAAAATTTTGTGACCACTGCTTCCCACTCTGTGAAACTTTCTTCTGGAAAAGAATTCAACCAAAGCTTAGCATTGCCTCCCAATGAGAAAGGAAACAAGCTAAGTTTGATAGCTTCGTCTGGCACCCCACTAATCTTGACTGTGTTGCAAATCTCATTAAAGGTAGTGAGATGCTCATATGGGCTTTCATGAGATAACCCATTAAATTGGTTGCTTTTTACCAGTTGAATCAGTGCTGGTTTGACCTCCATATTGGCTGCATTGACTCTAGGTCTAGCTATGCTGTTAAAGTGCTAAGGTCCAACAATATTGGTGTAGTCAGCAAGAGTTCTTCTAACATTGTTGTTCTCCATATTTTCTGTGCTATGAACAGAACCTTGTGGTGATGATTGTAAGAGAGTTTCTGGAGAAAGGAAAAGTTCTCTAGATGTTCGGATTCTTCTCCTCCGTCTACTCTCGTCTAGACCTTCAAGCAGAGGTTCTGTTGTTTTCTTGCTCCTTGTTCTAATTGCTTCCTGCATGCACAAGAAAACAAAACCCTAGAAAATATTTGTTAGCACAAAAAGATATATGAGAAGATAAAAGATTCAGAAGATAAAATATTCAAAGGATAAAATAAAATAAGATAGAATAAAATAAAATAAAATAAAATCTAATATAATCTAATCAAATAAAATAAAATAAAATCAAATAAGATAAAATAAAATAAAAACCGAAAATATAAAAACAGAAATTCAAAATAAAGTCAAAGATAATCAATAATCACACAAATTAACTAGTTCAACCACGAGTCCCCGGCAACGGCGCCAAAAACTTGATGGACAAATTTATGATCACCAAAATATGATGTCACAAACTTGTTTTACAATCGGCAAGTATGACTGAATCGTTCAAGTAATAAACTTGGTAAGCCCAAGTATCGTTCTCCCAAAGGACTCACGGCCTAGTTTAGTTGTGTGGTTTGTTGATTAGCTAAGACTTAAGAACGAAATAATTGGATTTTACTATGCAAAAGACGAAAATAAATATGTATGCATGAGGTTTTGATCAATGGCAAAAGCAAAAGACAAATACTTTCAATGAAATATATGGATGAATATGTTGTTGGGGGTCAATTTCATCTCATCCACTCTCATATATTTTAGGAATTCAACATTCAAATCATCATTGTTAATGCCATTCTCTAAATTACCTTGTTAAGAAGGCCTATCCCTAATTACGAGTTCATACGATTCCTAGCATTCCTAATAATTAGTTCTCTTAGCACAGGAGCTTAACGACAACCAATATAATATTGGGAGAGATTCCCCGGATCTAAACTTCTCCGTACGTTCCCGTATCGACAAAATCAATAATCATGCATTGAATGAGTTAAACAAAGCAAGCATTAAGCAAAGAGGAAAAACCCTAACTAATGATGAAAGAAAGCATAAATCTTAGATTAAGATGCAAGCATAAATTCCATATATGAGAGCTTCAAAAGATTACATTGATTCCCCAACAAACATACAAGGTTTAGTTCACCATATTCATGGTGAACCTAGATGAACAATAATAAAAGAATGAAGGATAAAACCCTAGAAAGGTGAAGAGGTAGCCTGAGCATCCAAGATCCTCCTTCAAAAGGGTGGAAGAGAGAGTGTTTGCTTCGTCTTTGCCAAAGATACAAACCCTAGGACGTCCTAAAGCTTATATACTATTCTAAAATTACAGAAAATCTAGGCCCAAGCCCATAAGTGTGTCGCTCAGCGGTAAAATACCGCTCAGCGGTGAGTGCGTGAGTAGTTTCTTCCCCTCAGCGGCTATTTTGCCCCTCAGTGGACCTCCCGTAAGCTCCTGAGTGCCGCTCAGCGGTAAACTGCCGCTGAGCGGTGACTTCAGCTTCTCCTTTTGCACTTTTTGATGTCTTTTCTGATTTCATCTCTCTCCTTCTTCACTTCTTTCACTAAATTCACCTTAAAACCTGCACAAAAACACTGAAATCAAGCATAAACCTGTCCAGCTCTCTTATTTATGAAAATATGAATAAAAACATTATTTCAAGCTAGTTTCTAAGTGTAAAGGTTGCTTTTAGTATCAATTTTAAGCATGAAAATAACAGTTTTTCAACTGTTATCAGTCAGCTCCTGATTCGAATAAAAATTTTGAGCTAATGTGTGATGCAAGTGATTATGCAATAGGAGTTGTTCTTGGCCAGCGAACAAAGCGGATTTTTCATCCAAGTTATTATGCCAGTAAAGTTCTGAATGATGCTCAGTTGAATTATGCTACCATAGAAAAAGAATTTCTAGCTATCGTGTATGCTCTAGAGAAATTTAGACCTTATCTTATTGGGTCTAAGGTGATTATCTATACAGATCATGCAGCTATCAAATACTTGTTGACAAAGCTAGATTCTAAGCCACGTCTGATTCGATGGGTACTACTTTTGCAAGAATTTGATGTGGAGATCCGGGATAAGAAAGGGAGGAGAACTTGATTGCTGATCATTTGTCACGGTTAGTCAACAAGGAGGTTACTAGCATAGAACCAAAGATCTGGGAATCTTTTTCAGATGAAGCAATTATGTATATTCAGCAAAGGCCATGGTTTGCTGATATGGCTAATTTCAAAGCTGCAAGGGTCATGCCAGAAGATTTAACTTGGCAACAAAGAAAGAAATTTTTGCATCATACTAAGCAGTTTGTCTGGGATGATCTTTATTTGTTCAAGATTGGAGCATCTAATCTTCTGAGGAGATGTGTGACAAATGAAGAAGCAGAAGGGATTCTCTGGCATTGTCATGATTCCCCTTATGGGGGACATTTTAATGGAGAAAGAACAACAACAAAAGTTCTTCAATCAGGGTTTTATTGGCCAACCTTATTTAAAGATGCTCATAATCATGTGAGAAATTGTGATAAGTGTCAAAGAGCAGGGACAATCACTAAACGTCATGAGATGCCATTACAAGGCATTTTAGAGGTTGAGGTTTTTTATTGTTGGGGTATTGACTTTGTAGGACCCTTTCCTCCATCTTTCAACAATGAATATATTTTGGTAGCAGTGGATTATGTGAGTAAATGGGTGGAAGCATTAGCTTGTCCTAAAAATGATGCTAGCACGGTAATTAAATTTTTGAGGAAGCAGATATTTACGTGTTTTGGAACTCCAAGAGTGTTGATTAGTGATGAGGGATCTCATTTTTGCAATTATCAGCTAGAAAAAGTACTCAAACATTATGGAGTAAAACATAAGGTAGATGCACCTTATCATCCATAAACCAATGGACAAGCTGAGGTATCTAACAGGGAAATAAAAAGGATCCTGGAAAAAATAGTGACTTCATCAAGAAAGGATTGGTCACTCAAATTGGATGATGCTCTTTGGGCTTATAGGACGACAATGAAGACATCTATGGGACTCTCACCGTTTCAATTGGTCTATGGGAAAGCATGTCATTTGCTAGTAGAGTTGGAGCATAAAGCGTTGTGGGCTTTGAAATTTTTGAATTTTGATCCTTATGAAACTCAAGGCACAAGCAGAAGACAAATTTTGGAGCTTGAAGAAATGAGATTTCATGCATATGATTCATTCGAGGCTTATAAAGATAAGATAAAATTTTATCATGACAGGAAGTTGGTAAATAAAGTTTTTAATCCATGACAACAGGTACTATTATTCAATTCAAGATTGAAGATATTCCCTGGGAAATTGAAGACAAAATGGTCAGGACCATTTGTAGTAAAAGGAGTGCACCCGAATGGAGCAATTGAAATATTTAATCCAGCTGCTGATGATCCATAGAAAAGTTGGGTGGTGAATGGTCAACGTCTCAAGCCTTATTTAGGGGGAGAAGTGCAACACTTGTCCACAATGCTGTAGTTGGTTGATCCCTGAAATTTTGGGTCAGGCTCGTGACGTTAAACAATCGCTTACTAGGAGGTAACCCAGTGTTCTATACGTATTTTTGTTTTTAGAATAGGGTTTGATGTACTCAATTGGAAACTTTGTCTGTTATGATGGTTTGTTTATGATTGTGATGGTTTGATGATGCTTTGAGATTGATTGATGTTGAGATGTGCACATTAAATGCTTATACAGGTGATTCACAAGCTTTGTGAACAAATGCATGATATTGTGATTGTGATTGTGAGATTAAGCAGGATGTGTATGTCAAATGTGAATGAGCTTATATGTGAGGTTTTGAGCTCCAGAGTTGTTATGATTGAATGCTATTACTTTGAAAGCATGAATGATTTTGCCCAAGTTTTCTATGATAGAATCAATTGCTTGTTTTGCATCATATGATCAAGGCCATTTGTTGGTAACCCTTTTTACTTGCCAAATTCATGAAGTTAGCCCACTAAAAAAGAGCACTTTGTGTTCTATCCTTTGAACCCTTAGCCTTGAACATGATTTGAAACCCTTGATGAAAAGCTTTACCTTGAGTTGAGTAGAAAATATTTGGTGGTATTGATATCAAGTTTGGGGTTGTTGGGAAATTATGAAAAGGAAATTGAAAGCATTGAGCTAAGAGTTAAAAAAAAAAGAATGTGAAAAGAAAAAGAAAAAGAGAAAGAAAAGAAAAGAAAAAGCAAAGCTCAATGCAAAGGAAAGTTGGGAATAAGTAAGAATGGTTGTGTTTATATGATTCTCTTAACTCAAGGGTTTTGTGATCTAGAAAAACCAATTTTCTTGTTAGCCCAACCACGTTATAAACCATTGCAAAGTCCTTGTGATGATGCTTGCTTGTAAGTGTTTCTTATTGTGGTTAAATGAAAGGCAAAGTTGATTCATGTGACATTGTGATAGTGGAATGAATGAGTGATTACCTCTTATACACTTGTGTTTGAGTGAAACACTTTACCTAGTGAGGAAATATTCCATGAGCACATGAACATCTATGCTTAGTTGATTGATCATTCATGAAAAATAACATTTGTTGGATATTAAGTGACTTTGTGAACACTAAAGTATGTGCATGTCTTGATTGAAATCTGTGTCATGAGTTGAATTGAAGTTTGTACTTATCTTGAAAAGAGAAATTTTGAATGAAGTGAACCATTGTATGGATTGGTAGAAGATTGAGTTACATCTTGTTTGCTTGAGGACAAGCAAAGTTCTAAGTTTGGGGTTGTGATAAAAGTTGAAAAAATGTTATTTTCATGCTTAAAATTGATATTAAAAGCAACCTTTAACACTTAGAAACTAGCTTCAAATCATGCTTTTGGTCATATTTTCAGAAATAAAGAGAGCTGGACAGGTTTATGCTTGATTTCAGTGTTTTATGCAGGTTTTAAGGTGAATTTGGTGAAAGAAGTGAAGAAGGATAGAAATGGAATCAGAAAAGACATCAAAAAGTGAAAAAGGAGAAGTCGAAGTTACCGCTCAGCGGCAGTTTACCGCTGAGCGGCACTCAGGAGCTCACGTTGGATTCGCTAAGGCGTGAAAATGCCACTGAGGGGAAGAAAACAACTCACACACTTACCGTTGAGCGGCAGTTTACCGTTGAGCGGCACTTTTATGGGCTTGGACCTAATTTTCTATATATTTTATAATAGTATATAAGCTTTAGGACGTCCTAGGGTTTGTATCTTTGACAGAGATGAAGCAAACACTCTCTTTTCCACCCCTTTGAAGGAAGATCTTGGATGCTCAGGCTACCCTCTCCTTTTTCTAGGGTTTTATCCTTCATTCTTTCATTATTATTCATCTAGCTTCACCATGAATATGGTGAACTAAACCTTGTATTGTTGTTGGGGAATCAATGTAGTCTTGTGAAAGTCTCATATATGGAATTTGTTTTAACATCTTATTTTTAAGACTTATGCTTTCTTTCATCATTAGTTAGGGTCTTTCATCATTAGTTAGGGATTTTCCTCTTTGCGTAATGCTTGCTTTGTTTAACTCATTCATTGCTATGATTATTGATTTTGTCGATTTGGGAACGTACGGGGAAATCTAGATCCGGGGAATTTCTCCCAATAGCATATTGGTTGCCATTAAGCTCCTGCACTTAAGAACTAATTACTAGGAATGCTAGGAATTGTATGAACTCGTAATTAAGGATAGGCCTTCTTGCAAGGTGATTTAGAGAGTGGCATTAGCATTGATGAAAAGAATGATGAATTCCTAAAGTATATGAGAGTGGATAAGATGAAATTGATAACCCCAACAACATACTCATCCATCTATTTCATTGAAGTGTTTGTATTCTGTTTGCCATTGATCAAATTCATGCATACATATTTAATTACTGTCTTTTGCATCTAAAATTACAATCAATTTGTTCTCAAGTCTCAAATAATCAGGAAATCATATAGCTAAACCAGGCCGTGAGTCCTTTGAAAAAACGATACTTGGTCTTACCTTGTTTTATTACTTGATACGATTCGGTCACACTTGCCGATTGTTAAACAAGTTTGTGGCGTCGTTTTTCGGTGTTCATAAATTTGTCATCAACGTTAAACAAGCGCTTACTGGGAGGCAACCTAGTGTTTTGTTTTGTTGAACTTATTTGCTTCCATTTTTAGAATAGGGTTGATGTACTTAATTTGGAACTTGTCTGTTATGATGGTTTGCTTATGACTTATTGCATGATGAGTAATGCTTGATGTGTTTTGATCTTGATTGATGATTGAGAATGTGCACATTATATGCTTATACAGGTGGTTCACAAGCCTTGTGAACAAATGCAAGATGTTGTGATTGTGATTATGATGCTAAGCAAAATGTGTATGTGGAATGTGAATGAGCTTATATGTGAGATTTTGAGCTTCAGATTTGTTGTTGAATGTTATTACTTTGAAAGCATGAATGACTTTGCCCAGGTTTTCTATGATTGAATCAATTGCTTGTTTGCATCATATGATCAAGGCCATTTGTTGGTAACCCTTTTATTAGCCAAATGAATGATTTTAGCCCACAAAAGAGAACATTATGTGTTCTACCCTTTGAACCCTTAGCCTTGAACATAATTTGAAAACCCCTTGTGAAAAGCTTTACCTTGAGTTAAGTAAAAATATTTTGTGGTATTGACGAATGTTCAAGTTTGGGGTTGTTGGGAAGTTATGAAAGGGAAATTGAAAGCATTGAGCTAAGAGCTAAGAACTAAGAATGTGAAAAGAAAAATAAAAAAAGAAAGAAAAGAGAAGAAAAAGCAAAGCTCAATGCAAAGGAAAGTTGGGAATAAGTAAGAATGATTGTGTCATTGAAAAGTCCTTGTGATGATGCATGCTTGTGAATGTATTTGATTGTGGTTAAAAGAAAGACAAAGTAAATTCATGTGACATTGTGATAGTAAAGTAAATGAGTGATTACCTCTAATTATACACTTGTGTGTTTGAGTGAAACACTTTATCTAGTAAGGAAAGATTCCATGAGCACATGAACATCCATACTTAGTTGATTGATCATTCATGAGCTTAATCGAGTACTTACTTATCTTGAAAAGAGGATTTTTGAATGGAGTGAACCATTGTATTGATTGGCAGAGGATTTAGTTACATCTTGTTTGCTTGAGGACAAACAAAGTTCTAAGTTTGGGGTTGTGATAACAGTTGAAAAACTGGCATTTTCATGCTTAAAATTGATACTAAAAGCAACCTTTAACACTCAGAAACTAGCTTGGAATCATGCCTTTGTTTATATTTTTGGAAATAAGAGAGCTGGACAGGTTTATGCTTGATTTCAATGTTTTATGCAGGTTTTAAGGTGAATTTGATGAAAGCAGTGAAGAAGGATGGAGATGGAATCAGAAAAGAACTCAAAAAGTGCAAAAGAAGAGAAGTCGGAAGTACCGCTCAACGCTAGTTTACCGCTGAGCGGCACTAAAGAACACCCGTTGGCTTTGTTGAGGGGTGAAAGTGCAGCTGAGGGGAAAAATCCAACACACGCACTTATCGCTAAGCGGTAGTTTACCACCGCTGAGCGATGGTATTTTGGGCTTAGGCCCACTTTTCTATTATATTTCGAATAATATATAAGCTTTAGGACTTCCTAGGGTTTGTATCTTTGGCAGAGTACGAAGCAAACACACACCTTTCCACCCTTGGAGGAAGATCTTGAATGCTAAGGCTACCTACTCAACTTTCTAGGGTTCTATCTTTCACTCTTTCATTGTATTTCATCTAGTTTCACCATGAATATGGTGAACTAAACTCTTCTTGTTGTTGGGGAATCAATGTAATCTTTTTGAAGCTCTCATATATGGAATTTGTGTTTAAACATCATATTTATGACACATTCTTTCTTTCATCATTAGTTAGGATTTTTCCTCTTTGCTAAAAGCATGCATTGTTTAACTCATTTGATGTCATGATTATTGATTTTGTCGATATGGACACATACGGGGAAATCTAGATTTGGGGAAATTTTCCCAATAGCATATTGCCTAGACATAGGGATATGAGGGTTGGTTGCCTTTAAGCTTCTATGCTTCAGAATTAATTATTAGGGATGCTAGGAATTGTATGAACTCGCGTAATTAAGGATAAGCTTTCTTGCAAGGCAATTTAGAGAGTGGAATTAACATTGATGAAAAGAATGATGAATTCCTAAAATATATGAAAGTGGATAAGATGAAATTGATTACCCTAACAACATACTCGTCCATATAATGCGTTCATTGTTTGTGTTCTTCTTTTCCATTGATTAAAACTCATGCATACATATGTTTACTTATTGTCTTTTGCATTTGAAATCTCAAGAATTTGTTCAGAAGTCTTAAATAATCAAGAAATCATATAACTAACTAGGCCGTGAGTCCTTTGGGAGAACGATACTTGGTCTTATTGATAACAGTTGAAAAACTGTTATTTTTATGCTTAAAATTGATACCAAAAGCAACCTTTAAGACTTAGAAACTAGCTTGAACTCATATTTTTGCTTTAGTTTTGTGAATAAGAGAGTTGAAAGTGAATTTAATGGTTTTTTGCAAGATTCCCTTTATTTTGTAGGCTAACTGAATGATTTGAAAGAAGAATTGAAGTACCGAATGATTGGAGTTCTAAAAAGTCAACCAGAAACCAGAAAAGTCAACCAGTCAACCAAAAATGTCAACCATTCAACCAGAATACGAAAAAAGTCAACCAGACGAGTTTTGGGCCAGTTTTATGCGATTTTATTATCTGTTTGGGCCTGGACCCGGTTTCTATTATTTGTATGTCCTATTTAAAGACCTAGATGTCTTAGGGTTGGCATCTTTGGCAGAAACGAAGCAAACACTCTCTCTTCCACCCCTTTGAAGGAGGATCTTGGACTCAGGCTACCTCTTCACCTCTCTAGGGTTTTATCCTTCATTCTTACATTATTGTTCATCTAGGTTCACCATGAATATGGTGAACTAAACCTTGTATGTTTGTTGGGGAATCAATGTAATCTTTTGAAGCTCTCATATATGGAATTTGTGCTTGCATTTTAATCTAAGATTTATGCTTTCCTGCATCATTAGTTAGGGTTTTTCCTCTTTGCTTAATGCTTGCTTTGTTTAACTCATTCAATGCATGATTATTGATTTTGTCGATACGGGAACGTACGGGGAAGTCTAGATCTGGGGAATCTCTCCCAATATTATATTGGTTGTCGTTAAGCTCCTGTGCTAAGACAACTAATTATTAGGAATGCTAGGAATCGTATGAACTCATAATTAGGGATAGGCCTTCTTGACAAGGTAATTTAGAGAGTGGCATTAACAATGATGATTTGAATGTTGAATTCCTAAAATATATGAGAGTGGATAAGATGAAATTGATCCCCAACAACATATTCATCCATATATTTCATTAAAAGTGCTTGTCTTTTGCTTTTGCCATTGATCAAAACCTCATGCATACATATTTATTTTCGTCTTTTGCATAGTAAAATCCAATTATTTCGTTCTTAAGTCTTAGCTAATCAAAGAATCACATAACTAAACTAGGCCGTGAGTCCTTTGGGAGAACGATACTTGGTCTTACCGAGTTTATTACTTGAAACGATTCGGTCATACTTGCCGATTGTAAAACAAGTTTGTGACATCATATTTTGGTGATCATAAATTTGTCCATCAAGTTTTTGTCTATTAAACTTAGCTTGTTTCCTTTCTCATTGGGAGGCAATGCTAAGCTCTGGTTGAATTCTTTCCCAGAAGAAAGTTTCACAGAGTGGGAAGCAGTGGTCACAAAATTTTTAAACAAGTACTTCCCACAATCTAAGGTGACAAAAAGCAAGCAAGAGATTTCTTCATTTAAACAGGGCATGGAAGAATCACTAGGGCATGCATGGGACAGGTATAAAAGCTTGCTAAGAAAAACACCCACGCATGGCTTTGAAGATCAGGAAGTAGTCTTAACTTTCCTTGGAGGGCTTGGTTCACAAACCAAGATGATGCTGGACGCCTCAGCAGGAGGCAATATTAAATGGAAAACTCTAGAGGAAGCAACAGAGATTATAGAAAACATGGCTACTAGTGATAATGAGCTGCACAGTGAGAGAGGAGCTCCTATGCAAAAAGGAGTCCTCCAATTACAGACACATGATGCCCTGCTAGCTCAAAACAAAATTCTAACTCAACAGCTGGAGACTCTGACTAAAACTCTTGCACAATTACCCAAAGAGTTGAAAACTGCTGCACAGGTACAATCCCAGTTGTGCGAATTGTGTGGAGGCGACCATATCAATGGTCAATGTGCCTTTCCAATTGAAGCCGTAGAGGATGTAAACTACATGACCAATCAGTACCGTCAAGGAAGCTACAATCAGGGGTGGAAACCACACCCAAGTATTGGTCAGGGGGCAAACTGGGCAAGCTGGTCAATATAATAAGCAGCAGCAGCAACCCACCTTATGGCAACAGTTATCTATGCTTAATGAAAGGTCCATGAGGATGGAGGAAACTCTCAACAATTTCATACAGAAGACTGAGTCTACACAGAAGAGCACTGAAGCTGCTATCAAAAATCTGGAGACTCAAATGGGGCAGATCACCAAACAGGTGGAAGAAAGGCCAAATAGAAATTTTGGGGCTAATACTGAGGTTAACCCCAAAGAAGAGTGCAAGGTGGTAGAGAGTGTTGATGATGAGAAAGTTGAGTTAGAAACCGAAGAGAGAAGAGAAATAGAGAGCAATAGCATTTTTCCTTTTCCAATCCATCAAGGGAAACAACTGGACTTCACAGAATTATTCAAAATGGTGGATAATGATGCACCTTGGGAACATATTCTGCAACAGATTACGGTTTACACTAAATCTAATGAAGAAATCTCTACAAAGAAGAGACGTAGAGATGATTAGGCAAAGGAGTGTATAACTGTTAAAAAAGAGCCATTCTCTCCTAAAGCAACAGACCCAGGCAGTTTTTCTATTCCTTGTACCATAGGGAAGAAAAGGGTGAAGAAAGCTCTTCTTGATTTAGGCTCAAGTGTTAACTTGATATCTTACTCTTTACTGGAGCAAATCGGCAATGTTAATGTGAAACCTGTAAAGGTTAATCTAGTAATGGCCGATGGATCTTCAAAGGAGCCATGTGGGATTGCAGAGGACATTATAGTTTGTGTTGGCAAACTTCAGTTCTTGACAGAATTTGTGATGATGAAGATGGAGACAGAGAAGATACCTATCATACTTGGAAGACCGTTTATGAAAACGGCCAGAGATATCATTGATGTAAATGAAGGTATAGTGGTGCTTCAGGATCGAGAGGAGAGAGTGGTTGTAGACGTCTTTAAGGATGAGACGCAAGCACAGGAGGAAGAAGCTAGTTATAAAGCTGCATTTCAAGATGCACACATGACTAGCCATAAAGATGAAAAGCCCAAGGTTGCAGGTAACTATTGTTTGTTGTTTCAGGTACACAAGGAAGAAAAGATTGGAAGAGGAGGAGAAATTCCTGGTGACTGGGAGAAAAGAAGACCCCAACTTGGCACACCTGTAAGAATCAAGAACAAGTTGTGGGTTGTGAAGGGCTTTAAAGAGAAGGAGATTATAGAGATAGAGTCTCCACATTCTAGAAGGACCAAAACAGTTCACAGGAAACAGCTGAGTGATGACCCAAACTTAATAGCCGTTGCTAGGACTCGGGTTCAATCCCCAAATCCCCGGCAATGGCGCCAAAAACTTGATGGACAAATTTATGAACACCAAAATATGATGTCACAAACTTGTTTCACAATCGGCAAGTATGACCGAATCGTTCAAGTAATAAACTTGGTAAGACCAAGTATCGTTCTCCCAAAGGACTCACGGCCTAGTTTAGTTATGTGATTTGTTGATTAGCTAGGACTTACAAACGAAATAATTGGATTTTAATATGCAAGACAGAAAATAAACATGTATGCATGAAGTTTGATCAATGGCAAAGACAAAAGATAAACACTTTCAATGGAATATATATGAATGAATATGTTGTTGGGGGTCAATTTCATCTCATCCACTCTCATACATTTTAGGAATTCAACATTCAAGACATCATTGTTAATGCCACTCTCTAATGTACCATTCTAGATGGCTTCTCCCTAATCACGAGTTCATACAATTCCTAGCATTCCTAATGATTAGTTCATATGCTCAGGAGCTTAAAGACAACCAACATAGTGTTGGGAGAAATTCCCCGGATCTAGACTTCCCCGTACGTGCCCGTATCGACAAAACCAATAATCATGCATTGAATGAGTTAAACTATGCAAGCATTGAGCAAAGAGGAAAAACCCTAACTAATGATGAAAGAAAGCATAAGTCTTAATTAAAAGATGCAAGCATAAATTCCATATATGAGAGCTTCAAGAGATTACATTGATTCCCCAACAAACATACAAGGTTTAGTTCACCATATTCATGGTGAACCTAGATGAATTACAATGAAAGTATGAAAGAATAAACCCAATAAAAGTGGAGAGGTAGCCTTAGCATCCAAGATCCTCCTTCAAAGGGGTGGAAGAGAGAGTGTTTGCCTCGTTTCTGCCAAAGATGCTAATTCTAGGACGTGCAAGTCCTTATATACTATTTTAGAACTACAAAAGATTACAAAAACCCAAGCCCATAAAAGTGCCGCTCAGCGGTAAATACAGATCAGCGGTAGTTGCGCGTCACGTTTTCTCCCCTCAGCGGCCATTTTGCCCCTCAGCGTGACTCCCGCAACCTCCTGAGTGCCGCTCAGCGGTAAATTGCCGCTGAGCGGTGACTTTGGCTTCTTCTTTTGCACTTTTTCTTGTCTTTTCTAATGTCATCTCTCTCCTTCTTCACTTCTTTCACCAAATTCACCTTAAAACCTGGACAAAAACACTGAAATCAAGCATAAACCTGTCCAGCTCTCTTATTTCTGAAAATATAGATAAAAGGCATGATTTCAAGCTAGTTTCTAAGTCTAAAGGTTGCTTTTAGTATCAATTTTAAGCATGAAAATAACAGTTTTTCAACTGTTATCACAACCCAAAACTTAGAACTTTGCTTGTCCTCAAGCAAACAAAATGTAACTCTATCTCCAACCAATTCATATGATGGTCCACTCATTCAAAAATCCTCTTTTTCAAGATAAGTAACAACTTTACTCAAACTTATGACCAAGAGTTCATTCAAGATGTGCACATGCTTTAGTGTTCACCAAGTCATTTCAATTCCAACAAATGCTATTTTTCATGAATGATCAATCAATTAAGCATGGATGTTCATGTGCTTATGGAATATTTCCTCACTAGGTAAAGTGTTTCACTCAACACACAAGTGTATAAGAGGTAAAGTGTCTCACTCATTCACTCCACTATCACAATGTCACATGAATCAACTTTGCCTTTCATTTTACCACAATCAAAAACATTCACGAGCATGCATCATCAAAAGGACTTTTCAATGGCTTATAATGTGGCTGGGCTAACAAGAAAATTGGTTTTTCTTGGATCACAAAATCCTTGAGTTAAGAGAATCATAACAAACACAATCATCTTATTCATTCCCATCTTGCCTTTTGCCTTTGCATTTGCATTGAGCTTTGCTTCTTTTTCTTTTCTTTTCTTTTTCTTTGCATATTCTTACTTTTTAGCTCTTAGCTCAATGCTTTTCCTTTTTCATGTTTCCCCAACAACCCCAAACTTGAACATTTGACAATACCACACAAGATCTTCTACTTAACTCAAGGTAAAGCTTTTTCAATAAGGGTTTTCAGTGTATGTTCAAGGCTAAGGGTTCAAAGGATAGAACACAAAGTGTTCTCTTTTAGTAGGCTAACTTTATGAATTTGGCCAATAAAAAGGGTTTCAAAAACACGGCCTTCATCATATGATGCAAAACAAGCAATTGATTCAATCATAGAAAACCTGGGCAAAATCATTCATGCTTTCAAAGTAATAGCATTCAACAATAACAACTCTGGAGCTCAAAACCTCACATATAAGCTCATTCACATTTGACATACACATCCTGCTTAATTTCACAATCACAATCATGATATCATGCATTTGTTCACAAAGCTTGTGAATCACCTGTATAAGCATTTTAATGTGCACATCATCTCAACATCAATCAATCAATAAGCATCATCAAGCATTACTTATCACACAATCACAGTTAGTAGCAAACCATCATAATAAACCAGGTGTTCAATAGAGTACATCAAACCCTAATCTAAAAACAAAAACAAATAAGTTCAGAAAACTTAAACCACAAAAGCATAATCATATGATAGCATTCATGTAAATGTTATCTCAGCTCCTCATCAATCTGAGCTGTCCTCTGTATCTTCCTCTTCCTCCTCATCATCATCATCAAATGCATCCTCCTCCTCAGCTTCATCTTCTTCCATATCTCTCGCTGAAGCTTCAGCTGCTCCAGCTCCTCCTCCATGTACTGGTTCCTCTGGCCAAGCTACAACATTATGGAATTCATCCATAGTCCACCTGTGGGCTGGAGGTGTATCATACATCCCTACTATCATCTCAGCAGTGGCCACCTGCCCTCTGTGAATGGACTGCAACTGAGCACCTATAAGAGACATATACATGTCCCTCATCTGAAATGGTTCTGCTTCATGTGCATCAGCAGATGTCTGGCTCTGTGCTGGCCCTCTCTCTCTACGAGCTCGGCGTGGTGGAACTGGCTGAGCTGCATCCTCACCTCCACAATACTATCTGTAATAAGCCTCATCAATGGCTTTCCTTGGTCTCTCAAATGGTGGAGCATAAGTGTCCACCCCAGCTAGCTTGCAAAGGTGAGTGATCAAAGAAGGATGTCCTAGTGGTGCTTTGTTGTTTGAGGTGTTAGCACATACACTAATTTCATCAGCTATCACCTGCCCAACATTAACATTCAAATTTCTGATAGCACAGTAGATGAATAGTGCCCTGCTGAGAGTAATATCTGACACATGTGAACATGGCTGAATGTTGGCATGAGAAAATGCCATCCAATACTTTGCAAGAGGAGTCAAATATGTCCTCCTAATGTTAACCACTGAGCCAGATCTATTCCTTTGGAAGTGTCCTCCAGGTATACACAGTACTCTCTCCACATCCTCAAAGTCAGCACCTTCCTCCATGCTAAGAGCAAACTGGCATTGCTCACCAGCCCACACAGTATCCAGGAAGTTGTTAATAGAATCAGGATCATACCTGATAGCGTGGCCTCTGACATAGCCCAAATAATCCTCAGTTGGATAATCACCAATCTTCTTTGCATTGGTGTAAAATTCCTTGACCACAGCTATGTGGGCAGGTGCAGGATAAGTGGCTAGCTTCCCCCAATCATTCCCTAACACTTGCTCTCCAAATTGAGGATCAAAGTTAGGTATCATTCCAACTTTTCTCTCCATTAGAAGTCTCCTGTCCTGAACCACCCTAAAGTGCTTCTCATGTTTCCTAGAGAGGAACCTGCTAGAGTGGGGTTGCTCTGGTTCCTTTTCCTTCCTCTTGGTTGCCATGGTTTTCAATCTTTTTCCTGAAGAAGATGCCATTCCTGCATTCAGAAACAAATACAAAACCACAGAACATGATGTTAATCATTAGTAAACACAGAACACAACTCCTTTCGAAGCTAAACCACCGCTGAGGGCCAGAATTTCCCCTCAGCGCCACCCGTGCCACAATCCAACACGCAACAAACCAGAAACATCAAATCTGGCAGAGTGCCGCTCAGCGGTAAATGCCGCTCAGCGGTAACTCTGCAGATTTTTGCAAAATCTGTTTTAAAGCTTTCCTAACTCCACCCAAATGCAATTTTCAGTTTTCCAGTTCATAATCATGCAGTTTAATCGGTTCAAACATCAAATATATCATCAAATCATGCATAGAAATCAAAACCCCTAAATATTCATGCTTTGACAATCCCATTCAAATTCAAGAACCCTAGAATGAACAAAATGCATTTTACTTACTTGGGTGGAGATGCTAGATGATATGAGAATGCTTCCAAGCTAGAATGCTCTCTTCCAACCCCAAACTTTGATGGCACACTAATGAAAAAGTGAGTGAAAGAGAGATTTTCTAAAGAGGGAAGAGTGAAAAGATATGGAAAACCTAAGAGAAAGTATGTGGGAGTGTTTGTGCAGAGAAGAGCTTGAAAGACTGAGAAATTGCGCAGCTTAGGGTTTAAAAATACCCTAATGGGCTCGGGTTCCGCTAAGGGGAACTTAAGCCCATCTGCGATAGTACCGCTCAGCGGTAATTGCCGCTCAGCGGCACTTTCGTGAAGTGCTCCTCTCCTTCTTTTCTTGACCTACGTGCCTCCTATACATACCCCTCACTGGTTCCCTGCAATTCAATGTTACAAATGCTTATGCAAACCCTAACTAAAATAAACAAACAGAAAACAATCAATCAACTGGGTTGCCTCCCAGGTAGCGCTTGTTTAACGTCACGAGCCTGACCCAAAATCCACCAACACCCATCAGTAGGTGTTTCATACTTACCATCACCCATCAGTAGGTGTTTCAAACTTACCAGCACCCATCAGTAGGTGCAAAATTTTCTCACCAACACCCATCAGTAGGTGTTACAAACCTAATATCCTTCAGTAGATACTTAACCACCTAGCATCCTTCAGTAGATGCTAGATCCAACAAAATAATGTCCAAAATAATGTTCACAGATTAAAAATTACAAAACCAAAATAAAACAAATCAAAAAGTTGTTAAATCCACTGGGTTGCCTCCCAGCAAGCGCTCCTTTAACGTCATTAGCTTGACCCAATAAAGCTCACGTTCCATCTTCTTTATAGTTGATGTTGTCCTTCCACCAACCTTTCAATTGTTTCCTATGGACTGTTTTGGTTCTTCTAGAATATGGAGACTCTATCTCTATCATCTCCTTCTCTTTAAAGCCCTTTATACACCACAACTTGTTCTTGAGTCTTACAGGTGTGCCAAGTTGGAGTTTTCTTTTCTTCCAGTCTCTAGGAACTTTGTCTCCTTTTCCAATCTCTTCTACCTTGGGTACCTGAAAAAACAAACAATGGTTACCTGAAACTTCAAGATTTTCATTTTTACCTCTAGTCATGGGTGCATCTCGAAATGCAGCTTTATAACTAGCCTCTTCCTCCTTTGCTTGTTTTTCATCTTTGAAGACATCCACCACCACTCTCTCCTCTCTATCCTGGAGCACCACTATACCTTCATTAACATCTATGATAGCCCTGGCCGTTTTCATAAACGGTCTTCCCAGTATGAAAGGTATCTTTTCAGTCTCCATCTTCATCACCACAAAGTCTGCCAAAAACTGAAGTTTGCCAACATAAACTACAATGTCTTCCGCAATCCCACATGGCTCCTTTGAAGATCCATCGGCCATTACTAGATTAACCTTTACAGGTTTTATTTTAACATGGCCAATTTGCTCCAGTAAAGAATAAGGCATCAAGTTAACACTTGAGCCTAAATCAAGGAGAGCTTTCTTTACCTTTTTCTTCCCTATAGAACAAGGGATAGAAAAACTACCTGGATCTGCTGCTTTTGGTGGGAATGACTCTTTCTTAACAGTTTTACACCCTTCTTCCTTATCATCTCTACGTCTTCTTTTTGTAGAGGTTCCTTCATCAGATTTTGTGTAAACTGCTATTTTCTGTAGAATTTGTTCCCAAGGTGCTTCATTATCAATCATTCTGAATAAATCTGTGAAGTCCATTTGTTTCTCCTGATTTGTTGGAAAAGGAAAAATGTCCTTCCTTTCTTCTTCTCTTCTCTCTTCTGTTTCTCCTTCTTCTAACTCAACTATCTCTTCATCCACACTCTTTATCACCTTGCACTCTTCTCTAGGGTTAACCTCAGTATTAGCCCCAAAGTTTTTGTTTGACCTTTCTTCCAATTGCTTGGTGATCTGACCCATTTGAATCTCCAAATTCTTTATAGCAGCTTCAGTGCTCTTTTGAGAAGATTCAGTTTTCTGTATGAATTGCTGAAGAGTTTCTTCCAACCTTGTTGATCTTTCATTAAGCATAGATACTTGTTGCCACAAGGTTGGTTGCTGCTGCTGCTTATTATATTGATTAGCCTGCCCAGTTTGTCCTTGGCCAATACTTGGATGTGGTTTCCAACCCTGATTATAATTCCCTTGACGGTATGGAAACTGATTAGCCATGAAATTAACATCCTCCACGGCTTCCACTGGAAAAGCACACTGGCCATTGATGTGATCACCTCCACATAGTTCGAACAACTGGGTTTGTATCTGTGCAGCAGATTTCAACTCTTTAGGCAATTGAGCCAGAGTTTTAGTCAAAGTTTCCAGCTGTTGAGTTAGAATCTTATTCTGGGCTAGCAAGGCATCATGTGTTTGCAATTGAAGAACCCCTTTTTGTTGCATAGGAATTCCTCTTTCACTGTGCAGCTCATTGTCACTAGTAGCCATATTTTCTATGATCTCAGTTGCTTCCTCTGGAGTCTTCCATTTAATATTGCCTCCTGCTGAGGCATCCAGCATCATCTTGGTTTGTGAACCAAGCCCTCCAAGGAAAGTTAAGACTACTTCTTGATCTTCAAAGCCATGCGTGGGAGTTTTACGTAACAAGCTTTTATACCTGTCCCATGCATGTCCCAGTGATTCTTCCATGCCCTGCTTGAATGAAGAAATCTCTTGCTTGCCCTTAGTCACCTTAGATTGTGGGAAGTATTTATTTAAAAATTTTGTAACCACTGCTTCCCACTCTGTGAAACTTTCTTCTGGAAAAGAGTTCAACCAAAGCTTAGCATTGCCCCCCAATGAGAAAGGGAACAAGCTAAGTTTGATAGCTTCGTCTGGCACCCCATTAATCTTGACCGTGTTGCAGATCTCATTAAAGGTAGTAAGGTGCTCATATGGGCTTTCGTGAGATAACCCATTAAATTGATTACTCTTCACCAGTTGAATTAATGTTGGCTTGACCTCCATATTGGCTGCGTTAACTCTAGGTCGAGCTATGCTGTTGAAATGCTGAGGTCCAGCAAGATTAGTATAATCTGCAAGAGTTATTCTACCATTATTGTTTTCCATACTTCCTGTGCTATGAACAGAACCTTGTGGTGATGAGTGTAAGAGAGTTTCTGGAGAAGGGAAAAGTTCTCTAGACGTTCTGATTCTTCTTCTCCCTTCTACTCTCTTCTAATCCTTCAAGAAGTGGTTCTGTTGTTTTCTTACTCCTAGTTCGAATTGCCTCCTGCATACACAAGAAAACAAAACCCTAGAAAAGATTTGTTAGCACAAAAAGATATAGAAGAAGATAAATATTCAGAAGATAAAAAGATAAAAGATTCAGAAGATAAGAAGATAAAATAAGATAGAATAAAAAGATAAAATAAAATCTAACCTAACCTAAAAAGATAAAAAGATAAAATAAAATCTAATCTATTCTAAAAAGATAAAATAAAATCTAATCTAACCTAAAAAGATAAAATAAAATCTAACCTAATCTAAAAAGATAAAAAGATAGAATAAAATAAAAACAGAAAAAAATAAAAACAGAAATTCAAAATTAAAGTCAAAGATAATCAATAATCACACAAATTAACCAGTTAAACCACGAGTCCCCGGCAACGGCGCCAAAAACTTGATGACCCAAACTTAATAGCCGTTGCTAGGACTCGGGTTCAATCCCCAAATCCCCGGCAACGGCGCCAAAAACTTGATGGACAAATTTATGAACACCAAAATATGATGTCACAAACTTGTTTCACAATCGGCAAGTATGACCGAATCGTTCAAGTAATAAACTTGGTAAGACCAAGTATCGTTCTCCCAAAGGACTCACGGCCTAGTTTAGTTATGTGATTTGTTGATTAGCTAGGACTTACAAACGAAATAATTGGATTTTAATATGCAAGACAGAAAATAAACATGTATGCATGAAGTTTGATCAATGGCAAAGACAAAAGATAAACACTTTCAATGGAATATATATGAATGAATATGTTGTTGGGGGTCAATTTCATCTCATCCACTCTCATACATTTTAGGAATTCAACATTCAAGTCATCATTGTTAATGCCACTCTCTAATGTACCATTCTAGATGGCTTCTCCCTAATCACGAGTTCATACAATTCCTAGCATTCCTAATGATTAGTTCATATGCTCAGGAGCTTAAAGACAACCAACATAGTGTTGGGAGAAATTCCCCGGATCTAGACTTCCCCGTACGTGCCCGTATCGACAAAACCAATAATCATGCATTGAATGAGTTAAACTATGCAAGCATTGAACAAAGAGGAAAAACCCTAACTAATGATGAAAGAAAGCATAAGTCTTAATTAAAAGATGCAAGCATAAATTCCATATATGAGAGCTTCAAGAGATTACATTGATTCCCCAACAAACATACAAGGTTTAGTTCACCATATTCATGGTGAACCTAGATGAATTACAATGAAAGTATGAAAGAATAAACCCAATAAAAGTGGAGAGGTAGCCTTAGCATCCAAGATCCTCCTTCAAAGGGGTGGAAGAGAGAGTGTTTGCCTCGTTTCTGCCAAAGATGCTAATTCTAGGACGTGCAAGTCCTTATATACTATTTTAGAACTACAAAAGATTACAAAAACCCAAGCCCATAAAAGTGCCGCTCACCGGTAAATACCGCTCAGCGGTAGTTGCGCGTCACGTTTTCTCCCCTCAGCGGCCATTTTGCCCCTCAGCGTGACTCCCGCAACCTCCTGAGTGCCGCTCAGCGGTAAATTGCCGCTGAGAGGTGACTTTGGCTTCTTCTTTTGCACTTTTTCTTGTCTTTTCTAATGTCATCTCTCTCCTTCTTCACTTCTTTCACCAAATTCACCTTAAAACCTGCACAAAAACACTGAAATCAAGCATAAACCTGTCCAGCTCTCTTATTTCTGAAAATATAGATAAAAGGCATGATTTCAAGCTAGTTTCTAAGTCTAAAGGTTGCTTTTAGTATCAATTTTAAGCATGAAAATAACAGTTTTTCAACTGTTATCACTGAGGAGTTGGTGGGATGACAACATCAACTATAAAGTAGGAACTTGAGCTTACTGGGTCAAGCTAATGACGTTAAAAGAGCGCTTGCTGGGAGGCAACCCAGTGATTTTAGAACTTTTAAATTTTACTTGGGTTTGTAATCTTTAAATCTGTTGAACATTATATTGCTGAACATAGCATCTACTGAAGGATGCTAGTTGGATATAGCATTTACTGAAGGATGCTAAGTGGTAACACCTACTGATGGGTGTTGGTAAGTTTGAAGCACCTACTGATGGGTGTTGGTGAGATTTTAAACACTTAATGATGGGTGTTGGTGGATTTAAGTCAGGCTCGTGACGTTAAACAAGTGCTACCTGGGAGGCAACCCAGTTGATTGATTGTTTTTGCTTGTTTTACTTTAGTTAGGGTTTGCATAAGTATTTTAAACATTGAATTGCAGGGAACCATTGAGGGGCATGTCTAGGAGGCACGTAGGTTAAGAAAAGAAGGAGAAGAGCACTTCACGAAAGTGCCGCTGAGCGGTACTCTCGCAGAATGGGCTTTAGTTCCCCTTAGCGGGACCCGAGCCCATTAGGGTATTTTTATACCCTAAGCTGCGCATATGCTCATACTTTCAGGCTCTTCTCTGCACAAACACTCCCACATACCTTCTCCAAGGTTTTCCACATCTTTTCCCTCATCCCTCTTCAGAAAATCTCCCTTCCACTCACTTACTCACTAGTTTTCCATCTAATTTTGGGGTTGGGAGAGAGCATCATTGAAGGGGCTGATTTCTTCATTGTGGTTTACTAATGCTTAACAATGTATCTTTTGGTTTTGTGAATTATGTTTGATGTAGGGATGGCCTCCTCATCGGGGAAAAAGAATCAAGACTATAAGATCCAAGAAGAAGGAAGATACAGAGGACAACTCAGACTGATGAGGAGCTGAGATAGCATTTACTGATGAATGCTATCATATGCTTATGCTTTTGTTGGTTTAAAGTTTTTTGAACTTATTTGTTTTTGTTTTTAGATTAGGGTTTGATGTACTCTATTGGACACCTGGTTTGTGTGATGGTTTGCTATTAACTGTGATTGTGTGATAAGTAATGCTTGATGATGCTTATTGAGTGATTGATGTTGAGATAGATGTGCACATAAAATGCTTATACAGGTGATTCACAAGCTTTGTGAACAAATGCATGATATCATGATTGTGATTGTGAAATTAAGCAGGATGTGTATGTCAAATGTCAATGAGCTTATATGTGAGGTTTTGAGCTCCAGAGTTGTTATTGTTGAATGCTATTACTTTGGAAACATGAATGATTTTGCCAAGGTTTTCTATGATTGAATCAATTGCTTGTTTTGCATCATGTGATCAAGGTCGTTTGTTGGAACCCTTTTTATTGGCCAAACTCATAAAGTTAGCCCACTAAAAGAGAACACTTTGTGTTCTATCCTTTGAACCCTTAGCCTTGAACATACACTGAAAACCCTTGATTGAAAATCTTTACCTTGAGTTAAGTAGAAGATCTTGTGTGGTATTGTTAAATGTTCAAGTTTGGGGTTGTTAGGAAAACATGAAAAAGGAAAAGCATTGAGCTAAGAGCTAAAAAGTAAGAATATGCAAAGAAAAAGAAAAAGAAAAAGAGAAAGAAAAGAAAAGAAAAGAAGAAGCAAAGCTCAATGCAAATGCAAAGGCAAGTTGGGAATGAATAAGAATAATTGTGTTGTTATGATTCTCTTAACTCAAGGATTTTGTGATCCAGAAAAACCAATTTTCTTGTTAGCCCAGCCACGTTATAAGCCATTGAAAAGTCCTTGTGATGATGCATGCTTGTGAATGTTTTTGATTGTGGTTAAATGAAAGGCAAAGTTGATTCATGTGACATTGTGATAGTGGAGTGAATGAGTGATTACCTCTTATACACTTGTGTTTGAGTGAAACACTTTACCTAGTGAGGAAATATTCCATGAGCACATGAACATCCATGCTTAATTGATTGATCATTCATGAAAAATAGCATTTGTTGGATATTAAGTGACTTTGTGAATACCAAAGCATGTGCACGTCTTGATTGAAATCTTGGTCATAAGCTTGATTGAAGTCTTTACTTATCTTGAAAAGAAGATTTTTGAATGACTGAACCATTATATGAATTGGTAGAAGATTGAGTTACATCTTGTTTGCTTGAGGACAAGCAAAGTTCTAAGTTTGGGGTTGTGATAACAGTTGAAAAACTGTTATTTTTATGCTTAAAATTGATACCAAAAGCAACCTTTAAGACCTAGAAACTAGCTTGAACTCATATTTTTGCTTTAGTTTTGTGAATAAGAGAGTTGAAAGTGAATTTAATGGTTTTATGCAAGATTCCCTTTATTTTGTAGGCTAATTGAATGATTTGAAAGAAGAATTGAAGTACCGAATGATTGGAGTGCTGAAAAGTCAACCAGAAATCAGAAAAGTCAACTAGTCAACCAGAAAAGTCAACCAATCAACCAAAAAAGTCAACCAGAATACAAAAAAAGTCAACCAGACGAGTTTTGGGCCAGTTTTATGCGATTTTATGATCTGTTTGGGCCTGGACCCGTTTTCTATTATTTTTATGTCCTATTTAAAGACCTAGATGTCTTAGGGTTGGTATCTTTGGCAGAAACGTAGCAAACACTCTCTCTTCCACCCCTTTGAAGGAGGATCTTGGATGCTCAGGCTACCTCTTCACCTTTCTAGGGTTTTATCCTTCATTCTTACATTATTGTTCATCTAGGTTCACAATGAATATGGTGAACTAAACCTTGTATGTTTGTTGGGGAATCAATGTAATCTTTTGAAGCTCTCATATATGGAATTTGTGCTTGCATCTTAATCTAAGATTTATGCTTTCCTGCATCATTAGTTAGGGTTTTTCCTCTTTGCTTAATGCTTGCTTTGTTTAACTCATTCAATGCATGATTATTGATTTTGTCGATACGGGAACGTACGGGGAAGTCTAGATCCGGGGAATCTCTCCCAATATTATATTGGTTGTCGTTAAGCTCCTGTGCTAAGAGAACTAATTATTAGGAATGCTAGGAATCGTATGAACTCGTAATTAGGGATAGGCCTTCTTGACAAGGTAATTTAGAGAGTGGCATTAACAATGATGATTTGAATGTTGAATTCCTAAAATATATGAGAGTGGATAAGATGAAATTGATCCCCAACAACATATTCATCCATATATTTCATTAAAAGTGCTTGTCTTTTGCTTTTGCCATTGATCAAAACCTTATGCATACATATTTATTTTCGTCTTTTGCATAGTAAAATCCAACTATTTCGTTCTTAAGTCTTAGCTAATCAAAGAATCACATAACTAAACTAGGCCGTGAGTCCTTTGGGAGAACGATACTTGGTCTTACCGAGTTTATTACTTGAAACAATTCGGTCATACTTGTCAATTGTAAAACAAGTTTGTGACATCATATTTTGGTGATCATAAATTTGTCCATCACTTATCGAGTTTATTACTTGATACGATTCGGTCACACTTGCCGAGGGTTAAACAAGTTTTTGGCGCCGTTTTTCGGTGCTCATAAATTTGTCATCACCTGCATAAATTGTTGAAGAATGTCTTTTAACTTTGTTGATCTCTCATTTAGTGTAGAGACTTGTTGCCATAGTGATGGTTGCTGCTGTTGTCTATTAAATTGTCTTGATTGTCTAGCTTGTCAATTCTGACCTTGACCCATGCTTGGGTGAGGTTTCCACTGATGAGTCGATATTTTATTCACTTCACTTAGTTTATTGTACTAGAATTAATAAGGGAATTGTGCTTAATTGTCCGGTATTTCCCCGTTTTTACTAATTGTGCTTAAATTGACCAGAAATTCTAATTTTAATTAATTTGAATTATCTAAAACTAATTATATGCATTATTTATTGTAGGAAAATTATTGGATAAAATTAAGGACTAACTTCTTCTTGAAGCAAGCAAATTGTTTGAGAATAAAAATCACAAATGAAATAGCACATGGCCTTTGGATAGCTCTCGGTTGAAATTGGAAAAATGGAAGTGGAATTGGTATATCTTGAACCGAGAAATGTAATGCCAGCTTCCATCCAAAGTTTTTCATCCAAGAATAACACTTCTTAGACGTGGAGAAAGGGTGCATTTCGTTTTATATTCAATAATTGGAACAGAATGTTGGCCACCAATCAAAAGAAATACACGGTCTTGGATCACATGACACTTGTTTTAATTGATAAAAGAGAATGGGAATAGCTGAAACAAAACGTGAAGACATGAGGGGGCCACAAGCATTCGGAAAAATCAATTTGGCTATCCAGCACATAATGGAGTTGAAGTAAAATGATGGAGGGGCCACGTGAATGAAGCTAACCCACACAAACTAGAATAGCGCCTTTGTTGCTAAGGAGAAAAACGAAATTGTCCAAGGAATTTGGCAACACTTGACGTAAGAGAGAGACATCTCACGGCTCCTAAGACGAGATGGAGAATTTCCTATTATTGGAAGAAGTGGGAGACAACAAAACAAAAGAGTGGAGGCCATGGATAAGATTAAAATTGGTGTAAGCTGGATGCATTATTTGGACGGCTAAAGTACACGGATATATCTCTTACACCAGAAACAGAATTTGGAAAAGCATTATGTTTTGGAATTAAGGTGGGAACCACCACACTTTTAGAAAGAGAAGCATTTGGAGCAGCTACACACGCACACTCCACATCCCATAAGCAGCAGCTGGTCCAGCCATCACACATCCAGCAAGCGGTGCAGCTTCGTCCAGACATCCATGCATCCAGACCTTCATCCAGCAACTGATCCAGCTCTAGCACCATCACGCACATGAAGGAAGAGCTCTCGGTTTTTCCAACTCCAGCAGATGGCATGCACGATCCAGCAAGGCATGAAGGTGTTTGGAGAAGAATGAAGCGTGATTCACGGCCAGCTAAAGATCACCAAAGCAGCTGCTACATCCAGTAGTGTAGCTGGTCCAGCAACCCATCGAAGGGAGAAAATGGAGGTGCAGCTGCCCACACTTGCACGTACAGCAGCCACACGCCAGAAGAGAAGCACCACGTCCATTTTCATACATCCAGCAAGGGAAGAAGGATTGGTCTTGTCGGTCCAGCAGCTTTGGAGAGCACCATGGTGATTGATGATGGAAGCACGTCCACCAGCAGCAGCAACCATCAAACGTCCAGCAAACTACAAGAAGCCTCCACGTGCACAGCAGCAAGCTTGAAGAGAAAGGGAGAAGGAGATGTTGAACAAACCCAGCAGCTTGGGAGATGAGGAGGCTACGGACAAGGAAGAAGAAGCCAAATGAAGGACCCACCTTTTGCTCATATTGGCTATTGCAAAAAGAAGTCATGAAGCTAGGGAGACAGTCACGAGAAGGCAGGGAAAAGATGCTCACGGCCCTATTTTCTCACGGGAGTTGGTCTGAGTTTTGGGCTATAAATGAAGCAGCAGGCAGAGTAGGAGAGGATCAGATTTTAGTAGAGTTTTAAGAGTAGTTTAGGACAGCCATGGAAGAGGCTCTCGCCTCTTCCTCTTTCTCTTCCGTTCTCTGAATTTCCATTTCAACGTGCAATTGTAGTTTTAATTTCTGAAGAAGCAGTAGAAGTGTGTCACCTTTGCTCGTGTTATTTTTAGTTGTACTGTTGATTTTAATTTAAGTGTTGAAAGCATTGATAAATTGCATTTCCAGTTAATTGTTTTCTATTTTTATTGTCTCTTTTATTTTATCGTTTAATGTTTTTCTACACCGTTCAATTCTACAGTTTCTGGATATTTACTGTTCTATTTTTACCATCTTTTACCGTTCAGTTTTACAGTGTTTAAAATTTATTTCAAAAGGTTTTAAATTCTGTTTTATTTAAATTCCAATTTCCAATTTTATTTTACCGCACAAAACATCTACAAAACCCCCCCCACTTCATGTTAGATCTGAGATTGAACCGCCACAAAATTGGTCCTTGAGAGACGACCTAGGAGTCACCTCCTAGTAAACTATACTGCATTAATTTCGTGCAATCAACTTTTGTGAGCGGTGCGACCCGTTCATCATCCACCCTTGGTTAAAGTGACCTTGGCGATATGGAAATTGATTGGCCATGAAATTTACGTCTTCTAAAGCCTCCACTGGAAAAGCACATTGACCATTGATATGGTCACCACCACATAATTCACAGAGTTGTTGATGCACCTGTGAAACATTCTTTAGCTCCTTTGGCAAATGAGCGAGTGTCTTTGTCAAATTCTCCAAATGTTGAGTTATGATTTTATTTTGTGCAGGCAAGGCATCATTTGATTGCAATTGTAGAACTCCTTTCTGTTGAATTGGAGCTCCTCTCTCATTATGCATCTGATTGTCATTAGTAGCCATGTTATCAATCAATTATGTGGCTTCCTCTAGAGTCTTGCATTTAATATTACCTCTAGTTAAGGCATCTAGCATTAATTTTTTTGTTAACCAAGACCTCCAAGTAAAAAAAGGACTACTGTTGCTTCATCAAAGCCATGAGTGGGCATTTTTCTCAAGATCTTGTATCTATCCTATGTTTGACCTAGTCTCTCCTCCATGCCTTGTCTAAAAGAAGAAATATATTGCTTCCCTTTGTTTATTTTGAATTGTGGGAAGTAATTGTTTAGGAACTTTGAAACCACGACTTCCCATTCAAACAAGCTAGCTTCCGGAAAAGAATTCAACCATAACTTAACATTGCCTCCCAATGAGAAAGGAAACAAACTAAGCTTTATGGCTTCATCCGGCGTACCATTGATCTTTACAGTGTTGCAAATCTCGTTGAATGTGGTGAGATGATCATATGGACTTTCATGTGATAGCCCATTGAATTGGGTGCTTTTTACCAATTGTATCAACATTGATTTCACCTCCATGTTTGCAGCATTGACCCTCGGCCTATGAATGCTATTAAAGTGATGAGGGCCAACAACATTGGTATAATCCGTAGAGTACGTCTAACATTGTTCTCTTCGGCCATCTCTTCAATGCTTTGTTTAGATCTTTGTGGTGAGGGTTGTAGAAGTGTTTCCGGAGAAGGAAATAATTCTCTAAAAGTTCGGATCCTCCTTCTACTTTCATTCAATCCTTCAAGAAGAGGTTTCGAAGTTTTCTTGCTCCTAATCTAAATTGTATCCTGCATACACAAGAACACAAAACCCTATAAACAATTGTTAGCACAAAAAGATAGAAAAGATAAAGTAAAATGATAACAAGATAGAAAGATACAAAAGGATAAAGAGAACAAAAAGATAAAAATCAAGTCAAAGTTAATCAATAATCAGACAAATAGAATAGTTAAACCACGAGTCCCCGGCAACGACGCCAAAAACTTGTTAAACAAATTTTTAATCCCTGACAACAGCGCCAAAAACTTGTTAACCCTCAACAAGTGTACTGAATCGTATCAAGTAATAAAAAAATGGTAAGACCAAGTATCGTTTCCCAAAGGACTCATGACTTATACAGTTATGTGATTTGTTGATTAAATTAGACTTGTGAACGAATTCTTGTAGGTTTAAAAGCAAATACTGAAAATTAAGTATGAATGCATGTGTTGATCAATTGGATTAAAAGAAGCAAAGGTGATTGACGTAAATTATGGAATGATGATGTTGTTGGGGTTTCCGATTCATTCTATCCACTCTCATGTATTCAAGAATTCATCTTTCTTCATTAATGTTAATGTCACTTTCTAATTTACCTTAAACCCGATGTCTCAGTGAAGAAATCCTACTCCTAATGACTAGTTTACAATGTATTGTCTCCCTAGCAATTATTCATGCATTACATTCGCACAAAAGCTTAAAGGCAACCAATCCTCTTATCCCTATGTCTAGGAAATATTGCTCTTGGGAGAATTTCTTTAGTTCTAGATTTACTTATATGTGTCCATACAAATAACATCAATGATCATGCAATTGAATGAGTTAAACAAAGCATGCATAGAGTATAGAAGAAAACCCCTAACATTTAATTAAAGAAAGCATATAGAATATAGAACCAATTTAATACATGAGAGTTTCAAAGGATTACATTGGTTCCCCAACAACAATGAAGGTTTAGTTCACCATATACATGGTAAAACTAAAAGAAAAACAATGAAAGAATGAAAGATAGAACCCTAGGAGTTGAAGAATAGAGCTTGAGCATCCAAAATCCTTCTCCAAGGGGTGAAGAAAGTGTGATTTCGCCTATTTTTATCAAAAGATACTAACCCTAATTCGGCTAAAACCTTATATAGATTCCTAAAAATTATAGAAAATAGGCCCAAGCCCAAATTAAATGGTGCTCAGCGGTAATTAGCCCTCAGCGGTAAGTGCGGTTCTTCTATTTTGACGCTCAACTGCAGTTTTTCCCCTCAATTGTGACTGCAAGACTTCAGAGTACCGCTTAGCGGTAAAATTGATGCTGAGCGGTAACTACGGCTCTTCTTTTGTGAACGTTTCCTTCCTTTTCTGAGTCCAACTCCTGGCTACTTCACTTCTTTCATTCAATTCATCTTAAAACTTGCCAAAACAAGAAAAACCAAGCATAAAACCTATCCAACTCTCTTATTTCCATAGCATAAGCAAAAACATGATTTCAAGCTAATTTCTAAGTCATAAAGGTTGTCTTTAAGGTCAAAATTAAGTATAAAAATAACATTTTTTCAACTGTTATCAATGATGCTTGGATATTGATTGATGTTGAGATTGTACACCATATGCTGATATACAGGCGGTTGTTCACAAGCAATGTGAGCAGATGCATGATATTGTGATTATGATAATGATGCTAAGCTGGATTTGTATCTAGAATATATGGAATGTTAAATGAGCCTATATGTGAGGTTTTAAACTCCAGAGTTTTTGTGAATGATGGCTATTACTTTGAAAGCATGAATGAGTTTGCCGAGATTTATGTGATTGAATCAATTGCTTGCATGTGCCATATGATCAAGGCCATATGTTGTTATCCCTTTTTAGCCAATGCATGATTTTAGCCCAATAAAAGAGAGCACAATGTGTTCTATCCTTTGAACCTTTAGCTTTAAACAGGATTTGAAAACCCTTTACCTTGAGTTAGGTTTAGAATATTTATGGTATTAATAAAGGTTTAAGTTTGGGGTTGTTGAGACATTTGAAAAGGGAAAATAAATAAGCATTGAGCTAAGTGTTGAGCAAATGAAAAGCAAAAGAAAAAGGAAAGAAAAGAAAGAAAAAAAAAGCTCAATACAAGGGAAAGTTGGGAATAAGTAAGAATGGTTGTGAGGAAAGTATGAATGACTCTCTTAACTCAAGGATTTTGTGATCTAGAAAAACTATTTTTCTTCTTAGCCCAGCCACAGCCATAGAAAAGTCCTTATGATGATGCTTGCTTGTGTGCGCATTTGATTATGGTTAAATGAAAGGCAAAGTTGATTCATGTGACATTGTGATAGTAGAGTGAATGAGTGACCTCTATATACACTTGTGTGATTGAGTGAAACACTTTGTCTGGTGAGGAATGATTCCGTGAGCACATGATTACATCTATGCTTAGTTAATTGATGATTCATGAGAAGAACATCTGTTGGATATTATGTGAGTATGTGAACACCATGATGAGTTATTTTGAATCAAGGCATGTGTGCATCTTGATTGAATTCTATTTGATGAGCTGATTTAACTAATTACTTGTCTTAAAAGAAAGAGTTTTTGAATGTGTTGAACCATTGTATTGATTGGTGGAAGACTGAGTTACATCTTGTTTGCTTGAGGACAAGCAAAGTTCTAAGTTTGGGGTTGTGATAACGGTTGAAAAACTGTTATTTTTATACTTAATTTTGACATCAAAAACACCCTTTATGACTTAGAAACTAGCTTGTAATTGTGCTTTTGCTTAAGTTGTGGAAATAAGAGAGTTGGATGGGTTTTATGCTTGGTTTTCCTTGTTTTGGCGGGAATTTAGAGGAATTGGATGAAAGAAGTTGAAGTAGCAAGGAGTTGGACTCAGGAAAGGAAGGAAAATTGCACAAAAGAAGAATCGCAGCCACCGCTGAGCGCCATTTCACCTCTGAGCGCCAGATCCTGCTGTTGAGTACACTGTCTCACGCTTGAGCGTTGTCGTTGAGCGTCATTCTAAGAACCACACTTACTGTTGAGCGCAATTCCTACCGTTGAGTGTTGTTTACTTGGGCTTGGGCCAATTTTCTATATTTTTAATAAACTATATAAGGGTTTAGTCGACATAGGATTCATATTTTTGGGTAGAAAGAGACAAATTTACACTCCTTTCACCCCTCGGTGGCAGATTTTGGATGCGGAAGCTCCGATCTTCAACTTTTAGTGTTCTATCTTTCATTCTTTTCATTATTTTCATCTAGATTCACCATGTCTATGGTGAACTAAACCTCCATTGTTGTTGGGGAAACAATGTAATCCTTTGAAACTCTAATGTATTGAATTGATTCTTGATTATATATGCTTTACTTCATTAATAGTTAGGGATTTTCCTCTATACTCTATGCATGCTTTGTTTAACTCATTTAATTGCATGATTATTGATTTTGTCACTATGGACACATATGAGAAAATCTAGAACTAAGGAAATTCTCCCGGAAGCAATATTACCTAGACATAGGAGGATCGGTTGCCTTTAAGCTTCTGTGAGAATGTAATGCATGATTAATTGCTAGGGAGACAAGACATTATGAACTAGTAATTAGGATTAGGCTTTCTTCACCGAGACATCGGGTTTAAGGTAAATTAGAAAGTGACATTAACATTAATGAAGAAAGATGAATTCATAAATACATGAGAGTAAATATGATAAGTCGGAAAACCCAACAACATAATCATTTCATATTTTACATCAATCACTTTTGCATCTTTCAATCCAATTAATCAACACTTGCATTCATGTTTATTTTCCGCAATATAAACACAATGATTTCGTTTACAAGACTTATTTAATCAAGAAATCACATAACTATTTAGGCCGTAAGTTTCTAGGAAAACGATACTTGTTCTTACCATTTATTATATGTATGTTTTCTTTATATATTAATCTTGTTTTTGTGTTGTCTGTTTGTGTGTTTTGTCTTTTTTTTTTTTTTGCAACAATCATTTTAATGATGTGAATTTAGGAATATATAAATAATGAGTATACACTAGAAAACGGTGAGATTAATGCGTAAAATAAAAGATTTGGTGTTAGTTTTTCTTTCACGTAAATGTTTTTTATTAAGTGAAATCTCTCTTTTTTTTATGTTACAAAAATCATGCTTCTTATTATTCTTCCTAATTGAAGAGCTAATAAAACGAGAGATTCAATTTCCATACACAACATAAATTTGTTTCTATTATTTTTTCATTCTTATGTTAATATTTCGACATTATTATAGTTAATTATCACGATAACATAAACAAAATATTAAAATTGAGATATTATCTTTAAAAAAACGTTTTCGAGAATTAAAAAATATATATATTTAATTGATCTTTAACTTTAAATCATAAAAAATAAACTTTTGACATATTAAAATAAGTATTGAAATATACATTTTGTTTTCAGTTTCTCGTTTATAAAAGTGTATTATTTAAAAGAAGATATTTTAGCAAAAGATAAATTGCAATTACCACATTTGTAGGCGATGATTTTATCCACACAACTAGGTACACATATAGTACACAAAAATTGGAAACAAATTTAGCCGATATTTAAATATGTTGGTAGGATTTAATTTAATAACAGTGATATAAAATTGGAGAATTGTATATATCGAATGGTTTTAGAAAGTGATGTGACAGAAGAATTAATGATAGTATATATAGTAAATTATTATTAAACGTAGAAGTTTTGTCTTACTTTGTGTACGCGTTTTTTCAACAGATGCAATATTTCGAGGTCCACGTGTGCGTTTTCTGGAAGTGGATAACTTTGGCCCTTATCTGTCTCTTTTCCCGCACTCACTCACTCAAAGACGTGAACAGGTTGAGTTCAACAATGAGTACACCATGGCTAACGTACGCTACCAACGTGTTACTCCCTGGTTGGTCTGTGCCAAATCATTTATTCACCCACCACGCACTCTTATCCTACATGTCTTTTCTCTCTAATAATAAATCCTTTTTCCTGCCCCACGTTTTTCCACACACACCCCCTCCATCATCATTAATATCTTCATTTATTCACTGCCAAAACTTTATCTATATCTTACAAAATTAATTAATACTATATAGTAGTTACTTACATTTTTTTAACAAAAAACATTTAGTCGTTGCATATATAATATAATTATTAATAAATTATTTATTATTCTTTTCTCTCCGTTTAACACTCAAACAATTGTTAATAAGTATAGCTAGAAAAGTTATGCCATCTTAAACTTTTACAAAAATAACATATTAAGAAACAAAATTTTATTACAAAAACAACAATTATAAAAAAAACGATTGAGTTTGTTTATTCTCTTTCTAATTTTTAAAACCATTTAATGAAATAATTTTAAAATATTTGTTTCAAAAAATTGAATCATTGCGATGGATCACTCCATTTAAGATAATATTGTTAGTTTTGAAATTTGAATTTTTATTATATTTTTATTTGTACAAAGTATATTTATAATTAAAAATTTGAAATTTTATAAAAATATTATTTAAATTATTTTTTACCTCAATTTTTAAATAATTTAAATTGTTACATGTATACCTTTTTATTATTTTTACGTAACTATGTATATAAAATTAACTATAAAAAATAAAAAAGTAAAGATATATTTGTTGAAAATGTAAATATATATTTATTAAATTCTTGAAAATGGAATTTAATGAAAAATAGTAAAAAATTATGGAGTAATCATTATTATTTTCTACTTAGAATAGTTTTTCATATTAAAAATAATTTAAATATATCTTATTTTTTAATAAATTAACAAGCCTTTTAATTCAATTATTTTATTTACATGTATATATTTTATGATTTTTTAAACTTTTATTGACTTTTGAATCATCTGTTTTGCAAGTTCTTCTATCTTTATTAATAATTTGTGACGAGAAGAATTTTAAATAATTTCAATGAAATGGTTAGTTGGAAATGAAATATATGTGGTTAAAAAGAAAAGCTCTGTTAGAGTTAGTATTAAAATAAAAGGTGTTGGTTCATTATTCCTGAATCCAAGATAAAGCAGATCGAAAGGGTGTTTCACGTTAAAAGAAGTGAGGGCAATTACAGCGCATAGAGACACCGGGGTTAGCTTTATCCATTACTCCAAATCAATATAAATAAATGTAGCATTTCAACTCTTGGGAATTGAAAACAAAGGCACCAACAAGCTAACAAACAACAAAACAAGAGAGAGAGAAAGGAACAAGCTTCTGATCAATGGCGTCAAGGAAGAGTTTTCTTTCCAAGCCCAGTCGTTACATCTTTCCGACAACCTCCGACACCCATTTGAACCAAACCCAAGAGAGCATGTTCGAGTTGGACGAGGCCGACTTGTGGAACCACTACTCTTCCGCCACGGATCACACAAAAAAGGGGTTACCCTCTTCGGGTTCGCGATCTGTTCCGAAGCGAGCTTCGAGGAATAACAGCAACAAGGTCGATGGAGGAGGAAGAGACAGAGTGCCTACAGCGTCGTCATTGCCCGTTAACGTACCCGATTGGTCCAAGATCTTGAAGGAGGACTACAAGGACCACCCCCGGTGGGAGAGTGACGAAGAAGAAGAAAACTTTGGTGGTGATGAATCAAACCAAGGGCAACAAGGGCTTAGGATTAGGGTACCCCCTCATGAATATCTCGCCAGGACAAGAGGGGCTTCTCTGTCGGTGCATGAAGGGATTGGAAGGACTCTGAAAGGCAGGGATTTACGCAGTGTCAGAAATGCCATTTGGAAGAAAGTGGGCTTCGAAGATTGATCATAGTTAGTGATTCATGGGTGTTAGAGTTAGGTTTCTTTCATCTTTCATCTAATCATAGTATATATATATAGAGAGAGAAGATATGGATCGGATTCCATATTTGCAGTAGGTTTTTTTTTGGAAAATTTTGGTTAAGGGCGATAACCATAACCATAACTTACTTTAGTGACAGCTAGTTAAAGATAGCAGTAGCTATATGGTGTGGATGAATGATCATATAGGAAGGGACTTATTTATTTGGTTTTCTTCTTCTTTTTAATGTTGACTCGTATTGTTGTACTGAGAAAGGAGATGATGATGATCCTCATTTTAGGTGTCTACTGTTTTTGAAGAAGGGCCACCACTTATGATGTTTTTTTGCCATATTTATGAATAGTGTTTTTGGGTTTCGTGGATTTATTTCGACGGTGATGTCAATGTTTGTTCTTTTTTGGTTGTGTGTGTTGTTGTTTTTGGATGATCCTTTTTGTTTGAAGGTGTGGTTAAAGTGAGAGGAGGAGAAGGAGGGGAAACTGTAGTGAAGTTAATATGGATAAGATTGGTTGAATTGAATAAGAAGAAAACAAAAGGAGAAGAGGTAGCAAGAAATGGGAAACGTCGGTGGGTGGATTCCATGGTTAAGAGAGAGGTTACTGGTTAACGTAATAGTTGGTGAGAAAGGTACTTGTTGGCTAAATTAACATGACTTTGAGTAATATTCATCTAAGAATCAACCATACTCATCCCTAACTTTTCTCCATGCTCACAAAGCTCACAAAGGACACAACTTTTTTCTTTCGTAAAGTTGAGTCATCGCTCATGCTACAATCCCTTTCAACGTTCTAACCAGATCCAATATACATGATTAAGTTTATCAAACACCTTCCTTATCGTGCGTAAATAAAACATCATTGAAAAAAAAAAAGGACAACTCACTTCAATTGCATGTACGTTTCCGGATATAAGTCTTAAAACTTTTCACTATAAGAACACTTGTTTTAGTGAAAATAAACCGAAAATCTCTCTTTATATACACAGTTTAAGTTAAAGGGGAAGGTGATTTAACAATAAAGGAAAAAGGGGGAAATTAATCGAGAAGCATCTTATATGGTAGGTAAAATGTCAATTTTCATATACTAGTCTTGATTGTGTTATAAATTAATAGTTGAACACTTTTTTAAATTTCTAAAAAGAGCTTGTGGGGAAAGGCTTAAACAGTATATATAATGTGATGGTTCAAATTTGATTATAGCCACTGAGTTATGCTGTGTATTGCATGTACGTCAGTATTTTAAAGTTGAATCAAATCATTGAATGTGAATATTATCTACATTTGCGTCATGTAGATATTTGGATAGATGCAGTTAGGAATAATGTAAAAGCTTAATATTTATGTTCGGTTTGCAAATTAACGTGCGATTATTAAATTCTAACGACAATTTTCACATAAAAATACACTGTATAGAACAGTTTGGGCTGAAACCACGAATAAATAGTATTATTTGGTCTGTGGTTTGATTTGAGCGTTTGTCAAACGCATAATTAATCCATGATTTCAGTCAATTATAGATTTAAATTTAATGCATATTAATGATTTTTTACTGTGTTATAAATTAATTATTCAATCTGATTCTCTGACCTTAAAAATGTATTTATCACAAATCACTGGTATGTTAATTATCTAATGATGTATGTTAACTCCTTTAACAACTCTAATAGAGAGTTCTGGTTTTTTCAAGTTAAACATTTATTCTTGATATATGTGATTCTAGAAAAGCGAATTAGTATATGCTATAAATAATCGCGTAAAAGTTTGACACTAATAATACACAAATTTCAACGTATTAGTTATAATAATTTACATTATTATCTTTAATCATTCGCATCAACAATTTCAGTAACGTTCTATATGATGAAGTTGGTAAACATTAGCATAAGAAACACAAGCATAGGATAACTAATTTAGGTGACTAATCATATGTAAGGAAAATCCACTCTAGAAATCCTAAGCCATAAATAAAGGATAGATTCATACAGTTGTTATATAGAACAGTATGAATCTAGTTTTTAATTATTATAGTATTTATTTTCTGTGACGTATTGCTAATTTAAATGTCAAAGTAATTTTGTAAATTTTCTGACTGAAAACTTCCACGATCAAATTATAGTAAAATATATTTAAACTTACATACGCGAATATGGAAGACAAGAAATAGACATATGAAGTTAACACAAATACATCAACGCTACTATTATTTTCTTTTAATTTATATAAAATTTTAGCATATTTAAAATGAATATTTATAATATAAAGAAAATATATAATAAAATCAAGTTGCAGAAATATATATAATCATATAGAAAGGACACCGTTTTCGTAGGAAAGAGTTGACAAATAAATCATGTATAAATAATTATTAAGATATTTAACATGATAAAATAATGCAAAAATATTTAAAATGATTATATTAATTATTGTACACTTGTTTTTACCGGGTTCTAACCTAGTCTCACATACTATAAAGACGTTTTATTCTTTAATTTAACATATTATGAATTTGACAACTGATTCATGAGCTAAATGGATCATGACTTACTCAGACCCATATAGATGAGAGTTCACAAATTCATAATTATCTTATAAATAGCACATTGATTGAGGTATATAATTCATGTTTATTTTTTAGAACATTAAGACACGCCTAATTAACTTGAGTGTAAAAGTGTCTTTTACAAACATACCACTGTCCACCAATGAAGGACAAGTAACGACATGAGGTGAAAAAAATCAGTTGACAAAATTTAACAAAGCATGTGAAAGTCATCTTCTCATGATATTCTCCCATAAATACATTAACCTTTAAATTTTGAAAACTAATATTAAATTAAATTTTAAAGTAGTTTATAATTGAAAATTTAAATTTATGCAAAAAAAAGCTTAAAAAAATCAATATACATATTCTTATAAAAAGTAATAAAGTATTCCTTCTTTCAAACTAATACCATTTGTCATATGATAAATAACATAACACTATAAATTAAAAAAAAAAAACATCTCTTATCCTCGGGTGTTTAGTATGGGTAGAGTGTTTCAACACGCATATTTGTAAGAATTGAGAAATTTGAGTATATAGAATAAATGAGCGTTTTATTTTAATGAGGTTGACTTATTTTAATAATAAAGCTTTCGTAATATAAACAAAAGTTTATATCGCGCATTTGTTAACACATTGACAAGTGTATCAAATCGTATCAAGTAATATAAAATGGTAAAACCAAGTATCGTATCCCAAAAGACTCACGACACTAGACAATCATGTAATATCTTAACTAATTAAGACTTAAGAACAATTTCATTGGTTTAGAATGCAAAATGCAGAAAAAGTAAATATGAATGCAATTTGATCAATTGGGGAAAAACACAAAAGTGAATGGATGATTTTGATAATATGAGATGAGTATGTTGTTTGGGTTTAGATTTCACCATCCTTACTCTCATGCATATAAGAATTCATTTTCTTCATTCAATTGTTAACGTCACTATCTAAATTACTTAAAAATCGATCCCTCAACGAAGAAAGCCTATCCTTAATTATTAGACCACAATCTCTTACATCCCTAATAATTAATTTTGCATTACAAACAGAAGCTTAAGACAACCAAACCTCCTATCCCCATCCCTAGGCAAGGTTGCTTTTTGGGAGAAATTCTCCAGATCGTGGTTTCTAGGTATTTCCCAATAACAAAGAAGACCATAAAATCATGCCATGAATGATCAAAACATAACAAGCATAGAGCAAAGGAAAAAATCCCTAACAATTAATGAAAGAAGCATATAATAATTCAGAACAAATTCAAATACATGAGAGTTTAGAGATTACATCTTTCCCAACAACAAATGAATTTAGTTCTCGATAAGCATGGAGAAACTAGGTGTACAATGGAATGAAAGTGATAGAAAAACCCTAGAAACTAAATAGGAGAGCTCCCACATCCAATTCTGCCTCTAGAGACTGGAAAAGTATGTTTCTGCGTCTCTATTGCCCAAAGATACAAACCCTAGGACGAACAAATCCTTAAATAGATCAAAAATCAAAGTCCATGCCCAACATGCTGGCGCTCAACGCCCCTACTTAGGGCATCCAGATGTTGGTGCGAGAGGAGTGGCGCTCAGGGCCCCTTAGAGGGCGCCCATGCAGTGTACGACACAAGGAGGCTAGCGCTCAGGCGTGAATGCGGGCTTCCAACGCTGAGGACCCTAGAAAGGGGAAACCATGCGTTCATGCGAGCCTTTGGCGTTGAGGGCCCCAGAAAAGGGAAACCAAGTGTCCTTGATGACAAATTTATGAACACCGAAACACGGCGCCAAAAACT
This sequence comes from Vigna nakashimae, assembly GCA_034642375.1. Taxonomy (NCBI): domain Eukaryota; kingdom Viridiplantae; phylum Streptophyta; class Magnoliopsida; order Fabales; family Fabaceae; genus Vigna; species Vigna nakashimae. The sequence goes on along the minus strand of CM067765.1, from coordinate 43,491,580 downwards.
TGTTTAACAATCGGCAAGTGTGACCGAATCGTATCAAGTAATAAAACTCGGTAAGACCAAGTATCGTTCTCCCAAAGGACTCACGACCTAGTTAGTTATATGATTTGTTGATTATTTAAGACTTGTTAACAATTGATTGTAAGTTTAAATGTAAGAGACAATAATTAAACATGTATGCATGAATTTGATCAATGGAAAAGAGTAATACAAACACTTTAATGAATTAGATGGATGAGGATGTTGTTGGGGTTACCAATTTCATCTTATCCACTCTCATATACTTTTAGGAATTCATCATTCTTTTCAACAATGTTAATGCCACTCTCTAAATCACCTTGCAAGAAGGCCTATCCTTAATTACGAGTTCATACAATTCCTAACATTCCTAATAATTAATTCTGAAGCGTAGAAGCTTAATGACAACCAACCCTCATATTCCTATGTCTAGGCAATATGCTATTGGGAGAAATTCCCCGGATCTAGATTTCCCTATACATTCCCATATCGACAAATCAATAATCATAGCATTGAATGACTTAAACAATGCAAGCTTTAAGCAAAGAGGAAAAACCCTAACTAATGATGAAAGAAAACATGTATCTTAAAATAAGATGTTAAAACACAAATTCCATATATGAGAGTTTCACAAGACTACATTGATTCCCCAACAACAATACAAGGTTTAGTTCACCATATTCATGGTGAAATGAGATGAACAATAATGAAATAAGGAAAAGATAGAAAAACCCTAGAAAGAGAAGAAGAGAACCTCACCATCTCCAATTCTACCCCCAAGGGTTGAAAAATGTGATTTGTGTCTTCTCCAGCCAAAGATACCAAACCCTAGGACGTCCTAAAGCTTATATACTATTCTAAAAATTACAGAAAATTAGGCCCAAGCCCAAAATAGTGCTGCTCAGCGGTAAACTACCGCTCAACGGTAAGTGCATGAGTTGAATTCTTCTCCTCAGCGGCATTTTCACCCCTCAGTGGATCCAACGTGAGTTCCTGAGTGCCGCTCAGCGGTAAACTGCCGCTGAGCGGTAGTTGCGACTTCTCCTTTTGCACTTTTTGAGTTCTTTTCTGATTCCATCTTTATCCTTCTTCACTTCTTTCATCAAATTCACCTTAAAACCTGAATAGAACACTAAAATCAAGCCTAAACCTGTCCAACTCTCTTATTTCCAAAAATATAAACAAAAGCATGATTTCAAGCTAGTTTCTAAGTGTTAAAGATTGCTTTTAGTATCAATTTTAAGCATGAAAATAACAGTTTTTCAACTATTAGCACTCATCAACCCATGCTGTCATCAAAATCTTCCTCCTCTCCTTCATCTTCTGCATCTTCAAATTCATCATCATCCTCCTCATCATCATCCATAGCCGGAGCTTCAACTGCTCCAGCTCCACTAGCCTGAGCTTGCTCCTCTGGCCATACCACCACATTGTTGAACTCATCCATGGTCCACCGATGTTCTGGGGTGGTATCATACATCCCAATTATCATCTCTACTGTGGCCACCTGCCCTCTATGGATGGACTGCATCCTAGCATCTATAAGAGACATATACATATCTCTCATCTGAAACGACTCTGGATCATGAGGCTGTGCAGGTGCCTGTGGTGGTCCTCTTCCTCTACAAGGATGACGTGGTGGTACTGGCTGAGCTGCCTCATCTCCGCCACAATACTGCCTATAGTAGGACTCATCAATTGCCTTCCTACGCCTTTCAAACGGCAGTGTAGAAATATTCACTCCAACTAGGTCAAAGAGGTGTTTGATCAGAGAAGGATGCCCCAAAGGTGCCTTGTTGTTCATAGTATTTGCACACACCTGTATAAGTGGCTAGTCTCCCCCAATTCCTATTCTCCAATTGCTCTCCAATCTGTGGAGCAAAATCAAGTATCAATCCAGCCTTCCTCTCCATCAATAGCCTTCTATCTTGGACAATATTGAAATGACGCTCATGCTTGCGGGAAAGGAACTTTATGGAATAAGAGCGTTTTGGTTCCTTATCCTTCCTCTTGGATCCTATAGTCTTGATTCTCTTGCCCGATGAGGAGGCCATCCCTACATCAAACACAATTCACAAAACCACAATACACAGTGTTAAGCATTAGTAGACTGATGAGAGGGTCGCACCTCCCAACAAAAGTTGATTGCAGATATTAATGCAGTACAGTACTAGGAAGTGACTCCTAGGTCGTCTCTCAAGGACCAATTTGGGTCAGTCTTAGATCAACACGTAGGGGGGGGGGGTTGGTGAAGAGTTTTGTGAATGCAGATGAACTAAAATTAAAACTGGAAATTAAAGACAACCAAACACAATTAAAAACAGTGAAATGAATTAACAAAGCGTGAATACCGAACGGTTTCTAAAATAAGTGAGGAAATTGGAAATGCAAGAAGGTAATTAAACTGAACAGAACAGACAACATGATAACAGTAAATTAAACATTCTTGAAGCCAAAACTAATTTAAATGCATCAGAGAAATAAGAAAAAGGAATCCAAAACTATTAAAATGCAATGATGAGCTAAAAAATTAAATGCACTTTGTAATCATCTAGATGAAGTACATCCATCATTGAAACGACATCAAAAACAATGCATGAACAGGAATCAAACGTGGCAAATGAAATAAACTAAACAAGTAAACTACTCCAAGCTGGAATAAAAATTGAAAGTTCCAAATGCAAAATGAATTAGCGTTTCTCTCAAATAACCGTGCAGCTGTGTACTTCATTCTCCAAGGAAATGCTCCTTTAATAAATCCCTGTTTGCTTCACTTCTTCCAACTCCATTCTGCAAAGTATTAACTAAAAAGAAAACCTTTCTCCGTGGCCTTCAGTAGCCGTGACACCTACTCCAATCTAATTTCTATCTTCATTTTTTTTATCCACCACCGTATCACCTAATGAAAGTTCCCCATGCATCTTTCTCATCCATTCTCCATGATTCTCCTTTGCTTTTTCAGATCCTAACATGCTGCTGGAATTAAATAAACAAAACCAAAAACTCCTTCCCGTGTGCACACCGCTTAGCAAATAAAAAAAATGAGTTTCTAAATAACCAACAAACCGAGAATGGAAATGAGCTGCTGCACCGTTTCTCACAATCAATTTAACAACATAAGAAAAAAAATTAGAACCGAGAGCTCCTGTCACTTCTCCCTGCTTCCAGCTCCTTCCACACACACCATTTCATTTTCTTTTAGCTCCACGTTCCAGTGCAGCCTCCCATTCCATCAGCGTTGCATTCTCTCCAGCGTAACAGCACATTCCAGCACCGTTTTTCTTCCAGCCAGCGTGGCACCTCCAGCTCCTAAATCTACGTGCAGCACCTTGCTTCCAGCTCCTTCAACGTTCAACTTCAGCCATTCTCCATCCCGTGCTCTCTTCCATCAATCAGCAAAGATCAATTAAAAAAATATGTTTCTAAGTGCTGGCCATGTTGTAACCGAGAATGAATAGGGCGAAAAGAAATGCAATCAAAATGAAAAATGGCAGTGTGTAGAATAGACAATCAAAAACAGCATTCACATTCTCAAAACATTCTAAGCATAAGCCAAAAAACCAAAAAACCGAGAGCCCACCACCCGAGAAAAGAAAAAACTCAAAAAAAACCTAACAGAGTGTGGCGGCTGGCTTTTCCAAGGGCCGTGGGTCACCTTTAATAAGGGTGGGGTCCACACAAAAACCCTAAGGTGCCAAGTCATTTTTTTCCTTCACATTTTGGGTCTAGTCTACTTTACTAAAAATTGTCCCAAAATGTAAAAGTTGATACAGAAATTCTAAACTACTGAATTACAGTTTAATTATTTCTAAAATGTCTGTGTGGAGAGTCTTGAATTTATTTGGCACTCTTCCTGATGTCCCAAAATGTATTTCCGAAATTTTCCTGCACTTCAAAAATGCACTTAATCAGCTCAGAAAATCCAAATTAGCACAATTACAAATTTCCGACCAAATTAAGCAGAATTCGGAAAAACGGGGAAATAACAAGCAATTAAACACAATTCCCTTGTTTATTTAAGTGCAATAAACTAAATATAATTCAAGAAATAACGACTCATCATAGACCACAAACAACTCCTTAAAACCATTCCTATAACCGCTGAGGGCAACCCCTTAGCGCAACCTGTGCAACAAAACTAGCAAGCAAAAAGACTCAAAACACATTCTGCAGAAATCGCGCTCAAGGGAAATTTCTGTTGAGCGACATTTTTGCAGATTTTGCAAAATGCTTCTAATCTCCACCCACATGCAATCTTCCTAGTTCTAGACCCAAATCAAGCAATTTAATTGGTCTAAACAGTGATTAATTCATCTAATCATGCATAAAAATGAAAATCCCTAAAGAATCTTGCTTAGACAACCATGTTCATACCAATTCATGCTTTCAAAAACCCTCGAATGTAAAATGCTTGTACTTACTTCGGTGGAGATGCTAGATTAGTGAAGAATGCTCTAGGAATGAGAAGAAATCAGCCCCTAACAACAATGCTCTCACCAAACCCCAAACTTGAGTGGAAACTTGATGATAAAGTGGTTTAAAGAGAGATTTTATGAAGGGGGAAGAAGGAAAAAGTGTAGAGAACTCTTTGGAGAGTGCTTGAGAGTGTGTGGGAAGAAGGATATCTGAAAGTGGCGGTCAAGACGCAACCTAGGGTATAAAAATTACCTAATGTGCCAAATCCCATTGAGCCCAATTGAAACAAGCCCAATCAGCAAAACTGTCACGTTCGCGCTCAACGATAATTACCGCTGAGCGGCATTTGCGACACCCATTCTCCTTCTTCCTAGCTTGCCCTAGGTGTCCTTTACCAATGCCTCTCACTTACCCAATGCATTTAGTTTCTCACATCACTCAAACATTCAATCCCTATGATGCAACTAGAGTAGAATCAAAACAAACAAAGATAAAATCAATCAACTGGGTTGCCTCCTAGGTAGCACTTGTTTAACATCACGAGCCTGACCCAAAATCCTCCAACACCCATCAGTAGGTGCAAATCTTACCATCACCCTTCAGTAGGTGTACCTTTTGAGTATCCTTCAGTAAATACTCACTAATCTAGCATCCATCAGTAGATGCTAAACCCAAATATAAAAATGTTCCAAAGTTTCAAATTACATCAGCAAAATAAATAAATTCAAAGAAATTAATGTTCTCAAATCACTAGGGTGTCTCCCAGCAAGCGCTCTTTTAACGTCACTAGCTTGACCCAATAAAGCTCAAGTTCCTTCTTCAATGTTGGTGTTCCTATTGCTTTCATCACGCCAACTCATCAATTGCTTTTGGTCCACCTTCTTGATTCTTCTTGAATATGGAGCTTCAATCTCTATCACTCCATTCTCTTTGAAATCTTTGACAACCCACAATTTGTTCTTGAATCTTACCGATGTACCAAGTTTGAGTTGTGCATCCATCAAGTCATCATGAACCTTTCTTCCTTTGTCATCTTTTTCTTCTTCCCTAACCTGTGACAAGAAACAACTTTTACCTTTGATGACCGGCTTTGCAGCTTTAGAGCTAGTCATGGGTGCATCCTTACATGCAGCTTTATGGCTAGCCTCCTTCTCCTGAATCTGCTGCTTCACTTTGAAGACATTAAAGATCACCTTTTCATCTTGGACTTGAAGCACTATCATCCGATATTCACATTGATGATTACCTTTTCTGTTTTCATGAACGGTCTTCCAAGAATAATTGGGATCTTCTCATCTTCCTCCATCTCTATCACCACAAAGTCCACTAGGAATTTAAGTTTGTCTTTGCAAAATACCACATCTTCCACTACACCATGTGGTTTCTTGGAAGATCCATCCGCCATGAGCAAAGTTACCTTGGTTGGATTGACTTCAAGATCACCAATCCTTTCAAGCATAGACAAGGGCATCAAATTAATGCTTGACCCTAAATCAATCAAGGCCTTCCTTATATTCTCCTTCCCAATGACGTAAGGAATAGTAAAACTTCCTGGATCTTTCACTTTTGGAGGAAGTGGTTTCTCCAAAATAGCTTTGCATTCTCCGTGTTTATCATTAGTTTCCTCTTCTAGATATCTCTTCTTTGTGAGGATTTGCTTCATGTGCTTTGCATAAGCAGGAATTTGTTGCAGTTCTTCAGTCAAATGTATCTTAATCTCCAATTGCTTGAAGATCTCTTTAAAACGTTGATATTGTCTTTTCTAACTCAACTCTCTCTTCTTTTTCATCTCTTTTTTCTAACTCAACTCTCTCTTTTTCATCCACCATCTGAGCGAGTGTCTTTGTCAAATTCTCCAGCTGTTGAGTTATGATTTTATTTTGAGCAAACAAGGCATCTTGAGATTGCAATTGTAAAACTCCCTTCTATTGAATTGGAGTTCCTCTTTCATTATGCATCTTGTTGTCATTAGTAGCCATGTTATCTATCAACTCAAAAGCTTCCTCTTGAGTCTTGCGTTTAATATTACCTCCAACTAAGGCATCTAGCATCAATTTGGTTTTTGAACATCAGTACCTGTTGTCCTGGATTAAAAAATTTTTTTACCAGCTTCTTGTCATGATAAAATTTCACCTTTTCTTTGTAATTCTTTGAAGAAGCATAGGCGTGCAGCTGCATCTCTTCAAGCTCAATAATTTGCCTTCTCCTTTTTTTTTGCAGTGTCACAAGAATGATAATTCAAAAATTTTAAAGCCCACAAAGCCCGATGTTCGATCTCCACCGGAAGGTGGCATGCCTTTCCATAAACCATTTGAAAAGGAGATAATCCAATAGCTATTTTCATTGTAGTTCTGTATTCCCTAAGGGTATCATTGATGACAAATTTATGAACACCGAAAAACGACGCCACAAACTTGTTTAACAATCGGCAAGTGTGACCGAATCGTATCAAGTAATAAAACAAGGTAAGACCAAGTGTCGTTTTCCCAAAGGACTCACGGCCTAGTTTAGCTATATGATTTGTTGATTATTTGAGACTTGAGAACAAATTGATTGTAGGTTTAAATGCAAAAGATAGTAATTAAATATGTATGCATGAATTTGATCAATGGAGAAAAACAAAATACAAACACTTCAATGAATTAGATGGATGAGTATGTTGTTGGGGTTATCAATTTCATCTTATTCACTCTCATATACTTTAGGAATTCATCATTCTTTTCATCAATGCTAATGCCACTCTATAAATCACCTTACAAGAAGGCCTATCCTTAATTACGAGTTCATACAATTCCTAACATTCCTAGTAATTAATTCTTAAGTGCAGAAGCTTAACGGCAACCAATATGCTATTGGGAGAAATTCCCCGGATCTAGATTTCCCCGTACGTTCCCGTATCGACAAAATCGCTAATCATTGCAATGAATGAGTTAAACAAAGGAAGCTTTACGCAAAGAGGAAAAACCCTAACTAATGATGAAAGAAAGCATAAGTCTTAAAAATAAGATGTTAAAACAAATTCCATATATGGGAGTTGATGAGAGGGTCGCACCTCCCACAAAAGTTGTGCATAAAAGAATGTAGTATAGACTAGGCAGTGACTCCTAGGTCGTCTCTCAAGGACCAATTTATGGTTCGACTCTCAGGTCAAACACGTAGTGGGGGGGTTTGAAAGTGTTTTTGTGATTAGAAACGAACTAAATTAAAACTGGGAATCAAACACGACCAAACATAATTGAAAGCATTGAAATAAACGAACAAAACATGAAGACCGAACGGTTCTACATTAAGACCAAACGGTCTCTAAAGCAAGTGAGGAAATTGAAAATACAGGAAAATAAAGAGGCAGAACAAAATAGACAACATAGTGAACGAAAACAGTAAACTGTCCTAAAACAAGATGTGTGAACTAATTAGAATGCAGGAAATAATAAAGAAACATATGATGTGATATTCAAATGCAACACATTAAATACACAAACCAACGGGAATTAAAAGAACATCTCCAAAAAGTGCTTAATTTTAAGGAGCGAAAACAAAATTAAATTGTGTGAACAACTTGAATGGCAAGGATAAATCATCATTTAATGCTTTGCAATGTTGAGTTAAAAGGTGAAATGCTAAATTCGGCAACCTCAACGCATATTTATAAAGAAACAACAATTTAAAAATGCATGACAATGAAAATGAAATATATGACTAAAGCTAAATTCATTCCATGTATATAATATATATAAATCTCGGTGCATGCATTAAAACAAAATGAATCATAACATTTCTATTTAAAACTAAACAAAATCAAAGCAAAGCAATTCCCAAATGAAAATAAAGCCCCCTCTGCTCCAAATTCAAATCAACGTCACTTTTTCTTGAAAGAAAATAAATGTTAACTTTTTCTCCAAAATAAATCACCGTGCATCTTCAATATAAAATCACCGCTTCAATCTTCTTACATTCTTCTCTGCCTAAAATAAAAGCCCTCCATCTCTACTCCGTGGTGGCTCCCACATACGTTCATTCTTCTTACATACTTGTCTGCCCAAAATAAAAGCCCTCCCCTCTCAAGGTTGCGGCTGGAACAGCTCCAGGACCCGGCACCTCTCAGCTGTGTGCTTCCCTTGAATGAAAGATCCAAAATCCCAAAATCCCACGTGTTGCTGCCCTAATGAACCAGCCCCTTGCTTTTGCCTCTCTTTTCCATTGCTGGACGGATGTGCAATCTCTTTTCTAGATGCTGGACCAGGCCATGGAATGTTAGTGCATGTGCTTCCAGAAAGGGCGTTGTTGTGTGCACCCCTAAGCTTGTTGGACCAGCTCTTCTTTTTGCCACATGAGCTTTGCTTCACGTGCTAATGCCTAAAGCCCATCATACTCTCCAAGTGCACCCCTTCTTTTTCTACTAGGCCGTGGAATGCTCTCCAAACCCAAATAAAAATGAAATCAGCTCCTCTTTGCTCATTCTCTATGTCCGAGAATCACCCCCAAGCTTCCAACACTTAACCTCTTTGCTTCCAATTAAGAGTCTAGAACCACATTTAATTTCTTTTTGTGGCCATGAGATGCATTGTCCAATGATAAATTCCAGCCACCACAAGTACTAAACAGCAAGCAAACAATGCAAACATATTAGAACACTCAAAGAGTAATCACTGGACTGACATAGGGGAGTAAAAAAAATACTGGGAACAACAAAGAACGAATTTGAACAAAATAAAAACTATACGTGAAAATAGACATCCATATGAAACTATGAAAAAAAATTGCATAGAAAACGGATAAGAATTGAACTCGAACGAAGACACACAAGTTGACACAACATTCACGCAGCACTGTGCGAAAATTGAAATAGCTGAGATGTATTGGGCTCAATTGCCATTTCTCAATTAACCTTAAAATGTCCCAAAATATTATCCAACAATTTCCTTGTAAAATAATTAGCTCAGATAATTCAAATTAGTTAAAATAAGAATTTCCGATCAAATTTAGCACAATTAGGAAAAATAGGATAATACTGTACATTCAAGCACAATTCCTTGATTAAATCTGGTACAATAAACTACGTGAAATCAATAAAATATTGATTCATCAAGAGTTTCACAAGACTACATTGATTCCCCAACAACAATACAAGGTTTAGTTCACCATATTCATGGTGAAACTAGATGAATAATAATGAAAGAATGAAAGATAAAACCCTAGACAGAGGAGGAGGTAGCTTGAGCATCCAAGATCTTCCTTCAAGGGGTGGAAAAGTGAGTGTTTGCTTCGTCTCAGCCAAAGATACAAACCCTAGGACGTCCTAAAGCTTATATACTATTCTAAAAATACAGAAAATTAGGTCCAAGCCCATAAAGTCGCTCAACGGAAAACTACCGCTCAGCGGTAATTGCGTGAGTTGGTTCTTCCCCCTCAGCGGCATTTTCTGTTACCAATAAGGAGTATTGGTAAATCTTGAAGAAATTTGATTTGATGATGCTACAAGAAGTTTTAGTTGCAGAAGATATTAGAATTAGTTAAAAGCAATTTGTAGAATTAAATGTAGTAGGAAATTCTTGTAAACCTTGTAAACTTACATTTTTAACTACAATAATCGATTATGATGAAGCAATAATCGATTATCACAAGTCATACTTGAATAATCGATTATCACATTTTTGAAAACCTATAACGGACTTGAATAATCGATTATCACTTACAATAATCGATTATTCATGGCAGTTGGGAGCTGACCTTTGGCATTTAGTGTACTTGGCTATATATTTTGTTTTGGAGAAATTAGAAAAGAACGTTGTTTTTGAACTGAGAAAGCTTAGAACACTGTGTGTCAGAGGAATGTTCTCAGAAAGCTTTTTGTTCATTGTTCCCTTGCTTGGTCTTGTGAAAGGAGAGACTCGCGTATCGTGTGTCGATAGTTGGAGCAGACTCTCTTCAAGTTAGCAAGGTGCTCTGCCTGGTCTTGTGAAAGGAGAAGCTTGTGAATCGTTGGTCGATTGCTGAAGCGGTTCTCTTCAAGTTGGTAGAGTGGTTCTATTCATTTTTATTGTTCATTATCTTGTAATCTGTTAAACATTTTTTAGTGAAAAAGGTTAATCACTATTTATAGTGATTAACGACTGGACGTAGAATCTTTTGATTCGAACCAGGATAAAAATTCTGTGTTGTTCTTCTTATTTCCTATACTCATTTTATTGTACGTTCATCAACTGTTTGATTAATTTTCTGAAAGAAAATTATTCTTACTAAAAGGACCAAATTAAGTTTAATTGTGATCAAATACGCTTTCCGCTCTCTGAGTCTTAATTCCGCTGCGCTATACTCTTCGAAAAATACCCCCTCCGATACCATCAATTGGTATCAGAGCAAGCTTTGATAGTTTTTCAAAATTTGCGAAAATGGCTGGTCACAATCAAAACCTTGTATATGCTGAGGGTGCTTCCATTAACAGACCTCCACTGTTTACTGGTGATAACTATGCTTTTTGGAAAGTTAGAATGGAGATTTTTATGGGGTCTGTTGATAGAGGTATCTGGGAAGCTGTACAAAATGGTCCTTATATTCCTATGAATACTGTTGATGGTGTAGAGACTGAAAAACCTTATTTTAATTGGACTGCTGAAGAAAATAGACGAGCTCAGTTTGATATTAAAGCTCGCAATATAATTTCATCTGCTGTTGTACTTGATGAATTTTATAGAATTTCAGTGTGTAAGATAGCACAAGAAATGTGGGAAGTCCTCAGAGTCACTCATGAAGGAACAGAGGACGTAAAGCGTGCTAGGAAGAACACTCTCATTCAGGAATATGAGATGTTCAGAATGCAACCTGGAGAAACAATCTCTGATGTTCAAAAACGATTCACTCATATTGTGAATCATTTAACAGGATTGGGTAAGACTTTTGATACTGATGAACTTAATGTGAAAATTCTGAAATCTCTGGACAGGTCTTGGCAACCAAAGGTGACTGCCATCTCGGAATCTCAAAATCTTACTCAGATGTCAATGCCAATCTTGTTTGGAAAGCTCCGTGAGCATGAACTTGAGCTGAGGAGATTGACTGCTGAAGAGGATCAAGGCAAAAGGAAAACTCTAGCTTTCAAGTCTGAAATTTCTAAAAGAAAAAGCTCTAAGAGGATCGAAGAAGATGATTCTGATGATGAAGAAAATATGAGCTTGATGATAAAGAAATTTGCAAAGTTCATGAAAGCAAAGGGAAAGGACAAGTTTCACAAAGATAGGAAAGAAAGTCAAGAATCTCCATCAAACGTAAAGTGCTTCGGTTGTGGAGAAAGAGGGCACGTAAAATCTGAGTGTCCAAATAGCAGAAAAAGTGAAGACAAGAAGGAGAGAAAATTTCAAAAGAAAAAGAAAGCATACATAGCTTAGGAGGATAATGCCTCTAGTTCAACAAGTTCAAGTGACACAGAAGAAGAAGCCAATATTTGTCTAATGGCTGAATCAGAAGATACTGGAAGCCAAGTAAGTGATTCCAGCTTTGAATCTAGTGAATTAGACATGCAAAAGGCTTTCTATGAATTGTTGATTGAATCTGAAAAGCTTAATGCTGCACATAAAAAACTTAAGAAAGAGCACAATGAATTAAAATTGAATTATGAAAAGTTGCTTGATGATGAAGTTGTCTTAAGAAATAAAGTTAGTTCTTTAGAAACAAAATTATCTGATGCAAATGCTACTGTTGAACTTGTTGAATGTTTGTCTTGTAAGAATCATATGTTTGATATTGACATACTTGAAAACTTACTTGCAAAGGAAACCAAGACTAATTCACATGCTAAGACAAACTTTAAAAGAAGAAATGTTAAAAATAGAAATATGCATCAAATAAATAAGTCCAAAGAAAGAAGAACTCGTAGAGTTTGGGTTGAAAAAGGGACTTTTGTTAAAAAAGTAAGTAATGCTTGTTGTTTTTATTGTATGAAGCATGGTCACACATCAAACAAATGCAACATTAAACATGTTGGTGTTCCAAGTGGCAAATATGCTTGGGTTAAAGCTGTGAGATGATGTAAACTTGCACAAACTAACCCCAAGGACCCATATTGAGATTGGGGACCTAAAATTCTTGCTAACTTGTTTTGTAGGATCAATCTAAGTCCAAGAAGTCACTATGGTATCTTGACAGTGGTTGCTCAAGACACATGACTGGTGACAAGAAAAGATTCATCTCTTTTGAGAAGAAGAAGCAAGGATTTGTAACTTATGGGGATAACAACAAAGGCAGAATAATGGGTACTGGAAACATTGGAGGAGGAAACACTTTGACAATAAAATACGTCTTATACGTTGAAGGACTCAAACATAATCTTCTAATCATAAGTCAACTATGCGACAAAGGTTTCAAGGTAACTTTTGAGAGTGACAATTGTATTGTTTATTTTAAAAATTCTGCTGAAATTGCTTTGTAAGGTGCTAGGCATAATAACATATATTTGATTGACATTGAGAGTGAATGTAGTCATAGTATAACATGCTTAGTTGCTAAAGAATAAAATCCATGGCTATGGCACAAAAGAGCTGCACATATTCACATGCAACACTTAAATAAATTAATCTCTAAGGATCTTGTGATTGGTTTGCCTAAACTAAAATTTGTGAAAGATAAACTTTGTTCTGCATGTCAGAAGGGTAAACAAACAAAATCTTCATTTTCATCTAAAAGCATGATTTCTACATCAAAACCTTTAGAGCTTTTGCATATGGACTTGTTTGGTCCATCTAGAATTAAAAGTTTTGGTGGAAACTACTATGCTCTTGTAATTGTTGATGATTACACAAGATACACTTGGACCTTCTTTTTAAATTTGAAAAGTGAAGCTTTCAAAGCCTTTAAATCTTTTGCTAAACGTATTCAAAATGTAAAAGACATGAAAATCAAAACATTGAGAAGTGATCATGGTGGAGAATTTGAAAATGAATCTTTTGATAAATTTTGTGAAGAATATGGCATAGCACATAACTTTTCTGCACCTAGAACTCCCCAACAAAATGGTGTTGTTGAAAGGAAAAATAGATCATTAGAAGAATTAGCTAGAACCCTTATGAATGAATCTAATGTGCCAAAATATTTTTGGGCTGATGCAGTTAGTACTGCTTGTTATGTGTTAAACAGGATGCTTATTAGGCCAATTATGAAATTAACTCCATATGAACTGTTAAATGGTAGAAAACCAAATGTATCTCACTTGAAAATATTTGGGTGCAAATGCTTTGTCTTGAATAATGGAAAAGATAATCTAGGCAAATTTGATGCAAAATCTGATGAAGCAATTTTCCTAGGATATTCTTTGACCAGTAAAGCATATAGAGTATTTAATAGAAGAACTTTAACAATTGAAGAATCAATGCATGTTGTCTTTGATGAGATTGTGGACCTTGAGGGAAACCCTCTTGAGTCAAACAAACCTATTGCAGGTGATGAGGATTATTTGAAGGAAGCTCTTGAAGAGATGTATCTAAATGAGAACTATCCTCCAGAACTTCAAGAAACACCTCAAGCTGTTGATTCTAAAAGCTATCAACAACCAAGAGGACTTTCCTTAGACAACATCATTGGAGACATTTCAAAAGGAGTAACTACTAGACATAATCTTAATAATTTTTGTCTAACTGTAGCTTTTGTGTCTCAAATAGAACCCAAGAATATAAAGGAAGCTCTTCAAGATGATAAGTGGTGCGTTGCTATGCAAGAAGAGCTAAACCAATTTGAAAGGAATGAAGTCTGGGAACTTATTCCAAAGCAAGATGATTTTCAAGTCATAGGAACCAAATGGGTATTTAGGAACAAGCTTGATGAGGATGGAAACATCACAAAGAACAAAGCAAGGCTAGTTGCAAAGGGCTACTGTCAAGAGGAAGGCATAGACTATGATGAAACATATGCACCAGTGGCCAGGTTAGAAGCAATTAGATTGTTTCTTGCATATGCATCTTTGATGAAATTTAAACTGTATCAAATGGATGTGAAAAGTGCGTTTTTAAATGGTTTCATAAAAGAAGAGGTATATGTTAGTCAACCTCCTGGTTTTGAGGATTTCAAATTTCCTGATCATGTTTATAAGTTGAAAAAGGCCTTGTATGGTCTTAAACAGGCACCTAGGTCTTGGTATGAAAGACTTAGTACCTTCTTACTTGATAATAATTTTTCTAGAGGTAAGGTTGATTCAACCTTATTTATAAAGAAAGTAGGAAAATACATCTTGATTGTACAAGTTTATGTAGATGATATCATTTTTGGGTCAACTGATGACTCTTTGTGTGAAGAGTTTGCAAAAATAATGCAAGGAGAATTTGAGATGTCTATGATGGGAGAATTAAACTTTTTCTTAGGACTACAGATAAAACAAATGAATGGTGGAACATTCATCTCCCAAACTAAATACTGTAGAGAAATTCTTAAGAAATTTGGTATGGATAGCTGCAAAGAAGCTAGTAGACCCATGGGTACTTCATGTTATTTAGATAAGGATGAAATTGGAAAAGGAGTGAATGAAACCATGTTTAGAGGCATGATAGGATCCTTGCTATACTTAACTGCTAGTAGACCAGATATTATGCAGAGTGTTTGTGTATGTGCTAGATACCAAGCCAATCCTAAAGAATCTCATTTGACTGCAGTTAAGAGAATTCTAAAATATCTTAAGGGAACTACTTCATTTGGACTTTGGTATCCCTCTGATGCCTCACTTAGTTTAATAGGATACTCTGATGCAGATTATGGTGGCTGTAAAATTGATAGAAAAAGTACTAGTGGCACTTGTCATTTTCTGGGTTGTTCTTTAGTGTCTTGGCATTCAAAGAAACAAGCTTGTGTAGCTTTATCTACTACTGAAGCTGAATACATTGCTGCTGGCAATTGTTGTGCCCAAATCTTGTGGATGAAACAGCAACTAGAGGACTTTGATATTTTTCTTGATCACATTCCTCTGAAATGTGATAATACTAGTGCCATCAACCTAACTAAGAACCCCATCATGCACTCAAGAACTAAACACATTGAAATTAGACATCACTTCTTGAGAGATCACATTCAAAAAGGAGATTGCCAAATTGAATACATTGACACGTTACATCAATTAGCTGATATCTTTACTAAAGCCCTGCCTAAAGATAGATTCTATGAGCTTAGAAGAGAGTTAGGGGTATTAGACATGTCTTAGACTCCACATTTATGGTTCTTTGCAAATGTTCGTAAGATCAGTGTTAATAATCGATTATCATCAGGTCATAATCGATTATTCCAAACCTGGACATCCTTTACACTGAGATAATCGATTATCCCACCGAATAATCGATTATGAATCTTCAAATTTATCTCTGGAAAATCATGAGAAAATAATCGATTATCTTCATACATAATCGATTATCGCAAAATTTCTGGAAAGTGATCAACGAGCTGATAATCGATTATCACTTACGATAATGGATTATCACGCTAACAGTTTCAAAAATAGAGTCGTTGGAGCATCCCATAACGGCTATAAACGACCATAAACATCTAAGTTTGATTGTTATGTTATTTTCTTTATGTTATTTAGTTTCTTAATCTTTATGAATTTCATGTACTTCCTTTCTGTTCTTAATATAATGAGCTTTTATTTTTTGCATATATTCCATTTTTGAGGGGGAGCTCATATTAAGGGGGAGGTTATTACATTATTCTTTTTGCTTATGATCAAAAAGGGGGAGAAGAATAATACAAGGGGAGAAGTATAAATTATTACAGGTATTGCTAACCTTGTTGTTTGTTAGCTTGTATGTTTTGCAGGTAGGCCAAACTTGCTTTTAAAATTGAATTTTTGATCATCATCAAAAAGGGGGAGATTGTTACCAATAAGGAGTATTGGTAAATCTTGAAGAAATTTGTTTTGATGATGCTACAAGAAGTTTTAGTTGCAGAAGATATTAGAATTAGTTAAAAGCAATTTGTAGAAATTAAATGTAGTAGGAAATTCTTGTAAACCTTGTAAACTTACATTTTTAACTACAATAATCGATTATGATGAAGCAATAATCGATTATCACAAGTCATACTTGAATAATCGATTATCACTTCATATAATCGATTACCACATTGTTTTGGAGAAATTAGAAAAGAACGTTGTTTTTGAACTGAGAAAGCTTAGAACACTGTGTGTCAGAGGAACGTTCTCAGAAAGCTTTTTGTTCATTGTTCCCTTGCTTGGTCTTGTGAAAGGAGAGGCTCGCGTATCGTGTGTCGATAGTCGGAGCAGACTCTCTTCAAGTTAGCAAGGTGCTCTGCCTGGTCTTGTGAAAGGAGAAGCTTGTGAATCGTTGGTCGATTGCTGAAGCGGTTCTCTTCAAGTTGGTAGAGTGGTTCTATTCATTTTTATTGTTCATTATCTTGTAATCTGTTAAACAATTTTTTAGTGAAAAAGGTTAATCACTATTTATAGTGATTAACGACTGGACGTAGAATCTTTTGATTCGAACCAGGATAAAAATTTTGTGTTGTTCTTCTTATTTCCTATACTCATTTTATTGTATGTTCATCAACTGTTTGATTAATTTTCTGAAAGAAAATTATTTTTACTAAAAGGACCAAATTAAGTTTAATTGTGATCAAATACGCTTTCCGTTCTCTGAGTCTTAATTCCGCTACGCTATACTCTTCGAAAAATACCCCCTCCGATACCATCATTTTCACCCCTCAACGGATCCAACGTGATTGCTTGACTGCCGCTCAGCGTTAAACTGCCACTGAGCGATAATTGCGACTTCTCTTTTTGCACTTTTTGATGCATTTTCTGATTCCATTTCTATCCTTCTTCACTTCTTTCACCAAATTCACCTTAAAACCTGCATAAAACACTGAAATCAAGCATAAACCTGTCCAGCTCTCTTATTTATGAAAATATGACCAAAACCATGATTTCAAGCTAGTTTCTAAGTGTTAAAGGTTGCTTTTAGTATCAATTTTAAGCATGAAAATAACAGTTTTTCAGCTGTTATCAATCATCCAACTTGTGAGACCAATCTTTTCTTGATGAAGCCACTATCTTTTCTAAAATTCGTTTTATCTCCCGATCAACAAATCTTCAATCTCCAAAAACGGAGTCAGAAACTTGTTCACCCTCAGCAAGTGTAACCGAATCGTATCAAGTAATAAACCTGGTAAGACCAAGTATCGTTCTCCCAAAGAACTCACGGTCTGGACAGTTCTTTGATTTTGTTGATTAATTAAGACTTGTGAACAAATTGTTGTAAGTTTCAAATGAAAAAGACTAAAAAGTAAATATGTATGCATGTGATGATCAATGGGCAAGAAGAAACAAAACACGTGAATTGAAATATTTGGATGAATATGTTGTTGGGGTTTATCAATTTCATCCTATCCACTCTCTTGTATTTAGGAATTCATCATTCTTTTCATTAATGTTAATGACACTTTCTAAATTACTTTAAACTCGATGTCTTGGCGAAGAAAGCCTATCCTTAATTATGAGTTAATACAATTCCTAGCATCCCTAATAATGAATTCTGAAACACAGAAGCTTAAAGGAAACCAACTATCATACTCCTATGTCTAGGTTGGTAATATACTTTTAGGAGAGATTCCCCAGATTTAGATTTCCCCGTATATGTCCATATCGACAAAACCAATAATCATGACATCGAATGAGTTAAACAATGCATGCTTTGAGCAAAGAGGAAAATCCCTAACTATTAATGAAAGAAAGCATGTATCATAAAGATGATCTTGAAGAACAAATTCCATACAATTGAGATCGCTCAGCGGTACTAGCGCGTGACCACTTCTTCCCCTCAGCACCAGTTTTCCCCTCAACGGTGCCAACGGGTACTGGAAAGTGCCACTCAGCGGTAATTGGCACTGAATAGTACATTCTGATTCTCTTCTTTTGCAGTTTTTGTGTCCTTTTCTTTCTCTATCTCTTTCCCTTTTCACTTCCTTCATCAATTTCATCTCAAAACCTGCAAAAACAAGGAAATCAAGCATAAAATCTGTCAAACTCTGTTATTTCCAATAATTCAACAAAAGCATGAGTTCAAGCTAATTTCTAAGTCATAAAGGTTGTTTTTGATATCAATTTTAAGTATAAAAAGAATAGTTTTTCAACTGTTATCACAACCCAAAACTTAAAACTTTGCTTGTCCTCAAGAAAATAAGATGTAACTCAATCTTCTACCAATCCATTCAATGGTTCACCACATTCAAAAGTCCTTCTTTTAAGACAAGTAAATACTCAATTTAGCTCATCACCAAGACTTCAATCAAGATGTGCACATGCTTTTAGTGTTCACTCAATCACATCATATCCAACAAATGCTATTATCATGAATGATCAATCAACTAAGCAGAGAAGTTCTTATGTGTTCATGGAATCTATCCTCACTAGATAAAGTGTTTCACTCAAAAACACAAGTGTATAGGAGATATTCACTCATTCACTCTACTATTACAATGTCACATGAATCAACTTTGCCTTTCATTTAACCATAACCAAAAACACTTAAAAGCACACATCATCACAAGAACTTTTCAATGGCTTATAATGTGGTTGGGCTAACAATAACAATTGGTTTTTCTGGATCACAAAACCCTTGAGTTAAGAGAATCATGTAAGCACAACCATTCTTGATTGTTCCCAACTTTCTTTTGCATTGAGCTTTTCTTTTCTTTTTCTTTTTTTTTTCACATGCTTAACTTTTAGCTCAATGCTTTTTATTTTCCCTTTCTATTTTCCAACAACCCCAAACTTGAACATTTAATTATACCACAAAATGTTTTCAACTTAACTCAAGGTAAAGTTTTTTCAAAAAGGGTTTTCAAATCATGTTCAAGGCTAAGGGTTCAAAGGATAGAACACATAGTGCTCTCTTTTAGTGGGCTAACTTCATGCATTTGGCTAATAAAAGCGTTACCAACAAATGTCCTTGATCATATCATGCAAACAAACAAGTGATTCAATCATAGAAAACCTGGGCAAAGTCATTCATGCTTTCAAAGTAATACATTCAACAACAACTCTGAAGCTCAAAATCTCACATATAAGCTCATTCACATTCCACATACACATCCTGCTTAGCATCATAATCACAATCACAACATCATGTATATGTTCACATAGCTCGTGAACCACCTGTATAAGCATATAATGTGGATATTCTCAACATCAATCAAGATCAAAACACATCAAGCATTACTCATCATGCAATAAGTCATAAGTAAACCATCATAACAGACAAGTTTCCAATTGAGAACATCAACCCTATTCTAAAAACCAAAGCAAATAAGTTCAATATTACAAAACCAAAGATAGAAAAATCCTGCTCTAGTGTTGATAGCATCCATCAGTAGATGCTATCTCAACTCCTCATCAGCCTGTGCTGTCATTTGTATCTTGCTCCTCTTCATTATCTTCAGCATCCTCAAATGCGTCATCATCATCATTATCGTCATCTTCCTCCATAGCTGAAGCTTCAGCTGTTCCATCTCTGTTGCCTTGGGTCTACTCCTCTGGCCAATCTACCACACTATGGAATTCATCCATAGTCCACTTGTGTGCTGGAGGTGTATCATATAGCCCAATAATCATCTCAATAGTTGCCACCTATCCTCTGTGGATGGACTCCATCTGTGCACCTATGAGAGACATGTACATGTCTATCATTTAGAATGACTCTACCTCATAAGTCTCTACAGATGCCTGACTATGTGCTGGTCTTCTTTCTCTACGAGGACGTTGTGGTGGAATTGGTTGATCTGCCTCCTCTCCTCCACAATACTGCCTATAATAGGACTCATCAATGGATTTCCTCGGCCTTTCCAATGGTGGAGAAGAAGTATCCACCCCAGCTATCTTGCACATGTGTGTAATCAAGGAAGGATGCCCTAAAGGTGCCTTGTTGTTCATTGTATTGGCACACATTTGTATTTCATTGGCAATCACTTGGCCAATGTTAATGCTCATATTTCTGAGCACACAATAGAGGAGAAGTGCTCTACTGAGAGTTATGTCTGAAACATGTGAACATAGCTAAATGTTGGCATGAGAGAATGCAATCCAATACTTAGCAAGAGGAGTCAAATCAGTCCTCTTGATATTCACCACTGTACCAGTTTTGTTCCTCTGGAAGTGTCCTCCAAGTACACATAGAACACTCTGCACATCATTAAAATCAGTGCCTTCCTCCATACAAAGAGCAAACTGGCACTTCTCTCCAACCCATTCAGTACCCAAAAAGTTGTTGAGAGAGTTGGGATCATACCTACTAGCGTGGCCTCTAACATAGCTTATGTACTCCTCAGCCCGATAATCACCCAACTTTCTTGCGTTGGTGTAAAATTCCTTTACCACAACTATGTTGACTGATGCAGGGTATGTGGCCAATCTCCTCTCGTGTCTTCCCATCAGTTGCTATCCAAACCGAGGAGCAAAGTTAGGTATCATTTCAGTTTTCCTCTCCATCAAGAGTCTCCTATCTTGAACAATCTTAAAATGCTTCTCATGTTTGCGAGAGAGGAACCTACTAGAACGATGTTGTTCAGGGTCCTTGTCTTTCCTCTTGGAGACTATGGTCTTCAATCTTTTGCCTGAAGAGGATGTCATCCCTACATCAAACACAAATTACAAAACCACAAAACATGTTGTTAATCATTAGTAAACTATAAACAACATCCCAAATCCATGCTAAACCACCACTGAGGGTGTTGAGAGGGCCGCACCTCACATAAAAGTTGATTGCAAAATTAATGCAGTATAAACTAGGAAGTGACTCCTAGGTCGTCTCTCAAGGACCAATTGTGGTTTAGGTAATAGGTCGAACATATTAGAGGGGGGTTTTGTGAAAGGTTTGTGAATGCAATTTGACTAAAAATGAAAATCAAACACAATCGAATATAAATGAAAGCATTAAAATGGAAACTACAACAGATAAATATCCAAATATAATTCAAGCTGTAAAATGTAACTCTTGAGCTAAAACATTAAATGCACAATATTGTCATCTATCCTACACATTCACCACCAAAAAGAAGAAAATCATTTCAACATATAATATAAAATATTTTAAGGCAAAAAAAATAAAAGAAAATAAAACTTTTCTACCATTAATCGTGACCCATTCATCTACCAAAAGAATTTGAAATTACAAAAAGAAAAATCATGTTTGCTTTGGTTTCATTCTAAAGAAAAAATAAAAATAAAAAAATAAAAATGGAGTGGGAAGTATCCTTACTACCTTTAATGAGATTTGCAACACAGTCAAGATTAATGGGGTGCCAGACGAAGCTATCAAACTTAGCTTGTTTCCTTTCTCATTGGGAGGCAATGCTAAGCTTTGGTTGAATTCTTTTCCAGAAGAAAGTTTCACAGAGTGGGAAGCATAGTCACAAAATTTTTAAACAAGTACTTCCCACAATCTAATGTGACTAAAGGCAAGCAAGAGATTTCTTCATTTAAGCAGGGCATGGAAGAATCACTGGGGCATGCATGGGACAGGTATAAAAGCTTATTACGTAAAACTCCCACGCATGGTTTTGAAGATCAAGAAGTAGTCTTAACTTTCCTTGGAGGGCTTGATTCACAAACCAAGATGATGCTGGACGCCTCAGCAGGAGGCAATATTAAATGGAAAACTCCAGAGGAAGCAACTGAAATTATAGAAAACATGGCTACTAGTGATAATGAGCTGCACAGTGAGAGAGGAGCTCCTATGCAACAAAAAGGGGTTCTTCAATTACAAACACATGATGCCTTGCTAGCTCAGAATAAAATTCTAACTCAACAGCTGGAGACTCTAACTAAAACTCTTGCTCAATTACCTAAAGAGTTGAAATCTGCTGCACAGGTACAAACCCAGTTGTGCGAATTATGTGGAGGTGATCATATCAATGGTCAGTGTGCTTTTCCAGTGGAAGCCGTGGAGGATGTTAATTTCATGGCTAATCAATTTCCATACCGTCAAGGGAATTATAATCAAGGGTGGAAACCACATCCAAGCATTGGTCAAGGACAAACTGGGCAAGCTAATCAATATAATAAGCAGCAGCAACCAACCTTTTGGCAACAGTTATCTATGCTTAATGAAAGATCAACAAGGTTGGAAGAAACTCTTCAGCAATTCATACAGAAAACTGAATCTTCTCAAAAGAGCACTGAAGCTGCTATAAAGAATTTGGAGATTCAAATGGGTCAGATTACCAAGCAATTGGAAGAAAGGCCAAATAGAAATTTTGGGGCTAATACTGAGGTTAACCCTAGAGAAGAGTGCAAAGTGGTAAAGAGTGTGAATGAAGAGATAATTGAGTTAGAAGAAGGAGAAACAGAAGAAAGAAGAGAAGTAGAAAGAAAGAACACTTTTCCTTTTCCAACAAATCAAGAGAAACAAATGGACTTCACAAAATTATTCAGAATGGTGGATAATGAAGCACCTTGGGAACATATTTTACATAAAATTGCAGTTTACACAAAATCTGATGAAGAAATTTCTACAAAGAAGAGACGTAGAGATGATGAGGAAAAAAAGTGTATAACTATTAAGAAAGAGTCATTCCCTCCTAAAGCATCAGATCCAGGTAGTTTTTCTATCCCTTGTACTATAGGGAAGAAAAAGGTAAAGAAAGCTCTCCTTGATTTAGGTTCAAGTGTTAACTTGATGCCTTATTCTTTATTGGAGCAAATTGGCAATGTTAAAATGAAACCTGTAAAGGTTAATCTAGTAATGGCCGATGGATCTTCAAAGGAGCCATGTGGGATTGCAGAAGACATTGTAGTTTGTGTTGGCAAACTTCAGTTTTTGGCAGACTTTGTGGTGATGAAGATGGAGACCGAGAAGATACCTATCATACTTGGAAGACCGTTTATGAAAACGGCCAGGGCTATCATAGATGTAAATGAAGGTATAGTGGTGCTCCAGGACAGAGAGGAGAGAGTGGTGGTGGATGTCTTCAAAGATGAGACGCAAGCAAAGGAGGAAGAAGCTAGTTATAAAGCTGTATTTCGAGATGCACCCATGACTAGACGTAAAGATGAAAATCTTGAAGTTTCAGGTAACCATTGTTTGTTGTTTCAGGTACCCAAGGAAGAAGAGATTGGAAAAGGAGAAGAAATTCCTAGAGACTGGAAGAAAAGAAGAATCCAACTTGGCACACCTGTAAGAATCAAGAACAAGTTGTGGGTTGTGAAGGGCTTTAAAGAGAAGGAGATGATAGAGATAGAGTCTCCATATTCTAGAAGAACCAAAACAGTTCAAAGGAAACAGTTGAGAAGTTGGTGGAATGACAACATCAACTATAAAGAAGAAGGAACTTGAGCTTTATTGGGTCAAGCTAATGACGTTAAAAGAGCGCTTGCTGGGAGGCAACCCAGTGGATTTACAAACTTTTGATTTTTATTTTGGTTTTGTAACTTTTAATCTGTGGACATTATTTTGTAAATATTTTGTTGGATCCAGCATCTACTGAAGGATGCTAGGTGGTTAAGTATCTACTGAAGGATACTAAGTTTGTAACACCTACTGATGGGTGTTGGTGAGAAAATTCTGCACTTACTGATGGGTGCTGGTAAGTTTGAAACACCTACTGATGGGTGTTGGTGGATTTTGGGTCAGGCTCGTGACGTTAAACAAGCGCTATCTGGGAGGCAACCCAGTTGATTGAATATTTTTGTTTGTTTATTTTAGTTAGGGTTTGCATAAGCATTTTTAAACATTGAATTGCAGGGAACCAATGAGGGGCATGTATGGGAGGCACGTAGGTTAAGAAGAGAAGGAGAGGAGCACATCACGAAAGTGCCGCTGAGCGGTATTTTGCCGCTGAGCGGTACTCTCGCAGAATGGGCTTTAGTTTCCCTTAGCGGGACCCAAGCCCATTAGGGTATTTTTATACCTCAAGCTGCGTTTTAGGGTTTCTTTCCAGGCTTTTCTCTGCACAAACACTTCCACACATCTTCTCCTAGGTTTTCCACATCTTTTCACTCTTCCCTCTTAAGAAAATATCTCTTCCACTCACTTTTTCACTAGTGTGCCATCAAAGTTTGGGGTTGGAAGAGAGCATTCTAGCTTGGAAGCATTCTCATTGCATCTAGTATCTCCACCCAAGTAAGTAAAATGCATTTTGTTCATTCTAGGGTTCTTGAATTTGAATGTGATTGTCAAAGAATGAAAATTTAGGGGTTTTGATTTCTATGCATGATTTGATGATATATTTGATGTTTGAACCGATTAAACTGCATGATTATGAACTGGAAAACTGAAAATTGCATTTGGGTGGAGTTAGGAAAGCTTTAAAACAGGTTTTTCAAAAATCTGCAGAGTTACCGCTGAGGGGTAAACTGCCGCTGAGCGGCACTCTGCCAGATTTGATTTTTCTGGTTTTTTGTGATCTGGAATGTGGTACTAGTGGCGCTGAGGGGAAATTCTGGCCCTTAGCGGTGGTTTAGCTTCGAAAGGAGTTGTGTTCTATGTTTTACTAATGATTAACATCATGTTCTGTGGTTTTGTATTTGTGTTTGAATGTAGGAATGACATCCTCTTCAGGAAAGAGATTGAAAACCATGGCAACCAAGAGAAAGGAAAAGGAACCAGAGCAACCCCAATCTAGCAGGCTCCTTTCTAGGAAACATGAAAAGCACTTTAGGGTGGTTCAGGACAGGAGACTTCTGATGGAGAGAAAGGTTGGAATGATACCTAACTTTGCTCCTCAATTTGGAGAGCAAGTGTTAGGGAATGATTGGGGAAAGCTAGCCACCTATCCTGCACCTGCCAACATAGATGTGGTAAAGGAATTTTACACCAATGCAAAGAAGATTGGTGATTATCCAGCTGAGAATTACTTGGGCTATGTCAGAGGCCATGCTATCAAGTATGATCCTGATTCTATCAACAACTTCCTGGATACTGTGTGGGCTGGTGAGCAATGCCAGTTTGCTCTTTGCATGGAGGAAGGTGCTGATTATGAGGATGTGGAGAGAGTGCTATGTATACCTGGAGGACACTTCCAAAGGAATAGATCTGGCTCAGTGGTTAACATTAGGAGGACAGATTTGACTCCTCTTGCAAAGTATTGGATGGTGTTTTCTCATGCCAACATTCAGCCATGTTCACATGTGTCAGATATTACTCTCAGCAGGGCATTATTCATTTACTGTGCTATCAGAAATTTCAATGTTAATATTGGGCAGGTGATAGCTGATGAAATTAGTGTATGTGCTAACACCTCAAACAACAAAGCACCACTAGGACATCATTCTTTGATCACTCACCTTTGCAAGCTAGCTGGGGTGGACACTTCTGTTCCACCATTTGAGAGGCCAAGAAAAGCTATTGCTGAGGCTTATTACAGATAGTACTGTGGAGGTGAGGATGTAGCTCAGCCAGTTCCACCATGCCGGGCTCATAGAGAGAGAGGGCCAGCACATAGTCGGACATCTGCTGATACACATGAAGCAGAACCATTCCAAATGAGGGACATGTATATGTCTCTTATAGGTGCTCAGTTGCAGTCCATTCACAGAGGGCAGGTGGCCACTGCTGAGATGATAGTGGGGATGTATGATACACCTCCATCCCACAGGTGGACTATGGATGAATTCCATAATGTAGTAGCTTGGCCAGAAGAACCAGTGCATGAAGGAGGAGCTGGAGCGGCTGAAGCTTCAGCTAGAGATATGGAAGAAGATGAAGCTGATAAGGAGGATGCATTTGAGGATGATGAAGATGAGGAGGAAGAGGAAGATACAGAGGACAGCTCAGACTGATGAGGAGCTGAGATAGCATTTACTGATGAATGCTATCATATGATTCTGCTTTTGTGGTTTAAGTTTTCTGAACTTATTTGTTTTTTGTTTTTTTAGATTAGGGTTTGATGTACTCTATTGAACACCTGGTTTGTTATGATGGTTTGCTATTAACTGCGATTGTTTGATAAGTAATGCTTGAATGATGCTTATTGATTGATTGATGTTGAGATGATGTGCACATTAAAATGCTTATACAGGTGATTCACAAGCTTTGTGAACAAATGCATGATATTGTGATTGTGGTTGTGAGATTAAGCAGGATGTGTATGTCAAATGTGAATGAGCTGATATGTGAGATTTTGAGCTCCAGAGTTGTTATTGTTGAATGCTATTACTTTGAGAGCATGAATGACTTTGCCCAGGTTTTCTATGATTGAATCAATTGCTTGTTTTGCATCATGTGATCAAGGTCGTTTGTTGAAACCCTTTTTATTGGCCAAATTAATAAAGTTAGCCCACTAAAAGAGAACACTTTGTGTTCTATCCTTTGAACCCTTAGCCTTGAACATACACTGAAAACCCTTGATTGAAAATCTTTACCTTGAGTTAAGCAGAAGATATTATGTGGTATTGTTAAATGTTCAAGTTTGGGGTTGTTGGGAAAACATGAAAAGCATTGAGCTAAGAGTTAAAAAGTAAGAATATGCAAAGAAAAAGAAAAGAAAAGAAAAAGAAGTAAAGCTCAATGCAAATGCAAAGGCAAAAGAAAGTTGGGAATGAATAAGATGATTATGTTATTATGATTCTCTTAACTCAAGGATTTTGTGATCCAGAAAAACCAATTTTCTTGTTAGCCCAGCCACATTATAAGCCATTGAAAAGTCCTTGTGATGATGCATGCTTGTGAATGTTTTTGATTGTGGTAAAATGAAAGGCAAAGTTGATTCATGTGACATTGTGATAGTGGAGTGAATGAGTGAAACACTTTACCTCTTATACAGTTGTGTGTTGAGTGAAACACTTTATCTAGTGAGGAAATATTCCATAAGCACATGAACATCCATGCTTAATTGATTGATCATTCATGAAAAATAGCATTTGTTGGAATTTAAATGACTTTGTGACAACTTCACTCTAGAATTCTAGAATGAAGTTGTTACTTATCTTGAAAAAGAGGATTCTAGAATGAGTAAACCATCATATGAATTGGAACAAAGTCATTTAAATTCCAAGCATGCATCATCACAAGGACTTTTCAATGGCTTATAATGTGGCTGGGCTAACAAGAAAATTGGTTTTTCTGGATCACAAAATCCTTGAGTTAAGAGAATCATAACAACACAATTATTCTTATTCATTCCCAACTTTCTTTTGCATTGAGCTTTGCTTCTTCTTTTCTTTTCTTTTTCTTTGCATATTCTTACTTTTTAACTCTTAGCTCAATGCTTTTCATGTTTTCCCAACAACCCCAAACTTGAACATTTAACAATACCACATAATATCTTCTGCTTAACTCAAGGTAAAGATTTTCAATCAAGGGTTTTCAGTGTATGTTCAAGGCTAAGGGTTCAAAGGATAGAACACAAAGTGTTCTCTTTTAGTGGGCTAACTTTATGAATTTGGCCAATAAAAAGGGTTTCAACAAACGGCCTTGATCACATGATGCAAAACAAGTAATTGATTCAATCATAGAAAACCTGGGCAAAGTCATTCATGGTTTCAAAGTAATAGCATTCAACAGTAACAACTCTGGAGCTCAAAATCTCACATATCAGCTCATTCACATTTGACATACACATCCTGCTTAATCTCAAAACCACAATCATGATATCATGCATTTGTTCACAAAGCTTGTGAATCACCTGTATAAGCATTTTAATGTGCACATCATCTCAACATCAATCAATCAATAAGCATCATTCAAGTATTACTTATCAAACAATCACAGTTAATAGAAAACCATCATAACAAACCAGGTGTTCAATAGAGTACATCAACCCTAATTTAAAAACGTAAAATACTTACAAGATAATGGGTTGCCTCCCAGTAAGCGCTTGTTTAACGTCCCAAGCCTGACCCAAACTTTCAAGGATCAACCAACAACATCATTGTGGAAAATTGCTGCACCTCTCCCCCTAGATAGGGCTTGAGACGTTGACCATTTACCACCCAACTTTTCTGTGGATCATCAGCAGATGGATTAAATATTTCAATAGCTCCATGCGGATGCACTTCTTTTATCACAAATGGTCCTGTCCATTTTGACTTCAGCTTCCCAGGAAATATCTTCAATCTTGAATTGAACAATAGTACCTGTTGTCCTGGATTAAAAACTCTATTCACCAACTTCCTGTCATGATAAAATTTAATCTTGTCTTTGTAAGCCTTGGATGAATCATCCGCATGTAACCGCATTTCTTCAAGTTCCAAAATCTGCCTTCTACGTGTGCATTGAGTTTCATAAGGATCAAAATTCAAGAATTTCAAAGCCCATAATGCTCTATGCTCTAATTCGACTGGCAAATGGCATGCTTTCCCATAGACTAATTGAAATGGTGATAATCCCATAGACGTCTTCATTGCTGTCCTATAAGCCCAAAGAGCATCATCCAATTTGAGAGACCAGTCCTTTCTTGATGAAGTCACGATTTTTTCCAGGATTCTTTTTATCTCCCTGTTAGACACCTCAGCTTGTCCATTAGTTTGTGGATGATAAGGTGCAGCTACCTTATGCTTTACTCCATAGTGTTTGAGTACTTTCTCTAGCTGATAATTGCAAAAATGAGATCCTCCATCACTAATCAACACTCTTGGAGTGCCAAAGCGTGAGAATATTTGTCTCTTCAGGAATTTAATTACCGTGCTAGCATCATTTTTAGGACAAGCTAATGCTTCCACCCACTTACTCACATAATCCACTGCTACCAGAATGTATTCATTATTGAAAGATGGAGGAAAAGGTCCAACAAAATCAATACCCCAACAATCAAAAACCTCAACCTCTAAAATACCTTGTAAAGGCATCTCATGACGTTTAGTAATTGTCCCTGCTCTTTGACATTTATCACAATTCCTAGCATGATTATGGGCATCTTTAAATAAAGTTGGCCAATAAAACCCTGATTGAAGGACTTTTGCTGCTGTTCTTTCTCCATTAAAATGTCCTCCATAAGGTGAATCATGACAATGCCAGAGAATTCCTTCTGCTTCTTCATTTGTAACACATCTCCTTAAAAGATTATCTGCTCCAATTTTGAACAAATACGGATCGTCCCACACAAACTGCTTGGCATCATGCAGAAATTTCTTTCTCTGTGGTAGCATAATTCAATTGAGCATCATTCAGCACCTTGCTAGCATAATAAATTGGATGAAACTTTTGTTCTTTCCTTTGGCCAAGGACAACTCCTATTGCATAATCACTTGCATCACACATTAATTCAAAATTTTGATTCCAATCTGGTGCTACAATTACTGGAGCTGACACTAGCTTCTTCTTCAATATATCAAAAGCTTTCAGGCAGTCTTCATTCATCACAAAAGGAGCATCCTTCATCAAAAGATTACTCAATGGTTTAGCAATTTTTGAGAAATCTTTGATAAATCTTCTATAAAACCCAGCATGACCAAGAAAACTTCTAATCCCCTTTACATTTGTTGGTGGAGGTAGTTTCTCAATAACCTCTACTTTAGCTTTGTCTACCTCAATTCCTTTAGCAGAGATTTTATGCCCCAATACAATTCCTTCAGTTACCATGAAATGACATTTTTCCCAATTCAAAACCAAATTTGTCTGAACACATCTTTTGAGGACAGTGTTCAAATTAGCTAAACATCTTTGGAAAGAATTTCCAAAAACTGAGAAATCATCCATGAATACTTCAATGCATTTTTCTAAAAGATCCGCAAAGATTGCCTGCATATACCTCTGAAACGTAGCTGGAGCATTACATAATCCAAAAGGCATCTTTCTATACGCAAAGATACCAAAAGGGCAAGTAAAAGCCGTCTTCTCCTGGTCTTTTGGATCTACCACAATTTGATTATATCCAGAATATCCATCTAGAAAACAATAGAAAGCCTGCCCTGATAACCTTTCTAGCATCTGATCCATGAAGGGAAGAGGAAAATGATCTTTCCTAGTAGCTTTATTAAGCTTCCTGTAATCAATGCACATACGCCAACCAGTGACTGTCCGAGTAGGAATAAGTTCATTCTTATCATTATAAATTACTGTCATCCCACCTTTCTTTGGAACCACCTGTACTGGACTCACCCATTCACTGTCAGAAATTGGATAGATGATACCAGCTTCTAGCAGTTTCAACACTTCTTTTCTGACCACCTCCTTCATAACAGGATTTAACCTTCTCTGTGGTTGTGCACTTGGTTTATAATCTTTTTCCATAAAAATTTTGTGCATGCAATAAGTTGGGCTGATACCTTTAAGATCTGATATTGACCATCCAATTGCTTCTTTGTTGGCTTTCAGAATTTCTATCAATTGCTCTTCTTCTTGTAGAGATAAAGAGTTATTGATGATAACTGGCTTTGTTCCATCTTCTTCTAAAAACACATATTTCAGATGTGATGGAAATCTTTTTAATTCTGGCGACTGTGCTTTGATTGTTTCTTCCTTATCACTTATTTCGAATATTGGATCTTCCTCTGGATTCTTTTTCAATGTTTCCAAGTCCATCAGACATTCATCAATCAATTTCTCTTCTTATTCATCTAAATCTTCACATGCATCAATGAGAGTTTTTTCCAATGGAGAAATATTTCGCACCATTCTTTCTTGAACCATACAAACTTCATCAAGTTCATCAAATTGAAAACATGCTTTGTCATCATTTGGATATGTCATGGCCTTGGATACATCAAAAGTGACTTCTTCATCATCAACTCTCAATTTAAGCTTACCATTCTCTACATCAATCAAAACTGTAGCAGTCTTCATAAAAGGTCTCCCAAGAATAAGAGGAACATCACTAGTTCCTTCCATCTCCATCACAATGAAATCTACTGGAAATACAAATTTGTCGACCTTCACTAGAACATCTTCAACCACTCCATATGGATATTTAAGAGACCTGTCTGCCAATTAAAGAGCCATTCTGGTTGGTTTAATTTCCAGCCCCTGAATTGTTCTGCACATGGATAGTGGCATTAGATTAATGCTAGCTCCCAAATCAATCAATGCTCTTCCAACTTTCACATCTCCTATGGTGCATGGAATAGTGAAGCTTCCTGGGTCTTTAAGTTTAGGAGGTAGTTTCTGTATGATTGCACTGCAATTACCCTGTATATTGATAGTTTCCTTCTCAATGTACTTGTGTTTCTTTGTGAGAAGTTCCTTCAAAAATTTTGCATATGCTGGCATCTGTTGCAATGCTTCAGAGAATGGTATAGTAATCTCCAACTTCTTAAACAGTTCCATGAATCTTTCTAACTGCTTTTCTTTCTCCTTCCTTGAATAACCCTTTGGATAAGGAAGTGGCTTTTCATACTCTTTTTCTTTCTGTCTCTCTTCTCTCTCTTTTTTTTCTCTCCTCTCCTCTTCTTCTTTTTTCTTTTTCTCTCTCTCAACTCTTTCTTTCCACTCACATGTTTCTTTTTCACTCTCACTCTCATTTTCTTTCTCCTCTCTCTCTTTTTGTCTCTCCTCTAACACTCTACCACTTCTAGTCACAACAGTTTTACACTCCTTTCCAAGATTATCATGTTTCATCACGTCAACTATTCTCTCAACATAAACCTCCATTTTTTTAAATGCAGCATCCACATTATGACAATAAGACGCATTCGTCTTCAAGAATCTTTGGAAAGTCTCTTCAAGCTTTATTGTTTTCTCATCTGGAGTAAATTGCATCTGCCATTTTTGTTGCGCTTGAACCATTGAAACCTGTTGTATTTCCTGTGGTATTTGAGAAAGTTTCATGGTTACTTCCTCAAGCTGTTGAGAGATAATTCTATTTTGGATAAGCAAAGCCTCATTTGATTGTAACAACTCCTTCTGACTAAGATCTCCTCTTTCAATAATTTCAGTTGCTTCCTCTGGAGTTTTCCATTTCATGTTTCCTCCTGCTGAGGCGTCCAACATCATCTTGGTTTGTGAACCAAGCCCTCCAAGGAAAGTTAAGACTACTTCCTGTTCTTTAAAATCATGCGTGGGAGTTTTACGTAACAAGCTTTTATACCTGTCCCATGCATGCCCCAGTGATTCTTCCATGCCCTGCTTAAATGAAGAAATCTCTTGCTTGCCTTTAGTCACCTTAGATTGTGGGAAGTACTTGTTTAAAAATTTTGTGACCACTGCTTCCCACTCTGTGAAACTTTCTTCTGGAAAAGAATTCAACCAAAGCTTAGCATTGCCTCCCAATGAGAAAGGAAACAAGCTAAGTTTGATAGCTTCGTCTGGCACCCCATTAATCTTGACTGTGTTGCAAATCTCATTAAAGGTAGTAAGGTGCTCATATGGGCTTTCATGAGATAACCCATTAAATTGATTACTTTTCACCAGTTGAATCAGTGCTGGTTTGACCTCCATATTGGCTGCATTGACTCTAGGTCTAGCTATGCTGTTAAAGTGCTGAGGTCCAGCAATATTGGTG
This sequence comes from Vigna nakashimae, assembly GCA_034642375.1. Taxonomy (NCBI): domain Eukaryota; kingdom Viridiplantae; phylum Streptophyta; class Magnoliopsida; order Fabales; family Fabaceae; genus Vigna; species Vigna nakashimae. The sequence goes on along the minus strand of CM067765.1, from coordinate 43,458,796 downwards.
TAATCTGCAAGAGTTCTTCTAACATTATTGTTCTCCATATTTCCTGTGCTATGAACAAAACCTTGTGGTGATGATTGTAAGAGAGTTTCTGGAGAAGGGAAAAGTTCTCTAGACGTTCTGATTCTTCTCCTCCGTCTACTGTCTTCTAATCCTTCAAGAAGAGGTTCTGTTGTTTTCTTACTCCTTGTTCTAATTGCTTCCTGCATACACAAGAAAACAAAACCCTAAAAAAATATTTGTTAGCACAAAAAGATATAGGAGAAGATAAATATTTCAGAAGATAAAAGATTCAGAAGATAGAATAAAATAAAATAAAATGAAATAAAATAAAATCTAATCTAATCAAATAAGATAAAATAAAATAAAAACAGAAAAATAAAAACAGAAATTCAAAATTAAAGTCAAAGATAATCAATAATCACACAAATTAACCAGTTAAACCACGAGTCCCCGGCAACGGCGCCAAAAACTTGATGGACAAATTTGTAAGCACCAAAATATGATGTCACAAACTTGTTTCACAATCGGCAAGTATGACCGAATCGTTCAAGTAATAAACTTGGTAAGACCAAGTATCGTTCTCCCAAAGGACTCACGGCCTAGTTTAGTTGTGTGGTTTGTTGATTAGCTAAGACTTAAGAACGAAATATTTGGAGTTTAATATGCAAGACAGAAAATAAACATGTATGCATGAGTTTTTGATCAATGGCAAAAGCAAAAGATAAACACTTTCAATGAAATATATGAATGAATATGTTGTTGGGGGTCAATTTCATCTTATCCACTCTCATATATTTTAGGAATTCAACATTCAAATCATCATTGTTAATGCCACTCTCTAAAGTACCTTTCTAGAAGGCTTCTCCCTAATCACGAGTTCATACAATTCCTAGCATTCCTAATGATCAGTTCATAAGTTCAGGAGCTTAACGACAACCAACATAATATTGGGAGAAATTCCCCGGATCTAGACTTCCCCGTACGTTCCCGTATTGACAAAACCAATAATCATGCATCGAATGAGTTAAACAATGCAAGCATTAAGCAAAGAGGAAAAACCCTAACTAATGATGAAAGAAAGCATAAATCTTAGATTAAGATGCAAGCATAAATTCCATATATGAGAGCTTCAAGAGATTACATTGATTCCCCAACAAACATACAAGGTTTAGTTCACCATATTCATGGTGAACCTAGATGAACAATGAAAGAATGAAAGAATAAACCCTAAAAAGGTGAAGAGGTAGCCTGAGCATCCAAGATCCTCCTTCAAAGGGGTGGAAGAGAGAGTGTTTGCCTCGTTTCTGCCAAAGATACAAACCCTAGGACGTCCTAAAGCTTATATACTATTCTAAAATTACAAAGAATCTAGGCCCAAGCCCATAAGTGTGCTGCTCAGCGGTAAAGTACCGCTCAGCGGTGAGTGCGCGTCTCGTTTCTTCCCCTCAGCGGCCATTTTGCCCCTCAGCGGATCTCCCGTAAGCTCCTGAGTGCCGCTCAGCGGTAAAGTGCCGCTGAGCGGTGACTTCGGCTTCTCCTTTTGCACTCTTTGATTTCTTTTCTGATTCCATCTCTCTCCTTCTTCACTTCTTTCACTAAATTCACCTTAAAACCTGCACAAAAACACTGAAATCAAGCATAAACCTGTCCAGCTCTCTTATTTCTGAAAATATGGATAAAAGTATGATTTCAAGCTAGTTTCTAAGTATAAAAGATTGCTTTTAGTATCAATTTTAAGCATGAAAATAACAGTTTTTCAACTGTTATCAGTGCCCCTTCCCCCAGGCAAAATGGCGGTTGGTTGTCGATGGGTGTATGCAGTTAAAGTTGGCCCTGATGGTGAAATTGATCGGCTCAAAGCTCGGCTTGTTGCAAAAGGTTACACTCAGGTTTATGGTCTTGATTATTGTGACACTTTCTCTCCTGTAGCCAAGATGACTACTATTCGTCTCTTCTTTGCCATGGTAGCCATTCGTCACTGGCCACTTCATCAATTGGATATCAAGAATGCCTTCCTACATGGTGATCTTGAGGAAGAAGTTTATATGGAGCAACCTCCTGGGTTTGTTGCTCAGGGGAAGTCTGGTATGGTATCCAAATTGCATCGATCTCTATATGGCCTCAAGCAATCCCCACGTGCTTGGTTTGGAAAGTTTAGCTCCATTGTTCAAAAATTTGGGCTAAAACGTAGTGAAGCAGACCATTCAGTTTTTTATTGTCATTCTTCTCTCGGGAAATGTGTTTACTTAATAATATATGTTGATGATATTGTCATTACAGGAAATGATGTTGTTGGAATATCTCAACTAAAAGAGTACTTGTGTAGACATTTTCAAACCAAGGATCTTGGAAGTCTCAAATACTTCTTAGGCATTGAAGTAGCACAATCAAAAGATGGAGTTGTAATCTCCCAAAGGAAGTATGCTCTTGATATATTACATGAAACAGGCATGATTGATTGTAGACCGGTAGACAGTCCCATGGACCCAAACCAGAAATTGAGGACAGAAGAACATGAATTATTCTCCGATCCAGAGAGGTATAGGAGGCTAGTTGGCAAACTGATTTATCTCACTATTACAAGGCCAGATCTATCCTTTGCAGTTGGAGTGGTTAGTCAGTTCATGCAGGCTCCATGTGTTGACCATTGGAATACTCTCATTCGCATTCTAAGGTATGTAAAGAAGGCTCCCGAGCAAGGATTGTTATATGAAGATAAAGGAAGCATTCATGTCTCTGGGTATTGTGATGCAGATTGGGCAGGTTCACCTATTGATAGACGATCTACAACAGGATATTGTGTTTTTCTGGGAGGAAACATTATTTCATGGAAAAGTAAGAAACAGAATGTAGTAGCTCGATCAACCGCGGAAGCCGAGTATAGGGCAATGGCATCACTAACATGTGAACTTATATGGGTGAAACAATTCCTTCAAGAGATTAAATTTTGTGACATCCATACTATGAAGATGTATTGCGACAATCAAGCTGCTCTCCACATTGCATCAAATCCAGTGTTTCACGAGAGGACTAAACATATAGAAATCGATTGTCATTTTGTTCGTGAAAAGTTGTTGACCAAAGAAATATGTACTGAGTTTATTGGGTCAAACGATCAACTCGCAGATGTATTGACCAAGTCATTAAGGGGTCCTCGGATTGAGTTTATTTGTTCCAAGCTTGGTACATATAATTTGTATGCTCCAGCTTGAGGGGGAGTGTTAGGATATTTATCCTATTTTATCATCATTATAGTGTGTCAAGGGTTACCCTATTTATCATGATTATATTATGTCTAGGATTACCCTATTTATCATGATTATATTTTGTCTAGGGTTACCCTATTTATCATGTACTTGTGTATCAATTTATTCTTATAAATAGAAGATTGTGAGAGGGATCAATCAAGCCCTTTAGAATTATTTTGCAGTTTCAATCTTAAGAACAATTTTCTAAGAGATCTGCAAAAATCCCTTGCATACACCTTTGAAAGGTAGCTGGAGCATTGCACAATCCAAATGGCATCTTTCTATAGGGAAAGATACCAAAAGGACAAGTAAAGGCTGTCTTCTCTTGGTCTTTTGGATCTACCACAATTTGATTGTATCCAGAATATCCATCTAGGAAGCAATAGAAAGCTTGACTTGCTAATCTTTCTAACATCTGGTCCATGAAAGGAAGAGGAAAATGATCCTTCCTAGTGGCTTTATTTAGCTTTCTGTAGTCAATGCACATTCGCCATCCAGTAATTGTCCGAGTAGGAATAAGTTCATTCTTATCATTGTGAATTACTATCATTCCGCCTTTCTTTGGAACCACCTGAACTGGACTTACCCATTCGCTATCAGAGATTGGATAAATAATACCAGCTTCTAAAAGTTTCAACACTTCTTTTCTGACCACCTCCTTCATTACAGGGTTTAACCTTCTCTGTGGTTGAGCACTTGGTCTATAATCTTGTTCCATAAAGATCTTATGCATACAATAAGTTGGACTAATACCTTTAAGATCTGATATTGACCACCCAATTGCTCCTTTATTAGCTTTCAGAATTTCTATCAACTGTTCTTCTTCTTGTAGAGACAAAGAATTACTGATGATAACTGGCATTTTTTTATCTTCTTCTAGAAAAACATACTTCAGATGTGCTGGGAGTTTTTTCAATTCTGGTTTCTTTACTTTGACTTCTTCTTCCTAATCAATTATTTCAAACTTTGTATCCTCCTTTGGAATTTTTTTCTGTTTCCAAGTTCATCAGACATTCTGCAATTAATTTCTCTTTTCCTTCATCTAAATCTTCACGAGCATCAATAAGAGTTTTCTCTAATGGAGAAACATCCCCCACCATCCTTTCTTGTATCCCACAGATTTCATCAAGTTCGTCAAATTGGAAACATGTTTTATCATCATTTGGATATGTCATGGCATTAAATACATCAAAGGTGACTTCTTCATCATTAACTCTCAATTTCAGCTTGCCATTTTCCACATCAATTAAAACTCTAGCAGTCTTCATAAAAGGTCTCCCCAGAATGAGAGATACATCATTGTTTCCTTCCATCTCCATTACAATAAAATCTACTGGGAAAACAAACTTGTCAACCTTCACTAACACGTCTTCCAACACTCCACATGGATATTTAAGAGACCTATCTGCCAGTTGAAGAGCCATTCTGGTAGGTTTGATTTCCAAACCCTCAATTGTTTTACACATGGATAGCGGCATTAAATTAATGCTAGCTCCTAAATCAATCAATGCTCTTCCAACTTCCAAGTCTCCTATGGTACAAGGAATAATGAAACTTCCTGGATCTTTAAACTTAGGCGGTAATTTCTGTGTGATTGCACTGCAGTTACCCTGTACCTTAATAGTTTCCTTCTCAATGTATTTGTTTTTCTTTGTAAGCAGTTCCTTCAAAAATTTTGCATATGATGGCATCTGTTGCAATGCTTCAGAGAATGGTATAGTGATCTCTAGCTTTTTAAACAACTCCATGAATCTTTCCAACTGTTTTTCTTTCTCCTTCCTTGAATAACTTTATGGATAAGGAAGTGGTTTTTCAAACTCTCTTTTTGTCTCTCATCTCTCTCTTCTCTTTCTTTTTTTTCTTTCTTCTTATTTTCTTCTTTCTTTTTTTTCTTTCTCAACTCTTTCTTTCCACGCACATGTTTCTTTTTCACTCTCATTTTCTTTCTCCTCTCTTTCTTCTTTTTTTCTCTCCTCTAACACCTTACCACTTCTGGTAACAACAGTTTTACACTCCTTTCTGATATTACCATTTTTCATCTTGTCAACTATTCGCTCAATATGGATCTTCATATTTTTAAATGCAACTTCCACATTCTTACAGTAAGATGAATTCTTCTTCAAGAATTTTTGGAACGTCTCGTCAAGTTTTGATGTCTTCTCAGATAGAGTAAATTGCATTTGCCATTTTTGCTATTGCCATTGAACCATTGAAACCTTTTGTATTTCTTGTGGTAATTGAGAAAGTTTCGTAATTACTTCTTCCAACTGTTGAGAAATAATTTTATTTTGAATAAGCAAAGCATCATTTAATTGTGGCAACTCCTTCTGACTAGGATATCCTCTTTCACTTTTCAGCTCATTATCACTAGTAGCCATATTGTAAATGATTTTTGTCGCATCCTTTGGAGTTTTCCATTTGATATTTCCTCCTGCTGAGGCGTCAAGCATCATCTTGGTTTGTGAACCAAGACCTCCAAGGAAGATTAGGACTACTTCCACTTCTTCAAATCCATGTGTGGGAGTCTTTCGTAATAAGCTTTTATATCTGTCCCATGCATGACCCAATGATTCCTCCATGCCTTGCCCGAATGATGAAATCACTTGCTTTCCTTGATTTACCTTTGATTGTTGAAAGTATTTGTTTAGGAACTTTGTCACCACTGCTTCCCACTCTGTAAAGCTTCCTTCTGGAAAAGAAGTCAACCAAAGCTTAGTGTTGCCTCCTAATGAGAATGGAAACAGGCTAAGTTTGATTGCTTCGTCTGCACCCCATTTATTTTCACCGTGTTGCATAAAGTTGTGAGGTGCTCATATGGGCTTTCATGAGACAACCCATTAAGTTGATTACTCTTCACCAGTTGGATTAATGTTGGTTTCACCTCCATGTTGGCTGCATTGACTCTTGGTCTTGCTATGCTATTGAAATGTTGAGGTCCAGCTATATTAGAGTAATCTGCAAGAGTTCTTCTGATATTATTATTCTCCATATTTTCAGTGCTATGGTCAGAACCTTGTGGTGATGGTTGTAACATAGTCTCCGAAGGAGGGAAAAGTTCTCTAGATGTACGAATTCTCCTCCTCCGTCTAATCTCGTCTAAGCCTTCAAGAAGAGGTTCTGCAATTTTCTTGCTCCTAGTTCGGATTGCTTCCTGCATACACAAGCAAACAAATCCCTAGAAGAAATGGTTAGCACAAAAAGATATAAAAGAAGATATAAGATTCAGAGTTATGAAGATAACATAAAAACAGAAAATAAAAACCCAAAATAGAAAAAAAAACAGAAAATAAAATAAAATAAATAAAATAAAATAAAAATAGAAATTCAAATTTCAAAATTCAAAATTCAAGTCAAAGATAATCAATAATCACACAAATGAACTAGTTAAACCACGAGTCCTCGGCAGCGGTGATGAATCATTATTTTCTTCACTTCACTTAGTTTATTGTACTAGAATTAATCAGGGAATTGCACTTAAAAGTCCAGTATTTTCCCATTTTTACTATTTGTGCTTAACTTGATCAGAAATTCTTATTTTGATTAATTTGAATTGTCTGAAACTAATTATTTACATTACTGAGTGCAGGAAAAATTCTGAATATATTTTAGGACATTTGGAACAATATTTATTTATACACTGTATTAATTGGAAGAAGCTACGATATTTGGTTCATGAAGCTGAGTTTTGGTTTTGTTGCTGGAAGTAATTGGCAAATAAAATGATGGAGGAAACACATTTTCATTCCTTTCTTCTACAAGTATCACGGCATAATGGTTCAAAGCCCCTTTATCTTTTGTCTTTTGCATTCAATAAAATTTGCCAATGGAAATCATGGTGAAGAATACGGTTTTGACAAGCATTTGGCTAGGAAACACATGGGGGCCGCCACTAATAGAAAGAAATATTGTTCTCAAGAAAAGTATGACACATGAATGGAAAGGAGCCACGTTAGAAATGAATTCACGGTTTTGAAGAAAGAAGTTACATGGCCATGCAAGCATTTATCAAATTACATATTGTTAGAATAAAAGTGGGAGCCACCACTTATGGAAAGGCCATCTACAAATTAATTTAGCAAAGGACAAAAGAAAGAGCCATCACTTGAAAAATATGAATTTGTTTCGGCTCTTTCATTCCTTTTAGCATTTCCAAGAGACAATAGGAAAAGAGAAGGGGACCACGTGGAAGCAAATTCACGGTTTTGTTGGAAAAAATGCCCATCACTCATTTCACAATTGCCTTTGAAACAATACACATCCAGCACTTTGGAATAAAAGAGGGTGTCTCGGCCTTGCTGGAAGAAGCTCACGGTTTTCTACATCCATTTGGCTGGAAGATGTTGAGCAAACCAGTAGCTAGGGAGTTGAGGAAGCAGTTCACGGTCTTGGGCTGGAAGGGAGAGCACACGCCTATCACTTGAAGAAGAAGAAGCTGGACCAGCAGCTTCATGGTATTCCAGCAACGTCCTCCATCAGCACCATCAACACCAGCAGCAGCTCAAACCCAGCACACACGTGAAAGGAGAAGGGAGCCCACCCGAATCATATTGAGGAAGAAGACAAGAGTTTGGAATGGAGAATTCTCGTGAACCTTAGCTGGAAACGCACACCACAAAAGCTGATTAATATAGTAAAGAATTCAAAGAAGTTTAGCTATAAAATCAGCAGCATGAGAAGCAAAAGAGAGAGCTCCAGGAGGGAGTGTAGTGTAGGTTAATGAGATATAGGGTCATGGCCTGAGGCCTGGGAGAGACTCTCATTGCCTTCTCTTCCAGGAAGCTCTTTCCATATTTTCATATTTCAAACAGTGTATAGAATTTTATTTCTGAGCGTGTGATGAGTGAGTAACAGTGTATTACAGTATTTGGAACAATTTACTCGTTTATTTGATTATCTTCATTGTCCAGAATTTTTATTTAAGTTTTCAATCTGCGATGAATTTCAATTCAGTTCAGTGTTTTTATTTTTATTTTCTCTTTTATTTTATCGGTTATTGTTTTATGCATCGTTAAATTTTACCGTTTCTGCATATTTACTGTTCCATTTTTACCTTCTTTTACCGTTCAATTTTTATTGTCTTTAAGATTTATTTCAACGATTTAAATTCTGTTTTATTTAAATTCAGTTGTTTTTAATTTATTTTATTTTTCCGTGTCAAAAACATCCACAAAACCCCCCCCACTTCGTGTATAAAATCTGAGACTAAACCGACACAAATTGGTCTTTGAGAGACGACCTAGGAGTCACCTCCTAGTAAACTATACTGCATTTCTTTTATGCACAATTTTTGTGAGCGGTGCGACCCGTCCATCAAGCGGCGCCAAAAATTTGATGACAAATTTATGAACACCGAAAAATGGCGCCACAAACTTGTTTAACACTCAGCAAGTGTGACCGAATCGTATCATGTAATAAAACTAGGTAAGACCAAGTATCGTTTTCCCAAAGGACTCGCGGCCTAGTTAACTATATGATTTATTGATTATTTAAGACTTGTTAACAATTGATTGTAGGGTTTAAATGCAAAAGACAATAATTAAACATGTATGCATGAATTTGATCAATGGAAAAGAAGAATACAAACACTTTAATGAATTACATGAATGAGTATGTTGTTGGGGTTATCAATTTCATCTTATCCACTCTCATATACTCTTAGGAATTCATCATTCTTTTCATCAATGCTAATATCACTCTCTAAATCACCTTGCAAGAAGGCCTATCCTTAATTACGAGTTCATACAATTCCTAGCATTCCTAGTAATTAATTCTGAAGTGCAAAAGCTTAAAGGCAACCAATATGCTATTGGGAGAAATTTCCCGGATCTAGATTTCCTCGTACGTTCCCATATCGACATAATCAATAATAATGGCAATGAATGAGTTAAACAATGCAAGCTTTAAGCAAAGAGGAAAAACCCTAACTAATGATGAAAGAAAGCATAAGTCTTAAAATAAGATGTTAGAACAAATTCCATATATGAGAGTTTCACAAGACTACATTGATTCCCCAACAACAATACAAGGTTTAGTTCACCATATTCATGGTGAAACTAGATGAACAATAATGGAAGAATGAAAGATAGAACCCTAGAAAGATGAGGAGGTAACCTGAGCATCCAAGATCTTCCTTCAAGGGGTGGAAAAGTGAGTGTTTCCTTCGTCTCCGCCAAAGATACAAACCCTAGGACGTCCTAAAGCTTATATATTATTCTAAAATATACAGAAAATTAGGCCCAAGCCCAAAAGAGTGTCGTTCAACGGTAAGTGTGTGAGTTGATTCTTTCCCCTCAGCGGCATTTTCACCCCTCAACGGATCCAACGTGAGTTCCTGAGTGCCGCTCATTGGTAAACTGCCGCTGAGCGGTAGTTACGACTTCTCCTTTTGGACTTTTTGATGTCTTTTCTGATTCCATCTCTATCCTTCTTCACTTCTTTCACCAAATTCACCTTAAAACCTGCATAAAACACTGAAATCAAGCATAAACCTGTCCAGCTCTCTTATTTATAAAAATATGACCAAAAGCATGATTTCAAGCTAGTTTCTTAGTGTTAAATCTTGCTTTTAGTATCAATTTTAAGCATGAAAATAACAGTTTTTCAACTGTTATCAGTGAGATGTTCATATGGGCTTTCATGTGATAGCCCAATAAACTGATTGCTTTTCTCCAACCGTATCAACGTCGGTTTCACTTCCATGTTTGCAGCATTGACCCTCGGCCTTGCTATACTATTAAAATTTTGAGGGCGAACCAAAGTGGTGTAATCTGCAAGAGTCCGTCTACCATTATTCTCCTCTGTCATATTTTCACTCCTATGGTAAGACCTTTGTGGTGTAGGTTGTAAGAGTGTCTCAGGAGAAGGGAATATTTCTCTTGAAGTTCGAATTCTCCTCCTCCTTCTAATTTCGTCCAAGCCTTCAAGAACAATTCAGAAATCTTTTTGCTTGTAGTCCGAATATTACTCTGCATACACAAGGAAACAAAACCCTAGAAAAATTTTGTTAGCACAAAAAGATAGAAAAGAGAAGAAATAATCAAAAGATATAATTGAAAAGATAAGAAGATAGAAAATAAAAACAGAAAATAAAATAATAACAGAAAAAACAAAAAAATAAAAACCGAAAATAAAAATCGAAAATAAAAACTGAAAATAAAAACAGAAAATAATAACAGAAAACAAAATTCACAACAAGTCAAAAATAATAAAAAATCACACAAATAGACTAGTTCACGACTCCGCAGTAATGGCGCCAAAAACTTGATGAACAAATGTTCAATCCCCGAAAACCGAGTCAAAAACTTGTTAACCCTCGACAAGTGTAACCGAATCGTATCAAGTAGTAAACCTGTTAAGCCCATGTATCGTTCTCCCAAAGGACTCATGGCCTAGACAATTGTGTGATTTTGTTGAATAATTAAGACTTGTGAACAAATTGTTGTAAGTTACAAATGTAAAAGACTAAAAAGTAAATATGTATGCATGTGATGATCAACAGGCAAGAAGAAACAAAACACGTGAATTGAAATATATGGATGAATATGTTGTTGGGTTTATCAATTTCATCCTATCCACTCTCTTGTATTTAAGAATTCATCATTCTTTTCATTAATGTTAATGCCAGTTTCTAAATTACTTTAAACCCGATGTCTCGACGAAGCAAGCCTATCCTTAGTATTTAGGAATTCATCATTCATACAATTCCTAGCATCCCTAATAATTAATTCTGAAGCACAGAAGCTTAAAGGAAACCAACTATCATACTCCTATGTCTAGGTTGGTAATATACTTTTGCGAGAGATTCCCCAGATCTAGATTTACCCGTATGTGTCCATATCGGCAAAACCAATAATCATGACATCGAATAAGTTAAACAATGCATGCTTTGGGCAAAGAGGAAAATCCTTAACTATTAATGAAAGAAAGCATGTATCATAAAGATGATCTTGAAGAACAAATTCCATACAATTGAGTTTCTAAGGATTTACATTGATTCCCCAACAACAAAATAAGTTTAGTTCACCATATTCATGGTGAAACTAGATGAAATACAATGGAAAAGTGAAGGATAGAACCCTAGAAAGTTGATAAAGGAGCCTTAGCATCCAAAATCCTCCTCCAAGGTGTGAAAGAGTGTGTTCTTGCTTCGTTCCAGCCAAAGATACAAACCTTAGGACGTCCTAAAGCTTATATAATATTCTAAAAATTATAGAAAATGAGGCCCAAGCCCAGAAAAGGAGGCCCAAGCCCAGAAAAGGAGGCCCAAGCCCAGAAAAGTTCCGCTCAGTAGTAAATACCGCTCAGCGATACTAGCGCGTGACCACTTCTTCCCCTCAGTGCCAGTTTTCCCCTCAGCGGTGCCAACAAGTACTGAAAAGTTCCGCTCAGCGGTAATTGGCGCTGAACAGTACTTGTTGATTCTCTTCTTTTGCAATTTTTGTGTCCTTTTCTGTCTCTATCTCTTTCCCTTTTCACTTCTTTCATCAATTTCATCTCAAAACCTACGAAAACAAGGAAATCAAGCATAAAACTTGTCCAACTCTGTTATTTCCAAGAATATAACAAAAGCGTGAGTTCAAGCTAATTCCTAAGTCATAAAGGTTGTTTTTGACATCAATTTTATTGAAAGAGGGTGGAAAAGGTCCAACAAAATCTATGCCCCAACAATCAAAAACCTATACTTCTAATATGCTTTGCAATGGCATCTCATGCCGTTTGGAGATATTACATGTCCTTTGACACTTATCACAGTTTCTGGCATGATTGTGAGCATCTTTAAACAGAGTAAGCCAATAAAATCCTGACTGGAGCACTTCTGCAACTGTTTTCTCTCCACTAAAATGCCCCCCATAAGGATGATCCCAAATAAATTGTTTTGCATCATGTACAAATTTTTTTCTTTGTTGCTGATGACAAATTTATCACTACAAGAAAAATTTCAATTAGATACAGCCAAAATCCATATATAATGTCGAAAATTCGTGTATAACATGATATTACATACAAATTATATACGGTCAAAAATCCATATATAAAGAAGGTGTAGCTAAATTATATACGGATATATCCGTATATAATTTACATACGAAAAAATCCGTATATAATTTATATACGGAAAAATCCGTATATAATTTACATAGGGAAAAATCCGTATATAAAATCCGTATGTAATTATATACAGAAAAATCCATATATAATTACATAAAAAAAATCTATATGTAATTATATACGGAAAAATCCGTATGTAATTTTTTATTTTACAAAAAAAAAAACTGATTTCTCGTATGCACTCAATAATTAAAAGTTCTATATAGTTGATAAATATCAAATACAGTTGCCAAATTTTCAAATAGTAAGAATTATCTTTTATAAATAGAATTGAAAGAAACAAAAACAACTCTTTTTCTTTAACAAACTCTTAAACAATTACATTAATAAATCTATTATAATGTGTTACTTATTCAACAACTACAATTTTAATATATACTCATAATAAACAAACTTATTAATCTAAATCTAAGTTGGCACTATGTCAAAACCATTTACAATGATAAATATCATACTTGACAGTAGTAGATTTATTTAGTTCAGCTAAGACTACAAAAGTATCACTTGCTTCTCTTTTTACTTCTAGAGACTCCATGTACTATGAATATCTTGTCATGTTTGCTTCATGAAAGAAGGAACCTTGATATTCTTCAGAAAAGACATTGTTCTTCATTCTGCTAAGCTGGTTGTATGTTGCTCATCCTCCAACCCTTATAGTGTATAACACCAACCAACATGTTTTCATCACAAAAATATTTAAGGTAACGATTTGCATCCTTCGTAATATAATGATGACAGTTCATTATGAACTTACAAGATAACTAACAAGCCTAAAACCAATCCAATATCATTATGAATAATGATTATAGGCGTGATCTCAAATTCCATTGACAAATAATGATTATAAACTAAAATCATTGCCTTTATAGTTCAACTTACCTTGGTATGTTGTAGAAGGAGGAAAATAGAAAGAGAAAGGAGGATATGATGATTCAGATGCAGAAAAGAATTATTGAAAGAAGTGCTTCTAAGAAGATTGAAATTGAAACCAAGACTTCCTTGACTTCTGCAAAAAAACCAATAGATGATATAGATGAGATATAAACTTCCCCAAAGCCTCGGTGAGTCGATTCAGTGGTATAAGTTTTGAAAAGCTTTTTTAATGAGGCTATCTCACCGTAATATTATAGTATGATAATTATGTAGGTCTACATAGACAATCAACTATACGGACTTTCTTCACCATAATCAAAATCAAAACAACTTTGACTAAGTCCAAAGCTTTTGTCATAACTAAAATATTTTCTAATATTGCATCTTAACATTATTTATAATTTTAGAGCTAACAAATAATGTAATAACATTTAATCAATAATTAATCAATTATTTAATCACATTAATTTCTAATTTAGTATTCAAACATTAAAATTAATTTCTTTGGCAAATAGTATAATATGTATAACTTACTGGGTTCAAAATCAAACCAGTAACATAAATCAAATTAATAAATTAATTACAATATAAATGTGTTGATAATATTAATTGCAAAGTTGAGAAAAGCTGATATATAAAAAAGTATTAAATGGAGGGTAAAATATTGGTACATATAAAATGTTGGAATGTAAAATATTACCAAAAAGAAATTTACTTGACTATTTGATGCATTCAAATTCTCCACCAGCTCTGTAATCTCGAACCGCTTCATCATTGTAGCATGAAGCACCTGCATTAGTAGACAAATTATAAATACTATATAGTTAGAACAGTTAACAGAAAATGATAAAGCCTTTTTTCTTTTTAATTGATTCTCATTCTTATAGAAATGATTGAACTGAAACACAATAAGTAATAGAATAGAATAGATATATTATCTTCCACCTAGATACCGACATGACTGCAGAGATAAAAATCAAATCATGTTGGATGACAGAACAAACTATAATGTTTAAAAAACTAGCCCCTGCATCATAATTAACATACATTAAAAATACATACCTATAAAATATAATCCTTAAAGGCTTTTCTTCTGTTACTTTTTCTAAAGGAAATCAACAAATCTTTGCAAAAAAAAAGGACACAGAAAATATTTGGATACAGGGGAAATTGAAACTTCATTGTCAAAATTCCATCATTCCAAAAGGAAAAAAAAACAACATTGAGAATTAGAAAAGAGGATGTCAAATCCTAGTATTACCGCTATAATTATCCTCTTAAAGAAGCAAAAACTGTAACAATTCGTTTTGCTATCACATTCAAACATGCAACACCGCTATAATTATCCTCTTCATCCACAAATGGCTCCTCTAATGCCTTTCATTATTTGTGATCAAACCTTGTATTAACATGACAAAAAGAAACCTCCATTACAAAGAAAAATGAAAAAGATTGATCAACGGCGAGAAGACGTTTCCCAGGTATAGGTGCAAATCCATTCATCATGTACTTAATCTAATGACATTAAGAAATAATTTCAATATAAAAGTCCGATAATAGCTGAATTGTTCACCTGAGCAAGATGATTATGGGCATGGTCAAAGATGATCGCTTTGAGCACGGTAGTGTTTGAGATATTGGGTTTGGACCTACTTGGGACATCCTTTTACGAGGGAAACAAATTGTGTTCCAATTGCTCTAGAACTCTCTCCAAGTTATAAGCCCCATTGACACATGCCAAAAATAATGTTGGGCAAAGATATTATACAGGATTCATGACAACCATAGGCATTGGAAATATTTAACAAAGCACTGGAAATATCTTGACCACAGTCCTGCCCATTAGCATCTTAACACATATGACACCTCATGCACACGCATCACAAAGAATTAAACTGAGTAATTAACGGATCCCCAACAGCGAACTACACAATCCATTGCAGGCCAAAGCATATAATTTTTATTATAAAAAAAATTAATACACTCATTAATTACAAACGCATTGCGTCATAAACATTAGAAAAGCCTTCAATTTCTCTATACGGTTTAATGTTTCAATAGGTCCCTGTTTTCGTCAAGAATTTCAAATAGGACCCTTTCTTTTTCGGCGTTTCAATTGGGTCCTTATTTTTATAAAATTGAATCAAATAGGACCTTTTCGTTAAATTGATGAAACGACGTTAAGTGTTGTATGACCTGGTATTCTGACAGTGTTGTTTTTAACACACGTGTCATTATGTGGATAAATTCTTTTGTTTCAAATTTTAAATTAAAAAATTAAATTAAAACAGGGGAAATTCAATTAGAGCAAAGTTAACAATTCAATTGCAGAACCCCATTCTCTGCAAGTTATGATAATGTATTCTGGCGACGTCTCCTCGGACCCCATGTTTTCCAACACCAGTCTATAGCCACTCCCCTCTCAACCCTTCCCTTTTTCGCGGATCCTCCAAAAATCCTTGTCCCTAAAACCGAACCCTCTAAACCTTTCAAATTCTTCCCCCAATACCATCCCACCCCGTTTCTCCGCCTCCCGTAGCTCCGCTCCCCGGAGCAGCCCCAGTAGAAACGACAGCGTTTGGAGTCCTCGGTGATCCCGTAAAGCAACCTGGCTCGACAACGCAGACAGAAGATGAGCGAGAAAACCCGGTGCCTGTAGAAACTGATGTCGTCGGACAAGAAAATGAACCAAGGCACGCTCCTGGAGGAAGCGTACAAGTACGTGAGGTTTCTTCAGGCGCAGTTCCACTTGCTACAGTCGATGCCCTCCCATTCATCTTCTTCCTCGCCTTCCTTCCGCCAAAACTAAACAGTATTCGTGGATCTGGAGAAACTGAATCGCTCCCAGCTACTGCAGGTCCTGCTTAACTCACGCGTGGCACAGACCATGCTATATTCTCAAGGTTTTTATGTCTTCTCTTTCGAACAATTTTCTCTCCTCAGAAGAATTATCAGATAGGAGCCACCACCACTGTAACCATGTTTCCCCAAATCCATTTTCCACTAAGCTTAGATTTTGCCTTCATTGTTACCAATAAGGAGTACAAGGGGAGAAGTATAAATTATTACAGGTATTGCTAACCTTGTTGTTGTTTGTTAGCTTGTATGTTTTGCAGGTAAGCCAAACTTGCTTTTAAAATTGAATTTTTGATCATCATCAAAAAGGGGGAGATTGTTACCAATAAGGAGTATTGGTAAATCTTGAAGAAATTTGTTTTGATGATGCTACAAGAAGTTTTAGTTGCAGAAGATATTAGAATTAGTTAAAAGCAATTTGTAGAAATTAAATGTAGTAGGAAATTCTTGTAAACCTTGTAAACATACATTTTTAACTACAATAATCGATTATGATGAAGCAATAATCGATTATCACAAGTCATACTTGAATAATCGATTATCACTTCATATAATCGATTATCACATTTTTGAAAACCTATAACGGACTTGAATAATCGATTGTCACTTACAATAATCGATTATTCATGGCAGTTGAAAGCTGACCTTTGGCATTCAGTGTACTTGGCTATATTTTTTGTTTTGGAGAAATTAGAAAGTAACGTTGTTGAACAGAAGCTCTTGCAGAATACTGTTTGTCAGAGGAAGTTCTCAGAAGCTATAGTTCAAGTTCCCTTGCTTGGTCTCGTGAATAGGAGAGGCTCGTGTGTCGTGTGTCAATAGTCGGAGCAAGCTCTCTTCGAGTTAGCAAGGTGCTCTGCCTGGTCTCGTGAATAGGAGAAGCTCGCGTTTCGTTTGTCGATAGTCGGAGCGGTTCTCTTCGAGTTGGCTGAGTGTTCTTCTTCCGGTTCTTTCGTCGAAGGAAGGTTTATTTATCTGCTTTATTCACTATATCTTGTAATCTGTTAAACAATTTTTTTAGTGAAAAAGGTTAATCACTATTTATAGTGATTAACGACTGGACGTAGAATCTTTTGATTCGAACCAGGATAAAAATTATGTGTTGTTCTTCTTATTCCCTATACTCATTTTATTGTACGTACATCAAATGTTTGATTAATTTTCTGAAAGAAAATTATTTTTACTAAAAGGACCAAATTAACTTTAATTGTGATCGAATACGCTTTCCGCTCTCTGAGTGTTAATTCCGCTGCGCTATACTCTTCGAAAAATACCCCCTCTGATACCATCAATTGGTATCAGAGCTTGCTTTGATAGTTTTTCAAAATTTGCGAAAATGGCTGGTCACAATCAAAACCATGTATATGCTGAGGGTGCTTCCATTAACAGACCTCCATTATTTACTGGTGATAACTATGCTTTTTGGAAAGTTAGAATGGAGATTTTTATGGGGTCTGTTGATAGAGGTATCTGGGAAGCTGTACAAAATGGCCCTTACATTCCTAAAAGTACAATTGATGGTGTAGAAATAGAAAAATCATATTTTGACTGGACTGTTGAGGAAAATAGAAGAGCCCAATTTGATATTAAGGCTCGAAATATAATTTTATCTGCACTAACCATTGATGATTTTTTCAAAGTTTTTGTTTATGAAAGTGCTCAGGAAATGTGGAAATTTTTAAGAGTCACTCATGGTGAAGTATCGAATGTGGCTAAGTTGACTTGTTCGAATTCATGCTCTACATCAAACTCCTCAAGCTCTAGTGATTCTAATGAGCAAGAAAATATATGCTTGATGGCCAACGATAAATCATTTGAAAGAAAAATCTTGAAGGAAAAGAAGGACTATCAAGGTTCCTCTTCAAGCTTCAGATGTTATGGATGTGGTGAAAGAGGCCATCTGAAAGCTGACTGTTCAAGCAACAAAAGAAGTAAAGAAAGAAAAGAAAAGAAAATTCACAAGAAAAAGAAGGTTCACATTGGTTGGGTTGATAATGACTCAAGTAGTTCAAGTGATTCTGTTGAAGAAACAAACTTATGTTTGACAGCTAATGTTGATGACACTGCAAGCCAAGTAAGTTGTTCTAATTCTGAATCTAGTGAATTTGATGTACAAAAGGCTTTTCTTGAATTGCTTGATGAATCTGAAAAATTGAATGTTGCTCATAAAAATTTGAAAAAGGAATTTAAACAATTGCAAATTAAGTATGATAATGCATTAGATGAGGAAGTCATATTAAGAAACAAAGTTAGTAATCTTGAAACAAAATTGTCTGAATCTAATTCAAATGAAAAACCTGTTGAGTGTTTATCTTGTAAAAGTCACATGTTTGACATTAACATATTGGAAAATTTACTTTCTAAAGGAATCAAGCCTATCTCACATGTTCAAAATGTTTTTAGGAAGAGCAATCTTAGAAATATAAACATGCATCATCATAAAAAGTCTAAAGTTAAGAGAACTCGTAGAGTTTGGGTTGAGAAAGGGACTTTTATGAAAAACAAGGTGCATGATGTTTGTTGTTTTTATTGTATGAAAAAGGGGCACTCTTCAAACAAATGTAGAATTAAACATTTTGATGTTCCAAATGGAAAATATGCTTGGATTCCTGTTATAAAGTAAATTGTCTCTAACCTCAAAGGACCCAAATGAGATTATGGGGACCAAAACTCTATTGTTTTGTTTTGCAGGTGAAGTTTTCAAAAGGATAAGAGAGCTCTATGGTATTATGTTCTTTGAAGTGATGCTACAAACCAGGATGTAACTCCATCAAGTGGTATCCAAAAGCCTTCATTCAAGCACCAAGTATTTGAGCTAAGTGTTGTTTAAACTATGATGTTGCATCTTGTTTTTATTTGATCTTCCATTATTTAATTACTGTTATATTCATTACTGGTTAGGCAAATGATTTGTTCATCACTATTTCATTCATCCTGTGGTGTGTTCTTGTCTGTTTACACATTTTGATCAAGTGAAATTCATTTATTTAAGATATTCATGTGTTGAATTTCATTCATGTCATGTAAAGCCATGTGCATTGTTATTTCAGTGCTTTGTTGATAATTATCTATTGAATTTGTGTTTAACTGGCTTAGTATTCAATTTCATGAGTACTTTGAAGTTACCGTGGTGTAATCTCTGTCAAGTATCAAAAACTATGAAAAAGTCATTTAAATGAGTTGGCTGACAGATTTTCATTAGCAATTTTTGATGATTAAGATATGTGAAAATTAAATTGTCATTTCTATTTCAAAGTTGGTTCTGTGGAGATTTGTTTTTAAGTTCAAATGCATAACGAATGAGCTATGATAATATACATTGAGAGCCTGGATGTAGAAAATGAACTTATCAAATTTGCATAATTTTGATGTAAATTATTTTGTTTAAAAAATGTTGAAAGATAGCACCTGAATCAGCTCTTGTGATTGAATTTTTGCATATGTTGTTTTGATATGCATAGTTGAATATATGAAGTTGAACAAATTGGGATATGAGAGTGCATGAATCATAGTTGGTGTTTGGGAAGTTGAAATTTGTGCTGTCAAAATTAGTTTTTAAACTGATTGTGCTAGCTGAAATGCTTTCTTGTTAAACCTGGAGATAGATTTTTTGAGCTTAGAAGAGAGTTAGGAGTGTTAGACATATCTTAGAATCAAAATCTATTCAAATTTTTGCATTTTTTGTAAACTTAACGCTTCATAATCGATTATCACTAAGTTATAATCGATTATTCATGCATCAAATTCAATTCTGAAAATCTTGAGCAGATAACCGATTATCATTATGCATAATCGATTATCATGCAATTCTGGGCAGTAATTATTGAACTGATAATCGATTATCACGAGCCATAATCGATTATCACGCTGACAGTTTCAAAAATAGAGTCGTTGGAGCATCCCATAACGGCTATAAACGACCATAAACGGCTAGTTTTTCCATTCTTCTTATAATGTAATCTTTATTTTCATAAATAAAATGATCTCTTGATTATATGCATCCTTTGATTAATTGAGGGGGAGATCATATTTAGGGGGAGCCTTTAACATCTGATCTTTTTGCTTCTGATCAAAAAGGGGGAGAAGAATAATACAAGGGGAGAAGTATAAATTATTACAGGTATTGCTAACCTTGTTGTTGTTTGTTAGCTTGTATGTTTTGCAGGTAAGCCAAACTTGCTTTTAAAATTGAATTTTTGATCATCATCAAAAAGGGGGAGATTGTTACCAATAAGGAGTATTGGTAAATCTTGAAGAAATTTGTTTTGATGATGCTACAAGAAGTTTTAGTTGCAGAAGATATTAGAATTAGTTAAAAGCAATTTGTAGAAATTAAATGTAGTAGGAAATTCTTGTAAACCTTGTAAACTTACATTTTTAACTACAATAATTGATTATGATGAAGCATTAATCGATTATCACAAGTCATACTTGAATAATCGATTATCACTTCATATAATCGATTATCACATTTTTGAAAACCTATAACGGACTTGAATAATCGATTATCACTTACAATAATCGATTATTCATGGCAGTTGAAAGCTGACCTTTGGCATTCAGTGTACTTGGCTATATATTTTGTTTTGGAGAAATTAGAAAGTAACGTTGTTGAACAGAAGCTCTTGCAGAATACTGTTTGTCAGAGGAAGTTCTCAGAAGCTATAGTTCAAGTTCCCTTGCTTGGTCTCGTGAACAGGAAAGGCTCGTGTGTCGTGTGTCAATAGTCGGAGCAAGCTCTCTTCGAGTTAGCAAGGTTCTCTGCCTGGTCTCGTGAATAGGAGAAGCTCGTGTTTCGTTTGTCGATAGTCGGAGCGGTTCTCTTCGAGTTGGCAGAGTGTTCTTCTTCCGGTTCGTTCGTCGAAGGAAGGTTTATTTATCTGCTTTATTCACTATATCTTGTAATCTGTTAAACAATTTTTTTTAGTGAAAAAGGTTAATCACTATTTATAGTGATTAACGACTGGACGTAGAATCTTTTGATTCGAACCAGGATAAAAATTCTGTGTTGTTCTTCTTATTCCCTATACTCATTTTATTGTACGTACATCAACTGTTTGATTAATTTTCTGAAAGAAAATTATTTTTACTAAAAGGACCAAATTAACTTTAATTGTGATCGAATACTGATGAATCATTATTTTCTTCACTTCACTTAGCTTATTGTACTAAATTAATCAGGGGATTGTGCTTAATAGTCTAGTATTTTCCTGTTTTTACTGATTGTGCTTAATTTGATCAGAAATTCTTATTTTACTTAATTTGAATTATCTGAGACTAATCATTTTCATTATTGATTGCAGGAAATATTATTGGATAATGTTTTGGGGACTGAAAGATAAAATTCTCATCAATTATATAAGTGAAAATTTATTTCCATGATGCACACTGAAAAAAACAAGAAAATGTTAAATTTCCAATTGAAAGAAAATTATGATGCACACATGGAACCAACATGGAACCAACATGGAACCAATTTAAGAAAATTGGCGTCTGCATTGGTGAAAGATAATGGATATCCACTAAATAATCCATTTTGATAAAAAGCATATGAGAAGAGGGGCCACGTGAATTAAGCAAATTCACGGCAGCACCAAAATACATAGAAGGGGCCACCACTCACGATTATTCTACATATCATATGGGAAATATTCTGAAAAGTAAAAAAGCATCCCATCATTCTTTATGGCAAGCATCAAGCGGCCACCACTTGATCAGTTTCTTTTCTTTGGCTTAAGCACCAGCTATCTCACGTCCAACCAAAGAAGAAGAAGCTCTCGGTCACCTCCCATGGCAGCAGCTGGAAATTAGAAGAGCACACAAAGATGGTGTCTCGGACAAAGCTGGAACGACACCACCATGGAGACTTCTTCCATTTTCTTGTTGAGCTCACGGTCCAGCCACTTCCATGAAAAACATCCATACTTCACGGTCTGCACAGCCAGCAAATGAGTGCGGTTACACTTCCACGTTCCAGCTGAGTTGGAAGATGAGGCCAACACGCTCAAGCAGTCCAGAGATGGTGTGCACAATGATGAAGAGCAGCAGCTAGAACCAGGGGCAGCTGCACGGTATTTGATCTAGAAGAAGCAAGGCTGCCACATGATGAAATAGTGCAGCTGGCTGGAAGGATGGAAAAGCTCACGGCAGCTTGGAGCTGGAGCAACTATGGTCACGGCTGGAGCAACAAGCAACAAGTCCAGCCACCACCGTGAAGAAGTGAGGAGCTTACGGCTTGGTCCAACAGCATGGAACAGCCACCAAGAGGGAAGAGAGACACGGAGAAGAGGTGTTGATATGTTGAAGTATCAGAGCTAGAATGGTGCAGTAGCCACCCAAGGAGGTCACTCTTGGTTTGCATTCCAGCAAGCTCACGTCCTTGGTGCTCCAACATCCAGCTGGAAGGTGTCACATCCATGGTCTCCACACAACGTCCAGAGCTTAAAGGAAGAAGCTCCATCCAGCGTTTGCATTCCAGCAGAGAAGATGTTGTCATGTGCAAGGGAACTAAGCAGGAGGCAGCCACAGTCACGGTAGTAGGAGTTCACGAGTTTTCTCTGTTTTGGCAGCAGCTTGGAATGTGGGCACCACACTTCAAAAGAATTTGGCAGCAGAGAAGCACACGACACAAACAATTGAAGGCTCTTGCTTATTTTATTTGCTTGATGGAAACATTGGCTGAAATGGAGAAGTCACGGGAAAGCTGGCTGGAATAAGAAATGACATACATGTTTGGAATTTTTGGCTATAAAAGAAGGACATCAAGCAGCAGAGAAAGCATTAGAGTTTTAGGAGTAGGAATTTAGGAAGCAATGCTTTGATTTTCTCCTCCCCTCTTGGGGAGGTTTTGTGTTTGATTTCATTTGCACGTTCCATTTACTGCAGTTTGTCAATTACAATCTCAATTTTGCATTTTAATTCCAATTCTGTTCTGCCATAAAATTCAGTTGAGCATTTTAAATTTGTCAGAATTATGTTTTCAATTTACATTCTCAAACGTTATTCAGTTGTTTTTCAATTTTTATTTTCACCGCACTTGTTGATTTACATTTTCTGGTTATGTTAAAAAGTTAAATTTCGTTTTTACCATTCTCTAAATTTACTGTCTTTGGTTTTCTATTATTTACTGTAATTTCAATATTTACTGCATTTTCATTTTCTGCACTGCTATTTTAGTTTTCCGTACAAAACCATTCACAAAACCCCCCCACTTCGTGTTAGATCTAAGACTTAACCCATATTTGGTCCTTGAGAGACGACCTAGGAGTCACTTCCTAGAAAATATACTGCATTATTTTCGTGCAATCAACTTTTGTGAGCGGTGCGACCCGTTCATCAAAATGGCGCCGTTGCCGGGGACCAATGGAGGTTTGGTTTTAGATTTTTGTTGTATAAAGTTTTGTTCTGTTAATATGTGTGTTTTGTGTGTTCTGTCTGTTGTATTTTTGTAGGCGGCAACGACACCTTCAACAAATTTTGGCGGCGTTGTCACTTCAGTTCCAGGTTTTTGTTTTAAGATTTGTACTGTGTTAATATATATTGTGTATATATATGTTTAATTGTTGTGTTTTATCTTGCGTTATGATGTGATGTTCTATTTTCTGTATGCGTGTCATATGTATTTTGTTTGTTAATTAAAAAAAAAAATTTTAAAAAAAAAAAAATTTTAAAAAAAAAATTTATGTGTTGTTTTGTGTGTTCCTGTAGCATGTATAAATGTGTTGTGAATTATCTGTTTCGTAATTTTTAGTATTTACCTTTTATTTGTTTTATTTTTATTTTTCGATGTCTACCTATTTTGATGATGTGAATAGTGCTTATTCTGCGAGTGTCTATAATCATGATTCTCCTTCTGCTTGGTACTCTGATTGTAATTCTGCTGAATTCTATGATGAGAATTATATGGATCATCCTCAAATTCCTGAGAGCACTCCTAGGGAGCCGGTTCCACCTACAGAGGATGATTTATATTACGTTCTAAGCACTGGACTGACATATTTGCTGCCTAAGTTTCATGGTTTTGCAGGGGAATGCCCACATAGACATTTAGAGGAGTTCCACATGGTGTGCTCTTCAATGAAGCCTCCAGATGTTCCTCTTGATCACATTTTCTTGAGCGCATTTCCGCATTCATTACAAGGAGCAGCTAAGGATTGGCAAGACTCTCTTCCTCTAGGATCCGTTACCGATTGGGGATATCTTGAGCTTCAGTTTCTGAGCAAATTCTCCCCTGAGCAGTATGGATACATCAATGATCCTGAGTGGAATGATCTTAACAACGAATGGTACGATACCCCACAAGATCATTATCTAGAACCACCATTCGAGAGTCCTTTCACGCCTTCACCAGTCCAGCAATACGAGAATCAGCAGTTTGATGCTCTTTTCCAAATAACTCCTCAGCCTTCTACTTCTGAACCTACATTAAAGGAGTTACTGGAGCAGATGACCATACAGAGAATTCAGTTCGAGCAAATCCAGCAGGAAACTCAAGCTGCCATGAAGAATATGACTGATCAGATCAGGCAGATAGCCACTCTTGCACCTGAGGAGAATGCTGAAGATTTTGAGGACCAGGCAAGAATAAGCAATAATCCTGAACCAGGTAGACTACTTTCATCCACCACTACTTTACCAATCTTCAAGGAAGTGGAGGTAAGCATACCTCAGTATGATTATGCCATTCATAATTATGTTAATAATTATGCTGTTGATATGTATGCGGATGACTATATTGTTGCTGAGCATGATTTTAATTTTTCCTCTGTGCATGATGAGGACCGCTTTTTACTATCACATTCAAATATTTGTTCTCCATGCACTGAACATGAATCTGAACCTGTTATAGATATTGTTTCTACATTTCAAACGGATTCATGTTATGAGGTTGTATCTAAGGCTCAGTATGATGAATTTGGATTGGGTGTTATACCTCTGCATGATATTTCTGTGGAACCATTTTGCACTAACCATATTGTAGGAGGTACATATAAATTTGATCAGCATGCACCCACGCTGGAAGACAAAGGTGCCAGTACATACAGCAGTTCGAAGATCAAAAGGCACCTACTGAATCTGCTCAGTAACAATATTTGCTGCTTAGATCCGGTGGTGGAAGATATTTCCCTACTTGATCAAATCTGGAGGATGAAGCAGTTCGTCCTCAACAATTTCATCCTGGATCCTGAAAAGGAGAACATCTCCCTACAAGTCCAAAATTGGAAACTGCCACCATGACCAGGGGAGTTTTCTTTTTCTTTCTTCCCCGTTTTCCTACTTTTATTACATTTGTCCTTTATCTGTTTAAGTTTCAATTAATGATCTTATGCCTTTAACTGATTTGGGACATTGTAGTTTAAGTGTGGTCTGGGGGAGATTCTGCATTTTGTTTTTCTTTTAAGTTTGTTTTTCCTTTTCTTCTTAGTTTTCGAATTGTTATCTTTAAAAATAAAAAATAAAAAAAACATAAAAAATATTTTGTGATAAAATTTTTTGTTTAAAAGCGTGCCAAATATGTATTCTGATATGTATATTTATTTTTTTTTTCTTAGTTTTCAAATTGTTATCCTTAAAAAAAAAAAAATTCAAAAAATTCAAAAAATTCAAAAATTGTTTTGCGTATTCCTTGATTTTATTTCGACCCTCAGTATCTTATTATTTCATACCAATAAAAATTTTCACTTCAGATCTTATTTTTCCTTATTTTTCTTCACTGTAAAATAATTTCTTAGTTGTTTCATACAGATCTTTGATTGAAAATTTTGTTTAGACTAAGAGAGATTTCATTCATCAATGCAAAAATTACAGTAATGTAAAAATGGAGATTGAACAGATCTGAAAATAAAATTTGCAGTAGATTCATATGTGAAAATAAGGTTGTTCAGGGGTCGATCATTTCTGATAGTTAATATTACACACCATAATAAATAAAAATATAAAAACATAAAAAAAAATTAATTGTTCATATTACAGTCCTCATTAATATTCTGGCCACACTCGGCCAACAAAAACATAAAAAAAAAATAAAAAAAATAAAATAAAATAAATAATCAAAACATTAAAACTGGAAGAATTCTCGAGCTGGTTGTGGTGGTCTAAGGGAGAGCTCCGTTGAGGGAGTTCTGGTTCGAAATACAGGAGGCTTTGGTGGAGGAATTTCTCGTTCATTTCTGTCGTCATCGATAATGATCGGAACTGGAAACAAATCCAGCAGCCTCGGTGCCCTCATTATCACCCAGTTGTATTCTTTCAAACAAAAAATAAATAAATAAATAAAATAAAATAAAATTGTGTTAATTATAGAAGAGGAAGTGAAAAAAATTTCAATAAAAATGGAGGTATGATGAGAGTTCTTACCATACATATACAGCGGCAGTTGTGAAAAGAGAGTGCCAGTGGGGTCTATCTCCGCTTGCCAGCGCCTGACCCGATTGCCATGGTTGTTAAGTGGCATCTGCGAAGGTCCTTAGTCGAGACGCGATCTCGACGACTTGCGCTCGGCTTGGGTGTGTGACCCCATAGTTGTAGATGTTGGTCATCATCTTGATCTGATCATCTGTAGGACGCCATCGCTGACTAGTGTATCTCTCTGATTCCATCTCACTCGTCATCATTCCTCTTGAAATATTCTAAAACATAATAAAAAAAAATATAAAAATAAAAAGAACAAAAACATAAAAAAAAAAAGAAAAGCAAAACATAAAAAAAGAAGCATAAAAATATATTAGATTCTTAGTTCAGTATTTTCTTTATTTGGTTGTTTTTGTTTCCTTTTCAGTTTATTTTGTCCGATCAGTCTTTGATATTTCTGTGTCTGGTCTCAGATCTGTTTCACGATCCTTGCAAAAGGGTCCTAAACGGATCTACGTCCAGTTGTCCTGTTGTCCTTGTTGTTCTTGTAAATTAAGATTTGGTGTTTATTTTTAAGTGGGGTACGTGGCGTTGTTCTACCCGATTGTCTCTGCAATACCTTCAATCGAAGGGAGATTAACGTCTGGTTTCCAGCCGATATACCCCTTAAGTTTTTAGACAGTTGTGTTTTATGTGTTTAAGTGTTTTCAGTTTCAAAAATTTGAAAAAAAAAATTGAAAAGGGAGAGGGAGAGCAAGAAAGAGGAAAGCAGAGAATAAAAGGCAAAAAGAAAAGAAGAAAGGAATAACGGAAAGCTTAAAGGGGAGTATGGAAATAAATTACATGAAAGAAGAAAGAAAGGCAGATCCAGGAGCAGAGGACTTACCTGGAGTAGTAGGCTGGCAGAGAAGCTCCTCGCGGATCTCAGACTCTTCAGTAGGCACGGTGGCAGAAGCTCCCTGCAGAGATCCAGACGCAGAGAGAGAGAGAGAAGCAGAGAGAGTTGAGAGAGAAGAGAGGAGTAGAGGCAGGCTGAGGGATCAGAAATGTCACTCGAGGCTGAGGAGGTGCCCTTTTATAGCCTAAATTTCTGCCACTGTAGCAACAGTTCCGGTCATTGTCACCGAGACTGTTGTCACAGTACCGGTCTCCTTTTTCAATTAAAAAAAAAAATAAAAAAAAAATATTAGCATCTACTGATGGGTGCTATGCGACTAGACATCTGCTGATGGGTGTCACTGAAAACATCTACTGATGGATGTTACTGAAAATTTCTTCCCATTTCCTAACATTTTATTGCACTTGTCTATATTATTTGACTGCTCTGAAATTGATCATCTGATGATTGTAACACACTGAGGACATTGTGTGATTTAAGTGTGGTCTACTGGGAAGAAATTCTGATTTTTCTGTTAGATTGTATTTTGTGTGTTAAATTTTTTTGTTTTTGAGTGTTAATTTTTTCTGTTTTAAGTTATTTTTATCGAGTTTTGTGTGCAATAAATTTTACATTTTTCTCTTTATTTCTGGATGATGTTTAAGTTGTAGATTTTTCCTTCACTTACTTAATACTTATAGTTTGTAATCCTTGCTTTTCTCTGCCTGGAAAGATGATTATACGTTTGAGAGGTTGATTTGATTGTGACAAATACCCTGTGTGAGATTTGAGCCACTTAATTTTCTTTCTTGTGTGTGATATGTATCTTGAATGCTTGCACATATGCCTTGGCTTGATTCTTTTTGATATACTTGATTGATATGCATGTTCAGACGTGATAAAGGCATTTTTGTTCTTGAGCCTCTTTAGCCAAATAAGCCTACCTTGTTATTATCCTTTGATAACCCCTTTGAGCCTATACTGTATATATTTCTTTGTGTTGAAGCTCATACACTGATCCTAAGTGAAAAACAAATGATTACCTTAACCTTAGGAAAGTCTGGAGCTATAGAAGTATTTTGTGAATAAGTATGGTCTCCTTGGGAATTCTGATGAATTGGCTAGTTGGTTCCTCATCCTCTTGTTCTGAAAATATGAATTATATCCTGTTGCGTGATAAAGAGAAAAAAAAGAAAAGAGACAGGATGAAAAAAAATGATGATGAGAAAAAGAGAAAAATGAAAAATAATTTTGTGAATAATGGAGTCGAGAAGAGGATTGAATTAGAGGTTTGGTTGAGATTTCACTGTGTTTACATTTTTCCCCAGTGCACCTCTATTTCTTCTGAGCTATAGCTACTTATCCAAATTTATCCTCCCCTGTCCTTGGCCCCATTACAACCCAGTAAAGACCTTTTGATCTAAACGTGCATATGTTTTAAGTATTGATAATTAGAAACTTGCCAAGTCTATTTGTGTTTGCTTTCTTGAGTGCATTGAGTGACATTGATTTACCTTAGACACTTGAGAGAAACACTGTAGTGCATTTGTAAGGTTTTGTTGTTTTTGAATCACCTCTTAAGCTGATTGATTATTTTTCCGTGTATTGAATTGCTTGGAAGATTTCTATAAGTATCTGCTTTATTTGATTTGTGTTGGATAATTTCTACTTCTCTTATCTCTCCAGAATTCTGGAGAACTGTTGATGAACGGGTCGCACCGCTCACAAAAATTGTGCATAAAAGAAATGCAGTATAGTTTACTAGGAGGTGATTCCTAGGTCGTCTCTCAAGGACCAATATTTGAGGTTCGGTCTTAGATTTAACACGAAGTGGGGGGGGTTTTGATTGTTTTGGTGTGGATGCAGAAAAATTAAATTGGAAATGCAGTAAAAATAACAGACTGTAAAAACAAGATTAAAACAGTAAAACAGTAAAACGGTAAATAAATTATAGAAACAGTAAATGTGTAGAAAATGGTAAATTCAGAAATATTTAAATTGCAAAACAAATAAACTTTTACAGAAATTAAAATGTGCAAAGAAACTTAAAGGAAATTGATGTGAAAATGGTAAAAACGAAATTTGACTTTTGTAAACATGACAGGAAAACTAAAATCACCAGGCAGTAAAAATAAACAGAGAATCATCAACCACAATTTGAAAACGTAAATTGAAAATGAGATTTGGACAGACTTCAAATTTGCAACAATTAGAAACTGGAGTATTTGAATTAAACAGAGAAATTAAGCAGAGATGATGTTCACAGCAGAAAAGAAGATGACAGTAATTGCTTTCAGAAATTAAACGTGAAACTGGATTGAAGATGAGAAGTAATGCAAATGAAAATAAAATTCAACAACGAAAATCAGAAACTGTAAATTACATTCAACACTGGAAACAAACAACAATATTAACTGATGACAAACGCAGACTGGAAAATTAAGATTCAATACATGAACTGTAAAATAAAATCAAACCCAAAACCTCCCCAAGGAGGAGGAGGAAAAATGAAAGCCAACGTAAAACTCTTCCTAATTCCTACTCCTAAAAATCTAATCTCAAATCTCTCATACTCAAACTCTGCTGCTGCTCCTGGTTTTATAACCAATTCCTTCAATTTAGCATTTTGGATTTTTGTCTCAATTGCCAACCCGTGACCTTCTTCCTTTTTCACGAAATGGTTTGCAAGCGTGGGTTCCCACTTCAAGCTGCTGGTCCGTGAACTTTGCTCCAGCCAATCACATGTTTTGCAATTCTTCTTCAACTCATGATAGCAACCTTCTTCAATGCATCACTGTGTACATCATTTCAGCCCCTTTCATGGAAGTGTTTTGGACTATGAGCTACTCTTCTGGATGGAAGCTGCTGCACTTGGATGAAGGCTGGATGCATGGACGTCTGGACGGAGCTGCTAACTATGGTGCAGCTGTCCGAGAGCTTCTCTTCCTCTGCTGAATGTGAAAGTCTCATCTTTAAGCTCTGGACCCTTGCTACCGTGTTGCATCCTCTGCGTGAGCTGTGGAGATCGTGGGTTCTTTGCAAAGCTGGATGTGCGCCTGCTTTCTACGTGCTTACAGCTATGTGTTGTGTGCATGCTTCAAATAACTCATTCCCGTGCAGATCATGACAGCATCTCCAAACTCTTGCTGGAGCTTGGCTGCCTCCGTGACAGATGACCTTGAGTGACTCCCTCCCAAGCTGCTGGACTAGAGGCCGTAACAGCTCCCATGCTTGTTGTCGTTGGTTGGTGCTGCTACTGCTCATACGGCTTCCTCTCCATTTCCTTCTCCTTTGCTTTGGCTAGATGCTGGAATGTGGAAGTGCAGATCTGTGAGCTCCTTCCATCTCCATCTTCTCCCGGCTTCCAAATCAGCAGCCGTGAACTTCCAAGTGGCTCCCATTTTTATTCAATGTTGCTTGCCAAACGATTTATGCGTATGGGCCAACGTGAAACCATCAACTAAATCCTCTCAATAAAACCGTGTGGCTCCCACTTTTTAATTCATATAATATGATGCTGAATGGAGAAAACGGTGAGTGAATTTACTGCAATAAGCCGTGTGGTTATTTTCATTCATTAACCATTTGGAGGTGCTTTTGATGTAAGCTTTCATAGTGGTGGCCCCCTCCATTATTGGCCGTTTTCTTTCATAAGGAAAAGAATGAGAATTGCTTCCTTTCTTGCCAAAGCCGTGTAAGTCAAAAGAAAAGTGGCGGACCCAATGTGTTGTCCAACAAATAAAATATGTTAGCCAGCTTTTTCCACTTTCTTCCATTTTGGACGTGCAAAATGAGCATGGGACTTCCAAGCATCTCCATATAAAATAAAACCGTGAGTTTGGTTTTAAGGTGGCCCCTCCATGGTTGCAATGGTCATGGTCCCTTCATTCAATTCAATGTGTCATGCTTTTCATCATTTCCCTTAAAGCAAGAATTCTTCAATCAATTTTTTTACAAAAGCAAGAAAAGGTGGCCATATGTCCATGTGCGGTTGGATGCTACAATTTGGATGTGTTCTCTTTCACGTGTTGCTACTCCTAATACATCACGGCTTCCAAATGAAATTCGCACCTTTCTTTTCTTCCAAGTGAAATTGGCTTCCCGGTTGTGTGCATCTCCAACTGAATGAAAATAAATTTTCAGTTTCTCATTTTTAGTTTAAAAATTGAAATTGATGAGAAATTTCTGTTTCAGTCCCAAAATATTATCCAAAATTTTCCCTGCACTCAATAATGCAAATAATTATCTCAAATAATTCAAATTAATTAAAATAAGAATTTTTGATCAAATTAAGCACAATTAGCAAAAACGGAAAAATACCGGACATTTAAGCACCATTCCCTGATTAATTATAGCACATTAAACTAAGTGAAGTGAACAAAATATTGACTCATCAAAATAGACCACACTTAGTCTTTTGCACTCCTGGGCAAAATTAAGACGTGAATCAGGGAAGGATTCAAAGGACTTTTGGGAAGGTGACACACACTCAGCACGCAGAAAACAAAGACTCAAGAAAAATAAAAAGAATTTACAGAGTTCTCAAGAATTATGGACCGATGAAAGAAGTAGAAATTTTCCAACACAAAATCAAGAAAAGCACATACTTACAGAAATCATCCAAGCAATTCACAGTATGGCAAAATAATTAATCAGCTCAAGAGGTGATTTAAAAATAACATAACCTCACAGATGCACTAATAGTGTTTCTCTCAAGTGTTTAAGGTAAATAATTTCAACTCAATGTACTCAAGAAAACAAACACAAGTAGACTTGGCAAGCTTCTAATATCAACACTTAAAACATATGCATGTTCAGATCAAAAGGTCTTTACTGGGTTGTAATGGGGCCAAGGACAGGGGAGGATAAATATGGATAAGTAGCTATAGCTCAGAAGAAATAGAGGAGCACTGGGGAAAAAATGTAAACACAGTGAAATCTCACCCAAACCTCTAATTCCATCCTCTTCTCGACTCCATTATTCACAAAATTATTTTTCAATTTTTTCTTTTTCTCATCAAATTTTTTTTTTCTCATCCTGTCTTCTTCTTTTTTTTTTTTTTTTCACAACAGGATATAAATTATCATTTCAAAACATGATGAGGAACCAACTAGCCAATTCATCAGAATTCCGAAGGAGACCACACTTATTCTCAAAATACTTCTATAGCTCCAGACTTTCCTAAGGTTAAGGTAATCATTTTTTTTTCACTTAAGGATCAGTGTATGAGCTTTAACACAAAGAAATGGGGAAAGTATAGGCTCAAAGGGGTTATCAAAGGATAATAACAGGGTAGGCTTATTTGGCTAAAGAGGCTCAAGAAATAAAATGCCTTTATCATTTCTAAACATGCATATCCATCAAGAATTATCAAAAAGAATCAAGCCAAGGCATATGTGCAAGCAATCAAGAGACATATCACACAAGAAAGAACATAAATTGGCTCAAATCTCACACAGGGTATTCGTCACAATCAAATCAACCTCTTGAACACATAATCATCTTTCCAAACAGAGAAAAGCAAGGATTGCAATCTATAAGTATTAAGTAAGTGAAGGAAAAATCTACAACTTAGACAAACTCCAGAAATCAAGAGAAAAATGTAAAATTTATTGCACACAAAACACACTAAAAACCACTTAAAACAGAAAAATTTAACACTTAAAAACAAAAAATTTAACACACAAAAAACATACTAACAGAAACTAACAGAAATAACAGAAAAATCAGAATTTCTCCCCAGTAGACCACACTTAAATCACACAATGTCCTCAGTGTGTAACAATCATCAGATTATCAATTTCAGAGCTGTCAAATAATATAGACAAGTGCAATAAAAGTAGAAAAATGGGAGAAATTTTCAGTGACACCCATCAGTAGATGTCGTCAGATAACATCCATCAGTAGATGTTAATATTATTTTATTTTTTATATTTTTTTTTATTTTTTATTTTTTATTTTTTATTTTTTATTTTTTATTTTATTTTATTTTATTTTATTTTTTTATTTTTTTATTTTTTTTGAAAAAGGATACCGGTACTGTGACAACAGTCTCGGTGGCAAAGACCGGAACTGTTGCTACAGTGGCAGAATTTTGGCTATTAATAGGCCAACTTCGGCTCCCGAGCGGCATTTCTGACTGCTCTGCTCTCTCTCTCTACTTCTCACTTCTCTCTCCACTCTCCTCACTCTCAACCTGAGCATCTGGAACCTCTGCGGAGCCTCTGCCCTGGTGCCATCTGAAGAGTGTGAGAACCCCGAGGAGCTTCTCTGCCAGCCTCCTACTCCAGGTAAGTCCTCTGCTCCTGGATCTGCCTCTCTTTCTTCTTTCATGTAATTTCTTTACTTTTCCTGCCGACTATTTTCCATTTCCTGCTTTCTTTTTCTGCAATACTTGTTCTCTCCCCCTGCCCGATCTATCTTCTTTCAATTTTTTTTTCATTTTTCTGAAACTGAAAACACTTAAACACATAAAACACAATTGTCATAAAACTTAAGGGGTATATCGGCTGGAAACCAGACGTTAATCTCCCTTCGATTGAAGGTATGGCAGAGACAATCGGGTAGAACAACGCCACGTACCCCACTTAAAATTAAATAAAACACAGAAACATAATATACAAGAACAATATGGACAAGGACAACTGGACATAGATCCGTTTAGGACCCTTTGCAAGGACCGTGAAACAGATCTGAGACCAGACACAAAAACAATCAAAGACAGACAGGACAAAATAAATCTAAAAGGAAACAAGAACAAACAATTAAAGAAAATACTGAACTAAGAATCTAATATATTTTTATGCTTTTTTTTTTATGTTTTGTTTTTCTTTTTTTATGTTTTTGTTCTTTTTATTTTTATATATATATTTTTTTTTATTAAGTTTTAGAATATTTCAAGAGGAATGATGACGAGTGAGATGGAATCAGAGAGATACACTAGTCAGCGATGGCGTCCTACAGATGATCAGATCAATATGATGACCAAAATCTACAACTATGGGGTCACACACCCAAGCCGAGCGCAAGTCGTCGAGATCGCGTCTCGACTAAGGACCTTCGCAGATGCCACCGAATATAACGTGCACTGCTGGTTTAACAACCATGGCAATCGGGTCAGGCGCTGGCAAGCGGAGATAGACCCCACTGGCACTCTCTTTTCACAACTGCCGCTGTATATGTACGGTAAGACCTCTGATCACACCTCCATTGAATTTTCCATTCCTTTTCTATTATTAACACAAGTTTTTTTATTTTTTATTTTTTTGTTTGAAAGAAAACAACTGGGTGATAATGAGGGCACCGAGGCTGCTGGATTTGTTTCCAGTTCCGATCATTATCGATGACGACAGAAATGAACGAGAAATTCCTCCACCAAAGCCTCCGCTCGTGACTTTTCGAACCAGAGCTCCCTCAACGGAGCTCTCCCTTAGACCACCACAACCAGCTCGAGAATTCTTCCAGTTTTAATGTTTTATGTTTTTTTTTATTTTTATTTTTATTTTTATTATTATTTTTTTTTTTTGTTTTTGTTGGCCGAGTGTGGCCAGAATTAAGGACTGTAATATGAACACTTATGTTTTTTTATGTTTTTAATTTTTTTATGTTGTTTTTGTTTTTTATTTGGTTTGTAATATTAACGATCACTAAAGATCGACCCCCGAACATCTTTTATTTTCATATATATCTACTGCATCTTTATATTCAGATCTGTTCAAGCTCTTATTTTCCATTACTGTAATTTTGCTATTATGAATGAAAAATTTTCTTAGTCTAAAAATTTGCAATCAAAGATCTGTATGAAAACAACTAAGAAATTGTATTTACAGTGAAGGAAAATAAGGAAAATAAATGAGATCTGAAGTGAAAATTTTTATTGGTATGAAATAATAAGATACTGAGGGTCGAAATAAAATCAAAGAATACGCAAAACAATTTTTGAATTTTTGAATTTTTTTTTTTTATAAGGATAACAATGTGAAAACTAAGAAAAAATAATTATACATATCAGAATACAGATTTGGCACGCTTTTAAACAAAAACAATTTTATCACAAAATATATATTTTTTTTTTATTTTTAAAGATAACAATTCGAAAACTAAGAAGAAAAGGAAAAACAAACTTAAAAGAAAAACAAAATGCAGAATCTCCCCCAGACCACACTTAGACTACAATGTCCCAAATCAGTTAAAGGCATAAGATAATCAGTTAAAACACTAAACAGATAAAGGACAAATGCAATAAAAGTAGGAAAACGGGGAAGAAAGAAAAAGAAAACTCCCCTGGATTATGGTGGCAGTTGCCAAAATTGGACAATCAGGGAGATGTTTTTCGCCTCGGGATCCAGTATGAAAGTGTTGAGGATGAACTGCTTCATCCTCCAGATCTGATCAAGCAATGAAATGTCTTCCATCGCTGGATCTAAGCAGAAAAAATTGTTGATGATTGGGTTCAGCAGGTGCCAATTGATTTTCAAACCGTTTTGTAAGCTTGCACCTTTGTCTTCAATTGTGGGTGTTTGTTGATGCAATACATGTACACCTCGTGCAACATGGTTAGTGCAATGTGGTTCCAAAGAGATGTTATGCAGAGGTATAACACCCAATCCCAATTCATCATACTGAGCCTTAGATAAATCCTCATAACATGAATCAATTTCTAAATTGCATGCAATATTAATCATAGATTCAGATTCATGTTCAGTGCATGAAGAATAACCATTCGAATGTGATAGTAAAAAGCGGTTCTCTTCATGCACAGAGGAAAAATTAAAATCAGACTCAGCAAGAATATAGTCATTAGCATACCGATCATCATCACAATCAACATAATAATCAAATTGTGGTATGCTTACCTCCTCTTCCTTGAAGATTTCTAGAGTGTGGGAAGGTGAAGGTGGTCTACCTGGTTCAGGATTACTGCTTACTTCTGCCGGGTCCCCAAAATTTTCATCAGTCTCCTCAGGTGCAAGAGTGGCCATCTGCCTGATCTGATCACTCAGATTCTGCATGGCAGCTTGAGTTTCCATGCTCTCTTGCTTGAACTGCATGTTCCCTTTCTGAAACTGAATGTTCTGCATTGTCATCTGCTCTAGTAACTCCTTTAATGTAGGTTCAAAAATAGAAGGCTGAGGAGTTATTTGAATAGGAGAATCATACTGCTGACTCTCATATTGTGGAACTGGCTCCCAAAGAGAGCTCTCAGAAATTGGATGATGGAACATATTGTTCTCATCATAAAAATCAGCAGATTTAAAATCAAAGTAATATGCAGAATAAGAATCATAATCACAGACATTGGCAGAATAAGCATTATTCACAACATTAAAATAGGTAGACATGGAAAAATAAAAAGTAAAAACTAAAAACTAAAAATTACGAATCAGATAAAACAAAACACATTTATACATGCTACAAGCACACACAAGACAGAACATCAATAGTAAAAATTTTTAATTAATTTTTTTTTTTTTTTAATTTTAAATTTTTTTTAATAACAACTAAATACAGAACATAGCACAATTAAACACATATATACACAATATATATTAACACAGTAAAAATCTAAAACAAAAACCTGGATCTGAAGTGACAACGCCGCCAAAATTTGTTGAAGGTGTCGTTGTCTCCTACAAAAATACAACAGACAGAACACACAAAACACACATATTAACAGAACAAAAATTTACACAACAAGAATCTAAAACCAAACCGTCATTGGTCGGTCCCCGGCAACGGCGCCATTTTGATGAACGGGTCGCACCGCTCACAAATATTTTGCATAAAAGAAATGCAGTATAGTTTACTAGGAGGTGATTCCTAGGTCGTCTCTCAAGGACCAATATTTGAGGTTCGGTCTTAGATTTAACACGAAGTGGGGGGGGGTTTTGATTGTTTTGGTGTGGATGCAGAAAAATTAAATTGGAAATGCAGTAAAAATAACAGACTGGAAAAACAAGATTAAAACAGTAAAACAGTAAAACGGTAAATAAATTATAGAAACAGTAAATGTGTAGAAAATGGTAAATTCAGAAATATTTAAATTGCAAAACAAATAAACTTTTACAGAAATTAAAATGTGCAAAGAAACTTAAAGGAAATTGATGTGAAAATGGTAAAAACGAAATTTGACTTTTGTAAACATGACAGGAAAACTAAAATCACCAGGCAGTAAAAATAAACAGAGAATCATCAACCACAATTTGAAAACGTAAATTGAAAATGAGATTTGGACAGACTTCAAATTTGCAACAATTAGAAACTGGAGTATTTGAATTAAACAGAGAAATTAAGCAGAGATGATGTTCACAGCAGAAAAGAAGATGACAGTAATTGCTTTCAGAAATTAAACGTGAAACTGGATTGAAGATGAGAAGTAATGCAAATGAAAATAAAATTCAACAACGAAAATCAGAAACTGTAAATTACATTCAACACTGGAAACAAACAACAATATTAACTGATGACAAACGCAGACTGGAAAATTAAGATTCAATACATGAACTGTAAAATAAAATCAAACCCAAAACCTCCCCAAGGAGGAGGAGGAAAAATGAAAGCCAACGTAAAACTCTTCCTAATTCCTACTCCTAAAAATCTAATCTCAAATCTCTCATACTCAAACTCTGCTGCTGCTCCTGGTTTTATAACCAATTCCTTCAATTTAGCATTTTGGATTTTTGTCTCAATTGCCAACCCGTGACCTTCTTCCTTTTTCACGAAATGGTTTGCAAGCGTGGGTTCCCACTTCAAGCTGCTGGTCCGTGAACTTTGCTCCAGCCAATCACATGTTTTGCAATTCTTCTTCAACTCATGATAGCAACCTTCTTCAATGCATCACTGTGTACATCATTTCAGCCCCTTTCATGGAAGTGTTTTGGACTGTGAGCTACTCTTCTGGATGGAAGCTGCTGCACTTGGATGAAGGCTGGATGCATGGACGTCTGGACGGAGCTGCTAACTATGGTGCAGCTGTCCGAGAGCTTCTCTTCCTCTGCTGAATGTGAAAGTCTCATCTTTAAGCTCTGGACCCTTGCTACCGTGTTGCATCCTCTGCGTGAGCTGTGGAGATCGTGGGTTCTTTGCAAAGCTGGATGTGCGCCTGCTTTCTACGTGCTTACAGCTATGTGTTGTGTGCATGCTTCAAATAACTCATTCCCGTGCAGATCATGACAGCATCTCCAAACTCTTGCTGGAGCTTGGCTGCCTCCGTGACAGATGACCTTGAGTGACTCCCTCCCAAGCTGCTGGACTAGAGGCCGTAACAGCTCCCATGCTTGTTGTCGCTGGTTGGTGCTGCTACTGCTCATACGGCTTCCTCTCCATTTCCTTCTCCTTTGCTTTGGCTAGATGCTGGAATGTGGAAGTGCAGATCTGTGAGCTCCTTCCATCTCCATCTTCTCCCGGCTTCCAAATCAGCAGCCGTGAACTTCCAAGTGGCTCCCATTTTTATTCAATGTTGCTTGCCAAACGATTTATGCGTATGGGCCAACGTGAAACCATCAACTAAATCCTCTCAATAAAACCGTGTGGCTCCCACTTTTTAATTCATATAATATGATGCTGAATGGAGAAAACGGTGAGTGAATTTGCTGCAATAAGCCGTGTGGTTATTTTCATTCATTAACCATTTGGAGGTGCTTTTGATGTAAGCTTTCATAGTGGTGGCCCCCTCCATTATTGGCCGTTTTCTTTCATAAGGAAAAGAATGAGAATTGCTTCCTTTCTTGCCAAAGCCGTGTAAGTCAAAAGAAAAGTGGCGGACCCAATGTGTTGTCCAACAAATAAAATATGTTAGCCAGCTTTTTCCACTTTCTTCCATTTTGGACGTGCAAAATGAGCATGGGACTTCCAAGCATCTCCATATAAAATAAAACCGTGAGTTTGGTTTTAAGGTGGCCCCTCCATGGTTGCAATGGTCATGGTCCCTTCATTCAATTCAATGTGTCATGCTTTTCATCATTTCCCTTAAAGCAAGAATTCTTCAATCAATTTTTTTACAAAAGCAAGAAAAGGTGGCCATATGTCCATGTGCGGTTGGATGCTACAATTTGGATGTGTTCTCTTTCACGTGTTGCTACTCCTAATACATCACGGCTTCCAAATGAAATTCGCACCTTTCTTTTCTTCCAAGTGAAATTGGCTTACCGGTTGTGTGCATCTCCAACTGAATGAAAATAAATTTTCAGTTTCTCATTTTTAGTTTAAAAATTGAAATTGATGAGAAATTTCTGTTTCAGTCCCAAAATATTATCCAAAATTTTCCCTGCACTCAATAATGCAAATAATTATCTCAAATAATTCAAATTAATTAAAATAAGAATTTTTGATCAAATTAAGCACAATTAGCAAAAACGGAAAAATACCGGACATTTAAGCACCATTCCCTGATTAATTATAGCACATTAAACTAAGTGAAGTGAACAAAATATTGACTCATCAAAATAGACCACACTTAGTCTTTTGCACTCCTGGGCAAAATTAAGACGTGAATCAGGGAAGGATTCAAAGGACTTTTGGGAAGGTGACACACACTCAGCACGCAGAAAACAAAGACTCAAGAAAAATAAAAAGAATTTACAGAGTTCTCAAGAATTATGGACCGATGAAAGAAGTAGAAATTTTCCAACACAAAATCAAGAAAAGCACATACTTACAGAAATCATCCAAGCAATTCACAGTATGGCAAAATAATTAATCAGCTCAAGAGGTGATTTAAAAATAACATAACCTCACAGATGCACTAATAGTGTTTCTCTCAAGTGTTTAAGGTAAATAATTTCAACTCAATGTACTCAAGAAAACAAACACAAGTAGACTTGGCAAGCTTCTAATATCAACACTTAAAACATATGCATGTTCAGATCAAAAGGTCTTTACTGGGTTGTAATGGGGCCAAGGACAGGGGAGGATAAATATGGATAAGTAGCTATAGCTCAGAAGAAATAGAGGAGCACTGGGGAAAAAATGTAAACACAGTGAAATCTCACCCAAACCTCTAATTCCATCCTCTTCTCGACTCCATTATTCACAAAATTATTTTTCAATTTTTTTTTTCTCATCAAATTTTTTTTTTCTCATCCTGTCTTCTTCTTTTTTTTTTTTTCACAACAGGATATAAATTATCATTTCAAAACATGATGAGGAACCAACTAGCCAATTCATCAGAATTCCGAAGGAGACCACACTTATTCTCAAAATACTTCTATAGCTCCAGACTTTCCTAAGGTTAAGGTAATCATTTTTTTTTCACTTAAGGATCAGTGTATGAGCTTTAACACAAAGAAATGGGGAAAGTATAGGCTCAAAGGGGTTATCAAAGGATAATAACAGGGTAGGCTTATTTGGCTAAAGAGGCTCAAGAAATAAAATGCCTTTATCATTTCTAAACATGCATATCCATCAAGAATTATCAAAAAGAATCAAGCCAAGGCATATGTGCAAGCAATCAAGAGACATATCACACAAGAAAGAACATAAATTGGCTCAAATCTCACACAGGGTATTCGTCACAATCAAATCAACCTCTTGAACACATAATCATCTTTCCAAACAGAGAAAAGCAAGGATTGCAATCTATAAGTATTAAGTAAGTGAAGGAAAAATCTACAACTTAGACAAACTCCAGAAATCAAGAGAAAAATGTAAAATTTATTGCACACAAAACACACTAAAAACCACTTAAAACAGAAAAATTTAACACTTAAAAACAAAAAATTTAACACACAAAAAACATACTAACAGAAACTAACAGAAATAACAGAAAAATCAGAATTTCTCCCCAGTAGACCACACTTAAATCACACAATGTCCTCAGTGTGTAACAATCATCAGATTATCAATTTCAGAGCTGTCAAATAATATAGACAAGTGCAATAAAAGTAGAAAAATGGGAGAAATTTTCAGTGACACCCATCAGTAGATGTCGTCAGATAACATCCATCAGTAGATGTTAATATTATTTTATTTTTTATATATTTTTTTTATTTTTTATTTTTTATTTTTTATTTTTTATTTTTTATTTTATTTTATTTTATTTTATTTTTTTATTTTTTTATTTTTTTTGAAAAAGGATACCGGTACTGTGACAACAGTCTCGGTGGCAAAGACCGGAACTGTTGCTACAGTGGCAGAATTTTGGCTATTAATAGGCCAACTTCGGCTCCCGAGCGGCATTTTTGACTGCTCTGCTCTCTCTCTCTACTTCTCACTTCTCTCTCCACTCTCCTCACTCTCAACCTGAGCATCTGGAACCTCTGCGGAGCCTCTGCCCTGGTGCCATCTGAAGAGTGTGAGAACCCCGAGGAGCTTCTCTGCCAGCCTCCTACTCCAGGTAAGTCCTCTGCTCCTGGATCTGCCTCTCTTTCTTCTTTCATGTAATTTCTTTACTTTTCCTGCCGACTATTTTCCATTTCCTGCTTTCTTTTTCTGCAATACTTGTTCTCTCCCCCTGCCCGATCTATCTTCTTTCAATTTTTTTTTCATTTTTCTGAAACTGAAAACACTTAAACACATAAAACACAATTGTCATAAAACTTAAGGGGTATATCGGCTGGAAACCAGACGTTAATCTCCCTTCGATTGAAGGTATGGCAGAGACAATCGGGTAGAACAACGCCACGTACCCCACTTAAAATTAAATAAAACACAGAAACATAATATACAAGAACAATATGGACAAGGACAACTGGACATAGATCCGTTTAGGACCCTTTGCAAGGACCGTGAAACAGATCTGAGACCAGACACAAAAACAATCAAAGACAGACAGGACAAAATAAATCTAAAAGGAAACAAGAACAAACAATTAAAGAAAATACTGAACTAAGAATCTAATATATTTTTATGCTTTTTTTTTTTATGTTTTGTTTTTCTTTTTTTATGTTTTTGTTCTTTTTATTTTTATATATATATTTTTTTTTATTAAGTTTTAGAATATTTCAAGAGGAATGATGACGAGTGAGATGGAATCAGAGAGATACACTAGTCAGCGATGACGTCCTACAGATGATCAGATCAATATGATGACCAAAATCTACAACTATGGGGTCACACACCCAAGCCGAGCGCAAGTCGTCGAGATCGCGTCTCGACTAAGGACCTTCGCAGATGCCACCGAATATAACGTGCACTGCTGGTTTAACAACCATGGCAATCGGGTCAGGCGCTGGCAAGCGGAGATAGACCCCACTGGCACTCTCTTTTCACAACTGCCGCTGTATATGTACGGTAAGACCTCTGATCACACCTCCATTGAATTTTCCATTCCTTTTCTATTATTAACACAAGTTTTTTTATTTTTTATTTTTTTGTTTGAAAGAAAACAACTGGGTGATAATGAGGGCACCGAGGCTGCTGGATTTGTTTCCAGTTCCGATCATTATCGATGACGACAGAAATGAACGAGAAATTCCTCCACCAAAGCCTCCGCTCGTGACTTTTCGAACCAGAGCTCCCTCAACGGAGCTCTCCCTTAGACCACCACAACCAGCTCGAGAATTCTTCCAGTTTTAATGTTTTATGTTTTTTTTTTTATTTTTATTTTTATTTTTATTATTATTTTTTTTTTTTTGTTTTTGTTGGCCGAGTGTGGCCAGAATTAAGGACTGTAATATGAACACTTATGTTTTTTTATGTTTTTAATTTTTTTATGTTGTTTTTGTTTTTTATTTGGTTTGTAATATTAACGATCACTAAAGATCGACCCCCGAACATCTTTTATTTTCATATATATCTACTGCATCTTTATATTCAGATCTGTTCAAGCTCTTATTTTCCATTACTGTAATTTTGCTATTATGAATGAAATATTTTCTTAGTCTAAAAATTTGCAATCAAAGATCTGTATGAAAACAACTAAGAAATTGTATTTACAGTGAAGGAAAATAAGGAAAATAAATGAGATCTGAAGTGAAAATTTTTATTGGTATGAAATAATAAGATACTGAGGGTCGAAATAAAATCAAAGAATACGCAAAACAATTTTTGAATTTTTGAATTTTTTTTTTTTATAAGGATAACAATGTGAAAACTAAGAAAAAATAATTATACATATCAGAATACAGATTTGGCACGCTTTTAAACAAAAACAATTTTATCACAAAATATATATATATATTTTTTTTTTATTTTTAAAGATAACAATTCGAAAACTAAGAAGAAAAGGAAAAACAAACTTAAAAGAAAAACAAAATGCAGAATCTCCCCCAGACCACACTTAGACTACAATGTCCCAAATCAGTTAAAGGCATAAGATCATCAGTTAAAACACTAAACAGATAAAGGACAAATGCAATAAAAGTAGGAAAACGGGGAAGAAAGAAAAAGAAAACTCCCCTGGATTATGGTGGCAGTTGCCAAAATTGGACAATCAGGGAGATGTTTTTCGCCTCGGGATCCAGTATGAAAGTGTTGAGGATGAACTGCTTCATCCTCCAGATCTGATCAAGCAATGAAATGTCTTCCATCGCTGGATCTAAGCAGAAAAAATTGTTGATGATTGGGTTCAGCAGGTGCCAATTGATTTTCAAACCGTTTTGTAAGCTTGCACCTTTGTCTTCAATTGTGGGTGTTTGTTGATGCAATACATGTACACCTCGTGCAACATGGTTAGTGCAATGTGGTTCCAAAGAGATGTTATGCAGAGGTATAACACCCAATCCCAATTCATCATACTGAGCCTTAGATAAATCCTCATAACATGAATCAATTTGTAAATTGCATGCAATATTAATCATAGATTCAGATTCATGTTCAGTGCATGAAGAATAACCATTCGAATGTGATAGTAAAAAGCGGTTCTCTTCATGCACAGAGGAAAAATTA
Source organism: Vigna nakashimae (assembly GCA_034642375.1). NCBI lineage: Eukaryota > Viridiplantae > Streptophyta > Magnoliopsida > Fabales > Fabaceae > Vigna > Vigna nakashimae. The sequence continues at coordinate 43,414,659 of CM067765.1, read as the reverse complement.
AAATCAGACTCAGCAAGAATATAGTCATTAGCATACCGATCATCATCACAATCAACATAATAATCAAATTGTGGTATGCTTACCTCCTCTTCCTTGAAGATTTCTAGAGTGTGGGAAGGTGAAGGTGGTCTACCTGGTTCAGGATTACTGCTTACTTCTGCCGGGTCCCCAAAATTTTCATCAGTCTCCTCAGGTGCAAGAGTGGCCATCTGCCTGATCTGATCACTCAGATTCTGCATGGCAGCTTGAGTTTCCATGCTCTCTTGCTTGAACTGCATGTTCCCTTTCTGAAACTGAATGTTCTGCATTGTCATATGCTCTAGTAACTCCTTTAATGTAGGTTCAGAAATAGAAGGCTGAGGAGTTATTTGAATAGGAGAATCATACTGCTGACTCTCATATTGTGGAACTGGCTCCCAAAGAGAGCTCTCAGAAATTGGATGATGGAACATATTGTTCTCATCATAAAAATCAGCAGATTTAAAATCAAAGTAATATGCAGAATAAGAATCATAATCACAGACATTGGCAGAATAAGCATTATTCACAACATTAAAATAGGTAGACATGGAAAAATAAAAAGTAAAAAGTAAAAACTAAAAATTACGAATCAGATAAAACAAAACACATTTATACATGCTACAAGCACACACAAGACAGAACATCAATAGTAAAAATTTTTAATTAATTTTTTTTTTTTTAATTTTAAATTTTTTTTAATAACAACTAAATACAGAACATAGCACAATTAAACACATATATACACAATATATATTAACACAGTAAAAATCTAAAACAAAAACCTGGATCTGAAGTGACAACGCCGCCAAAATTTGTTGAAGGTGTCGTTGTCTCCTACAAAAATACAACAGACAGAACACACAAAACACACATATTAACAGAACAAAAATTTACACAACAAGAATCTAAAACCAAACCGTCATTGGTCGGTCCCCGGCAACGGCGCCATTTTGATGAACGGGTCGCACCGCTCACAAATATTTTGCATAAAAGAAATGCAGTATAGTTTACTAGGAGGTGATTCCTAGGTCGTCTCTCAAGGACCAATATTTGAGGTTCGGTCTTAGATTTAACACGAAGTGGGGGGGGTTTTGATTGTTTTGGTGTGGATGCAGAAAAATTAAATTGGAAATGCAGTAAAAATAACAGACTGTAAAAACAAGATTAAAACAGTAAAACAGTAAAACGGTAAATAAATTATAGAAACAGTAAATGTGTAGAAAATGGTAAATTCAGAAATATTTAAATTGCAAAACAAATAAACTTTTACAGAAATTAAAATGTGCAAAGAAACTTAAAGGAAATTGATGTGAAAATGGTAAAAACGAAATTTGACTTTTGTAAACATGACAGGAAAACTAAAATCACCAGGCAGTAAAAATAAACAGAGAATCATCAACCACAATTTGAAAACGTAAATTGAAAATGAGATTTGGACAGACTTCAAATTTGCAACAATTAGAAACTGGAGTATTTGAATTAAACAGAGAAATTAAGCAGAGATGATGTTCACAGCAGAAAAGAAGATGACAGTAATTGCTTTCAGAAATTAAACGTGAAACTGGATTGAAGATGAGAAGTAATGCAAATGAAAATAAAATTCAACAACGAAAATCAGAAACTGTAAATTACATTCAACACTGGAAACAAACAACAATATTAACTGATGACAAACGCAGACTGGAAAATTAAGATTCAATACATGAACTGTAAAATAAAATCAAACCCAAAACCTCCCCAAGGAGGAGGAGGAAAAATGAAAGCCAACGTAAAACTCTTCCTAATTCCTACTCCTAAAAATCTAATCTCAAATCTCTCATACTCAAACTCTGCTGCTGCTCCTGGTTTTATAACCAATTCCTTCAATTTAGCATTTTGGATTTTTGTCTCAATTGCCAACCCGTGACCTTCTTCCTTTTTCACGAAATGGTTTGCAAGCGTGGGTTCCCACTTCAAGCTGCTGGTCCGTGAACTTTGCTCCAGCCAATCACATGTTTTGCAATTCTTCTTCAACTCATGATAGCAACCTTCTTCAATGCATCACTGTGTACATCATTTCAGCCCCTTTCATGGAAGTGTTTTGGACTATGAGCTACTCTTCTGGATGGAAGCTGCTGCACTTGGATGAAGGCTGGATGCATGGACGTCTGGACGGAGCTGCTAACTATGGTGCAGCTGTCCGAGAGCTTCTCTTCCTCTGCTGAATGTGAAAGTCTCATCTTTAAGCTCTGGACCCTTGCTACCGTGTTGCATCCTCTGCGTGAGCTGTGGAGATCGTGGGTTCTTTGCAAAGCTGGATGTGCGCCTGCTTTCTACGTGCTTACAGCTATGTGTTGTGTGCATGCTTCAAATAACTCATTCCCGTGCAGATCATGACAGCATCTCCAAACTCTTGCTGGAGCTTGGCTGCCTCCGTGACAGATGACCTTGAGTGACTCCCTCCCAAGCTGCTGGACTAGAGGCCGTAACAGCTCCCATGCTTGTTGTCGCTGGTTGGTGCTGCTACTGCTCATACGGCTTCCTCTCCATTTCCTTCTCCTTTGCTTTGGCTAGATGCTGGAATGTGGAAGTGCAGATCTGTGAGCTCCTTCCATCTCCATCTTCTCCCGGCTTCCAAATCAGCAGCCGTGAACTTCCAAGTGGCTCCCATTTTTATTCAATGTTGCTTGCCAAACGATTTATGCGTATGGGCCAACGTGAAACCATCAACTAAATCCTCTCAATAAAACCGTGTGGCTCCCACTTTTTAATTCATATAATATGATGCTGAATGGAGAAAACGGTGAGTGAATTTGCTGCAATAAGCCGTGTGGTTATTTTCATTCATTAACCATTTGGAGGTGCTTTTGATGTAAGCTTTCATAGTGGTGGCCCCCTCCATTATTGGCCGTTTTCTTTCATAAGGAAAAGAATGAGAATTGCTTCCTTTCTTGCCAAAGCCGTGTAAGTCAAAAGAAAAGTGGCGGACCCAATGTGTTGTCCAACAAATAAAATATGTTAGCCAGCTTTTTCCACTTTCTTCCATTTTGGACGTGCAAAATGAGCATGGGACTTCCAAGCATCTCCATATAAAATAAAACCGTGAGTTTGGTTTTAAGGTGGCCCCTCCATGGTTGCAATGGTCATGGTCCCTTCATTCAATTCAATGTGTCATGCTTTTCATCATTTCCCTTAAAGCAAGAATTCTTCAATCAATTTTTTTACAAAAGCAAGAAAAGGTGGCCATATGTCCATGTGCGGTTGGATGCTACAATTTGGATGTGTTCTCTTTCACGTGTTGCTACTCCTAATACATCACGGCTTCCAAATGAAATTCGCACCTTTCTTTTCTTCCAAGTGAAATTGGCTTACCGGTTGTGTGCATCTCCAACTGAATGAAAATAAATTTTCAGTTTCTCATTTTTAGTTTAAAAATTGAAATTGATGAGAAATTTCTGTTTCAGTCCCAAAATATTATCCAAAATTTTCCCTGCACTCAATAATGCAAATAATTATCTCAAATAATTCAAATTAATTAAAATAAGAATTTTTGATCAAATTAAGCACAATTAGCAAAAACGGAAAAATACCGGACATTTAAGCACCATTCCCTGATTAATTATAGCACATTAAACTAAGTGAAGTGAACAAAATATTGACTCATCAACTGTGTAAATTTTATTTGTTTTCTTGCGAATTTTTATTTTTCTGTCTGCTGAGTTTTGTGTCACCCTCCCCAAAAGTCCTTTGAACCATTCCTTGATTTGCGTCTTAATTTTGCCCAGGAGTGCAAAAGACTAAGTGTGGTCTATTTTGATGAATCATTATTTTCTTCACTTCACTTAGCTTATTGTACTAAATTAATCAGGGGATTGTGCTTAATTGTCTAGTATTTTCCTGTTTTTACTGCTTGTGCATAATTTGATCAGAAATTCTTATTTTACTTAATTTGAATTATCTGAGACTAATCATTTTCATTATTGATTGCAGGAAATATTATTGGATAATGTTTTGGGGACTGAAAGATAAAATTCTCATCAATTATATAAGTGAAAATTTATTTCCATGATGCACACTGAAAAAAACAAGAAAATGTTAAATTTCCAATTGAAAGAAAATTATGATGCACACATGGAACCAACATGGAACCAATTTAAGAAAATTGGCGTCTGCATTGGTGAAAGATAATGGATATCCACTAAATAATCCATTTTGATAAAAAGCATATGAGAAGAGGGGCCACGTGAATTAAGCAAATTCACGGCAGCACCAAAATACATAGAAGGGGCCACCACTCACGATTATTCTACATATCATATGGGAAATATTCTTAAAAGTAAAAAAGCATCCCATCATTCTTTATGGCAAGCATCAAGCGGCCACCACTTGATCAGTTTCTTTTCTTTGGCTTAAGCACCAGCTATCTCACGTCCAACCAAAGAAGAAGAAGCTCTCGGTCACCTCCCATGGCAGCAGCTGGAAATTAGAAGAGCACACAAAGATGGTGTCTCGGACAAAGCTGGAACGACACCACCATGGAGACTTCTTCCATTTTCTTGTTGAGCTCACGGTCCAGCCACTTCCATGAACAACATCCATACTTCACGGTCTGCACAGCCAGCAAATGAGTACGGTTACACTTCCACGTTCCAGCTGAGTTGGAAGATGAGGCCAACACGCTCAAGCAGTCTAGAGATGGTGTGCACAATGATGAAGAGCAGCAGCTAGAACCAGGGGCAGCTGCACGGTATTTGATCTAGAAGAAGCAAGGCTGCCACATGATGAAATAGTGCAGCTGGCTGGAAGGATGGAAAAGCTCACGGCAGCTTGGAGCTGGAGCAACTATGGTCACGGCTGGAGCAACAAGCAACAAGTCCAGCCACCACCGTGAAGAAGTGAGGAGCTTACGGCTTGGTCCAACAGCATGGAACAGCCACCAAGAGGGAAGAGAGACACGGAGAAGAGGTGTTGATATGTTGAAGTATCAGAGCTAGAATGGTGCAGCAGCCACCCAAGGAGGTCACTCTTGGTTTGCATTCCAGCAAGCTCACGTCCTTGGTGCTCCAACATCCAGCTGGAAGGTGTCACATCCATGGTCTCCACACAACGTCCAGAGCTTAAAGGAAGAAGCTCCATCCAGCGTTTGCATTCCAGCAGAGAAGATGTTGTCATGTGCAAGGGAACTAAGCAGGAGGCAGCCACAGTCACGGTAGTAGGAGTTCACGAGTTTTCTCTGTTTTGGCAACAGCTTGGAATGTGGGCACCACACTTCAAAAGAATTTGGCAGCAGAGAAGCACACGACACAAACAATTGAAGGCTCTTGCTTATTTTATTTGCTTGATGGAAACATTGGCTGAAATGGAGAAGTCACGGGAAAGCTGGCTGGAATAAGAAATGACATACATGTTTGGAATTTTTGGCTATAAAAGAAGGACAGCAAGCAGCAGAGAAAGCATTAGAGTTTTAGGAGTAGGAATTTAGGAAGCAATGCTTTGATTTTCTCCTCCCCTCTTGGGGAGGTTTTGTGTTTGATTTCATTTGCACGTTCCATTTACTGCAGTTTGTCAATTACAATCTCAATTTTGCATTTTAATTCCAATTCTGTTCTGCCATAAAATTCAGTTGAGCATTTTAAATTTGTCAGAATTATGTTTTCAATTTACATTCTCAAACGTTATTCAGTTGTTTTTCAATTTTTATTTTCACCGCACTTGTTGATTTACATTTTCTGGTTATGTTAAAAAGTTAAATTTCGTTTTTACCATTCTCTAAATTTACTGTCTTTGGTTTTCTATTATTTACTGTAATTTCAATATTTACTGCATTTTCATTTTCTGCACTGCTATTTTAGTTTTCCGTACAAAACCATTCACAAAACCCCCCCACTTCGTGTTAGATCTAAGACTTAACCCATATTTGGTCCTTGAGAGACGACCTAGGAGTCACTTCCTAGAAAATATACTGCATTATTTTCGTGCAATCAACTTTTGTGAGCGGTGCGACCCGTTCATCAAATACGCTTTCCGCTCTCTGAGTGTTAATTCCGCTGCGCTATACTCTTCGAAAAATACCCCCTCCGATACCATCATTCATTTCTGCACGTTTCCCCCAAATCTATTGCCAACTTTGCCCTAATTGAAGTTTTAAACTTAATTTTTTAATTTAAAATTTAAAATAATATAATTCACCCACGTTTCTAATGACACGTGTGTTAAAAACAACACAGTCAGCATACCAGGTGATACAACACTTAATCCTGTTTCATCAATTTAACGAAAAGATCCTATTTAATTCAATTTTACAAAAATAAGGACCCAATTGAAACGCCAAAAAAGAAAGGGTCCTATTTGAGATTATGGACGAAAACAGGGTCCTATTAAACCAAGAATCAAACTGAGTAATTAACGGATCCCCATCAACAGCGAACTACACAACCCATTGCAGGCCAAAGCATATTTATTAAAAAAAAAAAAATTTAATACACTCATTAATTACAAACGCATTGCATCATAAACATTAGAAAAGCATTCAATTTCTCTATACAGGAAAATTACCAAAGGCGGTTATATCACGTCGATGGATCTAAATCTGGTGAAGAAGCAAAACACATAACAACATATTATTAAGAAAATGAAGCAAAAGAACACAGTACAAACAAATTTTTCTGCATCTAAGTAACTTGAAAAGGCAAAGGAACTCACTCACCTTTGGTTCCTTCACTAAGGGCCTTCATAATCAAATGGTATATGTCTCAATCCTACATACCATTGACAATCTTCTTAAACCGCCAAACACTAGCCTCAATCAATGCTTCCAAACACTTCAACCACGGCTTGCGAGACCAACCACAAATGTGTCAAATAAAACAAAAAACGAAAAAGATTAGGGTTCGCGATTAACGATTTCATCGATTCTTAAGCATTAGGATTAGGGTTTACTTACCAGATGAAGATACTCCTTCAACGTCCAACTACGACACCCGACGAACAAGGAGATTGCTTGGTGAACGCCGGAACACGACGGACACTTCGACAGAGAGAGAGGACACAGAAGTAGAGCACGACGGACATGGACTATGAAGAGGGCTGGAGAGAGGGATAGGGAGAGTGAAGACAACTCGAGAGAGGGACGGCGAGAGCTCCAGGGTCCGAGAGAGAAAGGACTCGAGGCTTCGAGGAGAGGATAGCTCGAGGTTTTCAAAGAGACTAGCTCGACGGTTCGAGAGGGATAGCAAAGAGTGAATGATAGGTTTCAGCTTCTAATTAATCAAAAATACATTTTTTTTAAATTATTTGAAATCGGTATATAATATACTTCATTATACTTACATACGGTTAATGGAAATTACACAGCAATATCTGCTTACGAAATTTTCCCGCCGCCACGCGCCAACTTTATATATGGAATTTATATACGGAAAATCAGTATATAAATATCCGTATGTAACATCTATATGTAATTGATGGACAAATTTATGATCACCAAAATATGATGTCACAAACTTGTTTTACAATCGGCAAGTATGACCGAATCGTTCAAGTAATAAACTTGGTAAGACCAAGTATCGTTCTCCCAAAGGACTCACGGCCTAGTTTAGTTGTGTGATTTGTTGATTAGCTAAGACTTAAGAACGAAATAATTGGAGTTTAATATGCAAAACAGAAAATAAACATGTATGCATGAGTTTTGATCAATGGCAAAAGCAAAAGACAAGCACTTTCAATGAAATATATATATGAATATGTTGTTGGGGGTCAATTTCATCTCATCCACTCTCATATATTTTAGGAATTCAACATTCAAATCATCATTGTTAATGCCACTCTCTAAATTACCTTGTCAAGAAGGCCTATCCCTAATTACGAGTTCATACGATTCCTAGCATTCCTAATAATTAGTTCTCTTAGCACAGGAGCTTAACGACAACCAATATAATATTGGGAGAGATTCCCCGGATCTAGACTTCCCCGTACGTTCCCGTATCGATAAAATCAATAATCATGCATTGAATGAGTTAAACAAAGCAAGCATTAAGCAAAGAGGAAAAACCCTAACTAATGATGAAAGAAAGCATAAATCTTAGATTAAGATGCAAGCATAAATTCCATAGATGAGAGCTTCAAAAGATTACATTGATTCCCCAACAAACATACAAGGTTTAGTTCACCATATTCATGGTGAACCTAGATGAACAATAATGAAAGAATGAAGGATAAAACCCTAGAAAGGTGAAGAGGTAGCCTGAGCATCCAAGATCCTCCTTCAAAGGGGTGGAAGAGAAAGTTTTTACTTCGTTTATGCCAAAGATACCAACCCTAGGACATCTAGGTCTTTAAATAGGACATAAAAATAATAGAAAACGGGTCCAGGCCCAAACAGATCATAAAATCGCATAAAACTAGCCCAAAACTCGTCTGATTGACTTTTTTCGTATTCTGGTTGACTGGTTGACTTTTTTGGTTGACTTTTCTGGTTTCTGGTTGGCTTTTCAGCACTCCAATCATTCGGTACTTCAATTCTTCTTTCAAATCATTCAATTAGCCTACAAAATAAAGGGAATCTTGCACAAAACCATTAAATTCACTTTCAACTCTCTTATTCACAAAACTAAAGCAAAAATATGAGTTCAACCTAGTTTCTAAGTCTTAAAGGTTGCTTTTGGTATCAATTTTAAGCATAAAAATAACAGTTTTTCAACTGTTATCACAACCCCAAACTTAGAACTTTGCTTGTCCTCAAGCAAACAAGATGTAACTCAATCTTCTACCAATTGATATAATGGTTCACTCATTCAAAAATCTTCTTTTCAAGATAAGTAAAGACTTCAATCAAGCTTATGACCAAGATTTCAATCAAGACGTGCACATGCTTTGGTGTTCACAAAGTCACTTAATATCCAACAAATGCTATTTTTCATGAATGATCAATCAATTAAGCATGGATGTTCATGTGCTCATGGAATATTTCCTCACTAGGTAAAGTGTTTCACTCAAACACAAGTGTATATGAGGTAATCACTCATTCACTCCACTATCACAATGTCACATGAATCAACTTTGCCTTTCATTTAACCACAATAAAAAACATTCACAAGCATGCATCATCACAAGGACGTTTCAATGGCTTATAACGTGGCTGGCTGATGAGTCGTTATTTCTTGAATTATATTTAGTTTATTGCACTTAAATAAACCAAGGAATTGTGTTTAATTGTTTGTTATTTCCTCGTTTTCCGAATTCCGCTTAATTTGGTCGGAAATTTGTAATTGTGCTAATTTGGATTTTCTGAGCTGATTAAGTGCATTTTTGAAATGCAGGAAAATTTCGGAAATACATTTTGGGACATCAGGAAGAATGCCAAATAAATTCAAGACTCTCCAGATAGACATTTTTTGAATTAATTAAATTGTAATTCAGTAGTTTAGAATTTTTGAATCAACCCTTATATTTTGGGTCAATTTTTGGTAAATTAGATTAAACCCAAAAATTAGAAATTAATGACTTGGCACCCTAGGGTTTTATTTGTGTGGACCCTACCCTAAAAAAGAAGGGACACACGGTCTTAGAAGTGGGTGCCCAGCCGCCACACATTTTTGGCACTTATCACTCTCGGTTTTGGTTTGTAAGTTTCTTTGGTTTTGAACGTTTTCAGCATGAATGAATGAATGGACACTTTGAATTTTCTATTTCATTTTTCTGGATTCATGAGCTTTAATTTTGCTTCCAACTTCACACAGTGATTTTGAATTATTGAGAACGGTGGCTGCAAGGTTGTCTCACGTGAGGTGTTTCACGGAGAGATGAAGCCGGAAGGTGTCACGACATAGAAGCAGCTCACGGGAATTCACTCGGTTCCTGGGAAGGCTCTTGTTTTTTTTTTCTTTCATTCCAGAAGCTTTCTTCCTTTCCCGGTGTGTCAGTGACGTGGAGCTGGGAACAGAGATTTCCAGTGTTGGTGTGCACTCCGTGACTGGAGAATGATGGTCCAGCTTGGATGATTAATTTGTTGAAGCATTGTATTTGGTTTAAAGCACACTCTACATGGTGAAGAGTTGGAGCAGCAGTGGTGTGACATTATGGAATGAGAACTAAAAAGGTGACTCATTTGGAAGCACGGCTGGAAACTTAGAAGGGGATGCACATGTTGAGCTGGAAGAGAAGCGAAGCAGTGTTAGAATGAAGGGCGTTGAATGATTCGGAGTGTAGGAGAAAGAAGTGTCTTGGCTTGGGAGAAATCTTGAATGTTCATGCGTGTTGAGCTGTATGGGAAGCAGCAGCACGTAGGTGAAGGCTGATTCCAGGAGCACGTGGAGTTGGCTCAATCTTCACGGCTGGAAACAAGAAAGCAGTGGTGTGCATAAGATGAAGCACGGTTATTCCATTGGAGTGATGTACGCACACGGAGAGAGAGAAATGGAATTGGTGTGTGAAGCGGTGATTCACACGGAGCTGGAGTGAGCCGAGAGGTGCCAAGGATTTCTGGAAGAAAAGTGTGATTTATTGCTTTTGGAGAATAGGAGCAGCACGGTGATGGGCTGGGAGTAGATAATGGTGCACGAGAAGGTGGATAAAAAAATGAAGATAGAAATTAAATTGGTAGTTTGGTCACGGCTTGGTCTTGGAGAAAGAGCACCCACCATCTTTGAAGAAAGCAAACGGCCCACATAATAGAAAAAAGCTAGGAATGCTGAAGACTTCAATGGAGGGGACCACCACTTGGTTGATTGAAAGCTCACAATGAATTCCAAAATGCTAAGGGAATGCCACGGCACAAGAAGGAAACATCCAGTAGCTGCCCCCTACGTGTTACACACATATATTTTTCATTTTGAAGAAGCATAAATTTTGTTCCAGCAAGCATTCTGTCCAGTAGCTATGGAGTTTTCACGGTCTTCATTCCAGAAGAAGCAACAAGCAACAACTGCAGCCACCACCTATGAAGGATCACGATTTCTTTGATGAAGCTGGCAGTAGTTTCACATGCAGCACCTTGGTCCAGTTTGGAGTAGTTTACTTGTTTAGTTTATTTCATTTGCCACGTTTGGTTCCTTTACTGTTCATGCATTGTTTTTTATGTCATTTCAATGATGGATGTACTTCATCTAGATGATTACAAAGTGCATTTAATTTTTTTTTTTAGCTCACCATTGCATTTTAATAGTTTTGGATTCCTTTTTCGTATTTCTCTAATGCATTTAAATTAGTTTTGGCTTTAGGAATGTTTAATTTACTGTTATCATGTTGTCTGTTCTGTTCAGTTTATTTATCTTCTTGCATTTCCAATTTCCTCACTTATTTTAGAAACCGTTTGGTATTCACGCTTTGTTAATTCATTTCACTGTTTTCAATTATGTTTGGTTGTATTTAATTTCCAGTCTTAATTTACATCATTTTCGAATCACAAAAACCCCCCACTACGTGTTTGATCTGAGACTGAACCCAAATTGGTCCTTGAGAGACGACCTAGGAGTCACTTCCTAGTACTATACTGCATTCTTTTATGCACAACTTTTGTGGGAGGTGCGACCCTCTCATCACTGGGCTAACAAGAAAATTGGTTTTTCTGGATCACAAAATCCTTGAGTTAAGAGAATCATAACAACACAATTATTCTTATTCATTCCCAACTTGCCTTTGCATTTGCATTGAGCTTTGCTTCTTCTTTTCTTTTCTTTTCTTTCTCTTTTTCTTTTTCTTTTTCTTTGCATATTCTTACTTTTTAGCTCTTAGCTCAATGCTTTTCCTTTTTCATGTTTTCCTAACAACCCCAAACTTGAACATTTAACAATACCACACAAGATCTTCTACTTAACTCAAGGTAAAGATTTTCAATCAAGGGTTTTCAGTGTATGTTCAAGGCTAAGGGTTCAAAGGATAGAACACAAAGTGTTCTCTTTTAGTGGGCTAACTTTATGAATTTGGCCAATAAAAAGGGTTCCAACAAACGGCCTTGATCACATGATGCAAAACAAGCAATTGATTCAATCATAGAAAACCTGGGCAAAATCATTCATGTTTCCAAAGTAATAGCATTCAACAATAACAACTCTGGAGCTCAAAACCTCACATATAAGCTCATTGACATTTGACATACACATCCTGATTAATTTCACAATCACAATCATGATATCATGCATTTGTTCACAAAGCTTGTGAATCACCTGTATAAGCATTTTATGTGCACATCTATCTCAACATCAATCACTCAATAAGCATCATCAAGCATTACTTATCACACAATCACAGTTAATAGCAAACCATCACACAAACCAGGTGTCCAATAGAGTACATCAAACCCTAATCTAAAAACAAAAACAAATAAGTTCAGAAAACTTTAAACCAACAAAAGCATAAGCATATGATAGCATTCATCAGTAAATGCTATCTCAGCTCCTCATCAGTCTGAGTTGTCCTCTGTATCTTCCTTCTTCTTGGATCTTATAGTCTTGATTCTTTTTGTCCGATTAGGAGGCCATCCCTGCATCAACAATAATTCACAAAACCAAAAGATACATTGTTAAGCATTAGTAAACCACAATGAAGAAATCAGCCCCTTCAATGATGCTCTCTCCCAACCCCAAACTTAAATGGAAAACTAGTGAGCAAGTGAGTGGAAGGGAGATTTTCTAAAGAGGGATGAGGGAAAAGATGTGGAAAACCTTGGAGAAGGTATGTGGGAGTGTTTGTGTAGAGAAAAGCCTGAAAGTATGCGCATATGCGCAGCTTAGGGTATAAAAATACCCTCATGGGCTCGGGTCCCGCTAAGGGGAACTAAAGCCCATTCTGCGAGAGTACCGCTCAGCGGCACTTTCGTGAAGTGCTCTTCTCCTTCTTTTCATAACCTACGTGCCTCCTAGACATGCCGCTCACTGGTTCCCTGTAATTCAATGTTTAAAATACTTATGCAAACCCTAACTAAAGTAAAACAAGCAAAAACAATCAATCAACTGGGTTGCCTCCCAGGTAGCGCTTGTTTAACGTCATGAGCCTGACCCAAAATCCACCAACACCCATCAGTAGGTGTTTAAAATCTCACCAACACCCATCAGTAGGTGCTTCAAACTTACCAACACCCATCAGTAGGTGTTACCACTTAGCATCCTTCAGTAGATGCTATATCCAACTAGCATCCTTCAGTAGATGCTATGTTCAGCAATATAATGTTCAACAGATTTAAAGATTACAAACCCAAGTAAAATTTAAAAGTTCTAAAATCACTGGGTTGCCTCCCAGCAAGCGCTCTTTTAACGTCATTAGCTTGACCCAGTAAGCTCAAGTTCCTGCTTTATAGTTGATGTTGTCATCCCACCAACTCCTCAGTTGTTTCCTGTGAACTATTTTGGTCCTTCTAGAATGTGGAGACTCTATCTCTATCATATCCTTCTCTTTAAAGCCCTTCACAACCCACAACTTGTTCTTGATTCTTACAGGTGTGCCAAGTTGGGGTCTTCTTTTCTCCTAGTCACCAGGAATTTCTCCTCCTCTTCCAATCTTTTCTTCCTTGTGTACCTGAAACAACAAACAATAGTTACCTGCAACCTTGGGCTTTTCATCTTTATGGCTAGTCATGTGCGCATCTTGAAATGCAGCTTTATAACTAGCTTCTTCCTCATGTGCTTGCGTCTCATCCATGAAGACGTCTACAACCACTCTCTCCTCTCGATCCTAGAGCACTACTATACCTTCATTTACATCAATGATAGCTCTGGCCGTTTTCATAAACGGTCTTCCAAGTATGATAGGTATCTTCTCTGTCTCCATCTTCATCACCACAAAGTCTGCCAAGAACTGAAGTTTTCCAACACAAACTATAATGTCCTCTGCAATCCCACATGGCTCCTTTGAAGATCCATCGGCCATTACTAGATTAACCTTTAGAGGTTTCACATTAACATTGCCGATTTGCTCCAGTAAAGAGTAAGGTATCAAGTTAACACTTGAACCTAAATCAAGAAGAGCTTTCTTCACCCTTTTCTTCCCTATGGTACAAGGGATAGAAAAATTGCCTAGGTCTGTTGCTTTAGGAGGGAATGGCTCTTTTTTAACAGTTATACAGTCCTTTGCCTCATCATCTCTACGTCTCTTCTTTGTAGAGATTTCTTCATTAGATTTAGTGTAAACCGTAATCTGTTGCAGAATCTGTTCCCAAGGTGCATCATTATCCACCATTTTGAATAATTCTGTGAAGTCCAGTTGTTTCCCTTCATGGATTGGAAAAGGAAAAGTGCTATTGCTCTCTATTTCTCTTCTCTCTTCTGTTTCTAACTCAACTTTCTCATCATCAACACTCTCTACCACCTTGCACTCTTCTCTGGGGTTAACCTCAGTATTAGCCGCAAAATTTCTATTTGGCCTTTCTTCCACCTGTTTGGTGATCTGCCCCATCTGAGTCTCAAGATTTTTGATAGCAGCTTCAGTGCTCTTCTGTGTAGACTGAGTCTTCTGTATGAAATTGTTGAGAGTTTCCTCCATCCTCATGGACCTTTCATTAAGCATAGATAACTATTGCCATAAGGTGGGTTGTGGCTGCTGCTTATTACATTGACCAGCTTGCCCAGTTTGCCCTTGACCAATACTTGGGTGTGGTTTCCACCCCTGATTGTAGCTTCCTTGACGGTACTGATTGGTCATGTAGTTTACATCCTCTACGGCTTCAACTGGAAAGGCACATTGACCATTGATATGGTCGCCTCCACACAATTCGCACAACTGGGATTGTACCTGTGCAGCAGTTTTCAACTCTTTGGGTAATTGTGCAAGAGTTTTAGTCAGAGTCTCCAGCTGTTGAGTTAGAATTTTGTTTTGAGCTAGCAGGGTATCATGTGTCTGTAATTGGAGAACTCCTTTTTGCATAGGAGCTCCTCTCTCACTGTGTAGCTCATTATCACTAGTAGCCATGTTTTCTATAATCTCTGTTGCTTCCTCTGGAGTTTTCCATTTAATATTGCCTCCTGCTGAGGCATCCAGCATCATCTTGGTTTGTGAACCAAGCCCTACAAGGAAAGTTAAGACTACTTCCTGATCTTCAAAGCCATGCGTGGGTGTTTTTCTTAGCAAGCTTTTATACCTGTCCCATGCATGCCCTAGTGATTCTTCCATGCCCTGTTTAAATGAAGAAATCTCTTGCTTGCCTTTTGTCACCTTAGATTGTGGGAAGTACTTGTTTAAAAATTTTGTGACCACTGCTTCCCACTCAGTGAAACTTTCTTCTGGGAAAGAATTCAACCAAAGCTTAGCATTGCCTCCCAACAGGCTAAGTTTGATAGCTTCGTCTGGCACCCCATTAATCTTGACTTTGTTGCAAATCTCATTGAAGGTAGTGAGGTGCTCATATGGGCTTTCATGAGATAACCCATTGAATTGGTTGCTTTTCACCAGTTGAATCAGTGCTGGTTTGACCTCCATATTAGCTACATTGACTCTAGGTCTAGCTATACTGTTAAAGTGCTGAGGTCCAGCTATATTGGTGTAGTCAGCAAGAGTTCTTCTAACATTGTTGTTCTTCATATTTTTTGTGCTATGAACAGAACCTTGTGGTGATGATTGTAAGAGAGTTTCTGGAGAAGGGAAAAGTTCTCTAGATCTTCGGATTCTTCTCCTCCATCTACTCTCGTTTAGACCTTCAACCAGAGGTTCTGTTATTTTCTTGCTCCTTGTTCTAATTTTTTCCTGCATACACAAGAAAACAAAACCCTAGAAAATATTTGTTAGCACAAAAAGACATAGGAGAAGATAAAAGATTCAGAAGATAAAATAAAATAAGATAGAATAAAATAAAATAAAATCTAATCTAATCTAATCAAATAAAATAAAATCAAATCAAATCAAATCAAATAAGATAAAATAAAAACCGAAAAAATAAAAACAGAAAATAAAAACAGAAATTCAAAATTAAAGTCAAAGATAATCAATAATCACACAAATTAACCAGTTAAACCACGAGTCCCCGGCAACGGCGCCAAAAACTTGATGGACAAATTTATGATCACCAAAATATGATGTCACAAACTTGTTTTACAATCGGCAAGTATGACCGAATCGTTCAAGTAATAAACTTGGTAAGACCAAGTATCGTTCTCCCAAAGGACTCACGGCCTAGTTTAGTTGTGTGGTTTGTTGATTAGCTAAGACTTAAGAACGAAATAATTGGAGTTTAATATGCAAAACAGAAAATAAACATGTATGCATGAGTTTTGATCAATGGCAAAAGCAAAAGACAAGCACTTTCAATGAAATATATATATGAATATTGATGAGTCAATATTTTCTTCACTTCACTTAGTTTATTGTACTAGAATTAATCAGGGAATTGTGCTTAATCGTCCGTTATTTTCCTATTTTTCCTAATTGTGCTTAATTCGATCAGAAATTCTTATTTTAACTAATTTGAATTATCTGAACTTATTATTTTGCATTATTAATTATGGGAAAATTTTGGATATCTTTTTGGGACATTTGAAGGCTAAATGAGAAATGACAATTGAGCCCAATGCATTTCAGCCACTTCAATTTTCGCTGGTTGCTGTGTGAATTTTGTGTCAACTTGTTTGTCCTCGTTCGAGTTCAATTCGTATCCGTTTTCCATTCAATTTTTTTTCATAGTTTCGTCTAGATGTTTAGTTTCATGTATAGTTTTTACTTTGTTCAAATTCGATCTGTACCGTTCCCAGTAATTTGTTTACTCTCCTATGTCATCCCAGTGCTGCGTGAATGTTGTGTCAACTTGTGTGTCTTCGTTCGAATTCAATTCTTATCCGTTTTGCATGCAGTTTTTTTTCATAGTTTCGTACGGATGTCTATTTTCATGTATAATTTTTACTTTGTTCAAATTCGTTATGTGTTGTTCCCAGTAATTGTTTTACTCCCCTGTGTCAGTCAAGTTCATACTGTTTAAGTGGCTTCTAATTTGTTTGCATTGTTTGCTTGTTTTTTTTAGTTGTGGTGGCTGGAATTAATCATTGGAAGGTGCTAAGACCTCCCAACACTCAAGAATTCAACACTCATAATGACACATTTTATAGCTCAAGCAAAGGACACATGGGACAAAAGTTTTGGCCATCACGGTTTTATTGAGAAACATTTGTATGAATGGTTGGCAAAGATTCACGTAAAGGAGCATTTGAATGAATGTGTCCAAAAATCCAAATTGAAAAGCATAGATAAAAGTGGGGAGCACGTGAAGAAGCATTCAAGGCAAGCAATTGAATTGTTTATCTTTAAGTGGGAGACAACATGTAGGGGCCACCACCAATTGTTGAAAGAGAAACCAATTTGGATTGGAATTGTAACACCATACGGCCATACCACTTTGCTCACGGCCTAGTGCCCATGAAAAATGCATCTAAGTTGGAATAATAGTGGGATCCACCACACCCTTTCTTGCTACGAGGTTTCCAATTTGGAGAAAAGCATTCAGTTTTTGTCTTGGCTGGAACATGCACTTAAAATAAGCAACACAGTGGCATTTCAACTCACATTCTACGTCTGGAACAATTCTTCACTTGCCATCCAACAATTAAATAAGTGAAGCTTGATTGAAAAAAGGGGGCCACCACTCATGGTTCTTAATTGATGGCTTGCAAAATTCATGACCAATTGGAGACACCCCACGTGAAGAAGCAGCAGACTTGGAGTGACATTCCACGGCTTGGATGATATCTAGGAGCAAAGAAGAAGTGCTATCACGCATGGAGGGAAACCGTATGAAGCAGCAGCTGGTCCATCTTGGAGAAGTGCACTCATGGAAGATCACGCTCCAGCAGTACATCCAGCAAGGAGAAGCAGTAGCACACGGCTCTGGTAGAAGATGAAGCATGCATAAAGAGTGTCCAGCCATTGGAAGAGAAGAAAGGAGCTGGTGTGAAAGGAGAGAAACGTGGAATGGAGAGGATTGAAGAAGGGAAGCCACATCCTTGAGGGAGAAGTTCACGGCCTGCACAAGGCTGCAGCACGCTCATCCCAACAAAGCTGGACTTCATGTTCCCAGCTGATTCAAGTGGCCTTCCAGCAGCTGCACACGGCTCATTAAATTTGGTAAGCATCCAGCAAGTAATGTCCAAAGCAAAGCTGGAAGAAATAAAGCTCATGGAATGAAGAGGACGCTCATTTGAGGACCAGCAAATCCAGCCAAGGCACGGTGATAAAGAAAAGGAACGTATGGAGTGTTGAAACATGAGAAAAGCTCACGGTTTTCATCAGCAAAGTGGCCCAAGCAAGCAGCTGTAAGGAGATTGAAGGGAGGCTGGAAGTGGTATTTTCGGCCAACATGAAATTGAAGAAGAAGACAAATGAAGGGCCCACCTTTTGCTGATTTTGGCTATTGAAGAAAGAAATCATGAAGCTAGGGAGACGGTCACGGGAAAGGAAGAAGTCACGGGGTGTCAGAGGAGTGGCTATAAAATGAGTAGAACAGCAGCAGTTTCAATCATCAGAAATTAGATTTTAGGAGTAGGATAGGAAGCACTCTCGGCCTCTCTTCCAGAGGCTCTGAAATTCCAATTCAAACAGTGAAAATGTAATTTTATTTCTGAATCGTGTAGTAGAGTAGAAGTTTGTCATCGTATTTGGATCTGTTCATTTAATTTTTTTACCTTCACTGTTAAAGGTTTTATTTCAAGTGTTAATCTTTGATGAATTTTATTTTCAGTCAAGTGTTTCTATTTTTACCGTTTACTATTTTCTGAAACGTTAAAATTCTGTCAATGTATTTTTCTATTCATCTTATTTTCAGACGTTGTTTTTACCCTTTATTTCTACTGATGCTTTTGGTAAATTTTAATTACAATGTTTTTACCGTTTCTGCATATTTACTGTTCTGTTTTTTACCATCTTTTACCGCTTATTTTTACCGTTGTTAAAATTTATTTCAGTGTTTTTAAATTTTGTTGTCTTATTTAAATTCCAGTTCATTTTATTTTATTTTACCACACAAAAAAATTCACAAACCCCCCCCACTTCGTGTAAGAAAATCTGAGACTGAACCGGCACATAAATTGGTCCTTGAGAGACGACCTAGGAGTCACTTCCTAGTAATTATACTGCATTTCTTTTATGCACAATTTTTGTGAGCGGTGCGACCCGTTCGTCAAAAAAATGGCGCCGTTGCCGGGGACCAATCAATGGAGGTTTGGTTTTAGATTTTTGTTGTATAAAGTTTTGTTCTGTTAATATGTTTGTTTTGTGTGTTTTGTCTTGTATATTTTTGTAGGCGACAACGACACCTTCAGCAAATTTTGGCGGCGTTGTCACTTCAGTTCCAGGTTTTTCGTTTTAGATTTTTGCTGTGTTTTTCGATTATGTTGTGTTAATATATGTTTTGTCTTTTATATTTTATTGTGCTGTGTTCTGTATTTAGTTGCTATATTTAAAAAAAAATTTATTTATTTTTTTTTACTATTGATGTTCTGTCTTGTGTGTGCTTGTAGCATGTATAAATGTGTTTAGTTTATCTGTTTCGTAATTTTTAGTTTTTAGTTTTTATTTTTATTTTCCATGTCTACCTATTTTAATTTTGTGAATAGTGCTTATTCTACAAGTGCCTGTAATTATGATTCTCTTTCTGCATATTACTCTGATTCTTGTGCTGATTTTAATACCGAGAAAAATATGGATCATCCTCAAATTCCTGAGAGCTCCCTTTGGGAGCCGGTTCCACCAGTTCAGCAATATCAGAGTCAGCAGTATGATGCTCCTGCCCAAGTAGCTTCTCAGCCTTCAACTTCTGAACCTACATTGAAGGAGTTATTGGAGCAGATGACCATGCAGAACATTCAGTTTCAGAAAGGGAACATGCAGTTCAAGCAAGAGAGCATGGAAACTCAAGCTGCCATTCAGAAGCTGACTGATCAGATCGGGCAGATGGCCACTCAACACTTTCAAGATGATAGTGGCATCAACATAGAAGATGGGGAGCAAAGCTATGAGTTTACTACTACACCCACTTTCCTACCTTTCTATGATCCCACTCTTGCACCTGAGACTGTTGATGATTATTTTAAGGACCAGGCAGGTACGAGTAACACTGTTGAGACAGGTAGACCATTTTTATCTTCCACCGTGGAGGTAAACGTACCTCAACTTGAATGTGCAGTTGATGAATTGGAAATTCATGAGAAAATTTATTCTGAGCAAAAACATGTTTATTCTGAAACTGAGATTACAAGCTCTTTACCAGATCTGCCTATACATTCAATTGCTTGTGATTTGTTGCACAATGATTCTACAGGTTTTAGGATTGAAACTGATACAGACTTGATTGACAATTCTAAAGTTTTTGATTCAGTATTAGTCTCTGAAACCATTGGTATAAATGTTGTGTTGAATGAACATGATTACAGTGATGAAATTTCCATTGATAATAGCTTTGCACTGAATGTGGATTTTGTTGATGATGCATATGTCAATATTGATTTTGAGACAGGAATTTTGCAGTCGCATAACATGATAGAGTTAGAACAAAACATTGATCTGACTCAGTTTTCTGAGAATTGTGAATGTGATTGTGAATCTGGTTCTTGCCCGATTTGTATTGAAATTGATTATGTGTTACAAACAGATTCTAAATTCATAACAGATGCTATTGATTATGAGTTTGATGACCAGGTTACAAAAGTAAATGAGAATACAGGTACTGACATAGAGGAAACAATGATAGATGAAGGAAAGTATACTGCTATTTCTCTTATTACTCCGGTGTCACAGACTCAACAACTGCTGGTGGACAGAAGGCTCCTGATTTTGTTGATTCAACAACTTGCTCGGAGAAGAAGGAAGAAAAGTCTTGATTTGAGTGAGAGGGCAGTACTGGGCGAGCTGCTCCTGAAGATATCTTCGCCGGATCCTGAGGTGGAAGATATCTCACTGATAGTCCAGAATTGGCAACTGCCACCATGACCAGGGAGCACTCTTTTTCCTCATTATGTACATATTATTTAGCTTTTCTGATGTGTTTTCATGGTTGTGTTTATTTCATTTTTAAATTGTGAGCATGAATTAAAAAAAAAAAAAAAAAAATTGTTCAAATTCATAAAATTCATAAAAATAAAATAAAGATGTCCGAGGTTCGATCATTATTGATCGTTAATATTACAGTCCAAAAAAAAAAAAAAAAAAAAAAAAAAACTTAAAACATAAAAAAAATTAAAAACATAAAAAAATTAAGTGTCCTTATTACAGTACTTGTTCAAATTCTGGCCACACTCGGCCATCAAAAACATAAAAAAAAAAAAAAAAAACATAAAACTTTAAAAGTGGAAGAATTCACGAGCTGGTTGTGGTGGTCTAAGGGAGAGCTCCGTTGAGGGAGCTCTGGTTCGAAAAGTCACGAGCGGAGGCTTTGGTGGAGGAATTTCTCGTTCATTTCTGTCGTCATCGATAATGATCGGAACTGGAAACAAATTCAGCAGCCTCGGTGCCCTCATTATCACCCAGTTGTTTTCTTTCAAACAAAAAAAATAAAAAATAAAAAAATAAAAAAATAAAAAACATGTGTTAATAATAGAAGAGGAAGTGAAAAAATTTCAATGGAGGTATGATGAGAGTTCTTACCGTACATATACAGCGGCAGTTGTGAAAAGAGAGTGCCTGTGGGGTCTATCTCCGCTTGCCAGCGCCTGACCCGATTGCCATGGTTGTTAAACCAGCAGTGCACGTTGTATTCAGTGGCTTCGCCGAAGGTCCTTAGTCGAGACGCGATCTCGACGACTTGCGCTCGGCTTGGGTGTGTGACCCCATAGTTGTAGATTTTGGTCATCATCGTGATCTGATCATCTGTAGGACGCCATCGTTGACTGGTATATCTCTCTGATTCCATATCACTCATCCTTCCTCTCGTAATATACAAATACTTAAATAAAAAATAAAAAAAAGAAAAAAAACAAAAAAAAAAATAAAAAAAAAAAATAAAAAGAACTAAAAAAAAAAAGAGAAGCATAAAAAAATTAGATTAGTTCTCTGTTTTCTTTATTTGTTCTTGTTTCCTTTTAGATTTATTTTGTCCAGTCTGTATTTGATGTTTCAGTTTTTGGTCTCAGATCTGTTTCACGGTCCTTGCAAAAGGGTCCTAAACGGATCTACGTCCAGTGTCCTTGTCCATATTGTTCTTGTATATTCAGTTTCTGTGTTTTAGTTTTAAGTGGGGTACGTGGCGTTGTTCTACCCGATTGTCTCTGCCATACCTTCAAACGAAGGGAGATTAACGTCTGGTTTCCAGCCGATATACCCCTTAAGTTTTTAGACAGTTGTGTTTTATGTGTTTTAAGTGTTTAGCAGGTGAAGAAGAAAGCGAATAAGAGCTGAAAATAAAGAAGGAACTGAAGGCTTAAATTAAAGATCTGGAAAGCAGTAAAAGGAGAGGGAACGAAGAACAGAAAGCTTAAAGAGAAATTAAAGGAAAGAAAAGGAAAGAAAAATGGAGAAGCAGAACAAGCAAGCATAGAAGGAAGGTGCAGAGAACTTACCTGGGGAAGTAGGCCTTACAGAAGCTTGACACAGATCTCAAACTCTTCAGAAGGCACGCAGACAGAGCTCCTCGCAGATCTCAAACTCTTCAGATGGCACGGTGGCAGAGGCTCCGCGCAGATCCAGATGCTCAGAGGAGAGAGTGGGAGAGAGAAGAGAGAGAGAAGAGAGGAGTAGAGAGAGAAGAGAGAGAGCAGAGAGAGTTGAGAGAGAAGAGAAGTAGAGAGAGAATGAGCGTTCAGAAATGTCACTCGAGGCTGAGGAAGTGCCCTTTTATAGCCAGATAGCTCTGCCACTGTAGCAACAGTTCCGGTCTTTGCCACCGAGACTGTTGCCACAGTACCGGTCTTCTCCTTTTTCAATTAAAATAAAATAAAAAATAAAAAATAAAAAAAACAAATAATAATAAAATGAAAAAAATTATTAGCATCTACTGATGGGTGCTACGTGATTTAGACATCTACTGATGGATGTCACTGAAAACATCTACTGATGGATGTTACTGAAAATTTCTTCCCATTTCCTAACATTTTATTGCACTTGTCTATATTATTTGACTGCTCTGAAGTTGATCATCTGATGATTGTAACACACTGAGGACATTGTGTGATTTAAGTGTGGTCTACTGGGAAGAAATTCTGATTTTTCTGATTTTTCTGTTAGATTGTATTTTGTGTGTTAAATTTTTTGTTTTTGAGTGTTAAATTTTTTCTCTTTTAAGTTATTTTTATCCAGTTTTGTTTGCAATAAATTTTACATTTTTCTCTTGATTTCTGGATGATGTCTAAGTTGTAGATTTTTCCTTCACTTCATTAGTACTTATGGTTTAAAATCCTTGTTTTTCTCTGCTTGGAAAGATAATTATACGTTTGAGAGGTTGATTTGATTGTGACAAACACCCTGAGTGAGATTTGAGCCACTTAATTTTCTTTCTTGTGTGTGATATGTATCTTGAATGCTTGCACATATGCCTTGGCTTGATTTTTTTTGATATACTTGATTGATATGCATGTTCAGACGTGATAAAGGCAATTTTTGTTCTTGAGCCTCTTTAGCCAAATAAGCCTACCCTGTTATTATCCTTTGATAACCCCTTTGAGCCTATACTTTCCCCATTTCTTTGTGTTGAAGCTCATACACTGACCCTAAGTGAAAAATAATGATTACCTTAACCTTAGGAAAGTCTGGAGCTATATAAGTGTTTTATGAAAAAGTGTGGTCTCCTTGGGAATTCTGATGAAATTGGCTAGTTGGTTCCTCATCATGTTTTGAAATGGTGATTTATATCCTGTTGTGTGATAAAGAAAAAAAAGAGAGACAGGATGAAAAAAAAATGATGAGAAAAATGAAAAATAATTTTGTAAACAATGGAGTCGAGAAGAGGATTGAATTAGAGGTTTGGGTGAGATTTGACTGTATTTACTCTTGTTCCCCATTTGTCCTCTATTTTCTTCTGAGCTGTAACTACTTATCCATATTTATCCTCCCCTGTCCTTGGCCCCATTACAACCATGTAAAGACCTTTTGATCTGAATATGCATATGTTTTAAGTATTGATAATTAGAAACTTGCCAAGTCTACTTGTGTTTGTTTTCTTGAGTACATTGAGTTGAAATTATTTACCCTAGACACTTGAGAGAAACACTGTGAGTGCATCTGTGAGGTTTTGTTATTTTTGAATCACCTCTTAAGCTGATTGATTATTTTTCTGTGTATTGAATTGCTTGGATGATTTCTGTAAGTATCTGCTTTATTTGATTTTGTATCGGATATTTTCTACTTCTTTTCTCTATCCAGAATTCTTGAGAACTGTGTAAATTCTGTTTATTTTTCTTGCGAGTTTTTATTTTATGTATGTTGCATCTGTGTCAGTCCTTTGATGTCGTATTCCCTGATTTGCATCTTGATTTTGCCCAGGAGTGCAAAAGACTAAGTGTGGTCTATTTTGATGAGTCAATATTTTCTTCACTTCACTTAGTTTATTGTACTAGAATTAATCAGGGAATTGTGCTTAATCGTCCGTTATTTTCCTATTTTTCCTAATTGTGCTTAATTCGATCAGAAATTCTTATTTTAACTAATTTGAATTATCTGAACTTATTATTTTGCATTATTAATTATGGGAAAATTTTGGATATCTTTTTGGGACATTTGAAGGCTAAATGAGAAATGACAATTGAGCCCAATGCATTTCAGCCACTTCAATTTTCGCTGGTTGCTGTGTGAATTTTGTGTCAACTTGTTTGTCCTCGTTCGAGTTCAATTCGTATCCGTTTTCCATTCAATTTTTTTTCATAGTTTCGTCTAGATGTTTAGTTTCATGTATAGTTTTTACTTTGTTCAAATTCGATCTGTACCGTTCCCAGTAATTTGTTTACTCTCCTATGTCATCCCAGTGCTGCGTGAATGTTGTGTCAACTTGTGTGTCTTCGTTCGAATTCAATTCTTATCCGTTTTGCATGCAGTTTTTTTTCATAGTTTCGTACGGATGTCTATTTTCATGTATAATTTTTACTTTGTTCAAATTCGTTATGTGTTGTTCCCAGTAATTGTTTTACTCCCCTGTGTCAGTCAAGTTCATACTGTTTAAGTGGCTTCTAATTTGTTTGCATTGTTTGCTTGTTTTTTTTAGTTGTGGTGGCTGGAATTAATCATTGGAAGGTGCTAAGACCTCCCAACACTCAAGAATTCAACACTCATAATGACACATTTTATAGCTCAAGCAAAGGACACATGGGACAAAAGTTTTGGCCATCACGGTTTTATTGAGAAACATTTGTATGAATGGTTGGCAAAGATTCACGTAAAGGAGCATTTGAATGAATGTGTCCAAAAATCCAAATTGAAAAGCATAGATAAAAGTGGGGAGCACGTGAAGAAGCATTCAAGGCAAGCAATTGAATTGTTTATCTTTAAGTGGGAGACAACATGTAGGGGCCACCACCAATTGTTGAAAGAGAAACCAATTTGGATTGGAATTGTAACACCATACGGCCATACCACTTTGCTCACGGCCTAGTGCCCATGAAAAATGCATCTAAGTTGGAATAATAGTGGGATCCACCACACCCTTTCTTGCTACGAGGTTTCCAATTTGGAGAAAAGCATTCAGTTTTTGTCTTGGCTGGAACATGCACTTAAAATAAGCAACACAGTGGCATTTCAACTCACATTCTACGTCTGGAACAATTCTTCACTTGCCATCCAACAATTAAATAAGTGAAGCTTGATTGAAAAAAGGGGGCCACCACTCATGGTTCTTAATTGATGGCTTGCAAAATTCATGACCAATTGGAGACACCCCACGTGAAGAAGCAGCAGACTTGGAGTGACATTCCACGGCTTGGATGATATCTAGGAGCAAAGAAGAAGTGCTATCACGCATGGAGGGAAACCGTATGAAGCAGCAGCTGGTCCATCTTGGAGAAGTGCACTCATGGAAGATCACGCTCCAGCAGTACATCCAGCAAGGAGAAGCAGTAGCACACGGCTCTGGTAGAAGATGAAGCATGCATAAAGAGTGTCCAGCCATTGGAAGAGAAGAAAGGAGCTGGTGTGAAAGGAGAGAAACGTGGAATGGAGAGGATTGAAGAAGGGAAGCCACATCCTTGAGGGAGAAGTTCACGGCCTGCACAAGGCTGCAGCACGCTCATCCCAACAAAGCTGGACTTCATGTTCCCAGCTGATTCAAGTGGCCTTCCAGCAGCTGCACACGGCTCATTAAATTTGGTAAGCATCCAGCAAGTAATGTCCAAAGCAAAGCTGGAAGAAATAAAGCTCATGGAATGAAGAGGACGCTCATTTGAGGACCAGCAAATCCAGCCAAGGCACGGTGATAAAGAAAAGGAACGTATGGAGTGTTGAAACATGAGAAAAGCTCACGGTTTTCATCAGCAAAGTGGCCCAAGCAAGCAGCTGTAAGGAGATTGAAGGGAGGCTGGAAGTGGT
Source organism: Vigna nakashimae (assembly GCA_034642375.1). NCBI lineage: Eukaryota > Viridiplantae > Streptophyta > Magnoliopsida > Fabales > Fabaceae > Vigna > Vigna nakashimae. The sequence goes on along the minus strand of CM067765.1, from coordinate 43,388,253 downwards.
ATTTTCGGCCAACATGAAATTGAAGAAGAAGACAAATGAAGGGCCCACCTTTTGCTGATTTTGGCTATTGAAGAAAGAAATCATGAAGCTAGGGAGACGGTCACGGGAAAGGAAGAAGTCACGGGGTGTCAGAGGAGTGGCTATAAAATGAGTAGAACAGCAGCAGTTTCAATCATCAGAAATTAGATTTTAGGAGTAGGATAGGAAGCACTCTCGGCCTCTCTTCCAGAGGCTCTGAAATTCCAATTCAAACAGTGAAAATGTAATTTTATTTCTGAATCGTGTAGTAGAGTAGAAGTTTGTCATCGTATTTGGATCTGTTCATTTAATTTTTTTACCTTCACTGTTAAAGGTTTTATTTCAAGTGTTAATCTTTGATGAATTTTATTTTCAGTCAAGTGTTTCTATTTTTACCGTTTACTATTTTCTGAAACGTTAAAATTCTGTCAATGTATTTTTCTATTCATCTTATTTTCAGACGTTGTTTTTACCCTTTATTTCTACTGATGCTTTTGGTAAATTTTAATTACAATGTTTTTACCGTTTCTGCATATTTACTGTTCTGTTTTTTACCATCTTTTACCGCTTATTTTTACCGTTGTTAAAATTTATTTCAGTGTTTTTAAATTTTGTTGTCTTATTTAAATTCCAGTTCATTTTATTTTATTTTACCACACAAAAAAATTCACAAACCCCCCCCACTTCGTGTAAGAAAATCTGAGACTGAACCGGCACATAAATTGGTCCTTGAGAGACGACCTAGGAGTCACTTCCTAGTAATTATACTGCATTTCTTTTATGCACAATTTTTGTGAGCGGTGTGACCCGTTCGTCAAATATGTTGTTGGGGGTCAATTTCATCTCATCCACTATCATATTTTAGGAATTCAACATTCAAATCATCATTGTTAATGCCACTCTTTAAATTACCTTGTCAAGAAGGCCTATCCCTAATTACGAGTTCATACGATTCCTAGCATTCCTAATAATTAGTTCTCTTAGACAGGAGCTTAACGACAACCAATATAATATTGGGAGAGATTCCCCGGATCTAGACTTCCCCGTACGTTCCCGTATCGACAAAATCAATAATCATGCATTGAATGAGTTAAACAAAGCAAGCATTAAGCAAAGAGGAAAAACCCTAACTAATGATGAAAGAAAGCATAAATCTTAGATTAAGATGCAAGCATAAATTCCATATATGAGAGCTTCAAAAGATTACATTGATTCCCCAACAAACATACAAGGTTTAGTTCACCATATTCATGGTGAACCTAGATGAACAATAATGAAAGAATGAAGGACAAAACCCTAGAAAGGTGAAGAGGTAGCCTGAGCATCCAAGATCCTCCTTCAAAGGGGTGGAAGAGAAAGTCTTTGCTTCGTTTATGCCAAAGATACCCACCCTAAGACATCTAGGTCTTTAAATAGGACATAAAAATAATAGAAAACGGGTCCAGGCCCAAAGAGATCATAAAATCGCATGAAACTGGCCCAAAACTCGTCTGGTTGACTTTTTTCGTATTCTTGTTGACTGGTTGACTCTTTTGGTTGTCTGGCTGACTTTTCTGGTTTCTGGTTGACTTTTCAGCACTCCAATCATTCGGTACTTCAATTCTTCTTTCAAATCATTCAATTAGCCTACAAAATAAAGGGAATCTTGCACAAAACCATTAAATTCACTTTCAACTCTCTTATTCACAAAACTAAAGCAACAATATGAGTTCAACCTAGTTTCTAAGTCTTAAAGGTTGCTTTTGGTATCAATTTTAAGCATAAAAATAACAGTTTTTCAACTGTTATCAGTAATTCTTTTTTCAAAATCCGTATATAATAACTGTATAAAATGTTTAAATTATATACGGATTTATATCCGTATATAATAGTCCATATTTAATTCCAATATTTTTTGTAGTGTATGAATACCGAAAAGCGGTGCCAAAAACTTGTTTAACCCTCGACAAGTGTGACCGAATCGTATCAAGTAATAAACTTGGTAAGACCAGATATCGTTTTCTCCAAGGACTCACGGCCTAGTTAGTTATATAATTTGTTGATTATTTAAGACTTGGGAACAAATTCTTAAGGTGTCAAATGCAAAAGAAAATAATTAAACATGTATGCATGAGTTTTGATCAATGGAAAATAAGAACACAAACACTTTGAACGAATTAGATGGATGAGTATGTTGTTGGGGTAATCAATTTCATCATATCCACTCTCATATACTTTTAGGAATTCATCATTCTTTTCATCAATGTTAATGCCACTCTCTAAATTACCTTGCAAGAAGGCCTATCCTTAATTACGAGTTCATACAATTCCTAGCATCCCTAATAATTAATTCTGAAGCATAGAAGCTTAAAGGCAACCAATCGTCATATTCCTATGTCTAGGAAATATGCTATGGGAGAATTTCCCCAGATCTAGATTTCCCCGTACGTTTCCATATCGATAAAATCAATAATCATGACATCGAATGAGTTAAACAATGCATGCTCTGAGCAAAGAGGAAAAACCCTAACTAATGATGAAAGAAAGCATGTATCTCAAATAAGACTTTTAAACACAAATTCCATATATGAGAGCTTCATAAGATTACATTGATTCCCCAACAACAATACAAAGTTTAGTTCACCATATTCATGGTGAAGTTAGATGAACAATAATGAAAGAATGAAAGATAAAACCCTAGAAAGATGAGTAGGTAGCCTTAGCATCCAAGATCTTCCTCCAAGGGGTGGAAAAGTGAGTGTTTGCTTCGTACTCTGCCAAAGATACAAACCCTAGGACGTCCTAAAGCTTATATACTATTCTAAAAATTACAGAAAATTAGGCCCAAGCCCAAAATAGTGCCGCTTAGTGGCAATCTACCGATTAACGGTAAGTGCATTAGTTGATTCTTCCCCTCAGCGGCATTTTCACCCCTCAGCGGATGCAACGTGAGTTCCTGAGTGCCGCTCAGCGGTAAACTGGCGCTGAGCGGTACTTACGACTTCTCTTCTTTTGCAATTTTTGATGTCTTTTATGATTCCATCTCTATCCTTCTTCACTTCTTTCACCAAATTCACCTTAAAACCTGCATAAAACACTGAAATCAAGCATAAACCTGTACAACTCTCTTATTTCTAAAAATATGACCAAAAGCATGATTTCAAGCTAGTTTGTAAGTGTTAAAAGTTGCTTTTAGTATAAATTTTAAGCATGAAAATAATAGTTTTTCAACTGTTATCAGTTGCCAATTGAGATCATCTAGGATTACTCCTACAACTTTGAAATTAACCATATCAGCAAACCACGGCCTCTGTTGAATATACACGAGTGTTTTATCCGAGAAGGATTCCTAGATTTCTGCTTCCTTGCTTGTAACTTCACTATTAACCAACCGAGATAAGTTATCAGTAATTATATTTTCACTTCCTTTCTTGTCACGGATTTCCAAATCAAACTCTTGTAGTAAAAGCACCCATAAAATTAATTGCGGCTTGGTTAGCAAATACTTTATAACTGCATGATCTGTGTAGATAATCACATTAGGCCCAATGAGATATGGTCTAAATTTATCCAAGGCATATACAATAGTAAGAAATTCTTTTTCTGTGGTGGCATAATTCAACTGGGTTTCATTCAAAACTTTGCTTGAAAAATAAATAGTGTGTGTCAACACCCAATTTCGTTCGGGTAAGTAAATATTTAAAAATAAAAAAAATAAGATAATAATAATTAATGGTGGGTAAGAAGGGAATAAAATAATACAATATTTTTGAAATGTTAGTTTAATATGGTAATAATTTGAATTAATATTATGCTAATAATTATAAAAAAATAATTAAATTAATATAATTTGTTGCATCAGTTGCTTTTAAAGAGGAAAATATGATTTTCTGACAATAATAATAATCAATTTTTTGAATATTATTTAATTTGTTTTCTGGCAACCATGATCATTTCTTTCCCTATTTTGTTTTATTGTCATTTAATTAACAATTAAAGCAATTTTTTCCCTATTTTGTTTTATTGTCATTTAATTCACAATTAAGACAAGATTTCCATAATATTACAATGTGTGTATATACATACACACTCTGCCATAAAAAAGGGGGGACGGAAAAAAGGAGAGAGAAATATTTTGAAAAATAGAGAGATAGCAAGAGTACTAAAGAATATAGAGAAAAGTAAGTTTTCAGTTTTGAGGAACTCTGCCAAAAGAGATCATCAAAGAACAAAAAAGCTAAAAAGGTATGTCATCTCTACACCATTATTTTTCTCTTTTTTATTGTACTCTATGAAGTTTTCTTTAAGATATTTTTTTCTTTCTACACACAAATAATGTTTTCTTTTAATCATAATTTCTTTTTATAAGTATGTGTCAGCCTATGGCCGGTTTCTTTCTTTTTTTCCCACCATTTTTAAAATAAAAAAAAATACAAAATCTCTAAAAACCAGAAAGAATGTCAATCTTGTTTAAACCAAATCTTTTTCGGATTCACTTGTTTTTTTTCAAAAACATCTAAATCAATCAATAATAATTTTCAAACAAACTCACAAACCTTTTTCTACATAAAGAACTACGTGATCCCTGATTGTCCATTATAAATGGATGTACGTAGGACCAAGGTCAATTCTTGTCGGGTTCATAAAACAAAAAATATTTTTTTGTTTCTTAATAGTTTGTTTTATTTTATTTTATTATTTTTTTGTTTAGGGAAAATTAACATTTTTGCAAAACCACATCAACTTTATATATTTAATTAAAGGTACTGCCTTTAGGGTGCTAACACCTTCCTTACGCGTAACCGATTTCCGAACCTGAAAATCTCTTTTCGTAGACCATGTCTTATTTTTTGGTTTTCCATAGTTTTTCCATATAAATTATGGTGGCGACTCCAAAACCTTTTTCCCAAAATCGTTTGTTTTTCGGGTTGCCGTCCCGTCGCGATCCCGGTTGCGACAGATGGCGACTCCACTGGGGACGCTAGAGAATCAGGCCTTCTTAATTAAATGTGCAAAATTGATGTGGTTTTTCTTTATTTTATTTTATTTATTTATTTGCCCTGTATTTATTATATATGTTTGTCTTTATTTATTTTGGTAATTTATTTATATTCATTTTTATTACTATTATCATTGTGCATATCATGAGTGGGACCCTATACCCGGGTCTGAGTGCAACATAGAATTAGAGGGATTGCGTAGCGGTGTCACGTCTGGACTACTTCCAGTTTGGCTATCGTGAGAATCACAGCCAGTGTCTGTTCTCTTCACATGTAATTTCACACCTAGTTGCATCTCAACTGTTGTGGAAAATGCTGTGAAAAGGACCATAGCTCTGGTGGCCTTGATTTTAGGTTCAAGAATCTTTCCTTGTGAGATTGCATATGCATTGCTTAGACTTTAGAACGTTGGACCTACCTTAAAAACATAAAACATGTTGTCTTTTAATCATTATTTTGGCATAGACATCTTCATGCATATATGTATTAACAACATTTTTATCATTTTCCTTCATTTTCTTTATACATAACAATAAATGTGTCATGTTTTTCTTTAAATAAAAGAACAAGAACAAAAATATCATGCTTTAATGAATAAATTAATAAGGGAAAATAAACACCTTTTAGTCAAATGAATTAATAAAACTTTCATTTTTTGGAAGCATTTATTAACATGAAATCTTCTTCATCATTTTCTATCATCCATTTTATCCATAAAAAAATCAGTTTATAAAGGGCACTATATCAAAGTGATCGCAAACAATCATTTTAGCAAAAAAATAAAAAAAATAAAAAAATTGAAAATGAAAAAAAACAAGGGCAACTTGTCTAAGTTAAGATTTTTGAAAATAAGGCGATCATAATTTAATGGGAAGATATGTTTCTTCATAAAAAAAATTATAATTCTTTGTAACCTATTTTTAGTCTTAAAAATAATAAAAAAAACGTTTTTTGAACAAGTCAGATTGACATCATGTTATTTAAGAAAGATTTGTCTTTTTGAAAAAAATCAAAATTTCAAAACACAAGAAAAAAATGAAAATGGCAAACTTAATTTTCATTTCACTGTAACAAGAACTTCTTTTTAAGACCATTGGGCCCAGTTGATAGTTTTCTTCAAATTCAATTTCTTGAAAAAAAAAAACAAACGAATGCGATAAGAGGAAAACACAAAAAAAATATTATTTCTCAAAAAGTTTTATCATTTTGCCAAAAAAACATAAAAAAGGAAATCATTACATTTTGAGTAATTTATACGTTTTTTGTGACCAATTATTTTAAATATCCAATAGCATTTTCTCTTGAGACATATGTGTGTGTATTGCTTGAAAACACTAATTTTCCAGCCTTCCCCAAACGAAAAGAGATTAACTCTAACAAACACTAACGGTACCATATACTTGAGCATATTTGTTTTGCTAAAGTTATTCTCGCTTGTGTTATTTGAGAACTCCCTAACTAGCCATGCAAAGGAAAATCATACCATTTGGGACAATCCTTTTTCAGTAAATCCTTTCCATACCTGTTCTCTATCTTGAACAAAACTCATGCCTAAAAACTGGGGCAGCTTTGACATTCATGGATACATATCTCCATACTTATTTTACCAAACACCAACATCCTTTTCGTGTGTCGTATCTCATATTCACATAATACACGCCAACGTGGGTATCTAGTGTCCTTTAAATCCTTACCACTTTCAACTTTTCTGTGATTTCCGTTTATTTTTAGCATGCATCATTTCTGCATTTTCGCATAATTCGTTTTCATCTAATCCAAGTTAATAAAAACAGTATAAAGTTTTAGAATAAAAAACGGTGAAACTTCCACGACATCCTTATAAGACTCGAGCAAACTCCAAAGCTATGGAAGATTGGGAAGAGGAACGTGAAATTGTAAAGGCCGATATTAGTCAGCTAAAGGATCAAGTCGGTCAAATTTTAGAAGCGTTGAAAGCCATGAAAACCGCAAGAGAGACTTCATTTGCAAAGGCTGATGATAATGCTCACATTCTAATGCATGACGCTGTGGGCACACAATTCACATTTCCAATGTATGGTTTACCACCAGGTTACACACCGCCTATTGGAGATCATTCAGAGGCAGAGCATACTTCTTTGGCTTTTCTCGTAACTAACAATGTACTCCCCATTAATACCTAGGGGCCTATCCACACAACTGAGGCAAAGCTGAATGAAAGTCCAAGCTTCCCCACACAATTGTCGCACAAGATGCTGCTTTGCAGGCGAACGTAGAAGGAGCGAAGGATAAACTCGAAGTTCTAGAAGGTAGACTGAGAGCCATAGAAGGGTTTGAAAGTTACGGGTTTGGTGACGTGGCAAGGTTGAGTTTGGCTCCAGGAGTGACCATTCCACACAAGTTTAAGGTGCCAGAATTTGAGAAATACAAGGGAAACACATGCCCTAAGAATCATTTGACTATGTATTTGATGGACAAATTTATGATCACCAAAATATGATGTCACAAACTTGTTTTACAATCGGCAAGTATGACCGAATCGTTTCAAGTAATAAACTTGGTAAGACCAAGTATCGTTCTCCCAAAGGACTCACGGCCTAGTTTAGTTATGTGGTTTGTTGATTAGCTAAGACTTAAGGACGAAATAATTGGATTGTATTATGCAAAAGACGAAAATAAACATGTATGCATGAGGTTTTGATCAATGGCAAAAGCAAAAGACAAGCACTTTCAATGAAATATATATATGAATATGTTGTTGGGGGTCAATTTCATCTTATCCACTCTCATATATTTTAGGAATTCGACATTCAAGTCATCATTGTTAATGCCACTCTCTAAATTACCTTGTCAAGAAGGCATATCCCCAATTACGAGTTCATACAATTCCTAGCATTCCTAGTAATTAGTTCTTTTAGCACAGGAGCTTAACGACAACCAATATAATATTGGGAGTAATTCCCCAAATCTAGACTTCCCCGTACGTTCCCGTATCGACAAAACCAATAATCATGCATTGAATGAGTTAAACAAAGCAAGCATTGAGCAAAGAGGAAAAACCCTAACTAATGATGAAAGAAAGCATGAGTTTTAGATTAAGATGCAAGCACAAATTCCATATATGAGAGCTTCAAAAGATTACATTGATTCCCCAACAAACATACAAGGTTTAGTTCACCATATTCATGATGAACCTAGATGAACAATAATGAAAGAATGAAAGATAAAACCCTAGAAAGGTGAAGAGGTAGCCTGAGCATCCAAGATCCTCCTTCAAAGGGGTGGAAGAGAGAGTGTTTGCTTCGTCTTTGCCAAAGATACAAACCCTAGGACGTCCTAAAGCTTATATATTATTCTAAAATTACAGAAAATCTAGGCCCAAGCCCATAAGTGTGCCGCTCAGCGGTAAGTGCGTGAGTCGTTTCTTCCCCTCAGCGGCCATTTTGCCCCTCAGCGGATCTCCCGTGAGCTCCTGAATGCCGCTCAGCGGTAAACTGCCACTCAGCGGTAACTTCGGCTTCTCCTTTTGCACTTTTTGATGTCTTTTCTGATTCCATCTCTCTCCTTCTTCACTTCTTTCACTAAATTCACCTTAAAACCTGCACAAAAACACTGAAATCAAGCATAAACCTGTCCAGCTCTCTTATTTCTGAAAATATGAATAAAAGCATGATTTCAAGCTAGTTTCTAAGTGTAAAGGTTGCTTTTTGTGTCAATTTTAAGCATGAATATAACAGTTTTTCAACTGTTATCAGTATTGTCGAAAAATGGTTGCTTACGCTCATGACGACAAATTACTTGTCCATCTCTTTCGAGATAGTTTGGCTGAAGCGGCATTGAGTTGGTATACACATTTGAATTCCTCGCATATTCGTTCTTGGGCAGATTTGGCATATGCCTTTGTAAGGCAGTACAAATACAACATGCATGTTGCACCAGGCAGGTTACAATTACACCACATGCCAAAGAAAGAGGAAGAGTCTTTTAAAGAATATGCGCAACGATGGAGAGAGTTGGTAGCACAGGTTGAGCCACCTCTATATGATAAGGAAATGGTGGCAATGTTTGTGACACACTACAACCACCTTTTTATGAGCATATGATTGGCAATGTGTCTTCCAATTTCGCCGATATCATCATCATAGGCGAAAGGATAGAAATCGGACTTAAAAGTGGGAAAATTACATCTCAAGCCGCCACTCCAAAGAAATATGTTTTTAATCCAGGGAAAGAGAAAGAAGAGGGAGTGCATGCAACATCAGCAATACCCATGTGGGGAGGTCATGCACCCACACATAGCTATCAACCAAGCCCGAGTTATCCTCCTTATGTTAACATCATAGTGTCTGGTCCCCAAATGAGACCTCGACAACTAGAATATTATCAACCACAACAGGCTAATGCTAGGGGCACTGGAGCCGGTTTAGGTCCAGATCAGAATGTTGGTCAAAGTGCTAGATGTATACAGATTTGTTACCTCATCTCCTTAAGAAGGGTTTGGCCGCTATTCGTCCAATGAAACCCTTACAGCCTCCATACCCTAAAAGTTTTGATGCAAGTGCGAGATGCGATTTTCACGGGGGAGCCATTGGCCATTCGACCGAAGGATGCACCTCTCTTAAATTCAACGAACAATCTCTAATTGATGCAGGATGCTTGAAGTTCCAAGAACACAAACCTAGTGTTGAAGTCAATCCCCTCGCTGAGCATGGAAATACCTCAACAAATGCCATCGAGGTTGGACGACACAGGCTAGTGAGGGATGTTAGTGAAATTTATAGTTCTAAAAAGGTCATTTTTGAAACGCTGATAAGATTGGGTTTATTAAGGGGTGGAGATGGCCTTGGTGAGACATGTGGAATCTGTCCAGGAGCCGAACATATCATTAATGAGTGTACCAGGTTTAGGAGCTTTCTCCAAGATCTGATTGACAGAAGTTTCCTACAAATATACTACGTGAATAAAGAAGAAGAAGTATTTGCAAACCCAAGAACTAGAAGATAAAGAATTTGCATGTGATGCTTATTGAAATGTAATCATTTTTAATTAACCTCACTGCTTTGCTCGAAGCCCTGGGGTTCGTGCTTTACGGATTAACACTTTCTTTTGCATTTGGTTTAATATTAAATCGTGTCTGTTTCAACTTTTTTTATCATCTTGTGTCTTAAGTTTTTTTTTTAAAATCGAATAACACGAATATGACCATGAATGCTTTGAAAACAATAATGTTGTTTTTCCTAATTTTGAGCACCCTATCAATAACATGGAAAATGATTATGACTGACCCGGAACCCTCTCTAGAGTTAATGATATTTGTGAAGCAAGATTCTAAAGAAATAAAACCCCATCAAGGAGAAAGCGAGAGAAAAAAGGTAAAAGTCGACACTAACATGAAGAAAGAGTTCAACACGAGTTACTACTCAAGCCAGAATGTCTTCAGAATCAAAGATGAAGTACAAAAGCAGTTCGATGCGAGATTCTTAGCTGGGGCAAAATACTACCAATAGGTGTCAAGTATCGTGTTGAAGAACGACGATAATGAGGAAATGCATGTCGACTATCATGATTTCTCATTGCCGCAAACCTGAACAATCAAACTTCCCATTATCGTCCAAAGATGAATGGGGCAATCAAGGCCACTAATAAAAAAATATCAAGAGAAATGTACCTTCGGTTACCGCACATCGGTACGCATATCGACTGGGGCAATACCTTTTTTCTTTGGTACATGGAATGGAAGCAGTACTACCCTTCGAGGTAGAAATCCCATCGTTACGAGTGTTAATGGAAACCCAATTAGAAGAAGCGGATTGGGTTCAAACCCGATTTGATCAACTCAATCTCATTGAGGAGAAAAGATTAACTGTCGCATGCCATGGGCAACTACACCAGCAAAGAATGAAAAAGGAATTTGACAAGAAAGTACATCCTAGGAAATTCCGAGAAAGTGAATTGGTCTTAAAAAAGAAATTTTGTCAATACAAAAGGATCACAGGGGCAAGTGGACTCCAAATTATGAAGGCCTGTATGTGGTAAAGAAGGTTTTTGGAAGTGGTGCACTTATGCTCACAAGAGTGGATGGAGAGAAGTTACCTTTGCCGGTTAATTCTGACCCGGTAAAAATTTTTATGCATAATGATTCCATGATAGGTGATAACACTCAAGATTTACATATTTTTCTCTGTTAAAAATCATTTCTTAGAAAGGCTAGTTTTATGTTTTTCTTTTAATTCTTTAGAATTGTAAAATTTTAGTTAAAAATAGGTTTTTAGATGTAATTTTTAATCTTTGTTAATAATTAGGAAATTAGTATTTTTTTGAAATTCTTTTAAAAAAAATTGTTTGGTTTTAATTAGGTTTTAATCTAATAATATTTTTTTTCCTTATTTGCATTCTAACTCTTTTATTATTTTAGGATTTGGTTTGGGCTTGAACAGCCAGCAGAAACACTGGGCCCTGATCCCTCTTTGGGTTGTTTTGTGGTTGAATCTATTGAACAGCAGGGAGCAACAATTGGGCCGCTGAAGATGTGGGAGTTGATACCACTGGATTGGGCCAATTCTCCTTTAATGAAACATTGCGTTTCCGAGGTTGTCATTGGGGGTCTCAGATTTGCAAATCATTTTGGCAAAATGAAAGAAGCCTTCGTGCATTTGAGTAAAAGAAAAGAACCCTCGAGCTAGGGCTCCCGTGAGTGAAGAGAGCTGAAGAGAGGAGCATATCACTTGCCCGAAGAAGATGATCGGTGAGGAAGTAGCTGACCGGAGCTGCCCGTTATAGAGGATCGAATGGCTGGAAACGCAAGCTCGAAGCAAATGAACAGTGGCCGCTGGATCAAGAGCAGGAAGCGTCAAAATCAAGTTTCTTTCTTTACTTTCCCTCTTTCTTTTCTCTTTTCGTTCTTCAACCCTATATAAAGGGGTTTTTCTGCATGTAAATAAATATAGAGAACATTTCTTCACACACTTTTTACCTTTTCAGTTTACAGTTCTCTGTTCTAGAGATTAGGGTTTTTACGCTTTTCTTAGAGTAGGATACTGTTCTTGATTCTGAATTTCGCTGATGAGATTCATGGAACCGTGACAATCCGTGAGTTCCTCATTCGGTGATCTCCGGTATAATGTTTGTAATTTTCCTTTCTCATATTAATAAAGTGCAATTTCATGTTTCTTTCTCATTTCTTGTTTGCGTTTTGATTTTGTTCACTGTTTTTGATTCTGTCATTGTTATGTTCTGAGAAAACGACTTGGACTCTGATTCTCTGCATCTGTGCAATTCCTTTTGGAATTGAATGACTCCATAGTGAGTAATGTTTTATCGAGATGTCTTCTCGAGTTAGAGATGAGTTCAATGCATAAAAACTGATTCAAATTTGTGTTTCTTGAATTTGTTTGTGAATTGTAGATTGATTAATAGGTTAATGAACATTGGTTGGACAAATTAGTGGAAAGAGTCAATTTAAAGTTCTGAAATATGACTTAGAATATCCAGATTGGGATTCATATTATCAGGATGTCTTCTTGAGAGCTCTAAGCACTCTTTTATTCAGTCCAATGTGCAATTCACCTATGACTTCAATTTTGTTTTTTTTAGATTGTTATATTGCTTTTGATTAGTTAGAATTTAGGTACTATTTTTGATTTGTTTCAATTCTAAATTCTATTATTGATTGATTTCTGGTGATATATAGATTAGGATAGAGTGATCTGTATTGCTGATTTGGTTTGATTGCAAGTTGATTTCTGTATTAGCCAATACTTCTTACTTTGATTTTTGTTTTCCTGTGAATATATAGACTAGGTTTAGTAGATTAGATGTTGAACTGTCCACTCTTTTGGTTCTGATACATGTATATACCACTTCTTTTAGGGATCTTAGTACCTTGTTCAGTTTTAGTTTTGGTTTCTTTGTGCTGTTAATTGTTAGCATTCATAGGTTAGTTTTAATTGCATTCAGTTCTCATTTTAGTTTAGGTTCTGTTTTGTTATGCATTTATTTTATAATTTAGCTTAGGTTCCAGTTTTGTTTTTATTTCTTTGCATTTTATTTCTTGATTTTTCTTTTATACAGATTTGATTCCTTTATTCTTTTCTTTTCAAATTTCATTATTTCAATTTAATTTCTTTCCCTACCTTGCATTAGTAGTTAATAATTAGGTAGTAAATATACAAGATTTAATTTTACACTCTAAATCTTAATCATAGTTGAGTCCTTGGATTGATCCTTGGTTATCCCTTTTACTACATTAATGGGGAAACTGAGTTTGTTGGCTTTGATGCGACTAAAAGCGAGTTTAACAATAGGGAATGCTTTTAAAGTGGGATTGACATTATTGTATTATGCTTTATCCAATATTTATTTTTTATTCAAATTACCTCCCGAAAATAATAAGCATCGTAGGCAGGTTCATGGGGTGCAAGTTGGTTCTTTAAGGATGTCGTGGAATGAGTTAAAGCGAAACAGGAAATGTAATAAAAATATTTGGGGTCTCACTTGAATTTTCACTCATACATGCATCATCATGTATGCATCATCATGCCTGCATCATCATACATGCCTCATCATAGAGGTTCGAAGGAAAGAGAAGAGAAATATGACACACCATGCATCGCCAACTTCAACGAGAATTCATGGATTCGATGGAAATCAAATCAAGAAGTACATCAGTAAAAATGTTCAGAATTTTCAAAAGGGTGAACAAGGGTTTCACACGATTTTCCACTCTTACATCGGTACATCAACAAAATTCAAAAGAGAAAGTCCAGAGCTATATAAGAAAAAAGAGTATCTGTTTAAAGCTTATCAAAGCTCAGTTTTCATCTTGGCACTCAAGCCCAGCACCAAATCCTTTTTTTTCTAAAAAAAAATGAGGTTTATTCACCTCTCCCGCGAAATTCATAGGGCAAGTACACCTCTTAAGTGAAATCAAAGGTGATACCCCCTCCACAGCGAGATTCATAGGGCAAGTACACCTCTTAAGCGAAATCAAAGGTGATACTCTCCACAGCGAGATTCATAGGGCAGGTACACCTCTTAAGCGAAATCAAAGGTGATACCCCCTCCAAATCGAGATTCATAGGGCAAGTACACCTCTTAAGCGAAATCAAAGGTGATACCCCCTCCACAGCGAGATTCATAGGGCAAGTACACCTCTCAAGCGAAATCAAAGGTGGTACCCCCTCCACGAGGTTTGTGCGCCTCTTCATTTAATTTTACGAGGTTTGTGCGCCTCACCATCAAGTTATACGAGGTTCGTGCGCCTCTCCATTTAATTTTACCAGTTACGAGGTTCGTGCGCCTCTCCATTTAATTTTACAAGCTACGAGGTTCGTGCACCTCTCCATTTAATTTTACCAGTTATGAGGTTCGTGCGCCTCACCATCAAGTTATACGAGGTTCGTGCGCCTCTCCATTTAATTTTACCAGTTACGAGGTTCGTGCGCCTCACCATTTAATTTTACGAGGTTCGTGCGCCTCTCCATTTAATTTTACAAGTTACGAGGTTCGTGCGCCTCACTATTTAATTTAACGAGGTTCGTGCGCCTCACCATCAAGTTATACGAGGTTCGTGCGCCTCACCATTTAATTTTACGAGGTTCGTGCTCCTCTCCATTTTACAAGTTACGAGGTTTGTGTGCCTCACCATTTAATTTTACGAGGTTCGTGCGCCTCACCATCAAGTTATACGAGGTTTGTGCGTCTCTCCATTTATTTTGCAAGTTACGAGGTTCGTGCGCCTCACCATTTAATTTTACGAGGTTCGTGCGCCTCTCCATTTATTTTTACAAGTTACGAGGTTCGTGCGCCTCACCATTTAATTTTGCGAGGTTTGTGCGCCTCACCATCAAGTTATATGAGGTTCATGTGCCTCTCCATTTAATTTTACAAGTTACGAGGTTCGTGCACCTCACCATTTAATTGTACGAGGTTCGTGCGCCTCACCATCAAGTTATACGAGTTAATTTTACGAAGTTCGTACGCCTCACCATCAAATTACAAGGTGTCATGGCTCCTCAGCAAGGTCCACAAGGTTGCTACATGCTCTACTAGGTACGCTCCGAGATAATCTCTTTCCTTTTCCTTGGACCCAAACGAAATTAGTGTCTTTATCTTTATTTAGCTTTTACTAGGATAACACCAAAACTCTAAGGTTCATGTTATCCAGCAAAATCCAAATAAAGAGGGGCAGCTGTCAACACCCAATTTCGTCCGGGTAATAAATATTTAAAAATAAAAAAAATAATATAATAATAATTAATGGTGGGTAAGAAGGGATTAAAATAAAACAATATTTTTGAAATGTTAGTTTAATATGGTAATAATTTGAATTAATATTATGCTAATAATTATAAAAAGTATAATTAAATTAATATAATTTGTTGCATCAGTTGCTTTTAAAGAGAAAAATATGATTTTCTAACAATAATAATAATCAATGTTTTGAATATTATTTAATTTGTTTTTTGGCAACCATGACCATTTCTTTCCCTATTTTGTTTTATTATCATTTAATTCACAATTAAAGCAATTTTTTCCCTATTTTGTTTTATTGTCATTTAATTCACAATTAAGGCAAGATTTCCATAATATTACAATGTGTGTATATAAATACGCACTCTGCCATAAAAAAGGGGACGGAAAAAAGGAGAGAGAAATATTTTGAAAAATAGAGAGATAGCAAGAGTACTGAAGAATATAGAGAAAAGTAAGTTCTCAGTTTTGAGGAACTCTGCCAAAAGAGATCATCAAAGAAGAAAAAAGCTAAAATGGTATGTCATCTCTACACCATTATTTTTCTCTTTTTTATTGTACTCTATGAAGTTTTCTTCAAGATATTTTTTTCTTTCTACACACAAATAATATTTTTTTTAATCATAATTTCTTTTTATAAGTATGTGTCAGCCTATGGCCGGTTTCTTTCTTTTTTCCCACCATTTTTCAATTAAATAAAAAAATACAAAACCTCTAAAAACCAGAAAGAATGTCAATCTTGTTTAAACCAAATCTTTTTCGGATTCACTTGTTTTTTTCAAAAAATCTAAATCAATCAATAATAATTTTCAAACAAACTCACAAACCTTTTTCTACATAAAGAACTACATGATCCCTGATTGTCCATTATAAATGGATGTATGATAACGGTTGAAAAACCGTTATTTTTATGCTTAAAATTGATACCAAAAGCAACCTTTAAGACTTAGAAACTAGCTTGAACTCATATTTTTGCTTTAGTTTTATGAATAAGAGAGTTGAAAGTGAATTTAATGGTTTTGTGCAAGATTCCCTTGATTTTGTAGGCTAATTGAATGATTTGAAAGAAGAATTGAAGTACCGAATGATTGGAGTGCTGAAAAGTAAACCAGAAACTAGAAAAGTCAACCAGAAAAGTCAACCAGTCAACCAGAAAAGTCAACCAGTCAACCAGAATGCAGAAAAAAATGTGACCGAGTGGCGCTGAGCGGAAATTTGTCGCTGAGCGGCAGTTTTCAGGTGCCGAAATCACCGCTGAGGGGCAAAACAGCAGCCGGGGGGCAAAATGGATCAACCGCTAGTACCGCTCAGCGGTAAAATACCGCTAAGCGCCATTCTAAATGGGCTTGGACCTGTTTTCTGGTACTTTTATGGGCTTGGGTCTAATTTTTCTGTATTTTTAGAATAGTATATAAGCTTTAGGACGTCCTAGGGTTTGTATCTTTGGCAGAAACGAAGCAAACACTCTCTCTTCCACCCCTTTGAAGGAGGATCTTGGATGCTTAGGCTACCTCTTCACCTTTCTAGGGTTTTATCTTTCATTCTTTCATTATTGTTCATCTAGGTTCACCATGAATATGGTGAACTAAACCTTGTATGTTTGTTGGGGAATCAATGTAATCTTTTGAAGCTCTCATATATGGAATTTGTGCCTGCATCTTAATCTAAGACCTATGCTTTCTTTCATCATTAGTTAGGGTTTTTCCTCTTTGCTCAATGATGAACGGGTCGCACCGCTCACAAAAGTTTGTGCATAAAAGAATGCAGTATAGACTAGGAGGTGACTCCTAGGTCGTCTCTCAAGGACCAATTTTAGTGGTTCAGTCTCAGATTTTTTTACACGCAGTTTGGGGGGGGGGTTTTGTGAATTTTTGCTTGGATGCTGAAATATTAAATTTTACTGGAATTTAAATAAAATGAAATTTAAAAACATTGAAGCAAATTTTAACGACGGTAAAAACTGAATAGTAAAAGACAGTAAAATCACAAACGGAAAATTACACAGTGTTTAAAATTAAAATGCATGAACAATAACATACTGAAAAACGTAAAAAACATTGTAATTAAAATTTACCAAATTCATCAGTGAAAATAAACAGTAAAAACAACATCTGAAAATAAAATGAACAGAAAAAGAAAATTACATTGACAGGTGCAGAAAATCATGAATAATAAATTTAACAGATAAAAACTTTTAACTGCAATCAAAGTTTCAACCATTAATAAAATGTCTGGTACAGATGAAAATGAAAATGAACAAAGTGTAAAAACTTCTACTGAACTACACACTTTCAGAAATATACACAACAATTGTGCACTGTTTCGAAATTGGAAAACCGAGATAGCTATTGAAATTAAGACCCATAGCTACTGGAAGAGAGAACCTCTCCCAGCCGTCTGCCCCTACTCTCACTACACTCCTTACTGGAGCTCCCCTCTTCTTTGCTGGTGCTGGAAATTTATAGCCACAATTCTCAATCCGTGACTTCTCTTCCTTGCCTTCCCGTGAGAAAATAGGGTGAGGGCCCCTCCATTCTGTCATCTTTTACACCTTGGATTCTTCTACTTCCATCAAGCCGTGATTGTGGCTGCTGGATATGCAGCATCCGTGCCTTCCTCTATGCTTCCAAGCTGCTGGATGTGTGGACAGCTGCATCTTTGCTCCCAAACAGCCGTGAACAACACATCACTTTCTCCTTTTCTTTCATTTAAAATCCAACACCATGGGTGCCACTTCTTTTGCTTCTTTCTTCAAGGTGGCTGGACTGCATGCTGCTATGAAATGTGAATGAAGCTTGCAGCTGTGAAGTGTTGTTGCTTCCAGCCGTGAGATGCTTTCATCCAAGCTACTGGACTAAGGTTGTTGGACGTGAGATGTTGACATGGGCACTGGACGGGAGTTGCTGGACCAGCTGGGAGCGTGAAGATGTTAGACTGCGGCTTCAATCTACTGCCATGGTGGATGTCTTTCCTCCCAGCCAGCAACGTGCTGCTGCTGCTTGGTAGAGACTGCTCCAGCTCTATCCAGGCCGAGACACTTCCCTTCACATGTGCATTCACTTCTTCCAACTTTGCTTTGGACGTAAGCTGCTGGATGTTATTGTTGCTGTATTTGAAGTTACTAAATGCTTGCTAAAATGAAATTCCATATGGGGTCTTGTGTAACCGTGAGCTCTTTGTTGTGGTCCCCTCCTTCCACTTAAAATGATGCTTGCTAAAATGAATTGGCCGTGTGACATGTGCTACGTGAATTAGCATAAACACTTCTCCAATTTCCTTATGCAATGTGCTATCATTACCTTCTTTACCATTGAGAGGACGTGTGGGACATGGTGTTTCCCATGTACATTCTTTATTTATTTAACATCACTCTTTCTTACCAAATGCTGCAGCACGAGCCTATCAAGCCCTCATTCAATAAAAATTAAAATCTCACTTTCACACACATTAAAGCACCGTTCACTTGTAAAGCAAGTGTTAAAAAAAATCAGCATGCCCTCTCCATGAACCCGTGATGAATTAATAATTGAATGAGTGCAGCTGCCCTTTCTTTTCTATTCGGTAGATGAAACCTCCTTGCAGCAACTAAAGAAGCTCAACAAAATGAATTAAGATCCTCCCTCCAAAACGGATCAACAAGTCTTTCACTAAAAATATATCAATGCTTCCAAGTAAAATAACACCGTATACAAATGAATGTCCTTCCAAATGTCCCAAAATATTTACAGAATTTTCCCTGCACTCAATAATGTAAGTAATTAGTCTCAGATAATTCAAATTAATTGAAATAAGAATTTTTGGTCAATTTAAGCACATTTAGTAAAAATGGGAAAATATTGGACATTTAAGCACAATTCCTTGATTAAATTCGGTACAATAAGCTAAGTGAAATCAATAAAATATTGACTCATCAAAATAGACCACACTTAGTCTTTTGCACTCCTGGGCAAAATCAAGACTCAAATCAAGGAATGGTTCAAAGGACTTTTTAGGACTGACACAGATGCAACATACATAAAATAAAAACTCGCAAGAAAATAAACAAAATTTACAAAGTTCTCAAGAATTCTGGAGAGATAAGAGAAGTAGAAATTATCCAACACAAATCAAATTAAGCATATACTTACAGAAATCATCCAAGCAATTCACAGTATGGAAAAATAATTAATCAGCTCGAAAGGTGATTTAAAAATAACATAACCTCACAGATGCACTAATAGTGTTTCTCTCAAGTGTTTAAGGTAAAGAATTTTCAACTCGATGCACTCAAGAAAGCAAACACAAGTAGACTTGGCAAACTTCTAATATCAACACTTAAAACATATGCATGTTCAGATCAAAAGGTCTTTTCTGGGTTGTAATGGGGCCAAGGACAGGGGAGGATAATTTTGGATAAGTAGCTATAGCCCAAAAGAAATAGAGGAGCATTGGGAAAAAGTGTAAACACAGTGAAATTTCACCCAAACCTCTAATTCAATCCTCTTCTCGACTCCATTATTCACAAAATTATTTTTCATTTTTCTCTTTTTTTCTCATCTTCATTTTTTTTCATCCTGTCTCTTTTTTTTTTTTTTTTTTTATCACGCAACAGGATATAATTCATATTTTCAAAACAAGATGAGGAACCAACTAGCCAATTCATCAGAATCCCCAAGGAGACCACACTTATTCACATAACACTTTTATAGCTCCAGACTTTCCTAAGGTTAAGGTAATCATTTGTTTTTCACATAGGATCAGTGTATGAGCTTCAACACAAATAAATATATACAGTATAGGCTCAAAGGGGTTATCAAAGGATAATAACAAGGTAGGATTATTTGGCTAAAGAGGCTCAAGAATAAAATTGCCTTTATCACTTCTGAACATGCATATCAATCAAGGATATCTAAAAGAATCAAGCCAAGGCATATGTGCAAGCAATCAAGATACATGTCACACACAAGAAAGAAAATTAAGTGGCTCAAATCTCACACAGGGTATTTGTCACAATCAAATCAACCTCTCAAACGTATAATCATCTTTCCAGGCAGAGAAAAGCAAGGATTACAAACTATAAGTATTAAGTAAGTGAAGGAAAAATCTACAACTTAAACATCATCCAGAAATCAAGAGAAAAATGTAAAATTTATTGCACACAAAACTCGATAAAAATAACAGAAAAAATTAATACTCAAAAACAAAAAATTTAACACACAAAATACAATCTAACAGAAAAATCAAAATTTCTTCCCAGTAGACCACACTTAAATCACACAATGTCCTCAGTGTGTTACAATCATCAGATGATCAATTTCAGAGCAGCAAATAATATAGACAAGTGCAATACAAAGTTAGGAAAAATGGGAAGAAATTTTTCAGTAACATCCATCAGTAGATGTTATCAGGGACATCCATCAGCAGATGTCTAAAACACCTAGCACCCATCAGTAGATGCTAATAATTTTTTTTTTTATTATTTTTTTTTTATTTTTTATTTTTTTTTTATTTTTTATTTTATTTTATTTTTTTTTTTTGAAAAAGGAGATGACCGGCACTGTGACAACAGTTTCAGTGGCAAAGACCGGAACTGTTGCTACAGTGGCAGAGCTTTGGCTACAAATAGGCCGCTCCTCCGCGTCCAGCGCCATTTCTGAACGCTCATTCTCTCTCTACTCCTCTGCTCTCTCAACTCTCTCTTCTCTCTGCTCTCTGCTCTCTTCTCTCTGCTCTCTTCCTACTCCTCTTCTCTCTCCCACTCTCTCCTCTGAGCATCTGGAGCCTGCGCGGAGCCTCTGCCACCGCGCCTTCTGAAGAGTCTGAGATCAGCCAGGAGCTCCTCTGCCAGCCTACTACTCCAGGTAAGTCATCTGCACCTAGATCTACCTTTCTTTCAGCTTTCATTTCCTTTCTCTGCTTTCCAATCTTTCCCTTTCAGTATTTCCTTTATTTTTCATCTCTGCCCTGCTCTCTTTACTGCTTTCCATCTTCTTTCTGTTATGATCTCTTGCCTGCTCTCCCTCTTCCTTTTCAATTTTTTTTTTTTTTCATATTTTTGAAACTGAAAACACTTAAACACATAAATCATAACTGTCTAAAAACTTAAGGGGTATATCGGCTGGAAACCAGACGTTAATCTCCCTTCGATTGAAGGTATTGCAGAGACAATCGGGTAGAACAACGCCACGTACCCCACTTAAAACTAAATAAACACATAAACATAATATACAAGAACAATATGGACAAGAACAACCGGACAACTGGACGTAGATCCATTTAGGACCCTTTGCGAGGACCGTGAAACAGATCTGAGACCAAAAACTGAAACATCAAATACAGACTGGACAAAATAAATCTAAAAGGAAACAAGAACAAATAAAGAAAACAGAGAACTAATCTAATTTTTTTTTATGCTTCTCTTTTTTTTTTAGTTCTTTTTATTTTTTTTATTTTTTTTTTTATGTTTATATTTTTTTTTTATGTTTTTGTTCTTTTTTTTATTTTTTTATTTATGTATTTGTATATTACGAGAGGAAGGATGAGTGATATGGAATCAGAGAGATATACCAGTCAACGATGGCGTCCTACAGATGATCAGATCACGATGATGACCAAAATCTACAACTATGGGGTCACACACCCAAGCCGAGCGCAAGTCGTCGAGATCGCGTCTCGACTAGGGACCTTCGGCGAAGCCACTGAATACAACGTGCACTGCTGGTTTAACAACCATGGCAATCGGGTCAGGCGCTGGCAAGCGGAGATAGACCCCACAGGCACTCTCTTTTCACAACTGCCGCTATACATGTACGGTAAGACCTCTGATCACACCTCCATTGAATTTCATTCCTCTTCTATTATTAACACAAGTTTTTTTTTATTTTTTTATTTTTTTATATTTTATTTTTTGTTTGAAAGAAAACAACTGGGTGATAATGAGGGCACCGAGGCTGTTGAATTTGTTTCCAATTCCGATCATTATCGATGACGACAGAAATGAACGAGAAATTCCTCCACCAAAGCCTCCGCTCGCATTCCGAACCAGAGCTCCCTCAACGGAGCTCTCCCTTAGACCACCACAACCAGCTCGAGAATTCTTCCAGTTTTAAAGTTTTGTTTTTTTTTTTTTTTTTTTTATGTTTTTATTGGCCGAGTGTGGCCAGAATATGGGCTGTAATATGAACACTTATATTTTTGTTGTTTTTATTTTTATGATGTTTTTGTTTTTTTATTTGGTTTGTAATATTAACGATCACTAAAGATCGACCCCCTGAACAACCTTATTTTCACATATATCTATTGCAATTTCATTTTCAGATTTGTTCAATTTCCAATTTTCCATTACTGTAATTTTTTTGCATTGATGAACGAAATCTTTCTTAGTCTAAACAAACTTTTCAATCAAAAATCTGTATGCACACAACTAAGAAATTATATTTACAGTGAAGGAAAATAAGGAAAAATAAGATCTGAAGTGAAAATTTTTATTGGTATAAAATAATAAGATACTGAGGGTCGAAATAAAATCAAGGAATACGCAAAACAATTTTTGATTTTTTGATTTTTTTTTTTGATTTTTTTTTTATTTTAAGTAAAAACACTAAAAATCACGAAGCAAAATAAAACACAAAACACATTTTTTTTTTAAAAATATGAAAAATAAATATATGTATATCTTATAACAATAAAATTTTAATTGAAAACAAAGATTTTGCACACTTTAAACAAAAACTTTTATCAAAAAAAAAAATTTTTTTTTTTTTTTGTTTTTTTTTATTTTTTATTTTTAAAGATAACAATTACAAAAACTAAGAAGAAAAGGAAAAACAAACTTAAAAGAAAAAATTGCAGAATCTTCCCCAGACCACACCTAAACTACAATGTCCCAAATCAGTTAAAGGCATAAGATCATCAATTGAAACTTAAACAGATAAAGGACAAATGTAATAAAAGTCAGAAAACGGGGAAGAAAGAAAAAGAAAACTCCCCTGGATTATGGTGGCAGTTGCCAAAATTGGACAATCAGGGAGATGTCTTCTTCAGGATCCAAGACGGAAATTTTGAGGAAAAATTGCTTCATCCTCCAAATCTGATCAAGCAGAGAAATATCCTCCACCGCCGGATCTAAGCAGCAAATATTGTCACTGAGCAGATTCAGTAGGTGCCTTTTGATCTTCGAACTGCTGTATGTACTGGCACCTTTGTCTTCCAGCGTGGGTGCATGCTGATCAAATTTATATGTACCTCCTGCAATATGGTTAGTGCAAAATGGTTCCACAGAAATATCATGCAGAGGTATAACACCCAATCCCAATTCATCATACTGAGCCTTAGATACAACCTCATAACATGAATCCGTTTCAAATGTAGAAACAATATCTATAACAGGTTCAGATTCATGTTCAGTGCATGGAGAACAAATATTTGAATGTGATAGTAAAAAGCGGTCCTCATCATGCACAGAGGAAAAATTAAAATCATGCTCAGCAACAATATAGTCATCAGCATACCTCTCATCATCACAATCAACATAATAATCAAATTGTGGTATGCTTACCTCCTCTTCCTTGAAGATTTCTAGAGTGTGGGAAGGTGAAGGTGGTCTACCTGGTTCAGGATTACTGCTTACTTCTGCCGGGTCCCCAAAATTTTCATCAGTCTCCTCAGGTGCAAGAGTGGCCATCTGCCTGATCTGATCACTCAGATTCTGCATGGCAGCTTGAGTTTCCTGCTGGAACTCCATGCTCTCTTGCTTGAACTGCATGTTCCCTTTCTGAAACTGAATGTTCTGCATTGTCATCTGCTCTAGTAACTCCTTTAATGTAGGTTCAGAAGTAGAAGGCTGAGGAGTTACTTGGGCAGGAGCATCATACTGCTGACTCTGATATTGCTGAACTGGTGGAACCGGCTCCCAAAGGGAGCTCTCAGAAATTGGATGATGGAACATATTGTTCTCATCATAAAAATCAGCAGATTTAAAATCAAAGTAATATGCAGAATAAGAATCATAATCACAGACATTGGCAGAATAAGCATTATTCACAACATTAAAATAGGTAGACATGGAAAAATAAAAAGTAAAAACTAAAAACTAAAAATTACGAATCAGATAAAACAAAACACATTTATACATGCTACAAGCACACACAAGACAGAACATCAATAGTAAAAATTTTTAATTATTTTTTTTTTTTTAATTTTAAATTTTTTTTTTAATAACAACTAAATACAGAACATAGCACAATTAAACACATATATACACAATATATATTAACACAGTAAAAATCTAAAACAAAAACCTGAACTGAAGTGACAACGCCGCCAAAATTTGCTGAAGGTGTCGTTGTCGCCTACAAGAATACAAAACACAAAACACACATATTAACAGAACAAAAATTTACATAACAAGAATCTAAAACCAAACCGTTATTGGTCCCCGGCAACGGCGCCATTTTTTGATGAAGCTGGTTGATGAATCATTATTTTATTCACTTCATTTAGTTTATTGTGCTAGAATTAATCAGGGAATTGTGCTTAATTGTCCAGTATTTTCCCATTTTACTGAATTGAGCCTAATCCGATCAGAAATTCTTATTTTAATTAATTTGAATTATCTGAAACGAATTATTTACATTATTGAGTGCAGGAAAAATTTTGGAAAATATTTTTGGACATTTAGACTTTCTGTACAAATTCCCAATTTCTCTCGGGTAATCGTTTACAGGGGTGCTGTAAACGAGGGTCACCCCACACTCCTTGGCCTCACATCACATCACCATCCACCCTCTCCCACCACTGGAACACCTGAACAAGCCTCAGACAGGGGCAGAAGTGCCTAAAAGTCAGTTTTTTTGCCAATGGTGACCTGTGTTCACCTGACTGAGTACCTGTGTTGGACTTTCTGTACAAATTTGCAATTCCTCTCGTGTAATCGTTTACAGGGGTGCTGTAAACGATTACCAGTGCTGCGTGAATTTTGTGTCAACTTGTGTGTCTTCGTTCGAGATCAATTCTTATCCGTTTTCAATGCAATTTTTTTTCATAGTTTCGTCTAGATGTCTAGTTTCATGTATAACTTTTACTTTGTTCAAATGCGTTCTGTACTGTTCCCAGTAATTTGTTTACTCTCCTATGTCAGCCTAGTACTACGTGAATGTTGTGTCAACTTGTTTGTCCTCGTTCGAATTCAATTCTTATCCGTTTTGCATGCAGTTTTTTTTCATAGTTTCGTACGGATGTCTATTTTCATGTATAGTTTTTACTTTGTTCAAATTCGTTATGTGTTGTTCCCAGTAATTGTTTTACTCCCCTGTGTCAGTCAAGTTCATACAGTTTAAGTGGCTTCTAATTTGTTTGCATTGTTTGCTTGTTGTTTCATACTTGTGGTAGCTGGAATTGATCATTGGACGATGCTAAGACCTCCAAACACTCAAGGATTCAACACTCATATTGGCACTTTTGTTTTCATTTTGGTTTCTAAGAGAAACAAGAAGCAACCTCACGGCCTCATAATTTGGAAAACAAAGTAGATTTGAAGCAAAATGATGGAGAGAGACCACCTTGCATTCAGCCCACGGTTCTCAAATGTGGAAGATAACAATTGTGATTTTTTTTTATCATGGAGGAAGCCATATTCTGAGTATATGCCACGGCAATGTAAATTGGCTAGCACAAAAGAACAAATCAATTGGAATTGAAGAAGGGGCCACGTTGGAGACAACACATGGGCCACCACTTTGTTATTTAATGGATGATTGGCAAAACAAAACTCATGCTCACGTTGTTGGAATGATACATAGAAGACCACACATAATGGAGTGAGATAATGGAGGGGACCACGTTTTTGAAGAAAGAAAGCTTATGGTTCTCTTAATTTTGGAGTGGTGTACAAGGGGCTGCACTTCCACGGTACCAAACCAAAGGTGAAAAGCAAAAAGAGAAGACACGGCCATTGCTGCAAAGAGCATCCAGTCCAGTACCGTCCAGCAGCATGTTGAAGAGAAATAAGGAGATGGCACAGGGAAGGTCCTCCTCTTTCAGCACGTCCAAACAGCCACCATGTTAAGGGAGTGAAGCATCAAGGTTGGAAGAGGCAAATGCTGGAAGGAGGTGCTCACGGTGATCTTCATTTTAGAAGTGATGGAAGTAGAAGCAATGGAGTGGGAGCCCACGGCAGAAAACCATTTCCGTAAAGAGATAAAGAAGTGTGTGGCAACTAATTGAAGAAGACGTCTAGCTTGGAGCAGCCACCAGTAGAGAAGATCCACATGTCCAGCTGCTGGTCCAGTAAAGGAGATGCTCCACAATCTTAATCTAGTTGAAGAAGAAGAAGCCGTGAGCAAGGAGCTGGAAAATGGAAGCAAAGGCAACAACACCAGCAGCACTTGGAGAGTTACGTTCCAGCACATGTCCAGGGAGAAAAGTGGATTCTTAGAATGAAGAAGGGAGTTCTCGGTAAAGAGCTGGAGTAGCCACGGTCCAACAGCTTCACGTGCAGCAACAACAACATCCACCATGCACAGCAGAGGAAGCTACAGCAGTTTGGAGTGGGGCACACGGTTGAAAGGAATTTGCGTGAATGGGGGAAGCCTAAGCACAACCTAAGCAAACGGACACCACATAGAGGACCTCTTTTGGCACGACTAGGAGCAAATTGGTGGGAGAAATTCCCCAAAACAGGAGCTGCCAATTAGGACAAACCCATAAGCAGACAAGGTCCGTGAAATGAAGAAGGAAATCAGGAGACTTTGTTAAGAGAAGTGGTTATAAATTGGCAGCAGCAGAGCACACTTTGGAAGGGATTTTAGATTAGAATTAGGGGTAGTTTTAATGCACGGCCCGGAAGAGGCTCTGCCTCTTCCCTCCCAGTAGATGTCTCAGTTATTTTCATTTCAAACAGTGCAATAGTGTGGAATTTTATTTCGTCAGTGTTTGGAGCTGTATCTTCATTTAATTTTTATCTTTTGTTCAGAATTTTAATTTAAGTATTGAATGCTTTGATGAATTCCATTTTCAATTAAGTACTTTTATTTTTTACTGTCTCTATTATTTTACCATTTAGTATTTTCTGCATCGTTAAATTCTGTCATTGTGTTGTACTGGTCATGTTATTTTCAAGAATCGTTTTTACGGTTTATTTTTACTGGAGCTATTGGTAAATTTTAATTACACTGTTATTTTGTCTTCTGCATATTTACTGTTCTGTATTTTAAATTCCAACACTGTAATTTTTTCCATTGTCTATTTTTACCATTTTTTTTTACCGTTCAGTTTTTACCACTGTTAAAATTTATTTCAGTGTTTTTAAATTTTGTTGTCTTATTTAAATTCCAGTTCATTTTAATTTATTTGCATTCAAAAATATCCACAAACCCCCCCCACTTCGTGTTAAATCTAAGACCGAACCACAAATATTGGTCCTTGAGAGACGACCTAGGAGTCAAATCCTAGTTATACTGCATTAATTTCTGTGCACATCAAATTTGTATGACCGCGACAGTCGTATCAAAATTTTGGCGCCGTTGCCGGGGACCAATCAATAACGGTTCGGTTTCAGATTTTGTTATATTAAGTTTTGTTCTGTTAATATGTTTGTTTTGTGTGTTTTGTCTTGTATATTTCTGTAGGCGACAACGACACCTTCAGCAAATTTTGGCGGCGTTGTCACTTCAGTTCCAGGTTTTTCATTTTAGATTTTTGCTGTGTTTTTCGATTTTTACTGTGTTAATATATGTTTTGTCTTTTATATTTTTATTGTGCTATGTTCTGTATTTAGTTGTTATTAAAAAAAAAAAATTGAAAATTAAAAAAAAAAAAATTAATTAAAAATTTTTTACTATTGATGTTCTGTCTTGTGTGTGCTTGTAGCATGTATAAATGTGTTGTGATTTATCTGTTTCGTAATTTTTAGTATTTAGTTTTTATTTGTTTTATTTTTATTTTTCCATGTCTACCTATTCTGGTTATGTGAATTCTGCTTATTCTGCCAATGTCTGTGATTATGAATCTTATTCTGCATCTTACTCTGATTGTAATTCTGCTGAATTCTATAATGAGAATTATAATGATCCTGAGTGGAATGATCTTAACAACGAATGGTACGATACCCCACAAGATCATTATCTAGAACCACCATTCGAGAGTCCTTTCATGCCTCCACCAGTCCAGCAATATCAGAGTCAGCAGTATAATGTTCCTGCCCAAGTAGCTTCTCAGCCTTCAACTTCTGAACCTACATTGAAGGAGTTATTGGAGCAGATGACCATGCAGAACATTCAGTTTCAGAAAGGGAACATGCAGTTCAAGCAAGAGAGCATGGAGTTCCAGCAGGAAACTCAAGCTGCCATACAGAATCTGAGTGATCAGATCAGGCAGATGGCCACTCTTGCACCTGAGGAGACTGATGAATATTTTGAGGACCAGGCAGGTACAAGCAGCTATTTTGAACCAGGTAGACCACTTTCATTTTCCACCAACATACCTCAATTTGATGATTATGCTGTTGAGAGGTATGTTGATAATTATATTGTTGCTGAGCATGATTTTAATTTTCCCTCTATGCATGACGAGAATAATTTTGTGTTATCAGATCTGAATATTTGTTCTCCATGCACTGAACATGAATTTAAACCTGTTATAGATATTGTTTCTACATTTCAAACTGATTCATGTTATGAGGTTGTATCTAAGGCTCAGTATGATGAATTGGGATTGGGTGTTATACCTCTGCATGACATTTCTGTGGAACCATTTTGCACTAACCATACTGCAGGAGGTACGTATAAATTTGATGAGCAGACACCCACAATTGAAGACAGAGGTGCAAGCACCCAGAACGATTTCAACATCAACAGGCACCTATTGAATCTAGTCATCAACAATAATTGTTTGGATCCAGCCGTGGAAGACATTTCACTGCTTGATCAAATCTGGAGGATGAAGCAGTTCGTCCTCAAAACTTCCGTGCTGGATCATGAAGTGGAAAACCTCTCCCTACAAGTCCAAAATTGGCAACTGCCACCCTGACCAGGGGAGTTTTCTTTTTCTTTCTTCCCCGTTTTCCTACTTTTATTGCATTTGTCCTTTATCTGTTCAGTGTTTTAACTGATGATCTTATGCTTAGAACACGTTTAGGACAGTGTAGTTTAAGTGTGGTCTTGGGGGAGATTCTGATTTTTGTTTTTCTTATAAGTTTGTTTTTCCCTTTTCTTCTTAGTTTTCGAATTGTTATCTAAAAAAAAATAAAAAAAAAAAAAAGTTTTTGTGTTTTGTTTCAAGTCTCTTAATGTATGTTTATGTGCTTTGTTTGATGTTTTTGACATATGTGTTTTATCTGCGTTGATATTTTGATTCTGTATTAGGTCTTTTGTTTCGTTATTATGTGTTCTGTTTTTATTTTTTTATTTAGTTTTTGTTAAAAAAAAAAATTATTTTAAGAGCAGATTTAACATGTAAGGCAGAGAGGTGAAGTTTTAGCAGAGACACTAATCTGAGTGCATTTATTGAACATACCATATGCGCAGAAAACATTCTGTCTTACATAATAATAAAAATAAAATTCATAAAAATAAAATAAAGATGTCCGAGGGTCGATCTTGTCTGATCGTTAATATTACACACCATAATAAATAAAAACATAAAAACATAATAAAAAAAAAAAAAAATAAAAACAACAAAAATATAAGTGTTCTTATTACAGCCCATATTCTGGCCACACTCGGCCAATTAAAACATAAAAAAAAAAAAAAAAAAAATAATAAAACACTAAAACTGAAAGAACTCTCGAGCTGGTTGTGGTGGTCTAAGAGAGAGCTCCGTTGAGGGAGCTCTGGTTCGGAATGCGAGCGGAGGCTTTGGTGGAGGAATTTCTCGTTCATTTCTGTCATCATCGATGATGATCGGAACTGGAAACAAATTCAGCAGCCTCGGTGCCCTCATTATCACCCAGTTTTTTTCTTTCAAACAAAAAAATAAAAAAATAAAAAAATAAATAACTTGTGTTAATTATAGAAGAGGAAGTGAAAATTTCAATAAAAATGGAGGTGTGATCAGAGGTCTTACCATACATGTACAGCGGCAGTTGTGAAAAGAGAGTGCCAGTGGGGTCTATCTCCGCTTGCCAGTGCTTGACCCGATTGCCGTGGTTGTTGAACCAGCAGTGTACGTTGTATTCAGTGGCTTCGCCGAAAGCCCTTAGTCGAGACGCGATCTCGACGACTTGCGCTCGGCTTGGGTGTGTGACCCCATAGTTGAATATTTTGGTCATCATCGTGATCTGATCGTCGGTTGGACGCCACCGTTGACTGGTATATCTCTCTGATTCCGTTTCACTCATCCTTCCTCTCGTAATATACAAATACATAAATAAAAAATAAATACATATAAAAAGAACAAAAACAAGAAAAATAAAAATAAACATAAAAAAAAATAAAAAATAAAAAGAACTAAAAAAAAAAAAAAAAAATTTTTTAGATTAGTTCTGTGTTTTCTTTATTTGTTCTTGTTTTCTTTTAAATTTATTTTGTCCTGTCTGTCTTTGATTGCTTGATGTGTCAGTTTTTGGTCTCAGATCTGTTTCACGGTCCTCGCAAAGGGTCCTAAACGGATCTACGTCCAGTTGTCCGGTTGTTCTTGTCCATATTGTTCTTGTATATTATGTTTATGTGTTTATTTTTAAGTGGGGTACGTGGCGTTGTTCTACCCGATTGTCTCTGCAATACCTTCAATCGAAGGGAGATTAACGTCTGGTTTCCAGCCGATATACCCCTTAAGTTTTAAGACAATTGTGTTTTATGTGTTTTAAGTGTTTAGCAGGTGAAAAATAAAGCGAATAAGAGCTGAAAATAAAGATGGAACTGAAAGCAGGAAAAAAAAAAAAAAAAAATGAAAATGAAAGATCTGGAAAGCAGGAAAAGGAGAAACAGGAAAGCAGGAAATAAAGAGGGAGAGCAGGCAAGAGATCAGAGCAGAAAGCTGAAAATAAACAGGAAAGCAGGAAATAAAGAGGGAGAGCAGGGCAGAGATGAAAAATAAAGGTAATACAGAGAGAGAGAGCAGAAAAAGCGGAAAGAAAGGCAGATCCAGGAGCAAAGGACTTACCTGGAGTAGTAGGCTGGCAGAGAAGCTCCTCGCAGATCTCAGACTCTTCAGATGGCACGGTGGCAGAGGTTCCGCACAGCTCCAGATGCTTAGAGGAGAGGCTCCCTGCAGAGATCCAGACGCTCGAGAGAGTTGAGAGAGTCGAGAGAGAGCAGAGAGTTGAGAGAGCAGAGAGAGAGAGCAGAGGAGTAGAGAGAGATTGAGCGTTCAGAAATGGCGCTGGACGCGGAGGAGCAGCCTTTTATAGCCAAAGCTTTCCACTGTAGCAACAGTTCCGGTCATTCCCACCGAGACTGTTGTCACAGTACCGGTATCCTTTTTCAGAAAAAAAAATAAAATAAAATAAAAAATAAAAAAAATAAAATAAAATGAAAAAATTAAATTAGCATCTACTGATGGGTGCTAGGTGTTTTAGACATCTGCTGATGGATGTCACTGATAACATCTACTGATGGATGTTATTGAAAATTTCTTCCCATTTTTTCTACTTTTTATTGCACTTGTCTATATTATTTGACTGCTCTGAAATTGATCATCTGATGATTGTAACACACTGAGGACATTGTGTGATTTAAGTGTGGTCTACTGGGAAGAAATTCTGATTTTTCTGTTAGTTTGTATTTTATGTGTTAAAATTTTTGTTTTTGAGTGTTAAATTTTTTTTCTGTTTTAAGTTATTTTTATCGAGTTTTGTGTGCAATAAATTTTACATTTTTCTCTTGATTTCTGGATGAGGTTTAAGTTGTAGATTTTTTCCTTCACTTACTTAATACTTATGGTTTGAAATCCTTGCTTTTCTCTGCCTGGAAAGATGATTATACGTTTGAGAGGTTGATTTGATTGTGACAAACACCCTGAGTGAGATTTGAGCTACTTAATTTTCTTTCTTGTGTGTGATATGTCTCTTGATTGCTTGCACATATGCCTTGGCTTGATTCTTTTTGATATACTTGATTGATATGCATGTTCAGACGTGATAAAGGCATTTTTGTTCTTGAGCCTCTTTAGCCAAATAAGCCTACCTTGTTATTATCCTTTGATAACCCCTTTGAGCCTATACTGTATATATTTCTTTGTGTTGAAGCTCATACACTGATCCTAAGTGAAAAACAAATGATTACCTTAACCTTAGGAAAGTCTGAAGCTATAGAAGTATTTTGAGAATAAGTGTGGTCTCCTTGGGAATTCTGATGAATTGGCTAGTTGGTTCCTCATCATGTTTTGAAATGATAATTTATATCCTGTTGTGAAAAAAAAAAAAAAAGAAGAAGAAGACAGGATGAGAAAAAAAAATTTTGATGAGAAAAAGAAAAAATTGAAAAATCATTTTGTGAATAATGGAGTCGAGAAGAGGATTGAATTAGAGGTTTGGGTGAGATTTCACTGTGTTACATTTTTTTCCCTAGTGCACCTCTATTTCTTCTGAGCTATAGCTACTTATCCAAATTTATCCTCCCCTGTCCTTGGCCCCATTACAACCTAGTAAAGACCTTCTGATCTGAACATGTGTATGATTTAAGTATTGATATTAGAAACTTGCCAAGTCTACTTGTGTTTGCTTTCTTGAGTGCATTGAGTTGAAATTATTTACCCTAGACACTTGAGAGAAACACTGTGAGTGCATCTGTGAGGTTTTGACATTTTTGAATCACCTCTTGAGCTGATTGATTATTTTACCATGCTTTGAATTGCTTGGATGATTTCTGTAAGTATCTGCTTTTCTTGATTTTGTGTTGGATATATTCTACTTCTTTTATTTGTCTAGAATTCTTGAGAACTGTGTAAAATTTTGTTTGCTTTCTTGCGAGTTTTTTATTTTTCTGTCTGCTGAGTTTGTGTCATTATTCCCAAAGTCCTTTGAACCATTCCCTGATTTGCGTCTTAATTTTGCCCCGGAGTGCAAAAGACTAAGTGTGGTCTATTTTGATGAATCATTATTTTATTCACTTCATTTAGTTTATTGTGCTAGAATTAATCAGGGAATTGTGCTTAATTGTCCAGTATTTTCCCATTTTACTGAATTGAGCCTAATCCGA
Source organism: Vigna nakashimae (assembly GCA_034642375.1). Classification (NCBI taxonomy): domain Eukaryota; kingdom Viridiplantae; phylum Streptophyta; class Magnoliopsida; order Fabales; family Fabaceae; genus Vigna; species Vigna nakashimae. The sequence continues at coordinate 43,354,913 of CM067765.1, read as the reverse complement.
TCAGAAATTCTTATTTTAATTAATTTGAATTATCTGAAACGAATTATTTACATTATTGAGTGCAGGAAAAATTTTGGAAAATATTTTTGGACATTTAGACTTTCTGTACAAATTCCCAATTTCTCTCGGGTAATCGTTTACAGGGGTGCTGTAAACGAGGGTCACCCCACACTCCTTGGCCTCACATCACATCACCATCCACCCTCTCCCACCACTGGAACACCTGAACAAGCCTCAGACAGGGGCAGAAGTGCCTAAAAGTCAGTTTTTTTGCCAATGGTGACCTGTGTTCACCTGACTGAGTACCTGTGTTGGACTTTCTGTACAAATTTGCAATTCCTCTCGTGTAATCGTTTACAGGGGTGCTGTAAACGATTACCAGTGCTGCGTGAATTTTGTGTCAACTTGTGTGTCTTCGTTCGAGATCAATTCTTATCCGTTTTCAATGCAATTTTTTTTCATAGTTTCGTCTAGATGTCTAGTTTCATGTATAACTTTTACTTTGTTCAAATGCGTTCTGTACTGTTCCCAGTAATTTGTTTACTCTCCTATGTCAGCCTAGTACTACGTGAATGTTGTGTCAACTTGTTTGTCCTCGTTCGAATTCAATTCTTATCCGTTTTGCATGCAGTTTTTTTTCATAGTTTCGTACGGATGTCTATTTTCATGTATAGTTTTTACTTTGTTCAAATTCGTTATGTGTTGTTCCCAGTAATTGTTTTACTCCCCTGTGTCAGTCAAGTTCATACAGTTTAAGTGGCTTCTAATTTGTTTGCATTGTTTGCTTGTTGTTTCATACTTGTGGTAGCTGGAATTGATCATTGGACGATGCTAAGACCTCCAAACACTCAAGGATTCAACACTCATATTGGCACTTTTGTTTTCATTTTGGTTTCTAAGAGAAACAAGAAGCAACCTCACGGCCTCATAATTTGGAAAACAAAGTAGATTTGAAGCAAAATGATGGAGAGAGACCACCTTGCATTCAGCCCACGGTTCTCAAATGTGGAAGATAACAATTGTGATTTTTTTTTATCATGGAGGAAGCCATATTCTGAGTATATGCCACGGCAATGTAAATTGGCTAGCACAAAAGAACAAATCAATTGGAATTGAAGAAGGGGCCACGTTGGAGACAACACATGGGCCACCACTTTGTTATTTAATGGATGATTGGCAAAACAAAACTCATGCTCACGTTGTTGGAATGATACATAGAAGACCACACATAATGGAGTGAGATAATGGAGGGGACCACGTTTTTGAAGAAAGAAAGCTTATGGTTCTCTTAATTTTGGAGTGGTGTACAAGGGGCTGCACTTCCACGGTACCAAACCAAAGGTGAAAAGCAAAAAGAGAAGACACGGCCATTGCTGCAAAGAGCATCCAGTCCAGTACCGTCCAGCAGCATGTTGAAGAGAAATAAGGAGATGGCACAGGGAAGGTCCTCCTCTTTCAGCACGTCCAAACAGCCACCATGTTAAGGGAGTGAAGCATCAAGGTTGGAAGAGGCAAATGCTGGAAGGAGGTGCTCACGGTGATCTTCATTTTAGAAGTGATGGAAGTAGAAGCAATGGAGTGGGAGCCCACGGCAGAAAACCATTTCCGTAAAGAGATAAAGAAGTGTGTGGCAACTAATTGAAGAAGACGTCTAGCTTGGAGCAGCCACCAGTAGAGAAGATCCACATGTCCAGCTGCTGGTCCAGTAAAGGAGATGCTCCACAATCTTAATCTAGTTGAAGAAGAAGAAGCCGTGAGCAAGGAGCTGGAAAATGGAAGCAAAGGCAACAACACCAGCAGCACTTGGAGAGTTACGTTCCAGCACATGTCCAGGGAGAAAAGTGGATTCTTAGAATGAAGAAGGGAGTTCTCGGTAAAGAGCTGGAGTAGCCACGGTCCAACAGCTTCACGTGCAGCAACAACAACATCCACCATGCACAGCAGAGGAAGCTACAGCAGTTTGGAGTGGGGCACACGGTTGAAAGGAATTTGCGTGAATGGGGGAAGCCTAAGCACAACCTAAGCAAACGGACACCACATAGAGGACCTCTTTTGGCACGACTAGGAGCAAATTGGTGGGAGAAATTCCCCAAAACAGGAGCTGCCAATTAGGACAAACCCATAAGCAGACAAGGTCCGTGAAATGAAGAAGGAAATCAGGAGACTTTGTTAAGAGAAGTGGTTATAAATTGGCAGCAGCAGAGCACACTTTGGAAGGGATTTTAGATTAGAATTAGGGGTAGTTTTAATGCACGGCCCGGAAGAGGCTCTGCCTCTTCCCTCCCAGTAGATGTCTCAGTTATTTTCATTTCAAACAGTGCAATAGTGTGGAATTTTATTTCGTCAGTGTTTGGAGCTGTATCTTCATTTAATTTTTATCTTTTGTTCAGAATTTTAATTTAAGTATTGAATGCTTTGATGAATTCCATTTTCAATTAAGTACTTTTATTTTTTACTGTCTCTATTATTTTACCATTTAGTATTTTCTGCATCGTTAAATTCTGTCATTGTGTTGTACTGGTCATGTTATTTTCAAGAATCGTTTTTACGGTTTATTTTTACTGGAGCTATTGGTAAATTTTAATTACACTGTTATTTTGTCTTCTGCATATTTACTGTTCTGTATTTTAAATTCCAACACTGTAATTTTTTCCATTGTCTATTTTTACCATTTTTTTTTACCGTTCAGTTTTTACCACTGTTAAAATTTATTTCAGTGTTTTTAAATTTTGTTGTCTTATTTAAATTCCAGTTCATTTTAATTTATTTGCATTCAAAAATATCCACAAACCCCCCCCACTTCGTGTTAAATCTAAGACCGAACCACAAATATTGGTCCTTGAGAGACGACCTAGGAGTCAAATCCTAGTTATACTGCATTAATTTCTGTGCACATCAAATTTGTATGACCGCGACAGTCGTATCACTGGTCGCACCGCTCACAAAAGTTTGTGCATAAAAGAAATGCAGTATAGTTTACTAGGAGTTGACTCCTAGGTCGTCTCTCAAGGACCAATTTTGTCAGTTCAGTCTCAGATTTTTTTACACGCAGTTTGGGGGGGGGGGGGTTTTGTGAATTTTTGCTTGGATGCTGAAATATTAAATTTTACTGGAATTTAAATAAAATGAAATTTAAAAACATTGAAGCAAATTTTAACGACGGTAAAAACTGAATAGTAAAAGACAGTAAAATCACAAACGGAAAATTACACAGTGTTTAAAATTAAAATGCATGAACAATAACATACTGAAAAACGTAAAAAACATTGTAATTAAAATTTACCAAATTCATCAGTGAAAATAAACAGTAAAAACAACATCTGAAAATAAAATGAACAGAAAAAGAAAATTACATTGACAGGTGCAGAAAATCATGAATAATAAATTTAACAGATAAAAACTTTTAACTGCAATCAAAGTTTCAACCATTAATAAAATGTCTGGTACAGATGAAAATGAAAATGAACAAAGTGTAAAAACTTCTACTGAACTACACACTTTCAGAAATATACACAACAATTGTGCACTGTTTCGAAATTGGAAAACCGAGATAGCTATTGAAATTAAGACCCATAGCTACTGGAAGAGAGAACCTCTCCCAGCCGTCTGCCCCTACTCTCACTACACTCCTTACTGGAGCTCCCCTCTTCTTTGCTGGTGCTGGAAATTTATAGCCACAATTCTCAATCCGTGACTTCTCTTCCTTGCCTTCCCGTGAGAAAATAGGGTGAGGGCCCCTCCATTCTGTCATCTTTTACACCTTGGATTCTTCTACTTCCATCAAGCCGTGATTGTGGCTGCTGGATATGCAGCATCCGTGCCTTCCTCTATGCTTCCAAGCTGCTGGATGTGTGGACAGCTGCATCTTTGCTCCCAAACAGCCGTGAACAACACATCACTTTCTCCTTTTCTTTCATTTAAAATCCAACACCATGGGTGCCACTTCTTTTGCTTCTTTCTTCAAGGTGGCTGGACTGCATGCTGCTATGAAATGTGAATGAAGCTTGCAGCTGTGAAGTGTTGTTGCTTCCAGCCGTGAGATGCTTTCATCCAAGCTACTGGACTAAGGTTGTTGGACGTGAGATGTTGACATGGGCACTGGACGGGAGTTGCTGGACCAGCTGGGAGCGTGAAGATGTTAGACTGCGGCTTCAATCTACTGCCATGGTGGATGTCTTTCCTCCCAGCCAGCAACGTGCTGCTGCTGCTTGGTAGAGACTGCTCCAGCTCTATCCAGGCCGAGACACTTCCCTTCACATGTGCATTCACTTCTTCCAACTTTGCTTTGGACGTAAGCTGCTGGATGTTATTGTTGCTGTATTTGAAGTTACTAAATGCTTGCTAAAATGAAATTCCATATGGGGTCTTGTGTAACCGTGAGCTCTTTGTTGTGGTCCCCTCCTTCCACTTAAAATGATGCTTGCTAAAATGAATTGGCCGTGTGACATGTGCTACGTGAATTAGCATAAACACTTCTCCAATTTCCTTATGCAATGTGCTATCATTACCTTCTTTACCATTGAGAGGACGTGTGGGACATGGTGTTTCCCATGTACATTCTTTATTTATTTAACATCACTCTTTCTTACCAAATGCTGCAGCACGAGCCTATCAAGCCCTCATTCAATAAAAATTAAAATCTCACTTTCACACACATTAAAGCACCGTTCACTTGTAAAGCAAGTGTTAAAAAAAATCAGCATGCCCTCTCCATGAACCCGTGATGAATTAATAATTGAATGAGTGCAGCTGCCCTTTCTTTTCTATTCGGTAGATGAAACCTCCTTGCAGCAACTAAAGAAGCTCAACAAAATGAATTAAGATCCTCCCTCCAAAACGGATCAACAAGTCTTTCACTAAAAATATATCAATGCTTCCAAGTAAAATAACACCGTATACAAATGAATGTCCTTCCAAATGTCCCAAAATATTTACAGAATTTTCCCTGCACTCAATAATGTAAGTAATTAGTCTCAGATAATTCAAATTAATTGAAATAAGAATTTCTGGTCAATTTAAGCACATTTAGTAAAAATGGGAAAATATTGGACATTTAAGCACAATTCCTTGATTAAATTCGGTACAATAAGCTAAGTGAAATCAATAAAATATTGACTCATCACTCAATGCTTGCTTTGTTTAACTCATTCAATGCATGGTTATTGGTTTTGTCGATACGGGAACGTACGGGGAATTCTAGATCCGGGGAATTACTTCCAATATTATGTTGGTTGTCGTTAAGCTCCTGTGCTAAAAGAACTAATTACTAGGAATGCTAGGAATTGTATGAACTCGTAATTGGGGATAGGCCTTCTTCACAAGGTAATTTAGAGAGTGGCATTAACAATGATGACTTGAATGTCGAATTCCTAAAATATATGAAAGTGGATAAGATGAAATTGACCCCAACAACATATTCATATATATATTTCATTGAAAGTGCTTGTCTTTTGCTTTTGCCATTGATCAAAACCTCATGCATACATGTTTATTTTCTGTTTTGCATAATACAATCCAATTATTTCGTCCTTAAGTCTTAGCTAATCAACAAACCACACAACTAAACTAGGCCGTGAGTCCTTTAGGAGAACGATACTTGGTCTTACCAAGTTTATTACTTGAAACGATTCGGTCATACTTGCCGATTGTGAAACAAGTTTGTGACATCATATTTTGGTGATCATAAATTTGTCCATCAAGTTTTTGGCGCCGTTGTCAGGGACTCATGGTTGAACTAGTTAATTTGTGTGATTATTGATTATCTTTGACTTTAATTTTGAATTTCTGTTTTTATTTTCTGTTTTTATTTTTTTGGTTTTTATTTTATCTTATTTTATCTTATTTGATTTTATTTTATTTTATTTTCTGAATCTATATCTTCTCCTATATCTTTTTGTGCTAACAAATATTTTCTAGGGTTTTGTTTTCTTGTGTATGCAGGAAGCAATTAGAACAAGGAGCAAGAAAACAACAGAGCCTCTTCTTGAAGGTTTAGACAAGAGTAGACGGAGGAGAAGAATCCGAACATCTAGAGAACTTTTTCCTTCACCAGAAACTCTCTTACAATTGATGAGTTAATATTTTGTTCACTGCACTTAGTCTATTGTATCAGATTTAATTAGGAAATTATGCTTAATTGTCCAATATTTTTCCTGTTTTTCATAATTGTGTTTAATTTAACCAGTAATTCTTATTTTAAGTAATTTGAATTATTTTAGGTTAATTATTTGTATTAGGAAAATATTGGATAAAATTTAGATTAATTTCTTTTGGATGGTGCAGCCCATGAGCACAAAATAATAGTCTGCTTGTTGGAATAAGGAGCACACGGTCTAAGTGGTGTTTTGGTCCATGGAAATTAATTTTTGAAGATTCACAAGTGGTTGGGCTGAACACGTTTCTGGTTCCATTATGAATTATGAGTTGGAAATGAGTCATTAGAAAGCACACGGTTGCATCCACACACGTCCAGCAAGGTAAAAAGAGCACAGAAATAATGTTGAACAAAACAACTGGTCCGGGTGCATCCAACATAGCAGCAGCAACGTCCATCAAAATCCAGCAACCTTCACAGCTCCACCAAGGTGACAAACGAAGGGAGCAGTCCAGCAGGTGGAGAATGGGCTGCACCTTCCAAAGCCAGCACGTTGAGAAGGAAGAAGGCTGCAGCTGAAAGGAGTTCACAGCCTAGGAGGAATGGAGAACTCCTTGCTTACTTTTGGCATATCCAGTAGTGATTAATGGTGGACAAAACATGGAAAGTTGGCTGAAAAAGGAAGGGAAGAAGGTGCTGTCACAGCTGGAACAAAATGCAGCAGTGTAAGGAAATAGCATCCAACTTGGATTCACTGTCTAGCAATTTCCAACCAGTAAACATGGAGAACATCCAGCATGGAAGAAGAAGCAAGCCTTCACATGGGCAGCAGCTGCAACGTTCAACAGTAAGGTGCACATGATGTAGCAGCTTGGTTACAATAAGCTCCAAGTATCACTGCTAAGGGAGTCCACGGACAAGGTGAAAGGAAGTGTACTTTCATTCTATCAATTCAAAATTGATGTGCATGCATTTGATGAAGGAAGTTCACGTGAAAGTAGAGAGCACTTGCACATATCAGACGGCCTAGTCAAGGAATATTTTTTTAAGTTGTGGGAGACATCATGTCCCACGCACGTTTCAGCAAAATTAGTAGATGGAGCACGGTTTTGGAGGTCATGTCACGCACATGAATGTTAGCAAAATGATCAAGATGAAGTTTTGATGATGTCCAAATCAAGTCAAGAGAAATCAAGATTCAAGATGTTATGAAGACTTATATTGTGATGGAAAGCTTTTGTAATACTCTTAGAAATATGTATAGGACTTAGATTAGAAAAAGAAAAGTGTTTTGTAAAATTACTATAGTAAATCATTGCAACAAAACACTATAGTACTATTCATATGAATAGTAACACTATTCACGTGAATAGTGACGGTTAACGGTAAGAGTATCGCACTTAACATGGACGTTGGAGAAACTAGTCGTTGAAGAAACTAGCCGTTTATGACCGTTGGACAAACTAGCCGTTTATGGCCGTTGGACAAACTAGCCGTTAAGTTTGTCTTTTAGTGAATGGAAGAGCCTTTGGATGAGTCTATAAATAGACTCTCATTTCCTCTTAAAAATATCCAGAGACACAGAAACTCTTCCCTTGTGCTCAAATACTCAGAATTCTTTGAGACTTGTGTGTTCTTGTTCGGCTTGTGAAACTCTTGTCTGTGGAGCTGGTGAAGTGCTGCTACGGTGACAGAGGAAATAGCCGGTTCATCCTTGGTGTGTCTGAGGAGGTGTTCGGAAGAGGTTCATCCTTCGTGAAGTATTCGAAGGAGGTGTTCATCCTTCGTGAAGTATTCGGAGGAGGTGTTCATCCTTTGTGAAGACTCAAAGGAGGTGTAGTTTCATCTCTTGTGGTATCAAGAGAGGTGTTTTCTAAACTCTTACAAATTGTATCTTTGTGATTGTAGTTTGTAATTGTTTTGTGTTAGTGAAACTGTTTATCTTGTTTTGAGATAAGCGACTGGACGTAGGATTGGTAAGATCCGAACCAGGATAAAATCATCTGTGCAAATTTCTCTCAGTCTTACTCTTGCTTTATTTGTCTTTATTAATTGCTAAGTAAGTTTAATTGAGTAGAAATTAAAAGGCACACGTTAGTATTAAAAACCCCTCTTGGTTTGTTATTCCGCGCTAACCCTTCCGCTGCAGCCGCTTCTGACAATTGGTATCAGAGCTTGCTTTGATAGTCATTCAAATGGCAGGATCACATCAAACCTTTGCAGAGGGTGCTTCTATCAATAGACCACCACTATTCACAGGTGAAAATTACGCATTCTGGAAGGTCAGAATGAAAATTTTTATGGAATCTATTGATATAGATATTTGGGATGTTGTTGCATTTAGTCCTTTTGTTCCAACTAACAATATGCAGGAACCAAAGTCCCGTGACCAATGGACCATTGAAGAAAAGAGAAGATCTCAGAATGATGTAAAAGCCCGGAATATCATTGCATCAGCGTTGACTGTTGATGAGTTCTACAGGGTCTCTGTCTGCAAAAACGCTAAAGAAATGTGGGAAACTTTAAGAGTAACTCATGAAGGCGGAGATGAAATCGGGTGTGCTAAAACGAATAATTTAATCATGGAAGAGAATAATTCAAGCTCTTCATCAAGCACAACATCAAGTATGGGTGATTCTGATGAGCAAGCATACATCTGTTTAGTAGTGAACGACGACACTGGAAGCCAAGTAAGTACATCTAGCGATTCTGATAATTCTAGTCAAATTAGCGAAAATGAATTGCATGAAATTTATGCTGCTTTAATAGTAGAATCTGAAAAATTAGATAAAGCCCATCAGAAATTGAAAAAGGATTTCAAAAATTTAAAATTAAATTTTGAAAATATTTCTGAAGAAAATAAAAATTTGAAATCAGACTTTGAAAATATTCTTGAAGAAAATAAGAATTTAAAATTAAATTTTGAAAATATTTCTGAAGAAAATAAAAATTTGAAATCAGACTTTGAAAATATTCTTGAAGAAAATAAGAATTTAAAATTAAATTTTGAAAATATTTTTGAAGAAAATAAAGATTTGAAAAATAAAGTTTTAATTTTTGAAAAGGGTAAATTTGCTAGTAGTGATGAATGTGCTTCTTGTGAAAATTTTAAGAAACTACTAGAACAAACAACCTTAGGAGAATGTAGTAAGAATAATGAAAATAAGGTTGTTAAAAATAAGTATGTTCCTAAAATTAAAAATAAACACAATCATAGAACCCGTAGAACTTGGGTAGAAAAAGGAACAACTTATAGGAACACAAATGTTGTATCATGCTTTTATTGTATGAAAAAGGGTCATACATCTAACAAATGTAAAATTAAGCATTATGGTGTTCCAAGTGGTAGATATATTTGGGTTGTAAAATGATTTCAATTTTTTTTTAAATTAACCCAAAGGACCCATACAAAATAGTTGGGTACCTATTGTTTAAAATTTAGAATTTCTTTAAAACAATATTTAATTATTATTCCAAGGTAGATGGAATTATTTTAATTTATTTTATATACAAAGCATATATAGTTTTCAAACGGAAAATATTTGAAATAGAAGAATATGTGCATGTTGTCTTTGATGAAATTGTAGACCTTGAGGCAAAACCTCTTGAGTCATTTGAATTACATGCAGGCAATGACGAAGATTTGTAGAAGATAACAAATGAAGCAAATAATGATGACAATCCTCAAGATAAAGATCTAAACAATGTTTTATAAGATCTTTCTCCTAAAAATATTTGCTTTAAATATCCTATTGTGCATGTTTGAATGAATCTTTAAATTTGAAATATTTTTAGCTCATATACATACATGCTTTTATTAAGGGGGAGTATTATCTTAGGGGGAGAACATCAACACAACTTTTTAATTATGATCAAAAAGGGGGAGAAAATGTTTAAAGCTTATTTGCCTATTTGTACTATTTGTGCTTATTCACTAATGCACTCTTTCTTCCATAAGTTGTGTTTTAAATACAGATTATTACCAAAAGCTTTAAATCAAGGAGTTTTTGATCATCATCAAAAAGGGGGAGATTGTTAGCAAAATGATCAAGATGAAGTTTTGATGATGTCCAAATCAAGTCAAGAGAAATCAAGATTCAAGATGTTATGAAGACTTATATTGTGATGGAAAGCTTTTGTAATACTCTTAGAAATATGTATAGGACTTAGATTAGAAAAAGAAAAGTGTTTTGTAAAATTACTATAGTAAATCATTGCAACAAAACACTATAGTACTATTCATATGAATAGTAACACTATTCACGTGAATAGTGACGGTTAACGGTAAGAGTATCGCACTTAACATGGACGTTGGAGAAACTAGTCGTTGAAGAAACTAGCCGTTTATGACCGTTGGACAAACTAGCCGTTTATGGCCGTTGGACAAACTAGCCGTTAAGTTTGTCTTTTAGTGAATGGAAGAGCCTTTGGATGAGTCTATAAATAGACTCTCATTTCCTCTTAAAAATATCCAGAGACACAGAAACTCTTCCCTTGTGCTCAAATACTCAGAATTCTTTGAGACTTGTGTGTTCTTGTTCGGCTTGTGAAACTCTTGTCTGTGGAGCTGGTGAAGTGCTGCTACGGTGACAGAGGAAATAGCCGGTTCATCCTTGGTGTGTCTGAGGAGGTGTTCGGAAGAGGTTCATCCTTCGTGAAGTATTCGAAGGAGGTGTTCATCCTTCGTGAAGTATTCGGAGGAGGTGTTCATCCTTTGTGAAGACTCAAAGGAGGTGTAGTTTCATCTCTTGTGGTATCAAGAGAGGTGTTTTCTAAACTCTTACAAATTGTATCTTTGTGATTGTAGTTTGTAATTGTTTTGTGTTAGTGAAACTGTTTATCTTGTTTTGAGATAAGCGACTGGACGTAGGATTGGTAAGATCCGAACCAGGATAAAATCATCTGTGCAAATTTCTCTCAGTCTTACTCTTGCTTTATTTGTCTTTATTAATTGCTAAGTAAGTTTAATTGAGTAGAAATTAAAAGGCACACGTTAGTATTAAAAACCCCTCTTGGTTTGTTATTCCGCGCTAACCCTTCCGCTGCAGCCGCTCTGACAATGAATAATAAAGGGAAGTTGAGTGTTGTGTGGAAGCACATGTGGAAGACAAAATGGTGATGTCCAGCCCATGAATTCACTAAGTGTTGCTGACCATATTTCTGAGCAACGGTAAAGGCATGGGAGAAATACATTCTTAAATTGTAAAGAAAAGAAAGTGGGTGCCAAAATATTGGAATATTACACGGCCAGAAATTGGGAGTCAGAGAATATGCAGTTCCATGATTTTCTCATTTTAGTGAGTGCTGACGTGTAAAGCATTGGATGGAAAAGAGGGTCAGCAGAGAGTTTGGTGGTGTGCGGTTGGAAAACAAAAAGGGGAGCTGATTCACAAAAGCAACACTTAAAAAATGCACACGGTCAGGAAGGAAGAAAATAAAGTATTAAATTTGGGAAGTGGATGTGCTTGCTTGGTGGAGTTCACGGCTGTATGGGCACATTTAACAAACTTAATTGAAAGACTGACATATTGAATAAGAGATTGTGCACGTTGGAAATAATGGAGGACAACATGCCCATTAATCTAGTCACTCCATCAAGCATGGGAGAAAGGCAACGAAAATGGAATTTGGAGCATCAGAACAAATGGAGCTTGGAAGAAAGCATCACGGTCCAGAAGGAGCAGCTGCAGATTTACGTTTAGCTGGAAGTATGTCACTGCTGACTTCAATTAGCATATGATGGAGAAACATCCTGCAGCTCTGTAGAAGACAACAGGTCTAGGGGATGCTAGGAGGGAGTGTCACAGCCTTGGACCAGAAAAAAAAGGTTGGCAAACATCACGGCCCACATGAAAAGAGAAGTTTTGGAGTTTAAATTGGTAAATGGAGTGTTGATTCACGGACATGGCAGTAGAGGAAGTGGAAAGGTCACGGGCTGCTGCCAAATGGAGACAAAACACAAAGCTGGCTGAAATGAAGGACGAAAATACAGGAGTTTGTCCAGAGAAGTGCTATAAAATGCAAGCAAGCAGCAAGAGAGCAGGGGCAGTAGGTAGTAGACAGATTCCAGTAGACAGTAGGAGTAGTGTAGTCTGGCTTTCAATTTTTTTCCCCTTCCCCTTGGGAAGGTTTGGGGTTATTTTCGTTTTCCAGTACTGAGTGTTCTTTGATGATGAATTTAATTTCTGTTTTCCTGCAACGAATCAGTTTAACTTCCAGTTTCATTTCAATTTCCGCACTTAAATTCCAGATCTGTTCTAATGCTTCTATAATTTCTGCGCAACTTTAATCTCTGCTGTGTTACGTTTTCTGCCATTTAAATTTCATCTGCGATTTTAAGTTTTCACTGTCGTTTTACTCTGTTGTTCAATATTTCAATTTTAATCATGAATTTAATTTTCGTTTTTACCTTTCTACTGTAAAAAATTATTACGTTTCTGCAAATGTTATCTGAATTTAAGTTTTGTGCAAGTTTAATATTCCATCATGATTTTCTTTTCAGTTTTATTTCACGGTGTTGATTTTCGTTTTTATTTCTTTTTACGAATTTACTGTTCACTATTTTACAGTGTTTTTGCATTTCGTTTTTACTGCTTTAACTACGTTTTTACTGTTTGAAATTTACGTTTATCGTTTTTACGTTTACTATTTCAATTCCGTTTTTACCATTTTAAAATTATTTTCGTAATGTAATTTTCTGTCTAAAAACAACCTTCAAAACAACCCCCCACTTTGTGTAAAAAAATCTGAGACTGAACCGACAAAAATTGGTCCTTGAGAGACGACCTAGGAGTCACTTCCTAGTAACTGTACTGCATTAATATCTGCAATCAACTTTTGTGAGCGGTGCGACACGTTCGTCAAAATGGCGCCGTTGCCGGGGAGTCAATTAATTGTTGGTTCAGTCTTGGATTTTCGTTTTGTAAATATTCGTTTTGTAATATATGTTTTGTCTTTTTTTTTTTTATTGTGTGTTTTGTTTGCTTTGAATATTCTGTGTGTTTTGAAATTTTTGTACTATCATTTCAGATGTTGTTACTGAGTGCATGACTAGGTAAAATTCTGGACCTAGTTGTGTATGGATTTGATTTTTGTTTTGCAGCATCTACTGGAGGATGTTTCTGCAACAGCTGCTGATGAATCCTGAACAACATCTACTGAGGGATGCTAAAAGGATTCAGATGACAACATCTACTGATGGATGTTGTTACGATGGATGATAGCACAATTTTTCTGAATTTTTTCTTTTTAATTTATTTAATTGTTTGGTTTTGATTTAATTTTCTTCTTTCTTTGTGTGTTTTAGTTTTCAGTTTTCAGGTTCAATACTGCTACTGATGGCAGTAACAGTAGCATCTACTGAAGGATGTTTCTACAACATCTACTGAAGGATGTTGGGTGATTGGGCATCTACTGATGGATGCCGACGAAGATGACAAACATTGGTGTCTACTGAAGGATATCAACAATTTAAAAAAAAAAATAATAATAAAAAAAAAAAAAAATTAATATGAGCATCTACTTATGGATGTTATGGACAATTTCTTCCCCTTTCCCTACCTTATACTGCACATGTCTATATTATTTAACTGTTATAAATTGTTAATCTGATGACTGTAACACAATGAGGACATTGTGTAGTTTAAGTGTGGTCTATTTTGACTGGGGGAAATTCTGAATTTTTTCTGTTTGTTTGTATTTTGTGTGTTAATTTTTTTTTTTTTTTTTCCTCCCCTAGGTAGTTTTTTGTTTCTTTTGTGTAATAAATTTTGCATGTTTCTCTTAATTCTGGACATTGTTTAAAATTGTAGATATGTCTTTCATTTCACTGATACTTCTGGTTTAAAATTCTTGTTTTTCTTTGCATGGGAAAATGATTTTGATGTTTGAGAAGTTAAATTAATTGTGACAGAAATACCCTGTGTGAGAATTGAACCACTTTATTGTCCTTTCTTGTGTGATGTGACTCTTGATCGTTTGTACAGATGATTTGGCTTAACTCTTAATATTTCTTGATGAATATGCATATTTGAAAATGATAAAGGCATTCTTTGTTTTTAAGCCTCTTTAGCCAAATAAACTTACCTTGTTTTAATCCTTTGATACCCACTTTTGAGCCTACAATTTCTTAAAATTCTTTTCAAGCCCATACACTGTCCCTAAGTGAAAAACGATGATTACTTTAACCTTAGGGAATTCTGGAGCTAAAGAAATATTTTTCGAACAAGTGTGGTCTCCCGGGGGATTCTAAAAAATTGGCTAATTGGTTCTATAATTTATATCTTGTCTCTTACAATCGTATACTAAAAAGAAAGAAAAAAAAAGAGACAGGATGAAAAAATAAGGGAGTCAGGAAAAGGATTGAAATAGAGTTTTGGGTGTGGTTTGACTATTTTTACACTTGTTCCCCGCTCCTTTATTTCTGTTGAATTATAGCTACTTATCCCTATTTATCCTCCCCTGTCCTTGGCCCCATTACAACCCTGAAAAGACCTTTTGATTTAAATATGCATGATTCTGAGAATTAATTTTAGAGGCTTGCCAAATCTATTTGTGTTTGGTTTCTTGAGATCATCGAGTTGACATTGCTTATCCCATACACTTGAGAGAAACACTAATAGTGCATCTGTGAGGTCTGTCACTTTTGATTCACCTTTCAAACTAATTGATCAAATTCACCATGCTTTGAATTGCTTAAATAATTTCATGAGTATCTAAATACTGTGATTTTATCTACATATTTTTCTTTGTCCAGAATTATTGAGAATTGTGTAAATCTGTTTATTTTTTGTAGGAGTCTTTGTTTTCTGTCTACTGAGTCTGTTACTTTCCTGATGTCCTTTGAAAATATTTCCCGAGCTGTATTTTAATTTTGCCCAGGAGTGCAAAAGGCTAAGTGTGGTCTATTTTGATGAGTTAATATTTTGTTCACTGCACTTAGTCTATTGTATCAGATTTAATTAGGAAATTATGCTTAATTGTCCAATATTTTTCCTGTTTTTCATAATTGTGTTTAATTTAACCAGTAATTCTTATTTTAAGTAATTTGAATTATTTTAGGTTAATTATTTGTATTAGGAAAATATTGGATAAAATTTAGATTAATTTCTTTTGGATGGTGCAGCCCATGAGCACAAAATAATAGTCTGCTTGTTGGAATAAGGAGCACACGGTCTAAGTGGTGTTTTGGTCCATGGAAATTAATTTTTGAAGATTCACAAGTGGTTGGGCTGAACACGTTTCTGGTTCCATTATGAATTATGAGTTGGAAATGAGTCATTAGAAAGCACACGGTTGCATCCACACACGTCCAGCAAGGTAAAAAGAGCACAGAAATAATGTTGAACAAAACAACTGGTCCGGGTGCATCCAACATAGCAGCAGCAACGTCCATCAAAATCCAGCAACCTTCACAGCTCCACCAAGGTGACAAACGAAGGGAGCAGTCCAGCAGGTGGAGAATGGGCTGCACCTTCCAAAGCCAGCACGTTGAGAAGGAAGAAGGCTGCAGCTGAAAGGAGTTCACAGCCTAGGAGGAATGGAGAACTCCTTGCTTACTTTTGGCATATCCAGTAGTGATTAATGGTGGACAAAACATGGAAAGTTGGCTGAAAAAGGAAGGGAAGAAGGTGCTGTCACAGCTGGAACAAAATGCAGCAGTGTAAGGAAATAGCATCCAACTTGGATTCACTGTCTAGCAATTTCCAACCAGTAAACATGGAGAACATCCAGCATGGAAGAAGAAGCAAGCCTTCACATGGGCAGCAGCTGCAACGTTCAACAGTAAGGTGCACATGATGTAGCAGCTTGGTTACAATAAGCTCCAAGTATCACTGCTAAGGGAGTCCACGGACAAGGTGAAAGGAAGTGTACTTTCATTCTATCAATTCAAAATTGATGTGCATGCATTTGATGAAGGAAGTTCACGTGAAAGTAGAGAGCACTTGCACATATCAGACGGCCTAGTCAAGGAATATTTTTTTAAGTTGTGGGAGACATCATGTCCCACGCACGTTTCAGCAAAATTAGTAGATGGAGCACGGTTTTGGAGGTCATGTCACGCACATGAATAATAAAGGGAAGTTGAGTGTTGTGTGGAAGCACATGTGGAAGACAAAATGGTGATGTCCAGCCCATGAATTCACTAAGTGTTGCTGACCATATTTCTGAGCAACGGTAAAGGCATGGGAGAAATATGATGAACGGGTCGCACCGCTCACAAAAGTTTGTGCATAAAAGAATGCAGTATAGTGCTAGGAAGTGACTCCTAGGTCGTCTCTCAAGGACCAATTTTGTGGCGGTTCAATCTCAGATTTTTTTTTTTACACAAAGTGGGGGGGTTTTGTGGATGTTTTTGACACAGAAAAATAAAATAGATTGAAAAACAACTGAATAAAACAGAATTTAACAACACTGAAGTAAATTTTAGAAATAGTAAAATCAAAACAGTACAAAAAAAAATAAAACGTTTGAAAATAAAATGACCTGTAAAAAGAAATGGTAGAATTTACCAGTGCAAAAAATCATGAACAGTAAATTTAATAGATAAAAAACATTTAATTGGAAATGGAATTCATCACTTAAATTAAAATTCTTGAACAATACAACTCAAAATGAAACAAGCAAACTGGTGCCACACTTCTACTGCTTTAGAAAATAAAACATTAGCACTGTTTAAAATGAAAAATGGAGAGGAAGAGGAAGAGGCGAGAGCCTCCTCCCAGACTGTGAGTGTTTTCCTAATTCTAATCTAAATTCCCATCCATTCTCTGCTTCTGCTTGCATTTTATAGTGTCAACACTCTCAACATCCTCCTTGAATTCAGCAATTTGGATTGGCAGCCCGTGAACAAATGTAAAACCGTGACTTTCTTTTGATTCAATGTGGTCCCCTCCTTTTCCATTTCAATCAGCTGAATCATCCTTTTTCAATTCAGCAATTTTGACCGTGATCCCCACCTCTTCTTGCTACTGACCGTGAGCTTCCCCTGGACACTCCAAGATGTGCGTGTGGCTGGTTGCTGCTGCAACAAGAGCTTCTTCATCAATCTCATGGTGCTTATTGCTGCTGCCCATTTTCCTTGTGAAGCCAACTCTTCTCTCTTCACTCTTCTAAGCAGCCTTTGCAGCGTGCTCCTCTGCTTCTTCAAAGATCATGTGTTGGCTTCTCTTTGCTGGACTGTGAAGGTTTTCTCTACTGGACCAGCTGTGAGTGTGCTCTCCATCAAAGCCAAAATGAAACACATCCATGTAGTAGTGGACGGTGCAGCTGTGTTGAAACTGGATAGAAGCTGCTCCAGCCGAGACATCTCTTTGCTGCCATCTTCTCTTCCGTTTTGGTGGAGACGTTTCCAGCCGATGAATCTCAAGTGGACCAGCTAAGTGGAAATATGCTACCAAAATAAGGACGTGTGGTGCTGCCAGCATTCCCTCAAAGGCCGTGAATTTTTCCATGCCTCCTAAGCTGCTGGACGTTGTGTTTGGCTAGATGTGGTGGTCCTGGATTGGATTGCTACTGGCTGGAACGCATCTTCTCATTGCCTCCAAGCTGGATTCTTCGGTCGTGAATGAGGTTGCTGCTGCTTGTTGGTTGAACGGATGTTGAAGACAGCTGCTGGGCGTGAGCTGCTGGACATCTGCTGGACCGAGAAGTGTTTCTTCCAAGCTGCTAGATGTTGAAGCTCGTAAGCTTCTCCAACAAGGACGTTGCTTCCCTTCTTTTTCCTGGTGTGTGTGGCAGCTAATAAAACCGTGAGGATGGGTGGCTCAGCTCTTCCAAATGAAACCACGTTCGGCTCCCACTTTTTATTCCAAACATGCTGAACTTGGTTGTCCTTTATACATTTTCTTAATCAATTTTTTTGATAAAAGCAAGAGAAGGTGGCCATATGTCCGTGTGTTGCTGGTTGGTATTTGTTACCTACGTGAAAAGCCCTTTCTCCAAATTAATAAGCATTGCACTTCCCAAAATGACATATCACGTGAACCTTTCTTTCCAACAAAAAATCTTGATGTGGCATGATTTCCCTTAATGCCGTGTACCCTTTTGTTTCCAAGCTCACTTCCATTAGAAAACCGTAAGTGGCCCATGGTTGTCCCCTTTATCATCTTATAAAAAAATTTCCTATTTTGGTGCTGCCATGAATTTGCTTCATTGACGTGGCCCCCTCTTTTCATGTGCTTCTTGCCAAAATGCCTTCCTAGACTGAAAACCGTGAAGTGGTGTATTGTTTGCTGAAAACGTGAACTGCAACCAAAAGAGTGAGAGAAAAATCATTCCCTGACTAGGCGTGTGTGTGATGGTCTTTGTCAATTTTCTTCAATCAAAGCTTAGCAAGGGGTCCTCCACTTTTGCTGTATTTGTGCTTATCAAAATAAAAGATGAATTTAGTGCCCTTTCACGTGTTGCTCTCAAATGGTGGTGGATGGGGACGGCTGCCCACTTCTTACACTTTCTGATATGCATTAAGTGAATTACCATGTGCATTTTTTATTTTCATTCCAGCCGAGAATGTCTCCCAATGTGCACATCCTCATAATTCTCCCTCTTTGATTTTCACGTGAAAGCCATTCCTTTTAGCGGTCTTCCACATCACCAAATAAAACTTACTGCATCATAAAATTTTCAATTTGGAATAAGCTTCTTTACGTATGGAAAGTGAAAATCTCATTTTAGTTTAGCATGTAATTGATTAGAAATTTCTCTCTCAGTCACAAAATATTATCCAACAATTTTCCTGAATTCAATAATATAAATAATTAGTCTCAGATAATTCAAATTAATTAAAATTAGAATTTCTGATCAAATTAAACACAATTAAGAATAATAGGAAAATATTGGACAATTAAGCACAATTCCCCGATTAATTCTAGTACAATAAACTAAGTGTAGTGAAGAAAATAATGATTCATCAAAATAGACCACACTTAGTCTTTTGCACTCCTGGGCAAAATTAAGACGCAAATCAGGGAATAGTTCAAAGGACTTTTTAGGACTGACACAGACGCAGCATACAGAAAATAAAAACTCGCAAGAAAAACAAAAATAATTTACAGAGTTCTCAAGAATTATGGACCAATGAAAGAAGTAGAAATTTTCCAACACAAAATCAAGAAAAGCACATACTTACAGAAATCATCCAAGCTATTCAATACATAGCAAAATGATTAATCAGCTCAAGAGGTGATTTGAAAATAACAAAACCTCACAGATGCACTATAGTATTTCTCTCAAGTGTCTAGGGTAAATAATAATATCAGCTCGATGTACTCAAGAAAACAAACACAAGTAGACTTGGCAAGCTTCTAATATCAACACTTAAAACATATGCATGTTCAGATCAAAAGGTCTTTACTGGTTTGTAATGGGGCCAAGGATAGGTGAGGATAAAATATGGATAAGTAGCTAGATCTCAGAAGAATTAGAGGAGCACTAGGAAAAAAGTGTAAACACAGTGAAATTTCACCCAAACCTCTAATTCAATCCTCTTCTCGACTCCATTATTCACACAATTATTTTTCAATTTCATTTTTTTTTTTCAGTTTTTTTTTTTTTCATCATCATTTGTAAGAGACAAAATACACAACATATTTACAAAAATGAAACACGAAGAGGAACCAACTCGCCAATTCACTAGAATCCCCAGGAGACCACACTTATTCACAAAATACTTCTATAGCTCCAGACTTTCCTAAGGTTAAGGTAATCATGGTTTTTCACTTAGGGTCAGTGTATGAGCTTCAAAACAAAGAAATGGATACAGTATAGGCTCAAAGGGGTTATCAAAGGATAATAACAAGGTAGGCTTATTTGGCTAAAGAGGCTCAAGAACAAAAATGCCTTTATCACTTCCAAAAATGCATATAAATCAAGTATATCAAAAAGAATCAAGCCAAGGCATATGTGCAAGCAATCAAGATACATATCACACAAGAAAGAAAATTAAGTGGCTCAAATTCTCACACAGGGCATTCGTTACAATCAAATCAACCTCTTAAACATTATAATCATCTTCCAAAACAGAGAAAAGCAAGGATTTCAAACCATAAGTATTAATGAAGTGAAGGAAAAATCTACAACTTAAACATCATCCAGAAATCAAAAGAAAAATGTAAAATTTATTGCACACAAAACACACTAAAAACCACTTAAAACAGAAAAAATTTAACACTCAAAAACAAAAAATTTAACACACAAAATACAAACTTAACAGAAACAAACAGAAAATCAAAATTTCTCCCCAGTAGACCACACTTAAATCACACAATGTCCTCAGTGTGTTACAATCATCAGATTATCAATTTCAGAGCAGTCAAATAATATAGACAAGTGCAATAAAAAGTAAGGAAATGGGAAGAAATTTTAAGTAACATCCATCAGTAGATGTTATCAGTGACATCCATCAGCAGATGTCTACAACACCTAGCACCCATCAGTAGATGCTAATAATTTTTATTATTATTATTTATTTTATTTTTTTTAATTATTATTTTTTTTTAATTGAAAAAGGAGAAGACCGGTACTGTGGCAACAGTCTCGGTGGCAAAGACCGGAACTGTTGCTACAGTGGAAAACATTTGGCTATAAATGGTCCGCTTCTCCGCGTCGAGCAACATTTCCTGACTCTCACTCTCTCCTCTCTGCTTCTCTCTCAACTCTCTCTACTCTCTCTGCTCTCTCCTATGCTCTCTCAACTCTCTCTGTTCTCTCAACTCTCTGCTCTCTGCTCTCTTCTCTCTAGCGTCTGGATCTGCGAGGAAGCTCTGCCCCTTCGCCTTCTGAAGAGTCTGAGTGAGATCTGTGAGGAGCCTCTGCCTGTGTGCCTTCGGAGCATCTAAGATCTGCGTCAAGCTTTTGTAAGCCCTACTACTCCGGGTAAGTCCTCTACACCTTTGATCTCCTTCTTTCTGCCGTTTAAGCTTTCTGCTCTTAAGCTTTACCTTTTCCTGCTTTCCAGATCTTTCATTTTTCTTCTTTTCCTGCTTTCAGATCTTATTCGCTTTTTTTTTTTTTTTCTTTTTCTGCTTTCTTTTCCTGCTTTCAGTTCCTTCTTTATTTTCAGCTTTCTGCTCTTTATTGTGCTTTCTCTATTTTGCTCTCCCTTTCCCTTTTCATTTTTTTTTTCATATTTTTGAAACTGAAAAATACTTAAACACATAAAACACAACTGTCTAAAAACTTAAGGGGTATATCGGCTGGAAACCAGACGTTAATCTCCCTTCGATTGAAGGTATTGCAGAGACAATCGGGTAGAACAACGCCACGTACCCCACTTAAAACTAAATAAACACATAAACATAATATACAAGAACAATATGGACAAGAACAACCGGACAACTGGACATAGATCCGTTTAGGACCCTTTGCGAGGACCGTGAAACAGATCTGAGACCAAAAACTGAAACATTAAAGCATGACTGGACAAAATAAATCTGAAAGGAAACAAGAACAAATAAAGAAAACACTGAATTAAGAATCTAATGTTTTTATGTTTTTTTTTTTTTTTTTTTTATGTTATGCTTTTTTTTTTCTTATTTTTGTTCTTTTTATATGTATTTATTTTTTATTTATGTATTTGTATATTACGAGAGGAAGGATGAGTGATATGGAATCAGAGAGATATACCAGTCAACGATGGCGTCCTACAGATGATCAGATCACGATGATGACCAAAATCTACAACTATGGGGTCACACACCCAAGCCGAGCGCAAGTCGTCGAGATCGCGTCTCGACTAAGGACCTTCGGCGAAGCCACTGAATATAACGTGCACTGCTGGTTTAACAACCATGGCAATCGGGTCAGGCGCTGGCAAGCGGAGATAGACCCCACAGGCACTCTCTTTTCACAACTGCCGCTATACATGTACGGTAAGACCTCTGATCACACCTCCATTGAATTTTCCATTCCTCTTCTATTATTAACACATGTTTTATTTTTTTATTTTTTTATTTTTTATTTTTTTGTTTGAAAGAAAACAACTGGGTGATAATGAGGGCACCGAGGCTGCTGAATTTGTTTCCAGTTCCGATCATTATCGATGACGACAGAAATGAACGAGAAATTCCTCCACCAAAGCCTCCGCTCGTGACTTTTCGAACCAGAGCTCCCTCAACGGAGCTCTCCCTTAGACCACCACAACCAGCTCGAGAGTTCTTTCAGTTTTAATGTTTTGTTTATTTATTTTTTTTTTTTTATGTTTTTATTGGCCGAGTGTGGCCAGAATATGGGCTGTAATATGAACACTTATGTTTTTGTTGTTTTTATTTTTTTATGTTTTTATGTTTTTTTATTTGGACTGTAATATTAACGATCAATAATGATCGAACCTCGGACATCTTTATTTTATTTTTATGAATTTTTATGAATTTGAACAATTTTTTTTTTTTAATTCATGCTCACAATTTAAAAATGAAATAAACACAACCATGAAAACACATCAGAAAAGCTAAATAATATGTACATAATGAGGAAAAAGAGTGCTCCCTGGTCATGGTGGCAGTTGCCAATTCTGGACTATCAGTGAGATATCTTCCACCTCAGGATCCGGCGAAGATATCTTCAGGAGCAGCTCGCCCAGTACTGCCCTCTCACTCAAATCAAGACTTTTCTTCCTTCTTCTCCAAGCAAGTTGTTGAATCAACAAAATCAGGAGCCTTCTGTCCACCAGCAGTTGTTGAGTCTGTGACACCGGAGTAATAAGAGAAATAGCAGTATACTTTCCTTCATCTATCATTGTTTCCTCTATGTCAGTACCTGTATTCTCATTTACTTTTGTAACCTGGTCATCAAACTCATAATCAATAGCATCTGTTATGAATTTAGAATCTGTTTGTAACACATAATCAATTTCAATACAAATCGGGCAAGAACCAGATTCACAATCACATTCACAATTCTCAGAAAACTGAGTCAGATCAATGTTTTGTTCTAACTCTATCATGTTATGCGACTGCAAAATTCCTGTCTCAAAATCAATATTGACATATGCATCATCAACAAAATCCACATTCAGTGCAAAGCTATTATCAATGGAAATTTCATCACTGTAATCATGTTCATTCAACACAACATTTATACCAATGGTTTCAGAGACTAATACTGAATCAAAAACTTCAGAATTGTCAATCAAGTCTGTATCAGTTTCAATCCTAAAACCTGTAGAATCATTGTGCAACAAATCACAAGCAATTGAATGTATAGGTAGATCTGGTAAAGAGCTTGTAATCTCAGTTTCAGAATAAACATGTTTTTGCTCAGAATAAATTTTCTCATGAATTTCCAATTCGTCAACTGCACATTCAAGTTGAGGTACGTTTACCTCCACGGTGGAAGATAAAAATGGTCTACCTGTCTCAACAGTGTTACTCGTACCTGCCTGGTCCTTAAAATAATCATCAACAGTCTCAGGTGCAAGAGTGGGATCATAGAAAGGTAGGAAAGTGGGTGTAGTAGTAAACTCATAGCTTTGCTCCCCATCTTCTATGTTGATGCCACTATCATCTTGAAAGTGTTGAGTGGCCATCTGCCCGATCTGATCAGTCAGCTTCTGAATGACAGCTTGAGTTTCCATGCTCTCTTGCTTGAACTGCATGTTCCCTTTCTGAAACTGAATGTTCTGCATGGTCATCTGCTCCAATAACTCCTTCAATGTAGGTTCAGAAGTTGAAGGCTGAGAAGCTACTTGGGCAGGAGCATCATACTGCTGACTCTGATATTGCTGAACTGGTGGAACCGGCTCCCAAAGGGAGCTCTCAGGAATTTGAGGATGATCCATATTTTTCTCGGTATTAAAATCAGCACAAGAATCAGAGTAATATGCAGAAAGAGAATCATAATTACAGGCACTTGTAGAATAAGCACTATTCACAAAATTAAAATAGGTAGACATGGAAAATAAAAACTAAAAACTAAAAATTACGAAACAGATAAACTAAACACATTTATACATGCTACAAGCACACACAAGACAGAACATCAATAGTAAAAAAAAAAAAATTTTTTTTTTTTTAAATATAGCAACTAAATACAGAACACAGCACAATAAAATATAAAAGACAAAACATATATTAACACAACATAATCGAAAAACACAGCAAAAATCTAAAACGAAAAACCTGGAACTGAAGTGACAACGCCGCCAAAATTTGCTGAAGGTGTCGTTGTCGCCTACAAAAATATACAAGACAAAACACACAAAACAAACATATTAACAGAACAAAACTTTATACAACAAAAATCTAAAACCAAACCTCAATTGGTCCCCGGCAGCGGCGCCAAAATTGATGAACGGGTCGCACCGCTCACAAAAGTTTGTGCATAAAAGAATGCAGTATAGTGCTAGGAAGTGACTCCTAGGTCGTCTCTCAAGGACCAATTTTGTGGCGGTTCAATCTCAGATTTTTTTTTTTTACACAAAGTGGGGGGGTTTTGTGGATGTTTTTGACACAGAAAAATAAAATAGATTGAAAAACAACTGAATAAAACAGAATTTAACAACACTGAAGTAAATTTTAGAAATAGTAAAATCAAAACAGTACAAAAAAAAATAAAACGTTTG
Source organism: Vigna nakashimae (assembly GCA_034642375.1). NCBI lineage: Eukaryota > Viridiplantae > Streptophyta > Magnoliopsida > Fabales > Fabaceae > Vigna > Vigna nakashimae. Next base: position 43,330,260 of record CM067765.1, on the reverse strand, counting down.
AAAATAAAATGACCGGTAAAAAGAAATGGTAGAATTTACCAGTGCAAAAAATCATGAACAGTAAATTTAATAGATAAAAACATTTAATTGGAAATGGAATTCATCACTTAAATTAAAATTCTTGAACAATACAACTCAAAATGAAACAAGCAAACTGGTGCCACACTTCTACTGCTTTAGAAAATAAAACATTAGCACTGTTTAAAATGAAAAATGCAGAGGAAGAGGAAGAGGCGAGAGCCTCCTCCCAGACTGTGAGTGTTTTCCTAATTCTAATCTAAATTCCCATCCATTCTCTGCTTCTGCTTGCATTTTATAGTGTCAACACTCTCAACATCCTCCTTGAATTCAGCAATTTGGATTGGCAGCCCGTGAACAAATGTAAAACCGTGACTTTCTTTTGATTCAATGTGGTCCCCTCCTTTTCCATTTCAATCAGTTGAATCATCCTTTTTCAATTCAGCAATTTTGACCGTGATCCCCACCTCTTCTTGCTACTGACCGTGAGCTTCCCCTGGACACTCCAAGATGTGCGTGTGGCTGGTTGCTGCTGCAACAAGAGCTTCTTCATCAATCTCATGGTGCTTATTGCTGCTGCCCATTTTCCTTGTGAAGCCAACTCTTCTCTCTTCACTCTTCTAAGCAGCCTTTGCAGCGTGCTCCTCTGCTTCTTCAAAGATCATGTGTTGGCTTCTCTTTGCTGGACTGTGAAGGTTTTCTCTACTGGACCAGCTGTGAGTGTGCTCTCCATCAAAGCCAAAATGAAACACATCCATGTAGTAGTGGACGGTGCAGCTGTGTTGAAACTGGATAGAAGCTGCTCCAGCCGAGACATCTCTTTGCTGCTTATTGGTTGAACGGATGTTGAAGACAGCTGCTGGGCGTGAGCTGCTGGACATCTGCTGGACCGAGAAGTGTTTCTTCCAAGCTGCTAGATGTTGAAGCTCGTAAGCTTCTCCAACAAGGACGTTGCTTCCCTTCTTTTTCCTGGTGTGTGTGGCAGCTAATAAAACCGTGAGGATGGGTGGCTCAGCTCTTCCAAATGAAACCACGTTCGGCTCCCACTTTTTATTCCAAACATGCTGAACTTGGTTGTCCTTTATACATTTTCTTAATCAATTTTTTTGATAAAAGCAAGAGAAGGTGGCCATATGTCCGTGTGTTGCTGGTTGGTATTTGTTACCTACGTGAAAAGCCCTTTCTCCAAATTAATAAGCATTGTACTTCCCAAAATGACATATCACGTGAACCTTTCTTTCCAACAAAAAATCTTGATGTGGCATGATTTCCCTTAATGCCGTGTACCCTTTTGTTTCCAAGCTCACTTCCATTAGAAAACCGTAAGTGGCCCATGGTTGTCCCCTTTATCATCTTATAAAAAAATTTCCTATTTTGGTGCTGCCATGAATTTGCTTCATTGACGTGGCCCCCTCTTTTCATGTGCTTCTTGCCAAAATGCCTTCCTAGACTGAAAACCGTGAAGTGGTGTATTGTTTGCTGAAAACGTGAACTGCAACCAAAAGAGTGAGAGAAAAATCATTCCCTGACTAGGCGTGTGTGTGATGGTCTTTGTCAATTTTCTTCAATCAAAGCTTAGCAAGGGGTCCTCCACTTTTGCTGTATTTGTGCTTATCAAAATAAAAGATGAATTTAGTGCCCTTTCACGTGTTGCTCTCAAATGGTGGTGGATGGGGACGGCTGCCCACTTCTTACACTTTCTGATATGCATTAAGTGAATTACCATGTGCATTTTTTATTTTCATTCCAGCCGAGAATGTCTCCCAATGTGCACATCCTCATAATTCTCTGTTGCGACTGTCGCGGTCATACAAATTTGATGTGCACAGAAATTAATGCAGTATAAGACTAGGATTTGACTCCTAGGTCGTCTCTCAAGGACCAATATTGTTGGTTCAGTCTCAGAGCTAACACGAAAGGGGGGGGTTTTGTGATTGTTTTTCGTTGAGGAAAAATAAATTAAAACTGGAATTTAAACACAACTCAATTTAAAAACACTAAAATAAATTTTAAAGACTGTAAAAGCAAACGGTAAAAACGAAACAGTAAAATTCAGAAACGGTAAAAACGAAAACGATAAATAAAAAAAAAATAAACTTTTGACAAAGTTTAAAATGTGCAATTGGAAATAAAACATGAAACTGAGATGAAAGTGATTTGAGCATAAAGTTGCATTAATTTAGAAAATGACAGTGAATTGATCAAAGATTTAAACGTGCAAACGGAATTTTAGACCAAAGGTAATTTGCAAATAAAATTTAACAACAATCAATGAAGAACACACTGGAATTTAAGATTCAATTGAAACTGGAAAACAAATCCAAAAACCTCCCCAAAGGGGAGGAGAAAAATGAAAGCACATTCCTACTCCTAAAATCTAATCCTAAAACTCTAATGCTTTCTCTGCTGCTTGCTGTCCTTCTTTTATAGCCAAAAATTCCAAACATGTATATCATTTCTTATTCCAGCCAGCTTTCCCGTGACTTCTCCATTTCAGCCAATGTTTCCATTAAGCAAATAAAATAAGCAAGAGCCTTCATTTGTTTGTGTCGTGTGCTTCTCTGCTCTGCCAAATTCTTTTGAAGTGTGGTGCCCACATTCCAAGCTGCTGCCAAAACAGAGAAAACTCGTGAACTCCTACTACCGTGACTGTGGCTGCCTCCTGCTTAGTTCCCTTGCACATGACAACATCTTCTCTGCTGGAATGCAAACGCTGGATGGAGCTTCTTCCTCTAAGTTCTGGACGTTGTGTGGAGACCATGGATGTGAGCTTGCTGGAATGCAAACCAAGAGAGGTCTTCTTGCTGGACTGCTAAGCTCTCCTTCTTCACTTGGCGTGAGTTGTAGACAAGAACCGTAAGCTTCACTCCCTCAACGTGTGCCTCTTCTCTTCAACGTGCTGCTGGACATGACGCCTCCTAGCTGGACCATGAAGGCAGCTGCTGCACTTGGCCGAGACATCACTCTCCCTCTCGGTTTGCTTCTTCTTCCACCAGGCCGTGTGCTTCCAATCTTAGATGGTGGTTGCTCCAGCTCCAAGCTGCTGGATGCTTTCTTCAAAACAACACCAGTATTTCCTAAATTAAGAGAGCCGTGAGCTTCTTCATCTCAAAAATCAATTCAGCAGGATGTGTGTGTGCAACAGAACTCACTTCACGTTGCTCTTCTAAGTGTGGATGTGCAATTTTTTATGCGTCTCCTCTTTCCAGCCTCCACAAACTCTAACATGCTGCACCTTGGACTTCTAAAAGGAATTTTAATGTGCTTCTCCCAAGTGTGCAGCCGTGAGCTATCAAGTGGTGTTCCTTCTCTTTTATTCTATGTGATGCAAGGCAAGATGCAAGCCAAAATGAATGGAGAAAACCGTGAGGTCCCTTGTTCCAGCAAGTTTTGATTTGTTAATTATTGGATGGGTGAAAGCAAGTGGCCCCTTTCATCATTTAAGTTTGCGTGAATTCATGCTATTCTCTTTCAAATTTGAGAAAACCGTGGCTGCATTTGCAACATGGTGGCCCTAACTTTTGTTATTTAATTGAACTTTGGACATTCCAAAAGTAATGAGGGTCGTGTGCTATTATGACCATTCAATAATTCAGCACTTGGATTCCATATGACCGTGAACGAAATTCAGAACTTTGGAGCTTCTTTTAGATGTGAGATTTCAACGTGTGGCCCCCTTCTTCTTTATTCCAAGTGCTTAATGTTTCATACAATAAATTGACCAAAAAGATTCCCTTGAAATGTGGTCCCTCCTTTCCATTCAGCATTCACGGCTCATTCTTCCAAAAGCAAAGAAAAATTCTCCTATCTCCATGCTATATAAAACAAAACCGTATGGCCCCTCCATCATTTCATTTGCCAACGTGAATTATACACATGGCCATGCTATTGTCTTCCAAATTATTTTGAGAAAACCGTGAGCACTTGCCCTTCTTCCATTTCAATTCATTTACTTCTTGAAAGATTCCAAGCAATGGCCGTGTGATGTGTCTTGTTTCTAGGCCAATTTTTACTCAATTTTCCATTGATCAACACACAAATTAAATCAAACCAGTGCAGCTCCTTCCAAGTAAATAATATAGTGTGCAAATGAATTTTCTTCCAAATGTCCTAAAATATTATCCAACAATTTCCCTGCAATTAATAACACAAATAATTAGCTCAGATAATTCAAATTAATCAAAATAAGAATTTCTGATCAAATTAAGCACAATTAGCAAAAACATGAAAATACCGGACATTTAAGCACAATTCCCGGATTAATTTTAGTACAATAAACTAAATGAAGTGAAGAAAATAATGATTCATCAAAATAGACCACACTTAGTCTTTTGCACTCCTGGGCAAAATTAAGACTCAAATCAGGGAATGGTTCAAAGGACTTTCAGGAATGGTGACACAAACTCAGCAGACAGAAAACAAAGACTAACGAGAAAAATAAACAGAATTTACACAGTTCTCAAGAATTATGGACCAATGAAAGAAGTAGAAATTTTCCAACACAAAATCAAGAAAAGCACATACTTACAGAAATCATCCAAGCAATTCAATACATAGGAAAATGATTAATCAGCTCAAGAGGTGATTTGAAAATAACAAATCCTCACAGATGCACTATAGTGTTTCTCTCAAGTGTCTAGGGTAAACATTTCAACTCAATGCACTCAAGAAAGCAAACACAAATTGACTTGGCAAGCTTCTAATATCAACACTCAAAACATATGCACGTTTAGATCAAAAGGTCTTTACTGGGTTGTAATGGGGCCAAGGACAGGGAAGGATAATTATGGATAAGTAGCTATAGCTCAGAAGAAATAGAGGTGCACTAGGGAAAAAATGTAAACACAGTGAAATCTCACCCAAACCTCTAATTCAATCCTCTTCTCGACTCCATTATTCATAAAATTATTTTTCAATTTTCTCTTTTTCTCATCAAATATTTTTTTTTCATCCTGTCTTCTTCTTTTTTTTTTTTTTTTCACACAACAGGATATAAATTATCATTTCAAAACATGATGAGGAACCAACTAGCCAATTCATCAGAATTCCCAAGGAGACCACACTTATTCTCAAAACACTTCTGTAGCTCCAGACTTTCCTAAGTTTTAGGTAATCATTTGTTTTTCACTTAGGATCAGTGTATGAGCTTTAACACAAAGAAATGGATACAGTATAGGCTCAAAAGGGGTATCAAAGGATAATAACAAGGTAGGCTTATTTGGCTAAAGAGGCTCAAGAACAAAATGCCTTTATCACTTCTAAAACATGCATATCAATCAAGTATATCAAAAAGAATCAAGCCAAGGCATATGTGCAAGCAATCAAGATACATGTCACACAAGAAAGAACATAAAGTGGCTCAAATCTCACACAGGGTATTCGTCACAATCAAATCAACCTCTTAAACACATAATAATCTTCCCAAGCAGAGAAAAGCAAGGATTTCAAACCATAAGTATTAAGTAAGTGAAGGAAAAATCTACAACTTAAACATCATCCAGAAATCAAAAGAAAAATGTAAAATTTATTGCACACAAAACACACTAAAAACCACTTAAAACAGAAAAAATTTAACACTTAAACACAAAAAAAAATTTAACACACGAAATAAATACTAACAGAACTAACAGAAAAATCAGAATTTCTCCCCAGTAGACCACACTTAAATCACACAATGTCCTCAGTGTGTCACAATCATCAGATTATCAATTTCAGAGCAGCAAATAATATAGACAAGTGCAATAAAAAGTTAGGAAAAATGGGAAGAAATTTTCAGTAACATCCATCAGTAGATGTTTTCAGTGACATCCATCAGTAGATGTCTAAATCACGTAGCACCCATCAGTAGATGCTAATTAATTTTTATTATATTTTTTTATTTTTTAATTAATTTTTTTTTTTTTTGGAAAAGGAGAAGACCGGTACTGTGGCAACAGTCTCGGTGGCAAAGACCGGAACTGTTGCTATAGTGGAAAGAAATCTGGCTATAAATGAGGCACTCCTCCGCGTCCAGCGCCATTTCTGATCCCTCACTCTCTCTCTACTCCTCTCTCTGCTCTCTTCTCTGCTCTCTCCTCTCTCTACTCTCTTCTCTGCTCTCTCCTCTCTCTACTCTCTCGAGCGTCTGGATCTCTGCAGGGAGCCTCTCCCCCCCGCGTCCGTGTGCTCTGAAGGTGTACGAGCCCTGCAAGGAGCCTCTGCCACCGTGCCAACTGAAGAGTCTGAGTGAGATCCGCGAGGAGCCTCTGCAAGCCTACTTCCCCAGGTAAGTTCTATGCACCTTGGATCTCTATTTCTTCTTTTTCTGCTTAAGTTTCCAGATCTTTCACTGCTTTCTTTTCCTTTCTCTGCTTTCCAGTCTTTCCCTTTCAGTATTTCCTTTATTTTTCATCTCTGCCCTGCTCTCTTTACTGCTTTCCATCTTCTTTCTGCTTTGATCTCTTGCCTGCTCTCCCTCTTTTCCATTTTTTTATTTTTATTTTTTTGAAACTGAAAACACTTAAACACATAAATCACAACTGCCTAAAAACTTAAGGGGTATATCGGCTGGAAACCAGACGTTAATCTCCCTTCGATTGAAGGTATTGCAGAGACAATCGGGTAGAACAACGCCACGTACCCCACTTAAAAATAAATAAACACATAAACATAATATATAAGAACAATATGGACAAGGACAACTGGACATAGATCCGTTTAGGACCCTTTGCAAGGACCGTGAAACAGATCTGAGACCAGACACAAAAACAATCAAGGACAAAATAAATCTAAAAGGAAACAAGAACAAACAAATAAAGAAAAAACTGAACTAAGAATCTAATATATTTTTATGCTTCTTTTTTTTTTATGTTTTGTTTTTCTTTTTTTTATGTTTTTGTTCTTTTTATTTTTATATTATTTTTTTTATTAAGTTTTAGAATATTTCAAGAGGAATTATGACGAGTGAGATGGAATCAGAGAGATACACCAGTCAGCGATGGCGTCCTACAGATGATCAGATCAATATGATGACCAAAATCTACAACTATGGGGTCACACACCCAAGCCGAGCGCAAGTTGTCGAGATCGCGTCTCGACTAAGGGCTTTCGGCGAAGCCACTGAATACAATGTACACTGCTGGTTCAACAACCACGGCAATCGGGTCAGGCGCTGGCAAGCGGAGATAGACCCCACTGGCACTCTCTTTTCACAACTGCCGCTATACATGTACGGTAAGACCTCTGATCACACCTCCATTGAATTTTCCATTCCTCTTCTATTATTAACACAAGTTTTTTATTTTTTTATTTTTTTATTTTTTATTTTTTGTTTGAAAGAAAACAACTGGGTGATAATGAGGGCACCGAGGCTGCTGAATTTGTTTCCAGTTCCGATCATTATCGATGACGACAGAAATGAACGAGAAATTCCTCCACCAAAGCCTCCGCTCGTGACTTTTCGAACCAGAGCTCCCTCAACGGAGCTCTCCCTTAGACCACCACAACCAGCTCGTGAATTCTTTCATTTTTAATGTTTTGTGTTTTTTTTATTTTTTTTTATGTTTTTGTTGTTTTTATTCAGGTCTGTAATATTAACGATCACAAATGATCGAACCCCGAACATCATTATTACGCTTATGTTTGTTTTTTTTTTTTATTTGTTGGACTGTAATCCTAAACGATCACTAATGATCGACTACTGCCCTTACTATCTTATTATGTTTTGTTTTTTTTTTTTTTTATTATTATCTATAATTAACAGAGTAAGACAACATGTTATCGGTGAACTTGGTTAATTCAATAAAAGAACTCAGATAGTTTCAGCTCAAATTACACCTATCTGCCTTTTACTACAATTTTGCCCTCTGTTGATTTTTTTATGTTTTAACAAAAACTAAATAAATAAATAAAACAGAACACATATTAACGAAACAAAATACCAAATAACGAACACAAAATATCAAAGCAAAAAGAACACAAATGTCAAAAACAGCAGACAAAACATATATTTACAAAACATACATTAACAAAATAATATACTTGAAACACAACACAAATTTTTATTTTTATTTTTTATATTTATTTTTTATTTTTTATTTTTTATTTTTTTATTTTATTTATTTATTTTTTTTTTTTGGAATTTTCGAATTGTTTTTCTTTTTAGTACAAACACTAAAAATCACGAAGCAAATAAAACACAGAACACATTTTTTTAAATTGTTTTTTTTTTTTTTTTTTTTTAAAATAATAATAATAATTCGAAAACTAAAAAGAAAAGGAAAAACAAACTTAAAAGAAAAACAAAAATCAGAATCTTCCCGAGACCACACTTAAACTACACTGTCCTAAATGTTTTCTAAGCATAAGATCATAAACTAAAACAACAAACAGATAAAGGACAAGTGCACTAAAAATATGAAAACTGGGAAGAAAGAAAAAGAAAACTTCCCTGGTCAGGGTGGCAGTTGCCAATTTTGGATTTGTAGGGAGATGTTCTTCGCTTCAGGATCCAGTATGAAATTGTTGAGGACGAACTGCTTCATCCTCCAGATTTGATCAAGCAGTGAAATGTCCTCCACCGCCGGATCTAAGCAGCAAATATTGTTACTGAGCGGATTCAGTAGGTGCTTGTTGATCTTTGAACTGTCAGTGTCAGCACCTTTGTTTTCCACTGTGGGTGTATGTTGATCAAATTTATACGTACCTCCTGCAACATGGTTAGTGCAATGTGGTTCCGCAGAAATTTCATGCAGGGGTATGACACCCAATTCTAGTGTAATAGGCTGAACCTCAGATAAATCCTCATAACATGAATCGGTTTCAAATGTAGAAATAATATCTTTAACAGGCTCAGATTCATGTTCAGAGGGAGAATTAAAAACATGCTCAGCAACAATATGATTACAAGCATACCTATCATCAGCATAATCTTTAATAACACAGTCAACAGAATAATCAATTTGCGGTATGCTTACCTCCACTTCCTTGAAGATTGGTAAAGTAGTGGAGGATAAAGGTGGTCTACCTGGTTCAGGATTACTGCTTACTTCTGCCGGGTCCCCAAAATTTTCATCAGTCTCCTCAGGTACAAGAGTGGCCATCTGCCTGATCTGATCACTCAGATTCTGTATGGCAGCTTGAGTTTCCTGCTGGAACTCCATGCTCTCTTGCTTGAACTGCATGTTCCCTTTCTGAAACCGAATGTTCTGCATTGTCATCTGCTCTAGTAACTCCTTTAATGTAGGTTCAGAAGTAGAAGGCTGAGGAGTTATTTGAATAGGAGAATCATACTGCTGACTCTCATATTGTGGAACTGGCTCCCAAAGAGAGCTCTTAGAAATTGGATGATGGAACATATTGTTCTCATCATAAAAATCAGCAGATTTAAAATCAAAGTAATATGCAGAATAAGAATCATAATCACAGACATTGGCAGAATAAGCATTATTCACAGCATTAAAATAGGTAGACATGGAAAAATAAAAACTAAAAACTAAAAACTAAAAATTACGAATCAGATAAAACAAAACACATTTATACATGCTACAAGCACACACAAGACAGAACATCAATAGTAAAAATTTTTAATTAATTTTTTTTTTTTTTAATTTTCAATTTTTTTTTTAATAACAACTAAATACAGAACATAGCACAATTAAACACATATATACACAATATATATTAACACAGTAAAAATCTAAAACAAAAACCTGGATCTGAAGTGACAACGCCGCCAAAATTTGTTGCGACTGTCGCGGTCATACAAATTTGATGTGCACAGAAATTAATGCAGTATAAGACTAGGATTTGACTCCTAGGTCGTCTCTCAAGGACCAATATTGTTGGTTCAGTCTCAGAGCTAACACGAAAGGGGGGGGTTTTGTTATTGTTTTTCGTTGAGGAAAAATAAATTAAAACTGGAATTTAAACACAACTCAATTTAAAAACACTAAAATAAATTTTAAAGACTGTAAAAGCAAACGGTAAAAACGAAACAGTAAAATTCAGAAACGGTAAAAACGAAAACGATAAATAAAAAAAAAATAAACTTTTGACAAAGTTTAAAATGTGCAATTGGAAATAAAACATGAAACTGAGATGAAAGTGATTTGAGCATAAAGTTGCATTAATTTAGAAAATGACAGTGAATTGATCAAAGATTTAAACGTGCAAACGGAATTTTAGACCAAAGGTAATTTGCAAATAAAATTTAACAACAATCAATGAAGAACACACTGGAATTTAAGATTCAATTGAAACTGGAAAACAAATCCAAAAACCTCCCCAAAGGGGAGGAGAAAAATGAAAGCACATTCCTACTCCTAAAATCTAATCCTAAAACTCTAATGCTTTCTCTGCTGCTTGCTGTCCTTCTTTTATAGCCAAAAATTCCAAACATGTATATCATTTCTTATTCCAGCCAGCTTTCCCGTGACTTCTCCATTTCAGCCAATGTTTCCATTAAGCAAATAAAATAAGCAAGAGCCTTCATTTGTTTGTGTCGTGTGCTTCTCTGCTCTGCCAAATTCTTTTGAAGTGTGGTGCCCACATTCCAAGCTGCTGCCAAAACAGAGAAAACTCGTGAACTCCTACTACCGTGACTGTGGCTGCCTCCTGCTTAGTTCCCTTGCACATGACAACATCTTCTCTGCTGGAATGCAAACGCTGGATGGAGCTTCTTCCTCTAAGTTCTGGACGTTGTGTGGAGACCATGGATGTGAGCTTGCTGGAATGCAAACCAAGAGAGGTCTTCTTGCTGGACTGCTAAGCTCTCCTTCTTCACTTGGCGTGAGTTGTAGACAAGAACCGTAAGCTTCACTCCCTCAACGTGTGCCTCTTCTCTTCAACGTGCTGCTGGACATGACGCCTCCTAGCTGGACCATGAAGGCAGCTGCTGCACTTGGCCGAGACATCACTCTCCCTCTCGGTTTGCTTCTTCTTCCACCAGGCCGTGTGCTTCCAATCTTAGATGGTGGTTGCTCCAGCTCCAAGCTGCTGGATGCTTTCTTCAAAACAACACCAGTATTTCCTAAATTAAGAGAGCCGTGAGCTTCTTCATCTCAAAAATCAATTCAGCAGGATGTGTGTGTGCAACAGAACTCACTTCACGTTGCTCTTCTAAGTGTGGATGTGCAATTTTTTATGCGTCTCCTCTTTCCAGCCTCCACAAACTCTAACATGCTGCACCTTGGACTTCTAAAAGGAATTTTAATGTGCTTCTCCCAAGTGTGCAGCCGTGAGCTATCAAGTGGTGTTCCTTCTCTTTTATTCTATGTGATGCAAGGCAAGATGCAAGCCAAAATGAATGGAGAAAACCGTGAGGTCCCTTGTTCCAGCAAGTTTTGATTTGTTAATTATTGGATGGGTGAAAGCAAGTGGCCCCTTTCATCATTTAAGTTTGCGTGAATTCATGCTATTCTCTTTCAAATTTGAGAAAACCGTGGCTGCATTTGCAACATGGTGGCCCTAACTTTTGTTATTTAATTGAACTTTGGACATTCCAAAAGTAATGAGGGTCGTGTGCTATTATGACCATTCAATAATTCAGCACTTGGATTCCATATGACCGTGAACGAAATTCAGAACTTTGGAGCTTCTTTTAGATGTGAGATTTCAACGTGTGGCCCCCTTCTTCTTTATTCCAAGTGCTTAATGTTTCATACAATAAATTGACCAAAAAGATTCCCTTGAAATGTGGTCCCTCCTTTCCATTCAGCATTCACGGCTCATTCTTCCAAAAGCAAAGAAAAATTCTCCTATCTCCATGCTATATAAAACAAAACCGTATGGCCCCTCCATCATTTCATTTGCCAACGTGAATTATACACATGGCCATGCTATTGTCTTCCAAATTATTTTGAGAAAACCGTGAGCACTTGCCCTTCTTCCATTTCAATTCATTTACTTCTTGAAAGATTCCAAGCAATGGCCGTGTGATGTGTCTTGTTTCTAGGCCAATTTTTACTCAATTTTCCATTGATCAACACACAAATTAAATCAAACCAGTGCAGCTCCTTCCAAGTAAATAATATAGTGTGCAAATGAATTTTCTTCCAAATGTCCTAAAATATTATCCAACAATTTCCCTGGAATTAATAACACAAATAATTAGCTCAGATAATTCAAATTAATCAAAATAAGAATTTCTGATCAAATTAAGCACAATTAGCAAAAACATGAAAATACCGGACATTTAAGCACAATTCCCGGATTAATTTTAGTACAATAAACTAAATGAAGTGAAGAAAATAATGATTCATCATTCTCCCCCTTTGATTTTCACGTGAAAGCCATTCCTTTTAGCGGTCTTCCACATCACCAAATAAAACTTACTGCATCATAAAATTTTCAATTTGGAATAAGCTTCTTTACGTATGGAAAGTGAAAATCTCATTTTAGTTTAGCATGTAATTGATTAGAAATTTCTCTCTCGGTCACAAAATATTATCCAACAATTTTCCTGAATTCAATAATATAAATAATTAGTCTCAGATAATTCAAATTAATTAAAATTAGAATTTCTGATCAAATTAAACACAATTAAGAAAAATAGGAAAATATTGGACAATTAAGCACAATTCCCCGATTAATTCTAGTACAATAAACTAAGTGTAGTGAAGAAAATAATGATTCATCAAAATACATTCTTAAATTGTAAAGAAAAGAAAGTGGGTGCCAAAATATTGGAATATTACACGGCCAGAAATTGGGAGTCAGAGAATATGCAGTTCCATGATTTTCTCATTTTAGTGAGTGCTAACGTGTAAAGCATTGGATGGAAAAGAGGGTCAGCAGAGAGTTTGGTGGTGTGCGGTTGGAAAACAAAAAGGGGAGCTGATTCACAAAAGCAACACTTAAAAAATGCACACGGTCAGGAAGGAAGAAAATAAAGTATTAAATTTGGGAAGTGGATGTGCTTGCTTGGTGGAGTTCACGGCTATATGGGCACATTTAACAAACTTAATTGAAAGACTGACATATTGAATAAGAGATTGTGCACGTTGGAAATAATGGAGGACAACATGCCCATTAATCCAGTCACTCCATCAAGCATGGGAGAAAGGCAACGAAAATGGAATTTGGAGCATCAGAACAAATGGAGCTTGGAAGAAAGCATCACGGTCCAGAAGGAGCAGCTGCAGATTTACGTTTAGCTGGAAGTATGTCACTGCTGACTTCAATTAGCATATGATGGAGAAACATCCTGCAGCTCTGTAGAAGACAACAGGTCTAAGGGATGCTAGGAGGGAGTGTCACAGCCTTGGACCAGAAAAAAAAGGTTGGCAAACATCACGGCCCACATGAAAAGAGAAGTTTTGGAGTTTAAATTGGTAAATGGAGTGTTGATTCACGGACATGGCAGTAGAGGAAGTGGAAAGGTCACGGTGATGAATCATTATTTTCTCTACTTCACTTAGTTTATTGTACTAGAATTAATCAGGAAATTGTACTAAACTGTGTGATATTTGTCCATTTTTACAAATTGTATTTAATTTGACCAAAAATTCTAATTTCAATTAATTTGAATTATTTGGGTTAATTATTTGCATTAATAATTGTAAGGAAAATTATTGGACAATACTTTGGGACATCTAGATGAACCAGGGATATATTCTTTGAATAAAATTAGAGAAAAGTGTTAGTTCATTTTGAATTGGAAGTGCACGATGATTTATTATTGGTGATGCAGGTTGATCTCATTCCTAGCAGCTGAAATGGTGACTCAAATGGAAGTAACATGCGGCACATTGGAGAGAATTAGTGTGCAAATTAATCAAAAATAAAAGTGGTATGTGACCCTTGAATAGTTCTCGGGAAAATTGCAAAATGTAATATGGAATTGGCATTATGTGGAGTTCATGGTTTTCTCAGAGAAGTTACAGGCCCTGGACACTTCATCATGGCAAAGCATTTAAAAGTGGGAGCCACCACTTGGATGAAAATTCATGGTCCATTCACTTTGTCTAAAATCCGCAGATTTCTTTCTCCGTGTCTTTCCACCACACACATGGGCTCTTAATTCTTCAAATGATAAAAAAACACATGACCCCATGAAGCATTCACGTTGAGTGACACTTGACGGTGCAATTGGAAAGCAAGCACTTTGAAATCAAAAGGGGTCACACCAATTGTGATAGCTCACGGGTTTTGTTGATTGTAAGAGGCGTGCCACCACTTACGTCCAAGGCAAATATGGAAGTGGTGTATTCACAGAAAACATAAGTGGCCCACAAGTCTAGTTTGGAGCAGCTGAGTTTGAAGAAGATGAAGCCCACGGCTGGAGGAAGAGAAAGCTCACGGTATTGTTAAACTACAAGAGGTGTCACGGCTCATGGAGAATTAATTCTGGAAAATCCATGGCAACACAGAAGCATCCAGCTGGGAGGCGTGATGCCCAGCACTGCACCGTCCAGAAATTCTCGGTCCAGCCATAGCAGCTGGATGAGAAAGTGTCACGGCCTGATTTTGGAAGTAAAACCCAGCAGCCTTGTGTCTAGAGAAGAAGCAAGTCCAGCAGCTAACGTGTAAAGTGGGTGCACTCGGTGATGAATCTTGAAGCACGGAATCAACAGCTTGGAAGGAAGGGAAACATGCAGTAAAGAAGACCATCCAGCAGCTGGTCCAGCGTTGAAAACGAAGAGACGACATAGCCTGGTTTGGTTCCACGTCCAGCAACGTTACAACAGCTTTGGATGCACGATGATGATGCAGGGAAGAAAGCTTGGTCCATCACCAACAATTAACGTGGCCAGCAGCACAAGTCCTTCCAGCAAACTTGAATCAGTTCAGCTGCTGGTCCAGCAGAATAGATGCTTCACGGTCCATGCAAAGAGAAGCAGTAGCACAACTTCCATCCAGCAAGCTTAGTTCAACAGGTTGTTGCGTTAGAAGAAGACAAAACAAGGTGCAGAATGGAATGGTGAAAGGAGCACAGTTGAAGAATATTCACGTGAAGGCTGAAAAGAAGAGGGCCCAACCATATTTTCATTTGACACGGTCACGAGAAAGGAGCTTCTAAGAGACAAAAATCCAAATGCTAAATTGAAGGAGAATGTGTCTGAGAATTGGATATAAAAGAAGCAAGCAGCCAGAGAAGAAAGTCATGAGAGTTTTAGGAGTAGGAATTTAGGAAGCAGTACGTTCTGGTTTTCTCCTCCCCTCTTGGGGAGGTTTTGTAATTCAATTCAATTTGCCTTAGTTTCCATTTTTAAAATAGTGCACGTGTAATTTGATTTCTGAAGCAAGTAAGAGTGTTTTGCTCATTTCATTTTTATATTTCCACGGCATTTTATTTTAAGTTTTGAATCTTTGATAAATTTAATTTTCAGTTAAGTGTTTTTATTTTATCTGTTAAATTTTACCGTTCACTATTTTTCTGCACCGTTAAATTCTGTCATTGTATTTTACTGTTCATGCTATTTTCAAAAATCGTTTTTACTGTTCATTTTCACTGTTGCTTTGGGTAAATTTTATTTACACTGTTGTTATGATTTCTGCATGTTTATTGTTCCAGCATTTTAAATTCAAACAATGTTTAATTTTCCGTTTTCCATTTTTACCATCTTTTACCGTTTGTTTTTACCGCTGTTAAAATTTATTTCAGTGTTTTTAAATTCAGTTGTGTTTAATTTTCACTTTTAATTTCAATTTCCGCACACAAAAATCACAAACCCCCCCCCCCACTTCGTGTTCAAATCTGAGACTGAACCACAAAAATTGGTCCTTGAGAGACGACCTAGGAGTCACTTCCTAGTATTATACTGCATATTTTCGTGCAATCAACTTTTGTGAGCGGTGCGACCCGTTCACCACACGGGCTGCTGCCAAATGGAGACAAAACACAAAGCTGGCTGAAATGAAGGACGAAAATACAGGAGTTTGTCCAGAGAAGTGCTATAAAATGCAAGCAAGCAGCAAGAGAGCAGGGGCAGTAGGTAGTAGACAGATTCCAGTAGACAGTAGGAGTAGTGTAGTCTGGCTTTCAATTTTTTTCCCCCTTCCCCTTGGGAAGGTTTGGGGTTAGTTTCGTTTTCCAGTACTGAGTGTTCTTTGATGATGAATTTAATTTCTGTTTTCCTGCAACGAATCAGTTTAACTTCCAGTTTCATTTCAATTTCCGCACTTAAATTCCAGATCTGTTCTAATGCTTCTATAATTTCTGCGCAACTTTAATCTCTGCTGTGTTACGTTTTCTGCCATTTAAATTTCATCTGCGATTTTAAGTTTTCACTGTCGTTTTACTCTGTTGTTCAATATTTCAATTTTAATCATGAATTTAATTTTCGTTTTTACCTTTCTACTGTAAAAAATTATTACGTTTCTGCAAATGTTATCTGAATTTAAGTTTTGTGCAAGTTTAATATTCCATCATGATTTTCTTTTCAGTTTTATTTCACGGTGTTGATTTTCGTTTTTATTTCTTTTTACGAATTTACTGTTCACTATTTTACAGTGTTTTTGCATTTCGTTTTTACTGCTTTAACTACGTTTTTACTGTTTGAAATTTACGTTTATCGTTTTTACGTTTACTATTTCAATTCCGTTTTTACCATTTTAAAATTATTTTCGTAATGTAATTTTCTGTCTAAAAACAACCTTCAAAACAACCCCCCACTTTGTGTAAAAAAATCTGAGACTGAACCGACAAAAATTGGTCCTTGAGAGACGACCTAGGAGTCACTTCCTAGTAACTGTACTGCATTAATATCTGCAATCAACTTTTGTGAGCGGTGCGACCCGTTCGTCAACAATCATCACCACAAGGTTCTGTTCATAGCACATAAAATATTGAGAACAACAATGTTAGAAGAACTCTTGCTGACTACACCAATATAGCTGGGCCTCAGCACTTTAACAGCATAGCTAGACCTAGAGTCAATGCAGCTAATATGGAGGTCAAACCAGCACTGATTCAACTGGTGAAAAGCAACCAATTTAATGGGTTATCTCATGAAAGCCCATATGAGCACCTCACTACCTTCAATAAGATTTGCAACACAGTGAAGATTAATGGGGTGCCAGACGAAGCTATCAAACTTAGCTTGTTTCCTTTCTCATTGGGAGGCAATGCTAAGCTTTGGTTGAATTCTTTCCCAGAAGAAAGTTTCACAGAGTGGGAAGCAGTGGTAACAAAGTTCTTAAATAAGTACTTCCCACAATCTAAGGTGACAAAAGGCAAGTAAGAGATTTCTTCATTTAAACAGGGCATGGAAGAATCACTGGGGCATGCATGGGACAGGTATAAAAGTTTGTTACGTAAAACTCCCACGCATGGTTTTGAAGATCAGGAAGTAGTCTTAACTTTCTTTGGAGGACTTGGTTCATAAACCAAGATGATGCTGGACGCCTCAGCAGGAGGCAATATTAAATGGAAAACTCCAGAGGAAGCAACAGAGATTATAGAAAACATGGCTACTAGTGATAATGAGCTACACAGTGAGAGAGGAGCTCGTATGCAAAAAGGAGTCCTCCAATTACAGACACATGATGCCCTGCTAGCTCAAAACAAAATTCTCACTCAACAGCTGGAGACTCTAACCAAAACTCTTGCTCAATTACCCAAAGAGTTGAAAACTGTTGCACAGGTACAAACCCAGTTGTGCGAATTATGTGGAGGCGACCATATCAATGGTCAATGTGCCTTTCCAGTCGAAGCCGTAGAGGATGTAAACTACATGACCAATCAGTATCGTCAAGGAAGCTATAATCAGGGGTGGAAACCACACCCAAGTATTGGTCAAGGGTAAACTGGGCAAGCTGGTCAATATAATAAGCAGCAACAGCAACCCACCTTATGGCAACAGTTATCTATGCTTAATGAAAGATCCATGACGATGGAGGAAACTCTCAGCAATTTCATACAGAAAACTGAGTCTACCCAAAAAGAGCACTGAAGCTGCTATCAAAAATTTGGAGACTCAGATGGGGCATATCACCAAGCAGGTGGAAGAAAGGCCAAATAGAAATTTTGGGGCTAATACTGAGGTTAACCCCAGAGAAGAGTGCAAGGTGGTAGAGAGTGTTGATGATGAGAAAGTTGAGTTAGATACAAAAGAAAGAAGAGAAATAGAGAGCAAAAGCACTTTTCCTATTCTAATCCATCAAGGGAAACAACTGGACTTCACGGAGTTATTCAAAATGGTGGATAATGATGCATCTTGGGAGCAGATTCTACAGCAAATCACAGTTTACACAAAATCTGATGAAAACATCTCTACAAAGAAAAGACGTAGAGATGATGAAGCACAGGAGTGTATAACTGTTAAAAAAGAGCCATTCCTTCCTAAAGCAACAGACCCAGGCAGTTTTTCTATCCCTTGTACCATAGGGAAGAAAAGGGTGAAGAAAGCTCTCCTTGATTTAGGTTCAAGTGTTAACTTGATACCTTACTCTTTACTGGAGCAAGTCGGCAATGTTAAAGTGAAACCTATAAAGGTTAATCTAGTAATGGTCGATGGATCTTCAAAGGAGCCATGTGGGATTGCAGAGGACATTATAGTTTGTGTTGGCAAACTTCAATTCTTGGCAGACTTTGTGGTGATGAAGATGGAGACAGAGAAGATACCTATCATACTTGGAAGACCGTTTATGAAAACGGCCAGAGCTATCATTGATGTAAATGAAGGTATAGTGGTGCTCCAGGACCGAGAGGAGAGAGTGGTTGTAGACGTCTTTAAAGATGAGACGCAAACATAGGAGGAAGAAGCTAGTTATAAAGCTGCATTTCAAGATGCACCCATGACTAGCCGTAAAGATGAAAATCTCAAGGTTGCAGGTAACCATTGTTTGTTGTTTTAGGTGAAAAAGGAAGAAAATATTGGAAGAGGAGGAGAAATTCCTGAGGACTGGGAGAACAGAAGACCCCAACTCGGTGCACCAATGAGAATCAAAAACAAGTTGTGGGTTGTGAAAGGCTTTAAAGAGAAGGAGATGTTAGAGATAGAATCTCCACATCTTAGAAGAATCAAAACAGTTCATAGGAAACAGCTGAGGAGTTGGTGGGATGACAACATCAACTATAAAGAAGGAACCTGAGCTTACTGGGTCAAGCTAATGACGTTAAAAGAGCGCTTGTTGGGAGGCAACCCAGTGATTTTAGAACTTTTAAATTTTACTTTGGTTTGTAATTTTTAAATCTGTTGAACATTATATTGCTGAACATAGCATCTACTGAAGGATGCTAGTTGGATATAGCATCTACTGAAGGATGCTAAGTGTGTAACACCTACTAATGGGTGTTGGTAAGTTTGAAGCACCTACTGATGGGTGTTGGTAAGTTTGAAGCACCTATTGATGGGTGTTGGTGAGATTTTAAACACCTACTGATGGGTGTTGGTAAGTTTGAAGCACCTACTGATGGGTGTTGGTAAGTTTGAAACACCTACTGATGGGTGTTGGTGGATTTTGGGTCAGGCTCGTGACGTTAAACAAGCGCTGCCTCGGAGGCAACCCAGTTGATTGATTGTTTTTGTTTGTTTTATTTTAGTTAGGGTTTGCATAAGTATTTTAAACATTGAATTGCAGGGAACCAGTGAGGGGCATGTCTAGGAGGCACGTAGGTTAAGAAAAGAAGGAGAAGAGCACTTCACGAAAGTGCCGCTGAGCGGTACTCTCGCAGATGGGCTTTAGTTCCCCTTAGCGGGACCCGAGCCCATTAGGGTATTTTTATACCCTAAGCTGCGTAATTGCTCATTCTTTCAGGCTCTTCTCTGCACAAACACTCCCACATACCTTCTCTAAGGTTTTCCACATCTTTTCACTCTTCCCTCTTAAGAAAATTTCTCTTCCACTCATGTTTTCACTAGTGTGCCATCAAAGTTTGGGGTTGGAAGAGAGTATTAGCTTGGAAGCATTCTCATTGCATCTAGTATCTCCACCCAAGTAAGTAAAAAAGCATTTTGTCATTCTAGGGTTCTTGATTTGAATGTGATTGTCAAAGCATGAATATTTAGGGGTTTTGGTTTCTATGCATGATTTGATGATATATTTGATGTTTGAACCGATTAAACTGCATGATTCTGAACTGGAAAACTAAAAATTGCATTTGGGTGGAGTTAGGACAACTTAAAAGAGATTTTTCAAAAATCTGCAGAGTTACCGCTCAGGGGTAAACTGCCGCTGAGCGGCACTCTGCCAAACTTGGTTTTTCTTGAATTTTTGCGTTCTGGACTGTGGCACTGGTGGCACTAAGGGGAAATTCTGGCCCTCAGCGGTGGTTTATCTTCGAAAGGAGTTGTGTTCTGTGATTAACATCAAGTTCTGTGGTTTTGTATTTGTGTTTGAATGCAGGAATGACATCCTCTTCAGGAAAGAGATTGAAAACCATGGCAACCAAGAGAAAGGAAAAGGAACCAGAGCAACCCCACTCTAGCAGGTTCCTCTCTAGGAAACATGAGAAGCACTTTAGAGTGGTTAGGGACAGGAGACTTCTGATGGAAAGAAAAGTTGGAATGATACCTAACTTTGCTCCTCAATTTGGAGAGCAAGTGTTAGGGAATGACTGGGGAAAGCTAGCCACCTATCCTGCACCTGCCAACATAGTTGTGGTAAAGGAATTCTACACCAATGCAAAGAAGATTGGTGATTATCCAGCTGAGAATTATTTGGGCTATGTCAGAGGCCATGCTATCAGGTATGATCCTGATTCTATCAATAACTTCCTGGACACTGTGTGGGCTGGTGAGCAGTGCCAGTTTGCTCTTTGCATGGAGGAAGGTGCTGATTATGAGGATGTGGAGAGAGTACTGTGTATACCTGGAGGACACTTCCAAAGGAATAGATCTGGCTCAGTGGTTAACATTAGGAGGACGAATTTGACTCCTCTTGCAAAGTATTGGATGGCATTTTCTCATGCCAACATTCAGCCATGTTCACATGTGTCGGATATTACTCTCAGCAGGGCACTATTCATCTACTGTGCTATCAGAAACTTAAATGTTAACATTGGGCAGGTGATAGCTGATGAAATTAGTGTGTGCGCTAATAATTCAAACAACAAAGCACCACTAGGACATCCCTCATTGATCACTCACCTTTGCAAGATAGCTGGGGTGGACACTTCTGCTCTACCATTTGAGAGGCCAAGAAAAGCTATTGATGAGGCCTATTACAGACAGTACTGTGAAGGTGAGGAGGCAGCTCTGCCAGTTCCACCATGTCGTGCTCGTATAGAGAGAGGGCCAGCATAGAGCTAGACATCTGCTGAGACACATGAAGCATAACCATTCCAGATGAGGGACATGTATATGTCTCTTATAGGTGCTCAGTTGCAGCCCATTGACAGAGGGCAGGTGGCTACTGCTGAGATGATTGTGGGGATGTATGATACACCTCCATCCCACAGGTGGACTATGGATGAATTCCATAATGTGGTAGCTTGGCTAGAGGAGCCAGTGCATGGAGGAGGAGCTGGAGCAGCTGAAGCTTCAGCTAGAGAGATGGAAGAAGATGAAGCTGATGATGATGATGCATTTGAAGATGATGAGGATGAGGAGGAAGAGGAAGATACAGAGGACAACTCAGACTGATGAGGAGCTAAGATAGCATTTACTGATGAATGCTATCATATGCTTATGCTTTTGTTGGTTTAAGTTTTCTGAACTTATTTATTTTTTTTTTTAGATTAGGGTTTGATGTACTCTATTGGAAACCTGGTTTGTGTGATGGTGTGCTATTAACTGTGATTGTTTGATAAGTAATGCTTGATGATGCTTATTGATTGATTGATGTTGAGATGATGTGCACATTAAAATGCTTATACAGGTGATTCACAAGCTTTGTGAACAAATGCAGGATATCATGATTGTGATTGTGAAATTAAGCAGGATGTGTATGTCAAATGTGAATGAGCTTATATGTGAGGTTTTGAGCTCCAGAGTTTTTGGTATGATTGAATGCTGTTACTTTGAAAACATGAATGATTTTGCCAGGTTTTCTATGATTGAATCAATTACTTGTTTTGCATCATATGATCAAGGCCGTTTGTTGGAACCCTTTTTATTGGCCAAATTCATAAAGTTAGCCCACTAAAAGAGAACACTTTGTGTTTTATCCTTTGAACCCTTAGCCTTGAACATAAATTGAAAAACCCTTGTTGAAAAACTTTACGTTGAGTTAAGTAGAAAATATTGTGTAGTATTGTTAAATGTTCAAGTTTGGGGTTGTTGGGAAAACATGAAAACGTAAAAGCATTGAGCTAAGAATATGCAAAGAAAAAGAGAAAGAAAAGAAAAAGCAAAGCTCAAGGATTTTGTGATCCATAAAAACCAATTTTCTTGTTAGCCCAGCCACATTATAAGCCATTGAAAAGTCCTTGTGATGATGCATGCTTGTGAATGTTTTTGATTGTGGTTAAATGAAAGGCAAAGTTGATTCATGTGACATTGTGATAGTAGAGTGAATGAGTGATTACCTCCTATACACTTGTGTGTGAGTGAAATACTTTACCTAGTGAGGAAATATTCCATGAGCACATGAACATCCATGCTTAATTGATTGATCATTTATAAAAAAAATACCATTTGTTGGAATTTAAATGACTTTGTGAACACTAAAGCATGTGCACATCTTGATTGAACTCTTGGTCATAAGTTTGATTGAAGTCTTTACTTATCTTGAAAAGAAGATTTTTGAATGAGTGAACCATCATATGAATTGGCAGAAGATTGAGTTACATCTTATTTGCTTGAGGACAAGCAAAGTTTTAAGTTTGGGGTTGTGATAACGGTTGAAAAACCGTTATTTTTATGCTTAAAATTGATACCAAAAGCAACCTTTAAGACTTAGAAACTAGCTTGAACTCATATTTTTGCTTTAGTTTTGTGAATAAGAGAGTTGAAAGTGAATTTAATGATTTTGTGCAAGATTCTCTTGATTTTGTAGGCTAATTGAATGATTTGAAAGAAGAATTGAAGTACCGAATGATTGGAGTGCTGAAAAGTAAACCAAAAACCAGAAAAGTCAACCAATCAACCAGAAAAGTCAACTAGTCAACCATAATGCTGAAAAGTCAACCAGAATGCAGAAAAAAATGTGACCGAGTGGCGCTGAGCGGCAGTTTTCAGGTGCCGAAATTATCGGTGAGGGGCAAAACAGCAGCTGGGGGGCAAAATGGATCAACCGCTAGTACCGCTCAGCGGTAAAATACCGCTGAGCGACATTCTAAATAGGCTTGGACTTGTTTTCTGGTACTTTTATGGGCATGGGCCTAATTTTTCTGTAATTTTAGAATAGTATATAAGCTTCAGGACGTCCTAGGGTTTGTATCTTTGGCAGAAACGAAGCAAACACTCTCTCTTCCACCCCTTTGAAGGAGGATCTTGGATGCTCAGGCTACCTCTTCACCTTTCTAGGGTTTTATATTTCATTCTTTCATTATTGTTCATCTAGGTTCACCATGAATATGGTGAACTAAACCTTGTATGTTTGTTGGGGAATCAATGTAATCTTTTGAAGCTCTCATATATGGAATTTTTGCTTGCATCTTAATCTAAGACTTATGCTTTCTTTCATCATTAGTTAGGGTTTTTCCTCTTTGCCAAAGCTTGCTTTGTTTAACTCATTCAATGCATGATTATTGGTTTTGTCGATACGGGAACGTACGGGGAAGTCTAGATCCGGGGAATTACTCCCAATCTTATATTGGTTGTCGTTAAGCTCCTGTGCTAAAAGAACTAATTACTAGGAATGCTAGGAATTGTATGAACTTGTAATTGGGGATAGGCCTTCTTCACAAGGTAATTTAGAGAGTGGCATTAACAATGATGACTTGAATGTCGAATTCCTAAAATATATGAGAGTGGATAAGATGAAATTGACCCCCAACAACATATTCATATATATATTTCATTGAAAGTGCTTGTCTTTTGCTTTTGCCATTGATCAAAACCTCATGCATACATGTTTATTTTCTGTTTTACATAATACAATCCAATTATTTCGTCCTTAAGTCTTAGCTAATCAACAAACCACACAACTAAACTAGGTCGTGAGTCCTTTGGGAGAACGATACTTGGTCTTACCAAGTTTATTACTTGAAACGATTCGGTCATACTTGCCGATTGTAAAACAAGTTTGTGACATCATATTTTGGTGATCATAAATTTATCCATCAATGTACGTAGGACCAAGGTCAATTCTTGTCGGGTTCATAAAACAAAAAATATTTTTTTGTTTCTTAATAGTTTGTTTTATTTTATTTTATTATTTTTTTGTTTAGGGAAAATTAACATTTTTGCAAAATCACATCAACTTTATATATTTAATTAAAGGTACTGCCTTTAGGTAGGCGCGATAGGGTGCTAACACCTTCCTTACGCGTAACCGATTTCTGAACCTGAAAATCTCTTTTCGTAGACCATGTCTTATTTTTTGGTTTTCCATAGTTTTTCCATATAAATTATGGTGGCGACTCCAAAACCTTTTTCCCAAAATCGTTTGTTTTTCAGGTTGCCATCCCGTCGCGATCCCGGTTGCGACAGTGTGAAATACCTTTTCTCTACTCTGGCCAAGGACAACTCCAATAGCATAATTACTAGCATCACACATCAGCTCAAAATCTTGGTTCCAATCAGGAGCTACAATTACTTAGGCAGAAATCAATTTTTTTTTCAAGATATCAAATGCCTGAAGGGATTCATCATTCATCACAAAGGGTGCGTCCTTGACAAGGAGGTTACTTAGTGGTTTGGCAATCTTTGAAAAATCTTTGATGAATCTTCTGTAGAAACCAGCATGACCAAGAAAGCTTCTGATTCCCTTTACATTGGTTGGTGGCGGAAGTTTTTCAATAACTTCTACTTTGGCTCTGTGATGACAAATTTATGAACACCGAAAAACGACGCCAAAAACTTGATGACAAATTTATGAACACCGAAAAACAGCGCCAAAAACTTGTTTAACCCTCGGCAAGTGTAACCGAATTGTATCAAGTAATAAACTCGGTAAGACCAAGTATCGTTCTCCCAAAGGACTCACGGCCTAGTTAGTTATATGATTTCTTGATTATTTAAGACTTGTGAACAAATTCTTGAGGTTTCAAATGCAAAAGACAATAAGTAAACATGTATGCATGAGTTTTGATCAATGGAAAATAAGAACACAAACACTTTGAACGAATTAGATGGATGAGTATGTTGTTGGGGTAATCAATTTCATCTTATCCACTCTCATATACTTTAGGAATTCATAATTCTTTTCATCAATGTTAATGTCATTCTCTAAATTACCTTGCAAGAAACCTATCCTTAATTACGAGTTCATACAATTCCTAGCATCTCTAATAATTAATTCTGAAGCACATAAGCCTAACGACAACCAACTCTCATATCCCTATGTCTAGGCAATATGCTATTGGGAGAATTTCTCCGGATCTAGATTTCCCTGTATGTTCCCATATCGACAAAATCAATAATCATAACATCGAATGAGTTAAACAATGCATGCTTTGTGCAAAGAAGAAAAACCCTAACTAATGATGAAAGAATGCATGTATCGTAAATATGATGTTTAAACACAAAATTCCATATATGAGAGTTTCATAAGATTACATTGATTCCCCAACAACAATACAAAGTTTAGTTCACCATATTCATGGTGAAACTAGATGAACAATAATGAAAGAATGAAAGATAGAACCCTAGAAGGTTGAGTAGGTAGCCTTAGCATCCAAGATCTTCCTCCAAGGGGTGGAAAAGTGAGTGTTTGCTTCGTACTCTACCAAAGATACAAACCCTAGGAAGTCCTAAAGCTTATATGCTATTCAAAATATTACAGAAAAGTGGGCCTAAGCCCATAAGACCACCGATCAGCGGTACCAACGCGTAGTCAATTCCCCCCTCAGTTGCACTTTCACCCCTCAGCGGAACCAACGGGTGTTCTTGAGTGCCACTCAGCGGTAAACTGGTGCTGAGCGGTACTTGGGGCTTCTTTTCTTTTGCACTTTTTGAGTTCTTTTTTTATGCCATCTCTATTCTTCTTGACTTCTTTCATCAAATTCATCTTAAAACCTGCATAAAACACTGAAATCAAGCATAAACTTGTCAAACTCTCTAATTTCTAAAAATATGAACAAAAGCATGATTGTAAGCTAGTTTCTAAGTGTTAAAGGTTGCTTTTAGTATCAATTTTAAGCATGAAAATAACAGTTTTCAACTGTTATCACTCTGTCCACCTCAATTCCTTTGGAAGAAATTGTATGCCTGATAACAGTTGAAAAACTGTTATTTTCATGCTTAGGATAACAGTTGAAAAACTATTATTTTCATGCTTAAAATTGATACTAAAAGCAACCTTTAACACTTAAAAACTAGCTTGAAATCATGCTTTTGATCATATTTTTAGAAATAAGAGAGATGGACAGGTTTATCCTTGATTTCAGTGTTTTATGGAAGTTTTAAGGTAAATTTAGTGAAAGAAGTGAAGAAGGATAGAGATGGAATAAAAAAAGACATAGAAAAGTGCAAAAGGAGAAGTCGCAACTACCGCTCAACGGCAGTTTACCGCTGAACAGCACTCAGGAAACCACGTTGGCTCCGCTGAGGGGTGAAAATGCCGCTGAGGGGAAGAAACAACTCACGCACTTACCGCTAAGCGGTACTATTTTGGGCTTGGGCCTAATTTTCTGTATATTTTAGAATAGTATATAAGCTTTAGGACGTCCTAGGGTTTGTAAAAACGTCGCAACTACACAGAATTTGTACAGTCCAAACAGTCAGAGTAAAGTGGTTGGTTGTTGTATGCTTTGACTTGAAATTTTGATTGGAAGTGCATGATTGGATGTTACGTGATTGTATATTGAATTATGTTAGATTTGTGTGAAGTATATTTTTTTTCTGAATTAATTAAATTACATAAACTTACCCTATTTTTTCTGTCTTGTCTGTATTGTCCGTTCGGTTGTCTTTCCCTGTTGCAATGATCATCCTGTGGATGTGAGCAGAAGGAGAAGAGCTACTGGAAGAAGTTTTGGAAGAAGTCAAAGTGAAAGCGGAATCTTAGGACCGTTCGGTCGTTAGGTTGGGTTTTATTTTGTAAAACCGTTCGGTAAAAGCTTAGTTTTGAAACCGTTCGGTCTAGACTGTAGTTTTGTAAAGTTTGAATTCTGCAGTATTTTCGTAAGGTCGTTCGGCCATATCTGTACCTTTGTTTCTTAGAACTGAACTGTAATATTATTAATTGTGAATATTCTAGATATGATTTTATACTGTATTTTGGAATGTTACATTAAACATTAAATTGACTTTGATATATACTTTTTACAAGTGTCTTCATCCAAATGGTATTGGACGAACGGTTACAAAAGACTTGAAGGGAAAAACATTTGAACTCTTTAGACACTGAACTAGTCATCCACCCTACACTCCAAAACGCATAAAAATAAATTTTAAAAACATATATATTAATTTTTGGAATGAGTTTTTGAGTATAAACTTTTCAAAAGTGAATATGTTTATTAGAATGAGCCTTTCTCGTAGTTTTGCTTTGGAGTGGATAACGGAGGTGCATCAATCATAACACAATGACAGTGATAATGGAGCAGTAATAACAATGTGACAACAACAGCTAGACATGGTCCGATGAAAGAGATATTTTTTCTTTTCTCTTAATAAGGAAGTACAGTTATTAATAATGGGTGCAAAACGAAAAAACATCTCCTTTGTTTTGTCTTTGTAAAGAACTGTTTCATCTACGATCGACCTCATTGTTTTGAACGTATTTAGGGAATTTCTTGCCCCTATGTTTTCCTTTTGCACCCCATGTTATCTAAAATTCTAATTATATTTCTGTTGAAACTAATAAAAAAAGGATAGTTTAAAATGTTTTACGTGTTTTAATTATAGTTTTGGTAGTTTTGGACGGTACAATTTCGTAGATGTGTTAGATTATATAATATGAAATTCAAAAATATCAATTTGATACGTTAATGTAAATTTGAAAAAAAGGTAAATTATATCTTTGAATTATATAATTTGTAATGTAAATTTATATTTCGGATAATACAATTTATAATGTAAATTTGGAAGGCAATGCAAAATGCAAATTACATTTTCGATAATATAATCCATAACGCAAATTTACATTTTTTAATATAAATTTACCTTTTGGACTGTACAATTCATAATACGAATTTAAAAGACAATTTAGAAAAAAAATTATATTTTAAATTATATAATATGTGATATAAATTTACATTTCAAACTGAGCAATCTTAATGTAAATTTACATTTGGGATTGAAGTTGTATTGGAAAACTGAATGAAGTAAGGAAATTGTTTCTCCTAATGTTCTTTGTTCTTACATAGGTGAATATATTATATTCCACAAAGATTTCCACTTTAAGCATTTATATCTTTAACTCCACACTCTTAAGTTAGAATATCGAGCTACTTCTTCAAACCAAACAAGTTTATGTCTACCCAAGACATCCAAACATTCAAATAAGTCAAATATGTTGTTAGGTAATAATAAATAGAATAATTAATAAATATAAATAATTTATATAGGACAACGTATTTTTTATATACTAAATACACTTGAACAACAACGTATTTTTTATATACTAAATACACTTGGACAACGTAGTCTAATAATAACCCATTAATTTAGATTTGATCCTTAACTTAATCGAAATTTACTAATATAACCTATTATATTTGGATTTGAACCTACACAATACTTCTGTTTAGATGGTTGAGGGGTGGTCAGACAAAAACAGTATGGTTAACAATTGAGGGAGAGAACAAATGAGTTTTCTTCCATCAATTGGGTTTGCTCCCTATTGCTTCGGAAAACTAGAGTATTGGGCAATCCAACCTCCCCACCCATGAAGTATGTATAGATTCTCAATGGTGATATTTTCAACATACTAATGGGCAATGAATGACATTGAAAGATTTGAATGTTTTTTTCAAAAGTTGTGTGTATGTATATAAGTACAGTGGAAACAAGACCTTTTGCCCATGGTGACAACGGCCAGTGGAAGAAGAGAGGAAGAAAATAGAGGGTTGAAAATGTCATTTCATCTTGCCTATGGAGGAAGAAGCAGTCACGTATTTAGTACTCAGAAGCCCAGTGGGACACTCTTAGGAACAAATTATTAGCCCAAGCCCAAATAAAAAAAATAGTCAACTAAATTCAAAATTCGAAAAAGAGTAAAAGAGGGTAGATGGATTTCAAGGCCAAGCAAGGTCCAATGTAGGTGATAGTCACCGGCAACTTTGGTTGTTTGAAAACCTCAACAACTTTGTTGGTAGAAGAATCGAATGGAATGAGTGAGTGAAGAAGATCAGAACAGAACACAGCACAGAAGAATGATTGGAGCGAAGAGGAGTTCGATCTTAGCCACACTCGCTTTTCTAATGTTAATGGGCGTTGCAGTCTATTTTAGACTCTGGGCCATTCACTACAACCTTTCTGCTGATGACACTCAAATCATAAGGTTACAATTTCTTCAAATTTTTTTCATTCCCATTTTTTTTTCTGCAATTTTCCTTTGAAAGTGAAATATACCCTTGTTATGTTCCAATTTTGAACTTCTAAGGGTTGTTATGTTATAATACCAATCATGTGAAGCACAAATTGTTCTTTACAAGTGGCCCATGGAAATATTAATCTGTTCCAATGTTTCTCTGAATTATGATTGAACCAATTGAGGGCTGTGATTCAGAGGAAAGATTTTGTAATGGTCATGGCTTGAATTGACTTGTTCTGTGACATTTAATCACTATTATGGTAAGATTATAAGATTATTGTTTCTGTTATAATGATGTTTGGTTTATTCGTGTGTTTGCAGGCAACAGTTTGATATTGCTAACAGGGAGGCAATGGATGAATCTGCTGAGTGGAGGCTGAGGTACGATGAGGAGGTGGATAGGACGAAGAAGTGCTTGCAGGAGCTTCAAGTGGTAGTTTTTTTTTTAATTTGGATTTTCACTTTCTGCCTTGCAAACTGAATTGGAAAAGATTTAGGGTGTTTTTGATTTCGATTTTCATAAACTGGTTTTAGTTATTCAAGGAAAAGCAAATGAAGCAAACAAAAAAAGATCTTTCTGTTGTTCATTTTTAAAGCATGTTTTGAAGATAATTTTCAAAACCCGAATACGTTTTGGGTGAGAGATTGTTGAGTAGCATGGAATTGTTTTTAAAAAACAGTTTTCTAAACCAAAAAGTGAGAAGAAAATCAAACATGCCTTTCTTTAGTTCCAAGTTCTATCTTATTCTTTGGTTGGTATTGTTTCACATCTTAGCCTTCTGAATTTCAGTAGATAGCCTTGTGATATAACTGCACCAGGATAATAGAATTGGCACTCAATCAAGCAAGATTGTAGAAATCAATACTTATTTTTCCAACCAATGAAATATCAAGTTTTCTCTTTGGCTTTCTTGTAATGACCATGTAATCATGTCTGTGACAGTTTCAGGAGTCCTCTCAGAAGGGGCAGAATGCTTCTCATATTAACCATAAATTGGCAGTACTGCAAAAGGTTTGTCTTCATAAAAGTATCAATCAATCTTAGATCTACGTCCTCTTGATAATCATTCTATTTGGTCATCCATCCTAAGGAACTAAAACTAAAATCTTTTGAAGGATAACTGAACTTCTAACTGTGCCAGATATGCAATGTGGTGCCAACTTATATCCACTAATCACTCCAAGTTTCAAAATCCAAACTTTATTGCCAATGGTGCTGATTTATTTATATCAAATGCTATAATTTAATCTATCAACAAGGACGATTTCCTACCCTTGTTCATATAATGTTAGGGCAATTATTTTGGGTTCTCATTGGTTATGCGTAATTTGTGCGATTTTTATGGCATTATTTAAGTGAAGTGTTGAGATGACCTTCTAACCTACCAGGAGAATGCAGTCTTACTTGAAAGGTTGGAAGCATTGAAAAGAGAGCTTGAAGAGGAAAGGTTGAAGTGCAGTACACGATCCATGAAATAATCATGAAAGTGTTGACTAGAAGTATATTTTGTCTTTTTGTCTTTGGTGTTCAACCATGGAAGAATCTTGACAGTATGATTTATGATCTCCACCTTACACACACGGATCATTCACGGGATATGGAAATACCTGAGTCACACTAATCATTCCTTCTTTATTTTATTTAAGGGGGTTACATTATCCTGTGTACCTTATTATGGACAAATGTATATTTTTTTACCCTCCATATGTACCTGATAATTTCATATTTTAATTTCTTTAAAGAACAAATGTTCTGTGTATGCTTAGATTATGTGTTGTGGGTCACCATCTAATTAATCCAGTCTGTCTTTGCGAATTCATTCACTCCTGATTCATTGCTATGAGACCATATAATATGATAAAAAACTTGAAGCATTCTCATTTTTTATATAGTCTATTGAAGCAAATGACTTGTATGTTTATCAAAGAGTGTGAAAGAGAGAAAGGAAAAAAGTATCGCATTCTTCCAAAAGTTAGAACTTAAAGATGAAATTAAATTGCAGTTGTGTATATAGTGTTTCTATGCGCTTTATAAAAAATGTAAGAAATAAAGGGAAAACAATATTGTTATCTCAGCCAAATAGAAGAGAGTGTATTATTCATTTACATGACTATTCACTATAATGAGTAATACATGATATCTTATATTTGGTGGCTATAATGATTTTTTGTTGATGCTGCTAAATATCATGCTCTTGCTGATTAGTCAGAATCTGTAGACTTAGTTCTCAGTTCATGCAAAAATCTTGTCACTGTCTGCACTATTGCTTCATTTCTATTTGACTGGTTTGAGGAAGCTCTTCCATCAGAAGCGCCACCTCTTCGACTCTATAGAAGCATAGTTTAATCAATGAAAACACAAACTGAAAGCACCTCTTTACACTTCCTTACTACCAAACAACATTCAAGTTAGTGTGAAATATGAAGTTGTAACTGTTAATTAACAAGATGAAATTTTTTTGCTTTATAGAAACATGCACTAAACTTGGATAAAATAAGAAAATATTAGAGATGATACCTTGCCCCACTTTGTCTTCGGAACAGTAGTGTCATTGTTCATTATTTCCATCAGTTCATCAAACTGAAATCAATTATGTTTTGTCTGTAAGATAAGATCCATAACAGTAAAAGAAATGCACATTCCTATGATGAATTGTGCATAAAACTTTAAGATGACATACCTGTTTGACTATGGTTTCATACTTCCTTGCACATTCATATAATCTTATTTCATCTCTAACTTCATCAGATATTATTCCTGGGTGCTCCTGGTGGGCCATGTTCTAAATTATAGGAGATTGTAGTATGCAAAGAAATTGTAGTATGAAAAATAGGGTAAGAGCAAAATTGATATGCTATGATAATATTTATACCACAATAAAGAAAGAGAATGAGTGAATTGGTCGAAGGGTAATTGGAAGTTGGAACTTGTGTATTTTTTTTTATTACAATTTGTCTCAGGACAACGGTTATCTTTGTGACCGACCACTTTCCTTAATCTCATGGGAATAGCATCTTATACACTCAAATAGTAACTCTCATATGCCATATGGTCGGTGTACAAATCCGCAGCCTATTTTGTCCTTTAGCCTAATAATTTGTATAAACAAACAAATCAATATTAGTTTCTTTGGAAGATGATTTATCAATATTAGTTTGTTTGGAATATGATTTGAACGAGATTGCTAATGAGAACGAGTTCAAGTTTTTTTTTAGTACTCTTATTAGTCTTCAAAATGAGTTTGTTATTGATTTTTTAAGATTCTTATTGTCTTCAAAATATATATTAATATATTTTAAAAATACAGCATAAAAACATTAAATAAAAGTTCTACTGATTCAATTATTTAATCTGTGAAAGAAAACCTTAAATAAAAGTAAATTTGAAAGGAAAACATATTTCTCTTTTACATTCCACTCGTGCTAAATATAACACTTCTTGATGAAATCACTCTAAAAGTCTAAATAACATAATGGGACATTTATTGAATAAACAAACATAGCACAAGTATCACACGGTGGAAAAAAATTACAATTAATAACATTTTGAAATAAAAATCAAATTGGGAAAAAAATGTGATGTTTTAAGAAAACAAATATATAGACCATAGACTTTTAAAAATGATAGCTTATAAATTATTAGGACTGAATTACACTTTATTTAACATAATCTCAAGTGGAGTAACATTTAGAATTATTTACCTTCTAAATCACAAAGTTTAAAATTTGACTAGTTTTATGTGTTTAGTAATTTATTATTGCTGAAAATAATTGTTTATTGAAAGAAAAGAAACTATAAGTTATATTGATAAGTATTTTATCAAGAAAATTAATTTTAAAATATGCAAATATTATAATATAAATAATGGAAATAAAATTAACGGAGCATTAAGTATCTTAAATATATTAAATGCTTGGAAAACATAAACTACAACAACAAAAAGATGTTTTTGTCATCTACTTCAACGTTATCTTCTCATAAATAAAATTATCTATAAATCAGTTACCAAATCTAAAAATTCATACAAAAAATCAAGCCATACATCTTTATATGTCTTCATCCAATCAAGAAACAGCAAAGGTAATGTGATATACCCTATCACATATTTCTTTTAATATTAACGAACAATGGAATCATATCAATTGTTATTTTGTTTTTCAATGCTAAAGGAACTATAATGATATAGAGTGAATTTATGAGTCTTGGTATATAACAAAATAAGATTTTGTTTTTAATAAATTAATTTAAATGTTCCCGGTCCTAAGTCATATTTTATTAATTATTAAATTTTTAATCACTAATTTTTAAAATTTCAACAAAATAAATTATAAATAGTACTTTTTTCTAAAATAAACCAAATAAAAGATATATTGATGTTATATTTAAATAATATTTTCATAACTACTAAAAATAGATAAATATATTAAACATATATATATATATATATATATATATATATAATAAATTAAAATATTCTATGTCTATTTCTTAAATTTTCATAAAATGATGAATAGAAACTAATTAAGTTATTAGAAAATTAATTTTGTTAATTTTTTTTTCTCTTAAAATATAATTATTAAAATTCTAAATTAATTATGTATATTTTTTCACACGGAATATTTATGTAGTTTTGAGATATTCTTCACGTGGTAGTAGTTATGTATAAAGCACCGTAACGTATATGATGTATGGTATGAACTTTTTACTTTAGAGATCCACAAATATGAAAATAATGTGTCACACTAATCATTCCTCCTTTCCCTTTTTGAATACTCCTTTTTCTAATATATAATATTTATATATACTTTTCACCTTTATAATACTCCTACCATTAAGTTTATCACAAAACAAATCTTCTATAGGTGTCTTTCCATCTTTTAGTTAAATTCATTTTTATTATTCATTTCAAATGTAGTAACATAGGTTGGAGCAAAGGATTTATTTGAAGGGATTAAGGTCGGAAAGAACGAAATAAGAATTAACATGGTTCAATTTGGTGACAATATGATGGTTTCTAAAAATATAAATTAAATAAAAAAAAGATGTAATGGCCTAAGAGAACAAATGTATAGTATATTTATTATATTTTTTAAAATATTTCTTTTTGTAAATTAATTATTTAAAAACTATTAAAATGAATTGAGGTATTTATTCCAATTTATCTAAAATAATTCTTATTAATATAATATATGGGATGCAAGTGGCCTCAAAAAGAGTTAGACTGATTTTCTATAGGATTATATTTTTAATTTATTTTCAAAATAGAATTAATATACATATTACATTTTTTTTAAATATTTTATAAAAAATTAATTGACATCTTCCTCTCTATGTTGCTACTAAGGTTGAAGAAGTGAAGCAAAATCTAATGCCATCTAACTACGAATAGTATGAAATTTCTTTTTTTTTACTATCAAACTCTATGCTTAGTTCTAATCAGGGAAGCATTCCATCTCAGTTATTTCCAATTAATCATATTATTGAGAATGATTAGATAAACAATATTAGGTATTTTCTTCTAAAACAATATTTTTCACATTGGAGCACAAAAAATTAAATAATTGAACCAAAAAAAAAAACTAAGAATTTTGCTAACAAATTAATTTTAAAAACAACCTCATATTTTTACCATATGAAAATCATATAATATCCAATTTTTAATATAAATTTACATATACAACAACATTATTAAAATTAGAACAATATAAATAAAAGACAAACCTTAGAGAGATAGAATACTCATTGTTGGGACCTCACATTAATCATCCAAACTCCAAACTGATTTATTCTGCCATATGTACTCCAATTTTATGTTATGATTACCAAATCTCAAAATCCAAATGAAAAACATTGTTAATGAACACAAAGCTAATGTTTATTCAATAACATAACTTTGTGGTTTTCTAATTAACAAAAAAAATAGGTATGAGATGATAAACATTATTTATTTTCTAGCTCCATAGGATAAAGATATGAATGTGACATATTTTAATCTTATAATCCATATTTACTTTATTTTCACAACTTTAGATACATGAAGAATTATTTTTAACAAAATTTTTTGTATAAATAGTGAAAAATTTAATTATAAGATAGGTCAAAAAAATATTTGTATGGTAGAACCGTCAAAGTTTTGATTTCAAATAATTATAAAATATATTATAATTTAAATTTTTGACATTGATAAATTATATTTTTATTCAGTTTTAGAATTTTAATCATTATATTTTTAATTTCAACCTCTTATTATTTATATTAATGACATTCAAACAAATTTGTATTTAACTATAATTACATGTTATAATTTAATGCTAAGTTATTTAAAAGAATTATTTAGTCTTTTTGGTTAAATATTTGTTTATTAGGTCCTTTGATTTCAAATTAATTTAATTTTTAATATTATAATAATTTTTAATTGATTTTCTTTACAAAATATTGTTGTTTAATATGCATGTTTAAAGATTGAGAAAAAGAATAAATAAAAACAAGTGTATATATAACAATAAAAAAATAAAATCAATTTATATATTAGTCTTCTATTTTTCTAAAATTCTATAAAATTAAAAATGGAAATGGATTTAAATTGATGAAAAATTAAGTTTGTTATAAAATTATTGAAAAATCTAACTCAATTACTTATAAATTTTCAGTAGCTATGTGATAGTTATATACTTTTATCATACTTCTCACATGTTATCTCAGTAATCTACAAATCATTATAATATGTTAGTATCTCATCAACATCTTATTTTTGGTACTATCTCATCATCTTTAACAGATAATTTTCAGTCCTTTAATAATATATTCATACAGAAAAAAATTATATTTTTAATTTTTAATCTTTTTAAATGAGCGAGTGTTTTATTTTTATCTAAAAGTTATAATGTAAATCTCAAATAAATATATATTTTTCCCATTAAGTTTCCCTTTAAACTTTTGTTTATTAGACCTGAACTAATTTAGGTTTTAATATTCTAAATGATGTTTCAAATTTTAATGCAATATTACAGTTTTGTTCCATTTTTTTTATTACAATAGTATTGACTAAGAATACTTAATAATAAGCATTTCATTAAAAAAAAGATTAAAAATACTCTAAACAAAAATTAATTCGGAAGGACTTTGGTGTAAATATCAACAAAATTTTCATCTAAGAATACTTAATAATAAGCATTTCATTAAAAAAAAGATTAAAAATACTCTAAACAAAAATTAATTCGGAAGGACTTTGGTGTAAATATCAACAAAATTTTCATCTATGTGGAAAAGGATGAAAAGCAGAAAAAGTATAGAATTTTAATTTTTGTAAGAAGTGTTCATTTGAATTATTTTCAAGTAATTTGATAAAAACAGTAATTTATTAGTGTCACCTGGAGTTATATTTTCTTCTAAAACAATATAGCAAACTATGCAAATTATATACCATTGAACATTTCAAACATATTTATATGCACAATCAACACTATTAAAAACTAGAAGAATATAAATAAATAAAGGACACACCTTAGTCATATTGAATATTCATTGTTTGGAGGAGTGCACAAACTCCAGTGCTTATCAATAATGCAAAATGTTTATGTATCCAATCTTCTATGTGAGTGAAATTCCAAAGTCCATACAAAGAACCCTTTTATAAAGACAAAACTTTTTTGTTTTCTTTATAACAAAATATAGAGTCACATCATAAACAATCAAATACTAACATAAATATTTTACTTGAACAAATTTAAATACATGAATAATTATTCTCTATTTCTAACATATTTTTTGTATTGGGTCAAAGTTTTAACTTTTAAGGTAGACCATGCGTCAAATTTTTTATTTTAATTAATTCTCCTATAATAAATTATAATTTAATTTTTGACACTCATAACTTATATTGTTATTCAGTTTTAAAAATTTTAATCATCAGCTTTTGAAATTTCATCTGTTTTATTTTATATTAACGACTTTCAAATAATTTTTTATATAACCATAATTGCATGTTTGATTTTTTTTTTATTTAAAATTGTGTAATGATGGTATGAAATGTACATGAGAAACTTATATTTTCACCATCCTTGTAATCAATATTTATTAACTAAACTATCATAAGAATTTTAAGGTTTTACAATAGTTTTGAGTTTAGTGTTATGTATATAAAATTATTTTTATAGTTATGTTAAATGACTGTAATGAAGTTTTATAATTTGTCATCTGTTCTATTTTATTAATGATGTCATAGTTCTTTATAGTTTTAATACTATATAATTAGGATGTTACTCAAATTATATAATATTTCATTTTTAAATAAATTTACACACACTAACAACATTATTAAAATTAGAAAAATTTCATTTTTAAATAAATTTACACACACTAACAACATTATTAAAATTAGAAAAAGATATAAATAAAAGACAAACCTTAGAGACATTGAATATTCATTGTTTGGACCCATATCAATCATCCAAACTGATTTATTATGCTATATATTCCACTTTTATTTTATGATTACCAAATCTCAAAATCCAAATGAAGAACATTGTTAATGGAGACAAAACTAATCTTTATTCAATAACCCAGGTTTCTAATTAACAAAAAGAATAGAATGAGATGATAAACACTCTTTTTTTTAGGGTTTCTGTATTCTTGCTCCATGTGAGAAAAATATGAATGTCACATATTTTTAATCTTGTAATCCATATCTACTTTATTTTCACAAATTTAGATACATGAAGAATTATTTTTAACATAATTTTTGTATAAATAGTGAAAACTTTAATGATAAGATAGGTACCACGGTCAAAGTTTTGATTTAAAATAATTATAAAATATATTATAATTTAAATTTTTGACATTGATAAATTATATTTTTATTCAGTTTTTTATTTTAATCATTATTTTTTTTTAATTTCAACTTCTTGTTATATTATTATAATGACTTTCAAACAAATTTGTACATAACTATAATTTCATGTTATAATTTAATGCTAAGTTATTTAAAAGAATTATTTAGTCTTTTGGTTAAATATTTGCTTATTAGGTACTTTGATTTCAAATTAATTTAATTTTTAATATTATAATAATTTTTAATTGATTTTCTTTTCAAAATATTGTTGTTTAATATGCATGTTTAAAGATTTAGAAAAATAAATAAAAAACAAGTGTATATATATAAAAATAATAAAATAAAATCAATTTATATATTAGTCTTCTATTTTTCTAAAATTCCTTATGTATCATATGAAATATTAACCGAGTGGTTACAAACAACCAACCGGATATTCAAGTAATCTGTTTATATCTTATTCTGTTTATATTTTATTGGGCTTATATCAGCTTAGGATCCATGAGGTAAATTATAAATACAAAGTCAGGGCCAAAAGCCAGATACGTTCCACTTATACACTATTCACTCTATGCTACGATGATCATTCATTAAATATTCAATCAAGAGCCGAGGCTCTTCAAACCACACGCCTAACTTGAGCGTCGGAGTATCTTTTGCAGGTACATCCTCCCTCGTCAAGAAGGAGACCGATCAATTTGTGCCAACACCGATCGGCCAATAGCAGAAGTTTGGAAGTGAGCGAGCGACCCAGACATGTCAGTAGGTTAGTCTCTCGGTCCCAAAATTATCCACCGAAACATTTTGGCGCCCACCGTGGGGCCGAGCGTCAAACCCAATGATGACCACGAGGAGCATGGAGGAACAACAAAGCACTAGAAAGATGATTAGAAACGACAAGAAACCAGGACGAGCGTTCGGTCTCGACATCACTATTTCATATCAACACCAGAAACTTTCGACAAAGTGAAAACTACACTACATGAATCATCATCTCTACGTGAGACGTCATCAACAAGATAAGTACTTTTTGAAATATAATATTTCATAAAATATCTAATTGATAATGAATATTATAACAACTATTTTATATAGATATTTTAAATATATACAGTATAATCCATAATATATTATATGCTATATGATATATTATATATAACTATAAATATAGTTATCTAATTATTATAACCGAAACATTTTTTGGCATGATTAAAATAGTCAAAGAAATTGTTGTGTTAGAGATAACTATCAACAACAATATTATAAAATCTCAAGACGGTTTTTGATACCTTGTTTATTATCTATGTGCAATTCATAATATCCGGTTATATACCATAATATATATCATCATGAGAATCTCAACAATACAACATCTTGAAGAAATATATATCAAAATCCACACCATCAACTATGCAAGTGCAGACTGATATTTAGTCATAAACAAACTTCATGCTTAAAGTATCATGGAATTCAATTAACGAAGGGGAAGTCTCCTATTCCAAATACTGATTGCCAATTTTGTCAGCAAAGTTCATAATTAACGATCAAGTCCAAGACCGAGCAGTAAATCCCACTCAGCAGAGAGGTAAAGCCCTCTCAATGACCGAACGGTAAAGCCCGTTCACTAGGAAGCACTCCTAGATCAAAGCAGAGAGGTAAAGCCCTCTCAAAGCCGAACGGTAAAGCCCGTTCACTAGGAAGCACTCCTATATTAAAGCAGAGAGGTAAAGCCCTCTCAAAGCCGAATGGTAAAGCCCGTTCACTAGGAAGCACTCCTAGATCAAAGCAGAGAGGTAAAGCCCTCTCAAAACTGAACGGTAAAGCCCGTTCACTAGGAAGCACTCCTAGCTCAAAGCAGAGAGGTAAAGCCCTCTCAAAACTGAACGGTAAAGCCCGTTCACTAGGAAGCACTCCTAGCTCAAAGTGGAGAGGTAAAGCCCTCTCAAAGCCGAACGGTAAAGCCCGTTCACTAGGAAGCACTCCTAGCTTAAAGCAGAGAGGTAAAGCCCTCTCAAAGCCGAACGGTAAAGCCCGTTCACTAGGAAGCACTCCTAGCTCAAAGCGGAGAGGTAAAGCCCTCTCAAAGCCGAACGGTAAAGCCCGTTCACTAGGAAGCACTCCTAGCTCAAAGCGGAGAGGTAAAGACCGTTCACTAGGAAGCGTTCCTGGGTCAAAGTCGAAGGTCGAGAGGTAAATCCCTCTCGGTTAATGTTGAAGGCTAAGAGGTAAATTCCTCTCGGTTAATGTCGAAGGTCGAGAGGTAAATCCCTCTCAGTTAATGTCGAAGGTCGAGCAGTAAATCCCTCTCGGTTAATGTCGGGAAGGTCGAGAGGTAAATCCCTCTCGGTTATTGTCGAGGACGAGCGATAAATCCTGCTCAGTTAACATTGAAGACCGAGAGGTAAACTCCTCTCGATTCCTGTTGAAGGACGAGCGGTAAAACCCGCTCGGTTATTGTCGAAGACCGAGAAGTAAATTCCTCTCGGTTCCTGTTGAAGAACGAGCGGTAAATCCCGCTCAGTTAGTGTCGATCGTCGAGCGACGCTCGGTTAATGTCGATCGTCGAGCGGTAAAACCCGCTCGGTTATTGTCGAAGACCGAGACGTAAATTCCTCTCGATTCCTCTTGAAGAACGAGCGGTAAATCCCGCTCGGTTAATGTCGATCGTCGAGAGGTAAAACCCGCTCAGTTAATGTTGAAGACCGAGAGGTAAATTCCTCTCGGTTCATGTTAAAAGACGAGCAGCAAAACGCCCTCGGATTGTCTTTACATGGCAAAAGCTTTCCAAAACAGTAAACGTCAAACACAGCCTCCCTCAAACTCATAAGTCCTATAGTTAAGCACGGCTAAAGCCGAACGCTTAACTCGGACTTGGGGGGCATGTATCATATGAAATATTAACTGAGTGGTTACAAACAACCAACCGGATATTCAGGTAATCTGTTTATATCTTATTCTGTTTATATTTTATTGGGCTTATATCAGCTTAGGATCCATGAGGTAAATTATAAATACAAAGTCAGGGCCAAAAGCCAGGTACGTTCCACTTATACACTATTCACTCTATGCTACGATGATCATTCATTAAATATTCAATCAAGAGCCGAGGCTCTTCAAACCACACGCCTAACTTGAGCGTCGGAGTATCTTTTGCAGGTACATCCTCCCTCGTCAAGAAGGAGACCGATCAATTTGTGCCAACACCGATCGGCCAATAGCAAAAGTTTGGAAGTGAGCGAGCGACCCAGACACGTCAGCAGGTTAGTCTCTTGGTCCCAAAAATATCTACCGAAACACCTTAAAATTAAAAATGGGAATGGATTTAAAATTGATGAAAAATTAAGTTTGTTATACTTTTTCCTTCATTTTTTTCCTCTTATGTGTAATTGCATTATAAAATTTTGATTTTAATTAATTCTCATATAATAAATTATAACTTAATTTTTGACACTCATAACTTATATTTATTCAGTTTTAAAAATTTTAATCATCAGTTGTTAAAATTTCATCTGTTTTATTCTACATTAACGATTTTCAACTAATTTTTTAAATAACCATAATTGCATGTTTGATTTTTTAATTATTTAAAATTATGTAATGATGCTATGAAATGTTCATGAGAAACTTATATTTTCACTTGTAATCAATATTTTTTAACTTAAACTATCACAAAACTTTTAAGGTTTTACTCTTTGAATTAACTTGAAATAAGTTTTAGGAGATTTTTATATTAGGTTCACTAAAGAAATACACTTATGGTGACTTTTACTACTATGTAAAGTCATTGTCAATCTTTCACCCTACCACACACAAGATTAATCACCTTCGTGCCTTAAGCAAAGGATAAAATCCCTAGACTAAAATCTTTTGCTACTCGCACCACATAACTCATTCCACTCTATGAGTTTGAATGGTTATTGGAGCGCCTATCTCCTTACTTAAATTCATACATTTATGCACACTAAAGAAATTACACATTCAATGAGATTCCCTCCAATTCCTAGGCCAAACCATTAGTACTAATTCATGAACCAACACCAACATCATAACCAACATCCACATCATAAAACCATGAAACATAGTGTATCGTATAAATTATTGACCGAGCGGTCAGTGACTAAGACCGATCGATCCATCCGCCTTTGGTTAACCCGGTCAAAAGGTTTGGGCCGTGATTGGGCCTACAATGCTAATAAGCTGTTGCAAATGGTAATTAGGCCAATAATCCAGTGAACCATAAGATATCTGGTTAAAGATATTTGATAAACCAAATCCAGAAATATCTGGTTGAAGATATTGTTAAGTAGGATTTTCAGGTAATCTGTTTATATCTTATTTTTTTTATATTTTATTGGGCTTTTATCAGTTCATAATACATGAGGTAAATTATAAATACAAAGCCAGGGCCACAAGCCAGGTACATTCCACTTACGCATGATTCACCGCTACTCTCAAATACTCAATAGTGATAATCATTCACTAAATATTCAACCAAGAGCAGATGCTCTTCAAATCACACGCCTAACTTGAGCGTCAGAGTGCCTTTTGTAGGTACCTCCACCCTCGCCCAGAAGGAGACTGATCGGTTTGCTCCAATACCGATCGACTCATAGCAGAGAGCTGAAGATGAACACGCGGTTTAGGCAGAAGGAAGGCGAGCGATTTCAAAGTTTGGAAGCGCGAAACACACGTCAGTAGGTTAGTGTCTCGGTCCCAGAAAAATATACTGAAACATTTTGGCGCCCATCGTGGGGCCGAAAGCGAGAAGAAGAAGCCCAATTGTGACCACGAACAGCATGTCGGATCAACAAAGCACCAGAGGATTAATAGAGCAATTGCAAGTGCAAATACAAGCGCAAGAGCTGATGCTGCAATAGAAAATACAGGCTTAGATGCAGGCCCATGCACGAACCCTGCAAGAACAATTGCAGGCATAAGCACGAACACAACAGGAGATGCTAAGGAGGTATGAAGAAGAGATCACGATGCTTAGAACCGGACGGTCCAACCGACCACCATCTATCCAGTTCTCGGAGTCGTCAGTGCACCACGGTCAAACCCAAGCGGAAACCCGAACGGTAATCACAATGACAACTCAAGCGAAAAGCCGAACGGTAATCGCAATGACAATCTGAACGGGAATCCAAACGGGAACCAGAATGGCAATCCGAATGGTAATAAGTATAGAAATCTGTTGCCATAAGGTTGGTTGTTGCTGTTGCTTGTTAAATTGGCCAGCTTGCCCAATTTGTCCTTGACCAATGCTTGGGTGTGGTTTTCGCCCTTGTTGAAATTCCCCTGACGGTATTGATTGGCCATGAAGTTAACATCCTCTAAGGCTTCTTCTGGAAAGGCGCATTGACCATTGATATGGTCACCCCCACATAATTCACACAATTGTGATTGAACCTGTGCAACAGTCTTTAACTCTTTTGGCAATTG
The DNA here is from genome assembly GCA_034642375.1 of Vigna nakashimae. NCBI lineage: Eukaryota > Viridiplantae > Streptophyta > Magnoliopsida > Fabales > Fabaceae > Vigna > Vigna nakashimae. The sequence continues at coordinate 43,286,521 of CM067765.1, read as the reverse complement.
TGCAAGTGTTTTTGTAAGAGTCTCCAGTTGTTGAGTTAGTATCTTATTCTGTGCTAGCAAGGCATCATTTGTTTGTAATTGTAGAACTCCTTTTTGTTGGATAGGAGCTCCTCTTTCACTGTTTAGCTCGTTGTCACTAGTAGCCCTATTTTCAATGATTTATGTAGCTTCCTCTGGAGTTTTCCATTTGATGTTCCCTCCTGCTGAGGCTATCAAATTAATACTACTTTTCAAGGAAACTTCAGTATTGCCAAGTAGTATTCAAGAAGGTAGATAGGGCTAAAGTAACCCTGAGTCGTCTCCCATCAAACACGGAATTGCTTTTATTTATCTGACTCTTATGCTATGCAATGCTTATGAATAAAAATGATGTTTGGAGAATGTTTAAAGAAAAAATAATAAACTGAAAAACAATTATGATTAAATAGGCTAATTCCACTGCTTTTCCAAGATAGATTCGTCATCGGTTATTCACGGATAATTGTTTAATTGATTATTGTTTAAGTTTCAAATTAATTAAAGTAAATTCTCAATTAATTTGAGGGCGATCATGCATTTAATCAAAGTAAATTCTCAATCAAATGCAAAACCTTTCTAGATTATTCACAATAAATTCAACCAAAGTACATTCTCAATCAAATTCTATTGTGTTTAATCATGTCTATTCTTAAATGTCCTAACCAAGTTAAAAGTTAATAAATCAAAGTAAATTCTCAACTGATTATAGTTGAAATTATTAATACAAACCAAAGTACATTCTCAATTGATAGTAAAAACCATTTAATCATATGAAAGTTCCTAAATTAAATCAAAGTAAATTCTCAATTAAACCTAGAAACCCTAGAACTCATATAATCAATATGCATGTAGATTCAAACACATTATGATGCAAAAATCTTTGCTTTTAACAAGATAGAGAGATGAAAGATATAGAGAGAACAACTTAAATCAATAATCAAAGTAAATAATTGCATTAACTGAACATAACCTCAAAATCCGTCTTGGAATTACAGCAGAAAAGCCCTAGATGCTTAGCTCTCCATGAATGGAGTTGAATACAAGATGAAAGAAAAGTGAGAGGAGTATGAGAGAATGAATGAATTAAGTGAAGTCCCCTGGGTCTCTTTAAATAGGCTTGATCGGGCTTGGACTCTGAGTATTCAGTTGATAGAATCTTTTATCTTATATCTTCCAAATAACTAAAAGATTTAAATAATTATAACATTATTTGGAAGATATTTTCAGTTGATATTCCCAAATTAAATTAATTCAACAACTGAATTTTATCTTTTAGCTTTTCTGAATTTTCAAAATTGCACAAATGCCCTGAAATTTCCCCTATCTGCACTTTAGCCCCTTTTGAGTTTCTGAAATTGCAAGAAAGCCCCTCAGTTGACCAGACTTTGACCATAGGAAGCTTATTGACCAACTTTGACCAAAGGAGGACGCACCAATGGGAGCTCGCCACGTGGCTGCCCTCTTCCTTCCCCAATTAGGGTTTCAGATTTGGGGAAAGGGCTTCCCCGTTTTGCCGTCTGCGTGTCGTGAGGAAAAGAGGAGCGGCTCGAGATTGTGGAGCTGCCACGGTGGTTGCAGTGGTGATTTCTTGTTCTAGGTTTTGCTGTGTGATTTTTCTGAGTGCAGGTGGTTGAGATGCAACTTTGCAGAGGCGCAAAAAAAGGGGTTGCGAGAAGCATGGTGTAGCGGCGGCCATGGATGTCGCGTTTTGGTGTTGGCGGCTTGATGGAGAAGAAGGGTTGCGCAATGATGCGGTGTGCGTTGAAACATTGTGGTGGCTTGAAAGTTAACAGCGAAAGGACGACAGTGGCGGCGACCTGAAGTGTCGAGGTGCGATTTTGGAGAAGCAGTGCACGGCGGCTTCGCGATTAGAGATCCGGTGATGGTCTGATCCTTGGAGGTTTCGACCTATGGTGGCTCTACTTGCAGCATGCTTGCGGTCATGGTGGTGATGATTTCAGAGGAGGAGGACTGTAGTGCTCCGGCGATGGTGGATGAAGAACTCGCCGTTAATGGCGCGATGAAGGCTGGTGGCAGAGCGAAACTCGCGATGAAGGAGGAGGAGTGTCGCGACGTCTTGGTTGAGGCACCGTGGTGGTCCGTTGATGCGCAAGCGAGAAAGGAAGGAGATGATGTTCTGGCCGTGGCGGCGACTTGCGGCAGTGGTGGGAGCAGCGGAAGCGGAACGGCGGCTGACGACATTTGCGACTAGGGTTTCTGTGGAGAAGGTGGAAGATGATGCTCATGGGTTAGGGCTGACGTGGCGGAACATGGTTGGCTAGATCTGTGTGGGGAGGATTTGGACACGTGGCATGATCTGGTGGAGTCTAGCTTAGGAGGGGTATGGGTAAGGAAATTTAGGACGTGTATTTAGAATAGGGTTACTGTTTGGTTTAGTATTGGGCCTATTTAAGAGAAGAGGGGTGTATGTAAGGAAATTGGGAGGTGCAAGGGTAAAAGTTGTCTGTTTGGCGCATCTGTACATTATTGTCCAAATAAAATCTGATTTTGGGCCTTGAATTGCCATTTGGACCAATAAAACTTATACTCTCAACTGCACAAATAAACATTAGAACATCCAAGAATATTTTATGTGCTAAAACTCACTTTTTACATCTCTTTAATTCCCAAACCCAACAATTCCAATTATAACAAATTCACTTAAAATCAATCATTTAAGCACAATTATTCTATCAAAAATTTGAATTTTAAAGCATAAATGTGGGCATAAATATGCACTCATCAGCATCATTTGTTTGTAATTGTAGAACTCCTTTTTGTTCGATAGGAGCTCCTCTTTCACTGTTTAGCTCGTTGTCACTAGTAGCCATATTTTCAATGATTTCTGTAGCTTCCTCTGGAGTTTTCCATTTGATGTTTCCTCCTGCTGAGGCGTCAAGCATCATCTTGGTTTGTGAACCAAGACCTCCAAGGAAGGTTAGTGATAACAGTTGAAAAACTGTTATTTTAATGCTTAAAATTGACACTAAAAGCAACCTTTATACTTAGAAACTAGCTTGAAATCATGCTTTTATCCATATTTTCAGAAATAAGAGAGCTGGACAGGTTTATGCTTGATTTCAGTGTTTTTGTGCAGGTTTTAAGGTGAATTTAGTGAAAGAAGTGAAGAAGGAGAGAGATGGAATCAGTAAAGAAATCAAAGAGTGCAAAAGGAGAAGCCGAAGTCACCGCTGAGCGGTACTTTACCGCTGAGCGGCACTCAGTAAGTCACGGGAGGTCCGCTGAGGGGCAAAATGGCTGCTGAGGGGAAGAAACGAGCGGTATTTTACCGCTGAGCGGTACACTTATGGGCTTGGGCCTAGATTTTCTGTAATTTTAGAATAGTATATAAGATTTAGGACGTCCTAGGGTTTGTATCTTTGGCAAACACGAAGCAAACACTCTCTCTTCCACCCCTTTGAAGGAGGATCTTGGATGCTCAGGCTACCTCTTCACCTTTCTAGGGTTTTATCCTTCATTCTTTCATTATTATTCATCTAGGTTCACCATGAATATGGTGAACTAAACCTTGTATGTTTGTTGGGGAATCAATGTAATCTTTTGAAGCTCTCATATATGGAATTTGTGCTTGCATCTTAATCTAAGATTTATACTTTCTTTCATCATTAGTTAGGGTTTTTCCTCTTTGCTTAATGCTTGCTTTGTTTAACTCATTCAATGCATGATTATTGATTTTGTTGATACGGGAACGTACGAGGATGTCTAGATCCGGGGAATCTTTCCCAATAGTATATTGGTTGTCGTTAAGCTCCTGCACTTGATGAACTAATTATTAGGAATGCTAGGAATTGTATGAACTCGTAATTAGGGAGAAGCCTTCTTGAAAGGTACTTTAGAGAGTGGCATTAACAATGATGATTTGAATGTTGAATTCCTAAAATATATGAGAGTGGATAAGATGAAATTGACCCCCAACAACATAATCATCAATATATTCCATTGAAAGTGCTTGTCTTTTGCTTTTGCCATTGATCAAAACTCATGCATACATGTTTATTTTCTGTCTTACATATTAAACCCTACTTATTTCGTTCTTAAGTCTTAGCTAATCAACAAATCACATAACTAAAGTAGGTCGTGAGTCCTTTGGGAGAACGATACTTGGTCTTACCGAGTTTATTACTTGAAACGATTCGGTCACACTTGCCAATTGTAAAACAAGTTTGTGACATCATATTTTGGTGATCATAAATTTGTCCATCAGTTAGGACTACTTCCACTTCTTCAAATCCATGCGTGGGAGTCTTTCGTAATAAGCTTTTATATATGTCCCATGCATGACCTAGTGATTCCTCCATGCCTTGCTTGAATGATGAAATCTCTTACTTTCCTTTATTCACCTTTGATTGTGGAAAGTATTTGTTTAGGAACTTTCTCACCACAGCTTCCCACTCTATAAAGCTTCCCTCTGGAAAAGAATTTAAGAACGTTAAAAGAGCGCTTGTTGGGAGGCAACCCAGTGATTTAAGAACTTTTAATTTTTGGTTTGGTGATGTAATTTTGAACTTTTGGGTATTTTTGTTTTTGTTATAATTTTGTTACAGGGTTTACATATACTGATGGATGTTAGGCGAAAGAGTATCTACTGAAGGATACAATGTTTGTATACACCTACTGATGGGTGTTTGTAAGAAAGATTTGCATCTACTAAAGGGTGCTGGAGGATTTTGGGTCAAGCTCGTGACGTTAAACAAGCGCTACCTGGGAGGCAACCTAGTTGATTGATTATATTTTTTTGTTTGTTCTGTTTTAGTTGCATGACAGGGATTTGCATAAGTGATCTGAGAATTTAATTGCAGGGAACCAGTGAGGGGCATGAGTAGGAGGCACCTAGGTTCAGCTAGGAAGAAGAAGAGCACTTCCTGAAAGTACTACTGAGCGACAAACTGCTGCTGAGCGGTAGTGTCGCAAAATGGGCTTAGGTTGCCCCTTAGCGGAACCCGAGCCCATTGGGGTATTTTTATACCCTAAGGCGCGCTTTGGCCTCTATTTTCAGATTCTTCTCTGCACACAAACTCCTAAACACTTTCGTAAAAGTTCTCCACGTTTTTCCTTTCATTCATCTTCAGAAAATCTCCCTTCAACTCGCTTTCTCACTAGTTTTCCATCTAAGTTTGGGGTTGGGAGAGAGCATCATTGATGGGGCTGAGTTTTCAAAGCATTAGAGCAGGAGTTGTTTTATCAATCATTTTTGTTTTTAGAATAGGGTTTGATGTACTCAATTGGAAACTTTGTCTGTTATGATGGTTTGCTTATGATTGTTGTTTGATAAGTAATGCCTGATGATGCTTTGATATTGATTGATGTTGAGATGTCAACATTAGATGCTTATACAGGTGATTCACATGCTTTGTGAACAAATGCAAGATGTTGTGATTGTGATGATGATGCTAAGCAGGATGTGTATATTTATATGTGAGGTTTTGAGCTCTAGAGTTTTTGAGATTGAATGCTATTACTTTGGGAGCATGAATGATTTTGCCCAGGTTTTCTATGATTGAATCAATTGCTTGTTTTGCATCGTATGATCAAGGCCATTTGTTCGTAACCCTTTTATTAGCCAAATTCATAAAGTTAGCCCACTAAAAGAGAGCACTTTGTGTTCCATCATTTGAACCCGTAGCCTTGAACATAATTTGGAAACCCTTGTGAAAAGCTTTACCTTGAGTTAAGTGGAAAATATTTTTTGGTATTTATAAATGTTCAAGTTTGGGGTTGTTGGGAAGTTATGAATGGGAAATTGAAAACATTGAGCTAAGAGCTAAGAAATAAGAATGTGAAAAGAAAAAAAAGAAAAAGAGAAAGAAAAGAAAAAGCAAAGCTCAATGCAAAAGAAAGTTGGGAATAAATTAGAATGATTGTGTCTATATGATTCTCTTAACTCAAGGGTGTTGTGATCTAGAAAAACCAATTTTCTTGTTAGCCCAGCCACATTATAAGCCATTGAAAAGTCCTTGTGATGATGCATGCTTGTGAATGTATTTGATTATGGTTAAATGAAAGACAAAGTCAATTCATATGACATTGTGATAGTAGAGTGAATGAGTGATTACCTCTTATACACTTGTGTTTGAGTGAAACACTTTACCTAGTGGGGAAAGATTCCATGAGCATATAAACATCCATGCTTAGTTGATTGATCATTCATGAAAAATAAAATTTAATGGATATTAGGTGATTGTGTGAACATTAAAGCATGTGCATGTCTTGACTGAAGTTTTTGTCATGAGCTTAATTAAGTACTTACTTATCTTGAAAAGAGGATTTTGAATGGAGTGAACCATTGTATTGATTGGAAGAAGATTGAGTTACATCTTTTTTGCTTGAGGACAAGCAAAGTTTGAAGTTTGGGGTTGTGATAACGGTTGAAAAACCATTGTTTTTATGCTCAAAATTGATACCAAAAGCAACCTTTAAGACTTAGAAATTAGCTTGAATTCATATTTTTGCTTTAGTTTTGTGAATAAGAGAGTTAAAGGTGAATTTAATGGTTTTGTGCAAGATTCCCTTGATTTTGTAGTCTAATTGAATGATTTGAAAGAAGATCTGAAGTACCGAATGATTGGAATGCTGAAAAATCAACCAGAAACCAGAAAAGTCAACTGGTCAACCAGAAAAGTCAATCAGTCAACCAGAAAAGTCAACCAGTCAACCAGAATGCTGAAAAGTCAACCAGAATACAAAAAAGTTCTGTTGAGTGACACTTTTCAGGTGCCAAAATCATCGCCGACGGGCAAAAACAGCAGCTAGGGGCAAAATGGATCATGCGCTATTACCGCTTAGAGGTAAAATACCGTAGAGCGCCATTCTAAGTGGGCTTGGACCGGTTTTCTGTTACTTTTATGGGCTTGGGCCTAATTTTCTGTATTTTTAGAATAGTATATAAGTTTTAAGACGTCCTAGGGTTTGTATCTTTGACTGAGATGAAGCAAACACTCACTTTTCCATCCCTTGAAGGAAGATCGTGAATCCTCAGGGTACCTCCTCCTCTTTCTAGGGTTTTATATTTCATTCTTCAACTATTATTCATCTAGCTTCACCATGAATATGGTGAACTAAACCTTGTATTGTTGCTGGGGAATCAATGTAGTCTTGTGAAACTCTCATATATGGAATTTTTGTTTTAACATCTGATGAGTCAATATTTTCTCAATTTCACTTAGCTTAACGTGCTAGATTTAATCAGGGAATTGCGCTTAAATGTCCGGTATTTTTCCGTTTTTGCTAATTGTGCTTAGAAGGTTGTCACTTAATTCAAGACTCTTCATAAAAGAAGTGTGCACAAGAAAAAAAACGTCCAACAACACCCTTATTTCATTCAAAATGCAAATAGGCCCAAGGGGGTGCAGCTGCCAACTAAGTTGAAGGGTTTTTGGGCTTAGCGTGGAGAGTCCGGGAAGCAACTTTGGTGCGCTGTCCAGCAGCCTGCACACGTGGAGAAGCATCAACATCCAGCCTTCACACATCAACGCACGCGGGCAGCATTTTCCAGAATTTCGAGGTGCACGAAGAAGCAACGTCCAAGAAGCTCACGGTCCAGCAAGGAAAGCAGCGGTGCACCCAGCAGCCACGCATCCAAAATGTTTCTTCATTATCCAGCAGCTCCAGCAATTTGAATGGGGGTGACGTCCAACAAATTAAAGCACACGGCCCACACGCGGAAGCAGCGTCGCGAAGAATGGGAAGCAGTTTGGGGGGGTGCACACGGTATTTGCTAGCTCTCGGTCCAGCTGCCACGGGAGAGAAAGAAAAGAAGCACTCTGACCAACACAGCCTTCAAGCACACGCACACGCTGGCAGCAAAAATGGGGGTCCATCCAGCACAGACCAGCAGCTACTAAGAGGAGAGTCCAGTGGAGATTGAGAGATGGAAGGTTATGTGGTGGCGCGGATGAAGAGTACACAGCTCAAACATCCAGCAGCTGACGTGTCCAAAGTAAATAGGGCATGCTATATTAAATGAAAAAAGTGAGAGGGCTGGAGGCGTGTGATGAGTCAATATTTTCTTCACTTCACTTAGTTTATTGTACTAGAATTAATCAGAGAATTCTGCTTAATCGTCCGTTAATTTCCTATTTTTCCTAATTGTGCTTAATTCGATCAGAAATTCTTATTTTAACTAATTTGAATTATCTGAGCTTATTATTTTGCATTATTAATTATGGGAAAATTTTGGATATCTTTTTGGGACATTTGAAGGCTAAATGAGAAATGACAATTGAGCCCAATGCATTTCAGCCACTTCAATTTTCGCTGGTTGTTGCGTGAATTTTTTGTCAACTTGTTTGTCTTCGTTTGAGTTCAATTCTTATCCGTTTTCCATGCAATTTTTTTTCATAGTTTCGTCTAGATGTCTAGTTTCACGTATAGTTTTTACTTTGTTCAAATTCCTTTTGTGTTGTTCCCAGTAATTGTTTTACTCCCCTGTGTCAGTCAAGTTCTTACTGTTTAAGTGGCTTCTAATTTGTTTGCATTGTTTGCTTATTGTTTGATACTTCTGGTGGCTGGAATTGATCATTGGACGGTGCTAAGACCTTCCAACACTCAAGGATTCAACTCTCATATTGGCACATTTTATAGCTCATTTCAAGAAGTAACATTGGAAAACATGCTAAAACTCACACCAAGACCTCCAAAATGCAATGTTGAATTCTATTGGATTGGTATTATGAAAGTAAACCACAAGGCCCCATGCAGCTGCCACATAAGGGAGGAAGGCATATTTCACATAGCTCAAGGCCATTTGGGCAAAGTTCAGCACATTTGAAGTAAAATGATGGAGAGGGACCACACATGCCAAGTTCACGTTTTTCTTCTCAAATAATTGGAAGAGCATGGCCCATGCACAATTCATTTTGATGAAGTATTCAGCAAACATCAAATGGAAGACCACGTTGCAACTCATTTCTTTCAAGCCAAAAGTTTGCAAGTTGGACAAACACATGGGGCCACCACTTGAAAAACATTCACGGTTCCAAATATAAATTGCAATAGCAATCTCCCATTGAAAAATTCAGCAAAACAAGTGGAAAGCAAAGAAGGGGCCACCCCATTTCAAGAAGCAAATCACGTCCAGAGAATGAAAAAAATTGGAGAAAGGGCTTGCTAAATATTCAATATATTTTTGGACAAATTGAGGGGCCACCATTTTGAAAGCTAAACATGGGACTCCAAAATGCTATGTTTGCTTTTGATTTTTCATGAAAGCACACGGCCTTCTCCAATTTATTTTGGCTGCAGCTCACAAAGAGAAAGCAAGGCATAGATGTGGTGATCGAAGAAAGGGAGCTGCACATAGTTTTTAGTTTTAAAGGGAAGCCACATCCTTGTAGGAGGAGTTCACGGCCACATGGAGAAGAGAAGCTGTTGGATTTTAAATTGGCAAGTGAAGTGTTGGGGAATGATGGAAGTACACGGCCTTGCTGGAGTTGGAAGCAAAGAAGAGGAGTCCAACTATCTCCATGTCCAGCTGCAGCCACCCTTGTTTGAAGCTTGGCTTGTGGATGTGTAAAGGGAGAAGAGTTGAGAAGGTTGTTCACGGTCCAGCTGGGAGATGAAAGACAGCAGCAAAGTTTGCGTTTTAAAAGAGGAAAGGCAGTGAGTAAAGGTTTGGTCCAGGAGTTGGTATCCAGCTGAGTTGGAAGAAGAAGTGAAGCACCGTGATGAAGTCTCCAAGTTGTTGCTACCATAAGTTGAAGAGAAAATGCAAGGTAGAGGAGAAGGATGTGCACACGGCAAATGGAGGGCCCCATCCTATTTCTTTGGCACGGCTTGGAGGGGAAGAAAATCAGGAAGCTATGGAGACAAAAACAAAACCTTGCTAGAAACAAGGAGGGCTCACGAGAGTTTGTCCAGAAGATTGGCTATAAAAGAAGCAAGCAGGCAGAGAGGAAAATTATTAGATTTTAGGAGTAGTGTAGAACTACCCACGTCTGGGAGGAGGCTATTGCCTCTTCCTCCTTCAATCAACTCTCTGTATTTTCATTTTCCAAACAGTGCAACAGTGATTTATTTTCTGAAGCGTATAGTGTGTTACTGTAATTTTTATTTTCATTGTCCAGGAATTTAATTTCAAGTGTTGAATCTTTGCTAAATTTGATTTCCAATTAAGTGCTTTTAATTTTACTGTCTCTTTATTTTACCGTTTACTGTTTTCTGAACCGTTAAATTCAGTCAATGTATTTTTCCATTCGATTTATTTTCAACGTCGTTTTTACTGTTCATTTTCACCGATATTTTGGGTAAATTTTATTTACACGGCTGTTACATTTTCTACATGTTTACTGTTACAATGTTTTCATTTCAAGCATTGATGAATTTTACATTTTTTTGGTTTTACCGTTCAGTTTTTACCACCGTTAAAATTTACTTCAGTGTTTTTAATTTTGTGTTATTTAATTTCTAGTCAGCGTGGAGCGTCAGCCGCCACCCTTTCTTTTTCTGCTTTTCACCTTTGAACATTTGGGGGGTGGTCCAACTGCCAGGGAGGCTCTCATTTTCTTTCTCTTCCAGTAGCTCTTGGGTTTGAATTTTAATTTTGGAAAAAGGGAGAAGTGGGTGCACGGTGATGAAGGAAGGAAGAAAGTAGTGTGCATAGTTACGTTCTGAAGGAGAAAGCTCCAAAGGGTTTTATTTTACTAGCTTCAAGCCTGCACCTAACTCAATGGGATATTAATTATATTGGAGTACATTTCTGTTTTAGCCAAAACCGTATTTTCTTATTAATTTATTGCATTTAAGTTCATCATGGTATGTTGATTCTTGTTGCTTTTAATTCCAGCCACATAGTAATTGTGCTGAAATATTGTTTTTAAATTAATGGAAGATGCGTGTGATGATTTGTCTGCTGCAGTTCAATTGATTCACGCTCCTTTGGCATTTATTTCCAAGTTACATTTTGACTTGATTCATTAGCGTAAAGCAATGCAATTATTAGCATTTGTTTCTCAAGGAGTGACACGTTGCTTTTTAAAGGAATTATATGTATTTTTCCTTGAATGCGTTTTCAGATTTCTCTTGCAGCTCCTTGCATTTAAATTAATTCTAGCAATTGAAATTCAACCCCAGCTGTACGGCGTTTTTAAGCTATAATGCACATACTATGTTTTAGTTTAAGCGAAGTAATTTCCTTTTTCTAAGTAGTTCACACATCTTGTTTTAGAAACCGTTCAGTCTCAATGTAGAACCGTTCGGTCATCTGTTCGACAGTTCGGTCCTCATGGTTTGTTTATTTATTTCAGTGTTTTCAATTATGTTTGGTTGTATTTACTTTCTAGTTTTAATGTTGTTAATTTCTAATCGCAAAAACACTTTCAAAACCCCCCCACTACGTGTTTGATCTGAGACTGAACCCAAATTGGTCCTTGAGAGACGACCTAGGAGTCACTTCCTAGCATTATACTGCATTCTTTAATGCACAACAACTTTTGTGGGAGGTGCGACCCTTTCATCAAAATGGCGCCGTTGCCGGGGACCAATGGTTCGGTCTTAGGTTTTTGTTGTGTTTGTGTGTGTTGTGTTTTGTCTTGTGTTGTGATGTGATGTGATGTGATGTTCTGTTTTGTGTGTGTGTGGTGCATGTATAAATGTGTTGTGTTTTATTTGTTTCGTGATTTTTAGTATTCTTCTTTTTCCATGTCTACCTATTTTGATTTCGTGAATACTGCTTGTTTTGCTAGTGCCTCTGATTATGATTCTCCTTCTGCATGTTACTCTGATTGTAATTCATATTCTGCTGATTTCTATGTTGAGAACAATATGACTCATCCTTTAATTTCTGAGAGTGCTCTTTGTGAGCCGGTTTCACTTAAGGAGGATGATTTTCATTGCGATCTCACCTCTGGACTGATACATTTGCTGCCTAAGTTTCATGGTTCTGCAGGAGAATGCCCACACAGACATTTGGAGGAGCTCCACATCATGTGCTCTTCAATGAAGCCTCTAGATGTCCCTCTTGATCACATTTTCTTGAGCGCATTTCCGCATTCATTACAAGGAGCAGCTAAGGATTGGAAAAACTCTCTTCCTCTGAGATCCGTTACCGATTGGGGATATCTTGAGCATCAGTTTCTGAGCAAATTTTCCCTTGTGCAATATGCTTACAGCAACGGTCTTGGATGGAATGACCCTACCTTGGGATGGTATAATGCTCCACAGCATCATTATCAAGAACTACCATTCCAGAGTACTTGTATGCCTCCACCAGTCCAGCAATACCAAAGTCAGCAATATGATGCTCCTGCCCAAATAGCTCCTCAGCCTTCTACTTCTGAGCCTACATTGAGGAGTTGTTGGAGCAGATGACCATGCAGAACCTTCAGTTTCAACAAGAGAACATGCAGTTCTAGCAAGAAATAGGAGCTGCCGTTCAGAGTATGACTGATCAGATAGGGCAGATGACCACTCAACTCACTGAGGAACAGTCTCAAGATTCAGAGTTACCATTTCAGACTGTTCAGATTCCTGATGATGATGATAGTGGCATCAACATAGAAGATGGGGAGAAGAGTCATGAGCTTACTACTGTGCCATCTACTTTCCCATCATCCTATGTCCCTACCCTTGCACCTGAGGAGAGTGATGAATATTTTGAGGAGCAGGCAGAAATAAGCAGTAATCCTGAACCAGGTAGACCACCTTCATCTTCCCACACTTTAGCAATCTTCAAGGAAGAGGAGGTAAGCATACCTCAATTTGATTATATTGATGATTATGTTGTTGAGAGGTATGCTGATGATTATATTGTTGTTGAGTCTGATTTTAATTTTCCCTCTATGCATGATGAGAACCAATTTTTGCTGTCACATCCGAATGTTTGTTCTCCATGCATTGAACATGAATCTGAGTCTGTAGTTGATATTGCTTGTGATTTTGAAATTGATTCATGTTCTGAGGATGTATATGAGGTTCAGTATGATAATTTAGGTGTTATACCCCTGCATGTTATTTCTTTGGAACCACATTGCACTAACCCTATTGCAGGAGGTACAAATGAATTTGACCAACATGCACCCACAGTGGAAGAAAAAGGTGCTTACATACACACTAGTTTCAACATCAATAGGCACTAGCTGAACCCGCTCATCAACAATCACTTCTTAGATCCAGTTGTGGAAGATATCTCCCTGCTCGATCAGATTTGGAGGATGAAGCAGTTCGTCCTCAAAACCTCCTTGCGGGATACTATGGCGGAAAACATCTCCCTGAAAGTCCAAAATTGGCAACTGCCACCATGATCAGGGGAGTTTTCCTTTTCTCTTCTCCTCCTTTTCCTACTTTTATTGCACTTGTCCATGATCTGTTGATTGTTCTGATTTATGATCTTATGCTTATGACACATTGAGGACACTGTGTAGTTTAAGTGTGGTCTATTGGGGGAGATTCTGATTTTTCTTTGTTAATTTTTGTTTTCCGTGTTAAATTTTTTCTTTTCTAGGTAATTTTTGTTTTGTTTTGTGTAAAGTTTTACATGTTTCTCTTGATTTTTGGACTTTGTTTGGGATGTAAATATGTCTTTCACTTCATTGATACTCTGATTGGATGGAAATCCTTGCTTTTCTCTACTTGGAAGATGATTATAATTTTTGAGAGTTGAATTGATTGTGACAAAATTACCCTGTGTGAGATTTGAGCCACTTTATGTTCTTTCTTGTGTGTGATATGTCTCTTGATTGCTTGCGCATATGCCTTGGCTTGACTCTTGTTGATAACTCTTGATTGATATGCATGTTTGGAAGTGATAAAGGCAATTTTGTTTTTGAGCCTCTCTAGCCAAATAAGCTTACCTTGTTCTGATCCTTTGAAAACCCCTTTTGAGCCTATACTTTCCTCATTTCTTTGTTTTGAAGCTCATACACTAGCCTTAAGTGAAAAAACCATGATTTCCTTAACCTTAGATAATTTTGGAGCTTTGGAAGTTGTCAACACCCAATTTTGTCCAGGTATGATAAAAGTGTGTGTGAAAAATTTGCATCTTTTTATCTTTGTTTCCATTTCAAATTCATCTTTATTTTTAATTCATCTTTATTTTTAGTTCATTTTCGTAAAAAATAAATAATCAAATAAAATTGTAATTAATTAATTCTGTTTTCTAATTTTATTTTACTTTTATTTAGATTTATTCCATTTGACTTTATTCTTATTTTCATTTGTATTTTTTTATTTTTATTTACGTATTTTTAATAAACAAAAAAAATAAAATATCCAAAATACAAAAAAATATATAAAATAGAAAAATACAAAAAATATATATATATAAAATAAAAAAGGGGATGCCACGGTAGTTTCCTAATCTTCGCAGAGAAGATGCTTTCCCGCAGCCAACATGCACACCTGCAGCTTTCCAGTCACACAAGCTTGACTCCATGGCAGCCACTACTGGTTGCCTCCCATGTGCCTTGCATGTTGCTGATGCTGCAGACTTTATTCCACTGGCCTCCCGTGCTGGCTTTATACGCATGCTCCATACGGCAGCCAGCACAGATGCAACCGCAGGCTTATGATTGGAATGGAGGAGGATTGCATTAAGAAGGGGAGGACGCACTCACGGCTACGGGGAACACCCATGACTATCAACCTGAAATTCCTCAGCCCCTCACTCGTAACCAACCAACCACACTTCCTTTTTGGTCCCGCACCCAAAAAAACTCCCAATTCACCTCTGAACATTTTTTTCTCCATTGCCTCCAACACCCATCATCTTCATTCACTCATTTTTTCCTAGCCCCTGCCCACTGTAACCATAAAAACCTCAACCTTTGACCCCTCTCACCCGTAACCACCTCAACTCAACGCCTTCATCATCTATCATACACTTCTCACACTACCCACCTGCATTCACTAGTAACCATCAAAAACCACCAAAAACAGAGACCATCATACTCGCACTAGCCATCACGATTCATCCTTCATTTTTGCCAACTCAACAGTAAAAAAACAGGAACAGTGAGAAGCACGGTGAGTTTGGTTGTTTCCGGTAACGCTTCAGTCACGTCGGAGGAGAGGAGAAAGCTTGGCGTTCGGTGCCGCGGTGGCCGGTTTGGCGGAGATGGAGCAAATGGGAGTGGTGACGGTGATGGAAGTGGAGCTAGAGGAGGTGAAGGTGCCGGTCCTGGATATGGGGTTGCGGGTGGTGGACACGGTGGTGGTGGAGAAACGGTGCGGTGTGCGGTTTTGCTTCCAGCATAGGTGAAGACGCCGGCGACTTTCTCGGCCGGCCACGGGGACGCACGGCGGGCTGGTCTCGTCGAGGGCTGATGGCTGCCACGGATGATGAAGAAGCAACTCCCAGCTTTCCTGTTTCTGAATAGACGAAGAAGAAACCCTACTCTGATCTGAAAAAGTTTGGGCCTGGACCAAAACTTGCGTGAGACGCCCCTGGTTTACCTCTGCACCCTTTGCTTATTGGATTTTAGTATCTGCAATCTTATTTTTATTTTCTTAATTATAATGTTTTATTTTATTATTATCTTTGCGTGCTTCATAATTTTAGCCCCACGTCTGCGTCCCTATGTCTTGTGTTTTACTTATGTTTACTTGTCTTAATTTTATCTCTTAGATATTGATCATTACATATACATTCTTACTGCACCTGTTTTATTGTTCCTTTAGTGTACTAATTGTTTTATTGTTATTACGCTGTTAATTTTATTTTCTATATAAATCACAAAAAAAATATAATTATAAAAGTTAAAAAAAAATATATATAGTTTCTTTTCTATTATTATGTTATATACGTTATTTTTCTTTATGTTATATTGTTTTATTTTAAATACTTAGATAAATATAACTTTTTATTTTACATTAAAACTTATGGTATAGTTACTGTTTTCACAAATTTTGTTCTATTTTAAACGCTTATGAAACTATTATTTTAGTACTATAAAATTACAAAAAAATGAAAGATAAAAAAAAAAGTAAAAGTAAAAAATATAAAGTAAAAAAAAAATAATAATAAAATACAAAAATTAAATAATGATATGAGTACTCGTGCGATCGTCCGCATCAGCCTAGTACTTAATATTCTCAATCCTAAAAAATTTAAATAATGGTATGAGTGCTCGTGCGATCGTCCGCATCAGCCTAGCACTTAATACCCTCAAATTTCCTAAATAAGTAAATAACGGTATTTGCACATGTGTGATCGCTCGCATCGTCGTTGTGCTGGAAACCCTTTCTCTTTCTTAATTAAAATTACAAAAAATATGTTTTAAAGGTTTAGGCACATGTGTGATTGCACGCATCGTCCTTGTGCTAAAAACCTTTCTCTTTCTTAATTAAAATCACAAAAATATGTTTTGAAGGTTTAGGCACATGTGTGATCGCACGCATCGTCCTTGTGCTAAAAATCTTTTCCCTCTTTTAATTAAAATTACGAAATATGTTTTAAAGGTTTAGGCACATGTGTGATCGCACGCATCGTCCTTGTGTTGAAAACCTTTTCTCTTTCTTAGTTAAAATCACAAAAATATGTTTTAAAGGTATTAGCACATGTGTGATCGCACGCATCGTCCTTGTGCTAAAAACCTTTTCTTTTCCTTAAGTAAAATTAACAAAGAATATGTTTTCAAGGTTTATGCACATGTGTGATCGCACGCATCGTCCTTGTGCTAACAACCTTTTCTCTTTCTTAAACAAAATACAAAAAAGGTATAAAATCTTCAAAAAACCCAAAAAACATCGACAATTCCAAACAACAAACAATCTTCCTACCTAGAACTACGTGATCCTTGATTCTCCATCAAAAATGGAGATACGTAGGAGCAAGACCAGTCCTTGTCAGGTTCACTTCCCCAAAAATCCAAATTTTCTAAACAATTTCCAAACGAATTTCTCAAACAGTTTCTAAAGAACTACGTAACCCTGATTTCTCATTCTGAATGAGAATACGTAAGAGCAAGGTCAATCCTTGTCGGGCCCATAAAACTCAAAAAAAATATATTTTGTTTATTTAGAATTTTATTTTAGGGGATAGTTAAACATTTTGAAAACCACATCATATTCGTGCATTTAGTTAAAGGTACTGCCTTAGGGCAGGCGTTGTGGGGTGCTAACACCTTCCCCACGCGTAACCGACTCCCGAACCCAGAATCTGGTTTTCGTGGACCGTGTCTATTTTTTATGGTTTTTCCGTAGTTTTCCATAATAAACTATGGTGGCGACTCCAAATCTCTTTTCTAAAACCGTTTCTTTTTTGGATCGTCGTCCCGTCGCGATTCCGGTTGCGACAGATGGCGACTCCACTGGGGAATTTTTTAGAGAGTCAAGCCATTTAACTGTATGCACGAATTCAATATGGTTCTTCTTTATGTTTTTCTTCCCTTTTTCTTTATCTATCTTTGATATTTGAATAATCGCATGTGAGTAAATTTGCCTGTTGGATATTGAACCCTAGGGTAGAAACCATGTTTATATCTGCCTGGGAATTTTTCTGGTTGTTTTGCAGGTGAGGGTTTGGGTATGCATTGCATTCTCCCTTCACACACACACCGTATGCATATTATGAGTGAGGCCCTATACCCGGGTCTGAGCGCAACTTAGAATTAGAGCGGTTATGTAGCGGTGTCACTCTGGGATGTACTTCCTGTTTGGCTATCGTGAGAACCCCAACTAGAGTCTGTTCTCTTCATTTGTGTCTTCACATCTAGTTGATTACTCGACTGTTGTGAAGATGCTATGAAGGGGGCCATAGCTCTAGTGACCGTCGACCTTTTAAGTTTAGGGAACCATCCTGGTGAGATTGCATATGGTTGACCTCGAATCCAAAGCGTTGAACCTTGTCTAGGGCACAAAGGGAGATGTGTGCAGCCTTATAATCCTCATTGTTTCTTAATAAAATCCAACACCTTGTACATATTTTTATACCGTTTTTTATACGCCTTTTTCTTTCCTTTCTTTCTTTTTCTCATGCATTTTTATGGTCTTGTTACTGGTTCTAGTCAGGAAATTATAAATTTGTGACTAAGCCTTTGAGATAAAATGGAAAT
Organism: Vigna nakashimae; assembly: GCA_034642375.1. Classification (NCBI taxonomy): domain Eukaryota; kingdom Viridiplantae; phylum Streptophyta; class Magnoliopsida; order Fabales; family Fabaceae; genus Vigna; species Vigna nakashimae. The sequence goes on along the minus strand of CM067765.1, from coordinate 43,268,498 downwards.
TAACATGAGATCTGAAATCAGTGGGGGTTCAAGTTCAGACATTTTAAAGGAAAGGATAGTCATTGAAGTAAGGGAGGGTAATATGGATGGCTTGAGAGAACAACTGAAGAAAATGAAGACAACCAAAAAGGATGCATTCAGGAAGGAGTAGGGGAATTTGTTGAGCATGTTAGAGGTTGAAGTTCAAACATCGGCCATTGCTGTTTTAGCCTAGTACTATGATCCACCACTAAGATGTTTCACTTTTCGGGATTTCCAATTGGTGCCTATGATGGAAGAACTTGAGCAAATCTTAGAATTACTTCTCAAGGGCAAAGCTCCATATAAATACCTTGGACAGTATACCTCTATCTTGCAACTAGCAAGAATCATAAAAGTACAACCTTGAAGTTGGAGAGTGAATTCATATTTACAACAAGGGGCCTTACTCAAGGATGCCTAGAGTGGTTCTTGCATTGATTGACCAAGGAGGAAAAGTGGGAAACATTCATGAATGTACTAGCTTTTATCCACTATGGTGTCTTTCTCTTTCCTAATACCATGGAGTTGATCGACTATGCTGCCACGAATGCATTTGCGGGATACAAAGTTCGCTCTGTGACGCTGATTCTATCGTCCTAGCCAAATCTTATGGAACCCTTTAGTCAATGTTGTGAGCCAGGGAGAAGGAAGATGTTACATTGTCTACCAATGTTGTATCTGTGATTCATCTCTCGCATGAGTAAGGGAGCCTTGAATGCTACAGGTCTTGTGGAGGAGTTACTGCAATGTAAACCAGAAATTGAAGGGGCAAATGAATGAGTGCAACTTTATGCAAGCTTAGAGAAGGAAATTTTTAAATCGCGTGTTTTCTTGGCAGCAAAGATCGCGTATCACACACCGTTGCGAGAATTACCCTAATGTCCCCCTCATGGGTATCCGATGTTGTGTATTGCTTACATCCGTGTGTCAGCAAAAAAAAAAAAAAAAAAAGAGAACTTTTGGTATCCTGTGAGAGGATCGCTAACGCCTGCATATCTGGCCACATTGCAAATCTTATGAGGAATGAACCTTTGCTAAAATGCTTCATCAAGTTAAGAACGCTTGGGGCAATGTTGTTCGCTTCAAGGGAGACCTAAGATCATGGACTTTTAATAAAGATTCCCTTAGCCAATGAATCACAGAGAGGGTTAAGACAATCAAGTTGTCATTCAAGTTAATTCCTCCTTACCCAAGCTATGAAAAGCAACTTCATAATGCTGAGCAGCAGATGAGAACAACAGTTGAGAAACTAGAAAAAGAATGTTAGCATCAAATTAAAAAGGAGACATCCATAAATGATGATTCAGATGAAAGAGTATGTCATTGAATAAGGGCAAGTTACAAAGAATTGGAAGTGAATTCTCTCATAACTAGCTTCCCTCGTCAGGGAAGCCATTGAAGGTGTTCTAAAGTTATTAACTGATGTTGAGTCTGCAATGCCGATCTTTAACCCGCCTAAGGGGATTGAAACTTTCTTCAATCATTGCAAGAAACTGATCGGAGAAATGAAGAATCTGATGGATGAGGCCCGAGTCAGTTGACCAAGACTGCCTATGACTCACTTTTTCGGAACTTCTGAATAATGAGCCACCCTATTGACTCTGTTTCATGTTAATTTCCAAACTATACCGTGGCAATATTTTCATAACTTTATAATTTCCGACTAGAGTATTTGAACTACATTGTCTCTTCTTTTTCTTTTCATTTTTATTTTCTTTTTCTTAATTTGTTTCATCTAATAAAAAAAAAGCCTTAAAAAAAATACGGCTAAACATCCAAGATACCCTAAAGGACTCGAACCGTTTATCAAATCTTGGAGAACCAAGGAGAATTTCAAGAAGGGATGAAAGTCGGTGTCCAACAATTGAATGAGCAAATGAGTTGAATTCTAGAGCTTCTGAATGCCTTGCAAAGCCTCGTAGATTCGCGTGCATCACGAGCGCAACAAAGAGTTCCAGGAGCACAAACTTTCCCTCCTTATGGTCTTCCTGAATTACACTACACCCTTGGGAATGGACTCGGGACAACTTTGCATTCAAAAGGCCAAAACTAATACAGTGAAGGAGGAAACAAGCTTAGGACAACCACTTTCATGGTCCTTACATAAATGATTCAGCCCAGTGTAGTGAGCAAGACAATGACAAAGCAACCCGAGTTGAAATCTTCTCCTCATATCGTTACGATAATGGATGTTGAGGTTGACAGATGTAAATTGGAAATGCTGGAAAAGGGCGAGAGTCATAGAAGTTTGAGAAAGCCTTAAGTTTGAAAATGTTGTAGGGCTATGCTTAGTCCCAGATGTGGTGATACCTCCCAAAGTATAGATGAAAATGAGAAACCACTTGTCTTAAGACCCATCTCATGACATATAGGAAGAAAATGGTTGTTCATGCATGTGATGAAAGTTGCTAATTCATTTTTCCCAAGATAGTTTGGTTGGCATGACACCAAACTAGGGCACTCATCTTGAATCTTCGTGCATCCGGTCTTGGGAGGATCCGGTGGATGCTTTCTCGAGGTAGTACAAGTACAACCTGGATGTAGTACCTGGCTGACTACAACTGTCGAGCATGGTGAAGGAGTCAGAATTGTTCAAAGAATATACTTAAAAGAGGAAAGAGATTGCTGCTCAAGTAGGGTATCCTATGAGTGAGAAGGAAATGGTTGTCATGTTCTTAAAAACTTTACAATCACCCTTCTATGCGCATATGGTGAGCAGTATTTCCTCAGACTTTGCAGGCTTGAGGATGCTTGGAGAAAGAATTGACATTAATGTGAGGAAAAATCCGCTCAAGGTCCTACCATGGCAGTGAATGTGAACGAGTCTGGTCTAAGCTTGGGATGAGGAGAGAAGAAAGAGCTCAATCACATCCCACCGCTCAAATACCGTTGGCCTACCCTTTGAAACCAGCCTGAGGAAAAATTGGAGACTCGACCCAAACTCAACTTCCTACCAAGTCGCCAGGCAAAAATGTTGATCAAGACGAAAGGCATATGAGTTTCACTCCTAACCTTCTAACTTATGCAACATTTCTTCCAAGTCTCCTGCATGACAAGGCTTGGTCTCTACTTGTTACATGAAGCCTTTAAAGCCTCAATACCTAAAGACTCGTGATGCAAAAGGTGATTACCATGGAGTGGCTATATGTCATTCCACCAAAAGTGCTGGTTGTTCAAGCGTAAAGGCAAACTTTGATGCATTCAAGATTATTAAAGTGTGAAGAAAGTTAACCCAGACACTGAGGCAAGGCTTGAGAATGCCTCTACAAATGCCATGAAGAAACGAAGTGGGCTTTAAGATCACACAAGAAATCATAAGTCATTGTACAAGTGAATTTGATGTTGTGGAGTGTCTTGCTACTGGGAAGTATGCTCATCGGTATCACGTCTTCATCCATGACTTTGGATGCGAGCATTCACTACAGGGTTTCTCCAAGTAGTGCTGGGAATCGAGTCCTGAAAGGGTATCGTGGAAAAAAGGAAAAACAAAATTAAAACAAAAAATGAAATGAAGTCAATCTTGAGTCACTTATCTTTCTTGCAAATCGTCAAACTTTTGTTTTTCGAAAATAGAAAAGAGCAAAAGAAAAAATGATGAATAATCAAAAGGAAAATTGGGATGTCAAGTTTTTCTAAGGTCAAGTATTTAATCAAAAAATAACAATTTGACGCTTTCTCCCGAGACGTTTGTGCGCATTTTGCTTGAAAACCTTCACCCTTCACTGTTCCAAAATAAAGGATGTTCCCCAACAAACACTGTCACTGCCCTTAGTAATGATGTAAGCCTTTACACTGGGGCAGATTGGCCTGGCCAAAATTTTTCCTTGCTTGCGCTAGTTGGGTGATCCCCGAATTCATTGAGACAAACAGAGGAACTTTCAAAAAGAGAATAAGTCCACTAGATTGAAAACCCGAAAGGGCAGTCTAGAAAGGAAAGGAAAGAAAAAAGAACTCATGTTGAGGTCATCTAGTCGTAGAATTAATCTTTTGAAAATAAAGCAATTAGAATTTGAAATGATGTGTGGCCATCTTTTCTTTATCTAAAAAGCAAAAAATATATATCCATTGTCACCCCGTTTGAGCCAAAAATAAACTCGTTTTCAAAATTATCCCCAAGCAAGGGTTGTCATTAGGTAGGAGTCAACTCATGATGCAAATGAAGAGCACTCAATGATCAAACAGAGAAATCCTTCACAATGGTAAACAAAAACAAAAAAAAAAGAACAAAAAATCACGAAGTGATGATGAAAAATAAAAAAATGGAGTTCAAGGAAAGCAAAGTGCTCGAAAGGTCAAATAGTTGACACAATGCCAGAAGACAACCCTTGCTTCAAAAAATGTATCTGACAAACATTCATTTGGGCCTTTATACCCCTTCCTTTCAATACCTTCTAGCCCTGGCCACATTACAAGCCTAATAAAGTCCACACAGATTGAATAATGTTTGCTTAAATTTTCATAAAGCTTAATTTTGCGGTAAGACGAAATGACTTACAATGTGTCCAACAAAAACAAAAAAAAAACAAAAACAAAAAAAAGAAAACAAAGAAAACAAAAACTATGAAAATGAATGAAAAAAACAAATTAATGTCTCAGGAAGAAGGGATCTCCTTGCCAACTAGGCAAAAGCATGCAAAAGAAAATAAAACCAATTTGCGCCATCCTGTTAGCCGATCCTTTCATGCCCATTACCTCTCCCAAACGGAACCCCATGCCAAAAACAACAAAAAAAAACTGGGGCAGCTTGGTGGATCTCATCACACATCTTTTCCTTGAAATTCATCAGCCCATAATCTCAAGACTGGGGCAGCTTTGCGGATCTTACTTGAATTTTCCACCCGAATTATCATGGATTCATCATCATACTGATTACACCAAACCGGGGCAACTTTTGGGTATCTCATGTTTCCCCTTGACATTTCCATATTACATCTCCTTTGAGGAATGTAGGAGGTGACATGCCCGTATGGCTATCCCATTCTCTTCCAAACCATTCTAAACAGCTCTCATTTCTTCACTTGATAGTAAATTCAAGCATGTGTGCATTGATGTCTCGAAAGAAAAAGTCAAAATGTGATAATCTCAAAGTTAAATCTCGGATGTATGACATTCCTCACTTTTAGAAGCATTGAAAATAATGACCAGTTTGATGATTGCAAGTAAGACGATTGACTCAAAAAATAAAAAAACTCAAAAAAAAAAACACAAAACAAAACAAAGCAAATGTTTTCCATATGTGTGCCTTCATCCATCAAAAAAAAAAATCTTTCAGATCGAAACCCTCTTCATCGATATGAATGGTTGTCAAATCCTTCTTCAAAAATACAAAAAGAATAACATTATGGTTTTCTCTTTCAAATCATGTTGGTCATGTTGATCATGTTTTTTCTCTCATTTTGGGGTTTTGACACCCACATCTTTACACTCTATTCACCGCCTTTAAGTTAGTGTTTCAACATTCTACCATGGTCTTTACACTTTGTTTCTCCTATCCTCATATTAGGACCTTCTCTTTGGAAATGGTCACTAATGCCTTTTCAAAAATCAATTTTTTGTCAAAAATTACAAAATAAATAAAAAAAACCATTTCACAAAACTACAAGTTTCACGAATTTCCAAATTTGAAAGCCCAGTTTCTACACTGGCCCACAAAGCCCAGTTCACGCTGGCCCCCAAAGCCCAGTTTCTACACTGGCCCACCAAGCCCAGTTCCACACTGGCCCACCAAGCCCATTTTCCACCAGCCCACCAAGCCCAGCTTCGCCTGGCACTCTAAACTCAAGTTTTTTCTTTCGACCCTCTGCTCGGCAATGGTCAAATTCAGCTCGTTATTCTTTGTTGTCGACCCACTGCTAAGCAATGGTCAAATTCCAGTTTTTGTTGTATTACTGACCCTCTGCTCGGCAATGGTCAAATTCAGCTCGTTATTCTATGTTGACGACCCTCTGCTTAGCAATGGTCGAATTTAAGTTTTCTTCTGTGATATTGACCCTCTGCAAGGCAATGGTCAAATCCAGATTTTAGTTTTTCCAACGGCCCTCTGCTTGGCAATGGTCGAACCCAATGATCATTCACTTCATCCATAGGGTTGGTACACCCTCCAAGAGGTTAGTACACCTCACATCATTCATCCATAGGGTTTATACACCCTCCACGAGGTTAGTACACCTCACATCATTCATCCACAGGGTTTGTACACCCTCCAAGAGGTTAGTACACCTCCCATCATTCATCCACAGGGTTTGTACACCCTCCACGAGGTTAGTACACCTCACATCATTCATCCACAGGGTTTGTACACCCTCCACGAGGTTAGTACACCTCACATCATTCATCCACAGGGTTTGTACACCCTCCACGAAGTTAGTACACCTCATATCATTCATCCACAGGGTTCGAACACCATCCACGAGGTTAGTACACCTCATATCATTCATCCACAGGGTTTGTACACCCTCCACGAGGTTATTACACCTCATTCACTTCCATAAGGTTGGTACACCCTCCACGAGGTTTCTACACCTCATCAACTTCATCCATAGGGTTGGTACACCCTCCACGAGGTTATTACACCTCATTCACTTCCATAGGGATGGTAGACCCTTTTCACGAGGTTGGTACACCTCATATCATTCATCCATATATCGTCAGATGAGATCTCCAGTTAAGATTAGTAGAGTCCTCTGTGTTGTTGGGTAGCAACCCCTTTGTTTGACTTGGCCGTTATATCAATGTTGATTGTGATTCATTATTTTTCAATATAATTTTTCATTTTTTCTTTTTTCACTGTGATTTCCATGCATGTGTGACTCTTATGTTTATGTGTGCGTATGAGTTTTCATCTTTAGTTTTTTTAGTTGTTCATTTTGAAACGCGGACAAAATTAGTGTTTCTATCTTTACTTAATTGTTATCTACAATAAAACCAAAGTAAAGAGGGGCAGCTGTCAACACCCAATTTTGTCTGGGTATGATAAAAGTGTGTGTGAAAAATTTGCATCTTTTTATCTTTGTTTCCATTTCAAATTCATCTTTATTTTTAATTCATCTTTATTTTTAGTTCATTTTCGTAAAAAATAAATAATCAAATAAAATTGTAATTAATTAATTCTGTTTTCTAATTTTATTTTACTTTTATTTAGATTTATTCCATTTGACTTTATTCTTATTTTCATTTGTATTTTTTTTATTTTTATTTACGTATTTTTAATAAACAAAAAAAAAATAAAATATCCAAAATACAAAAAAATATATAAAATAGAAAAATACAAAAAATATATATATAAAAAATAAAAAAGGGGATGCCACGGTGGTTTCCTAATCTTCGCAGAGAAGATGCTTTCCCGCAGCCAACATGCACACCTACAGCTTTCCAGCCACCATGCACACCTGCAGCTTTCCAGTCACACAAGCTTGACTCCATGGCAGCCACTACTGGTTGCCTCCCATGTGCCTTGCATGTTGCTGATGCTGCAGACTTTATTCCACTGGCCTCCCGCGCTGGCTTTATACGCATGCTCCATACGGCAGCCAGCACAGATGCAACCGCAGGCTTATGATTGGAATGGAGGAGGATTGCATTAAGAAGGGGAGGACGCACTCACGGCTACGGGGAACACCCATGACTATCAACCTGAAATTCCTCAGCCCCTCACTCGTAACCAACCAACCACACTTCCTTTTTGGTCCCGCACCCAAAAAAACTCCCAATTCACCTCTGAACATTTTTTTCTCCATTGCCTCCAACATCCATCATCTTCATTCACTCATTTTTTCCTAGCCCCTGCCCACTGTAACCATAAAAACCTCAACCTCTCTCACCCGTAACCACCTCAACTCAACGCCTTCATCATCTATCATACACTTCTCACACTACCCACCTGCATTCACTAGTAACCATCAAAAACCACCAAAAACAGAGACCATCATACTCGCACTAGCCATCACGATTCATCCTTCATTTTTTCCAACTCAACAGTAAAAAAATAGGAACAGTGAGAAGCACGGTGAGTTTGGTTGTTTCCGGTAACGCTTCAGTCACGTCGGAGGAGAGGAGAAAGCTTGGCGTTCGGTGGCGCGGTGGCCGGTTTGGCGGAGATGGAGCAAATGGGAGTGGTGACGGTGATGGAAGTGGAGCTAGAGGAGGTGAAGGTGCCGGTCCTGGATATGGGGTTGCGGGTGGTGGACACGGTAGTGGTGGAGAAACGGTGCGGTGTGCGGTTTTGCTTCCAGCATAGGTGAAGACGCCAGCGACTTTCTCGGCCGGCCACGGGGACGCACGGCGGGCTGGTCTTGTCGAGGGCTGATGGCTGCCACGGATGATGAAGAAGCAACTCCCAGCTTTCCTGTTTCTGAATAGACGAAGAAGAAACCCTACTCTGATCTGAAAAAGTTTGGGCCTGGACCAAAACTTGCGTGAGACACCCCTGGTTTACCTCTGCACCCTTTGCTTATTGGATTTTAGTATCTGCAATCTTATTTTTATTTTCTTAATTATAATGTTTTATTTTATTATTATCTTTGCGTGCTTCATAATTTTAGCCCCACGTCTGCGTCCCTATGTCTTGTGTTTTACTTATGTTTACTTGTCTTAATTTTATCTCTTAGATATTGATCATTACATATACATTCTTACTGCACCTGTTTTATTGTTCCTTTAGTGTACTAATTGTTTTATTGTTATTACGCTGTTAATTTTATTTTCTATATAAATCACAAAAAAAATATAATTATAAAAGTTAAAAAAAAATATATATAGTTTCTTTTCTATTATTATGTTATATACGTTATTTTTCTTTATGTTATATTGTTTTATTTTAAATACTTAGATAAATATAACTTTTTATTTTACATTAAAACTTATGGTATAGTTACTGTTTTCACAAATTTTGTTCTATTTTAAACGCTTATGAAACTATTATTTTAGTACTATAAAATTACAAAAAAATGAAAGATAAAAAAAAAAGTAAAAGTAAAAAATATAAAGTAAAAAAAAATAATAATAAAATACAAAAATTAAATAATGATATGAGTACTTGTGCGATCGTCCGCATCAGCCTAGTACTTAATATTCTCAATCCTAAAAAATTTAAATAATGGTATGAGTGCTCGTGCGATCGTCCGCATCAGCCTAGCACTTAATACCCTCAAATTTCCTAAATAAGTAAATAACGGTATTAGCACATGTGTGATCGCTCGCATCGTCGTTGTGCTGGAAACCCTTTCTCTTTCTTAATTAAAATTACAAAAAATATGTTTTAAAGGTTTAGGCACATGTGTGATCGCACGCATCGTCCTTGTGCTAAAAACCTTTCTCTTTCTTAATTAAAATCACAAAAATATGTTTTGAAGGTTTAGGCACATGTGTGATCGCACGCATCGTCCTTGTGCTAAAAATCTTTTCCCTCTTTTAATTAAAATTACGAAATATGTTTTAAAGGTTTAGGCACATGTGTGATCGCACGCATCGTCCTTGTGTTGAAAACCTTTTCTATTTCTTAGTTAAAATCACAAAAATATGTTTTAAAGGTATTAGCACATGTGTGATCGCACGCATCGTCCTTGTGCTAAAAACCTTTTCTTTTCCTTAAGTAAAATTAACAAAGAATATGTTTTAAAGGTTTATGCACATGTGTGATCGCACGCATCGTCCTTGTCCTAACAACCTTTTCTCTTTCTTAAACAAAATACAAAAAAGGTATAAAATCTTCAAAAAACCCAAAAAACATCGACAATTCCAAACAACAAACAATCTTCATACCTAGAACTACGTGATCCTTGATTCTCCATCAAAAATGGAGATACGTAGGAGCAAGGCCAGTCCTTGTCAGGTTCACTTCCCCAAAAATCCAAATTTTCTAAACAATTTCCAAACGAATTTCTCAAACAGTTTCTAAAGAACCACGTAACCCTGATTTCTCATTCTGAATGAGAATACGTAGGAGTAAGGTCAATCCTTGTCGGGCCCATAAAACTAAAAAAAAATATATTTTGTTTATTTAGAATTTTATTTTAGGGGATAGTTAAACATTTTGAAAACCACATCATATTCGTGCATTTAGTTAAAGGTACTGCCTTAGGGCAGGCGTTGTGGGGTGCTAACACCTTCCCCACGCGTAACCGACTCCCGAACCCAGAATCTGGTTTTCGTGGACCGTGTCTGTTTTTTATGGTTTTTCCGTAGTTTTCCATAATAAACTATGGTGGCGACTCCAAATCTCTTTTCTAAAACCGTTTCTTTTTTGGATCGTCGTCCCGTCGCGATTCCGGTTGCGACAGAAGTGTTTTGGAAACAAGTGTGGTCTCCTTAGGGATTCTTATGAGTTGGCTAGTTGGTTCCTCTTACTGTTTTGTTTTTGTAAATCTTGTCTTTTACAGTTTTGTTTTGAAAAGAGAGAAAAGAAAAGCGACAGGATGAAAAAACAAATATGAACAAAAATGAAAAAAAAAATGTGTGAATAATGGAGTCAAGAAGAGGATTGAATTAGAGGTTTTGGGTGTGATTTAACTGTGTTTACACTTGTTCCCCATTGCTCCTCTATTTCTTTTGGTTTATAGCTTCTCATCCATATGTTATCCTCCCATGTCCTTGGCCCCATTACATCCATGAAAGACCTTTTGATTTGAACATGCATATGTTTTGAGTGTTGAGTGTTGATATTAGAGGCTTGCCAAGTCTATTTGTGTTTACTTTCTTGAGTGCATTGAGTTGAAATTCTTTACCTGAGACACTTGAGAAAAACACTGATAGTGCATCTGTGAGGTTCTGTTGCTTTTGATTCACCTCTTGAGTTGATTGATCATTTTGCCATGTCTTGAATTGCTTGGATGATTTCATGAGTATCTGCTTTCTCTGATTGATTCTGTGTTGGATATTGTCTACTTCTTTTCTTGGTCCAGATTCCTGGAGAACTGTGTAATTCTGTTTCTGTCCTTGTTGAGTCTTTGTTTTCTGTATGCTGAGTTTGTGTCACCTTCCTAAAAGTCCTTTGAACTATTCCTTGATTTGCGTCTTGATTTTGTCCAGGAGTGCAAAAGACTAAGTGTGGTCTATTTTGATGAGTCAATATTTTCTCAATTTCACTTAGCTTATTGTGCTAGATTTAATCAGGGAATTGCGCTTAAATGTCCGGTATTTTTCCGTTTTTGCTAATTGTGCTTAATTTGACCAAAAATTCTAATTTTAATTAATTTGGATTATTTGAGTAAATTATTTGCATTATTAATTGCAGAAAAATTCTGGAAATACAATTTGGGACATTTAGAAGGTTGTCACTTAATTCAAGACTCTTCATAAAAGAAGTGTGCACAAGAAAAAAACGTCCAACAACACCCTTATTTCATTTAAAATGCAAATAGGCCCAAGGGGGTGCAGCTGCCAACTAAGTTGAAGGGTTTTTGGGCTTAGCGTGGAGAGTCCGGGAAGCAACTTTGGTGCGCTGTCCAGCAGCCTGCACACGTGGAGAAGCATCAACATCCAGCCTTCACACATCAACGCACGCGGGCAGCATTTTCCAGAGTTTCGAGGTGCACGAAGAAGCAACGTCCAAGCAGCTCACGGTCCAGCAAGGAAAGCAGCGGTGCACCCAGCAGCCATGCGTCCAAAATGTTTCTTCATTATCCAGCAGCTCCAGCAATTTGAATGGGGGTGACGTCCAACAAATTAAAGCACACGGCACACACGCGGAAGCAGCGTCGCGGAGAATGGGAAGCAGTTTGGGGGGGTGCACACGGTATTTGCTAGCTCTCGGTCCAGCTGCCACGGGAGAGAAAGAAAAGAAGCACTCAGACCAACACAGCCTTCAAGCACACGCACACGCTGGAAGCAAAAATGGGGGTGCATCCAGCACAGACCAGCAGCTACCGAGAGGAGAGTCCAGTGGAGATTGAGAGATGGAAGGTTATGTGGTGGCGCGGATGAAGAGTACACGGCTCAAACATCCAACAGCTGACGTGTCCAAAGTAAATAGGGCATGCTATATTAAATGAAAAAATTGAGAGGGCTGGAGGCGTGGAGCGTCAGCCGCCACCCTTTCTTTTTCTGCTTTTCACCTTTGAACATTTGGGGGGTGGTCGAGCTGCCAGGGAGGCTCTCATTTTCTTTCTCTTCCAGTCGCTCTTGGGTTTGAATTTTAATTTTGGAAAAAGGGAGAAGTGGGTGCACGGTGATGAAGGAAGGAAGAAAGTAGTGTGCATAGTTACGTTCTGAAGGAGAAAGCTCCAAAGGGTTTCATTTTACTAGCTTCAAGCCTGCACCTAACGCAATGGGATATTAATTATATTGGAGTACATTTCTGTTTTAGCCAAAACCGTATTTTCTTATTAATTTATTGCATTTTAGTTCATCACGGGATGTTGATTCTTGCTGCTTTTAATTGCTCCAGCACCTTTGCATTGCTTCTTTAATTCCAGCCACATAGTAATTATGCTGAAATATTGTTTTTAAATTAATGGAAGATGTGTGTGATGATTTGTCTGCTGCAGTTCAATTGATTCACGCTCCTTTGGCATTTATTTCCAAGTTACATTTCACTTGATTCATTAGCGTAAAGCAATGCAATTATTAGCATTTGTTTCTCAAGCAGTGACACGTTGCTTTTTAAAGGAATTATATGTATTTTTCCTTGAATGCGTTTTCAGATTTCTCTTGCAGCTTGATGGACAAATTTGTAAGCACCAAATTATGATGTCACAAACTTGTTTCACAATCGGCAAGTATGACCGAATCGTTCAAGTAATAAACTTGGTAAGACCAAGTATCGTTCTTCCCAAAGGACTCACGGCCTAGTTTAGTTATGTGATTTGTTGATTAGCTAGGACTTACAAACGAAATATTCAAAGTTTAATATGCAAGACAGAAAATAAACATGTATGCATGAAGTTTGATCAATGGCAAAGACAAAAGATAAACACTTTCAATGAATTATATGAATGAATATGGTGTTGGGGGTCAATTTCATCTCATCCACTCTCATATATTTTAGGAATTCAACATTCAAATCATCATTATTAATGCCACTCTCTAATGTACCATTCTAGATGGCTTCTCCCTAATCACGAGTTCATACAATTCCTAGCATTCCTAATGATTAGTTCATGAGTGCAGGAGCTTAAAGGCAACCAATAGAATATTGTCAGTATAATATTTGGAGAAATTCCCCGGATCTAGACTTCCCCGTACGTGTCCGTATCGACAAAACCAATAATCATGCATGGAATGAGTTAAACTATGCAAGCATTGAGCAAAGAGGAAAAACCCTAACTAATGATGAAAGAAAGCATATGTCTTACTTAAAAGATGTACTCAACAGATTCCATATATGAGAGCTTCAAGAGATTACATTGATTCCCCAACAAACATACAAGGTTTAGTTCACCATATTCATGGTGAACCTAGATTAATAACAATGAAAGAATGAAAGAATAAACCCAATAAAGGTGAAGAGGTAGCCTGAGCATCCAAGATCCTCCTTCAAAGGGGTGGAAGAGAGAGTGTTTGCCTCGTTTCTGCCAAAGATACCTAATTCTAGGACGTGCAAGCCCTTATATACTAGTCTAGAGTTACAAAAGATTACAAAAGCCCAAGCCCAAAAAGTGCCGCTCAGCGGTAAATACCGCTCAGCGGTGACTGCGCGTCACTTTCTTCCCCTCAGCGGCCATTTTGCCCCTCAGCGTGACTCCCGCAACCTCCTGAGTGCCGCTCAGCGGTAAAATGCCGCTGAGCGGTGCCTTTGTCTTCTCTTTTTGCACTCTTTCTTGTCTTTTCTAATGTCACATCTCTCCTTCTTCACTCTTTTCACTAAATTCACCTTAAAACCTGCACTAAAACACTTAAATCAAGCATAAACCTGTCCAGCTCTCTTATTTATGAAAATATAGATAAAAGCATGATTTCAAGCTAGTTTTTAAGTCTAAAGGTTGCTTTTAGTATCAATTTCAAGCATGAAAATAACAGTTTTTCAACTGTTATCACAACCCCAAACTTAGAACTTTGCTTGTCCTCAAGCAAACAAGATGTAACTCAATCTTCAACCAATTCATATGATGGTTCACTCATTCAAAAATTCTCTTTTCAAGATAAGTAAAAACTTTAATCAACCTTATGACCAAGAGTTCATTCAAGATGTGCACATGCTTTAGTGTTCACAAAGTCATTTAAGTTCCAACAAATGCTATTTTTCATGAATGATCAATCAATTAAGCATGGATGTTCATGTGCTTATGGAATATTTCCTCACTAGGTAAAGTGTTTCACTCAACACACAAGTGTATAAGAGGTAAAGTGTTTCACTCATTCACTCCACTATCACAATGTCACATGAATCAACTTTGCCTTTCATTTTACCACAATCAACAACATTCACAAGCATGCATCATCACAAGGACTTTTCAATGGCTTATAATGTGGCTGGGCTAACAAGAAAATTGGTTTTTCTGGATCACAAAATCCTTGAGTTAAGAGAATCATAACAACACAATTTTTCTTATTTATTCCCAACTTGCCTTTGCATTTGCATTGAGCTTTGCTTCTTTTTCTTTGCTTTTCTTTTTCTTTTTCTTTGCATATTCTTACTTTTTAGCTCTTAGCTCAATGCTTTTCCTTTTTCATGTTTCCCCAACAACCCCAAACTTGAACATTTGTCAATACCACACAAGATCTTCTACTTAACTCAAGGTAAAGATTTTCAATCAAGGGTTTCAGTGTATGTTCAAGGCTAAGGGTTCAAAGGTTAGAACACAAAGTGTTCTCTTTTAGTAGGCTAACTTTATGAATTTGGCCAATAAAAAGGGTTTCAACAAAAAAAACGGCCTTGATCACATGATGCAAAACAAGTAAGTGATTCAATCATAGAAAACATGGGCAAAATCATTCATGCTTTCAAAGTAATAGCATTCAACAATAACAATTCTGGAGCTCAAAACCTCACATATAAGCTCATTCACATTTGACATACACATCCTGCTTAATTTCACAATCACAATCATGATATCATGCATTTGTTCACAAAGCTTGTGAATCACCTGTATAAGCATTTTAATGTGCACATCATCTCAACATCAATCAATCAATAAGCATCATCAAGCATTACTTATCAAACAATCACAGTTAATAGCAAACCATCATAATAAACCAGGTTTCAATAGAGTACATCAACCCTAATCTAAAAACAAAAACAAATAAGTTCAGAAAACTTAAACCACAAAAGCATAATCATATGATAGCATTCATCAGTAAATGCTATCTCAGCTCCTCATCAGTCTGAGTTGTCCTCTGTATCTTCATCTTCTTGGATCTTATAGTCTTGATTCTTTTTCCCGATGAGGAGGCCATCCTTGCATCAAACATAATTCACAAAACCAAAAGATACATTGTTAAGCATTAGTAAACCACAATGAAGAAATCAGCCCCTTCAATGATGCTCTCTCCCAACCCCAAACTTAGATTGAAAACTAGTGAGCAAGTGAGTGGAAGGGAGATTTTCTAAAGAGGGATGAGGAAAAAAATGTGGAAAACCTAGGAGAAGAGGTGTGGAAGTGTTTGTGCAGAGAGAAGTCTGGAAATAAACCCTAAAACGCAGCTTGGGGTATAAAAATACCCTAATGGGCTCGGGTCCCGCTAAGGGGAACTAGAGCCCATTCTGCGATAGTACCGCTCAGCGGTAAATGCCGCTCAGCGGCACTTTCGTGAAGTGCTCCTCTCCTTCTTTTCTTGACCTACGTGCCTTCCTAGCATACCCCTCATAAGTTCCCTGAAATTCAATGTTAAAAATGCTTATGCAAACCCTAATTAAAATAAAACAAACAAACAATCAATCAACTGGGTTGCCTCCCAGGTAGCGCTTGTTTAACGTCACGAGCCTGACCCAAAATCCACCAACACCCATCAGTAGGTGTTTCAAACTTACCAGCACCCATCAGTAGGTGCAAATTCTTCTCACCAACACCCATCAGTAGGTGTTACAAACCTAGTATCCTTCAGTAGATACTTAACCACCTAGCATCCTTCAGTAGATGCTAAATCCAACAAAATAATGTCCAGAATAATGTTCACAGATTAAAAATTACAAAACCAAAGCAAAAGTTTTTAAATCCACTGGGTTGCCTCCCAGCAAGCGCTCCTTTAACGTCACTAGCTTGACCCAATAAAGCTCAAGTTCCATCTTCTTTATAGTTGATGTTGTCAGTACACCAACTTTTCAACTGCTTCCTTTGGACTGTTTTGGATTCTCTAGAATATGGAGACTCTATCTCTATCATCTCCTTCTCTTTAAAGCCTTTTATAACCCACAACTTGTTCTTGAGTCTTACAGGTGTGCCAAGTTGGAGTCTTCTTTTCTTTCAGTCTCTAGGAACTTCTTCTCCTTTTCCAATCTCTTCTACCTTGGGTACCTGAAAATACAAACAATGGTTACCAGAAACCTCAAAATTTTCATCTTTACCTCTAGTTATGGGTGCATCTCGAAATGTAGCTTTATAACTAGACTCTTCCTCCTTTGCTTGTATCTCATCTTTGAAAACATCCACCACCACTCTCTCCTCTCTGTCCTGGAGCACCACTATACCTTCATTAACGTCTATGATAGCCCTGGCCGTTTTCATAAACGGTCTTCCCAGTATGAAAGGTATCTTTTCGGTCTCCATCTTCATCACCACAAAGTCTGCCAAAAACTGAAGTTTGCCAACACAAACTACAATGTCTTCTGCAATCCCACATGGCTCCTTTGAAGATCCATCAGCCATTACCAGATTAACCTTTACAGGTTTTATTTTAACATGGCCAATTTGCTCCAATAGAGAATAAGGCATCAAGTTAACACTTGAGCCTAAATCAAGGAGAGCTTTCTTTACCTTTTTCTTCCCTATAGAACAAGGGATAGAAAAACTACCTGGATCTGCTGCTTTTGGTGGGAATGACTCTTTCTTAACAGTTATACACTTTTCTTCCTCATCATCTCTACGTCTTCTTTTTGTAGAGGTTCCTTCATCAGATTTTGTGTAAACTGCTATTTTCTGTAGAATTTGTTCCCAAGGTGCTTCATTATCAACCATTCTGAATAAATCTATGAAATCCATTGGTTTCTCCTGATTTGTTGGAAAAGGTAAAATGTCCTTTCTTTCTTCTTCTCTTCTCTCTTCTATTTCTCCTTCTTCTAACTCAATAATCTCTTCATTCACACTCTTGACCACTTTGCACTCTTCTCTGGGGTTAACCTCAGTATTAGCCCCAAAGTTTCTGTTTGGCCTTTCTTCCAATTGCTTAGTAATCTGACCCATCTGAATCTCCAGATTCTTTATAGCAGCTTCAGTGCTCTTTTGAGAAGATTCAGTTTTCTGAATAAATTGCTGAAGAGTTTCTTCCAACCTTGTTGATCTATCATTAAGCATAGATAATTGTTGCCACAAGGTTGGTTGCTGCTGCTGCTTATTATACTGATTAGCTTGCCCAATTTGTCCTTGGCCAATACTTGGATGTGGTTTCCAACCCTGATTATAATTCCCTTGACGGTATGGAAACTGATTAGCCATGAAATTAACATCCTCCACGGCTTCCACAGGAAAAGCACATTGGCCATTGATGTGATCTCCCCCACATAATTCGCACAACTGGGTTTGTACCTGTGCAGCAGATTTTAACTCTTTAGGTAATGAAGCAAGAGTTTTGGTCAGAGTTTCCAGCTGTTGAGTTAGAATTTTATTCTGGGCTAGCAAGGCATCATGGGTTTGTAATTGAAGAACCCCTTTCTGTTGCATAGGAGCTCCTCTTTCACTGTGCAGCTCATTATCACTTGTAGCCATGTTTTCAATAATTTCAGTTGCTTCCTCTGGAGTCTTCCATTTGATATTGCCTCCAGCTGAGGCATCCAGCATCATCTTGGTTTGTGAACCAAGCCCTCCAAGGAAAGTCAGGACTACTTCTTGATCTTCAAAGCCATGCGTGGGAGTTTTACGTAACAAGCTTTTATACCTGTCCCATGCATGTCCCAGTGATTCTTCCATGCCCTGCTTGAATGAAGAAATCTCTTGCTTTCCTTTAGTCACCTTAGATTGTGGAAAGTATTTGTTTAAGAATTTTGTGACCACTTCTTCCCACTCTGTGAAACTTTCTTCTGGAAAAGAGTTCAACCAAAGCTTAGCATTACCTCCCAATGAGAAAGGAAACAAGCTAAGTTTGATAGCTTCGTCTGGCACCCCATTAATCTTGACTGTATTGCAAATCTCATTAAAGGTAGTGAGGTGCTCATATGGGCTTTCATGAGATAACCCATTAAATTGATTACTCTTCACCAGTTGAATCAGTGCTGGTTTGACCTCCATGTTGGCTGCATTGACTCTAGGTCTAGCTATGCTATTAAAGTGCTGAGGTCCAGCAAGATTAGTGTAATCTGCAAGAGTTCTTCTAACATTATTGCCCTCCATACTTCCTGTGCTATGAACAGAACCTTGTGGTGATGATTGCAAGAGAGTTTCTGGAGAAGGGAAAAGTTCTCTAGACGTTCTGATTCTTCTCCTTCTTCTACTCTCTTCTAGACCTTCAAGAAGTGGTTCTGTTGTTTTCTTACTCCTAGTTCGAATTGCTTCCTGCATGCACAAGAAAACAAAACCCTAGAAAAGATTTGTTAGCACAAAAAGATATAAGAGAAGATATATATTCAAAAGATAAAAAGATAAAAGATTCAGAAGATAAGAAGATAAAAGATTCAGAAGATAGAAAGATAAAAGATTTAAAAGATAAAAAGATAAAAGATAAAATAAAATAAAATCTAATCCTAAAAGATAAAATAAAATCTAATCTAAAAATAAAATCTAAAAAGATAAAATCAAATCTAATCAAATCTAAAAAAAATAAAATCTAACCTAATCTAAAAAGATAAAAAGATAAAATAAAATCCAATAAAATCTAACCTAACCAAATAAAATAAAATCTAATCTAAAAAGATAAAACAGAAAAAGATATAAAAACAAAAAATAAAAACAGAAATTTAAAATTAAAGTCAAAGATAATCAATAATCACACAAATTAACCAGTTAAACCACGAGTCCCCGGCAACGGCGCCAAAAACTTGATGGACAAATTTGTAAGCACCAAATTATGATGTCACAAACTTGTTTCACAATCGGCAAGTATGACCGAATCGTTCAAGTAATAAACTTGGTAAGACCAAGTATCGTTCTTCCCAAAGGACTCACGGCCTAGTTTAGTTATGTGATTTGTTGATTAGCTAGGACTTACAAACGAAATATTCAAAGTTTAATATGCAAGACAGAAAATAAACATGTATGCATGAAGTTTGATCAATGGCAAAGACAAAAGATAAACACTTTCAATGAATTATATGAATGAATATGGTGTTGGGGGTCAATTTCATCTCATCCACTCTCATATATTTTAGGAATTCAACATTCAAATCATCATTATTAATGCCACTCTCTAATGTACCATTCTAGATGGCTTCTCCCTAATCACGAGTTCATACAATTCCTAGCATTCCTAATGATTAGTTCATGAGTGCAGGAGCTTAAAGGCAACCAATAGAATATTGTCAGTATAATATTTGGAGAAATTCCCCGGATCTAGACTTCCCCGTACGTGTCCGTATCGACAAAACCAATAATCATGCATGGAATGAGTTAAACTATGCAAGCATTGAGCAAAGAGGAAAAACCCTAACTAATGATGAAAGAAAGCATATGTCTTACTTAAAAGATGTACTCAACAGATTCCATATATGAGAGCTTCAAGAGATTACATTGATTCCCCAACAAACATACAAGGTTTAGTTCACCATATTCATGGTGAACCTAGATTAATAACAATGAAAGAATGAAAGAATAAACCCAATAAAGGTGAAGAGGTAGCCTGAGCATCCAAGATCCTCCTTCAAAGGGGTGGAAGAGAGAGTGTTTGCCTCGTTTCTGCCAAAGATACCTAATTCTAGGACGTGCAAGCCCTTATATACTAGTCTAGAGTTACAAAAGATTACAAAAGCCCAAGCCCAAAAAGTGCCGCTCAGCGGTAAATACCGCTCAGCGGTGACTGCGCGTCACTTTCTTCCCCTCAGCGGCCATTTTGCCCCTCAGCGTGACTCCCGCAACCTCCTGAGTGCCGCTCAGCGGTAAAATGCCGCTGAGCGGTGCCTTTGTCTTCTCTTTTTGCACTCTTTCTTGTCTTTTCTAATGTCACATCTCTCCTTCTTCACTCTTTTCACTAAATTCACCTTAAAACCTGCACTAAAACACTTAAATCAAGCATAAACCTGTCCAGCTCTCTTATTTATGAAAATATAGATAAAAGCATGATTTCAAGCTAGTTTTTAAGTCTAAAGGTTGCTTTTAGTATCAATTTCAAGCATGAAAATAACAGTTTTTCAACTGTTATCACAACCCCAAACTTAGAACTTTGCTTGTCCTCAAGCAAACAAGATGTAACTCAATCTTCAACCAATTCATATGATGGTTCACTCATTCAAAAATTCTCTTTTCAAGATAAGTAAAAACTTTAATCAACCTTATGACCAAGAGTTCATTCAAGATGTGCACATGCTTTAGTGTTCACAAAGTCATTTAAGTTCCAACAAATGCTATTTTTCATGAATGATCAATCAATTAAGCATGGATGTTCATGTGCTTATGGAATATTTCCTCACTAGGTAAAGTGTTTCACTCAACACACAAGTGTATAAGAGGTAAAGTGTTTCACTCATTCACTCCACTATCACAATGTCACATGAATCAACTTTGCCTTTCATTTTACCACAATCAACAACATTCACAAGCATGCATCATCACAAGGACTTTTCAATGGCTTATAATGTGGCTGGGCTAACAAGAAAATTGGTTTTTCTGGATCACAAAATCCTTGAGTTAAGAGAATCATAACAACACAATTTTTCTTATTTATTCCCAACTTGCCTTTGCATTTGCATTGAGCTTTGCTTCTTTTTCTTTGCTTTTCTTTTTCTTTTTCTTTGCATATTCTTACTTTTTAGCTCTTAGCTCAATGCTTTTCCTTTTTCATGTTTCCCCAACAACCCCAAACTTGAACATTTGTCAATACCACACAAGATCTTCTACTTAACTCAAGGTAAAGATTTTCAATCAAGGGTTTCAGTGTATGTTCAAGGCTAAGGGTTCAAAGGTTAGAACACAAAGTGTTCTCTTTTAGTAGGCTAACTTTATGAATTTGGCCAATAAAAAGGGTTTCAACAAAAAAAACGGCCTTGATCACATGATGCAAAACAAGTAAGTGATTCAATCATAGAAAACATGGGCAAAATCATTCATGCTTTCAAAGTAATAGCATTCAACAATAACAATTCTGGAGCTCAAAACCTCACATATAAGCTCATTCACATTTGACATACACATCCTGCTTAATTTCACAATCACAATCATGATATCATGCATTTGTTCACAAAGCTTGTGAATCACCTGTATAAGCATTTTAATGTGCACATCATCTCAACATCAATCAATCAATAAGCATCATCAAGCATTACTTATCAAACAATCACAGTTAATAGCAAACCATCATAATAAACCAGGTTTCAATAGAGTACATCAACCCTAATCTAAAAACAAAAACAAATAAGTTCAGAAAACTTAAACCACAAAAGCATAATCATATGATAGCATTCATCAGTAAATGCTATCTCAGCTCCTCATCAGTCTGAGTTGTCCTCTGTATCTTCATCTTCTTGGATCTTATAGTCTTGATTCTTTTTCCCGATGAGGAGGCCATCCTTGCATCAAACATAATTCACAAAACCAAAAGATACATTGTTAAGCATTAGTAAACCACAATGAAGAAATCAGCCCCTTCAATGATGCTCTCTCCCAACCCCAAACTTAGATTGAAAACTAGTGAGCAAGTGAGTGGAAGGGAGATTTTCTAAAGAGGGATGAGGAAAAAAATGTGGAAAACCTAGGAGAAGAGGTGTGGAAGTGTTTGTGCAGAGAGAAGTCTGGAAATAAACCCTAAAACGCAGCTTGGGGTATAAAAATACCCTAATGGGCTCGGGTCCCGCTAAGGGGAACTAGAGCCCATTCTGCGATAGTACCGCTCAGCGGTAAATGCCGCTCAGCGGCACTTTCGTGAAGTGCTCCTCTCCTTCTTTTCTTGACCTACGTGCCTTCCTAGCATACCCCTCATAAGTTCCCTGAAATTCAATGTTAAAAATGCTTATGCAAACCCTAATTAAAATAAAACAAACAAACAATCAATCAACTGGGTTGCCTCCCAGGTAGCGCTTGTTTAACGTCACGAGCCTGACCCAAAATCCACCAACACCCATCAGTAGGTGTTTCAAACTTACCAGCACCCATCAGTAGGTGCAAATTCTTCTCACCAACACCCATCAGTAGGTGTTACAAACCTAGTATCCTTCAGTAGATACTTAACCACCTAGCATCCTTCAGTAGATGCTAAATCCAACAAAATAATGTCCAGAATAATGTTCACAGATTAAAAATTACAAAACCAAAGCAAAAGTTTTTAAATCCACTGGGTTGCCTCCCAGCAAGCGCTCCTTTAACGTCACTAGCTTGACCCAATAAAGCTCAAGTTCCATCTTCTTTATAGTTGATGTTGTCAGTACACCAACTTTTCAACTGCTTCCTTTGGACTGTTTTGGATTCTCTAGAATATGGAGACTCTATCTCTATCATCTCCTTCTCTTTAAAGCCTTTTATAACCCACAACTTGTTCTTGAGTCTTACAGGTGTGCCAAGTTGGAGTCTTCTTTTCTTTCAGTCTCTAGGAACTTCTTCTCCTTTTCCAATCTCTTCTACCTTGGGTACCTGAAAATACAAACAATGGTTACCAGAAACCTCAAAATTTTCATCTTTACCTCTAGTTATGGGTGCATCTCGAAATGTAGCTTTATAACTAGACTCTTCCTCCTTTGCTTGTATCTCATCTTTGAAAACATCCACCACCACTCTCTCCTCTCTGTCCTGGAGCACCACTATACCTTCATTAACGTCTATGATAGCCCTGGCCGTTTTCATAAACGGTCTTCCCAGTATGAAAGGTATCTTTTCGGTCTCCATCTTCATCACCACAAAGTCTGCCAAAAACTGAAGTTTGCCAACACAAACTACAATGTCTTCTGCAATCCCACATGGCTCCTTTGAAGATCCATCAGCCATTACCAGATTAACCTTTACAGGTTTTATTTTAACATGGCCAATTTGCTCCAATAGAGAATAAGGCATCAAGTTAACACTTGAGCCTAAATCAAGGAGAGCTTTCTTTACCTTTTTCTTCCCTATAGAACAAGGGATAGAAAAACTACCTGGATCTGCTGCTTTTGGTGGGAATGACTCTTTCTTAACAGTTATACACTTTTCTTCCTCATCATCTCTACGTCTTCTTTTTGTAGAGGTTCCTTCATCAGATTTTGTGTAAACTGCTATTTTCTGTAGAATTTGTTCCCAAGGTGCTTCATTATCAACCATTCTGAATAAATCTATGAAATCCATTGGTTTCTCCTGATTTGTTGGAAAAGGTAAAATGTCCTTTCTTTCTTCTTCTCTTCTCTCTTCTATTTCTCCTTCTTCTAACTCAATAATCTCTTCATTCACACTCTTGACCACTTTGCACTCTTCTCTGGGGTTAACCTCAGTATTAGCCCCAAAGTTTCTGTTTGGCCTTTCTTCCAATTGCTTAGTAATCTGACCCATCTGAATCTCCAGATTCTTTATAGCAGCTTCAGTGCTCTTTTGAGAAGATTCAGTTTTCTGAATAAATTGCTGAAGAGTTTCTTCCAACCTTGTTGATCTATCATTAAGCATAGATAATTGTTGCCACAAGGTTGGTTGCTGCTGCTGCTTATTATACTGATTAGCTTGCCCAATTTGTCCTTGGCCAATACTTGGATGTGGTTTCCAACCCTGATTATAATTCCCTTGACGGTATGGAAACTGATTAGCCATGAAATTAACATCCTCCACGGCTTCCACAGGAAAAGCACATTGGCCATTGATGTGATCTCCCCCACATAATTCGCACAACTGGGTTTGTACCTGTGCAGCAGATTTTAACTCTTTAGGTAATGAAGCAAGAGTTTTGGTCAGAGTTTCCAGCTGTTGAGTTAGAATTTTATTCTGGGCTAGCAAGGCATCATGGGTTTGTAATTGAAGAACCCCTTTCTGTTGCATAGGAGCTCCTCTTTCACTGTGCAGCTCATTATCACTTGTAGCCATGTTTTCAATAATTTCAGTTGCTTCCTCTGGAGTCTTCCATTTGATATTGCCTCCAGCTGAGGCATCCAGCATCATCTTGGTTTGTGAACCAAGCCCTCCAAGGAAAGTCAGGACTACTTCTTGATCTTCAAAGCCATGCGTGGGAGTTTTACGTAACAAGCTTTTATACCTGTCCCATGCATGTCCCAGTGATTCTTCCATGCCCTGCTTGAATGAAGAAATCTCTTGCTTTCCTTTAGTCACCTTAGATTGTGGAAAGTATTTGTTTAAGAATTTTGTGACCACTTCTTCCCACTCTGTGAAACTTTCTTCTGGAAAAGAGTTCAACCAAAGCTTAGCATTACCTCCCAATGAGAAAGGAAACAAGCTAAGTTTGATAGCTTCGTCTGGCACCCCATTAATCTTGACTGTATTGCAAATCTCATTAAAGGTAGTGAGGTGCTCATATGGGCTTTCATGAGATAACCCATTAAATTGATTACTCTTCACCAGTTGAATCAGTGCTGGTTTGACCTCCATGTTGGCTGCATTGACTCTAGGTCTAGCTATGCTATTAAAGTGCTGAGGTCCAGCAAGATTAGTGTAATCTGCAAGAGTTCTTCTAACATTATTGCCCTCCATACTTCCTGTGCTATGAACAGAACCTTGTGGTGATGATTGCAAGAGAGTTTCTGGAGAAGGGAAAAGTTCTCTAGACGTTCTGATTCTTCTCCTTCTTCTACTCTCTTCTAGACCTTCAAGAAGTGGTTCTGTTGTTTTCTTACTCCTAGTTCGAATTGCTTCCTGCATGCACAAGAAAACAAAACCCTAGAAAAGATTTGTTAGCACAAAAAGATATAAGAGAAGATATATATTCAAAAGATAAAAAGATAAAAGATTCAGAAGATAAGAAGATAAAAGATTCAGAAGATAGAAAGATAAAAGATTTAAAAGATAAAAAGATAAAAGATAAAATAAAATAAAATCTAATCCTAAAAGATAAAATAAAATCTAATCTAAAAATAAAATCTAAAAAGATAAAATCAAATCTAATCAAATCTAAAAAAAATAAAATCTAACCTAATCTAAAAAGATAAAAAGATAAAATAAAATCCAATAAAATCTAACCTAACCAAATAAAATAAAATCTAATCTAAAAAGATAAAACAGAAAAAGATATAAAAACAAAAAATAAAAACAGAAATTTAAAATTAAAGTCAAAGATAATCAATAATCACACAAATTAACCAGTTAAACCACGAGTCCCCGGCAACGGCGCCAAAAACTTGATGGACAAATTTGTAAGCACCAAATTATGATGTCACAAACTTGTTTCACAATCGGCAAGTATGACCGAATCGTTCAAGTAATAAACTTGGTAAGACCAAGTATCGTTCTTCCCAAAGGACTCACGGCCTAGTTTAGTTATGTGATTTGTTGATTAGCTAGGACTTACAAACGAAATATTCAAAGTTTAATATGCAAGACAGAAAATAAACATGTATGCATGAAGTTTGATCAATGGCAAAGACAAAAGATAAACACTTTCAATGAATTATATGAATGAATATGCTGTTGGGGGTCAATTTCATCTCATCCACTCTCATATATTTTAGGAATTCAACATTCAAATCATCATTATTAATGCCACTCTCTAATGTACCATTCTAGATGGCTTCTCCCTAATCACGAGTTCATACAATTCCTAGCATTCCTAATGATTAGTTCATGAGTGCAGGAGCTTAAAGGCAACCAATAGAATATTGTCAGTATAATATTTGGAGAAATTCCCCGGATCTAGACTTCCCCGTACGTGTCCGTATCGACAAAACCAATAATCATGCATGGAATGAGTTAAACTATGCAAGCATTGAGCAAAGAGGAAAAACCCTAACTAATGATGAAAGAAAGCATATGTCTTACTTAAAAGATGTACTCAACAGATTCCATATATGAGAGCTTCAAGAGATTACATTGATTCCCCAACAAACATACAAGGTTTAGTTCACCATATTCATGGTGAACCTAGATTAATAACAATGAAAGAATGAAAGAATAAACCCAATAAAGGTGAAGAGGTAGCCTGAGCATCCAAGATCCTCCTTCAAAGGGGTGGAAGAGAGAGTGTTTGCCTCGTTTCTGCCAAAGATACCTAATTCTAGGACGTGCAAGCCCTTATATACTAGTCTAGAGTTACAAAAGATTACAAAAGCCCAAGCCCAAAAAGTGCCGCTCAGCGGTAAATACCGCTCAGCGGTGACTGCGCGTCACTTTCTTCCCCTCAGCGGCCATTTTGCCCCTCAGCGTGACTCCCGCAACCTCCTGAGTGCCGCTCAGCGGTAAAATGCCGCTGAGCGGTGCCTTTGTCTTCTCTTTTTGCACTCTTTCTTGTCTTTTCTAATGTCACATCTCTCCTTCTTCACTCTTTTCACTAAATTCACCTTAAAACCTGCACTAAAACACTTAAATCAAGCATAAACCTGTCCAGCTCTCTTATTTATGAAAATATAGATAAAAGCATGATTTCAAGCTAGTTTTTAAGTCTAAAGGTTGCTTTTAGTATCAATTTCAAGCATGAAAATAACAGTTTTTCAACTGTTATCACAGCTCGTTGCATTTAAATTAATTCTAGCAATTGAAATTCAACTCCAATTGTACGGTGTTTTTAAGCTACAATGCACATACTATGTTTTAGTTTAAGCGAAGTAATTTCCTTTTAATAAGTAGTTCACACATCTTGTTTTAGAAACCGTTCAGTCTCAATGTAGAACCGTTCGGTCATCTGTTAGACAGTTCGGTCCTCATGGTTTGTTTATTTATTTCAGTGTTTTCAATTATGTTTGGTTGTATTTACTTTCCAGTTTTAATGTTGTTAATTTCTAATCGCAAAAACACTTTCAAAACCCCCCCACTACGTGTTTGATCTGAGACTGAACCCAAATTGGTCCTTGAGAGACGACCTAGGAGTCACTTCCTAGCATTATACTGCATTCTTTAATGCACAACAACTTTTGTGGGAGGTGCGACCCTCTCATCAACATCTTACTTTAAGATTTATGCTTTCCTTCATCATTAGTTAGGGTTTTTCCTCTTTGCTTAAAGCTTGCTTTGTTTAACTCATTCATTGCCATGATTATTGATTTTGTCGATATGGGAACATACGGGGAAATCTAGATCTGGGGAATTTCTCCCAATAACATATTGGTTGCCGTTAAGCTTCTGCACTGAAGAATTAATTACTAGGAATGCTAGAAATTTTTTGAACTCGTAATTAAGGATAGGCCTTCTTGCAAGGTGATTTAGAGAGTGGCATTAGCATTGATGAAAAGAATGATGAATTCCTAAAAGTATATGAGAGTGGATAAGATGAAATGGATAACCCCAACAACATACTCATCCATCTAATTCATTAAAGTGTTTGTATTCCTCTTTTCCATTGATCAAATTCATGCATACATGTTTAATTACTGTCTTTTGCATTTAAAACCTACAATCAATTGTTCACAAGTCTCAAATAATCAACAAATCATATAACTAACTAGGTCGTGAGTCCTTTGGGAGAACGATACTTGGTCTTACCGAGTTTTATTACTTGATACGATTCGGTCATACTTGCCGATTGTTAAACAAGTTTTTGGCTCCGTTTTTCAGTGTTCATAAATTTGTCATCAAGGCTTAGGAAAGCTATTGATGAGGCCTATTGCAGATAGTATTGTGCAGGTGATGAGCCACTACCACCACGCCGTCCTAACAGAGAAAGAGGATCACCAGACGGCCAGGCATCTGTAGAGACTCAGGAGGCAGAACCATTTCAGATGAGGGACATGTATATGTCTCTTATGGATGCTAGTATGTAGTCCATCCATAGAGGGCAGGTGGCCATAGCAGAGATGATTATTGGGATGTATGATACACCCCTAGCACATAGGTGGACCATGGATGAGTTTCATAATGTGGTGGCATGGCCAAAAGAGCAAGCTCAAGATAGTAGAGCTAGAGAAGCTGAAGCTTTAGCTATGGATGATGAGGATGATGAAGATGCTAAGGATGATGAAGAGGAGGAAGATACAGATGACAACATGGGTTGATGAGGAGTTGCAATGATGGTTTGCTTGTGATTTATGCATGATGAGTATTACTTGATGACGCTTGGATAATGATTGATGTTGAGATTGTGCATTATACGCTGATATACAGGTAGTGGTTCACGAGCTATGTGAACAAATGCATGATGTAGTGATTGTGGTTATGATGCTAAGCAGGATGGAATGTTAAATGAGCCTATATGTGAGGTTTTGAACTCCAGAGTTTTTGGTGAATGAATTCTATTACTTTGAAAGCATGAATGACTTTGTGATGAGAGGGTTGCACCTCCCACAAAAGTTGTGCATAAAAGAATGCAGTATAGTACTAGGAAGTGACTCCTAGGTCGTCTCTCAAGGACCAATTTTGGTTCAGTCTCAGATCAAACACGTAGTGGGGGGATTTGATGGTTGTTTTTGTGAAGGAAAATGTAAATGTTGAAACTAGCAAATTAACAAACCGTAAAAATAAAACAGTAAATAGTAAAAATGAAATTAAACAGTAAAAACCGAAATCACAGTGAAAATAAAATGCGAACAGTAAATGCGTAGAAAACACACAGTTATGGAAATTAAACTTTTGAAAGTGAAATTGTTTCTAAAAATTCCCTAAAATGTCGTGACATGTTTGCTTGGTTTCATTGAAAGGAGAAATCATAAATTTGACATCCAGAACCGTGAGCTTCCATCATACATATCAATTCATTTTGCAAAGAAAACAAAACATGTGATAGCACTCCTACGGACTACTACCTCTTCCAACGTTGAATCACGCGTGTGTCTTTTCTCCAAGCAAAGATGAATGTGCGCCTCCAATGTAAATCACAAGCCTTGCTCTACTAAAATAATTGCTGGACTTGACGTAACAACAACTCACTCAAAATGAAAAGCATTTTTTTTTAAGAAATGAATCACCATGTGTGCTTTTTCTGCTGCCGTGACCCCACACTCTCCAATGTCCTGCCGCTCTCCAAAATGAAATGTGCTACATTGCAGCCGTGACACCTCCAGCTTTCTTCTTCTACTTGAATGAGCTGTGACACATCCCAACCGTGACACCTTGCGCGTGCAGCTACTCCTCTTCCAGCTCCACTTTTCGTGCACAATACATTCTAGAAAAATTGAAATGCCCTTCTCCCTTCTTCACGTGACATTGCTGCCACTTTAACGTGATTTCTACAATGAAAGAAAGAAATCCTCTTGCGTGCTTGAATAAAAGAGACTACAATGCAATTTTTTTAATCAATTCAAAGCAGCAGCAAATCAGCAAAATTAAATTAAGGAACTCTCCATTCCTCCGTAACAGCGTGCACCATCTTTCTTCTTTCAAAAATGTTCCAGCAGAAAACTAAACTAAATCAGCGTTCCCTTTAAAATGAAATCAGCCCTTCAATCAATGCTTCCACCCATGACACCGTTTCATTCTTCCAGCTCAACACCGCAGGCTCACCTTAACTTGACACAACGTGCTTCTCCAAAATTGGTCAGCGCATGTGCTCCCTGCTACCATTCTCCCATCAATTCAGCTTTCAACTTTATAAATCCAAAAACAATTCTATATCCTTCCAGCAGCCGTGAGACAACCTTGCAGCCACCGTTCTCAATAATTAAAAATCACCGTTGGAAGTTGGAAGCAAAATTAAAGCATTGCTCATGAATCCAGAAAAATGAAATGGAAAATTTTAAAGTGTGCTTTTCATTCCTCATCCTAAAATCAGTGTTCCAGAAAACGTTCAAAGCCAAAAGCTAAAACCAAAAAAACCGAGAGAGTAAAGTGCGTGGAAAAAATGTGTGGCGGCTGGCTCTTTCCCTTACGGCCGTGTGTCCTCTTTTTTTAGGGTAGGGTCCACACAATAAAACCCCAGGGTGCCAAGTCAGTAACTTCTAATTTTGGGTCTAATCTAATTTACCAAAAATTGACCCAAAATATAAGAGTTGATTCAAAAATTCTAAACTACTGAATTACAATTTAATTAATTCAAAAATGTCTGTGTGGAGAGTCTTGAATTTATTTGGCATTCTTCTTGATGTCCCAAAATGTATTTCTAAAATTTTCCTACACTTCAAAAATGCACTTAATCAGCTCAGAAAACCCAAATTCGCACAATTACAAATTTCCGACCAAATTAAGTAGAATTCGAAAAACGGGGAAATAACAAACAATTAAACACAATTCCCTGGTTTATTTAAGTGCAATAAACTAAATATAATTCAAGAAATAACGACTCATCAAACTAGACCACACTTAGTCTTTTGCACTCTTGGGCAAAACGAAAACGAAAACCAGGGAACTACTCAAACATCAGGGAGCTGACACAGACTCGACAGACAGACAACAAAGACTCCAAAACAGAAACACAGTTGCACAATTCTCACAAAATCTAGACGGTAAAAGGTATAGGCAGAATCCCACACAAAGTCAATGAAAGCAACTACTCAAAGAATCATCCAAACAGTTCAGTACAAGGGAAACAGTCAATCAGTTCAAGAGATGAATCAAAAGCAACAGAGCCTCACAGATGCACACAATCGGTGTTTCTCTCAAGTGTTTAAGGTAAGTCAATGTCACTCAATGCACTCAAGAAAGCAATCACAAATAGACTTGGCAAGACTCTAATATCAACACTCAAGCACATACGCATGTTCAAATCAAAAGGTCTTTTCATGGTTGTAATGGGGCCAAGGACAAGGGAGGATATATCTGGATAAGAAGCTACAAACCATAAGGAATAGAGAAGCAAAGGGGAACAAGTGTAAACACATTCAAACACACCCACAACCTCTAATTCCATCCTCTTCTTGACTCCATTATTATTATTTTTTTCATTTTTCACTGTTTTTCTGCTTTTTTTTTTCATCCTGTCTCTTTTCTTTACTCTATTCAGCACACAATTTCAAGAGACAAGATACACCACATATTTCTAAAAACAAAACAAGAAGAGGAACCAACTAGCCAATTTATCAGAATCCCCAGGGAGACCACACTTGTTCCCAAGACACTTCCAAAGCTCCAAAATTCCCTAAGGTTAAGGTAATCATGGTTTTTCACTTAGGGCTAGTGTATGAGCTTCAAAACAAAGAAATGAGGAAAGTATAGGCTCAAAAGGGGTTATCAAAGGATTAGAACAAGGTAAGCTTATTTGGCTAGAGAGGCTCAAGAACAAAACTGCCTTTATCACTTCCAAACATGCATATCAATCAAGAATTATCAACAAGAGTCAAGCCAAGGCATATGTGCAAGCAATCAAGAGACATATCACACACAAGAAAGAACATAAAGTGGCTCAAATTCTCACACAGGGCATTTGTGTCACAATCAATTCAACTCTCAAACATCATGATCATCTTCCAAGCAAAGAAAAGCAAGGAATCCAACATCTCAGAGTATCAATGAAGTGAAGGAAAACTGACAACCTAACCACAATCCAGAATTCATGAAAAGCATGCAAAACTGTACACAAGACACAACAAAAACTACCTAGAAAAGAAAAAAAAAATTTAACACGGAAAACAAAAATTAACAAAGAAAAATCAGAATCTCCCCCAATAGACCACACTTAAACTACACAGTGTCCTCAATGTGTCATAAGCATAAGATCAGAAATCATAACAGTCAACAGATCATGGACAAGTGCAATAAAAGTAGGGAAAGGGGAAGAAGAAAGAAAGAAAACTCCCCTGATCATGGTGGCAGTTGCCAATTTTGGACTATCAGGGAGATGTCTTCCACCACAGGATTCAACAAACAAGTTTTGAGGAGGAACAACTTCATCAGTACTGCCATATCATCCAAAATGAGATGTTTCTTCTTTCTTCTCCTAGCAAACTATTCCATCAGTAGCTTTCCTTCCACTGGCAGTTGTTCAGTGTGTGACATCGGAATGGAGATCTCTGGCTCAATCAAAGAAGTAGCAGTACACTCTCCTTCATTAATCATGATTTCCTTAATGTCAGCACCTGTATTCTCATTTAATTCTGCAGCATGGTCATCAAACTCAATATTAATAGCATCTGTTATACGCTTAGAATCTGTCTGTAACACATAATCAATTTCAATACAGATCGGGCAAGAACCATATTCACAATCACATTCACAGTTCTCAGAGAACTGTGTCAGATCAAAGTTCAGTCCTAACTCTATAGAGTTATCAGATTGCACAGTTTCCACCTCAAAATCAATATTGATATATGCATCATCAACAGAATCAAAGGTCAGTTCAAGGCTATTATCATTCAAAATTTCATCACGGCAATCATGTCCATTCAAAACAACCCTTAGACCAATGGGTTCAATGGCTGATACTGAATCAAAAATTTTAGAATGGTCAATCAAATTTGTATTAGTATCAGTCATGAATCCTATAGAATCAGTGTGCATCAAATCACAGGCATTTGAATGCATAAGCAAATCAGGTAAAGTGTTTGGAATCTCAAGTTCAGAATAAACTTGTTTTTGCTCATTGAAAATTTTCTTACCAATCTCCAAGTCATCAGCTGCATCCTCAAGGCTATCATTTAAATCAAGGTCAGTGCAAGGATAGTGAACATCAGGTATGTCAATGTGCTCTATAGGGAATAATGAATCCACAACATGAGTGTGCACATGTGTATCAATATCAGAATCCAGAACAGGCTTAAATGGTTCAAGTTTTACCAATTCAAAAGCATTAAAATTTACTTGAACCTCAGATACATGAGCAGGGATTTCAAGTTTATAGTAAACCTGCTCAGGTTTTTCCTTTACTACCTCACTTGGATTTTGACCCGCCAGCTTGCAGAGCAACTTCTTTGCCTCTGTTGGAGTTCTGTCCATCAAAGATCCACCAGCAGCTACATCCACTAATATCCTTTCATTGTCCAGGAGCCCTTCATAAAAGTAAATCAAGAGCAAATGCTCTGAAATTTGGTGGTTTGGACAGGCTGTGCAGAGCCTGTTAAACCTCTCCCAATAATCTTCCAGGCTTTCTTCTTGAAATTGCTCAATGGTAGTGATCTCCCTCCTAATGCTGATTACCTTTGCTGTTGGAAAGAACTTGTTGAGGAATCTCTGTTGTGTTTCCTGCCAACTATCAAAAGGATACTGATATAGGAACCAGTCTCTTGCTGCACCTTGAAGGGACATTGGAAACACTTTCATCAACACTGTCTCCTTTGAAACACCAGGAGGCCTCATCGACAAACACACCAAACAAAACTCCTTGAGGTGCCTGTATGGATCTTCATGTGCCAACCCATGGAATTTGGGAAGACTCTTGATCAGATCATATATCCAGTCTTGAGAATCTGTCATCTCCTCTATTGTAGTGCAAAACCTGTCTCAGACCTGGACTTCCACTTCAAACAAAGATTAAACCAAACATATAGAAACATAACATGGGGGAAAACCATTATTTACATAATTTGAAACTTCCAGAAACAACAACTAAATGCACCAAATACAAAAAATGATAAAAATCTAAAAACACAAAAATCGATAAAAGAAGTAAACCCAAACAAGACTAACTAAACATCCTAAAACACATCACACAACACAACACTAACACAACAAAAGACACTAAAACAACAAAAGACCTAAGACTGAACCGTTGGTCCTCGGCAACGGCGCCATTTTGATGAGAGGGTCGCACCTCCCACAAAAGTTGTGCATAAAAGAATGCAGTATAGTACTAGGAAGTGACTCCTAGGTTGTCTCTCAAGGACCAATTTTGGTTCAGTCTCAGATCAAACACGTAGTAGGGGGATTTGATGGTTGTTTTTGTGCAGGAAAATGTAAATGTTGAAACTAGCAAATTAACAAACCGTAAAAATAAAACAGTAAATATTAAAAACGAAATTAAACAGTAAAAACCGAAATCACAGTGAAAATAAAATGCGAACAGTAAATGCGTAGAAAACACACAGTTACGGAAATTAAACTTTTGAAAGTGAAATTGTTTCTAAAAGTTCCCTAAATGTCGTGACATGTTTGCTTGGCATAAATTTGACATCCAGAACCGTGAGCTTCCATCATACATATCAATTCATTTTGCAAAGAAAACAAAACATGTGATAGCACTCCTACGGACTACTACCTCTTCCAACGTTGAATCACGCGTGTGACTTTTCTCCAAGGCAAGATGAATGTGCGCCTCCAATGTAAATCATAAGCCTTGCTCTACTAAAATAATTGCTGGACTTGACGTAACAGCAACTCACTCAAAATGAAAAGCATTTTTTTTAAGAAATGAATCACCATGTGTGCTTTTTCTGCAGCCATGACCCCACACTCTCCAACGTGCTGCTGCTCTCCAAAATGAAATGTGCTACATTGCAGCCGTGACACCTCCAGCTCTCTTCTTCTACTTGAATGAGCTGTGACACATCCCAACCGTGACACCTTGCGCGTGCAGCTACTCTTCTTCCAGCTCCACTTTTCGTGCACAATACATTCTAGAAACATTGAAATGCCCTTCTCCCTTCTTCACGTGACATTGCTGCCACTTTGACGTGATTTCTAGAATGAAAGAAAGAAATCCTCTTGCGTGCTTGAATAAAAGAGACTACAATGCAATTTTTTTAATCAATTCAAAGCAGTAGCAAATCAGAAAAATCAAATTAAGGAACTCTCCATTCCTCCGTAACAGCGTGCACCATCTATTGGAATAATCGGTACCGTTATAGAGTCGCGCAGCGGAATAAAATATAGATAGCGGAAAGCGTGTAACGATCACAACACAAGTTAAAAATTTTATTGAACAGTTGATGTGCTAAGAGTTTAGGGATCAAGAAAATCAACACAGAAAATTTATCCTGGTTCGAATCAAAAGATTCTACGTCCAGTCGTTAATCACTATAAATAGTGATTAACCTTTTTTCACTAAAATATGATTTGCAGATTACAATCAGATAATCAAAATAAGCAAAGAAAAGAAAACACCTTCCTTCGACAAACGAATGGAAGAACCTGCTCAGCCAACTTGAAGAGAACCACTCCGACCTTTGACACACAAAACGCGAGCTTCTCCTATTCACAAGACTAGGCAAGAGCACTCTAGCACTTTGAGAACTTCCTCAGACAAACTGTATTCTCAAAATGGCATAGATCCTTTTCACTCACAGAGAGCTTCCCTTAGGCACAAAGCTCTAATACTCTCAATTGAAAAGTTACTTTCTAAGAGTTGTGAAGACCTCTATTTATAAGCCTAGTTTCGTGCATGGTTAAAAACTGAAAAGACATCTCCCAACTGTCACTGATAATCGATTATCATAAGGGATAATCGATTATTTGTGTCCGTTATGGGGTTTTCAAAAGAGTGATAATCTCCCAACTGCCACTGATAATTG
Source organism: Vigna nakashimae (assembly GCA_034642375.1). Classification (NCBI taxonomy): domain Eukaryota; kingdom Viridiplantae; phylum Streptophyta; class Magnoliopsida; order Fabales; family Fabaceae; genus Vigna; species Vigna nakashimae. The sequence continues at coordinate 43,232,890 of CM067765.1, read as the reverse complement.
ATTATCATAAGTGATAATCGATTATTTATGTCCGTTATGGGGTTTTCAAAAGAGTGATAATCGATTATCCTGAGCAATAATCGATTATTCCAGAGACTTGGACAGAATTAAATGAAAGACTGATAATCGATTATTCTGTGTAATAATCGATTATTTGCGCAAGCAACTCTCTTCTAAAATGGTTCGTGATAATCGATTATTCCTCTTGATAATCGATTATTTGTGCAATGACTCACTAAATACGAAAACTTCTAAGAGTTTTTACATCATTACATTTTATCCTATACATTTGTTTCTACAAAATGCGTTTAAGAAAGATGCATTTAGAGTCTTCAATTCTTCAGCTTTTATCATCATCAAAATTTCACAGTAGCTTCAAGATACCAATGCTCCTCATTGGTAACAATCTCCTCCTTTTTGATGATGATCAAAAATATCTTCTTGTTAAAAGCATTTCTAATTTCCTGTACATATTTCATACTTACAAACATGTTAGTAATAACTGCACTACTTAAATTAGAAGTTTTCTCCCCCTTTTTGATCATAAGCAAAAAGTAAAATAATGGAAAAACTCCCCCTCAAATTTTTCTCCCCCTCAACAAAAGAATTGATGCATTTCAAAACGTAAATAAAATTGAAATTTCATAACATGAAAGAGCATAATACCTCATGAACTATAAGAAGAAATTCAACTCTAATTAAGAAGTACAATCACTATTAATTAATCCATAATAGAGATAAAAACAAGATATCTAACGAACTCATATATCTTCCCCTGAATGTAATAATCCCCTTTTAAAAAAAGACTCAAAAAAAATGTAAATTTTTTTTTTGTTTTTTTTTACGCTGTGACTTAAGATAATCGATTATTACTTTAAATAATCGATTATGTGCGAGCCAAATTGTCAAAATCCAAATTTTTGAGGACGAGATAATTGATTATTACCTTTGGTAATCGATTATTTACGTTAATTTCCAAAAAACACAAATTTGGGCCAAATTTTCAACTTTAAGACACATCTAACATTCATAAATTATTTCAAAGCTCTTAAAAAATACCAGGATACCATAGAGTCTTCTTTTCCTTTTGAAAAAATAACCTGCAAAACAAAACAATAGAGTTTTGGTCCCTGTTACGACTGTCGCGGTCATACAAATTTTATGTGCAATTAATGAATGCAGTATAACTAGGAAGTGACTCCTAGGTCGTCTCTCAAGGACCAATATTGGGTTCAGTCTCAGATTTAACACGAAGTGGGGGGGGTTTTGTAGATGTTTTGTGCGGTAAAATAAAATTGGAAATTGGAATTTAAATAAAACAGAATTTAAAACCTTTTGAAATAAATTTTAAACACTGTAAAACTGAACGGTAAAAGATGGTAAAAATAGAACAGTAAATATTCAGAAACTGTAGAATTGAACGGTGTAGAAAAACATTAAACGATAAAATAAAAGAGACAATAAAAATAGAAAACAATTAACTGGAAATGCAATTTATCAATGCTTTCAACACTTAAATTAAAATCAACAGTACAACTAAAAATAACACGAGCAAAGGTGACACACTTCTACTGCTTCTTCAGAAATTAAAACTACAATTGCACGTTGAAATGGAAATTCAGAGAACGGAAGAGAAAGAGGAAGAGGCGAGAGCCTCTTCCATGGCTGTCCTAAACTACTCTTAAAACTCTACTAAAATCTACTACTCCATTCTAAAATCTGATGCCTCTGGCTCCTCCCAAATCTGCCAATTTATAGCTCCTGAAGCTACTCCCGTGACTTCTCTTTTCGTGCACACTTGAACGTGACTTTGCCATCCAGCACCATTTCTTAATTTTGTCTTTTAGCAACTTTCTTCATCAATTAATTCTCCACTTTTGTTTCCTTGTGGACGTGAAAAAAAAACTTCCATTTCTCTTCACCACTTCATTGCTAATGAATAAAATATTCCAAACCGTGGCAGCTGCTTCCCCCTGGACGTAATACCATTCTCATGCCACCATGACAACACACCACTTCCTTTATTTTCCAAACACACACACGCTGCTGGACCATGGTGAAGGGCTGCATGCTGGACTGTGAACGTGTGCTTGTGTTGCAGCTGTTGGGCGTTGCTTCTGGATGGGGGTTGCTGGAAGGTGATGTTCTTCCCAAGCTGCTTCAATGGCCGTGATGAACGTCCAAGCTTCTGGACTGGACCGTGAGACTTCCAGGCATCAACTAAATGCCAACATAAAACCTTGAGTGGGGTATAACACCGTGAGTGATGTGTGTTTCTTGTAAGCCAATTCTAAAATTCTGAAATGAGTGCCAAAGTGGGTCATAATGTGCTTTCTCCCAACACTTTGTATCTTTCAAATGGATAAGAACCGTGAGTTGCACCTCTTGCTGGCTGCTTTTCATTAAAAATCAAAGTAAAGAATTTTGGAGGTATGTAAGCTTTCAGGGTAATTTTGTCCTATGCCCATGTTCTTTGCTGCTGGACCCAACACGTCACAAGCACACTAGTAGAATGAAATTCTTTATAGCTTTCAACTATGCACACCATTTTCTCTTTCACGTAAGTTTTCAAAGTGGTGGTCCCTTTTGATCACAATTATGTGTATTTGCTGAATGGTTTTCTAAAATGACTTTTTCATGGGCATAGGACATGTAACCGTGAGCTAATATGTGAAAGATGCCTTCCTCCTTAGGTGGCATGCATGGGGTCGTGGGCTTCCCTTCATAATACCAATCCAAATAGAATTTAGCATTTGATTTTAGAGGTCTTGGACGTGAGCTTCCTTTGCTTGGTGGCCAATTGATTTACTTCTCAAAGAAAATTCCAACCAATGGCCGTGTGATGTGTATGTGGGTTGCAAGCTTTGCTTAGAATAAATCATTGCAAAATCCATTGAGCTCTCCTTCTTGTGAACACTCTGTGGAGAGTCTTAGCACTGTCCAATGATCAATTTCAGCCACCACAAGTACTAAACATCAAGCAAACAATGCAAACATTTTAGAACACTCAAAACAGTAATTACTGGACTGACATAGGAGAGTAAAAAAAATACTGAGAACAGAACAAAACGAATTTTAACAAACGAAAAGCTATACGTGAAAATAGACATCTAGACGAAACTATGAAAAAAAATTGCATGGAAAAAGGATAAGAATTGAACTTAAACGAGAACAAACAAGTTGACACAAAATTCACGCAGCAACCAGCGAAAACTGAAATGGCTGAAATACATTGGGCTCAATTGCCAATTCTCATTTAACCTTCAAATGTCCCAAATTGTATCTCCAAATTTTCCTTGTAAAATAATTATCTCAGATAATTCAAATTAGTTAAAATAAGAATTTCCGATCAAATTTAGCACAATTAGGAAAAATAGGATAATACTGTACATTCAAGCACAATTCCTTGATTAAATTCGGTACAATAAACTAAGTGAAATCAATAAAATATTGACTCATCAAAATAGACCACACTTAGTCTTTTGCACTCCTGGGCAAAATTAAGACGCAAATCAGGGAATGGTTCAAAAGACTTTTAGGGAGGCGACACAAAACTCAGCAGACAGAAAAATAAAACTCACAAGAAAGTAAACAGAATTTACATAGTTCTCAAGAAGTTTGGACAGAGAAAATATGTAGAAAATATCCAACACACCATCAAGAAAAGCAGATACTCATAGAAATCATCCAAGCAATTCAATACATGACAAAATAATTAATATGCTCAAGAGGTGAATTGAAAATAACAAAACCTCACAGATGCACTCACAGTGTTTCTCTCAAGTGTCTAGGGTAAATAATAATATCAGCTCGATGTACTCAAGAAAACAAACACAAGTAGACTTGGCAAGCTTCTAATTATCAACACTTAAAACATATGCATGTTTGGATCCAAAGGTCTTTACTGGGTTGTAATGGGGCCAAGGACAGGGGAGGATAAATTTGGATAAGTAGCTATAGCTCAGAAGAAATAGAGGTGCACTAGGAAAAAAAATGTAAACACAGTGAAATCTCACCCAAACCTCTAATTCAATCCTCTTCTCGACTCCATTATTTATAAAATTATTTTTCAATTTTTCTCTTTTTCTCATCATTTTTTTTATCCTGTTTTTTTTTTTTTTTTCACACAACAGGATATAAATTATCATTTCAAAACATGATGAGGAACCAACTAGCCAATTCATCAGAATTCCCAAGGAGACCACACTTATGCACAAAATACTTCTATAGCTCCAGACTTTCCTAAGGTTAAGGTAATCATTTGTTTTTCACTTAGGATCAGTGTATGAGCTTCAACAAAAAGAAATATATACAGTATAGGCTCAAAGGGGTTATCAAAGGATAATAACAAGGTAGGCTTATTTGGCTAAAGAGGCTCAAGAACAAAAATGCCTTTATCACGTCTGAACATGCATATCAATCAAGTATATCAAAAAGAATCAAGCCAAGGCCTATGTGCAAGCAATCAAGATACATATCACACAAGAAAGAAAATTAAGTGGCTCAAATTCTCACACAGGGCATTCGTTACAATCAAATCAACCTCTTAAACATTATAATCATCTTCCAAGCAGAGAAAAACAAGGATTTTAAACCATAAGTATTAATGAAGTGAAGGAAAAATCTACAACTTTAGACATCATCCAGAAATCAAGAGAAAAATGTAAAATTTATTGCACACAAAACTCGATAAAAATAACTTTACAGAAAAAAAAAAAATTTAACACTCAAAAACAAAAATTTAACACACAAAGTACTATTTAACAGAAAAATCAGAATCTCTCCCAGTAGACCACACTTAAATCACACAATGTCCTCAGCGTGTCACAATCATCAGATTATCAATTTCAGAGCAACAAATAATATAGACAAGTGCAATAAAAAGTAGAAAAATGGGAAGAAATTTTCAGTAACATCCATCAGTAGATGTTATCACCTAGCACCCATCAGTAGATGCCAATTAATAATTTTTTTTTTTTATTATTTGTTTTTTTATTTTTTATTTTTTATTTTATTTTAATTGAAAAAGGAGAAGACCGGTACTGTGGCAACAGTTTCGGTGGCAAAGACCGGAACTGTTGCTACAGTGGAAAGAAATCTGGCTATAAAAGGTCCGCTCCTCCGCGTCCAGCGCCATTTCTGATCCCTCACTCTCTCTCTACTCCACTCTCTCCTCTCTACTTCTCTCTCAACTCTCTCTCTGCTCTCTTCTCTCTCTGCTCTCTCCTGAGCGTCTGGATCTGTGAGGAAGCTCTGTCCCCGCGCCTTCTGAAGATCTGAGATCTGCGCAGAGCCCCTGTCCCTGCGTCTTCTGAAGAGTCTGAGTGAGATCCGCGAGGAGCCTCTGCAAGCCTACTTCCCCAGGTAAGTTCTCTGCACCTTGGATCTCTATTTCTTCTTTTTCTGCTTACGTTTTCCAGATCTTTCACTGCTTTCTTTTCCTTTCTCTGCTTTCCAGTCTTTCCCTTTCAGTATTTCCTTTATTTTTCATCTCTGCCCTGCTCTCTTTACTGCTTTCCATCTTCTTTATGCTTTTTCCTTTCATTCTGCTGTTATACCTTCCTGCTTTCCTGCTTTCTTTCTTTTCCTTTTTTCCAGATCTTTCATTTTTTTTTCTTTTTCTTTTTCTGCTTTCTTTTCCTGCTTTCATTTAAGCCTTCAGTTCCTTCTTTATTTTCAGCTCTTATTCGCTTTCTTCTTCACCTGCTAAACACTTAAAACACATAAAACACAATTGTCTTAAAACTTAAGGGGTATATCGGCTGGAAACCAGACGTTAATCTCCCTTCGTTTGAAGGTATGGCAGAGACAATCGGGTAGAACAACGCCACGTACCCCACTTAAAACTAAATAAACACATAAACATAATATACAAGAACAATATGGACAAGAACAACCGGACAACTGGACGTAGATCCGTTTAGGACCCTTTTGCAAGGACCGTGAAACAGATCTGAGACCAGACACTGAAACATCAAATACAGACTGGACAAAATAAATTTAAAAGGAAACAAGAACAAATAAAGAAAACAGAGAACTAATCTAATTTTTTTTTTTATGCTTCATTTTTTTTAGTTCTTTTTATTATTTTTTTTTATGTTTATTTTTTTCTTTTTTTTTTATGTTTTTGTTCTTTTTATTTTTATATTTTTTTTATTAAGTTTTAGAATATTTCAAGAGGAATGATGACGAGTGAGATGGAATCAGAGAGATACACTAGTCAGCGATGGCGTCCTACAGATGATCAGATCAATATGATGACCAAAATCTACAACTATGGGGTCACACACCCAAGCCGAGCGCAAGTCGTCGAGATCGCGTCTCGACTAAGGACCTTCGGCGAAGCCACTGAATACAACGTGCACTGCTGGTTTAACAACCATGGCAATCGGGTCAGGCGCTGGCAAGCGGAGATAGACCCCACAGGCACTCTCTTTTCACAACTGCCGCTATACATGTACGGTAAGACCTCTGATCACACCTCCATTGAATTTTCCATTCCTCTTCTATTATTAACACAAGTTTTTTATTTATTTATTTATTTTTTTTTTTTTTGTTTGAAAGAAAACAACTGGGTGATAATGAGGGCACCGAGGCTGCTGAATCTGTTTCCAGTTCCGATCATTATCGATGACGACAGAAATGAACGAGAAATTCCTCCACCAAAGCCTCCTGTATTTCGAACCAGAACTCCCTCAACGGAGCTCTCCCTAAGACCACCACAACCAGCTCGAGAATTCTTCCAGTTTTAATGTTTTATGTTTTATTTTATTTTATTTTTTTTATGTTTTTGTTGGCCGAGTGTGGCCAGAATTAAGGACTGTAATCTGAACAATTAATTTTTTTTTTTATGTTTTTATTTAATATGGTGTGTAATATTAACGATCAGAAATGATCGACCCCTGAACAACTTTATTTTCACATATATCTATTGCAATTTCATTTTCAGATCTGAAAAATTTCCTTTTCTCAATCACTGTAATTTTTGCTCAAATGAATGAAATCTTTCTTAGTTAAACAAAATTTTTCAATCAAAGATCTGTATGCAAACAACTAAGAAATTATATTTACAGTGAAGGAAAATAAGGAAAAATAAGATCTGAAGTGAAAATTTTTATTGGTATGAAATAATAAGATAGTGAGGGTCGAAATAAAATCAAGGAATACGCAAAACAATTTTTTGAATTTTTGAATTTTTTTTTTTTTATAAGGAGAACAATGTGAAAACTAAGAAAAAAAAAATAATTATACATATCAGAATACAGATTTGGCACGCTTTTAAACAAAAACAATTTTATCACAAAATATTTTTTTTTTTTTTGTTTTTTTTTATTTTTTATTTTTAAAGATAACAATTCGAAAACTAAGAAGAAAAGGAAAAACAAACTTAAAAGAAAAACAAAATGCAGAATCTCCCCCAGACCACACTTAGACTACAATGTCCCAAATCAGTTAAAGGCATAAGATCATCAGTTAAAACACTAAACAGATAAAGGACAAATGCAATAAAAGTAGGAAAACGGGGAATAAAGAAAAAGAAAACTCCCCTGGATTATGGTGGCAGTTGCCAAAATTGGACTATCAGTGAGATATCTTCCACCTCAGGATCCGGCGAAGATGTCTTCAGGAGCAGCTCGCCCAGTACTGCCCTCTCACTCAAATCAAGACTTTTCTTCCTTCTTCTCCGAGCAAGTTGTTGAATCAACAAAATCAGGAGCCTTCTGTCCACCAGCAGTTGTTGAGTCTGTGACACCGGAGTAATAAGAGAAATAGCAGTATACTTTCCTTCATCTATCATTGTTTCCTCTATGTCAGTACCTGTATTCTCATTTACTTTTGTAACATGGTCATCAAACTCATAATCAATAGCATCTGTTATGAATTTAGAATCTGTTTGTAACACATAATCAATTTCAATACAAATCGGGCAAGAACCAGATTCACAATCACATTCACAATTCTCAGAAAACTGAGTCAGATCAATGTTTTGTTCTAACTCTATCATGTTATGCGACTGCAAAATTCCTGTCTCAAAATCAATATTGACATATGCATCATCAACAAAATCCACATTTAGTGCAAAGCTATTATCAATGGAAATTTCATCACTGTAATCATGTTCATTCAACACAACATTTATACCAATGGTTTCAGAGACTAATACTGAATCAAAAACTTCAGAATTGTCAATCAAGTCTGTATCAGTTTCAATCCTAAAACCTGTAGAATCATTGTGCAACAAATCACAAGCAATTGAATGTATAGGTAGATCAGGTAAAGAGCTTGTAATCTCAGTTTCAGAATAAACATGTTTTTGCTCAGAATAAATTTTCTCATGAATTTCCAATTCATCAACTGCACATTCAAGTTGAGGTACGTTTACCTCCACGGTGGAAGATAAAAATGGTCTACCTGTCTCAACAGTGTTACTCGTACCTGCCTGGTCCTTAAAATAATCATCAACAGTCTCAGGTGCAAGAGTGGGATCATAGAAAGGTAGGAAAGTGGGTGTAGTAGTAAACTCATAGCTTTGCTCCCCATCTTCTATGTTGATGCCACTATCATCTTGAAAGTGTTGAGTGGCCATCTGCCCGATCTGATCAGTCAGCTTCTGAATGGCAGCTTGAGTTTCCATGCTCTCTTGCTTGAACTGCATGTTCCCTTTCTGAAACTGCATGTTCTGCATGGTCATCTGCTCCAATAACTCCTTCAATGTAGGTTCAGAAGTTGAAGGCTGAGAAGCTACTTGGGCAGGAGCATCATACTGCTGACTCTGATATTGCTGAACTGGTGGAACCGGCTCCCAAAGGGAGCTCTCAGGAATTTGAGGATGATCCATATTTTTCTCAGTATTAAAATCAGCACAAGAATCAGAGTAATATGCAGAAAGAGAATCATAATTACAGGCACTTGTAGAATAAGCACTATTCACAAAATTAAAATAGGTAGACATGGAAAATAAAAATAAAAACTAAAAACTAAAAATTACGAAACAGATAAACTAAACACATTTATACATGCTACAAGCACACACAAGACAGAACATCAATAGTAAAAAAAAAAAATTAAATTTTTTTTTTTTAAATATAGCAACTAAATACAGAACACAGCACAATAAAATATAAAAGACAAAACATATATTAACACAACATAATCGAAAAACACAGCAAAAATCTAAAACGAAAAACCTGGAACTGAAGTGACAACGCCGCCAAAATTTGCTGAAGGTGTCGTTGTCGCCTACAGAAATATACAAGACAGAACACACAAAACAAACATATTAACAGAACAAAACTTTATACAACAAAAATCTAAAACCAAACCTCCATTGGTCCCCGGCAACGGCGCCAAAATTTGTTACGACTGTCGCGGTCATACAAATTTTATGTGCAATTAATGAATGCAGTATAACTAGGAAGTGACTCCTAGGTCGTCTCTCAAGGACCAATATTGGGTTCAGTCTCAGATTTAACACGAAGTGGGGGGGGTTTTGTAGATGTTTTGTGCGGTAAAATAAAATTGGAAATTGGAATTTAAATAAAACAGAATTTAAAACCTTTTGAAATAAATTTTAAACACTGTAAAACTGAACGGTAAAAGATGGTAAAAATAGAACAGTAAATATTCAGAAACTGTAGAATTGAACGGTGTAGAAAAACATTAAACGATAAAATAAAAGAGACAATAAAAATAGAAAACAATTAACTGGAAATGCAATTTATCAATGCTTTCAACACTTAAATTAAAATCAACAGTACAACTAAAAATAACACGAGCAAAGGTGACACACTTCTACTGCTTCTTCAGAAATTAAAACTACAATTGCACGTTGAAATGGAAATTCAGAGAACGGAAGAGAAAGAGGAAGAGGCGAGAGCCTCTTCCATGGCTGTCCTAAACTACTCTTAAAACTCTACTAAAATCTACTACTCCATTCTAAAATCTGATGCCTCTGGCTCCTCCCAAATCTGCCAATTTATAGCTCCTGAAGCTACTCCCGTGACTTCTCTTTTCGTGCACACTTGAACGTGACTTTGCCATCCAGCACCATTTCTTAATTTTGTCTTTTAGCAACTTTCTTCATCAATTAATTCTCCACTTTTGTTTCCTTGTGGACGTGAAAAAAAAACTTCCATTTCTCTTCACCACTTCATTGCTAATGAATAAAATATTCCAAACCGTGGCAGCTGCTTCCCCCTGGACGTAATACCATTCTCATGCCACCATGACAACACACCACTTCCTTTATTTTCCAAACACACACACGCTGCTGGACCATGGTGAAGGGCTGCATGCTGGACTGTGAACGTGTGCTTGTGTTGCAGCTGTTGGGCGTTGCTTCTGGATGGGGGTTGCTGGAAGGTGATGTTCTTCCCAAGCTGCTTCAATGGCCGTGATGAACGTCCAAGCTTCTGGACTGGACCGTGAGACTTCCAGGCATCAACTAAATGCCAACATAAAACCTTGAGTGGGGTATAACACCGTGAGTGATGTGTGTTTCTTGTAAGCCAATTCTAAAATTCTGAAATGAGTGCCAAAGTGGGTCATAATGTGCTTTCTCCCAGCACTTTGTATCTTTCAAATGGATAAGAACCGTGAGTTGCACCTCTTGCTGGCTGCTTTTCATTAAAAATCAAAGTAAAGAATTTTGGAGGTATGTAAGCTTTCAGGGTAATTTTGTCCTATGCCCATGTTCTTTGCTGCTGGACCCAACACGTCACAAGCACACTAGTAGAATGAAATTCTTTATAGCTTTCAACTATGCACACCATTTTCTCTTTCACGTAAGTTTTCAAAGTGGTGGTCCCTTTTGATCACAATTATGTGTATTTGCTGAATGGTTTTCTAAAATGACTTTTTCATGGGCATAGGACATGTAACCGTGAGCTAATATGTGAAAGATGCCTTCCTCCTTAGGTGGCATGCATGGGGTCGTGGGCTTCCCTTCATAATACCAATCCAAATAGAATTTAGCATTTGATTTTAGAGGTCTTGGACGTGAGCTTCCTTTGCTTGGTGGCCAATTGATTTACTTCTCAAAGAAAATTCCAACCAATGGCCGTGTGATGTGTATGTGGGTTGCAAGCTTTGCTTAGAATAAATCATTGCAAAATCCATTGAGCTCTCCTTCTTGTGAACACTCTGTGGAGAGTCTTAGCACTGTCCAATGATCAATTTCAGCCACCACAAGTACTAAACATCAAGCAAACAATGCAAACATTTTAGAACACTCAAAACAGTAATTACTGGACTGACATAGGAGAGTAAAAAAAATACTGGGAACAGAACAAAACGAATTTTAACAAACGAAAAGCTATACGTTAAAATAGACATCTAGACGAAACTATGAAAAAAAATTGCATGGAAAAAGGATAAGAATTGAACTTAAACGAGAACAAACAAGTTGACACAAAATTCACGCAGCAACCAGCGAAAACTGAAATGGCTGAAATACATTGGGCTCAATTGCCAATTCTCATTTAACCTTCAAATGTCCCAAATTGTATCTCCAAATTTTCCTTGTAAAATAATTATCTCAGATAATTCAAATTAGTTAAAATAAGAATTTCCGATCAAATTTAGCACAATTAGGAAAAATAGGATAATACTGTACATTCAAGCACAATTCCTTGATTAAATTCGGTACAATAAACTAAGTGAAATCAATAAAATATTGACTCATCAGTCCCCATAATCTCATTTGGGTCCTTTGAGGTTAGAGACAATTTACTTTATAACAGGAATCCAAGCATATTTTCCATTTGGAACATCAAAATGTTTAATTCTACATTTGTTAGAAGTGTGCCCCTTTTTCATACAATAAAAACATGTGACAACATTTGGATTTCTATAGGACACAGTTCCTTTTTCAACCCATACCCTACGGGTTCTTTTAATTTGGTTCTTACTTTTAAAAACACTTTTGTTTTTATAAACCTTTCTAACAGTTATAGGCATTTCAACATTATTATTTCCAGTTGCAACTTCAAGAAGATTTTCAAGAATATCAATATCAAGCATATGATTCTTACATGAAAGACATTCAACAGGATGTTCAACATTTGAAGACTCTTTCATTTCCAAGTTGCAAATTTTATTTCTCAAACTTACTTCCTCATCTAATGCCTTCTCATATTTAATTCGCAATTCTTTAAATTCCTTTTTCAAATTTTTATGAGCAACATTTAATTTTTCAGATTCATCAAGCAATTCAAGAAAAGCTTTTTGCAAATCAAATTCACTAGATTCAGAATTAGAACAACTTACTTGGCTTGCTGTGTCATCAACATTAGCTGTCAAACATAAGTTTACTTCTTCAACATAATCACTTGAACTAGCGGTGGTTGATGCATTTTTCTTCTTGTGAATTTTCTTTTCTTTTCTTTCTTTACTTCTTTTGTTGCTTGAACAATAAGCTTTCACATGGCCTCTTTCACCACATCCATAACATCTGAAGCTTGAAGAGGAACCTTGATAGTCCTTCTTTTCCTTCAAGATTTTGCTTTCAGAAAATTTATCATTGGCCATCAAGCATAGATTTTCTTGCTCATTAGAATCGCTTGAGCTTGAGGAGGTTGATGTAGAGCATGAGTTCGAACAAGTCAACTTAGCCACATTTGATACTTCATCATGAGTGACTCTTAAAAATTTCCACATTTCCTGAGCACTTTTATAAACAGATACTTTGAAAAAATCATCAATGGTTAGTGCAGATAAAATTATATTTCGAGCCTTAATATCAAATTGGGCTCTTCTATTTTCCTCAACAGTCCAGTCAAAATATGATTTTTCTACTTCTACACCATCAACTATATTTTTAGGAATATAAGGACCATTTTGTACAGCTTTCCAGATACCTCTATCAACAAACTCCAAAAATATTTGCATTTTAATTTTCCAAAACGCATAATTTTCCCTTGTAAACAAAGGAGGTCTATCAAAAGAAGCACCCTCAGCATAAACTTGGTTATGACCACCCATTTTCGAAAAATTTGAAAAACTATCAAAGCAAGCTCTGATACCAATTGTTGGAATAATCGGTACCGTTATAGAGTCGCGCAGCGGAATAAAATATAGATAGCGGAAAGCGTGTAACGATCACAACACAAGTTAAAAATTTTATTGAACAGTTGATGTGCTAAGAGTTTAGGGATCAAGAAAATCAACACAGAAAATTTATCCTGGTTCGAATCAAAAGATTCTACGTCCAGTCGTTAATCACTATAAATAGTGATTAACCTTTTTTCACTAAAATATGATTTGCAGATTACAATCAGATAATCAAAATAAGCAAAGAAAAGAAAACACCTTCCTTCGACAAACGAATGGAAGAACCTGCTCAGCCAACTTGAAGAGAACCACTCCGACCTTTGACACACAAAACGCGAGCTTCTCCTATTCACAAGACTAGGCAAGAGCACTCTAGCACTTTGAGAACTTCCTCAGACAAACTGTATTCTCAAAATGGCATAGATCCTTTTCACTCACAGAGAGCTTCCCTTAGGCACAAAGCTCTAATACTCTCAATTGAAAAGTTACTTTCTAAGAGTTGTGAAGACCTCTATTTATAAGCCTAGTTTCGTGCATGGTTAAAAACTGAAAAGACATCTCCCAACTGTCACTGATAATCGATTATCATAAGGGATAATCGATTATTTGTGTCCGTTATGGGGTTTTCAAAAGAGTGATAATCTCCCAACTGCCACTGATAATTGATTATCATAAGTGATAATCGATTATTTATGTCCGTTATGGGGTTTTCAAAAGAGTGATAATCGATTATCCTGAGCAATAATCGATTATTCCAGAGACTTGGACAGAATTAAATGAAAGACTGATAATTGATTATTCTGTGTAATAATCGATTATTTGCGCAAGCAACTCTCTTCTAAACTGGTTCGTGATAATCGATTATACCTCTTGATAATCGATTATTTGTGCAATGACTCACTAAATACGAAAACTTCTAAGAGTTTTTACATCATTCCATTTTATCCTATACATTTGTTTCTACAAAATCCGTTTAACAAAGATGCATTTAGAGTCTTCAATTCTTCAGCTTTTATCATCATCAAAATTTCACAGTAGCTTCAAGATACCAATGCTCCTCATTGGTAACACCATCTTTCTCCTTTCAAAAATGTTCCAGCCAAAAACTAAACTAAATCAGCGTTCACTTTAAAATGAAATCAACCCTTCAATCAATGCTTCCACCCATGACACTGTTTCATTCTTCCAGCTCAACACCGCAGGCTCACCTTAACTTGACACAACGTGCTTCCCCAAAATTGGTCAGCGCATGTGCTCTCTGCTACCATTCTCCCATCAATTCAGCTTTCAACTTTATAAATCCAAAAACAATTCTATTTCCTTCCAGCAGCCGTGAGACAACCTTGCAGCCACCGTTCTCAATAATTAAAATTCACCGTTGGAAGTTGGAAGCAAAATTAAAGCATTGCTCATGAATCCAGAAAAATGAAATGGAAAATTTTAAAGTGTGCTTTTCATTCCTCATCCTAAAATCAGCGTTCCAGAAAACGTTCAAAGCCAAAAGCTAAAACCAAAAAAACCGAGAGAGTAAAGTGCGTGGAAAAAATGTGTGGCGGCTGGCTCTTTCCCTTAAGGCCGTGTGTCCTCTTTTTTTAAGGTAGGGTCCACACAATAAAACCCTAGGGTGCCAAGTCACTAACTTCTAATTTTGGGTCTAATCTAATTTACCAAAAATTGACCCAAAATGTAAGAGTTGATTCAAAAATTCTAAACTACTGAATTACAATTTAATTAATTCAAAAATGTCTGTGTGGAGAGTCTTGAATTTATTTGGCATTCTTCCTGATGTCCCAAAATGTATTTCCGAAATTTTCCTACACTTCAAAAATGCACTTAATCAGCTCAGAAAACCCAAATTAGCACAATTACAAATTTCCGACCAAATTAAGCAGAATTCGGAAAACGGGGAAATAACAAACAATTAAACACAATTCCCTGGTTTATTTAAGTGCAATAAACTAAATATAATTCAAGAAATAACGACTCATCACTTTGCCCAGGTTTCTATGACTAAATCACTTGTTTGTATGTAACATATGATTAAGGCCATCTGTTGTTACCCTTTACTAGCCAAATGTATGATTTTAGCCCAATAAAAGAGAGCACAATATGGTCTATCCTTTGAACCCTTAGCTTTGAACATGATAGAAAACCTTTTTTGAAAATCTTTACCTTGAGTTGAGTTAAAGATATCTTGTGGTATTGATAAATGTTCAAGTTTTGTGTTATTAAGTTGTTTAAAAAAAGGGAATATGAAAAGCATTGAGCTAAGCATGTGAAAAGTAAAAGAAAAAGGAAAAGAAAAGAAAGAAAAAGGAAGGCTCAATGCAAAAGAAAGTTGGGAAGAAGGAAGAATGGTTATCTTTAGATGATTCACTTAACTCAAGGATTTTTTGAGTTAGAAAAACCAATTTTCTTGTTAGCCCAGCCACATTATAAGCCATAGAAAATTCCTTGTGATACTTGCTTGTGAATGTGTTTGATTGTGGTTAAATGAAAGGAAAAGTTAATTCGTGTGACATTGTGATAGTAGAGTGAAGGAGTGACCTCTTATACACTTATGTGTTTGAGTGAAACACTTTATCTAGTGAGGAAAGATTCCATGAGCACATGATTACATCTATGCTTAGTTGATTGATCATTCATGAGAATAACATTTGTTGGATACTATGTGATTATGTGAACACTAAAGCATGTGTGCATCTTGACTGAATTCTTTGTGTTAAGCTTATTTGAGTAATTACTTATCTTGAACGAAGGAGTTTTGAATGTGGTGAACCATTGTATGGATTGGTGGAAGATCGAGTTACATCTTGTTTGCTTGAGGACAAGCAATGTTCCAAGTTTGGAGTTGTGATAACGGTTGAAAAACCGTTATTTCTATACTTAATTTTGACCTTAAAGACAACCTTTATGACTTAGAAACTAGCTTGTAATCATGCTTTTGCTTATGTTTTGGAAATAAAAGAGTTGGATGGGTTTTATGTTTGGTTTCTCTTATTTCTGCAGGTTTTAAGATGAATTGAATGGAAGAAGTGAAGTAGCCATAAGTTGGAGTCAGAAAAGGAAGAAAAAGTGCATAAAAGAAGAGCCGTAAGTACCGCTCAGCGGAAATTACCGCTGAGCGGCAGTCTAAAGTCCCGTAGTCACCGTTGAGGGGCAAAACTGCAGTTGAGCATCAAATAGAAGAACTGCATTTACCTCTGAGCAGTATTTTAATGGGCTTTGGGCCACTTTTCTATAATCTTTAAGAGTCTATATAAGGTTTTAATCGACCTAGGGTTAGTATCTTTTGGCAGAACGAAGCAAAATCACATTTTCTTCACCCCTTGGAGGAGGATTTTGGATGCTCAAGCTCCACTCTTCAAATTCTAGGGTTCTATCTTTCATTCTTTCATTATTTTTCATCTAGTTTCACCATGATTATGGTGAACTAAATCTTCATTGTTGTTGGGGAATCAATGTAATCCTTTGAAACTCTCATGTATTGAATTGGTTCTTTAATTCATATGCTTTCTTTCGTTAATTGTTAGGGTTTTTCTTTCATCCTATAATTTCAATCACTTTTTGCTTCTTTTGATCTAATTGATCAATACATGCATTCATATTTAATTTTTTGTATTTGCATTTAAACCTATAAGAATTTATTCACAAGTCCAATTTAATCAATAAATGACATAATTGTTAAGGCCGTGAGTCCTTCGGGAAACGATACTTGGTCTTACCATTTATTATTACTTGATACAATTCGGTTACACTTGCCGAGGGTGATGACAAATTTATGAACACTGAAAAATGGCGCCACAAACTTGTTTAACAATCGGCAAGTGCGACCGAATCGTTTCAAGTAATAAAACTCGGTAAGACCAAGTATCGTTCTCCCAAAAGACTCACGTCGCTATATCTTATTGTCAGAAAAACTTAATTAGTTAAGTTCAATTTAATGAACTAAACTAATGTTCAAAAAAGATTGTCCAAAGAGTCAGAATAATTAATAATCGATTATTCTATTTTATTAAATTCTATGTTTCTTTGTTATTAACCGAATCCATTCCTTTACTTTACAAAAAAGATAAAAGAAAAACCTAAGAAACAAAATTCATTAGAATCCTCATTTTTTTCTTTATTGTATGGAATATACACATCAATATTCATGGATCATACCTTTTATTCCATTCCCAGTTCCGATGTTAATAGGCAGTTATGTGATTTGTTGATTATTTAAGACTTAAGAACAAATTGATTGGAGTTTTATATGCAAAAGACAGTAAATAAACATGTATGCATGAATTTGATCAATGGCGAAAACAGAATACAAACACTTCAATGAAATAGATGGATGAGTATGTTGTTGGGGTTATCAATTTCATCTTATCCACTCTCATATATTTTAGGAATTCAACATTCTTTTCATCAATTGTTAATGTCACTCTCTAAATTACCTTGCAAGAAGGCCTATCCTTAATTACGAGTTCATACAATTCCTAGCATTCCTAGTAATTAGTTATTAAGTGCAGGAGCTTAACGGCAACCAATATACTATTGGGAGAAATTCCCCGGATCTAGATTTCCCCGTACGTTCCCGTATCGACAAAATCAATACTCATGACAATGAATGAGTTAAACAAAGCAAGCATTAAGTAAAGAGGAAAAACCCTAACTAATGATGAAAGAAAGCATAAGTCTTAAAAGTAAGATGTTCAAACAAATTCCATATATGAGAGTTTCACAAGACTACATTGATTCCCCAACAACAATACAAGGTTTAGTTCACCATATTCATGGTGAAACTAGATGAATAATAATGGAAGAAGGAAACATAAAACCCTAGAAAGGTGAAGAGGTAGCCTAAGCATCCAAGATCTTCCTTCAAAGGGGTGGAAAAGAGAGTATTTGCTTCGTCTCTGCCAAAGATACAAACCCTAGGACGTCCTAAAGCTTATATACTATTCTAAAAATATAGAAAAATTAGGCCCAAGCCCATAAAAGTGCAGCTCAGCGGTAAGTGCGTGAATTGTTTTTCTCCCCTCAGCGGCATTTTCACCATACAGCGGATCCAACGTGAGCTTCTCAGTGCCGCTGAGCGGTAAACTGCCGCTGAGTGATAACAGTTGAAAAACTATTATTTTCATGCTTAAAATTGATACTAAAAGCAACCTTTAACACTTTGAAACTAGCTTGAAATCATGCTTTTTGTCATATTTTTAGAAATAAGAGAGCTGGACATGTTTATGCTTGATTTTAGTGTTTTTTGTGCAGGTTTTAAGGTGAATTTAGTGAAAGAAGTGAAGAAGGAGAGAGATGGAATCAGAAAAGATATCAAAAGAAGCATAAGTCACCACTCAGCGGCAGTTTACCGCTGAGCGACACTCAAGAGATCACGGTAGATCCGCTGAGGGGCAAAATGGTCGCTGAGGGGAAGGAACCAACTCACGCAGTTTTATGGGCTTGGGACTAAATTTTCTGTGTTTTTAGAATAGTATATAAGCTTTAGGACGTCCTAGGGTTTGTATCCTTGGCAAAGACGAAGCAAACACTCTCTTTTCCACCCCTTTGAAGGAGGATCTTGGATGCTCAGGCTACCTCTTCATCTTGGATTCTTGGTTTTCATTCTTCCATTATTATTCATCTAGTTTCACCATGAATATGGTGAACTAAACCTTGTATTGTTTGGGAATCAATGTAGTCTTGTGAAACTCTCATATATGGAATTTGTTTTAACATCATATTTTAAGACCTATGCTTTCTTTCATCATTAGTTAGGGTTTTTCCTCTTTGCTTAATGCTTGCTTTGTTTAACTCATTCAATGCATGATTATTGATTTTGTCGATACGGGAACGTACGGGGAAATCTAGATCCGGGGAATTTCTCCCAATATTATATTGGTTGTCGTTAAGCTCCTGCACTTAAGAACTAATTACTAGGAATGCTAGAAATTGTACGAACTCGTAATTAAGGATAGGCCTTCTTGCAAGGTGATTTAGAGAGTGGCATTAACAATTGAAGTGTATGTATTTTGTTTTAGCCATTGATCAACTCATGCATACATGTTTATTTTCTGTCATTTGCATTTAAACCTATAATCAATTGTCCTCAAGTCTCAAATAATCAACAAACCACATAACTAAACTAGGCCGTGAGTCCTTTGGGAGAACGATACTTGGTTTTACCGAGTCTATTACTTGAAACGATTCGATCACACTTGCCGATTGTTCAACATGTTTGTGGCGCCGTTGCCGGGGACTTGTGGTTGAACTAGTTAATTTGTGTGATTATTGATTATCTTTGAGTTGAATTTTAAATTTCTGTTTTTATTTTCTGTTTTTATTTTTCGGTTTTTATTTTATTTTATTTTATTTGCTGAATCTTATATCTTCTCTTATATCTTTTTGTGCTAACCAAATCTTCTAGGGTTTTGACGAGAGTAGACGGAGGAGAAGAATCCGTACATCTCGAGAACTTTTCCCTCCTCTGAAAACTCTGTTGCAACCATCACCACAAGGTTCTAACCATAGCACAGAAAATATGGAGAACAATAATATCAGAAGAACTCTTGCTGATTACACAAATACAGCTGGACCTCAGCACTTTAATAGCATAGCTAGACCAAGAGTCAATGCAGCTAATAGGCCTCATCAATTGCTTTCCTTGGCCTTTCAAATGGTGGAGCAGAAGTATCCACCCCAGCTATCTTGCAGAGGTGTGTGATTAAAGAAGGATGTCCTACGGGTGCTTTATTGTTTGTTGTGTTAGCACACATCTTGATCACATCAGCTATTACCTGCCCAATATTAACATTCAAATTCCTGATTGCACAGTAAAGGAGGAGTGCCCTGCTAAGAGTGATGTCTGACACATGAGAACATGGCTGAGTGTTGGCATGAGAGAACGCCATCCAATACTTTGCAAGAGGAGTCAAGTCAGTCCTCCTAATGTTCACCACAGAGCTAGTTCTATTCCTTTGAAAATGTCCTCCAGGTATACATAGAACTCTCTCCACATCCTCAAAATCAACACCTTCCTCCATACAGAGAGCAAATTGGCATTGCTCACCAGCCCACACAGTATCTAGGAAGTTGTTGATGGAATCAGAATCATACTTGATAGCATGGCCTTTGACATAGAATAGGTAGTTCTCAGCTGGATAATCACCAATCTTCCTTGCATTGGTATAGAATTCTTTTACCATAGCTATATTTACAGGTGCAGGGTATGTGGCTAGCTTCCCCCAATCATTC
This sequence comes from Vigna nakashimae, assembly GCA_034642375.1. Taxonomy (NCBI): domain Eukaryota; kingdom Viridiplantae; phylum Streptophyta; class Magnoliopsida; order Fabales; family Fabaceae; genus Vigna; species Vigna nakashimae. The sequence goes on along the minus strand of CM067765.1, from coordinate 43,212,601 downwards.
CCTAACAATTGCTCTCCAAATTGAGGAGCAAAGTTAGGTATCATTCCAACCTTTCTCTCCATAAGGAGTCTCCTATCTTGAACCACCTTGAAGTGCTTCTCATGTTTGCGAGATAGGAACCTACTAGAATGGGGTTGTTCTGGTTCCTTTTCTTTTCTCTTGGATGCCATGGTCTTCAATCTTTTGCCTGAAGCGGATGCCATTCCTACAATCAAACACAGATACAAAACCACAAAACATGTTGTTAATCATTAGTAAAACACAGAACACTCCTTATTTCGAAGCTAAACCACCGCTGAGGGTCAAAATCACCCCTCAGGGCCACCAGTGCAGCAATCAAGAACACAATGCATCAAAAATTTCAAGTTTGGCAGAGTGCCGCTCAGCGGCAATTTACCCCTGAGCGGTGATTCTGCAGATTTTTGAAAAATCTTTTTTAACCTGTCCTAACTCCACCCACATGCAATTTTCAGTTTTCCAGATCAAAATTATTCAGTTCAATCGGTTCAAACATCAATTTAATCATCAAATCATGCACAGAAATCAAAACCCCTAAATTTTCATGCTTTAACAATCACATTCAAACTCAAGAACCCTAGAATGAATAAAATGCTTGACTTACTTGGGTGGAGATGCTAGATGAAATGAGAATGCTTCCAAGCTAAGATGTTTTCTTCCAACCCCAAACTTAGATGGAACTACTAGTGAGAAAGTGGGTGAAAGAAAGATCTTTTCAAGAGGGAAGAGGGAAAAGATGTGGAGAACCTTGGAAAAGGTATGTAAGAGTGTGTGTGCAGAGAAGAGCCTGAAAATAGAAGCTTATGCGCAGCTTAGGGTATAAATATACCCTAAGGGGCTCGGGTTCCGCTAAGGGGCAACCAAAGCCCATTCTGCGATAGTACCGCTCAGCGTTAGTTTGCCGCTCAGCGTTAGTTTGCCGCTCAGCGGCACTTTCCTGAAGTGCTCTTCTTCTTCCTTGCTTAACCTAAGTGCCTCCTAAACATGCCCCTCACTGGTTCCCTGCAATTCAATTTTCAGATTACTCATGCAAAACCCTATTATGCTACTACAATGAACAAACAGAAACAATCAATCAACTGGGTTGTCTCCCAGGTAGCGCTTGTTTAACGTCACGAGCCTGACCCAAAATCCACCAACACCCATCAGTAGGTGCAAAACTTTCTTACCAACACCCATCAGTAGGTGTTACAAACCTAGTATCCTTTAGTAGATGCTATATCCAACAAAATATTTACAAACATAATGTCCAACAGATTAAAAATTATAAAATCAAAAGTTCTTAAATCACTGGGTTGCCTCCCAGCAAGTGCTCTTTTAACGTCATTAGCTTGACCCAATAAAGTTCAAGTTCCTTCTTCATGGTTGATGTCCTTGTCCCACCAACTCCTCAGCTGTTTCCTGTGTACTGTTTTGACTCTTCTAGAATATGGAGACTCTATTTCTATCATCTCCTTCTCTTTGTAGCCTTTCACAACCCACAACTTGTTTTTGATTCTCACAGGTGTACCAAGTTGGGGTCTTCCTTTCATCCAGTCATCAGGAACTTTTCTTCCTCTTCCAATCTTTTCTCCTTTCTGTACCTGAAACAACAAACAATGTTTACCTTTAACCTTGGGCTTTTCATCTTGATGGCTAATCATGAGTGCATCTTGAAATGCACCTTTATGACTATCTTCTTCCTCCTGTATCTGTCTCTCATCTTTGAAGACATCTACAACAACTCTCTCATCTCGGTCTTGGAGCACCATTATACCCTCGTTCACATCAATGATGGCTTTGGCCGTTTTCATAAACGGTCTTCCAAGAATAATGGGTATCTTTTCAGTCTCCATCTCCATCACCACAAAGTCTACCAAGAACTGGAGTTTGCCTACACAAACTATAATATCTTATGCAATTCCACATGGTTCCTTTGAAGATCCGTCTGCCATTACTAAGTTAACCTTTACAAGCTTCACATCCACATCACCAATATGCTCCAGTAAAGAATAAGGTATCAAGTTAACACTTGAACCTAAATCAAGTAGAGCTTTTTTAATCCTTTTCTTCCCTATGGTACAAGGAATAGAAAAGCCTCCTGGATCTGTCGCTTTTGGAGGGAATGGCTCCTTTTTAACAGCTTTACACTTCTTTGCCTCATCATCTCTACGTCTTTTCTTTGTAGAGACATCTTCCTCAGATTTAGTATAAACTGTAATTTGTTGTAATATCTCCTCCCAAGGTGCATCATTGTCCACCATCTTGAATAATTCTGTAAAATCAAGTTGTTTCTCTTGATTTATTGGGAAAGGAAAAATATCTTTACTCTCTATCTCTCTTTTCTCTCTTTTCTCTTCTGTCTCTCCTTTTTCTAACTCAACTATCTCATCTTTAGTACTCTCTAACACTTTGCATTCTTCTCTGGGATTAACCTCACTATTAACCCCAAAATTTTTATCTGGCCTCTCTTCCACCTACTTAGTGATCTAACCCATCTGAATCTCCAGATTCTTGATAGCAGCTTCAGTGCTCTTTTGGGTAGACTCAGTTTTCTGTATGAATTGATTAAGAGTTTCTTCCATCCTTATTGACCTTTCATTAAGTATAGAAATCTGGTGCCATAAGGTTGCTTGCTGTTGTTGCTTGTTAAATTGCCCAGCTTGCCCAGTTTGTCCTTGACCAATGCTTGGGTGTGGTTTCCACCCTTGATTGAAATTCCCTTGACGATATTCATTGGCCATATAATTAACATCCTCAACGGCTTCAGCTGGAAAGACGCATTGACCATTGATATGGTCGCCCCGACATAATTCACACAATTGTGAATGAACCTGTGCAACAGTCTTTAACTCTTTAGGAAATTGTGCAAGTGTTTTTGTAAGAGTCTCCAGTTTTTGAGTTAGTATCTTATTCTGTGCTAGCAAGGCATCATTTGTTTGTAATTGTAGAACTCCTTTTTGTTGGATAGGAGCTCCTCTTTCACTGTTTAGCTCGTTGTCACTAGTAGCCATATTTTTAATGATTTATGTAGCTTCCTCTAGAGTTTTCCATTTGATGTTTCCTCCTACTGAGGCGTCAAGAATCATCTTGGTTTGTGAACGAAGACCTCCAATGAAAGTTAGGACTACTTCCTCTTCTTCAAATCCATGCGTGGGAGTCTTTCGTAATAAGCTTTTATATCTGTCCTATGCATGACCCAGTGATTCCTCCATGCCTTCCTTGAATGATGAAATCTCTTGCTTTCCTTTAGTCACCTTTGATTGTGGAAAGTATTTGTTTAGGAACTTTGTCACCACTGCTTCCCACTCTGTAAAGCTTCCCTCTGGAAAAGAGTTCAACCAAAGCTTAGCATTGCGTCCTAATGAAAGTGGAAACAAACTAAGTTTGATTGCTTCGTCCGGCACCCCATTTATTTTCACCGTGTTGCAGATCTCATTAACTGTTGTGAGGTGCTCATATGAGCTTTTGTTAGACAACCCATTGAATTGATTTATTTTCACCAGTTGGATTAATGCTGGTTTGACCTCCATGTTAGCTGCATTGACTCTTGGTCTTGCTATGCTGTTAAAATGCTGAGGTCCAGCTATATTTGTGTAATCTGCAAGAGTTCTTTTGATATTATTATTCTCTAGATGTACGGATTCTTCTCCTCCGTCTACTCTCGTCTAAACCTTCAAGAAGAGGTTCTGCAGTTTTCTTGCTCCTGGTTCAGATTGCCTCCTGCATACACAAGAAAACAAAACCCTAGAAGAATTGGTTAGCTCAAAAAGATATAAAAGAAGATATAAGATTCAGAGATAAGAAGAAAATTAAAACATAAAACATAAAAACATAAAACATAAAATAAAATAAAAAAATAAAATAAAAACCGAAAAATAAAAACAGAAAAGTAAAAACAGAAATTTAAAATTCAAGTCAAAGATAATCAATAATCACAAAAATTAACTAGTTAAACCACGAGTTCCCCGGCAACGGCGCCAAAAACTTGATGACAAATTTATGAACACCGAAAAACGGCGCCACAAACTTGTTTAACAATCGACAAGTGTGACCGAATCGTTTCAAGTAATAAAACTCGGTAAGACCAAGTATCGTTGTCCCAAACGACTCACGGCCTAGTTTAGTTATGTGATTTGTTGATTATTTAAGACTTAAGAACAAATTGATTGGAGTTTTATATGCAAAAGACAGTAAATAAACATGTATGCATGAATTTGATCAATGGCGAAAATAGAATACAAACACTTCAATGAAATAGATGGATTAGTATGTTGTTGGGGTTATCAATTTCATCTTATCCACTCTCATATATTTTAGGAATTCAACATTCTTTTCATCAATTGTTAATGCCACTCTCTAAATTACCTTGCAAGAAGGCCTATCCTTAATTACGAGTTCATACAATTCCTAGCATTCCTAGTAATTAGTTCTTAAGTGCAGGAGCTTACCAAAATATGATGTCACAAACTTGTTTTACAATCGGCAAGTATGACCGAATCGTTTCAAGTAATAAACTTGGTAAGACCAAGTATCGTTCTCCCAAAGGACTCACGGCCTAGTTTAGTTGTGTGGTTTGTTGATTAGCTAAGACTTAAGAACAAAATAATTGGAGTTTAATATGCAAAACGGAAAATAAACATGTATGCATGAGGTTTTGATCAATGGCAAAAGCAAAAGACAAGCACTTTCAATGAAATATATATATGAATATGTTGTTGGGGGTCAATTTCATCTTATCCACTCTCATATATTTTAGGAATTCGACATTCAAGTCATCATTGTTAATGCCACTCTCTAAATTACCTTGTCAAGAAGGCCTATCCCTAATTACAAGTTCATACAATTCCTAGCATTCCTAGTAATTAGTTCTTTTAGCTCTACGTGTCCTTAAAAGAACAAAACTGCTCTGATACCAATAAATGTAACATCCCAATATATAGTAATTACCATAAATTAGAACTAATCACATTTACAGAATTAACAGTGCAGTCTTAATTACAACAGCTAATAAAAGCCGAACTTACAAAGATATACAGGGTTTAGAATCGTTCTACAAAATATATCAAGTTCTGAACGAATGGTTTTACAAAACTGAATAACCGAACGTCCCAAAATGCAATCCAGAAACACTAACAACTACTACTAAACGAGCGTTCTATTTCTCGGCTTTAACCTCTACTTCAACCAAATTGGCGTCCTCCAAATTTTCTTCTTCCAGCGTCTCTTCAAGCAGCGCCTCTCCGTCTGCTCACATCCACACGGATGATCATTGCATTGACAAGACGGACGTACATAAACAGTAGACAACACAAGGAATTGCAAGGGTAAGCTTAGGTAATTTAATTCATACAACCAATATAAAATTTAACATATGCAATCAACATACAAGACACATCACAATATATCAAAGCATAGAATAAATCATCCCAACTCTCACAAGACCGACCGTCCGGACTGTATGAATCCATGTATCTACAGGCGTTCGTGCACCCGGGTGATGTAGTAACTGGAAACGTCCATCAGCTGCCACCCGAGGTTAGCCCTATCAGTCCAAAGTACTCAATAGGACTAGGACCTCCTGCCATTCCCACGCATGACCTACTCTCCTCTACATGAGGACGAGCACTCACGGAATATCAGGATGAACACCCATCAGCAGCTTTACCATGGTCATACTACATAACTCCTCATATTCAAATCATAGAGACGTTCCTCCTTGGAACGCTCGTTCAAAATCCATAACCACAATTCCACTTCATATACTGTTCATTTTCAATAACTTTCCAACTTAACATCATTTCCATACTCCATTTTAGTTTCATAAAAAGACGAGCGTTCATCCCCCTTCATAATGAGGACGAACGTTATCCTGTTACAGAGAAATTCTCGTTTCTGAAAGAAAGGAAACGAACGTCTTTCCAAGGACGGACAACATGACCACTTGAATCAGTTAAATGACCTGATTCTAGAACGATTCCAATGATACTTAGAATAATTTAAATTCAAGAACTTTAGATTGAATCCAAATGAATAAAGACATCTCAAGGCTTTCAGATATTGATACCGGATACGAATTTATAAAGGAGACTAACCGCCAGTCAATGACCGAACGCAAACTCATAATTTGGACGAACGCCATTTACGTTCGCTCAAAAATCAAAGATAAGGACGAGCGTTCAGTATAAAACCGAACACTACTTAGGACGAACGCTAATTTAGAACGAACGTTCGGTATCAGACCGAACGCCATTTAGGACGAACGTTAATTTAGAACGAACGTTCGGTATCAGACCGAACGCTATTTAGGACGAACGTTCGATATAAGACCGAACGTTACTTAATTCAGTATTATTTAATTTAAGGCGTACGACAACTCTATGTTGAGCCGAACACTCAAACATAGTAATTCAATGAAAACGCTCGTTCTCAAACCGAACTCTTCCCAAATGAAAGAATTCAACTCTAAGTCTTTTCAGGGGAAACCGAACGGTATAAGACCGTTCGATGACGAGCGTGCATTACCAAGCAAAGACTATTATATTTTCCAGATTTTTCATCTACAATAACTTCACAGTTTTCATACAATTCATATCTTATAATTTCATCTCCACCATAAATCTCATACATTACAGAATTCATATTATCATCTCATACTTTACAGAAATTATTCATTTTCCAATTCATATGTTTCATCATAAACATACGGTTTAGCCAATATCACTCATATACATCCAGTACAACAATGCTCGTCCATGCATACTTAAACTTCATACATTTCATACATCCAGTAAACTTCATGCTTTCACACACATCATACAAGTATCAATTAAATTACTAAAGCTTCCCTTACCTGGTTCAGCAGTGAACTTCCAACTACAAGGTTTTGTCCGTCCTCTCACGGCTTTCTATCCAGAGATTCACTCAACCACTTTCACTTAATCTAAAACACCAAAATCATAAATAACTCAGACCTATAATTGATGGACAAATTTATGAGCACCAAAATATGATGTCACAAACTTGTTTCACAATCGGCAAGTATGACCGAATCGTTCAAGTAATAAACTTGGTAAGACCAAGTATCGTTCTCCCAAAGGACTCACGGCCTAGTTTAGTTGTGTGGTTTGTTGATTAGCTAAGACTTAAGAACGAAATATTTGGAGTTTAATATGCAAGACAGAAAATAAACATGTATGCATGAGTTTTTGATCAATGGCAAAAGCAAAAGATAAACACTTTCAATGAAATATATGAATGAATATGTTGTTGGGGGTCAATTTCATCTTATCCACTCTCATATATTTTAGGAATTCAACATTCAAATCATCATTGTTAATGTCACTCTCTAAAGTACCTTTCTAGAAGGCTTCTCCCTAATCATGAGTTCATACAATTCCTAGCATTCCTAATGATCAGTTCATAAGTTCAGGAGCTTAACGACAACCAACATAATATTGGGAGAAATTCCCCGGATCTAGACTTCCCCGTACGTTCCCGTATCGACAAAACCAATAATCATGCATCGAATGAGTTAAGCTATGCAAGCATTAAGTAAAGAGGAAAAACCCTAACTAATGATGAAAGAAAGCATAAGTCTTAAATTAAGATGCAAGCATAAATTCCATATATGAGAGCTTCAAAAGATTACATTGATTCCCCAACAAACATACAAGGTTTAGTTCACCATATTCATGGTGAACCTAGATGAACAATGAAAGAATGAAAGAATAAACCCTAAAAAGGTGAAGAGGTAGCCTGAGCATCCAAGATCCTCCTTCAAAGGGGTGGAAGAGAGAGTGTTTGCCTCGTTTCTGCCAAAGATGTCTAACCCTAGGAAACCCTAAAGCTTATATATCATTCGTAAATTACAAAAAGTTAAGCCCAAGCCCATTAAAGTGCCGCTCAGCGGTAAACTACCGCTTAGCGGTGATTGCGTGACTTGTTTTCTCCCCTCAGCGGCCATTTTGCCCCTCAGCGGTCCTCCCGCAACCTCCTGAGTGCCGCTCAGCGGTAAAATACCGCTGAGCGGTGACTTCGGCTTCTCCTTTTGCACTTTTTCATGTCTTATCTGATTTCATCTCTCTCCTTCTTCACTTCTTTCACCAAATTCACCTTAAAACCTGCACAAAAACACTGAAATCAAGCATAAACCTGTCCAGCTCTCTTATTTATGAAATTATAGATAAAAGTAGTGATTTCAAGCTAGTTTCTAAGTATAAAGGTTGCATTTAGTATCAATTTTAAGCATGAAAATAACAGTTTTTCAACTGTTATCACAACCCCAAACTTAGAACTTTGCTTGTCCTCAAGCAAACAAAATGTAACTCAATCTCCAACCAATTCATATGATGGTTTACTCATTCTAGAATCCTCTTTTTCAAGATAAGTAACAACTTTACTCAAACTTATGACCAAGAGTTCATTCAAGATGTGCACATGCTTTAGTGTTCACAAAGTCATTTAAATTCCAACAAATGCTATTCTTCATGAATGATCAATCAATTAAGCATGGATGTTCATGTGCTTATGGAATATTTCCTCACTAGATAAAGTGTTTCACTCAACACACAAGTGTATAAGAGGTAAAGTGTTTCACTCATTCACTCCACTATCACAATGTTACATGAATTAACTTTGCCTTTCATTTTACCACAATCAAAAACATTCACAATCATGCATCATCACAAGAACTTTTCAATAACTTATAATGTGGCTGGGCTAACAAGAAAATTGGTTTTTCTGGATCACAAAATCCTTGAGTTAAGAGAAGCATAACAACACAATTATTCTTATTCATTCCTAACTTGCCTTGCATTTGCATTGAGCTTTTCTTCTTTTTCTTTTCTTTTCTTTTTCTTTTTCTTTACATATTCTTACTTTTTAGCTCTTAGCTCAATGCTTTTCATGTTTTCCCAACAACCCCAAACTTGAACATTGAACAATACCACACAAGATCTTCTACTTAACTCAAGGTAAAGATTTTCAATCAAGGGTTTTCAGTGTATGTTCAAGGCTAAGGGTTCAAAGGATAGAACACAATGTGTTCTCTTTTAGTGGGCTAACTTTATGAATTTGGCCAATAAAAAGGGTTCCAACAAACGGCCTTGATCATATGATGCAAAACAAGCAATTGATTCAATCATAGAAAACCTGAGCAAAGTCATTCATGCTTTCACAGTAATAGTATTCAACAATAACAACTCTGGAGCTCAAAACCTCACATATAAGCTCATTCACATTTGACATACACATCCTGCTTAATTTCACAATCACAATCATGATATCATGCATTTGTTCACAAAGCTTGTGAATCACCTGTATAAGCATTTTAATGTGCACATCATCTCAACATCAATCAATCAAAAGCATCATTCAAGCATTACTTATCAAACAATCACAGTTAATAGCAAACCATCACACAAACCAGGTGTTCAATAGAGTACATCAACCCTAATTTAAAAACGTAAAATAAATAAGTTCAGAAAACTTAAACCACAAAAGCATAAGTTCATATGATAGCATTCATCAGTAAATGCTATCTCAGCTCCTCATCAGTCTGAGCTGTCCTCTGTATTTTCCTCTTCCTCCTCATCTTCATCATCCTCAAATGCATCTTCCTCATCAGCTTCATCTTCTTCCATATCTCTAGCTGAAGCTTCAGCTGCTCCAGCTCCTCCTCCATGCACTAGTTCTTCTGGCCAAGCTACTACATTATGGAATTCATCCATAGTCCACCTGTGGGCTGGAGGTGTATCATACATCCCCACTATCATCTCAGCAGTGGCCACCTGCCCTCTGTGAATGGACTGCAACTGAGCACCTATAAGAGACATATACATGTCCCTCATCTGGAATGGCTCTGCTTCATGTGTATCAGCAGATGTCTGGCTCTGTGCTGGCCCTCTCTCTCTACGAGCCCGGCGTGGTGGAACTGGCTGAGCTACATCCTCACCTCCACAGTACTGTCTATAATAAGCCTCATCAATAGCTTTTCTTGGCCTCTCAAATGGTGGAACAGAAGTGTCCACCCCAGCTAGCTTGCAAAGGTGAGTGATCAAACAAGGATGTCCTAGTGGTGCTTTGTTGTTTGAGGTGTTAGCGCACACACTAATCTCATCAGCTATCACCTGTCCAATATTAACATTTAAGTTTCTGATAGCACAGTAGATGAATAGTGCCCTGCTGAGAGTAATATCTGACACATGTGAACATGGCTGAATGTTGGCATGAGAAAACGCCATCCAATACTTTGCAAGAGGAGTCAAATCTGTCCTCCTAATGTTAACCACTGAGCCAGATCTATTCCTTTGGAAGTGTCCTCCAGGTATACATAGCACTCTCTCCACATCCTCAAAATCAGCACCTTCCTCCATGCAAAGAGCAAACTGGCATTGCTCACCAGCCCACACAGTATCCAGGAAGTTGTTGATAGAATCAGGATCATACCTGATAGCATGGCCTCTAACATAGCCCAAGTAATTCTCAGCTGGATAATCACCAATCTTCTTTGCATTGGTGTAGAATTCCTTTACCACAGCTATGTTGGCAGGTGCAGGATAAGTGGCTAGCTTTCCCCAGTCATTCCCTAACACTTGCTCTCCAAATTGAGGAGCAAAGTTAGGTATCATTCCAACCTTTCTCTCCATCAGAAGTCTCCTGTCCTGAACCACCCTAAAGTGCTTCTCATGTTTCCTAGAGAGGAACCTGCTAGAGTGGGGTTGCTCTGGTTCCTTTTCCTTTCTCTTGGTTGCCATGGTTTTCAATCTCTTTCCTGAAGAGGATGCCATTCCTACATTCAAACACAAATACAAAACCACAGAACATGATGTTAATCATTAGCAAAACATAGAACACAACTCCTTTCGAAGCTAAACCACTGCTGAGGGCCAGAATTTCCCCTCAGCGCCACCAGTACCACATTGCAGATCACAACAAACCAGAAAAATCAAATCTGGCAGAGTGCCGCTCAGCGGCAGTTTACCCCTCAGCAGTAACTCTGCAGATTTTTGAAAATCTTGTTTTAAAGCTGTCCTAACTCCACCCAAATGCAATTTTCAGTTTTCTAGTTCATAATCTTGCAGTTTAATCGGTTCAAACATCAAATATATCATCAAATCATGCATAGAAATCAAAACCCCTAAATATTCATGCTTTGACAATCACATTCAAAATCAAGAACCCTAGAATGAACAAAATGCATTTTACTTACTTGGGTGGAGATACTAGATGCAATAAGAATGCTTCCAAACTAGAATGCTCTCCTCCAACCCCAAACTTTGATGACACACTAGTGAACAAGTGAGTGGAAGAGAAATTTCCTTAAGAGGTAAGAGTGAAAAGATGTGGAAAACCTTGGAGAAGATGTGTGGAAGTGTTTGTGCCTGGAAAGAAACCCTAAAACGCAGCTTGAGGTATAAGAATACCCTAATGGGCTTGGGTCCCGCTAAGGGGAACTTAAAGCCCATTCTGCGATAGTACCGCTCAGCGGTAAAATACCGCTCAGCGGCACTTTTGTGATGTGCTCCTCTCCTTCTTTTCTTAACCTACGTGCCTTCCCTACATGCCTCTCACTGATTCCCTGCAATTCAACGTTTAAAATACTTATGCAAACCCTAACTAGAATAAAACAAACAAAAACAATCAATCAACTGGGTTGCCTCCCAGGTAGCGCTTGTTTAACGTCACGAGCCTGACCCAAAATCCACCAACACCCATCAGTAGGTGTTTCAAACTTACCAGCACCCATCAGTAGGTGCAAAATTTTCTCACCAACACCCATCAGTAGGTGTTACAAACCTAGTATCCTTCAGTAGATACTTAACCACCTAGCATCCTTCAGTAGATGCTGGATCCAACAAAATAATGTCCAAAATAATGTTCACAGATTAAAAGTTACAAAACCAAAATCAAAAATCAAAAGTTTGTAAATCCACTGGGTTGCCTCCCAGCAAGCGCTCCTTTAACGTCATTAGCTTGACCCAATAAAGCTCATGTTCCATCTTCTTTATAGTTGATGTTGTCATTCCACCAACTTTTCAACTGTTTCCTTTGAACTGTTTTGGTTCTTCTAGAATATGGAGACTCTATCTCTATCATCTCCTTCTCTTTAAAGCCCTTTATAACCCACAACTAGTTCTTGATTCTTACAGGTGTGCCAAGTTGGAGTCTTCTTTTCTTCCAGTCTATAGGAATTTCTTCTCCTTTTCCAATCTCTTCTTCCTTGGGTACCTAAAACAACAAACAACGGTTATTCTCATCTTTACCTCTAGTCATGGGTGCATCTCGAAATGCAGCTTTATAACTAGCTTCTTCCTCCTTTGCTCGCGTCTCATTTTTGAAGACATCCACCACCACTCTCTCCTCTCTGTCCTGGAGCACCACTATACCTTCATTTACATCTATGATAGCCCTGACCGTTTTCATAAACGGTCTTCCAAGTATGATAGGTATCTTCTCGGTCTCCATCTTTATCACCACAAAGTCTGCCAAAAACTGAAGTTTGCCAACACAAACTACAATGTCTTCTGCAATCCCACATGGCTCCTTTGAAGATCCATCGGCCATCACTAGATTAACCTTTACAGGTTTCATTTTAACATTGCCAATTTGCTCCAATAAAGAATAAGGCATCAAGTTAACACTTGAACCTAAATCAAGGAGAGCTTTCTTTACCTTTTTCTTCCCTATAGTACAAGGGATAGAAAAACTACCTGGATCTGATGCTTTAGGAGGGAATGACTCTTTCTTTACAGTTATACACTTTTTTTTCACATCATCTCTACGTCTCTTCTTTGTAGAGATTTCTTCATCAGATTTTGTATAAACTGCAATTTTCTGTAAAATCTGTTCCCAAGGTGCTTCATTATCCACCATTCTAAATAATTCTGTGAAGTCCATTTGTTTCTCTTGATTTGTTGGAAAAGGAAAAATGTCCTTTCTTTCTACTTCTCTTCTTTCTTCTGTTTCTCCTTCTTCTAACTCAATTATCTCTTCATTCACACTCTTTACCACTTTGCACTCTTCTCTAGGGTTAACCTCAGTATTAGCCCCAAAATTTCTGTTTGGCCTTTCTTCCAATTGCTTGGTAATCTGACCCATTTGAATCTCCAAATTCTTTATAGCAGCTTCAGTGCTCTTTTGAGAAGATTCAGTTTTCTGTATGAATTGCTGAAGAGTATCTTCCAACCTTGTTGATCTTTCATTAAGCATAGATAACTGTTGCCACAAGGTTGGTTGCTGCTGCTGCTTATTATATTGATTAGCTTGCCCAGTTTGTCCTTGTCCAATGCTTGGATGTGGTTTCCACCCCTGATTATAATTCCCTTGACGGTATGGAAATTGATTAGCCATGAAATTAACATCCTCCACAGCTTCCACTGGGAAAGCACATTGACCATTTATATGATCACCTCCACATAATTCGCACAACTGGGCTTGTACTTGTGCAGCAGATTTCAACTCTTTAGGCAATTGAGCAAGAGTTTTAGTCAGAGTCTCCAGCTGTTGAGTTAGAATTTTATTCTGAGCTAGCAAGGCATCATGTGTTTGTAATTGAAGAACCCCTTTTTGTTGCATAGGAGCTCCTCTCTCACTGTGCAGCTCATTATCACTAGTAGCCATGTTTTCTATAATTTCAGTTGCTTCCTCTGGAGTTTTCCTGATCTTCAAAAACCAAGCCCTCCAAGGAAAGTTAAGACTACTTCCTGATCTTCAAAACCATGCGTGGGAGTTTTACGCAATAAGCTTTTATACCTGTCCCATGCATGCCCCAGTGATTCTTCCATGCCCTGCTTGAATGAAGAAATCTCTTGCTTGCCTTTAGTCACTTTAGATTGTGGAAAGTATTTGTTTAAGAATTTTGTGACCACTGCTTCCCACTCTGTGAAACTTTCTTCTGGAAAAGAATTCAACCAAAGCTTAGCATTGCCTCCCAATGAGAAAGGAAACAAGCTAAGTTTGATAGCTTCGTCTGGCACCCCATTAATCTTGACTGTGTTGCAAATCTCATTAAAGGTAGTGAGGTGCTCATATGGGCTTTCATGAGATAACCCATTAAATTGATTACTTTTCACCAGTTGAATTAGTGCTGGTTTGACCTCCATATTGGCTGCATTGACTCTAGGTCTAGCTATGCTGTTAAAGTGCTGAGGTCCAGCAATATTGGTGTAATCTGCAAGAGTTCTTCTACCATTATTGTTCTCCATATTTCCTGTGCTATGAACAGAACCTTGTGGTGATGATTGTAAGAGAGTTTCTGGAGAAGGGAAAAGTTCTCTAGACGTTCTGATTCTTCTCCTCCTTCTACTGTCTTCTAATCCTTCAAGAAGTGGTTCTGTTGTTTTCTTACTCCTTGTTCTAATTGCTTCCTGCATACACAAGAAAACAAAACCCTAGAAAATCTTTGTTAGCACAAAAAGATATAGGAGAAGATATATATTCAGAAGATAAAATAAGATAGAATAGAATAAAATAAAATAAAATAAAATCTAATCTAATCAAATAAAATAAAATAAAAACAGAAAAATAAAAACAGAAATTCAAAATTAAAGTCAAAGATAATCAATAATCACACAAATTAACCAGTTAAACCACGAGTCCCCGGCAACGGTGCCAAAAACTTGATGGACAAATTTATGAGCACCAAAATATGATGTCACAAACTTGTTTCACAATCGGCAAGTATGACCGAATCGTTCAAGTAATAAACTTGGTAAGACCAAGTATCGTTCTCCCGAAGGACTCACGGCCTAGTTTAGTTGTGTGGTTTGTTGATTAGCTAAGACTTAAGAACAAAATATTTGGAGTTTAATATGCAAGACAGAAAATAAACATGTATGCATGAGTTTTTGATCAATGGCAAAAGCAAAAGATAAACACTTTCAATGAAATATATGAATGAATATGTTGTTGGAGGTCAATTTCATCTTATCCACTCTCATATATTTTAGGAATTCAACATTCAAATCATCATTGTTAATGCCACTCTCTAAAGTACCTTTCTAGAAGGCTTCTCCCTAATCACGAGTTCATACAATTCCTAGCATTCCTAATGATCAGTTCATAAGTTCAGGAGCTTAACGACAACCAACATAATATTGGGAGAAATTCCCCGGATCTAGACTTCCCCATACGTTCCCGTATCGACAAAACCAATAATCATGCATCGAATGAGTTAAGCTATGCAAGCATTAAGTAAAGAGGAAAAACCCTAACTAATGATGAAAGAAAGCATAAGTCTTAAATTAAGATGCAAGCATAAATTCCATATATGAGAGCTTCAAAAGATTACATTGATTTCCCAACAAACATACAAGGTTTAGTTCACCATATTCATGGTGAACCTAGATGAACAATGAAAGAATGAAAGAATAAACCCTAAAAAGGTGAAGAGGTAGCCTGAGCATCCAAGATCCTCCTTCAAAGGGGTGGAAGAGAGAGTGTTTGCCTCGTTTCTGCCAAAGATGTCTAACCCTAGGAAACCCTAAAGCTTATATATCATTCGTAAATTACAAAAAGTTAAGCCCAAGCCCATTAAAGTGCCGCTCAGCGGTAAACTACCGCTCAGCGGTGATTGCGTGACTTGTTTTCTCCCCTCAGCGGCCATTTTGCCCCTCAGCGGTCCTCCCGCAACCTCCTGAGTGCCGCTCAGCGGTACCGCTGAGCGGTGACTTCGGCTTCTCCTTTTGCACTTTTTCATGTCTTATCTGATTTCATCTCTCTCCTTCTTCACTTCTTTCACCAAATTCACCTTAAAACCTGCACAAAAACACTGAAATCAAGCATAAACCTGTCCAGCTCTCTTATTTCTGAAAATATAGATAAAAGTAGTGATTTCAAGCTAGTTTCTAAGTATAAAGGTTGCATTTAGTATCAATTTTAAGCATGAAAATAACAGTTTTTCAACTGTTATCAATAATCCCATGCATGCAACCAGAACTTGGTTCGCATGAACTAAATAGACGAACGTTCAGAGACAAGGACTTACCAGCTCAGATCTCAGTTCTGTTCGGTTCAGAACGATGCACACGGTTCAGGGAATGTTTCCACGGTTTCTGAAAGTTAATCGGAGAGGATGGTGGTGAGTTACAGAAGAGAGAAGATGAAGAAGTTTTAGAGAGAAGCTGGAGAAGAAGAAAAGCCAGAGTTTCGTGAGGAAGAAGGTGAATGTAGGGAATGAAGGGAAGTGTTTTCAGAGAAATCATTTTTCTCCCCCACGTCAAACGGACGTGCACTCCCGTACTGCCACCTGGTTCCCACTACAGATTTTAGAAACTTCTAACGTGACAGATGGCGTCAGTGCATGCAGAGAGTGAAATCATTTTCCCTTCCCACGTAGGACGAACGTCCCTTCTCCTGATGCCACTTGTTTTCCACTATCTATTTTCAAATGTTCCAGCCGTGACACTTGGCATATGCATGCAGAGGGAGTGTGAGTGCATTTTGACGTGGCACGGTGCAATTAATGGTGATCAGAGTGTGGATTTGGGTGCGTTAATTATTTAGGGTCTCACATTTATCTATTTATGAAATTAATTAAATAACTATTAACAAATAACAAACCACTGAAAGGGAGAAAGCAATATTTTTTTGCAATTTTTACTGAATGTGATTGTATTTATATTTTATTCTTGATCCAATAAAATTAGGTTGGATGGTAAAAAACACTGTTCAAATTTAGTCTGATTTATTTAGTACATTGAATCAAATGAATTGGGGTAGGTTCATAATTTATATGTAATAATAAAGTTAGTTTATAAGAAATAAATTTTAAAATAAGATTTTGAATTTTCATTGGTTTTATCTAAATTATCTTTATTTATTTATTTAAAATTGACCCAAGGATTTTATATTAAATTAGTTTGAGCATAAAATAAATTCTAATCAGTAGAAAATGAAGGTTGAGCTAGACCTATATAACACTTTATGGATAAGTTCACTTTAATATTAGAAAAGAAAAAGTATAGAGGAATGATTGAGATTCATATTAAAGATAAGATGTCATTTTCTTTCATATATAATATTTCATATTTCAAGACTATGAATATGTGCTGGTGTCATAATCTTTCCTTATTAACATCTCAAATCAATTTAATTACGGTTGTTTAATGTACAATGCTTTTCATGAATTTACTATTCATATTAAGTTATTGAACAAACTCTAAAATAATATTAAATTTAAAGCATATATATATATATATATATATATATATATATATATATATATATATGTCACATCCCATTAATGTCCATGCTGAGTCACCTAGCTGCTTACATCAATGCACAATGTCACGCAACTCAATGCATTAAAAATCCACTGAGAACGAGCCCTGCATGCACGCCACTTGTCAAAGTGGAAGTTTCTGAAGTGAATGGTGGGGTGCAGGTGTCAACCAGGGGGACGTTCGTTCGTCTGAAAGTGGGAATTTGAACAAAAGTGATTTTCTGGAAAATTTTCCCACTCTTCTGCGTGCACCTCCTCCCCTTTCCAAACTCAGACTTTTCATTTTCTCCTTCATCTCTCTACAACCTTTCTTCTTCTCTCTTCTGCAACTCACCATCCTCTTCTCCGATCACATTTCAGAAAACGCAGAAACGTTCCCTGCACCGAGAGCTCCACATTGAACCGAACAACTTCCAGTTCTGGTAAGTTTCACTTGGACGCTAGTTTCTGGAAATTTCTGCAAACCGTATTCAGCTGCATGCAAGGGTGAAAACTGAGTCTTTCTGTTCTCTTTTGGTTAGTTTAGTTGGAGAGCTTAAGAGAAACGTTGAGAGAGCCTCATTTAGACGAATCAAGATCCACTCATTTTAGGTCGATCACTACAAATCCGGGTAAGGGAAGCTTATTAGATTTAATTCATGTGATTTTGTTGTACTGCATGTGCGTTTACGTGTTGCTTGAAGTATGATTCATGATATTGTATTTTTGGTATACGAATACGATTCGGAAATGATGTATGTAAATGATGAAATGTTCTATGGTTGGATTAAATTGAAAAATGAGTTGTATGATGAGATGATGTATGAAGAAGTATGAATTTGTGCTATGATATGATAAATTTAATGTATGAGAAATTATATTGCATAATGAGTTGCTGTGTGTGAGATTCTGAATAAGAGATTCATAAGATATTAAACGTTCGTCACCAAGCGGTCTTTGACCATTCGGTGTTGTTGTCTAATTTAATTGAGCAGGGATTCTTTCATTTGGAAAGAATTCTCGTGGAGGACGAACGCCCTCTTATATTAGGCTTACGTTTGAGCGTTCGGCCAAACGTAAATATCCTGAGTGTGGTGTGAGAAATTTGAGAAGCCTGAGAATATATTCAAACACTTAGTCATATTGTTCAAAATGTAACTTCAACATTATAACTTATGAAAAATCCTATTTTCAAATATCTTGATTCAGCTATGGGTCTCGACCCAAAGCGTACGTCATAAGTAGCGCTCGGTCTTATACCGAACGCTCGTCCAAATGCGTATGTTGTAAAGGACGCTCGGTCCTATACCGAACGTTCGCTCCTTCCGTAATTATCAACGAGCGGTAATAGCGTTCGTCCTGAATCGAAATAGCGTTCGTCTATAAATTTAAATAGCGTTCGTCTAATAGATCTATTAACGTTCGTCCAAGACTTCAGTGACGTTCGTCCAAAAACTTCATTAAATGTCTATTTTCGTGCTCGGTCATTGACTGGCGGCTTGTCTCCTGAATTAAATAGTGCTCGGTTTATTTGTCTAAACTACTTGTGATTGTATCTATTCATTGGATTCAATCTAGCGTTATTGAACTTAAATTATTCTAAGTATTTTTCAGATCGTACTAGAGTCAGTTCATCTAACTGATTCAAGTTGTAATGAAGTCCGTCTAATAACCTATGTTGGTTTTAATCTACTAGTGAACAAGTCTTTCTTGGTAATGTATTAACGTTCGTCCTCTATTACAAAGAGGGCTGGACGTTCGTTCTTTTAAGGAAGTGGAACTAAGAATGAAAGTGTGAATAAGATGAAAGATTAAGATGTGCGAATGGTGTAAGAGATGAAATTATGATTGTTGATTTTGAACGAGCGTTCCAGGGAGGAACGACTCTTGGTTGGAAATTGAGATTTGTAAAGTATGAATGTGGTAAGCTTAGCTGGCGGTTCATCCTGATATTCCGTGAGTGCTCGTTCTCAAGTAGAGAGGAGTATGTCATGTGTGGGAATGGCAGGAGGTCTTAGTCCATAACTGTAACTTGGACAGAACGGACTAACCTCAGGTGGCAGCTGATGAGTATTCCAGCCCTTCCACCTGGGTGCACGGACGTCGTAGCTACACAGAATTCATACAGTCCGGACGGTCGGTCTAGTATCAGGATTTTGATTGAGTTAATGGATGAATTGAATGTATATGTTGTGAATTTACTTGCTGAAATTGATAAGTATGAAATATATGTTTGACTTGAATTAAATTCAATAAGCTTACCCTTGCATTTTCCATTGTGTTGTCTGTATATGTGTATCCGTCATGTCCTTGCAATGATCATCCGTGTGGATGTGAGCAGAAGGAGATGCTTCTCTGGAAGAAAAGCTTGAAGAAGGAGTTATTGCTGAAGAAAATTGAGTTGAGGTTGAGGTGAAGGCCGAACAGTAGGACGTTCGATTTTTAGTTAGTATAATTAGGATAGTGGACTGCTGGTGAGCGAGCACCCTTTTGCTGATTGTAAATACTTGGACGTTCGGTGTTTTATTTTGTAAACCGTTCGTCCTCATTTGTTTTGTAAACGCTCGCGAATTCATATGTGTATATATATCAGGCCGTTCGGCCACTTTCGAATTTTTCTGCTCCCTTTTACTTTAAAATTGTTTTGCCTTATTGATACATGTGATTATTCTAAATATATAGTTGATGACTGTATAATTTTGGGATGTTACAATATATATTTCATTTTTGTTTAGATTTAAAATGATTATAATATATTTAAGTTATTTTATACTTTATTCTAACTTTTATATGATTATAATTTTTTATTTGACATTAAAAATAGAAAAATATGTCTTTTGATACTTAATTGTTAATATTATTACATTTCTTATTTTAAACTTTTATAAGAAAATTATTTAATGAATATTTGAATAAATATGAGTGTGAATTCGAGTATATTTATTATTTAACTGGATTAGCTAGGCAGTGTTTAGGAATCTGTAAAATTTTAATTCTGTGAATGTGTCTAATTCAATGAATTAAAATGTCTTTATATTTGAATCATATCCTAATTAGTTATTATTTATTAATGATTTTAGTATATAAACTCATGTGTTCATTAATATTTTAATTTTTATTTGGTGAGAAATATATTTAAATTTTCTTACCAAAATATTTTAAAAAATAATTTTATT
This sequence comes from Vigna nakashimae, assembly GCA_034642375.1. Taxonomy (NCBI): domain Eukaryota; kingdom Viridiplantae; phylum Streptophyta; class Magnoliopsida; order Fabales; family Fabaceae; genus Vigna; species Vigna nakashimae. The sequence goes on along the minus strand of CM067765.1, from coordinate 43,192,225 downwards.
TGTTTTAGTAACTAAAAATTATTATGTTTAATTCTTTATCTATCTACGGGCCTTTGAACTATTTCATACAAATTTAGAAATTTATTTATTTGATTGTGATATTAAATTTATCAACAAAACACATAGCTGCATAAATTATCATAACATTCAAACAAATTTTAAAGTATCAATATATTTCTCATCCATAAAAAATAAAAGAAAGTGAAACAAGATACATTTAGTTAAAAACAAGATGCACTAAATCAACTTAACTACCCAAAAACACTTAAAACGATTTTGACACATTATAAACAAGAATTTAACAAAGTAAGGGTCTAAGCAAGACATAATAATAGATCTCAAATCTTCATTTTTGTCTCAAACTTGCTCCTTTAGATCTATACCTATTAAAACCCCTAAAAATGAACCAAAAACAACCTAAACACAACCTATTAACTATTTACCAACTCAACATTAGGTTTATGGTTATTTAAAGTTCTAAACATGTTTGAAATAATCTAAAAACAACTCAAATATCAATTATAGCTCCAGAATTACTCTTATAGAAATTCACCTAACAAAATTCTAATTTAGAATGAAAACTAGCTCATCAACACTCTTTATTTACTACTATCAAATCAACTCTATAACTTATGTGTATCGGTTAAGACTCCAAAACAACATCACTTAAAGTTCAAGACAATATAAATTCACAATCATTCACAACAACATTCATCATTAGTCCAACTTCACGCATCAAACATAATTATTACCAACCAAATCAAATAATAAAATATTCAATCAAACATCATTCTCACAACCTAGCAAACATAATTTCATACTTTTTTACATTAAATAAACAGATATTAGCTTTCCTTTTGACTTAGCGAAGACTAAATCACTCTAGAAAATATAAAACAGCTCCAACTTACAAAAATTCTTATATGTTCTTAGATTCACGTAAACATAATCAAGATACATCGTTAGAACCACTAATAAACAACGACAACTAGCATCCAAAGAAAACAAAATTGATCAAAGAAAAGAACAGAAAACTAACTTACTCTATTTGAAAAACTGATCAATTAGATTTGAACATCTCACTATGAGGATCATTCAAACGGTCTCCGATCTTCAAACAGAAGAACATGAGATGAGAAATCCTGAAGAAAAGCTAAAAAATTCTACAGAAGTGATTTCTAAAAAGATTGTTTATTTTAAAATAAAGAAACTTATTAAAAAGTTATTTATATTAAAAAAATTTAATATTAAAATATTTTTTAAAAATTACTATTACTTTTAAAATATAATTTTTTTAGGGAAAATGATACTTGAACAACCTCTTTTGACAACATTTAGACACGGGACAGGTGTATAAATGTGAGCGGTCCACGTGGAAAATGAAAAACGAAATGAAATCTGACGTGGAAAGGTGGCGGGCAGGGTTTAGAAGTTGGCGTTTCAAATTTCAAATTCATTTGGAAGATTGTAGAGAGAGAAGCGCGAACGTTGAGAGGGAGACTGTGACCTAGAGAGAGAGACCGAGAGAGTTGGAGAAAGGAAGTTCGAGAGAGAGAGGTCCGACGGAGTGCTTGCCGGAGTGCCGCCGGACAACGTTGAAGGCCGTGTCGGAGCTATTCAACCCCTCCAGCCGGTTCCGATTCACGGCCGCTGCAGCTCCGACGTTGACCAACGAAACGAAGGCGGCATCGTCTTCCCTCCGACCCAGCGAACTAGGGGCGCGTTCTGAGTCTCGATTCGTCCCACCTACTTCCCTCCCTGTGCCGGACCTTTGCATTCACCGTCGGAGCATCGCCGGAGTGCCGCCGGAGTGTACGAAAAAGAGGGGTTTTTTGGGTTGTTAGGTCCCACCCACACATTTTTCTTCGTGTGTGTTCCAACCGGCACACGTTGTGTTCACTCAAGGTTCGTTTTTTTTATTTGAGTGGAATGAATGTATAATATATGTATGATGTTGTTTGTGGATGATTTTGGTTATGTATGATACGTTGTTATTCTAATATTTTTGGATCTTATTTGGTAGTGTAGGTATTGTTGCAATGGAGGAAGTTGATCACGAGGATGAAATCACCAATGCTATGATACGTTGGATATTTTTGGATCTTATTTGGTTATGTATGATACGTTGTTATTTTGTTGCTACCAATGTTGTTTTTGTACAACGATTTTTACAAAGAATGGTTCCTTGGGCACAGAGATTGATATAAAGGTGATAATCAATGTCCGAACATTGATAAAAAATATATATAATAAAAAATTCCAAATCACACATTCAAAAATTTTCACCCTACTCAAAATCAATTTATTTCTTGAAACCATGGAAGAGAGAATGTGTGATTTTCGTTTATGTGTGAATGAGATTGAATGGAAAAACAGAATTGAGAAAGAAGAAGAAGATGAAAGGCTTTTCTCTATTAACACCCTTAAAACACTAAGTTCATCCTTTTGTTTATAGCATTTTTTATTTTAAGCCCAGAGCCCAAACTGATTTTTCTATAATTAGCACCTCTAATATTTATTGTTTCTTTAGAATACAGTCCATTTTACAATAATTTCCTATTTATATATGCTTTTTCTTTTAAGCATACACAATGTTTTTTATAATATGTATACATACGCGTATTTTTCTACATCGAATTCATTTTAAAATATTTTAAATTTATTACTCACACATTCTAACGACAGTTTTATAACAAGTGCCTGGCGTTATTTTTTATGGAACTTTTAATTTTTTTTTCCTAAATTTAAAAAATGATATCATATGTAGTAATAATAATTATAGAAATAATAATATGTCCTTGTGTCTGCGAGTGTAGATTTGTTTGTCTTTTTTACTCTGTGTGCGCTTATGTGTCACATAACTTTTATTCGAACTGGGAGAAATTGAACTTTTTTTTCAAAGAAAAAGGAAAAAGTAGTTATATTGTTTCTTTCAGTTTTCAAAGAAGTACTTTATATTGTCAGTAGAGTCGAAGTTTCCTTTATTTTATTTAATAAGTAATATGTTTACTAAAATTTAAATAAAAAATATGAAGATTAATATATAAGTTTTTAAAATATAAAAAAAAGGTTTTTAAATGAAAAAGAATTATCTTTATATTTTATAGGCTTAATACGATGATGGTCCCTATTTTCGTCAAGTGTGTTCAATTTGGTTCCAGTTTTTTGTCTCCTGTTCAATGTTGTCCTAAAGAATGTAATTTTTGTTCAATTTAGTTCTTTTTGTAGATGGCGTTTAAATCGTTAACGGCCAACTGTCCAACTGTGTATATCATTGTTGACCTGCCTTGACTGAAACATGACGCAATCAATGAGAGACTACCACGTGGCAGTCCCTTCACCATCCAAAAAATTAGGGTTTCTGAATGTAAGGGGGTAAGGCTTCCTTATTCCTACGCCGCCGCGAGAGGAAAATTGAATGGGTTTTGAAATGTAGGAGCATCGCGATGCGAATCTGGCTCATGGTTGTTTGTCTGCGATTTGGTTTCTCTGGTTTCTTTCTACTTGCAGGTTTGAAGAGCAGCTTCACGATGGCTAGAGAAGATGAATATTGATGAAGAATGGTGCTTTTGCGGAGTGATTATGCTCAATTTGGCTTTTCCGTTCTCTGTTTTTCCCTTTGCAGGTTGAAGACTTGACGGAGAAGATGAGCTTGCGCATGGCTTGTTGTCTCGTTGCGATGACGTCATGGTTGTCGCGAGAAGATGTTGATGGCAATTCACGGTGGAGGAAGGAGAAGATGGTCATGGTGGTGTTTTTGGGTGGTTGCTAGATGAAGAAGATGAACATCAGTGGCGGCGGCGCGACCATCTAGTTAGGATATCGAAATGTTTGATGATGGAGATGCGAAGATGGTGGTTGGCCAGGAGCGTGGCGACGACGGTTAGGGTTAGGGGAAAATTAGGATTTCTGGAGGTAGGAGATGATGATGATGTGTCAAGAGTGATGTGTCACTTATTGCACAGCTGGACAGTCAGTCGTTAACGATTTAAACATCGTCTGCAAAAAAGACTAAATTAAACAAAAATTACATTCTTTAAAACAATATTAATCAGAAAAAAAAATTGAAACCAAATTTCACACACTTAACAAAAATAAAGACAATTAGATATATTAAGTCTATTATATACTAACAATGTTACCAATGGATCCTGACAAAAGGTGCTATGTTTGGAGATACTGTTCAGACCACGACAAAAAAAAATACTATACAAAAATTCATCGTGAATTAATTTACCATATTTATTAGTACTTTTCAATATTCGTTATAATCTTTATTTTTCTTACAGCATATATTTTTTATCTGAATAATTATTTATTTTATTACTTACTTTTTGTTATTCCCTTAAAGAGAAGTGTTGTCTAACCTTTTTTTTTGAAAGAAATAAATTTCCAAATTTTATGAAAAAAGTATTAATGAAAAATTATATGACAATTTGTAACATCCCAAAATTATACAGTCATCAACTATATACTTAGAATAATCACATGTATTAATATGACAAAACAGTTTTACAAGCTAAGAGAGCAAAGTTCATAAATGGCCGAACGACCTTACATATATACATACGTTAACGAGCGTTCACAAAATAATGAGGACGATCGGTTTACAAAAATAAATACCGAACGTCCAACTATTTACAACAGCAAAAGGGCGCTCGCTCACAAGCGGTCCGCTATCCTAAATACACTAACTAAAATCGAACGTCCTACTGTTCGGCCTTCACTTCCACTTCTACAAGATTCTCTTCAGCTATGATTTCCTCTTCAAGCGCTTGCTCCAGAGAAGCATCTCCCTCTGTTCACATCCACACGGATGATCATTGCAAGGACAAGACGGATATACATATACAGACAACACAAAGGAAATGCAAGGGTAAGCTTATTGAATTTAATTCAAGTCAAACATACATTTCATACATATCAATTACATCAAACGATTCACAACTCATACATTCAATTCATCCATTAACTTAATCAAATTCCTGGTACTAGACCAACCGTCCGGACTGTATGAATCCTGTGTAGCTAAGGCGTCCGTGCACCCAGGTGGGATAACTGGAATGCTCATCAGTCGCCACCTGAGGTTAGTCTGTTCTGTCCAAGTTACAGTTATGGACTAGACCTCCTGCCATTCCCACGCATGACATACTCCTCTCTACTTGAGAACGAGCACTCACGGAATATCAGGATGAACCACCATCTAAGCATACCACGTTCATACTTAACAAATCTCAATTTCCATTCAAGAGTCGTTCCTCCCTGGAACGCTCGTTCAAAATCCACAATCATAAATTCAGTTCTTATAGTGTTCGCACACCTTAATTCTTCCTCTTAAATACATTTTCATTCTATGTTCCACTTTCATAAAAAGACGAACGTTCAGTCCTCTTCATAACGTGGACGAACGTCAAGAGTTAAACCGAAAGAACTTCATTTCTGAAGGAGTAAAACTAACTCTACTTTCATGACGAACGTGATTAAAATTTGAATCAGTTAAATGAACTGATTCTAGAACAATCCAAATTATACTTAGAATAATTCTCTTGACAAGATTTCAGATTCAATTCAACTGAATGAAGATAATATACGAGTACTAAATGTACCAAGTACAATTTAGTTGGAATAACCGACTGCCAGTAAATGACCGAACGCGGTACGCAAATTTACTGAAATTTTGGACGAACGCTATTTTAAGTTGAGGGACGAACGCTATTACAATTCAGGATGAACGTTATGAGAATTCAGGACGAACGTTCTTTCAGCTCGCTGGTTATTACGGAAAGAACGAACGTTCGGTATAGGACCGAGCGCTACTTAAAAGTACGCTTTGGGACGAGTGTTCGGTATAAGACCGAGCGCCACTTAGGACGTACGCTTTTAGGTCGAGACTATTTACTGATCCAAAATCAAAGAAATTTGGGATTTATATAAGATGAGATACTTAAAGTTTATGTTTTAATAATTTGACTAAGTGTCCAAAGGTAGAATTTCAAGCTTCTCAATTTCTCACAAAACACTCATGATGTCTACGTTTGGCCGAACGCTCAAACGTAAAGCTATATATAAGAGGGCGTTCGTCCTCCAAGAGAATTCTTTCCAAAAGAAAGGGTTCAGCTTTTTCAGAAAAGTTACAGAGAATACCGAACGGTCAAGGACCGTTCGATAACGAACGTTTGTTATCATACAAATCTCATTTTCAATTTCTCACTTACAGTAAACTCATTTTCCAGTATAACTTTCATACATTTAATTAAGCATATCATAGCAAAAATCTATAATTTTCATGCATCATCTCATCATACAGCTCACATTTCAGTTTAATCCAACCATAGAACATTTCATCATTTTCATACAATCAATTCAATATCATATTCATACACCAAAAATCCACTTATCATAAATCATACTTCAAACATCTCACAAACGCACATGCAGTACAGAAAATCACATGAATTAAATCTCATAATCTTCCCTTACCCGGATTTGTAGTGATCGTTCTAAATGAGGCTCTCTCAACGTTTCTCTTAAGCTCTCCAACTAAACTAACCAAAAGAGAACATAAAGACTTAGTTTACACCTGTGCATGCAGCTGAATACGATTTGCAGAAATTCCAGAAATGAACGACTTAGGTTGGGAACTTACCGATTACAGAACGGAAAGTTGTTCGGTCTAAGATGAAGCTCACAGTGCAGAGGACGTTCTCACGGTGCTGAAACGTGAACGGAGTAGAGAGTGATGAGTTACAGAAGAGAGAAGGAGGAGGGTTCTAGAGAGAAGGAGGAGAAAATGGAGGTTTTGAATTTCTGAGGAAGATGAATGTGCACGCAGAGAAGGGGAAGAGTGTTTTCAGAAAAATCAATTCTCTTCCCAAGTCAAACGGACGTTCTCTCTTGCGCTGACACCTGGCCTCCACTATCAATTTCAGAACATTCTAATTTGCCACCTTGCAGACGTGCGTCAGAGAAAGTGAGTGCGTTTTAATGGCACTGCACGTGTGGCGAGGTGCATTTATGGAAGCAGAGAGGTGAATCAACACAGTAATAAATGAGACGTGACAATCCCCCTAACTACAAAAATTTTCGTCCTCGAAAATTAAATCTTACCAGGAAATAGATGAGGGTATAAGTCTCTCATTGCATCTTCCACTTCCCAAGTAGAGTCGCCAGTCTTGTCGTCCCACACTACTTTCACCAAGCGAACGTCCTTCCCTTTGGATAACTTAGTGCGAACGTCTTCAACGCGAACCGGCTTCATTTCTAGCGTTCGGTCTTGTCGAAGACGAACATCCTCTAGCTCCAATATGTGCGAGGGATCCGCTATGTATTTCCGAAGTTGAGAGACGTGAAACACCGGATGAAGGTTGGACAATTGTGGAGGTAAAGCCATCTCGTATGCAACAGGTCCAATCTTCCTTGTGATCTGATACGACCCCACGAACTTGGGAGACAACTTCTTTGATCTCAACGCTCTGCCTACTCCAGTAGTTGGATTCAGTCTCAGAAAAACGTGGTCACCAGCTTTGAACTCTAAGGGCCGCTTCCTCTTATCCGCGTATGACTTCTGCTTGCTTCTAGACGTCTTCAACCTCTCTTGTATTAATTTCACCTTTTCAGTCGTTTGTTGAACGAGCTCTGGTCCAGTCAATATGTTTTCTCCTTCTTGAAACCAGCAAAGTGGTGTGCGGCATTTACATCCGTAAAGAGCTTCGAAGGGAGCCATTCCAATACTGGACTAGAAGCTGTTGTTGTAGGTGAACTCCACTAATGGCAATACTTCGTCCCAAACGCCCAAGTGATCTAGCACGCACGTCCTCAATAAGTCCTCGAGCGTCTGGATTGTTCTCTCGAATTGACCATCCGTCTGAGGATGGTACGCTGAACTCATTTGGAGTTTGCTGCCCAGTTCACTTTGCAACGACTGCCAAAACCGAGAGGTGAATCTTGTGTCTCGGTCAGAGATGATGCTGGACGGCACTCCATGCAGACGAACGATCTCCTTGATGTAGAGCTTTGCCAAGTTAGTCAATGACATCTTCAGGTTGACAGCTAGGAAGTGAGCACTCTTTGTTAGACGATCCACTATCACCCAAATGGAATCGTGATTCTTGACTGTGCGTGGCAAGTGTGTCACGAAGTCCATTGAAATGTTGTCCCACTTCCATTCGGGAATCTCCAAAGGTTGCAGTAGGCCGCCCGGTCTTTGGTACTTCGCTTTAGCACGTTGACAAGTTAGGCATGATGCCACAAAACGTGCGACATCATTCTTCATTCCTAGCCACCAAAACGATTGCTTGAGGTCGTGGTACATCTTAGTCATGCCAGGATGCATGCTAAGACGGCTGTGATGACCTTCTTCCAGTATGATTCGCTTCAGATCTCCATCATTTGGAACGCACGTCCTACCCATATAGCGTAATAGGCCGTCCGTCCCAGCATTAAATTCCTTTGCTTGATCTGTGCCGAGCGCGCTCCTTATCTTCACCAATTCCTCATCTTCCAGTTGCTTCATTCTGATCCGTTCAAACACGTTACTGGATATCCTAAGGTTGCAGCATTTGATGTTGTCCGGTTCCAAATTAAACTGCAACCTTAAGTCTCGAAAGCTTTCCACTAAGCTTAACTCACGTACCATCATGGACGACACATGTACTACTTTCCTGCTTAATGCATCCGCCACAACGTTCACTTTACCAGGGTGATAAAGCAACTCGAAGTCATAATCTTTTAAGAATTCAAGCCACCTCCGCTGCCTCATATTCAACTCCTTTTGATCAAAGAGGTACTTGAGACTCTTATGATCACTGAAGACTTGGAAAATGGATCCATACAAGTAGTGCCTCCAAATCTTCAAAGCAAAGACGACCGCTGCCAACTCCAGGTCGTGCGTGGGGTAATTCCTCTCATGTATCTTCAACTGTCGAGAGGCGTACGCCACTGCCTTCTTCTCTTGCATGAGAACGCAACCTAAACCTTGGTGAGATGCATCACAGTAAACTTCGAAAGGTTTGGCAGTGTCCGGAATTACTAACATTAGGGCGCTCGTCAACTTCTGCTTCAACTCTTGGAAGCTGGATTCACACCGATCGGTCCAAGCGAACGGGTGATCTTTCCTGGTCAACTGGGTTAACGGTGCTACTATCTTAGAAAATCCTTCTATGAAACGCCTGTAGTAGCCCGCGAGTCCCACAAAGCTTCTAACTTCCGTAACCGAGCGCGGACTCTCCCATTCCAAAACCGCTCGTACCTTAGCCGGATGAACTGAAATCCCACCAGCAGATACCACATGACCCAAGAACTGCACTTCCTTCATCCAGAATTCACACTTGGACAACTTAGCGTACAACTCTTTTCTCTTAACACTCCAAGTACCAACCTCAAGTGCTCTTCATGCTCTTCGCAGCTCTTGGAGTAGATGAGAATATCATCAATGAACACCACCACAAACTTGTCCAAGTACGGCCTGAAGATTCTGTTCATATAGTCCATGAAGACTGTTGGAGCGTTCGTCACACCGAACGGCATGACCACATACTCAAAATGTCCATACCGAGATCTAAAGGCTGTCTTCTGAATGTCTTCTTCTTTAACTCGAATCTGATGGTAGCCCGATCTCAAATCTATCTTGGAGAAGACGCTCGCTCCATGCAATTGATCCAGTAGATCGTCAATCCGAGGCAGTGGGTATTTGTTCTTGATGGTCAGCTTATTCAATTGACGATAGTCAATGCATAGCCAAGAGTTGCCATCCTTCTTCTTCATCAACAGCACAGGCGCTCCCCATGGTGACACGCTTAGACGGATGAACATCTTGTCCATTAAATCTTCAATTTGCTGCTTGAGTTCAATCAACTATGCTGGTGCCATTCTATACGGTTGGACTGAGATTGGTGCAACTGTAGTCACCAAATCAATTGTGAACTCCACTTCACGAACGGGAGGCAGTCCTGGTACTTCATCCGGAAAGACGTCCGGGAATTCATCTACAACCGATCGTCCTCCACTGCACTTGTTGGACGATCGTTCAAAATTCACATTTCCAACCTCCCTGTCTTCGTGCGTCATTATCAAAAAGCAGCTAGCATCCTCCATAATATCTTCTTTCAATTGACCGAGCGTCACACCCAAGCATTCTTCATCTTCTTCAGGGAAAATTAACTTCTTAGCTCCACAATCTATGAGAATGCGATTGGTATTCAGCCAATCCATTCCCAAAATTACTTCTAAGTCTTTGAGAGGCAAACATATTAGGTTCACCTTGTATCTACGCCCTTCTACCTCAATAGGACATCTAACGCACATGGTAGACGTCCTAACCTCTCCAGCCGCTGGGGTTGACACCACCAAGTCGAACTGCATCTCACTCTCGGTTAATCCCAGCTTATCAACGCACGCCTTCGAGATGAAGGAGTGTGTCGCCCCCGAGTCAAACAATACACAGCAATTCATTCCATATAATAAGCACGTGCTGGTGATAAGTGTACCTGAACTCGCTGCCTCTGCACCAGTAATCGCATACACACGCCCAACAGCTTGGGCTCGTCCACCTCTCCCTTGCTGGTTCCTCCCAGCGTTCGGCGGCCTCATTACAGCGCGTCCGCCCATATTGCATTTACTCTCCAGATGTCCATTCCTTCTGCACCGATTACAATACTTTCCTCCAACCAATTGAGGGCATGATGACCTAAAATGAGGTCCTCCACACTGGAAACATCTGACCGACCCCTGTTGGCTTGACTGTCCAGCAACCATCATAGCTTGAGATCCACTAGACTGTGTTGGACGAGTGTAGGGAGTCCTATTCCGATTCATATTTGGTCTTGATAGAATCGATCCCCTGGAGGCTTGTTGCTTTTTATGCTGTTCGGCCTCAACCATGTTCTTCTCTAACACTTTTGCCTTTTCAACCATTGCAAGGAACGAACGGATACACAGGCTGGAAATCAGTACCTTCAAATCACTCCTCAGCCCATTTTCGAATTTCCTACATTGCCATTCCTTACTGGTTGCCATGGTGTTGAACCTCACCAAGTGCTTGAATTTATTCGTGTATTCAGAAACGGACATCCCTCCTTGAACCAGTTGCAGAAACTCTACTTCTTTAGCAAAACGAACGTTGTCTGGGAAGTATTCTTCGTAAAACTTGCTCCGGAACACTTCCTAGGTGACAGGATTTTGAGCGTCCGTCAAGATTGCTCTCACGCTCGCCCACCAGTGACTCGCTTCACCAGTTAGAAGGTACTCTGTAAATGCTAAGCGACTCTCGTCCGGACACCTCTTAGCATTGAAAATCCTCTCCATGTCACGCAGCCATTGATCCGCCTCATCAGGAAGGCAATTTCCACTAAACTTGGCTGGGTGATGTTGAAGGAAGCTTTCCAAGCTCCATTCAGCATGTAGAGTAGCATTTGAAGAGGATGCCCCTTGCGTGCCTCTGGTGGCAGATATAATCTCCATTAGTTGCCTCTGTGTGGTTTCAGAATTGAGGCGTGCGGCCTGTAGACTTTGCAGAGCAGCTGCATTCTGCTCCATAAGGGTAGTGTTTTGTTGTTGTAGCCTGTCTATTACTGATTCCAACAACCTAGTGTTATTGGGCGCATCAGGTTCATTAGGCTAGGGTGGAGGAGGTAGTCTAGGCGCCATTTGTTCTCTGGACAACACAGAGAAAAACGAACGTTAATTATGTTCAATGAGAAAAATAACTCATTAAACATATTAAGCACACAGCAAAAACACAGTGCACTCATAACCCTACATCGTCCTTAAGAGAACAAAACTGCTCTGATACCAATAATGTAACATCCCAAATTTATGCACTCATCAACTATATACTTAAAATAATCACATGTATTAATATGACAAAACAGTTTTACAAGCTAAGAGAGCAGAGTTCATAAATGGCCGAAAGGCCTTACATATATACATACGTTAACGAGCGTTCACAAAATAATGAGGACGATCGGTTTCCAAAAATAAATACCAAACGTCCAACTATTTACAACAGCAAAAGGGCGCTCGCTCAAGCGCGGCCCGCTATCCTAAATACACTAACTAAAACCGAACGTCCTACTGTTCGGCCTTCACTTCCACTTCTACGAGATTCTCTTCAGCTATGATTTCCTCTTCAAGCGCTTGCTCCAGAGAAGCATCTCCCTCTGCTCACATCTACACGGATGATCATTGCAAGGACAAGACGGATATACATATACAGACAACACAAAGGAAATGCAAGGGTAAGCTTATTGAATTTAACTCAAGTCAAACATACATTTCATACATATCAATTACATCAAACGATTCACAACTCATACATTCAATTCATCCATTAACTTAATCAAATTCCTGGTACTAGACCGACCGTCCGGACTGTATGAATCCTGTGTAGCTAAGGCGTCCGTGCACCCAGGTGGGATAACTGGAATGCTCATCAGTCGCCACCTGAGGTTAGTCTGTTCTGTCCAAGTTACAGTTATGGACTATACCTCCTGCCATTCCCACGCATGACATACTCCTCTCTACTTGAGAACGAGCACTCACGGAATATCAGGATGAACCACCATCTAAGCATACCACGTTCATACTTTACAAATCTCAATTTCCATTCAAGAGTCGTTCTTCCCTGGAACGCTCGTTCAAAATCCACAATCATAAATTCAGTTCTTATAGTGTTCGCACACCTTAATTCTTCCTCTTAAATACATTTTCATTCTATGTTCCACTTTCATAAAAAGACGAACGTTCAGTCCTCTTCATAACGAGGACGAACGTCAAGAGTTAAACCGAAAGAACTTCATTTCTGAAGGAGTAAAACTGACTCTACTTTCATGACGAACGTGATTAAAATTTGAATCAGTTAAATGAACTGATTCTAGAACAATCCAAATTATACTTAGAATAATTCTCTTGACAAGATTTCAGATTCAATTCAACTGAATGAAGTTAATATACGAGTACTAAATGTACCAAGTACAATTTAGTTGGAATAACCGACTGCCAGTAAATGACCGAACGCGGTACGCAAATTTACTGAAATTTTGGACGAACGCTATTTTAAGTTGAGGGATGAACGCTATTACAATTCAGGACGAACGTTATGAGAATTCAGGACGAACGTTCTTTCAGCTCGCTGGTTATTACGGAAAGAACAAACGTTCGGTATAGGACCGAGCGCTACTTAAAAGTACGCTTTGGGACGAGCGTTCGGTATAAGACCGAGCGCCACTTAGGACGTACGCTTTTAGGTCGAGACTATTTACTGATCCAAAATCAAAGAAATTTGGGATTTATATAAGATGAGATACTTAAAGTTTATGTTTTAATAATTTGACTAAGTGTCCAAAGGTAGAATTTCAAGCTTCTCAATTTCTCACAAAACACTCATGATGTCTACGTTTGGCCGAATGCTCAAACGTAAAGCTATATATAAGAGGGCGTTCGTCCTCCAAGAGAATTCTTTCCAAAAGAAAGGGTTCAGCTTTTTCAGAAAAGTTACAGAGAATACCGAACGGTCAAGGACCGTTCGATAACGAACGTTTGTTATCATACAAATCTCATTTTCAATTTCTCACTTACAGTAAACTCATTTTCCAGTATAACTTTCATACATTTAATTAAGCATATCATAGCAAAAATCTATAATTTTCATGCATCATCTCATCATACAGCTCACATTTCAGTTTAATCCAACCATAGAACATTTCATCATTTTCATACAATCAATTCAATATCATATTCATACACCAAAAATCCACTTATCATAAATCATACTTCAAACATCTCACAAACGCACATGCAGTACAGAAAATCACATGAATTAAATCTCATAATCTTCCCTTACCCGGATTTGTAGTGATCGTTCTAAATGAGGCTCTCTCAACGTTTCTCTTAAGCTCTCCAACTAAACTAACCAAAAGAGAACATAAAGACTTAGTTTACACCCGTGCATGCAGCTGAATACGATTTGCAGAAATTCCAGAAACGAACGACTTAGGTTGGGAACTTACCGGTTACAGAACGGAAAGTTGTTCGGTCTAAGATGAAGCTCACAGTGCAGAGGACGTTCTCACGGTGCTGAAACGTGAACGGAGTAGAGAGTGATGAGTTACAAAAGAGAGAAGGAGGAGGGTTCTAGAGAGAAGGAGGAGAAAATGGAGGTTTTGAATTTCTGAGGAAGATGAAGGTGCACGCAGAGAAGGGGAAGAGTGTTTTCAGAAAAATCAATTCTCTTCCCAAGTCAAACGGACGTTCTCTCTTGCGCTGACACCTGGCCTCCACTATCAATTTCAGAACATTCTAATTTACCACTTGGCAGACGTGCGTCAGAGAAAGTGAGTGCGTTTTAATGGCACTGCACGTGTGGCGAGGTGCATTTATGGAAGCAGAGAGGTGAATCAGCACAGTAATAAATGAGATGTGACACAATTTATTTTAACATTTTCGTATTTGACTTATATTGCTATTATATGTTTGAAATAAGATTTATTTTTCTTTATATATATATAAAATTTATTTATGATTTTTTTATTTTTTAAAATGATAAGATATTTTATAAATATCTGGATAACAATGAGTTGAAATGAAGCACTTGAATATCTGAGAAGCTGCATGATATGGGAAAAGTGATTAATTTCAAAGATGCTTATTGACAGTGAAAGATCCTTGAAAAAATACATTGATTCCATTGGTGAGAATATTAAAAGCTTAACTAAAATCTTAAATTTGGTGAAATTAGGAAAATGGGCTAAAGGGGAATGCACCCACTTTCAATTGTGATTGAAAGTTATGTGTCCTATGTTCTATGGATAATCTTTCTTCATCACACACTTATTATTTAAATAAAAACAAACAATAAGGGTTCTTTTCATTTTCTCTTCACATCATCTCTAATCAAACCTTTCACATTAACCCTTTCTTACCAAATTTAAGAGATTTTATCTAAGAAGTTAAAATTGATTATCTTAATTTTGAAGGTTTTTTATTTTTCTGTACCTAAATTTATAATATTGAGATTACTAATGTGAGTGCTTAATTTAATTTATTCGATCCTATATATTAATATATACTTGAAATATGTTGTCTGTTAGTTTCTATTTTTTGTAACTTAAAAATTGTAACCGATAAATGCTTTTACCAATTAAAGTCATAGAATTTGATTTTGAATAAGGTCAAAATTAATGTAAGAAACTTAGATAAATTATAGAAGATGAGAATTAGAAAGAGGAAGTGTTTCTTTTAATGAAAAGAAAAGAAAAGAAAATAAAAAAGAAAAAGAAAAGAAGGAAAAAGAAACCATTGGGCTTGACCCAATCTAATTACACACTCATGCATGAGTACATTTACAAATGGAATGACCAGAAGTAAGAGAAAGTTTATGTAAAACAAAGAAGGTTTAATCCTTTTCGACGAGCGTTCGTTCGCTGGTGGACGAGCGTTCGTTCGCTGGTGAACAAGCGTTCGTTCGCTGGTGGACGAGCGTTCGTTCATCATCTCAGCATCCACTCATCAAATTTTTTTAACGCCGTCCAGCCAACTTAACGGAAAGGACTCAATTGATATCAATTTTGAAAATTAAGGACCATTTTGATACACTTTAGAAAACAAGGACCCATCTGAGACATTCGTACACAAATAGCGATGTCGAAAAGGATTAAACCAACAAAGAAATAGTAGTATTATAAATAGATTAAGATTGAAACGTGCCATATTCTCATTTAGGTTTAATCCTTTTCGACGTCCCTATTTATGTACGAATGTCTCAGATGGGTCCTCGTTTTCTAAAGTGTATCAAAATGGTCCTTAATTTTGAAAATTGATATCAATTGAGTCCTTTTCGTTAAGTTGGCTGGACGGCGTTAAAAAAATTGATGAGTGGGATGCTGAGATGATGAAATGTTACTGACGTGGCATTGACCTGGCTTAATGGTGAGTTTTTTAGATTTAAAAAACGTGAAATCAGTAAATCAAAACGCAACGTTTTTGATTTTTAACATAATCAGGGACTGTTTTATGAGAAGGAGAAATCCCTAAATTGAAGAAATCCCCAAATCGGTTGACGCAGGTGGGTGAGTTTAAGAACGTAGTTGTTCGACGCAGGTGGGTGGGTTTAAGAACGTAGTTGTTTGTCGCAGGTGGGTGGGTTTAAGAACATAGTTGTTCGAAGACGATGTCGAAGGAGCATTCTTGTTGTTCGTCGACATGCAGTGTGTGGCGGAAGGAAAACCGTAATTTGTGTTCACCGATTTGCCACTGTGGACTGAGATGCGCGCTGAGAACTGCTAAAACTTTGAAGAATCGTGGCAAGCAATTTTGGGGATGCTCGAAGTATAAGGTATGATTTATTTGACGTTTGTATTATGTGGAAGTGTTTTTGAGAATCGATTGTTGTTTATACAGAGTGGTGCTGAAGAGGGTGGTTGCAACTACTTCAAATGGTTCAATGATGTTGTGGAAGAGGAAAGGGGGAAATGCTTGAAGTGTGAAGGAAACAAAGAAAGTTCGGTGCACAGTGAAGAAATGGATAGCAATAGGAAAATTTTAGTTAAGTTTGAGAAATCTTTGTTGGTTGTTCAGAACTGGATGAAGGTGTTGATATTTTTGGTTTTTCTTTTATGTGTAATAAATACAATTTGCGTATCAATGTTGATGAGAATGGGCTGATGGGTTGTAACGTTGTTGTACTTTTCTTCCATTTCAATGAAAGTCAGACTTCTTACTAGTGAAAATAATGTTATTATGTTGAAGTTGTAATGTTTTTATGAGTCTAAAAACATCTGCATATCTGAGGTGTTTTTATGAGTGTAAAAAAATCTGCATTGGTCAGGGTCACTGTTTTATGAGTGTATATATTGCTATCATACACCTCCTTTGTGGACGAGCGTCTTTTTTGTCACTGACGGAGCGTTCTCTAATGCGTCCACAGTGGACGAGCGTCGACAGTGGACGAGCGTGCTCTTATCGCTTGGTAAGCGTCCTCTCGAGCGTCCACAGTGGACGAGCGTGCTCGTATCGCTTGGCAAGCGTCCTCTCGAGCGTCCACAGGGCGAGCGTCCTCTTATCGCTTGGCCAGGGTCCTCTCGAGCATCCACAATGGACGAGCGTCCTCTTATCGCTTGGCCAGCGTCCTCTCGAGCATCCACAGTGGACGAGCGTCCTCTTATCGCTTGGCCAGCGTTCTCTCGAGCATCCACAGTGGACGAGCGTCCTCTTATCGCTTGGCCAGCGTCCTCTCGAGCATCCACAGTTGACGAGCGTCCTCTTATCGCTTGGCCAGCGTCCTCTCGAGCATCCACAGTGGACGAGCGTCCTCCTATCGCTTGGCCAGCGTCCTCTCGAGCATCCACAGTGGACGACAAGTGTCCGCTGTGTGGTCGACGACTTATTTACAAATCAAGACATCAAAATTATTTAGAAAAGAAGACAAAAAAAGAGGATTTAACATCAAAATCAGCATTATCAGCTGTGTAATAGAAAAAGATAACCAAAGTATTGTCTAATACAAAAAGAGCACGAAGTTGCTGTCTAATACAAAAAGAGCACGAAGTTGCTGTCTAATACAAAGAGACATTAAAAAATACATTAAAGTTGTTCATTTATCCCCTTAAACTGTAGCTTCTTCTTCATTTGATGATGGGATGTTTGGTTGAGTTGATGGGTTACTTTGTTGTGTTTGTTGTGCTTTGGTGCAAGAAGTCCTGTTGTGGCCGAGTTCCTTACAGATGCCACATCTTTTCTTTAAACCACCCTTCCTCATTCTTTTGTCATCCTTCACCAACTCCCATTGCTCCAACCTTCGCTTCTTCTTTGGTCTTCCAGGCAGAGTTCTTTTTGGTGGAGGGAGAACATCTTCATATGTGGTAATCTCCCACATATTGTTACCATTTATTGGATAGATAATTGAAGAGTATGTTTCTTCATATGTTGACTTCCTAAAGCAACATGGAATGAATTCCTCTGCATCAAGATTTAGGAATTTCATAGCAGCTAACGAGTGGCAACATGGTATGGCAGTGATTTCCCACTTCCTGCATGTACACAAATTTTAATCTAAATTGACTACAAATTTGTCACCGGCTTGGGACACATGGTGAACTTCAAAAATCTTGTTTGCTGATTGTAAAATCAAAACAAGAAACACATTATAATCATAAACCACTAACACATTTTAAAAGAAATCATAAGTGAACAAACCTCATTCTTACCACGGTATCCAATATTTAGTTAACTGAGACTCCTTCTTTAGTCTAGTCTTGATTTTTGGACAAATGTTCCCAGAAAGTGATTGACTTTTTGTCCTGTTAGTTGCCCATCTCTTCATCAAGTAAAGCCGGATTTCCTCCATCATGGTTACGATTGGCTTAGACCTTGTATGCACCATTACACTATTGAAAGCCTCCGGCAAGTTGTTAACCAAAGTATCACACTGAGCCTTGCTGCTAAATCTTGACCTTGACCAGTACCTACAACATATATATGTTCATCAATGTTATTGTGAATATTTGGCAGATTTTTAAGAATAGAAATTTAAATACAAACCTGGGAGGGATTTTTAACAAGTATTTGAAAGCCTCATCGTTAAGCTGTTTAATATTTCTCATTTCTGCTTCCCATTCTTGTGGATGGGTTGCTGTAGCTGCCTTCCACATCAAACGCTTGAGTTGTTTTCCAGGGAATTTCTTTCTAAAATTAACGTATAAGTGCCTAACACAGAAACGTTGATCAACTCCAGGCACTACTTCTTGTACAGCTTGTAGTAGTCCTTGTTGAATCAAATTATGACAGTGTTGTTAGAGATATGATTTCAACCTCAAAGATAATTAACATAATCGGGGAATAGGTCATGTGCATTACCTTTTGCTGGTCCGACATGAATGTAAATGATGAACTTACTTCCTCCCCACCGAGATCTTCAACCAGAAGTTGGAGGAACCATTTCCAAGTATCCTTGTTCTCTACTTCGACCACGGCATACGCAAGAGGTAACATTTGATCATTTGCGTCTCTACCAACAGCAGTTAACATTTCACCACCATACTTTCCTTTCAGAAAAGCACCATCCAACCCAATTATTGGCCTGCAGGACACAAAACTATCCTTGCAGGCCTTTAGACATGTATAAAACCTCATAAAACTGATTCCATCCACATTCTCTTGAACTTTGACTTTTACTGTGGATCCTAGATTACGAGCTAAAACCTCATTGGCATAATCATAAATCCTTCTATATTGGTCTTTGAAAGACCCATCAACATTGTCTGAAGCAATGGCCTTTGCCCTATAAGCCATACATCTAGATACACCTACATTCCATTTTCGATTTATCTTCTCACGAATTTCCTTTCCCTTTACTTGTGGATTTTCTCTAACAGTTTTTTCCAACCTTTTACTGAGCCATTTTGCATTAACTAATCTTAATTTGTGCTCTCTACTACATCTGTGGTCATCAACAATAGTCCTTAATTGCCACGTATGAATGGCTTCCATATAAGCACAATATGCCATCCAGGGGCACTCTCCTTTAGCACCCATACATTTTACCCTCATTCTCTGCTTATCATTTTTAATATATTTAATATTTCTGCCATTTTCTATTGCATATGTTTTAATGGCATCCACAAAGTCTTCCTTCTTAGCAAAATAAGTTCCCACATCCCATTTATAATCTACCATTGTCTTAGGCATGCAGAAGGTTACAAACTTCCCATAACCCTCCTCTTCATCATCTTCTGCTTCACTTTCTGCTCCACTGTCTAATTCATCAGATTTCCATTCATCATCGGACAAACCTCTATGATGATCACTATTGATTCCATCATCCACATCACTATCATCAGATTGCACATCAACTTCAACATTAGCAAACCAATCTGCCACTCTATCTCCTACCTCCTCTTCTAAATCACACTCAACATTAACATCAACCAGACCTTCCATACAGTCGTAATTAACCTCCTCATTGCCATCATCATGACTACTACTGGTCCAGCTTCGAAAATCACAACCATCCTCTTCAACCTCACCCACACCAACATGTGTTTCAATTTCTCCTTCAACAACATCATCATCCTCACCTTTCTCACCTTCATTAACAGCCACCTCAAATTGTCTTTCACTGTGTTGTTCACATTCTGTTTGAATTTCTCCTTCAACAACATC
The DNA here is from genome assembly GCA_034642375.1 of Vigna nakashimae. Classification (NCBI taxonomy): domain Eukaryota; kingdom Viridiplantae; phylum Streptophyta; class Magnoliopsida; order Fabales; family Fabaceae; genus Vigna; species Vigna nakashimae. Next base: position 43,172,074 of record CM067765.1, on the reverse strand, counting down.
ATCAGCCTCAACTCTTTCTTCAGACACCACAACAGTTTCATTGATTCCATCACACTGGCCTCTCTCACCTTCATTAACAGCCACCTCAAATTGTCTTTCACTATGTTATTCACATTCACCCCCACCAACCTCTGTTTCAATTTCTCCTTCAACAACATCATCAGCCTCAATTCTTTCTTCTAAAACAGGTTCAACAACCATACCCCCAACTTCCTCTTCACCTTCACCCATAACCATACCTACAGGTTCAACTTCTACGTCATCTGTATTTTGAGGAATATATTCTAACATATTTATCACCTCAGGTTCAGAGACATTGTGAACAACAAATACATGAACCTCACCATTAAGCCTGGCTAAGGTAATCATGTGCATGGCTCCTATGTCATCCAACAAAGGTTCCAACCTATTTTCCAAAACAGAACCACCACCAACGCAGTACAACAACTCCTTAAACCCATCATAACCTAGACCTTTTACTACACTGACTACAAGGAAATAGCTCCACATGTCTGGGTCAAAGGATAAACTTGTACTCTCCCCCTCATACTTAAGTTTTCCTTCATTTATGAACTTTCCACCATGGTGAAAAACAAATTCAAAATTTCCTTCCATTACGTACAACACAACAATTATATTTTAACCTATAAAGTAAGAAAAGACTTTAATGATGGGGGACCACAAAAAAAAAAGCATTAACAATATATACAAACCACAACCCACTGAAAAAGACAATCAAACAACGCTTTAATAACGAGGGACCACATTGCAATCAAAAACGAAACAATATACAACATACAACAGGTTACGACAACCATAAAGGACAAAATCATCACAAAATTCAATCAAAAGCACATTTACTAACCTGAACACGTGGTTCACTTCGAACACTTTCGCCACTGCTTTCCACGTGCTTCACCGCCAACACCTTCCTGATTCTACCGAAATACCACCGATAGATCACTCGCAAATCTAGAAACGATACCTATTGTCCCCCAAATTGGAACCACAAAAGACAACCCTCGACAATTTAGGGATTCGTCCTTCTCATAAAGCGTTCGTTGTTTATGTTAAAAATCAAAACGTTGCGTTTTGATTTACTGATTTCACGTTTTTTAAATCTAAAAAACTCACCATTAAGCCAGGTCAATGCCACGTCAGTAACATTTCATCATCTCAGCATCCCACTCATCAATTTTTTTAACGCCGTTGATGAGTCGATATTTTATTCACTTCACTTAGTTTATTGTGCTAGAATTAATCAGGAAATTATGCTTAATTGTCTGATATTTTCCCATTTTCAGTAATTGTGCTTAAATTGACCAGTAATTCTAATTTTGATTAATTTGAATTATTTGAGACTAATTATTTATATTATTAATTGCAGGAAAATTGTTGGATAATATTTTGGGACATTTGAAGGGTTAATAAAAAATGGTAATTGGATCTAAGGGTGGAGATTTACTGAGCTGCCACGTGAAATAAGAGCGGGACCCATGGACAAATCAGAAATTGGTGGGATTCATTATTTGAAGGGACATTTAGACCCATCCATTCAAGGAAGAGAGTTCACGGATATGGCTTAGACACAGGGAAAAGAGAATTTGGAAAAGCATGTTTTAGAATTAAAGTGGGATCTATCACATTTGGAAGGTCACGGTTTTTGGCAAACACCAAAGCTAGACTTGAAATGAAATAATAGAATGAGGAGAATCACGGTTTAGAACGAAAAGGAAGTAGCTCACGGTATTCCAGCAGTTAGGAGGTGACGGAGAGGCATGGATGCAGCTCCAAGAATGGCTGATTTAAATTGGAAGAAATGGTGCAGCAAGACAGAAAGTTTTACCCGAAATAACTTCACTTTACTTTGGATTCAAGGGTAGCAGCATGCACATGATAAATGGAGGGTCCCTTGATGTTTTTGATACGTAGGAGGCTGATAAAGAAGCCAAAAGAGGACAAAACTTCAATGAAGAAGTGGGCCAAACATCATGTTTTCTTTCTTTTAAATTGTGGTGCATGTGGTGAAATAGAGGAGGGCACTTGGAAGTGGACGGTCCTGCAGAAAGGAAGAAAAGAAGTTCTGACAAAATTGATGGAAGCCCTCAGTATGCGTACAAGAATAGATTGAAAAAATATTTTAAAATGAAGCACAATGGATTACGGCTCTTGCTGCCAAAAATAAAAGGAGCAGTTTTGGTGGACAGAAGGGGAGTTTTCCAAGGGTGCCCAGGGTGGAAGAAGCTGGACATTTTCCAGCAGAGGACGTTCCAGCAGCAGCTGGACAGTAGACTGTAGGGGCTGGAACAGTAGTGAAGAAACATAGTACAGAGATGGAAGGTTACGGTTGATGCACTGATTCATCTTCTTTGCTGTAATGTGGAATTTCTAATTTAGTTTTCCTCTTCTTTTGTTGTAATAAACTCTTCTATAATTTTAATCCAATGCACTATTTTTATTTCCTGTTGTTAAAATTTCTAGAATTGTTTTACTGTTTCTTTTTACTGCCGTAAATTAATTTCTGTGGTAATTTAATTTCAGTTGTTGTTTTCTGTAATTTAATTTATGTTGTTCTTTATTTTTGCATGTTGATCATTTACTGTAATTTTATTTTCTGTATTTTACTGCAGTGATTTTGATTCTATTTTTACTGTTTTTACTGTTTTCTGTATTTATCTTTTTCTGTATTTTATGTTTTTATGTATTTTCATTTTTACTATTCCAGATTTATTTTTACTAATTCATGTTACTGTATTTTCATTTTTACTATTTTACTATTTTTACTGTTTTACTGTTTTTACTGTTCTCTGTATTTTGTGTTTTTCTGTATTTTCGTTTTCTGTATTTTTAAGTTTTCTGTCCAGATTTAATTTCACTGTTTTATGTTACTGTATTTTCGTTTTCACTGTAGCAATTTCATTTTTACTGTTTTAAAATTGTTTTACTATTTTAATTTCGTTTTTACCATTTTCACTATTTTAAATTTTACGGTTTTGTTTTTACTGATGCCCCTATTTTTGCGTTTAATGTTTTACGTTTTGTTCACGTTTAATGTTCCCGCGTTAATTTTATATCTTTTACCGTTTGGTTTTTAATGTTTTGAATTTTACTTCATCGTTTTCACATTTACTGTTTTAAAGTTAATTTTTAGTTTAATTTAATTTTACTGAATAAAAAACCAAAAACTTTCACAAACCCCCCCCCACTTCGTGAAAAAAATCTGAAACTGAACCGACACAACAATATTGGTCCTTGAGAGACGACCTAGGAGTCACTTCCTAGTTGTACTGCATTTATCCATGCACATCAAATTTGTATGACCGCGACAGTCGTATCAAAATGGCGCCGTTGCCGGGGACCAATGACGGTTTGGTTTTAGATTCTTGTTGTGTAAATTTTTGTTCTGTTAATATGTGTGTTTTGTGTGTTCTGTCTGTTGTATTTTTGTAGGAGACAACGACACCTTCAACAAATTTTGGCGGCGTTGTCACTTCAGATCCAGGTTTTTGTTTTAGATTTTTACTGTGTTAATATATATTGTGTATATATGTGTTTAATTGTGCTATGTTCTGTATTTAGTTGTTATTAAAAAAAAATTTAAAATTAAAAAAAAAAAATTAATTAAAAATTTTTACTATTGATGTTCTGTCTTGTGTGTGCTTGTAGCATGTATAAATGTGTTTTGTTTTATCTGATTCGTAATTTTTAGTTTTTACTTTTTACTTTTTATTTTTCCATGTCTACCTATTTTAATGTTGTGAATAATGCTTATTCTGCCAATGTCTGTGATTATGATTCTTATTCTGCATATTACTTTGATTTTAAATCTGCTGATTTTTATGATGAGAACAATATGTTCCATCATCCAATTTCTGAGAGCTCTCTTTGGGAGCCAGTTCCACAATATGAGAGTCAGCAGTATGATTCTCCTATTCAAATAACTCCTCAGCCTTCTACTTCTGAACCTACATTAAAGGAGTTACTAGAGCAGATGACAATGCAGAACATTCAGTTTCAGAAAGGGAACATGCAGTTCAAGCAAGAGAGCATGGAGTTCCAGCAGGAAACTCAAGCTGCCATACAGAATCTGAGTGATCAGATCAGGCAAATGGCCACTCTTGCACCTGAGGAGACTGATGAAAATTTTGGGGACCCGGCAGAAGTAAGCAGTAATCCTGAACCAGGTAGACCACCTTCACCTTCCCACACTCTAGAAATATTCAAGGAAGAGGAGGTAAGCATACCACAATTTGATTATTATGTTGATTGTGATGATGATCGGTATGCTAATGACTATATTCTTGCTGAGTCTGATTTTAATTTTTCCTCTGTGCATGATGAGAACCGCTTTTTACTATCACATTCGAATGGTTATTCTTCATGCACTGAACATGAATCTGAGTCTATGATTAATATTGCATGCAATTTAGAAATTGATTCATGTTATGAGGATTTATCTAAAGCTCAGTATGATAATTTGGGTGTTATACCTCTGCATAACATTTCTTTGGAACCACATTGCACTAACCATGTTGCAGGAGGTGTACATGTATTGCATCAACAAACACCCACAATTGAAGACAAAGGTGCAAGCTTACAAAACGGTTTGAAAATCAATTGGCACCTGTTGAACCCAATCATCAACAATTTTTTCTGCTTAGATCCAGCGATGGAAGACATTTCATTGCGAGATCAAATCTGGAGGATGAAGCAGTTCCTCCTCAAAACTTCCGTGCTGGATCATGAAGTGGAAAACCTCTCCCTACAAGTCCAAAATTGGCAACTGCCACCTTGACCAGGGGAGTTTTCTTTTTCTTTCTTCCCCGTTTTCCTACTTTTATTGCATTTGTCCTTTATCTGTTCAGTGTTTTAACTGATGATCTTATGCTTAGAACAAGTTTAGGACAGTGTAGTTTAAGTGTGGTCTTGGGGGAGATTCTGATTTTTGTTTTTCTTTTAAGTTTGTTTTTCCTTTTCTTTTTAGTTTTCGAATTATTATTATTATTTAAAAAAAAAAACAATTTAAAAAAATGTGTTCTGTGTTTTATTTGCTTCGTGATTTTTAGTGTTTGTACTAAAAAGAAAAAAAAAATAAAAATAAAAATAAAAATAAAAATAAAAATTTGTGTTGTGTTTCAAGTATGTTATTTTGTTAATGTATGTTTTGTAAATATATGTTTTGTCTGCTGTTTTTGACATTTGTGTTCTTTCTGCTTTGATATTTTGTGTTCGTTATTTGGTATTTTGTTTCGTTAATATGTGTTCTGTTTTTATTTATTTATTTAGTTTTTGTTAAAACATAAAAAATCAACAGAGAGCAAAATTGTAGTAAAAGGCAGATAGGTGTAATTTGAGCTGAAACTATATCTGAGTGCTTTTATTGAAATAACCAAGTTCACCGATAACATGCTGTCTTACTCTGTTAATTATAGATAATAATATTAAAAAAAAAAAAAAAAAAAAAAACAAAACATAATAAGATAGTAAGGGCAGTAGTCGATCATTAGTGATCGTTTAGGATTACAGTCCAACAATTAAAAAAAATAAAAAATAAAAAATAAAAAAAAAACAAACATAAGCGTAATAAAGATGTTCGGGGTTCGATCATTTGTGATCGTTAATATTACAAACCAAATAAAAAACAAAAACAACATAAAAAAAAAATTAAAAACATAAAAAACATAAGTGTTCATATTACAGTCCTCATTAATATTCTGGCCACACTCGGCCAACAAAAACATAAAAAAAAAAATAAATAAATAAATAAACAAAACATTAAAACTGGAAGAATTCTCGAGCTCGTTGTGGTGGTCTAAGGGAGAGCTCCGTTGAGGGAGTTCTGGTTCGAAATACAGGAGGCTTTGGTGGAGGAATTTCTCGTTCATTTTTGTCGTCATCGATAATGATCGGAACTGGAAACAAATTCAGCAGCCTCGGTGCCCTCATTATCACCCAGTTGTTTTCTTTCAAACAAACAAAAAAAAAATAAATAAATAAATAAAATTGTGTTAATTTTAGAAGAGGAAGTGAAAATAATTTCAATAAAAATGGAGGTATGATGAGAGTTCTTACCGTACATATACAGCGGCAGTTGTGAAAAGAGAGTGCCAGTGGGGTCTATCTCCGCTTGCCAGCGCCTGACCCGATTGCCATGGTTGTTAAACCAGCAGTGCACGTTATATTTGGTGGCATCTGCGAAGGTCCTTAGTCGAGACGCGATCTCGACGACTTGCGCGCGGCTTGGGTGTGTGACCCCATAGTTGTAGATTTTGGTCATCATATTGATCTGATCATCTGTAGGACGCCATCGCTGACTAGTGTATCTCTCTGATTCCATCTCACTCGTCATCATTCCTCTTGAAATATTCTAAAACTTAATAAAAAAAAATATATAAAAATAAAAAGAACAAAAACATAAAAAAAAGAAAAACAAAACATAAAAAAAAAAGAAGCATAAAAATATATTAGATTCTTAGTTCAGTATTTTCTTTAAATTGTTTGTTCTTGTTTCCTTTTAGATTTATTTTGTCCTGTCTGTCTTTGATTGTTTTTGTGTCTGGTCTCAGATCTGTTTCATGGTCCTTGCAAAGGGTCCTAAACGGATCTACGTCCAGTTGTCCGGTTGTTCTTGTCCATATTGTTCTTGTATATTATGTTTATGTGTTTATTTAGTTTTAAGTGGGGTACGTGGCGTTGTTCTACCCGATTGTCTCTGTAATACCTTCAATCGAAGGGAGATTAACGTCTGGTTTCCAGCCTATATACCCCTTAAGTTTTTAGACAGTTGTGTTTTATGTGTTTAAGTGTTTTCAGTTTCAAAAATATGAAAAAATTGAAAAGGAGAAGAAAGAAGCATAAAAATCAGAAGAAAAATATGGAAAGCAGGAAAGCAGGATGGTAATAAAAACAGATAAAGCAAGCAGAAAGATAAGAAAGGAAGAAAGGCAGATCCAGGAGCAGAGACTTACCTGGAGTAGTAGGCTGGCAGAGAAGCTCCTCGGGGTTCTCACACTCTTCAGATGGCACCGGGGCAGAGGCTCCTTGCAGGGCTCGTACACCTTCTGAGCACGCGGACGCGGGGGGGAGAGGCTCCCTGCAGAGATCCAGACGCTCGAGAGAGTAGAGAGAGAAGAGAGCAGAGAAGAGAGCAGAGAGAGGAGTAGAGAGAGAGTGAGGGATCAGAAATGGCGCTGGACGCGGAGGAGCGGCCTATTTATAGCCAGATTGCTTTCCACTGTAGCAACAGTTCCGGTCTTTGCCACCGAGACTGTTGTCACAGTACCCGTCTCCTTTTTTCAGAAAAAAAAATAATAAAAATAAAAAAAAAATAAATAAATAATAATAATAAAAATTATTAGCATCTACTGATGGGTGCTAGGTGATTTGCACATCTGCTGATGGATGTTTCTGAAAATTTCTTCCCATTTTTCTACTTTTGTTGCACTTGTCTATATTATTTGACTGCTTTGAAATTGATAATCTGATGATTGTAACACACTGAGGACATTGTGTGATTTAAGTGTGGTCTACTGGGAAGAAATTCTGATTTTTCTGATTTTTCTGTTAGATTGTATTTTGTGTGTTAAATTTTTTTTTTTTTTTTTTTTTTTGAGTGTTAATTTTTTCTGTTTTAAGTTATTTTTATCGAGTTTTGTGTGCAATAAATTTTACATTTTTCTCTTGATTTCTGGAGTTTGTCTAAGTTGTAGATTTTTCCTTCACTTACTTAATACTTATGGTTTGAAATCCTTGCTTTTCTCTACTTGGGAAGATTATTATGATGTTTGAGAGGATGATTTGATTGTGACGAATACCCTGTGTGAGATTTGAGCCACTTAATTTTCTTTCTTGTGTGTGATATGTATCTTGAATGCTTGCACATATGCCTTGGCTTGATTCTTTTTGATATACTTGATTGATATGCATGTTCAGACGTGATAAAGGCATTTTTGTTCTTGAGCCTCTTTAGCCAAATAAGCCTACCTTGTTATTATCCTTTGATAACCCCTTTGAGCCTATACTGCATATATTTCTTTTTGTTGAAGCTCATACACTGATCCTAAGTGAAAAACAAATTATTACCTTATCCTTAGGAAAGTCTGGAGCTATAGAAGTATTTTGAGAATAAGTGTGGTCTCCTTGGGAATTCTGATGAATTGGCTAGTTGGTTCCTCATCATGTTTTGAAATGATAATTTATATCCTGTTGTATAATATAAAAAAAAAGAAAGAAGACAGGATAAAAAAAATGATGAGAAAAAGAAAAAAAAAATTGAAAAATAATTTTGTGAATAATGGAGTCGAGAAGAGGATTGAATTAGAGGTTTGGGTGAGATTTCACTGTGTTTACATTTTTTTTTCCTAGTGCACCTCTATTTCTTCTGAGCTATAGCTACTTATCCAAATTTATCCTCCCCTGTCCTTGGCCTCATTACAACCCTGAAAGACCTTTTGATCTGAACATACATATGTTTTAAGTGTTGATATTAGAAGCTTGCCAAGTCTACTTGTGTTTGTTTTCTTGAGTACATTGAGTTGGAATTATTTACCTTAAACACTTGAGAGAAACACTATTAGTGCATCTGTGAGGTTATGTTATATTTAAATCACCTCTTGAGCTGATTAATTATTTTGCCATACTGTGAATTGCTTGGATGATTTCTGTAAGTATGTGCTTTTCTTGATTTTGTGTTGGAAAATTTCTACTTCTTTCATCGGTCCATAATTCTTGAGAATTTTGTAAATTCTTTTTATTTTTCTAGAGTCTTTATTTTCTGTCTGGTGAGTTTGTGTCACCATTCCTTTGATGTCCTTTGATCTATTCCCTGATTTACGTCTTGATTTTGCCCAGGAGTGCAAAAGACTAAGTGTGGTCTATTTTGATGAGTCGATATTTTATTCACTTCACTTAGTTTATTGTGCTAGAATTAATCAGGAAATTATGCTTAATTGTCCGATATTTTCCCATTTTCAGTAATTGTGCTTAAATTGACCAGTAATTCTAATTTTGATTAATTTGAATTATTTGAGACTAATTATTTATATTATTAATTGCAGGAAAATTGTTGGATAATATTTTGGGACATTTGAAGGGTTAATAAAAAATGGTAATTGGATCTAAGGGTGGAGATTTACTGAGCTGCCACGTGAAATAAGAGCGGGACCCATGGACAAATCAGAAATTGGTGGGATTCATTATTTGAAGGGACATTTAGACCCATCCATTCAAGGAAGAGAGTTCACGGATATGGCTTAGACACAGGGAAAAGAGAATTTGGAAAAGCATGTTTTAGAATTAAAGTGGGATCTATCACATTTGGAAGGTCACGGTTTTTGGCAAACACCAAAGCTAGACTTGAAATGAAATAATAGAATGAGGAGAATCACGGTTTAGAACGAAAAGGAAGTAGCTCACGGTATTCCAGCAGTTAGGAGGTGACGGAGAGGCATGGATGCAGCTCCAAGAATGGCTGATTTAAATTGGAAGAAATGGTGCAGCAAGACAGAAAGTTTTACCCGAAATAACTTCACTTTACTTTGGATTCAAGGGTAGCAGCATGCACATGATAAATGGAGGGTCCCTTGATGTTTTTGATACGTAGGAGGCTGATAAAGAAGCCAAAAGAGGACAAAACTTCAATGAAGAAGTGGGCCAAACATCATGTTTTCTTTCTTTTAAATTGTGGTGCATGTGGTGAAATAGAGGAGGGCACTTGGAAGTGGACGGTCCTGCAGAAAGGAAGAAAAGAAGTTCTGACAAAATTGATGGAAGCCCTCAGTATGCGTACAAGAATAGATTGAAAAAATATTTTAAAATGAAGCACAATGGATTACGGCTCTTGCTGCCAAAAATAAAAGGAGCAGTTTTGGTGGACAGAAGGGGAGTTTTCCAAGGGTGCCCAGGGTGGAAGAAGCTGGACATTTTCCAGCAGAGGACGTTCCAGCAGCAGCTGGACAGTAGACTGTAGGGGCTGGAACAGTAGTGAAGAAACACAGTACAGAGATGGAAGGTTACGGTTGATGCACTGATTCATCTTCTTTGCTGTAATGTGGAATTTCTAATTTAGTTTTCCTCTTCTTTTGTTGTAATAAACTCTTCTATAATTTTAATCCAATGCACTATTTTTATTTCCTGTTGTTAAAATTTCTAGAATTGTTTTACTGTTTCTTTTTACTGCCGTAAATTAATTTCTGTGGTAATTTAATTTCAGTTGTTGTTTTCTGTAATTTAATTTATGTTGTTCTTTATTTTTGCATGTTGATCATTTACTGTAATTTTATTTTCTGTATTTTACTGCAGTGATTTTGATTCTATTTTTACTGTTTTTACTGTTTTCTGTATTTATCTTTTTCTGTATTTTATGTTTTTATGTATTTTCATTTTTACTATTCCAGATTTATTTTTACTAATTCATGTTACTGTATTTTCATTTTTACTATTTTACTATTTTTACTGTTTTACTGTTTTTACTGTTCTCTGTATTTTGTGTTTTTCTGTATTTTCGTTTTCTGTATTTTTAAGTTTTCTGTCCAGATTTAATTTCACTGTTTTATGTTACTGTATTTTCGTTTTCACTGTAGCAATTTCATTTTTACTATTTTAAAATTGTTTTACTATTTTAATTTCGTTTTTACCATTTTCACTATTTTAAATTTTACGGTTTTGTTTTTACTGATGCCCCTATTTTTGCGTTTAATGTTTTACGTTTTGTTCACGTTTAATGTTCCCGCGTTAATTTTATATCTTTTACCGTTTGGTTTTTAATGTTTTGAATTTTACTTCATCGTTTTCACATTTACTGTTTTAAAGTTAATTTTTAGTTTAATTTAATTTTACTGAATAAAAAACCAAAAACTTTCACAAACCCCCCCCCACTTCGTGAAAAAAATCTGAAACTGAACCGACACAACAATATTGGTCCTTGAGAGACGACCTAGGAGTCACTTCCTAGTTGTACTGCATTTATCCATGCACATCAAATTTGTATGACCGCGACAGTCGTATCAAAATGGCGCCGTTGCCGGGGACCAATGACGGTTTGGTTTTAGATTCTTGTTGTGTAAATTTTTGTTCTGTTAATATGTGTGTTTTGTGTGTTCTGTCTGTTGTATTTTTGTAGGAGACAACGACACCTTCAACAAATTTTGGCGGCGTTGTCACTTCAGATCCAGGTTTTTGTTTTAGATTTTTACTGTGTTAATATATATTGTGTATATATGTGTTTAATTGTGCTATGTTCTGTATTTAGTTGTTATTAAAAAAAAATTTAAAATTAAAAAAAAAAAATTAATTAAAAATTTTTACTATTGATGTTCTGTCTTGTGTGTGCTTGTAGCATGTATAAATGTGTTTTGTTTTATCTGATTCGTAATTTTTAGTTTTTACTTTTTACTTTTTATTTTTCCATGTCTACCTATTTTAATGTTGTGAATAATGCTTATTCTGCCAATGTCTGTGATTATGATTCTTATTCTGCATATTACTTTGATTTTAAATCTGCTGATTTTTATGATGAGAACAATATGTTCCATCATCCAATTTCTGAGAGCTCTCTTTGGGAGCCAGTTCCACAATATGAGAGTCAGCAGTATGATTCTCCTATTCAAATAACTCCTCAGCCTTCTACTTCTGAACCTACATTAAAGGAGTTACTAGAGCAGATGACAATGCAGAACATTCAGTTTCAGAAAGGGAACATGCAGTTCAAGCAAGAGAGCATGGAGTTCCAGCAGGAAACTCAAGCTGCCATACAGAATCTGAGTGATCAGATCAGGCAAATGGCCACTCTTGCACCTGAGGAGACTGATGAAAATTTTGGGGACCCGGCAGAAGTAAGCAGTAATCCTGAACCAGGTAGACCACCTTCACCTTCCCACACTCTAGAAATATTCAAGGAAGAGGAGGTAAGCATACCACAATTTGATTATTATGTTGATTGTGATGATGATCGGTATGCTAATGACTATATTCTTGCTGAGTCTGATTTTAATTTTTCCTCTGTGCATGATGAGAACCGCTTTTTACTATCACATTCGAATGGTTATTCTTCATGCACTGAACATGAATCTGAGTCTATGATTAATATTGCATGCAATTTAGAAATTGATTCATGTTATGAGGATTTATCTAAAGCTCAGTATGATAATTTGGGTGTTATACCTCTGCATAACATTTCTTTGGAACCACATTGCACTAACCATGTTGCAGGAGGTGTACATGTATTGCATCAACAAACACCCACAATTGAAGACAAAGGTGCAAGCTTACAAAACGGTTTGAAAATCAATTGGCACCTGTTGAACCCAATCATCAACAATTTTTTCTGCTTAGATCCAGCGATGGAAGACATTTCATTGCGAGATCAAATCTGGAGGATGAAGCAGTTCCTCCTCAAAACTTCCGTGCTGGATCATGAAGTGGAAAACCTCTCCCTACAAGTCCAAAATTGGCAACTGCCACCTTGACCAGGGGAGTTTTCTTTTTCTTTCTTCCCCGTTTTCCTACTTTTATTGCATTTGTCCTTTATCTGTTCAGTGTTTTAACTGATGATCTTATGCTTAGAACAAGTTTAGGACAGTGTAGTTTAAGTGTGGTCTTGGGGGAGATTCTGATTTTTGTTTTTCTTTTAAGTTTGTTTTTCCTTTTCTTTTTAGTTTTCGAATTATTATTATTATTTAAAAAAAAAAAACAATTTAAAAAAATGTGTTCTGTGTTTTATTTGCTTCGTGATTTTTAGTGTTTGTACTAAAAAGAAAAAAAAAATAAAAATAAAAATAAAAATAAAAATAAAAATTTGTGTTGTGTTTCAAGTATGTTATTTTGTTAATGTATGTTTTGTAAATATATGTTTTGTCTGCTGTTTTTGACATTTGTGTTCTTTCTGCTTTGATATTTTGTGTTCGTTATTTGGTATTTTGTTTCGTTAATATGTGTTCTGTTTTTATTTATTTATTTAGTTTTTGTTAAAACATAAAAAATCAACAGAGAGCAAAATTGTAGTAAAAGGCAGATAGGTGTAATTTGAGCTGAAACTATATCTGAGTGCTTTTATTGAAATAACCAAGTTCACCGATAACATGCTGTCTTACTCTGTTAATTATAGATAATAATATTAAAAAAAAAAAAAAAAAAAAAAAAAAAACAAAACATAATAAGATAGTAAGGGCAGTAGTCGATCATTAGTGATCGTTTAGGATTACAGTCCAACAATTAAAAAAAATAAAAAATAAAAAATAAAAAAAAAAACAAACATAAGCGTAATAAAGATGTTCGGGGTTCGATCATTTGTGATCGTTAATATTACAAACCAAATAAAAAACAAAAACAACATAAAAAAAAAATTAAAAACATAAAAAACATAAGTGTTCATATTACAGTCCTCATTAATATTCTGGCCACACTCGGCCAACAAAAACATAAAAAAAAAAATAAATAAATAAATAAACAAAACATTAAAACTGGAAGAATTCTCGAGCTCGTTGTGGTGGTCTAAGGGAGAGCTCCGTTGAGGGAGTTCTGGTTCGAAATACAGGAGGCTTTGGTGGAGGAATTTCTCGTTCATTTTTGTCGTCATCGATAATGATCGGAACTGGAAACAAATTCAGCAGCCTCGGTGCCCTCATTATCACCCAGTTGTTTTCTTTCAAACAAACAAAAAAAAAATAAATAAATAAATAAAATTGTGTTAATTTTAGAAGAGGAAGTGAAAATAATTTCAATAAAAATGGAGGTATGATGAGAGTTCTTACCGTACATATACAGCGGCAGTTGTGAAAAGAGAGTGCCAGTGGGGTCTATCTCCGCTTGCCAGCGCCTGACCCGATTGCCATGGTTGTTAAACCAGCAGTGCACGTTATATTTGGTGGCATCTGCGAAGGTCCTTAGTCGAGACGCGATCTCGACGACTTGCGCGCGGCTTGGGTGTGTGACCCCATAGTTGTAGATTTTGGTCATCATATTGATCTGATCATCTGTAGGACGCCATCGCTGACTAGTGTATCTCTCTGATTCCATCTCACTCGTCATCATTCCTCTTGAAATATTCTAAAACTTAATAAAAAAAAATATATAAAAATAAAAAGAACAAAAACATAAAAAAAAGAAAAACAAAACATAAAAAAAAAAGAAGCATAAAAATATATTAGATTCTTAGTTCAGTATTTTCTTTAAATTGTTTGTTCTTGTTTCCTTTTAGATTTATTTTGTCCTGTCTGTCTTTGATTGTTTTTGTGTCTGGTCTCAGATCTGTTTCATGGTCCTTGCAAAGGGTCCTAAACGGATCTACGTCCAGTTGTCCGGTTGTTCTTGTCCATATTGTTCTTGTATATTATGTTTATGTGTTTATTTAGTTTTAAGTGGGGTACGTGGCGTTGTTCTACCCGATTGTCTCTGTAATACCTTCAATCGAAGGGAGATTAACGTCTGGTTTCCAGCCTATATACCCCTTAAGTTTTTAGACAGTTGTGTTTTATGTGTTTAAGTGTTTTCAGTTTCAAAAATATGAAAAAATTGAAAAGGAGAAGAAAGAAGCATAAAAATCAGAAGAAAAATATGGAAAGCAGGAAAGCAGGATGGTAATAAAAACAGATAAAGCAAGCAGAAAGATAAGAAAGGAAGAAAGGCAGATCCAGGAGCAGAGACTTACCTGGAGTAGTAGGCTGGCAGAGAAGCTCCTCGGGGTTCTCACACTCTTCAGATGGCACCGGGGCAGAGGCTCCTTGCAGGGCTCGTACACCTTCTGAGCACGCGGACGCGGGGGGGAGAGGCTCCCTGCAGAGATCCAGACGCTCGAGAGAGTAGAGAGAGAAGAGAGCAGAGAAGAGAGCAGAGAGAGGAGTAGAGAGAGAGTGAGGGATCAGAAATGGCGCTGGACGCGGAGGAGCGGCCTATTTATAGCCAGATTGCTTTCCACTGTAGCAACAGTTCCGGTCTTTGCCACCGAGACTGTTGTCACAGTACCCGTCTCCTTTTTTCAGAAAAAAAAATAATAAAAATAAAAAAAAAATAAATAAATAATAATAATAAAAATTATTAGCATCTACTGATGGGTGCTAGGTGATTTGCACATCTGCTGATGGATGTTTCTGAAAATTTCTTCCCATTTTTCTACTTTTGTTGCACTTGTCTATATTATTTGACTGCTTTGAAATTGATAATCTGATGATTGTAACACACTGAGGACATTGTGTGATTTAAGTGTGGTCTACTGGGAAGAAATTCTGATTTTTCTGATTTTTCTGTTAGATTGTATTTTGTGTTAAATTTTTTTTTTTTTTTTTGTTTTTGAGTGTTAATTTTTTCTGTTTTAAGTTATTTTTATCGAGTTTTGTGTGCAATAAATTTTACATTTTTCTCTTGATTTCTGGAGTTTGTCTAAGTTGTAGATTTTTCCTTCACTTACTTAATACTTATGGTTTGAAATCCTTGCTTTTCTCTACTTGGGAAGATTATTATGATGTTTGAGAGGATGATTTGATTGTGACGAATACCCCGTGTGAGATTTGAGCCACTTAATTTTCTTTCTTGTGTGTGATATGTATCTTGAATGCTTGCACATATGCCTTGGCTTGATTCTTTTTGATATACTTGATTGATATGCATGTTCAGACGTGATAAAGGCATTTTTGTTCTTGAGCCTCTTTAGCCAAATAAGCCTACCTTGTTATTATCCTTTGATAACCCCTTTGAGCCTATACTGCATATATTTCTTTTTGTTGAAGCTCATACACTGATCCTAAGTGAAAAACAAATTATTACCTTATCCTTAGGAAAGTCTGGAGCTATAGAAGTATTTTGAGAATAAGTGTGGTCTCCTTGGGAATTCTGATGAATTGGCTAGTTGGTTCCTCATCATGTTTTGAAATGATAATTTATATCCTGTTGTATAATATAAAAAAAAAGAAAGAAGACAGGATAAAAAAAATGATGAGAAAAAGAAAAAAAAAATTGAAAAATAATTTTGTGAATAATGGAGTCGAGAAGAGGATTGAATTAGAGGTTTGGGTGAGATTTCACTGTGTTTACATTTTTTTTTCCTAGTGCACCTCTATTTCTTCTGAGCTATAGCTACTTATCCAAATTTATCCTCCCCTGTCCTTGGCCTCATTACAACCCTGAAAGACCTTTTGATCTGAACATACATATGTTTTAAGTGTTGATATTAGAAGCTTGCCAAGTCTACTTGTGTTTGTTTTCTTGAGTACATTGAGTTGGAATTATTTACCTTAAACACTTGAGAGAAACACTATTAGTGCATCTGTGAGGTTATGTTATATTTAAATCACCTCTTGAGCTGATTAATTATTTTGCCATACTGTGAATTGCTTGGATGATTTCTGTAAGTATGTGCTTTTCTTGATTTTGTGTTGGAAAATTTCTACTTCTTTCATCGGTCCATAATTCTTGAGAATTTTGTAAATTCTTTTTATTTTTCTAGAGTCTTTATTTTCTGTCTGGTGAGTTTGTGTCACCATTCCTTTGATGTCCTTTGATCTATTCCCTGATTTACGTCTTGATTTTGCCCAGGAGTGCAAAAGACTAAGTGTGGTCTATTTTGATGAGTCGATATTTTATTCACTTCACTTAGTTTATTGTGCTAGAATTAATCAGGAAATTATGCTTAATTGTCCGATATTTTCCCATTTTCAGTAATTGTGCTTAAATTGACCAGTAATTCTAATTTTGATTAATTTGAATTATTTGAGACTAATTATTTATATTATTAATTGCAGGAAAATTGTTGGATAATATTTTGGGACATTTGAAGGGTTAATAAAAAATGGTAATTGGATCTAAGGGTGGAGATTTACTGAGCTGCCACGTGAAATAAGAGCGGGACCCATGGACAAATCAGAAATTGGTGGGATTCATTATTTGAAGGGACATTTAGACCCATCCATTCAAGGAAGAGAGTTCACGGATATGGCTTAGACACAGGGAAAAGAGAATTTGGAAAAGCATGTTTTAGAATTAAAGTGGGATCTATCACATTTGGAAGGTCATGGTTTTTGGCAAACACCAAAGCTAGACTTGAAATGAAATAATAGAATGAGGAGAATCACGGTTTAGAACGAAAAGGAAGTAGCTCACGGTATTCCAGCAGTTAGGAGGTGACGGAGAGGCATGGATGCAGCTCCAAGAATGGCTGATTTAAATTGGAAGAAATGGTGCAGCAAGACAGAAAGTTTTACCCGAAATAACTTCACTTTACTTTGGATTCAAGGGTAGCAGCATGCACATGATAAATGGAGGGTCCCTTGATGTTTTTGATACGTAGGAGGCTGATAAAGAAGCCAAAAGAGGACAAAACTTCAATGAAGAAGTGGGCCAAACATCATGTTTTCTTTCTTTTAAATTGTGGTGCATGTGGTGAAATAGAGGAGGGCACTTGGAAGTGGACGGTCCTGCAGAAAGGAAGAAAAGAAGTTCTGACAAAATTGATGGAAGCCCTCAGTATGCGTACAAGAATAGATTGAAAAAATATTTTAAAATGAAGCACAATGGATTACGGCTCTTGCTGCCAAAAATAAAAGGAGCAGTTTTGGTGGACAGAAGGGGAGTTTTCCAAGGGTGCCCAGGGTGGAAGAAGCTGGACATTTTCCAGCAGAGGACGTTCCAGCAGCAGCTGGACAGTAGACTGTAGGGGCTGGAACAGTAGTGAAGAAACACAGTACAGAGATGGAAGGTTACGGTTGATGCACTGATTCATCTTCTTTGCTGTAATGTGGAATTTCTAATTTAGTTTTCCTCTTCTTTTGTTGTAATAAACTCTTCTATAATTTTAATCCAATGCACTATTTTTATTTCCTGTTGTTAAAATTTCTAGAATTGTTTTACTGTTTCTTTTTACTGCCGTAAATTAATTTCTGTGGTAATTTAATTTCAGTTGTTGTTTTCTGTAATTTAATTTATGTTGTTATTTATTTTTGCATGTTGATCATTTACTGTAATTTTATTTTCTGTATTTTACTGCAGTGATTTTGATTCTATTTTTACTGTTTTTACTGTTTTCTGTATTTATCTTTTTCTGTATTTTATGTTTTTATGTATTTTCATTTTTACTATTCCAGATTTATTTTTACTAATTCATGTTACTGTATTTTCATGTTTACTATTTTACTATTTTTACTGTTTTACTGTTTTTACTGTTCTCTGTATTTTGTGTTTTTCTGTATTTTCGTTTTCTGTATTTTTAAGTTTTCTGTCCAGATTTAATTTCACTGTTTTATGTTACTGTATTTTCGTTTTCACTGTAGCAATTTCATTTTTACTGTTTTAAAATTGTTTTACTATTTTAATTTCGTTTTTACCATTTTCACTATTTTAAATTTTACGGTTTTGTTTTTACTGATGCCCCTATTTTTGCGTTTAATGTTTTACGTTTTGTTCACGTTTAATGTTCCCGCGTTAATTTTATATCTTTTACCGTTTGGTTTTTAATGTTTTGAATTTTACTTCATCGTTTTCACATTTACTGTTTTAAAGTTAATTTTTAGTTTAATTTAATTTTACTGCATAAAAAACCAAAAACTTTCACAAACCCCCCCCACTTCGTGAAAAAAATCTGAAACTGAACCGACACAACAATATTGGTCCTTGAGAGACGACCTAGGAGTCACTTCCTAGTTGTACTGCATTTATTCATGCACATCAAATTTGTATGACCGCGACAGTCGTATCAGCCGTCCAGCCAACTTAACGGAAAGGACTCAATTGATATCAATTTTCAAAATTAAAGACCATTTTGATACACTTTAGAAAACGAGGATCCATCTGAGACATTCGTACATAAATAGGGACGTCGAAAAGGATTAAACCTTATATTTAAGATAACATATGATAATCTCACATTTGAGACTTATTATGAAATTAGCATGATCTTCAGATTTTTGCCCCCTTGCTCCGCAATCCAATGATATTCTCTTTCAATGGAAAAGAAATTTGATCCTCCATCAATGCATTTTAAAACAAGTTTTTTCCCTTCCAATTTTACTTTGAGAATATATTTGTCATTTAAATCTTCAATCAAACAACTTTTGTTTTCAAAGAGCACTTTTTTAACTTTTCTCAAGTAGTTATCTGACACTCAACAATTTTTTATCAATTTTAAGAACATACATTATTCCCGATTTTCTTGGATATAATAGGTATTACAAAAGTGAAATTTTTGATGTGTAATGCTTCACAGGATTGGTTTGGAAAAAAGCATAGAGAGTTAATAGGAATCATCCATAAAAAGGTATATACTTCATTAGAAAATAAATGTCACTAGGAAAAACTAGTTTATGCGTCTTTTAAACGAGGATCTTCTTAAACGAATATCGACCTTCGTTGTCCTTCAAATACGTTCACTTGACATCCGTCCTTCAAATGCGTTCACTTGACATCTGTTTAAGTCTAACATATTCAAATCTTTTAAATAACTTTTAACTTTTAAATATTACTAAAGGTAAAAGAGGGTAAAAGGGGAATTGGGAGGTGCAGTTATCATTGTGTGGTGGTGGGGAAGTAACTCTATGAATTGGTTCAATAAGTGACCAACCCATGGTGGACCGGGCTGGATCGAGCCAGGTTACCTGTTTTGACAACTCTATAAATAAGGTAAATATTTGGTTATCTACGTGTGAATTTATATTCTATCTTAAATATAAAAAAATTAAACATCATATAAAAAATCCATAAATTTATTGTCTTAAAGTTTTGAATTGGAAATAATATCAATTTTTTATGTATAAATTAAACCTTTGTATCATTATTATGTTCCATTATGAGCAATAATTGTACAAATAAGAGAGTATTTATGGTTAGCTAAAAGAGAACATGTTAATGTGAAAACATTCACACTTAGGAAAATAGATTCTTAGATTACTAAAAAATAGTCCAAGTTTTGGATAATTAAATTACAAGCTTATAGTTTTAAAAGTTATGTATGCTTTTTGTCCATTAACTTTCAGTAAAAACTGAAATTAGTTCTTCTTTGAAACTTTGGACTAATTTAGTCCATTGTCTTTAAAAATTTAAATTTAATTATTTTAACCAAATTTTGTTAAGTTTATTTAAAGTTTCAAATATGTTTTTCAACTAGCATCAAAATAAAATAATATATCAAATAGTGTAAATAACTCAAATATTATCATCAAATATATTTAAAACATTAAATAAACTCAACAAAATTTGGTTAAAAAAACTAAATCCATGACTAAATTTGGTTTAAATTTCAAACACAAATTTAAATTTTAATTCAAAGGAACAAAAACATATTTAATCCTATTTTTAAAATATATTTTAAAAACCTATTAAAAGAAAGTAAAGTTAATCATTTATTTAACTTAAATACGTGAAATGTTATTAACAAAATGTTTGTTTGAAATGTATATATAAAAAATGTTTACAAGTAAATTTTGTAAAGGAATAGTCATTATTAAAATTATGATTGTAAGAATCGATTTAACCATAAATGAAAAACTATTTTATGATCAAACTATATTTACACATAGGGAGAAAAGTAATAGGAATAAAACATCTGATATGCATTCGAAGTGCTAAAATCTGAAATGTCACATCTATCCTAATACTTTGCGTCAACTGATTTACATTAAACGGTATACTTATATAAGATTAGACATACGTTCTACTAAAGGAAGATGAATAACTATATTTTTTTTGATAATATTTTTTACAATATTTTAACATCATCTACGTGTCATTATGTGATTGGTTTATGTTTGTAAGACCCTAAAAAATAATATACGCTGGAGTACGCATGGCAGCTGGAGAATGAGACACCTCAACAGCGTACGTGGCAGCAGCAGCAAGAAGAAGCACTCCAACAGCGGACGCCAGGTGTCACGCTTCATGGAGTCTGGAGTAGGGAACGCAGTGCAGTGCGTGTCACTTGGAGAGCACGACAGTTCACTAACGAACGCCAGGTGCCACTAATAGATAAGTCTGGAAAGCATTAGTGGAACGCACGTGGCTGACGAGGAGTGGACGTTCGTTCTCGACTACGGAGCAAAACTGGGTTTTTCTGAAAAACACTCCACTCTCCTCTGCATGCACTTTCTTTCCAAAGATCTGATCTTCCATCTTCCTCCTCCTTCTCTCTAGAACCTCCCAAACTTCTCTCTACTGTAACTCACCAAGCCTTTCTCTGATCACGTTTCAGCACCGTAGGAACGTCCGCTGAACTGAGAGCTACACATTCGACCGAACAGTTTCAAGAACTGAAACTGGTACGTTCTCCTTCAGTAGCTCGTCCTTAGGTTTTCTGGAAAACTAGGTTTTGGATGCATGCAAATGTGTAGTCTAAAGGATTTCATTTTCTGTGGTTAGATTTGTTTTAAGAAGAGTCAAGAGGCATTGAGGGTAGAATACCGTTAGCTGGACAAACCAAAGATTTTGGGTTAGGACGTTTCCTCCATTGAATCCGGGTAAGGGAAGCTTATAAATTTAATTTATATGTGTATGATTTATAAACGCAAGAACGAACACTGAATTGTATGGAATGTATATGTTTTATGTTGGTTGAAATGCGTGATTGATGACTGAAATGTATGTATACAGTATGAATGAGAATGCATGATGTATGATGGTTGAGATGTGATTATGAACATGGATATTTATGTGGTATGAAGTAAATCTGTATGATGATGTTGAATGTGAATTAATTTGGAAATGAAGGTTATAAAGTTTATGAATTTGAAAATCCTATGAAGTATAAAGTATAATTTGAAATGTTGGAATCTGGAAATCTGTTAAGGTTGAGAAATGTGAAACTTAAATCATTCTTTATGATAAATGATGCTCGTCACCGTACTGTCTTATATCGTTCGGTTTTTCTGAATATAACTTAAAATGGAATTCTTTCATTTGGAAAGAACTCCGCTCGAGAACGAGCGTCCCCCAATTGAATGTCTGAGCGTTCGGTTCAGCTCAGCTGTATATAAATGCTTTAAACTTTAAAATACGTAACGTTCGGTCTTATACCGAACGTTCGTTCTAAAATGACACTCGGTCTTATATCAAACGTTCGTTCTAAAATGACGCTCGGTCTTATATCGAACGTTCGTTCTAAAATGACGCTCGGTCTTATATCGAACGTTCGTTTTAAAATGACGCTCGGTCTTATACCAAAACATTCGTCCTAAATAGCGTTCGGTCTGATACCGAATGTTCGTCCTAAATAGCGTTCGGTCTGATACCGAACGTTCGTCCTAAATAGCGTTCGGTCTGATAGCGAACGTTCGTCCTAAATAGCGTTCGGTCTGATACCGAATGTTCGTCCTAAATAGTGTTCGTCCTGAGTAGCGCTCGGTTTTCTACCAAGCGTTCGTCACAATTGATGCTCGGTCATTTACCTAGCGTTCGTCATATTCGGTGCTCTGTCACATACCAAGCGCTCGTAATATTGAATAATCATTTGATAAAATAGCGTTCGTTCAAAGTATTAAATATTCATTTTCTTTACGTCCGTTCAATTTCTGGCATTGGTTTTCATATGCAAACATCTTCAAAGATAATTCTAAGTATTCTTGACCCTCCATTGTGTATTAAAACTGGTCCAAGTTTTTATCACAAATATTTTCTAAGTACCAGTACACTTCTAGTCGAGTCAGTTCATTTAACTGGCCAAACAGAAAATTACGTTCGTTGTATATTTCCCTAAGTATCCAGTAACTTTATTTGGACGTTCGTCCTAATTCTTCAGTGGATTGAGCGTTCGTCATTTTTGACTTTTAAATCTAAAGATGTAAAAGATGATGAATTATGATAAATTACAGTGTGAATGCCATATGGAGCGATATTATGATATTGGATTTTGGACGAGCGTTCCAGGGAGGAACGTCTCATGTATGTTAAATATTGGATTGGTAAAGTATGACTGTGGCCATTGCTAATGCTGGCTTGGTCCATCCTGATATTCCGTGATACTCATCTTCAAGTAGAGGACAGTAGTCATGTGTGGGAATGGCAGGAGGTCCTTAGTCCATAAGTTAACATGGGCGACGTAAGAACGGACTAACCTCGAGTGGCAGTTGTTGAGTGTATCCCAGTTACTACACCACTCGGATGCAAGGACGCCTATAGCTACACAGTTCTTACAGTCCGGACGGTCGGTCTAGTATATTTATATTTCTATGTTAAATTATATGCTGAGTGTGAATTATAATGTTTGAATGTATATGTTGAATGTATGAATTAAATATTATAAGCTTACCCTTTCGTTTTCCTTGTGTTGTCCATCGTATTTGTACGTTCGTCCTGTCTTGCAATGATCATCCGTGTGGATGTGAGCAGAAGGCGAGGCTACCTTAGAGGAGGTGATCCAAGAAGACAACTTAGTCGAAGTTGAAGTGAAAGCGGAGCAGTAGGACGTCCGCCTTTACTTTTAGTTAGTCGTTCGCTTTTGAAATGGACGTTCGGTTATTTATTTTGTAAAACCGTTCGTCCTAATATTTTGTATACGTGCACTTTAACCGTTCGTTCTAGACTCCCTTTGTATACGCTTTATGCGTGTTGCTTTTGTATTGAAGTCGTTCGGCTCTGGAACCTCAATTATGAGTATAAAGACTGCATTGTTTACTGTTAATTGTAATTACTTCTGATTTATGGTAATTACTGTATTTTGGGATGTTACATTAGTGGTATCAGAACAGTTTTGTTCCTTAAGGAACGCTGTAGGTTATGAGCATACTATGTTTGTGCTGTGTACTCAACATTCGTTTGATGAGTGTATCAAATCGTCCGAATTCAACTAATGATTTTTTTCTCTGCTTATCAGAGAGAACAAATGGCACCAAGATCACATCCTCAGCCTGCCGAGCGTGATGCGTCTGACCACATCAGACTACTGGAATCCGTAATAGAGGCGCTTCAACAGCAGAACGCTGCTTTAATACAGCAAAACACGGTCGCCTTGCAGAGTTTGGAGGCTGCGAGGGCACACTCTGAAGCTACCCAAAGACAGCTGATGGAGATCATAGAAATCACTAGGAAAAATACTAACCCAAGGATGAAGCCTTACGTTCGTCCAGTATTGCCATCTATTTCTAGGGGGTCTCAGTCACAATCTTTGGGGACGGACGGGTGGTCTGGGCATAAAAAGACCGTGAAATGTTTCAAGTGTGGAGGACCACACTTTCGATCGTCGTGTCCTCAACTGGTGGAATCGAAATATTGCCTTCAATGTGGGGGACGCGGACATGTCAAGAACGAGTGCAGCATGGGAGGACGAACAGGGTTAGGGCCACCAAATGCTGGAAGAGGTCAACCAGGAAGAGGTGGCCGAGCACGAGTGGATGAGTCTATGTCTTAACAGACGCTGAAGCAACGAGCTCAGGTATGATCATCACCTGCATTTTTTTGCGGTATGAAATGCCCTACTGTACACTGTTTTATTTATTGTGATAAGGAAGCGGTTCGGTCTGATAATGTAAATGTCAGCAATTGGATTAGTTTTAATATCCGACTGTGAGATAGATGCTTATTATTATTATATTAGTGAGAGTGTAATTTTCTAGAATTGACTAACTTAGGAGAATACTTCACGAGAATGGTGTGTCGACGTTCGGTTTCTTTTTAAGTTAGACCGTTCGGTAACAAGAAGGCAACCGAACAGTAATAATAAATGCTTGGATTGGTGAGTCTTCCTGAAACGGTGTCACGGCCATCTACTCAGAGAAAAAAATTTGAGTCTCTTTCACACTTATGCTAGGTGTTAGATTAACATCAGTAACTTTTTACAAAGTAGCTTTTGCAGAGTGGATGGAACCCAAGGATCAATTAAGTGATAGGAACATTTCATTATGTAGTACGCGCGTTTTACTAGCATACAAGAAGGATGAACAAGAATGAAGCATTTGAGAGCATTGCTAGGAGTGTTAAGGATAAGAAGAGTTGTGTGTAAAATTGTTCGAAGTGTGAAGTACTGGATGAGCAAAGTGCAAATACTAGAGCGTGTGTAAGCAGTGATAAACCGAGAGTTGGGTCAGTTCAGAGATTCAGGCACTTAACATTATAAGTGATGGTACGAACGTTATTAGGAGCCTCGGTTGGAAGTATAAAGTGAAGCGTTCGGTAGAACCGATCGAAAGGGAATAATGAGCAGATTTTTAATACGAATGGGCGGTGTCTTGAAAATTTAGCTAAAAGAATTTTGTCCTTTATAGTGAATTGGGAGATGGATTTTTGCTAGGTCATCACGATCAATTTAGTAGCGGGATTTATAAGCAGAAGTAGCTAGGTTTATGTGTTATAGTGTAACATGTCAAAACGTAAAGGTAGAACTTCCGAGATCGCACGACAACAAGATAGAGTACCTAGAACTTAAGCCAATTGCCTTTATCGATCAGTCATAAGGTCGAGGTACTATTAGAGTTACTGAGGGTAGACTGACCAAGAAATTTTGCTTTATGATCATCGGTTTGAGAACTTAACGATAATGATGGGTTAAATTCCACAGTAGGTAAGTAGATTGATTTCTTAGAATACAAACTGGTAGCAATTCTGGTAGAAATTTTCAATTCATCTCTAGGTTTCGTGCAATCATTGAAGAGTAAGTTGAGCATCCAGTTGAAGACTTACTCAGTTATCATTCTGAAGGAATGGCTCGACGAGTAGATCGATTCTGACGTTCGCATATTTATACGAACGTCTGCTTAGAATCAATTAGGGGTCAGATGAAGTCTCGCTTTCTCCAAATGATCAAGAAAATCAGTTCTCTGCCTAAACCTAATACATTTGATACTCTCTTTCAATCACTCGGGAATTTACCTATACTCAATTCTTCAAACAGTAACTGTCAGTTAGAATAAAACTTTTAAATTTTATTCATTTTGTTTCTGGTGATCAATCGTTTGGTTTTCGTTTGACCAATTGTGGCCAAACATTTTTAGCGTTCGGCTATAAACAAACGTTCGGGTCCTTTGACTGCTTGGTTTCGTTCGTTCTTTAGCGTTCGTCATTTAGGCCCTTTACTTGGATTTGCTATATATATATATATATATATATATATATATATATATATATATATATATATATATATATATATATATATAATCTTGTCTTGGTTTTCGATAATAAGTTTATTCCGGGATATTCAGATTAATCTTTCATGTTTTCTCTCCTTTGTTGCTTCTGTTTATCCGTCTCACACTCTAATCCAATAGTAAAATACTTCAATATTAATTCTTTTCCTCTTGGAAAACTTGTGACTCTTCCTAATAATAATTTCTCTCGTTCGGTATTATGTTTCCGATCGGTTAACCTTTCAAAACCAATGTCTCTTTATTTAAAAGTCATCTACTGGTTCCTTACTTCAGGGTTCTCCTGTAATTACTATCTTCTCGTAAACATTTAATCCTTACCCAAACATAACCGTTCGTTATAGTTGAAACCAGTCAACATTGATGAATTGCTAAAGACGTGCGTGTGGGACGAAGCCGCTTGTCCTAAGAAGATGCTGCCGAAGGTTCTTGGATTGTAGACGCATTGGGACGGTAGCTTATGAAGATATCATTGCCTTCTAAATTAGCTAAACATCGTTTAGTTTTCACGCATCACCACTCTAGAAGTATATTGGAGACTCGTCTGATGTGCTAGAGCTAGAAGACGTTTGTATTTTAAGATACCGATTTGTATAGATCCAACCATTATGTACTGGAGATACCCCAACCAAGTGTTCAGGAGAAAATCCATCAGGTGGGTGAGAGGGGTCTGGAACAAGAAGAGTGACGACATTACAAGAGAAGTTGAAGATTTGAAAACAGGGACAAAGTACCCCGTCTACCCTTTAGCATACCTGGATTTTCGAGGACGAAAATTTTTGTAGTTGGAGGGAATGTAAGACCCTGAAAAATAACATACGCTGGAGTACGCGTGGCAGCTGGAGAATGAGACACCTCAACAGCGTACGTGGCAGCAGCAGCAGGAAGAAGCACTCCAACAGCGGACGCCAGGTGTCACGCTGCATGGAATCTGGAGTAGGGAACGCAGTGCAGTGCGTGTCACTTGGAGAGCACGACAGTTCACTAACGAACGCCAGGTGCCACTAATAGAGAAGTCTGGAAAGCGTTAGTGGAATGCACGTGGCTGACGAGGAGTGGACGTTCGTTCTCGACTGTGGAGCAAAACTGGGTTTTTCAGAAAAACACTCCACTCTCCTCTGCATGCACTTTCTTTCCAAAGATCTGATCTTCCATCTTCCTCCTCCTTCTCTCTAGAACCTCCCAAACTTCTCTCTACTGTAACTCACCAAGCCTTTCTCTGATCACGTTTCAGCACCGTAGGAACGTCCGCTGAACTGAGAGCTACACATTGGACCGAACAGTTTCAAGAACTGAAACTGGTAAGTTCTCCTTCAGTAGCTCGTCCTTAGGTTTTCTGGAAAACTAGGTTTTGGATGCATGCAAATGTGTAGTCTAAAGGATTTCATTTTCTGTGGTTAGATTTGTTTTAAGAAGAGTCAAGAGGCATTGAGGGTAGAATACCGTTAGCTGGACGAACCAAAGATTTTGGGTTAGGACGTTTCCTCCATTGAATCCGGGTAAGGGAAGCTTATAAATTTAATTTATATGTGTATGATTTATAAACGCAAGAACGAACACTGAATTGTATGGAATGTATATGTTTTATGTTGGTTGAAATGCGTGATTGATGACTGAAATGTATGTATACAGTATGAATGAGAATGCATGATGTATGATGGTTGAGATGTGATTATGAACATGGATATTTATGTGGTATGAAGTAAATCTGTATGATGATGTTGAATGTGAATTAATTTGGAAATGAAGGTTATAAAGTTTATGAATTTGAAAATCCTATGAAGTATAAAGTATAATTTGAAATGTTGGAATCTGGAAATCTGTTAAGGTTGAGAAATGTGAAACTTAAATCATTCTTTATGATAAATGACGCTCGTCACCGTACGGTCTTATATCGTTCGGTTTTTCTGAATATAACTTAGAATGGAATTCTTTCATTTGGAAAGAACTCCGCTCGAGAACGAGCGTCCCCCAATTGAATGTCTGAGCGTTCGGTTCAGCTCAGCTGTATATAAATGCTTTAAACTTTAAAATACGTAACGTTCGGTCTTATACCGAACGTTCGTTCTAAAATGACGCTCGGTCTTATATCGAATGTTCGTTCTAAAATGACGCTCGGTCTTATATCAAACGTTCGTTCTAAAATGACGCTCGGTCTTATATCGAACGTTCGTTCTAAAATGACGCTCGGTCTTTGATGGACAAATTTATGAGCACCAAAATATGATGTCACAAACTTGTTTCACAATCGGCAAGTATGACCGAATTGTTCAAGTAATAAACTTGGTAAGACCAAGTATCGTTCTCCCAAAGGACTCACGGCCTAGTTTAGTTATGTGATTTGTTGATTAGCTAGGACTTACAAACGAAATAATTGGATTTAATATGCAAGACAGAAAATAAACATGTATGCATGAAGTTTGATCAATGGCAAAGACAAAAGATAAACACTTTCAATGGAATATATGAATGAATATGTTGTTGGGGGTCAATTTCATCTCATCCACTCTCATACATTTTAGGAATTCAACATTCAAGTCATCATTGTTAATGCCACTCTCTAATGTACCATTCTAGATGGCTTCTCCCTAATCACGAGTTCATACAATTCCTAGCATTCCTAATGATTAGTTCATATGCTCAGGAGCTTAAAGACAACCAACATAGTGTTGGGAAAAATTCCCCGGATCTAGACTTCCCCGTACGTGCCCGTATCGACAAAACCAATAATCATGCATTGAATAAGTTAAACTATGCAAGCATTGAGCAAAGAGGAAAAACCCTAACTAATGATGAAAGAAAGCATAAGTCTTAATTAAAAGATGCAAGCATAAATTCCATATATGAGAGCTTCAAGAGATTACATTGATTCCCCAACAAACATACAAGGTTTAGTTCACCATATTCATGGTGAACCTAGATGAATTACAATGAAAGTATGAAAGAATAAACCCAATAAAGATGAAGAGGTAGCCTTAGCATCCAAGATCCTTCTTCAAAGGGGTGAAAGAGAGAGTGTTTGCCTCGTTTCTGCCAAAGATACTAACTCTAGGACGTGCAAGTCCTTATATACTAATTTAGAATTACAAAAGATTACAAAAGCCCAAGCCCATAAAAGTACCAGAAAACAAGTCCAAGCCCATTATTAAGAATGGCGCTCAGCGGTAAATACCGCTCAGCGGTGACTGCGCGTCTTGTTTCTTCCCCTCAGCGGCCAGTTTGCCCCTCAGCGGACCTCCCGTGACCTCCTGAGTGCCGCTCAGCGGTAAAATGCCGCTGAGCGGTGCTTTCGGCTTCTCCTTTTGCACTCTTTGATCTCTTTTCTGATTCCATCTCTCTCCTTCTTCACTTCTTTCACTAAATTCACCTTAAAACCTGCACAAAAACACTTAAATCAAGCATAAACCTTTCCAGCTCTGTTATTTATGAAAATATAGATAAAAGCATGATTTCAAGCTAGTTTCTAAGTCTAAAGGTTGCTTTTAGTATCAAATTTAAGCATGAAAATAACAGTTTTTCAACTGTTATCAGTCTTATACCAAAACGTTCGTCCTAAATAGCGTTCGGTCTGATATCGAACGTTCGTCCTAAATAGCGTTCGGTCTGATACCAAACGTTCGTCCTAAATAGCGTTCGGTCTGATACCGAACGTTCGTCCTAAATAGTGTTCGGTCTGATACCGAACGTTCGTCCTGAGTAGCGCTCGGTTTTCTACCAAGCGTTCGTCACAATTGATGCTCGGTCATTTACCTAGCGTTCGTCATATTCGGTGCTCGGTCACATACCAAGCGCTCGTAATATTGAATAATCATTTGATAAAATAGCGTTCGTTCAAAGTATTAAATATTCATTTTCTTTACGTCCGTTCAATTTCTGGCATTGGTTTTCATATGCAAACATCTTCAAAGATAATTCTAAGTATTAAATATTCTAAGTATTCTTGACCCTCCATTGTGTATTAAAACCGGTCCATGTTTTTATCACAAATATTTTCTAAGTACCAGTACACTTCAAGTCGAGTCACTTCATTTAACTGGCCAAACAAAAAATTACGTTCGTTGTATATTTCCCTAAGTATCCAGTAACTTTATTTGGACGTTCGTCCTAATTCTTCAATGGACTGAGCGTTCGTCATTTTTGACTTTTAAATCTAAAGATGTAAAAGATGATGAATTATGATAAATTACAGTGTGAACGCCATATGGATCGATATTATGATATTGGATTTTGGACGAGCGTTCCAGGGAGGAACGTCTCATGTATGTTAAATATTGGATTGGTAAAGTATGACTGTGGCCATTGCTAATGCTGGCTTGGTCCATCTTGATATTCCGTGATACTCATCTTCAAGTAGAGGACAGTAGTCATGTGTGGGAATGGCAGGAGGTCCTTAGTCCATAAGTTAACATGGCCGACGTAAGAACGGACTAACCTCGAGTGGCAGCTGTTGAGTGTATCCCAGTTACTACACCACTCGGGTGCAAGGACGCCTGTAGCTACAGAGTTCATACAGTCCGGACGGTCGGTCTAGTATATTTATATTTCTATGTTAAATTATAAGCTGAGTGTGAATTATAATGTTTGAATGTATATGTTGAATGTATGAATTAAATATTATAAGCTTACCCTTTCGTTTTCCTTGTGTTTTCCATCGTATTTGTACGTTCATCCTGTCTTGCAATGATCATCCGTGTGGATGTGAGCAGAAGGCGAGGCTACCTTAGAGGAGGTGATCCAAGAAGACAACTTAGTCGAAGTTGAAGTGAAAGCGGAGCAGTAGGACGTCCGTGATGAGTCAATATTTTATTCACTTCACTTAGTTTATTGTGCTAAAATTAATCGGGGAATTGTGCTTAAACGTCCATTATTTTCCCATTTTTCTTAATTGTGCTTAATTCGATCGGAAATTCTTATTTTAACTAATTTGAATTATCTGAGATAATTATTTTACAAGGAAAATTTGGAGATACAATTTGGGATATTTGAAGGTTAAATGAGAATTGGCAATTGAGCCCAATGTATTTCAGTCATTTCAATTTTCGCTGGTTGCTGCGTGAATTTTGTGTCAACTTGTTTGTCTTCGTTTGAATTCAATTCTTATCCGTTTTCCTTGCAATTTTTTTTCATAGTTTCGTCTAGATGTCTATTTTCAAGTATAGTTTTTATTTTGTTCAAATTCATTTTGTGTTGTTCCCAGTATTTTCTTTACTCTCCTATGTCAGTCTAGTGCATACTGTTTGAGTGAATTCTAGTCTGTTTGCATTTGCTTGCTGTTTGGTACTTGTGCTAGCTAAGAATTGACAATTGAAGTGTTGATTTTTGAAGTGTCACGGCTGGAAATAGAATCCACAAGCTTACCATTTAATTTTTGAACAAAGCCTTTTGTTCTGGAAAGGGAAAAAGAATACATTTAGTGGAAATTCACGTTGGGAAGTTCCTTCCCTTGCCATGTCACGCATTCTGCAAAGAATAATGGAAGCATTGTTTTGGTTTTTAACATGTCACGGTAGGAGTAGCTTGGAGGGACCCATATGGCTTTGACACTTTAGCAATTAATTGAAGAAAGAAGGATGCCTTGATCTAAGATTGGAATTCTCGGTTTTATTTGGGAACCATACACCAAAGGAAAAAACAAACACAAGGGACCACCACTAAAGCTCACGGGAATGTGTTTCATGCAACTCCTTTCTTTCTAATGAAGAATTTTGTAAATGAGAAAGCATAAGCAAATTGAACCAATGGAGGGGACCACCTTGTGAGTAAGCTCACGGTTTTGTGCATTTATATATGGCAGCTTGGAATATTCTTTCTTTAAAATGATTAAGGACATGGAGAATGTGCCACCACACTGACGGTCCAGCACATCCCGCAGCCACGGACGTTTTTGGAAGCCAAAGGGGCTGCAGCAAGAAGAAGTGAAGCACGGTGATGCAGGGAAGAAGTCTCCAAGTTGTTGCTGCCATGAGTTGAAGAGGGGAGCTGCACATGGTTTTTAGTTTTAAACGGAAGCCACCTCCTTGATGAAGAAGCTCATGGTCTTCACATCCAGTAGGTTGGAACAGCCACCTTGACCGAAGCAAGTGAAAGAGAAGCAGCCGTGATGAAGGGGTAGAATGGTTTGGAATGTGATTGAAGAAGAAGACAAGGATTGAGGCTCCACTGAATTTTGGTACGTAAGGAGACAAAAACTTTATGGAAGAAAGAATGTTTTATTTATTTGGTGGAGAACGTTGGTATATGGGTACAAGAGAGAAGGGTCCCTTGCTTTGTCGGACACGTTCATAACAGCACTAAAACTTGGAGGATTTTTGCTATAAAAAAATGGCAGAGCAGCAGATTTGAAGCAGATAATTTAGTAGATTTTAGTGTGGATTTTAGGAGTAGTGTAGGAACTACCCACGTCTGGGAGGAGGCTATTGCCTCTTCCTCCTTCAATCAACTCTCTGTATTTTCATTTTCCAAACAGTGCAACAGTGATTTATTTTCTGAAGCGTATAATGTGTTACTGTAATTTTTATTTTCATTGTCCAGTAATTTTATTTCAAGTGTTTAATCTTTGAAGAATTTTATTTTAGTCAAGTGCTTTTATTTTATTTGCTAAAATTTTACCAGTAATGATTTTCTGCATAGTTAAATTCTACCTTTCTGCATATTTACTGTTCCATTTTTACCGTTTAATTTTATTTACCGCATTCAAACAAAATCACAAAACCCCCCCCCCACTTCGTGACTAATCTAAGACTGAACCACCAAAATTGGTCCTTGAGAGACGACCTAGGAGTCACTTCCTAGTAATTATACTGCATTAATTTTGCACATCAAATTTGTATGACCGCGACAGTCGTAACAAAAAATGGCGCCGTTGCCGGGGACCAATCAATGGAGGTTTGGTTTTAGATTATTGTTGTGTAAATTTTTGTTCTGTTAATATGTGTGTTTTGTGTGTTCTGTCTGTTGTATTTTTGTAGGAGACAACGACACCTTCAGCAAATTTTGGCGGCGTTGTCACTTCAGTCCAGGTTCTTGTTTTAGATTTTTACTGTTTTTGTTTTATTATGTGGTTGTAATATATGTTTTGTCTTTTATATTTTTATTGTGTTGTGTTTTGTATTATGTCTGTTAATTAAAAAAAAATATTAAAAAAAAAAAAAAAAATTATGTTCTGTCTTTTATGTGCGTGTAACATGTATAAATGTGTTGTGATTTATCTGTTTCGTAATTTTTAGTATTTAGTTTTTATTTGTTTTATTTTTATGTTTCCATGTCTACCTATTCTGGTTATGTGAATTCTGCTTATTCTGCCAATGTCTGTGATTATGAATCTTATTCTGCATCTTACTCTGATTGTAATTCTGCTGAATTCTATAATGAGAATTATAATGATCCTGAGTGGAATGATCTTAACAACCAATGGTACGATACCCCACAAGATCATTATCTAGAACCACCATTCGAGAGTCCTTTCATGCCTCCACCAGTCCAGCAATATCAGAGTCAGCAGTATAATGCTTCTGCCCAAACAACTCTTCAGCCTTCAACTTCTGAACCTACATTGAAGGAGTTACTGGAGCAGATGACCATGCAGAACGTTCAGTTAAAGAAAGGGAACATGCAGTTCAAGCAAGAGAGCCTGGAATTCCAGCAGGAAACTCAAGCTGCCATTCAGAGTCTGAATGATCAAATTGGGCAGATGGCCATCAACATAGGAGATGAGAACCAGAGTCACGTGCATACTGCACTACCTATCTTCCTATCGTCCTATGTTCCTGCTGTTGCACCTGAGGAGATTGATGAATATTTTGAGGACCAGGCAAAAATAAGCAGTAGTTTTGAACCAGATAGACCACCTTCATCTTCCCACACTCTAGAAATCTTCAAGGAAGAGGAGGTAAGCATACCACAATTTGATTATTATGTTGATTGTGATGATGATCGGTATGCTAATGACTATATTCTTGCTGAGTCTGATTTTAATTTTTCCTCTGTGCATGATGAGAACCGCTTTTTACTATCACATTCGAATGGTTATTCTTCATGCACTGAACATGAATCTGAGTCTATGATTAATATTGCATGCAATTTAGAAATTGATTCATGTTATGAGGATTTATCTAAGGCTCAGTATGATGAATTGGGATGGGGTGTTATACCTCTGCATGAAATTTCTGCAGTGCCACATTGCACTAACCATGTTGCAGGAGGTACGTATAAATTTGATCAACATACACCCACAGTGGAAAACAAAGGTGCTGACACTGATAGTTTGAAGATCAAAAGGCACCTACTGAATCTGCTCAGTGATAATATTTGCTGCTTAGATCCGGCGGTGGAGGACATTTCACTGCTTGATCAGATCTGGAGGATGAAGCAGTTCGTCCTCAACACTTTCATGCTGGATCCTGAAGAAGGGAACATCTCCCTACAAGTCCAAAATTGGCAACTGCCACCCTGACCAGGGGAGTTTTCTTTTTCTTTCTTCCCCGTTTTCCTACTTTTATTGCATTTGTCCTTTATCTGTTTAGTGTTTTAACTCATGATCTTGTGCTTAGAAAACATTTAGGACAGTGTAGTTTAAGTGTGGTCTCGGGAAGATTCTGCATTTTGTTTTTCCTTTTCTTCTTAGTTTTCGAATTGTTATCTTTAAAAAAAAAAAAAAAAAAAAAAAAAAATTGTGTATTCTATTTCAGGTGTGTTATTTTGTTAATGTATGTTTTGTAAATATGTGTTTTGTATGGTGTTTTTGACATTTGTGTTTTGTCTGCTTTGATATTTTGTGTTCGGTATTAGGTCTTTTGTTTCGTTAATATGTGTTCTGTTTTTATTTATTTAGTTTTTGAAAAAAAATAAAAAATCAACAAAGTGCATAATTAACATGTAAGGGCAGAGAGGTGTAATTTGAGCTAAAACTATCTGAGTACTTTTATTGAAAATACCAAATACTCCGAAAACAGTCTGTCTTACACTGATAATAATAAAAATAAAAACAAAAACATAAAAAAGATGTTCGGGGGTCGATCTTTAGTGATCGTTAATATTACAAACCAAATAAAAAAAAAACAAAAACATCATAAAAACATAAAAAAAAAAAAAAAATAAAAACAACAAAAATATAAGTGTTCATATTACAGCCCATATTCTGGCCACACTCGGCCAATAAAAACATAAAAAATAAAAAAAAACATAAAACTTTAAAAATGAAAGAACTCTCGAGCTGGTTGTGGTGGTCTAAGGGAGAGCTCCGTTGAGGGAGCTCTGGTTCGGAATGCGAGCGGAGGCTTTGGTGGAGGAATTTCTCGTTCATTTCTGTCGTCATCGATGATGATCGGAACTGGAAACAAATTCAGCAGCCTCGGTGCCCTCATTATCACCCAGTTTTTTTCTTTCAAACAAAAAAAAAAAAAAAATAATAAAAAAATAAAAATAAAAAAATAATAAAAAAAATAAATAACTTGTGTTAATTATAGAAGAGGAAGTGAAAATTTTCAATAAAAATGGAGGTGTGATCAGAGGTCTTACCGTACATGTACAGCGGCAGTTGTGAAAAGAGAGTGCCAGTGGGGTCTATCTCCGCTTGCCAGTGCTTGACTCGATTGCCGTGGTTGTTGAACCAGCAGTGTACGTTGTATTCAGTGGCTTCGCCGAAAGCCCTTAGTCGAGACGCGATCTCGACGACTTGCGCTCGGCTTGGGTGTGTGACCCCATAGTTGAATATTTTGGTCATCATCGTGATCTGATCGTCAGTTGGACGCCACCGTTGACTGGTATATCTCTCTGATTCCGTTTCACTCATCCTTCCTCTCGTAATATACAAATACATAAATAAAAAATAAATACATATAAAAAGAACAAAAACAAGAAAAATAAGCATAACATAAAAAAAAATAATAAAAAGAACTAAAAAAAAAAAAAAAAAAAAGAGCATAAAAAAATTAGATTCTTAGTTCTGTATTTTCTTTATTTATTTGTTCTTGTTTCCTTTTAGATTTATTTTGTCCAGTCTGTATTTGATGTTTCAGTTTTTGGTCTCAGATCTGTTTCACGGTCCTTGCAAAAGGGTCCTAAACGGATCTACGTCCAGTGTCCTTGTCCATATTGTTCTTGTATATTATGTTTATGTGTTTATTTAGTTTTAAGTGGGGTACGTGGCGTTGTTCTACCCGATTGTCTCTGCAATACCTTCAATCGAAGGGAGATTAACGTCTGGTTTCCAGCCTATATACCCCTTAAGTTTTAAGACAATTGTGTTTTATGTGTTTTAAGTGTTTAGCAGGTGAAAAATAAAGCGAATAAGAGCTGAAAATAAAGAAGGAACTGAAAGCAGGAAAAAGAAAAAAAATGATAGATCTGAAAGCTGTAAAAGGAGCAGAACTGAAAAGCAAAGAAAAGAGCAGAAAGCTTAAACGGCAGAAAGAAGGAGATCCAAGGTGCAGATGACTTACCCGGAGTAGTAGGGCTTACAGAAGCTTGACGCAGATCTTAGACGCTCCGAAGGCACACAGGCAGAGGCTCCTCACGGATCTCGCTCAGACTCTTCAGAAGGCCGGGGACAGAGCTTCCTCGCAGAGGTTCCAGATGCTCAGGTTGAGAGTGAGGAGAGCGGAGAGAGAAGTGAGAAGTAGAGAGAGAGAGCAGAGCAGTCAGAAATGCCGCTCGGGAGCCGAAGTTGGCCTATTAATAGCCAAAATTCTGCCACTGTAGCAACAGTTCCGGTCTTTGCCACCGAGACTGTTGTCACAGTACCGGTATCCTTTTTCAAAAAAAAAAAAATATAAATAAATAAATAAAAAAAAAATAATAAAATAAAATAAAATAAAATAAAAAAAAAAAAAAAAATATATATAAAAAATAAAATAATATTAACATCTGCTGATGGATGTTTCTGAAAATTTCTTCCCATTTTTCCTAACTTTTTATTGCACTTGTCTATATTATTTGCTGCTCTAAAATTGATAATCTGATGATTGTGACACACTGAGGACATTGTGTGATTTAAGTGTGGTCTACTGGGAAGAAATTCTGATTTTTTTGATTTTTCTGTTAGATTGTATTTTGTGTGTTAAATTTTTTGTTTTTGAGTGTTAATTTTTTCTGTTTTAAGTTATTTTTATCGAGTTTTGTGTGCAATAAATTTTACAATTTTTCTCTTGATTTCTGGATGATGTCTAAGTTGTAGATTTTTCCTCCACTTACTTAATGCTTATAGTTTGAAATCCTTGTTTTTCTCTGCTTGGGAAGATGATATAAATGTTTAAGAGGTTGATTTGATTGTGACAAATACCATGTGTGAGATTTGAGCCACTTAATCTTCTTTCTTGTGTGTGATATGTATCTTGATTGCTTGCACATATGCCTTGGCTTGATTCTTTTTGATATACTTGATTGATATGCATGTTCAGACGTGATAAAGGCATTTTTGTTCTTGAGCCTCTTTAGCCAAATAAGCCTACCCTGTTATTATCCTTTGATAACCCCTTTGAGCCTATACTTTCCCCATTTCTTTGTGTTAAAGCTCATACACTGACCCTAAGTGAAAAACCATGATTACCTAAACCTTAGGGAAGTCTGGAGCTATAGAAGTGTTTTGTGAATAAGTGTGGTCTCCTTGGGGATTCTGATAAATTGGCTAGTTGGTTCCTCATCATGTTTTGAAATGATAATATATATCCTGTTGTGTGATAAAAAAAAAAAAAAAAAAAAAAAACAGGATGGAAAAAAAATTTGATGAGAAAAAGAGAAAAATTGAAAAATCATTTTGTGAATAATGGAGTCGAGAAGAGGATTGAATTAGAGGTTTGGGTGAGATTTCACTGTGTTACATTTTTTTTCCTAGTGCACCTCTATTTCTTCTGAGCTATAGCTACTTATCCAAATTTATCCTCCCCTGTCCTTGGCCCCATTACAACCCAGTAAAGACCTTTAGATCTGAACATGCATATGTTTTAAGTGTTAATTTTAGAGGCTTGCCAAATCTACTTGTGTTTGCTTTCTTGAGTGCATTGAGTTGAAATTCTTTACCCTAGACACTTGAGAGAAACACTGGAAGTGCATCTGTGAGGTTGTTACTTTTAATTTGCCTCTTAAGCTGATTGATTATTTTTTCCGTGTATTGAATTGCTTGGATAATTTCTGTAAGTATCTGCTTAATTTGATTTTGTGTTGGATATTTCTACTTCTTATCTCTGTCCAGAATTCTTGAGAACTGTGTAAATTCTGTGTGTTTTCTTGTGAGTCTTTATTTTCTGTCTGCTGAGTTGTGTCACCTCCATAAAAGTCCTTTGAACCATTCCCTGATTTGAGTCTTGATTTTGCCCAGGAGTGCAAAAGACTAAGTGTGGTCTATTTTGATGAGTCAATATTTTATTCACTTCACTTAGTTTATTGTGCTAAAATTAATCGGGGAATTGTGCTTAAACGTCCATTATTTTCCCATTTTTCTTAATTGTGCTTAATTCGATCGGAAATTCTTATTTTAACTAATTTGAATTATCTGAGATAATTATTTTACAAGGAAAATTTGGAGATACAATTTGGGATATTTGAAGGTTAAATGAGAATTGGCAATTGAGCCCAATGTATTTCAGTCATTTCAATTTTCGCTGGTTGCTGCGTGAATTTTGTGTCAACTTGTTTGTCTTCGTTTGAATTCAATTCTTATCCGTTTTCCTTGCAATTTTTTTTCATAGTTTCGTCTAGATGTCTATTTTCAAGTATAGTTTTTATTTTGTTCAAATTCATTTTGTGTTGTTCCCAGTATTTTCTTTACTCTCCTATGTCAGTCTAGTGCATACTGTTTGAGTGAATTCTAGTCTGTTTGCATTTGCTTGCTGTTTGGTACTTGTGCTAGCTAAGAATTGACAATTGAAGTGTTGATTTTTGAAGTGTCACGGCTGGAAATAGAATCCACAAGCTTACCATTTAATTTTTGAACAAAGCCTTTTGTTCTGGAAAGGGAAAAAGAATACATTTAGTGGAAATTCACGTTGGGAAGTTCCTTCCCTTGCCATGTCACGCATTCTGCAAAGAATAATGGAAGCATTGTTTTGGTTTTTAACATGTCACGGTAGGAGTAGCTTGGAGGGACCCATATGGCTTTGACACTTTAGCAATTAATTGAAGAAAGAAGGATGCCTTGATCTAAGATTGGAATTCTCGGTTTTATTTGGGAACCATACACCAAAGGAAAAAACAAACACAAGGGACCACCACTAAAGCTCACGGGAATGTGTTTCATGCAACTCCTTTCTTTCTAATGAAGAATTTTGTAAATGAGAAAGCATAAGCAAATTGAACCAATGGAGGGGACCACCTTGTGAGTAAGCTCACGGTTTTGTGCATTTATATATGGCAGCTTGGAATATTCTTTCTTTAAAATGATTAAGGACATGGAGAATGTGCCACCACACTGACGGTCCAGCACATCCCGCAGCCACGGACGTTTTTGGAAGCCAAAGGGGCTGCAGCAAGAAGAAGTGAAGCACGGTGATGCAGGGAAGAAGTCTCCAAGTTGTTGCTGCCATGAGTTGAAGAGGGGAGCTGCACATGGTTTTTAGTTTTAAACGGAAGCCACCTCCTTGATGAAGAAGCTCATGGTCTTCACATCCAGTAGGTTGGAACAGCCACCTTGACCGAAGCAAGTGAAAGAGAAGCAGCCGTGATGAAGGGGTAGAATGGTTTGGAATGTGATTGAAGAAGAAGACAAGGATTGAGGCTCCACTGAATTTTGGTACGTAAGGAGACAAAAACTTTATGGAAGAAAGAATGTTTTATTTATTTGGTGGAGAACGTTGGTATATGGGTACAAGAGAGAAGGGTCCCTTGCTTTGTCGGACACGTTCATAACAGCACTAAAACTTGGAGGATTTTTGCTATAAAAAAATGGCAGAGCAGCAGATTTGAAGCAGATAATTTAGTAGATTTTAGTGTGGATTTTAGGAGTAGTGTAGGAACTACCCACGTCTGGGAGGAGGCTATTGCCTCTTCCTCCTTCAATCAACTCTCTGTATTTTCATTTTCCAAACAGTGCAACAGTGATTTATTTTCTGAAGCGTATAATGTGTTACTGTAATTTTTATTTTCATTGTCCAGTAATTTTATTTCAAGTGTTTAATCTTTGAAGAATTTTATTTTAGTCAAGTGCTTTTATTTTATTTGCTAAAATTTTACCAGTAATGATTTTCTGCATAGTTAAATTCTACCTTTCTGCATATTTACTGTTCCATTTTTACCGTTTAATTTTATTTACCGCATTCAAACAAAATCACAAAACCCCCCCCCCCCACTTCGTGACTAATCTAAGACTGAACCACCAAAATTGGTCCTTGAGAGACGACCTAGGAGTCACTTCCTAGTAATTATACTGCATTAATTTTGCACATCAAATTTGTATGACCGCGACAGTCGTAACAGTCCGCCTTTACTTTTAGTTAGTCGTTCGCTTTTGAAATGGACGTTCGGTTATTTATTTTGTAAAACCGTTCGTCCTAATATTTTGTATACGTGCACTTTAACCGTTCGTTCTAGACTCCCTTTGTATACGTTTTATGCGCGTTGCTTTTGTATTGAAGCCGTTCGGCTCTGGAACCTCAATTATGAGTATAAAGACTGCATTGTTTACTGTTAATTGTAATTACTTCTGATTTATGGTAATTACTGTATTTTGGGATGTTACAATGTTAGTGTTTATAATTATTATTATTGATTCTGAAATAATTTTGAATCAATCACATAATAAAACGTAAATGATATTAAAATGTTGTAAGAAGATATTGTCAAAATATGATTATATTTTTATGACAATTTTTGAAGCTGAAGTGAACTGAACAAGTCAAGCTGAGAAGAAGAAGATGGTAGAAATTTGTGATGGGAGGTCCCCTCCAAATGCAATTCTGGGTTGATGCAATGTTTATAGAAGTTCAAATGGATTTGTACACTTACATTTCTTTTACATATAATTTCTATAATCATGACAATGCACTTTTTCTGTCAGTGTTCATTGAATCTCATAATTTTTTAACATTTCCATTAATGGAATCACCCCTTATTTCTGCAAGATCCCAACGTCTCACTCAAACTAGCATTGCATGTCTATATGCCAACCATTTATCATGCAGTCTCAAATTTACCCAAAATAAAGTACAAAATTCAAAAACCAAACAATACTCTAATTATATATACATGTCTATTTATTAGAAAAACAGTATTGATTCTTTTTTTCATTTTTTATTTTAAATATAATTCAAGTTATATTATTCTATACATTTTGATATTTTAATTATATTGAGATCAATTACATGAACTGTACATATTATTATAACATACAAGAATACAACAAATGTGTGGATTAATCTAATAAATGGATGATTGTGAGAATAAAAATAATAATTTCTTCCAACATAGACACATTACAAATATAAATAAAAATTTAAATAAAAGTATAAAATTTTTAATGTGATTTAAGGCTTTTCTTTAGTAAGAATTTGTATAGACAAATTGACAAAAATTATAAACTTTTCTATGACAAAGAACTGCTCAACTCAAGTCTCTTATCTACTCAAGAGATATTATTCATTTTTTATAATAATTTTATTTTACTTTAATTTTATAATTTTTCTTTAATAAAAGTCTTACCTGCTTTGAAACAAATATTTAAGAACAAATTTATTTGAATCATTTTTGTTATTAGTGATTTGCATAGACTCATTAATAGTAATAATCTTTCTTTATTACTAGTACTTACTATTTTTTCATATCAGACTCGTTGTTGTTGTCATTTATATTTCACTATACTTAAAATGAGATTCATCGTTAACATTATCTCAACTAAGTTAAATCCTGTAACATCCCAAAATTATACAGTCATCAACTATATACTTAGAATAATCACATGTATTAATATGGCAAAACAGTTTTAAA
The DNA here is from genome assembly GCA_034642375.1 of Vigna nakashimae. NCBI lineage: Eukaryota > Viridiplantae > Streptophyta > Magnoliopsida > Fabales > Fabaceae > Vigna > Vigna nakashimae. The sequence continues at coordinate 43,130,120 of CM067765.1, read as the reverse complement.
ATTAAAAGAGATAAGATTCAAATAATGGCCGAACGGCCTTACATATATACATAAATTACGAGCGTTCACAAAACAATGAGGACGAACGGTTTACAAAATAAATACCGAACGTCCAAGTATTTACATACAGCAAAAGGGCGCTCGCTCACCAGCGGCCCGCTATCCTAAATACACTAACTAAAAACCGAACGTCCTACTGTTCGGCCTTCACTTCCACTTCTACGAGATTCTCTTCAGCTATGATTCCATCTTCAAGTGTTTCCTCCAAAGATGCATCTCCCTCTGCTCACATCCACACGGATGATCATTGCATTGACAAGACGGACGTACATATACAGACTACACAATGGAAATGCAAGGGTAAGCTTATTGAATTTAATTCAAGTCAAACATACATTTCATACATATCAAATACCTCAAGTAAATCACAACACACACATTAAATTCATACATTTATTCAATCCAATCCTGATACTAGACCGACCGTCCGGACTATATGAATCCTGTGTAGCTAAGGCGTCCGTGCACCCAGGTGGGATAACTGGAATGCTCATCAGTCTCCACCTGAGGTTAGTCTGTTCTGTCCAAGTTACAGTTATGGACTAGACCTCCTGCCATTCCCACGCATGACATACTCCTCTCTACTTGAGAACGAGCACTCACGAAATATCAGGATGAACCACCATCTAAGCTTACCACGTTCATACTTTAAAAATCTCAATTTCCATTCAAGAGTCGTTCCTCCCTGGAACGCTCGTTCAAAATCCACAATCATAAATTCAGTTCTTATAGTGTTCGCACACCTTAATTCTTCCTCTTAAATACATTTTCATTCTATGTTCCACTTTCATAAAAAGACGAGCGTTCAATCCTCTTTATAACGAGGACGAACGTCAAGAACGAGACTGAAGGAACTTCCTTTCCGAAGGGATAAAGCTGACTCATCTTTCATGACGAACGTTATTAAATATGAATCAGTTAAATGAACTGATTCTAAAACAATTTAAATTATACTTAAAATGATTCAAGATTTCAGATTCAATTCAACTGAACGAAGATAAAATACGAGTACTAAATGTACTAAGTACAATTTAGTTGGAATAACCGACTGCCAGTAAATGACCGAACACGGTACGAGAATTTACTGAAATTTAGGACGAACGCTATTTTAAGTTTAGGGACGAACGCTATTACAATTCAGAACGAACGTTATGAGAATTCAGGACGAACGCTATTTCGGTTCATTGGTAATTACTGAAAGAACGAACGTTTGGTATAAGACCGAGCGCCACTTAGGACGTATGCTTTGGGTCGAAACCCATCGCTGATTTCAAAATCTTAGAAATAGGATTTTATACAAGTTGAAATGATGATGTTACGTTTTTAACAATATGACTAAGTGTTTGAGTATATATTTTCAGGCTTCTCAAAGTCTCACACACACTCAGGATTTCTACGTTTGGCCGAACGCTCAAACGTAAAGCTATATATAAGAGGGCGTTCGTCCTCAAATGGAATCCTTTCCAAACGAAAGGGTTCAGCTATTTTAAAGATGACACTGAGAATAACGAACGGTCAAAGACCATTTCGATAACGATCGTTCTTTAACATAGAATTCCATATTCAGATTCATCTTACAGTAAATACATTTTTCATTATAAACTTTTATATATTAAATTGCTCATATCACAGTACAAATCCATACTTTTTCATACATCATCTCATCATACAGCTCATTTTTCAATTTAATCAAACCATATAACATTGCATCACTTTCATACATCATTTCATAATCATATTCATATACCAAAAGTCCAATATCATAAATCATACGTCAAACATCACATAAACGCACATGCAGTACAGAAAATCATATGAATTAAATCTAATAAGCTTCCCTTATCCGGATTAAGTAGTGTGCGTTCATTCTTCAGAAAGAAAACCAGTTTCCAGTAAACTCCCTTCTACCCTTAACGCTCAACCCAAAACTCCTTAAGCTAAAATTACAGAAAACCAATATTGGTTCAGAGAAGGTGCATGCAAATTCAGAATGAGGCTTGCATGTTGATAAGAAAGAGCAGTTAAGGACGTGAAACTTACCCGTTCCAGAATCCAAAACCATTCGGTTTAAGATGAAGCTCACGGGGCAGGGGACGTTCTCACGGTGCTGAAACGTGAACGGAGCAGAGAATGGTGAGTTGTAGAAGAAAGAAGGAGAATGGTTTTTAGAGAGAAGGTCGAGAATTTGGAAGATCAGAAATTTTGGGGAAGAAGATGAAGTGTGCAGAAGAATGGGAGGAGTGTTCCAGAGTTCATTTTCCCTTCCCAGGCAGGACGTGCGTCCATTCTTCTGCTGCCACATGTCTTCCATTAATTTTTTAGAATGTTCCAAAAATGACATCTCGCCGTTGCATGCAGAGTGAGTGTGTGTGCGTCTTTAATGGCACTAAACGCGTGGCACGTGCATTAATGGAAGCAGAGTGGTGATTGAGCAGAGAATTTAATGGGACGTGACAATCCCCCTAACTACAAAAATTTTCGTCCTCGAAAATTAAATCTTACCAGGAAATAGATGAGGGTACAAGTCCTTCATGGCATCCTCCCCTTCCCATGTAGCGTCGCCTGTCTTTTCGTCCCACACTACTTTCACCAACCGAACGTCCTTTCCTTTGTATAACTTAGTGCGAACGTCTTCAACGCGAACCGGCTTCATCTCCAGCGTTTGGTCTTATCGAAGACGAACGCACTAGTGCAGCGAGGGGCTTTTACCGCGGTTCATTTTCACTATACGTCGCGGTTCTTGAACCGCGGCATATTCAGCCGCGGTAGTAAGTCAGACACTTTATGCCGCGGTTCTAACCGCGGTATATAGATTGCGGAATATGCCGCGGTTGTCTAGGGAACCGCTGCCTAAATTCATTTTTTTTAAAAAAAAAATTAAAAAATGCACTATATGCCGCGGTTCAACCGCGGCATATAGGCTGAAGCATATGTCGCGGTTAGTGTCAAAACCGCGGCCATATGTCTCGTTTTTAAAAAAAAACGAAGCACTATATGCCGCGGTTGTGGTTAGAACCGTGGCATATTCCCCTGCAGTTTTTTAAAATTGCAGGTCTGTTTTTGTGATATCCACTACCACAAAAACAGACCTGCATATAAAAACATGTACAAAAATTCAATTTCAACATAACAAACACATGTTCAAATGTATTTCAACATCAAATAAAGTACAGAGTCTAAGAAAATTCTATCTAATCAAATGCATTGTTTAAATCTAAATCTAAGAGCTATTGTATAATCTAACTATATACTTCGCAGCAGCGTTCCTAATGAATAATAGTGACTTCTCAGGAACTGGTGTAGTAGTCTTGAATCTCTGCAAAAGACAATTCATTTTAATTAGTGTATATGAATTCAACATTTGTTAAAAAATCAAAATTTGTTAAAGTTAAATATTACCGTTTCCCAGCTTCTTGTGATGTGAGAACGAACAATATGGGTCATCCAATACATTACATAGTATCCACACTCATATGACCCATTTTGTCTGTTACACTACAATATATCATCACAGTTGATAATAGTTAGTGAATAACATTTGTTATAAAACAATTATAACAAAGTATGACTTTAGCATATGTCAAACCTTGAGAGAAATCCAAGCAATCTTTCTACTCTTAACAATTGATCTCCCGTCCATCATCATACTTGCTGGAATAGAACTGTATATAAAAAAAGGTTTTAGCATTCAGTTATATAACAAAGAAAGTCCAAACATTGAGGTTCTTACCAATCAATTGCTTGTTTGAGTTGTGTGGGAGGAGGCCTGTGCAATGAGCAGAACCACAAAGCATAGTTGTCTTGCACAGACATAACAAGAAGTTGCCAATGGCGCCTGAAATTCATAATAACGTAACTATTAAATATTAAAATCACATATGGAACATTATTATGTTAACAAAGTTGACTTACCCGGATATATAAGGCAAAAAGTATATTTTCTTGCCCCTTCCAAAACTTCTTATCAGACTCATGTTGATATGGTCAAAATCATTTGATTCATGAATTTCTTGGGGATCAATGAATCCATAATCATCAGAACGTCCCTCTCTTGATCTCCATTGAATGCCTTTTTTAACCTTCGATATGGATGATTACGTTTTAGAAATCTCCGATGACGCAGATACACCGTCTTTCTTCCATGTTTCAATTGATGAGCTGCAGTGTTTTCTTCACATATAGGACACGCTTTATGACCCTTGACACTGTATCCTGACAAATTACCATAAGCAGGAAAGTCATTAATGGTGCAAAATAACATTGCACGCATCATAAAAGTCTCTGAAGCGAATGCATCAAATATTTCAACCCCATCAACCCACAAAACCTTCAAGTCTTCAACTAGTGGGCTTAGATAAACATCTATGTCATTTCCAGGCTGCTTTGGACCAGATATCATCATAGACAACATCATGTACTTCCTCTTCATGCACAATGCAGGAGATAAGTTGTAAATTATCAATATAACTGGCCAACAACTATGATTGGTACTCAGATTACCAAATGGGTTCATTCCATCAGTGGCTAAACCAAGCCTAAGATTTCTACACTCTTTACCAAATTCGGGGAATTGTCGATCAATATTTTTCCATTGCTTTGAATCAGCTGGATGACGAAGCAGCCCGTCAATTTTTCTCTCATCTGCATGCCATCTAAGATTTTTAGCATCTTTGGGATTCGCAAACAAACGCTTAAGTCTGGGCACTATTGGAAGGTACCAAACTACTTTCAAAGCAGATCCATTTTTTTCTATCTGACCATTATCTTCACTATTGTTTTTTGACTTGTATCGTGATAAGCCACATTTTGGACACTTTGTCAAAAATTCAAACTCTTTCCTATACAAAATGCAGTCATTGGGACAAGCATGTATCCTTTTATACTCCATACCCAGTGGACAAAGAATTTTCTTCGCATCATAATTACGTGTGGGCAGTGTATTTCCATCTGGCAACATTTCATTCAACAACGTCAACAGTTCTGTAAAACTCTTATCAGTCCATCCATTGCTCGCCTTCAAATTCATGAGCCTTAACACCGCTGATAAACGTGTGAACTTAGTTGAACCGACATACAAAGGTGTTTCTGCATCAGTTGACATCGTCTCATACACATGAGCTTTGGCAAACTTTTCTGCTCCAACATCGCGGATCATGTCCTCCAATTTGTCTTCATCCGGTCGATCTTCTTCCATGGTGGAATCAGTAACATTTACACTTTGAGAGTCAGTGGGAAAATCCATTTCTTCGCCGTGCCAGATCCATGTTGTATAGCATCTTAGAAAACCATCACATATAAGATGTTCTCTAATTTGAGTTGCGTTCAACTTTCTCCCATTCAAACAGTTCACACAAGGACATCTAAACTTCACTTCATCATCAGTTATCCCCTCATTACGTTGCACAAATTGTATAAATTCCTCTACACCTCTCTCGTACTCAGCACTAATACGTGGTAAATTAATCCAATTTCGATCCATATTCCTAAATATTACATAAAACGATAAGCTACTAAAAATCAAACTTGCAATTTCATACTTATCATTGAAACTTAGTGAATAATATTTTAAGGTTTATAAATAATACAAGAACTACAACACACATTACCAAAACTATAGCAAAAATTATACCATACATTACCAAAACTATAGCATTATGCAAAAACTAATGAAGAAATCACGTTAAGAATGCAAAAGGGCATAAATACCTCGAAGACGAACGGCGAAAACGCTTGGTGCAAAGAAAACGAAATCGCACCGGAGAGGGAATGACGCGTTTCAAACGATTTTGATCGGCTAAAACTGTTTTTTCTCGTCAAAAGTGAATAATGACCGAACAATATAAGGTTTAAACGGTGAAAAATGGGCAAACGGAGATGAACAGAGTCGGAGGGAGCGAAAACGCGAAACAGAGACGCGAGGAAGACGACACTGTTCCAAGTTTTAATTTTTAACTCTGAACGGGGGAATCTACCGCGGTTCACTACTTAACCGCGGTATAATAGGGGTATATGCCGCGGTTTCACGCCCAACCGCGGCATATACTGATTAAAAAAATAATACTAAATGGCATTTTTGAAATTATTTTCAAACTATATGACGCGGTTCAGCGGGCAACCGCGGTATATACCTCGAAATATTTCAAATTAATATTAAATTATTTTCAGATAGGAGAATATGCCGCGGTTGCTCGTAGAACCGCGGCATATACACCTGTAACGTGCTCAACACAACTGCCCCCCAACTGCCTTCTGGGGAATTTCAGAAGTTACAAGGGGTATATGCCGCGGTTCTCTGGGCAACCGCGGCATATACCCCCTGTAACTTCTGAAATTCTCTGACTGGCAGGGAAGTTGAGACGTTACAGGGGGTATATGCCGCGGTTGCCTAGAGAACCGCGGCATATACCCCTGTAACTTTTCAAATTCTCTGACCCAGTCAGCACCTGCAATAAATTCGCAGGGGTATATGCCGCGGTTCTCTGGGCAACCGCGGCATATACTCTGTTATTTAATTTTTTATTCATACGTGGCGTCAAAGGCAATGGTTGACTGGAGTATATGCCGCGGTTTGGAGCAGAACCGCGGCATATATGTTCGATTTATTTACATAACTGCCACCGCGCACCATTATGCTGCGGTTTTCGTTGAACCGTGGCAATAATGTGCGCTGTAAAAACCCAATTTTTTACTAGTGACGTCCTCCAGCTCCAATATGTGCGAGGGATCCGCTATGTATTTCCGGAGTTGAGAGACGTGAAACACCGGATGAAGGTTGGACAATTGTGGAGGTAAAGCCATCTCGTATGCCACTGGTCCAATCTTCCTTGTGATCTGATACGGCCCCACGAACTTGGGAGATAACTTCTTTGAACGCATAGCTCTGCCTACTCCAGTAGTTGGATTTACCCTTAGAAAAACGTGATCGCCAGCTTTGAACTCCAATGGTCGTCTTCTCTTATCTGCATATGACTTCTGCCTGCTTCTAGACATCTTCAACCTCTCTTGTATTAATTTCACCTTTTCAGTCGTTTGTTGAACGAGCTCTGGTCCAGTCAATATGTTTTCTCCTTCTTGAAACTAGCAAAGTGGTGTGCGGCATTTGCGTCCGTAAAGTGCTTCGAAGGGAGCCATTCCAATGCTGGACTGGAAGCTATTGTTGTAGGTGAACTCTTCTAACGGCAATATCTCATCCCAAACGCCCATGTGATCGAGTACGCACGTCCTTAATAAGTCTTCGAGCGTCTGGATTGTTCTCTCGGATTGACCGTCCGTCTGAGGATGGTACGCTGAACTCATTTGGAGTTTGCTGCCCAGTTCACTTTGCAACGACTGCCAAAACCGAGAGGTGAACCTAGTGTCTTGGTCAGAGATGATGCTGGACGACACTCCATGCAGACGAACAATCTCTTTGATGTAGAGCTTTGCCAAGTTGGTCATGGACATCTTCAAGTTGACCGCTAGGAAGTGAGCACTCTTGGTTAGACGATCCACTATCACCCAAATGGAATCGTGATTTCTGACTGTGCGTGGCAAGTGTGTCACGAAATCCATTGAGATGCTGTCCCACTTCCATTCGGGAATCTCCAAAGGTTGCAGTAGGCCGCCCGGTCTTTGGTACTCCGCTTTAGCACGTTGGCAAGTTAAGCATGATGCCACAAAACGTGCAACATCATTCTTCATCCCTGGCCACCAGAACGACTGCTTGAGATCGTGATACATCTTAGTCATACCAGGGTGCATGCTAAGACGACTATGATGACCTTCTTCCAGTATGATTCGCTTCAGATCTCCATCATTTGGAACGCACGTCCTACCCATATAACGTAATAGGCCGTCCATCCCAGTGTTGAATTCCTTTGCCTGATCTGTGCCGAGCGCGCCTCTTATCTTCATCAATTCTTCATCTTCAAGTTGCTTCATTCTAATCCAGTCAAACACGTTACTGGATATCCTAAGGTTGCAGCATTTGATGCTGTCCGGTTCTAAATTGAACTGTAACCTTAGGTCTCTAAAGCTTTCCACTAAGCTTAACTCACGTACCATCATGGATGACACATGTACCACTTCCCTGCTTAATGCATCCGCCACAACGTTCGCTTTTCCTGGATGATACAGCAACTCGAAGTCATAGTCCTTCAAGAACTCAAGCCACCTCCTTTGTCTCATGTTTAGCTCCTTCTGATCGAAGAGGTACTTGAGGCTCTTGTGATTGTTGAAGACTTGGAAAACTGATCCATACAAGTAATGTCTCCAAATCTTCAAAGCAAAGACGACCGCTGCCAACTCCAGGTCGTGCGTTGGATAATTCCTCTCATGTATTTTCAATTGCCGAGAGGCGTACGCCACTGCCTTCTTCTCTTGCATAAGAACGCACCCCAAATGGTTTGGCAGTGTCCGGAATCACTAGAACTGGAGCGCTCGTCAACTTCTGCTTCATTTCTTGGAAGCTAGATTCACACCGATCGGACCAAGCGAACGGGTGATCTTTCCTGGTCAGTGATAACAGTTGAAAAACTGTTATTTTCATGCTTAAAATTGATACTAAATGCAACCTTTATACTTAGAAACTAGCTTGAAATCACACTTTTATCTATATTTTCAGAAATAAGAGAGCTGGACAGGTTTATGCTTGATTTCAGTGTTTTTGTACAGGTTTTAAGGTGAATTTGGTGAAAGAAGTGAAGAAGGAGAGAGATGACATCAGAAAAGACATGAAAAAGTGCAAAAGGAGAAGCCGAAGTCATCGCTCAGCGGCACTTTACCGCTGAGCGGCACTCAGGAGGTTGCGGGAGGACCGCTGAGGGGCAAAATGGCCGCTGAGGGGAGAAAACGAGTCACGCAACTACCGCTGAGCGGTAGTTTACCGGTGAGTGGCACTTTAATGGGCTTGGGCTTATCTTTTTGTAATTTACGAATGCTATATAAGCTTTAGGGTTTCCTAGGGTTAGAGATCTTTGGCAGAAACGAGGTAAACACTCTCTCTTCCACCCCTTTGAAGGAGGATCTTGGATGCTCAGGCTACCTCTTCACCTTTATTGGGTTTATTCTTTCATTCTTTCATTGTAATTCATCTAGATTCACCATGAATATGGTGAACTAAACCTTGTATGTTTGTTGGGGAATCAATGTAATCTCTTGAAGCTCTCATATATGGAATTTATGCTTACATCTTTTAATTAAGACTTATGCTTTCTTTCATCATTAGTTAGGGTTTTTCCTCTTTGCTTAATGCTTGCATAGTTTAACTCATTCAATGCATGATTATTGGTTTTGTCGATACGGGAACGTACGGGGAAGTCTAGATCCGGGGAATTTCTCCCAATATTATGTTGGTTGTCGTTAAGCTCCTGAGCCTATGAACTAATCATTAGGAATGCTAGGAATTGTATGAACTCGTGATTAGGGAGAAGCCTTCTAGAAAGGTACATTAGAGAGTGGCATTAACAATGATGATTTGAATGTTGAATTCCTAAAATATATGAGAGTGGATAAGATGAAATTGACCCCCAACAACATATTCATCCATATAATTCATTGAAAGTGTTTATCTTTTGCTTTTGCCATTGATCAAAACTCATGCATACAAGTTTATTTTCTGTCTTGCATATTAAATTCCAAATATTTCGTTTATAAGTCTTAGATAATCAACAAATCACATAACTAAACTAGGCCGTGAGTCCTTTGGGAAGAACGATACTTGGTCTTACCAAGTTTATTACTTGAACGATTCGGTCATACTTGCCGATTGTGAAACAAGTTTGTGACATCATATTTTGGTGATCATAAATTTGTCCATCAAGTTTTTGGCGCCGTTGCTGGGGACTCGTGGTTTAATTGGTTAATTTGTGTGATTATTGATTATCTTTGACTTTAATTTTGAATTTCTGTTTTTTATTTTTCTGTTTTTATTTTATTTTATTTGATTAGATTAGATTAGATTTGATTTGATTTTATTTTATTAGATTTTATTTTATTTTATCTTTTTAGATTAGATTAGATTTTATTTTATTTTATTCTATCTTATTTTATTTTATCTTCTGAATCTTTTATCTTCTGAATATATATCTTTTCCTATATCTTTTTGTGCTAACAAAGATTTTCTAGGGTTTTGTTTTCTTGTGTATGCAGGAAGCAATTAGAACAAGGAGTAAGAAAACAACAGAACCACTTCTTGAAGGATTAGAAGACAGTAGAAGGAGGAGAAGAATCAGAACGTCTAGAGAACTTTTCCCTTCTCCAGAAACTCTCTTACAGTCATCACCACAAGGTTCTGTTCATAGCAAAGGAAATATGGAGAACAATAATGGTAGAAGAACTCTTGCAGATTACACCAATCTTGCTGGACCTCAGCACTTTAACAGCATCGCTAGACCTAGAGTCAATGCAGCCAACATGGAGGTCAAACCAGCACTGATTCAACTGGTGAAGAGTAATCAATTTAATGGGTTATCTCATGAAAGCCCATATGAGCACCTCACTACCTTTAATGAGATCTGCAACACAGTCAAGATTAATGGGGTGCCAGACGAAGCTATCAAACTTAGCTTGTTTCCTTTCTCATTTGGGAGGCAATGCTAAGCTTTGGTTGAACTCTTTTCCAGAAGAAAGTTTCACAGAGTGGGAAGCAGTGGTCACAAAATTTTTGAACAAATACTTTCCACAATCTAAAGGCAAGCAAGAGATTTCTTCATTCAAGCAGGGCATGGAAGAATCACTGGGACATGCATGGGACAGGTATAAAAGCTTATTGCGTAAAACTCCCACGCATGGTTTTGAAGATCAAGAAGTAGTCTTAACTTTCCTTGGAGGGCTTGGTTCACAAACCAAGATGATGCTGGACGCCTCAGCAGGAGGCAATATTAAATGGAAAACTCCAGAGGAAGCAACTGAAATCATAGAAAACATGGCTACTAGTGATAATGAGCTTCACAGTGAGAGAGGAGCTCCTATGCAACAAAAAGGAGTTCTTCAATTACAAACACATGATGCCTTGCTAGCACAGAATAAAATTCTAACTCAACAGCTGGAAACTCTGACTAAAACTCTTGCCCAATTGCCTAAAGAGTTGAAATTTGCTGCACATGTACAAACCCAGTTGTGCGAATTATGTGGAGGTGATCATATCAATGGTCAATGTGCTTTCCCAGTGGAAGCTGTGGAGGATGTTAATTTCGTGGCTAATCAGTTTCCATACCGTCAAGGGAATTATAATCAGGGTTGGAAACCACATCCAAGCATTGGTCAAGGACAAACTGGGCAAGCTAATCAATATAATAAGCAGCAGCAGCAACCAACCTTGTGGCAACAGTTATCTATGCTTAATGAAAGATCAACAAGGTTGGAAGAAACTCTTCAGCAATTCATACAGAAAACTGAATCTTCTCAAAAGAGCACTGAAGCTGCTATAAAGAATTTGGAGATTCAAATGGGTCAGATTACCAAGAAATTGGAAGAAAGGCCAAACAGAAACTTTGGGGCTAATACTGAGGTTAACCCTAGAGAAGAGTGCAAAGTGGTAAAGAGTGTGAATGAAGAGATAATTGAGTTAGAAGAAGGAGAAACAGAAGAGAGAAGAGAAGAAGAAAGAAAGGACGTTTTTCCTTTTCCAATAAATAAAGAGAAACAAATGGACTTCACAGAATTATTCAGAATGGTGGATAATGAAGCACCTTGGGAACAGATTTTACAGAAAATTGCAGTTTATACAAAATCTGATGAAGAAATCTCTACAAAGAAGAGACGTAGAGATGATGAGGAGAAAAAGTGTATAACTGTAAAGAAAGAGTCATTCCCTCCCAAAGCATCAGATCCAGGTAGTTTTTCTATCCCTTGTACTATAGGGAAGAAAAAGGTAAAGAAAGCTCTCCTTGATCTAGGTTCAAGTGTTAACTTGATGCCTTATTCTTTATTGGAGCAAATTGGCACTGTTAAAATGAAACCTGTAAAGGTTAATCTAGTGATGGTCGATGGATCTTCAAAGGAGCCATGTGGGATTGCAGAAGACATTGTGGTTTGTGTTGGCAAACTTCAGTTTTTGGCAGACTTTGTGGTGATGAAGATGGAAACCGAGAAGATACCTATCAAACTTGGAAGACCGTTTATGAAAACGGCCAGGGGTATCATAGATGTAAATGAAAGTATAGTGGTGCTCCAGGATAGAGAGGAGAGAGCGGTGGTGGATGTCTTCAAAGATGAGACACAAGCAAAGGAGGAAGAGGCTAGTTATAAAGCTGTATTTCGAGATGCACCCATGACTAGAAGTAAAGATGAAAATCTTGAAGTTTCAGGTAACTATTGTTTGTTGTTTCAGGTACCCAAGGAAGAAGAGATTGGAAAAGGAGAAGAAATTCCTAGAGACTGGAAGAAAAGAAGACCCCAACTTGGCAAACCTGTGAGAATCAAGAACAAGTTGTGGGTTATAAAGGGCTTTAAAGAGAAGGAGATGATAGAGATAGAGTCTCCATATTCTAGAAGAACCAAAACAGTCCAAAGGAAACAGTTGAGAAGTTGGTGGAATGACAACATCAACTATAAAGAAGATGGAACATGAGCTTTATTGTGTCAAGCTAATGACGTTAAAGGAGCGCTTGCTGGGAGGCAACCCAGTGGATTTACAAACTTTTGATTTATTATTTTGGTTTTGTAATTTTTAATCTGTGAACATTATTTTGGACATTATTTTGTTGGATCCAGCATCTACTGAAGGATGTTAGGTGGTTAAGTATCTACTGAAGGATACTAGGTTTGTAACACCTACTGATGGGTGTTGGTGAGAAAATTTTGCACCTACTGATGGGTGCTGGTAAGTTTGAAACACCTACTGATGGGTGTTGGTGGATTTGGGTCAGGCTCGTGACGTTAAACAAGCGCTACCTGGGAGGCAACCCAGTTGATTGATTGTTTTTGTTTGTTTTATTTTAGTTAGGGCTTGCATAAGTATTTTAAACATTGAATTGCAGGGAACCAGTGAGAGGCATGTAGGGAAGGCACGTAGGTTAAGAAAAAAAGGAGAGGAGCACATCACGAAAGTGCCGCTGAGCGGTATTTTACCGCTGAGCGGTACTATCGCAGAATGGGCTTTAAGTTCCCCTCAGCGGGACCCAAGCCCATTAGGGTATTTTTATACCTCAAGCTGCGTTTTAGGGTTTCTTTCCAGGCACAAACACTTCCACACATCTTCTCCAAGGTTTTCCACATCTTTTCACTCTTACCTCTTAAGGAAATTTCTCTTCCACTCACTTTTTCACTAGTGTGCCATCAAAGTTTGGGGTTGGAAGAGAGCATTCTAGCTTGGAAGCATTCTCATTGCATCTAGTATCTCCACCCAAGTAAGTAAAATGCATTTTGTTCATTCTAGGGTTCTTGATTTTGAATGTGATTGTCAAAGCATGAATATTTAGGGGTTTTGATTTCTATGCATGATTTGATGATATATTTGATGTTTGAACCAATTAAACTGCTTGATTATGCACTGGAAAACTGAAAATTGCATTTGGGTGGAGTTAGGAAAGCTTCAAAACAGGTTTTTCAAAAATCTGCAGAGTTACCGCTGAGGGGTAAATTGCCGCTGAGCGGCACTCTGCCAGATTTGATTTTTCTGTTTTTTTTTTTGCGTGTTGGAATGTGGCACTGGTGGCGCTGAGGGGAAATTCTGGCCCTCAGCGGTGGTTTAGCTTCGAAAGGAGTTGTGTTCTGTGTTTTATTAATGATTAACATCATGTTCTGTGGTTTTGTATTTGTGTTTGAATGTAGGAATGGCATCCTCTTCAGGAAAGAGATTGAAAACCATGGCAACCAAGAGGAAGGAAAAGGAACCAGAGCAACCCCACTCTAGTAGGTTCCTCTCTAGGAAACATGAGAAGCACTTTAGGGTGGTTCAGGACAGGAGACTTCTGATGGAGAGAAAAGTTGGAATGATACCTAACTTTGCTCCTCAATTTGGAGAGCAAGTGTTAGGGAATGACTGGGGAAAGCTAGCCACTTATCCAGTACCTGCCAACATAGCTGTGGTCAAGGAATTCTACACCAATGCAAAGAAGATTGGTGATTATCCAGCTGAGAATTATTTGGGCTATGTCAGAGGCCATGCTATCAGGTATGATCCTGATTCTATCAACAACCTCCTGGATACTGTGTGGGCTGGTGAGCAATGCCAGTTTGCTCTTTGCATGGAGGAAGGTGCTGATTTTGAGGATGTGGAGAGAGTACTATGTATACCTGGAGGACACTTCCAAAGGAATAGATCTGGCTCAGTGGTTAACATTAGGAGGACAGATTTGACTCCTCTTGCAAAGTATTGGATGGCATTTTCTCATGCCAACATTCAGCCATGTTCACATGTGTCAGATATTACTCTCAGCAGGGCACTATTCATCTACTGTGCTATCAGAAACTTAAATGTTAATACTGGGTAGGTGATAGCTGATGAGATTAGTGTGTGCGCTAACACCTCAAACAACAAAGCACCACTAGGACATCCTTCTTTGATCACTCATCTTTGCAAGCTAGCTGGGGTGGACACTTCTGTTCCACCATTTGAAAGGCCAAGGAAAGCTATTGATGAGGCGTATTATAGACAGTACTGTGGAGGTGAGGATGTAGCTCAGCCAGTTCCACCACGCAGGGCTAGAAGAGAGAGAGGGCCAGCACAAAGCCAGACATCTGCTGATACACATGAAGCAGAACCATTCCAGATGAGGGACATGTATATGTCTCTTATAGGTGCTCAGTTGCAGTCCATTCAGAGAGGGCAGGTGGCCACTGCTGAGATGATAGTGGGGATGTATGATACACCTCCAGCCCACAGGTGGACTATGGATGAATTCCATAATGTAGTAGCTTGGCCAGAAGAACCAGTGCATGGAGGAGGAGCTGGAGCAGCTGAAGCTTCAGCTAGAGATATGGAAGAAGATGAAGCTGATGAGGAAGATGCATTTGAGGATGATGAAGATGAGGAGGAAGAGGAAGATACAGAGGACAGCTCAGATTGATGAGGAGATGAGATAGCATTTACTGATGAATGCTATCATATAAACTTATGCTTTTGTGGTTTAAGTTTTCTGAACTTATTTGTTTTTGTTTTTAGATTAGGGTATGATGTACTCTGTTGAATACCTGGTTTGTGTGATGGTTTGCTATTAACTGTGATTGTTTGATAAGTAATGCTTGAATGATGCTTATGATTAATTGATGTTGAGATGATGTGCACATTAAAATGCTGATACAGGTGATTCACAAGCTTTGTGAACAAATGCATGATATCATGATAGTGGTTTTGAGATTAAGCAGGATGTGTATGTCAAATGTGAATGAGCTTATATGTGAGGTTTTGAGCTCCAGAGTTGTTATTGTTGAATGCTATTACTTTGAAAGCATGAATGACTTTGCCCAGGTTTTCTATGATTGAATCAATTGCTTGTTTTGCATCATATGATCAAGGCCGTTTGTTGAAACCCTTTTTATTGGCCAAATTCATAAAGTTAGCCCACTAAAAGAGAACACTTTGTGTTCTATCCTTTGAACCCTTAGCCTTGAACATACACTGAAACCTTTGATTGAAAAATCTTTACCTTGAGTTAAGTAGAAGATCTTGTGTGGTATTGTTAAATGTTCAAGTTTGGGGTTGTTGGGAAAACATGAAAAAGGAAAAGCATTGAGCTAAGAGCTAAAAAGTAAGAATATGCAAAGAAAAAGAAAAAGAAAAGAAAAAGAAGCAAAGCTCAATGCAAAGGCAAAAGAAAGTTGAGAATGAATAAGATGATTGTGTTGTTATGATTCTCTTAACTCAAGGATTTTGTGACCCAGAAAAACCAATTTTCTTGTTAGCCTAGCCACATTATAAGCCAGTGAAAAGTCCTTGTGATGATGCATACTTGTGAATGTTTTTGATTGAGGTAAAATGAAAGGCAAAGTTGATTCATGTAACATTGTGATAGTGGAGTGAATGAGTGAAAACACTTTACCTCTTATACACTTGTGTGTTGAGTGAAACACTTTACCTAGTGAGGAAATATTCCATAAGCACATGAACATCCATGCTTAATTGATTGATCATTCATGAAAAATAGCATTTGTTGGAATCTAAATGACTTTGTGAACACTAAAGTATGTGCACATCTTGAATGAACTCTTGGTCATAAGTTTGAGTGAAGTTGTTACTTATCTTGAAAAAGAGGATTTTAGAATGAGTAAATCATCATATGAATTGGTTGGAGATTGAGTTACATTTTGTTTGCTTGAGGACAAGCAAAGTTCTAAGTTTGGGGTTGTGATAACAGTTGAAAAACTGTTATTTTCATGCTTAAAATTGATACTAAATGCAACCTTTATACTTAGAAACTAGCTTGAAATCACACTTTTATCTATATTTTCAGAAATAAGAGAGCTGGACAGGTTTATGCTTGATTTCAGTGTTTTTGTGCAGGTTTTAAGGTGAATTTGGTGAAAGAAGTGAAGAAGGAGAGAGATGACATCAGAAAAGACATGAAAAAGTGCAAAAGGAGAAGCCGAAAGGAGGTTGCGGGAGGACCGCTGAGGGGCAAAATGGCCGCTGAGGGGAGAAAACGAGTCACGCAACTACCGCTGAGCGGTAGTTTACCGCTGAGCGGCACTTTAATGGGCTTGGGCTTATCTTTTTGTAATTTACGAATGCTATATAAGCTTTAGGGTTTCCTAGGGTTAGAGATCTTTGGCAGAAACGAGGCAAACACTCTCTCTTCCACCCCTATGAAGGAGGATCTTGGATGCTCAGGCTACCTCTTCACCTTTATTGGGTTTATTCTTTCATTCTTTCATTGTAATTCATCTAGATTCACCATGAATATGGTGAACTAAACCTTGTATGTTTGTTGGGGAATCAATGTAATCTCTTGAAGCTCTCATATATGGAATTTATGCTTACATCTTTTAATTAAGACTTATGCTTTCTTTCATCATTAGTTAGGGTTTTTCCTCTTTGCTTAATGCTTGCATAGTTTAACTCATTCAATGCATGATTATTGGTTTTGTCGATACGGGAACGTACGGGGAAGTCTAGATCCGGGGAATTTCTCCCAATATTATGTTGGTTGTCGTTAAGCTCCTGAGCCTATGAACTAATCATTAGGAATGCTAGGAATTGTATGAACTCGTGATTAGGGAGAAGCCTTCTAGAAAGGTACATTAGAGAGTGGCATTAACAATGATGATTTGAATGTTGAATTCCTAAAATATATGAGAGTGGATAAGATGAAATTGACCCCCAACAACATATTCATCCATATAATTCATTGAAAGTGTTTATCTTTTGCTTTTGCCATTGATCAAAACTCATGCATACATGTTTATTTTCTGTCTTGCATATTAAATTCCAAATATTTCGTTTATTTTCTCCCATTCCAAGACCGCTCGTACCTTTGCCGGATTAACTAAGATGCCTCCAGCTGATACCACATGACCCAAGAACTGTACTTCCTTCATCCAAAACTCGCACTTAGACAACTTAGCGTACAACTCTTTTTCTCTCAAGACTCCAAGTACTAATCTTAAATGCTCTTCGTGCTCTTCACAGCTCTTGGATTAGATGAGAATATCATCAATAAACACCACCACGAACTTGTCCAAATACGGCCTGAAAATTCTATTCATGTAGTCCATGAAGACTGCTGGAGCGTTCGTCACACCGAACGGCATGACAACATACTCATAATGTCCATACCGAGATCTAAAGGCCGTCTTCTGAATGTCTTCTTCTTTAACTCGTGATGGTAGCCCGATCTCAAATCTATCTTGGAGAAGACGCTCGCTCCATGCAATTGATCCAGTAGATCGTCAATCCGAGGCAGTGGGTATTTGTTCTTGATGGTCAGCTTATTCAATTGACGATAGTCAATGCATAACCGAGAGCTGCCATCCTTCTTCTTTACTAACAGTACGGGCGCTCCCCAAGGTGACACGCTTGGACGGATGAACTTCTTGTCCATTAAATCTTCAATTTGCTTCTTGAGTTCAACCAATTCTGCTGGTGCCATTCTATACGGTTGGACTGAGATTGGTGCGGCTGTAGTCACCAAATCAATTGTGAACTCCACTTCACGAACGGGAGGCAGTCCTGGTACTTCATCCGGAAAGACGTCCGGGAATTCATCTACAACCGATCGTCCTTCAATGTGCTTGTTGTTGGACGATCGTTCAAAACTCAAAGTTCTAGCCTCCCTGTCCTCATGCGTCATAATCAGAAAACAAGTCGCGCCCTCCATAATATCTTCTTTAAGTTGACCGAGCGTCACACCTAACTCTTCTTCATCTTCTTCAGGAAAAATTAATTCTTTCACCCCACAATCTATGAGAATGTGATTGGTAGTCAGCCAATCCATTCCCAGAATCACTTCTAAGTCCTTGAGAGGCAAACATATGAGGTTCACCTTATACCTACGCCCTTCAACCTCAAGAGGACATCTAACACATACTGTAGATGTTCTCACCTCACCAGCCGCTGGGGTTGACACCACCAAGTCGAACTGCATTTCACTCTCTGCTAACCCCAGTTTTTCAACGCACGCCTTCGAGATGAAGGAGTGTGTTGCCCCCGAATCATACAACACGCAGCAAGGTATTCCCTGAACTAAGCAGGTACCAGTGACGAGCGTACCTGAGCTCGCTGCCTCCGCTCCAGTTATCGCATACACACGCCCAACAGCTTGGGCTCGTCCACCTCTCCTTTGCTGATTCCTTTCAGCGTTCGGCGGCCTCATAACAGCACGTCCACCCATATTACATTCACTCTCCAGATGGCCATGTCTTCTACACCGATTACAGTACTTTCCTCTGACCAACTGAGGGCATGATGATCTAAACTGAGGTCCCCCACATTGAAAGCACCTAACCGTTCCCGGTTGTCCTAATTGTCTAGCAACCACCATTGCTTGAGACCCACTAGACTGTGCTGGACGAGCGTACGGTGTCCTGTTCCTATTCAAATTTGTCCTCGTCAGAATTGGACCCCGTGATGCCTATTGTTTCTTCTGTTGTTCTGCCTCAGCCATGTTCTTCTCCAACACTTTAGCCCTCTCAACCATTGTAGGGAAAGACCGAATGCAAAGACTGAAGATTAACACCTTCAGATCGCTCCTCAATCCATTCTCAAATTTTCTACATTGTCATTCTTCATTGGTCGCCATAGTGTTGAACCTCACCAAGTGCTTGAATTTATTTGTGTACTCAGAAACGGACATCCCTCCTCGAACCAGTTGCAGAAATTCCACTTCTTTAGCAAAACGAACGCTGTCTGGGAAGTATTCTTTGTAAAACTTGCTCCGGAACACTTCCCAGGTGACAGGATTTTGAGCGTCCGTCAAGATTGCTCTCACGCTCGCCCATCAGTGACTCGCTTCACCAGTGAGAAGGTACTCTGTAAATGCTAAGCGACTCTCGTCCGGACACCTCTTAGCATTGAAAATCCTCTCCATGTCACGCAGCCATTGATCCGCCTCATCAGGAAGGCAATTTCCACTAAACTTGGCTGGGTGATGTTGAAGGAAGCTTTCCAAGCTCCATTCAGCATGTGGAGTAGCATTTGAAGAGGATGCCCCTTGCGTGCCTCTGGTGGCAGATATAATCTCCATTAGTTGCCTCTGTGTGGTTTCAGAATTGAGGCGTGCGGCCTCTAGACTTTGCAGAGCAGCTGCGTTCTGCTCCATAAGGTAGTGTTTTGTTGTTGTAGCCTGTCTATTACTGATTCCAACAACCTGGTGTTGTTGGGCGCATCAGGTTCATTAGGCTGGGGTGGAGGAGGTAGTCTAGGCGCCATTTGTTCTCTGGACAACACAGAGAAAAACGAACGTTAGTTATGTTCAATGAGAAAAATAACTCATTAAACATATTAAGTACACAGCAAAAACACAGTGCACTCATAACCCTACAGCGTCCGTAAGAGAACAAAACTGCTCTGATACCAATAATGTAACATCCCAAAATTATACAGTGATGAGTCGATATTTTCTTCACTTTACTTAGTTTATTGTACTAAAATTAATCAGGGAATTGTGCTTAAATGTCCGGTATTTTTCCGTTTTTACTAATTGTGCTTAAATTAACCAGAGATCATAATTTTAATTAATTTGAGCTATTTGTGCTAATTATTTGCCTTAGTGATTGCAGGAAAGATTTTGGAAATACCAATTGGAACATTTGGAAGAACAATTCATTTACACACTGTGTTAGTTAATTGAAGAAGGTGCACTGCATTGATTTATTCTTCAGGATCCATTGGAAAATTAATTTTAGCAAGGGGGCACCAAGCCAAAGAAGCTCACGGCCATTCATTTTGACAAGCCAATACATTAGAATTCCATGATGCACACACGAAAGTGCTTGCTCCAGAGTGCACACGACAAACTCAAAATTGGCAAGCATCCAACATTTGTTTGAAATAAAAATGGAGGAGCCACCACTCACGGTTTTATTCCCCATTTAGTGCTTTATTTTGACATTTAGTTGATTGCCTTGGGAGCATATCATGGTCGGAGTTCAAGGAAAAGAAGTGCAGAATTTAATTAAACTAATATTATCAAGGTAGTGTCACGGCCCACACCTTTTGGAATTTAAAATGGTAAATTGGTATGAGACAAAGCCACCACACGGCCATGCTTATGAATTCTGAAAAGAAAACTCACAAAATTCCAAAAGGATGCAAGCTAAAAAGAGGAGACAACACATGGGAAAAGGAGGTTGAAGTGACACTTGACGGTTTGCATTTCAGCCGTATGAAATGATGTGCTTTCTTTAAGAACAATAGCAGACAAGAAGCAAGGCTGGACCTATTTTGGCCTTGAATAGAAACGGAGCAGCTACCACGTTAAAGCTCATGGCCTGGTGCAGCATGTGAAGCACCCAGCGTTCAAGCCCTTCACGTCCAGCATCTCTTCTTGACCTTGTTCCAGCAGCTTCCGAATGAGAAGTGAAGAGCCATGGCTGCCACCTCATGCACAGTCCAGCTGAGATGGAAAGAAAGGGAGCAAACGGTGAAGAAGAGACTGTCATGGCTGGAACCAAAAGATGAAAGGTGCAGTTACGGATGGGAAGCCTTCAAGCGTTCCATGGCAGCAGCTGGAAATTAGAAGAGCACACAGAGATGGTGTCTCGGCCAAAGCTGGAACAACACCACCGAGGAGACTTCTTCCATTTTCTTGTTGTTGAGCTCACGGTCCAGCCACTTCCATGAGCAACATCCACACTTCACGGTCTGCACAAGCCAGCAAAAGAGTGGGGTTACACTTCCACGTTCCAGCTGAGTTGGAAGATGAGGCCAGCACATCCAGCTTGGAATGTGGGCACCACTTTTCAAAGGGATTTGGCATCAAGCAGAAAAGCACACGACACAAACAAATGGAGGGCCAACCTTATTTTTATTTAACACGGCCAGGAGAAAGGGGCTGCTAAGAGACAAAATGAAAGAACAAAGTAATGTAAAAGCAGGCTGGAAAGCTGGAAGGATACACGCATACTAGGGCCAGATTTTTGGCTATAAGAGAAGGAGATTGAAGCAGAGAACAGACGGCCTTGAGGCCTGGAAGGGGTCACGATTCCTTCTCTTCCAGGAGCTCTCCCTCTCGGTTTTTAGTTCCAAACAGTGCAGTAGTGTTATTTTCTTGCAGCAAAAATGTAATTCTTTCTAAAGCATGTAATGTTCGAGAAGTCTGTCACAGTATTTGGAGCAGTTTGCTCGGTTTGAATTTTTATCTTCATTGTTCAGTGATTTTATTTCAAGTGTTAAATCTTTGATGAAGTTCATTTTCAATTAAGTGTTTTTAATTTCTACTATCTCTTTCATTTTACCATTTAAATTTCACCGTTTCTGCATATTTACTGTTCCATTTTTACCTCTTTTACCGTTTGTTTTTACTGTCTTTAAAATTGATTTCATCGTTTTTAATTCAGTCATTTTTAATTTTCTCCGCAACCGAAAACACTATCAAAACCCCCCACTACGTGTTTGATCTGAGACTGAACCAAAATTGGTCCTTGAGAGACGACCTAGGAGTCACTTCCTAGTCTATACTGCATTTCTATTATGCTCAACTTTTGTGAGCGGTGCGACCCGTTTATCATACAGTCATCAACTATATACTTAGAATAATCACATGTATTAATATGGCAAAACAGTTTTAAAATTAAAAGAGATAAGATTCAAATAATGGCCGAACGGCCTTACATATATACATAAATTACGAGCGTTCACAAAACAATGAGGACGAACGGTTTACAAAATAAATACCGAACGTCCAAGTATTTACATATAGCAAAAGGGCGCTCGCTCACCAGCGGCCCGCTATCCTAAATACACTAACTAAAAACCGAACGTCCTATTGTTCGGCCTTCACTTCCACTTCTACGAGATTCTCTTTAGCTATGATTCCATCTTCAAGTGTTTCCTCCAAAGATGCATCTCCCTCTGCTCACATCCACACGGATGATCATTGCATTGACAAGACAGACGTACATATACAGACAACACAATGGAAATGCAAGGGTAAGCTTATTGAATTTAATTCAAGTCAAACATACATTTCATACATATCAAATACCTCAAGTAAATCACAACACACACATTAAATTCATACATTTATTCAATCTAATCCTGATACTTGATCGACCGTCCGGACTGTATGAATCCTGTGTAGCTAAGGCGTCCGTGCACCCAGGTGGGATAACTGGAATGCTCATCAGTCTCCACCTGAGGTTAGTCTGTTCTGTCCAAGTTACAGTTATGGACTAGACCTCCTGCCATTCCCACGCATGACATACTCCTCTCTACTTGAGAACGAGCACTCACGGAATATCAGGATGAACCACCATCTAAGCTTACCACGTTCATACTTTACAAATCTCAATTTCCATTCAAGAGTCGTTCCTCCCTGGAATGCTCGTTCAAAATCCACAATCATAAATTCAGTTCTTATAGTGTTCGCACACCTTAATTCTTCCTCTTAAATACATTTTCATTCTATGTTCCACTTTCATAAAAAGACGAGCGTTCAATCCTCTTTATAACGAGGACGAACGTCAAGAACGAGACTGAAGGAACTTCCTTTCCGAAGGGATAAAGCTGACTCATCTTTCATGACGAACGTTATTAAATATGAATCAGTTAAATGAACTGATTCTAAAACAATTTAAATTATACTTAGAATGATTCAAGATTTCAGATTCAATTCAACTGAACGAAGATAAAATACGAGTACTAAATGTACTAAGTACAATTTAGTTGGAATAACCGACTGCCAGTAAATGACCGAACACGGTACGAGAATTTACTGAAATTTAGGACGAACGCGATTTTAAGTTTAGGGATGAACGCTATTACAATTCAGGACGAACGTTATGAGAATTCAGGACGAACGCTATTTCGGTTCATTGGTAATTACTGAAAGAACGAACGTTCGGTATAAGACCGAGCGTTACTTTATAACATATGCATTGGGACGAGCGTTCGGTATAAGACCGAGCGCCACTTAGGACGTACGCTTTGGGTCGAGACCCATCGCTGATTTCAAAATCTGAGAAATAGGATTTTATACAAGTTGAAATGATGAAGTTACGTTTTTAACAATATGACTAAGTGTTTGAGTATATATTTTCAGGCTTCTCAAAGTCTCACACACACTCAGGATTTCTACGTTTGGCCGAACGCTCAAACGTAAAGCTATATATAAGAGGAAGTTCGTCCTCAAATGGAATCCTTTCCAAACAAAAGGGTTCAGCTATTTTAAAGATGACACTAAGAATAACGAACGGTCAAAGACCATTTCGATAACGATCGTTCTTTAACATAGAATTCCATATTCAGATTCATCTTACAGTAAATACATTTTTCATTATAAACTTTTATATATTAAATTGCTCATATCACAGTACAAATCCATACTTTTTCATACATCATCTCATCATACAGCTCATTTTTCAATTTAATCAAACCATATAACATTGCATCACTTTCATACATCATTTCATAATCATATTCATATACCAAAAGTCCAATATCATAAATCATACGTCAAACATCACATAAACGCACATGCAGTACAGAAAATCATATGAATTAAATCTAATAAGCTTCCCTTACCCGGATTAAGTAGTGTGCGTTCGTTCTTCAGAAAGAAAACCAGTTTCCAGTAAACTCCCTTCTACCCTTAACGCTCAACCCAAAACTCCTTAAGCTAAAATTACAGAAAACCAATATTGGTTCAGAGAAGGTGCATGCAAATTCAGAATGAGGCTTGCATGTTGATAAGAAAGAGCAGTTAAGGACGTGAAACTTATCCAGAATCCAAAACCGTTCGGTTTAAGATGAAGCTCACGGGGCAGGGGACGTTCTCACGGTGCTGAAACGTGAACGGAGCAGAGAATGGTGAGTTGCAGAAGAGAGAAGGAGAATGGTTTTTAGAGAGAAGGTAGAGAATTTAGAAGATCAGAAATTTTGGGGAAGAAGATGAAGTGTGTAGAAGAATGGGAAGAGTTTTCCAGAATTCATTTTCCCTTTCCAGGCAGGACGTGCGTCCATTCTTCTGCTGTCACATGTCTTCCATTAATTTTTTAGAATGTTCCAAAAATGACATCTGGCCGTTGCATGCAGAGTGAGTGTGTGTGCGTCTTTAATGGCACTAAACGCGTGGCACGTGCATTAATGGAAGCAGAGTGGTGATTCAGCAGAGAATTTAATGGGACGTGACAAATCCAATCACACATATATCAACCAAGTTATTATAAAAAAAATTAAGTCTAACATTTCTCTAAAGGCATAACAGTGCAACTTTAATTTTGGTTAGAATGTGAACTTGTTATTTTTTTCTTTAATTAGAATTTGAAAAAATAATTGAAAGAAATCTACGAATAAGAAAAAAAATTAAAAATTTATATATATTAATTTTATGATAAAAAATTAATAAAATTGTGTCTATAATGACTTTTTTTTTAATTAAGAATGTGAACCCTTTTAATCTGTGATTCTTCCCATTCAAAAGGGCCTACCATGATGACCCTAGGTTGGAGCTTTCTCAACAATTTTTGTCGACTATCAACACTACTAATCATACTTTGGTTTCCAAGTTTTAAATCGACCAAACAATTAATTGAAAAGAAAACAGCATACATGATGGTGAAATCAAAGAACATAAAATTGACCTCTCGAGCTAATTTTCTTTTTCTGGAAACATGTTTTTACATAAACATGTTTTAATTTTCTTTCCTTGTTTACTTACGTATTTATCAATTATTATGACTAATTACACTGTTATATGAATTGAAAATTATACCATGTTTTTTATATATCTACGTTTAATGAAGAATAAACTTATATATATATATATATATATATATATATATATATATATATATATATATATATATATATATATATAACGTTAACTATTGACGTCTAACCATTTAAAATAGTAGTTTATTATATGCGTTGCAGAAAACATGTTTTTTTTTATAAATAACATTTAACATAAATAAATGATTTTAATATATACATCGTATTCTGATTAAAAACTTATATAAAATATATTTGAATTTATAAATTTTTAAAATATCTAAGAATTTTGAAATATTATTTTTAATTATTTATAACTTAACAAAAACTGTTGAAACTAAAATTAGACGGAGCTAAAAGAGAGCATATTAAAATGAACAAGTACGTACAATAAAAGGGTGGTCGAGAGGTTTTCTTTTTACAGTTGAGTATATTTTTTTATTATTTTAGATAGGTATTGATAGTCTAAAATTTATATAATGATTTCACAGTAAGAGACTTATTTTAATATATTATTTGTTTTAGTACTAAGGATAAGTTCAATATATATTTTTTTAATTTTCTTGAATGTCTTTTAAATATGTAACTATGATAAAATTTGAAGTTTTAAAACAAGTAATAAGACCTCAAATATGATAATTTAAATATATATTTTTAATCTTCTTAAATGTCTTTCAAAAATATGATTGTGATAAAACTTTAAATTTTAAAACAAGTAATATCTCTAATATGATAATTGATTCTGATAATATTATTTTAGTAGTCTTGAGATTAAAATATTAATATTATTTGTAGAAACAAAAACAAATTTTAGAAATGATTTGAGGTTAAAAAAAAACTACAATCATGGCTTTATACGATGGATGTGGAAAATTTCAATCTACCTTATCTATTCTTAAAACTAAACATTACATTGTCTAAGACAATAAAAACTGGTTTCACCAGTCAGCAAAATCCATAAGTCATTGCTAGAGTAGTTGGACCGAGCTGCACATACTTTGATTGAGTCTTTTCCTGATTTAAAATCTATCCAGTTTAGAACTCCCTACTAGATTTCCTTCAAGTCATTCCTAGAGTCTTCTTTAAGTTTGATTTGTTGTCCTAGAGTCATTTTAATTGATTTCATATCAGTTTGATTCCTTTGCTAAAAATTGGATGGTGAATTGGCCAAATTTGGTGTGAAAGAGCAACTGCAATAGTAAAATTTTGATTTAAAAGCATTTAGCCTCTGCTGGCAGTTTGCACAAGTCATATTTGGTAAAACAAATTTGCTGAAATCATAAAATTAAGAGTCCAAATTCGTTTGTGCAAAATGACCATTCAAACCACCAATTTTTAAGCACTTTTTCTGGTATAGTTGTGATAACAGTTAAAAAACTGTTATTTTCACGCTTAAAATTGATACTAAAAGCAACCTTTAACACTTAGAAACTAGCTTGAAATCATGCTTTTTGTCATATTTTCATAAATAAGAGAGCTGGACAGGTTTATGCTTGATTTCAGTGTTTTTGTGCAGGTTTTAAGGTGAATTTGGTGAAAGAAGTGAAGAAGGAGAGAGATGGAATCAGAAAAGACATCAAAAAGTGCAAAAGAAGAAGCCGAAGTCACCGCTCAGCGACAGTTTACCGCTGAGCGGCACTCAAGAGATCATGGTGGATCCGCTAAGGGGCAAAATGGCTGCTGAGGGGAAGAAACCAACTCACGCACTTACCGTTGAGCGACACTTTACCGCTGAGCGGCACTTTTATGGGCTTGGGCCTAAATTTTCTGTATTTTTAGAATAGTATATAAGCTTTAGGATGTCCTAGGGTTTGTATCTTTGGCAGAAACGAAGCAAATACTCTCTCTTCCACCCCTTTGAAGGAGGATCTTGGATGCTCAGGCTACCTCTTCACCTTTCTAGGGTTTTATCTTTCATTCTTCCATTATTATTCATCTAGTTTCACCATGAATATGGTGAACTAAACCTTGTATTGTTGTTGGGGAATCAATGTAGTCTTGTGAAACTCTCATATATGGAATTTGTTTTTACATCTTACTTTTAAGACCTATGTTTTCTTTCATCATTAGTTAGGGTTTTTCCTCTTTGCTTAATGCTTGCTTTGTTTAACTCATTCAATGCATGATTATTGATTTTGTCGATATGGGAACGTACGAGGAAATCTAGATCCGGGGAATTTCTCCCAATAGTATATTGGTTGTCGTTAAGCTCCTGCACTTAAGAACTAATTACTAGGAATGCTAGGAATTGTATGAACTCGTAATTAAGGATAGGCCTTCTTGCAAGGTGATTTAGAGAGTGGCATTAACAATGATGAAAAGAATGTTGAATTCTTAAAGTATATGAGAGTGGAAAAGATGAAATTGATAAGCCCAACAACATACTCATCCATATATTCCATTGAAGTGTTTGTATTTTGTTTTAGCCATTGATCAACTCATGCATACATGTTTATTTTCTGTCATTTGCATTTAAACCTATAATCAATTGTTCTCAAGTCTCAAATAATCAACAAACCACATAACTAAACTAGGCCGTGAGTCCTTTGGGAGAACGATACTTGGTCTTGGGCGGCATTTTTATTCTGATTAAATTGTTCAGTGATGAAATATCTTTCATTTAGACCGATTAAAAATCGTTTTCAGTGCGTTTTGGTGTAGTTTGTTACGTGTTCTTGGGCGGCATTTTTTGGCCTACGTTTTAGGTCGTGCACTCCTCCATTTCCCTCCATTTTCATTTCAAATCTGCTCTTCAGGTTAGTTTCTTCGTTAATAAATTTTTTATAGGGTTTTGTGTATGCATGATTTTGACTTTAAAGTCTGCATGTGTTATTGGCTTTTGAATATGCATGTATTAGTTGTGTTATTGTAATTTTCATGTTAGATTATAAGTATCAAATCCTTGAGTGACCCTTAGTTCCCATTTGAAATTTAACACAAACAATTAATCTTTTAATCGTTTGTGTTAAATTTTGAATTGTCCGATTGGATAGTTTGAGAAAATTAATTTTCATAATTTGCAATAACATGTGAGTTGGAGTCTATGGATAAGATTGATAAACTTTCGGTTCAGTATTTGTGTTGTTCTCCGAATGCATATTTGATTGTGGTCATCGTTGACTACTCTCATTTCGTGTATTTTGGAGACCAATGCGAAATGCTGCCGAAATTTTATCAAATTTATCATGTAGACTTCAATGCACGTGTCTTAGCAAATTATGAAAATTAATTTTTTTGAATGGGTAGGGCCTAACCTTGTGAGAGTTAAAAACTTAAACTGATGATTTCACGAACATAGAATGGATCGAAGCTGGATGAATGAACGTCGTATCAGTGAAGAATATGATAAGGGTGTTTCAGAGTTCTTGCAATATGTTGAACAAAATGCTAAGTCTGTGAACGAGACATATTTTTGTCCTTGTGTGCGTTGTCTTAATCAAATACGGAAAGATTTAGGCAATGTGCGTGACCATCTATTCATGTTTGGCATCATGAGGACTTATACCGTTTGGACTTGGCATGGAGAAGTATTGGACGAGCCTACCACGTCACAAGGAACATATTATGTGGAAGAATGGATGAGTGATCATTTAGAGGACATCATACGTGATGTCGGTGAAGATAATTTTGGAAGAGCTAATTTGTATGATTCTCTAAAAAATGATTCAAAGCAAATGTTGTTCCCCGGATGCTCGAACTTTACACGTCTGTCTGCAACACTAAAGTTGTTTAGTTTAAAAGCAAGGAATGGATGGACCGATAAAAGTTTCACCGAGTTGTTGGAGTTGTTGAAGGAGATGCTTGTAGAAAATAATACTCTGCCTATTCATAATTACGAGGCAAAAATTTTTTTATGTCCAATGGGTCTTGAATATCAAAAGATACATGCTTGTCCTAATGATTGTGTTTTGTACACAAAGGAGTTTGCTTCGCTAAAGTATTGTCCAACACGTGGTTTATCTCATTTTAAAAAGAAAAATGACAGAAACACTGCCGATGAAGGTAATGTTGGTGCACCTGCTAAGGTGATGTGGTATTTGCCTATAATACCTAGGTTCAAACGCATGAAGAGAAAATATGTGATGTTGTCCATGATGATATCGGGTCCTAGACAACCTGGAAATGACAATGATGATTTGAAATTGTTGTGGGAAGAAGGGGTGGACGTGTTTGATTCACATGTTCAGAACAGTTCCATTTGCATGCAATGTTGTTTTGCACTATAAATGATTTCCCAGCATATGGAAACTTGAGCGGTTATAATATTAAAGGTCATTTTGCATGTCCCATATGTGAAGAAAACACTAGTTTACCTTCAGTTGAAGCATGGTCAGAAGACGGTATATACAAGACATCACAAATTTCTTCCTCGACTTCATCCTTATCGTAAATTGACAAAAAGTATTTAATGGAAGTGCTGAGGATGAGGTTGTGTGCAGACCCCGGAATGGTGAAGAGGTGTACAATTGATAACAGTTGAAAACTGTTATTTTCATGCTTAAAATTGACACTAAAAGCAACCTTTATACTTAGAAACTAGCTTGAAATCATGCTTTTATCCATATTTTCATAAATAAGAGAGCTGGACAGGTTTATGCTTGATTTCAGTGTTTTTGTGCAGGTTTTAAGGTGAATTTAGTGAAAGAAGTGAAGAAGGAGAGAGATGGAATCAGAAAAGAAATCAAAGAGTGCAGAAGGAGAAGTCGAAGTCACCGCTCAGCGGCACTTTACCGCTGAGCGGCACTCAGGAAGTCACGGGAGGTCCGCTGAGGTTCAAAATGGCCGCTGAGGGGAAGAAACGAGACGCGCACTCACCGCAGAGCGGTACTTTACCGCTGAGCGGCACACTTATGGGCTTGGGCCTAGATTTTCTGTAATTTTAGAATAGTATATAAGCTTTAGGACGTCCTAGGGTTTGTATCTTTAGCAGAAACGAAGCAAACACTCTCTCTTCCACCCCTTTGAAGGAGGATCTTGGATGCTCAGGCTACCTCTTCACCTTTTTAGGGTTTTATCCTTCATTATTTCATTACTGTTCATCTAGGTTCACCATGAATATGGTGAACTAAACCTTGTATGTTTGTTGGGGAATCAATGTAATCTTTTGAAGCTCTCATATATGGAATTTGTGCTTGCATCTTAATCTAAGATTTATGCTTTCCTTCATCTTTAGTTAGGGTTTTTCCTCTTTGCTTAATGCTTTCTTTGTTTAACTCATTCAATGCATGATTATTGATTTTGTCGATACGGGAACGTACGGGGAAGTCTAGATCCGGGGAATCTCTCCCAATATTATATTGGTTGTCGTTAAGCTCCTGTGCTAAGAGAACTAATTATTAGGAATGCTAGGAATCGTATGAACTCGTAATTAGGGATAGGCCTTCTTGACAAGGTAATTTAGAGAGTGGCATTAACAATGATGATTTGAATGTTGAATTCCTAAAATATATGAGAGTGGATGAGATGAAATTGACCCCCAACAACATATTCATTCATATATTTCATTGAAAGTGCTTGTCTTTTGCTTTTGCCATTGATCAAAACCTCATGCATCAAAATTTATTTTCGTCTTTTGCATAGTAAAATCCAACTATTTCGTTCTTAAGTCTTAGCTAATCAACAAACCACACAACTAAACTAGGTCGTGAGTCCTTTGGGAGAACGATACTTGGTCTTACCAAGTTTATTACTTGAACGATTCGGTCATACTTGCTGATTGTAAAACAAGTTTGTGACATCATATTTTGGTGATCATAAATTTGTCCATCAACAACGAAGTGGAAAACATTGACATTGTGTTTGTAAAACATCATAAAAGTACCCTTGCAAAAAACATTTGAAAGAAAAGATCAATATTTTTTACGCTTCCATATTGGTGTCACCTTGATGTTAAACATTGTATTGATGTGATGCACGTTGAAAAAAATGTTTGTGATAGTGTCATCGAAACTTTATTAAACGTCAAATGGAAGAGTAAAGACGGAATAAAAGCACGACAAGATTTGGCTGACATGGGAATTCGATTCGAGTTACATCCACAGATAATAGGAAGACGCGCCTATTTGCCCCCAGCCTGTCACACACTTTTTATAAAAGAAAAACAGAGTTTTTGTAACTGTTTAAGAAGTGTGAAGGTTCCACAAGGTTATTCTTCAAATATTAGTAACCTTGTGATGAGTCGATATTTTATTCACTTCACTTAGTTTATTGTACTAGAATTAATAAGGGAATTGTGCTTAATTGTCCGGTATTTCCCCGTTTTTACTAATTGTGCTTAAATTGACCAGAAATTCTAATTTTAATTAATTTGAATTATCTGAAACTAATTATATGCATTATTTATTGTAGGAAAATTATTGGATAAAATTAAGGACTAACTTCTTCTTGAAGCAAGCAAATTGTTTGAGAATAAAAATCACAAATGAAATAGCACATGGCCTTTGGATAGCTCTCGGTTGAAATTGGAAAAATGGAAGTGGAATTGGTATATCTTGAACCGAGAAATGTAATGCCAGCTTCCATCCAAAGTTTTTCATCCAAGAATAACACTTCTTAGACGTGGAGAAAGGGTGCATTTCGTTTTATATTCAATAATTGGAACAGAATGTTGGCCACCAATCAAAAGAAATACACGGTCTTGGATCACATGACACTTGTTTTAATTGATAAAAGAGAATGGGAATAGCTGAAACAAAACGTGAAGACATGAGGGGGCCACAAGCATTCGGAAAAATCAATTTGGCTATCCAGCACATAATGGAGTTGAAGTAAAATGATGGAGGGGCCACGTGAATGAAGCTAACCCACACAAACTGGAATAGCGCCTTTGTTGCTAAGGAGAAAAACGAAATTGTCCAAGGAATTTGGCAACACTTGACGTAAGAGAGAGACATCTCACGGCTCCTAAGACGAGATGGAGAATTTCCTATTATTGGAAGAAGACTTTAGTGTTAGATTAGAAGTAATTTAGGAGAAGTCACGGTCCTGGAAGAGGCTTCTGCCTCTTCCTTCCTTTTCCAGTTCTATTTTTCAAAGAGTGCATGAATTTTATTTCTAAAGCGTGTAGTTCATTTCACAGTTTGCTCATTTCATTTTCATTTTAATTCAAGTGTTGAATTTTAATTTAAGAGTTGAATCTTTGATAAATTTTATTTTCAGTCAAGTGCTTTTATTTTTACTATCTCTTTTATTTTACCGTTTATTGTTTTATGCATCGTTAAATTTTACCGTTTCTGAATATTTACTGTTCCATTTTTACCATTTTTTTTTTACCATTTGGTTTTACTGCTTTGAAATTTATTTCAGTGTTTTTAAATTCAGTTGTGTTTAAATTCTAGTTTTAAATTTTATTTACCAAACAAAACATTCACAAAACTCCCCCCACTTCGTGACTGATCTGAGACTGAACCGACGCAAATTGGTCCTTGAGAGACGACCTAGGAGTCACTTCCTAGTAATTATACTGCATTAATTTCGCAATCAACTTTTGTGAGCGGTGCGACCCGTTCATCAAAAAATGGCGCCGTTGCCGGGGACCAATGGAGGTTTGGTTTTAGATTTTTGTTGTATAAAGTTTTGTTCTGTTAATATGTTTGTTTTGTGTGTTTTGTCTTGTATATTTCTGTAGGCGATAACGACACCTTCAACAAATTTTGGCGGCGTTGTCACTTCAGTTCCAGGTTTTTTGTTTTAGATTTTTGCTGTGTTTTTCGATTATGCTGTGTTAATATATATTGTGTATATATGTGTTTAATTGTGCTATGTTCTGTATTTAGTTGTTATTAAAAAAAAAATTTGAAAATTAAAAAAAAAAAAAAAAATTAATTAAAATTTTTTACTATTGATGTTCTGTCTTGTGTGTGCTTGTAGCATGTATAAATGTGTTTTGTTTTATCTGATTCGTAATTTTTAGTTTTTAGTTTTTACTTTTTATTTTTCCATGTCTACCTATTTTAATGTTGTGAATAATGCTTATTCTGCCAATGTCTGTGATTATGATTCTTATTCTGCATATTACTTTGATTTTAAATCTGTTGATTTTTATGATGAGAACAATATGTTCCATCATCCAATTTCTGAGAGCTCTCTTTGGGAGCCAGTTCCACAATATGAGAGTCAGCAGTATGATTCTCCTATTCAAATAACTCCTCAGCCTTCTACTTCTGAACCTACATTAAAGGAGTTACTAGAGCAGATGACAATGCAGAACATTCAGTTTCAGAAAGGGAACATGCAGTTCAAGCAAGAGAGCATGGAGTTCCAGCAGGAAACTCAAGCTGCCATACAGAATCTGAGTGATCAGATCAGGCAGATGGCCACTCTTGCACCTGAGGAGACTGATGAAAATTTTGGGGACCCGGCAGAAGTAAGCAGTAATCCTGAACCAGGTAGACCACCTTCACCTTCCCACACTCTAGAAATCTTCAAGGAAGTGGAGGTAAGCATACCACAATTTGATTATTCGGTTGATTGTGATGATGATCGGTATGCTAATGATTATATTGTTGCTGAGTCTGATTTTAATTTTTCCTCTGTGCATGATGAGAATTGCTTTTTACTATCACATTCAAATGTTTATTCTCCATGCACTGAACATGAATATGAGTCTGTGGTTGATAATGCATGTAATTTTAAAATTGATTCATGTTCTGAGGATGTATCTGAGGTTCAGCTTGTTACACTGGATTTGGGTGTTTTACCTCTGCATGAAATTTCGGTGGAACCATTTTGCACTAACCCTATTGCAGGAGGTACAATTGAATTTGATCAACAAACACCCACAATTGAAGACAAAGGTGCAAGCTTACAAAACGGTTTGAAAATCAATTGGCACCTGCTGAACCCAATCATCAACAATTTTTTCTGCTTAGATCCAGCGATGGAAGACATTTCATTGCTTGATCAGATCTGGAGGATGAAGCAGTTCCTCCTCAAAACTTCCGTGCTGGATCATGAAGTGGAAAACCTCTCCCTACAAGTCCAAAATTGGCAACTGCCACCATAATCCAGGGGAGTTTTCTTTTTCTTTCTTCCCCATTTTCCTACTTTTATTGCATTTGTCCTTTATCTGTTTAGTGTTTTAATTGATGATCTTATGCTTAGAACACGTTTAGGACATTGTAGTTTAAGTGTGGTCTGGGGGAGATTCTGCATTTTGTTTTTTTCTTTTAAGTTTGTTTTTCCTTTTCTTCTTAGTTTTTGTAATTGTTATCTTTAAAAATAAAAAATAAAAAAACAAAAAAAAAAAAAATATTTTGTGATAAAATTTTTTTTTTGTTTAAAAGCGTGCCAAATCTGTATTCTGATATGTATAATTATTTTTTCTTAGTTTTCACATTGTTATCCTTATAAAAAAAAAATTCAAAAATTCAAAAATTGTTTTGCGTATTCTTTGATTTTATTTCGACCCTCAGTATCTTATTATTTCATACCAATAAAAATTTCATTTCAGATCTCATTTTTTTTTCCCTTATTTTTCTTCACTGTAAAATAATTTCTTAGTTGTTTCATCAGATCTTTGATTGAAAATTTTGTTTAGACTAAGAGAGATTTCATTCATCAATGCAAAAATTACAGTAATGGAAAAATGGAGATTGAACAGATCTGAAAATAAAATTTGCAGTAGATTCATATGTGAAAATAAAAGATGTTCGGGGGTCGATCTTTAGTGATCGTTAATATTACACACCATAATAAATAAAAACAAAAAAAAAATAAAAATAAAAACATAAAAAAATATAATTGTTCAGATTACATGCCTTGTCCATATTCTGGCCACACTCGGCCAACAAAAACATAAAAATAAAAAATAACATAAAACATTAAAACTGGAAGAATTCTCGAGCTGGTTGTGGTGGTCTAAGGGAGAGCTCCGTTGAGGGAGCTCTGGTTCGAAAAGTCACGAGCGGAGGCTTTGGTGGAGGAATTTCTCGTTCATTTCTGTCGTCATCGATGATGATCGGAACGGGAAACAGATTCAGCAGCCTCGGTGCCCTCATTATCACCCAGTTGTTTTCTTTCAAACAAAAAATAAAAAATAAAAAAATAAAAAAAGAAATAACTTGTGTTAATTATAGAAGAGGAAGTGAAAATTTTCAATAAAAATAGAGATTTGATCAGAGTCTTACCGTACATGTACAGCGGCAGTTGTGAAAAGAGAGTGCCAGTAGGGTCTATCTCCGCTTGCCAGCGCTTGACCCGATTGCCGTGGTTGTTGAACCAGCAGTGTACGTTGTATTCAGTGGCTTCGCCGAAAGCCCTTAGTCGAGACGCGATCTCGACGACTTGCGCTCGGCTTGGGTGTGTGACCCCATAGTTGAATATTTTGGTCATCATCTTGATTTGATCGTCGGTAGGACGCCACCGTTGACTGGTATATCTCTCTGATTCCGTATCACTCATCCTTCCTCTCGTAATATACAAATACTTAAATAAAAAATAAAAAAAGAACAAAAACATAAAAAAAAAAATAAACATAAAAAAAAAATAAAAAGAACTAAAAAAAAAAGAGAAGCATAAAAAAAAAATTAGATTAGTTCTCTGTTTTCTTTATTTGTTCTTGTTTCCTTTTAGATTTATTTTGTCCAGTCTGTATTTGATGTTTCAGTTTTTGGTCTCAGATCTGTTTCATGGTCCTTGCAAAAGGGTCCTAAACGGATCTATGTCCAGTTGTCCTTGTCCATATTGTTCTTGTATATTCTGTTTATGTGTTTATTTAGTTTTAAGTGGGGTACGTGGCGTTGTTCTACCCGATTGTCTCTGCAATACCTTCAATCGAAGGGAGATTAACGTCTGGTTTCCAGCCTATATACCCCTTAAGTTTTTTTGACAGTTGTGTTTTATGTGTTTTTCTTTAAAAAAAAATAAAGCAAAAAAAAAAAGAAGAAGAAAGGGAGAGCAGGGAAGAGGAAAGCTGAGAAAGCGCAAGTAAATAACAATGGAAAAGAAGAGAAATGAAAGCATGAAAAGAAAGCAGGAAATGAAAAAACGGAAATGAAAGATCTAAAAGCTTAAAGAGAAGCAGAGCAAGCAAGCAGAGAGAAAAGGAGATCCTTAGTGAAGAAAGACTTACCTGGAGAAGTAGGCTTGCAGAGGCTCTGCGCAGATCTCAGATCTTCAGCAGATGGCACGGTGGCAGAGCTTCCTCGCAGATCCAGACGCTCGAGAGAGAGCAGAGAGAGAGCAGAGAGAGCAGAGAAGAGAGGAGAGTGGGGAGAGAGTAGAGAGAGAAGAGAGCAGAGAGAGGAGTAGAGAGAGAGTGAGGGATCAGAAATGGCGCTGGACGCGGAGGAGTGCCTCTTTTATAGCCAGATTGCTTTCCACTGTAGCAACAGTTCCGGTCTTTGTCACCGAGACTGTTGTCACAGTGCCGGTCTCCTTTTTCAATTAAAAAAAAATAAAATAAAAATAAAAAATAAAATAAATAAATAAAAATAATAAAAAATATTAGCATCTACTGATGGGTGCTAGGTGTTTAAGACATCTGCTGATGGATGTCCCTGATAACATCTGCTGATGGATGTTACTGAAAAATTTCTTCCCATTTTTCCTAACTTTTTATTGCACTTGTCTATATTATTGACTGCTCTGAAATTGATAATCTGATGATTGTAACACACTGAGGACATTGTGTGATTTAAGTGTGGTCTACTGGGAAGAAATTTTGATTTTTCTGTTAGATTGTATTTTGTGTGTTAAATTTTTTGTTTTTGAGTGTTAAATTTTTTCTCTTTTAAGTTATTTTTTTTTTATCGAGTTTTGTGTGCAATAAATTTTACATTTTTCTTTTGATTTCTGGATGATGTTTAAGTTGTAGATTTTTCCTTCACTTACTTAATACTTATGGTTGGAAATCCTTGCTTTTCTCTGCTTGGAAGATGATTATAATGTTTAAGAGGTTGATTTGATTGTGACGAATACCCTGTGTGAGATTTGAGCCACTTAATTTTCTTTCTTGTGTGTGATATGTATCTTGATTTCTTGCACATATGCCTTGGCTTGATTCTTATTGATATACTTGATTTATATGCATGTTTAGAAGTGATAAAGGCAATTTTATTCTTGAGCCTCTTTAGCCAAATAAGCCTACCTTGTTATTATCCTTGGATAACCCCTTTGAGCCTATACTGTATATATTTCTTTGTGTTGAAGCTCATACACTGATCCTAAGTGAAAAACAAATGATTACCTTAACCTTAGGAAAGTCTGGAGCTATAGAAGTATTTTGTGAATAAGTGTGGTCTCCTTGGGAATTCTGATGAATTGGCTAGTTGGTTCCTCATCATGTTTTGAAATGATAATTTATATCCTGTTGTGTGATAAAAAAAAAAAAAAAAAAGAAAAAGAAAAAAGAAGACAGGATAAAAAAAAATGATGAGAAAAAGAGAAAAATTGAAAAATAATTTTGTAAATAATGGAGTCGAGAAGAGGATTGAATTAGAGGTTTGGGTGAGATTTCACTGTGTTTACATTTTTTCCCTAGTGCACCTCTATTTCTTCTGAGCTATAGCTACTTATCCAAATTTATCCTCCCCTGTCCTTGGCCCCATTACAACCCAGTAAAGACCTTTTGATCTGAACATGCATATGTTTTAAGTATTGATAATTAGAAGCTTGCCAAGTCTACTTGTGTTTGTTTTCTTGAGTACATCGAGCTGATATTATTATTTATCCTAGACACTTGAGAGAAACACTATAGTGCATCTGTGAGGTTTTGTTATTTTCAAATCACCTCTTAAGCTTATTAATTATTTTTCTACGTATTGAATTGCTTGGATAATTTCTATAAGTATCTACTTTTCTTGATTACGTGTTGGATATTTTCTACTTCTTTCCTCTGTCCAGACTTTTTGAGAACTGTGTAAATTTTATGTGTTTTCTTGTGAGTTTTTATATTTTTCTGTCTGCTGCATTTGTGTCAGTCTTCGTGAAAGTCCTTTGAACTATTCCCTGATTTGAGTCTTGATTTCGCCCAGGAGTGCAAAAGACTAAGTGTGGTCTATTTTGATGAGTCGATATTTTATTCACTTCACTTAGTTTATTGTACTAGAATTAATAAGGGAATTGTGCTTAATTGTCCGGTATTTCCCCGTTTTTACTAATTGTGCTTAAATTGACCAGAAATTCTAATTTTAATTAATTTGAATTATCTGAAACTAATTATATGCATTATTTATTGTAGGAAAATTATTGGATAAAATTAAGGACTAACTTCTTCTTGAAGCAAGCAAATTGTTTGAGAATAAAAATCACAAATGAAATAGCACATGGCCTTTGGATAGCTCTCGGTTGAAATTGGAAAAATGGAAGTGGAATTGGTATATCTTGAACCGAGAAATGTAATGCCAGCTTCCATCCAAAGTTTTTCATCCAAGAATAACACTTCTTAGACGTGGAGAAAGGGTGCATTTCGTTTTATATTCAATAATTGGAACAGAATGTTGGCCACCAATCAAAAGAAATACACGGTCTTGGATCACATGACACTTGTTTTAATTGATAAAAGAGAATGGGAATAGCTGAAACAAAACGTGAAGACATGAGGGGGCCACAAGCATTCGGAAAAATCAATTTGGCTATCCAGCACATAATGGAGTTGAAGTAAAATGATGGAGGGGCCACGTGAATGAAGCTAACCCACACAAACTGGAATAGCGCCTTTGTTGCTAAGGAGAAAAACGAAATTGTCCAAGGAATTTGGCAACACTTGACGTAAGAGAGAGACATCTCACGGCTCCTAAGACGAGATGGAGAATTTCCTATTATTGGAAGAAGACTTTAGTGTTAGATTAGAAGTAATTTAGGAGAAGTCACGGTCCTGGAAGAGGCTTCTGCCTCTTCCTTCCTTTTCCAGTTCTATTTTTCAAAGAGTGCATGAATTTTATTTCTAAAGCGTGTAGTTCATTTCACAGTTTGCTCATTTCATTTTCATTTTAATTCAAGTGTTGAATTTTAATTTAAGAGTTGAATCTTTGGTAAATTTTATTTTCAGTCAAGTGCTTTTATTTTTACTATCTCTTTTATTTTACCGTTTATTGTTTTATGCATCGTTAAATTTTACCGTTTCTGAATATTTACTGTTCCATTTTTACCATTTTTTTTTTACCATTTGGTTTTACTGCTTTGAAATTTATTTCAGTGTTTTTAAATTCAGTTGTGTTTAAATTCTAGTTTTAAATTTTATTTACCAAACAAAACATTCACAAAACCCCCCCCACTTCGTGACTGATCTGAGACTGAACCGACGCAAATTGGTCCTTGAGAGACGACCTAGGAGTCACTTCCTAGTAATTATACTGCATTAATTTCGCAATCAACTTTTGTGAGCGGTGCGACCCGTTCATCACCTTGTTTCTATGGAAGAGTTAAAGTTAGTTGGTTTAAAGTCCCATGATTGTCATGTATTGATGCAACAATTGTTACCCGTTG
This sequence comes from Vigna nakashimae, assembly GCA_034642375.1. Lineage (NCBI taxonomy): Eukaryota > Viridiplantae > Streptophyta > Magnoliopsida > Fabales > Fabaceae > Vigna > Vigna nakashimae. The sequence goes on along the minus strand of CM067765.1, from coordinate 43,090,345 downwards.
TTATTGGAGGCATATTACCTCATTTTGTTAGGGGTATTCTGACACGCCTGAGTTATTTCTTTAATGCCATTTGCAAGAAAGTTGTTGACCTTGGAGGTTTAGATGAATTGGAAAATGAAGGAATAAGACTACTGTGTCAATTGGAGATGTATTTTCCACCTTCTTTTTTAGATATCATGGTACATTTGACTGTTCATCTAGTCAGAGAAATTCGAATATGTGGACCGGTCTTCTTAAGGTGGATGTACCTAGTTGAAAGATACATGAAGATCTTAAAGGGATATGTGAAGAATCAGTATAGACCAGAAGCTTCAATCATAAAGCGATACGTTGCAGAGGAAGCCATTGAATTTTGTTCAAGTTATATGTCATCTTGTGAACCAGTGGGTCTTCCCAAGAGCAGACATGAAGGAAAATGTGAAGGTAAGGGTGTTCGAAGTGTTAGAATTCAAAGTGTTAGCAGAAAAGAAGTTGACCAAGCTCATTTGTACATCTTAAACAACACTATTGATGTGATTCCTTAAATTTCTGACCACGTTAATGAAATAAAGGCAACAAACCCAAGAATGAGTGAAAAATGGCATCTTAGTGAACATGTCAAAACTTTCTTACAATGGTTTAAGAAAAAAATTTATGCGACTCCAGATGTTTCTGAAAATTTATTGAGGTTATCTCGTGGACCAAACACAGATGTCATTACATATGGTGGGTACTATATAAAGAATATTTCTTTTCAGTCAAAGGTAAAAGATGACAAAAGTAGAGTTCAAAATAGTGGCGTCACACTACAAGCTAAGGCTGTCCACTTTGCTAGTTCTAAAGACAAAAATCCAATCACAACATCCATGAGTTATTTTGGATTAATACAAGAAATATGGGAAGTTGATTATGTCACTTTTAGAGTCCTGGTTTTCAAGTGTAAATGGATTGATATAAATTTTGGTGTCATGAAAGACGACTTTGGTTTCACATTGGTAGACTTGAACAAGATGAATTACACTTATGAACCATTTATCATGGCTAGTCAAGCAAGACAAATATTTTACGTAAATGATCCAGCGAATAAAAAATGGTCAGTGGTTTTAGAAGGAAAAAACATGCATGGACATGATGATGACGATTCTCTTGATATACTTGAGACAACATTTGTTGCATCTAGACCCATTGAAGACCCAATTGATGACGTTGCCGATGTCATCCAGGAAATTCGTAGTGATCACAATGAAGGCATTTGGAAGAAAATAATATCTTAATAGGTTGTGATACTTAATTATTGACTTTATTTATGTTCATGAAAATTGAATTATTACTAACCTTGTATAATTTTTTAGGTATGTTGGCCTGATGACAGATTTATGAACACCGAAAACCGGCGCCACAAACTTGTTTAACTATCGGCAAGTGTGACCGAATCGTTTCAAGTAATAAAACTCGGTAAGACCAAGTATCGTTCTCCCAAAGGACTCACGGCCTAGTTTAGTTATGTGATTTGTTGATTATTTAAGACTTAAGAACAAATTGATTGTAGTTTATATGCAAAAGACAGTAAATAAACATGTATGCATGAATTTGATCAATGGAAAAGACAAAATACAAACACTTTAATGAATTATATGGATGAGTATGTTGCTGGGAGTTATCAATTTCATCTTATCCACTCTCATATACTTTAGGAATTCAACATTCTTTTCGTCAATTGTTAATGCCACTCTCTAAATCACCTTGCAAGAAGGCCTATCCTTAATTACGAGTTCATACAATTCCTAGCATTCCTAGTAATTAGTTCTGAAGTGTAGGAGCTTAAAGGCAACCAATATGCTATTGGGAGAATTTCGCCGGATCTAGATTTCCCCGTACGTTCCCATATCGAAAAAATCAATAATCATGGCAATGAATGAGTTAAACAAAGCAAGCAATAAGCAAAGAGGAAAAACCCTAACTAATGATGAAAGAAAGCATAAGTCTTAAAAGTAAGATGTTAAAACAAATTCCATATATGAGAGTTTCACAAGACTACATTGATTCCCCAACAACAATACAAGGTTTAGTTCACCATATTCATGGTGAAACTAGATGAATAATAATGGAAGAATGAAAGATAAAACCCTAGAAAGGTGAAGAGGTAGCCTAAGCATCCAAGATCTTCCTTCAAAGGGGTGGAAAAGAGAGTATTTGCTTCGTCTCTGCCAAAGATACAAACCGTAAGACGTCCTAAAGCTTATATATTATTCTAAAAATTCAAAAAATTTAGGCCCAAGCCCATAAAAGTTCCGCTCAGCGGTAAGTGCGTGAGTTGTTTTTCTCCCCTCAGCGGCCATTTTACCCCTCAGCGGATCCAACGTGGGTTTCTGAGTGACGCTCAGTGGTAAACTACCGCTGAGCGGTACTTGCGGCTTCTCCTTTTGCACTTTTTGATGTCTTTTCTGATTTCATCTCTATCCTTCTTCACTTCTTTCACCAAATTCACCTTAAAACCTGCATAAAAACACTGAAATCAAGCATAAACCTGTCCAGCTCTCTTATTTCTAAAAATATAACCAAAAGCATGATTTCAAGCTAGTTTCTAAGTGTTAAAGGTTGCTTTTAGTTTCAATTTTAAGCTTGAAAATAATAGTTTTTCAACTGTTATCACAACCCTAAACTTAGAACTTTGCTTGTCCTCAAGCAAACAAGATGTAACTCAATCTTCTACTAATCTGTATAACGGTTCACTCATTCAAAAATCCTCTTTTCAAGATAAGTAGAAACTTATATCAAACTCATGACAAAAATTTTAATCAAGACGTTGACATGATTTGGTGTTCACAAAGTCACTTAATATCCAACAAATGCTAATTTTCATGAATGATCAACTTTGCCTTTCATTTAACCACAATCAAAAACATTCACAAGCATGCATCATCATAAGGACTTTTCAATGGCTTATAACATGGCTGGGCTAACAAGAAAATTGGTTTTTCTAGATCACAAAACCCTTGAGTTAAGAGAATCATATCAACACAATCATTCTTATTTATTCCCAACTTTCTTTTGCATTGAGCTTTACTTTTTCTTTTCTTTTCTTTCTCTTTTCACATTCTTATTTCTTAACTTTAGCTCAATACTTTCCTTTTTCTTTTTCATACTTTCCCAACAACCCCAAACTTGAACATTTATCAATACCACAGAAGATTTTCTACTTAACTCAAGGTAAAGCTCTTCAACAAGGGTTTTCAAATTATGTTCAAGGCTCAGGGTTCAAAGGTTAGAACACAAAGTGTTCTCTTTTAGTGGGCTAACTTCATGAATTTGGCCAATATAAGGGTTACCAACAAATGGCCTTGATCTTATGATGCAAAACAAGCAATTGATTCAGTCATAGAAAACCTGGGCAAAATCATTCATGCTCTCAAAGTAATAGCATTCAATCAATAAAACTCTGGAGCTCAAAACCTCACAAATGGCTCATTCAAATTTCACATACACATCCTGCTTAGCATCATAATCACAATCATAACATCATGCATTTATTCACAGTGCTTGTGAATCACCTGTATAAGCATATTATGTGCACATCTCAACATCAATCAATATCAAACCATCATCAAGCATTACTTATCACACAATCACAATCATAAGCAAACCATCACAACAGACAAAGGTTTCCATTGAGTACATTAAACCCTATTCTAAAAAAAAAGTAAATAAGTTCAAAACAGTAAACCAAACAAAAACATAAGTCCTGCTCTAGTTATGATAGCATTCATCAGTAAATGCTATCTCAGCTCCTCATCAATCTTAGTTGTCATTTGTATCCTCCTCTTCTTCTTCATCTTCAGCATCCTCAAATGCATCATCATCATCATCATCAGCTTCAGCATCATCGTCCTCCATCTCCATAGTTGAAGCTTCAGCTCTGCCTCCTTGTACCTGCTCTTTTGGCCAAGCTACCACATTATTAAACTCCTTCATAGTCCACCTATGACCTGGAGGTGTATAATACATTCCAACAATCATTTCTGTAGTAGCCACCTGCCCTCTATGGATAGACTGTAACTGTGCACCTATAAGAGACATGTAGATGTCCCTCATTTGGAACGGTTCTGCTTCATGTGTCTCAACAGATGCCCGACTCTGTGCTTGCCCTCTTTCTCTGTGAGTACAACGTGGTGGAATTGGCTGATTGATGTTTAAATTGATTAAATTGATTTCTATGCATGATTTGATGATTAAATTGATGTTTGAACCAATTGAACTGAATAATTTTGATCTGGAAAACTGAAAATTGCATGTGGGTGGAGTTAGGACAGGTTAAAAAGGATTTTTCAAAAATCTGCAAAGTCACCGCTCAGGGGTAAGTTGCCGCTGAGCGGCACTCTGCCAGACTTGAAATTTTTGATGCATTGTGTTCTTGATTGTTGCACTGGTGGCGCTGAGGGGTGATTTTGACCCTCAGCGGTGGTTTAGCTTCAAAATAAGGAGTGTTCTGTGTTTTACTAATGATTAACAACATGTTTTGTGGTTTTGTATCTGTGTTTGATTGTAGGAATGGCATCCTCTTCATGCAAAAGATTGAAGACCATGGCATCCAAGAGAAAAGAAAAGGAACCAGAACAACCCCATTCTAGTAGGTTCCTATCTCGCAAACATGAGAAGCACTTCAAGGTGGTTCAAGATAGGAGACTCCTTATGGAGAGAAAGGTTGGAATGATACCTAACTTTGCTCCTCAATTTGGAGAGCAATTATTAGGGAATGATTGGGGGAAGCTAGCCACATACCCTGCACCTGCAAATATAACTGTGGTAAAAGAATTTTATACCAATGCAAGGAAGATTGGTGATTATCCAGCTGAGAACTACCTAGGCTATGTCAAAGGCCATGCTATCAGGTATGATCATGATTCCATCAACAACTTCCTAGATACTGTGTGGGCTGGTGAGCAGTGCCAATTTGCTCTCTGTATGGAGGAAGGTGTTGATTTTGAGGATGTGGAGAGAGTTCTATGTATACCTGGAGGACATTTTCAAAGGAATAGAACTGGCTCTGTGGTGAACATTAGGAGGACTGACTTGACTCCTCTTGCAAAGTATTGGATGGCGTTCTCTCATGCCAACATTCAACCATGTTCTCATGTGTCAGACATCACTCTTTGAAGGGCACTCCTCCTTTACTGTGCAATCAGGAATTTGAATGTTAATATTGGGCAGGTAATAGCTGATGAGATCAGGGTGTGTGCTAACACAACAAACAATAAAGCACCCCTAGGACATCCTTCTTTAATCACACACCTCTGCAAGATAGCTAGGGTGGATACTCATGCTATAAAGCACCCCTAGGCCAAGGAAAGCAATTGATGAGGCCTATTATAGATAATACTGTGGAGGTGAGGAAGCAACTCAACCAGTTCCACCACGCTGTACTCGCAAAGAGAGAGGGCAAGCACAAAGTCAGGCATCTGCTGAGACACATGAAGCAGAACCGTTCCAAATGAGGGACATGTACATGTCTCTTATAGGTGCACAGTTACAGTCTATCCAAAGAGGGTAGGTGGCTACTGCAGAAATGATTGTTGGAATGTATGATACACCTCCAGCTCACAGGTGGACTATGGAGGAGTTTCATAATGTAGTAGCTTGGCCAGAGGAGCCGGTACAAAGAGCTGAAGCAGCTGAAGCTTCAGTTAAGGAGATGGATGAAGATGAAGCTGATGATGATGATGATGATGATGCATTTGAGGATGTTGAAGATGAGGAAGAAGACGAAGATACAGATGACAGCTCAAATTGATGAGGAGCTGAGATAGCATTCACTGATGAATGATATCATAATTAGAGCAGGACTTATGCTTTTATTTGGTTTAGTTTTCTGAACTTATTTACTTTTATTTTAGATTAGGGTTTGATGTACTCAATGGAAACCTTTGTCTGTTGTGATGGTTTGCTTATGATTGTGATGGTTTGCTTATGATTGTGATGGTTTGATAAGTAATGTTTGATGATGCTTTGAGATTGATTGATGTTGAGATGTGCACATTAGATGCTTATACAGGTGATTCACAAGCTTTGTGAACAAATGCATGATATTGTGATTGTGATTGTGAGATTAAGCAGGAGGTGTATGTCAAATGTGAATGAGCTTATATGTGAGGTTTTGAGCTCCAGAGTTTTATTGATTGAGTGCTATGACTTTGAAAGCATGAATGATTTTGCCCAGGTTTTCTATGATTGAATCAATTGCTTGTTTTGCATCATATGATCAAGGCCATTTGTTGGTAACCCTTATGTTGGCCAAATTCATGAAGTTAGCCCACTAAAAGAGAACACTTTGTGTTTTATCCTTTGAATCCTTAGCCTTGAACATAATTTGAAAACCTTTGTTGAAAAGCTTTACCTTGAGTTAAGTAGAAAATCTTCTGTGGTATTGATAAATGTTTAAGTTTGGGGTTGTTGGGAAATTATGAAAGGGAAATTGAAAGCATTGAGCTAAGAGCTAAGAATTAAGTATGTGAAAAGAAAAAGAAAAAGAGAAAGAAAAGAAAAAGCAAAGCTCAATGCAAAAGAAAGTTGGGAATAAATAAGAATGATTGTGTTGATATGATTCTTTTAACTCAAGGGTTTTGTGATCCAGAAAAACCAATTTTCTTGTTAGCCCAGTGATGACAAATTTATGAACACCGAAATACGGCGCCACAAACTTGTTGAACAATCGGCAAGTATGACCGAATCGTTTCAAGTAATAAACTCGGTAAGACCAAGTATCGTTCTCCCAAAGGACTCACGGCCTAGTTTAGATGTGTGGTTCGTTGATTAGCTAAGACTTAAGAACAAAATAAGTGAAGTTTAATATGCAAAACAGAAAATAAACATGTATGCATGAGTTTTGATCAATGGCTAAAACAAAATACAAACACTTTCAATGGAATATATGGATGAGTATGTTGTTGGGGTTTATCAATTTCATCCAATCCACTCTCATATATTTTAGGAATTCAACATTCAATTCATCATTGTTAATGTCACTCTCTAAATTACCTTGTGAAGAAGGCTTATCCCTAATTACGAGTTCATACGATTCCTAGCATTCCTAATAATTAGTTCTTTCAGTGCACGAGCTTAACGACAACCAATATACTATTGGGAGTAATTCCCTGGATCTAGACTTCCCCGTACATTCCCGTATCGACAACACCAATAATCATGCATTGAATGAGTTAAACAAAGCAAGCTGTCAATACCCAATTTCGTCCGGGTAAATAAAATTCATCACAAAAATAAAAAAAAAAACATAAAAAACCAAAATGAAAAATACTATTTATTTTACTTTTTGCACCCCCAAATTTTCTTTTAAACACTTAATCCAATGGCCCAAAATAATCTCTTACTTTTTTACTTCCTCACCACCCTTTTTCTCTTATCACACCCCACTCTCCACATCACCATCCACATCACCCTCCACATCTCATTCCACATCATCTACCTTTTTCATTTACTTTTTCCACATCATTTCCATTTTAATTTTATATATCAACTTTTTTTAATTATTCCACTTACATTTTTAATTATATCTTCTCCATCAACATTTTTTATTATCCATTTCCATACCTAATTTCTCCACCAACTTATTATATTATTTCTTTCACTTATTTTCCACATTAACTTTTACTATTCACTATATTTTATTTTACCTAATTTCTCCACCAACTTTTAATATTATTTCTTTCACTTAATTTCCACACCTAATTTCTCCACCAACTTTTTATATTATTTCTTTCACTTATTTTCCACATTAGCTTTTACTATTCACTATATTTTATTTTACCTAATTTCTCCACCAACTTTTAATATTATTTCTTTCACTTAATTTCCACACCTAATTTCTCCACCAACTTTTTATATTATTTCTTTCACTTATTTTCCACATTAACTTTTTCTATTCATCTTTTTTATTATATTTTATTTCATCTAAATTTTCCACCAACTTTTTATATTATTTCTTTCACTTATTTTCCACATTAACTTTTACTATTTACTATATTTTATTTCACCTACTTTCTCCACCAACTTTTTATATTATTTCTTTCACTTATTTTCCACATTAACTTTTTCTATTCATCTTTTTTTAATTATATTTTATTTCATCTAAATTTTCCACCAACTTATTATATTATTTTATTCATGAACTTTCTTCATCCTTAACTCTATAAATACCTACATTCCCTTCATTTCACACACACACACAATTTACATAAGATTCATCTCTTCTCTCTCAAAATCTCTTCATTCCATCCCAAAACTCTACTCCATTTTTCTCTCACACTTTACCGTTTCCTATTCCCTTCAAACATAGTAAATTTCATACCATATTTTTACTATAAATTCATCTTCTCCACCATTAATCTATCTCTCCTCACAACTTATTACGAGTAAGGTTTTATTTCATCACACAAATCATCAACAAGGTACACATTTTCTCTTCATGCTATTTATATATGCATTTTGATCATTTTTTTTAGTCTATAAATTTATCTTGTTTTCTACCACAATTTTTTCTTTATGTTTTTTTCATATTTTTATGTCATAGATATCTCAACTCACCTCTCTTTCTTAATAAAAAGAAAATAAAAAAATGTAAAACTATAAAAAACATGTAATGTAATAAAAGCGGTATGAGTACTCGTGCGATCGTACGCATCAGCCTAGTACTCATTACCCAAAATCTAAAATAAACAAAAAAAAGCGGTATGAGTACTCGTGCGATCGTACGCATCAGCCTAGTACTCATTACCCAAAATCTAAAATAAACAAAAAAAGTCGTGTGAGTGCTCGTGCGATCGTACGCATCAGCCTAGTGCTCATTACGCAAAACAATAAAAAATAAGGAAAAAGCCGTGTGAGTGCTCGTGTGATCGTACGCATCAGCCTAGTGCTCATTACGCAAAACAATAAATAATAAGGAAAAAGCCGTGTGAGTGCTCGTGCGATCGTACGCATCAGCCTAGTGCTCATTACGCAAAACAATAAAAAATAAGGAAAAAGCCGTGTGAGTGCTCGTGCGATCGTACGCATCAGCCTAGTGCTCATTACGCAAAACAATAAAAAAACAAGGAAAAAGCTGTGTGAGTGCTCGTGCGATCGTACGCATCAGCCTAGTGCTCATTACGCAAAAAAATCTAAATATTACATCAAAAAATACCAAAAAATATAAAAATCTTCAAAAAACTAAAAATATCCACATTTTCAAACAACAAACAATCTTTCTAGCTAGAACTACGTGATCCTTGATTCTCCATCAAAAGTGGAGATACGTAGGAGCAAGGCTAGTCCTTGTCAGGTTCACTTTCCCAAAAATCCAAATTTATCCATAATCAAAATTCTCAAATTCTCAAACAATTCCTTAAACAAACTTTTCAAACAATTTCCGAAAAGAACTACGGAACCCTGATTTCTCATTCTGAATGAGAATATGTAGGAGCAAGGTCAATCCTTGTCGGGCCCAAAAAACTAAAAAAGTACATTTTGTTTCTTTAGAGTTTTATTTTAGGGGATAGTTAAACATTTTGAAAACCACATCATATTCGCGTACTTAATTAAAGGTACTGCTTTAGGGCAGGCGTTGTAGGGTGCTAATACCTTCCCTACACGTAACCGACTCCCGAACCAAGAATCTCAATTTCGCAGACCATGCCTTATCATTTTATGGTTTTTCCGTAGTTTTCCAGAATAAACTATGGTGGCGACTCCAAATCTCTTTTTTCAAAAACCGTTTATTTTTCCACGGATCGTCGTCCCGTCGCGATTCCGGTTGCGACAGATGGCGACTCCACTGGGGAAAATGAAGAGACTCTGGCCATTTAATTAAATGTGCGAATTCGATGTGGTTTTTTTGTGCTTTCCTTTCTTTTTTTTTTCTTTATCTATGTTTGATATTTGAAATAACTGCATGTAAATTATTTTGATTGTTCCATATTGAACCCTAGGGTAGATGACATATTTGATATATCTACTTATTTGTGTTTATTTTGCAAGTGTTATTTTGCATTATAATCTCCCTCCACACACTTTATGCATATCATGAGTGGGGCCCTATACCCGGGTCTGAGCGCAACATAGAATTAGAGGGGTTGTGTAGCGGTGTCACTCTGGGATGTACTTCCTGTTTGGCTATCGTGAAAACTCCACCCAGAGTCTGTTCTTTTCATTTGTGTCTCCGCATCTAGTTGATTACTCTGACTGTTGTGGAGAGACAGTGAAAAGAGCCATAGCTCTGGTGGCCTTGATTTAAGCATTAGGGAACTATCCTTGTGAGATTGCATATATTTAACCTTGAACCTCAAGTCTCGAACCTTATCTAGGGCACGAAGGGAGATGTATGTCGTCTTATAACCGTTATTTTTTTTAATAAAATTAAACATGTTGTACATATCACTATATCATTATGCGTCTTTTTCATGCATTTTTTTTTTGGTCTTGTTGTTGGTCCTAGGTAGGAAGTTATAAATTTGTGACTAAGCCGTTGAGGTAAAATGGAAATTAACATGAGATTTGAAGTCGACCGGCCTTCAAGTTCAAACATTTTAAAGGAAATGATAGCCATTGAAGTGGAGGAAGGAAATATGAATGGTCTGAGAAAACTGGTAAAGAAAATGAAGTCATCCCAAAAGGACGCATTCAAGAAGGAGTATGGGAATTTGTTGAGCCTGTTAGAGGTGAAGGTCCAAACATCAGCAATTACTACTTTAGCCCAGTACTATGATCCACCACTGAGATGTTTCACTTTTCGGGATTTCCAATTAGTGCCAACAGTGGAAGAATTCGAGCAAATCTTAAATATACCTCTCGAGGGAAAAGCTCCATACAACTATCTTGGACAGTATACCCCTGTCTTGCAGCTAGCGAGGATCATGAAAGTACACCCTATGAAGTTGGAGAGCAAGTTCACAATCAAGGGCAAAGTAAGGGGCCTTCCTCAAGGATACCTAATGGGATACTTGCATCGTTTGGCTGAAGAGGAAAACTGGGAAACATTTATGGATGTATTAGCTCTTCTCCTCTATGGTGTCATGCTTTTTCCTAATGTCAAGAATTTCGTCGACTATGCCACCATGAACGCATTTGTGGGATACAAAGAGCGCTGTGAGAATCCAGTCACTGCTATCCTGGCTGAAGTTTATGGGACCCTTAATCGTTGTTATGAGCTAAACGGAGGAAAAATGTTATACCAATGTTGTATATATGGTTCATCTCTCATGTGAGTGATGACGCCTTGAATGTCACGTGTCCCATGGATGAGCTATTGCAGTGTAAACCAAATGTGAAAGGGGCAAATGAATGGGCGCAACTTTGTGCAGATTTAAATGAGGAGCAAATTAAATGGTGTGTCCTTTGGCAGCGTAGATCGCAAATCATATATCATTGCGGGAGGTACCCTAATGTACCCCTCATGGGTATTAGGTGTTGTATTAATTACAATCCTGTGTTAGCACAAAGGCAATTTGGGCATCCTATGAGAGGATCGCCTACACCTGCATCTCTTGCCATGTTGCAAATCTATTATGAGGAAGGAACCTTTGTTGAAGTACTTCATCAAGTTAGGAATGCTTGGGGCAACATTATTCGTGCAGAAATGGACCCCAGACCATGGACTATTGATGAAGGAATTCCTTACAGCCATTGGATTGCAGAAAGGGTTAGGACAGTGAAGTTGCCTTTCAAGATAATTTCTCCTAACCTAGATTATGGAAAACAGTTTCATGAAGCTGAAAATGAGGAAATAAAACTGTTGAAGGCAAAATTCGAGCAAATAAAACTAGAAAATATCAAGTTGACCAGTAATCTTCAGAACCTACTGTCAGAGCGGCTACAGCGGAATGGTTAGCGTGGGATAACAAACCAAGAGGGTTTTTAATACTAACGTGTGCCTTTTAATTTCTACTCAATTAAACTTACTTAGCAATTAATAAAGACAAATAAAGCAAGAGTAAGGTTGAGAGAAATTTGCACAGATGATTTTATCCTGGTTCGGATCTTACCAATCCTACGTCCAGTCGCTTATCTCAAAACAAGATAAACAGTTTCACTAACACAAAACAATTACAAATTACAATCACAAAGATACAATTTGTAAGAGTTTAGAAACCACCTCTCTTGATACCACAAGAGATGAAACTACACCTCCTTTGAGTCTTCACAAAGGATGAACACCTCCTCCGAATACTTCACGAAGGATGATTCTCTTCCGAACACCTCCTTAGACACACCAAGGATGAACCGGCTATTTCCTCTGTCACCGTAGCAGCACTTCACCAGCTCCACAGATAAGAGTTTCACAAGCCGAACAAGAACACACAAGTCTCAATAATTTCTGAGTATTTGAGCACAAGGGAAGAGTTTCTGTGTCTCTGGATATTCTTTTAAACTTGAGAGGAAATGAGAGTCTATTTATAGACTCATCCAAAGGCTCTTCCATTTTCGCTTTTAGACTTTCTGACTGTGTTAATCGATTAGCTACAGTGGTTAATCGATTAACAACCCAACGGATACTTCAACGGCTCTAAAAACGGCTAGTTTTTCAAACGGCTCCTGTGTTAATCGATTAACAGCCCTTGTTAATCGATTAACGTTAATCGATTAACAAGGGGTGTTAATCGATTAACAGCTCAATGCAGTGCTTCTTCATTTGTCTCTGGAACAATCGATTTACACCCTGTGTTAATCGATTAACACTGCACAGATTTTGCTGTTTGGCTTATTTTTACATCTCTTTTGAATGCAAACATAAATCCACTCATAATCTAAGTCCTAGATACTAAACTATAATTATTACAAAAGCTTTCCATAGCAATACAAGTCTTCATAACATTTTGAATCTTGATTTCTCTTGACTTGATTTGGACATCATCAAAACTTCATCTTCTTCATTTTGCTAACAATCTCCCCCTTTTTGATGATGATCAAAACCTTCTTGATTTAAAGCTTTTGGTAATAATCTGTATAAAAAATATAACTTAAGGAAGAAAGAGTGCATTAGTGAATAAGCACAAATAGTACAAATAGGCAAATAAGCTTTAAACATTTTCTCCCCCTTTTTGATCATAATTAAAAAGTTGTGTTGATGTTCTCCCCCTAAGATAATACTCCCCCTTTAATAAAAGCATGTATGCATATGAGCTAAAAATATTTCAAATTTAAAGATTCATTCAAACATGCACAATAGGATATTTAAAGCAAATATTTTTAGGAGAAAGATCTTATAAAACATTGTTTAGATCTTTATCTTGAGGATTGTCATCATTATTTGCTTCATTTGTTGTCTTCTACAAATCTTCGTCATTGCTTGCATGTAATTCAACTGACTCAAGAGGTTTTGCCTCAAGGTCTACAATTTCATCAAAGACAACATGCTCACATAAAAATTTTTCCGATTGAAAACTATATATGCTTTGTATATTAGAAGATATAAAAATAGTTTTACCGGTCTTGAAAAAATTTTCTTAAAATTTGTTTTAAAGAAATTCTTAAATTTTTAAACAATAGGTACCCAACTACTTGTATGGGTCCTTTGGGTTAGATTTAGAAAAAAGAAATTATTTTATAACCCAAACATATCTACCACTTGGAACACCATAATGCTTAATTTTACATTTATTAGATGTATGACCCTTTTTCATACAATAAAAGCATGATACAACATTTGTGTTCCTATAAGTTGTTCCTTTTTCTACCCAAGTTCTACGGGTTCTATGATTGTGTTTATTTTTAATTCTAGGAACATACTTATTTTTAACAACCTTATTTTCATTATTTTTACTACATTCTCCTGAGGTTGTTTCATCTAGTAGTTTCTTATAATTAACACAAGATGCACATTCATTACTACTAGTAAATTTACCCTTTTCAAAAATTAAAACTTTATTTTTCAAATCTTTATTTTCTTCAAAAGTATTTTCAAAATTTAATTTTAAATTCTTATTTTCTTCAAGAATATTTTCAAAATTTAATTTTAAATTTTTGAAATCCTTTTTCAACTTCTGATGGGCTTTATCTAACTTTTCAGATTCTACTATTAAAGCAGCATAAATTTCATGCAATTCATTTTCACTAATTTGACTAGAATTATCAGAATCGCTAGATGTACTTACTTGGCTTCCAGCGTCGTCGTTCACCACTAAACAGATGTTTGCTTCTTCATCTGAGTAGCTTGAATCTGAAATGGTCTCATTGTCATCTTCCCATGCAATGTATGCCTTCTTTTTCTTGAAGAATTTCTTTTCTTCACCCTTCTTTTGATTTGGGCAGTCTGCTTTTAAATGTCCCTTTTCTCCGCAACCATAGCATCGGTAATTTGAGGAAGATACTGGATTATCTTTCTTTTCGTATCTAAATTTTCCTTTACCTTTAGACTTCATGAACCTGTTGAGCCTTTTTATCATGAGTCTCAATTCTTCTTCTTCGTCTGAGTCTTCATCTTCCGATTTACCTTTGCTTCTTTCAACCTCCGACTTTAACGCCAAACTCTTCTTGTTGTTTATGGCTTTTGATTCTTCTTCATCAAGTCTTCCGAGGTCAAGTTCATGCTCTCTCAACTTTCCAAATAATGCAGCCATGGTCATTGTGTTGAGATTTTGTGACTCAGAAATTGCAGTCACTTTTGGTTGCCAAGACCTGTCTAAAGATTTCAAAATTTTTATATTAAGCTCATCAGTATCGAAAGATTTACCTAGTCCAATAAGATGGTTTACGATGTTGGTGAAGCGTTTCTGAACATCTACTATTGTTTCCCCTTGCTTCATCCTGAACATTTCGTATTCCTGGATTAAGGTATTCTTTCTAGCTCTCTTAACATCATCTGTACCTTCATGGGTTACTCTTAGTACTTCCCACATTTCTTGTGCAGTTTTACAAACAGAAATCCTGTAAAACTCATCAACAGTTAAAGCAGATGAAATAATATTACGAGCTTTTACATCATTACCAAATTTTTTCTTATCTTGAGCAGTCCATTGGTCACGGGGCTTTGGTTCCTGCATATTGTTAGTTGGAACAAAAGGACCAAATGCAACAGCATCCTAAATATCTATATCAATAGATTCCATAAATATTTGCATTCTTACCTTCCAGAATGCGTAATTTTCACCTGTGAATAGTGGTGGTCTATTGATAGAAGCACCCTCTGCGAATGTTTGAAACGATCCCGCCATTTGAATGACTATCAAAGCAAGCTCTGATACCAATTGTCAGAGCGGCTGCAGCGGAATGGTTAGCGTGGGATAACAAACCAAGAGGGTTTTTAATACTAACGTGTGCCTTTTAATTTCTACTCAATTAAACTTACTTAGCAATTAATAAAGACAAATAAAGCAAGAGTAAGGTTGAGAGAAATTTGCACAGATGATTTTATCCTGGTTCGGATCTTACCAATCCTACGTCCAGTCGCTTATCTCAAAACAAGATAAACAATTTCACTAACACAAAACAATTACAAATTACAATCACAAAGATACAATTTGTAAGAGTTTAGAAACCACCTCTCTTGATACCACAAGAGATGAAACTACACCTCCTTTGAGTCTTCACAAAGGATGAACACCTCCTCCGAATACTTCACGAAGGATGATTCTCTTCCGAACACCTCCTTAGACACACCAAGGATGAACCGGTTATTTCCTCTGTCACCGTAGCAGCACTTCACCAGCTCCACAGACAAGAGTTTCACAAGCCGAACAAGAACACACAAGTCTCAATAATTTCTGAGTATTTGAGCACAAGGGAAGAGTTTCTGTGTCTCTGGATATTCTTTTAAACTTGAGAGGAAATGAGAGTCTATTTATAGACTCATCCAAAGGCTCTTCCATTTTCGCTTTTAGACTTTCTGACTGTGTTAATCGATTAGCTACAGTGGTTAATCGATTAACAACCCAACGGATACTTCAACGGCTCTAAAAACGGCTAGTTTTTCAAACGGCTCCTGTGTTAATCGATTAACAGCCCTTGTTAATCGATTAACGTTAATCGATTAACACCCCTTGTTAATCGATTAACAGCTCAATGCAGTGCTTCTTCATTTGTCTCTGGAACAATCGATTTACACCCTGTGTTAATCGATTAACACTGCACAGATTTTGCTGTTTGGTTTATTTTTACATCTCTTTTGAATGCAAACATAAATCCACTCATAATCTAAGTCCTAGATACTAAACTATAATTATTACAAAAGCTTTCCATAGCAATACAAGTCTTCATAACATTTTGAATCTTGACATCATCAAAACTTCATCTTCTTCATTTTGCTAACACCTACGACGTGATTATGTGAATCTTAAGCAAGATGGTGTGGAAAACAGCAAAGCATACGAGGAGTTGTTAAGAAGACAAAAGCAAGAGCTGGTAGCGGCCAACATTGAGCTGACCTTGAAAGACCGGGAATATGGTATAATTGAGATATCAGAGCGTGTTACGAAGCAATTGTGTGACCAATCCCAGAGGGACAAGCAAAAAGCACTAGAGGAGTTGCACAAAATGCATATTAGAATGAACAACACCAAGCAATAGGCAAAAGCAGCGGTAACAAAACTAAAGGAGGAACGTTGGCATCGGGCTGAATCAGAGAAGAAACATCAAGAGTTGATAAATCAGATGAAGGAGCATACCGTTGAACAAGGGCGAGTTATAGAAATCTGGAAGAGAAGTTTCTCACAGCTAGCTTCCCTTGCTATTGAAGCCATTAAGGATGTCCCTAAGTTATTAGTTGATGCTGAATCTGCAATGCCGATCTTTAATCCGCCCAAGAAGGTCGAAACTTTCTTCAATTACTGCAAGAAACTCATGAGAGAAATGAAGAATGTGATGGCTAAGGCTCGTGATAATTGATCGTGATTTTGCATACCTCACATGTGGTGAACTTAAATGTTGTGGACGAACTGTCCTATCGACTTTGCTTCATGTTAATTTCCAGATTATACATTTGGCAATGTTTTCACATCTTTATAATTTCTTACTATAATAATTGCGTTACTTTGTCTTTTCTCTTTGTCTTCTCATTTTTATTTTCTTTTTCTTAATTTATTTCATCCAATGAAATTCAGATTTAAAAATAATAATACGGCTAAGTCTCCAAAACACCCTAAGGGACACGAACCACTGAAAAAATCATGGAGAACCAAGGGGATATTCAGGAGGGGATGAAAGCCGATATCCAACAGCTGAAGGGACAAATGAGTCAAATCTTAGAGGCCCTGAATGCCTTACAAAGCCCTAGAGATTCGTGCGCACAACGACCACAACAAAGAGTTCCAGAGGCACAAACTTTCCCTTCCTATGGTCTTCCCCGGAATTACATTCCACCCTCAGGAGTGCGCTTGGAACATCTTGACGCTCAAAAGGACGAAGATAATGCAGTTGAAGTAGAAGATGAGCCTGGGGCAACCACTTTCACAATTCAGGGAAAGACGATCCAACCAGGTATTGAGAGCACGATAATGAAAAAACAACCTGAGACGAAGTCTTCATCTTGTATCGTTACACCTGCAGATTTTAAGGACGACGAGAGTAAATTAGAAGTCTTTGAGAAAAGGTTGAGAGCCATAGAGGGCGAAGGAAGTTCTGAATTTGGAGATGCTAGAAAACTATGTTTAGTTCCTGATGTGATAATACCTCCAAAGTTCAGGTTGCCAGAGTTTGAGAAATATCAGGGAAATACTTGCCCAAGGGGCCATATAACTATGTACTGCAGAAAAATGGCAGCTTATGCCCACGATGAAAAACTTTTGATTCACATCTTCCAAGAAAGTTTAATTGGCGTGGCTCTGATTTGGTACATGCGCTTAGAAACTACTCACATCTACTCATGGAAAAATCTGGTTGATGCATTCCTAAGGCAGTATGAATATAATAAAGATCTAACACCTGACAGAATACAACTGCAAAACATGGTGAAGAAAGAATCTGAGTCATTAAGAGAATATGCCCAAAGGTGGAGAGGAATTGCTGCTCAAGTAGAACTGCCTCTGAGCGACAAGGAGATGACTACCATATTTTTGAATACTCTACAACCACCATTTTATGAACACATGATAAGCAGTGTCTCCTCAGGTTTTGCTGACATAGTAGTAATTGGAGAGAGGGTCGAGGGTGGCATAAGAAATGGAAAAATTGCACTAGGCCCACAGTTAGTAGCGAGTTTAAATGAATATAGTCCTAGACATGAGAAAGATAAAAAACGAAGAGCTAACTCACATTTTATTACCTATCCTCAAATGTCACATTCCCATGGGTTCAATCGACCCATTGAGCGAAGAAATTACAATCGTGATGAGAAGGTCGCCAACTTCACTCCTATCCCCATGACCTATACAGAGTTACTGCCAGATCTTCTCCGCAGAAACCTCATAAAGGTTTGTCCAACTAGGCCTATACGACCTCCGTACCCAAAGAGCTATGACACAAATGCCAAGTGTGATTATCATGAAGGAGCGTGTGGACACTCAACAGAGGCATGCAAGGCTCTAAAGCATAAAGTGCAATCTTTGATCGATTCAGGATGTTTAAAGTTTGAAGAAAGTCAATCCAGCACTCTGACAAGGCGCGAGTTCGCCCCTACAAATGCCATGGACAAATGAAGAACTATATGGGAAAGCATAGGTTGTTGTAAAAGGCGAAATTGATGTTGTTTTGTTCATGTTTTGAATTATCTTGCTGTGAGGGTTATGCTCATGGATATTACGCTTTCATCCGTGACTTTTAATGTGAACTTTCATTATTTGGTATCTCCAAGGTTTATTGGAAATCATGTCCTAATAGGGTGTCGTGGAGAAAACGAAGGCCGCAAATAACAAAATTAAAAAAAACAAACAAAAAGGCAATATTGAGTCACTTGTCTTTCTTGCAAATTGTCAAACTCTTGTTTTTTCGAAAATAGCAAAAAAAATATAAAAATAGAAAATAAAAATAAAATAAAAAATTTGATAACAAAAAGAAAACAAAAGATGTAGTGTCAGATTTTTTTCGAGGTCAAATGTTGAATCAAAAATAACAATTTGATGTTTTCTCTCGAGACGTTTGTGCGCATGGTGTTTGAAAAATCTCACCCTTCACCTTCCCAAATAAAAGGATTTTCCCCGAACAAATACTGTCACTGCCCTGAGTAACAAAATAAACTTTTACACCGGGGCAAATTGGCATGGCCAAAAGTTTTCTCGCTTACGCTAGTAGGGTGATCCCTAAATCCATTGAAAAAAAAAACAAAAAAAGTAGAATAAGTCAACTAGATTCAGAAACCCGAAAGGGTGATCTAAAAAGAAGGAAAAGAAAAGGAAAAAAGGCTCATGTTGAGGTCATCTAATCGTAGAATTAATCTTTGAAAATAAAGCAATCAGAGTTCAAAATGATGTGTGGCCTTCTTTCTTTATCCAAAAAGCAAAAAAACTGTAACCATTGTGATACGAGCTGTCGCGGCCCATACAAATTTGATGTGCAATTAAGAATGCAGTATAGCTAGGAATTTGACTCCTAAGTCGTTTCTCAAGGACCAAATTTGGTTCAGTTTCAGATTAAACACGAAAAGTGGGGGGGGGGGGGGTTGTGAATGTTTTTTTTTTTGTTTTAATGCGAAAAAATTAAAATGAACTGGAATTTAAATAACACCAAATTAAATACGGTGAAGTAAAATGCAGTACAGTAAAAACCCAATGGTAAAAGACATCAAAATAAAATTAACGCGGGAACATTAAACGTGAACAAAACGTAAAACATTAAACGCAAAAATAGGGGCATCAGTAAAAACAAAACCGTAAAATTTAAAATAGTGAAAATGGTAAAAACGAAATTAAAATAGTAAAACACTTTTAAAACAGTAAAAATGAAATTGCTACAGTGAAAACGAAAATACAGTAAGGTAAAATAGTAAAAAATAAATCTGGAACAGAAAACTAAAATACAGAAAATGAAAATACAGAAAAACGAAAATACAGTACATAGTAAATACAGAATACAGTAGAAAGAGTAAAATAGTAAATTTTATAAACAGTAAAAACGAAAATACAGTAACATGAAACAGTGAAAATAAATCTAAAACAGTTAAAACAAAAATACAGAAAAAGAACATAAAATATAGAAAATGGAAAATACAGAAAATAGTAAAAATAGTAAAACAGTAAATCAGTAAATTTTAGAAAATAAAATTACAGCAGCTCATAATTGCAGTAAAAACAATAAATACAGAATTACAGAATCAGGAAAACAGTAAAAGAAATTACAGAAAATGAAATACAGAAAACAAAAAATACAGAAAAACAGTAAATTTCGAAAACAGTAAAAACAGAGTCAAAATTACTGCAGTAAAATAAAGAAAATAAATTTACAATGAATGATTCAAAGAGACATGATTAACAACATAGTAAAAACAACAGAAATTTAATTTCACAAAAATAACAACAGAAATTTAAATTACAGCAGAATTTAATTACAGCAGCAGAAATGTAATTACAGAAACAAAATAAAAACAGTAACAAACTTGGAAGTTCAGAAAATTAAATCAAACTAAAACTTAATTGAAATTGATTACAACAAACAAAAATGATAAAATTAGAACCTAGTGTGTACACCATTTCTTTCTCAACCGTAGCCTGTCATACTGCGTTTCACCCTTGATGTTCCAGCCCCTACTGCTGTCCGTGTGCTTGCTGTCCAGCAGCTGTATTTCTTCTTCCTTTGGCTTCCATGAAGGTGTGATGGCTGGATACTTTCTTATGCCCCAAAGCCGTGAGATGTGTTGGTCATATATAGAAAGAAAATTAATTCCTATCCTAGTGCAGCATACAAAAAACCGTGATATGCTATCCATGGTGGTTAGTGGTCCCTTCTCTTCTTATTACTACTGTGTCTACACTTCACAAAGAGAAACGAGATTCTCCAATTAATGTTGGCTACATTGTTTTGCCCGTGAGGTGTGTCCAACTCTTCAATCAAAATAAAACAAGGGCCCTCCACTTGCAGACACCAAACCTGACATCTCTTCTATTCCATCCAACACCACTTGTTTTCGTCTTTTTCCTTCTATCATTTTCATTTTCTTTTTTTTACTTTCACCACCACCTCATGGACGTGAGACAAGGGGCCCTCCATTCTCATCTTTCTCCTAAATGAAAATATCATGATCCAAGTGAAGTCCCTTCACCATCCGTAGCTGCACCTGGACGTGAATTCACCCTACACATTCAATATTGAAACACCATTTCTTCCAAATGAAACCAGCCATGCTTGGACGTTGCTTGCTGCTGTATCCATTCTCATCACCACTTCCTCCATGCACTAACTTCTTCTTTGTTGTTGTATGCTGCAGCCGTGAGTGCCTCTTCATCCTGGATGTGTTTGTATAAGTGTGGAGGCTGCTGGCAAGCAACCAAGCTGCTGTACGTGCTCTCTGCTTGAAGCCAAGCTTGAACCAGATGCTGCCAACTCTGTTGGATGAAACCGAGAGCTCCATGTCCGTGTGAAGGTTTCCTCTTCAAAGCTGCTGGACTAGATTGTGGCAGTTATGTGCTTTTGTTAGATGATGATTTGGATGCTTCTTCTTCACTTGCTTGGACGTGAGATAACTGGACGGTGCAGCTGGTCATGACACCTCCCAGTTGGACCATGAAGGTAGTTGCTTGACTTCTTCTGTGCACCCACACTACTGCCATGCTTTTCCATGGAGCAACCAACACGCTTCTTCATTCATTCTCTGGCCATGAACGTGCTGAACAGCAGCCCTTGGATGCATGGTTTTGTTGGATGGAAGAAGGTGTGGGTAATGCGTGTTGCTTCCCAAAATCACTTAAATCGTATGTGGAGTGATTTACGTGTGCATATCTGCATCTTTTCACTTTGCTAGATGTAACCCTTTTCCAATAATGAAGCACCCCTTTGAAAGGATAAAATGACCATAATGTCCTCATTCTTTGTACATACTTCTTTAATGGAGAGTTTTTGATTATTTGGCAGCCTTCTAAATGTCCAAGAATATTATCCAATAATTCTTTACAATTAATAATGCAAATAATTAGCCTCAAATAATTCAAATTAATGAAAATAAGAATTTCTAGACAAATTAAGCACAATTAGGAAAAATAGGATAATACTGAACATTACAGCACAATTCCCCCATTAATTCTAGCACAATAAACTAAGTGAAGTGAAGAAAATAATGATTCATCAAAATAGACCACACTTAGTCTTTTGCACTCCTGAGCAAAATCAAGACGCAAATCAGGGAATGGTTCAAAGGACTTTAAAGGACTGACACACACGCAGCAGACGAAAAAATAAAAACTCAAAAAAAAATAAACCGAATTTACACAGTTCTCAAGAATTCTGGACAGATAAAAGAAGTAGAAAATATCCAACACAAAATCAAGAAAAGCACATACTTACAGAAATCATCCAAGCAATTCAATACATAGCAAAATGATTAATCAGCTCAAGAGGTGATTTGAAAATAACAAAACCTCACAGATTCACTATAGTGTTTCTCTCAAGTGTCTAGGGTAAATAATAATATCAGCTCGATGTACTCAAGAAAACAAACACAAGTAGACTTGGCAAGCTTCTAATTATCAATACTTAAAACATATGCATGTTCAGATCAAAAGGTCTTTATTGGGTTGTAACGGGGCCAAGGACATGGGAGGATAAATATGGATAAGTAGCTAGATCTCAGAAGAAATAGAGGAGCACTAGGGAAAAAGTGTAAACGCAGTGAAATCTCACCCAAACCTCTAATTCAATCCTCTTCTCGACTCCATTATTCACAGGATTATTTTTCAATTTCGTTTTTTTTTTTTTTTTTTTTTTTTTTTGCACTCAATTGTAAGAGACAAATTACACAACATATTTACAAAAATGAAACACGAAGAGGAACCAACTCGCCAATTTACTAGAATCCCTAGGAAGACCACACTTGTTCCCAAAACACTTCTAAAGCTCCAAAATTTCCTAAGGTTTAGATAATCATGGTTTTTCACTTAGGGTCAGTGTATGAGCTTTAAAATAAAGAAATGGGGAAAGTATAGGCTCAAAGGAGTTATCAAAGGATAATAACAAGGTAGGCTTATTTGGCTAAAGAGGCTCAAGAAATAAAATGCCTTTATCATTTCTAAACATGCATATCAATCAAGTATTATCAAAAAGAATCAAGCCAAGGCATATGTGCAAGCAATCAAGATACATATCACACACAAGAAAGAAGATTAAGTGGCTCAAATCTCACACATGGTATTCGTCACAATCAAATCAACCTCTTAAACATTTATATCATCTTCCCAAGCAGAGAAAAACAAGGATTTCAAACTATAAGCATTAAGTAAGTGGAGGAAAAATCTACAACTTAGACATCATCCAGAAATCAAGAGAAAAATGTAAAATTTATTGCACAAAACACACTAAAAACAACTTAAAACAAAAAATTTAACACACAAAATACATACTAATAGAAACTAACAGAAATAACAGAATAATCAGAATTTCTTCCCAGTAGACCACACTTAAATCACACAATGTCCTCAGTGTGTTACAATCATCAGATTATCAATTTCAGAGCAGTCAAATAATATAGACAAGTGCAGTAAAAGTAGAAAAATGGGAAGAAATTTTCAGTAACATCCATCAGTAGATGTTATCATTGACATCCATCAGCAGATGTCCAAATCACCTAGCACCCATCAGCAGATGCTAATTAATTGTTTTTATTATTTTTTTATTTATTATTTTTTTTTTTCTGAAAAAGGAGAAGACCGGTACTGTGGCAACAGTCTCGGTGGCAACGACCGGAACTGTTGCTACAGTGGAAAGCAATCTGGCTATAAATAGGCCGCTCCTCCGCGTCCAGCGCCATTTCTGATCCCTCACTCTCTCTCTACTCCTCTGCTCTCTCAACTCTCTCTTCTCTCTGCTCTCTTCTCTCTAGCGTCTGGATCAGCGAGGAAGCCTCTCCACCCCGCGTCTGCTGAAGATCTGAGATCTGCGCAGAGCCTCTGTCCCTACGTCTTCTGAAGAGTCTGAGTGAGATCCGCGAAGAGCCTCTGCAAGCCTACTTTTCCAGGTAAGTCCTCTGCTCCTGGATCTGCCTTTCTTTCCGCTTTTTCTGCTGTTATTACCATCCTGCTTTCCTGCTTTCCATTTTTTTCTTCTCTGATCTCTTGCCTGCTCTCCCTCTTTTCCATTTTCCTGCTTTCCTTTATTTTTCCTCTGCTGATTATGCTTCTTTCTTCTCCTTTTCAAATTTTTTTATTTTATTTTATTTTTTTTTGTAAATAAAACACTTAAACACATAAAACACAACTGTCTAAAAACTTAAGGGGTATATAGGCTGGAAACCAGACGTTAATCTCCCTTCGATTGAAGGTATTGCAGAGACAATCGGGTAGAACAACGCCACGTACCCCACTTAAAATTAAATAAAACACAGAAACATAATATACAAGAACAATATGGACAAGAACAACCGGACAACTGGACGTAGATCCGTTTAGGACCCTTTTGCAAGGACCGTGAAACAGATCTGAGACCAGACACTGAAACATCAAATACAGACTGGACAAAATAAATTTAAAAGGAAACAAGAACAAATAAAGAAAACAGAGAACTAATCTAATTTTTTTTTTTTTTTATGCTTCATTTTTTTTAGTTCTTTTTATTATTATTTTTTTTTTATGTTTATTTTTTTCTTGTTTTATGTTTTTGTTCTTTTTATTTTTATATTATTTTTTTTTATTAAGTTTTAGAATATTTCAAGAGGAATGATGACGAGTGAGATGGAATCAGAGAGATACACTAGTCAGCGATGGCGTCCTACAGATGATCAGATCAATATGATGACCAAAATCTACAACTATGGGGTCACACACCCAAGCCGAGTGCAAGTCGTCGAGATCGCGTCTCGACTAAGGACCTTGGCAGATGCCACCGAATATAACGTGCACTGCTGGTTTAACAACCATGGCAATCGGGTCAGGCGCTGGCAAGCGGAGATAGACCCCACAGGCACTCTCTTTTCACAACTGCCGCTATATATGTACGGTAAGACTCTAATCAAATCTCTATTTTTATTGAAAATTTTTTTTCACTTCCTCTTCTATAATTAACACAATTTTATTTATTTATTTATTTATTTTTATTTTTATTTTTATTTTTATTTTTATTTTTATTTTTTTTGTTTGAAAGAAAACAACTGGGTGATAATGAGGGCACCGAGGCTGCTGAATTTGTTTCCAGTTCCGATCATTATCGATGACGACAAAAATGAACGAGAAATTCCTCCACCAAAGCCTCCTGCATTTCGAACCAGAACTCCCTCAACGGAGCTCTCCCTTAGACCACCACAACCAGCTCGAGAATTCTTCCAGTTTTAAAGTTTTGTTTATTTATTTATTTATTTTTTTTTTATGTTTTTGTTGGCCGAGTGTGGCCAGAATTAAGGACAAGTACTGTAATAAGGACACTTAAATTATTATGTTTTTAATTTTTTTATGTTTTATGTTTTTTTTTTTTTTTTTTTTTTGGACTGTAATATTAACGATCAATAATGATCGAACCTCGGACATCTTTATTTTATTTTTATGAATTTTATTTTTATTATCAGCAGTGTAAGACAGAATGTTATCGGTGTACTAGGTTATTTTCAATAAATTCACTCAGATTATATCTGCTCAAACTACACCTCTCTGCCCTATTACTGCAACTTTACTCTCTGATTTTTTTTTTTATTATTATAACAAAAAACTAAATAAATAAATAAAAACAGAACACATATTAACGAAACAAAAGACCTAATACTGAATCAAAATATCAAACCAAATAAAACACATATTTCAAAAATAGCAAACAAAACACATATTTACAAAACATACATTAACAAAATAACAGACCTAAAACAGAACATAAAATTTTTTTTTTTTTATTTTTATTTTTATTTTTATTTTTATTTTTATTTTTATTTTTATTTTTTATTTTTTATTATTTTTTTTTTTAAAAAAAAAAAATCATAAACTAAGAAAATCAGAATTCTCCCCTAATTCGCAAACCAAGAAAATTAAGGGAAGAATGAACAGGAAAACTCCCCTGGTTATGGTGGCAGTTGCCAAACTTGGACAAGCAGGGAGATGTTCTTCGCCTCAGGATCCAGCAAAGAAAATTTGAGGAAGAACTGCTTCATCATTATTTTTCTTGTAGCAATTTGTTTTAGCAGTATCTGTCCTTCCACTAGCATTTGTTGAGTGTGTGACACCGGAATAGCTATCTCTGGCTCGCTCAAAGAAGTAGCAGTATACTCTTCTTCATTAATCATGCATTCCTTAATGTCAGCACCTGCATTCTTTTTGAACTCTGCATCCTTGTCATCAAACTCACATTTAATAGCATTTGTAATAAACTTAGAGTCTGGCTGTAACGCATAATCAATTTCAGCACAAATGGAGCAAGAACCAGATTTGTAATCACATTCAAAATTTTCAGAAAACTGTGTTAAATCAAAGTTTAGTCCTAACTCTATAAAATCATCAGATTGCACAATTTCTCTTTCAAAATCAATATTGACGCGACTTTGACCAATGGGTTCAATGGCTGACACTGAATTAAAATTTTTAGAATGGTCAATCAAATTTGTATCAGTATCAGTCATAAACCCTATAGAATCAGTGTGCGTCAAATCACATGCATTTGAATGTGTAGGTAAATCAGGCAAAATTGGAATCTCAGGTTCAGAATAAACCTGTTTTTGCTCACTGAAAAGTTTCTTACCAAACTCCAAGTTATCAACTGCATCCTCAGGGCTATCAGCGTCAGAATCCAGAATAGGCTGCTCAGGTTCTTCCTTTGTTAACTCAATTGGACTTTCACCAGCCAGCTTGCAGAACAACTTCCTCGCTTCTGATGGGGTTATATCCATCAAACATCCACCAAAAGCTACATCCACAAGTATCCTTTCACTGTCCAGGAGCCCTTCATAAAAATAAATCAAGAGCAAATGCTCTGGAATTTGGTGGTTTGGACAAGTTATGCAGAGCCTGTTAAACCTCTCCCAATAATCTGCTAGGCTTTCTTCTTGAAACTGCTCAATAGCAGTGATCTTCATCCTAATGCTGGTCACCTTTGCTGCTGGAAAAAACTTGTCGAAGAATTTTTGTTGTGTTTCCTGCCAACTATTAAAAGGATACTGGTATATGAACCAGTCTCTTGCTTTATCTTGAAGGGACATGGGAAACATTTTTATCAACACTGTCTCCTTTGAAACACCAGCAGGCCTCATAGACAAACACACCAAACAAAACTCCTTGAGGTGCCTGTATGGATCTTCATGTGCCAACCCATGGAATTTGGGAAGACTCTTGACTATCTCATACATCCAATCTTGAGAATCAGTCATTTCCTCTATTGTAGTGCAAAACCTGTCTCAGACTTGGACTTCCTCTTCAAACAAAGATTGTACAGAAAGAAATATACAGAAACATAACATGGAGGGAAAACTAATATTATTTTTTTTTTTAAATTAACAAAACTCATACGACATGCATGCACAAAACAAAACATTACATCACAACACAAGATAAAACATAATGATGAGTCAATATTTTGTTCACTTCACTTAGTTTAATGTGCTGTAATTAATCAGGGAATTGTGCATAATTGTCCAGTATTTTCCCATTTTACTGAATTGAGCTTAATCCGATCAGAAATTCTTATTTTAGTTAATTTGAATTATCTGAGACTAATTATTTACATTATTGAGTGTAGGAAAATTCTGTAAATATGTTAGGACATTTGGAAGAAAAATCATTCACACACTATGTTTGGAAGAAGCTACACTACATTGATTTATTGATTTCTTATGTGTATTGATATGTGGAAACTTAGATGAAATATTTCTGTTTGGTTTGACTAAAATATTAGAAGGTGTGCACGGTTTTTCTTTTGTTCCAGCAGCTAGAAGCATTTGGTGAAAGGTCACACGCATCAAACCACTACATGGACAATTCATTTTGGCAAGCATACATGGAACAAAAAAATAGGAGTGCCACCTAGGATTGGAGAATTTTGGTTTGGCTTAAGAGAATGTAGTAAAGCCGTGAACAATAAAAAAAGGTCACCAATTTGAAAGTTCACGTGCATGAGAGGAGCTCCAAGCTGAATTTTATTATTAAAGGGAGTGATGTCACGGCCCCATACAAAAGAAATCTCACTTTTGCTTAAAGATATGTCTGCATGTTGTGCTATTCCACTCCACTCAATTGGTAGTTTGATCACGGTTTGGTCTTGGAGAAAGAGCACCCACCATCTTTGAAGAAAGCAAACGGCCCACATAATAGAAAAAGCTAGGAATGCTGAAGACTTCAATGGAGGGGACCACCACTTGATTAAAAGCTCACAATGAATTCCAAAATACTAAGGGAATGCCACGGCACAAGGGAACATCCAGTAGCTGCCACCTACGTGTTACACACACATATTTTATTTTGCAGAAGCACAAATTTTGTTCCAGCAAGCATTCTATCCAGTAGCTATGGAGTTTTAACGGTCTCCATGCAGCACCACAAACTCCATAGCAGCAAGGAAGCTCCTACACGGTCCAGCAGTAGCAACTCCACACGGCCTTAAGCACACCAGCCACCACTCCACGCATGCAGCTTTGTCACGTCCATGAAAAGAGAGTGCAACAGCTGGTTCAGAGAAGCAAAGAAAGAAGCAAAAGAAGCAGCACCCATGGTGTTGAATTTTGAATGAATGAGAAGGAGAAAGTGGTGTGTTATCACGGCTGGAATGGCATGCACAGCAGCTACGTGTGAATTGGAGTAGAGAAGGAAAAGCAATGATTGAGTGAAGGAAACAACCGTGAGCAAGGAGCTGAAATGGTGTGCAGAGCAAGATGAAGAAGATGCCAAGCAGCTGCCACATTGGAAAGGAGAGGAGTAATTCTTTGCTTGAAGTGGGAACCACATTTCAAAGAATGTCCGTGATGAAGGGAGCCCACGGCTGATTTTGCTGGAGGGAACACAAGATTGGGTGGAAGAATTGGCTGGAATGCACACCCGAATAGGACCTGATTTTTTGGCTATAAGAAAAGGAAAGCATAAGCAAAGAAGGAGACGGCCTTGAGGCCTAGAAGGGGTCACGGTTCCTTCTCCTTCCAGGAGCTCTTTCTCTCTCAGTTTCTCAGTTTCTCATCTCTGTGCACAATTGTAGTTTGATTTCTAAAGTGTGTAGTTCAATAAAAGTTTTCACAGTTTGCTCATTTCATTTTGTACTGTTCAAGAATTTTATTAGTGTTAATCTTCGTGAATTCCAATTTCATTTAAGTGTTTTATTTTTGTTATCTGTTTTATTTTAGTGTATACTATTTTCTGAACCGTTAAATTCAGTCAATGTATTTTTTTCGTTCGGTTTATTTTCAACGTTGTTTTTACGGTTCATTTTCACTGATGCTTTGGGTAAATTTTTAATTACACTGTTGTTATGTTTTCTGTATATTTATTGATACAGCGTTTTAATTTCAAAGACTGATGAATTTGACGTTTTGAGATTTTACCGTCTTTTACCATTCATTTTTTACCATCGTTAAAATTTATTTCAATTCAGTTTAATTTAATTTCGAGTTTTAAATTTTTATTTTTCTGCATCCAAAAACTTTCACAAACCCCCCCCTTTGTGTCAAAATCTAAGACTGAACCACATAAATTGGTCCTTGAGAGACGACCTAGGAGTCAAATCCTAGTCCTGTACTGCATTCTTATCTGCAAACAACTTTTGTGAGCGGTGCGACCCGTTAATCACATAACAACAAATTTTAACAAAACAAAAACTAAAAACATATATCACATGTACACAAAAACACACATAACAGAAAATAACAAAAGACCCAAAACCGAACCGTTATTGGTCCTCGGCAGCGGCGCCAAAATTTGATACGAGCTGTCGCGGCCCATACAAATTTGATGTGCAATTAAGAATGCAGTATAGCTAGGAATTTGACTCCTAAGTCGTTTCTCAAGGACCAAATTTGGTTCAGTTTCAGATTAAACACGAAAAGTGGGGGGGGGTTGTGAATGTTTTTTTTTTGTTTTAATGCGAAAAAATTAAAATGAACTGGAATTTAAATAACACCAAATTAAATACGGTGAAGTAAAATGCAGTACAGTAAAAACCCAATGGTAAAAGACATCAAAATAAAATTAACGCGGGAACATTAAACGTGAACAAAACGTAAAACATTAAACGCAAAAATAGGGGCATCAGTAAAAACAAAACCGTAAAATTTAAAATAGTGAAAATGGTAAAAACGAAATTAAAATAGTAAAACACTTTTAAAACAGTAAAAATGAAATTGCTACAGTGAAAACGAAAATACAGTAAGGTAAAATAGTAAAAAATAAATCTGGAACAGAAAACTAAAATACAGAAAATGAAAATACAGAAAAACGAAAATACAGTACATAGTAAATACAGAATACAGTAGAAAGAGTAAAATAGTAAATTTTATAAACAGTAAAAACGAAAATATAGTAACATGAAACAGTGAAAATAAATCTAAAACAGTTAAAACAAAAATACAGAAAAAGAACATAAAATATAGAAAATGGAAAATACAGAAAATAGTAAAAATAGTAAAACAGTAAATCAGTAAATTTTAGAAAATAAAATTACAGCAGCTCATAATTGCAGTAAAAACAATAAATACAGAATTACAGAATCAGGAAAACAGTAAAAGAAAATACAGAAAATGAAATACAGAAAACAAAAAATACAGAAAAACAGTAAATTTCGAAAACAGTAAAAACAGAGTCAAAATTACTGCAGTAAAATAAAGAAAATAAATTTACAATGAATGATTCAAAGAGACATGATTAACAACATAGTAAAAACAACAGAAATTTAATTTCACAAAAATAACAACAGAAATTTAAATTACAGCAGAATTTAATTACAGCAGCAGAAATGTAATTACAGAAACAAAATAAAAACAGTAACAAACTTGGAAGTTCAGAAAATTAAATCAAACTAAAACTTAATTGAAATTGATTACAACAAACAAAAATGATAAAATTAGAACCTAGTGTGTACACCATTTCTTTCTCAACCGTAGCCTGTCATACTGCGTTTCACCCTTGATGTTCCAGCCCCTACTGCTGTCCGTGTGCTTGCTGTCCAGCAGCTGTATTTCTTCTTCCTTTGGCTTCCATGAAGGTGTGATGGCTGGATACTTTCTTGTGCCCCAAAGCCGTGAGATGTGTTGGTCATATATAGAAAGAAAATTAATTCCTATCCTAGTGCAGCATACAAAAAACCGTGATATGCTATCCATGGTGGTTAGTGGTCCCTTCTCTTCTTATTACTACTGTGTCTACACTTCACAAAGAGAAACGAGATTCTCCAATTAATGTTGGCTACATTGTTTTGCCCGTGAGGTGTGTCCAACTCTTCAATCAAAATAAAACAAGGGCCCTCCACTTGCAGACACCAAACCTGACATCTCTTCTATTCCATCCAACACCACTTGTTTTCGTCTTTTTCCTTCTATCATTTTCATTTTCTTTTTTTTACTTTCACCACCACCTCATGGACGTGAGACAAGGGGCCCTCCATTCTCATCTTTCTCCTAAATGAAAATATCATGATCCAAGTGAAGTCCCTTCACCATCCGTAGCTGCACCTGGACGTGAATTCACCCTACACATTCAATATTGAAACACCATTTCTTCCAAATGAAACCAGCCATGCTTGGACGTTGCTTGCTGCTGTATCCATTCTCATCACCACTTCCTCCATGCACTAACTTCTTCTTTGTTGCTGTATGCTGCAGCCGTGAGTGCCTCTTCATCCTGGATGTGTTTGTATAAGTGTGGAGGCTGCTGGCAAGCAACCAAGCTGCTGTACGTGCTCTCTGCTTGAAGCCAAGCTTGAACCAGATGCTGCCAACTCTGTTGGATGAAACCGAGAGCTCCATGTCCGTGTGAAGGTTTCCTCTTCAAAGCTGCTGGACTAGATTGTGGCAGTTATGTGCTTTTGTTAGATGATGATTTGGATGCTTCTTCTTCACTTGCTTGGACGTGAGATAACTGGACGGTGCAGCTGGTCATGACACCTCCCAGTTGGACCATGAAGGTAGCTGCTTGACTTCTTCTGTGCACCCACACTACTGCCATGCTTTTCCATGGAGCAACCAACACGCTTCTTCATTCATTCTCTGGCCATGAACGTGCTGAACAGCAGCCCTTGGATGCATGGTTTTGTTGGATGGAAGAAGGTGTGGGTAATGCGTGTTGCTTCCCAAAATCACTTAAAGTGTATGTGGAGTGATTTACGTGTGCATATCTGCATCTTTTCACTTTGCTAGATGTAACCCTTTTCCAATAATGAAGCACCCCTTTGAAAGGATAAAATGACCATAATGTCCTCATTCTTTGTACATACTTCTTTAATGGAGAGTTTTTGATTATTTGGCAGCCTTCTAAATGTCCAAGAATATTATCCAATAATTCTTTACAATTAATAATGCAAATAATTAGCCTCAAATAATTCAAATTAATGAAAATAAGAATTTCTAGACAAATTAAGCACAATTAGGAAAAATAGGATAATACTGAACATTACAGCACAATTCCCCCATTAATTCTAGCACAATAAACTAAGTGAAGTGAAGAAAATAATGATTCATCACATTGTTACCCCGTTTGAGCCAAAAATAAATTCTTTTTCAAAATTATTCCCAAGCAAGGGTTATCATTAGTATGAGTCAACTTGGGATGCAGATGAAGAGTACTCAACGATCAAATGAAGTGAATCCTTCAAAAAGGGTAAAAAAAAAAATAAATAAAAAAAATAACAACAACAATAAAACAGACTTAACCAGAGATGAAGGAAAAACGAAGTTCAAGACAAAAGCAAAGTGCTCATAAGATCAAATAGTTGATACAATGCGTAGATGATAACCCTTGTTTTAAAAAAAATGTATCCGACAAACATTTCATTTGGGCCTTTATACCCCTTTCTTTCAATACCTTTTAGCCCCTAGCCATGTTACAAGCCTAATAAAGTCCACAGAGATTGACTAATGATTGCTCATATTTTCATAAAGCTTAATTTTGCGATAAGACAAAATAACTTTCAATGTGTCGTAAAAATAAAAAGGGATTTGAAAATGAATAATGTCTCAGGAATAGGGGACCTCTCTACCAACCAGCCAGAAGCATACAAAAGAAAATCGAACCAATTTGATCCATCCTTTTAGCCGACCCTTTCATACCCACTATTTCTTCCAAACAGAACCCCATGCAAAAAAAACAAAAAACAAAAAAAAAACAAAAAACAAAAAACAACGAAAACTGGGGCAGCTTGGTGAACCTCACCTCGCGTCTTTTCCTTGAAATTTCGTCAAACCATGATCTCAAGAATTGGGTAGCTTTGCAGATCTTACTTGAATTTTTCACCAAAATTATCATGGATTCACCGCCATACTCATTACACCAAACTGGGGCAACTTTTTAGGTACCTCGTGTTTCGCTTTGGCACTCATCTCCTTTACGGAGCGTATGAGGTGACATGTTAACATTATCTTCCAAACCATTCTAAACAACTCTCATTCTTCACTTGCGAGTGAATTCAAGCATATGTACGTTGATGTCTCGGGAGAAAAAGTCAAAATGTAATAATCTCAAAGTTAGATCTCGGATGTATGACATTCCTCACTTTTCTAAGCATTGGAAATAATGACCAGTCTTGATGATTGCAAGTAAGACAATTGATTCGAAAAAATAACAAAAAAAAAACAAAACAAAACAAAGCAAACGTTTTCATATATTTATCAAAAAGAAAGTATTTCTCATCGAAATCCTCTTCATTCACATGAATGGTTATCAATTTCCTTCTTCAAAAAAAAAAACAAAGAAAAAACAAAGAAAACACAAAAAGAATAACATTCAGATTTTCTCTATCAAGCCATATTGTTTCATGTTGATCGAGCTTTCAAATTTGTGTCAAAATTACAAAACATTTCAGGTTTCAAGAATTTCAAAATTCGAAAGCCCAGCTTCCACGCTGGCCCAAAGCCCAGTTTCTACACTGGCCCACAAAATAAAAGGTTTCAACACCTTGATGTCTTTTCAAAAATCAAATTTCTGTCAAAGTTACAAAACATTTCACAAATTACAAGTTTCAAAAATTTCAAAATCTGAAAGACCAGTTTCCATACTGGCCCACAAAGCCCAAATTTCACATTGGCCCCAAGCCCAGTTTCCATGCTGGCCCCTAAGCCCAGTTTCCACACTGGCAAACATTTCTCAAATTATAAGTTTCAAGAATTTCAAAATTTGAAAGCCCAGTTTCCACACTGGCCAACATTTCACAAATTACAAGTTTCAAGAATTTCAAAATTTGAAAGCCTAGTTTCCATACTGGCCCACAAAGCCCATTTTCACATTGGCCCCAAGCCCAGTTTCCATACTGGCCCCTAAGCCCAGTTTCCACACTGGCCAACATTTCACAAATTACAAGTTTCAAGAATTTCAAAATTTGAAACCCCAGTTTCCATACTGGCCCCCAAAGCCCAATTTCCATACTGGCCCACAAAGCCCAATTTTCACATTGGCCCCAAGCCCAGCTTCCATACTGGCCCCTAAGCCCAGTTTCCACACTGGCCAACATTTCACAAATTACAAGTTTCAATAATTTCAAAATTTGAAAGCCCAGTTTCCATATTGGCTCCCAAAGCCCAGTTTCCATACTGGCCCACAAAGCCCAATTTTCACATTGGCCCCAAGCCCAGTTTCCATACTGGCCCCTAAGCCCAGTTTCCACACTGGCCAACATTTCACAAATTACAAGTTTCAAGAATTTCAAAATTTGAAAGCCCAGTTTCCATACTGGCCCCCAAAGCCCAGTTTCCATACTGGCCCACAAAGCCCAATTTTCACATTGGCCCCAAGCCCAGCTTCCATACTGGCCCCTAAGCCCAGTTTCCATACTGGCCAACATTTCACAAATTACAAGTTTCAAGAATTTCAAAATTTGAAAGCTCAGTTTCCATACTGGCTCCCAAAGCCCAGTTTCCATACTGGCCCACAAAGCCCAATTTTCACATTGGCCCCAAGCCCAGTTTCCATACTGGCCCCTAAGCCCAATTTCCACACTGGCCAACATTTCACAAATTACAAGTTTCAAGAATTTCAAAATTTGAAAGCCCAGTTTCCATACTGGCCCCCAAAGCCCAGTTTCCATACTGGCCCACAAAGCCCAATTTTCACATTGGCCCCAAGCCCAGTTTCCATACTGGCCCCTATGCCCAGTTTCCACACTGGCCAACATTTCTCAAATTACAAGTTTCAAGAATTTCAAAATATCAAAGCCCGGTTTCCATACTGGCCCACAAAGCCCAATTTTCACATTGGCCCCAAGCCCAGTTTTCACACTGGCCCCCAAGCCCAGTTTTCACACTGGCCCCAAGCCCAGCTTCCACGCTGACCCACAAAGCCCAATTTTCACATTGGCCCCCAAGCCCAGTTTTCACACTGGCCCCAAGCCCAGTTTTCACACTGGGCCCCAAGTTTAGTTTTCACACTGGCCCCAAGCCCAGCTTCCACGCTGACCCCCAAGCCCAGTTTTCACACTGGCCCTTAAGTTCAATTTTCGCCTCGCCCTTAAGTTCAATTTTTGTATGGCACCTTTAGTTTCTCTTTGGGATATCGATCCTCTGCTAGGCAATGGTCGAACCCTTTTTGTTGCATCGTGATTCTCTTCATCTTATGTACTTGAATCGATTGTTATTCTCCCCCTTTCTCTTTGAAACCCAGACGAAATTAGTATTTCTATCTTTACTTATCTTTTACTCTGATAATATACAAACGTTGTTTGTCATATTATCTAGTAAAATCTAAGTAAAGAGGGGCAGCTGTCAATACCCAATTTCGTCCGGGTAAATAAAATTCATCACAAAAATAAATAAAAAAAAACATAAAGAACCAAAATGAAAAATACTATTTATTTTACTTTTTGCACCCCCAAATTTTCTTTTAAACACTTAATCCAATGGCCCAAAATAATCTCTTACTTTTTTACTTCCTCACCACCCCTTTTCTCTTATCACACCCCACTCTCCACATCACCATCCACATCACCCTCCACATCTCATTCCACATCATCTACCTTTTTCATTTACTTTTTCCACATCATTTCCATTTTAATTTTATATATCAACTTTTTCTAATTATTCCACTTACATTTTTAATTATATCTTCTCCATCAACATTTTTTATTATCCATTTCCACACCTAATTTCTCCACCAACTTTTTATATTATTTCTTTCACTTATTTTCCACATTAACTTTTACTATTCACTATATTTTATTTTACCTAATTTCTCCACCAACTTTTAATATTATTTCTTTCACTTAATTTCCACACCTAATTTCTCCACCAACTTTTTATATTATTTCTTTCACTTATTTTCCACATTAGCTTTTACTATTCACTATATTTTATTTTACCTAATTTCTCCACCAACTTTTAATATTATTTCTTTCACTTAATTTCCACACCTAATTTCTCCACCAACTTTTTATATTATTTCTTTCACTTATTTTCCACATTAACTTTTTCTATTCATCTTTTTTATTATATTTTATTTCATCTAAATTTTCCACCAACTTTTTATATTATTTCTTTCACTTATTTTCCACATTAACTTTTACTATTTACTATATTTTATTTCACCTACTTTCTCCACCAACTTTTTATATTATTTCTTTCACTTATTTTACACATTAACTTTTTCTATTCATCTTTTTTTAATTATATTTTATTTCATCTAAATTTTCCACCAACTTATTATATTATTTTATTCATGAACTTTCTTCATCCTTAACTCTATAAATACCTACATTCCCTTCATTTCACACACACACACACACAATTTACATAAGATTCATCTCTTCTCTCTCAAAATCTCTTCATTCCATCCCAAAACTCTACTCCATTTTTCTCTCACACTTTACCGTTTCCTATTCCCTTCAAACATAGTAAATTTCATACCATATTTTTACTATAAATTCATCTTCTCCACCATTAATCTATCTCTCCTCACAACTTATTACGAGTAAGGTTTTATTTCATCACACAAATCTTCAACAAGGTACACATTTTCTCTTCATGCTATTTATATATGCATTTTGATCATTTTTTTTAGTCTATAAATTTATCTTGTTTTCTACCACAATTTTTTCTTTATGTTTTTTTCATATTTTTATGTCATAGATATCTCAACTCACCTCTCTTTCTTAATAAAAAGAAAATAAAAAAATGTAAAACTATAAAAAACATGTAATGTAATAAAAGCGGTATGAGTACTCGTGCGATCGTACGCATCAGCCTAGTACTCATTACCCATAATCTAAAATAAACAAAAACAAGCGGTATGAGTACTCGTGCGATCGTACGCATCAGCCTAGTACTCATTACCCAAAATCTAAAATAAATAAAAAAAGTCGTGTGAGTGCTCGTGCGATCGTACGCATCAGCCTAGTGCTCATTACGCAAAACAATAAAAAATAAGGAAAAAGCCGTGTGAGTGCTCGTGCGATCGTACGCATCAGCTTAGTGCTCATTACGCAAAACAATAAATAATAAGGAAAAAGCCGTGTGAGTGCTCGTGCGATCGTACGCATCAGCCTAGTGCTCATTACGCAAAACAATAAAAAATAAGGAAAAATCCGTGTGAGTGCTCGTGCGATCGTACGCATCAGCCTAGTGCTCATTACGCAAAACAATAAAAAAACAAGGAAAAAGCCGTGTGAGTGCTCGTGCGATCGTACGCATCAGCCTAGTGCTCATTACGCAAAAAAATCTAAATATTACATCAAAAAATACCAAAAAATATAAAAATCTTCAAAAAACTAAAAATATCCACATTTTCAAACAACAAACAATCTTTCTAGCTAGAACTACGTGATCCTTGATTCTCCATCAAAAGTGGAGATACGTAGGAGCAAGGCTAGTCCTTGTCAGGTTCACTTTCCCAAAAATCCAAATTTATCCATAATCAAAATTCTCAAATTCTCAAACAATTCCTTAAACAAACTTTTCAAACCATTTCCGAAAAGAACTACGGAACCCTGATTTCTCATTCTGAATGAGAATACGTAGGAGCAAGGTCAATCCTTGTCGGGCCCAAAAAACTAAAAAAGTACATTTTGTTTCTTTAGAGTTTTATTTTAGGGGATAGTTAAACATTTTGAAAACCACATCATATTCGCGTATTTAATTAAAGGTACTGCTTTAGGGCAGGCGTTGTAGGGTGCTAATACCTTCCCTACACGTAACCGACTCCCGAACCAAGAATCTCAGTTTCGCAAACCATGCCTTATCATTTTATGGTTTTTCCGTAGTTTTCCAGAATAAACTATGGTGGCGACTCCAAATCTCTTTTTTCAAAAACTGTTTATTTTTCCACGGATCGTCGTCCCGTCGCGATTCCGGTTGCGACACAAGCATTAAGCAAAGAGGAAAAACCCTAACTAATGATGGAAGAAAGCATAAATCTTAGATTAAGATGCAAGCATAAATTCCATATATGAGAGCTTCAAAAGATTACATTGATTCCCCAACAAACATACAAGGTTTAGTTCACCATATTCATGGTGAACCTAGATGAACAATAATGAAAGAATGAAAGATAAAACCCTAGAAAGGTGAAGAGGTAGCTTGAGCATCCAAGATGCTCCTTCAAAGGGGTGGAAGAGAGAGTGTTTGCTTCGTTTCTGTCAAAGATACCAACCCTAAGACATCTAGGTCTTTAAATAGGACATAAAAATAATAAAAAACGGGTCCAGGCCCAAACAGATCATAAAATCACATAAAACTGGCCCAAAACTCGTCTGGATGACTTTTTTCATACTTTGGTTGACTGGTTGACTTTTCTGGTTGACTGGTTGACTTTTCTGGTTTCTGGTTGACTTTTCAGCATTCCAATCATTCAGTACTTATATTCTTCTTTCAAATCATTCAATTAGCCTACAAAATCAAGGGAATCTTGCATAAAACCATTAAATTTACTTTTAACTCTCTTATTCACAAAACTAAAGCAAAAATATGAGTTCAAGCTAGTTTCTAAGTCTTTAAGGTTGCTTTTGGTATTAATTTTAAGCATAAAAATAACAGTTTTTCAACTGTTATCACAACCCCAAACTTAGAACTTTGCTTGTCCTCAAGCAAACAAGATGTAACTCAATCTTCTACCAATCTATATAACGGTTCACTCATTCAAAAATCCTCTTTTCAAGATAAGTACAAACTTCAATTCAACTCATGACAAAGATTTCAATCAAGACATGCACATGCTTCGGTGTTCACAAAGTCACTTAATATCCAACAAATGCTATTTTTCACGAATGATCAATCAACTAAGCATGGATGTTCATGTTCTCATGGAATATTTCCTCACTAGGTAAAGTGTTTCACTCAAACACAAGTGTATAGGAGGTAATCACTCATTCACTCTACTATCACAATGTCACATGAATCAACTTTGACTTTCATTTAACCACAATCAAAAATAATTACAAGCATGCATCATCACAAGGACTTTTCAATGGCTTATAACTTGGCTAGGCTAACAAGAAAATTGGTTTTTCTGGATCACAAAATCCTTGAGTTAAGAGAATCATAACAACACAATTATTCTTATTTTTCCCAACTTGCCCTTGCATTGAGCTTTGCCTTTTCTTTTCTTTTCTTTCTCTTTTTCTTTTCTTTTCACATTCTTATTTCTTAGCTCAATGCTTTTCCTTTTTCTTTTTCATGTTTTCCCAACAACCCCAAACTTGAACATTTATCAATACCACACAAGATTTTCTACTTAACACAAGGTAAAGCTTTTCAACAAGGGTTTTCAATTTATGTTCAAGGCTAAGGGTTCAAAGGATAGAACACAAAGTGTTCTCTTTTAGTGGGCTAACTTCATGAATTTGACCAATAAAAAGGGTTACCAACAAATGGCCTTGATCATATGATGCAAAACAAGCAATTGATTCAATCATAGAAAACCTGGGCAAAATCATTCATGCTTTCAAAGTAATAGCATTCAATCAATAAAAACTCTGGAGCTCAAAACCTCACATATAAGCTCATTCACATTTGACATACACATCTTGCTTAATCTCTCAATCACAATCACAATATCATGCATTTGTTCACAAAGCTTGTGAATCACCTATATAAGCATTTAATGTGCACATCTCAACATCTAT
Organism: Vigna nakashimae; assembly: GCA_034642375.1. Taxonomy (NCBI): domain Eukaryota; kingdom Viridiplantae; phylum Streptophyta; class Magnoliopsida; order Fabales; family Fabaceae; genus Vigna; species Vigna nakashimae. Next base: position 43,050,109 of record CM067765.1, on the reverse strand, counting down.
CAATCTCAAAGCATCATCAAGCATTACTTATCACACAATCACAATCATAAGCAAACCATCATAACAAACCAAGTTTCTAATTAAGTACATCAAACCCAATTCTACTAACAGAAACAAATAAGTTTAGAACAAAATAGAAGATAAAGCAAATCCTGCTCTAGTGCTGATAGCATCCATCAGTGAATGCTATCTCAGTTCCTCATCAACTCATGTTGTCGTTAGAGTCTTTTTCCTTTCCTTCTTCTTGGATCCTATAGTCTTGATTCTTTTTGTCCGATGAGGAGGCCATCCCTGCATCAAACATAATTCACAAAACCACAAGATACATTGTTAAGCATTAGTAAACCACAATGAAGAAATCAACTCCTTCAATGATGCTCCCAACCCCAAACTTAGATGGAAAACTAGTGACAAAGTGAGTGAAAGGGAGATTTTCTCAAGAGGGAAGAGGGAAAAGATGTAGAGAACCTTTGAAAAGGTATGTAGGAGTGTGTGTGCAGAGAAAAGTCTGAAAAGAGAAACTAAAGCGCAGCTTAGGGTATAAAAATACCCTAATGGGCTCGGGTTCCGCTAAGGGGCAACTTAAGCCCAGTATGCGACACTACCGCTCAGCAGTAGTTTTCCGCTCAACGGCACTTTCGGGAAGTTTTCTTCTTCTTCCTAGCTTAACCTAGGTGCCTCCTACTCATGCCCCTCACTGGTTCCCTGTAACTAAATTCTCATATCACTCATGCAAATTCCTATCATGCAACTAAAGCAGAACAAACAAAAATATAATCAATCAACTAGGTTGCCTCCCAGGTAGCGCTTGTTTAACGTCATGAGCCTGACCCAAAGTCCACCAACACCCATCAGTAGGTGTTACAATACTTACCAACACCCATTAGTAGGTTCAAAATTTTCTTACCAACACCCATCAATAGGTGTTACAAACTTAGTATCCTTCAGTAGATACTTAACCACCTAGCATCCTTCAGTAGATGCTATATCCAACAAAATATTTACAAAATAATGTCCACAAATTAAAAGTTACAAAACAAAATCAAAAGTTTTAAAATCACTGGGTTGCCTCCCAGCAAGCGCTCTTTTAACGTCATTAGCTTGACCCAATAAAGCTCAAATTCCTTCTTCTTTTTCTTCTTCCTACTGAACTTCTTCAGAAATTTGATCAAACCAGGAACCTGTTGCAGTGTCTCAATCATAGGAACTTTAATCTCCAATTTCTTGAAGATTCCCATAAAGCACTTAAATTTCTTTTCCTTCCTATGATTCTTCTTTGGATGAGGATGGGATTTTTCATATGATTCCTTCTTCTTTCCTCTCATCTTCTTTTTCTTACGCTTCCTCTCCCCAAATTTTCTCTTTTTCTTTTCTTTTATTTTTTTCTTCCCTTCTATTTTTCTCCTCAACTTCTTTATTTTCACACACATTTTCTTTCTCTCTTCTCTCTCAACCACTTCTTTTTCTTTTTCTTCATCTTTATCTTTCTCACTCAACTCTTCTTTTTCTTCTCTCTCTACCTTTTCCTCATCTCTCTCTACTTTTTCTTCAGCAAAAATCTTGTCACTTTCAGTGACAATGGCTTGACCTTCCTCCTTAAGGTTAACTTCAATATTAACCTTAACATTCAATTTTTGACTAATGAAACGAAGGTGCATCTCCATCCTTTTACATGATTCTTCAATGCTTTTCTGAGTAGAGTCGGAATTTTTCAAAAATTGTTGAAGGGTGTCATCCAAATTTACTGATGGAGAGGGTTGTTGCTGCCATTGTTGTGGTGGCGACCTATCAAATTCTTCGGCAGCTTGAGTGGTTTTGTGATGACAATCAGGTATCTGTATGTACTGTTGAACTGCCTCCTCCAATGTTATCCTTCTTCCTGATAGAGAGGGTTTTTTCTGCCTTTGTTGTGGTGGTAGATTCTTAAATTATTTGACAGCTTGCCAAAATTGATCATTATCCATGCTTGAGTGAGATCCCACCAGTGATTGAAATTACCTTAGTAGAATTGAGTGCCTATTAAATTCTTGTTCGAATTGCATCCTGCAAACATTAGGCACAAAACTCTAGAAAATATTTGTTAGCACAAAAAGATATAGGAGAAGATATATATTCAGAAGATAAAAGATTCAGAAGATAAAATAAAATAAGATAGAATAAAATAAAATAAAATAAAATCTAATCTAATCTAATAAGATAAAATCAAATCAAATCAAATCAAATCTAATAAAATAAAATAAAATAAAATAAAATCTAATCTAATCAAATCAAATAAAATCTAATTTAATCAAATAAAATAAAATAAAATCAAATCAAATCAAATAAGATAAAATAAAATAAAATAAAATAAAATCAAATCAAATAAGATGAAATAAAATCAAATAAAATCAAATAAAATCAAATAAAATCAAATAAAATAAAACCAAATCAAATAAAAACCGAAAATAAAAACAGAAATTCAAAATTAAAGTCAAAGATAATCAATAATCACACAAATTAACTAGTTAAACCACGAGTCCCCGGCAACGGCGCCAAAAACTTGATGAAAAAATTTATGAACACCAAAATGTGATGTCACAAACTTGTTTTACAATCGGCAAGTATGACCGAATCGTTCAAGTAATAAACTTGGTAAGACCAACTATCGTTCTCCCAAAGGACTCACGGCCTAGTTTAGTTGTGTGGTTTGTTGATTAGCTAAGACTTAAGGACAAAATAATTGGATTGTAATATGCAAAAGACGAAAATAAACATGTATGCATGAGGTTTTGATCAATGGCAAAAGCAAAAGACAAGCACTTTCAATGAAATATATATATATGAATATGTTGTTGGGGGTCAATTTCATCTCATCCACTCTCATATATTTTAGGAATTCAACATTCAAATCATCATTGTTAATGCCACTCTCTAAATTACCTTGTCAAGAAGGCCTATCCCGAATTACGAGTTCATACGATTCCTAGCATTCCTAATAATTAGTTCTCTTAGCACAGGAGCTTAACGACAACCAATATAATATTGGGAGTAATTCCCTGGATCTAGACTTCCCCGTACGTTCCCGTATCGACAAAATCAATAATCATGCATTGAATGAGTTAAACAAAGCAAGCATTAAGCAAAGAGGAAAAACCCTAACTAATGATGAAAGAAAGCATAAATCTTAGATTAAGATGCAAGCATAAATTACATATATGAGAGCTTCAAAAGATTACTTTGATTCCCCAACAAACATACAAGGTTTAGTTCACCATATTCATGGTGAACCTAGATGAAAAATAATGAAAGAATGAAGGATAAAACCCTAGAAAGGTGAAGAGGTAGCCTGAGCATCCAAGATCCTCCTTCAAAGGGATGGAAGAGAGAGTGTTTGCTTTGTTTCTGCCAAAGATACCAACCCTAAGACATCTAGGTCTTTAAATCATCATTCCAATCATTCGGTACTTCAATTCTTCTTTCAAATCATTCAATTAGCCTACAAAATCAAGGGAATCTTGCACAAAACCATTAAATTCACTTTCAACTCTCTCCTTCTTCACTTCTTTCACTAAATTCACCTTAAAACCTGCACAAAAACACTGAAATCAAGCATAAACCTGTCCAGCTCTCTTATTTCTGAAAATATGGATAAAAGCATGATTTCAAGCTAGTTTCTAAGTGTAAAGGTTGCTTTTTGTGTCAATTTTAAGCATGAAAATAACAGGTTTTTGACTGTTATCAGTGGGTGCACCATTCTTGGGTCATGATAAAAAGGAAATTCCTTAGAACATTTATAAAAGTTGGTTTTCACTTTTCAGCTATCAGAAACAGTTTGTTGGTGGATATAACTTCCTAAAACAGAAACACTTTCTTCCACATTTAGGTGACTTAGTTTTAGTTTTAGTTTCTTCCACAAGCAGGGAAAATAAAACTTAGTTTTAGTTCAACAAAATGTGTTCTTTTCCCTTAATATTTTTTGTTTTCATTGATAATTACAAAAGGGTAACTTCATTTTCTCTGTGACTCAAAACTAAGTATATTTTCTTGTAATATATATGAGATATAATTTAACACATGTAATCTAGTTATGTTAAAAGAATAAGTTTTATACAAAGATTTATTTCAATCAAATTTTGTTGTGCAGAAGAAATCTGTAATGTTTAAGAAAGTTCAGTTAATTAACTAGGTATTTTCTTAGGGGATAAGGAAGTTGTGTTCTGGTTTGGTAGGTGATGTCAATGTAAGGTTGATCCAAAATTGCAGTGCTGATTTATTTTGTCCTAAAAACGAAAGAATGAGTGTAGAGTTGTGAGTTGATGAACTGGCATCGATCTTTGAGAGGAAGCTTCACCATTTAAGCATCACAACAGAATTGACCTGATTTTGGGATTTCTTAATTAATTGGTTGGAATGAAAAGTTAATTTGCTATCCATTTGGTTGTTATGTTTGTTGATGAGTTATGTTCCTTGTTAGGAGATAGTAATGACAGAAGAAACTGCTATAATGATATTCCTAAAATTAACATGTAAGTACATAATAATTGAAGTTCTGGTACTACCAAAACCAATTCCATGTAGCAGCAAAGTTGGCACAGTTTATAATGAAAAAAATAGTAGCTAAAACAGGTGAACAGTCAATGATATTAGGAAGAGATATTAGGTTGAAGTGTGATGGTGCATTGTTCCTCACTGAAAATTTAGGCCATATACAGTGCATCAGATTGATAGCCCTTACCTAATAAGACTATTCATATATACGAAGAATGGTGGAGATCCCATTATGGATTAAATTAGTATAAACTTCATAAAAGTAATTTCATAAAAGATTACCAAATGCAGGAAGTTGAGCAATTAAGATTAGTCCACAAAAATGTTTATACAGATTCTATGCAGTCAAGTAGAGAACATAACATGCACAAGGATAGTAAGAATTGTTTGTCATTTTAGGAAGAGGTTTTGTTTTATTAGTTAAGCAACGAATGGTGTTTTGGTTGGTTGAAAAGTTATGGAGGGATGACTTTGTTGGTGCAGTGGCCTTGTAGATAAAGCCCAGCTAAATGATGTCATGACTTTTGGGTTTAGCTTTATATTTATACAATATAAAGAATAACTTGTAATCACTTGACAAATTTTATTAGGCAATAAAAAAACCCTAATATAACTCTATAGGCTGAATATGATACTCTGAATTGAAAGCTTCAATTATATATATATATATATATATATATATATATATATATATATATATATATATACACACACTGAAAGGCAACTAGTCTACAGGACTTTGTTTTGTTATTTGGATTTAGTGAAACTAGACATATGTATTCATAAGTAAAAATCTATGCAACCAGAGGAAGAGAAGTGATAACAACTTGTCTGGTTTCATTGCTTTGGCAGAGATTAATTGATGCTATTGTTTGATTAACTTCTTTGGATTTTGAGTTGTCAAAATTCAAAGAATTTGGTTTGTTGAATTCTGGTGCAGTATGATAACCTTAAGTACACTTCTATTTGATGTCTTAGGTCAATTTTTAAAGGATTTGTGGGCAGAAGGGGAGGAAGAGAGTCTAGAAAGAAGACTTGATCAGGAAAGGATAACAAAGGCGAAGGTATGCTCACCTAAACTGAAATTGCATGATTATATGTGATATGTTATGTTATGTGGAATGGAGGTTATGATGTTGTATACATTGAGTTTTGTCAAACTTTGTTTTGAATTATTTGAATTTGATTGTCAAAGATGTAAGAGTTTTTAGACTTAGAACCTAGAACCCAAAAATTGACTATAGGAGTTGTCAATTTTGACAATTTTGCTTGCTGGACAGCCCCTTTGAATTGAGTAAGACCATATACTTATACATAATCCAAATCATAAGGCATACCTAATTTATGTATAAAATCATGTTATAGTTATACACTATATAGATTAAAGAAGTCAGTAAAGAAAAAAGAGTTCTATTATGGAACGTAAGCCTCCTATTATGCCTTGTTTACTAATACAAATTACTTTTATCAACAAAAGAAGAGTAGAGTTTCTACTTTTCCATTCTAATGTCGCATGTTTCATTTGTCTTGGTAATTGACCAAAATAAAAAGAGATAACAGAGAAATTGTTTAGATCAAATATGAGATACCAATAAAGGAGAAAGTAGATGATACATTTATTTTATCCAAATTCATGTTATCTAAGATGGAAAAGTACATGAATTCCCATTATTTTAGTCCCCAAGAACAGAGACACATACAGCAGTACACACAAACATTCCTATCGATGACCGTAACTAAACAGAAACAAATTGAATACTAGAGCCCATCCAATTCGAATTTGTTCCTGGAATCTTGAAGTGGTTTTTTGTTCCTAATTAAGCTGCACCATGGTGTCATATGTTGCTTCGGCCGTCCAATCACTAGAGATAGCATTCGTCGACTGAACCCAATAAATCCCTGCACTGCCACTGACCTGGAAACTCAAGTAGATTTCACCACTCGGAGGGTTGCTATAGTCAAACATTGCCCCAAAGGCCCTGCACAATGGCTTCCATTCTTGGCAGTCTTGCTGCAAAATTAACATCATCAAGTTTAGTGTCCTTATTACTTTTACCTCTTCAACCATTATACCATCTAGTTTAAGCAATTGATTCAGCAATAATTCAATCAGATTAAGCACCTCTGTTTGTGAAAATCTTCCACCTTTGTTGATAATTCACTGAAATGTTTATACCTAACCAAATCCAATCACTGATCATTAGCAACCAGAACACTATTTTTTCCCTGCAACCCTATATACTTGTAAGCTGATTTCTGATATTGATTTTGCAGCTTTCTCCATCTTACCATTCTTCCTTCTCTCTAACAACCTCTTCTCTTGACTAATAGGGTCTTGAACTAGCACTATGTTGGATTTATCCTTCACCCCAAACATGTGAAGAAAGGCCTTTCTTATCCCTTTCCAGCTATTGTTTGATTGTTTTGTTTTCCCAAATTCAATTCTGGATTATTAAATTAATGGAATGAAATTTAATGAACAAACCTAACTACATAAACAATTTAGAACTCAAAATTTGGCTAACGGAGTTGCCAATTTCATCATTTTTCCTTGCTGGACAGCCCCTTTGAATTGACAAATTGTGCTCCTTCTCCACTTCCTAAGATGCCACCCTAGTTGGGAAATGTTTCTAAAACTGGACTGCACCTCAAAGTCTTGAGAACACCACTATTGTACACATAAATTAGCACCAAAGCAGATCAAAAACTGGACCAGAAATGTACAAGGACAACACCAAAATCTGACTTCAATTGGTCAATTTTAACATGCCAACAAGCTTCAAAGTAATAGAACAACACTTAAATTTTTTCAACTCTACAACAAAAAATTGATCCAAGATTGGTGGTTCTAAAAGTGAATTCGTGCATAAGTGATTCTGACTCTTTGATAATACTTTCAGCAACTTCAATTCATCAATTTAAACTTGTTATTATATCCCCTACTCCTCCCCCTCCTGTTATTACCCCCACTCCTCTCCCTGACCCTACTTCTATACCTTCCTCATCTTCTGTACCTCCTTCTGAGACTGTCACACCACCTGCTGATCCAAATTCAAGTGGTGATGGTGAAGGTCTTGACCCGCCCCTCCATGATCGACCATGGATTGAGCCCTATGGTAAAGGGTAAGTTTATAATCTGTTGATATAATTTGATGTTTAAACCCTATTGTAATTGAAATGACTTTTGTTATGCAGGTTTATTCCATCTAGGGTTGCTTCCCAGGCCATCACACGTTCAATTAAGCAACAGTTTTTAAGTCCATGGCCTACTTGGGGAGCAATACCTGATGACGACAGAAAGCCATTCTGGCAGCGCTTTCAGGTGAGCAATCCATTACAATAATGTTCCTCTTATTTTAGTATGTTTTGTAATCAATGTTTGTTCTCTTTAATGTTACAGATGAAGGTGCAGTAGAAACCTGAACATGAAAGTCAGATACACAGAAATTTCCACATGAAAGCATCTCATCGGCTGTCAGAGATGTTTAGGGATGCCCGCAATGCAGGACAGCGCCCTAACTGGCTGGGTAAACAAATTTGGAACTCTTTACTGGCTCATTGGAATACAGTAGAGTTCCACAATAAGTGTGCCAAAGCCCAGCGGAACAGAGCATCTAAAAGGGGTGGCACCCTGCATACTGGTGGGTCGATCACCATTCATGAGCATGCCATTAATATGGTATAATCTCATTACATAACTTTTTCTTTCATACATAAGTTATGTATATTCTATTTCATATGTACGCTTGTAATTCTTAATTATGTTACAGGCACAGGCTCTAGGACGGGCGGTCCATGTTGATGAGGTCTTTGCACAGACTCATGTTCGGAAGGGAACTAATCAATTAGTTGATGAAAGATCTCGGAAGACTCATGTAAGCAAATAACACTATTACTAATAATTTTTCATTTATGTTATTCTATCATTCCCTGACATTGCTTTTAATTTCAACAGGAAGAATTTTCCACGAGACTTTCACAGGTTAGATCTGAACATGAGTCAGATCCTACACCGGATGATGCCAGTAATGCAGATGATGACATCCGTAGGACATAGTGCTGGATCGACATCGTTGGTGGGAAGAAAAAGGGATGAGTGTACGGTGCGGGACAACTTGCTGCAAACTATACAACATCCAGAGGAGGTACTCTGAAGCACCAGCCTTCTTCTTCCACCAGTACTCCTGACGAGGTCGTTCTTCGCCTCACGCAGGCACTCGAGCAACGTGACCAGGAGATCACTGATCTGAGAGCAGAGTTTACAAACTTTAAGGCCCTGGTCATGAGAGTATTGCCTGAAACCTCACAGGACGTACAAAATATCCCTCTGACCCAGCCACGACCCTCCTCATCACCAGCTGCCACTCAGTAGCCCACATCAGTCCAACCCTCATCAGTCCAACCCTAACAATTAATGAAGTAAAGCATTTATAATATAAATCAATTCAATATATGAGAGTTTCAAAGGATTACATTGTTTCCCCAACACCAATGGAGGTTTAGTTCACCATAGACATGGTGAAACTAGATGAAAATAATGAAAAGAATGAAAGATAAAACCCTAAAAGTTGAATATCGGAGCTTCCGCATCCAAAATCCGCCTCCGAGGGATGAAAGGAGTGTTTCTACGCCTCTTTCTGTCAAAAGATCCAGTCTCTAGGTCGTCCAAAATCTTAAATAGTTCATAAAAATAATAGAAAACAGGTCCAAGCCCATGTCGTCAGCGCTCAGTGCCCCAAAAGGGCGCCCAGCAGTGGTTACCACACTAAACTGACACTCAACGATGGCACTCAGGCGTGAAACAGTGGTTGCACCTCTAAATTAGCGCTCAGCAGTGGCGCCAGTGGTGGCCCTCAGGCGTGAAACAGTGGTTGCACCACTAAATTGGCACTCAACGCCCCAAAATGATGCTCAACGCTATCTGCGATTCTTCTATGTGCTACGTTTCCCACCTTTCCTTACTCCAACTCCTTGCTACTTCAACTTCTTGATCCAATTCATCTTAATTCCTGTCAAAACAAGGAAAACCAAGCATAAAACTAATAATACCACCTTCAACTCTCTTATTCTCACAACCTAAGCAAAAGCATGATTTCAAGCTAGTTTCTAAGTCATAAAGGGTGTTTTTAATGTAAAAATTAAGTAAAAAAATAACGTTATATCAACCGTTATCATCACTATAAAAGCCTTGTTGTAAAAACCTTGATCATTATAGTGCATTGGCTTCTTGTGATTGGAAGGACACTGGATGTAGGCTTGGCCGAACTAGTATAAAAACTCAATGTGTGATCTTTCTATCCCTACACTCTTTTATTCAGTCGACTTCTTACAGTACTCAATCGATTTAATTTTCGTTGCATAAACAAGTCTTTTACCTTGCGTTTCAACAAAGTCATAAAGGGATCACATTTGGTGAAAAAGATTTTGAAAGTTTTAAATTTTATACTTCACCAATTCACCCTCCCTCTTGGTGTGAGAAATTGAGGCATTCTTTTTTAACAATATTGTTCTCAATAATATGATAAAAAACAAATTCAGAATCAGAATTATTCTCAGATGCAACAGATGTAGCAGATATAAAATGCATAAAATATGGAACAATGGATGCAGAAGTAGACTGATGAGTCAAATGGTGGGACTGACTGTAAAGACAAATTCCTATTATGCCTAGCTAACCTGTGAAAAGTCCCATCAATTTCAGGATCAAAGGGTAGTATTTGCATACTCATACACTAACTCAACTCTATCCGCAAAACTCAATACAAGCAAACATAGGGGGGTAGAATTGCAAGTATATGCAAAACTTATCAGAATGCATTGAAATTTGGTGAGCAAGACCCTACAACCATGAAATGATAACAGTTGAAAAACTGTTATTTTCATGCTTAGAAACTAGCTTGAATTCATGCTTTTGGTTATATTTTTAGAAATAAGAGAGCTTGACAGGTTTATACTTGATTTCAGTGTTTTTATGCAGGTTTTAAGGTGAATTTGGTGAAAGAAGTGAAGAAGGATAGAGATGGAATTAGAAAAGACATCAAAAAGTGCAAAAGGAGAAGCGGCACTCAGAAACCCACGTTGGATCAGTTGAGGGGTAAAATGGCCGCTGAGGGGAAAAAAACAACTCACGCACTTACCGCTGAGCGGCACTTTTATGGGCTTGGGCCTAATTATTCTGTAATTTTAGAATAATATATAAGCTTTAGGACGTCCTAAGGTTTGTATCTTTGGTAGAGACGAAGCAAATACTCTCTTTTTGATGCACAAATTTATGATCACCAAAATATGATGTCACAAACTTGTTTTACAAACGGCAAGTATGACCGAATTGTTTCAAGTAATAAACTTGGTAAGACCAAGTATCGTTCTCCCAAAGGACTCACGGCCTAGTTTAGTTGTGTGGTTTGTTGATTAGCTAAGACATAAGGACGAAATAATTGGATTGTATTATGTAAAAGACGAAAATAAACATGTATGCATGAGGTTTTGATCAATGGCAAAAGCAAAAGACAAGCACTTTCAATGAGATATATATATATATATATATATGAATATGTTGTTGGAGGTCAATTTCATCTTATCCACTCTCATATATTTTAGGAATTCGACATTCAAGTCATCATTGTTAATGCCACTCTCTAAATTACCTTGTCAAGAAGGCCTATCCCCAATTACGAGTTCATACAACTCCTAGCATTCCTAGTAATTAGTTCTTTTAGCACAGGAGCTTAACGACAACCAATATAATATTGGGAGTAATTCCCCGGATCTAGACTTCCCCGTACGTTCCCGTATCGATAAAACCAATAATCATGCATTGAATGAGTTAAACAAAGCAAGCTTTGAGCAAAGAGGAAAAACCCTAACTAATGATGAAAGAAAGCATAAGTCTTAGATTAAGATGCAAGCACAAATTCCATATATGAGAGTTTCAAAAGATTACATTGATTCCCCAACAAACATACAAGGTTTAGTTCACCATATTCATGGTGAACCTAGATGAACAATAATGAAAGAATGAAGGATAAAACCCTAGAAAGGTGAAGAGGTAGCCTGAGCATCCAAGATCCTCCTTCAAAAGGGTGGAAGAGAAAGTGTTTTCTTCGTTTCTGCCAAAGATACAAACCCTAGGACGTCTTAAAGCTTATATATTATTCTAAAATTACAGAAAATTTAGGCCCAAGCCCATAAGTGTGCCGCTCAGCGGTAAAGTACCGCTCAGCGGTAAGTGCGTGAGTAGTTTTTTCCCCTCAGCGGCCATTTTGCCCCTCAACGGACCTCCCGTGACTTCCTGAGTGCCGCTCAGCGGTAAACTGCCGCTCAGCGGCAGTTGCGTCTTCTCCTTTTGCACTTGTTGATGTCTTTTCTGATTCCATCTCTCTCCTTCTTCACTTCTTTCACTAAATTCACCTTAAAACCTGCCCAAAAACACTGAAATCAAGCATAAACCTTTCCAGCTCTCTTATTTCTGAAAATATGGATAAACCTGTCCAGCTCTCTTATCAAACAATCACAGTTAACAACAAACCATCACACAAACCAAGTTTCCAATAGAGTACATCATACCCTAATCTAAAAACAAAAACAAATAAGTTCAGAAAACTTAAACCAACAAAAGCATAAGCATATGATAGCATTCATCAGTAAATGCTATCTCAGCTCCTCATCAGTCTGAGCTGTCCTTTGTATCTTCCTCTTCCTCCTCATGTTCATCATCTTCAAATGCATCATCATCATCAGCTTCATCTTCTTCCATCTCTCTAGCTAAAGCTTCAGCTGCTCCAGCTCCTCCTCCATGCACTGGCTCCTCTGACCAAGCTACCACATTATGGAATTCATCCATAGTCCACCTGTGGGCTGGAGGTGTATCATACATCCCCACATCATCTCAGCAGTAGCCACCTACCCTCTGTGAATGGACTGCAACTGAGCACCTATAAGAGACATATACATGTCCCTCATCTGGAATGGTTCTACTTCATGTGTCTCAGCAGATGTCTGGCTCTGTGCTGGTCCTCTCTCTCTACGAGCACGGCGTGGTGGAACTGGCTGAGTTGCCTCCTCACCTCTAGAGTACTGTCTGTAATAGGCCTCATCAATAGCTTTTCTTGGCCTCTCAAATGGTGGAGCAGAAGTGTCCACCCCAGCTATCTTGCAAAGGTGAGTGATCAAGGAGGGATGTCCTAGTGGTGCTTTGTTGTTTGAGGTATTGGCGCACACCTGCCCAATGTTAACATTTAAGTTTCTGATAGCACACTAGGTGAAGAGTGCCCTGCTGAGAGTAATATCTGACACATGTGAACATGGCTGAATGTTGGCATGAGAAAATGCCATCCAATACTTTGCAAGAGGAGTCAAATCAGTCCTCCTAATATTAACCACTGAGCCAGATCTATTCCTTTGGAAGTGTCCTCCAGGTATGCATAGTACTCTCTCTACATCCTCATAATCAGCACCTTCCTCCATGCAAAGAGCAAATTGGCATTGCTCACCAGCCCACACAGTGTCCAGGAAGTTATTGATAGAATCAGAATCATACCTGATAGCATGGCCTCTGACATAGCCCAGATAATTTTCAGCTGGATAATCACCAATCTTCTTTGCATTGGTGTAGAATTCCTTTACCACAGCTATGTTGGCAGGTGCAGGATAGGTGGCTAGCTTTCCCCAGTCATTCCCTAACACTTGCTCTCCAAATTGAGGAGCAAAGTTAGGTATCATTCCAACTTTTCTTTCCATCAGAAGTCTCCTGTCCTGAACCACCCTAAAGTGCTTCTCATGTTTCCTAGAGAGGAACCTGCTAGAGTGGGGTTGCTCTAGTTCCTTTTCCTTTCTCTTGGTTGCCATGGTTTTCAATCTCTTTCCTGAAGAGGATGTCATTCCTGCATTCAAACACAAATACAAAACCACAGAACATGATGTTAATCATTAGTAAACACAGAACACAACTTCTTTCAAAGCTAAACCACCGCTGAGGGCCAGAATTTCCCCTCAGCGCCACCAGTGCCACAGTCCAGAACGCAAAATTTCAAGAAAACTTAGGTCTGGCAGAGTGCCGCTCAGCGGCAGTTTACCCCTGAGCGGTAACTCTGCAGAATTTTGAAATACCTCTTTTCAAGCTGTCCTAACTCCACCCAAATGCAATTTTCAGTTTTCCAGTTCAAAATCATGTAGTTTAATCGGTTCAAACATCAATTATATCATCAAATCATGCATAGAAATCAAAACCCCTAAATATTCATGCTTTGACAATCACATTCAAAATCAAGAACCCTAGAATGAACAAAATGCATTTTACTTACTTGGGTGGAGATACTAGATGCAATGAGAATGCTTCCAAGCTAAGATGCCCTCTTCCAACCCCAAACTTTGATGGCACACTAGTGAAAAAGTGAGTGGAAGAGAAATTTTCTTAAGAGGGAAGAGTTAAAAGATGTGGAAAACCTTGGAGAAGGTATGTGGGAGTGTTTGTGCAGAGAAGAGCCTGGAAAGAAAACCTAAAACGCAGCTTGGGGTATAAAAATACCCTAATGGGCTCGGGTCCCGCTAAGGGGAACTAAAGCCCATTCTGCGAGAGTACCGTTCAGCGCTAAGTTGCCGCTCAGCAGCACTTTCGTGATGTGCTCTTCTCCTTCTTTTCTTAACCTACGTGCCTCCTAGACATGCCCCTCACTGATTCCCTGCAATTCAATGCTTAAAATACTTATGCAAACCCTATTATGCAACTAAAATGAAACAAACAAAAACAATCAATCAACTGGGTTGCCTCCGAGGTAGCGCTTGTTTAATGTCACGAGCCTGACCCAAAATCCACCAACACCCTTCAGTAGGTGTTACAAACTTACCAGCACCCATCAGTAGGTGCAAAATTTTCTCACCAACACCCATCAGTAGGTGTTACAACTTAGCATCCTTCAGTAGATGCTATGTCAAACTAGCATCCTTCAGGAGATGCTATCCCCAAAAATAATGACAAAGTAATGTTCAATAGATTAAAAATTTACAAAATTAACAAGTTCTTAAATCCACTGGGTTGACTCCCAGCAAGCGCTCTTTTAACGTCATTAGCTTGACCCAGTAAAGCTCAAGTTCCTTCTTCATAGTTGATGTTGTCATCCCACCAACTCCTCAGTTGTTTCCTGTGAACTGTTTTGATTCTTCTAAGGTGTGGAGATTCTATCTCTAACATCTCCTTCTCTTTAAAGCCCTTCACAACCCACAACTTGTTTTTGATTCTCACTGGTGCACCAAGTTGGGGTCTTCTGTTCTCCCAGTCATCAGGAATTTCTCCTCCTCTTCCAATCTTTTCTTCCTTTTTCACCTAAAACAACAAACAATGGTTACCTGCAACCTTGGGATTTTCATCTTTATGGCTAGTCATGTGTGCATCTTGAAATGCAACTTTATAACTAGCTTCTTCCTCCTGTGTTTGCGTCTCATCTTTAAAGACGTCTACAACCACTCTCTCCTCTCGGTCCTGGAGCACCACTATACCTTCATTTACATCAATGATAGCTCTGGCCGTTTTCATAAACGGTCTTCGAAGTATGATAGGCATCTTCTCTGTCTCCATCTTCATCACCACAAAGTCTGCCAAGAACTAAAGTTTGCCAACACAAACTATAATGTCCTCTGCAATCCCACATGACTCCTTTGAAGATCCATCGGCCATTACTAGATTAACCTTTACAGGTTTCACATTTACATTGCCGATTTGCTCCAGTAAAGAGTAAGGTATCAAGTTAACACTTGAACCTAAATCAAGAAGAGCTTTCTTAACCCTTTTCTTCCCTATGGTACAAGGAATAGAAAAGCTTCCTGGATCTGTTACTTTAGGAGGGAATTGCTCTTTTTTAACAGTTATACACTCCTTTGCCTCATCATCTCTATGATAACAGTTGAAAAACTGTTATTTTCATGCTTAAAATTGACACAAAAAGCAACCTTTACACTTAGAAACTAGCTTGAAATCATGCTTTTATCCATATTTTCAGAAATAAGAGAGATGGACAGGTTTATGCTTGATTTCAGTGTTTTTGTGCAGGTTTTAAGGTGAATTTAGTGAAAGAAGTGAAGAAGGAGAGAGATGGAATCAGAAAAGTCAACCAGAAACCAGAAAACTCAACCAGTCAACCAGAAAAGTCAACCAGTCAACCAAAAAGTCAACCAGTCAACCAGAATACGAAAAAAGTCAACCAGACGAGTTTTGGGCCAGTTTTATGCGATTTTAAGATCTGTTTGGGCCTGGACCCCTTTTCTATTATTTTTATGTCCTATTTAAAGACCTAGATGTCTTAGGGTTGATATCTTTGGCAGAAACGAAGCAAACACTCTCTCTTCCACCCCTTTGAAGGAGGATCTTGGATGCTCAGGCTACCTCTTCACCTTTCTAGGGTTTTATCCTTCATTCTTTCATTATTGTTCATCTAGGTTCACCATGAATATGGTGAACTAAACCTTGTATGTTTGTTGGGGAATCAATGTAATCTTTTGAAGCTCTCATATATGGAATTTGTGCTTGCATCTTAATCTAAGACTTATGCTTTCTTTCATGATTAGTTAGGGTTTTTCCTCTTTGCTCAAAGCTTGCTTTGTTTAACTCATTCAATGCATGATTATTGATTTTGTCGATACGGGAACGTACGGGGAAGTCTAGATCCGGGGAATTACTCCCAATATTATATTGGTTGTCGTTAAGCTCCTGTGCTAAAAGAACTAATTACTAGGAATGATAGGAATTGTATGAACTCGTAATTGGGGATAGGCCTTCTTGACAAGGTAATTTAGAGAGTGGCATTAACAATGATGACTTGAATGTTGAATTCCTAAAATATATGAGAGTGGATAAGATGAAATTGACCCCCAACAACATATTCATATATATATTTCATTGAAAGTGCTTGTCTTTTGCTTTTGCCATTGATCAAAACCTCATGCATACATGTTTATTTTCGTCTTTTGCATAATACAATCCAATTATTTCGTCCTTAAGTCTTAGCTAATCAAAGAATCACATAACTAAACTAGGCCGTGAGTCCTTTGGGAGAACGATACTTGGTCTTACCGAGTTTATTACTTGAAACGATTCGGTCATACTTGCCGATTGTTCAACAAGTTTGTGACATCATATTTTAGTGATCATAAATTTGTCATCACTCTACGTCTTTTCTTTGTAGAGATGTTTTCATCATATTTTGTGTAAACTGTGATTTGCTGTAGAATCTGCTCCCAAGGTGCATCATTATCCACCATTTTGAATAATTTTGTGAAGTCTAGTTGTTTCCCTTGATGCATTGGAAAAAGAGAAGTATTTTTGCTCTCTATTTCTTCTATTTCTCCTATTTCTAACTCAATTGTCTCATCTTCAGCACTCTCTACCACCTTGCATTCTTCTCTTGGGTTAACCTCAGTATTATTCCCAAAATTTCTATTTGGCCTTTCTTCCACCTGCTTGGTGATCTGCCCTATCTGAGTCTCCAAATTTTTGATAGTAGCTTCAGTGCTCTTTTGGGTAGACTCAGTTTTCTGTATGAAATTGTTGAGAGTTTCCTCCATCCTCATGGACCTTTCATTAAGCATAGATAACTGTTGCCATAAGGTGGGTTGTTGCTGCTGCTTATTATATTGACCAACTTGCCCAGTTTGCCCTTGACCAATACTTGGGTGTGGTTTCCACCCCTGATTGTAGCTCCCTTGACGGTACTGATTGGTCATGTAGTTTACATCCTCTACGACTTCAATTGGAAAGGCACATTGACCATTGATATGGTCACCTCCACACAATTCGCACAACTGGGATTGTACCTGTGCAGCAGTCTTCAACTCTTTGGGTAATTGTGCAAGAGTTTTAGTAAGAGTCTCCAGCTGTTGAGTTGGAATTTTGTTTTGAGCTAGCAGGGCATCATATGTCTGTAATTGGAGAACTCCTTTTTGTTGCATAGGAGCTCCTCTCTCACTGTGCAGCTCATTATCACTAGTAGCCATGATTTCTATAATTTTTGTGGCTTCCTCTGAAGTTTTCCATTTAATATTGCCTCCTGCTGAGGCATCAAGCATCATCTTGGTTTGTGAACCAAGCCCTCCAAGGAAAGTTAAGACTACTTCCTGATCTTCAAAACCATGCGTGGGAGTTTTACGTAACAAGCTTTTATACCTGTCCCATGCATGCCCCAGTGATTCTTCCATGCTCTGCTTAAATGAAGAAATCTCTTGCTTGGCTTTTGTCACCTTGGATTGTGGGAAGTACTTATTTAAGAACTTTGTTACCACTGTTTCCCACTCTGTGAAACTTTCTTCTGGGAAAGAATTAACCAAAGCTTAGCATTGCCTCCCAATGAGAAAGGAAACAAGCTAAGTTTGATAGCTTCGTCTAGCACCCCATTAATCTTGACTGTGTTGCAAATCTCATTGAAGGTAGTGAGGTGCTCATATGGGCTTTCATGAGACAACCCATTGAATTGGTTGCTTTTCACCAGTTGGATCAGTGCTAGTTTGACCTCCATATTAGCTGCATTGACTCTAGGTCTAGCTATGTTGTTAAAGTGCTGAGGCCCAGCTATATTGGTATAGTCAGCAAGAGTTCTTCTGACATTGTTGTTCTCCATATTTTCTGTGCTACGAACAGAACCTTGTGGTGATGATTGTAACAGAGTTTCTGGAGAAGGGAAAAGTTCTCTAGATGTTCGGATTCTTCTCCTCCGTCTACTCTCGTCTAGACCTTCAAGAAGAGGTTATGTTATTTTCTTGCTCCTTGTTCTAATTGCTCCCTGCATGCACAAGAAAACAAAACCCTAAAAAATTTGGTTAGCACAAAAAGATATAGGAGAAGATATAAGATTCAGAAGATAAAATAAATAAAATAAAATAAAATAAAAACCAAAAAATAAAAACAGAAAAATAAAAACAGAAATTCAAAATTAAAGTCAAAGATAATCAATAATCACACAAATTAACTAGTTCAACAACGACTCCCCGGCAACGGCGTCAAAAACTTGATGCACAAATTTATGATCACCAAAATATGATGTCACAAACTTGTTTTACAACCGGCAAGTATGACCGAATCGTTTCAAGTAATAAACTTGGTAAGACCAAGTATCGTTCTCCCAAAGGACTCACGACCTAGTTTAGTTGTGTGGTTTGTTGATTAGTTAAGACTTAAGGACGAAATAATTGGATTGTATTATGCAAAAGACAAAAATAAACATGTATGCATAAGGTTTTGATCAATGGCAAAAGCAAAAGACAAGCACTTTCAATGAAATACATATATGAATATGTTGTTGGGGGTCAATTTCATCTTATCCACTCTCATATATTTTAGGAATTCGACATTCAAGTCATCATTGTTAATGCCACTCTCTAAATTACCTTGTCAAGAAGGCTTATCCCCAATTACGAGTTCATACAATTCCTAGCATTCCTAGTAATTAGTTCTTTTAGCACAGGAGCTTAACGACAACCAATATAATATTGGGAGTAATTCCTCAGATCTAGACTTCCCCGTACGTTCCCGTATCGACAAAACCAATAATCATGCATTGAATGAGTTAAACAAAGCAAGCTTTGAGAAAAGAGGAAAAACCCTAACTAATGATGAAAGAAAGCATAAGTCTTAGATTAAGATGCAAGCACAAATTCCATATATGAGAGCTCCAAAAGATTACATTGATTCCCCAATAAACATACAAGGTTTAGTTCACCATATTCATGGTGAACCTAGATGAACAATAATAAAAGAATGAAGGATAAAACCCTAGAAAGGTGAAGAGTTAGCCTGAGCATCCAAGATCCTCCTTCAAAGGGGAAGAAGAGAAAGTGTTTTCTTCGTTTCTGCCAAAGATACAAACCCTAGGACGTCCTAAAGCTTATATACTATTCTAAAATTACAGAAAATTTAGGCCCAAGCCCATAAGTGTGCCGCTCAGCGGTAAAGTACCGCTCAACGGTAAGTGCGTGAGTAGTTTCTTCCCCTCAGCGGCCATTTTGCCCCTCAGCGGACCTCCCGTGACTTCCTGAGTGCCGCTCAACGGTAAACTGCCGCTGAGCGGGAGTTGCAGCTTCTCCTTTTGCACTTTTTGATGTCTTTTCTGATACCATCTCTCTCCTTCTTCACTTCTTTCACTAAATTCACCTTAAAACCTGCACAAAAACACTGAAATCAAGCTTAAACCTATCCAGCTCTCCTATTTCTGAAAATATGAATAAAAGCATGATTTCAAGCTAGTTTCTAAGTATAAAGGTTGCTTTTAGTGTCAATTTTAAGCATGAAAATAACAGTTTTTCAACTGTTATCACTTTTCCACCCCTTTGAAGGAAGATCTTGGATGCTTAGGCTACCTCTTCATCTTTCTAGGGTTTTATCTTTCATTCTTCCATTATTATTCATCTAGTTTCACCATGAATATGGTGAACTAAACCTTGTATTGTTGTTGGGGAATCAATGTAGTCTTGTGAAACTTTCATATATGGAATTTGTTTTAACATTTTACTTTTAAGACTTATGCTTTCTTTCATCATTAGTTAGGGTTTTTCCTCTTTGCTTATTGCTTGCTTTGTTTAACTCATTCATTGCCATGATTATTGATTTTGTCGATATGGGAACGTACGGGGAAATCTAGATCCGGGGAAATTCTCCCAATAACATATTGGTTGGCTTTAAGCTCCTGAACTTCAGAACTAATTATTAGGAATGCTAGGAATTGTATGAACTCGTAATTAAGGATAGGCCTTCTCGCAAGGTGATTTAGAGAGTGGCATTACCAATTGATGAAAAGAATGTTAAATTCCTAAAGTATATGAGAGTGGATAAGATGAATATGATAACTCCCAACAACATACTCATCCGTATAATTCATTAAAGTGTTTGTATTCTGTCTTTTCCATTGATCAAATTCATGCATACATGTTTATTTACTGTCTTTTGCATATAAAACTACAATCAATTTGTTCTTAAGTCTTAAATAATCAACAAATCACATAACTAAACTAGGCCGTGAGTCCTTTGGGAGAACGATACTTGGTCTTACCGAGTTTTATTACTTGAAACGATTCGGTCACACTTGTCGATAGTTAAACAAGTTTGTGGTGTCGTTTTTCGGTGTTCATAAATTTGTCATCAAGTTTTAGGCACCGTTGCCGGGGACTCGTGGTTTAACTAGTTCATTTGTGTGATTATTGATTATCTTTGACTTGAATTTTGAAATTTGAATTTCTGTTTTTATTTTCTGGTTTTATTTTTCGGTTTTTGTTTTTATTTTATTTTATTTTCTGTTTTCTATTTTTATTTTTCTTCTTATATCTGAATTTTATATCTTCTTTTATATCTTACACAAATATAGCTGGACCTCAGCATTTTAACAGCATAGCAAGGCTAAGGGTCAATAATGCCAACATATAGGTGAAACCAGCATTAATCCAACTGGTGAAAAGTAATCAATTCAATGGGTTATCTCATGGAAGCCCATATGAGCACCTTACAACTTTCAATGAGATCTGCAACACGGTGAAAATAAATGGGGTGCCGGACGAAGCAATCAAACTTAGTTTGTTTCCATTTTCATTAGGAGGCAATGCTAAGCTTTGGTTGAACTCTTTTCCAGAAGGAAGCTTTACAGAGTGGGAAGCCGTGGTGACAAAGTTCCTAAACAAATACTTTCCACAATCAAAGTTGAATAAAGGAAAGCAAGAGATTTCATCATATAGGCAAGGCATGGAGGAATCACTAGGTCATGCATGGGACAGATATAAAAGCTTGTTACGAAAGACTCCCATGCATGGATTTAAAGAAGTGGAAGTAGTCCTAATTTTCCTTGGAGGTCTTGGTTCACAAACCAAGATGATGCTTGACGCCTCAGCAGGAGGAAACATCAAATGGAAAACTCCAGAGGAAGCTACAGAAATCATTGAAAATATGGCTACTAGTGACAATGAGCTCAACATTGAAAGAGGATATCTTAGTCAGAAGGAGTTGCTACAATCAAATGATGCTTTGTTTATTCAAAATAAAATTATTTCTCAATAGTTGGAAGAAGTAATTATGAAACTTTCTCAATTACCTCAAGAAATACAAAAGGTTTCAATGGTTCAATGGCAACAACAAAAATGGCAAATGCAACTTACTCCATCTGAGAAGACAACAAAACTTGACGAGACTTTCCAGAAATTCTTGAAGACGAATGCATCTTATTGTAAGAATGTGGAAGTTGCATTTAAAAATATGAAAATCCATATTGAGCGAATAGTTGACAAGATGCAAAATGGTAATATCAGAAAGGAGTGTAAAACTGTTGTGACCAGAAGTGGTAAAGTGTTAGAAGAGAGAAAAAAAGAAAGAGAGGAGAAAGAAAATGAGAGTGAAAAAGAAACATGTGAGTGGAAAGAGAGAGTTGAGAGAGAGAAAAAGAAAGAAGAAGAAGATGAGAAGAAAGAAAAAAAAAGAGAGAAGAGAGAGAGGAGAGACAAAAAGAAAAAGAGTTTGAAAAACCACTTCCTTATCCAAAGAATTATTCAAGGAAGGAGAAAGAAAAGCAGTTGGAAAGATTCATGGAGTTGTTTAAGAAGCTGGAGATTACTATACCATTCTCTGAAGCATTGCAACAAATGCCATCGTATGCAAAGTTTTTTAACGAACTTCTTACAAAGAAAAACAAGTATATTGAAAAGGAAACTATCAATGTACAGGGTAACTGTAGTGCAATCATACAGAAATTACCTCCTAAGCTTAAAGATCCAGGAAGCTTCACTATTCCATGCACCATAGGAGACTTGGAAGTTGGAAGTCCATTAATTGATTTAGGAGCTAGCATTAATTTAATGCCGCTATCCATGTGTAAAACAATTAAGGGTTTGGAAATCAAACCAACCAGAATGGCTCTTCAACTGGCGGACAGGTCTCTTAAATATCCATATGGAGTGGTTGAAGATGTTTTAGTGAAGGTTGATAAATTTGTATTTCCAGTAGATTTTATTGTAATGGAGATGGAAGGAAATAGTGATGTACCTCTCATTCGTGGGTGACCTTTTATGAAGACTGCTAGAGTTTTAATTGATGTAGAAAATGGAAAGCTTAAATTGAGAGTTGATGATGAAGAAGTCACTTTTGACGTAACCAAGGCCATGACATATCCAAATGATGACAAAGCATGTTTTCAATTTGATGAACACAATGAAGTGTGTATGGTGCAAGAAAGGATGGTGCGGTATGTTTCGCCGTTAGAGAACGCTCTCATTGATGCTTGTGAAGATTTAGATGAAGAAGAAGAGAAATTAATTGATGAATGTCTGTTGGACTTGGAAACATTGGAAAAGAGTCCAGTGGAAGATCCAATATTTGAAATAATTGATAAGGAAGAAGTCAAAGCAAAGACACTAGAATTAAAAAGATTACCATCACATCTAAAATATGTTTTTCTAGAAGAAGATGGAACAAAGCCAGTCATCATCAGTAACTCTTTATCTTTACAAGAAGAAGAACAGTTGATAGAAATTCTGAAAGCTAACAAAGAAGCAATGGGGTGGTCAATTTCAGATCTTAAAGGTATTAGCCCAACTTATTGCATGCATAAAATTTTTATGGAAGAGGATTATAAACCAAGTGCTCAACCACAGAGAAGGTTAAATCCTGTAATGAAGGAGGTGGTTAGAAAAGAAGTGTTGAAACTGTTAGAAGCTGGTATCATCTATCCAATCTCTAATAGTGAATAGGTTAACCCAGTACAGGTGGTTCCAAAGAAAGGTGGAATGACAGTAATTCATAATGATAAGAATGAACTTATTCCTACTCGGACAATTATTGGATGGCGTATGTGCATTGATTACAGGAAATTAAATAAAGCTACTAGGAAAGATCATTTTCCTCTTCCTTTCATGGACCAGATATTAGAAAGATTATCAGGTCAAGCTTTCTACTTTTTTTTAGATGGATATTCTGGATACAATCAAATTGTGGTAGATCCAAAAGACCAAGAGAAGACGACTTTTACTTGTCCTTTTGGTATCTTTACGTATAGAAAGATGCCATTTGGATTATGTAATGCTCCAGCTACATTTCAAAGGTGTATGCAGGCAATTTTTGCAGATCTCTTAGAAAAATGCATTGAAGTATTCATGGATGATTTTTCAGTTTTTGGAAATTCTTTCCAAAGGTGTTTGGCTAATTTGAACATTGTTCTTAAAATATGTGTTCAAGAAAATCTTGTTCTTAATTGGGAGAAATGTCATTTCATGGTAACTGAAGGAATTGTGCTGAGACATAAAATTTCTGCTAAAGGAATTGAGGTAGATAAAGCTAAAGTAGAAGTCATTGAGAAACTGCCTCCACCAACAAATGTAAGGGGGATTAGGAGTTTTCTCGGTCATGCTGGGTTTTATATTCATTAAAGATTTCTCAAAAATTGCTAAACCATTGAGTAATCTTTTGATGAAGGATGCTCCTTTTGTGATGAATGAAGACTGTTTGAAAGCTTTTGACATATTGAAGAGTAAATTAGTGATTATGCAATAGGAGTTGTTCTTGGCCAACGAAAAGAACAAAATGTTCATCCAATTTATTATGCTAGCAAAGTTCTGAATGATGCTCAGCTGAATTATGCTACCACAGAGAAAGAATTTCTAGCTATAGTGTATGCTTTAGAGAAATTTAGACCTTATCTTATTGGATCTAAGGTGATTATCTATACAGATCATGCAGCTATCAAATATTTGTTGACAAAGCCAGATTCTAAGCCACGTCTGATTAGATGGGTACTACTATTGCAAGAATTTGATGTAGAAATTCGTGATAAGAAAGGAAGTGAGAACTTGATTGCTGATCATTTGTCACGGTTAGTCAACAAGGAGGTCACTAGCAAGGAATCTGAAATCTGGGAATCTTTTTCAGATGAAACACTCATGTATATTCAGCAGAGGCCATGGTTTGCTGATATGGCTAATTACAAAGCTGCAAGGGTCATGCCAGAAGACTTAACTTGGCAACAAAGAAAAAAAAGTTTGCATGATGCCAAGCAGTTTGTTTGGGATGATCCTTATTTGTTCAAGATTGGAGCAGATAATCTTCTAAGGAGATGTGTGACAAATGAAGAAGCAGAAGGAATTCTCTGGCATTGTCATGATTCACCTTATGGAGGACATTTTAATGGAGAAAGAACAGCAGCAAAAGTCCTTCAATCAGGGTTTTATTGGCCAACTTTATTTAAAGATGACCATAATCACGCTAGAAATTGTGATAAATGTCAAAGAGCAGGGACGATCACTAAACGTCATGAGATGCCATTACAAGGCATTTTAGAGGTTGAGGTTTTTGATTGTTGGGGTATTGACTTTATGGGACCCTTTCCTCCATCTTTCAATAATGAATATATTTTGGTAGCAGTGGATTATGTGAGCAAATGGGTGGAAGCATTAGCTTGTCCTAAAAATGATGCTAGCACGGTAATTAAATTCTTGAAGAAGCAGATATTCTCACGTTTTGGCACTCCAAGAGTGTTGATTAGTGATGGAGGATCTCATTTTTGCAATTATCAGCTAGAAAAAGTACCCAAACATTATGGAGTGAAACATAAGGTAGCTGCACCTTATCATCCACAAACCAATGGACAAGCTGAGGTATCTAACAGAGAAATAAAAAGAATCTTGGAGAAAATAGTGACTTCATCAAGAAAGGATTGGTCACTAAAGTTGGATGATGCTCTTTGGGCTTATAGGACGACAATGAAGACGTCTATGGGGTTATCACCGTTTCAATTAGTCTATGGGAAAGCATGTCATTTGCCAGTAGAGTTGGAGCATAAAGCGTTGTGGGCTTTGAAATTCTTGAATTTTGATCCTTATGAAACTCAAGGCACACGTAGAAGGCAGCTCCTGGAGCTTGAAGAAATGCGATTACATGCATATGATTCATCCAAGGCGTATAAAGATAAAATCAAATTCTATCATGACAAGAAGTTGATAAATAAAGTTTTTAATCCAGGACAACAGGTACTATTATTCAATTCAAGATTGAAGAAATTCCCTGGGAAATTGAAGCAAAATGGTCAAGACCATTTTTAGTAAAAGGAGTGCATCCACATGGAGCAATTGAAATATTTAATCCAGCTGCTGATGATTGATGACAAATTTATGAACACCGAAATACGGCACCACAAACTTGTTGAACAATCGGCAAGTGTGACCGAATCGTTTCAAGTAATAAACTCGGTAAGACCAAGTATCGTTCTCCCAAAGGACTCACGGCCTAGTTTAGTTATGTGATTCGTTGATTATTTAAGACTTAAGAACGAAATAAGTGGAATTTAATATGCAAAACAAAAAATAAACATGTATGCATGAGTTTTGATCAATGGCTAAAACAAAATACAAACACTTCAATGGAATATATGGATGAGTATGTTGTTGGGGTTATCAATTTCATCTTATCCACTCTCATATACTTTAGGAATTCAACATTCTTTTCATCATTGTTCATGCCACTCTCTAAATTACCTTGCAAGAAGGCCTATCCCTAATTACAAGTTCATACAATTCCTAGCATTCCTAATAATTAGTTCTTTTAGCACAGGAGCTTAACGGCAACCAATATACTATTGGGAGAAATTCCCCAGATCTAGACTTCCCCGTACGTTCCCGTATCGAAAAAACCAATAATCATGCGTTGAATGAGTTAAACAAAGCAAGCATTAAGCAAAAAGGAAAAACCCTAACTAATAATGAAAGACAGCATAAGTCTTAAATATAAGATGTAAACACAAATTCCATATATGAGAGTTTCACAAGACTACATTGATTCCCCAACAACAATACAAGGTTTAGTTCCCCATATTCATGGTGAAACTAGATGAACAATAATGAAAGAATGAAAGATAAAACCCTAGAAAGGTGAAGAGGTAGCCTGATCATCCAAGATCCTCCTTCAAAGGGGTGGAAGAGAGAGTGTTTGCTTCGTTTCTGCCAAAGATACAAACCCTAGGACGTCCTAAAGCTTATATACTATTCTAAAATTACAGAAAATTTAGGCCCAAGCCCATAAGTGTGCCGCTCAACGGTAAAGTGCCGCTCAGCGGTAAGTGCGTGAGTTGGTTTCTTCACCTCAGCAGCCATTTTGACCCTCAGCGGATCCACCGTGGTCTCTTGAGTGCCGCTCAACGGTAAACTGCCGCTCAGCGGCAATTGCGTCTTCTCCTTTTGCACTTTTTGATGTCTTTTCTGATTCCATCTCTCTCCTTCTTCACTTCTTTCACCAAATTCACCTTAAAACCTGCACAAAAACACTGAAATCAAGCATAAACCTGTCTAGCTCTCTTATTTCTAAAAATATGAATAAAAGCATGATTTCAAGCTAGTTTCTAAGTGTTAAAGGTTGCTTTTAGTATCAATTTTAAGCATGAAAATAACAGTTTTTCAACTGTTATCACAACCCCAAACTTAGAACTTTGCTTGTCCTCAAGCAAACAAGATGTAACTCAATCTTCTACCAATTCATATGATGGTTCACTCATTCAAAAATCTTCTTTTCAAGATAAGTAAAGACTTCAATCAAACTTATGACCAAGATTTCAATCAAGATGTGCACATGCTTTAGTCTTCACAAAGCAATTAATATCCAACAAATGTTATTTTTCATGAATGATCAATCAATTAAGCATGGATGTTCATGTGCTCATGGAATACTTCCTCACTAGGTAAAGTGTTTCACTCACACACAAGTGTATAAGAGGTAATCATTCATTCACTCCACTATCACAATGTCACATGAATGAACTTTGTCTTTCATTTTACCACAATCAAAAACATTCACAAGAACTTTTCAATGGCTTATAACGTAGCTGGGCTAACAAGAAAATTGGTTTTTCTGGATCACAAAATCCTTGAGTTAAGAGAATCATAACAACACAATTATTCTTATTTTTCCCAACTTTCTTCTGCATTGAGCTTTGCTTTTTCTTCTCTTTTCTTTTTCTTTTTCTTTGCATATTCTTACTTTTTAGCTCTTAGCTCAATGCTTTTCCTTTTTCATGTTTTCCCAACAACCCCAAACTAGAACATTCAACAATACCACACAAGATCTTCTACTTAACTCAAGGTACAGTTTTTCAATAAGGGTTTTCAATTTATGTTCAAGGCTAAGGGTTCAAAGGATAGAACACAAAGTGTTCTCTTTTAGTGGGCTAACTTTATGAATTTGGCCAATAAAAAGGGTTCCAACAAATGGCCTTGATCACATGATGCAAAACAAGCAATTGATTCAATCATAGAAAACCTGGGCAAAATCATTCATGCTTTCAAAGTAGTAGCATTCAATCAATAAAAACTCTGGAGCTCAAAACCTCGCATATAAGCTCATTCACATTTGACATACACATCCTGCTTAATCTCTCAATCACAATCACAATATCCTGCATTTGTTCACAAAGCTTGTGAATCACCTGTATAAGCATTTTAATGTGCACTTCTATCTTAACATCAATCAATCAATAAGCATCTTCAAGCATTACTTATCACACAATCACAGTTAGTAGCAAACCATCATAACAAACCAGGTTTCCAATAGAGTACATCAATCCCTAATCTAAAAACCAAAAATAACTAAGTTCAGAAAACTTAAACCAACAAAAGCATAAGCATATGATAGCATTCATCAGTAAATGTTATCTCAGCTCCTCATCAATCTGAGTTGTCCTCTGTATCTTCCTCTTCTTCCTCATCTTCATCATCTTCAAATGCATCATCATCATCAGCTTCATCTTCTTCCATCTCTTTAACTGAAGCTTCAGCTACTTCAGCTCCTCCTCCTTGCACTGGCTCCTCTGGCCAAGCTACCACATTATGGAATTCATCCATAGTCCACCTGTGAGCTGGAGGTGTATCATTGATAACAGTTGAAAATCCGTTATTTTCATGCTTAAAATTGACACAAAAAGCAACCTTTACACTTAGAAACTAGTTTGAAATCATGCTTTTATCCATATTTTCAGAAATAAGAGAGCTGGACAGGTTTATGCTTGATTTCAATGTTTTTGTGCAGGTTTTAAGGTGAATTTAGTGAAAGAAGTGAAGAAGGAGAGAGTTGAAAGTGAATTTAATGGTTTTGTGCAAGATTCCCTTGATTTTGTAGGCTAATTGAATGATTTGAAAGAAGAATTGAAGTACCGAATGATTGGAATGTTGAAAAGTCAACCAGTCAACCAAAAAAGTCAACCATTCAACCAAAAAGTCAACCAGTCAACCAGAATACGAAAAAAGTCAACCAGACGAGTTTTGGGCCAGTTTTATGCGATTTTATGATCTGTTTGAGCCTGGACCCGTTTTCTATTATTTTTATGTCCTATTTAAAGACCTAGGTGTCTTAGGGTTGGTATCTTTGGCAGAAACGAAGCAAACACTCTCTCTTCCACCCCTTTGAAGGAGGATCTTGGATGCTCAGGCTACCTCTTCACCTTTCTAGGGTTTTATCCTTCATTCTTTCATTATTGTTCATCTAGGTTCACCATGAATATGGTCAACTAAACCTTGTATGTTTGTTGGGGAATCAATGTAATCTTTTGAAGCTCTCATATATGGAATTTATGCTTGCATCTTAATCTAAGATTTATGCTTTCTTTCATCATTAGTTAGGGTTTTTCCTCTTTGCTTAATGCTTTCTTTGTTTAACTCATTCAATGCATGATTATTGATTTTGTCGATACGGGAACGTACGGGAAAGTCTAGATCCGGGGAATCTCTCCCAATAGTATATTGGTTGTCGTTAAGCTCCTGCACTTACTGAACTAATTATTAGGAATGCTAGGAATTGTATGAACTCGTAATTAGGGAGAAGCCTTCTTGAAATGTACTTTAGAGAGTGGCATTAACAATGATGATTTGAATGTTGAATTCCTAAAATATATGAGAGTGGATAAGATGAAATTGACCCCCAACAACATATTCATATATATATTTCATTGAAAGTGTTTGTCTTTTGCTTTTGCCATTGATCAAAACATCATGCATACATGTTTATTTTCTGTTTTGCATATTAAACTTCAAATATTTCGTTCTTAAGTCTTAGCTAATCAACAAACCACACAACTAAAATAGGCCGTGAGTTCTTTGGGAGAACGATACTTGGTCTTACCAAGTTTATTACTTGAACGATTCTGTCATACTTGCCGATTGTAAAACAAGTTTGTGACATCATATTTTGGTGATCATAAATTTGTCCATCACGTTTTTGGCGCCGTTGCGGGGACTCGTGGTTTAACCAGTTAATTTGTCTGATTATTGATTATCTTTGACTTTAATTTTGAATTTCGGTTTTTATTTTTTCGGTTTTTATTTTTATTTTATTTTATTTTATTTTATTTTATTCTCTGAATCTTATATCTTCTCTTATATCTTTTTGTGCTAACAAATATTTTCTAGAGTTTTGTGCCTAATGTTTGCAGGATGCAATTCGAACAAGAATTTAATAGGCACTCAATTCTACTAAGGTAATTTCAACCACTGGTGGGATCTCACTCAAGCATGGATAATGATCAATTTTGGCAAGCTGTCGAACAATTTAAGAATCGACCACCACAACAATGGCAGCAAAAGCCCTCTCTATCGGGAAGAAGGATAACGTTGGAGGAGGCAGTTCAACAGTACATACAGATACCTAATTGTCATCACAAAAGCAATCAAGCTGCCGAAGAATTTGATAGGCCGCCACCCAACAATGGCAGCAACAACCCTCTCTATCAGTAAATTTGGATGACACCCTTCAACGATTTTTGAAAAATTCCGACTCTATTCAGAAAAGCATTGAAGAATCATGTAAAAGGATGGAGATGCACCTTCGTTTCATTAGTCAAAAATTGAATGTTAAGGTTAATACTGAAGTTAACCTTAAGGAGGAAGGTCAAGCCATTGTCACTGAAAGTGACAAGATTTTTGCTGAGAAAAAAATAGAGAGAGATGAGGAAAAGATAGAGAGAGAAGAAAAAGAAGAGTTGAGTGAGAAAGATAAAGATGATGAAAAAGAAAAAGAAGTGGTTGAGAGAGAAGAGATGAAGAAAATTTGTGTGAAAATAAAGAAGTTGAGAAGAAAAAGAGAAGGGAAGAAAAAAATAAGAGAAAAGAAAAAGAGAAAATTTGGGGAGAGGAAGCATAAGAAAAAGAAGATGAGAGGAAAGAAGAAGGAATCATATAAAAAATCACATCCTCATCTGAAGAAGAATCATAGGAAGGAAAAGAAATTTAAGTGCTTTATGGAAATCTTCAAGAAATTGGAGATTAAAGTTCCTATGATTGAGACGCTGCAACAGGTTACTGGTTTGATCAAATTTCTGAAGAAGTTCAGTAGAAAGAAGAAAAAGAAGAAGGAACATGAGCTTTATTGGGTCAAGCTAGTGACGTTAAAAGAGTGCTTGTTGGGAGGCAACCGAGTGATTTAAAAAACTTTTTATTTTATTTTGGTTTTGTAATTTTTAATTTGTGAACATTATTTTGTAAATATTTTGTTGGATATAGCATCTACTGAAGGATGCTAGGTGGTTAAGTATCTACTGAAGGATACTAAGTTGTAACACCTACTGATGGGTGTTGGTAAGAAAATTTTGCACCTACTGATGGATGTTGGTAAGTGTGTAACACCTACTGATGGGTGTTGGTGGATTTTGGTTCAGGCTCGTGACGTTAAACAAGCGCTACCTGAGAGGCAACCCAGTTGATTGATTGTTTTTGTTTGTTTCATTTTAGTTGCATAATAGGGTTTGCATAAGTATTCTAAACATTGAATTGCAGGGAACCAGTGAGGGGCATGTCTAGGAGGCACTTAGGTTAAGCAAAGAAGGAGAAGAGCACATCACGAAAGTGCCGCTGAGCGGCAAATTACCGCTGAGCGGTACTATCGCAAAGTGGGCTTTGATTACCCTTTAGCGAAACCCGAGCCCATTAGGGTATTTTTATACCCTAAGCTGCGCAAATGCTTTTATTTTCAGGCTCTTCTCTGCACACACACTCCTACATACCTTTTCAAAGGTTCTCTACAACTTTTCCCTCATCCCTCTTTAGAAAATCTCCCTTCCACTCACTTGCTCACTAGTTTTCCATCTAAGTTTGGGGTTGGGAGAGAGCATCATTGAAGGGGCTGATTTCTTCATTGTGGTTTACTAATGCTTAACAATGTATCTTTTGGTTTTGTGAATTATGTTTGATGCAGGGATAGCCTCCTCATCGGGCAAAAAGAATCAAGACTATAAGATCCAAGAAGAGGAAGATATAGAGGACAGCTCAGGTTGATGAGGAGCTGAGATAGCATTTACGGATGAATGTTATCATATGCTTATGCTTTTGTTGGTTTAAGTTTTCTAAACTTATTTATTTTTTGTTTTAGATTAGGGTTTGATGTACTCTATTGAAAACCTGGTTTGTTATGATGGTTTGCTATTAACTGTGATTGTGTGATAAGTAATGCTTGATGATGATTAGTGATTGATTGATGTTGAGATAGATGTGCACATAAAATGCTTATACAGGTGATTCACAAGCTTTGTGAACAAATACAGGATATTATGATTGTGATTGTGAAATTAAGCAGGATGTGTATGTCAAATGTGAATGAGCTTCTATGTGAGGTTTTGAGCTCCAGAGTTGTTATTGATTGAATGCTATTACTTTGGAAACATGAATGATTTTGCCCAGGTTTTCTATGATTGAATCAATTGCTTGTTTTGCATCATATGATCAAGGCCGTTTGTTGGAACCCTTTTTATTGGCCAAATTCATGAAGTTAGCCCACTAAAAGAGAACACTTTGTGTTCTATCCTTTGAACCCTTAGCCTTGAACATAAATTGAAAACCCTTGTTGAAAAGCTTTACCTTGAGTTAAGTAGAAAATCTTGTGTGGTATTGACAAATGTTCAATTTTGGGGTTATTGGGAAAGCATGAAAAAGGAAAAGCATTGAGCTAAGAGCTAAAAAGTAAGAATATGCAAAGAAAAATGAGAAAGAAAAGAAAAAGCAAAGCTCAATGCAAAAGAAAGTTGGGAAAAATAAGAATAATTGTGTTGTTATGATTCTCTTAACTCAAGGATTTTGTGATCTAGAAAAACCAATTTTCTTGTTAGCCAGCCACATTATAAGCCATTGAAAAGTCCTTGTGATGATGCATTCTTGTGAATGTTTTTTATTGTAGTTAAATGAAAGGCAAAGTTGATTCATGTGACATTGTGATAGTAGAGTGAATGAGTGATTACCTCTTATACACTTGTGTGTGAGTGAAACACTTTACCTAGTGAGGAAATATTCCATGAGCACATGAACATCCATGCTTAATTGATTGATCATTCATGAAAAATAGCATTTGTTGGAATTTAAATGACTTTGTGAACACTAAAGCATGTGCACATCTTGATTGAACTCTTGGTCATAAGTTTGATTGAAGTCTTTACTTATCTTGAAAAGAAGATTTTTGAATGAGTGAACCATCATATGAATTGGCAGAAGATTGAGTTACATCTTATTTGCTTGAGGACAAGCAAAGTTTTAAGTTTGGGGTAGTGATAACGGTTGAAAAACCGTTATTTTTATGCTTAAAATTGATACCAAAAGCAACCTTTAAGACTTAAAAACTAGCTTGAACTCTTATTTTTGCTTTAGTTTTTTGAATAAGAGAGTTGAAAGTGAATTTAATGGTTTTGTGCAAGATTCCCTTGATTTTGTAGGCTAATTGTATGATTTGAAAGAAGAATTGAAGTACCGAATGATTGGAGTGCTGAAAAGTAAACCAAAAACCAGAAAAGTCAACCAGTCAACTAGAAAAGTCAACCAGTCAACCAGAAAAGTCAACCAGTCAACCAGAATGCAGAAAAAAATGTGACTGAGTGGTGCTGAGCGGAAATTTGGCGCTGAGCGGCAGTTTTCAGGTGCCGAAATCACTGCTGAGGGGCAAAACAGCAGCTGGAGGGCAAAATGGATCAACCGCTAGTACCGCTCAGCGGTAAAATACCGCTGAACGCCATTCTAAATGGGCTTGGACTTGTTTTCTGGCACTTTTATGGGCTTGGGCCTAGATTTTCCGTAATTTTAGAATAGTATATAAGCTTTAGGACGTCCTAGGGTTTGTATCTTTGGCAGAAACGAAGCAAACACTTTCTCTTCCACCCCTTTAAAGGAGGATCTTGGATGCTCAGGCTACCTCTTCACCTTTCTAGGGTTTTATCCTTCATTCTTTCATTATTGTTCATCTAGGTTCACCATGAATATGGTGAACTAAACCTTGTATGTTTGTTGGGGAATCAATGTAATCTTTTGAAGCTCTCATATATGGAATTTATGCTTGCATCTTAATCTAAGACCTATGCTTTCTTTCATCATTAGTTAGGGTTTTTCCTCTTTGCTCAATGCTTGCTTTGTTTAATCATTCAATGCATGATTTTTGATTTTGTCGATACGGGAACGTACGGGGAAGTCTAGATCCAGGGAATTACTCTCAATAGTATATTGGTTGTCGTTAAGCTCTTGTGCTAAAAGAACTAATTATTAGGAATGCTAGGAATCGTATGAACTCATAATTAGGGATAGGCCTTCTTGACAAGGTAATTCAGAGAGTGGCATTAACAATGATGATTTGAATGTTGAATTCCTAAAATATATGAGAGTGGATAAGATGAAATTGACCCCCAACAACATATTCATCCATATATTTCATTGAAAGTGCTTGTATTTTGTTTTGCCATTGATCAAAACCTCATGCATACATGTTTATTTTCATCTTTTGCATAGTATAATCCAATTATTTTGTTCTTAAGTCTTAGCTACTCAACGAATCACATAACTAAACTAGGTCGTGAGTCCTTTGGGAGAATGATACTTGGTCTTACCGAGTTTATTACTTGAAACGATTCGGTCATACTTGCCGATTGTAAAACAAGTTTGTGACATCATATTTTGGTGATCATAAATTTGTGCATCACCAGCTCACACAGTATCTAGGAAGTTATTGATAGAATCAGGATCATACCTGATAGCATGGCCTCTGACATATCCCAGATAATTTTCAGTTGGGTAAGCACCAATCTTCTTTGCATTGGTGTAGAATTCCTTCACCACAGCTATGTTTGCAGGTGCAGGATATGTGGCTAGCTTTCCCCAGTCATTCCCTAACACTTGCTCTCCAAATTGAGGAGCAAAGTTAGGTATCATTCCAACCTTTCTTTCCATGAGGAGTCTCCTTTCCTGAACCACCCTGAAGTGCTTCTCATGTTTCCGAGAGAGGAATCTACTAGAATGGGGATGTTCTGGTTCCTTTTCCTTTCTCTTGGTTGTCATGGTTTTCAATCTCTTTCCTGAAGAGGATGTCATTCCTGCAATCAAACACAGATACAAAACCGCAGAACATGATGTTAATCATTAGTACAACACAGAACACAACTCCTTTCGAAGCTAAACCACCGCTAAGGGTCAGAATTTCCCCTCAGCGCCACCAGTGCCACATTCCAGATCGCAAGAAATCAGAAAAACCAAGTCTGGCAGAGTGTCGCTCAGCGGCAGTTTACCCCTGAGCGGTAACTATGCAGAATTTTGAAAAACCTCTTTTTAAGCTGTCCTAACTCCACCTAAATGCAATTTTCAATTTTTCAGTTCAGAATCATGCAGTTTAATCGGTTCAAACATCAAATATATCATCAAATCATGCATAGAAACCAAAACCCCTAAATATTCATGCTTTGACAATCACATTCAAAATCAAGAACCCTAGAATGAACAAAATGCTTTTTACTTACTTGGGTGGAGATACTAGATGCAATGAGAATGCTTCCAAGCTAAGATACTCTCTTCCAACCCCAAACTTGAATGGAACACTAGTGAGCAAGTGAGTGGAAGAGAAATTTTCAAGAGGTAAGAATGAAAAGATGTGGAAAACCTTGGAAAAGGTATGTGGGAGTGTTTGTGCAAAGAAGAGCCTGGAAAGAAAACCTAAAACACAGCTTGGGGTATAAAAATACCCTAATGGGCTCGGGTCCCGCTAAGGGGAACTAAAGCCCATTCTGCGAGAGTACCGCTCAGCGGTAAGTTTCCGCTCAGCGGCACTTTCGTGATGTGCTCTTCTCCTTCTTTTCTTAGCCTACGTGCCTCCTAGACATGCCCCTCATTGGTTCCCTGCAATTCAATGTTTAGAATACTTATGCAAACCCTATTATGCAACTAAAATGAAATAAACAAAAACAAAACAATCAATCAACTGGGTTGCCTCCCAGGTAGCACTTGTTTAACGTCACGAGCCTGACCCAAAATCCACCAACACCCATCAGTAGGTGTTACAAACTTACCAACACCCATCAGTAGGTGCAAAATTTTCTCACCAACACCCATCAGTAGGTGTTACACACTTAGCATCCTTCAGTAGATGCTATATCCAACTAGCATCCTTCAGTAGATGTTATGTCCAGCAAAATATTTACAAAATAATGTTCAACAGATTTAAAAATTACAAACCAAAATAAAATTAAAAGTTCTTAAATCAACTGGGTTCCCTCCCAGCAAACAAGCGCTCTTTTAACGTCATTAGCTTGACCCAGTAAAGCTCAAGTTCCTTCTTCATAGTTGATGTTGTTATCCCACCAACTCCTCAGCTATTTCCTGTGCACTGTTTTGATTCTTCTAAAATGTGGAGACTCTATCTCTATCATCTCCTTCTCTTTAAAGCCTTTCACAACCCACAACTTGTTTTTGATTCTCACAGGTGTGCCAAGTTGGAGTCTTCCTTTCTTCTAGTCATCTGGAATTTGTCCTCCTCTTCCAATCTTCTCTTCCTTGTGCACCTGAAACAACAAACAATGGTTACCTGCAACCTTAGGCTTTTCATCTTTATGGCTAGTCATGTGTGCATCTTGAAATGCAGCTTTATAACTAGCTTCTTCCTCCTGTGTTTGCGTCTCATCTTTAAAGACATCTATGACCACTCTTTCCTCTCGGTCCTGGAGCACCACTATACCTTCGTTGACATTAATGATAGCTCTGGCCGTTTTCATAAACGGTCTTCCAAGTATGATAGGTATCTTCTTTGTCTCCATCTTCATCACCACAAAGTCTGCCAAGAACTGAAGTTTGCCAACACAAACTATAATGTCCTCTGCAATCCCACATGGCTCCTTTGAAGATCCATCGGCCATTACTAGATTAACCTTTACAGGTTTCACATTAACATTGTCGATTTGCTCCAGTAAAGAGTAAGGTATCAAGTTAACACTTGAACCTAAATCAAGAAGAGTTTTCTTAACCCTTTTCTTCCCTATGGTACAAGGGATAGAAAAGCTTCCTGGATCTGTCGCTTTAGGAGGGAATGACTCTTTTTTAACAGTTATACACTCCTTTGCCTCATCATCTCTACGTCTTTTCTTTGTAGAGATGTCTTCATCAGATTTTGTGTAAACTGTGATTTGTTGTAGAATATGCTCCCAAGGTGTATCATTATCCACCATTTTGAATAGTTCAATGAAATCTAGTTGTTTCCCTTGATGTATTGGAAAAGGAAAAGTATTTTTGCTCTCTACTTCTCTTCTCTCTTCCGTTTCTAACTCCACTATCTCATCTTCAGCACTCTCTACCACCTTGCATTCTTCTCTGGGGTTAACCTCAGTATTAGCCCCAAAATTTCTATTTGGCCTTTCTTCCACCTGCTTGGTGATTTGCCCCATCTAAATCTCCAAATTTTTGATAGCAGCTTCAATGCTATTTTGGGTAGACTCAGTTTTCTGTATGAAAATATTAAGAGTTTCCTCCATCCTCATGGACCTTTCATTAAGCATAGAGATCTGCTGCCATAAGGTGGGTTGCTGCTGCTGCTTA
This sequence comes from Vigna nakashimae, assembly GCA_034642375.1. NCBI lineage: Eukaryota > Viridiplantae > Streptophyta > Magnoliopsida > Fabales > Fabaceae > Vigna > Vigna nakashimae. The sequence goes on along the minus strand of CM067765.1, from coordinate 43,012,777 downwards.
TTAAATTGACCAGCTTGCCCAGTTTGCCCTTGACCAATGCTTGGGTGTGGTTTCCACCCTTGATTGCAGTTCCCTTGACGGTATTGATTGGTCATGTAGTTCAAATCCTCTACGGCTTCTACTGGAAAGGCACATTGACCACTGATATGGTCGCCTCCACATAGTTCACACAACTGAACTTGTACCTGTGCAGCAGTCTTCAATTCTTTAGGCAATTGTGCAAGAGTTTTAGTAAGAGTCTCCAGTTGTTGAGTTAGAATTTTGTTTTGTGCTAGCAGGGCATCATGTGTCTGTAATTGGAGAACTCCTTTTTGTTGCATAGGAGCTCCTCTCTCACTATGCAACTCATTATCACTAGTAGTCATGTTTTCTATAATTTCGATTGCTTCCTCTGGAGTTTTCCATTTAATATTTCCTCCTGCTGAGGCATCAAGCATCATCTTGGTTTGTGAACCAAGACCTCCAAGGAAAGTTAAGACTACTTCCTGTTCTTCAAAGCCATGCGTGGGTGTTTTTCTTAACAAGCTTTTGTATCTATCCCATGCATGCCTCAGTGATTCTTCCATGCCTTGCCTAAATGAAGAAATCTCTTTCTTGCCTTTCGTCACCTTTGATTTTGGGAAGTACTTGTTTAAAAACTTTGTTACCACTGCTTCCCACTCTGTGAAACTTCCTTCTGGGAAAGAATTTAACCAAAGCTTAGCATTGCCTCCTAATGAGAAAGGAAACAAGCTAAGTTTGATCGCTTCATCTGGCACCCCATTAATTTTCACTGTGTTGCAAATCTCATTGAATGTAGTGAGGTGCTCATATGGGCTTTCATGAGATAACCCATTGAATTGGTTGCTTTTCACCAGTTGGATCAATGCTGGTTTGACCTCCATATTAGCTGCATTGACTCTAGGTCTAGCTATACTGTTAAAGTGTTGAGGTCCAGCTATATTGGTGTAATCAGCAAGAGTTCTTCTGATGTTGTTGTTCTCCATATTTTCTATGTTGTGGTCACAACCTTGTGGTGATGGTTGCAACAGAGTTTCCGGAGGAGGGAAAAGTTCTCTAGATGTTCGGATTCTTCTCCTCCGTCTACTCTCGTCTAAACCTTTAAGAAGAGGTTATGTTGTTTTCTTGCTCCTTGTTCTAATTGCTTCCTGCATACACAAGAAAACAAAACCCTAGAAAATTGGTTAGCACAAAAAGATATAGGAGAAGATATAAGATTCAGAAAATACAATAAAATAAAATAAAATAAAAACCGAAAAAATAAAAATAGAAATTCAAAATTAAAGTCAAAGATAATCAATAATCACACAAATTAACCAGTTAAACCACGAGTTCCCGACAACGGGGCCAAAAACTTGATGACAAATTTATGATCACCAAAATATGATGTCACAAACTTGTTGAACAATCGGCAAGTATGACCGAATCGTTTCAAGTAATAAACTCGGTAAGACCAAGTATCGTTCTCCCAAAGGACTCATGGCCTAGTTTAGTTATGTGATTCGTTGATTAGCTAAGACTTAAGAACAAAATAATTGGATTTTACTATGCAAAAGACGAAAATAAACATGTATGCATGAGGTTGATCAATGGCTAAACAAAATACAAACACTTTCAATGGAATATATGGATGAGTATGTTGTTGGGGTTTATCAATTTCATCTTATCCACTCTCATATATTTTAGGAATTCAACATTCAATTCATCAATGTTAATGCCTTTCTCTAAATTACATTGTCAAGAAGGCCTATCCCTAATTACGAGTTCATACGATTCCTAGCATTCCTAATAATTAGTTCTTTTAGCACAGAAGATTAACGGCAACCAATATACTATTGGGAGAAATTCCCCGGATCTAGACTTCTCCGTACGTTCCCGTATCGACAAAACCAATAATCATGCATTGAATGAGTTAAACAAAGCAAGCATTGAGTAAAGAGGAAAAACCCTAACTAATGATGAAAGAAAGCATAGGTCTTAGATTAAGATGTAAACACAAATTCCATATATGAGAGCTTCAAAAGATTACATTGATTCCCCAACAAACATACAAGGTTTAGTTCACCATATTCATGGTGAACCTAGATGAACAATAATGAAAGAATGAAGGATAAAACCCTAAAAAGGTGAAGAGGTAGCCTGAGCATCCAAGACCCTCCTTCAAAGGGATGGAAGAGAGAGTGTTTGCTTCGTTTCTACCAAAGATACAAACCCTAGGACGTCCTAAAGCTTATATACTATTCTAAAATTACAGAAAATTTAGGCCCAAGCCCATAAGTGTGCCGCTCAGCGGTAAAGTACCACTCAGCGGTGAGTGCGTGAGTAGTTTCTTCCCCTCAGCGGCCATTTTGCCCCTCCGCGGATCCAACGTGACTTCCTTAGTGCCCCTCAGCGACCATTTTGATGTCTTTTCTGATTCCATCTCTCTCCTTGTTCACTTCTTTCATCAAATTCATCTTAAAACATGCACAAAAACACTTAAATCAAGCATAAAGCTATCCAACTCTCTTATTTCTGAAAATATGAATAAAAGCATGATTTCAAGCTAGTTTCTAAGTATAAAGGTTCCTTTTAGTATCAATTTTTAGCATGAAAATAACAGTTTTTCAACTGTTAACAGGGCCTTGAATTGCCATTTGGACAAATAAAACTTATATTCTCAGCTGCACAAATAAACATTAGAACATTCAAGAATAATTTATGCGCTAAAACTCACTTTTTACGTCTCTTTATTTCCTAAACCCAACAATTCCAATCATCAAAAATTCACTTAAAATCAACCATTTAAGCACAATTATCCCATAAAAAATTTGAATTTTAAAGCATAAATGTGGGCATATATATGCACTCATCAGAGTGCACAAAAAAATCCAAAGAAAATTAGCATCCCTAGTTATCTAACCAAAAATTGTCAATTAAATACGCAAAATGGGTACTATTCATGTCATTATTCATCGCGCGCGAGCATTGTTCACAACACTGCACCAGTGCCGCTCTGCGCCACTAGACTGCTGATCAGCGCCAACGCACTAGCACACAAAACATACACAAGACACAAAAACACAAAACACAAACCTAAAACTAAATCGTTGGTCCCCAGTAACGACGCCAAAATTTGATCGAGGCCGTACCTGAATCAAATTTAATGTTCAATTAAATGTAGTATAACTAGGAGAATGACCCCTAGGTCGTCTCTCAAGGACCAAACTGTGGTTCAAGCAATAGGTGGAATACTTGGTGGGGGGTGTTTTGTTGACAATTTTACTAACTAAAAGCTACCAAATTAAAGCACGAATTCAAACAATAATGCAAAACGGTTGCACTAGTACAAAAACAACGTATAATGCCATGCGTTCAACGTCCAACTACTAAATAACCAATGTTAAAAATGACCGGTGGCATGTTTGTAAGTAAATGCAATTATTAAATGTCGTTTAGAATTGTAATTCGGCATAAAAGGATATAAAACGTTGAATGCCTAAGCGTTAGACGTTAAAAGGTTAGTGAATTGAATAGAAATTTGAGCAGGAGATTGAAAATTCATTCACTTTATCTTAGCGCAAGAGACTCTCTTTTCTTCTTAAACTTTACTCGAACGAAGTTTGACAACCATCACATGTAATCTTTCTTTATATTGATACAAATGCATGTTAATTAATTACTTTATGTATGAATTTCGTTTATTTTGACCCATTATTTTCGTGTTCTTTTTCTTCATAGGCGCATTCTGCTTTCTCTGTCATTCGTGACAACAGAGTATTCTGACGAACCCACCTTTTGAAGGTTAGTTTTCATTTTCGTTTTGAAGAACTTATTTGTTAAACTTGTTTGTTTTTTTTTTAACTTGTTTGTTATTGTTTGGTTAAACTTGTTTCTTGTTGTTGTTTGATTGAACTTGTTTGTTGTTGGTTATTGTTGTTTGTTATTGATACTACACTACATGTTCATAGTTCTTGCTTTATAAAATACAAAAAACAGAAATTTGTTGTTTTTTTGCTTTTCAGGTCTCGTAGAGTTGTAAAAAAGGACCATATTTAATTAAAAAAACAAAAAATAATAGATTAATGTAGTATATTGACAAAATTCAATGTTAGGTTAACATCGCATATTAAAAACTTTGACGTTAATTTAACGTCAAATGTTTTAAATTCGATGTTAATTTAGCGTCTCCTAATATGACGTCGTTCACAAATTCGTCAAAAGCCCAAAATATTCGACATTGTACGCGATTTTTGTACTAGTGATGGTCACTGTTTCGATATCAATGTTCCAATCCTAGATTAACAACTATTAAATGCTACACTCACCCCTAATCCAACACTAACTAACCAACTAACCGAAGGTTAATCTAGTCTTCAAAAACGTGAATTAAGCAAACACATTGCACATATCCTAATCAATTCTACACACACAGCCCAATTAACTAAGCAAAAATCAAACACCAATTAGACAACTAAGCGTGTTCTAATTGCAAGTGCAAAAACAAATTGAACAAGGTGCAAGACAAGGTATCAATTAGCAATTCAAAGTGCAAAAATCTCATGGGACATTTCACTCTCAACAGCAACCAACCCAAACAAAATTAAGCCTCCATGAAAACAACTTCCAAATAGCAAAACGAAATTTTAATCATTGAACAACACCAGTGTAGAAAACGAAATTAAAACCCAGTGCTGTAATGAAAACCTAACACGAGATTAATGCATAAATCAAACAGCGCTGAAAAATACGCAAATTCAGATCGAAGAACCCAGCAGAGCATAAAAACTCAAACTCAAAAGTGGAAGCAGAAAACGAAAATAACGAAACAGAATGCCTAATGAGCGAAAATGACAAGGAAGAACAATGGCACCAGAGAACACGAAATTAAAGAAGAAAGAACAATGCAAAAACGAACTCAACTAGAAATTTCAATGAAAAAGAGTTTATGCAAGGGAAGGAAACATAAAACCTCATGGGAGTTCTCCAAGGAGAAGAAAAACGTAAATCTGGAATGAGAAGAGTTAGTGACGGTTGCCCCCTCATGGGAACTAAAACCTAGGTTAGAAATTACACTTGGGCCTCCATCAAAACTGACCAAAAACGGCCCAAACATTAATTCTGCCAAAAAATCCACTAAAATGAAATTACAATCTAATTAAATCTAAACCACCTATGTGGAGAGTATTTGTTGACGTGGCAGCCCTTTAATGTCCCAAAATATACTTCCAAAAATTCCCATGCAATTAATAATGACAATAATTAGCCTTAGATAATTCAAATTAATTAAAATAAGAATTATTGAGCAAATTAAACACAAATAACAAAATTAGGGAAATAATAGACATTATTGCATAATTCCCTAATTAAATGTGGTACAATAAGTTAAGTGAAGTCAAGAAAATATTGACTCATCATACCCCCTATCCTTGCGTTTGGTTCGAACAAAGAAGCGAACAATGAGGCCTATGCCTATGGAGATCACAAAAGGCAAGGGCTTTCCACCCTGCAGAGGTGTTGCAGTTGGTGGTGAAGAGGTGATGAAGAAGCTTGAATTGGGTAATGGGGTTTTGAAAAGGGGTTGAATTTAAAGGCTTTGGGTTTGGAAAGGAAGGAGAAGAGTTAGGAGATGATGATGGGTGATCAGAGAGCTGACAGAGTGGCGTGAGAGAATTGAGATTTGGAGATGACGGAGCGAGGATGATGATGGAGTTGGGTAAAAGCGACAGAAGGAGTGAACCTTGATATTTGCACATAATTATTTCTACAACTTTTTTTGTGTTAAACCTACAGAGAATGTATTACAATCTATATTTTTTAATAAACAGATACAAGTCAACCACTTTTGAATTACATATTTTCTATTTCTATATATCCAAGTCACTCTTTTTTTAATTGAATATTTTCCCTTCTCATTTTATCAACCTGAAAATGGAAAATTTCATGATATTTTGAAAACTATTTTCCTTCAAATTTTAACTTCCAAAAGAATTTTAAATTTATAATCAATTTTAAAATTATAATTTTTTTACATTTTTAAAATTAATTTTAATAATTAATTTTAATTTTTTATTCTTTATAAACATTTTCACAATTAAATATAGCATTAACAATTATCATTGTATATTACTTTAATAACTAGGGTCATTTTGTTAATCTTTAATTTCTACCAATTAAACAATTTTTTTATCTGTCACATCAATCAAATTCTACACTAATTCTCACAAACTTTACTTCCAAATCCATTGTCACTTACCTTCACACTCGTGCAGAAAGGGCTTTAGACGTCTGTTATTTTGGGCTTTTAACATCAGATCTCGATTTGACGTCTTTACGGGTGACTTTAATAAAAGACGTCGGATTACACCTAAATCGACGTCTAAGGGCATTATAGACGTCGGCCATGACATTAACTGACGTTGACGTCGGTTAATGCCTTTAATCGATGTCTAAGGGCATTATAGACGTCAGACATGGCATTAACCAACGTCTACTATAGCTCGTGTCTTTGGGTAGCGTAGTAGCCCTTCTTCCTTTGCTAGTTTCGTCATAGAAAATGTTGCGTCTTTTGGACCTCTTATGGGATTTCAACCGAAAACCAAATATGGGTTCTTGCCTAGTTCCATTCCAACCTGCAATGAAAACGAATACGATGACTTGAGAATTAGGCAAGGACCCAGGTTCGGTTTTGGGTTGAAACGCTATAAGATGCAAGCTTTTCTTACGAGGAAACTAGCAAAGGGAGAATGTGCTACTACGCTACCCAAAGACACGAGAAAAATTGCACCAAAACAAAACAAAAATTCATTTTAATTGGTTCAAATGGAAGATAATCAATCAAAGACTAATTTAATCGGAGTAAAAGTAAGTTTAAACGGTTCAAAAGAGATAAAATGCACCTAGAAATGCAATGTCACAGAGAGAAAAGGTGACGAGAAAGACGATGAAGTGTGTGTAATCGCGGGTTCGCGATTTCTGATTTAACAGGAATCTAGACTTCGGTGCCCAGTGCCTGACGTCTATTCTCGACTAGAAGTCGGGGACCTCACTAATATGACGTCCATTCGATTCAAAAATTAATATTCGCGGTGTATATAGACGTCGGATGTGGCGGGATCCGACATCTATATGCCCAACTTATTATGTCACCGGTCAATAATTTACGTTGGTTATTTTGTGGTTCGACGTCTACGGGATGACGTTAAAAGCCAATTCTGCACTAGTGTCAAATCCACTCAAATAAAGAACAAAAAATTTACCCTTAAATCCTGTCAAATTCATCCACTCACTCCCTCAAATCATCTCCTCCAAGAGAACAAAGCCTATAGGATCATAGACTAAAACCTTTTAAGATAAACAACATGTGTCACCTTGATTAAAATAGGACATTCAAAAGTTTGTCCAACTACCAATCCACCTGCATATAAAAAAGTCAATTTCATTTCGACCTAACGAGTTGGTCAACATTACAACATAGTCTATCACTCCTTTTCAATAACTCATGAAACTTGGCTCCAAAAATCATTTTGGTACACATGACAAAATTTACAAGATAGGAAGGGTTTGTGTACATACCTAACCTATATTCATATTTCAAAAAAAAGTGCTTTTAATTTCTAATTAAAACTCTTGAAAACTTAGTTTGGATGACTGTAATTTGTTTGAGATAATGATTCTTGATTATATGACAACTATCGATTTTTCTGAAAAAAAAATGTAATTTATTTAACAGATTGGTCGCTAAATTATTAACAAAAGTATCCCTTAAAACTATTCAGAACTTTTGGTAAAAATCAAATAAATATCTACTTGTACTTTTTGATTAAAAAAATTAATACTCTGATGACTAAATAATATTAGTTAAGATTTGTAGATAAAAACAAATCTGACTGTAACTTACAAAATACATCTTTAAGAAAAAACTCACTCAAATATAAATGTTATAATAATAATAATAATAATAATAATAATAATAATAATAATAATAATAATAATAATAATAATAATAATAAAGCGCAAGTAATGCCTTTTTATCTCTCTATTAAATTTTTATACCATTCATTAACATAGTAATAACTAGTTTATATTCTAAATTAAATTAGACGATTCAAATAAAAATTATCTCCAATATTTTGCTATTATTTTTAATTTTGATTTTTTTCATATTATTTCTCCCCTTTTTTAGTGATTTTTTTGGTAAAAGAAAAAAAAGGAAAAAAGTGTAATTTATTATTCTAAAACGGAATTTCAACAGAGAACCACTATTTAACGTTAGGAATTCCGTTCTCCCAAGATTGAATTTTCAAGCTAAACAGCAAATTGGTTTATTTATCTACAATGACTCTTATCTGTATCTTTTTAAATTTTCGATCCTGAAAAAAACTGTGAGCAATTATCCATTAATTACTCTTCATAGATACTCACAACAGTACCATAAGATTTATCTGAGTACAGTAGTGAAAATGTAAAAAAGAAAAAAAAAAAGGACACTGAGGTGGACGCAACAGCAAAACAGCCCGGTCGCCAACACGCCGCAACACATGCCTAAACCCATCGTTGATGACGTCACCCACACGTGAACCCATTATTACTTTTCCCCTACCTTTACTTTACCATGCCACCCCTGCCCCACCTTCTCACGTGCGCCTTCTTATTATACATAAAATATATAAGATAATTTTAATAATATATTGTCTTTATTTTTCTCTGGGGAGTCAAAGAGGAATGTGTCCTTCTCAGCTTTCCACCACCTCTTTCGATCTTTCTTGTTACCATAATCTTGTTTTTCGCTAACAAATATTTTATGGGTGTCACGCTCCCAATCTAGCACATTATTGACTTTCTCTTTGACAACCATGTTTTTGCAATCCCAATAACCCTTTACTTATTACATATAATAACGTCAATTAATTGTACTATTAATTATCCCACACTTTCCGCCATCAGCATGGGACCTATGTTTCGTTGAATTTTTCATTTTTATATTTGCATTATCAAAGTTCCATCTTCCTCATTTCTTCCTTCTTGTTTCATGCCATTGTACTCCATGTGGCACTTTTTTACTACCTTCAAATCATGCCTCCTAATCTTTCTACACCTGTTTTTTCCCAAGTGCTGATTAAGTCAACTCCACCTATGTTTCTATCCCGTGATTAGACTTCCAACCAACTTCATTAATCTTGTTTTTCTTTTCTATTTTTCTTTGCTTCTCATTCTACCCTTCCATTTTCCGGGTCAAGCAAGAAAACTTTAATCGGGAACATCAAAGCTGCTTCCACAAACATGATGTGTCTCTAGATTGGAAACTTGTTCACATTTTTCTACCTCTTTCTCATTGCTAATGTCATGCAAAGCCAAAGTTTTCCACGACCAAACTAGAACTACTCAGACCCCATCTGTTTGAGTTTCAGGCTGAAACCAAATTTCGACTTTTTAACGCGTTTTTCACGAGAAATCGTACAGACGCAGTTAGCAATTTTGTTTGGTATGAGTTATGTCTTTAAAAGTGATGATGGTACATACATTTTTCAGCCCTGGTGTTGCATTTAATGCTAGATTAAGTTGTAATGGTAAATAGTTTATGAGGGCGCGGCAAGAAGAGAAAGGTACAATCTCTGAACAGGTGAATACATGAAAGCAAGAATGTTTCACTTGAATACTGGTTTTTTACTGCATACAAAACAAACCAAACCAAACCAATATATTTATATGATCTTCTAACTTCTCTCTCTGTCATTCCACCCTTTTCCACCACCAAAATTTGAAGAGAGAAAAGGAAAACACGAGGTGTGATCCTTGCAATCAAAATTCCAAAAAACTCAAAATCCAAGCATCTCCTTTGAGATGAAAGAGAAACATTTATGTGTGTGTGTGGGTGGGGGCGGGGGGGGGGGGGGGGGGGGGATTTGGCGAGTTTGATATTTTAAAAAATGAGATGAGTGGCTCCTTCCATTGCAGCAGCAGGAAAGGGGTAAAGGGTCAGAAAATGGGAAATAGAGGACTTGATGAACCGTCTGTACAATTGAAAGAATGGTTTATTTTGCCACACTACACTCCTACATTGTTGCTGCCAGAATCCGTTAGAATAGTCAACCTCCTGGCTGATTTTATGAAGTCACTGCAACAAAATGAAAGAGAAAAACATGTAAGCCTCTAGAATGAACTACATTTTCCAACTCAATATGGCAGTGATTGTGATTGTTCCTACCTCAATGGTTCATCACCAATGTGTTTGACAGCTCCATTAGAATCGCGATAGAGCACCTGACTTAACATCTCAGATTTTTCTATGTCAAACATGTCTGCCAACCTTCTGTACAGTTCATCATAGGACCGAAGCAACGAGAGGTCCATAGTCCTGCCTACATCTTCTGACTCCATGAAAACTTTGCAATGACCAGCCTCCAGACCGGCCTCAGTTTCTTGGGGGTTATCTTTGTACCATTGAAACCTCTCACAAGAGGAACGTTGTTCCTGTTGGCCTTGCTGCTGATGAAGAGCCGATCCAGAACAATCAGAAATATTAGGTACTTTATCTGCATGTCCATCGGAGCAACAATTTTTGGTAAGAACTGGGGAGAATGTGTCAACGGAGCTGCTGAGAGATATCTGCTGCTCGGTGAGAATTCTCTGGCCGAAAAGCACGAGCTGGGGTGTCTTCCCCTCGTCCGTTTTCTTTGAAGATGGAGTAGAATTTGCCATAGACAATAAGCAAGAGACGTTCTCACTGATGCTGGGCTTTTGCAATGGCTGGTTATTAGAGATTCTCATTGGCGTAGCAGCGTGATCAATAGGCGGGAAACCAGCAGGAAAGAGACCTGAATGTAGTTTGCTGAAGTGGAGATCCGATATGGGAAGACCATAGTGACCATGCCTGGCTCCCTGCATGCCAGCAGGAGTACTTTCGGGTAGACAACCAAACTGATTGGTGTTGCTGGGACCAAGAAGATTTCCTGAAAATGTTGGCAAAGGAATCTGCCCTTCAAGGGGGAAATCTGGGTGTTGAGGCAATCTCAATTTCTTCCTTGGTGGTGAGAATGGAGAAAGATGAATGGCAGGCATGTTTGACACCAACTCAACCAGCCATGGACTCACCCTTCTCACGTTTTGAAGTAAATCCGGCTCATCCCATGTCACCTAAACATTTAACTTCACCTAATTAGTCAGAGTTCACACACAACACACAAATGCAACTAGTTACAAAACAAGACACAATCTTATGTGAATGTACAACCAACATGATGCACTATAATTGTTTCTAAATTCTAATCTTCTGAATGCATTGGTGCCAACATAAATTAAGTTTGGATGAATGTATGTGTCCATTGACTGTGACCAAATTGCCTTAGAAGCTGAGCATATTGCAGAAATTGAAGAAACAAATCAGCAGCAATACAATTCATCATATTCACGTATGATGTTACCTGGAGAAGTCTCCAAGGTGAGTTAGGCCAGTTAAGGGGATCGGCAACCTGAACTGACGATATGGTTCCCATGAACCAACTTATCCGTGAGGAGTCCTCAGTTTCGAAGGCCATCTTGAACCTTATACCAGAGCACCACCTAATCTGCAGTGCTGCTTCTACCAGTGGAGCCTTCACACAAAATTCAGGAGTACTTGCCCGAGGGTAGTAAACAACCTCAAATGGTTGCTTATTGGCCGCGAGATTTGCAGCTTCAACTACAGCTTCTGGTCTCACTTTGCCCCTGCCCGTCATACTCACACTTGGGTTCAACCCATTGCTGTTACCATTTCTCAGGATTCTGTTGTCATCCTCCCTCAGAAAAGGTGAAAATCCACCATAGGGCATAGGACAGCTTCCTCCCGCAGGGTTCCAGCCAGAGGAGCCCTCAAGTCCCCCGCCAATCCCCTTCTTCGCTCGCCGAATCCCGACACAGAGATCTCCGTTTTCTGCCCTCAAAAACACAATCGAGTCTCCAGCAACAAGCTTCTTGTGATTCACAAAAGTACTCCATCCAGTTGTCAACAGATGCCGCCTCGGCGTGCCCCTGTAGATGTGTCTGAATTTCCATGTTTCCCCGTGAACATCCTTGGCAAGGATGTTCTGAACAGGAGGATCAGCCGAGTAATCTAGTCTCGGGAAAATTGTCTCAGCACAGTACCTCGGAACAGAAAACCCCCCACCATTGTTGGCATCAGATTGGGTCAAGGTTTTTGCAAATGAAGCAGGCTTGTCCTGAGTTTCAGGGCCAACAACTTCTCGGTCATAATCAGCTTCGTTGACGCTCAAAGGAGCAAGTCTGAGTTTTGCATACACCTCGTCGGTGTCGGGATCAGCCATGTACTTGATGGCAGTCACTCTGCATGGAACCAAAGGCCGAACCTTGGGGCAGGTCCTGAAGTGAACCGGTCCGCATGCATGTTCAGCATGACCCTGAGGGAAGTAATAGACCTTGCTGTTCACTGCTGGCATCTGCACCATGCCACCTGCACACGCATGCCATAGCTGAGGATCCAAACACTTTTCCGCCTCCTTCGATTTCTCTTTCGAGTCCATGAATGTAATCATCTCTCTCATAAATTCTCACTGTAAGTGTAAATTTTCCCAAATTGAGCGTACCTTTTTATCACAAAAAATCGTAAGAGGATGCAGATAAAAAAAAAAAGTTCATTTCTGAATTCAAACATCACCTCGGTTGCATTTTTATGAGCCTCTTTCTTACCTTAAAAAGCATATATATGATCACTCCTGTTCACAGTAATTCTGAGAAAACTCAGTGGTAGTTGCAAATTTTATTTCCACTGAGAAAGAGAATCCCAGTCGCCCACAGTTTCTGATTTCGAGTCCCAATTTTGCTGACTGACCAATTCAAATACCTCTAAATTGTTGTCAATAAATTGCTCTGTCTCCACAAGTTTGACACAATAAATTAAAAAAAGAAAAACCAAATGTCATGGACAATTGAAGGGGTCAAAGGGTGGCTTCCATGGAAGCAAGAGTGGCGTGTTATACAGAATTAGAAATCTGAAGAAAGAAGTTGAAGGTGTGAAGAGAGGTGTGAAGTTGGAAGAGAAAGATTGATATAGAGTTTTAAGTTTATAAGTGGATCATTGCAGAAACACGAAGATGTTGCAGAAGAGAGTTCAAGATCTAGGACACAACAGAACAGAAAGAACAGAACGGAACAGTCTGAGTCGCTGTCTTGTCTCTGAGGGTGGTAAAAGGAAGATAATAAAAAGGGCAAGAGGATAGAAGAAACAAAGGAAAAGAGAAAAATCTGTAACTGCCCGCACAAGAATCTCTGCAGGAAGATCTCCAAAATTGAAGCAGGAAATTCTGAGGCAACAAAGACCCGGGAAAAGGAAGAGAAGAAAAAAAAACGGAATTCACAAAAGCGAATCTTTGGGGTTCAAATATTGGAAAGCCACGAAGTGTGTGGCCGACATGGATGCACAGATAAAAGGGGAGGAACAGACCCACACTCTTTGCAGAGCAGAGAAGGCTTTTGTTTTTTGGGCTATGGATGATGCAATGCAATGCAAGACTCCAAAACCACACACGCACCATGACACAACACACCAAACAAACTAACACTAAATTAAATATTAATTAATTAACTAATTAATAAATCAATAAATAAACAAAAACCCCTTTTCTTTAGCAACAAATATCAGACTCTACTCCTTCCCTGCTGTTTGTTGGACTCCCTTAGTAATAATAATAATCCCACTCTCTCTCTCTCTCTCTCTCTCTCTCTCTCTCTCTCTCTCTCTCTCTCTCTCTCTCTCTCTCTCTCTCTCTCTCTCTCTCTCTCTCTCTCTCTCTCTCTCTCTCTCTCTCTCTTTCACTCTCTTTCTCTGCAACTGTTTCCTATTTTCCCTTTCAGAAAAACATTATTCACTGTTACATTTTTAACCTTTATGTTCAAAATGTTTTCTAATTAATTCATAATCTAAAGATATTTAGACTTAATCATCACACTATAAATTTTCTTTTAGCCAGATCCTCGTAAATGAAATTTGTTTTCTCCTTTTTCGTCGGATCTGAAAAAGTAAACCCTTATCTTCAGAAGCCAGCAAAACAACAAAGACATATTAAAGGAAGCTGAGTTGTATCGCTGTTTTAAAAACAATATATGCACATTTTTAGCTGATAGATTTTTCTAAAATCTAGTGAACAAACTCATAATAATAATAATAATAATAATAATATTATTATTATTATTATAGTCTTTTAAAAATATAATAACATGTTTTGCTTTTATAGTGCCAAAAATAAACACCAAAATTTTCTGTCACTATTTTAATATGGTTAATATGTGATTGCTTCTTTCTTTGTCTACTAATATGCAAAAGTTATCTAAAAGCTTCCTTAATCATTTTATGCATCGAGGATCATAAGCTGACAGAAAAAAGTAAAAATAAAAGTAAGAACAAAAATGGGTTTATCTTATCGAAAGCATAAATTTATTTATTGCGTAAAACTATTTTATTTTTTATTCATCAATGTAACTACCTAATAATAGAGGAGAAGAATATCGATTGATCAAATTATTAAAATTAAAAATAATACTTCGTCAATTTATCTAACAGAAGGGTTTAATTTATTTCAAGAAAAGTATTACGCGCTCATACTCATAAAATAAGCACTTTTACAAAAATATAATATTTGGAAAAGTCTATAGAGAAGAAAACAAAATGGTTTATAAAAGAATGATAATGAAATGAAAGTGATTGTATATGAATTAAATTGGTGACAGAAATGATCCGTGATAAAGTTAAGTTGAGGTTTATTTTTGGTCGAAGGAAGTGGCTAGTGTATGTGGGTGTGGGACTGTGCCATAGGTAATAGATTCAACCCCACGGTTTAGTTTTTAACATTTTCTTCATAGCTTAGCTTACAAAAAGGAGTTTTAGCACACACAAACATGGTTTATTGGATGCACATTATCATAATTCAAAGCATGTGAATGTGTTTTTTGGCCAAAATTATTTAAATTACTGACCTAATTTATCTGTGTTAAATGAATTGATTATTTACTAAATCTCTAATTAAGATGTGATATTTTGAAAACAGAAGAAGATAACATCGTATAATGAACATGCAATACTTATCCGATATAAAAAAAATGATATTGATTCACGTATGATTAAGTGTATTTAAAATTCAGGTAGTATCGTACCAAACATTATATTTTTTGTGAAGTTTAATGGTGGGTCCGCGGTTCCATGGTCTTTGAAGCCAACGTAGTCAAGACTCGAGTATGACCCCACTTTTTACTCTCTTCTCGGTAGATATGGTTTTAGACACATTTGTGTTTTAAAAATTCAACTCACAATTTAACCCATAAAAGAAATATTATTAGTTAATAACTTATGAGCTGCTTTTTAAAAAAACCGTGTTACATATTTTAAAATTTTAAAAATGGTGAAAATGTTTAGTATTTTACAATGTAAATAACCGCTACATTTACCGCATTGGATATCATTTAAACGACGGTATTAATTAGCCGTAAAATTTAAATGTTTTAGAACTAATCTTTTAAGACTTAGTTGCTTTGTGATTTGGTAACTACATTATTAACTCTAATCTCTACATGTGTGCATAACATGGGGATTATATTAAGAAATTGAAATTGAATTGTGAGAGAAAATAATAGTAAAGAAAAATCGGGGTTCTTGAAGATAGTTTTCCCCCATAAACATGATCGTAACTTGAAGAAAGTCGAAATGTAAATAGTATAGGTTAAAGTGAACGTAATAGTGGTATTTTGAAAAGTTGTAGTTGCAATTTAAGTGAAATTGTATAGTTGGAGCAACCTACTTACCCAACCTGGTTAAAGGGTAAAGGCAGAGCATCACTGATTTGTTTTCTTGGATCTGTTTTATTTCTGGAAAATTGATTTCAAAATTAAACCGGAAAAGAAGCAAAGCATATGCGAATAATAATTTACGGCACACTATAGGTGGGATATATAGTATTAATTGTAGAATAGGATGGTCCAATTGTACCTCTTTAGGTTAAAAACTAGCAAAACTGCCAAATGTGGCGGCACTAATTTTTCCCTCTTTTTTAGGCCAGATTGCATAATAAAGAGAAGAGGCTCTTCTAATGCCCATACCCATGTAATTTTAATTTTCTTTTAATTTTTTTTTCAGATTTCTTATCACGACTTTTGTCTTTATATTTAAAAGAAAAATTATATATTTGAATTATTCTTGATTTTTTATAATTATTTTATTAATTAAAAATAAGATAAATTTATAATATATAAATAAATATAATTTTTTATGTTATAAATTGATTCTAATGAATTGAGTTAGACTATTATGGTATAATAAAATTTGTTGTATTATTGAGTTTATCATCTTATTTTTGTTTTATATCTAATGAAATCAACTCAAAATAATGTTTGTATGAATTTGTTTTATACAATAAAAAATATGAATTGAAAATTTGAGTAATTAGTTAAAAGAATAGGATGCTTATTGGAAGCGGAGATTTGGGATTTAAGATTTGATGAAATGAATGAGAAAGGAAGAGAAATAGTTGGTAAAAAACCAAAGAGGAAGAAGAAGAAGTATAAGAAGATGATAATTATAGGGAAGAAAGAGACATGGTAACCACCAAAAAAAAGAAAAGAAAATAAAGACAGAAAAGAAGCTTGGTAAGGAGGTGGTGGTGGTGGGGAAGAGAGAAGAAGAAGAGATTAGTTAGGTGATAAAAGTATGTGCACCATATAGATGGATAGATAGATAAATAGATATGTGTGGGATCATTGAAGAGGAACATTGAAAACACATGGAGCAGACGTCAAATGTAGGAAGTTGTCGTTCCTCTTCAGATGGAAACTCGCGACACCAATTACAGGCACCCAGCCCACCAACACTAAATACACCCTTCATCACTTGTCTCACGCTCGATGTTAACACTTTTTTTCTTTTCCATTTTTTATCTTCTTTGCGGATGTGTCTTCTCCTCACCCATGCAAAACCATTTCCTCATTTTTTTTTTCTTTATCTTTTTTTCAGCTTTTGGAGGTGTTGTGCTGTGCATTGAGTCCTCGTCAATCTGCACAACTGTCTTACCTCATAATTTATGATGTGTTTTGTTCAACGTAATTATATCATTAGTTTTATTTTAATCTTTTAATATAATTAATACTAAGAATTCAAATTCAAATTTATTTTTCACAAAAATATTACAATATTCATTCAAACTCTCGAGATATTTTTCCGATTTCATTTTAAAATATACTTTCTTACCTCCAGTTTAAGCGAATTTTCTAGATGGATTGATTTTCATCAATTTTTTCCCGGTTCTGAAAAGGCGGATTTTGTTCACACTAATATTTTTATCCCATTAATAAAATAATCTAATCTGATTTTAAGAACCATGATTAGAACTTTATTCACTACTTCTAAGGAAATAATATCTTCCTCTAAATTCAACATTCTGATAAAGATTTCTACTTATTTATTTATTTTATTTTTATTATTATTAGTATTATATATATATATATATATATATATATATATATATATATATATATTATATTGTTAGCAATCATGTTCCTTGACATATCTAGAGTGTGACCACTATTTCATTAAACTGTCCCGGTATGTCTCTTGCAGTGTTTTTTATTAAATTCATGTTTACGTGTTGACCACTTAGTGAGTTAACCCAACTCAGCTCATTTATTAGCGAGTCGAAAAAATTTGAACCCAACCCGACCCACCACGGGTTGGTGGGTTAAACGGGTTGACTCATTGGGTTACTTAACTTTTTTTCACCCTCTTCTTTTGAGATTCTTATAACATGTTACTTTGATCGATTAAATTGAAACAATAATAATTGGACCAATTGATATAAAAGAAAATGAAACAAAAGAACTCTATTGTTATATATTATATGCTATCAAACATAAAATTTTGTCAATTTAGTTTAATGAGATATAGAAACCATTTGACCAAGAAAATACATATAGCCGTTAACAAAAATATATAACACAAGGGAACTTTTGGATAGACAACAACAAGGCTCACCACGGGTTCAACCCGGGTGAGCCGGGTTCTTAGCGAGCTGGGTCACAATTGGCTCGTATCAAAATTTTCACATTTTTTTCCAACTCAACCCAGCTCAAAGTCGTGGTGAGCAGGGTTGACTCACAGATTTCAACTCATTATGACAACACTATCTACATGTTTACTTGCACATAAACATATATACAAAACTAATATTAAAGTTTATGAATATGAATTTAAGTTTTTAAAATCCACTTACACGATTTTTCTTTCGCCACACATATAATAATTTTAGAACTCAAAACATGTTATTAATCAAGTTTCCATTAATATTTATGAACTATAAATTATACCGCTATGCATTAGTACATTTTAAATTTTAAATATTTAATTAGTAATAAAAACATTTGAAATATAAATTTGTGTCTTAAATTAAATCATACATATCATATAGATAATATGCACATATGGGTAACTTCCTACCATATTTACAAACTAATAAAGAAATTTATTAGTAAAGTTACATTTACAAAGAATTATAATATCACTAGTAAAAAAATAGTATCTTAATGCGCTTAATACACTTCGGTTTTCACAAAACCGAAGCTTATTAAAAACCGAATCTTATTAAAACATGGTGACATTTTTGTAATTAAGGTGAATTTATATGTCTCGGTTCAGTTTGAACCGAAACCTATGCACTCTACTGCCTCGGTTATTTACGAAATCGAAGCATAAAACCTTCTGCAAATCCACTTACTCCTCTACAAGTCAGACTGACAACTTTTTGACAAAGCCCTACTGCTTCGGTCTTCTTTGAATCGATGTCATTGGGCATTTATGTTTCGGTTTGCCTTCTAACCGAGGCATATAAGTTTTTTTTAGGTCTTTAGGCATCGGTTAGCAGAAAACCGAGTTAGTAGCTCTGGTTCAAATGACTGAAACCTGAAAAGAGTTTAGACAATTTTCTTCTCCCTAGCGTGCCTCCTTGTTCTTCTTCTTCCCTGCGACCTCCACCACCAATACTGGGCGAACCTCCACTACCAAACGCATAGTCCTCGCGCCCTCCATTTCTTTCTCTCGCGCAAAGAAATCTCCACTTCGTGGTCTGGTTTCTCTCACGGTTGCTCGCTGCGTCCACTGCCGTGCCTTCGTAGTTCGTCCACTACCGTCACCTCCATTGTCTCCGACGCCTCTAGGAGCCAAGGAGAAATAATTCCTTTGGGGTTAGGGATTCCAATCACGAGCTTCCCCCTTCTCGCGCTGATGTGACTGAGTTTTGTGCTGTCAGAGCGACGATTCGCCTCTAACAATGGAGGGTTTGAGAGAGAGAAGGTTATTGGGTTTGGCTCCAGCGGCGGTGATGTTTCAAATGACTGGAACAAGAAGGGCGAATCCAACAACGAGAGTGTTGGTGTTGGTGGAGGGAGACCAAGGCTTGAGTCTTGTATCTCTATCAAGGCTTTAGGACTTGGGAAACAACTTCACGCCCGATTTTATCAACTGGGTATTGCTTACAATCAAGACTTGGCCACCAAACTGGTAAGTTTTTACAGCGTTTGTAAGTCTATTCGGAATGCCCATCAACTGTTCGATCAAATTCCCAAAGGGAATTTGTTTCTTTGAAACGTCTTGCTCTACCATTTGTTATCAAAGCGTGCTCCACAGACTCCACAATTAAAGAGGGAAGGATCATTCATGAGCATGTGATACAAACTGGGTGGGAAAGGGATGTGTTTGTTGGTGCAGCTCTTGTTGACATGTATGCTAAATGTGGTTGTGTGGTTGATGCCCGTCACATGTTTGATAATGGTTTTAAGAGAAATATTGTGTTATGGAACTCCATGCTCGCAGCTTATGCTCAAAATGGACACCTTGATGAATCACTTTCTCTATGTCGCGAGATGGGGGCAACGAGTGTAAGACCCACCAAGGCAACTTTAGTCACTGTGATTTCATCTTCAGCTGATATTTCTGTCCCATGGGGGTTTTCAGTCTGCTTTGTTTTGATATGTGCAGGATATTGGAGTAGAAATTGAACCTTTTAGTGACTTGAATACTGAAGCGGAAAGGAAATTGGATTAACTAGTCTTAGAGAAGTAAGTCCTTTTCTTACATTTTTTTACCACCAAATATTATACTTTATACTTTATATATATATATATATATATATATATATATATATATATATATATATTATTGCTGTGGTTTTTTGTTCCTGTTCTGATTTAAGACGACTAAACCTCCTATCCCCATCCCTGTGCAATATTGCTTTTGGGAGAAATTCCCCAAATCGTGATTTATAAGATATCTCCCTATACTCAGACAAATCATAAAATGTAACAATTTAGCAAAGGAGAAAATCCCTAACAATTAATGAAAGAAGTATATAATAATCAGAACAAATTCAAATACATGAGAGTTTAGAGGTTACATCTTCCCCAACAATAAATAAGATTAGTTCTCCATTGTCATAAAGAAACTAGATGAACAATGGAATGAAAGAGATATAAAAACCCTAGAAACTGAAAAGGAGAGCTCCCATATCTCAAAATCTGCCTCTAAGGGGCGAAAAATGTGTTTCTGTGCTCAAGCCATCAAGAGATATCAACCCTAGGTCGTGCAAGTCCTTCAATAGGGCTGAATTGGATCATGGGCCAACGTCGCTGGTGCTTAGCGCCCTAAGTGGGGGCAATCGGGCGAAACTGTGAGAAAACTAGCGCTCAACGCCCCTTAGACGGCGCCGAGGCGGTGTGCGAGAGAAAACTGGCGCTTAGCGCCTTTAATGGGGCGCCTAGGCGCCCTGCGTGACCTCCTGTGCTTCTTTTATGATGCTTTAACTGTCTCTCTTGAATTTCAACTCCTTGATACTTTTGTTCTTCTTCCAAATCATACTAATAACCTACAAAATCAAGGGAAAAATTAGTGATAAAATCATCAAGTATACCCTTTACTCACTTATTCACAAAACTAAACTAAAAACATGAGTTCAAGCAAGCTTCTAAGTCCAAAAAGGGTTGATTTAATATAAAAATTGCATCACAGATAACGATATTTTCAACCGTTATCAAATGCCCACACAGATCTTGTTAGGAAAGGCTTCAACCATGGCTCTGATACCATATTAGAAAGTGGTTTTAAGCCTAATTCAACCCCACAAAACTGACTTGTAAGGTGAGGTTTTCACCCACTTATATACTATAAATTGGTCATATCTCTAGTCAATGTGGAACTTCCAACAAGCTTTATCCATTAGAATTACAAAAAGAGTTAATGGCTGATTGTAACTGAAATGTGGCAACCAAAACTACCCTAAAGGCATTCAACTTTGCATCCTTTTTGTTGCCCAAAGGCTGATGACTAAGTGACCAATTGGTCCCTTATTACAACTTGAAATAAAACCAAAATAAGACCCATTAATTGATTAACCCAAAACATAATTTGGTTAGCTAATTTTACAAAGAATTGGACCATTATTTAAACAAAGTAATTACTTAAAAACTGTAGCAAGTTGGCATATTGAGATATTAGAAAAACTTTAGAAAGGGGGTTGAATAGAATTTTCAAAAACTTTTCACAAATATGTATTAAGACTTTAAGTTTTTTAATAGCGTTTAGGAAAACGTATAAAAGGAAAGCAAATAAGACCCACTTATTTTTATACTAGTTCAAGCTAAGCTATGTCCAATTCTCACTTAAGTACTCTTTAGGGGTTCCACTAATGATGACTCCCACAAGGGTGCCTGGATGTCCAACATAGGCAGAGAGCTTGATTCAACCAATGCAAAGCTTGAACATAAGTTAGCATGCAAAATGATAGTTGCATTTGAGGTGTTTGATGAAAGGTCTATGATGAGTGATGGAGAGAAACCAACTCAAGTGGCCTTCCACTTGAGCAAGGAAGCTGGAGATGAAGGAGAATGAGAATTTAGAAGGTGACTAAAGAGCAAAATAGGTGCTGGAAGGATTTTTTCAGCATAACGCTAATTGCATCAAAACTGTTTTCAAAAGTGTGGAGAATATGGATATATAGATTCATCCAATCTTCCTCACGGTGATAAAAATGAAGGTTTATTATCAGCCGCCTAATACGGATCATGGGACACATATTTAACACGTGGAGAAGGTGTAGAAGAGTTTGATTCGCAAGTTGTTAGGTGTTGCTAGCATAATGGTACCCCACGCGTGTTGGGCGAAGGAGGTTTGGGCTGAGCGTGGCCCAATTCAGAAGGTGATAACAGTTGAAAAAAATGTTATTTTCATGCTTAAAATTGATACTAGAAGCAACCTTTAACACTTAGAAACTAGCTTGAAATCATGCTTTTGATCATATTTTTAGAAATAAGAGAGATGGACAGGTTTATGCTTGATTTTAGTGTTTTATGCAGGTTTTAAGGTGAATTTAGTGAAAAAAGTGAAGAAGGATAGAGATGGAATCAGAAAAGACATAGAAAATTGCAAAAGGAGAAGTCGCAACTACCGCTTAGCGGCAGTTTACCCTGAGCGGCACTCAAGAAACCACGTTGGCTCCGTTGAGGGGTGAAAATGCCGCTGAGGGGAAGAAACAACTCACGCACTTACCGCTGAGCGACACTATTTTGGGCTTGGGCCTAATTTTCTGTATATTTTAGAATAGTATATAAGCTTTAAGACGTCCTAGGGTTTGTTTCTTTGGCTGAGACGAAGCAAACTCTCACTTTTCCACCCCTTGAAGGAAGATCTTGGATGCTCAGACTAGCTCTTCATCTTTCTAGGGTTCTATCTTTCATTCTTTCATTATTGTTCATCTAGCTTCACCATGAATATGGTGAACTAAACCTTGTATTGTTGTTGGGGAATCAATGTAGTCTTGTGAAACTCTCATATATGGAATTTGTTTTTAATATCTTATTTTAAGACTTATGCTTTCTTTCATCATTAGTTAGAGTTTTTCCTCTTTGCTTAAAGCTTGCATTGTTTAACTCATTCATTGCCATGATTATTGATTTTGTCGATATGGGAACGTACGGGGAAATCTAGATCCGGGGAATTTCTCCCAATAGCATATTGGTTGTCGTTAAGCTTCTGCACTTAAGAATTAATTACTAGGAATGCTAGGAATTGTATGAACTCGTAATTAAGGATAGCCCTTCTTGCAAGGTGATTTAGAGAGTGACATTAACATTGATGAAAAGAATGATGAATTCCTAAAAGTATATGAGAGTGGATAAGATGAAATTGATAACCCCAACAACATACTCATCCATCTAATTCATTAAAGTGTTTGTATTCTTTTTTTCCATTGATCAAATTCATGCATACATGTTTGTTTAATTATTGTCTCTTGCATTTAAAACCTACAAATAATCTGTTCTCAAGTCTTAAATAATCAATAAACCATATAACTAACTAGGCCGTGAGTCCTTTGGGAAAACGATACTTGGTCTTACCTAGTTTTATTACTTGATACGATTCGGTCACATTTGCCGATTGTTAAACAAGTTTTTGGCGTCGTTTTTCGGTGTTCATAAATTTGTCATCAGAAGGCAAACTTCTTCTTGCTCCAAATGAAGTAATTCTTAAATGTTTCTTGCTTGGAAGTGTCTTCTAGGTCCTCTTGAAGTCTCTTAAACATTCCTCTAGTAATGGGGCCTTGATTGCAAGGTGGACTTGCTTCCAAATCATCTTGTTGGATCCTTTTGGTCACTCCATGAGTAATGGGCCCTTGACTTGTGATACGCTATCGTTTAAGCTATCAAATTAATACTACTTTTCAAGGAAACTTCAGTATTGCCAAGTAGTATTTAAGAAAGTAGATAGGGTTAACTTAACCCTGAGTCGTCTCCCAACGTGCATGGAATTGCTTTCGAATATCTGACTCTTATGAATGTTATGCAATGCTTATGAATAAAAGTAATGGTTTAAGAATGTTTAAAGAATAAATAAGAAACTTAAAAACAGTTATGATGAAATAGGATAATTCCATTGCTTTTCCAAGATAGATTCATCATCGATTATTCACGGATAATTGTTCAATTGATTATTGTTTAAGTTTCAAATTAATTAAAGTACATTCTTAATTAATTTGAGGGTGATCATGCATTTAACTAAAGTAAATTCTCAATCAAATGCAAAACCTTTCTAGATTATTCACAATAAATTCAACCAAAGTACATTCTCAATCAAATTTTATTGTGTTTAATCATGTCTATTCTTAAATCTCCTAACCAAATTAAAAGCTAATCAATCAAAGTAAATTCTCAATTGATTATAGTTGAAATTATTACTCATCAACCAAAGTACATTCTCAATTGATAGTAAAAACCATTTAATCATATGAAAGTTCCTAAATTAAATCAAAGTAAATTCTCAATTAAACCTAGAAACCCTAGAACTCATATAATCAATATGCATGTAGATTCAAACACATTATGATGCAAAAATCTTTACTTTTAACAAGATAGAGAGATGAAAGACATAAAGAGAACAACTTAAATCAATAATCAAAGTAAACAATTGCATTAACTGAACATAACCTTAGAATCCGTCATGGAATTACAACAAAATAGCCCTAGATACTTAGCTCTCCATGAATGGAGTTGAATACAAGATGAAAGAAAAGTGAGAGGAGTATGAGAGAATATTTGATAGATATTAACTCAATTATCTATATCCTATATCTTCCAAATAACTAAAAGATTTAGATAATGATAAAATTATTTGGAAGATATTTTCTGTTGATATTCCCAAATTAAATTCAACAACTGAATTTTATCTTTTAGATTTTCTGACTTTCCAAAACTGCACAAATACCCTAAAATTTCCTCTATTTGCACTTTAGCCCCTTCTGAATTTTCCAAATAAAATCTGATTTTGGGCCTTGAATTGCCATTTGGACCAATAACACTTATATTCTCAGTTGCATACACTAGTACAGTCAAGGGAAAAGACAGCGGTTATTTTCGCTTATAGACACCGGTTCTGCAACCAAGGCATATACAGGCGAGGTAAAAAGTCTATCACTTTTTGCCTCGGTTCAGAACTGAGACAAAAAAGTGCATGTTTTTGCCTCGGTTAAAATGCAATCAAGGCAGTATAAGGTATTTCTTTTTTTACTTTTTTTTTAGTGATTGGGTCTTATGCCTTGGTTTGGATTTGAACCGAGGCACTAGAAGGATTTTTTTTTTTGCTAAATTCAATTCTACGACACCAACCATTTACTGCATGTAACAGAAAATTATTTTACAACTCATGATCAGAATAACTCATAAATAGAGTCTCTGAGAAAATTATTTTACAACTCATAAGGTAATCATAATTCTAATTAATAAGATTCCCTAATAGCTACCTATCTTCAACTCCTCTTTTAATTCATAGGTTGCAAACGTCTGGCATTTGAACCGAGCAACTTGCAAAATTTAGGCACACTCAGTCCATGAAGAGCATTCCTCTTCATTGCTGGTATTTATGAAGCAGGTTAGACATTGAAATTAAGGCTAGTCAATATTGCTATATACTAGTTAAGCTTAATTTTACATTCCATTCCAAAAGATCTTAACAACAATAATGTTAAACAAATGGGAATGTAATCAATCATAAGCAATGGAGGATAAAGGTCCAAGCGCTTACCCTTCAGAAATGGCAATCTTTCCAACACCAAGCTCACCAATTAGCACAGGATTTTCATTTGTCCTCCTGGAGAGAATTTGGATGCATCTACGTATTTCATCATGTTATAGAATTGTCAGTACTCAACACACTAATGGAATTTATCGAAGTAACACTTGCAGAGTTTATACATTCGTATAAATTACTTACAAATTCCCATGATATTCCTTTCTGAGAAGTAATCACCTAGTGTTTCTACACATCTCCAGCTTAAGGTACTACATAGATGTATTACAAGGATAAACAAAAAGTAAGAATCCTAAAAAGTAAAGTTCAATCAGTGAAAATCTTTTATGGAGCACATAAATTAACCTGATACTTAAACTTCTGATTACTAGACCAGCAAGGAAGCACTTTCTTCATTCCTCATCATCTAGCAGTTAGAGAATTGAAAGGAAAATTTTAAACAACTTCCAAGAACCAAGATTCAAGAGACTTCAATTTAAATACTCACCAAAATTTATACCGGTGTTACCAATATGCAGTCTAGAGAGTCAATGATGTATTAAAAACCACTTCACCCACTTAGGTTCTTGAAGCACCAAACAACTTTGCTTTCCAAATTGATCCATCTTCTAACACAAGCCTAACATCTGAAGTTTTCCAATGAAGACAATTTAAACAGAAGGCTTTGGCTTCTATTCCAGAATGAACAGAACCTTCTGCATTCACAGGGGTTGAGGGCTCGGGAGCGGGCTGGACCAGGTGTTGGGCTAGCGGCTCCACCACTGGCACTGGCCGTAATGGCCACAACTTGGGGATGGGGATCTGTATTAGAACCCTAGGAGTTGTTATCACTCCCAATGACCACCACTTCCTCTTCACTCCAGAGGCAACCCACTTGCAGGCGAGGTGGAAGCTGCGCTCGCAACCGTCGCACACGACGAGGTTCTAGTGGCTCCCGGCGGCGGCGGGGCAGGGCTTAGAGTAGGCAGCGCAAGGAGCGAGGCCATCGCTTGGAGGGCAACGAGGGCTCCTAGCGGCGGCCTAGGGTTTCGGCGTTCGGTGAGGACGACGTCAGTGACGGAGTTCGGTACTGTTTCGATGAACAACGAGGAAGACCGGCGACGAGGCAATGCGAGGCTTCTTCTTGAGCGAGAACACCGACGGCATGGTGGCGACTGAACGACAGAGAGGTGGCGACGGAGACGACGCTGTTTGGAGGGGGTTGGAGAGCAACAGTGAGATGGAAGAGTTTGCACGAGAAGAAGAGGAAGAAATCTGAAGGGTTACTTCAGAATATTAGAAGCTATAGTGTCTCGGTTATGAAGCTTAACCGATGCCTAATCAATTAGAAAATAAGTAAAAAATAATTAAAAATGAAAAATATAATGGCAATTTTGTTACGTGGCAATATTTACGCCTCAGTTTTGATTGTAACCGAGGCAATATTTAATTTTCATAACATTTGTCAGCATATATTTAAGATAGCAGGGTGAGTTGACAGTATATTATGCCTCAGTTGCTGATTTAACCGAGACCGTAGACCTTTTGTGTTTCAGTTACTTTTGAACCGAAGCATATAATTTTCCCAAAACTACGAGAATGCCACCCCGCTTTTATATGCTTCGGTTTCAATAAAACCGAAGCACATACAGCGCGTTAAAAAACCCTTTTTGTACTAGTGACAAATAAACATTAGAACATCCAAGAATAATTTATGTGCTAAAACTCACTTTTTACGTCTCTTTATATCCCAAACCCAACAATTCCAATCATCACAAAATCACTTAAAATAAACCATTTAAGCACAATTATCGCATCAAAAATTTGAATTTTAAAGCATAAATGTGGGCATAAATATGCACTCATCAACTTATTATTGGGCTTGGGCCCAAGTCATAATTTCCTCCAACTTGAGAATGATTGGTCTTCAAATTTCATGGTTCACCTTTATTATCAGGATTTCTAAATTTATTGTAGAAGTGGCTGCTTATAGTGTTGGGAACAAGCCATCTAGAAATGGCTTTATTTTTGTTAGGCTCTACATGAATCCCTCTTGGGTGAAATGTCAATTTGCAATAAGCATCAAACATATATTTAATTAGTTTTATTTTACTCAATAAGATATATAAAAAATATGTTTAAAAGAAGGCTTCCAAATATTGAAATTTTTAATTTTAGTAGAGTTAAGAAACCTTTCATCTGTTAAAGTTTTATGTTTGTCTTCAGTTAGTTATAACCATAGAGGTAACAATAACTCAATTTGTAAATTGCCACATTGATGCGGCTATCGCGACCCATCAAATTTGATGTGCATTAAAGAATGCAATATAGTGCTAGGAAGTGACTCCTAGGTCGTCTCTCAAGGACCAAATGTGGTTCGAGTCTTAGGTCAAACACGTAGTTGGGGGTTTTGAAAGTGTTTTTGTGCTTAAAAATGAACTAAATTAAAACCAGAAATTAAATACAACCAAACATTGAAATAAATGAACAAAGCATGAAGACCGAGCGGTCCTACAGATGACCAAACTGTTGTACATTGAGACCAGACGGTCTCTAATGAGAAAATTAAAAATGTAGGAAGATAAAGGACCCGACCAGAATAGACAGCATAGTGACTGAAAAAGTAAACTGAATGGTCCAAAAGCAAGATGTTCAGTTAGCATTAGGAGCAATTGAAATGCAATGAAACTTGAAATGAAATTGCTAAATCAGAATTTAAATGCAAATTGTAGCTTTGAATAAAAGAAACAACGTTTAGCTAATAATCAAAATGCTCATTGCAGCAGAAGTAAAAATTTAAAGAAGACACATTGATGCTTTTGAAATGCAGCGGCTAAACTAAATAAATGAAATGCGGATTGTAGTCTTCTATCAATGCAAATCCATAAGTGAAGAAAGCGTCAGCCATGGGAAGCATACAACAAAAAAAATGCAACATCATCACTAAAACGGTATTTAAATAGCGCGTGAGCAGTAAAGTAAAATAATTATAAATGATTCAGCTGCTTGCTTTCCAATGCATATGTAGAATATAAGAAATATGTTTCAGTTATTGCGTGAAGAAAGAAAAAAAAAATGAGGAGACCTCGTGAGGAAACCGTGTGTTGCTTCTGCTTTCTAAAACAAAAACCTAAAACGTTTTAACAAAAACTATGACGGTGGCGGCTCTGCTCACACGTCTCTGCACACCACGTTCTCCACTAGAATACATATATTTTTCTCTTCCAAACAAAGATAAAAAATTCACAGCCTCCTTCTCTCTATCCTAGACTTGACAGCAGCTGGAAAATCTCTGTTCCATTATAAAGAAAAGCCAAAAAATTCCTTCTGTAGTGGCGGCTGTGTACCTCCTTCAATCGAGCTCTTTGCCCTCTAAGAAAAACTCTTTTTGAAAACTCCAGCCAAAAAAAAAATGCGTGTAATGATGGATGAATTCTTTGCTTCACGTGCTACAACCTAAAGCCCATCATACTCTCTAAGTGCACCCCTTCTTCTGCTGCTGGGCCGTGGAATGCTCTCCAAACCCAAATAAAAATGAAATCAACTCCTCTCTTTCTTCAAGCACATAAATTACCGCATGCACCTCCAAAAAGTAAATCCACACCTCTCTCTCTTTTTAGCTTAAAATAAAATTGATGTCACATTTCTCTTGAAGTCCCAAAAGGTTATCCAAAATTTCCCTACAATTAATAATGTAAATAATTAGTCTCAGATAATTCAAATTAATTAAAATAAGAATTTCTGGTCAAATTAAGCACAATTAGCAAAAATGGGAAAATACTGGACAATTAAGCACACTTCCCGAATTAAATCCGGTACAATAAACTAAGTCAAGTCAAGAAAATATTGACTCATCACACATTTTGAAAGTTGTAACATTTTAAAGGATGACAAATAGTTTTGGTTAACATTTGAAAACTCAATGATAGGTGAAGAAAAGTTAAAGGATTGAAAACCTTCCCTTAAGAGTCTTGGTTCTATTGTGATTGTGGGAGTATATGTTACCCTTAATTGTACTTTGTCCTTTTATTTTATTTCTTTTTCACTTCTTTCAAATTCTTCCTTCTCTCTCTTTTCTTTTTCTTTCCTTTCTATTCTCTCTTGTTTTTCTCTTTTTGTTTCCTCTTCTTTTCTTTCTTCCTCTTCTCTCCTCTCTTCCTCATTTCTTCTCTCTTGCTCTGTTCTTTTCTTTTCTTTTGTTCTCTCCTTTTCTCTTCTTCTCTCTTGCTCTTATTTTCTCTTCTTTTAGTCTCTCTTTTTCTTTGTTCATCTAAGGGCCTCATTATGTAAGTTATTTGAACCTGTAAGTTGAGCTGTTGGAACTGGGTTGGTTGTTATACGTTTTGGGTTGTGTTGGATTGGGCCAAAGTTAATCAAACGTAGCGTTTCATTATGCGTTGGAGCTGCTACCTTTGGGGTGCTAGAGTAAAGGCCTCATTTCCCATATATGAAGAGAAACCCCTCGACCTAGGGCTTGCAAGAGAGAACGAAAGGGACGAGAGAAGAGAGCTACAAGTGCTTGTGATGCTAACCCAGAAGACGAAGCTCATGCTCGTGCCACTTACTAGAAAGACGAAGGTTGCACATGTGACTAGAGCTTGAGCTGCCAGAGAGAGGAAGAAGATATCAAATGGTTCAAAGGAAAAGTTCGTAAGCAAGATGAAGATGACTGTCTAATGGAAACCATGAAGTGTTTAGCTACGAAGGTTTCCTTTTTCCCATTTTCTTTTCCTTGTTCTGGTTTTGACCCTTTATATAAAGGGGTATGTACAATGAGTATAAATACATAGTTAGACAGTGAAAACGTGGAGGGTGACAGACTCCACGAGAGACACATTTAGATTGAGTTAGAAGGAGATAGTAGGGTACAACATGAAATATCGCGAGATTAGGGTTTCTCTTAGGTTTTCTTTACACAATTGTAGGGTACTTTCTCTTATAATCTTGATTCTAATCGAGCACTCACGGTGGTGACTGATAACGGTTGAAAAACCATTATTTTTATGCTTAAAATTGATACCAAAAGCAACCTTTAAGACTTAGAAACTAGCTTGAACTCATATTTTTGCTTTAGTTTTGTAAATAAGAGAGTTGAAAGTGAATTTAATGGTTTTGTGCAAGATTCCCTTGATTTTGTAGGCTAATTGAATGATTTGAAAGAAGAATTGAAGTACTGAATGATTGGAGTACCGAATGTTTGGGCATGGACCCGTTTTCTATTATTTTTATGTCCTATTTAAAGACCTATATGTCTTAGGATTTGTATCTTTGGTTGGGAGATTTTCAGCATTCCAATCATTCGGTACTTCAATTCTTCTTTCAAATCATTCAATTAGCCTACAAAATCAAGGGAATCTTGCACAAAACCATTAAATTCACCTTCAACTCTCTTATTCACAAAACTAAAGCAAAAATATGAGTTCAAACTAATTTCTAAGTCTTAAAGGTTGCTTTTGGTATCAATTTTAAGCATAAAAATAACGGTTTTTCAACCGTTATCACAACCCCAAACTTAAAACTTTGCTTGTTCTCAAGCAAACAAGATGTAACTCAATCTTCCACCAATCACTATGATGGTTCAGGACATTCAAAATCCTCTTTTCAAGATAAGTAAGTACTCAATTAAGCTCATGACAAAGACTTCAATCAAGACATGCACATGCTTTAGTGTTCACACAATCACCTAATATCTTACAAATGCTACTTTTCATGAATGATCAATAGACTAAGCATGGATGTTCTTACGTGTTCATGTAATCTTTCCTCACTAGATAAAGTGTTTCACTCAAACACACAAGTGTATAAGAGGTATTCACTCATTCACTCTACTATCACAATGTCACATGAATTAACTTTTCCTTTCATTTAACCATAATCAAATACATTCACAAGCATGCATAATCACAACGACTTTTCAATGGCTTATAAGGTGGCTGGGCTAACAAGAAAATTGGTTTTTCTAGATCACAAAACCCTTGAGTTAAGAGAAACATATAAACACAATCATTCTTATTTATTCCCAACTTTCTTTTGCATTGAGCTTTGCCTTTTCTTTTCTTTTCTTTCTCTTTTTCTTTTTCTTTTCACATTCTTATTTCTTAGCTCTTAGCTCAATGCTTTCAATTTCCTTTTCATAACTTCCCCACTACCCAAAACTTGAACATTTATCAATACCACAAAATATTTTCTACTTAACTCAAGGTAAAGCTTTTCACAAGGGTTTCCAAATTATGTTCAAGGCTAAGGGTCCAAATGATGGAACACAAAGTGCTCTCTTTTAGTGGGCTAACTTTATGAATTTGGCTAATAAAACGGTTACCAACAAATGGCCTTGATCATATGATGCAAAACAAGCAATTGATTCAATCATAGAAAACCTAGGCAAAATCATTCATGCTTTCAAAGTAATAGCATTCAATCACAAAAACTCTGGAGCTCAAAACCTCACATATAAGCTCATTCACATTCCACATGTACACATCCTGCTTAGTATCAAAATCACAATCAGAACAACATCATGCATTTGTTCACAAAGCTTGTGAATCACCTGTATAAGCATCTAATGTGCACATCTCACCATCAATCAATATCAAAGCATCATCAAACATTACTTATCAAACAACAATCGTAAGCAAACCATCATAACAGACAAAGTTTCCAATTGAGTACATCAAATCCTATTCTAAAAACAAAAGTGATTTATAAAACAAATCCTGCTCTAATGCTTTGAAAAACTCAGCTCCATCAATGATGCTCTCTCCCAACCCCAAACTTAGATGGAAAACTAGTGAGAAAGTGAGTGGAAGGGAGATTTTCTAAAGAGGAATGAGAGGAAAAATGTAGAGAACCTTTGGAAAAGTGTTTAGGAGTGTGTGTGCAGAGAAGAATATGAAAATAGAGGCCAAAGTGCGCCCTAGGGTATAAAAATACCCCAATAAGCTCGGGTTCCACTAAGGGGCAACCTAAGCCCATTCTGCGACACTACCGCTCAGCGGTACTTTCGGGAAGTGCTCTTCTTCTTCCTAGCTTAACCTAGGTGCCTCCTACTCATGCCCCTCACTGGTTCCCTGTAATTAAATTCTCATATCACTTATGCAAATCCCTATCATGCAACTAAAGCAGAACAAACAAAAAAATATAATCAATCAACTGGGTTGCCTCCTAGTAGGTGTATACAAACATAATATTCTTGAAGATACTCTTCCGCCTAATATCCATTAGTAGATGTAAACCCTGTAACAAAATTATAACAAAAACAAAAATACCCAAAAGTTCAAAATTACATCACCAAACCAAAGATTAAAAGTTCTTAAATCACTGGGTTGCCTCCCAGCAAGTGCTCTTTTAACGTCACTAGATTGACCCAATAAAGCTGATGTTCCATCTTCTTTTTCTTCTTTCTACTGAACTTTTTCAGAAATTTAATAAAACCAGGAACCTGTTGCAGTGTCTCAATCATAGGAACTTTAATCTCCAATTTCTTGAAGATTTTCATAAAGCACTTAAATTTCTTTTCCTTCTTATGATACTTCTTTAGATGAGGATGGGGTTTTTAATATGATTCCTTCTTCTTTCCTCTCATCTTCTTTTTCTTACTTTTCCTCTCCCTGAATTTTCTCTTTTTCTTTTCTCTTATTTTTTCTTCCCTTCTCTTTTTCTTCTCAACTTCTTTATTTTCACACAAATTTTCTTTCTCTCTTCTCTCTCAACCACTTCTTTTTCTTTTTCTTCATCTTTATCTTTCTCACTCAACTCTTCTTTTTGTTTTCTCTCTATTTTTTCCTCATCTTTCCCTATTTTTTTCTCATAAAAAATCTTGTCACTTTTAGTGACAATGGCTTGACCTTCCTCCTTAGGGTTAACTTCAGTATTAACCCTAAAATCGTTCAATTTCTGACTAATGTAATGAAGGTTCATCTCCATCCTTTTACATGATGCTTCAATGTTTTTCTGAGTGAAGCTGGAAACCTGCAAAAACTGTTGAAGTGTGTCCTCCAATGTTGGCCTTCTTTCCAATAGAGAGGGTTGCCATTGTTGTTGTGGTTGATTATCAAATTGTCCGGCAGCTTGCCAAAATTGACTTTGATCCATGCTTGAGTGAGGTTCCCACCAGTGGTTGAGATTACTTTGGCAGAATTGAGTGCCCATATAGTTAAATTCTTGTCCGAATTGCATCCTGCAAGCATTAGGCACTAAACTCTAGAAAATGTTTGTTAGCACAAAAAGATATAGAAGAAGATATAAAATAAGAGATAAGAAGAAAAAATAAAAACAGAGAAATAAAATAAAAACAGAAAAATAAAAACAAAAAACAAAAAAAATAAAAACAGAAAAATAAAATAAAATAATAACCGAAAAGAAAAAAATAAAAATAGAAAATAAAATAAAATAAAATAAAAACAGAAAAAATAAAAACAGAAAATAAAATAAAATAAAATAAAAAACCGAAAAATAAAAACAGAAAATAAAAACAGAAATTCAAATTTCAAACTTCAAAATTCAAGTCAAAGATAATCAATAATCACACAAATAAACTAGTTAAAGCACGAGTCCCCGACAATGGTGCCAAAAACTTGATGACAAATTTATGAACACCGAAAAACGGCGCCAAAACCTTGTTTAACGATCGGCAAGTGTGACCGAATCGTATCAAGTAATAAAACTCGTTAAGAACAAGTATCGTTCTCCCAAAGGACTCACGCCCTAGTTAGTTATATGATTTGTTGATTATTTAAGACTTGTTAACAATTGATTGTAGATTTTAAATGCAAGAGACAATAATTAAACATGTATGCATGAATTTGATCAATGAAAAAGAGGAATACAAACACTTTAATGAATTAGATGGATGAGTATGTTGTTCGGGTTATCAATTTCATCTTATCCACTCTCATATACTTTTGGAATTCATCATTCTTTTCATCAATGTTAATGCCACTCTCTAAATCACCTTGCAAGAAGGCCTATCCTTAATTACGAGTTCATACAATTCCTAGCATCCCTAATAATTAATTCTGAAGTGCAGAAGCTTAACGGTAACCAACCCTCATATTCCTATGTCTAGGTAATATGCTATTGGGAGAAATTCCCCGGATCTAGATTTCCCCGTACGTTCCCATATCGACAAAATCAATAATCATGGCAATGAATGAGTTAAACAATGCAAGCTTTAAGCAAAGAGGAAAAACCCTAACTAATGATGAAAGAAAGCATGTATCTTAAAATAAGATGTTAAAACATAAATTCCATATATGAGAGTTTCACAAGACTACATTGATTCCCCAACAACAATACATGGTTTAGTTCACCATATTCATGGTGAAACTAGATGAACAATAATGAAAGAATGGAAGAGATAGAAAAACCCTAGAAAGAGAAGAGGAGAGCCGTCACCATCTCCCAATCTACCCTTAAGGGGTGAAAAGTGTGTTTCTGCTTCCTCCCAACCAAAGATACAAACCCTAAGACATATAGGTCTTTAAATAGGACATAAGAATAATAGAAAACGGGTCCAGGCCCAAACAGATCATAAAATCGCAGAAAACTGGCCCAAAACTCGTCTGGTTGACTTTTTCCGTATTCTAGTTGACTGGTTGACTTTTCTGCATTCTAGTTGACTTTTCAGCATTTCAATCATTCGGTACTTCAATTCTTCTTTCAAATCATTCAATTAGCCTACAAAATCAAGGGAATCTTGGACAAAACCATTAAATTCACCTTCTACTCTCTTATTCACAAAACTAAATCAAAAATATGAGTTCAAGCTAATTTCTAAGTCTTAAAGGTTGCTTTTGGTATCAATTTTCAGCATAAAAGTAACGGTTTTTCAACTGTTATCATGTATGCAGGAAGCAATTCGAACTATAAGCAAGAAAACCTCAAAACCTCTTCTTGAAGGCTTAGACGAGAGTAGACGGAGGAGAAGAATCCGTACATCTAGAGAACTTTTCGATCCTCCGAAAGATCTCTTACAACCATCACCACAAGGTTCTTACCATAGCACTGAGGAGATGGAGAATAATAATAATGTCAGACGAAATCTTGCAGATTACACTAATGTAGTTGCGCCTCATCATTTCAATAGCATAGCAAGACCGAGGGTCAATGGAGCTAATATGGAGGTGAAGCCAACATTAATCCAACTGGTTAAGAGTAACCAATTTAATGGGTTGTCTCACGAAAGCCCATATGAGCACCTCACAACTTTTAATGAGATTTGCAATACAGTAAAGATAAATGGGGTGCCTGACGAAGTAATCAAACTTAGTCTTTTCCATTCTCATTAGGAGGCAACGCTAAGCTTTTGGTTGAACTCTTTTCCATAAGGGAGCTTTACAGAGTGGGAAACTGTGGTGACAAAGTTCTTGAACAAATACTTCCCACAATCCAAGGTAAACAAAGGAAAGCAAGAGATATCATCTTTTAGGCAAGGCATGGAGGAATCATTAGGTCATGCATGGGATAGATACAAAAGCCTATTAAGAAAGACTCCCACGCATGGATTTGATGAAGTAGAAGTAGTCCTAATCTTCCTTGGAGGTCTTGGTTCACAAACCAAGATGATGCTTGACGCCTCAGCTGGAGGCAATATCAAATTGAAGACCCCAGAGGAAGCCACAGAAATAATTGAATACATGGCTACTAATGATAATGAGCTGAATAGTGAAAGAGGAGCTCCTATTCAACAAAAAGGAGTTCTACAATTGCAATCCCATGATGCCTTGCTAGCTCAAAACAAGACACTAACTCAACAATTGGAGAATCTCACAAAGATACTTGCACAACTGCCAAAAGAGTTAAAGACTGTTGCACAGGTTCAATCACAACTGTGTGAATTATGTGGGGGTGACCATATCAGTGGTCAATGCGCCTTTCCAGCAGAAGCTTTAGAGGATGTTAACTTCATGGACACTCAATTTCCATGTCGTTAGGGGAATTTCAATCAAGGGTGGAAACCACACCCAAGTATTGGTCAAGGACGAAGTGGGAAAGTTGGACAATCAGGACAGTTTAACAAGCAACAACAACAACCAACCTTATGGCAACAAATAACTACACTTAATGAAAGATCAATAAGGACGAAAGAAACTCTTCAGCAATTCATACAGGAAACTGCATCTACTCAAAAGAACATTCAAGCTGCTATTAAGAACTTGGAGATGCAAATGAGTCAGATTACTAAGTAGTTGGAAGAAAGGCCTGAAAGAAATTTTGGGGCTAATACTGAGGTTAACCCCAGCGAAGAATGCAAGGTGTTGGAGAAAGTAAATGTTGAAACAGTTGAGTTAGAAAGAGAGAACGAAAAAAAAAAGAAAGAAAAGAGAGAGAAAAAGAAGAAAAAAAGAGAGAAAAGAGAAAGAAGAGATAAGAGACATAAAGAGTGAAGATATTTTTCCTTTTCCAACAGACCATGAGAAACAATTTGATTTTACAAAAATATTCAAGATGGTGGATAATGATGTACCTATGAAGGAGATATTACAACATATTGCAGTTTATACAAAGCCTGATGAAGGAGTCTCTACAAAGAAAAGACGTAGAGATAATGAGACATAGGAGTATAAAGCTGTTAAAAAGACGTCATTCCCTCCAAAAGCAAAAGATCCAGTAGGTTTCTCCATTCCATGCACAATAGGGAAGAAAATGATAAAGAAGGCTTTACTTGATTTAGGATCAAGTGTTAACTTGATGCCTTATTCTTTACTTGAGCAGATTGGTGATGTTGATGTGAAGCCTATAAAGATTAATTTAGTAATGGCAGATGGATCCTCAAAAATTCCCTATGGTATAGTAGAGGATGTTATAGTTTGTGTAGGCAAACTACAGTTCTTGACGGACTTTGTGGTGATGGAGATGGAGAGAGAAAAGATACCTATTATTCTTGGAAGACTGGTTATGAAAACGGCCAAAGCCATCATTGATGTAGATGAAGGTGTAGTGGTGTTCCAAGACCGAGAAGAAAGAGTTGTTGTAGATGTCTTCAAAGAATAGAGGCTGATGCAGGAGGAAGAAGCTAGTCATAAAGCTGCATATCAAGATGTACTCATGACTAGCCCTGAAGATGAAAAGCCAAAGGTTAAAGGTAAACATTGTTCTTTGTTTCAGGTACAGGTAGAAGAAAAGAGTGGGAAAGGAAGAAAGGTCCATGATGACTGGATGAAAGAACGACTTCAACTTGGTAAACCTGTAAAATTCAAAAACAAGTTGATGATTTGGTGTGATATGAACATCAACCATGAAGAAGGAACTTGAGCTTTATTGGGTCAAGCTAGTGATGTTAAAAGAGTGCTTGGTGGAAGGCATTCCAGTATTTGAGAACAATTTTTCTTTTGAATTTATTTTGGTTTTGTAAATCTTTATAAATTTGGATATTACTTATGTATATTTTTGGGTATAGCATCTACTGAAGGATGCTAGGTGGTTAAGTATCTACTGAAAGATAGTAGGAAAGATTTGCACCTACTGATGGGTGTTGGTGGATTTTGGGTCAGGCTCGTGACGTTAAACAAGCGCTACCTGGAAGGAAACCCAGTTGATTGAATATATTTTTGTTTGTTCTAGTTGCATGATAGGGATTTGCATGAGTGGTTTGAGAATTTAATTGCAGGGAGCAAGTGAGGCGCATGTGTAGGAGGCACCTAGGTTAAGCTAAGAAGAAGAAGAGCACTTCACGAAAGTGTCGCTGAGCGGCAAACTGCCACTGAGCGGTAGTGTCGCAGAATGGGCTTAGGTTGCCCCTTAGCGGAACCCGAGCCCATTGGGGTATTTTTATACTGTAAGTCACGCCTTGGCCGCTATTTTTAGATTCTTCTTTGCACACACACTCCTACACACTTTTACTAATGTTCTTTACCATTTTCCCTTCTTTCCTTTTGAGAAAATCTCCCTTCCACTCAATTTCTCACTAGTTTTCCATCTAAGTTTGGGGTTGGGAAAGAGCATCATTGTTCTTCATAGTTTGAAAGCATTCTCCACTCATCTAGCATCTCCACCCAAGTAAGTCAAGCATTTTTCATTCTAGGGTTCTTGAGTATGAATTTGATTATTAAAGCATGAATTTTTTGGGGTTTTGATTTCTTTGCATGATTTAATGAATTAATTGATGTTTGAATCGATTGAACTGATTGATTTTGATCTAGAAGATTGAAAATTGCATTTGGGTGGAGTTAGGAAAGGTTAAAAGAGCATTTTTCAAAAATCTGCAGAATTATCGCTCAGGTGTAAATTGCCGCTGAGCGGCACTCTGATAGACCTTAGATTTTTGCTGAATTGTGTTCTGGATTGATGCACTGGTAGCGCTGGGGGGTGATTTTGACCCTCAGCTGTGGTTTAGCTTGGAAATAGGGTG
Source organism: Vigna nakashimae (assembly GCA_034642375.1). NCBI lineage: Eukaryota > Viridiplantae > Streptophyta > Magnoliopsida > Fabales > Fabaceae > Vigna > Vigna nakashimae. The sequence continues at coordinate 42,973,871 of CM067765.1, read as the reverse complement.
TTGCTTCTGGTTTACTAATGCTTAACAACATGTCTTGTGGTTTTATAATTTGTGTTTGATGTAGGAATGACATCCTCTTCAGGCAAAAGAGTGAAGACCATGGCATCCAAAAGGAAAGAAAAGGAACCAGAACAAACCCACTCTAGTAGGTTCCTATCTCGTAGACATGACAAGCATTTTAAGTTGGTCCAAGATAGGAGGATCCTTATGGAGAGGAAAGTTGGAATGATACCTGACTTTGCTCCTCAATTTGGAGAGCAATTGCTGGGAAATGATTGGGGAAAGCTAGCCACATACCCTGCACCAGCCAATATAGTTGTGGTGAAATAATTTTACACCAATGCAAGGAAGATTGGTGATTATCCGGTTGAGAATTACCTAGGCTATGTCAGAGACCACTCTATTAGGTATGATACTGACTCTATCAACAACTTCTTGGGTACTGTATGGGCTGGTGAGTAGTGCCAATTTGCTCTCTGTATGGAAGAAGGCACTGATTTTGATGATGTGGAGAGAGTTTTGTGTATACCTGGATGACATTTTCTCATGCCAACATTTAGCCATGTTCTCATGTATCAGACATCACTCTTAGCAGGGCTCTCCTCCTTTACTGTGCGATCAGGAACTTGAATGTGAATATTGGACAAGTAATAGCTGATGAGATAAGGGTGTGTTGTGCTAACACAACAAATAGTAAAGCACCCTTAGGACATCCTTCTTTGATCACACACCTCTGTAAGCTAGCTGGGGTGGATACTTCTGCTCCACCATTTGAGAGGCCAAGGAAAGCAATTGATGAGGCTTATTACAGACAATACTGTGGAGGTGAGGAGGCAGCTCAGCCAGTTCCACCACGCCGAACTCATAGAGAAAGAGGACAAGGACAGAGTCAGGCATCTGCTGAGACACATGAAGCATAACCTTTTCAAATGAGGGACATGTATATGTCTCTTATAGGTGCACAATTGCAGTCTATCCATAGAGGGCAGGTGGCCATTGTTGAGATGATTGTTGGAATGTATGGTACACCTCCAGCACACAGGTGGACTATGGAGGAGTTCCATAATGTGATGGCTTGGCCAGAAGAGCAGGCCCAAGGCAATAGAGCTGGAGCAGCTAAAGCTTCAACTATGGAGATGGATGAAGATGATGCTGATGATGATGAGGATGACACATTTGAGGATGCTGAAGATGAGGAATAAGAGGAGGATAAATATGACAACTCAGATTGATGAGGAGCTGAGATAACATTTACTAATGAATGCTATCAGCACTAGAGCAGGATTTATGCTTTTGTTTGGTTTTATATTTCTGGACCTATTTGCTTTTGTTTTTTAAAATAGGGTTTGATGTACTCAATTGGAAGCTTTGTTTACTATGATGGTTTGCGTATGATTGTTGTTTGATAAGTAATGCTTGATAATGCTTTGATGATGATTAATGTTGAGATATGCACATTACAGGTGATTCACAAGCATTGTGAATAAATGCATGATGTTGTGATTGTGATTATGATGCTAAGCAGGATGTGTACATGTGGAGTGTGAATGAGCTAATATGTGAGGTTTTGAGCTCTAGAGTTTTTGTGATTGAATGCTATTACTCTGAAAGCTTGAATGATTTTGCCCAGGTTTTCTATGATTGAATCAATTGCTTGTTTGCATCATATGATCAAGGCCATTTTTTGATAACCCTTTTATTAAACAAATTCATGAATTTAGCCCACTAAAAGAGAGCACTATGTGTTCTATCTTTTGAACCCTTAGCCTTGAACATAATTTGAAAACCCTTGTGAAAAGCTTTACCTTGAGTTAAGTAGAAAATATTTTGTGGTATTGATAAATGTTCACATTTGGGGTTGTTGGGAAGTTATGAAAGGGAAATTGAAAGCATTGAGCTAAGAAATAAGAATGTGAAAAGAAAAAGAAAAAGAGAAAGAAAAGAAAAGAAAAAAAAAAGGCAAAGCTCAATGCAAAAGAAAGTTGGGAATACATAAGAATGATTGTGTCTATATGATTCTCTTAACTCAAGGTTTTTGTGATCTAGAAAATCCAATTGTTTCTGTTAGCCCAACCACATTATAAGCCATTGAAAAGTGCTTGTGATGATGCATGCTTGTGAATGTATTTGATTATGGTTAAATGAAAGGCAAAGTAAATTCATGTGACATTGTGATAGTAGAGTGAATGAGTGATTACCTCTTATACACTTGTGTTTCAGTGAAACACTTTACCTAGTGAGGAAAGATTCCATGAGCACATGAACATCCATGCTTAGTTGATTGATCATTCATGAAAAATAGCATTTGTTGGATATTAGGTGGTTTTGTGAACATTAAAGCATGTGCATGTCTTGATTGAAGCCTTTGTCATGAGCTTAATTGAAGTACTTACTTATCATGAAAAGAGGATTTTTGAATGGAATGAACCATTGTATTGATTGATAGAAGGTTGAGTTACATCTTGTTTGTTTGAGAACAAGCAAAGTTCTAAGTTTGGGGTTGTGATAACAGTTGAAAAACTGTTATTTTCATGCTTAAAATATATACTAAAATCAATCTTTAACACTTAGAAACTAGCTTGAAATCATATATTGTTCATATTTTTAGAAATAAGAGAGTTGGATAGGTTTATGCTTGATTTCAGTGTTTTATGTAGGTTTTAAGGTGAATTTGATGAAAGACGTGAAGAAGGATAGAGATGGAATCAGAAAAGAACTCAAAAAGTGCAAAAGAAGAGAAGCCACAAGTACCGCTCAATGCCAGTTTACCGCTGAGCGGCACTCAGAAACACATGTTTGATCTGCTGAGGGGTGAAAATGCCGCTGAGGGGAAGAATCAACTCACGCACTTACCGTTGCGTGGTAGTTTGCCGCTGAGCGGCACTATTTTGGGCTTAGGCCCGCTTTTCTGTAATATTTCGAATAGTATATAAGCTTTAGGACTTCCTAGGGTTTGTATCTTTGGCAGAGTACGAAACACTCATTTTTCCACCCCTTGGAGGAAGATCCGTGATGCTAAGGCTACCTACTCATCTTTCGAGGGTTTTATCTTTCATTCTTTCATTATTGTTCATCTAGTTTCACCATGAATATGGTGAACTAAACTTTGTATTGTTGTTGGGGAATTAATGTAATCTTTTGAAACTCTCATATATGGAATTTGTGTTTAAACATCTTATTTGAGATACATGCTTTCTTTCATCTTTAGTTAGGGTTTTTCCTCTTTGCTTAAAGCATGCATTGTTTAACTCATTCGATGTCATGATTACTGATTTTGTCGATATGGGAACGTACGGGGAAATCTAGATCTGGGGAAATTCTCCCAATAACATATTGCTTAGATATAGGGATATGCGGGTTGCTTGCCTTTAAGCTTTTGTGCTTGAGAATTAATTATTAGGGATGCTAGGAATTGTATGAACTCGTAATTATGGATAGTCCTTCTTGCAAGGTAATTTAGAGAGTGACATTAACATTGATGAAAAGAATGATGAATTCCTAAAGTATATGAGAGTGGATAAGATGAAATTGACAACCCCAACAACATACTCATCCATCTATTTCGTTCAAAGTGTTTGTGTTCTTATTTTCCATTGATCAAAACTCATGCATACATGTTTAATTATTGTCTTTTGCATTTGAAACCTCAAGAATTTATTCACAAGTCTTAAATAATCAACAAATCATATAACTAACTAGGCCGTGAGTCCTTTGGGAGAACGATATTTGGTCTTACCGAGTTTATTACTTGATACGATTCGGTCACACTTGCCGAGGGTTAAACAAGTTTTTGGCGCCATTTTTCGGTGTTCATAAATTTGTCATCACTTAAGTCTCCCAGTCGCAACTCACGTTTTTCTTGGGAGCGTTTGCTTCTTCCTCCCCTTGGGAGAGGTTTGGGTTTTGGCTTTCTTTACATTTCATGTAGTGAACTCATTCTTTTTACAATTCCATGCTTGAATTTGTTTCCGCACTCAAGTTTCTTGTTCATTTACATTCTACGCATTTTACTGTTCATCTTCTTTGTTTTTACTATTCTGCATTCTAGTTTCGTGTTTATTGTTCATGCTTGTTTTCAATCACTGTTTCCATTCACGTTTTGCGTTTCTGTTTCTAGATTTGCATTCTACGCTTAAGTTCAATTGGTGCATTTTAATTCACTGTAATTTCGTTTCGGCCAACACGTTTATTCTTCCAACGTTTTGTTTCTGGAACTTCGTACTTGCTACGTTTTTGTTTCTGCACGTTTACTTTCACTACAACTGCATTGATACCGATCGGTCATTGCATTTAGACCGATCGGTTCTTAGTTTGTTTACTGATAACAGTTGAAAAACTGTTATTTTCATGCTTAAAATTGACACTAAAAGCAACCTTTATACTTAGAAACTAGCTTGAAATCATGCATTTATTCATATTTTTAGAAATAAGAGAGCTGGACAGGTTTATGCTTGATTTCAGTGTTTTTGTGCAGGTTTTAAGGTGAATTTAGTGAAAGAAGTGAAGAAGGAGAGAGATGGAATCAGAAAAGACATCAAAAAGTGCAAAAGGAGAAGCCGAAGTTACCGCTCAGCGCCATTTTACTGCTGAGCGGCACTCAGGAGCTCACGGGAGATCCGCTGAGGGGCAAAATGGCCGCTGAGGGGAAGAAACTACTCACGCACTCACCGCTGAGCGGTACTTTACCGCCGAGCGGCACACTTATGGGCTTGGGCCTAGATTTTCTGTAATTTTAGAATAGTATATAAGCTTTAGGACGTCCTAGGGTTTGTATCTTTGGCAGAAACGAAGCAAACACTCTCTCTTCCACCCCTTTGAAGGAGGATCTTGGATGCTCAGGCTACCTCTTCACCTTTCTAGGGTTTTATCCGTCATTCTTTCATTATTGTTCATCTAGGTTCACCATGAATATGGTGAACTAAACCTTGTATGTTTGTTGGGGAATCAATGTAATCTTTTGAAGCTCTCATATATGGAATTTGTGCTTGCATCTTAATCTAAGACTTATGCTTTCTTTCATCATTAGTTAGGGTTTTTCCTCTTTGCTTAATGCTTGCTTTGTTTAACTCATTCAATGCATGATTATTGATTTGTCGATACGGGAACGTACGGGGAAGTCTAGATCCGGGGAATCTCTCCCAATATTATATTGGTTGTCGTTAAGCTCCTATGCTAAGAGAACTAATTATTAGGAATGCTAGGAATCGTATGAACTCGTAATTGGGGATAGGCCTTCTTGACAAGGTAATTTAGAGAGTGGCATTAACAATGATGATTTGAATGTTGAATTCCTAAAATATATGAGAGTGGATAAGATGAAATTGACCCCCAACAACATATTCATATATATATTTCATTGAAAGTGCTTGTCTTTTGCTTTTGCCATTGATCAAAACCTCATGCATACATGTTTATTTTCTGTTTTGCATATTAAACCTCAATTATTTCGTTCTTAAGTCTTAGCTAATCAACAAACCACACAACTAAACTAGGCCGTGAGTCCTTTGGGAGAACGATACTTGGTCTTACCAAGTTTATTACTTGAACAATTCGGTCATACTTGCCGAGTGTAAAACAATTTTGTGACATCATATTTTGCTGATCATAAATTTGTCCATCAGCGACCCTTATTGAACCTTCCACACAGTTTTTTGTTGCCTACCAAAGAGGTTCTGATTGAACCTTCCATGTAATTCTCTACTACCTATTAAGGTGGTCCTGGTTGAACCTTTCAAGCAAATTCTCTACTACCTATTAAGGTGGTCCTGGTTGAACCTTTCAAGCAAATTCACGTGTCGCCTACCTAACATACCTTTCCTCCGAATAAGTGAGATTCATATGTCTCATATCATTGACTTTGAATACAAAGACCCATTTGTCGCTTACTTTTGCTTTAAAAAATTCATATTTGTGTGTCACCTACCATGCCTCAAATTAACAACTCAAAGACGAGTACTGAATGAAAGACAACTCCTTGGCAACTCACATCTAATCAGACCCTACATCCCATCATTCAAAACCTCTTTGTCACTATGTTCCTTGAGGTTAGGGGCCTACAATACATGTAAGGTTATTGATAAAAATACTAATTTTCTTTGCTTTTCTTTGCATTTTCTCTACAGTACAAGACGACTACCAAGTTTCTGCTACTAGTATCATGTTTCGTAAATAGAAGACTAATTATAACTATTTTACTAAAGTCTTTCACATGTCTTTTAGTCATGAGTAGACTAGGGGATTGATGTTATGTAGACAGCTTGATACTACTCGACCACAAGCCGACCTATTTCTAATTGACCCTAACTCAACGTCACATACTCTAATGATGTATTATTCTTTAACTTAACATATTTTGAATCAGACAACTAACTTAGGAGGTAAATGGGTCATGGCTCACTAATGAGTCAATATTTTTTGTACTGCACTTGGCTTATTGTACTAGATTTAATTAGGAAATTATGCTTGAATGTCCATTATTTCTCCATTTTCATTAATTGTGCTTAATTTGACTAGAAATTCTTATTTTAATTAATTTGAATTATCTGAGGCTAATTATTTTCATTATTAATTGTAGGGAAAATTTGGAATATTATTTTGGGACATCAAGAGGGAGGCCACGTCATTTGCCACATAATTTTTGTCCATCCACATCATCATTATAGTTTAAATTAAAGTGTAATTTCATTTTTAGGCCATTTGTGGACAAAATTAATGTTTGGGCCAGTTTTAGGCATTTAGGGTTTGGCCCATCTGAAAATTTTGTCCTAGATAAGTGTGCCAAAGGGGGGCAGACTTCCTAAGCTCTCTCATTCTGCACATGGGACATTTTCTTGGTTTTTGGAGAGCTCTCATTAGGTTTATGTTTTCCTTCATTGTATTAACACGTTTCCATTACAATTTATAGTTGAATTCGTTTTCTTCTTAAATTTCGTCTTCTCTATTTCCATTGTTGATACCTATGCACTTTTGTTTTGCATTTCATTTTTGTTTGTTGCGTTTAATTTGAAGTTTATTTTGTGCTATTGTTTCAAGTTTTCAACTAAGAAGTGTGTTTCTGTTTAGTGCGTTTTATGTTTAGGTTTTCGAATTGGGGATTTCATTTTTTTTTTGTGTTTTTGGTACAACATTGTGCTTCGTTTTCCAAATTCTACCACTGCATTATGTTTTGCGTTTTATAATTAATGGTAGCTTAAATTTCTGAGTTGGTGATTAGGGAGATTGCATCGCTTCTATGAGGTTGTTGGTGCATCATTGTGTTCGTTGTTCTGACCCTACACATTGTTGAATCTATTTGTGCTACAATTAAGACATGCTTAGTGTTCTAAATTGCGCCTCATCTTTGCTTAGTTGATTAGGGTGATGGTTGCTTAATTTGTGGTAATGCATGGTTGATTGAATGTGTGTTTATGAAAACTGTTTAGTCATCCGCTTAGTTGGAATAATTAATGTTGGATTAGGGGTGAGAAGAGTGGTTAATTATAGTCAACCTGGGATTGGAAGCTTTGCAATCGAACTAATACCAACCTGTGTTTTAATCTGTGTTGAATTAGTGTTTTAAGTTAGTTAAATTGAAGTCACAAAATTGTCCATAACCACCCCCACCACGTGTTCTACCTAATTCCTGAACCACATTTGGTCCTTGAGAGACGACCTAGGAGTCACTTCCTAGTATTATACTACACTTAATTGCATACAATTTGATTTGGGTACGACCTGATCACCCACCCAAGCCCATATAGATTAGCGCTCACAAACCCATAATGATGCTATGAATAGCACATCCATCGAGGTAAGTAATTTACGTTCATATTTATTAGATTTATTGTTATCTTACGCACCCGACTAACTTGGGTTTTAGAATATATTTTGTAATCACATCATCATCTATCGATGGAGGACGAGTATCGGGAGGTGGAAGGAAGAAAAACAATTGACAATAATTAAGAAAGTCCGTGGAGTTCATTTTCTCAATATATATTTGACTTTGTAAGTACAATAAACAATTATAAGGTATACCTTTCAAGAGTTTTTAAAGTGATGAAATTAATATTGTTCCTATTTTATTTTGAGGATGAAGAACTATATACTCTAATTAAGTTTTTTCGGACATAAAGATAAATAATTTAGTGATTAAGTAAAGAAGACAAGATTCAATATTATCAAATATTTGATTTACCATTTATTTCCTTATTTACGACTTTATAAATTTGTGTTAACTAATTTATATTGCATGTTCTATTTTGTACAAATAAAATATTTACACACCATATCATAATTATATAACTACTAAATCTAAATCCAATCATATATTAGATCACCTAAATTGGATTATTTAAAGCTGCAGAAGTAAGCTACAACAATAATACCCACATGTTCCATTATCCATTGGGAAGTCAAATTATAATTGTTTGTGTGTATAAATGTAAATATGAAAGACACATAAGAAATAAAATATTAAAAAAAAAACAACTCCTCTTGAATATTTTGCCCAAGGTTCATGAATCTTTTGAAATTTTACTTAAAAAACTTACATAATTTAAAACATTAGCACGAATTTTGTAATCTTTTTAATAAGTTAGTTAACAACATATTCTTATATACATTTGTTTCATTCAACTGAACAAAGAAAAAAAAGAGAGAAGAAAACATGAATTTTGTAATCTTTTTAATAATATTAATAACACACTCTTAAGTACATTTATTTCATTAAACTAAAATAAAAAAGAAAAAGAAAAAACAAAAACATGTACAATATATGAGAAGAAGGAGGAAAAATAATGAAACATAACATAAGATTCATATTTTGTATTTTTACAAAACCTATACAGGAAAACAAAGACAAAAAAAAATAACAATATATTTTGTTTCTTTGTTTATGTTTTCAAGCTAAAACAACATGATTATGTATCACAAATATGATTTCTTTAATATTTCCATAATAAATTGATAACATAATATAATTAATAACAACTAGTTATAAATTAAATGAAATATATTATAATAAAACCAATTTTTATTATTTTCTTCTTTAATTAAGAACATTTATTTTTATTTTATTTCTTTTTATTTGTCTTCCAAGTGGAAGACTTAGAAGTTTTCCAAAAAGAATATTATGGTTATGCGTTTTGTTGACTATGCGAATATTTTATACATGGAAAATACATCTCAGAGGAAACTATAGAGGCAAACAAATAATATTATATATATAATTTTCTCAGAAAAAAGAGAGATAAAAGTGTTTAATAAATATGGTGGGCAGTGATGGAAGGTATGACAGGTGAATGTGATGTAGATTGTTTTGATTGATTAAGGTTCATTATTTCATTGATCCCAGGCATGAAGGGTTGAGAAGGGGACTTTGAAGTGAATCTCTGTCTCCTCCTTCCTTTCCAATGAGCTTGTCTCTGCACTTCCCCTTCCCATACGTCTCTATCACCTCTCCAACCTCTCCTCTCTACCTAATAATTTTTTCCTCACTTCAAAAAAATAAAATATTTTAATAATTAAAACATTTCCATTTCTAAAAAAAAATAATGTGTTTCATTTTATTTTTCTCTCTGTTTAAAAAAGGTAAAAAAAATTATGAGGATAAAAGTACTGTCCTCAATAACCGTTACAATTAACTTTTGATATATTAAGATAAAGATATAATAGTATGTTTCTGGTTTGTTTTATATCCCACAAGATAGACTAAGATATAGGGGCAAACCCACATGCAGCATATTAATTAAAAGAATATTCATTAGTTTTGCAAATGACTGAATTCAATATTTAAGGAAGTGTCATAATGATAAAACAATTGTCATATATAATTTAGTAATTTAGTTTTTTATTATCTATTATCTTCATATAATAAATAAATAACTTTTACCATCTATTAATATTTCAACTAATTATTGTTGTCATTGGATAAAAATATATAGTTATTTTCTTTGACATACTAAAAGTGGTTAAAAAAATTCACCAACTCATTCGTAGTTATATACTTTATTACATTTTAGGTTTTAATCATTACACAAACATTTAATTAAGTAATTTTGTATTAAATTAACTTTGTATTAAATCTAACCAAGTTAAAAAAAAACATACATTTAAAATTTATGAGATTAGTCAAATTAAAAAATTAAAGATAGAAAAAAAGTATAAGTACAGTAATTGGTATGGTTAGTTAATGAATGCGAGGAAAGAAGTAACAAGTGTGAGGACGACACGTTTGCGCGTTAATTTGACAACTACAAGACAATAAAGGGAGGCAGTGCGTGGACGGAGAGATGCAACGTTTCATGTTTTATTTATTTGTTTGTTTTTTATAATAATATTTATTTGTGAGTGTTGTGTTTTTGTATTTGTAATTGCATTGTTGGATGGGATATGTTTTCAGAATTGAGGTTGATGTCAAAGTGTGACAAAACAATCTTCCACTCGTTGGAATGTTGTGTCCCATTGACATTCATTCATTTACTCATCCTTTTCAAATTTTAATTTATGAGTCTGTGACTTCGACCCCATTTCCACTTGCAATTTTCACTTACTATTTTCCAAGTATGTGATTTTTTTTTCAAATATACCCATTTCAAACAAAAATTATTTAAATAAACTAAATTCATATAAGTTGGAAATTTTGTTCATCGGACATTTGGTTTCTCTTAAAAGTAAAATGTATTATCAGATTTTCTTTCACATATTGTTTTTCCAAATTTTTTAAAGAAAAATTAATATATATATATATATATATATATATATATAATTGACTTGTATTTGAATAGATTTTTTGGAGATGAAATTCTAAATATATCTATTCTGCTGCTAGAAAATCTAGCAGGTGTAAGGACCTAAAAAATAGAGTATTAGAGTAGATAGGTGTATTAAAATAATGGGATAGATTATTTTACTTTAAAATAATCTTACAATATAAATATAATTTTTATAAACACGTCTCATTATTTTAAGAACATTTCATCTCTTTAGAACACTATTCCTTAGAGTTCTTTGACTTCTCTCTACCTTATCTCACTACTGAGTTATCTGTGTGACGATCAGGAGGTGTCTAGGCGATCCTGGCGTTGAGGACTTCGATCTTGACCGATCAATTTCGTGTTCCCCAACTGGTAAGTTGTTTGTCCCCTTTCTCCTCTTGTTCTTGTTTCTAGGTCATGCAAGTAGTGTTGTTGCATGTGTCTCGTAGTTTTCTTCTTCAATTTTCAGCTCAATTTAGATTCTAAGAGCTATTTTCTATCACCATATGGTGAATTGTAGGTTTCTGTTGAGTTTTCTTGTAGTGCAAGGTACGGTTGGTGTAAATCTGTGAGCTGGGCTATTTGTCTTTGAGGTAAGGGGAGCTAGCTACTGTTTTAATTTATTGTATGATCTGTATATATGTTGAATGTGGTGGTATTTTACTGATTAAGACACAAATTTGAGTTTTTAATCTGATGTGAATTGAATGTATTGAAAGGGTTGATTTGTGAAACTGCAGAGTGATGATGATGAACGGTTTTGGATGAGTTAACTGTTGTGATTGAACATGTTAGAGGTAATTTATGTGAGTAATCTGTTATGGTAGAGATTATATAAAAAGTATAGTGAATTATGGTTTTTTTTAGTCTTTTAGAGGAAGTAGAGTAGTGATTTTGAGAGTTAGGGGGTATGGACTCAATTATGTTAGCAAAATGATGCAGATGAAATTTTGATGATGTCCAAATCAAGTCAAGACCAATCAAGAATCAAAATGATCTGAAGATTTGTATTGTGATGGAAAGCTTTTGTAATACTCTTAGAAATATGTATAGGACGTAGATCAGAAAAAGAAAAGTGTTTTGTAAAATTACTATAGTAAATCATTGCAACAAAACACTATAGTACTATTCACATGAATAGTAACACTATTCACGTGAATAGTGACGGTTAACGGTAAGAGTATCGCAATTAACACGGACGTTGGGGAAACTAGTCGTTGAAGAAACTAGCCGTTTATGACCGTTGGACAAACTAGCCATTTATGGCCGTTGGACAAACTAGCCGTTTATGGCCGTTGGAGAAACTAGCCGTTAAGTTTGTCTTTTAGTGAATGGAAGAGTCTTTGGATGAGTCTATAAATAGACTCTCATTTTCTCTCAAGAAGAAAAATAACTAGAGACACAGAAACTCTTCCCTTGTGCTCAAATACTCAGAAATTCTTGAGACTTGTGTGTTCTTGTTCGGCTTGTGAAACTCTTGTCTGTGGAGCTGGTGAAGTGCTGCTACGGTGACAGAGGAAATAGCCGGTTCATCCTTGGTGTGTCTAAGGAGGTGTTCGGAAGAGAATCATCCTTCGTGAAGTATTCGGAGGAGGTGTTCATCCTTTGTGAAGACTCAAAGGAGGTGTAGTTTCATCTCTTGTGGTATCAAGAGAGGTGTTTTCTAAACTCTTACAAATTGTATCTTTGTGATTGTAGTTTGTAATTGTTTTGTGTTAGTGAAACTGTTTATCTTGTTTTGAGATAAGCGACTGGACGTAGGATTGGTAAGATCCGAACCAGGATAAAATCATCTGTGCAAATATCTCTCAACCTTACTCTATTTAATTGTTATTATTAATTGCTAAGTAAGTTTAAATTGAGTAGAAATTAAAAGGCACACGTTAGTATTAAAAACCCCTCTTGGTTTGTTATTCCGCGCTAACCCATCCGCTGCAGCCGCCCTGACAAATTAGACTGTGTCGGCATCTTGTGGAAGTTAATTGTGACTTATTGGAGTCATCAAACTGGTAAAAAACGTGTTCAAACTAGTATATTTAATTTTGGGTCCCCAAGTTGGTAGATTTGATGTTTAGAGTAGAATTTGGTTCATAAACACTTTAGATTGGTGTTGTGAAAGTTTAGAATCACTTAGTTAAGTCTAATTTGGTATATACAACAATTTAGAGGTGTTAGAAGTTGGGAAAAATGGTTAACTTTGGTAATGGCTGGTTGAGTTGCATAATTATGCAGAATTTCGTTCTGTAGATTATGCAGACTCGCTGTACGAATGGATTCGCATAGCGAGTCACCTTGGTGAGATGCTCTCTGCCAAGGCATTCGCATAGCAAATGGGTGTACTATGCGAATGGATTGAGAGAGTTGCTCTCTGGTTGATGATCCGCATAACGGTAAGACCAAGTATCGTTCCCCCAAATGACTCACAACCTAGTTAGTTATGTGATTTCTTGATTATTTAAGACTTGTGAACAAATTGTTGAGGTTTCAAATGCAAAAGACACTAAGTAAACATGTATGCATGAGTTTTGATCAATGGAAAAGAGGAACACAAACACTTTGAACGAATTAGATGGATGAGTATGTTGTTGGGGTAATCAATTTCATCTTATCCACTCTCATATATTTTAGGAATTCATCATTCTTTTCATAAATGTTAATGCTACTCTCTAAATCACCTTGCAAAGAAAGCCTATCCTTAATTACAAGTTCATACAATTCCTAGCATCCCTAATAATTAATTCTGAAGCATAAAAGCTTAATGGCAACCAACCCTCATATCCCTAGTCTAGGCAATATGCTATTGGGAGAATTTCCCCGGATCTAGATTTCCTCGTATGTTCCCATATCGACAAAATCAATAATCATGACATCGAAGGAGTTAAACAATGCATGCTTTGAGCAAAGAAGAAAAACCCTAACTAATGATGAAAGAACGCATGTATCATAAATATGATATTTAAACACAAAATTCCATATATGAGAGCTTCAAAAGATTACAGTGATTCCCCAACAACAATACAAAGTTTAGTTGACCATATTCATGGTGAGACTAGATGAAATACAATGAAAAAGTGAAAGATAGAACCCTAGAAAGTTGAGTAGGTAGCCTTACCATCCAAGATCTTCCTCCAAAGGGTAGAAAAGTGAGTGTTTGCTTCATACTCTGCCAAAGATACAAACCCTAGGAAGTCCTAAAGCTTATTTATTATTCGAAATATTATAGAAAAGTGGGCTTAAGCCCAAAAGACCACCGCTCAGCGATACCAGCGCGTAGTCAATTCTCCTCTCAGCTGCACTTTCACCCTCAGAGGAACCAACGGGTGTTCTTGAGTGCCACTCAGTGGTAAACTGGCGCTGAGCGGTACTTGCGGCTTCTCTTCTTTTGCACTTTTTTTGAGTTCTTTTCTAATGCATCTCTATCCTTTTTCACTTCTTTCATCAAATTCATCTTAAAACCTGCATAAAACACTAAAATCAAGCATAAACCTGTCCAACTCTCTTACTTCTAAAAATATGACCAAAAGCATGATTCTAAGCTAGTTTCTAAGTGTTAAATGTTGCTTTTAGTATCAATTTTAAGCATGAAAATAAAAATTTTTCAACTGTTATCACAACCCCAAACTTAGAACTTTGCTTGTCCTCAAGCAAACAAGATGTAACTCAATTTTCTACCAATCAATACAGTGGTTCACTCCATTCAAAAATTCTTTTTTCAAGATAAGTAAGTACTCAATTAAGCTCAAGACAAAAACTTCAATCAACACATGCACATGCTTTAGTGTTCACACAATCACCAAATATCCAACAAATGCTATTTTTCATGAATGATCAATCAACTAAGCATGGATGTTTATGTGCTCATGGAATCTTTCCTCACTAGATAAAGTGTTTCACTCAAACACAAGTGTATAAGAGGTAATCACTCATTCTCTCTACTATCACAATGTCACATGAATTTACTTTGGCTTTCATTTAACCATAATCAAATACATTCACAAGCATGCATCATCACAAGGACTTTTCAATGGCTTATAATGTGGCTGAGCTAACAAGAAAATTGGTTTTTCTAGATCACAAAACCCTTGAGTTAAGAGAATCATATAAACACAATCATTCTTACTTAATCCCAACTTTCCTTTTCATTGAGCTTTTCTTTTTCTTCTCTTTTCTTTCTCTTTTTCTTTTTCTTTTCACATTCTTAGATCTTAGCTTTTTGCTCAATGCTTTCAATTTTCCTTTCATAACTTCCCAACAACCCCAAAGTTGAACTTTAATCAATACAACAAAATATTTTCTACTTAACTCAAGGTAAAGATTTTCACAAAGGGTTTTTCAAATTATATTCAAGGCTAAGGGTTCAAAGGGTAGAACACATAGTGCTCTCTTTTGTGGGCTAAAATCATGCATTTGGCTAATAAAAGGGGTTACCAACAAATGGCCTCGATCATATGATGCAAACAAGCAATTGATTCAATCATAGAAAACCTGGGCAAAGTTATTCATACTTTCAAAGTAATAGCATTCAATCACAAAAACTCTGGAGCTGAAAACCTCACATATAAGCTCATTTACATTCCACATATACACATCCTGCTTAGTATCATAATCACAATCATAACATCATGCATTTGTTCACAAAGCTTGGGAACCACCTGTATAAGCATATAATGTACACATCTCAACATTAATCATCATCAAAGCATTATCAAGCATTACTTATCAAACAACAATCATACGCAAACCATCATAGCAAACAAAGTTTCCAATTGAGTACATCAAACCCTATTCTAAAAACAAAAGCAAACAGGTCCAAAAATATAAAACCAAACAAAAGCATAAATCCTGCTCTAGTGTTGATAGCATTCATCAGTAAATGCTATCTCAGCTCCTCATCAGTCTGAGCTGTCATATGTATCCTCCTCTTCTTCCTCATCTTCAGCATCCTCAAATGCGTCATCCTCATCATCATCAACATCATCTTTATCCATATCCATAGTTGAAGCTTCAGCTGCTCCAGCTCTGGTGCCTTGGGCCTGCTCCTCTGGCCAAGCTACCACATTATGGAACTCCTCCATAGTCCACCTGTGTGCTGGAGGTGTATCATACATTCCAACAACCATCTCAGTAGTGGCCACCTGCCCTCTGTGGATAGACTGCAACTGTGCACCTATAAGAGACATATACATGTACCTCATTTGGAAAGGCTCTGCTTCATGTGTCTCTACAAATGTCTGACTCTGTGCTTGTTGTAACACCCCGAAATTTGGTGTTACGCCGACTAATTTTTCCATAAACACGTAGGTAAAAATTCAAAATTTTAATATCCAACCTCAACGGAAAAATAGTACGTTATTTATTACAAACCGATTCTTCCGAAAATAAAACGTTTAAATAGTCAGGATCGAAAATAAACAAATACATTCCCAGTCATCTATCCCATCTCTCTTTCATCCTTTATGCATGTTCAGTAACATCATCCATCACATCTGCAATAACATCTGCTCCCGTATAACATCACAGATTATACGATCATCGCATTCACATGCACAAACAAGCAAGGGTGAGCTAACAAAAATACAATTCATATACATCATAAATATACTCATAATAACATACTATCAACCACACCTTAACCAGATCAAACTATATACCCAAGTACGGATTATGCTTCAACATTATGCATACACCAATATGTATCAAAATATCAAATTAGAATGCATACACCAATATGCATTACAAAATAAATCAGACCACATCCACCAATATTACAGATCAATCAAAATACATGCACCAATATGTACTAGCGTCACTCCCATCACTCTTTTCAGAGCTTCCCCGGGCCGTTACACATTACCCTAATGTGTAGTGCTGCTTTCCATCACTCTATAGGGAGATTCCCCGAGCAAGTACACAAGTCACCCTCCATCACTCTAATCAAGAGCTTCCCCGGACAAGTGCAAGTATACCCCTCATCACTCGCCTAAAGCGATTCCCCGGGCCCACAAGCACAACGCCAATTTAATTATCTCGAGCTTCACCGGACTAGTACCCCACGTCACCCCCATCACTCTTACATAAAAGTAAGAGATTCCCCGGGCGGTTACACATTACCCCAATGTGTAGTGCTGCTTCCCATCACTCTATAGGGAGATTCCCCGGGCAAGTACACAATGTCACCCTCCATCACTCTGAACAAGAGCTTCCCCGGACAAGTGCAAGTATACCCCCCATCACTCACCTAAAGAGATTCCCCGGGACCGCACGCACAACGCTTACTATCCACCACTCGTTTAATAACATGATCTGACCAAATACCCATATACAATAATCCTTACAATACCAATCCAACCATACCATAACGCCCATATCATATCATCATCACATATTCGCCAACCATGAACTTAGCATATGTTCAATATATTCAAATGCATAAGTGAGATTATCACATTATCATATCATTAATAACCTCAATTCTTCATTTAACATAAAACTCATAATCAAATCATATACAACCATGATTTCAACAGTACTTAACCATCCAAACATCATTCTCATATCAATATGCAATGTCAAACCGATCACACAATATTTCCATATCAAATAGATATATCTAACAACTCAAAACAATGTACACATAACACATTTTCTTTATATCCATTTAATACCCATATTTAGGTAACTCAAACAGCTTTGAAACCATCACCAACAGCTCCGGAAGGGTCAAAAACCCCCAAAACGAACTAAAGAACGTCCAAAACGGACATCCAGAACCCCAAAAACCATCAAAAACATAGACCAAGTCATTTTCTGCGAACACCTCGCGCCCGGGCGCAAGAGGAGGGGCGCCTGGGCGCGACTTTTTCCGAGAGTCTCGCGCTTGGGCGCCACCGAGGGCGCCGGGCGCGACCCAGAAGTCGTCCAGCCCCATACCAGTTGACAGCAACCAATTTGCACCTGTTTTGATCAATTTGGTGACTCTAACAAGTCACAAATGACTTACCTAAGGTATCCCAATAACCCACATGAACTCATAATCCTTACTTCCCAAAATCACTACCTCACTTCCTCTCAAAGTGACCCAAAACTCTATCAGCTTGTTCAAAACAGTGTATACTTTCCTTACCTTCCATTTAATCACCCCTTCAACAGCTTACACACATCATTTAGTCCTCAATCATCAAAACAAATTTGAAGTTGCATCATGCTTAAGTGAGTTTCCCAAAAACTCATCACTCATTCTACTCATCAAACCACACTTATAAACTCCATCGTTTTCCATCACATAAAACTATTACTATATCAAGATCTTAATTGTTAACACACCATACCTCCTTCTTATTAAAGATTTCCACACAAACCATCAATTCATCCATCCAAAATTCATCAACCAACCAAAATACCCAATTTTCGTATTTGATCAAAAGGAAGGTAAAACCATCATGTTTCTCATCCCATTTCACAACCTAATCCAGCAAAAAACTTCATATACATGTATATCAACATCCTAGAACGAATTTCCACCATCAATCCAATATATTCATCAATTTTTCATCATAAAGTTCATATAAATTTCATATATCAAAGTTATAGCAAAAACTCATTTGATTCATCTTTTTACCATCAAAACATACTCAACAACCATCATCTAAGAATAAGACATTCCCAATCCAAGATCTCACAACAAACATTAACATCCATCCCATTCAAACTAATCATTTGTTCAAGAAGTATGATTTTCGGATTTGGAAAAAGCTAAGGGAAAACCACCATGTTCTTCATCCCATTTCAAGAACCAATTCATCCAAAACTTCATATCTATATATACAAACACATTAGAACGAATTCTCATCATAACTCTCATCATTCAATCCATTAAACTCATCACATTTCGCAGAACTTTCAACAAACAACACATGTGCATTTTTCCAAATCAAAGTTAGCTCTCCTTACCTCTTGAAGACCTCCTTGGAACACCTTGAATCCTTCACTACGAATCTGGGCAGCACCTTGCTCCAAAGACCTCTAGAAAACTCTCTCACGGATTCTGCAACAAGGACTTCACTCACACAAGTGCCGAACCCATTTCCTCCCTTCCCACACTTGTAGATCTGCCCAAGAGACATCATGGCCCCCTTGATCCACAAAGAACCCCTTAAACAATGCAAAAGAGATCTGCCCACGCTCCTCTCGGACCCAAGGGACCAACATTATGGGTCTGGAGCATATTCCCTAACTTTCCACGTAAGTCCTACGTGTTTCAGATCTGAAAACTGATACGCTCGCGCCCGGGCGCCCCACAGGAAAGGGCGCTGGGCGCCATCCACCCAGACAGCACATCTGTCACAACTTTGACAGTTCGGTTGAACCCCTTCCCGAAGTCGGAATTAGGCGTATGAGTACTCGAATCGAAGCTCTTTGAGTATACTTTTCAATGGAAAAAGAATCAACCCAAAATATTAATTGTATAAAAAGTTATACACAAAATAGTAAACCATGTCAAATTTTGACAGCATTCTATTTTACACTACAACTTGAAATTTTTACAACTTGGTAAAATTCTTGAGTTTACAAGGGTCTTACATTCTCCCCTCCTTTAAAAATTTTCGTCCTCGAAAATTGTACTTGTTAACCAAAAAGATGAGGATAAAGATTTTTCATTTCTTCTTCCAATTCCCAAGTCATTTCCTCAGTCTTCTCATTCCACAACACTTTCACTGTACGAATACCCTTCCCTCTCAACTGCTTCGACTGAACATCCAGTATTCGCACAGGTTTCGTATCCAATGACAAGTCTTCTCTGATTTGAACATCATCCAATTCGAGCACATGATCAGGCTTTGACACATACTTCCTCAACTGAGAAACGTGAAACACATTGTGTAAATTTTCCAATTGAGGAGGTAGTGCAATTTCATATGCTACCGGTCCTATCCTTTTGATAATCTGAAATGGTCCAAGAAACTTCGGAGATAACTTCCTTGACTTGATGGCTCTTCCAACTCCTGTCATCTGAGAGACTCGCAGAAAAACATGATCTCCCACCTCGAACTCAAGAGGTCTCCGTCGTTTGTCTGCATAAGACTTCTGTCTGCTCTGTGTTGCACGCATCCTTTCTTGTATCAGCTTAACCTTCTCGGTTGTCTTCTGTAACAACTCTGGACCCACCGATATTACTTCCCCATCTTGGAACCAGCACAAAGGCGTCCTACACCTCCTCCCATAGAGAGCTTCATACGGTGCCATTCCAATGCTCGCGTGAAAGCTATTGTTGTACGTGAACTCCACCAAAGGTAACACCTCACTCCAACTTCCTAAGTGATCCAGTACACATGCTCTCAGCAAATCTTCCAAGGATTGTATAGTCCTTTCAGACTGTCCATCCGTTTGGGGATGATAGGCTGAACTCATCCTTAACTCTGTACCCAAAGATTCTTGCATCTTCTTCCAAAATCTTGACGTAAATCTTGGATCACGATCTGAAATAAGGCTCTTGGGCACTCCATGCAACCTTATTATCTCCTTAATGTAAAGTTCTGCTAGCTTATCCAATGACATCTTCTGGTTGATGGGTAAGAAATGAGCACACTTTGTCAACCTGTCCACAATCACCCATATAGAATCATGACCTCTCGGGGACCTTGGTAAATGAGTCACAAAGTCCATTGATATGTCATCCCACTTCCATTGGGGAATTTCTAACTGTTGCAGCATTCCTCCTGGTCTTTGATGCCCAATCTTAGCCTTCTGACAAGTTAGACAAGAGGAGACAAATTCCGCCACATCCTTTTTCATTCTAGTCCACCAAAAAGAATCCTTCAGGTCCTTGTACATCTTAGTCATACCAGGATGTATGCTAAGACGACTCTTATGTCCTTCTTCCAGAATCTTTCTTATCAATTCCAACTTTGCTGGAACACACACCCTGTTTCTAAACCGCAAAACTCCGTCAGCTCCTAGACTAAAATCCTTAGCCTGCTCTGTCCCTAACAACTCCACCGTCTGTTGTAAGTTTGCGTCTTCTTTTTGCTCTGCTTTAATCTTCTCCAAGAAGTCACTTGTGATCTTCAAATGACTACACCAAATATGATCTTGGTTCAACTGTAAACCCAAGTTCATATCTCTAAACTTTTCGATTAGCTCTAGTTCCTTAACCATCATAGCTGACATCTGTATCCGCTTCCTGCTCAAAGCATCTGCAACAACATTTGCCTTTCCTGGATGGTACTATAAGTCAAAGTCAAAGTCCTTCAAGTATTCCATCCATCTTCTCTGCCTCATATTTAACTCCTTCTGATCGAAAAGATACTTCAAGCTCTTATGATCACTAAAGACCTGAAAACGTGATCCATAAAGATAATGTCTCCAAGCCTTCAGAGCGAAAACAACAGCGGCTAACTCGAGGTCGTCTGTTGGGTAATTCCTTTCATGTATCTTCAATTGCCTCGATGCGTAGGCCACTGGTCTCTTCTCTTGCATTAACACACATCCGAGTCCTTGGTGTGAAGCGTCGCAAAACACTTCAAAAACCTTCGAAGTATCTGGGATCATTAGCACTGGAGCACTTGTCAGCCTTCTCTTCATCTCTTCAAAGCTTGCTTCACACTTGTCTGTCCCAGAGAATGGTTGGTCCTTCTGAGTCAACTGCGTCAGTGGACCTACTATCCTTGAGAAATCTTTGACAAATCTCCTGTAGTACCCGGCTAGGCCCACAAAACTCCTCACTTCGGATACTGTTTTTGGACGTTCCCACTTCAACACTGCTTCTACTTTGGTTGGATCCACAGAAATTCCCTGGGCAGAAATCACATGACCTAGAAACTGTACCTCACCCAACCAAAACTCGCACTTGGATAATTTCCCGAACAACTGGTGCTCCCTGAGTGTTTCTAACACTGTCCTCAAATGTTTAGCATGCTCTTCCTGATCCTTAGAATAAATGAGAATGTCGTCTATGAACACAACAACAAACTTATCTAACCAAGGCCGGAAGATTCGATTCATGTAATCCATAAATATTGCAGGAGCATTGGTCACTCCGAACGGCATCACCACAAACTCGTAGTGACCGTAACGTGACCGAAAAGCTGTCTTCTGTATGTCTTCAGGCTTCACTAGGATTTGATGGTACCCAGACCTTAAGTCGATCTTTGAAAACACGCTAGCTCCATGCAATTGATCCAACAGGTCTTCAATCCTCGGTAATGGATACTTGTTCTTGATCGTCAGCTTGTTTAACTGCCGGTAGTCAATGCATAACCTCGAACTTCCATCCTTCTTCTTCACTAATAGTACTGGTGCCCCCCAAGGTGAAGCACTTGGCCTGATGAATTTCTTTTCTAACAACTCTTCAATCTGCTTCTTTAGTTCGACTAATTCTACCGGAGCCATCCTGTACGGGGCCACAGACACTGGTCCAGCTCCTGGGACTAGATCAATGGAGAATTCTACTTCTCTGCTTGGTGGTAATCCTGGAATTTCATCCGGAAAGACATCCGTAAACTCCTCTACCACTGGGATTCTCATTGCTTTTTCTCCAGAACTCTTCTTCTTCTCCTGAGCCATCACTACAAAACATGTGGCTCCATTACTGACCTCCTTCAAGGCTTCCTTAGTTGTGATCAACTTAAAATCGTCAGAGTCCGGAAACACCAACTGTTGTCGTCCACAGTCGAGAAGAATGTGATTTTCAGTCAACCAATCCATGCCTAGAATAACATCCAGACCTTGAAGAGGCAAGGAAATCAAGTTTACTTTAAACTTGCGCCCTGCTACGAAGATCGGACATCCGACACAGACTGAACTAGTTGTTATATGTCCAGATGCTGGTGTCGAAACTACTAGCTCACATCCTAGATCACTTACTGGCAAACCAAGTTTTTCCAAACAAGACAAGGATACATAGGAGTGTGATGAGTCATTATTTTCTGCACTGCACTTAGTTTATTGTACTAGAATTAATCAGGAAAGTATGCTCAAATATCCAGTATTTTCCTATTTTTCTGAATTGTACTTAATTAGATCAGAAATTCTTATTTTAATTAATTTGAATTGTCTCAGACTAATTATTTACATTATTGAGTATAGGGAAATTATTGGATAATTTTTTAGGACTGAAAGATAAATTTCTCAGCAATTTGATTTTAAACTTAAGTGAGAAACAAAGATGAATTTTATTTTACAGAGGTAAAGAAGCCAGCAATTATTAATTTCCAATTGAAACTTCTAATGGAAATGCACGGATTGAATTTTTGGTGCACACAACAACAACAAACACCACGTCAACCTAAGATGAAGTGCCAAATCTATGATAGCATATGTGGCACCAAACATCCGTGTGTCCAGCTGGCTGGAAACGTCCAAGCACACAATAGGAGTAAGGAGCAGGAAGCAGAAAAGGGGGGATTGATTGAAGAAAAATAAAAAGGCTAGCTGCTACGGGGAGACCACCTGCTACTCTATGGGCACAAAGAGACAATACACATGCTGATTTTGGAGGTCTCTTAACTCCTTCTTCTCGGCAATTTTTGGAGGCATCATTCAATCCCATTTTCTTCCCAAAAAAAAAAAAACAAAAAGACCAACATGGAGAAAGAGGAGATACAGAACGTATAGAGGAAGACTTCTAGTATGAACTGAGCTTGGAGATGAGGAGGAGAAGCTGCTGTCACGGCTGAAGTGGAGCAGAATTTAGCAAACACACGTTTCTTTCTTTTCTGGAGATGCATGAACTGAGTTGGACATGAAGAGAGGAGCTGCTGTCATGGTGAAGAAGGAAGCATATGTGATGGACTTTAGATGAATTGTGCAAGGTGATTTGTTGGAGAAAACACTTGAAGAAGTAGAGGATTTGCGTGAGTCCTTCTTGCAATTTGGAGAAGTGAAGCCTTGGTCCACCACCACATGAAATTCTCGGCAAAAATGGTCCATCTAGTAGTATAGTTTATAAAGTTTTTAATGCTTTCAATGCCTTTGGTTTGTTTTCACGGTGGTATGCTTTTGATTTAAGAACTTATAGTTTCATTTTGCTTAAAGAAAGTTGGACGGTCCTATTACAAGAATTACATGTTTTCACCTTCCAATCAACATGCTTTTGCTTGTCTTTCTTTTAGATAATGCATATGGGTCCAGCAACATCATTATTGTACACATTTCTATTTTGTTTACTTTTCAAAGATGAATAGAAACGTGAAGTGATGGTGCAGCACCGGTTTTGATTCTTAGTTTGATAAGCAACAAAAGCTTTCAAAAGTTGTGTTTTTGTGTGAAAACATCTTAGGCTTTACGTGAATGAAGAAGGAGAAACGTGAAGAACCAAACAACATGTGAAAGGAGTGGCCCACGGTCTTTGCTTGCATTTCTTTACATATTTGAGATTGGACTTGACCAAGTGGAGTAGTAGTGTACGTTAATTGCTTTCAATTTAATGGCTTTGAATTATCTTTGAGAAATGAGTGGAGTATATGGTGATTAAAATATAATAGATGTTGGAAGTACATGGTGAAAGGGAGAAATATTATTTTAATCTACTTTGGTTCCAACTCATGAATTGTTACGGCAAAAGAGAAGCCAAGGGAAGCTTTCAACTTAATTTTCTTTGGATGAAACACATGATTTGTCACGGCAAGGATTTTTTTTAAAAGCATTTACAATTTCAATTCCTTTTGGTAGATGAATGTGTCATGGTAGAAAAGTTTTATTTTCTTTTATTCCTTTTGTCTTAAAATATTTTATATCACATGTTGGAATGATTTCTTGTATTTTTGTTTGTTGTATGTTGCTGATGTAATTTTAATTCTGTTTTCATATTTGAATTTTACTGTTTTCTGTATTTACTGCTTTACTGTATTTTTATTTTCTGTATTTTCGTTTTCTGTATACTGTATTTTTCTGTACTGCAGTTTTTCTGTTTCTGTATTTACTGTTGTGCTGTAAGTATTTATTGCTGTAATTTATTTTCTGTTTCTACTGTTTTCTGTATTTATTATTTACTGTATTTTCATTTTCTGTATTTTTGTTATTTTGTATTTAGTTTTCTGTTCCAGATTTATTTTTACTGTTTTACGTTACTGTATTTTCGTTTTCACTGTAGCAATTTCGTTTTTTTTTTACTGTTTAATTTCGTTTTACTGTTTTAGTTTCAGTTTTACCATTTTAGTTTTATATTTACGATTTGTTTTTACTGATGCTTTTATTTTTGCGTTTAATGTTTTACGTTTTATGCATGTTTAATGTTCCCGCGTTTATTTTATTTTGACTATATTTTACCGTTTAAGTTTTTACTATTTTAAAATTTACGTTACTGTTTTGAATTTTATTTCAACATTTTTAATTCAGTTTTATTTAATTTCCATTTTAATTTAATTTTTTCCGCATAAAAACAAAAATACCATAAATCCCCCCCCTTACGTGTTGACAAGAGACTGAACCACATTTGGTCCCTGAGAGACGACTTAGGAGTCACCTCCTAGCACTGTACTGCATTCTTAATTGCATATCAAATTTGATCGGCCGCGACAGCTGTATCAAATTTTGGCGCCGTTGCCGGGGACCAACTGTTCAGTTTTGAGTCTTGTGTCTGTGTTGTGTGATTTGTGTATGTGTTTGTGATAGTGTTGTTTTGCTACCTTGTGTTTATTTCTGTGGTTTGAATTTTCTGTGCTATTGTTTCATGATTACAGGGTGTCGTGATTTAGTGCATGACTAGAGGAAATCCTGGATTCATACCACCCTTTGATCCTGAGATTGATAGGACTTTTCATAGCTTAATTAGGCATTCTAGGAATTTGTCTTTAGAGTCTGTTTTTGAACCTGTTCCATTAGATATTGTGCATCCTACTGTTGAGTACTCTGTGCATACTGCATCTACTGCATCTGTACTTGATTCTGATTCTGTTGTTTTTCACACTGAGAACAATATGGCACAACCTCCACCTCGCGAGAGGACTTTTAGGGAGATGGCTGCACCTGATTTCGATATTGAAAGCTTGTGCATCCAATATCCTGATGAGGACGTTCCGTATGTTCTCAAGACTGGACTGATCCATTTGTTGCCCAAGTTTCACGGTCTTGCAGGTGCGAGTCCACATAAGCATTTGAAGGAATTCCTGGTTGTCTGTTCCAGTATGAAACCGCACGATGTTCCTGAAGAGCACGTCTTCTTGAAGGCATTCCCTCATTCATTGGAAAATGTTGCTAAGGATTGGTTGTATAGTTTAGCGCCGAGATCCATTGCTAGCTGGGATGATCTGAAGAGGCTGTTCTTGGAGAAATTTTTCCCAGCATCCCGGACCACAGCTATCAGGAAAGACATAACTGGGATTAGACAGCTTAGTGGAGAGAACCTGTACGAATATTGGGAGAGATTCAAGACACTTTGTGCTAGCTGCCCCCACCATCAGATACCTGAACAACTCCTTATTCAGTATTTCTACGAGGGTTTGAACAACATGGATCGAGGTATGATCGATGCTGCCTGTGGTGGAGCTCTTGGAGACATCACACCTGCTGAGGCCAGACCATTGATTGAGAAGATGGCCTCCAACTCCCAGCAGTTTAGCAACAGGAATGATGCCATTGTGGTGAAGGGCGTACAAGATATTGCCCAGTCTTTATCAGCTGTTGAAAGCAAGTTAGAAGGCCAGATTAACTCTCTTGCGAAGATGGTGACACAGTTGACTACCAACCAGAGATCGACATCTCAATCTGCATCTTTTGCACGACTATGTGCTATTTGTCCTTCCAGTGACCACTACACAGATGCATGTCCTTCTTTGCAACATCCTGCTGCCTCTGATGTGCCTCATGCTTATACTACAAACATCTACAACAACAGGCAGCCACAACATCAAAATCATGACTTGTCCAGCAACAGGTACAACCCAGGGTGGAGGAATCACCCCAATCTTAGATGGAACAATGCGCCACAGCAACAGCAGCACGCGCCACCTTTTCAGAATGCTGGAACACCTAACAGATATGTGCCTCCACCCATGCAACAACACCAAAGGCAACAACAACAGCAACAACAAGAGGCACCTGCCCAACCAGCTGCCCAACCTTCCACTTCGTCTGAACCTTCATTGGAAGAGTTAGTGAGACAGATGACTGTGCAAAACCTGCAGTTTCAGAAAGATAACATGCAGTTTCAGAAAGACAACATGCAATTTCAGCAGGAGACTAGAGCGTCCATACAGAGCCTCACTAACCAGATAGGTCAGATGGCCACTCAGATAAACCAGGCGCAGTCTCAAAATTCTAGTAAGTTACCATCGCAGACTGTGCAGAATCCAAGAAATGTGAGTGCCATAACCCTCAGATCAGGGAAGCAGATTGTTGTACCTTCAGAGCCCGCCTCTATACCGACACCCGTGCCTGCTACTTCTCACAAAAAGGAGGACCAAGCTGGTCCAAGCAGGACATTTGAGGCAGGTGAATCTTTTTCTCCAGTCGGTGGTTCTTCTTCAGGAGGATCTCCTCCCTTAACCACCACTACTGCTGCCACACCATCTCCATTGATTGACCGACCTATCCCTCTTCCATTCCCTTCACGACCACTTCCTAGCAAAAAGATGGAAGAGGTAGATAAAGAAATTCTGGAGACCTTCAGGAAGGTGGAGGTGAACATACCTCTACTTGATGCAATCAAGCAGATACCAAAGTATGCAAAATTCTTGAAGGAGCTGTGCACACACAAGAGGAAGATGAAGGGAAATGAAAGGATTAGCATGGGAAGAAATGTATCTGCACTTATTGGTAAGTCGGTCCCGTACATTCCTGAAAAGTGCAAGGATCCAGGTATATTTTGCATTCCTTGTGTGATTGGAAATAATAAATTTGAGAATGCCATGCTTGATTTGGGTGCTTCTGTTAATGTCATGCCTTTGTCTATATATGAATCTTTATCTCTTGGTCCTTTGCAAACCACGGGTGTGGTCATTCAGTTGGCTAATAGGAGTGTTACTCACCCAACAGGTTTCATAGAAGATGTCTTGGTAAGGGTTGGTGAATTGATTTTTCCTGCTGATTTTTATGTTTTGGAAATGGAGGAGGGATTCTCTTATGGATCCGCTCCCATTATTTTAGGCAGGCCATTCTTGAAAACTGCCCGAACTAAGATTGATGTATATGCTGGAACTTTGTCTATGGAATTTTCTGATATTGTTGTTCATTTTAATATCTTTGATGCAATGAAATTTCCAGCTGAGGACCATTCTCTGTTTAGGATTGATACATTGGATGACATTATTGATGAATTTGTTGTTGACAACTTTAATTCTGTGCATGAGAAGAAGCATTCTTTTCTATCTTCTTTGCATTCATGTATTGAATCTGGATTCGAATCAGGTTTTGAGAATGATGTTGATAATGTTATGGATTTTGATGAGGATTGTGATGTCCAGGATATTGATGCTATGAATGATATTGATGATGTTGTTGACATATCTGAGATGGATATTGATTTTGATTGTGATGAGATGAGTGTTCTGCCTTTACCTGTACACTCTTTAGAGTCAGAATGCATTAACAATGTTGCAGGAAGTACACTTGAATCTGACTTGCAGGCACCCACTCTTGAGCTGAAACAGCTACCAGATAACCTCAAGTACGTGTACTTGGAGGCTGATGAAAAGAAACCGGTGATCATTTCTACCTCCCTTGATTCTGTTCAAGAGGAGAAGTTGCTTGGTATACTGAGGAACAACAAGAAGGCCATTGGTTGGAGTTTGGCTGACTTACCTGGTATTAGTCCATCCACATGCATGCATAGAATTCTTTTGGAAGAAGGGGCAAAGCCAGTGAGACAGCCACAAAGAAGGCAAAACCCCGTGATCATGGAAGTCATCAAGAAGGAGGTGACCAAGCTTTTGCAAGCTGGAATCATCTACCCTATTTCAGACAGTCAGTGGGTGAGCCCCATCCATGTTGTGCCCAAGAAAACTGGCCTCACCGTGGTGAAGAATGAGAGGGATGAGCTTATCCCAACTAGAGTGCAGAACAGCTGGAGAGTCTGCATTGACTATAGGAGGCTCAACCAAGCAACTAGGAAAGATCATTTTCCCCTGCCATTCATTGATCAGATGCTGGAGCGCCTGGCAGGTAAATCTCATTATTGTTTTCTTGATGGTTTTTCTGGATATTTTCAGATCAATATTGCTCCTGAGGATCAAGAGAAAACAACATTCACCTGCCCCTTTGGCACTTTTGCCTATAGGAGGATGCCCTTTGGTCTGTGCAACGCTCCTGGTACCTTCCAACGATGCATGCTTAGCATTTTTAGCGACTTTCTTGAGAATTGCATAGAGGTGTTTATGGATGATTTTACTGTGTATGGATCCTCTTTTGATGCATGTTTAGACAGTCTGGAAAAGGTTTTGCAAAGATGCATAGAAACAAACCTTGTTCTCAATTTTGAGAAATGTCACTTTATGGTTGAACAAGGTTTGGTTTTAGGGCATATCATTTCTGAAAAGGGAATAGAGGTAGATCCTGCTAAGATATCTGTGATTTCGCAGTTGCCTTACCCCTCTTGCGTGCGAGAGGTGCGATCTTTCCTTGGACATGCAGGTTTCTACAGGCGCTTCATCAAAGATTTCAGCAAGAAGGCGCTTCCCTTGTCCAGACTGCTGCAGAAGGATGCTGACTTTGTTTGTGATGACAGATGCAAGCAGGCTTTTGATTGCTTGAAGGAAGCTTTGACTACCACCCCTATCATTCAGGCACCGGATTGGACAGCCCCATTTGAGCTCATGTGTGATGCATCTAACTATGCATTGGGGGCTGTCTTGACACAGAAAATTGACAAGCTGCCAAGAGTGATTTACTATGCTTCACGCACTTTAGATGCTGCCCAAGCAAATTATACCACCACTGAAAAAGAGTTGTTGGCAATTGTTTTTGCCCTTGATAAGTTTAGGTCATATTTGCTTGGATCACCTGTTATTGTGTATACTGACCATGCAGCTCTTAAGTTTCTGTTGAAAAAGGCTGAGTCAAAGCCTAGATTGATCAGATGGATGCTACTGCTCCAGGAGTTTGACTTGCAGATTAAGGACCGGAGTGGAGCACAGAATCTAGTTGCGGACCACCTTAGCCGGATTGAGAGAGTTGGGAATGAAGTTGATGTGTTGCCCATCCAGGATGACTTTCCTGATGAGAGTTTATTGATGATTTCTTCTTCCCACCCCACTCCTTGGTTTGCACATATTGTAAATTATTTAGTTGCTTCTGTTTTTCCTCCCTTAGCATCACGTGCACAGATTGCTAAAATTAAGAGTGATGCTAAATATTATGTTTGGGATGACCCATATCTGTGGAAGTTGTGCAGTGACCAGGTTACTAGGAGATGCATTCCAGACCATGAGATTGACTCGGTCCTGCAGTTTTGTCATGCCTCCTCACCGGGTGGTCATCTGGGGATACAAAGAACAGCTCGTAGGGTGCTTGACTGTGGTTTCTATTGGCCTTCAATCTTCAAAGATGCAGAAAGGATTTGCAGCACCTGTGAGCCTTGTCAAAAAGCAGGAGGATCAATTTCACAGAGACAAGAGATGCCTCAACAGCCTATGCTGTTCTGTGAGGTGTTTGATGTCTGGGGTATAGATTTCATGGGTCCTTTTCCTGTTTCTTTTGGTTTTTCCTATATTCTCCTTGCTGTGGATTATGTTTCAAAATGGGTGGAAGCTAAAGCCACCAGAACTAATGATGCTCGGGTTGTTGTGGATTTTGTTAGATCTCACCTCTTTTGCAGGTTTGGAGTGCCTAGAGCAATTGTTAGTGATCAGGGAACCCATTTTTGCAACAGATCCATGCAAGCTTTGCTCAAGAAATATGGGGTGACGCACAGAGTTTCTACACCTTACCACCCCCAAACAAATGGGCAGGCTGAGATCTCCAACAGGGAGATTAAGAGGATTTTGGAAAAGATTGTCCAGCCCAACAGGAAAGATTGGAGTAGTAGATTGGACGATGCTCTTTGGGCCCACAGGACTGCATACAAAGCACCGATTGGGATGTCTCCATACAGGGTTGTCTTCGGAAAGGCATGTCATCTACCAGTTGAAATTGAGCATCGGGCATATTGGGCTGTGAAGA
Source organism: Vigna nakashimae (assembly GCA_034642375.1). Taxonomy (NCBI): domain Eukaryota; kingdom Viridiplantae; phylum Streptophyta; class Magnoliopsida; order Fabales; family Fabaceae; genus Vigna; species Vigna nakashimae. Next base: position 42,943,044 of record CM067765.1, on the reverse strand, counting down.
CATGCAACTTCTCCATGGACCAAGCTGGAAAGGAAAGGAAGTTGCAACTGAATGAACTGGATGAAATCCGATTGGAAGCCTATGAGAATTCGAAGTTCTACAAGGAAAGGACCAAGAGGTTCCATGATAGCTCCATTCTTAGAAAGGACTTCGAGGTTGGCCAACAGGTTTTATTGTATAACTCTAGACTCGGCCTCATGGGTGGTAAGTTGAGATCAAAGTGGACTGGACCCTTTGTTGTGACTAATGTTTATCCTTATGGTGCAGTAGAAATCCAGGATCCATTTGCAGCTAAAAGCTTCAAGGTGAATGGGCATAGACTGAAGCCCTTCCTCAGTCATCCTTCTCTGTTGGATGCAGTGGTGGAGGAGACGTCTTTGGTCTACCCCACCTACCCTCCCAACTGACGCAGGGAGTTTCTTCTCTCCTTACCTCCTCACTTTTATTGCACTATGTCGATATCTGATGACTGTTTTGATTGCTTGATCTGCTGATTGTGACACACTGAGGACATTGTGTCGTTTAAGTGTGGTCTATTAGGGGAGGTTATTTCTTTGTTTATGTTTCGTTTTTATGTATTTTGTGGTGTCTTATGTACAGTTTTGCATGATTTTCGTGAATTCTGGACTATGATTAGGTTGTCAGTTTTCCTGCACTTCATTGATACTCTAAACTGTTGAATTCCTTGCTTTACTTTGCTTGGGAGATAATCATGATATTTGAGAGTTGAATTGATGGTGACCATATTACCTGTGTGAGATTTGAGCCATTTGATGATCTTTCTTGTGTGTGATATATGCCTTGATTGCTTGCACATATGTCTTGGCTTCACTCTTTGAATTGATTCTAGACTAATACGCATGTTTGAAAGGGATAAAGGCATTTTGTTGTTGAGCCTCTAAGCCAGATAAGCCTACCCTGTTTTGATCCATTGATAACCCTTTTGAGCCTATGTTTTTCCCCATTTCTTTGTTTTGAAGCTCATACAATAGCCCTAAGTGAAAAAACCATTATTACCTGAACCTTAGGGAATTTTGTAGCTTTGGAATTGTTTTGGGAATAAGTGTGGTCTCCTGGGAATTTCAGATGAATTGGCTAGTGAGTTCTCTTCATATCTTGTTTCTGTTTGTAAATATGTGGTGCATCTTGTCTCTTGAAATTGTGTGTTGAACAGAGTAAAGAAAAGAGACAGGATGAAAAAAAAAATGATGAAAAACAGAAAAAAATTGTGAACAACGGTGAATAATGGAGTTAACTAGAGGATGGAATTAGAGGTTGTAGGTGAGTTTGAATGTGTTTATACTTGTTCCCCATTGCTCATCTATCCCTTATGGTTTATAGCTTTTCATCCAGATATATCCTCCCTTGTCCTTGACCCCATTATGACCATAAAAAGACCTTTTGATTTGAACATGCGTATCTGTTTGAGTGTTGATATTAGAGGCTTGCCAAGCATATTTGTGTTTGCTTTCTTGAGTTCATTGAGTGACATTGATTTACCTTAAACACTTGAGTGAAACACTGATTGTGTACATCTGTGAGGCTCTGTTGCTGTCGATTCATCTCTTAAACTGATTAACTGTTTCCCTTGTACTGAACTGTTCGGATGATTCTTTGAGTATTTGTTTTCATTGATTTTGTGTGGGATTCTGCCTATACCTCTTACTGTCCAGATTTTGTGAGAATTGTGAAAGTGTGTTTATGTTTCGGAGTCTTTTTGTCTGTTTGTCGAGTATGTGTCACCTTCATGATTTCCCTGTTTTTCCGTCTAGATTTTGCCCAGGAGTGCAAAAGACTAAGTGTGGTCTATTTTGATGAGTCATTATTTTCTGCACTGCACTTAGTTTATTGTACTAGAATTAATCAGGAAAGTATGCTCAAATATCCAGTATTTTCCTATTTTTCTGAATTGTACTTAATTAGATCAGAAATTCTTATTTTAATTAATTTGAATTGTCTCAGACTAATTATTTACATTATTGAGTATAGGGAAATTATTGGATAATTTTTTAGGACTGAAAGATAAATTTCTCAGCAATTTGATTTTAAACTTAAGTGAGAAACAAAGATGAATTTTATTTTACAGAGGTAAAGAAGCCAGCAATTATTAATTTCCAATTGAAACTTCTAATGGAAATGCACGGATTGAATTTTTGGTGCACACAGCAACAACAAACACCACGTCAACCTAAGATGAAGTGCCAAATCTATGATAGCATATGTGGCACCAAACATCCGTGTGTCCAGCTGGCTGGAAACGTCCAAGCACACAATAGGAGTAAGGAGCAGGAAGCAGAAAAGGGGGGATTGATTGAAGAAAAATAAAAAGGCTAGCTGCTACGGGGAGACCACCTGCTACTCTATGGGCACAAAGAGACAATACACATGCTGATTTTGGAGGTCTCTTAACTCCTTCTTCTCGGCAATTTTTGGAGGCATCATTCAATCCCATTTTCTTCCCAAAAAAAAAAAAACAAAAAGACCAACATGGAGAAAGAGGAGATACAGAACGTATAGAGGAAGACTTCTAGTATGAACTGAGCTTGGAGATGAGGAGGAGAAGCTGCTGTCACGGCTGAAGTGGAGCAGAATTTAGCAAACACACGTTTCTTTCTTTTCTGGAGATGCATGAACTGAGTTGGACATGAAGAGAGGAGCTGCTGTCATGGTGAAGAAGGAAGCATATGTGATGGACTTTAGATGAATTGTGCAAGGTGATTTGTTGGAGAAAACACTTGAAGAAGTAGAGGATTTGCGTGAGTCCTTCTTGCAATTTGGAGAAGTGAAGCCTTGGTCCACCACCACATGAAATTCTCGGCAAAAATGGTCCATCTAGTAGTATAGTTTATAAAGTTTTTAATGCTTTCAATGCCTTTGGTTTGTTTTCACGGTGGTATGCTTTTGATTTAAGAACTTATAGTTTCATTTTGCTTAAAGAAAGTTGGACGGTCCTATTACAAGAATTACATGTTTTCACCTTCCAATCAACATGCTTTTGCTTGTCTTTCTTTTAGATAATGCATATGGGTCCAGCAACATCATTATTGTACACATTTCTATTTTGTTTACTTTTCAAAGATGAATAGAAACGTGAAGTGATGGTGCAGCACCGGTTTTGATTCTTAGTTTGATAAGCAACAAAAGCTTTCAAAAGTTGTGTTTTTGTGTGAAAACATCTTAGGCTTTACGTGAATGAAGAAGGAGAAACGTGAAGAACCAAACAACATGTGAAAGGAGTGGCCCACGGTCTTTGCTTGCATTTCTTTACATATTTGAGATTGGACTTGACCAAGTGGAGTAGTAGTGTACGTTAATTGCTTTCAATTTAATGGCTTTGAATTATCTTTGAGAAATGAGTGGAGTATATGGTGATTAAAATATAATAGATGTTGGAAGTACATGGTGAAAGGGAGAAATATTATTTTAATCTACTTTGGTTCCAACTCATGAATTGTTACGGCAAAAGAGAAGCCAAGGGAAGCTTTCAACTTAATTTTCTTTGGATGAAACACATGATTTGTCACGGCAAGGATTTTTTTTAAAAGCATTTACAATTTCAATTCCTTTTGGTAGATGAATGTGTCATGGTAGAAAAGTTTTATTTTCTTTTATTCCTTTTGTCTTAAAATATTTTATATCACATGTTGGAATGATTTCTTGTATTTTTGTTTGTTGTATGTTGCTGATGTAATTTTAATTCTGTTTTCATATTTGAATTTTACTGTTTTCTGTATTTACTGCTTTACTGTATTTTTATTTTCTGTATTTTCGTTTTCTGTATACTGTATTTTTCTGTACTGCAGTTTTTCTGTTTCTGTATTTACTGTTGTGCTGTAAGTATTTATTGCTGTAATTTATTTTCTGTTTCTACTGTTTTCTGTATTTATTATTTACTGTATTTTCATTTTCTGTATTTTTGTTATTTTGTATTTAGTTTTCTGTTCCAGATTTATTTTTACTGTTTTACGTTACTGTATTTTCGTTTTCACTGTAGCAATTTCGTTTTTTTTTTACTGTTTAATTTCGTTTTACTGTTTTAGTTTCAGTTTTACCATTTTAGTTTTATATTTACGATTTGTTTTTACTGATGCTTTTATTTTTGCGTTTAATGTTTTACGTTTTATGCATGTTTAATGTTCCCGCGTTTATTTTATTTTGACTATATTTTACCGTTTAAGTTTTTACTATTTTAAAATTGACGTTACTGTTTTGAATTTTATTTCAACATTTTTAATTCAGTTTTATTTAATTTCCATTTTAATTTAATTTTTTCCGCATAAAAACAAAAATACCATAAATCCCCCCCCTTACGTGTTGACAAGAGACTGAACCACATTTGGTCCCTGAGAGACGACTTAGGAGTCACCTCCTAGCACTGTACTGCATTCTTAATTGCATATCAAATTTGATCGGCCGCGACAGCTGTATCAGAGTGCGTAGCTCCTGAATCAAACAGAACATGTACACACTTTCCAAGTATCATGCAAGTGTCTAAGATAAGGTTACCTGACTGAGTAGCCTCTTCTCCGGTCATAGCAAACACTCTCCCTGTAGCTTGAGGCTTCGCTCCTGTTAAGACTTGTGGCTTCAGTCCACTATTCGTCATCCTGTTGGGACACATGTTGGCATAATGTCCCGATTCATTGCAAATGAAGCATCTCCTGACAAATGGTTTTGTTCCCCTGAGCTGGGGACAATCACGCTTGAAATGCGCTCCTCCACAATTAAAACACTTCATTGGTCCTTGTTGCGGCCTATGTGGTCGATTATAGGGCTTCTTCTGAAATTTAGTCCCGGATGAGCTTCCTCTATGAGGTCTAATAATCCTCTCTGGATCTGTCTCCAGCCTCTCCACCCTCTTAGCGGTTTCCACCATAGTCAAGAAATGTCGAATATTCAATGGTACAACGGCTTTCTTCAGCTCATGTCTTAGGCCTTCTTCAAACTTTTGACACTTCCATTCTTCTGGGAGGGGCTGTGAATAGTACCTCGAAAGTTGATCAAATTTCACCACGTACTCGTGCACAGACATCTGTCTTTGGCGTAAACTCAGAAATTCAATCTCTTTTGCGAACTTTGCGCTTCTAGGAAAATATTTCTCCAGAAACTGGAGTTTGAAACTATCCCAGGTAGGAACTTCTCCGTTGGTCTCCATCAGTCGTTTAACCCCGCTCCACCAGTATTCAGCCTCTCCAGTTAGTAGAAAGGCTGCAAAAATCACCTTCTTGTCTTCTGGGCAAGAGATTGCTTCGAAGACTTTCTCGATTTCACGGATCCAGTACTCTGCTTCGTCAGGGTTGGCACTCCCATCAAACTTAGAGGGATTGTGGCGCATAAAATGGGTCAGACCGGGTTGGTCTCTCGGCCCAGTCGTAGCATTGTGGTGTAGGATGTCAATCACCCTCTCGATAACACCAACGACTCCTTCGATTCTCTCAGTCACATTGTGAGAGTTTCCATTCTCAGTTCTCCTAGACATGGTGCTCTTTACACGCATAATAATGACACAATCAATTTCATAAACAAACAAGAAAATTACAAGAATGCATGATAGAATTTCTCACTCCCCAGTCCCCAAAATTTTATTTTCGAAAAAGAATCACTGCTCTGATACCACAAGTGTAACACCCCGAAATTTGGTGTTACGCCGACTAATTTTTTCGTAAAACACGTAGGTAAAAATTCAAAATTTTAATATCCAACCTCAACGGAAAAATAGTACGTTATTTATTACAAACCGATTCTTCCGAAAATAAAACGTTTAAATAGTCAGGATCGAAAATAAACAAATACATTCCCAGTCATCTATCCCATCTCTCTTTCATCCTTTATGCATGTTCAGTAACATCAGCCATCACATCTGCAATAACATCTGCTCCCGTATAACATCACAGATTATACGATCATCGCATTCACATGCACAAACAAGCAAGGGTGAGCTAACAAAAATACAATTCATATACATCATAAATATACTCATAATAACATACTATCAACCACACCTTAACCAGATCAAACTATATACCCAAGTACGGATTATGCTTCAACATTATGCATACACCAATATGTATCAAAATATCAAATTAGAATGCATACACCAATATGCATTACAAAATAAATCAGACCACATCCACCAATATTACAGATCAATCAAAATACATGCACCAATATGTACTAGCGTCACTCCCATCACTCTTTTCAGAGCTTCCCCGGGCCGTTACACATTACCCTAATGTGTAGTGCTGCTTTCCATCACTCTATAGGGAGATTCCCCGAGCAAGTGAGATTATCACATTATCATATCATTAATAACCTCAATTCTTCATTTAACATAAAACTCATAATCAAATCATATACAACCATGATTTCAACAGTACTTAACCATCCAAACATCATTCTCATATCAATATGCAATGTCAAACCGATCACACAATATTTCCATATCAAATAGATATATCTAACAACTCAAAACAATGTACACATAACACATTTTCTTTATATCCATTTAATACCCATATTTAGGTAACTCAAACAGCTTTGAAACCATCACCAACAGCTCCGGAAGGGTCAAAAACCCCCAAAACGAACTAAAGAACGTCCAAAACGGACATCCAGAACCCCAAAAACCATCAAAAACATAGACCAAGTCATTTTCTGCGAACACCTCGCGCCCGGGCGCAAGAGGAGGGGCGCCTGGGCGCGACTTTTTCCGAGAGTCTCGCGCCGGGCGCGACCCAGAAGTCGTCCAGCCCCATACCAGTTGACAGCAACCAATTTGCACCTGTTTTGATCAATTTGGTGACTCTAACAAGTCACAAATGACTTACCTAAGGTATCCCAATAACCCACATGAACTCATAATCCTTACTTCCCAAAATCACTACCTCACTTCCTCTCAAAGTGACCCAAAACTCTATCAGCTTGTTCAAAACAGTGTATACTTTCCTTACCTTCCATTTAATCACCCCTTCAACAGCTTACACACATCATTTAGTCCTCAATCATCAAAACAAATTTGAAGTTGCATCATGCTTAAGTGAGTTTCCCAAAAACTCATCACTCATTCTACTCATCAAACCACACTTATAAACTCCATCGTTTTCCATCACATAAAACTATTACTATATCAAGATCTTAATTGTTAACACACCATACCTCCTTCTTATTAAAGATTTCCACACAAACCATCAATTCATCCATCCAAAATTCATCAACCAACCAAAATACCCAATTTTCGTATTTGATCAAAAGGAAGGTAAAACCATCATGTTTCTCATCCCATTTCACAACCTAATCCAGCAAAAAACTTCATATACATGTATATCAACATCCTAGAACGAATTTCCACCATCAATCCAATATATTCATCAATTTTTCATCATAAAGTTCATATAAATTTCATATATCAAAGTTATAGCAAAAACTCATTTGATTCATCTTTTTACCATCAAAACATACTCAACAACCATCATCTAAGAATAAGACATTCCCAATCCAAGATCTCACAACAAACATTAACATCCATCCCATTCAAACTAATCATTTGTTCAAGAAGTATGATTTTCGGATTTGGAAAAAGCTAAGGGAAAACCACCATGTTCTTCATCCCATTTCAAGAACCAATTCATCCAAAACTTCATATCTATATATACAAACACATTAGAACGAATTCTCATCATAACTCTCATCATTCAATCCATTAAACTCATCACATTTTGCAGAACTTTCAACAAACAACACATGTGCATTTTTCCAAATCAAAGTTAGCTCCCCTTACCTCTTGAAGACCTCCTTGGAATACCTTGAATCCTTCACTACGAATCTGGGCAACACCTTGCTCCAAAGACCTCTAGAAAACTCTCTCACGGATTCTGCAACAAGGACTTCACTCACACAAGTGCCGAACCCATTTCCTCCCTTCCCACACTTGTAGATCTACCCAAGAGACATCATGGCCCCCTTGATCCACAAAGAACCACTTAAACAATGCAAAAGAGATCTGCCCACGCTCCTCTCGGACCCAAGGGACCAACATTATGGGTCTGGAGCATATTCCCTAACTTTCCACGTAAGTCCTACGTGTTTCAGATCTGAAAACTGATACGCTCGCGCCCGGGCGCCCCACAGGAAAGGGCGCTGGGCGCCATCCACCCAGACAGCACATCTGTCACAACTTTGACAGTTCGGTTGAACCCCTTCCCGAAGTCGGAATTAGGCGTATGAGTACTCGAATCGAAGCTCTTTGAGTCTACTTTCCAATGGAAAAAGAATCAACCCAAAATATTAATTGTATAAAAAGTTATACATAAAATAGTAAACCATGTCAAATTTTGACAGCATTCTATTTTACACTACAACTTGAAATTTTTACAACTTGGTAAAATTCTTGAGTTTACAAGGGTCTTACACTTGTCCTCTTTCTCTATGAGTACGGCATGATAGAACTGGCTGAGCTCCCTCCTCACCTCCATAGTATTGTCTGTAATAGGCCTCATCAATTACTTTCCTTGGCCTCTCAAATGGTGGAGCTGAAGTATCCACACTAGCTATTTTGCATAAGTGTGTGATCAAAGAAGGATGTCCTAAGGGTGCTTTGTTGTTTGTTGTGTTAGCACACACCCTTATCTCATTAGCTATGACCTGTTGATAACAGTTGAAAAATTGTTATTTTCATCCTTAAAATTGATACTAAAAGCAACCTTTAACACTTAGAAACTAGCTTGAAATCATGCTCTTGTTCATATTTTCATAAATAAGAGAGCTGGACAGGTTTATGCTTGATTTCAGTGTTTTTGTGCAGGTTTTAAGGTGAATTTGGTGAAAGAAGTGAAGAAGGAGAGAGATGGAATCAGAAAAGACATCAAAAAGTGCAAAAAGAGAAGCCGCAACCACCGCTCAGCGGCAGTTTACCGCTCAGCGACACTCAAGAGATCACGGTGGATCCGCTATGGGGAAACATGGCTGCTGAGGGGAAGAAACCAACTCACGCACTTACCGCTAAGCGGCACTTTACCGCTGAGCGGCACTCTTATGGGCTTGGGCCTAAATTTTTTGTATTTTTAGAATAGTATATAAGCTTTAGGAAGTCCTAGGGTTTGTATCTTTGGCAGAAACGAAGCAAACACTCTCTCTTCCATCTCTTTGAAGGAGGATCTTGGATGCTCATGCTACCTCTTCACCTTTCTAGGATTTTATCTTTCATTCTTCCATTATTATTCATCTAGTTTCACCATGAATATGGTGAACTAAACCTTGTATTGTTGTTGGGGAATCAATGTAGTCTTGTGAAACTCTCATATATGGAATTTGTTTTTACATCTTATATTTAAGACCTATGCTTTCTTTCATCATTAGTTAGGGTTTTCTTTGCTCAATGCTTGCTTTGTTTAACTCATTCAATGCATGATTATTGATTTTGTCGATACGAGAACGTACGGGGAAATCTAGATCTGGGGAATTGCTCCCAATAGTATATTGGTTGCCGTTAAGCTCCTGCACTTAAGAATTAATTACCAGGAATGCTAGGAATTGTATGAACTCGTAATTAAGGATAGGCCTTCTTGTCAAGGTAATTTAGAGAGTGGCATTAACAATGATGAAAAGAATGTTGAATTCCTAAATTATATGAGAGTGGATAAGATGAAATTGATAACCCCAACAACATACTCATCCATATATTCCATTGAAGTGTTTGTATTTTGTTTTAGCCATTGATCACATTCATGCATACATGTTTATTTTCTGTCTTTTGCATTTAAACCTATAATCAATTGTTCTCAAGTCTCAAATAATCAACAAATCACATAACTAAGCTAGGCCGTGAGTCCTTTGGGAGAACGATACTTGGTCTTACCGAGTTTATTACTTGAAACGATTCGGTCACACTTGCCGATTGTTAAACAAGTCTGTGGCGCCATTTTTCGGTGTTCATAAATTTGTCATCAAGTTTTTTGGCGCTGCTGCCGGGGACTCGTGGTTGAACTAGTTAATTTGTGTGATTATTGATTATCTTTGACTTGAATTTTGAATTTTTGTTTTTATTTTTCTGTTTTTATTTTTTTGGTTTTTATTTTATTTTATTTTATTTTATTTTATTTTATTTTATTCTCTGAATCTTATATCTTCTCTTATATCTTTTTGTGCTAACCAAATATTCTAGGGTTTTGTTTTCTTGTGTATGTAGGAGGAAATTCGAACTAGGAGCAAGATAACTGCAAAACCTCTTCTTGAAGGTTTAGACGAGAGTAGACGGAGGAGAAGAATCCGAACATCTAGAGAACTTTTCCCTCCTCCGGAAACTCTGTTGCAACCATCACCACAAGGTTCTGACCACAACACAGAAAATATGGAGAACAATAATATGAGAAGAGCTCTTGCTGATTACACCAATACAGCTGGACCTCAGCACTTTAACAACATAGCTAGACCTAGAGTCAATGCAGTGAACATGGAGGTCAAACCAGCATTGATCCAACTGGTGAAGAGCAATCAATTCAATGGGTTATCTCACGAAAGCCCATATGAGCACCTCACTACATTTAATGAGATCTGCAACACAGTAAAAATAAATGGGGTGCCAAATGAAGCGATCAAACGTAGCTTGTTTCCTTTCTCATTAGGAGGCAATGCTAAGCTTTGGTTAAATTCTTTTCTAGAGGGAAGTTTCATAGAGTGGGAAGCAGTGGTGACAAAGTTTCTAAATAAATATTTTCCACAATCAAAGGTGAACAAAGGAAAGCAAGAGATTTCTTCATTTAGGCAGGGCATGGAAGAATCACTAGGACATGCATGGGATAGATATAAAAGCTTGCTACGAAAAACACCCACGCATGGATTCGATGAAGTGGAAGTAGTCCTTACCTTCCTTGGAGGTCTTGGTTCACAAACCAAGATGATGCTTGATGCCTCAGCAGGAGGAAACATTAAATGGAAAACTCCAGAGGAAGCAACAGAAATTATTGAAAATGTGGCTACCAGTGATAACGAACTCAACAGTGAAAGAGGAGCTCCTATGCAACAGAAAGGAGTTCTACAATTACAAACACATGATGCCTGTAATACCCTAATATTTTAAAGAGTATTACTTTTAGTAGAGGCTAAATTAACTTATCTTCTATAAACAATCCAACTTTATTTCAATTCTCCCAAAGTACAATACCAAACTTACAAACTTCAAACAATATAGTCTTCACCACTTAACATAAATTCAAATTTCAACTTATAAGTTTTACACAACATAATTTTTCCAATACAAATTTATTCTTTTTACAAAATATCCCTGAAAGTTTTTCCCCGCATCTCTCTCATCTCTAAGCTTTTTCAACCGCATCTGCAACATTATCTATTCACATATAACATGAGTTATATGATCATAGCACAAACAAATAAGGGTAAGCCAACCATATCATATCAATCATTAAACTCGTAATAAAAATATTTCAATCATGTATTTCTACAATTACTAAAATATCATTACCCCGATGTCATTAATTCATCATTATCAAAATCATCTTCCTCAATTTCATAAACCTTACAATTTTACCATGCTTACTCACGAAGCCTTATGGTCAGACCGCTCTCTGCCTGCTTCCTTAAGCCTCACCTGTATACTATGTCTTACTCTCTGAAGCCTTATGGTCAGACCTCTCTCTGCCTGCTTCTATAAAACTTATGAACAACATATTTATGTCAAAGCCTTATGGTCAGACCACTTGCTGCCTGCTTTCATAAACCTCAGGTGTTACTTTGATCATATCAAGCTCTCATGGTATAAACCGAACATACTACTTCTCGTAGGAAACATCATTTCATAAGCAATGATTTCTCATATTCACTCCAACATTTCATCCAATCAACATTTCATACCCTCTTATCCACTCCAAAATTTCATCAAATCAACAATTCATAACCTCTTCTCCACATAACTCAATCATGTTCATTCTCTAATCATAATTTGACAATAACCTATTTTGGTGTCAATAAATTAAACATATTGCCAGATATTATACTACATATTATAAACTCATTTTGACCATAACGAGTATAACTCAACATATTTTCACCAATCAAAGATTCATAGATCATCCAAAACATTTCAACATATCTTAGCAACTACATAATATAATCTGAGCTCATTGTAACGACAAATAAAATGCATCTACAGTTGACTTATTTTATTTTATTTTCATCCTATTAGAGATCTTTCTTTACCCCAATTGGTCACCGGAGAGGACCCAGATGTCTGAACGCATCAAACTCACCTTCGACGCCAGCACATATGACTAGTCACAACTGACTGGACCAGGCCAGGGCTGCTCTATGATCAGGGATGTGCCAACTCAGGTTTTTAAGGTTCCTCTATCCTACCAACAAAAGGAGGTCTCAATAATTAACAATTTATTTATTTAATTTATCTACCTTATTTTCTTATGCTCTAAATCTTAAAATGCCTAATTTTACTTCCTCTCACAACAACCTCAAACAGTATCTGTATATCTATTTAATACCCATATACAAGTTACTACAGAACCCTTATTCTAAACCTTCCAACAAGATTAATTTCAGCCAACAAACTCATTCAATAAATTCATCACAATAAACATCCATAATAGAATTCATACAAGATAATTATAAACAATTAACAATAATAAAACATTACTATAAATGGTCATAGAAGAATACAATATTTGACAATCATAAAAATAATCTTAATATAAAAATTCATAGGGAAACAAGAAGTGGAATCTGGCAGAGCCGGTTAGACAACTTCTAATCCATCCAACAATACAATATAATTAAATAACAAGAACAATACATGTCTGGGGAAATAAGAAGTTGAATCTGGCAGAGTCGGTTAGACAACTTCTAATCCTTCCAAAAATGTAATAAAATAAATAAGGAAGGAAATAAAAGTTTGGGGAATCAAGAAATTGAATCTGGCAGAGCCGGTTAGACAATTTCTAATCCTTCCAAAATACAATAAAATAAATAAGGAAAACAATAAAATGTTTGGGGAAACAAGAAATTGAATCTGGCAGAGCCGGTTAGACAATTTCTAATCCTTCCAAAATACAATAAAATAAATAAGGAAAACAATAAAATGTTTGGGGAAACAAGAAATTGAATCTGGCAGAGCCGGTTAGACAATTTCTAATCCTTCCAAAATACAAAAATAAACCACTAACAACGTACAATTGGCATAACATAATCAACATCACATTTTACAACTATCACACTTGGATATTAACACAAAAGCATACTCTCATTTAAAATTCAAGATCATACAGAAACAAAATGCTCCATATTCAAGGTTTAAAATCAGACAAAAGAAAAATATAGTATATTCAAGACTCAAGATAATACAAAAAGAAATACTCAAAGTTAGCTTCCCTTACCTCTATTACAGACTTAATCTCCTCGCTCTCTGAAAACTTCCAGAATATCCCCTTTGAAATTAGAAATTCTTCCAACTCTCTTCTCTCAAAAATTTTCTAAGTTCTTTGGTGTAAATTTTCAACCTTCCCTCCTTGGCTATTTATAGCAAAAAAATTTACTATTCATTTTTTACTATTCATTTTAACTATTCATTTTTTTATTCATTTTACTATTACAAAAATAATTTTTTATTTGCAATTTGATGAATTCTGATCTCAAAGCTACGTGGAACACTTATCCTTTCCAAATATTATTTTTTTGTTATTTTTTTTTTAACTATTCACTTTTTACTATTCACAATTTACTATTCACAATTTACTATTCACAATTTACTATTCATCATTTTTTTTTTAGCATTTAACTTACAAATATTTTCAAGGATCTTACAATGCCTTGCTAGCACAAAATAAAATTCTAACTCAACAGCTGGAGACTCTTACTAAAACACTTGCACAATTACCTAAAGAGTTGAAGACTGCTGCACAGGTACAATCTCAGTTGTGTGAATTATGTGGGGGCGACCATATCAATGGTCAATGTGCCTTTCCAGCAGAAGCCGTAGAGGATGTGAATTTCATGACCAATCAATACCGTCAAGGGAACTATAATCAAGGGTGGAAACCACACCCAAGCATTGGTCAAGGGCAAACTGGGCAACCTGGTCAATTTAATAAGCAGCAGCAGCAACCCACCTTATGGCAGCAGATTTCTATGCTTAATGAAAGGTCCATGAGGATGGAAGAAACTCTTAATAATTTGATACAGAAAACTGAGTCTACCCAAAAGAGCACTGAAGCTGCTATTAAGAATTTGGAGATTAAATGGGGCAGATTACGAAGCAGGTAGAAGAGAGGCCAGGTAAAAATTTTGGGGCTAATACTGAGGTTAACCCCAGAGAAGAATGCAAGGTGGTAGAGAGTACTAAAGATGAGATAGTTGAGTTAGAGAAAGGAGAAACAAAAGAGAAAAGAGAAATAGAGAGCAAAAATACTTCTCCTTTTCCAAGAAATCAAGGGAAACAATTTGATTTTACAGAATTATTCAAGATGGTGGATAATGATGCACCTTGGGAGCAGATTCTACAACAAATTACGGTTTACACTAAATCTGGTGAAGATGTCTCTACAAAGAAAAGATGTAGAGATGATGAGGCAAAGAAGTATAAAACTGTTAAAAAAGAGCCATTCCCTCTGATAACAGTTGAAAAACTGTTATTTTCATGCTTAAAATTGATACTAAAAGCAACCTTTACACTTAGAAACTAGCTTGAAATCATACTTTTATTCATATTTTCAGAAATAAGAGAGCTGGACAGATTTATGCTTGATTTCAGTGTTTTTGTGCAGATTTTAAGGTGAATTTAGTGAAAGAAGTGAAGAAGGAGAGAGATGGAATCAGAAAAGACACCAAAAAGTGCAAAAAGAGAAGTCGAAACTGCCGCGAAGCGGCACTCAGGAGTTCACGGGAGATCCGCTGAGGGGCAAAATGGCCGCTGAGGGGAAGAAACCAACTCACGCACTTACCGCTGAGCGGCACTTTACCGTTGAGCGGCACACTTATGGGCTTGGGCCTAAATTTTCTGTAATTTTAGAATAGTATATAAGCTTTATGACGTCCTAGGGTTTGTATCTTTGGAAGAAACGAAGCAAACACTCTCTCTTCCACCCCTTTGAAGGAGAATCTTGGATGCTCAGGCTACCTCTTCACCTTTTTAGGGTTTTATCCTTCATTCTTTCATTATTGTTCATCTAGTTTCACCATGAATATGGTGAACTAAACCTTGTATTGTTGCTGAGGAATCAATGTAGTCTTCTGTGAAACTGTCATATATGGAATTTGTGATTATATCTTATATTTAAGACCTATGCTTTCTTTCATCATTAGTTAGGGTTTTTCCTCTTTGCTTAATGCTTGCTTTGTTTAACTCATTCTATGCATGATTATTGGTTTTGTCGATACGGGAACGTATGGGGAAATCTAGATCCGGGGAATTACTCCCAATAGTATATTTGTTGTCGTGAAGCTCCTGCACTAAAAGAACTAATTATTAGGAATGCTAGGAATTGTATGAACTCGTAATTAGGGATAGGCTTTCTTGACAAGGTAATTTGTGGCATTAACAATGATCACTTGAATGTTGAATTCCTAAAATATGAGAGTGGATAAGATGAATTTGATAAACCCCAACAACATACCCATCCATATATTCCATTGAAAGTGTTTGTATTTTGTTTAGCCATTGATCAAAACTCATGCATACATGTTTATTTTATGTTTTGCATATTAAACTTCACTTATTTCGTTCTTAAGTCTGAGCTAATCAACAAATCACATAACTAAACTAGGTCGTGAGTCCTTTGGGAGAACGGTACTTGGTCTTACCGAGTTTATTACTTGAAACGATTCGGTCATACTTGCCGATTGTTCAACAAGTTTGTGGCGCCGTATTTCGGTGTTCATAGATTTGTCATCACCCTCCAAAAGCGACAGATCCAGGAGGCTTTTCTATTTCTTGTACCATAGGGAAAAAAAGGATTAAAAAAGCTCTTCTTGATTTAGGTTCAAGTGTTAACTTGATACCTTACTCGTTACTGGAGCAGATCGGCGATGTTAATGTGAAACCTGTAAAGGTTAACATAGTAATGGCCGATGGATCTTCAAAGGAACCATGTGGGATTGCAGAGGACATTATAGTTTGTGTGGGAAAACTCCAGTTCTTGGCAGACTTTGTGGTGATGAAGATGGAGACAGAAAAGATACCTATCATTCTTGGAAGACTGTTTATGAAAACGGCCAAAGCTATCATAGATGTAAACGAAGGTATAGTTGTGCTCCAGGACCGAGAGGAGAGAGTTGTTGTAGATGTCTTTAAAGATGAGACGCAACACAGGAGGAAGAAGCTAGTTATAAAGCTGCATTTCAAGCTGCACACATGACTAGCCATCAAGATGAAAAGCCCAAGGTTACAGGTAAACATTGTTTGTTATTTCAGGTGCATAAAGGAGAAAAGATTGGAAGAGGAGGAAAAGTTCCTGATGACTGGAAGAAAGGAAGACCCCAACTTGGTACACCTGTGAGAATCAAAAACAAGTTGTGGGTTGTGAAAGGCTATAAAGAGAAGGAGATGATAGAGATAGAATCTCCACATTTTAGAAGAATCAAAACAGTGCACAGGAAACAGTTGAGGAGTTGGTGGGATAACAACATCAACTATCAAGAAGGAACTTGAACTTTACTGGGTCAAGCTAATGACGTTAAAAGACCGCTTGCTGGGAGGCAACCCAGTTGATTTAAGAACTTTTAATTTTATTTTGGTTTGTAATTTTTAATCTGTTGAACATTATTTTGTAAATATTTTGTTGGACATAGCATCTACTAAAGGATGCTAGTTGGATATAGCATCTACTGAAGGATGCTAAAGTTGTAACACCTACTGATGGGTGTTGGTGAGAAAATTTTGCACCTACTGATGGGTGTTGGTGGATTTTGGGTCGGGCTCGTGACGTTAAACAAGCGCTACCTGGGAGGTAACCCGGTTGATTGATTGTTTTTGTTGTTTTATTTTAGTTGCATAATAGGGCGTGCATAAGTAATATGAGAATTGAATTGCAGGGAACCAGTGAGGGGCATGTTTAGAAGGCACTTAGGGTAAGCAAAGAAGGCGAAGAGCACATCACGAAAGTGCCGTTGAGCAGCAACTTACCGCTGAACGGTACTCTCGTAGATTAGTCTTTAGTTTCCCTTTAGCGGGACCCGAGCCCATTAGGGTATTTTTATACCCTAAGCTGCGCATAAACTCCTACTTTCAGGCTCTTCTCTGCACAAACACTCCCACATACCTTTTCCAAGGTTCTCCACATCTTTTCCCTCTTCCCTCTTGATAAAATCTCTCTTCCACTAACTTTCTCACTAGTGTTTCATCTAAGTTTGGGGTTGGAAGAAAGCATCTTAGCTTGGAAGCATTCTCATTCTCATCTAGTATCTCCACCCAAGTAAGTAAAGCATTTTGTTCATTCTAGGGTTCTTGATTTTGAATGTGATTGTCAAAGCATGAATATTTAGGGGTTTTGATTTCTATGCATGATTTGGTGATATAATTGATGTTTGAACCGATTGAACTGCATGATTTTGATATGGAAAAATGAAAATTGCATTTGGGTGGAGTAGGACAGCTTAAAAAGAGATTTTTCAAAAATCTGCAGAGTCACCGCTCAGGGGTAAATTGCCGCTGAGCGGCACTCTGCCAGACCTGGAATTTTCTGAAAATTTGTGTTCTGGATTGTGCACTGATGGCACTGAGGGGTAATTCTGACCCTCAGCGGTGGTTTAGCTTCGAAAGGAGTTGTATTCCGTGTTTTACTAATGATTAACATCATGTTCTGTGGTTTTGTATCTGTGTTTGATTGTAGGAATAACATCCTCTTCAGGAAAAAGATTGAAGACCATGGCAACCAAGAGAAAAGAAAAGGAACCAGAACAGCCCCATTCTAGTAGGTTCCTCTCTCGGAAACATGAGAATCACTTTAAGGTGGTTCAAGACAGGAGACTCCTTATGGAGAGAAAGGTTGGAATGATACCTAACTTTGCTCCTCAATTTGGAGAGCAATTGTTAGGGAATGACTGGGAAAACTAGACACATATCCTGCACCTGCAAACATAGCTGTGGTAAAAGAGTTCTACATCAATGCAAAGAAGATTGGTGATTATCCAGCTGAGAATTATTTGGGCTATGTCAGAGGCCATGCTATCAGGTATGATCCTGATTCTATCAATAACTTCCTGGATACTGTGTGGGCTGGTGAGCAGTGCCAGTTTGCTCTCTGCATGGAGGAAGGGGCTGATTTTGAGGATGTAGAGAGAGTGCTATGTATACCTGGAGGACACTTCCAAAGAAATATATCTGGCTCAAAGGTAAACATTAGGAGGACTGATCTGACTCCTCTTGCAAAGTATTGGATGGCATTTTCCCATGCCAACATTCAGCCATGTTCACATGTGTCAGATATTACTCTCACCAGGGCATTCTTCATCTACTGTGCTATCAGGAACTTAAATGTTAATATTGGGCAGGTGATAGCTAATGAGATTAGTGTGTGCGCCAATACCTCAAATAATAAAGCACCCCTAGGACATCCTTCCTTAATCACTCACCTTTGCAAGATAGCTGGGGTGGACACTTCTGCTCTACCATTTGAAAGGCCAAGAAAAGCCATTGATGAGGCCTATTACAGACAGTACTGTGGAGGTGAGGAGGCAGCTTAGCCAGTTTCACCACGCCGTGCTCGCAAGCACAGAGTTAGACATCTGCTGAGACACATGAGGCAGGACCGTTCCAAATGAGAGACATGTACATGTCTCTTATAGGTGCTCAGCTACAGTCTATCCACAGAGGGCCGATGGCTACTACTGAGATGATTGTGGGCATGTATGATACACCTCCAGCTCACAGGTGGACTATGGAGGAATTCCATAATGTGGTAGCTTGGCCAGAGCACCCTGTGCAAGGAGGCGGAACTGAAGCAGCTGAAGCTTCAGTTAGGGAGATGGAAGAAGATGAAGCTGATGATGATGATGCATTTGAAGATGATGAAGATGAGGAAGAAGAGGAAGATACAGAGGACAACTCATATTGATAAGGAGCTGAGATAACATTTACTGATGAATGCTATCATGAACTTATGCTTTTGTTGGTTTAAGTGTTTTGAACTTATTTACTTTTGTTTTAGATTAGAGTTGATGTACTCTATTGGAAACCTGGTTTGTTATGATGGCTTGCTATTGACTGTGGTTGTGTGATAACTAATGCTTGATGATACTTTGAGATTGATTGATGTTGAGATGTGCACATAAAATGCTTATACAGGTGATTCACAAGCTTTGGGAACAAATGCAAGATATTATGATTGTGATTGTGAGATTTAGCAGGATGTGTATGTCAAATGTGAATGAGCTTATATGTGAGGTTTTGAGCTCCAGAGTTGTTATTGTTGAATACTATTACTGTGAAAGCATGAATGACTTTGCCCAGGTTTTCTATGATTGAATCAATTGCTTGTTTTGCATCATATGATCAAGGCTGTTTGTTAGAACCCTTTTTATTGGCCAAATTCATAAAGTTAGCCCACTAAAAGAGAACACTTTGTGTTCTATCCTTTGAACCCTTAGCCTTGAACATAAATTGAAAACCCTTGTTGAAAAGTTTTACCTTGAGTTAAGTAGAAAATCTTGTGTGGTATTGTTAAATGTTCAAGTTTGGGGTTGTTGGGAAATTATGAAAAAGAAAAAGGAAAGCATTGAACTAAGAGCTAAGAATAAGAATGTGAAAAGAAAGAAAAAGAAAAGAAAAGAAAAAGCAAAGCTCAATGCTAAGGCAAGTTGGGAAAAATAAGAATAATTGTGTTGTTATGATTCTCTTAACTCAAGGATTTTGTGATCCAGAAAAACCAATTTTCTTGTTAGCCCAGCCACGTTATAAGCCATTGAAAAGTCTTTGTGATGATGCATGCTTGTGAATGTTTTTGACTGTGGTTAAATGAAAGGCAAAGTTGATTCATGTGACATTGTGATAGTGGAGTGAATGAGTGATCACCTCTTATACACTTGTGTGTGAGTGAAACACTTTACCTAGTGAGGAAATATTCCATGAGCACATGAACATCCATGCTTAATTGATTGATCATTCATGAAAAATAGCAATTGTTGGATATTAAGTAACATTGTGAACACCAAAGCATGTGCACGTATTAATTGAAATCTTGGTCATAAGCTTGATTGAAGTTTACTTATCTTGAAAAGAAGATTTTTGAATGAGTGAACCATTATATGAATTGGTAGAAGATTGAGTTACATCTTGTTTGCTTGAGGACAAGTAAAGTTCTAAGTTTGGGGTTATGATAACAGTTGAAGAACTGTTATTTTCATGCTTAAAATTGATACTAAAAGCAACCTTTAACACTTAGAAACTAGCTTGAAATCATGCTTTTGTTCATATTTTCAGAAATAAGAGAGCTGGATAGGTTTATGCTTGATTTTAGTGTTTTTGTGCAGGTTTTAAGGTGACTTTGGTGAAAGAAGTGAAGAAGGAGAGAGATGGAATCAGAAAAGACATCAAAAAGTGCAAAAGGAGAAGCTGCAACCACCGCTCAGCGGCAGTTTACCGCAAAAAGGTAAACTGTCACTGAGCGGCACTCAAGAGATCACGGTGGATCCGCTATGAGGCAAAATGGCTGCTGAGGGGAAGAAACCAACTCACGCACTTACCGTTGAGAGGCACTTTACCGCTGATCGGCACTCTTATGGGCTTGGGCCTAAATTTTCTATATTTTTAGAATAGTATATAAGCTTTAGGAAGTCCTAGGGTTTGTATCTTTGGCAGAAACGAAGCAAACACTCTCTCTTCCATCCCTTTGAAGGAGGATCTTGGATGCTCAGGCTACCTCTTCACCTTTCTAGGGTTTTATCTTTCATTCTTCCATTATTATTCATCTAGTTTCACCATGAATATGGTGAACTAAACCTTGTATTGTTGTGGGGGAATCAATGTAGTCTTTTGAAACTCTCATATATGGAATTTGTTTTTACATCTTATATTTAAGACCTATGCTTTCTTTCATCATTAGTTAGGGTTTTTCCTCTTTGCTCAATGATTGCTTTGTTTATCTCATTCAATGCATGATTATTGATTTTGTCGATACGGGAACATACGGGGAAATCTAGATCCGGGGAATTTCTCCCAATAGTATATTGGTTGTCGTTAAGCTCCTGGACTTAAGAACTAATTACTAGGAATGCTAGGAATTGTATGAACTTGTATGAACTTTAGAGAGTGGCATTAACAGTGATGAAAAGAATGTTGAATTCCTAAAGTATATGAGACTGGATAAGATGAAATTGATAACCCCAAGAACATACTTATCCATATATTCCATTAAAGTGTTTGTATTTTGTTTTATCCATTGATCACATTCATGCATACATGTGTATTTTTTGTCTTTTGCATTTAAACCTATAATAAATTGTTCTCAAGTCTCAAATAATCAACAAATCACATAACTAAGCTAGGCCGTGAGTCTTTTGGGAGAACGATACTTGGTCTTACCGAGTTTATTACTTGAAACGATTCGGTCACACTTGCCAATTGTTAAAGAAGTTTGTGGCGCCGTTTTTCAGTGTTCATAAATTTGTCATCACCTGTCCAATATTGACATTCAAATTCCTGATTGCACAGTAAAGGAGGAGTGCCCTGCTAAGAATGATGTCTGAAACATGGGAACATGGTTGAATGTTGGCATGAGAAAAAGCCATCCAATATTTTGCAAGAGGATTCAAGTCAGTTCTCCTAATGTACGCATAGAACACTCTCCACATCATCAAAATCACTGCCCTCTTCCATACATAGAGCAAACTGGCACTGCTCACCAGCCCATATAGTAGCCAAGAAGTTCTTGATAGAGTCAGGATCATACCTAATAGTGTAGCCTCTAACATAGCCTAGGTAATCTTCAGCCAGATAATCACCAATCTTCCTTGCATTGGTGTAAAATTCTTTCACCACAACTATATTGGCTGGTGCAGGGTGTGTGGCTAGCTTCCCCCAATTCCTTCCCAGCAGTTGCTCTCTAAACTGAGGAGCAAAGTTAGGTATCATTCCAACTTTCCTCTCCATAAGGAGCCTCCTATCTTAGACCACCTTAAAATGCTTCTCATGTTTGAGAGATAGGAACCTACTAGAGTAAGGTTGTTCTGGTTCCTTTTCTTTTCTTTTTGATGCCATGGTCTTCACTCTTTTGCCTGAAAAAGGATGCCATTCCTACATCTGATAACAATTGAAAAACTGTTATTTTCATGCTTAAAATTTATATTAAAAGCAACCTTTAACACTTAGAAACTAGCTTGAAATCATGTTTTTGGTTATGTTTTGTGAATAAGAGAGTTAAAAGTGAATTAATTGTTTTGTGCAAGATTCCCTTGATTTTGTAGGCTAATTGAATGATTTGAAAGAAGAATTGAAGTACCGAATGATTGGAATGCTGAAAAGTCAACCAAAAACCAGAAAAAAAACCAGTCAACAAGAAAAGTCAACCAATCAACCAGAATGCTGAAAAGTCAACCAGAATACAGAAAAAGTTCCGCTGAGCGGTAAAATACCGTTGAGCGGCACTTTTCACGTGCCAAAATCACCGCTGAGGGGCAAAAACAGCAGTTGTGGGCAAAATGGATCATGTGCTATTACCGCTGAACGGTAAAATACTGCTCAGCGCCATTCTAAGTGAGCTTGGACCGGTTTTCTGTTACTTTTATGGGCTTGGGCCTAATTTTCTGTATTTTTAGAATAGTATATAAGCTTTAGGACGTCCTAGGGTTTGTATCATTGGCAGAGACGAAGTAAACACTCTCTTTTCCACCCCTTGAAGGAAGATCTTAGATGCTTAGGCTACTTTCTCCTCTTTCTAGGGTTTTATCTTTCATTCTTTCATTATTATTCATTTAGATTCACCATGAATATGGTGAACTAAACCTTGTAATATTGTTGGGGAAGCAATGTAGTCTTGTGAAACTCTCATATATGGAATTTGTTTTAACATCTTATTTTTAAGACTTATGTTTTCTTTCATCATTAGTTAGGGTTTTTCCTCTTTGCTTAAAGCTTGCTTTGTTTAACTCATTCATTGTCATTATTATTGATTTTGTCGATATGGGAACGTACGAGGAAATCTAGATCCGGGGAATTTCTCCCAATAGCATATTGGTTACTGTTAAGCTCCTGCACTTAAGAACTAATTACTAGGAATGCTAAGAATTGTATGAACTCGTAATTAAGGATATACCTTCTTGCAAGGTGATTTAGAGAGTGGCATTAGCATTGATGAAAAGAATGATGAATTCCTAAAGTATATGAGAGTGGATAAGATGAAATTGATAACCCCAACAACATACTCATCCATCTAATTCACTGAAGTGTTTGTATTTTGTTTTCTCCATTGATCAAATTCATGCATACATATTTAATTACTGTCTTTTGCATTTAAACCTAAAGTCAATTTGTTCTTAAGTCTTAAATAATCAACAAATCATATAGCTAAATTAGGCCGTCTGTCCTTTGGGAAAACGATACTTGGTCTTACCTTGTTTTATTACTGGATACGATTCGGTCACACTTGCCGATTGTTAAACAAGTTTGTGGCGCCGTTTTTTGGTGTTCATAAATTTGTCATCATGTTTTTGGTGTCGTTGCCGGGGACTCGTGGTTTAACTAGTTCATTTGTGTGATTATTGATTATCTTTGACTTGAATTTTGAATATTGAATTTCTGTTTTTATTTTCTGTTTGTGTTTTTTGGTTTGTATTTTATTTTATTTTATTTTCTGCTTTTTTTTATATTATTTTATTTTCTATTTTCTGTTTTTATTTTTTTCTGTTTTTATTTTTCTTCTTATCTCTGAATCTTATATCTTCTTTTATATCTTTTTGTGCTAACCAATTCTTCTAGGGTTTTGTTTTCTTGTGTATGCAGGAGGCATTTCGAACCAGGAGCAAGAAAATTGCAGAACCTCTTCTTGAAGGTTTAGACGAGAGTAGAAGGAGGAGAGAATCCGTACATCTAGAGAACTTTTCCCTCCTCCGAAAACTCTGTTGCAACCATCACCACAAGGTTCTGACCATAGCACTGAGAATATGGAGAATAATAATATCAGAAGAACTCTTGTAGATTACACAAATATAGCTGGACCTCAACATTTTAACAGCATAGCAAGACCAAGAGTCAATGCATCCAACATGGAGGTGAAACCAGCATTAATCAATTCAATGGGTTGTCTCATGAAAGCCCATATGAGCACCTCACAACTTTTAACGAGATCTGCAACACGGTGAAAATAAATGGGGTGCCGGACGAAGCAATCAAACTTAGTTTGTTTCCATTCTCATTAGGAGGCAATGCTAAGCTTTTGTTGAATCCTTTTCCAGAGGGAAGCCTTACAGAGTGGGAAGCAGTGGTGAGAAAGTTCCTAAACAAATACTTTCCACAATCAAAGGTGAATAAAGGAAAGCAAGAGATTTCATCATTCACGCAAGGCATGGAGGAATCACTGGGTCATGCATGGCACACATATAAAAGCTTATTATGAAAGACTCCCACGCATGGATTTGAAGAAGTGGAAGTAGTCCTAATCTTCCTTGGAGGTCTTGGTTCACAAACCATTATGATGCTTGATGCCTCAGCAGGAGGAAATATCAAATGGAAAACTCCAGAGGAAGCTACGAAAATCATTGAAAATATGTCTACTAGTGATAATGAGCTAAACAGTGAAAGAGGAGCTCCTAGTCAACAAAAAGGAGTTCTACAGTTACAAACAAATGATGCCTTGCTAGCACAGAATAAGATACTAACTCAACAACTGGAGACTCTTACAAAAACACTTGCACAATTGCCAAAAGAGTTAAAGACTATTGCACAGGTTCAATCACAGTTGTGTGAATTATGTGGGGGTGACCATATCAATGGTCAATGCGCCTTTCCAGCAGAAGCCTTAGAGGATGTTAACTTCATGGCCAATCAATATCGTCAGGGGAATTTCAATCAAGGGTGGAAACCACACCCAAGCATTGGTCAAGGACAAAATGGGCAAGCTGGGCAATTTAACAAGCAACAACAACAACCAACTTTATGGCAACATATTTCTATACTTAATGAAAGGTCAATAAGGATGGAAGAAACTCTTCATCAGTTCATACAAAAAACTGAGTCTACTCAAAAGAGCATTGAAGCTACTATCAAGAATTTGGAGATTCAGATGGGTCAGATCACTAAGCAGTTGGAAGAGAGGCCAGATAAAAATTTTGGTGCTAATACTGAGGTTAACCCCAGAGAAGAATGTAAAGTGTTGGAGAGTACAAAAGATGAGACAATTGAGTTAGGAAAAGGAGAGACAAAAAAGAAAAGAGAGAAAAGAGAGAAAAAGAAAAAGAAGAGAAAAAAGAGAAAGGAGAGAAAGGAGAGAAAAGAGAGATAAAGAGTAAAGATATTTTTCCTTTTCCAATAAATCAAGAGAAACAATTTGATTTTACAGAATTATTCAAGATGGTGGACAATGATGCACCTTGGAAGGAGATATTACAACAAATTGCAGTTTATACTAAATCTGAGGAAGAAATGTCTACAAAGAAAAGACGTAGAGATGATGATACAAAGAAGTATAAAGCTGTTAAAAAGGAGCTATTTCCTCCAAAAGAAAAAGATTCAGGAGGCTTTTCCATTCCTTGTACCATAGGGAAGAAAAGGATTAAAAAAGCTTTGCTTGATTTAGGATCAAGTGTTAACTTGATACCTTATTCTTTATTGGAGCAGATCGGTGATGTGGATGTGAAGCCTACAAAGGTTAACTTGGTAATGGCAGACGAATCTTCAAAAGAAACCTATGGAATAGTAGAGGATATTATAGTTTGTGTAGGCAAACTCCAGTTCTTGGTAGACTTTGTGATGATGGAGATGGAGACTGAAAAGATACCCATTATTCTTGGAAGACCGTTTATGAAAACGGCCAAAGCCATCATTGATGTGAATGAAGGTATAGTGGTGCTCAAAGACCGAGAGGAGAGAGTAGTTGTAGATGTCTTCAAAGAAGAGAGGCAGATACAGGAGGAAGAAGCTAGTCATAAAGCTGCATTTCAAGATGTACTCATGACCAGCCCTGAAGATGAAAAGCCCAAGGTTAAAGGTACACATTGTTTGTTGTTTCAGGTACAGAAAAAAGAAAAGATTGGAAGAGGAAGAAAAGTTCATGATGACTGGATGAAAGAACGACTCCAACTTGGTACACCTATGAGATTCAAAAACAAGTTGTGGGTTGTAAAAGGCTACAAAGAAAAGGAGATGATAGAGATAGAATCTCCATATTCTAGAAGAGTCAAAACAGTACACCGGAAGCAGTTGAGGAGTTGATGGGATATGGATATCAACCATGAAAAAGGAACTTGAGCTTTATTGGATCAAGCTAGTGATGTTAAAAGAGCGCTTGCTGGGAGGCAACCCAGTGATTTAAGAACTTTTGATTTTATTTTGGTTTTGTAATTTTTAATCAGTTGGACATTATTTTTGTAAATATTCTTTTGGATATAGCGTCTAGTGAAGGATGCTAGGTGGTTCAGTATCTACTGAAGGATACTAGGTTTGTTACACCTACTGATGGGTATTGGTAAGATAGTTTTGCACCTACTGATGGGTGTTGGTGGATTTTGGGTCAGGCGCGTGACGTTAAACAAGCGCTACCTGTGAGGCAACCCAATTGATTGATTATATTTTTGTTTATTTATTGTATTTGCAAAATAGGGTTTTGCATGAGTAATCTGAAAATGTTATTGCAGGGAGTAATTAAGAGGCATGGTTAGGATGCACTTAGGTTAAGCTAGGGAGAAGAAGAACACTTCCCGAAAGTGCCGCTGAGCGGTAGTGTCGTAGACTAGGCTTAAGTTGCCCCTTAGCGGAACCCGAGCCCATTAGGGTATTTTTATACCCTAAGTTGTGCCTTATTTTCTCTTTTCAGACTTTTCTCTGCACACACACTCCTACATACCTTTTCAAAGGTTCTCTACATCTTTTCCCTCTTCTCTCTTGAGAAAATCTCCCTTTCACTCACTTTATCACTAGTTTTCCATCTAAGTTTGAGGTTGGAAGAGAGCATCATAGCTTGAAAGCATTCTCCATTCATATAGCATCTCCACCCAAGTAAGTCAAGCATTTTTCATTCTAGGGTCTTGAGCATGAATTTGATTGTTGAAGCATGAATTTTTAGGGGTTTTGATTCTTATGCATGATTTGATTATTTAATTGATGTTTGAACCGATTGAACTTTTTGATTTTAAGTTGGAAACCTGAAAATTGTATTTGGGTGGAGTTAGGATACTCCAAAAAGAGGTTGTTAAAAATTCTGCAGATTTACCGCTCAGGGGTAAAATGCGGCTGAGTGGCACTCTGACAGACTGGTGATTTTTGCTGCATTGTGTTCTGGATTGTTGCACTGGTGGTGCTGAGGGGTGATTTTGACCCTCAGCGGTGGTTTAGCTTCGAAATAAGGTGTTGGTTGTGTTTTACGAATGATTAACAACATGTTTTGTGGTTTTGTATCTGTGTTTGATCTAGGAATGGCATCCTCTTCAGGCAAAAGAATGAAGACCATGGCATCCAAAAGAAAAGAAAAGGAACCAGAGCAACCCCATTCTAGTAGGTTCCTATCTCGCAAACATGAAAAGCACTTTAAGGTGGTCCAAGATAGGAGACTCCTTATGGAGAGAAAGGTTGGAATGATACCTAACTTTGCTCCTCAATTTGGAGAGCAATTGTTAGGGAAAGATTGGGAGAAGCTAGCCACATACCCTACTGATAACAGTTGAATAACTGTTATTTTCATGCTTAAAATTGATACTAAAAGCAACCTTTAACACTTAGAAACTAGCTTGAAATCATGCTTTTGGTCATTTTCAGAAATAAGAGAGCTGGACAGGTTTATGCTTGATTTCAGTGTTTTTGTGCATGTTTTAAGGTGAATTTAGTGAAAGAAGTGAAGAAGGAGAGAGATGGAATCAGAAAAGACATCAAAAAGTGCAAAAGTAGAAGCCGCAACCACCGCTCAGCGGCAGTTTACCGCTGAGCGACACTCAAGAGATCACGGTGGATCCGCTGAGGGGAAAAATGGCCGCTGAGGGGAAGAAACCAACTCACGCACTTACCGCTGAGCGGCAGTTTACCGCTGAGCGGCACTCTTATGGGCTTGGGCTTAAATTTTCTGTAATTTTAGAATAGTATATAAGCTTTAGGACGTCCTAGGGTTTGTATCTTTGGCAGAAACGAAGCAAACACTCTCTCTTCCACCCCTTTGAAGGAGGATCTTGGATGCTCAGGCTACCTCTTCACCTTTCTAGGGTTTGATCTTTCATTCTTCCATTATTATTCATCTAGTTTCACTATGAATATGGTGAACTAAACCTTGTATTGTTGTTAGGGAATCAATGTAGTCTTGTGAAACTCTCATATATGGAATTTGTTTTTACATCTTACATTTAAGACCTATGCTTTCTTTCATCATTAGTTAGGGTTTTTCCTCTTTGCTCAATGCTTGCTTTGTTTAACTCATTCAATACATGATTATTGATTTTGTCGATACGGGAACGTATGGGGAAATCTAGATCCGAGGAAATTCTCCCAATAGTATATTGGTTGCCGTTAAGCTCCTGCACTTAAGAAATAATTACTAGGAATGCTAGGAATTGTATGAACTCGTAATTAAGGATAGGCCTTCTTGCAAGGTGATTTAGAGAGTGGCATTAACAATGATGAAAAGAATGTTGAATTCCTAAAGTATATGAGAGTGGATAAGATGAAATTGATAACCCCAACAACATACTCATCCATATATTGCATTGAAGTGTTTGTATTTTGTTTTAGCCATTGATCACATTCATGCATACATGTTTATTTTCTATCTTTTGCATTTAAACCTATAATCAATTGTTCTCAAGTCTCAAATAATCAACAAATCACATAACTAAGCTAGTTCGTGAGTCCTTTGAGAGAACGATACTTGGTCTTACCGAGTTTATTACTTGAAACGATTCAGTCACACTTGCCGATTGTTAAACAAGTTTGTGGCGCCGTATTTCGGTGTTCATAAATTTGTCATCAAGTTTTTGGCGCCGTTGCTGGGGACTCGTGGTTGAACTAGTTAATTTGTGTGATTTTTGGTTATCTTTGTCTTGAATTTTGAATTTCTGTTTTTATTTTCTGTTTTTATTTTTCGGTTTTTATTTTATTTTATTTTATTTTATTATCTGAATCTTATATCTTCTCTTATATCTTTTTGTGCTAACCAATTTTCTAGGGTTTTGTTTTCTTGTGTATGCAGGAGGCAATTCGAACAAGGAGCAAGAAAACTGCAGAACCTCTTCTTGAAGGTTTAGAAGAGAGTAGACGGAGGAGAAGAATCCGAACATCTAGAGTACTTTTCCCTCCTCCGGAAACTTTGTTGCAACCATCACCACAAGGTTCTGACCATAGCACAAAAAATATGGAGAACAACAATATCAGAAGAACTCTTGCTGATTACACCAATACAGCTGGACCTCAGCACTTTAACAGCATAGCTAGACCAAGAGTGAATGCAGCTAGCATGGAGGTCAAACGAGCGTTGATCCAACTGGTGAAAAGCAATCAATTCAATGGGTTATCTCACGAAAGCCCATATGAGCACCTCACTACATTTAATGGGATCTGCAACACAGTGAAAATAAATGGGGTGCCAGATGAAGCGATCAAACTTAGCTTGTTTCCCTTCTCATTAGGAGGCAATGCTAAGCTTTGGTTAAATTCTTTTCCAAAGGGAAGCTTCACAGAGTGGGAAGCAGTGGTAACAATGTTTCTAAATAAATACTTCCCACAATCAAAGGTGAATAAAGGCAAGAATGAGATTTCTTCACACTAGTGCAGAATTGACCTTTAACGTCACTCCATAGACGTCCGTCCACGAAAACTCCAACGTAAATAATTGACCGGTGGCATAAATGTAAATAATTGAGTGTGTAGACGTCCGTCCTAAAGGGAGCCGGACGTCTATTATATATAGACGTCCGTCCCTCTCCAGGACGGACGTTCAAGAGGCTGACAGGGTGTGACCCCATCAGCCTCTTGAACGTCCATCCTGGAGAGGGACGGACGTCCATATATAATAGACGTTCGTCCCCCTCCAGGACGGACGTTCAAGAGACTGATGTCAGTCTCTTGAACGTCCGTCCTGGAGGGGGACGAACGTCTATTTTATATGGACGTCCGTCCCCCTCCAGGACGGACGTTCAAGAGGCTGACAGGGTAGTACAACCCCTCAGTCTTGTCAGTCTCTTGAACGTCCGTCCTGGAGGGCGACGAACGTCTATTATATATGGACGTCCGTCCCTCTCCAGGACGGACGTTCAAGAGGCTGACAGGGTAGTACAACCCCTCAGTCTCTTGAACGTCCGTCCTGGAGGGGGACGAACGTCTATTTTACATGGACGTCCGTCCCCCTCCAGGACGGACGTTCAAGAGGCTGACAGGGTAGTACAACCCATCAGCCTCTTGAACGTCCGTCCCTCTCCAGGACGGACGTCCATTATATATGGACGTCCGTTCCCCTCCAGAACGGACGTTCAAAGGACTGACAGAGTGGCTGGGGTGATAGTTACTTTCAGTCCTCTGAACGTCCGTCCTGAGGGGCGCGGACGTCTATAACATTATAGACGTCCGCGCCCCTCAGGACGGACGTTCAGAGGACTGACAGAGTCGCTGGGGGTAATAATTACTTTCAGACCTCTGAACGTCCGTCCTGAGGGGCGCGGACGTCTATAATGTTATAGACGTCCGCGCCCCTCAGGACGGACGTTCAGAGGACTGACATATAGTTGAATCGTTTTAGGGTTTTCATCAGAATTTTAGACGTCCGTCTTGGGACGGACGTTGATAAAATTATAGACGTCCGAGCCATGGGAACGGACGTTTAAAGCCCCGCGAAATTCAAATTTTAAATTCTTTACACGTCATATTAGTGGCGGGCCGGACGTCTATAATACTATAGACGTCCGGCCCACGTGGCTCGGACGTCTAGGTTGATTAAAATGGAAACCGCGAACCCAGACCAGTCAGTCGTCTTCTTCCCCGCGAACGCCATCTCTGCTGCTGCGCCGTTCAGTTTCCAGGTTGGTTTTCTCACTTTTGGACCGTTTAAAATTACATTTAATCCGATTACATTGCTCTGTGATGAAATGTCTTTGATTTGAACCGATTAAAAATTGATTTCGGTCCGTTTTTTTGCAGAATCTTGCGTGTTCTTGGACGGCTTCCTTGACTCTTTTTGGACTGCGTGTTAGGCCGTTTGGTCCTCCACTTCCCTCCTTCGGATTTGGAATCTACTTTTCAGGTTAGCTTGTTGGTTGAAAATTTTGTGTATGCATGTATGTGGATTTTGTGTATGCATGTATATATGTGGATTTTGTGTATGACGTTTTTGACTGTAAAATGTGTATTAGTTATTGCCATACATTGAGTGACACTTAGTTCCCGTTTGATGTGATTCCTTACATTTCTGACCACGTTAATGAAATAAAGGCAGCAAACCCAAAAATGAGTGAAAAATGGCATCTTAATGAACATGTGAAAACCTTCTTGGGATGGTTTAAGAAAAAGGTGTATGCGACTCCACATGTTTCTGAAACTTTATTGAGGTTATCTCGTGGACCGAACACAGAGGTCATTACATATGGTGGGTACTATATAAACAATATTTCTTTTCAGACAAAGGTAGAAGATGAAAAACGCAGAGTTCAAAATAGTGGCGTCACACTACAAGCTGAGTCTGTGCACTTTGCTAGTGCTAAAGACAAAAATCCAATCACAGCATCCATCAGTTATTTTGGAATAATACAAGAAATATGGGAAGTTGATTACGTTACTTTTAGAGTACCAGTTTTCAAGTGTAAATGGGTTGATATAAATTCTGGTGTCATGATGGATGACCTTGGTTTCACATTGGTAGACTTGAACAAGATGAATTACACTGATGAACCATTTATCATGGCTAGTCAAGCAAGACAAATATTCTACGTAAGTGATCCATCGAATAACAAATGGTCAGTGGTTTTAGAAGGTAGAAACATGCATGGACATGATGATGACGATTCTCTTGATATACTTGAGACAACATCTGTTGCATGTAGACCCACTGAAGACCCAGTTGATGACGTTGCCGATGTAATGCAAGCAATTCGTAGTGATCACAACGAAGGCATTTGGGAAAAAAAAATTAATTAATAGGTTAATATTTTCACTTTTATTGACTTTATATGTTTGTCCATCATAATTGAATTATTACTAACGTTGTCTAATTTTTCAGGTATGTCGGCCTCAGACTCAGGATCGGGAAAGAGCAGACGTGGACGAGGCGTCACCCGAGTGGCAGATGTGACATCCGGACGCGTGGATGGTCAGAGGAGGCATGTTGACATTGACCCCAGATCAGGTCATCCATCAGGGCCAAATGCTGATAGGTTTAGGAGTTATCTGGGCAAGTTAGCAAAAAGTCATGTCTCTATCCTTCATGCATGTTGGGATGACGTCCCAGAGGTCGACAAGAACCTCTTATGGCAAGATGTTCAGGTATGTTTAGACTTCATGCAATTTGTGATATACTTATCTGTTAACTTTTCTCTTGGTAACAAGTTTTTTGTTTTAAACAGCAACATTTTGATATTCCAAACACATTGCAAATCAGAAAGAAAGTGTTATCGCATATAGCGATAAGATTTAGGGATTTCAAGACAAGGCTGACACGACTATATGTCTTTGGAGATAGACAACACGAAAATCCATCTCAGCATTATACCTTCACAGAGGAGGATTGGATGCAGTTTCGTGCATCTAGAGAGTCTGAAGAATGGAAGGTATGTTTCTTAAGATCATCTTTCATTGTGTTTTTATGATTTTAGACATACTTATATACATGCTTTCACAGGATAAAAGGTTAGCCGCCCAAGAAAGACAAAGGCTAAACGACACACCCCACTTGTTATCACGAGGTGGATATGCAAAACTGGAGAAGAAACTGAGAAAGTCTAGAGCCGATGCCTTGGGACTTGAGTCGCCTGACCTAGCACCTGCACCTGCTAGGTACGAGCTGTGGAAGGCTGCTCGGACTAAATCTGATGGGAACATGACATCTTCCTCAGCTGCCTTGATCTCACAGAGAATTGTAAGTTCAAATTATAAGCAGTTATTTGATTGTGTATCTATCACAGCATGTCTTCTAAGTAACTTGGTTTTTTATGTGCAGGATGAGTTGGTTGAGCAGCAGACTCAGGGCACATTTGCTGGCCAAGGTAGGGACGACATTCTGACAACGGCCATTGGAAGGCCCGAGCACCCAGGACGTGTACGTGGAGTTCCAGGGGCGATTGGTCTTCGTGACTATTTTGGCCCTACACAGAAAACCCCCCAATCAATGAGTCAAGAGACACTGAGGCAGATGGATCTTCAGTGGGAGGAAAGACTCAACCAAAGCATGAGATCAATGGAGCAACGATTCATGGAGCAGCTACAAGAACAAAAACAAATACAAAGAGCGCTTGAAGAAAAGCTGCATTCCATGACGCAAGGCCACATGGGGGCCGATGAAACTCCCACAGCACCTCGTGTCAGCACTAGAGGATCATGCTCTGCTGTAGAACCCAATGAGTATAGCGGTCAATATGAGCTATTGGTTGATGGGGATCCCCCACGCATTGTGGCTGTCGGACGAGTGCTTGAGGGAGGGGAGACCATTCATGGTGTTCCCATATTACCCCAGCACGTGCGTGTGACCATTGACGAGGTTCGGGATCCCCAGGCTCAGGTGCCTGTACCCACTCCAGAAATTAACTTTGTGGGGGAGGCCATAGGAACATTTATTGCCTGGCCTAGAGCATTGATCATGTCCCACATCGCGACTCCACAGGTATAATGTCTTTTTCCTTAGTATTTCTATGTTAATTGTCTTCATATAATTGTTTATAAAGCTTTCACGTAAATTCTTATCTTCAGTTCACACGTCCTCAGAAGCAGCCAATTCATGATACAGTCATACATGAAGATGATGACATGGCTGAAGCAGAGGATGATCCTATATCAAAGTTAGTGACAAAATTACCCAGATTGAAGAAAGCATCATTACAACTATACTGGGATTTGAGGGTATTTGGTCTTCCCCCACATGTGCCAGTTTATATCACATTTTCTGATGCATTGGAGGTGATTGAGGGAGACAGGATGTTGAATATTTCCATCATTCAGCTGTGGTGCATGTAAGTTAGTCAATTTGGTCTTTGATATTACTTTTATTTACATTCTTATATAGTTTCTAACGACTTAACTTTGTTGTTTTAGGTACATGGACACAATCGTTGTAGACCAAGGTCGGTCTTCCATGTACGGATTTGTTGAACCTCAGACCATTCAACTGTCTGGTAACACACTTCAAAACAGACAACATTATTTGCAAACATGGATGGATGAGTCCAAAAGAGACATATACCTTGTGCCATACATTGACGGGTACGTGTTTTTATATGTGGTCAGTTTATTATTATAGTTTCCTTAATTAGTTGAATAACTATTTGTCCTTCGTGATAGGTCTCACTGGCAGCTGATGGTTATCATTCCCAAACAATGTAAAATTATATGGTTTTGTTCGTTGCACAGGAAGATGAAAAATGACTTGAGAACCATGCTTCAAGGGTAAGTGTTTCTCCAAAAAATGACTTCAATTTGATGTTAACCTTCAACTTTTATGATAAAATAGTCATATTAATTATACTTTGTGTTTTCAATCTGTACAGAGTTATTGGTAAATCTCGTGGTCAATTGGTTCAAATTTTGTATCCAAAGGTTGTAAGTCATTTATAGTTTCTAATTCATTTATGTTATTGAATGATCTAAATTTTTAACTATTTAGTTTGTTATTTTAGTGTAACCAGCAGGTAGATTCATGGGAATGTGGCTTCTATGTGATGTGTTGGATTAAGACCATCATTCGAGCTGTCATTACAGATGACTGGAATGAGGTAATGATGTATACCTTCAATACATTACAAATCAAAATCATCTTCAACTATATATGAAACAATAATGAATCTTTCTTGAATTTTGCAGCGCTTCAAGACTACATCGCCTATTACAGAGGACACAATTAACCAGATAAGGCAGGAGTGGACCGCTTATCTTCTACAAAGATGGAGTTAGGAATAGTTATATTTCTTCTTGATTGAACATTGTTTGGTTTTAGTTTTATTTTTATGTTAATAGTTTGGTAGTGGATTGAACATTAAGTAGAATTTTGTTTATATAAAATGCATATTTATGTTATTGGAGAATTGTTCTGGGACATTTTTCTGTTTTTCAGGTGTGGTTCTATTGAAAAAACAAACAAATTTTTAAAAAAAAAAACGCCCACTAGACGTCCGTTAGTGTACAGTCGGACGTCTATAGACGTCCGTCTGTGCACATACGGACGTCCCACCCCAGCCCTACACCAAAAGAATTCAGCAAGGTAGACGTCCGTCCTCAGACAGCAGCGGACGTTTATAATAAACGTCCGTGCTCAGGCCACGGACGTTTATATAAACGTCCGTCCTGAGGCAGCGGACGTTTATAATAAACGTCCGTCCTCAGGCAACGGACGTTTATATAAACGTCCGTTCTGATGCAGCGGACGTTTATAATAAACGTCCGTCCTCAGGCAGAGCGGACGTTCATATAGACGTCCGTCCTGAGGCAGCGGACGTTCATATAGACGTCCGTCCTCAGGCAGCGGACATCTGAGGGACGTCTACCGCATAGACGTCCGGCGCACGCCGGACGTCAAAAGGCCAAAATATCGGACGTAAAAAGCCGTTTCTGCACCAGTGTCATTCAGGCAGGGCATGGACGAATCACTGGGTCATGCGTGGGATAGATATAAAAGCTTGTTAAGAAAAACTCCCACGCATGGATTCGATGAAGTGGAAGTAGTCCTAACCTTTCTTGGAGGTCTTGGTTCATAAACTAAGATGATGCTTGATGCCTCAGCAGGAGGAAACATTAAATGGAAAACTCTAGAGGAAGCAACAAAAATCATTGAAAATATGACTACTAGTGATAACGAGCTAAAGAGTGAAAGAGGAGCTCCTAGGCAACAGAAAGGAGTTCTACAATTACAAACACACGATGCCTTGCTAGCACAAAATAAAATTCTAACTCAACAGCTAGAGACTCTTACTTAAACACTTGCACAATTACCTAAAGAGTTAAAGACTGCTGCACAGGTACAACTCAGTTGTGTGAATTATGTGGGGGCAAGCATATCAATGGTCAATGCGCCTTTCCAGTAGAAGCCGTAGAGGATGTGAATTATATGGCCAATCAATACCGTCAAGGGAACTACAATCAAGGGTGGAAACCACACCCAAGCATTGGTCAAGGGCAAAATGGGCAAGCTGGTCAATATAACAAGCAACAACAGCAACCAACCTTAAGGCAGCAGATTTCTATACTTAATGAAAGGTCCATGAGGATGGAAGAAACTCTTAATAATTTTATACAGAAAACTAAGTCTACCCAAAAGAGCATTGAAGCTGCTATCAAGAATTTGAGATTCAGATGGGGCAGATTACTAAGCAGGTAGAAGAGAGGCCAGGTAAAAATTTTGGGGCTAATACTAAGGTTAACTCCAGAGAAGAGTGCAAGGTGGTAGAGAGTACTAAAGATGAGATAGTTGAGTTAGAAAAAGGAGAAAAAGAAGAGAAAGGAGACATAGAGAGTAAAAATACTTTTCCTTTTCCAATAAATCAAGGGAAACAACTTGATTTCACAGAATTATTCAAGATGGTGGATAATGATGCACCTTGGGAGGAGATTCTACAACAAATTATAGTTTACACTAAATCTGATGAAGATGTCTCTACAAAGAAAAGACGTAGAGATGATGAGGTAAAGAAGTGTAAAACTGTTAAAAAGGAGTCATTCCCTCCAAAAGCGACAGATCCAGGAGGCTTTTGTATTCCTTGTACCATAGGAAAGAAAAGGATTAAAAAAGCTCTTCTTGATTTAGGTTCAAGTGTTAACTTGATACCTTATTCGTTACTAGAGCAGATCGGTGATGTTAATGTGAAACCTGTAAAGGTTAACTAAGTAATGGCCGATGAATCTTCAAAGGAACCATGTGGGATTGTAGAGGTGATGGACAAATTTATGATCACCAAAATATGATGTCACAAACTTGTTTTACAATCGGCAAGTATGACCGAATCGTTCAAGTAATAAACTTGGTAAGACCAAGTATCGTTCTCCCAAAGGACTCACGGCCTAGTTTAGTTGTATGGTTTGTTGATTAGCTAAGACTTAAGAACGAAATATTTGGAGTTTAATATGCAAGACAGAAAATAAACATGTATGCATGAGTTTTTGATCAATGGTAAAAGCAAAAGATAAACACTTTCAATGAAATATATGAATGAATATGTTGTTGGGGGTCAATTTCATCTTATCCACTCTCATATATTTTAGGAATTCAACATTCAAATCATCATTGTTAATGCCACTCTCTACAGTACCTTTCTAGAAGGCTTCTCCCTAATCACGAGTTCATACAATTCCTAGCATTCATAATGATCAGTTCATAAGTTCAGGAGCTTAACGACAACCAACATAATATTGGGAGAAATTCCCCGGATCTAGACTTCCCCGTACGTTCCCGTATCGACAAAACCAATAATCATGCATCGAATGAGTTAAACAATGCAAGCATTAAGCAAAGAGGAAAAACCCTAACTATTGATGAAAGAAAGCATAAATCTTAGATTAAGATGCAAGCATAAATTCCATATATGAGAGCTTCAAGAGATTACATTGATTCTCCAACAAACATACAAGGTTTAGTTCACCATATTCATGGTGAACTTAGATGAACAATGAAAGAATGAAAGAATAAACCCTAAAAAGGTGAAGAGGTAGCCTGAGCATCCAAGATCCTCCTTCAAAGGGGTGGAAGAGAGAGTGTTTGCCTCGTTTCTGCCAAAGATACAAACCCTAGGACGTCCTAAAGCTTATATACTATTCTAAAATTACACAAAATTTAGGCCCAAGCCCATAAGTGTGCCGCTCAGCGGTGAGTGCGCGTCTCGTTTCTCCCCCTCAGCTGCCATTTTGCCCCTCAGCGGATCTCCCGTAAGCTCCTGAGTGCCGCTCAGCGGTAAAGTGCCGCTGAGCGGTGACTTCGGCTTCTCCTTTTGCACTCTTTGATTTCTTTTCTGATTCCATCTCTCTCCTTCTTCACTTCTTTCACTAAATTCACCTTAAAACCTGCACAAAAACACTGAAATCAAGCATAAACCTGTCCAGCTCTCTTATTTCTGAAAATATGGATAAAAGTATGATTTCAAGCTAGTTTCTAAGTATAAAGGTTGCCTTTAGTATCAATTTTAAGCATGAAAATAACAGTTTTTCAACTGTTATCACAACCCCAAACTTAGAACTTTGCTTGTCCTCAAGCAAACAAAATGTAACTCAATCTCCAACTAATTCATATGATGGTTCACTCATTCAAGAATCCTCTTTTTCAAGATAAGTAACAACTTTACTCAAACTTATGACTAAGAGTTCATTCAAGATGTGCACATGCTTTAGTGTTCACAAAGTCATTTAAATTCCAACAAATGCTATTTTTCATGAATGATCAATCAATTAAGCATGGAT
The DNA here is from genome assembly GCA_034642375.1 of Vigna nakashimae. Classification (NCBI taxonomy): domain Eukaryota; kingdom Viridiplantae; phylum Streptophyta; class Magnoliopsida; order Fabales; family Fabaceae; genus Vigna; species Vigna nakashimae. The sequence goes on along the minus strand of CM067765.1, from coordinate 42,904,331 downwards.
GTTCATGTGCTTATGGAATATTTCCTCACTAGATAAAGTGTTTCACTCACACTCAAGTGTATAATAGGTAATCACTCATTCACTCTACTATCACAATGTTACATTAATTAACTTTGCCTTTCATTTTACCACAATCAAAAACATTCACAAGCATGCATCATCACAAGGACTTTTCAATGGCTTATAATGTGGCTGGGCTAACAAGAAAATTGGTTTTTCTGGATCACAAAATCCTTGAGTTAAGAGAATCATAACAACACAATTTTTCTTATTCATTCCCAACTTTCTTTTGCCTTTGCATTTGCATTGAGTTTTACTTCTTTTTCTTTTCTTTTCTTTTTCTTTGCATATTCTTACTTTTTAGCTCTTAGCTCAATGCTTTTCATGTTTTCCCAACAACCCCAAACTTGAACATTTAACAATACCACACAAGATCTTCTACTTAACTCAAGGTAAAGATTTTTAATCAAGGTTTTTTCAGTGTATGTTCAAGGCTAAGGGTTCAAAGGATAGAACACAAAGTGTTCTCCTTTAGTGGGCTAACTTTATGAATTTGGCCAATAAAAAGGGTTTCAATGTAATAGCATTCAACAATAACAACTCTGGAGCTCAAAATCTCACATATCAACTCATTCACATTTGACATACACATCCTGCTTAATTTCACAATCACAATCATGATATCATGCATTTGTTCACAAAGCTTGTGAATCACCTGTATAAGCATTTTAATGTGCACATCATCTTAACATCAGTTAATCATAAGCATCATTCAAGCATTACTTATCACACAATCACAGTTAATAGCAAACCATCATAACAAACCAGGTGTCCAATAGAGTACATCAAACCTAACCTAAAACAAAAATAAATAAGTTTAGAACACTTAAACCAACAAAAGCATAAGTTCATGATAGCATTCATCAGTAAATGCTATCTCATCTCCTCATCAATCTGAGCTGTCATCTGTATCTTCTTCCTCTCCTTCTTCTTGGATCTTATAGTCTTGATTCTTTTAGCATGATGAGGAGGCCATCCCTGCATCAAACTTAATTCACAAAACCAAAAGATACATTGTTAAGCATTAGTAAACCACAATGAAGAAATCAACCCCTTCAATGATGCTCTCTCCCAACCCCAAACTTAGATGGAAAACTAGTGAGAACGTGAGTAGAAGGGAGATTTTCTCAAGAGGGAAGAGGGAAAAGATGTGGAGAACCTTGGAAAAGGTATGTAGGTGTGTGTGCAGAGAAGAGCCTGAAAATAGAAGCTTATGTGCAGCTTAGGGTATAAAAATACCCTAATGGGCTTGGGTCCCGCTAAGGGGCAACCAAAGCCCAATCTGCGAGAGTACCGCTCAGCGGTAAGTTGCCGCTCAGCGGCACTTTCGTGATGTGCCCTTCTCCTTCTTTTCTTAACCTACGTGCCTCCTAGACATGCCCCTCACTGGTTCCCTGCAATTCAATGTTCATAATACTTATGCAAACCCTATTATGCAACTAAAATGAAACAAACAGAAACATTCAATCAACTGGGTTGCCTCCCAGGTAGCGCTTGTTTAACGTCACGAGCCTGACCCAAAATCCACCAACACCCATCAGTAGGTGTTTCAAACTTACCAACACCCATCAGTAGGTGTTACAGACTTACCAGCACCCATCAGTAGGTGCAAAAGTTTCTCACCAACACCCATCAGTAGGTGTTACAAACTTAGTATCCTTCAGTAGATACTTAACCACCTAGCATCCTTCAGTAGATGCTGTATCCAACAAAATATTTACAAAATAATGTCCACAAATTAAAAGTTACAAAACCAAATCAAAAGTTTTTAAATCCACTGGGTTGCCTCCCAGCAAGCGCTCTTTCAACGTCATTAGCTTGACCTAGTAAAGCTCAAGTTCCTTCTTCTTTTTCTTCTTTCTACTGAACTTCTTCAGAAATTTGATCAAACCAGGAACCTGTTGCAGTGTCTCAATCATAGGAACTTTAATCTCCAATTTCTTGAAGATTTCCATAAAGCACTTAAATTTCTTTTCCTTCCTATGATTCTTCTTTAGATGAGGATGGGATTTTTCATATGATTCCTTCTTATTTCCTCTCATATTCTTTTTCTTTTCTCTCACTTTCTTTTTTTCTTTTCTTTTTCTACTCACCTTCTCAATCTTCACACAAATTTTCTTTTCTTCTTTCTCTTCTCTCTCTTTTCTCTCTTCTTTTTCCAACTCAACTATTTTAACATTTACACTCACTAGCTCTTGACACTCTCCCCTGGGGTTAACCTCAGTATTAGCCCCAAAATCCGTGTCAGGCCTTTCTTCCAACTGCTTGGTAATCCGCCCCATTTGAATTTTCAAGTTCTTAATAGCAGCTTCAGTGCTCTTTTGAGAAGATTCAGTTTTCTGTATAAATTGCTGAAGAGTTTCTTCCAACCTTATTGATCTTTCATTAAGTATAGAAATTTGTTGCCATAAGGTTGGTTGTTGTTGTTGCTTGTTAAATTGCCCAGTTTGTCCAGCTTGCCCACTTTGTCTTTGACCAACACTTGGGTGTGGTTTCCACCCTTCATTGAAATTCTCCTGACTGTATGGAAATTGATTGGCCATGAAGTTAACATCCTCTAAAGCTTCTGCTGGACAGGCGCATTGACCATTGATATGATCACCTCCACATAATTCACACAACTGTGATTGAACCTGTGCAACAGTCTTTAACTCTTTTGGCAGTTGTTCAAGTATCTTTGTGAGATTCTCCAATTGTTGAGTTATTAACTTGTTTTGAGCTGTCAAGGCATATTTGGATTGCAACTGTAGAACTCCTTTTTGTTGAATAGGAGCTCCTCTTTCACTGTTCCACTTATTGTCATTAGTAGTCATGTTTTCAATTATTTCTGTGGCTTCCTCTCGAGTCTTCCATTTGATATTGCCTCCAGCTGAGGCGTCAAGCATCATCATGGTTTGTGAACCAAGACCTCCAAGGAAGATTAAGACTACTTCTCCTTCGTTAAATCCATGCGTGGGAGTCTTTCTTAATAGGCTTTTGTACCTGTCCCATGCGTGACCTAGTGTTTCCACCATGCCTTGTCTAAATGAAGAGATCTCTTGCTTCCCTTTGTTGATTTTAAAGCTTTGTTTCTGCCATTGTTGTTGTGGTTGGTTCTCAAATTGTCCGGCAGCTTGCCAAAATTGGCTTTGATCCATGCTTGAGTGAGGTTCCCACCAGTGGTTGAGATTACTTTGGTAGAATTGAGTGCCCATATAGTTAAATTCTTGTCCAAATTGCTTCCTACAAACATTAGGCACAAAACTTTAGAAAATATTTGTTAGCACAAAAAGATATAAGAGAAGATATAAGATTCAGAAAATAAAAACAGAAAACAGAAAAACAGAAAACAGAAAAATAAAATAAAATCTAATCTAATAAAATAAAATAAAATAAAATAAAATCTAATCAAATAAAATAAAATAAAATAAAATAAAATAAAAACAGAAAAATAAAAACAGAAATTCAAAATTAAAGTCAAAGATAATCAATAATCACACAAATTAACCAGTTAAACCACGAGTCCCCGGCAACGGCGCCAAAAACTTGGACAAATTTATGATCACCAAAATATGATGTCACAAACTTGTTTTACAATCGGCAAGTATGACCGAATCGTTCAAGTAATAAACTTGGTAAGATCAAGTATCGTTCTCCCAAAGGACTCATGGCCTAGTTTAGTTGTATGGTTTGTTGATTAGCTAAGACTTAAGAACGAAATATTTGGAGTTTAATATGCAAGACAGAAAATAAACATGTATGCATGAGTTTTTGATCAATGGTAAAAGCAAAAGATAAACACTTTCAATGAAATATATGAATGAATATGTTGGGGGTCAATTTCATCTTATCCACTCTCATATATTTTAGGAATTCAACATTCAAATCATCATTGTTAATGTCACTCTCTAAAGTACCTTTCTAGAAGGCTTCTCCCTAATCACGAGTTCATACAATTCCTAGCATTCCTAATGATCAGTTCATAAGTTCGGGAGCTTAACGACAACCAACATAATATTGGGAGAAATTCCCCGGATCTAGACTTCCCCGTACGTTCCCGTATCGACAAAACCAATAATCATGCATCGAATGAGTTAAACAATGCAAGCATTAAGCAAAGAGGAAAAACCCTAACTAATGATGAAAGAAAGCATAAATCTTAGATTAAGAAGCAAGCTTAAATTCCATATATGAGAGCTTCAAGAGATTACATTGATTCCCCAACAAACATACAAGGTTTAGTTCACCATATTCATGGTGAACTTAGATGAACAATGAAATAATAAACCCTAAAAAGGTGAAGAGGTAGCCTGAGCATCCAAGATCCTCCTTCAAAGGGGTGGAAGAGAGAGTGTTTGCCTCGTTTCTGCCAAAGATACAAACCCTAGGACGTCCTAAAGCTTATATACTATTCTAAAATTACACAAAATTTAGGCCCAAGCCCATAAGTGTGCCGCTCAGCGGTAAAGTACCGCTCAGCGGTGAGTGCGCGTCTCGTTTCTTCCCCTCAGCGGCCATTTTGCCCCTCAGCGGATCTCCCGTAAGCTCCTGAGTGCCGCTCAGGGTAAAGTGCCGTTGAGCGGTGACTTCGGTTCTCCTTTTGCACTCTTTGATTTCTTTTCTGATTCCATCTCTCTCCTTCTTCACTAAATTCACCTTAAAACCTGCACAAAAACACTGAAATCAAGCATAAACCTGTCCAACTCTCTTATTTCTGAAAATATGGATAAAAGTATGATTTCAAGCTAGTTTCTAAGTATAAAGGTTGCTTTTAGTATCAATTTTAAGCATGAAAATAACAGTTTTTCAACTGTTATCAAGAGGATATTGTAGTTTGTGTGGGCAAACTCCAGTTCTTGGCAGACTTTGTGGTGATGAAGATGGAGACAGAAAAGATACCTATCATTCTTGGAAGACCGTTTATGAAAACGGCCAAAGCTATCATTGATGTGAACGAAGGTATAGTGGTGCTCCAGGACCGTGAGGAGAGAGTTGTTGTAGATGTCTTTAAAGATGAGAGGCAAACACAGGATGAAGAAGCTAGTTATAAAGCTGCATTTCAAGATGCACACATGACTAGCCATCAAAATGCAGAGCCCAAGGTTATAGGTAAATATTGTTTGTTGTTTCAGGTGCATAAAGGAGAAAGGATTGGAAGAGGAAGAAAAGTTCCTGATGACTGGAAGAAAGGAAGACCCCAACTTGGTACATCTGTTAGAATCAAAAACAAGTTGTGGGTTGTGAAAGGCTATAAAGAGAAGGAGATGATAGAGATAGAGTCTCCATATTCTAGAAGAGCCAAAACAGTGCACAGGAAACAACTGAGGAGTTGGTGGGATAAGAACATCAACTATGAAGAAGGAGCTTGAACTTTACTAGGTCAAGCTAATGACGTTAAAAGGGCGCTTGCTGGGAGGCAACCCAGTGATTTAAGAACTTTTAATTTTGATTTTGGTTTTGTAATTTTTAATCTGTTGAACATTATTTTGTAAAGATTTTGTTGTACATAGCATCTACTGAAGGATGCTAAGTTGTAACACCTACTGATGGATGTTGGGAAGAAAATTTTGCACCTACTGATGGGTGTTGGTAAGTTTGTAACACCTACTGATGGGTGTTGGTAAGAAAGTTTTGCATCTACTGATGGGTGCTGGTGGATTTTGGGTCAGGCTCGTGACGTTAAACAAGCGCTACCTGGGAGGCAACCCAGTTGATTGAATGTTTTTGTTTGTTTCATTGTAGTAGTATAATAGGGTTTTGCATAAGTAATCTGAAAATTGAACTGTAGGGAACCAGTGAGGGGCCTGTTTAGGAGGCACTTAGGTTAAGCAAAGAAGGAGAAGAGCACTTCATGAAAGTGCCGCTGAGCACTTCATGAAAGAGCACTTAGGTTTTGTGAATTATGTTTGATGCAGGGATGGCCACCTCATCGGACAAAAAGAATCAAGATATAGGATCCAAGAAGAAGGAGAGGAAAAAGACTCTGACGACAACATGAGTTGATGAGGAACTGACAAAGCATTCACTGATGGATGCTATCAGCACTAGAGCAGGATTTGCTTTATCTTCTACTTTGTTCTAAACTTATTTGTTTCTGTTAGTAGAATAGGGTTTGATGTACTCAATTCGAAACTTGGTTTGTTATGATGGTTTGCTTATGATTGTGATTGTGTGATAAGTAATGCTTGATGATGCTTTGAGATTGATAGATGTTGAGATGTGCACATTAAATGCTTATACAGGTGATTCACAAGTTTTGTGAACAAATGCATGATATTGTGATTGTGATTGTGAGATTAAGCAGGATGTGTATGTCAAATGTGAATGAGCTTATATGTGAGGTTTTGAGCTCCAGAGTTTTTATTGATTGAATGCTATTACTTTGAAAGCATGAATGATTTTGCCCAGGTTTTCTATGATTGAATCAATTGCTTGTTTTGCATCATATGATCAAGGCCATTTGTTGGTAACCCTTTTTATTGGCCAAATTCATGAAGTTAGCCCACTAAAAGAGAACACTTTGTGTTCTATCCTTTGAACCCTTAGCCTTGAACATAATTTGAAAACCCTTGTTAAAAAGCTTTACCTTGAGTTAAGTAGAAAATCTTTTGTGGTATTGATAAATGTTCAAGTTTGGGGTTGTTGGGAAATTATGTAAAAGAAAAAGGAAAGCATTGAGCTAAGAGCTAAGAATTAAGAATATGAAAAGAAAAGAAAAAGAGAAAGAAAAAGAAAAGAAAAGAAAAGGCAAAGCTCAATGCAAAAGGAAAGTTGGGAAAAATAAGAATAATTGTGTTGTTATGATTCTCTTAACTCAAGGATTTTGCGATCCAGAAAAACCAATTTTCTTGTTAGCCCAGCCACATTATAAGCCATTGAAAAGTCCTTGTGATGATGCATGCTTGTGAATTTTTTGATTGTGGTTAAATGAAAGGCAAAGTTAATTCATGTGACATTGTGATAGTGAAGTGAATGAGTGATTACCTCTTATACACTTGTGTTTGAGTGAAACACTTTACCTAGTGAGGAAATATTCCATGAGCACATGAACATCCATGCTTAATTGATTGATCATTCATGAAAAATAGCATTTGTTGGATATTAAGTAACTTTGTGAACACCAAAGCATGTGCACGTCTTGATTGAAATCTTGGTCATAAGTTTGATTGAAATCTTTACTTATCTTGAAAAGAAGATTTTTGAATAAGTGAACCATTATATGAATTGGTACAAGATTGAGTAACATCTTGTTTGCTTCAGGACAAGCAAAGTTCTAAGTTTGGGGTTGTGATAACAGTTGAACAACTGTTATTTTCATGCTTAAAATTGATACTAAAAGCAACCTTTAACACTTAGAAACTAGCTTGAAATCATGCTTTTGGTCATATTTTCATAAATAAGAGAGATGGACAGGTTTATGCTTGATTTTAGTGTTTTTGTGCAGGTTTTAAGGTGAATTTAGTGAAAGAAGTGAAGAAGGAGAGAGATGGAATCAGAAAAGACATCAAAAAGTGCAAAAGTAGAAGCCGCAACCACCGCTGAGCGGCACTCAAGAGATCACGGTGGATCCGCTGAGGGGCAAAATGGCAGCTGAGGGGAAGAAACCAACTCACGCACTTACCGCTAAGCGGCAGTTTACCGCTGAGCGGCACTCTTATGGGCTTGGGCCTAAATTTTCTGTAATTTTAGAATAGTATATAAGCTTTAGGACGTCCTAGGGTTTGTATCTTTGGCAGAAACGAAGCAAACACTCTCTCTTCCACCGCTTTGAAGGAGGAACTTGGATGCTCAGGCTACCTCTTCACCTTTCTAGGGTTTTATCTTTCATTCTTCCATTATTATTCATCTAGTTTCACCATGAATATGGTGAACTAAACCTTGTATTGTTGTTGGGGAATCAATGTAGTCTTGTGAAACTCTCATATATGGAATTTGTTTTTACATCTTACATTTAAGACCTATGCTTTCTTTCATCATTAGTTAGGGTTTTTCCTCTTTGCTCAATGCTTGCTTTGTTTAACTCATTCAATGCATGATTATTGATTTTGTCGATACGGGAACGTACGGGAAAATCTAGATCCGGGGAATTTCTCCCAATAGTATATTGGTTGCCGTTAAGCTCCTGCACTTAAGAACTAATTACTAGGAATGCTAGAAATTGTATGAACTCGTAATTAAGGATAGGCCATCTTGCAAGGTGATTTAGAGAGTGGCATTAACAATGATGAAAAGAATGTTGAATTCCTAAAGTATATGAGAGTGGATAAGATGAAATTGATAACCCTAACAACATACTCATCCATATATTCCATTGAAGTGTTTGTATTTTGTTTTAGCCATTGATCACATTCATGCATACATGTTTTTTTTCTGTCTTTTGCATTTAAACCTATAATCAATTGTTCTCAAGTCTCAAATAATCAACAAATCACATAACTAAGCTAGGCCGTGAGTCCTTTGGGAGAACGATACTTGGTCTTACCGAGTTTTTTACTTGAAACGATTCGGTCACACTTGCCGATTGTTAAACAAGTTTTTGGCGCCGTATTTCGGTGTTCATAAATTTGTCATCAAGTACACTTGGCAATATAGCTGTGGTGAAAGAATTCTACACTAATGCATGAAAGATTGGTGATTATCCAGCTAAGAACTACCTAGGCTGAGTCAGAGGCCATGCTATTAGGTATGATCCTGATTCCATCAACAACTTCTTGGGTACTGTGTGGGCTAGTGAGTAGTGCCCGTTTGCTCTCTGTATGGAAGAAGGCGCTGATTTTGATGATGTGGAGAGAGTTATATGTGTACCTAGGGGACATTTTCAAAGCAATAGAACTGGCTCAGTGGTGAACATTAGGAGGACTAACTTGACTCGTCTTGCAAAGTATTGAATGACGTTTTCTCATGCCAACATTCAGCCATGTTCTCATGTTTCGGACATCACTCTTAGCAGGGCACTCCTCCTTTACTGTGCAATCAGGAACTTGAATGTTAATATTGGGCAGGTAATAGCTGATGAGATCAGGGTGTGCGCTAACACAACAAACAATAAAGCACCCTTAGGACATCCTTCTTTAATCACACACCTCTGCAAGATAGCTGGGGTGGATACTTCTGCTCCACCATTTGAAAGGCCAAGGAAAGCAATTGATGAGGCCTATTATAGACAATACTATGGAGGTGAGGAAGCAGCTTAGCCAGTTCCACCACGCCGTACTCGCAGAGAAAGAGGGCAAGCACAGAGTCGGGTATGTGCTGAGACACATGAAGCATAACCTTTCCAAATGAGGGACATGTACATGTCTCTTATAGGTGCACAATTACTGTCTATCCATAGAGGGCAGGTGGCCACTGTTGAGATGATTGTTGGAATGTATGATACACCTCCAGCTTACAGGTGGACTATGGAGGAGTTTCATAATGTGGTAGCTTGGCCAGAAGAGCAGGTACAAGGAGGCAGAGCTGAAGCTTCATCTATGGAGATGGATGAAGATGATGCATTTGAGGATGCTGAAGATGAGGAAGAAGAGGACGATACAGAGGACAACTCAGATTGAGGAGGAGTTGAGATAACATTTACTGATGAATGCTATCATAACTAGAGCAGGACTTATGCTTTTGTTTGGTTTAGTGTTCTGAACTTATTTACTTTTATTTTTAGAACAGGGTTTGATGTACTGAATTGGAAACTTTGTCTGTTATGATGGTTTGCTTATGATTGTGGTTGTTTGATAAGTAATGCTTGATGATGCTTTGAGATTGATTGATGTTGAGATGTGCACATTAAATGCTTATACAGGTGATTCACAAACTTTGTGAACAAATGCATGATATTGTGATTGTGATTGTGAGATTAAGCAGGATGTGTATGTCAAATGTGAATGAGCTTATATGTGAGGTTTTGAGCTCCAAAGTTTTTATGATTCAATGCTATTACTTTGAAAGCATGAATGATTTTGCCCAGGTTTTCTATGATTGAATCAATTGTTGTTTGCATCATATGATCAAGGCCATTTGTTGGTAACCCTTTTTATTGGCCAAATTCATGAAGTTAGCCCACTAAAAGAGAACACTTTGTGTTCTATCCTTTGAACCCTTAGCCTTGAACATAATTTGGAAACCCTTGTTGAAAAGCTTTACCTTGAGTTAAGTAGAAAATATTTTGTGGTATTGACAAATGTTCAAGTTTGGGGTTGTTAGAAAACAGAAAGGGAAATTGAAAGCATTGAGCTAAGAGTTAAGAAATAAGTATGCGAAAAGAAAAAGAAAAAGAGAAAGAAAAGAAAAGAAAAAGCAAAGCTCAATGCAAAGGAAAGTTGGGAATAAGTAAGAATGGTTGTGTTTATATGATTCTTTTAACTTAAGGGTTTTGTGATCTAGAAAAACCAATTTTCTTGTTAGCCCAGCCACGTTATAAGCCATTGAAAAGTCCTTGTGATGATGCTTGCTTGTAAGTGTTTTTGATTGTGGTTAAATGAAAGGCAAAGTTGATTCATGTGACATTGTGATAGTAGAGTGAATGAGTGAATATCTCTTATACACTTGTGTTTGAGTGAAACACTTTACCTAGTGAGGAAATATTCCATGAGCACTGATGAGTCAATATTTTCTTCACTTCACCTAGTTTATTGTGCTAAAATTAATCGGGGAATTCTGTTTAATTGTCCAGTATTTTTCTATTTTTCTTAATTGTGCTTAAATCGATCAGAAATTCTTATTTTAATTAATTTGAACTATCTGAGCTAATTATTTACATTAATAATTGCAGGGAAATTTATTGGATAATATTTGAAGATTCATAGAGAAATGACACTTCCATTATATTTAAGCTACACTATGCAGATTTCGGTTTTGGAGATTGTATACGGAGTTAAGCTTGATTGGAAAAGATTCATTTAAAATGAAGAAGTGGAATATGAGAATAAAAGGATGCAAACACGCTGCACTAAATTGCTTAGAAAGTGAATGCTTTATTTTGGAAAGAAAGTGATTCATTGCCGCGGCCCACAATTAAGAAAATAACTAAATGCTCCATGGATTTCACGGTCACCACATTTTGTTGGCTTTAAAATGCTTGGAAGGGCCCCATGTCCATCTTTGCACGTCGAGAGAAAGAAGGAATGAAAGAAAGCTTGTTATAATATTCAATTTTGGACAATGGGCCGCCACATCTTTCTTTGGCTCGCAACATGATTTAACAACCATTAAATTGGAAAAAGCTGCATATGAAAAAGCAACATGGTGGACATCCAACTCACGGCTTGCACAAGCTTTTATCCAACAATCAACAAAAGAGGGGACCCATCACTTGTTTCAAAATCGTTTCACATGAAAATGTGAAGAGGGACAATAAATTTACGTTTCTTATTCATTTGGAGGATACATGTCCAGAGAAAAGAGAAAAGATGTTGGAGAAATTTTATACACAAAGTGACCAAGAATTAATTTTATGCTAGTTTGGAGTGTGCACACGTGAAGGGGCAGCAGCTCACATTCCACGGCTTGCTTGGTTTCATCCAACAATCAACAAGTGAAGAAATGAAGAAGGGAGGCCATGGCAACAGCGTCCAGCAGAGGGCTTCACGTCCAGCAGCTTGGATGGAGCATCCACGTTCCAGCAGCGTCCTCCCATCCAGAAGCAACACAAGACTGGTGCAGTAACAATAAACCTTCACGCTGCAGCTCACGGTCCTGGAAGAAGTGAAGCTAAGTCCAGCAAGTTGAAAGTGGTTTGACGGTGGAAACAAAGAAGGAAAGTCCAGCTGGTTGGAAAGAGGAAGCCTAAGCAAATGGACACAAGAATGGAGGGCCCACCCTATTTCTTTGGCACGGCTAGGAGGTGAAGAAAGTCTTCATGCTACGGGGGACACAAAACGAAAAATCTGGATTGCCAGAGGGAAGGCAGACCACGAACCGTAAAAACTGGCTGGAATGAAGAAGGGATGCACAATATGTTATGAGTTTTTGGCTATAAGAGAAAGAAGCAGCACCAGAAGAAAGACGGCCTTGGAGGCCTGGAAGGGGTCTCGGTTCTTCTCTTCCAGAGCTATCTCTGATTTTCCATTTTCCCAAACAGTGCACAAATGTAGATTTCTGTTATTGGAAAAGCTTGTAGTGTGTTATAGTATTTGGATCAGTTTACTCAGTTTTGTTTTCATCTTCAATGTTCAAGAATTTTAATTTAAGTTTTCAATCTGCGATGAATTTCATTTTCAGTTCAGTGTTTTTATTTTTATTTTTCTATCTGTTGTATTTTATCGTTTAGCAGTTTCTGCATTGTTAAATTTCGTCATTGCATTTTAATTTCAAACGTCGTTTTTAATATGTGATAAATTTTATTTGCGATCAAGTGTTTCTATTTTTACCGTTTTCTATCGTTCAATTTTTACCGTGGTTAAATTTTATTTCAGTATTTTTAATTCTGTTTTATTTAATTTCCAATTTAATTTTACCGCATTCAACCAAAACACCAAAAACACCCCCCCTTCGTGTTAAATCTGAGACTGAACCGACACAAAATTGGTCCTTGAGAGACGACCTAGGAGTCACTTCCTAGTAACTATACTGCATTCATATCTGCAATCAACTTTTGTGAGCGGTGCGACCCGTTCGTCAAAAATGGCGCCATTGCCTGGGACCGATCAATAACGGTTTGGTTTTAGATGCTTGTTGTGTAAAATTTTGTTCTGTTAATATGTGTCTTTTGTGTGTTTTGTGTTTTGTATTTTTGTAGGCGACAACGACACCTTCAACAAATTTTGGCGGCATTGTCACTTCAGTTCCAGGTTCTTGTTTTAGATTTTTTGTTGTGTTTTTCGATTATGTTGTGTTAATATATGTTTTGTCTTTTATATTTTATTGTGTTGTGTTCTGTATTTAGTTATTATTTAAAAAAAAAAATTTGTTTTATCTTGTTTTTGCCTGTAGCATGTTTAATTGTTGTGTTTTATCTTGCGTTGTGATGTGATGTTCTATTTTCTGTATGCGTGTCATATGTATTTTGTTTGTTAATTAAAAAAAAATTAAAAAAAAAAATTTTTAAAAAAAAATTAAAAAAATTTAAAAAAAAAAAAAAATTTATGTGTTGTTTTGTGTGTTCCTGTAGCATGTATAAATGTGTTGTGAATTATCTGTTTCGTAATTTTTAGTATTTACTTTTTATTTGTTTTATTTTTTATTTTTCGATGTCTACCTATTTTAATTTCATGAATAGTGCTTATTCTGCGAGTACCTATAATCATGAATCTCCTTCTGCTTGTTACCCTGATTTTAATTCTGCTGAATTCTATGATGTGAATTATATAGATCATCCTCAATTTCCTAAAAGCGCTCCTCGTGAGCCGGTTCCACCTACTGAGGATGATTTTTATTACGTTCTAAGCACTGGACTGACATATTTGCTGCCTAAGTTTCATGGTTTTGCAGGGGAATGCCCACATAGACATTTGGAGGAGTTCCACATGGTGTGCTCTTCAATGAAGCCTCCAGATGTTCCTCTTGATCACATTTTCTTGAGCACATTTCCGCATTCATTACAAGGAGCAGCTAAGGATTGGAAAGACTCTCTTCCTCTAGGATCCGTTACCGATTGGGGATATCTTGAGCTTCAGTTTCTGAACAAATTCTCCCCTGAGCAGTATGGATATATCAATGATCCTGGATGGAATAACCCTAGCTTGGGATGGTTCGATGCTCAACAGAAATATCAGGAAGCACCATCTCAGGATACTTTTATGCCTCCACCAGTCCAGCAATACGAGAATCAGCAGTTTGATGCTCCTGTCCAAATAACTCCTCAGCCTTCTACTTCTGAACCTACATTAAAGGAGTTACTGGAGCAAATGACCAAGCAGAGAATTCAGTTTGAGCAAGAGTGCATGAAGATCCAGCAGGAAACTCAAGCTGCCATGCAGAATCTGAGTGATCAGGTTGGGCAGATGACCACTCTTGCACCTGAGGAAAATGCTGATGATTTTGAGGACCAGGCAAGAATAAGCAATAATCTTGAACCAGGTGGACTACCTTCATCTTCCCACTCTCTAGCAATCTTCAAGGAAGAAGAGGTAAGCATACCTCAATTTGATTATATTGATGATTATACTGTTGTGGGGTATGTTGAAGATTATACTGTTGATGAGCATGTTTTGAATTCGCACTCTCTGCATGATGATAACCAAATTTTGATATCAAATCCGTATCTTTATTCTTCATGCACTGAACATGAATCTGAGTCTGTGGTTGATATTGTTTCTGAATTTAAAAGTGATTCATGTTCTGAGAGTATAATAGAGGTTCAGTATGATAATCTGGGTGTTTTACCCCTGCATGAAATTTCTGTGGAACCACATTGCACTAACCATGTTGCAGGAGGTACGTATAAACTTGATGAGCAGACACCCACAATTGAAGACAAAGGTGCGAGTACCCATAACTGTTTCAACAACAATAGGCACCTGCTGAACCTGCTCATCAACAATCACTGCTCAGATCCAGCTGTGGAAAACATTTCACTGCTCGATCAAATCTGGAGGATGAAGCAGTTCGTCCTCAAAACTTCATGGCTGGATATTAAGTTGGAAGACATCTCCCTGATGATCCAAAATTGGCAGCTTCCACCATAACCTACGGGAGTTTGCATTTTCTTTCTCTCCCTTTTTCCTACCTTTATTGCACTTGTCCATGATATGTTTACTGTTTTGATTGTTGATGTATGCTTAGAACACATTGAGGACAATGTGTAGTTTAAGTGTGGTCTATTGGGAGAGACTCTGATGTTTTTTTGGTTTTTGAGTGTTAAATTTTTTCTGTTTTAAGTGGTTTTTAGTGTGTTTTGTGTGCAATAAATTTTACATTTTTCTCTTGATTTCTGGAGTTTGTCTAAGTTGTAGATTTTTCCTTCACTTGATTAATGCTTATAGTTTGAAATCCTTGCTTTTCTCTGCTTGGAAACATGATTATGTGTTTAAGAGGTTGATTTGATTGTGACGAATACCCTGTGTGAGATTTGAGCCACTTTATGTTCTTTCTTGTGTGACATGTATCTTGATTGCTTGCACATATGCCTTGGCTTGATTCTTTTTGATAATTCTTGATGGATATGCATGTTTAGAAAATGATAAAGGCATTTTATTTCTTGAGCCTCTTTAGCCAAATAAGCCTACCCTGTTATTATCCTTTGATAACCCTTTTGAGCCTATACTTTCCCCATTTCTTTGTGTTGAAGCTCATACACTGATCCCTAAGTGAAAAATAATGATTACCTTAACCTTAGGAAAGTCTGGAGCTATAAAAGTGTTTTGTGAATAAGTGTGGTCTCCTTGGGGATTCTGATAAATTGGCTAGTTGGTTCCTCATCTTGTTCTGAAAATATGAATTCTATCCTGTTGTGTGATAAAGAGAGAAAATAAAAGAGACAGGATGAAAAAAAAAAAATTTGATGAGAAAAAGAGAAAATTGAAAAATAATCCTGTGAATAATGGAGTTGAGAAGAGGATTGAATTAGAGGTTTGGGTGAGATTTCACTGTGTTTACACTTTTTCCCCATTGCTCCTCTATTTCTTTTGAGCTGTAGCTACTTATCTATATTTTATCCTTCCCTGTCCTTGGCCCCATTACAACCCAGTAAAGACCTTTAGATCTGAACATGCATATGTTTTAAGTATTGATATTAGAAGCTTGCCAAGTCTGTTGTGTTTGTTTTCTTGAGTGCATTGAGTTGAAATTATTTACCCTAGACACTTGAGAGAAACACTGTGAGTGCATCTGTAAGGTTTTGTTATTTTTAAATCACCTCTTAAGCTGATTGATTATTTTTCTGTGTATTGAATTGCTTGGATGATTTCTGTAAGTATATGCTTTATTTGATTTTGTGTTGGATATTTTCTACTTCTTTTATCTGTCCAGAATTTTTGAGAACTGTGTAAATTCTGTTTATCTTTTTCTTGCGAGCTTTTATTTTTCTGTCTGCTGAGTCTGTGTCAGTCCTTTGATGTCCTTTGAACCATTCCCTGATTTGCGTCTTGATTTTGCCCAGGAGTGCAAAAGACTAAGTGTGGTCTATTTTGATGAGTCAATATTTTCTTCACTTCACCTAGTTTATTGTGCTAAAATTAATCGGGGAATTCTGTTTAATTGTCCAGTATTTTTCTATTTTTCTTAATTGTGCTTAAATCGATCAGAAATTCTTATTTTAATTAATTTGAACTATCTGAGCTAATTATTTACATTAATAATTGCAGGGAAATTTATTGGATAATATTTGAAGATTCATAGAGAAATGACACTTCCATTATATTTAAGCTACACTATGCAGATTTCGGTTTTGGAGATTGTATACGGAGTTAAGCTTGATTGGAAAAGATTCATTTAAAATGAAGAAGTGGAATATGGGAATAAAAGGATGCAAACACGCTGCACTAAATTGCTTAGAAAGTGAATGCTTTATTTTGGAAAGAAAGTGATTCATTGCCGCGGCCCACAATTAAGAAAATAACTAAATGCTCCATGGATTTCACGGTCACCACATTTTGTTGGCTTTAAAATGCTTGGAAGGGCCCCATGTCCACCTTTGCACGTCGAGAGAAAGAAGGAATGAAAGAAAGATTGTTATAATATTCAATTTTGGACAATGGGCCGCCACATCTTTCTTTGGCTCGCAACATGATTTAACAACCATTAAATTGGAAAAAGCTGCATATGAAAAAGCAACATGGTGGACATCCAACTCACGGCTTGCACAAGCTTTTATCCAACAATCAACAAAAGAGGGGACCCATCACTTGTTTCAAAATCCGTTCACATGAAAATGTGAAGAGGGACAATAAATTTACGTTTCTTATTCATTTGGAGGATACATGTCCAGAGAAAAGAGAAAAGATGTTGGAGAAATTTTATACACAAAGTGACCAAGAATTAATTTTATGCTAGTTTGGAGTGTGCACACGTGAAGGGGAAGCAGCTCACATTCCACGGCTTGCTTGGTTTCATCCAACAATCAACAAGTGAAGAAATGAAGAAGGGAGGCCATGGCAACAGTGTCCAGCAGAGGGCTTCACGTCCAGCAGCTTGGATGGAGCATCCACGTTCCAGCAGCGTCCTCCCATCCAGAAGCAACACAAGACTGGTGCAGTAACAATAAACCTTCACGCTGCAGCTCACGGTCCTGGAAGAAGTGAAGCTAAGTCCAGCAAGTTGAAAGTGGTTTGACGGTGGAAACAAAGAAGGAAAGTCCAGCTGGTTGGAAAGAGGAAGCCTAAGCAAATGGACACAAGAATGGAGGGCCCACCCTATTTCTTTGGCACGGCTAGGAGGTGAAGAAAGTCTTCATGCTACGGGGGACACAAAACGAAAAATCTGGATTGCCAGAGGGAAGGCAGACCACGAACCGTAAAAACTGGCTGGAATGAAGAAGGGATGCACAATATGTTATGAGTTTTTGGCTATAAGAGAAAGAAGCAGCACCAGAAGAAAGACGGCCTTGGAGGCCTGGAAGGGGTCTCGGTTCTTCTCTTCCAGAGCTATCTCTGATTTTCCATTTTCCCAAACAGTGCACAAATGTAGATTTCTGTTCTTGGAAAAGCTTGTAGTGTGTTATAGTATTTGGATCAGTTTACTCAGTTTTGTTTTCATCTTCAATGTTCAAGAATTTTAATTTAAGTTTTCAATCTGCGATGAATTTCATTTTCAGTTCAGTGTTTTTATTTTTATTTTTTTATATGTTGTATTTTATCGTTTAGCAGTTTCTGCATTGTTAAATTTCGTCATTGCATTTTAATTTCAAACGTCGTTTTTAATATGTGATAAATTTTATTTGCGATCAAGTGTTTCTATTTTTACCGTTTTCTATCGTTCAATTTTTACCGTGGTTAAATTTTATTTCAGTATTTTTAATTCTGTTTTATTTAATTTCCAATTTAATTTTACCGCATTCAACCAAAACACCAAAAACACCCCCCCTTCGTGTTAAATCTGAGACTGAACCGACACAAAATTGGTCCTTGAGAGACGACCTAGGAGTCACTTCCTAGTAACTATACTGCATTCATATCTGCAATCAACTTTTGTGAGCGGTGCGACCCGTTCGTCAAGCACATGAACATCTATGCTTAGTTGATTGATCATTCATGAAAAATAACATTTGTTGGATATTAAGTGACTTTGTGAACACCAAAGCATGTGCATGTCTTGATTGAAATCTTTGTCATGAGTTGAATTGAAGTTTGTACTTATCTTGAAAAGAGAAATTTTGAATGGAGTGAACCATTCTATGGATTGGTAGAAGATTGAGTTACATCTTGTTTGCTTGAGGACAAGCAAAGTTCTAAGTTTGGGGTTGTGATAACAGTTGAAAAACTGTTATTTTCATGCTTAAAATTGATATTAAAAGCAACCTTTAACACTCAGAAACTAGCTTGAAATCATGCTTTTGGTTATATTTTCAGAAATAAGAGAGCTGGACAGGTTTATGCTTGATTTCAGTGTTTTATGCAGGTTTTAAGGTGAATTTAGTGAAAAACGTTAAGAAGGATAGAAATGGAATAAAAAAAGACATCAAAAAGTGCAAAAGGAGAAGTCAAAATGACTGCTCAGCGGCAGTTTACCGCCGAGCGGCACTCAGGCAATCACGGTGGATCCGCTCAGGGGTGAAAAGGTCGTTGAGGGGAAGAAAACAACTCACGCACTTACCGCTGAGCAACACTATTTTGGGCTTGGGCCTAATTTTTTGTATATTTTAGAATAGTATATAAGCTTCAGGACGTCTTAGGGTTTGTATCTTTGGGAGAGACGAAGCAAACACTCTCTTTTCCACCCCTTGAAGGAAGATCTTGGATGCTCAGGCTACCTCCTCATCTTTCTAGGGTTCTATCTTTCATTCTTTCATTATTGTTCATCTAGTTTCACCATGAATATGGTGAACTAAACCTTGTATTGTTGTTGGGGAATCAATGTAGTCTTGTGAAACTCTCATATATGGAATTTGTTTTAACATCTTATTTTTAAGACTTATGCTTTATTTCATCATTAGTTAGGGTTTTTCCTCATTGCTTAAAGCTTGCTTTGTTTAACTCATTCATTGCCATGATTATTGATTTTGTCGATATGGAAACATACGGGGAAATATAGATCTGGGGAATTTCTCCTAATAGCATATTGGTTGTCGTTAAGTTTCTGCACTTAAGAATTAATTACTAGGAATGCTAGGAATTGTATGAACTCGTAATTAAGGATAGGCCTTCTCGCAAGGTGATTTAGAGATTTCCATTAGCATTGATGAAAAGAATGATGAATTCCTAAAGTATATGAGAGTGGATAAGATGAAATTGATAACCCCAACAAGATACTCTTCCGTCTATTTCATTGAAGTGTTTGTA
This sequence comes from Vigna nakashimae, assembly GCA_034642375.1. Classification (NCBI taxonomy): domain Eukaryota; kingdom Viridiplantae; phylum Streptophyta; class Magnoliopsida; order Fabales; family Fabaceae; genus Vigna; species Vigna nakashimae. The sequence goes on along the minus strand of CM067765.1, from coordinate 42,884,925 downwards.
TTCTGTTTTTCTCCATTGATCAAATACATGCATACATATTTAATCACTGTCTTTTGCATTAAACCTACAATCAATTTGTTCTTAAGTCTTAAATAATCAACAAATCATATAGCTAAACTAGGCCGTGAGTCTTTTGGGAAAACGATACTTGGTCTTACCTTGTTTTATTACTTGATACGATTCGGTCACACTTGCCGATTGTTAAACAAGTTTGTGGCGCCGTTTTTCGGTGTTCATAAATTTGTCATCAGATATCTTCCGTTCTCTGGTTAGACCTTTATGGGGAGGGTCGTAGAAGTGTTTCCGGAGAAGGAAATAATTCTCTAGAAGTTCGGATCCTCCTTCTCCTTCTACTTTCGTCCAATCCTTCAAGAAGAGGTTCTCAAATTTTCTTGCTCCTAGTCTGAATTATGTCCTGCATACACAAGAACACAAAACCCTAGAAACAATTGTTAGCACAAAAAGATAGAAAAGATAAACTAAAAAGATAAATAAAAAGATAGAAAGATAAAAACAAAAAGATAAAAAAATAAAAAGATAAAAAATCAAGTCAAAGTTAATCAATAATCACACAAATAGAATAGTTAAACCACGAGTCCCTAGTAACGACGCCAAAAACTTGTTAACACTCGACAAGTGTATTGAATCATATCAAGTAATAATAAAATGGTAAGATCAAGTATCGTTTCCCAAAGGCCTCACGGCCTAAATAATTATGTGATTTGTTGATTAAATTAGACTTGTAAACGAAAACATTGTTGTTGAATTACGAAAAATAAACATGAATGCAAAGTTTTGATCAATGGAATAGAAAGATGCAAAAATGGTTGACGTAGAATATGAATGATTATGTTGTTGGGGTTTCTGATTCATCCTATCCACTCTCATGTATTCAAGAATTCATCTTTCTTCATTAATGTTAATGTCACTTTCTAATTTACCTTAAACCCGATGTCTAGGTGAAGAAAGCCTATTCCTAATCACTAGTTTACAATGTCTTGTCTCCTTAGCAATTATTCATGCATTACATTCGCACAGAAGCTTAAAGGCAACCAATCCTCCTATCCCTATGTCTAGGCAATATTGCTCTTGGGAGAATTTCTTCAGTTCTAGATTTACTTATATGTGTCCATACAAATAACATCAATAATCATGCAATTGAATGAGTTAAACAAAGCATGCATAAAGTATAGAAGAAAGCATATAAAACATAGAACCAATTCAATACATGAGTGTTTCAAAGGATTTCATCGGTTCCCCAACAACAATGAAGGTTTAGTTCACCATAGACATGGTGAAACTAGATGAAAAACAATGAAAGAATGAAATATAGAATCCTAAAAGTTGAAGAATAGAGCTTGAGAACCCAAAATCCTCCTCCAAGGAGTGAAGAAAGTGTGATTTCGCCTCTTTCTGTCCAAAGATATGACCCTTAGGTTGACTAAAACCCTATATAGCTTTCTAAATATTACAAAAAATTGGCCCAAAGCCCAATAAAATGGCTCTCAGCGGTAATTAGCGCTCAGCGGTAAGTGTAGTTCTTCTATTTTGACACTCAGCTGCAGTTTTGGCCCTCAGCGTTGACTGCGGTACTTCAGAATGCCTTTGAGCAGTAACTGCGGCTCCTCTTTTGTGCACTTTCACTTCCTTTCCTGAGTCCAGTACTTCAACTTCTTTCATCTAATTCATCTTAATTCCTACGAAAACAAGGAAAACCAAGCATAAAACCCATCCAACTCTCTTATTTCCAAAATATAAGCAAAAGCATGATTCCAAGCTAGGTTCTAAGTCATAAAGGTTGTTTTTGATGTCAAAATTAAGTATAAAAATAACATTTTTCCAATTGTTATCATAAAGTTCAAAGTATGGTTAATGGACGTAATTCCATGATCCTCAAGGAGAGGATACATGGTGTTGCCCTATGTTGTGATTCAAAGTGCAATCTTTTGTTGAAATTCAAGTAAATTTAGAATGAATGCAGGAGCTTAGTCTTGGGGGTTATCCTAAAACTCCAATGGTCTTTCATTCTCAAGTAGAGAGGATTGATCCATGTCGTGAGGAGTAGCAGGAGCTCCTAGTCTTGGGTGCTTCTAGTATGGCCCAAGGTGAGTGATAACGGACTAACCTCGTGAGTGTGGTAGGGTGAAATTCATTGGCAATGGCTTTGCAAAGCAGTAGAAGCCACCACGAGTGCACGACCCGCTATAGCTCGACAATCATTCTAAGTCCAGACAGTCAAGTCAGTGTGGTGTTATGTGTGAAGAGTTGTGTGAATGAATAAGTATGATTGTATGAAGTTTAATGAAATTGTATATGATTGATCTTTGTTTAAACTAGCTTATCCTGTTGTGTGCTTGTATTTTGTATGTTCTGGTGTTCTTTTTCTGTAATGATCATTCTTTTGGGTGTGAGCAGCGGAAGAAGAGGTGTCTCTAGAGCATACGTTGGATGGAGGTGATGCTGCGAAGTAGTTAGTATTTTAGATGTTTGTGTATAGTTTTGGAGTATCCTATAGTATGTATATAAAGTTTTAAATTTATAGTTGTTTTTGGATGATTGTAAAAGTAACACTTTCTATTTTAGATAGATAACTGTAATATTATATCATGCATGTGACTTCTCTTTAATATAGTTTATACTATATATTTTGGGATGTTACACCAAAAATTTAGTTTTTTAAAAAATTGAATTTTAATCTGACTTTTCTTAAAATATTTAAAATTAGGAAAAAACATTAAAGGACTATTTCACAAATAGAATTTGGTTTCTGGTGACGGGAACTCTTAACCTGGGCGGTAATATAAGAGATAGTTTCAGAAATTAAAATGTAAATAGATTTATTTGGGTAATTGTTTTTAAAATAAAAATCTTTATATAAATATGACAAATTGGTCACTGAACACTTCATTTAAAACAGGAGAATAAAACATTAAGAAAACAGTAACATGATATTAGGTGGGAGATTCATAACAAATTTTTTGGAAGCAATGATACGTATAAATCTTAATTTTTCTATATCTAGTATACACTTAGTTTTTTCTTTGTATATCTCTTTTCTTATCATATGTATAATCTATAAATTTATCAATTTTTATTCTCTCTCTAAATCTATATCAAGTATTGATATACCCATTTGGTGATCATGATTCAGTTTTCATTTTGTGGCTTTTGTGAGAAACTGGCTAGGAATTTTATGTTGTGCCCTCTGTTCTCACCACTGTAATTCCTTTTTCCCTTCTATATGTTGCAGATGGGTTGTGCAACTACTCAAAGTCATGAAGGAAGAAATGCTCCAGCATATATATATATATATATAGCTCCAGCATACACACACACACACATATATATATATATATATATATATATATATATATATATATATATATAAACAACTTGGGATTAACATTCTAGTCCTACATTTTCCTTGTTGTTTGGTTCTTTGTGCCATATTGAGATTGAATTTGGAGTGTTACCTACTTCCTCAAATCTATTGTAGTTTGGGGTTGTTATAAATAAAATAGTGTATCTTTAGGCTCAAATAGTCTGGTGTTGATGTGATTCTATAGTAGAACAATAGTCTGCTGCTTCTATGGAGCTAAATTTAACTTGTAGCAGTAGAAAGGTTGAGGCAGTCATTTTAACAACTTTTGAAATTTCTATCTTACTGAACATGTTTGTATCTTCTTAATAAATACTTCTTTTTTTTCAGAATAAAAACAAATAAAAAAAATGTAAAAGGATTTCATCAAATGTTAAAAATTATGTATAAATTAACTTTTAAAAGTTTCTTTTCATTTTATATATAAATTCATTTTCATTTGAAGAAAAATCTTATTTTTCTCTCTTAACTGTTTCCGTGAACGAATATAATTCTCTAAACATGTTTTTAGAAAAATTATAGGAAAATTTCTATGGATTAACTATCCTATAAGTTAATTTTACTTTATGAAAAAATCATTTTATTTCATCTTTTCATATTCTTCTTCTAAATCTTCTTAAATTTATACTTTTTTCCCTTATGCACTGCAGAGTTTTAGTTGCTGAAATTACAATTTGATTGAACATTCCTTTTTTTATTTTTTTCATTTGCAATTGTAATTGTTTTCATTTAATATTTAAATCAATCAATTAATGTGGAAAATTAGACATAATAAAATATGTGTTCTTATTTTTTTTAAATGAAAAATAATTTTCAAAGTAGTGATAAAATAAATAAAATTTTGTTATGAGAAGTTAAATAATTTCTATAGTTCTTGGTTAAAAAAAAAACACTTAAGCGATTCTCAAAAGATAGAAAAACAAAAAAATGGTGTAAAATTTGGTTCGTTCAAAAATTCGGTTATATGTATATGTATTTCTATTTCATTGTAACTATAGAACAACTTTTTATGAATGCTTCTAAATATGTTTGTTGTAAAATTGTTTGCTTTGTTGATAAATATTAATTGTTAATATACATTAATTTTTATTAATGGAGATTGGAATCGCTCCCATTATGTCACACCAAGCAAACCAACCTTAAAAAGATTAATTTATTTTTATTATACTTTTTAATGTTTTCTGATGAAACAAATTAATCATCAACATATATGTACTTTCAATCAGATTTGACACATCTAATTTCAATTTAGTAAAATCCAATCATGGTTATAGTTTTTCTTATTTTACAAGTGAGTTTAATTTACATCACTCTTCTTCTATCATGGGTCCTTCTTAATCCAAACAAAACTCTTCTCACTAACCATCAATAAAATTTAATCAAACATTTGACCACACACAACCTTTACTTTTAGCCATTCAACAAGAGACATGTTTCTCCTTGAAGTGCTTTGCAAATTTTATAACCTACAACAAAAACACACTATTCCAATGTTTGAATAAACATTGACAGTAAAATTAGGTTTTTGAAAGAGACCTAATCCTAACTTAAACTACCCAAATACGCATGAAGTTTGTATGAAAAAAAAAAACTGAGTTTGATTTCTGACATGTTTTTTCTTATGGGTTTCATAGGTATATATATAACTTATTTTGAATTTAAATAGGAACTTTTAATTTAAAATTTCAAAGCATTTGAATCATATATTTTTTTATATACTATTTAATTATATTATTTCTATTTAATGGAAGATTTAGTCTCGATTATTCTATTAAACTTGAGACAAGGAATCAGTCTTTGAAGAGATTAATGAACAAACTTTAAGGATGAATCAGGATTGTAATTTGGAGAGTCAAAGGTGGTGGTTAAAAAAAAGTGTAATAAACAAGAGGAGTGGAATGATGAATATTGATTTTGGGTGAAGGTTATTGAGAATGAATATGGAGTGGTACAGTGCATAGTGTGGACCAATCTGAGGGCAGAAGACATAGGCATGGTGGGTACAGTAGGTACCACTGGTCCTCTGGCACTGTCACAACCACAAGCAAACCTCTTTCTCTTCCCTTCTTCTCACTGTACCTTTCTGGGCAGTGCTTGGTAGGCTACTGCTGCTACATCTTCTGCTCTATAATCCAACTGCAACAAGAAACTTCCTCACACAACCAACTTTTAATGCATGTATCCCAACCAATAAATGGTTACAAGAATCCCTCAGTCAATGGATTTCTATCTGGACCAGAACACACTTACCTCTCCTTTACTTCAAATATAGTATAGCTTATTACAACCTCTTTGCATTACTTCCTTAAAACAAAAACCTTCTCATAATAGATATAGTTTATTACTAATGTTGAATCACAGGTTGCTGTTTGTAATAAATTCTAGGTTTAATAGGTTCGGAGGTCCCTATATTTGTGGGTTCGTTTCAATTGGGTCCTCCAATTTTGAAAGTGATCAATTTGGTCCCTAATTTAACAAAATTGAGTCAATAATACCCTTTCCGTTAAATGCAATGGACGGCATTAACTTTTTAAACATGTGATATGTTGAAGCATCCTTCAAATAAAACTGTGCAACCTGCAAATAAAAGGATGCCTCAACATGCCACATGTTTAAAAAGTTAACGCCGTCCATTACATTTAACGGAAAGGGTATTATTGACTCAATTTTGTTAAATTAGGGATCAAATTGATCACTTTCAAAATTGGAGGACTCAATTGAAACGAACCCACAAATATAAGGACCTCCGAACCTATTAAACCTAAATTCTATTGGTTTTCATTATCATCATTTCAGAAGACAATAAAACTTAGTACCTCTCACTGTGTTCCCCGAAACAGTTTTCTTCTTCTTCCATTTTGATTATTGCTGTGTTCTTCCATATGGAGTAAATACATTGGGAAGTTTTTTAAGTAGATGCAAAATACAACTATTTTTAAACTAAGAAAACAATAAATTGCCTCGGGATGATATTCAATTTACTAGATCTTAGTTTTATTAATAATAATATAAAAAAAAAACTAAAGATGCTACACATCTAAAATGTCATTATTATGAATTTGGGTGGACATTTATGTTTATTGGAATGTTTGATAATATAGTGTTTCTTTGTGTGATTTATTTTGAAGATATGATAGAGACCTGACACGTTATTTATAAAATATACATATTCAAAAATGTATATATTCTTTTAAAAGATAATAAATATATAATTATAATTGTGTGGATTGAAATTAAAATCATATTTCTTATGTATTGACAAAATAAATAAAAAAATATACATTTCGTTTATAACAAAAAAACTAGTGTTTCAGAAATTTTGAATGCTTCATCCGTAATTATCATAGAAATATTCTAAAATATCATATACAAATACAAATTACACATTGGCAGGTGATGCAAATAAAAAAACGGATTCATATTTTTGAAGGTACGTACTACTTACCTTGAGTTTATTACGGTTTAAGTTTTTTACAAATTTAAATACTTTTAAGTTTAATATTTATTAAAAGAATATTTTTGGTCTTGTATTCAATATTTTGATATTTATTATTTTAGTGATTTTTATTTAGAGTTAAATATGTTTTTCGTCATTGAACTATCATGTTATTTTGGGTTTCGTCATTCTTCGAAAGGTTTGTTCATTTTTGTCCTCTTAGTTACATTACAAAAAAATATTAATATTACCGATGAATTTTTACTGACGGATAAATATTTGTCGATATATTTTAATTTTGACAGAATTACAACGTTTTTTTTTATCTTTTTTACCGACGGTCAAAAGCCATCGGTAAGGTCGTCGGTAAGTGACATGCACATTACCGACAGATTTACCGAAGGCTTTTGGCCGTCGGTAAAAAGAGCAAAAATTTTCCCGCTCATTATTTCGCTTGACGACATTACCGACAGATTTGCTGAAGGCTTTTGACCGTCGGTAAAAAACCGAAATAGTAAAAGATCTCTTTAAATTTTGATATGAACTCCTTGCTGACTAAACGAAGACAATTCTATGATGAATAATGATATAGGACGTCATCGATCACAAATATTTGACACAATCTCCAGTGTTTCGCATCGAATGTACTCAACATTCGACGTCAACTTTATAAATTTAATTTGTGCTGCAGTTGTTTCCCCCATAAGAAATCAAATAGCTCTGAAATGTAATGGTAGAAGACAACTCCAAGAAATGTTTTTTAAAGGATTCATACATAGTTAAATGATGAAGTTCAAAAACATTTTTACATAATTATTTTAGATCACAAAATTGTTTTAGCATTAAACATATTGTGAACCATATTTCTTTTTCCCAAGCACTTTCCTTTCAGTAACATAACTTAATAATTTCTATACTATAAAAAGAATTTTCTTCACTTGAATTTCAAAGGCCCCCTTCATATGAACTGAGACATGAATGAGGCACTTTGAAATTCAACCGAGCAAATTGCAATTTAAAGAACATACATGTTTCAAAATCTGAGGAAAGGAAAATGCCAAGGAGATAAAAAACATGAATCCTAATATGTTTAATACGGAAACAGGAAGTAAGGGATTATGTGATGGATGCAATATTTATAGACGAATCGATGACGTACATCGTGTAATTATGCTTACTGACTATCTTGTTTGGACTTCGAAGCCCCTCTGAATTCGACGTTCAAACATCATTCAGAAAAAATCAACAAATTTGAGTTTGATTCGTATAAGAATAAATTGACGTCCCGCCCCTAAGAAATTGTCTACTTTTGAATCACCCGCGAAGAAGGTGAGATTTGGAGGGCTTGAAGTTAAAAATTTTGATGTGCCCCTCTATATTCATATAATTCCACTCTCAATTTCGCTAAGCTAATATAATCGATTCAAAGTAATAAAGAATCGATTCAAAGCGTTATAAATTAAGAAATGAAAATAATGTTATTCATAGTATTTTCCTAATAATGTTATTGATAGTATTTTTTGATATCATAATCATTTATACTAATAACTAATTATAATTATTAAATTATTCAAAATAATTTATCTCAATGTGGCCAATAAAATTTGTTCTAAGAGTTCGTTTCAAATATACAGACCAATAAAATAGTGACATAGTATATTGTCAAAAAAGTTGTTAACATATCGTTTGTCCCTAAGAAAATTTTTGTGTCCTAGAATTCTGACAAATTTCTTTCATAACCTTATCCGTCCGTCTCGACTGTTTTAAATTTTACTTATGGTTCATAAGCCAAAGATGGAAATCCCACAATATAGGTATAAATGTTTAAGGCACCTAAGAAAGCCTAAAAGAAATATTTGCCGCAAAGATGTTAATCTTTGATAAGAATCAGAGAACCAAGAACCAAAGGACTCCTCTCTCAACATTGCAAATTCAAATTTATGACTTTCAAAAATGTCTTCATATGTATTTGGTGTCCCTATATATAGGTATAAATGTTTAAGGCACCTAAGAAACCCTAAAAGAAAGATTCTCCACAACGATGTTAATCTTTGATAAGAAAAATATAATTTATTTTATTTCCTATTGATAGGGTGTCGTCAAAGCTATCAAATTAATACTACTTTTCAAGGCAACTTCAGTATTGCCAAGTAGTATTCAAGAAGGTAGATAGGGCTAAAGTAACCCTGAGTCGTTTCCCAACGAACACGGAATTGCTTCTGAATATCTGACTCTTATGCTATGCAATGCTTATGAATAAAAATGATGTTTGAAGAATGTTTAAAGAACAAATAATAAACTTAAAAGTAGTTATGATTAAATAGGCTAATTCCACTGCTTTTCCAAGATAGATTCGTCATCGGTTATACACGGATAATTGTTCAATTGATTATTGTTTAAGTTTCAAATTAATTAAAGTACATTCTCAATTAATTTGAGGGCGATCATGCATTTAACCAAAGTAAATTCTCAATCAAATGCAAAACCTTTCTAGATTATTCACAATAAATTCAACCAAAGTACATTCTCAATCAAATTTTATTGTGTTTAATCATGTATATTCTTAAATCTCTTAACCAAATTAAAAGCTAATCAATCAAAGTAAATTCTAAATTGATTATAGTTGAAATTATTACTACCAACCAAAGTACATTCTCAATTGATAGTAAAAACCATTTAATCATATGAAAGTTCCTAAATTAAATCAAAGTAGATTCTCAATTTAAACCTAGAAACCCTAAAACTCATATAATCAATATGCATGTAGATTCAAACATATTATGATGCAAAAATCTTTGCTTTTAACAAGATAGAGAGATGAAAGACATAGAGATAACAACTTAAATCAATAATTAAAGTAAACAATTGCATTAACTGAACGTAACCTTAAAATCTGTCATGGAATTACAGCAGAATAGCCCTAGATGCTTAGCTCTCCATGAATGGAGTTGAATAGAAGATGAAAGAAAAGTGAGAGGAGTATGAGAGAATGAATGAAGTGAAGTCCCCTTTTCTGCCTTCCTTGGGTCTCTTTATATAGGCTTGATTGGGCTTGGACTTTGAATAGTTTGTTGATAAGATATTTTATGTTGATATATTATATCTTTCAAATATTCATTAGATTAAATCAGTTTTAAAGAATATTTGATAGATAGTAACTCAATTATCTTATATCTTATATCTTCCAAATAACTAAAAGATTTAGATAATGATAAAATTATTTGGAAGATATTTTTTGTTGATATTCCCAAATTAAATTCAACAACTGAATTTTATCTTTTAGATTTTCTGACTTTCCAAAATTGCACAAATATGCTGAAATTTCCTCTATTTTCACTTTAGGCCCTTCTGAATTTTCCAAATAAAATCTGATTTTGGGCCTTGAATTGCCATTTGAACCAATAGAACTTATAATTTCAGCTGCACAAATAAACGTAAGAATTTCCAAGAATATTTTATGCGATAAAACTCACTTTTTACGTCTCTTTAATTCCCAAACCCAACAATTCCAATCATCACAAATTCACTTAAAATTAATCATTTAAGCACAATTATTCTATCAAAAATTTAAATTTTAAAGCACAAATGTGGGCATAAATATGCACTCATCACACCCCCACACTTATCCATTTGCACTCCTGGGCAAAATTGATTAATTCCAAGACTTTGTTCTGAATCATTTTATTTCATATTTGCATTTGGATCAAAAGAATGAGTAGCACTAGACATAGATCAATCATTTAGGCATTACTTTGTCATGGACATGCAAATGGAATCACTTTATTCTTCACATATGAGTTAACCTTTTTGAATTCCCAAGAAAATCAAATATGAAAGACAACACTCAAGTCAACATGTATCTATTTCTCTCCAATTCTCTCAAGTGTTTTTGGCTTGTGTTTACACTCAAAATACCCATGTAAATCACACAAAAAAAAATAGGTATGGTACATAGTGGTCCATCCTTAACATTAAGCCCAAAACTCACATGGTTCAAATTTCTTTGACAAAAGATTTAATCAGGAAATTCTCAAGTCAACTCAATCAACAAATAATAGAAGCAATCCACTCATAACAACATGACTCATTTTTTTTTCGAATTCATGATCATTCCAATTACTGATTCAAACTTTCAAATCCAATGCAAATATTTATTAAAAACAAAAAAAAAAAATAGACAAACAAAATAGAGAACAAAATTAATTGTTTCCCTACACCCCCACACTTAAACTATGCATTGTCCTCGATGTATGCCTTATATATAAAATGCAAAGAAAAAGTATGAGGGAACTTACCTCCTTCATGGTGGAAGGAATGCTAGTAGGACTTCATTGGAAAAGTCATCCTGGATAGGAATGTTATCTTTTCCCTTTTCAATCCTACTAAGATGGTCAACTACTACATTATTTGACCCACTTTTGTCTTGAATAGGAGTCAACTTGTCCTTCTCGTTCTTGACCATTGTGATTCCATATTTCTCGGGAACCACATGTATAGGGCCTACCCAAGTGCTGTCAGAATTTGAATGTATAAGAACTGTTTGTAGCAACTTGGTGTCCTTTTTCTTTACAACCCCCATCAGTTGAGGATTCAGTCTTCCTTGAGGTTGTCTCACTGGTTTATCATCCTCCTCCAAATGTATTCTATGCATGCAAAAAGAAGGGCTAATACCAGTAATATCTGCTAAAGTCCAGCCTATTGCTTTCTTGTGGTCTCTGATAACCTGTAATAGCTGTTTTTCCTGCTCATCAGTAAGCAATGCAGATATAATAACAGGGAGTTTCCCATCCCTCTCAAGATAAGCATATTTCAAATGGGATGGTAAAGGTTTCAACTCCAAAATGGGTGGATGCACCACAGATGGCAAAATTTTACTGCCTAAGGTAATCTCAGCCACCTCAACATCACACTCGGATGCCACTGAGGTATCATCTATTAATACCGCGTCCTTAATATCACCTGCTTTACAGTTTCCTTTTTCATCCAAAATTTGGGACGACATATTTGAAAAAGAAAAATTGTTTACAACATCATTTGATAAATCAATACGAAACAAAGAATGATCTTTAATCTGGTGCTTCCCAGCTTCCAACACGTTGAACCGCACCTTCTTGTCTCCTATCTCCATTGTCAATGATCCTGCATGCACATCTATCTTGGTTCCTGATGTCATCATGAAAGGTCTTCCAAAGATAATAGTTGTTGGACTGATTCCTTCATCATCCTTCATGTCCAAGATATAGAAATCTGCAGGAAAAATTAACTTGTCTACTTGGACAAGGACATCCTCAAGCACACCTGCAGGGTTAACTGTGCTACGGTTGACCAGTTGAATGACCACACCAGTAGTCTTAAGAGGTCCCAAAGATAGAGAAGTAAACACTGATAAAGGCATTACATTTATGGAAGCCCCTAAATCTAGCATGGCATTGTCAAACTTTGAATTTCCAATAACACATGGAACAGAAAACATACCTGGATCCTTGCATTTTCGCGGTATTTCAATATGTTTCTTAATCAAGCTTGACACATTTCTTCCCAAATTCACAACCTCATTATCCCTAAAACGCCTTCTATTTGTGCAAATTTCTTTCAAAAACTTGGCGTATTTAGGAATTTGCTTAACAGCATCTAGCAAGGGAATGTTGATCTCCACCTTTTTGAAAGTATTTAAGATCTCTTGGTCTAATTCCTCCATTTTTTTGTTTTATGGTTTCAACCGATTTGGATACGGAGGAGGTGGAGAATAAGATGAAGAAGAATTTTTAGAAGAAGAGTTAGAGGATACTAACCTGGATTTATCAGTGGTAGTCTCAGGTGATGGTTCACTTGGTCCTCCATTGTCATCAATTTGCGCTCCTTCTTTCTCCTTATCTTCATCCTCTTGGGCTCCTTCAGGGCCTTCTACTTGCTTACCCGTTCTCAAAGTAATAGCACTTACATTTTGAGGGTTGATTACTGTTTGTGCAGGTAGTTTATTTGACTCCTTAGCCTCTAACTTTTCCATCCTCTGAGTCAACTCTACAATTGATTTCTTGATTTCTGAATTTTGCTCAAGTATGGTTTTCATGAAATCTTGCATTGACATTTCAGGCTGAGATTGCTGCCTTTGTTGAGGTGGAACATAAGGTTGCATGTTCTGCTGATATCTATTGGAGGACGAATCATGATAATTCTGGTATGGTCTATTTCCTCAAATCATGTTTGCAGCAAAAGCTTGAGATGAGTTTTCCACAGTGGTTTCCACCAAGCTAGGACATTCATCAGTGTAATGGTTAGTTGAAATGCAAATTCCATACTTCTTAGCAATTTGTGGAGTTGAGTTTTTAAACAAACTTGCAATCTCGTCGAGTTTGCTTTCTAGCTTATTCAATCTTTCATCTATCCTTTTTCCATCAACTGCACCACTATCAATTTCATGCACTCCCTTCAACAAAGTCACTGAATTTTCTCTTGTATCATACTCTGGATTGTCTATTGCCTTTCGTTCTATTAGATCTATACCATCTTCTAGTGACCTGTCTAAGAAAGATCCTCCGCTTGCAGCATTTGCCCATGATCTATCAGTAGGACTTAAGAATTCATAAAAGCTTAGAATAAAATCTTCCATTTGGAGTTGAGGGCATGAAGAACATAGTTTCTTGAATCTTTCCCAATATTCACTAAGATTCTCTCTATCTCTCTGTCTTATATCTTGAATTTCTCTACGGATAGCTAATAATCTAGATGCAAGAAAATACTTCTCAAGAAAGAGTCTTTCAATAGTTTCCCAATTTGTAATTCGTGCAGAGAGATAATACCACCAATCTTGAGCTGCTCCTTGAAGAGTAAATGGAAAAGCTCTCATTTTAAGGCAATCTATTGTGATCCTGGGAGATCTAAAATTTTCACACAACATGTGAAATTGTCTTAAGTGCTTATGTGGATTCTCCGTTGATAACCCATTGAATTTTGGTAAGGCATTTAACAGGTCAGGTCTCAACTCCCACTCCTCATTAGGGTATTCAATGTTACTTCGCATAGTTGTATTGTGGGAGGTGGCTAACTGTCTGATGGTTCTTTGTGCCATATTGTTTGGGTTAGGATCAGGTAAAGGATTTGATGGTATGTTTGCAACGGGAGATAATGAAGGTGATATGACTTCGGATGTAGGAAGTGTTCCCTTAGTAGAACACCCAAATTTCAGTCTTCTCCGCAGCTTACACAAATTCCTTTCAACTTCTACTTTAATTTGATAAAATTCTCCCGGGTTAGCTCTGGTCATGCACTATGCAATATGTTACTTCTTTTTTTTTCTTTTGTTCTTGCTTTAGATAAAGATTTAAAATTAGAGATAAGAGAGACTTGTTGGGTCCACTCCCAGGAAAGAGAGGTGCGTCATAATCGACAACTTAAGTACCAAGTCTTTCCTAGCCAGAGTGTACTCAAACTAGCCTCAAGTATTTCTCAAGAACAATTCTTAATAAAAACAAGAACGAAGATTTTTGCTAAACCAAGAATGACTAAAGACTACAAAATAACTCAAATTAAATTAAATGTATGTGCGTTAAATAAAAAAAATAAAGATAAAAATAAAAATGAAAAATAAAATAAAATAAAATAATAATATAAATATTTAAAATATTAACTGTATTCCCCGGCAACGGCGCCAAATTTGATAGCTGTTGTCAAAGCTATCAAATTAATACTACTTTTCAAGGCAACTTCAGTATTGCCAAGTAGTATTCAAGAAGGTAGATAGGGCTAAAGTAACCCTGAGTCGTTTTCCAACGAACACGGAATTGCTTCTGAATATCTGACTCTTATGTTATGCAATGCTTATTTATAAAAATGATGTTTGAATAATGTTTAAAGAACAAATAATAAACTTAAAATAGTTATGATTAAATAGGCTAATTCCACTGCTTTTCCAAGATAGATTCGTCATCGGTTATTCACGGATAATTGTTCAATTGATTATTGTTTAAGTTTCAAATTAATTAAAGTACATTCTCAATTAATTTGAGGGCAATCATGCATTTAACCAAAGTAAATTCTCAATCAAATGCAAAACCTTTCTAGATTATTCACAATAAATTCAACCAAAGTACATTCTCAATCAAATTTTATTGTCTATTCTTAAATCTCTTAACCAAATTAAAAGCTAATCAATCAAAGTAAATTTTCAATTGATTATACTTGAAATTATTACTACCAACCAAAGTACGTTCTCAATTGATAGTAAAAACCATTTAATCATATGAAAGTTCCTAAATTAAATCAAAGTAGATTCTCAATTTAAACCTAGAAACCCTAAAACTCATATAATCAATATGCATGTAGATTCAAACATATTATGATGAAAAAATCTTTGCTTTTAACAAGATAGAGAGATGAAAGACATAGAGATAACAACTTAAATCAATAATTAAAGTAAACAATTGCATTAACTGAACGTAACTGATGAGTCTATAATTTCTTCACTTCACTTAGTTTATTGTGCGATAATTAACCAGGGAATCGTACTTAAATGTCTAATATTTTCCCATTTTTCCTAATTTTGCTCAATTTGATCAGAAATTCTTATTTTAATTAATTTGAATTATCTGAGACTAATTATTTACATTATTGAATGCAGGAAAATTGTTGGATAATATTTTGGGACTGAAAGAGAAATTTCTCATCAATTACATGCTGAACTAAAATGAGATTTTCACTTTCCATACGTAAAGAAGCTTATTCGAAATTGAAAATTTTATGATGGACATATGGAACCAGCAACAAGCACACGGCCTACACCTTGCATTCAGCCCACGGTTTTTATCAAATAAATTGGAAAACAATAGCATGGTCCATGACCAATCCACGTTGGCAGCAAAGCACACATCACATGGGAAGAGCTCCATAATGAAATGCTGAATTTGTTTGAAGTAGAAGAAACAAAAAAAACACACGTTAAAATCTCACATCCAAAAGAAGCTAAAAGTGCTGAATTTTATTTATTGTTTCACGGCACATGATATCTTCTTTCTCTTTGCAAATGAATGTGAATGGGAGACAACATATTATGGAGGGGACCACCGTGTTGAAAGCAAAAGGTTTTGCTTCACCACGTGAAAACAATTCAATTCTTGAATTGTGAGAAGCACTACACCACACGGCCATACCACCTTGCACAAGCCTAGGGCCCATTGAAAACTTATTTTGGGTGGAATCAAAGTGGGAGCCGCACCCTTTCTTGGTTTGGAGCGTGAATTCCAATTGGCTTGGCCATTAAATGGGGAAAAGCATACGGAACAGAGGCTTAATATTCCAGCATATGGGAAGCTTGGATCCACTTTTGCTATTAAAGAACCGTGACTGAATTTGCTAGAAAGAAAGTGCAAAGGGTCAAGCAAAATAGGGGTCTCTCTCTTTATATTCGAGCTGCAAGAAGTGGTGCTGATGGGAACGCTGTTGGCTGAAAGAAAAAGCACATCACCATCCAGGAAGGCCTAGGAGCAGCCACACGCAAAGAGCACAGAAGGTGCAGCAGCTGGTCCATCTTGGAGAAGTGCAGCTCAGGGAAGATCACGGTCCAGCACGTCCAGCAAAGGAAATGGCCTTCATGCATCCAGCAGCTAGGAAGCATGTAGAGGCTACGGACATGCGAAGGGAGGTAGCATCCAACTTGGAGTGGGAACCATTTCCACGAAAGAGGAGAGTGTCACGACAATAGTGGTAGAAGATGACAAGTTGGCACATTGGACGGCCCCATCTATTTTCATACGTCCGTGAATATTTGTTGAAGAAAGTCTTCAACCTACGGGAGACAAAAACGAAACACGGCTGGAATCAAGGAGGAGTACACAGGAACATGCTTTAGAATTGGCTATAAAAGAAGAAGAGCATGCAGAGAAGGAGATTAGAATTAAAGTAGGAGTAGTTTAGGAACTCACGTCTCGGAGGAGGCTCTTGCCTCTTCCTCTTCCAAACTCTCTGTAATTTAATTTCAACAGTGCCAAAAGCCAAGTTTTCATTTCTGAATGTGTCACTCTTGATCGTTTCCTTTTTAATTGTACTGTCCAGAATTTTAATTTAATGTTTAATCTTTG
Source organism: Vigna nakashimae (assembly GCA_034642375.1). NCBI lineage: Eukaryota > Viridiplantae > Streptophyta > Magnoliopsida > Fabales > Fabaceae > Vigna > Vigna nakashimae. The sequence goes on along the minus strand of CM067765.1, from coordinate 42,868,037 downwards.
ATGAATTTTATTTTCATGTTAAATGTTTTAAATTTTACTTTCTTTTCTATTTTTACCGTTTACTATTTTCTAAAACGTTAAAATTCTGTCAATGTATTTTTATGTTCGTTTTAATTTCAAACGTCATTTTACCATTTATTGTTTTCTGCATCGTTTAATTTTACCGTTTTTGCATATTTACTGTTATGTTTTTACCATCTTTTACCGTTCAGTTTTTATTGTCTTTAAAGTTTATTACAGTATTTTTAAATTCTGTCTCGTTTAAATTCCAGTCCACTTTAATTTTACTGCACAAAACCATATCACAAAACCCCCCCACTACGTGTTTAATCTAAGACCGAACCACAAATATTGGTCCTTGTGAGACGACCTAGGAGTCACTTCCTAGTAAATATACTGCATTATTTTCGTGCAATCAACACTTTTGTGAGCGGTGCGACCCGTTCATCAAAATGGCGCCGTTGCCGGGGACCAATGGAGGTTTGGTTTTAGATTTTTGTTGTATAAAGTTTTGTTCTGTTAATATGTTTGTTTTGTGTGTTTTGTCTTGTATATTTTTGCAGGCGATAACGACACCTTCAACAAATTTTGGCGGCGTTGTCACTTCAGTTCCAGGTTTTTCGTTTTAGATTTTTGCTGTGTTTTTCGATTATGTTGTGTTAATATATGTTTTGTCTTTTATATTTTATTGTGTTGTGTTCTGTATTTAGTTGCTATATTTAAAAAAAAAATATTTTTTACTATTGATGTTCTGTCTTGTGTGTGCTTGTATAGCATGTATAAATGTGTTTTGTTTTATCTGATTCGTAATTTTTAGTTTTTAGTTTTTTACTTTTTATTTTCCATGTCTACCTATTTTGATGTGAATAGTGCTTATTCTGCGAGTGCCTATAATCATGATTCTCCTTCTGCTTGGTACTCTGAATTTAATTCTGCTGAATTTTATGATGAGAATTATATGGATCATCCTCAAATTCCTGAGAGCTCTCTTTGGGAGCCAGTTCCACAATATGAGAGTCAGCAGTATGATTCTCCTATTCAAATAACTCCTCAGCCTTCTACTTCTGAACCTACATTAAAGGAGTTACTAGAGCAGATGACAATGCAGAACATTCAGTTTCAGAAAGGGAACATGCAGTTCAAGCAAGAGAGCATGGAGTTCCAGCAGGAAACTCAAGCTGCCATACAGAATCTGAGTGATCAGATCAGGCAGATGGCCAGTCTTGTACCTGAGGAGATTGATGAAAATTTTGGGGACCCGGCAGTAGTAAGTAGTAATCCTGAACCAGGTAGACCACCTTCACCTTCCCACACTCTAGAAATCTTCAAGGAAGAGGAGGTAAGCATACCACAATTTGATTATTATGTTGATTGTGATGATGATCGGTATGCTAATGACTATATTCTTGCTGAGTCTGATTTTAATTTTTCCTCTGTGCATGATGAGAACCGCTTTTTACTATCACATTCGAATGGTTATTCTTCATGCACTGAACATGAATCTGAGTCTATGATTAATATTGCATGCAATTTAGAAATTGATTCATGTTATGAGGATTTATCTAAGGCTCAGTATGATGAATTGGGATGGGGTGTTATACCTCTGCATGAAATTTCTGCAGTGCCACATTGCACTAACCATGTTGCAGGAGGTACATATAAATTTGATCAGCATGCACCCACGCTGGAAGACAAAGGTGCCAGTACATACAACAGTTCGAAGATCAAAAGGCACCTACTGAATCTGCTCAGTAACAATATTTGCTGTTTAGATCCGGCGGTGGAGGACATTTCACTGCTTGATCAAATCTGGAGGATGAAGCAGTTCGTCCTCAACAATTTCATGCTGGATCCTGAAGAAGACATCTCCCTACAAATCCAAAATTGGCAACTGCCACCCTGACCAGGGAAGTTTTCTTTTTCTTTCTTCCCAGTTTTCATATTTTTAGTGCACTTGTCCTTTATCTGTTTGTTGTTTTAGTTTATGATCTTATGCTTAGAAAACATTTAGGACAGTGTAGTTTAAGTATGGTCTCGGGAAGATTCTGATTTTTAAGTTTGTTTTTCCTTTTCTTTTTTAGTTTTCGAATTATTATTATTATTTAAAAAAAAAACAATTTAAAAAAATGTGTTCTGTGTTTTATTTGCTTCGTGATTTTTAGTGTTTGTACTAAAAAGAAAAAATTCGAAAAAAATAAAAAATAAAAAAAAATATAAAAAATAAAAATAAAAATTTGTGTTGTGTTTCAAGTATGTTATTTTGTTAATGTATGTTTTGTAAATATATGTTTTGTCTGCTGTTTTTGACATTTGTGTTCTATCTGCTTTGATATTTTGTGTTCGTTATTTGGTATTTTGTTTCGTTAATATGTGTTCTGTTTTTATTTATTTATTTAGTTTTTGTTAAAACATAAATAATCGTAAGAGCAGAATTTGCAAATAAAGGGCAGAGAGGTGAAACTATCTGAGTGCATTTATTGTAACTTACCAAGTTCGCAGAAAACATTCTGTCTTACATTGATTATTAAAATAAAATACATAAAAACATAAATAAAGTTGTTCGATCATTTCTGATCGTTAATATTACACACCATAATAAATAAAAACATAAAAAATAAAAACAACAAAAAAAAAATTAATTGTTCATATTACAGTCCTTAATTCTGGCCACACTCGGCCAGCAAAAACACATAAAAAAAAAAACATAAAACACTAAAACTGGAAGAATTCACGAGCTGGTTGTGGTGGTCTAAGGGAGAGCTCCGTTGAAGGAGTTCTGGTTCGAAAAGTCACGAGCGGAGGCTTTGGTGGAGGAATTTCTCGTTCATTTCTGTCGTCATCGATAATGATCGGAACTGGAAACAAATTCAGCAGCCTCGGTGCCCTCATTATCACCCAGTTGTTTTCTTTCAAACAAAAAAAAAATAATAAATAAAAAAATAAAAAATAAAAAACTTGTGTTAATAATAGAAGAGGAAGTGAAAAAATTTCAATGGAGGTGTGATCAGAGGTCTTACCATACATATACAGCGGCAGTTGTGAAAAGAGAGTGCCTGTGGGGCTATCTCCGCTTGCCAGCGCCTGACCCGATTGCCATGGTTGTTAAACCAGCAGTGCACGTTGTATTCAGTGGCTTCGCCGAAGGTCCTTAGTCGAGACGCGATCTCGACGACTTGCGCTCGGCTTGGGTGTGTGACCCCATAGTTGTAGATTTTGGTCATCATCGTGATCTGATCATCTGTAGGACGCCATCGTTGACTGGTATATCTCTCTGATTCCATATCACTCATCCTTCCTCTCGTAATATACAAATACATAAATAAAAAATAAATACATATAAAAAGAACAAAAACAAGAAAAAAAAAAGCATAACATAAAAAAAAAAAAAAAAAAAACATAAAAACATTAGATTCTTAATTCAGTGTTTTCTTTATTTGTTCTTGTTTCCTTTCAGATTTATTTTGTCCAGTCATGCTTTGATGTTTCAGTTTTTGGTCTCAGATCTGTTTCACGGTCCTTGCAAAAGGGTCCTAAACGGATCTACGTCCAGTGTCCTTGTCCATATTGTTCTTGTATATTCAGTTTCTGTGTTTTAGTTTTAAGTGGGGTACGTGGCGTTGTTCTACCCGATTGTCTCTGCCATACCTTCAAACGAAGGGAGATTAACGTCTGGTTTCCAGCCGATATACCCCTTAAGTTTTAAGACAATTGTGTTTTATGTGTTTTAAGTGTTTAGCAGGTGAAGAAGAAAGCGAATAAGAGCTGAAAATAAAGAAGGAACTGAAGGCTTAAATGAAAGCAGGAAAAGAAAGCAGAAAAAGAAAAAGAAAAAAAAAATGAAAGATCTGGAAAAAAAGGAAAAGGAGAAGAAGGAAAGCAGGAAGGCATAACAGCAGAATAAGCAGAATGAAAGGAAAGAAGAAAAATGAAGCAAAGAGACGGCAGGAAAAGTTAAGCAAGCAGATAGAAATAGAGATCCAAGGTGCAGAGAACTTACCCGGAGTAGTAGGCCTTACAGAAGCTTGACACAGATCTCAAACTCTTCAGAAGGCACGCAGACAGAGCTCCTCGCAGATCTCAAACTCTTCAGATGGCACGGTGGCAGAGGCTACGCGCAGATCCAGATGCTCAGAGGAGAGAGTGGGAGAGAGAAGAGAGAGAGAAGAGAGGAGCAGAGAGAGTTGAGAGAGAAGAGAAGTAGAGAGAGAATGAGCGTTCAGAAATGTCACTCGAGGCTGAGGAAGTGCCCTTTTATAGCCAGATAGCTCTGCCACTGTAGCAACAGTTCCGGTCTTTGCCACCGAGACTGTTGTCACAGTACCGGTCTCCTTTTTCAGAAAAAAAAAAATAATAAATAAATAAATAAATAAATAAAATAAAATAAAATGAAAAAAATTATTAGCATCTACTGATGGATGCTAGGTGTTTTAGACATCTGCTGATGGATGTCCCTGATAACATCTGCTGATGGATGTTACTGAAAATTTCTTCCCATTTTTCTATTTTTATTGCACTTGTCTATATTATTTGACTGCTCTGAAATTGATAATCTGATGATTGTAACACACTGAGGACATTGTGTGATTTAAGTGTGGTCTACTGGGGAGAAATTTTGATTTTCTATTTGTTTCTGTTAAGTTTGTATTTTGTGTGTGAAATTTTTTGTTTTGCGAAATTTTTTGTTTTGCGTGTGAAATTTTTCTGTTTTAAGTTGTTTTCAGTGTTCTTGAGTGCAATAAATTTTACATTTTTCTCTTGATTTCTGGAGTTTGTTTAAGTTGTAGATTTATCCTTCACTTCACTTGGTTAATACTTACAGTCTGAAATCCTTGCTTTTCTCTGCTTGGAAGATGATTATAATGTTTAAGAGGTTGATTTGATTATGACGAATACCCTGTGTGAGATTTGAGCCACTTTATTTTCTTTCTTGTGTGATATGTATCTTGATTGCTTGCACATATGCCTTGGCTTGATTCTTTTTGATATACTTGATTGATATGCATGTTCAGACGTGATAAGGCATTTTTGTTCTTGAGCCTCTTTAGCCAAATAAGCCTACCTTGTTATTATCCTTTGATAACCCCTTTGAGCCTATACTGTATATATTTTTTTTTGTTGAAGCTCATACACTGATCCTAAGTGAAAAACAAATGATTACCTTAACCTTAGGAAAGTCTGGAGCTATAGAAGTATTTTGTGAATAAGTGTGGTCTCCTTGGGAATTCTGATGAATTGGCTAGTTGGTTCCTCATCATGTTTTGAAATGATAATTTATATCTTGTTGTGTGATAAAAAAAAAAAAAAAAAAAAAAAAGAAACAGGATGAAAAAAATTTTGATGAGAAAAAGAGAAAAAAATGAAAAACAATTTTGTGAATAATGGAGTCGAGAAGAGGATTGAATTAGAGGTTTGGGTGAGATTTCACTGTGTTTACATTTTTTTTCCCTAGTGCACCTCTATTTCTTCTGAGCTATAGCTACTTATCCAAATTTATCCTCCACTGTCCTTGGCCCCATTACAACCCAGAAAAGACCTTTTGATCTGAACATGTGTATGATTTAAGTATTGATATTAGAAACTTGCCAAGTCTACTTGTGTTTGTTTTCTTGAGTACATTGAGTGACAGTGATTTACCTTAAACACTTGAGAGAAACACTGTTAGTGCATCTGTGAGGTTATGTTATTTTTGAATCACCTCTTGAGCTGAGTAATCATTTTACTGTGTATTGAATTGCTTGGAAGATTTCTGTAAGTATCTGCTTTATTTGATTTTGTGTTGGATATTTTCTGCTTCTTTTCTCTGTCCAGAATTCTTGAGAAACTGTGTAAATTATGTTTATTTTTCTTGCGAGTTTTTATTTTCTGTATGCTGCGTCTGTGTCAGTCCTTTGATGTCCTTTGAACCATTCCCTGATTTGAGTCTTGATTTTGCCCAGGAGTGCAAAAGACTAAGTGTGGTCTATTTTGATGAGTCTATAATTTCTTCACTTCACTTAGTTTATTGTGCGATAATTAACCAGGGAATCGTACTTAAATGTCTAATATTTTCCCATTTTTCCTAATTTTGCTCAATTTGATCAGAAATTCTTATTTTAATTAATTTGAATTATCTGAGACTAATTATTTACATTATTGAATGCAGGAAAATTGTTGGATAATATTTTGGGACTGAAAGAGAAATTTCTCATCAATTACATGCTGAACTAAAATGAGATTTTCACTTTCCATACGTAAAGAAGCTTATTCGAAATTGAAAATTTTATGATGGACATATGGAACCAGCAACAAGCACACGGCCTACACCTTGCATTCAGCCCACGGTTTTTATCAAATAAATTGGAAAACAATAGCATGGTCCATGACCAATCCACGTTGGCAGCAAAGCACACATCACATGGGAAGAGCTCCATAATGAAATGCTGAATTTGTTTGAAGTAGAAGAAACAAAAAAACACACGTTAAAATCTCACATCCAAAAGAAGCTAAAAGTGCTGAATTTTATTTATTGTTTCACGGCACATGATATCTTCTTTCTCTTTGCAAATGAATGTGAATGGGAGACAACATATTATGGAGGGGACCACCGTGTTGAAAGCAAAAGGTTTTGCTTCACCACGTGAAAACAATTCAATTCTTGAATTGTGAGAAGCACTACACCACACGGCCATACCACCTTGCACAAGCCTAGGGCCCATTGAAAACTTATTTTGGGTGGAATCAAAGTGGGAGCCGCACCCTTTCTTGGTTTGGAGCGTGAATTCCAATTGGCTTGGCCATTAAATGGGGAAAAGCATACGGAACAGAGGCTTAATATTCCAGCATATGGGAAGCTTGGATCCACTTTTGCTATTAAAGAACCGTGACTGAATTTGCTAGAAAGAAAGTGCAAAGGGTCAAGCAAAATAGGGGTCTCTCTCTTTATATTCGAGCTGCAAGAAGTGGTGCTGATGGGAACGCTGTTGGCTGAAAGAAAAAGCACATCACCATCCAGGAAGGCCTAGGAGCAGCCACACGCAAAGAGCACAGAAGGTGCAGCAGCTGGTCCATCTTGGAGAAGTGCAGCTCAGGGAAGATCACGGTCCAGCACGTCCAGCAAAGGAAATGGCCTTCATGCATCCAGCAGCTAGGAAGCATGTAGAGGCTACGGACATGCGAAGGGAGGTAGCATCCAACTTGGAGTGGGAACCATTTCCATGAAAGAGGAGAGTGTCACGACAATAGTGGTAGAAGATGACAAGTTGGCACATTGGACGGCCCCATCTATTTTCATACGTCCGTGAATATTTGTTGAAGAAAGTCTTCAACCTACGGGAGACAAAAACGAAACACGGCTGGAATCAAGGAGGAGTACACAGGAACATGCTTTAGAATTGGCTATAAAAGAAGAAGAGCATGCAGAGAAGGAGATTAGAATTAAAGTAGGAGTAGTTTAGGAACTCACGTCTCGGAGGAGGCTCTTGCCTCTTCCTCTTCCAAACTCTCTGTAATTTAATTTCAACAGTGCCAAAAGCCAAGTTTTCATTTCTGAATGTGTCACTCTTGATCGTTTCCTTTTTAATTGTACTGTCCAGAATTTTAATTTAATGTTTAATCTTTGATGAATTTTATTTTCATGTTAAATGTTTTAAATTTTACTTTCTTTTCTATTTTTACCGTTTACTATTTTCTAAAACGTTAAAATTCTGTCAATGTATTTTTATGTTCGTTTTAATTTCAAACGTCATTTTACCATTTATTGTTTTCTGCATCGTTTAATTTTACCGTTTTTGCATATTTACTGTTATGTTTTTACCATCTTTTACCGTTCAGTTTTTATTGTCTTTAAAGTTTATTACAGTATTTTTAAATTCTGTCTCGTTTAAATTCCAGTCCACTTTAATTTTACTGCACAAAACCATATCACAAAACCCCCCCACTACGTGTTTAATCTAAGACCGAACCACAAATATTGGTCCTTGTGAGACGACCTAGGAGTCACTTCCTAGTAAATATACTGCATTATTTTCGTGCAATCAACACTTTTGTGAGCGGTGCGACCCGTTCATCAGTAACCTCAGAATCTGTCATGGAATTACAGCAGAATAGCCCTATATGCTTAGCTCTCCATGAATGGAGTTGAATAGAAGATGAAAGAAAAGTGAGAGGAGTATGAGAGAATGAATGAAGTGAAGTCCCCTTTTCTGCTTTCCTTGGGTCTCTTTATATAGGCTTGATTGGGCTTGGACTTTGAATAGTTTGTTGATAAGATATTTTCTGTTGATATATTATATCTTTCAAATATTCATTAGATTAAATCAGTTTTAAAGAATATTTGATAGATAGTAACTCAATTATCTTATATCCTATATCTTCCAAATAACTAAAAGATTTAGATAATGATAAAATTATTTGGAAGATATTTTCTGTTGATATTCCCAAATTAAATTCAACAACTGAATTTTACCTTTTAGATTTTCTGACTTTCCGAAATTGCACAAATATGCTGAAATTTCCTCTATTTGCACTTTAGCCCCTTCTGAATTTTCCAAATAAAATTTTATTTTGGGCCTTGAATTGCCATTTGAACTAATAGAACTTATAAGTTCAGCTGCACAAATAAACGTAAGAATTTCCAAGAATATTTTATGCGATAAAACTCACTTTTTACGTATCTTTAATTCCCAAACCCAACAATTCTAATCATCACAAATTCACTTAAAATTAATCATTTAAGCACAATTATTCTATCAAAAATTTAAATTTTAAAGCACAAATGTGGGCATTGATAACAGTTGAAAAACTGTTATTTTCATGCTTAAAATTGATACTAAAAGCAACCTTTAACACTTAGAAACTAGCTTGAAGTCATGCTTTTGTTCATATTTTCATAAATAAGAGACCTGGACAGGTTTATGCTTGATTTCAGTGTTTTTATGCAGGTTTTAAGGTGAATTTGGTGAAAGAAGTGAAGAAGGAGAGAGATGGAATCAAAAAAGATATCAAAAAGTGCAAAGGAAGAAGCCGCAACTACCGCTCAGCGGTAGTTTACTGCTGAGCGGCACTCAAGAGATCACGGTGGATCCGCTGAGGGGCAAAATGGCCGTTGAGGGGAAGAAACCAACTCATGCACTTACCGCTGAGCGGAACTTTACTGCTGAGCAACACTCGTATGGGCTTGGGCCTAAATTTTCTGTATTTTTAGAATAGTATATAAGCTTTAGGACGTCCTAGGGTTTGTATCTTTGGCAGAAACGAAGCAAATACTCTCTCTTCCACCCCTTTGAAGGAGGATCTTGGATGCTTAGGCTACCTCTTCACCTTTCTAGGGTTTTATCTTTCATTCTTCCATTATTATTCATCTAGTTTCACCATGAATATGGTGAACTAAACCTTGTATTGTTATTGGGGAATCAATGTAGTCTTGTAAAACTCTCATATATAGAATTTGTTTTAGATCCGGGGAATTTCTCCCAATAGTATATTGGTTGCCGTTAAGCTCCTGCACTTAAGAACTAATTACTAGGAATGCTAGGAATTGTATGAACTCGTAATTAAGGATAGGCCTTCTTGCAAGGTGATTTAGAGAGTGGCATTAACAATGATGAAAAGAATGTTGAATTCCTAAAGTATATGAGAGTGGATTAGATGAAATTGATAACCCCAACAACATACTCATCCATATATTCCATTGAAGTGTTTGTATTTTGTTTTAGCCATTGATCAAATTCATGCATACATGTTTATTTTCTGTCTTTTGCATTTAAACCTACACTCAAATTGTTCTTAAGTCTTAAATAATCAACAAATCACATAACTAAACTAGGCCGTGAGTCCTTTGGGAGAACGATGCTTGGTCTTACCGAGTTTATTACTTGAAACGATTCGGTCACACTTGTCGATTGTTAAACAAGTTTGTGGCGCCGTATTTCAGTTTTCATAAATTTGTCATCAAGTTTTTGGCGCCGTTGCCGGGGACTCGTGGTTGAACTAGTTAATTTGTGTGATTATTAATTATCTTTGACTTGAATTTTGATTTTCTGTTTTTATTTTTTGGTTTTTATTTTATTTTATTTTATTTTATTCTCAGAATCTTATATCTTCTCTTATATCTTTTTGTGCTAACCAAATATTCTAGGGTTTTGTTTTCTTGTGTATGCAGGAGGCAATTCGAACAAGGAGCAAGAAAACTGCAGAACCTCTTCTTGAAGGTTTAGACGAGAGTAGACGGAGGAGAAGAATCCGTACATCTAGAGAACTTTTCCCTCCTCCGGAAACTCTGTTGCAACCATCACCACAAGGTTCTGACCATAGCACAGAAAATATGGAGAACAATAATATCAGAAGAACTCTTGCTGATTAGACAAATACAGTTGGACCTCAGCACTTTAATAGTATAGCTAGACCAAGAGTCAATGCAGCTAACACGGAGGTCAAACCAGCGTTGATCCAACTGGTGAAAAGCAATCAATTCAATGGGTTATGTCACGAAAGCCCATATGAGCACCTCACTACATTTAATGAGATTTGCAACAGAATGAAAATAAATGGGGTGCCAGATGAAGTGATCAAACTTAGCTTGTTTCCCTTCTCATTAGGAGATAATGCTAAGCTTTTGTTAAATTCTTTTCCAGAGGGAAGTTTCACAGAGTGGGAAGTAGTGGTAACAAAGTTTCTAAATAAATACTTCCCACAATCAAAGGTGAATAAAGGCAAGCAAGAGATTTCTTCATTCAGGCAGGGCATGGAAGAATCACTGGGTCATGCATGAGATAGATATAAAAGCTTGTTAAGAAAAACACCCACGCATGGATTCGATGAAGTGGAAGTAGTCCTAACCTTCCTTGGAGGTCTTGGTTCACAAACCAAGATGATGCTTGACGCCTCAGCAGGAGGAAACATCAAATGGAAAACTCCAGAGGAAGCAACAAAAATCATTGAAAATATGGCTACTAGTGACAACGAGCTCAACATTGAAAGAGGATATCTTAGTCAGAAGGAGTTGTTACAATCAAATGATGCTTTGCTTATTCAAAATAGAATTATCTCTCAACAGTTGGAAGAAGTAATTATGAAGCTTTCTCAATTACCACAAGAAATACAACAGGTCTCAATGGTTCAAGGGCAACAGCAAAAATGGAAAATGCAATCTACTCCATCTGAGAAGACAACAAAACTTGACGAGACTTTCCAAAGATTCTTGAAGACGAATGCATCTTATTGTCAGAATGCGGATGCTGCATTTAAAAATATGAAGATCTATATTGAGCGAATAGTTGACAAGATGAAAAATGGTAATATCAGAAAGGAGTGTAAAACTGTTGTGACCAGAAGTGGTAAAGTGTTAGAAGAGAGAAAAAAAGAAAGAGAGGAGAAAGAAAATGAGAGTGAGAGTGAAAAAGAAACATGTGAGTGGAGAGAAAGAGTTGAGAGAGAGAAAAAGAAAAAAGAAGAAGATGAGAAGAGAGAAAAAAAAAGAGAGAGAAAAGAGAGAGGAGAGACAAAAAGAAAAAGAGTGTGAAAAGCTACTTCCTTATCCAAAGAATTATTCAAGGAAGGAGAAAGAAAAGCAGTTGGAAAGATTCATGGAGTTGTTTAAGAAGCTGGAGATCACTATACCATTCTCTGAAGCTTTGCAAGAGATGCCATCGTATGCAAAGTTTTTGAAGGAACTTCTTACAAAGAAAAACAAGTACATTGAAAAGGAAACTATCAATGTATAGGGTAACTGCAGTTGCAATCATACAGAAATTACCTCCTAAACTTAAAGACCCAGGAAGTTTCACTATTCCATGCACCATAGGAGATTTGAAAGTTGGAAGAGCATTGATTGATTTAGGAGCTAGCATTAATTTAATGCCGATATCCATGTGCAGAACAATTCAGGGTTTGGAAATCAAACCAACCAGAATGGCTCTTCAACTAGCGGACAGGTCTCTTAAATATCCATATGGAGTTGTTGAAGATGTTCTAGTGAAGGTTGATAAATTTGTATTCCCAGTGGATTTTATTGTGATGGAGATGGAAGGAAATAGTGATGTACCTCTCATTCTTGGGAGACCTTTTATGAAGACTGCTAGAGTTTTAATTGATGTAGAGAATGGTAAGCTTAAATTGAGAGTTGATGATGAAGAAGTCACTTTTGACGTATCTAAGGCCATGACATATCCAAATGATGACAAAGCATGTTTTCAATTTGATGAACTTGATGAAGTTTGTATGGTGCAAGAAAGGATGGTGCGAAATATTTCTCCATTAGAGAAAAATCTCATTGATGCTTGTGAAGATTTAGATGAAGAAGAAGAGAAATTAATTGATGAATGCCTGATGGACTTGGAAACATTGAAAAAGAGTCCAGTGGAAGATCCAATATTTGAAATAATTGATAAGGAAGAAGAAGTCAAAGCAAAGACGCCAGAATTAAAAAGATTACCATCACATCTGAAATATGTTTTTCTAGAAGAAGATGGAACAAAGCAAGTCATCATCAATAACTCTTTATCTCTACAAGAAGAAGAACAGTTGATAGAAATTCTGAAAGCCAACAAAGAAGCAATTGGGTGGTCAATATCAGATCTTAAAGGTATTAGCCCAACTTATTGCATGCATAAGATTTTTATGGAAGAGGATTATAAACTAAGTGCTCAACCATAGAGAAGGTTAAATCCTGTAATGAAGGAGGTGGTTAGAAAAGAAGTGTTGAAACTGTTAGAAGCTGGTATCATCTATCCAATCTCTGATAGTGAATGGGTGAATCCAGTACAAGTGGTTCCAAAGAAAGGTGGGATGACAGTAATTCATAATGATAAAAATGAACTTATTCCTACTCGTACAGTTACTGGCTGGCGTATGTGCATTGATTACAGGAAGATGAATAAAGCTACTAGAAAGGATCATTTTCCTCTTCCTTTCATGGACCAGATGTTAGAAAGATTATCAAGTCAAGCTTTCTATTGTTTTCTGGATGGATATTCTGGATACAATCAAATTGTGGTAGATCCAAAAGACCAAGAGAAGATGGCTTTTACTTGTCCTTTTTGTATTTTTGCTTATAGAAAGATGCCATTTGGATTATGTAATGCTCCAGCTACATTTCAAAGCTGTATGCAGGCAATTTTTGCAGATGTCTTAGAAAAATGCATTGAAGTATTCATGGATGATTTCTTAGTTTTTGGAAATTCTTTCCAAAGATGTTTGGCTAATTTGAACACTGTTCTCGAAAGATGTGTTCAGACAAATCTTGTTCTTAATTGGGAGAAATGTCATTTCATGGTAACTGAAGGAATTGTGCTGGGACATAAAATTTCTGCTAAAGGAATTGAGGTAGATAAAGCTAAAGTAGAAGTCATTGAGAAACTGCCTCCATCAACAAATGTAAGGGGGATTAGGAGTTTTCTCGGTCATGCTGGGTTTTATAGAAGATTCATCAAAGATTTCTCAAAAATTGCTAAACCATTGAGTAATCTTTTGATGAAGGATGCTCCTTTTGTGATGAATGAAGAATGTTTGAAAGCTTTTGACACATTGAAGAATAAATTAGTGTCAGCTCCAGTAATTGTAGCGCCAGATTGGAATCAAAATTTTGAATTAATGTGTGATGCAAGTGATTATGCAATAGGAGTTGTTCTTGGCCAGTGAAAAGAACAAAAGTTTCATCCAATTTATTATGCTAGCAAAGTTCTGAATGATGCTCAACTGAATTATGCTACCATAGAGAAAGAATTTCTGGCTATTGTGTATGCTTTAGAGAAATTTAGACCTTATCTTATTGGATCTAAGGTGATTGTCTATACAGATCATGCAGCTATCAAATATTTGTTGACAAAGCCAGATTCTAAGCCACGTCTGATTAGATAGGTACTACTGTTGCAAGAATTTGATGTAGAAATCCGTGATAAGAAAGGAAGTGAGAACTTGATTGCTGATCATTTGTCACGGTTAGTCAACAATGAGGTTGCTAGCAAGGAATCCGAAATCTGGGAATCTTTTTTCAGATGAAACACTTATGTATATTCAGCAGAGGCCCTGGTTTGCTGATATGGCTAATTTCAAAGCTACAAGGGTCATGCCAGAAGACTTAACTTGGCAACAAAGAAAAAAAATTTTGCATGATGCCAAACAGTTTGTTTGGGATGATCCTTATTTGTTCAAGATTGGAGCGGATAATCTTCTGAGGAGATGTGTGACAAATGAAGAAGCAGAAGGAATTCTCTAGCATTGTCATGATTCACCTTATGGAGGACATTTTAATGGAGAAAGAACAGCAGCAAAAGTCCTTCAATCAGGGTTTTATTGGCCAACTTTATTTAAAGATGCCCATAATCATGCTAGAAATTGTGATAAATGTCAAAGAGCAAGGACGATCACTAAACGTCATGAGATGCCATTACAAGGCATTTTAGAGGTTGAGGTTTTTGATTGCTGGGGTATTGACTTTGTTGGACCCTTTCCTCCATCTTTCAACAATGAATATATTTTGGTAGCAGTGGATTATGTGAGTAAATAGGTGGAAGCATTAGCGTGTCCTAAAAATGATGCTAGCACGGTAATTAAATTCTTGAAGAAGCAGATATTCTCACGTTTTGGCACTCCAAGAGTGTTGATTAGTGATGGAGGATCTCATTTTTGCAATTATCAGCTAGAAAAAGTACTCAAACACTATGGAGTGAAACATAAGGTAGCTGCACCTTATCATCCACAAACCAATGGACAAGCTGAGGTATCTAACAGGGAAATAAAAAGGATCCTGGAAAAAACAGTGACTTCATCAAGAAAGGATTGGTCACTCAAATTAGATGATGCTCTTTGGGCTTATAGGACGGCAATGAAGACGTCTATGGGATTATCACCGTTTCAATTAGTCTATGGGAAAGCATGTCATTTACCAGTAGAATTGGAGCATAGAGCGTTATGGGCTTTGAAATTCTTGAATTTTGATCCTTATGAAACTCAATGCACAAGCAGAAGGCAGATTTTGGAGCTTGAAGAAATGCGATTACATGCATATGATTCATCCAAGGCTTACAAAGACAAGATCAAATTTTATCATGACAGGAAATTGGTGAATAGAGTTTTCAATCCAGGACAACAGGTACTATTGTTCAATTCAAGATTGAAGATATTCCCTGGGAAACTGAAGTCAAAATGGTCAGGACCATTTATGGTAAAAGAAGTGCATCCGCATGGAGCAATTGAAATATTTAATTCAGCTGTTGATGATCCACAGAAAAGTTGGGTGGTGAATGGTCAACGTCTCAAGCCCTATTTAGGGGGAGAAGTGCAACACTTGTCCACAATGATGCAGTTGGTTGATCCTTGAAAGTTTGGGTCAGGCTCGTGACGTTAAACAAGCACTTACTGGGAGACAACCCAGTGTTCAGTACGTATTTTGTGTTTTAGAATAGGGTTGATGTACTCAATTGGAAACTTGGTTTGTTGTGATGGTTTGCTTATAATTGTGATTGTGTGATAAGTAACGCTTGATGATACTTTGAGATTGATTGATGTTGAGATGTGCACATTAAATGCTTATACAGGTGATTCACAAATTTTGTGAACAAGTGCATGATATTATGATTGTGATTGTGAGATTAAGTAGGATGTGTATGTCAAATGTGAATGAGCTTATATGTGAGGTTTTGAGCTCCAGAGTTGTTATTGATTGAATGCTATTACTTTGAAAACATGAATGATTTTGCCCAGGTTTTCTATGATTGAATCAATTGCTTGTTTTGCATCATATGATCAAGGTCGTTTGTTGGAACCCTTTTGATGGACAACTTTATGATCACCAAATATGATGTCACAAACTTGTTGAACAATCGGTAAGTATGACCGAATCGTTTCAAGTAATAAACTCGGTAAGACCAAGTATCGTTCTCCCAAAGGACTCACGACCTAGTTTAGTTATGTGACTCTTTGATTAGCTAAGACTTAAGGACGAAATAATTGGATTGTATTATGCAAAAGACGAAAATAAACATGTATGCATGAGGTTTTGATCAATGGCAAAAGCAAAAGACAAGCACTTTCAATGAAATATATATATAAATATGTTGTTGGGGGTCAATTTCATCTTATCCACTCTCATATATTTTAGGAATTCGACATTCAAGTCATCATTGTTAATGCCACTCTCTAAATTACCTTGTCAAGAAGGCCTATCCCCAATTACGAGTTCATACAATTCCTAGCATTCCTAGTAATTAGTTCTTTTAGCACAGGAGCTTAACGACAACCAATATAATATTGGGAGTAATTCCCCGGATCTAGACTTCCCCGTATCGACAAAATCAATAATCATGCATTGAATGAGTTAAACAAAACAAGCCTTGAGCAAAGAGGAAAAACCCTAACTAATGATGAAAGAAAGCATAAGTCTTAGATTAAGATGCAAGCACAAATTCCATATATGAGAGCTTCAAAAGATTACATTGATTCCCCAACAAACATACAAGGTTTAGTTCACCATATTCATGGTGAACCCAGATGAACAATAATGAAAGAATGAAGGATAAAACCCTAGAAAGGTGAAGAGGTAGCCTGAGCATCAAAGATCCTCCTTCAAAGGGGTGGAAGAGAAAGTGTTTTCTTTGTTTCTGCCAAAGATACAAACCCTAGGACGTCCTAAAGCTTTCTGGTTTCTGGTTGACTTTTCTGATTCCATCTCTCTCCTTCTTCACTTCTTTCACTAAATTCACCTTAAAACCTACACAAAAACACTGAAATCAAGCATAAACCTGTCCCGCTCTCTTATTTCTGAAAATATGAATAAAAGCATGATTTCAAGCTAGTTTCTAAGTATAAAGGTTGCTTTTAGTGTCAATTTTAAGTATGAAAATAACAGTTTTTCAACTGTTATCACAACCCCAAACTTAGAACTTTGCTTGTCCTCAAGCAAACAAGATGTAACTCAATCTTCAACCAATTCATATGATAGTTCACTTATTCAAAAATCCTCTTTTTCAAAACTTCAATCAAACTTATGACCAAGAGTTCAATCAAGATGTGCACATCCTTTAGTGTTCACAAAGTCATTTAAATTCCAACAAATGTTATTTTTCATGAATGATCAATCAATTAAGCATGGATGTTCATGTGTTCATGGAATATTTCCTCACTAGGTAAAGTGTTTCACTCACACACAAGTGTATAAGAGGTAATCACTCATTCACTCTACTATCACAATGTCACATGAATCAACTTTACCTTTCATTTTACCACAATCAAAAGCATTCACAAGCATGCATCATCACAAGGACTTTTCAATGGCTTATAATGTGGCTGGGCTAACAAGAAAATTGGTTTTTCTGGATCACAAAATCCTTGAGTTAAGAGAATCATAACAACACAATTTTTCTTATTCTTCCCAACTTGCCTTTGCATTTGCATTGAGCTTTGCTTCTTTTTCTTTTCTTTTCTTTTTCTTTTTCTTTGCATATTCTTACTTTTTAGCTCTTAGCTCAATGCTTTTCCTTTTTCATATTTTCCCAACAACCCCAAACTTGAACATTTAACAATACCACACAAGATCTTCTACTTAACTCAAGGTAAAGATTTTCAATCAAGGGTTTTCAGTGTATGTTCAAGGCTAAGGGTTCAAAGGATAGAACACAAAGTGTTCTCTTTTAGTGGGCTAACTTTATGAATTTGGCCAATAAAAAGGGTTCCAACAAACGGCCTTGATCACATGATGCAAAACAAGCAATTGATTCAATCATAGAAAACCTGGGCAAAGTCATTCATGCTTTCAAAGTAATAGCATTCAATCATACCAAAAGCTCTGGAGCTCAAAACCTCACATATAAGCTCATTCACATTTGACATACACATCCTGCTTAATTTCACAATCACAATCATGATATCATGCATTTGTTCACAAAGCTTGTGAATCACCTATATAAGCATTTTATGTGCACATCTATCTCAACATCAATCACTCAATAAGCATCATCAAGCATTACTTATCACACAATCACAGTTAATAGCAATCCATCACACAAACCAAGTTTCCAATAAAGTACATCAAACCCTAATCTAAAAACAAAAACAAATAAGTTCAGAAAACTTAAACCAACAAAAGCATAAGCATATGATAACATTCATCTGTAAATGCTATCTCAGCTCCGCATCAGTCTGAGCTGTCCTCTGTATCTTCCTCTTCCTCCTCATCTTCATCATCTTCAAATGCATCATCATCATCAGCTTCATCTTCTTCCATCTCTCTAACTGAAGCTTCAGCTGCTCCAGCTCCTCCTCCATGCACTGGCTCCTCTGGCCAAGCTACCACATTATGGAATTCATCCATAGTCCACCTGTGGGCTGGAGGTGTATCATACATTCCCACAATCATCTCAGCAGTAGCCACCTGCCCTCTGTTAATGGACTGTAACTGAGCACCTATAAGAGACATATACATGTCCCTCATCTGGAATGGTTCTGCTTCATGTGTCTCAGCAGATGTCTGGCTCTGTGCTGGCCCTCTCTCTCTACGAGCACGGCGTGGTGGAATTGGCCGAGCTGCATCCTCACCTCCACAATACTGTCTGTAATAAGCCTCATCAATGGCTTTTCTTGGCCTTTCAAATGGTGGAACAGAAGTATCCACCCCAGCTAGCTTGCAAAGGTGAGTAATCAAGGAGGGATGTCCTAGTGGTGCTTTGTTGTTTGAGGTATTGGTGCACACACTAATCTCATCAGCTATCACCTGCCCAATGTTAACATTTAAGTTTCTGATAGCACAGTAGATGAATAGTGCCCTGCTGAGAGTAATATCTGACACATGTGAACATGGCTGAATGTTGGCATGAGAAAATGTCATCCAATACTTTGCAAGAGGAGTCAAATTCGTCCTCCTAATGTTAACCACTGAGCCAGATCTATTCCTTTGGAAGTGTCCTCCAGGTATGCATAGTACTCTCTCCACATCCTCATAATCAGCACCTTCCTCCATGCAAAGAGCAAACTGGCACTGCTCACTAGCCCACACAGTGTCCAGGAAGTTATTGATAGAATCAGGATCGTACCTGATAGCATGGCCTCTGACATAGCCCAAATAATTCTCAGCTGGATAATCACCAATCTTCTTTGCATTGGTGTAGAACTCCTTTACTACAGCTATGTTGGCAGGTGCAGGATAGGTGGCTAGCTTTCCCCAGTCATTCCCTAACACTTGCTCTCCAAATTGAGGAGGAAAGTTAGGTATCATTCCAACTTTTCTTTCCATCAGAAGTCTCCTGTCCTGAACCACCCTAAAGTGCTTCTCAAATTTCCTAGAGAGGAACCTGCTAGAGTGGGGTTGCTCTGGTTCCTTTTCCTTTCTCTTGGTTGCCATGGTTTTCAATCTCTTTCCTAAAGAGGATGTCATTCCTGCATTCAAACACAAATACAAAACCACAGAACATGATGTTAATCATTAGTAAAACACAGAACACAACTCCTTTCGAAGCTAAACCACCGCTGAGGGCCAGAATTTCCCCTCAGCGCCACGAGTGCCACAGTTCAGAACGCAAAAATTCAAGAAAACTCAGGTCTGGCAGAGTTCCGCTCAGCGGCAGTTTACCCCTGAGCGGTAACTCTGCAGAATTTGGAAATACCACTTTTCAAGTTGTCCTAACTCCACCCAAATTCAATTTTCAGTTTTCCAGTTCAAAATCATGCAGTTTAATCGGCTCAAACAACAATTATATCATCAAATCATGCATAGAAATCAAAACCCCTAAATCTTCATGCTTTGACAATCACATTCAAATTCAAGAACCCTAGAATGAACAAAATGCATTTTACTTACTTGGGTGGAGATACTAGATGCAATGAGAATGCTTCCAAGCTAAGATACTCTCTTCCAACCCCAAACTTTGATGGCACACTAGTGAAAAAGTGAGTGGAAAAGAGAAATTTTCTTAAGAGGGAAGAGTGAAAAGATGTGGAAAACCTTGGAGAAGGTATGTGGGAGTGTTTGTGCAGAGAAGAGTCTGAAAGTATGAGCAAATGCGCAGCTTAGGGTATAAAAATACCCTAATGGGCTCGGATCCCGCTAAGGGGAAATAAAGCCCATTCTGCGAGAGTACCGCTCAGCGGCACTTTCGTGATGTGCCCTTCTCCTTCTTTTCTTAACCTACGTGCCTCCTAGACATGCCCCTCACTGGTTCCCTGCAATTCAATGTTTAAAATACTTATGCAAACCCTAACTAAAATAAAACAAACAAAAACAATCAATCAACTGGGTTGCCTCCCAGGTAGCGCTTGTTTAACGTCACGAGCCTGACCCAAAATCCACCAACACCCATCAGTAGGTGTTTAAAATCTCACCAACACCCATCAGTTGGTGTTAAAAACTTACCAACTTCCATCAGTAGGTGCAAAATGTTTTCACCAACACCCATCAGTAAGTGTTACCACTTAGCATCCTTCAGTAGATGCTATATCCAACTAGCATCCTTCAGTAGATGCTATGTTCAGCAATATAATGTTCAATAGATTTATAGATTACAAACCAAAGTAAAATTTAAAAGTTCTAAAATCACTGGGTTGTCTCCCAGCAAGCGCTCTTTTAACGTCATTAGCTTGACCCAGTAAAGCTCAAGTTCCTTCTTTATAGTTGATGTTGTCATCCCACCAACTCCTCAGCTGTTTCCTGTGGACTGTTTTGATTCTTCTAAGACGTGGAGATTCTATCTCTATCATCTCCTTCTCCTTAAAGCCCTTCACAACCCACAACTTGTTCTTGATTCTTACAGGTGCGCCAAGTTAGGGTCTTCTTTTCTCCCAGTCACCAGGAATTTCTCCTCCTCTTCCAATCTTTTCTTCCTTGTGTACCTGAAACAACAAACAATGGTTACCTGCAACCTTGAGATTCTCATTTTTACAGCTAGTCATGGGTGCATCTTGAAATACAGCTTTATAACTAGCTTCTTCCTCCTGTGTTTGCGTCTCATCTTTAAAGACGTCTATAACCACTCTCTCCTCCCTGTCCTGGAGCACTACTATACCTTCATTTACATCAATGATAGCTCTGGCCGTATTCATAAACGGTCTTCCAAGTATGATAGGTATCTTCTTTGTCTCCATCTTCATCACCACAAAGTCTGTCAAGAACTGAAGTTTGCCAACACAAACTATAATGTTCTCTGCAATCCCACATGGCTCCTTTGAAGATCCATCGGCCATTACTAGATTAACCTTTACAGGTTTCACATTAACATTGCCGATTTGCTCCAGTAAAGAGTAAGGTATCAAGTTAACACTTGAACCTAAATCAAGAAGAGCTTTCTTCACCCTTTTCTTCCCTATGGTACAAGGGATAGAAAACCTGCCTGGATCTGTTGCTTTAGGAGGGAATGACTCTTTTTTAACAGTTATACACTCCTTTGCCTCATCATCTCTACGTCTCTTCTTTGTAGAGATTTCTTCATTAGATTTAGTGTAAACTGTAATCTGTTGTAGAATCTGTTCCCAAGGTGCATCATTATCCACCATTTTGAATAATTTTGTGAAGTCCAGTTGTTTCCCTTGATGGATTGGAAAAGGAAAAGTGCTATTGCTCTCTATTTCTCTTCTCTCTTCTGTATCTAACTCAACTTTCTCATCATCAACACTCTCTACCACCTTGCACTCTTCTCTGGGGTTAACCTCAGTATTAGCCCCAAAATTTCTATTTGGCCTTTCTTCCACCTGTTTGGTGATCTGCCCCATCTGAGTCTCCAAATTTTTGATAGCAGCTTCAGTGCTCTTCTGTGTAGACTCAGTCTTCTGTATGAAATTGTTGAGAGTTTCCTCTATCCTCATGGACCTTTCATTAAGCATAGATAACTGTTTCCATAAGGTGGGTTGCTGTTGCTGCTTATTATATTGACCAGCTTGCCCAGTTTGCCCTTGACCAATACTTGGGTGTGGTTTCCACCCCTGATTGTAGCTCCCTTGACGGTACTGATTGGTCATGTAGTTTACATCCTCTACGGCTTCGACTGGAAAGGCACATTGACCATTGATATGGTCGCCTCCACACAATTCGCACAACTGGGATTGTACCTGTGCAGCAGGTTTCAACTCTTTGGGTAATTGTGCAAGAGTTTTAGTCAGAGTCTCCAGCTGTTGAGTTAGAATTTTGTTTTGAGCTAGCAGGGCATCATGTGTCTGTA
This sequence comes from Vigna nakashimae, assembly GCA_034642375.1. Taxonomy (NCBI): domain Eukaryota; kingdom Viridiplantae; phylum Streptophyta; class Magnoliopsida; order Fabales; family Fabaceae; genus Vigna; species Vigna nakashimae. Next base: position 42,845,922 of record CM067765.1, on the reverse strand, counting down.
ATTGGAGAACTCCTTTTTGTTGCATAGGAGCTCCTCTCTCACTGTGCAGCTCATTATCACTAGTAGCCATGTTTTCTATAATCTCTGTTGCTTCCTTTGGAGTTTTCCATTTAATATTGCCTCCTGCTGAGGCGTCCAGCATCATCTTGGTTTGTGAACCAAGACCTCCAAGGAAAGTTAAGACTACTTCCTGATCTTCAAAACCATGCATGGGAGTTTTACGTAACAAGCTTTTATACCTGTCCCATGCATGCCCCAGTGATTCTTCCATGCCGTGCTTAAATGAAGAAATCTCTTGCTTGCCTTTTGTCACCTTAGATTGTGGGAAGTACTTGTTTAAAAATTTTGTGACCACTGCTTCCCACTCTGTGAAACTTTCTTCTGGGAAAGAATTCAACCAAAGCTTAGCATTGCCTCCCAATGAGAAAGGAAACAAGATAAGTTTGATAGCTTCGTCTAGCACCCCATTAATCTTGACTGTGTTGCAAATCTCATTGAAGGTAGTGAGGTGCTCATATGGGCTTTCATGAGATAACCCATTAAATTGGTTGCTTTTCACCAATTGAATCAGTGCTGGTTTGACCTCCATATTAGCTGCATTGACTCTAGGTCTAGCTAGCTATACTGTTAAAGTGTTGAGGTCCAGCTATATTGGTGTAGTCAGCAAGAGTTCTTCTAACATTGTTGTTCTCCATATTTTCTGTGCTATGAACAAAACCTTGTGGTGATGATTCTAAGAGAGTTTCTGGAGAGGGGAAAAGTTCTCTAGATGTTCGGATTCTTCTCCTCCGTCTACTCTCGTCTAGACCTTCAAGAAGAGGTTCTGTTGTTTTCTTGCTCCTTGTTCTAATTGCTTCCTACATTCACAAGAAAACAAAACCCTAGAAAATATTTGTTAGCACAAAAAGATATAGGAGAAGATAAAAGATTCAGAAGATAAAATAAAATAAAATCAAATCAAATCAAATAAGATAAAATAAAATAAAATAAAAACCGAAAAAATAAAAACAGAAAAATAAAAACAGAAATTCAAAATTAAAGTCAAAGATAATCAATAATCACACAAATTAACCAGTTAAACCACGAGTCCCCGACAACGGCGCCAAAAACTTGATGGACAAATTTATGATCACCAAATATGATGTCACAAACTTGTTGAACAATCGGCAAGTATGACTGAATCGTTTCAAGTAATAAACTCGGTAAGACCAAGTATCGTTCTCCCAAAGGACTCACGACCTAGTTTAGTTATGTGATTCTTTGATTAGTTAAGACTTAAGGACGAAATAATTGGATTGTATTATGCAAAAGACGAAAATAAACATGTATGCATGAGGTTTTGATCAATGGCAAAAGCAAAAGACAAGCACTTTCAATGAAATATATATATGAATATGTTGTTGGGGGTCAATTTCATCTTATCCACTCTCATATATTTTAGGAATTCGACATTCAAGTCATCATTGTTAATGCCACTCTCTAAATTACCTTGTCAAGAAGGCCTATCCCCAATTACGAGTTCATACAATTCCTAGCATTCCTAGTAATTAGTTCTTTTAGCACAGGAGCTTAACGACAACCAATATAATATTGGGAGTAATTCCCCGGATCTAGACTTCCCCGTACGTTCCCGTATCGAAAAAATCAATAATCATGCATTGAATGAGTTAAACAAAGCAAGCCTTGAGCAAAGAGGAAAAACCCTAACTAATGATGAAAGAAAGCATAAGTCTTAGATTAAGATGCAAGCACAAATTCCATATATGAGAACTTCAAAAGATTACATTGATTCCCCAACAAACATACAAGGTTTAGTTCACCATATTCATGGTGAACCTAGATGAACAATAATGAAAGAATGAAGGATAAAACCCTAGAAAGGTGAAGAGGTAGCCTGAGCATCCAAGATCCTCCTTCAAAGGGGTGGAAGAGAAAGTGTTTTCTTTGTTTCTGCCAAAGATACAAACCCTAGGACGTCCTAAAGCTTATATACTATTCTAAAATTACAGAAAATCTAGGCCTAAGCCCATAAGTGTGCCGCTCAACGGTAAAGTATCGCTCAGCGGTGAGTGCGTGAGTAATTTCTTCCCCTCAGCGGCCATTTTGCCCCTCAGCGGATCTCCCGTGAGCTCCTGAGTGCCGCTCAGCACTTTTTGATGTCTTTTCTGATTGCATCTCTCTCCTTCTTCACTTCTTTCACTAAATTCACCTTAAAACCTGTACAAAAACACTGAAATCAAGCATAAACCTGTCCAGCTCTCTTATTTCTGAAAATATGAAGAAAAGCATGATTTCAAGCTAGTTTCTAAGTATAAAGGTTGCTTTTAGTGTCAATTTTAAGCATGAAAATAACAGTTTTTCAACTGTTATCACCTTTTTATTGGCCAAATTCATAAAGTTAGCCCACTAAAAGAGAACACTTTGTGTTCTATCCTTTGAACCCTTAGCCTTGAACATAATTTGAAAACCCTTGTTGAAAAGCTTTACCTTGAGTTAAGTAGAAAATCTTATGTGGTATTGATAAATGTTGAAGTTTGGGGTTGTTGGGAAAGGATGAAAAAGAAAAAGGAAAAGCATTGAGCTAAGAGCTAAGAAATAAGAATGTGAAAAGAAAAGAAAAAGAGAAAGAAAAGAAAAGAAAAAGCAAAGCTCAATGCAAAGGCAAGTTGGGAAAAATAAGAATAATTGTGTTGTTATGATTCTCTTAACTCAAGGATTTTGTGATCCAGAAAAACCAATTTTCTTGTTAGCCCAGCCACGTTATAAGCCATTGAAAAGTCCTTGTGATGATGCATGCTTGTGAATGTTTTTGATTGTGGTTAAATGAAAGGCAAAGTTGATTCATGTGACATTGTGATAGTGGAGTGAATGAGTGATTACCTCTTATACACTTGTGTTTGAGTGAAACACTTTACCTAGTGAGGAAATATTCCATGAGCACATGAACATCCATGCTTAATTGATTTATCATTCATGAAAAATAGCATTTGTTGGATATTAAGTAACTTTGTGAACACCAAAGCATGTGCACATCTTGATTGAAATCTTGGTCATAAGCTTGATTGAAGTCTTTACTTATCTTGAAAAGAAGATTTTTGAATGAGTGAACCATTATATGAATTGGTAGAAGATTGAGTTACATCTTGTTTGCTTGAGGACAAGAAAAGTTCTAAGTTTGGGGTTGTGATAACAGTTGAAAAACTATTATTTTCATGCTGAAAATTGATACTAAAAGCAACCTTTAACACTTAGAAATTAGCTTGAAGTAATGCTTTTGTTCATATTTTCATAAATAAGATAGGTGGACAGGTTTATGCTTGATTTCAGTGTTTTTGTGCAGGTTTTAAGGTGAATTTGGTGAAAGAAGTGAAGAAGGAGAGAGATGGAATCAGAAAAGACATCAAAAAGTGCAAAAGAAGAAGCCGCAACTACCGCTCAGCGGTAGTTTACCGCTGAGCGGCACTCAAGAGATCACGGTGGATCCGCTGAGGGGCAAAATGGCCGCTGAGGGAAAGAAACCAACTCACGCAAGCACTTTACCGCTGAGCGGCACTCTCATGGGCTTGGGCCTAAATTATCTATATTTTTAGAATAGTATACAAGTTTTAGGACTTCCTAGGGTTTGTATCTTTGGCACAAACGAAGCAAATACTCTCTCTTCCACCCCTTTGAAGGAGGATCTTGGATGCTTAGGCTACCTCTTCACCTTTCTAGGTTTTATCTGTCATTCTTCCATTATTATTCATCTAGTTTCACCATGAATATAGTGAACTAAACCTTGTATTGTTGTTGGGGAATCAATGTAGTCTTGTGAAACTCTCATATATGGAATTTGTTTTCATATCTTATTTTAAGACCTGTGCTTTCTTTCATCATTAGTTAGGGTTTTTCCTCTTTGCTTAATGCTTGCTTTGTTTAACTCATTCAATGCCATCATTATTGATTTTTGTCGATACGGGAACGTACGGGGAAATCTAGATCCGGGGAATTTCGCCCAATAGTATATTGGTTGCCGTTAAGCTCCTGCACTTAAGAACTAATTACTAGGAATGCTAGGAATTGTATGAACTCGTAATTAAGGATAGGCCTTCTTGCAAGGTGATTTAGAGAGTGGCATTAACAATGATGAAAAGAATGTTGAATTCCTAAAGTATATGAGAGTGGATAAGATGAAATTGATAACCCGAACAACATACTCATCCATATATTCCATTGAAGTGTTTGTATTTTGTTTTAGCCATTGATCAAATTCATGCATACATGTTTATTTTCTGTCTTTTGCATTTAAACCTACACTCAAATTGTTCTTAAGTCTTAAATAATCAACAAATCACATAACTAAACTAGGCCATGAGTCCTTTGGGAGAACGATACTTGGTCTTACCGAGTTTATTACTTGAAACGATTCGGTCACACTTGCCGATTGTTAAACAAGTTTGTGGCGCCATATTTCGGTGTTCATAAATTTGTCATCAGGCTTAAATATGCACTCATCACACCCCCACACTTATCCATTTGCACTCCTGGGCAAAGTTGATTAATTCCAAGACTTTGTTCTGAATCATTTTATTTCATATTTGCATTTGGATCAAAAGAATGAGTAGCACTAGACATAGATCAATCATTTAGGCATTACTTTGTCATGGACATGCAAATGGAATCACTTTATTCTTCACACATGAGTTAACCTTTTTCAATTCCCAAGAAAATCAAATATGAAAGACAACACTCAAGTCAACATGTATCTATTTCTCTCCAATTCTCTCAAGTGTTTTTGGCTTGTGTTTACACTCAAAATACCCATGTAAGTAGACACCCTTGATATTTAGCAAGACTTTAACATTCACACACTTCAGTAAACATACAATTATTGATCATGAGGGCTTTTTAAAGGTTGTATTGAGGCCAAGGCAAAGGTAGGAAATTTTCTTTGAATTTCTGAGCTTTTGACATTGATATAGAAAGAGTAATGACACTTAATTTCAAAAACAACTCTATTTCTTGCTCTTTTAAGGAAGATTTTTTATTCTTTTTTTTTAAACTTGAACTTTTCATCTTCCTTTTTACCCTTTTTATTGTTTTATGGGTGAGGTACTCACCCATACACTTATTCGTCACTTTACTTCTAACAGAATCCATTACTCCTTCTTCTTTCCTAAGGTAAGGAACATGTGATTTTTCTTCTTTTCTCATATGACAATGACTGGAAACAAGAAAAATGGGCTTAAGGCTCAAAGGGGGTTCCAATGAATTAATGTTAGGACAAATTTATTTGGCCAAGTAGCTAAAACAAGAAATTCCTCAATCATATCAAATCATGCATATTTAAATCAGTTGCACAACACAGAATCAAGCTAACTATTAGAGTATCAACAAAACATGGGAAATCACACAAAAAACAATAGGTATGGCACATGGTGGTCCATCCTTAACATTAAGCCCAACACTCACATGGTTCAAATTTCTTTCACAAAATATTTAATCAGGAAATTCTCAAGTCAACTCAATCAACAAATCATAGAAGCAATCCACTCATATCAACGTGACTCATTTTTTTTTCGAATCATGATCATTCCAATTACTGATTCAAACTTTCAAACATAATGCAAATATTTATTAAAAACAAACAAAATAGACAAACAAAATAGAGAACAAAATTAATTGTTTCCTTACACCCCCACACTTAAACTATGCATTGTCCTCGATGTATGCCTTATATATAAAATGCAAAGAAAAACTATGAGGGAACTTACCTCCTTCATGGTGGAAGGAATGCTAGTAGGACTTCATTGGAAAAGTCATCCTGGATAGGAATGTTATCTTTTCCCTTTTCAATCCTACTAAGATGGTCAACTACTACATTATTTGACCCACTTCTGTCTTGAATAGCAGTCAACTTGTCCTTCTCGTTCTTGACCATTGTGATTCCATATTTCTCGGGAACCACATGTATAAGGCCTACCCAAGTGCTGTCAGAATTTGAATGTATAAGACCTGTTTGTAGCAACTTGGTGTCCTTTTTCTTTACAACCCCCATCAGTTGAGGATTCAGTCTTCCTTGAGGTTGTCTCACTGGTTTAGCATCCTCCTCCAAATGTATTCTATGCATGCAAAAAGAAGGGCTAATACCAGGAATATCTGCTAAAGTCCAGCCTATTGCTTTCTTGTGGTCTCTGATAACCTGTAATAGCAGTTTTTCCTGCTCATCAGTAAGCAATGCAGATATAATAACAGGGAGTTTCCCATCCCTCTTAAGATATGCATATTTCAAATGGGATTGTAAAGGTTTCAACTCCAAAATGGGTGGATGCACCACAGATGGCAAAATTTTACTACCTAAGGTAATCTCAGCCACCTCAACATCACACTCGGATGCCACTGAGGTATCATCTATTAATACCGCGTCCTCAATATCACCTGCTTTACAGTTTCCTTTTTCGTCCAAAATTAAGGACGACATATTTGAAAAAGAAAAATTGTTTACAACATCACTTGATAAATCAATACAAAACAAAGAATGATCTTTAATCTAGTGCTTCCCAGCTTCCAACACGTTGAACCGTACCTTCTCGTCTCCTACCTCCATTGTCAATGATCCTGCATGCACATCTATCTTGGTTCGTGCTGTCATCATGAAAGGTCTTCCCAAGATAATAGTTGTTGGACTGATTCCTTCATCATCCTTCATGTCCAAGATATAGAAATCTGCAGGAAAAATTAACTTGTCTACTCGGACAAGGACATCCTCAAGCACACCTGCAGGGTTAACTGTGCTACGGTTGGCCAGTTGAATGACCACATCGGTAGTCTTAAGAGGTCCCAAAGATAGAGAAGTAAACACTGATAAAGGCATTACGTTTATGGAAGCCCCTAAATCTAGCATGGCATTGTCAAACTTTGAATTTCCAATAACACATGGAACAGAAAACATACCTGGATCCTTGCATTTTCGTGGTATTTCAATATGCTTCTTAATCAACCTTGACACATTTCTTCCTAAATTCACAACCTCATTATCCCTAAAACGCCTTCTATTTGTGCAAATTTCTTTCAAAAACTTGGCGTATTTAGTTAACAGCATCTAGCAAGGGAACACTACAAAAAAGTAAGGCCAGAAGCCCTCGGTAAACGCCACAGGCCGTCGATAATGGGTGTTTACCGAAGGCTTATCGACGGCCAAAAATCCTTCGGTAAATCCCTTATCGCTAACAATTACCGAGGGCTTTCGCCCTTCAGTAATTACCGAGGGCCAAAAGCCTTCGGTAATTACCGAGGGTCAAAAGCCTTCGGTAATTACCGAAGGGCGAAAGCCTTCGGTAATTACCGAAGGGTAGAAGCCCTCGGTAATTACCGAAGGCCAGAAGCCTTCGGTAATGACCAAACGAGGGTATTTACCGAAGGGCAGAAGCCTTCGGTAATGACCAACAGTGGGCATTTACCGAAGGGCAAAAGCCTTCGGTAAATTGCAGAGCAGGTTTCAGAGAAATGGCATTTCTTGTGCAACCCAGACCTGTATATCAAATTTCAATTACAAATAGACCTGCATATCAGTTTTCAAGCACATACAAACATGCATAATGTGCATCTCAAAGATGCAATCAATTATCAAGAATACATTGAACATCAATTAATCCATAGAACATCCATTAATGTATAGATAATGTAATTATAGTTCAAATATAAAACAATGTAACAAAAGGATGTTCTAACATCCAAAGTCTGGAAGTAGATCAAATTAACACTGAAATGATATAAAGTCCAAAATGTTCTAATATCTAAATGTTTGTCTAAGTTCTAATAAAAAAATGAAACTAATAATGTACATAACTATCATCAGAATGATCTTCATCATCCTGCTCCTCTACTGATGGGTGGACTGGTGTGGGTTGGACTGATGAGGGTTGGACTGATGTGGGCTGCTGAGTGGCAGCAAGTGATGAGGAGGGTCGTGACTGGGTGGGAGGGATATTTTGTACGTGCTGTGAGGTTTGAGGCAAGACTCTCATGACCAGGGCCTTAAAGTTTGCAAACTCTGCTCTGAGATCAGTGATCTCTTGGTCACGTTGATGGAGTTCCTGCCTAAGTTGAAGAACGACCTCGTCAGGAGTACTGGTGGAAGAAGAAGGATGGTGCTTCAGAGTACCTCCTCTGGATGCTGTATAGTTTGCAGCAAGCTGTCCCGCACCATACACTCGTCCTTTTTTCTTCCCACCAACGATGTCGATCCAGCACTGTGTCCTACGGATGTCATCATCTGCATTACTGGCATCATCCGGTGTAGGAGCTGACTCATGTTCATATCTAACCTGTGAAAGTCTCGTAGAAAAGTCTTCCTGTTGAAACATTAAAAGCAATGTCAGGGAACGATAGTATAACATAAATGAACAATTAGTAATTGTAATAGTGTTATTTGCTTACATGAGTCTTCCGAGATCTTTCATCAACAAATTCATTAGTTCCCTTCCGAACATGAGTCTGTGCAAAGACCTCATCAACATGGACCGCCCGTCCTAGAGCCTGTGCCTGTAACATAATTAAGAATTACAGGCGTACATATGAAATAGAATATACATAACTTATGTATGGAAGAAAAAGTTATGTAATGAGATTATACCATACGAATGGCATGCTCATGAATGGTGATCGACCCACCAGTATGCAGGGTGCCACCCCTTTCAGACGCTCTGTTCCGCTGGGCTTTGGCACACTTATTGCGGAACTCTACTGTATTCCAATGGGCCAGTAAAGAGTTCCAAATGTGTTCACCCAGCCAGTTAGGGCGCTGTCCTGCATTGCTGGCAACCCTAAACATCTCTGACAGCCGATGAGATGCTTTCATGTGGAAATTTCTGTGTATCTGACTTTCATGTTCAGGTTTCCACTGCACCTTCATCTGTAACATTAAAGAGAACAAACATTGATTACAAAACATACTAAAATAAGACGGACATTAGTGTAATAGATTGCTCACCTGAAAGCGCTGCCAGAATGGCTTTCTGTCGTCATGAGGTATTGCTCCCCAAGTAGGCCATGGACTTAAAAACTGTTGCTTTATTGAACGTGTGATGGCCTGGGAAGCAACCCTAGATGGAATAAACTTGCATAACAAAACTCATTTCAATTACAATATGGTTTAAACATCAAATGATATCAACAGATTATAAACTTACCCTTTACCATAGGGCTCAATCCATGGTCGATCATGGAGGGGCGGGTCAAGATCTTCAGCATCACCACTTGAATCTGGATCACCAAGTGGTGTGACAGTCTTAGAAGGAGGTACAGAAGATGAGGAAGGTATAGAAGTAGGGTCAGGGAGAGGAGTGAGGGTAATAACAATAGGGGGAGGAGTAGGGGTGGTAATAATAGGAGGAGGAAGAGGGTCTGCTGCAGGGGTTGTAGAAGGGTGTGCTGCAGGAGGAGGAGAAGGGTCTACTGCAGTGGTAGTAGAAGGGTGTACTACAGGAGGAGGAGTAGGGTCTACTGCAGTTGTAGGAGTCTGTATACTAGGGGTAGGAGGAGGCCCCACAGATGATGTACTACCGGGAGCAGGGGTAGGTAGTCTAGCAGGCACCCTAAGTACATACTTTGGTGCCTGCCATGGCCTCTTTGTAGGCCTTGCTACCCCTTTTCCTTTATCAGGACGCTCTGAACCTTGTCCTGTCATTAATGCATTCAAATGGTTACAAATAAAGCGAAAAAATATAAACAAATAAAGAAGGATGAATTGTTTTCAAAGTCAATGTATAAGTAATTGCATACAACTTAAAGATGGTATTTTAGATAATGGTAATGAAATGATAGTCCAATTTGCTACAATAGATGTTCAACATTCAATCATCGTCATCATCATCATCATCTTCATCTTCATCTTCAGCATCGTCTTCTTCTTCTTGTTCTTCTTCTTCATCGTCATCATCATCATCATCTTCTTCTTCATCTTCTTCTTCTTCTTCTTCTTCTTCTTCTTCCTCTTGTTCTTCATCACCTTGTATTGTTGCTTCTAATTCATCTCCATCACCATCAGGGTCGACCAATGCGGTTATACGTTCAACTTCGATAATTTCTTGTGATTGTGACATTTGGTCAAGTTGGTAGGCTACATCTTCCTCAACTTCATTTGAGTCTATGCGACCTCTAGTCTTCGTTTGTATTGCTACGGCCCAACCACGTTTGTCAATATTGCGAAATGGTGGATATGGCACATAATAAACCTGTCTGACATTAGATGGTAGAATGAAAGGATCAAAAGGCCCATATCTTAATCTCTGGTTCAGTTCGACAATATTAAAGCGTAGATCGACTCTAGTACCAGCTCTAGAAGGATCAAACCATTCACAATAAAAAAGTACCACTCTGTTTGGAGAAGTAGTGCTGTTGTACTCTAACTCATATATTTTATGAATGATGCCGTAGAAATCATCATAAGACCCCTCTGTTAGGCCCTTCACATACACACCACAATTTAATGTTTTCTTTCCTTTAGACCATTCATGTGTATGGAATTTTTAACCATTGATGAAGTAAGTGTGCCATTGATGAGTCGATATTTTATTCACTATATTTATCTTATTGTGCTAGAATTAGTCGGGGAATTGTGCTTAAACGTCTGGTATTTTCCTGTTTTTCCTAATTGTGCTTAATTTGATCGGAAATTCTTATTTTAACTAATTTGAATTATCTGAGCTTATTAATTTGCATTATTAATTACGGGAAAATTTTGGATAACTTTTTGGGACATTTGAAGGCTAAATGAAAAAATAACAATTGAGCCAATTTCATCTTAACCATTTCAATTTTCGCACAGTGCTGCCTGAATTTTGTGTCAACTTGTCTGTCTTCGTTTGAGTTCAATTCTTATCCGTTTTACATGCCGTTTTTTTTCATGGTTTCGTATGGATGTCTAGTTTCACGTATAGTTTTTCTTTTGTTCAAATTCGTTCTGTGCTGTTCCCAGTAATTTATTTACTCCCCTGTGTCAATTCTGTGCTTACTGTTTGAGTGTTCTAATATGTTTGCATTGTTTGTTTGCTGTTGGGTATTTGTGGTAGTTGTAATTGATCATTCTCCCAACGCTCTTAAGCAAGGATTCAACTCTACACATGCACATTTAATTGCCTTTTTAGAAACACTTTCATTTTCTTTTGTGGAAGAAGCACACGGCCTAAGGGGAATTGAGTTTGGAATGCTGCTGCCACATCAAGCTCCAAGTGTCACGGCCTCCACCATTTATTTCGCCAACAAAGCTGCACTCCAAGCACATGATTTCTTCTTAGTACAATATGACTTGGACAAGTGGAAGTGACATGGGATGGACTGCACATCACGGCATTGTGGGGGACACCATGTCCCACACACACTCATGGCTATAGCAAGGAAGTGGGAGACACCATCACGGCACATGGATAACTGCAAATTTGAAGTGGAATTGGTGTGATAAATGTGCAAAAGAAACGTGGAAGCAAAAGAGAGTAGAGATGCTGTCACATGTTGTCACCAAACGGACACAACTCTTGGAAAAATGGACAGCACCATGCCTTCTTTCTTTTAAAGTATTTGGTGCAGCAGTGGAGAGCCCAAGTGTCACGGCCTTACACAACACACATGGCTGTACATGAATGGGAGGAATGCATTTTTAATTAGAAGAAGGAGAGCACACGGTCATGATCAAGAAAAATTTGATATGGAGGAGTGCCTAGTCCAACCGTGACTTTGGGGGAAGAAAAATCACTAATGGAAAAATGACATTTTATAACAAGCTTATTATAACGGACAAAAATTATCCATCATAATAGGGAGATATTATAACGTATTTTTTTAAATCAGTTATAATATAAAACGCGGTGGCAAACTTGTAAATAAGTTTAAGACCTATTATAACGTAGTTTTGAAAATCAGTTATAATATGAAATGCGATGGCAAACTTGTAAATAAATTTAAGACATATTATAACGTAATTTTGAAAATCAGGTATAATATAAAAAGCGGTGGCAAACTTGTAAATAAGTTCAAAACCTATTATTAATGTATTATAACGAAGTTTTAGAAATCAGTTATAATGTCTCTTCTCCTCTCTCGTTTCCCATATGCCTCTCGCTAGATTTCATTGTGCTTGGGTCAGTGCTTGCACCTGTTGCTTCTCTCATTCTCGCGAAGCATCGCCATCAAACCATACCTCGAGTTCTCTCTCCTACAACAGCCACAGTTCACATATCCACCTTTTCTCCTCACATTTCTACCTTATTTAAGCTATTTCGGCCTTAGAAACACCATCTTCACCGATGAGTTCTTCGATCTATGGCCTCCGCTAGGGTTTCCCTCATCTTTCATCTTTTTCTTTGATTTTAACCGTTTAAATCCTCTTTTGCTTCGATTAAACACTTTCCACTGTTTAATCGGTTAACCTAGTGTTTTAAGGTTCTTTCACCGTTCGATTTAGGGTATCCTTGCTTCATTTACAGTTTTGGTTCATTTGCTCTTGGATTCGTATCATTCCGCTGCGTTTCACCCCTTTTGTTGATTTGAACTTAGAATACAGATGTTCACTTCAATACTTAAGTATTTGTGGTTTGATCATATATATATTTGCAGGTTGAAGGTGAGGTCCAGCGATTAAATGTTGCAAAGTCAGTAAGATGAAACATTTGATGTTTAAGAAGCAGAATGAGCTTAAAGAATTTTACAGAGGCCCCTCGCTCTAGAGTGCACCGGAGCTTCTCTACTTATGGTTTGAAGGAATTATAGAGTTTCCTTGATAACTTGGGTAATTGAGTTCCTTCAATTTTCTTCTGTTTAAGGATTAAGATTCATTTGTAAGTGTAGGTGTAGTATGCTTGAGAGAAAACTTTGACTATAACATATGCCATCTAGTCGACATTCAATTTAGTTCTTGGATGTTTACAATCACTGCCACTGTCTCTAAATCATTCTTGTTATATTTCTGCATAATCAGTACGCATGGTTATGTGATGCATTTCAACAATCTTGTTCTTTTTAATAGGAGTATTACATGGTTCAGATAAACTTTTATGTAAAACAAATCATTTTTTAATTTCATCTTGCTTATCATGTTTAAGTTTTTTGTATACATTACATTATTAGTTCTAAGACATCCTCATAAGAGAACTTTATGGCTTGTATAACTTCACTCTGATGTTGGTTCTTTCAACACTCTGCTTGGCATGGGAATAGGTAGCTGCACCGAACATGGCATGGACCTTTCGGGTTCTCCTTCCTCCGTGCTTAGTCTCTTTTTGGGTTCTCCTTCCTCTCTATTTGTTAAGGTACACAACCATGGAATCTTATTCTTCTCTTACCAAATTGTATCCCTTTAGTTTTGTTCTCATCTTGTATATTTGTTGTCTCTGCTTCCATTTTTATATCACTAGCGTTACTATTTAATGTGATCATTATATGTGATAATAATAAACAACATTTCCACATGAGGTTGGAGATGTATGAAGTGGTGCGAAGATGCAACTTATATCTGCACTCATAAGATAGGTGGGAATGGACACGTTAATTTTCTAATTAGGCAGATGATCCAAACATCCTGAAACAAGTTATAGTTTAGTGATCTATAGCACTTGATACTTAACTTTGTCTGCTTGCAGTTATGAGTATAAAACTTTTTATTTGTAAACAACACAAATAGTTCAAGCATTTAAAGTAAACCTGAATTTAACAGTAGTGCCTCAAAGTGAAACAAGGTTAGTATGCCTCAAAGTGAAACAAGGTTAGTATGATTGTATATCTGGTATAATTGGATAAGGTATGATTGTATATCTGGTATAATTGGATAAGGTATGATTGTATTTATTTTTGGTCTAATAGAAGGATAAATGAATGGGGTTCTGATGTTAATAAACTCTTGCAATTTTTATTTTAATGAATATTAAAATGACAATTTGCTCCTCTGATAAATACTAATTTGATTCTGATGTTAATAACTTTAACTACTTTATAAATTTTTGCTATTTTTGTTATTATATCATGCATTATTATATTATAAAATTGTGACTTATAAATACTTAATTTGAAAATTTATTTTCTCTTATGGTGTGACAGGATATAATTCATTACTAGCAAAAAATAAATAATAATTTATACTAATAGTCATTCAAGACATGAATTGCATACTAGGTAGTAATTACTAGTTTCTAAACCATTTTCATGTGGGCTATTCCAATAGAACGTTCAGTAAAGAATAATAATTTTATTCAATTACTTTTTTACAGTAATGTTTTAATTTATCAATGACTTTGGTCTCCAACTATATAAAGCCCAGAACCCCATTCTTTGTCATTGTTTGTTTTGAAATATAACCTTTTTCTATTTCCAAAAAAGCATTATATATACCAGATAATATGTGTTTTTCTTATACAATAGGCTCCAGGACCATAATGACCGAAGCTTGTGCAGTAAGGATTTGGTTGATGAGGCTTCAAAGAGAAAGAGTGGAGACAATTTGTCAGTTGTGATTTGCTTCCAGCAGCAACCTCCTCGCAACTTGGTGGCCCCTCGGTCTAGAGTGCACTGGAGCTTCTCTACTTAAGGTTTGAAGGAGTTGTAGAATTTTCTTGATAACTTGGATAATTTTAGGATTAAAATCCTTATAGGCATTTTCTCATCCTTTAATCCAATAATTGTCCCTAAACAAAGGAATGTTTCTGATGGTCCTTGCAACAAGCTGTTAGAATTTATTGCTAACACAAGCTTGCTATAAAAAGTGTTAGTCAACAACATGCCCAACTTTCAACTGGTTGCCATTATGAGGTTTTTGGACATGTAGTTAGTCCCAGGAAATGACAAGATGGTGAAAGAAAGTCAAAGGTAAGTTATTTCTTGACAACATGGAATTAGAAATAATACGTTTTCTTGACATTTCACACGCAGAATTGGGATATAAAGATATTTGATAAGGTTCTTGGTTGCTTTGTTTATTTTATGCTTATGGGTTATGGCACATGGATGTCTAACTTTTGTATAGGTCTTTGGAAGCTCATTCAAGGTTGTGGGGGTGTTCCATCTTTAATGATTCATCTCCCATGGATGCTGCTGCAGACATTGAAGACATTAGAAGTAACTGGGCTTCTTTTATTTTAAGTGGTAGTAGAAACGGTTACAATTAAATAGTGTATGTACATTAATGTAATAATATTTAGATTTAATATATAGCTTCATGTATAAATGATGTATTAAATATTAGACTATTTAATATTTGAAATAAATTCTATTTTGTTAGTTTCATTAAATTTGTTTATTTAAAGCTCTATTGATTATAAATTGATTGGATGATATCATAATACAGGAATATTATTATAATTTTATTGGATGTCAAATTTAATAATAATTTTTTTTTAAAATAAAAACATATATTATAACGTACATTGCTTAGTACGTTAGGATACATTGATCACATATTATAATGTACAATAATATATACGTAATAATATATAACATTATAACGTACAAAAATTTCTACGTTATAATACCTTTCACCCTATTATAACATACAAATGAAAATTTGTCATAATAGTCTGCGCATATTATAACGTACTTCAAAAACTACGTTATAATATGTGGAACATATTATAACGTAAATTTTTGCTACGTTATAGAATGCGCAGAGTTATTATATCGCCCAGAACTATGTCCCCAGTAACTACGTTATAAAAGATCATTTTTGTACGTTATAAAAAGTCATTTTTCCACTAGTGAATAAACAAAGGAAGTGTGGCATTTGAATAAAAAAATTGGAGGAGCTTCATGTGATGAAGAGGAAGCACGGCATGGAAGAAGAGTGCAGCATGGATGAATAAAAAAAAAAGAAGTGCAGCATGCGCACTAGGAGGAAGCATATGGTGAGTGCTGAATTGTAATCCACAAATGTTTTCAAATTATTTCTGGAAGCTTGAACGGAGCAAGTGTAATGCCACGACTTGCATTCTTTCATCCAACCATTAACACTTACACATGAAGAAAGTGGGGAGCAAGATTTTCAATTGAATATTAAGAAGCAAGGAGAAGGTGTGCACGTTCATAATGAAAGGAAGAAAAATTTAGAGTATTCAATTGGTGTAGTGCACATGCCACGGCTGCACATCATAGTGGAGAGCACTCCTTGTTTTGTTGTGATTGAAGAAGAGTTGGAAGAATTTGCTGGAAGGAGCACACGGCCAGGGCAGCCAGCACTTCGAAGAATCTCCTTTCTCTTTTGGAAGTGGAGACAACAATAATGAAAAAGAAGGGACCACCAACACATCTTCATCCCACGTTTATTTTCTAGCTGCTGGAGAAAAGGGATAAATTTTTACACAGTTCGGAGTGTTTTTTTTTTTGTGACTAGAGGCCGTGAGCTAGAGGGAGTTTTAGAGGAGTGACAGAGAGATTTTTGGAACTTCAGAGGAGAAGGAGGCCGTGAGCAACCAGAGATATTGGAGGAAGAAGGAAACCAACTGCTGAATGGAGGATGATGTAGCTTGAACTCTTGCTGTCTTCTCATCTGGTTTTATTCATCTTTTCATTAAGTTTTAATTCATATGTTGTTATACTCTTGTATGGACTCTATAATTAGTAATTTGGACTTTGTTTGTGCTAGTTAATTTCATTGTGGAACATTTTCTTTCTTTTGATTTGTGTTGGAGAAGATCGCAATTGTTTAAGTCTAGTTTTCTTTCTTTCATTTAGTTTTGTTTGTTGAAGCTTTTGATTAAATCCTCTTGTTGTGCTCTACTCTTGTTGTTTGTGCTATACTTTTCACGGTTGGTTATTTAAGGTAAGGAATGATTATTCCATGAGTTTGTTTTCATAACCTTAAAATAAAAAAAAAATAAAAAAAAAAGGATTAAAAGGAAGAGGATTAAAATTGGTAGGAGAAGAAATTGAATTGTTTTGGAGGTGTAAGTTTTCGGTTGAATTCATTTTTCCAGCATTAATGTTTTTGAAATCTTTTGGTGTCTTAGATGGTCATTCATTGTTGAAATGATGTATGTGTGTACACGTACAAAGCTTTTTCTTTGTAAGAAATCAACACAATTTTTCTTCTAAATTTCCATCAACATTAGTTAGAACATGTGGTCCTTTTCTTGCATTTAATTTTATTTATTTTTTTTTATGTTATTTTGGGAAAGAATACCGTGGCTGGAATTGTGTGCATTTGGAGAACTTATTTTGATTTTCATTTAAAAAAAATGGTCATGAAGGAAAGGAAGTACGTGGGAGTGCTATCACTTAAATTCTTTGCCAAATGAATTTGTCAAATTCTTGGAAGGTCACGGTTTTGGATGTCCACTTTTTAATAAAACCAAAGCAAACATGTCACTGCAATTAGAGAATTTTTGGAAGCATTTGTACTTTAAAATTTAATTTCTGTGTGTGAATATTGTTTCTGTATTTTAATTCAAATCTGGATGAATTGTGCAATCTGTAATGTTTGATTGTTGTTAAAATTTCACTGTACGTTTTCTACCATTGTGATTCTGGTTTTACTGTCAAATTTCGTTTTTACTATTCATTGTGTGGTTTTTACTGTCTAATTTCGTTTTTACTATTCACTGTGTTATTTTTACTGTTTGTGAATTTACGGCTTTCATCACTTAATTTTTCTGCGTTTTAAAACACAAAAAAAACAATCGCAACTCCCCCCAATTCGTAATTGACTTATAACTCGAACCAACAAATTTGGTCCTTGTGAGACGACCTAGGAGTCATATCCTAGCTATACTGCATTCTTATCTGCAATCGAATTTGTACGCGGTGCGACCCGCGTGTCAGCCATTCTTTGACACATCGCATTGGCCAATTGGAGAGATGTCTTAACTCTTGAACCGTGGGAGTTAATGCCTGATTAAAAACCTACAAAGGTACTAACAAAATTATAAAAGCAATAGTCAAATTAACCTTGCTTTAAACGTAGGGAAAACTACGGACCTGATTTCTAAACCAATGGGGAAACTCTGAGTGTATTCTAGCAGAAGTATTTCCTTCTGCGACTTGCTCGGCCACAACAAATGAGTTGGTACAAATGAAATTCATTAGTGTATAACAATTAAACCGTTTGATAGATTAGAGATGGATGATGACATACTCAAGGTACGGCTTGACTTCACTGCAATTGATCAAGACATGGACATGAGCAGAGTTGAATTCAACATCAGTTAACCAATGAGTGAATTCTTTCCCTGCGTGACGGCCTGATTGTCGGAAAACTGATAATGCACCTTCACATGGTTCAACTTGCCATTGCATTTCATTTCTGACATGAGTGGGGGACAACATGAAGTTCTTGAAATAATGTGAACAAAAATAAGTTGTCTCTCTGTGCAAGTAAGCTGCACAAATTGAGCCTTCCACTCTAGCTTTATTTTTAACTGAGCGTTTGGATTCTCCCATAAACCTTTCGAAGGGATACATCCACCTGTACTGCACGGGTCCCCTGAGCCAAGCTTCATATGCAAGATGAATTGGAATGTGCTCCATTGAATCAAAGAATGCAGGAGGGAATATTCTTTCCAATTTGCAGAGAATAATCGGGATATTTTCATCCATCTTTTTAAGGGAATCTTCCTTTAGTGTCGTGCAACACAAATCTTTAAAGAAGTTACTGATTTCTATTAGTGGATTTAACACGTGCATTGGCAAACAACTGAACGCAAGAGGGATGAAAGTCTCCATGAATACATGACAGTCATGACTCTTCAACCCTTGAATAGTACAGTTCTGAACATTGGCACATATGGACAAGTTAGAAGCATATCCATCTGGCATTCTAAGCTCCTTGATCCATCCACACACTATTCTTGTCTCGTCTTTTGACATGGTGTAATTTGCTTTTGGTTTAAATAATCGGCCGTTACCTTGTGCCTTCAACTCTAAGTCTTTTCGTCCACAATACAAAGGTAAATCTTTTCTTGCTTTCTCATTATCTTTTGTCTTACCTTTAACATTCATAACTGTGTTGAAGACATTGTCAAAGAAATTTTTTTCTGTGTGCATGACATCGATGTTATGTCTTAGCAAGTTGTCCTTCCAATACGGAAGTTCCCAGAATATGCTTCTTTTAGTCCAATTATGCCATTCCCCAAACCCTTCTAGCCTATTCTGACCAGATTCAGTCACTTTTGGATAGTCTTTCACTCTTCTCCACACGTGTGATCCAGTCAACTTTGGCAGGGGCATATCCGTTTCAACTTGTCCTTTGCGAAATGCCTTTGTGTTTCTTCTAAAGGGGTGATCAATGGGCAAGAACCGTCGATGACAGTCAAACCAACTACTTTTCCGGCCATGACTCAATTGAAATGACTTTGTATGTTCCATGCAATGTGGACAAGCTAATCGACCATGTGTGCTCCAACCAGATAACATGCCGTATGCTGGGAAGTCATTAATAGTCCACATCAAGGCTGCCCTCATAAGGAAATTTTGCCTCCTTGAAACGTCATACGTCCAAACACCATTCCATAACTTCTTCAAATCATCAATCAAAGGCTCCAAGTAAACATCAATAATGATTTGGGATTAGATGGACCTGGTATTATACACGATAAAAACATGTAAGGCTTTGTCATACACATCTCAGGTGGTAGATTGTATGGGGTAACTATCACGGGCCAGCATGAATACGGTGATGCAGACGCCTGAATGTACGGGGTAAACCCATCAAAGCATAGACCAAGTCTGACGTTACGTGCTTCACTAGCAAAGGATGGATGTTTACGATTGAAGTGCTTCCAAGCTTCACCATCAGAAGGATGACGCAAAAATCCCGGAGTTTTGTTACCATCATGCCATGTCATGTGTATTGATGTTTGCATTGAGGTAAATAATCTTTGTAATCTTGGAATTATAGGCAAGTAGAACATGGACTTTAATGGAATTGGTTTTTTTTGCCTCTGTCCAGCATGCATTGTCTGATATCGAGGTGAGCCACAAAACTTGCATTCAACCAACAATGCATCATTTTTGCCACTGTCATTGTCATAGAATAACATACATCCATTAACACAACAATCAATCTTCTTCACATCCAATCCCAACTTTGAAACACATTTTTTGGCTTGGTAATAGTTCTTCGGCATGAAATTGTTTGGTGGTGTCAAATCTAACATCAATTTTGTATAGAAGTCTACTGCTTGAATGGGAACGTTCCAATTAGATTTCCCAGCCATGAGTCTAATGCACACTGACAATTTTGACTCAGATGAACCTTCAAATACAGGTAGATTTGCCTCTGTCAGTAAATTGTAAAACCTCTGCGTCGTTTCATTTGGAGGTTCTTCATCATGACTATCGTCTTGTTCTTGTTGAGCATGGTGACGAAGTGCATTGTCGACCATCTCTTGCATATAGGCAAATTGATCTATCTCAGATGTATGTACAATAGTATTCGAACCTGATGCAATCCGCTCTTCAGCTGCGATGGAGGTCGATGGCATTTCTTCACCATGAAATGTTCAAATCGTGTAATTAGGCATGAACCCTTTTTGGTAAAGGTGAACTTTGACGACTTCATCTTTCAAAACCATTGTACATTCGCACTTGATGCATGGACATCGAATCCCTCCATCAAGGGCATAATATTGACATCGTCGGGCCGTCTCCACAAACTCTTCAACTCCAAGGACAAAAGATTCCTTCAAACCTCTCCTTCCACTATAACAACGATCGTACATCCATCCACGATGATTGGGAAAATGGGCCATGTTCTGTGACAAGCCAAAGAAATCAAAACTTAGCCAATACAGCAACAATCCATGTGACATAAGTAATAAACCTATTACTACTCTTGTCGAACATGGAAGGCAATTTCAACACTATTGTCATAGGCATTCAATAAGGGCGTGCAAAGACAAGTCCTCAGTATTGAAATGTGTTTGACATCCTAAGTGGTTGTGTATTAAATTTGGGGGAGTCAACTTTCTGACATGATTGAAGTTCTATTTTATACAGTACTTCAACATATTATGTACATTGTAAGTGTTTAAGATACTTTCACCATTCTCATTCCATTGAGAATGTGTGTAGTACCATAGGACTTTAAAAGACTACTTAACTTAATCAAGTTGTAGCCTAATAAATGAACATACAATATCGAGGAACATACAATATATACATCAACATACAACATATACACGAACATTCACTCATGGCCTAAATGTAGGTTTGATAACAAATTTCTGCAATGAAATAAAATTCTCACGTACTTTAGTCTATTTATAGGTGTTCAATAGTCAAATTTTGTTTTTCTATTTATTTTTCAATTGAGACTTCATTTTTATCTTTCTTTTATCTTTGATAAGTTGTGTAGATAGTTAGTTTACTGTTTTGGTCAGTACTTTAATAGACTTTGCATTCTTTGCACTTTTAGTGTTTTCTAGGTACTACTTTTAGGTTCTAAGTTGTCATATTTTGCATTTTAGGTACTTTTTGTGGTAAGTTCTTAATTAACTACTTTTTACCATTCTAAACTTCTTAGGATAGTTTATTTGTAGTTTATTTTCCTAGTTTAGTGCAGTTTGCAATTGTAGTACACTTCTAACAAAGGTTTGAGTAGTGATTTTTAGCTACTTATTCTACTTTTTTAGGTTTCAAGTAGGCAAACTTTGAGATTTAGCTACTTCATATATTTTGACATGTTTCTTAACTTCCTTTAACAACTTCAAACTTGTTAGGATGTGTAGAATTGAAATTTAAAGATTGCAAATTTTCAAACAGCAAGCCAAAGGTGAAAAATTGCACCAAAAAAGGCTAAAATAAATGGGACTACATTGGTAAAACTGAATTGCAGTGAATCTAAGGCTCAATTGAGACTTCAAGCTAGTTTATATCATCAAATTGGATGTGTGCAAACACTTAAACACCCAAGAAACAGATTACACCAGAAAATCAGTGGTCCACTTCCAATTATAGGCTAAATTTGGTGGTTTAAGGGGTGATTCTTCATAAACACGTTTGGAAATATAAATTGATGTTTTTAGCAACTTTGTATCATCATTTTGAAGGTGTTTAGACACTGATCTAGCAAAGAAACACATTGCACTGAAAAATGACTAGTTCACTTCCAAATTAAGGCAAAATTGATGGTTTAGAAAGTGATTTTGCATATGACCTCAAATTTGACCAAATGAACAGTGCATACATGTTTCTTAACTTCCTTTAACAACTTTAAACTTGTTAGGATGTGTATAATTGAAATTTAAAGATTGCAAATTTTCAAACAGCAAGCCAAAGGTGAAAAATTGCACCAAAAAAGGCTATAAAAAAGTGGACTACAGTGGTCAAAATGAATGGCAGTGTCTCTAAGGCTCAATTGAGACTTCAAGCAACTTTATATCATCAAATTGGATGTGTTCAAACACTTAAATAGCCAAGAAATAGATTACACCAGAAAATCAGTGGTCCACTTCCAATTTTAGGCCAAATTTGGTGCTTTAATGGGTGAATCTTCATAAACACGTTTGGAAATATAAATTGATGTTTTTAGCAACTTTGTATCATCAATTTGAAGGTGTTTAGACACTGACCTAGCAAAGAAACATATTGCACTCAAAATTGACTAGTTCACTTCCAAATTAAGGCAAATTTGATGGTTTAGGAAGTGATTTTGCATATGAACTCAAATTTGGCCAAATGAACAGTGCATACATGTTTGAAAAGGTGAAATACACTTGGAAAAATGTTTAAACTGCACTGAAATGGACAGATTAAAAAAAACACCCCTATTGTAGCCAAATATGCAACACTTTTTACACAAAATTTGGACCACAATGTAGAAATCAATGGAATCAAAACTGGACAGTAGAATCAGTGACTCAAGGACGTCCTAATACAATAGATCTAAAGAATAATGTTTGGTAAATTTAAAAAACCACATGAAATGCCCACTGCACCAGAAAATGACTTTCAAAATGGTGGTTTTAAGGCCAAAAATGCATGGAAGTGTTTCAATAGCAAAAGTGATGCTTGAAGCAAGTTTATATGATCAATTTGAAGGTGTGCAATCACTTAAACAATAAAGATAATTTGCAGTGGTCTACTTCTAATTTTAAGCAAAATTTGGTGGTTTCAAGGGTGATTTTGCACAAACACGTTTGGACACATAATTTGCAGTTTTGAGCAACTTTGTATCATCAATTTGGATGTGTTTAAACACTGAAACAACCAACAAACACACTGCAGCAGAAAATCACTAGTTCACTTCCAATTTTAGGCACATGACTTTAGACAAAACTAGGAAATGAATATGTAAGCTGGAATTCAACTCAGCCAAACCAAATTCACTGATTAAGATGATGAAGTAACACTAAGGAACACTGGAAGTACAAGCACAACAAGTACAAAGACGATTTAAACGCATTTGTCTCCTTTTTAGTAAACTTTTTTAGGTTCTAACAACTCAAAAATTGAGTTTTAGGTAAATGTTTGCTTTTGAGTAGTTTCCTAGTCTCATTTCACTACTTTAGACTTGTTAGGATATTAACATTAGTTATTGTTAGTCTACTTTAGCTGAATTGCCTCTTTCTCACCCTTTTAGTAGACTTTTATAGGTTCTACATACTCAAACTTTGAAGTTGAGGTCATTCTTTACTTTTGGATAGTCTTTCTAGCTTCATTCTACTAGTTTAAACTTATTACGATGTTAAATATAAAACAAATCTTTTTAGGGTTTAGGTAGTCAAATTTTGAGATTTTGCTACTTCATCCAATTTGACATCTGTATTAGCTTCATTTAAGTACTTTAAAGTTGTTACGATAACAACAATATACTTTCTTTGGTTATATTAGGTGAATATCAAAATTGTCAACTATTTAGAACACTTTTTATGTTTTAACTACTTCAATTTTGAGACTTCACAATTGAAGTCCAAAATCATATGTTCAACTTTAAGAGACGTATCTTTGAACATGTTGAAGGCCAAATTAATCACTGGAGTGCCATTAACCACTACCAGGTGGAGTGAAGTTAATAAAGTTTAACCTAAGAGATGGTCTACTTTAGCCTTAGTAAGGAATTTTCAGTTTTTTAGTTAATATATAAACTATAAAACAACTATAACTTTGGTTCCTCCTTCTACTTTCGTAACTTGGGGGATTCATGATAGTATACAACCAACATATATGCATGTTGGTTTGTCCTTGTACTCTACTTCATCCTTATAGTTACTCATTTTAAGTCTTACACTGTATTGAAATAAAATTTTTAAGGGTGTTGTCATTGTCTTTTTCCAAGGCGGAATTTCGGTACAAGGGTGGGGAACAAGGTGTGGACATTATATATAAGAAGAATATGCAACACAGACAACATAAGAGAGAAGACAAAAGCCAAAAGAGAAATGATGGAGGGACCACTTTGCAAGTGTTCACGGTTTTATTGAGAAGCTTATATGATGATTGGCAAAACAAATTCAGAAGAGTAGCTTGCATATGCACGTCCAAACCAAATTGAAAAGCATCCACATGAACAATTCTTTTGGCAAACATGGGAGCCACCACCTAGCATTGGATAACTTTTCTTTGGCATAAGGAAATTGTAAAATAAAATTGGGGTCAACACTTATTAGAACCTCACCATTTTATAGCTAGAAGAAAACAAATGTGCTGCCACATTAGAATGAAGTGTATATGTGAAAATGGATGGAAAAGAGGGGACCACATGTTGAAATCTCACATCCAAAAGAAGCTACAAAGTGCTGAATTTTATTCAATGTTTCACGGCTACAACTCCAACTCCTTTCTTTCATAATTTTGCAAAGGACAAAGCTAAACACATGGAACAAAAGTTGGGGCCACCACATTCTATTGTTGGCTGGAAACGTGGTTTTCAATTGGTTTGGGAGAAAGCATTTCATTCTCTTTGGTGCTGTTACGAAAAGAGAGAAAGCTGCCACATCCTTCTTTGCTGGAACAAAAATAAATAAATGGCAGCAGAGAGCACATCCAGCTTGGTTAAAGACGGTCCGCACCTTGCAAGAAGCAGCTAGCTGCGTGAAGAGAAGCCACTTGCAGCGTGAATGAAGTGAAGAAAATTCCACCAGCAGCTGCAGCTACCTACACGGTCCAGTTTGCAGCAGTCCAGCCACGTAGAGAAGCTTCACTCACAGCCTTGGAAGGAGGGGAAACATGTCCAGCAGCTGTAGCTACCATCACATCCAGTTGGCAAGAAGAAGGAAGCTCACGGTTTCTTTGAGAAGCATGGCAGCAACTCACGTTCAAAAGAAAGGCTTCTATGGAGTGGAACAGCTAAGAGAGAAAAGGAGATGAGTTCACGGCTGAATGGAGTTGGACGTGTGAAAGAAGAGGAATAGGGAAGGAAAGTCCAGCCACCACTGATGAGAGGGTCGCACCTCCCACAAAAGTTGTGCATAAAAGAATGCAGTATAGTACTAGGAACTGACTCCTAGGTCGTCTCTCAAGGACCAATTTGGGTTCAGTCTCAGATCAACACGTAGTGGGGGGTTTGTGATTTTTGGTTGCGGTAAAATTTAAACACAACTGAATTAAAATTCAAAACAGTAAAACAAAATTAAAAATGGTCAAAACGAAATTGGTACAATTAAAACGAAAATACAGCAATGTGAATCAACAAAAATAGATCTAGAACAGTAAAAACGAAAATACAGAAATACAGACAACGAAAATACAGTAAACAGTAAAATCAGAAAACAGTAAATTTCAAATATGAAAACAGAATCAACATTATAGCAGCAAAATATAGAGAACAAAATTACAGTGAATGATTTAAAGTGAAATAATCAACAACACAATGAAAACAATAGTAGAAATTATACTACAGACAAACGACAACAGAAATTAAATTACGGCAGAAATTAAATTACAGCAACAAAATAAAAACAGTAAGCAGTTCTGGAATTTCAATAACAGAAAATTAAACCAAACTTGGAATTTAAATTGTTCATGAATTTAGTACAGCAATTAAGAAAATAAAATTGAACCATGCACACCACTTCCATTTTTCCAATTAAAAATGAAAAATGAGAGTTGCTGGACGGGACACCACTTAAAAGAAATGCAACTAATAAGCTAATAAATGAAAGAAACGTGAATCAATTGAAGCGGGAGTAAAGCTTGGAAGAAAATTGCATTTCACTTTTTTTTAGTGCAATGAGTCAGCAAATTTAAGCACCGTGCAACTGGAATAAATTAGAAAAATGCTTGAGCTAAACAATTAATATAATAGAGAGATGATGCAGAAATTGCAAAGCTGAATACGACAACTACAAAACAAAGTTGACTGCAAAGCATAAAATGCTGGACGTGGCCTCTCCCTAGGCTGGACATCACTCCACACATCTCCAAATAAAGTCAGCGCTGGCTAAAATAAGAAATCACCTTCATTTCTAATAACATAAAATGCATTCCAGGACTTAAACCTTGTTGAAATAAATTGTGTGCATCACCCAAAATCCATCACCGTGTGAGCCTTTTCTCCAAGCAAAAATAAGACAATAAACCAAAAGGGTGTAGCAGCGTTCAAAGCAAAAACAAGAAAAATGAGTGTTGGCTGTATTCCCCTAAACCAAAAAAAAATATAAGCTCCCCCAAGATGTCACCGTACAACCTTCCAAGTGCAGATCAAGTAGCGTGCGTGGTGCTCCCTTGTTGTGACAGCACCTTCTTCCAGCACCATTCTTTTCTTCAACCGTAGCCCTCCATCTTGTGGCTGTCTCCTCCGTTGTCACTTGCTTCTTTCTCAACTAAAAATGAACTTTTTTTTTCCCCTAGGTTGCGGCTGGAGCTTGTCTTTTTGCTGGACCGTGGAAGCTTCTTGCTTATGCACCTCTCATTCTCTCCAAGCACACACTTGCTTCTGCTGGACCGTGAAGGCTTGTTGGACTTCTTTGGACACCCCCTGTTTTCTGGATGCGTGCCTTTTTGCTAGACTGCTGCTGTGCTGGGCCGTGACACCTCTCCAAAATGAACGTGCTGCTCCCTCCAAAACGTATTCCTTCTCTCCAAGAACTTAGAAACCACTTTTAAGAGAAAATGTGGTGGCCCCGCAATGTGTTGTCTAGCTAAAAAGTTGAATGTTCTATAAGCTTTTTCCATTTGCTTGGATAATTTACTTACGTGCAAAAGTAAGTAGGGGCCCTCCAAGCATCTTACATACCTACATATTTTAAAGCCAATGTGGTAGTATCTTCTCATGACCGTGAAGTCTCTCCAATTTAATGTGCACTTTCCAAAATGAAAAGTCCATCCAAAAATGATTTAAAAAAACTCTTGGACGGTTTTCATGAGTGTGTGCCACTTCATCATCATTCAAACAATTGCTTCTTTCCATTTTCACGTAAGCTTCAAAGTGGTGGCCCCTCTATTATGTGCTTCCTCCAAAACGTATTGCTTAAGGCCGTGAGTGCCTCCCAAGCTGTTGGATTCCTTGTTTAAGAGTTTTGGGAGGTTTTAGCACTATCCAATTATCAATTCCTAGCCATCACAAGTACCCAACAGCAAGCAAATGCAAACAGATTAGAAATCACTCAAACAGTAAGCATTGGACTGACATAGGGGAGTAAAAAAAAATACTGGGAACAGCACAGAACGAATTTGAACAAAATAAAAACTATACGTGAAAATAGACATCCATACGAAACTATGAAAAAAAATTGCATAGAAAACAGATAAGAATTGAACTCAAACGAAGACACACAAGTTGACGCAACATTCACGCGGCAGCCAGCGAAAATAAAAATGGCTAAGATGCATTGGCTCAATTGCCATTTCTCATTTAGCTTTCAAATGTCCCAAAAAGTTATCCAAAATTTTCCCGTAATTAATAATGCAAAATAATAAGCTCAGATAATTCAAATTAGTTAAAATAAGAATTTCCGATCAAATTAAGCACAATTAGGAAAAACAGGAAAATACCGGACGTTTAAGCATAATTCCCCGACTAATTCTAGCACATTAAACTAAGTGAAGTGAGGAAAATATTGGTTCATCAACCACTCATGGTTGGCAAAGCTCACAGACATTAGAATTTTGCAAGGGAAAACACATGGGAAAAACATTCACGGTCCAGCAGCTTGGAGTTGGAACAGCTACAACCACTTCTTGTTTGAGAATTGACTCTTGAACGTTTTTAAGGTAGAGAGCTGGATGGAAAGAAGAAGCATAACCCATGAGTAGTGGAAGCACAACCAGCAGCAAAGGGTTGAACGAAGCAACAAGCAGCCGTGTGGAAAAGGGCTGAATGGTGTGCAACGTGATTCAGGAAGATAAAAATTGGAGGGCCCCCACCTATTTTCTTAGCACATCTAGGAGGAAGGAAGTCAACAAGCTAGGGGAAAAAAAACAAAATGTGAAGAAATTTAGGCTGCCAGACAAGAAACTGGAATACGGCTGAAAGCAAGAGTGGACACGGGAGAAGACAAAATCTTTGGCATATAAATTGGCAGCAGCAGCAAAGTAGATTTCAGTAGATTTTAGAGTAAATTTTAGGAGTAGTTTAGGAATCACTCACGGCTAGAGGAGGCTCTGGCCTCTTTCCATTTTCCAGTAGCAAGCTCTCTTAGTTTCTATTATACAAGATCAGGCAAATCAAATGAAAGAAGATAAATGGAACAAAATCTCATGTTTCTCATTATACAATTACAAATTCATCAATTCAATAATCACAACAATATAGAATCACACACCACACCACATTTCCAACACATGTATATCATATCTGTAGGGTTTCAGGTGGGGAACGAAGGAATATTACCTCGTGAGTGAAGTGTCCCGAGCAGGAGTCCTAAAACCGGAAGTGAAGTTCAGGCTAATACAAGTTTGCAGAGGCACGATTGAACTGCAATGGCGGTTCACGACCTGACGTTGCGGTTGAAGCACAATGGAGGGAGGCGAACTCCAACACCCCGTGCCTACGACCCTTGGACCAAATAATTGTGACCATTCTTAGATTGGGGAAATCAGAGAAGGGAGGGCAAAAGTGTTTGAATGCGAAATGAAAATGTGAGAGGGAATACCTGATTTTCGCCCTAATGATAATGTGACCGGCGAACTCTGACAGCTAACGCAGGCGAACACCGGTAGCCAACGACCAATACCCTTCGAGAAGATGACTCTAAGGACGTTCTTCGAATGGTCGGCCGAATGACGAAGATAGCTTCCTTGAGTGAACCACGAGGCTGGACTACAATAATGGTGGAGGGAACATTGTGCAGAAGCAGTACAGGGAGTTGGGA
This sequence comes from Vigna nakashimae, assembly GCA_034642375.1. Taxonomy (NCBI): domain Eukaryota; kingdom Viridiplantae; phylum Streptophyta; class Magnoliopsida; order Fabales; family Fabaceae; genus Vigna; species Vigna nakashimae. Next base: position 42,816,718 of record CM067765.1, on the reverse strand, counting down.
CAAGGACTTAGGGGAAGAAAGAGTTGGGAGATTCTGAATATTGGGGGAAGAAGACCTTTCGCGAAATGAGGGGGAGGGAAAAAGTTTCTTATACACCACCCACTTACCGAAGGTCAAGTTCCTTTGGTAATGTCCCATGTCGATTATCAAAGGCCAAAATCCTCCAATTATGTACTACTTTACAGACCCTCAGAAAATCCTTCGGTAAATAAAGTTTACCGAAGGCCTAGGGGCCGTCGCTAATAGCCCGCCGGTAAACAGTGAATTTCCTGTAGTGGAATGTTTATCTCCACCTTTTTGAAAGTATTTAAGATCTCTTGGTCTAATTCCTCCATTTTTTTGTTTTTCGGTTTCAACCGATTTTGATACGGAGGAGGTGGAGAATAAGATGAAAAAGAATTTTTAGAAGAAGAGTTAGAGGATACTAACCTGGATTTATCAGTGGTAGTCTTAGGTGATGGTTCACTTGGTCCTCCATTGTCATCAATTTGCGCTCCTTCTTTCTCCTTATCTTCATCCTCTTGGGCTCCTTTAGGGCCTTCTACTTGCTTACCCGTTCTCAAAGTAATAGCACTTACATTTTGCGGGTTGATTACTGTTTGTGCAAGTAGTTTATTTGACTCCTTAGCCTCTAACTTTTCCACCTCTGAGTCAACTCTACAATTGATTTCTTGATTTCTGAATTTTGCTCTAGTATGGTTTTCATGAAATCTTGCATTGACATTTCAGGCTGAGATTGCTGTCTTTGTTGAGGTGGAACATAAGGTTGCATGTTCTGTTGATATCTATTGGAGGACGAATCATGATAATTCTGGTATGGTCTATTTCCTCCAATCATGTTTGCAGCAAAAGCTTGAGATGAGTTTTCCACTGTGGTTTCCACCAAGCTAGGACATTCATCAGTGTAATGGTTAGTTGAAATGCAAATTCCACACTTCTTAGCAATTTGTGGAGTTGAGGTTTTAAACAAACTTGCAATCTCGTCGAGTTTGCTTTCTAGCTTATTCAATCTTTCATCTATCCTTTTTCCATCAACTGCACCACTATCAATTTCATGCACTCCCTTCAACAAAGTCATTGAATTTTCTCTTGTATCATACTGTTGATTGTCTACTGCCCTTCGTTCTATTAGATCTATACCATCTTCTGGTGACCTGTCTAAGAAAGATCCTCCGCTTGCAGCATCTGCCCATGATCTATCAGTAGGACTTAAGCCTTCATAAAAGCTTAGAATAGAATCTTCCATTTGGAGTTGAGGGCATGAAGAACATAGTTTCTTGAATCTTTCCCAATATTCACTAAGATTCTCTCTATCTCTCTGTCTTATATCTTGAATTTCTCTACGGATAGTTGATAATCTAGATGCAGGAAAATACTTCTCAAGAAAGAGTCTTTCAATAGTTTCCCAATTTGTATTTCGTGCAGAGAGATAATACCACCAATCTTGAGCTGCTCCTTGAAGAGTAAATGGAAAAGCTCAGATTTTAAGGAAATCTATTGTGATCCTAGGAGATCTAAAATTTTCACACAACATGTGAAATTATCTTAAGTGCTTGTGTGGATTCTCCCTTGATAACCCATTGAACTTTGGTAAGGCATTTAACAGGTCAGGTCTCAACTCCCACTCCTCATTAGGGTATTCAATGTTACTTCGCATAGTTGTATTATGGGAGTTGGCTAACTGTCTGATGGTTCTTTGTGCCATAATGTTTGGGTTAGGATCAGGTAAAGGATTTGATGGTATGTTTGTGATGGGAGATAATGAAGGTAATGTGACTTCGGATGTAGGAAGTGTTCCCTTAGTAGAACACCCAAATTTCAATCTTCTCCGCAGCTTACGCAAATTCCTTTCAACTTCCAGGTTAATTTGATAAAATTCTCCCGGGTTAGCTGTGGTCATGCACTACGCAATCTGTTACTTCTTTTTTTTTTCTTTTGTTCTTGCTTTAGATAAATATTTCAAATAAGAGATAAGAGAGACTTGTTGGGTTCACTCCCAGGAAAGAGAGGTGCGTCACAATGGACAACTTAAGTACCAAGTCTTTCCTAGCCAGAGTGTACTCAAACTAGCCTCAAGTATTTCTCAAGAAAAATTCTTAATAAAAACAAGAACAAAGATTTTTGCTAAACCAAGAATGACTAAAGACTACAAAATAACTCAAATTAAATTAAATGTATGTGAGTTAAATAAAAAAATAAAGATAAAAATAAAAATGAAAAATAAAATAAAATAAAATAAGAATCAAAATATTTAAAATACTAACCGTATTCCCCGGCAACGGCGCCAAATTTGATAGGCTGTTGTCAAAGCTATCAAATTAATACTACTTTTAAAGGCAACTTCAGTATTGCCAAGTAATATTCAAGAAGGTAGATAGGGCTAAAGTAACCCTGAGTCGTTTTCCAACGAACACGGAATTGCTTCTGAATATCTGACTCTTATGTTATGCAATGCTTATGAATAAAAATGATGTTTGAAGAATGTTTAAAGAAAGTAATAAACTTAAAAATAGTTATGATTAAATAGGCTAATTCCACTGTTTTTCCAAGATAGATTCGTCATCGGTTATTCACAGATAATTGTTCAATTAATTATTGTTTAAGTTTCAAATTAATTAAAGTACATTCTCAATTAATTTGAGGGCGATCATGCATTTAACCAAAGTAAATTCTCAATCAAATGCAAAACCTTTCTAGATTATTCACAATAAATTCAACCAAAGTACATTCTCAATCAAATTTTATTGTGTTTAAGCATGTCTATTCTTAAATCTCTTAACCAAATTAAAAGCTAATCAATCAAAGTAAATTCTCAATTGATTATAGTTGAAATTATTACTACCAACCAAAGTACATTCTCAATTGATAGTAAAAACCATTTAATCATATGAAAGTTCCTAAATTAAATCAAAGTAGATTCTCAATTTAAACCTTGAAACCCTAAAACTCATATAATCAATATGCATGTAGATTCAAACATATTATGATGCAAAAATCTTTGCTTTTAACAAGATAGAGAGATGAAAGACATAGAGATAACAACTTAAATCAATAATTAAAGTAAACAATTGCATTAACTGAACGTAACCTCAGAATCCGTCATGGAATTACAGCAGAATAGCCCTAGATGCTTAGCTCTCCATGAATGGAGTTGAATAGAAGATGAAAGAAAAGTGGGAGGAGTATGAGAGAATGAATGAAGTGAAGTCCCCTTTTCTGCCTTCCTTGGGTCTCTTTATATAGGCTTGATTGGGCTTGGACTTTGAATAGTTTGTTGATAAGATATTTTCTGTTGATATATTATATCTTTCAAATATTCATTAGATTAAATCAGTTTTAAAGAATATTTGATAGATAGTAACTCAATTATCTTATATCCTATATCTTCCAAATAACTAAAAGATTTAGATAATGATAAAATTATTTGGAAGATATTTTCTGTTGATATTCCCAAATTAAATTCAACAACTGAATTTTATCTTTTAGATTTTCTGACTTTCCAAAATTGCACAAATACGCTGAAATTTCCTCTATTTGCACTTTAGCCCCTTCTGAATTTTCCAAATAAAATTTGATTTTGGGCCTTGAATTGCCATTTGAACCAATAGAACTTATAATTTCAGCTGCACAAATAAACGTAAGAATTTCCAAGAATATTTTATGCGATAAAACTCACTTTTTACGTCTCTTTAATTCTCAAACCCAATAATTCCAATCATCACAAATTCACTTAAAATTAATCATTTAAGCATAATTATTCTATCAAAAATTTAAATTTTAAAGCACAAATGTGGGCATAAATATGCGCTCATCACCTATACTAATTATTAATTAGCAGATAGACCTCTATCCTACCTTTTGTTTGGGTCAGCCCATCCCGCTCAACTTATGTTAGTTTGTCTGGACCTGTAGGCTTAATCTCCGAACATTCATTTTGGGTCAACTAGTCTCCACTATCAAACTTAATCTTTCTTAATCTTCGACGCAACCCATTCTGCTTAATTTTTGGTCTAGATCTGTCTGACTATTCCCCACACATGTTGTCTCTTCTCGATATTTGACCTGGTGTGATTCATCTCTGTTGTTAACTTGTCTAAATATTTTTGGATAATTATACTTTGACAACATTTTTTTTCTAACTGACCTATCTTAATTTTTGTCCACAATATTCTATCTTAACACCTTTAGTTTATCAGTCAACTTAATTGTTTCTCAAACATAAGGTATTATAATTTAAAAAACAATCAAAGTCTTTCAGTATAATCATACCTATCTTTAAGCCTAAAACATTCATTTCAAATTACTTTAAATAATATAATAATGTTTATTACGATTTTAATTATTGTGATATATAACTAAATTCAATTCTCATAAAATATTATTATTATTATTTTCCATATGAAATTAAATTAATATTTTAAACAAATAAAATTTTATTCTCTTTCAATTTCACCGACAAAAGGACAGAAAAAGGGCGGGAGGCTAAAGAAGAAAACCTCAAATATGAGCAACGTTGCATTTCTAATGGGAGGTTATCTTAAAATGTAAATATTATATTGAAATATAATGGTAATAGGAGCTTATGAGTGGTTTTATAAAGGAAAAAAGAAAGATAGGAGGGCGGGAGGATGAAGAAGAAAACGTCGAATATCCCTAAAATTTGACGTCTTTTTCTAACTCTTTGTCTTCTCACTGACAATTAGTACATCGATGCCCTCTATAATTTGATCTCTCCTTTGTATTTTTTAAGCGTGAAGTTATGAAGTTAAGAAGTCGAGATTGTGGAAGACGTTCCTAGAATTCTATTCAGAAATGGCTTCTCCATTGTCATCATCAAGAGGAAAAGACAAGGTTGCCCGGGTTACAAGAAACGCAAGCCCATCTGGATGGATAAGTGACCGAGAGATGCGAGCAAAGTTTTTATACTGGACACATATAAAAAATGTAGTTCCTCACAAGTATCTGGACCTGCAATTGTTCAAGAAAGAAGGGTTCCTTTTTCAAGAATGGATTGCATATTAAGGGCTTACTGATTTTGTGCAGATGAAAGGACATTGCTATCCAGATTTGGTTGAGGTTTCCTACACAAACTTCAGGGTTGTAAATGGGGTCATTCACTCAAGGGTCAAAGGTGTTAACATTACTATTGACGATAATGTTTGGTTAGATATTGTTGGACTGAAAGCTAAAGGTTTGAATTCTCATATCCGTGATTCTGAGTCAAACAGATGGCTAACAAAGAAAGTTATACATATATATATAAATTGCTTAAGATATCCACGAAGGTACACGGTAGATAAGTAGTACTTACATGATGGCTTAAACAAGGAGGAGAAAATGATTGCTTATGTCCTGACTTGGCTACTGTTGCCTGAAAGATTGAACGAGGACAAAATGTCACCGGTAATAAAACACCACAAGATCGCTATAGGAGATTATTATGCACGCAAATTGCCATATGGAGTATTTTTCAGCATGGTGCTGGAACTCCAAGGAGTAAATGTATCTGAAGAAGAAAGAAGAATTGTGTGCAAAAGGTCAAAAGAAATTGGTATACCAAGTTTGTCATCTATTGGGCTAAAAAAGACTGTGAATGGATGGTTCTTCATTGATGAGAAAACAGTGGGAAGTCCACCTACTCTTGATCAAGATCATACTGAAGATTCTGACGATGAAGATTCAATGGAATCTTCTTGATAATTATTTTAAAGCCTACTTTTCTATGTTTTTTGTTTTTTATTTTGTAATCATGGCTACTAAGTCACCTATGGTTTCTGTATTTCTTTCGGTTTTAGATTGAAATGAAATGAAGATTTATTTTAGTAAACGATCTGTGAATTGGGAATGTTGATTGCATTGTATGTGGAGTAACCCAAAATCTAGTTGAGAATACAAGATTATGCTCTTCTGATATTGATCAAAAACAAATCACTGGTTAAAAGTGCAAAATTCAGTACATTGCTAACCTGAATCAATTAAGGAAGAAGTAAAGAGAAAAAAATTCATGTCTGATTTTAAAGAAAAAAGAATCATAAGAGCGCCACCTTTTGCTATTGCGGAAGAAAAAAACGTCGAAGCCCTATTGAATAAGACGTTCTATTAATGTGAAGTTAAGAGCTCACCATTAATGCTCCCAACATATTGCAATTCCCTTCACGTCATTGCCCCGCTGCCTTCGGCGTTCTATGAGAGGGGAAAAACAAAATATATTTGAATGTACTTCATCAAAATGTACTTTTTGATCCAGTGAAATGTACTTCATCGAAATGTACTTTTTGATCCAAATGTACGTCAATTCCCCGCCGCATTCGACGTTAAAACATCATTCATTGAAAAAGTATTAAATATCTTTAGATTCATTTTAGATTTTATGTTTTAATGGGGTATAGGACGACATTTATCACATAAAATGGATGTGAACAATGAATAAACTCCAGGTCTTTGCATCAAGGGTACTCAACATTCGACGTCAACTGTGTAAATTGATTTCAAATTTAAATTGTCCTTAAGTTGTATCCTCCCTTAGAAAAAAGATAGCTCTGAAATCTAATGGAGGAGTGCAACTTATGGACAATTTAAAAAAGAATCGTACAATTTTAAATGATGAAGTTGAGCAACATTTTTATATAATTATTTTAGATCTCAAAATTGTTTCAGCATTAAACATATTGTGAGTCATATTTCTTTTTCCTAAGCACTTCCCTTTTAGTAAGATAACTTAATCATTTCTATACTATAAAAAGTATTTGGTTCACTTGAATTTCAAAGGCCACCTTCATATGAACTGAGACATGAATGAGGCACTTTGAAATTCAACCGAGCAAATTGTAATTTAAAGAACAAACATGTTTCAAAAACTAAGGAAAGGAAAACGCCAAGGATATAAAAAACATGAATTCTAATATGTTCAATATGGAAACAGGAGGAAGAGATTATGTGAAATGCAAGCCATATTTATAGTTGAACTGATGACGTACATCGTGTAATTATGCTCAATAACTGCCACACTCCACCTTCTTGTATGAACGTCAAAGCCCCGCCAAATTTGATGTTCAAACATCATTAAGAAAAAAAACAATAAATTTCGTTTGATTCATTTAAAAATAAAATGACGTCTCACTCCCCGAAAATTGTCTACTTTTCAATCACCTGCGAAGAAGGGGAGATTTGGGGGGCTTGAAGTTAAAAAGTTTGATGTGCCACTCTATATTCATATAATTTCACTCTCAATTTTGCTATGTTAATATAATCGATTCTAAGTAATAAAAAATCGATTCAAAGCGTTATAAATTAAGAATGCAAATGAGTTTTTAATGATTATTTATGGTCATATTAATGACAACGTGGCTAGATATTGATCATATGTTTGTTAAAATACTAAAAAGCGAAGAAATAATACAAGATAGTGGTCAAATTTATTTTTCTAATAATGTTAATCATAGTATTTTTTGATATCATAATCATTTATACTAATAACTAATTATAATTATTAAATTATTCAAAATAATTTATTTCAATGTGGCCAATAAAATTTTTCTAAGAGTTCGTTTAATCTTTGATCGTCGTCGACTTTTTAAATTCAAGATTTTTATAAACGCTTATATGGTAATCGTGATCGGTCCTTTTCAAATACAGACCCATCTCTTTCATGTCCTGGCCCGTCCGTCTCGACTTTTTTAAATTTTTTCTAGAGGTTCATAAGACAAACATGGAAACACCACAATATAGGTATAAATGTTTAATGCAACCTAAGAAACCCTAAAAGAAATATTTTCCCCAAAGATGTTAACCTTTGATAAGAATCAGAGTTGTAAACCAAGAACCAAAAGATTACTCTCTCAACATTGCAAATGCATAGTTATAACTTCCAAAAATGTCTGCATATGTATTTGGTGTCCCTATATATAGGTATAAATGTTTAAGGCACCTAAGAAACCCTAAAAGAAATATTTGCCACAATGATGTTAATCTTTGATAAGAAAAATACAATTTATTTTATTTCCTATACTAATTATTATTCAGGAGATAGTTCTCTATCCTACCTTTGGCTTGGGTCAATCCATCCCTACCTTTGGCTCAGGCTGACCCGTTTCGACCTTCAACTTATGTTAGTTTGTCTGGACCTTAAGTCTTAATCAACGAACATTCATTTTGGGTCAACTAGTCTCCACCGTCAAACTTAACTTGCCTTAATCTTCGACCCAACTCATTTTGTCTTAATTTTTGGTCTAGATTTGTCTGACTCTTCTCCATACACGCTGTCTCTTCTCGATCTTTGACTTGGTGTGATGCATCTCTGTTGTTAACTTGTCTAAATATTTTTTTTTCTAACTGAGCTGTCTTAAGTTTTGTCCACGATATTCTATCTTAACCTTTAATTTATCAGTCAACTTAATTTTTTCTCAAACTTAAAGTATTATAATTTAAAAATCAATCAAAGTCTTTTAGTATAGTCAAACCTTTCTTTAGCTTAAAACATTCATTTCAAATTACTTTTAATAATATAAAAATATTTATTATTATTTTAATTATTGTGAGCTGTAACTAAAACTCAATTCTCATAAAATATTATTATTATTATTTTCCATATGAATAAAATTAATATTTTAAAGAAACAAAATTTTATTCTCTTTAAATTTGATCGGCAAATCGTTGTTATATATTATAATACGTAAATATTACAAGATAAATTTATGCAAATTTATATAATATAAAAATAAAATAAAAATTGTAAATCTTATCTTAAAATATAAAAGTAATGATGGGTTATGGGAAGTTTATAAAGGAAAAAAGCATAGAAAAGGGTGGGAGCCTGAAGAAGAAAACCTCGAATATCTGTAACGTTGCATTTCTAATAGGAGGTTATCTTTAAATGTAAATCTTATATTAAAATATAATGGTAATGGGAGGTTATGAGAGGTTTTAAAAAGGAAAAAAGAGGCGCGAGGATGAAGAAGAAAACGTCGTATATCCGCAAAATACGACGTATCCTTTGTCTTTTGTCAAACTCTTTGTCTTCTGACTTACAATTAGTACGCCAAAGCCTAGTAAAATTCGATGTAACCATTGTATATTTTAAGCTTCAAAGTTGAGAAGTTAAAAACTACTAGATTGTGAAAGACGTTCCAAGAATTGTATCAAGAATTTTCTACACAAACCTGAGGGTTGTAAATGGGGTCATTCACTTAACGGTAAAATGTGTTAACATTACTATTGACGATAATGTTTGGTCTCATATTGCTTGACTGAAAGCTAAAGGTTTGGATTCTCATATTCGTGATTCTGAGTCAGACAGATGGCTAACAAAGAGAGCTATATATATAAACTGCTTAAGATATCCACGAAGATACACGGTGCATATGTAGTACCTACATGATGGCTTAAACAAGGAGGAGAAACTGATTGCTTATGTCCTAACTTGGCTACTGCTGTCTGGAAGATTTGTCGAGGACAGAATGTCAACAGAAGATGTATTTATGTTGAATGCTATCAAGACTAGAATCCCAACCAACTGGGTTACGGGTTTAAAAGACCACATGATCATTGCAGGAGATAAATATGCACACAAATTGCCATATGGAGTATTTATCAGCCAGGTGTTGATACTCCAAGGAGTAGATGTATCTCAAGAAGTCATACTTATGTGTAACAAGTCACAAGAAATTGGTATACTAAGTATGTTTTCTATTGGGCTGGAAAGGACCGTGAATGGATCACTAGTACAAAAGCAGCATATTAAGTCGGTTATTTTTGGCTTTTCACGACGAATTCTCGACCGACGTCATAGCGAGTGACGTAAATTTTGCGTCGAATATCACCGGGCCACGTTAATTGGACAATTTGACGTTAGTGGACCGAGAATTGATGTAAGCCTAACGTCGATTTTGTGCAACGACGTGAGGTTACGTCCATTAGTAAAGAGAATGACATCCAATATTTGAATAAATATTTATATTTATAGTCATATTTGTCGTCTGATGTATGAGGGAAGTGCGTAAAGTTAACGTCGATATGGAAGATAAGGGACGTAATGTTCTCGTTAAAGTTCAAAGAGGACGTCAATTTTTGGGTAATATTTGAATAAATATTTATATTTAAAGGAATATTTGACGTCAAGCATAAAGGGATGGACGTAAGGTTAACGTTGAACTTTTCGATATTGGATGTTATTATCGATGTTTGAACGTCGTACGATGTATACTTCGACGTCACCTTCAGTGTTTTTTTTTTAATTTGATTCGATTTAACTCATTTAACCAAACCTGAAATACAGAAACCAATTTTCCAATTCATATATATTCATAAAATTAATTAATTTAAATCATACTATCATCAATTCATCAATTCCAATTAAATAGTAAAACTAAAAGACGTTAATGCTATCATCAAAACTTAAAAGAACCCAGTTTTGCATTCATTTATTCACAATATTCATCTATTCACAATAATCTATTAACAGTTTAAAAGCTGCACAAGTAAGCAAATGCTACTATCTTGTAAGGAAAAACCTAAAGTTATAGTTATTTAAAATGTTTATTCAAATATCCTGCCCAATCCTCTCTTATCGTCTTTATTACTGAAGTGGACAATGAAGAGGTAGTGTTGAACCGCTACATAATCAAGGAAACTTTACTATTATATTCATTTTAATGTCAAAAGTTTATTGATATTTGTAAGATTTTCAAATGTAAATTTCTACCTCAGTCCATTCCCCTCTGATTTTTTCTCGGATGATTGCCTTTATCCATGACATGATGTAGTAGCCACATGCCCAGGATTCATTCTGCCTATTACACTAAACATGTGAAAGAACTTAGACAAATGTAATGGTTTGTTTAAATTTGACTACAAAAATTAACGGTTAAAGATCAACGAATTCCAACCTTAGGATATATAATTTCAAGTTGTTGTCCTCTGGTCCTAGTCACAACTCTAAACAAATTTGAAACACTTGAAAGATTAGAAACATAAGTTAATATATTAATATCATAATGAATTAATAAGAATGAATGTAATATCAAGAACTTCAACTTTGCTTTAATCTTCCTATTAAGAGAACAAAACCATACAAGTTGTGCTTTTTTTGGAATGATCACCATGAGTTGCCAATGGCCCCTATCATGTACCAACAACTAGTGAGTTAGTTTATTGATTAAAATTTGATAAAAGTTGACAATTTGGGAATCACATACGCATCAATGTATGGCGCGATATATATCTCTCTGTTAGACTCAGTCATCCATGTTTGAATATATGATTTTCTGGAATCTAATGTGTTTTTAGATTATTGAATGGTCTGAGTTATAAGAAAGCCATAAACTGACGCCCGACCTGATTCCACTACTAATATACAAATTGAAAAATAACAAATAAAAAACTTACATGCACCATAGTTGTATGCATGAAATGTGCAACATTTTTTCTCCACCAATGATCTCATATGCATCATCGAAATTAATATACAATGGAACATGGCACTCGAGACCAAATGTTCTTAACTCCCACAACATCTCTACCGGTCCTTTTCTCAACTTATTTAATCTGGAGGTCAATATGGATATAGCAGCATGATCTTCTGCTTCCTCACGAGCCTCATTCACAGGTTGAGAAAATAGTTGTTTCTCAGGACGGTAAACCTGCAATTCACATTTACAAAAGTTAGGAATTGTTTAATTATAACTTGAAGATTTAAGATAATAAAAAGAAGAATATAATACCGCTGGTGGGCCAAAATATGGCACGATCATAGCCTTAGGCCAAGCTATAAATGTGCCTAAGGCCTCCTGATGGACAAATTTATGAGCACCAAAATATGATGTCACAAACTTGTTTCACAATCGGCAAGTATGACCGAATCGTTCAAGTAATAAACTTGGTAAGACCAAGTATCGTTCTCCCAAAGGACTCACAGCCTAGTTTAGTTATGTGATTTATTGATTAGCTAGGACTTACAAACGAAATAATTGGATTTAATATGCAAGACAGAAAATAAACATGTATGCATGAAGTTTGATCAATGGCAAAGACAAAAGATAAACACTTTCAATGGAATATATGAATGAATATGTTGTTGGGGGTCAATTTCATCTCATCCACTCTCATACATTTTAGGAATTCAACATTCAAGTCATCATTGTTAATGCCACTCTCTAATGTACCATTCTAGATGGCTTCTCCCTAATCACGAGTTCATACAATTCCTAGCATTCCTAATGATTAGTTCATATGCTCAGGAGCTTAAAGACAACCAACATAGTGTTGGGAGAAATTCCCCGAATCTAGACTTCCCCATACGTGCCCGTATCGACAAAACCAATAATCATGCATTGAATGAGTTAAACTATGCAAGCATTGAGCAAAGAGGAAAAACCCTAACTAATGATGAAAGAAAGCATAAGTCTTATTTAAAAGATGCAAGCATAAATTCCATATATGAGAGCTTCAAGAGATTACATTGATTCCCCAACAAACATACAAGGTTTAGTTCACCATATTCATGGTGAACCTAGATGAATTACAATGAAAGTATGAAAGAATAAACCCAATAAAAGTGGAGAGGTAGCCTGAGCATCCAAGATCCTCCTTCAAAGGGGTGATAGAGAGAGTGTTTGCCTCGTTTCTGCCAAAGATACTAATTCTAGGACGTGCAAGTCCTTATATACTATTTTAGAACTACAAAAGATTACAAAAACCCAAGCCCATAAAAGTGCCGCTCAGCGGTAGTTGCGCGTCACGTTTTCGCCCCTCAGCGGCCATTTTGCCCCTCAGCGTGACTCCCGCAACCTCCTGAGTGCCGCTCAGCGGTAAATTGCCGCTGAGCGGTGACTTCGGCTTCTTCTTTTGCACTTTTTCTTGTCTTTTCTAATGTCATCTCCCTTCTTCTTCACTTCTTTCACCAAATTCACCTTAAAACCTGCACAAAAACACTGAAATCAAGCATAAACCTGTCCAGCTCTCTTATTTCTGAAAATATAGATAAAAGGCATGATTTCAAGCTAGTTTCTAAGTCTAAAGGTTGCTTTTAGTATCAAATTTAAGCATGAAAATAACAGTTTTTCAACTGTTATCACAACCCCAAACTTAGAACTTTGCTTGTCCTCAAGCAAATAAAATGTAACTCTATCTCCAACCAATTCATATGATGGTCAAAATCCTCTTTTCAAGATAAGTAACAACTTCACTCAAACTTATGACCAAGAGTTCAATCAAGATGTGCACATGCTTTAGTATTCACAAAGTCATTTAAATTCCAACAAATGCTATTTTTCATGAATGATCAATCAATTAAGCATGGATGTTCATGTGCTTATGGAATATTTCCTCACCTCACAAGTGTATAAGAGGTAAAGTGTTTCACTCATTCACTCCACTATCACAATGTTACATGAATCAACTTTGCCTTTCATTTTACCACAATCAAAAACATTCACAAGCATGCATCATCACAAGGACTTTTCAATGGCTTATAATGTGGCTGGGCTAACAAGAAAATTGGTTTTTCTGGATCACAAAATCCTTGAGTTAAGAGAATCATAACAACACAATTATTCTTATTCATTCCCAACTTTCTTTTGCCCTTTTGCATTTGCATTGAGCTTTGCTTCTTTTTCTTTTTCTTTGCATATTCTTGCTTTTTAGCTCTTAGCTCAATGTTTTTCCTTTCTCATGTTTCCCAAACAACCCCAAACTTGAACATTTAACAATACCACAAAAGATATTCTACTTAACTCAAGGTAAAGATTTTTCAATCAAAGGGTTCAGTGTATGTTCAAGGCTAAGGGTTCAAAGGATAGAACACAAAGTGTTCTTCTTTAATAGGCTAACTTTATGAATTTGGCCAATAAAAAGGGTTTCAAAAACACGGCCTTGATCATATGATGCAAAACAAGCAATTGATTCAATCATAGAAAACCTGGGCAAAATCATTCATGCTTTCAAAGTAATAGCATTCAACAATAACAACTCTGGAGCTCAAAACCTCACATATAAGCTCATTCACATTTGACATACACACCCTGCTTAATTTCAAAACCACAATCATGCTATCATGCATTTGTTCACAAATCTTGTGAATCACCTGTATAAGCATTTTAATGTGCACATCATCTCAACATCAATCAATCAATAAGCATCATCAAGCATTACTTATCAAACAGTCACAGTTAATAGCAAACCATCATAAGAAACCAGGTGTTCAATAGAGTACATCAAACCCTAATCTAAAAACAAAAACAAATAAGTTCAGAAAAGTTAAACCACAAAAGCATAATCATATGATAGCATTCATCAGTAAATGCTATCTCAGCTCCTCATCAATCTGAGCTGTCCTCTGTATCTTCCTCTTCCTCCTCATCATCATCATCAAATGCATCCTCCTCCTCAGCTTCATCTTCTTCCATATCTCTCGCTGAAGCTTCAGCTGCTCCAGCTCCTCCTCCATGTACTGGTTCCTCTGGCCAAGCTACAACATTATGGAATTCATCCATAGTCCACCTGTGGGCTGGAGGTGTATCATACATCCCTACTATCATCTCAGCAGTGGCCACCTGCCCTCTGTGAATGGACTGCAACTGAGCACCTATAAGAGACATATACATGTCCCTCATCTGAAATGGTTCTGCTTCATGTGCATCAGCAGATGTCTGGCTCTATGCTGGCCCTCTCTCTCTACGAGCTCGGCGTGGTGGAACTGGCTGAGCTGCATCCTCACCTCCACAATACTGTCTGTAATAAGCCTCATCAATGACTTTCCTTGGTCTCTCAAATGGTGGAGCAGAAGTGTCCACCCCAGCTAGCTTGCAAAGGTGAGTGATCAAAGAAGGATGTCCTAGTGGTGCTTTGTTGTTTGAGGTGTTAGCACATACACTAATTTCATCAGCTATCACCTGCCCAACATTAACATTCAAATTTCGGATAGCACAGTAGATGAATAGTGCCCTGCTGAGAGTAATATCTGACACATGTGAACATGGCTGAATGTTGGCATGAGAAAATGCCATCCAATACTTTGCAAGAGGAGTCAAATCTGTCCTCCTAATGTTAACCACTGAGCCAGATCTATTCCTTTGGAAGTGTCCTCCAGGTATACACAGTACTCTCTCAACATCCTCAAAGTCAGCACCTTCCTCCATGCTAAGAGCAAACTGGCATTGCTCACCAGCCCACACAGTATCCAGGAAGTTGTTAATAGAATCAGGATCATACCTGATAGCATGGCCTCTGACATAGCCCAAATAATCCTCAGCTGGATAATCACCAATCTTCTTTGCATTGGTGTAAAATTCCTTGACCACAGCTATGTTGGCAGGTGCAGGATAAGTGGCTAGCTTTCCCCCAATCATTCCCTAACACTTGCTCTCCAAATTGAGGAGCAAAGTTAGGTATCATTCCAACTTTTCTCTCCATTAGAAGTCTCCTGTCCTGAACCACCCTAAAGTGCTTCTCATGTTTCCTAGAGAGGAACCTGCTAGAGTGGGGTTGCTCTGGTTCCTTTTCCTTCCTCTTGGTTGCCATGGTTTTCAATCTCTTTCCTGAAGAGGATGCCATTCCTGCATTCAAACACAAATACAAAACCACAGAACATGATGTTAATCATTAGTAAACACAGAACACAACTCCTTTCGAAGCTAAACCACCGCTGAGGGCCAGAATTTCCCCTCAGCGCCACCAGTGCCACAATCCAACACGCAACAAACCAGAAACATCAAATCTGGCAGAGTGCCGCTCAGCGGTAAATGCCGCTCAGCGGTAACTCTGCAGATTTTTGCAAAATCTGTTTTAAAGCTTTCCTAACTCCACCCAAATGCAATTTTCAGTTTTCCAATTCATAATCATGCAGTTTAATCGGTTCAAACATCAAATATATCATTAAATCATGCATAGAAATCAAAACCCCTAAATATTCATGCTTTGACAATCCCATTCAAATTCAAGAACCCTAGAATGAACAAAATGCATTTTACTTACTTGGGTGGAGATGCTAGATGATATGAGAATGCTTCCAAGCTAGAATGCTCTCTTCCAACCCCAAACTTTGATGGCACACTAGTGAAAAAGTGAGTGAAAGAGAGATTTTCTAAAGAGGGAAGAGTGAAAAGATGTGGAAAACCTAAGAGAAAGTATGTGGGAGTGTTTGTGCAGAGAAAAGCTTGAAAGACTGAGAAATTGTGCAGCTTAGGGTTTAAAAATACCCTAATGGGCTCGGGTTCTGCTAAGGGGAACTTAAGCCCATCTGCGATAGTACCGCTCAGCGGTAAACTTTCGTGAAGTGCTCCTCTCCTTCTTTTCTTGACCTACGTGCCTCCTATACATACCCCTCACTGGTTCCCTACAATTCAATGTTAAAAATGCTTATGCAAACCCTAACTAAAATAAACAAACAGAAAACAATCAATCAACTGGGTTGCCTCCCAGGTAGCGCTTGTTTAACGTCACGAGCCTGACCCAAAATCCACCAACACCCATCAGTAGGTGTTTCATACTTACCATCACCCATCAGTAGGTGTTTCAAACTTACCAGCACCCATCAGTAGGTGCAAAATTTTCTCACCAACACCCATCAGTAGGTGTTACAAACCTAGTATCCTTCAGTAGATACTTAACCACCTAGCATCCTTCAGTAGATGCTAGATCCAACAAAATAATGTCCAGAATAATGTTCACAGATTAAAAATTACAAAACCAAAATAAAACAAATCAAAAAGTTTGTAAATCCACTGGGTTGCCTCCCAGCAAGCGCTCCTTTAATGTCATTAGCTTGACCCAATAAAGCTCACGTTCCATCTTCTTTATAGTTGATGTTGTCCTTCCACCAACCTTTCAACTGTTTCCTATGGACTGTTTTGGTTCTTCTAGAATATGGAGACTCTATCTCTATCATCTCCTTCTCTTTAAAGCCCTTTATAAACCACAACTTGTTCTTGAGTCTTACAGGTGTGCCAAGTTGGAGTTTTCTTTTCTTCCAGTCTCTAGGAACTTTGTCTCCTTTTCCAATCTCTTCTACCTTGGGTACCTGAAAAAACAAACAATGGTTACCTGAAACTTCAAGATTTTCATTTTTACTTCTAGTCATAGGTGCATCTCGAAATGCAGCTTTATAACTAGCCTCTTCCTCCTTTGCTTGTTTTTCATCTTTGAAGACATCCACCACCACTCTCTCCTCTCTGTCTTGGAGCACCACTATACCTTCATTTACATCTATAATGGCTTTGGCCATTTTCATAAACGGTCTTCCAAGTATGAAAGGTATTTTCTCGGTCTCCATCTTCATCACCACAAAGTCTGCCAAAAACTGAAGTTTGCCAACACAAACTACAATGTCTTCTGCAATCCCACATGACTCCTTTGAAGATCCATCAGCCATTACTAGATTAACCTTTACAGGTTTTATTTTAACATGGCCAATTTGCTCCAGTAAAGAATAAGGCATCAAGTTAACACTTGAGCCTAAATCAAGGAGAGCTTTCTTTACCTTTTTCTTCCCTATAGAACAAGGGATAGAAAAACTACCTGGATCTGCTGCTTTTGGTGGGAATGACTCTTTCTTAACAGTTTTACACCTTTCTTCCTCATCATCTCTACGTCTTCTTTTTGTAAAGGTTCCTTCATCAGATTTTGTGTAAACTGCTATTTTCTGTAGAATTTGTTCCCAAGGTGCTTCATTATCAACCATTCTGAATAAATCTGTGAAATCCATTGGTTTCTCTTGATTTGTTGGAAAAGGGAAAACGTCCTTCCTTTCTTCTTCTCTTCTCTCTTCTGTTTCTCCTTCTTCTAACTCAACTATCTCTTCATTCACACTCTTTATCACCTTGCACTCTTCTCTAGGGTTAACCTCAGTATTAGCCCCAAAGTTTCTGTTTGACCTTTCTTCCAATTGCTTGGTGATCTGACCCATTTGAATCTCCAAATTCTTTATAGCAGCTTCAGTGCTCTTTTGAGAAGATTCAGTTTTCTGTATGAATTGCTGAAGAGTTTCTTCCAACCTTGTTGATCTTTCATTAAGCATAGATACTTGTTGCCACAAGGTTGGTTGTTGCTGCTGCTTATTATATTGATTAGCCTGCCCAGTTTGTCCTTGGCCAATGCTTGGATGTGGTTTCCAACCCTGATTATAATTCCCTTGTCGGTATGGAAACTGATTAGCCATGAAATTAACATCCTCCACGGCTTCCACTGGAAAAGCACACTGGCCATTGATGTGATCACCTCCACATAGTTCGCACAACTGGGTTTGTATCTGTGCAGCAGATTTCAACTCTTTAGGCAATTGAGCCAGAGTTTTAGTCAAAGTTTCCAGCTGTTGAGTTAGAATCTTATTCTGGGCTAGCAAGGCATCATGTGTTTGTAATTGAAGAACCCCAATCTGTTGCATAGGAGTTCCTCTTTCACTGTGCAGCTCATTGTCACTAGTAGCCATATTTTCTATGATCTCAGTTGCTTCCTCTGGAGTCTTCCATTTAATATTGCCTCCTGCTGAGGCATCCAGCATCATCTTGGTTTGTGAACCAAGCCCTCCAAGGAAAGTTAAGACTACTTCTTGATCTTCGAAACCATGCGTGGGAGTTTTACGTAACAAGCTTTTATACCTGTCCCATGCATGTCCCAGTGATTCTTCCATGCCCTGCTTGAATGAAGAAATCTCTTGCTTGCCCTTAGTCACCTTAGATTGTGGGAAGTATTTATTTAGAAATTTTGTGACCACTGCTTCCCACTCTGTGAAACTTTCTTCTGGAAAAGAGTTCAACCAAAGCTTAGCATTGCCCCCCAATGAGAAAGGGAACAAGCTAAGTTTGATAGCTTCGTCTGGCACCCCATTAATCTTGACCGTGTTGCAGATCTCATTAAAGGTAGTAAGGTGCTCATATGGGCTTTCGTGAGATAACCCATTAAATTGATTACTCTTCACCAGTTGAATTAATGCTGGCTTAACCTCCATATTGGCTGCATTGACTCTAGGTCGAGCTATGCTGTTGAAGTGCTGAGGTCCAGCAAGATTAGTATAATCTACAAGAGTTCTTCTACCATTATTGTTCTCCATACTTCCTGTGCTATGAACAGAACCTTGAGGTGATGAGTGTAAGAGAGTTTCTGGAGAAGGGAAAAGTTCTCTAGACGTTCTGATTCTTCTCCTCCTTCTACTCTCTTCTAATCCTTCAAGAAGTGGTTCTGTTGTTTTCTTACTCCTAGTTCGAATTGCCTCCTGCATACACAAGAAAACAAAACCCTAGAAAAGATTTGTTAGCACAAAAAGATATAGAAGAAGATAAATATTCAGAAGATAAAAAGATTTAGAAGATAGAATCAAATAAGATAGAATAAAATAAAACCTAATCTAAAAGATAAAATAAAATCTAACCTAATCTAAAAGATAAAATAAAATAAAATAAAATCTAATCTAACCTAAAAAGATAAGATAAAATAAAATCTAACCTAATCTAAAAAGATAGAAAGATAAAATAAAATAAAAACAGAAAAAATAAAAACAGAAATTCAAAATTAAAGTCAAAGATAATCAATAATCACACAAATTAACCAATTAAACCACGAGTCCCCGGCAACGGCGCCAAAAACTTGATGCACAAATTTATGAGCACCAAAATATGATGTCACAAACTTGTTTCACAATCGGCAAGTATGACCGAATCGTTCAAGTAATAAACTTGGTAAGACCAAGTATCGTTCTCCCAAAGGACTCACGACCTAGTTTAGTTATGTGATTTATTGATTAGCTAGGACTTACAAACGAAATAATTGGATTTAATATGCAAGACAGAAAATAAACATGTATGCATGAAGTTTGATCAATGGCAAAGACAAAAGATAAACACTTTCAATGGAATATATGAATGAATATGTTGTTGGGGGTCAATTTCATCTCATCCACTCTCATACATTTTAGGAATTCAACATTCAAGTCATCATTGTTAATGCCACTCTCTAATGTACCATTCTAGATGGCTTCTCCCTAATCACGAGTTCATACAATTCCTAGCATTCCTAATGATTAGTTCATATGCTCAGGAGCTTAAAGACAACCAACATAGTGTTGGGAAAAATTCCCCGAATCTAGACTTCCCCGTACGTGCCCGTATCGACAAAACCAATAATCATGCATTGAATGAGTTAAACTATGCAAGCATTGAGCAAAGAGGAAAAACCCTAACTAATGATGAAAGAAAGCATAAGTATTATTTAAAAGATGCAAGCATAAATTCCATATATGAGAGCTTCAAGAGATTACATTGATTCCCCAACAAACATACAAGGTTTAGTTCACCATATTCATGGTGAACCTAGATGAATTACAATGAAAGTATGAAAGAATAAACCCAATAAAAGTGGAGAGGTAGCCTAAGCATCCAAGATCCTCCTTCAAAGGGGTGATAGAGAGAGTGTTTGCCTCGTTTCTGCCAAAGATACTAATTCTAGGACGTGCAAGTCCTTATATACTATTTTAGAACTACAAAAGATTACAAAAACCCAAGCCCATAAAAGTGCCGCTCAGCGGTAAATACCGCTCAGCGGTAGTTGCGCGTCACGTTTTCTCCCCTCAGCGGCCATTTTGCCCCTCAGCGTGACTCCCGCAACCTCCTGAGTGCCGCTCAGCGGTAAATTGCCGCTGAGCGGTGACTTCGGCTTCTTCTTTTGCACTTTTTCTTGTCTTTTCTAATGTCATCTCTCTTCTTCTTCACTTCTTTCACCAAATTCACCTTAAAACTTGCACAAAAACACTGAAATCAAGCATAAACCTGTCCAGCTCTCTTATTTCTGAAAATATAGATAAAAGGCATGATTTCAAGCTAGTTTCTAAGTCTAAAGGTTGCTTTTAGTATCAAATTTAAGCATGAAAATAACAGTTTTTCAACTGTTATCACCTCCCCCACAAATTGGATTTTAGATGCAGGCACTAGCACTCGAGCCTGGGGGTCTCTTGGATCATTAATCATTACCTGCGCGTGAGTAGGCAATAAAGGAGCACCATGAATGGTCTGACCTCTTGCAATATGTCATCCCACGACCACTACACGCGGAGGATCCTCATCAACCAAAAACTCATACTGAATTTTGTAATCAGTACGATCTGTAGTAGAGCATGAGCCTTTGGTGCTCACACGAGGTGCAGTAGGATCATCTGTAGGGGCGTCCTCCTGTTGTGATTGTTGTTGTTTCTCTTGTTCTTCTTGTTGTTCTTGTTGTTGCTGTTGTTGGGTGATCATTGCAAGTTTTTCTTTGATCATTCTTAAGCGTTCACCCATGCTTTCCTCTAATTCGACTTGCACCTATTGCCTGATGCTAATAACGATTTCCTGAGTCACGGTTCTGTGCTTCTTGGTTTTGGGCAAAAGTAGTGCCTCAATCCAATAGCTCCTCCAATAGCACACACACGATCTGGATGGTCTAGCCGACCTGTGGCTGCTACTAGGAGGTCCTCCCTAGCTTGTGCCACAAATATGCCTTGATGCTGTTGGTCAACCAAGTCATCCTATATATCATAATGAAGTTATACACATTAAAAACTTTGTTACATAATTTTTTTATGAACTATGGTAATCAGTTAAAAGTTTCCACTTACAGTTCTCTTGGATATCTCCTGAGCAGACTGGGATTTAAACTGGCCATTGGACTTTGTCCATGCAGCCTTCCACAATTCATGTCTGCCTGGTGGAGGTGCAAGATCAGGTGACTCAAGACCTAACTCTTCAGCGTGACATTTTCTCATCTTTTTCTCTAATAACGCATAACCATCACATGATAGTAGGTGTGGTGTATCATTAAGCTTCTGCCTCTGCTGGGCGGCTATCCTTTTCACCTATGAAAAAATGAAAATCATTAAGCATAAATCACAAATTAACATCTTGTGTGACTAGAGCAAAATATGAAAAACCATACTCGCCACTCAAGAGTAAGTCTAAATTCTTTAAGCTACACGCACTCCTCCTCAGTTATTTTATATTTTATCAAGGAGTGTCGTTCTGTTTAGAGCCAAAGACGTATTGACGTGTCATTCTTGTCTTGAAGTCCCTCCATTGGACTTCAATGTGGGATAAAATCTTCTTCCTTATCCTCTCATCATCAGGGATATCCCAATTTTCCTGTTAAAAACAAAATTAATGTTAAAGCATGATCAACAAAAATAAGTCAATGATGCAAGTAAAACATCTTAAACATACCAAAATATCCTGCCATAGTAGATTTTTGTCAACCTGTGGGACATCATCTCAATAGGTAGCGACAATAAAGACATGATATTTTGCCATCACGCCCAAGTCACTCCTGAACGATGCTGCATGTGCCCCAATAGGCAGAAATGTTTGGGGATCAAACTCCACCGTCACTGGTTTCTTATTAACCCGACAGGATGTGACATCAGGCATCCGAGTCAAAGATCTACCCCCTCCTCCCGTCGGACCTGATTAGAGCTCGTCATACCTGTTTACAAAGTGTTAGTAAATTATAGTTAAAAAAGACAAAATAAATAAATTGTACAAGTAATTAAAACAATGTTAAGAAACTTATTTATCCCATATGCCTTTGTTTTGATCACATCGAGTTGCATGCATTTCATCGGGTACATCATCAACCTTATTTTCAATGGTTCTTGATGAGAAGGAGCTTGTCTCAAGTATATCTAGAGTGTCTTCATCATCAGTTGTGTGCATGGCTCTACCTTCCAATACCACTGACCATTTCTTATTCACTGGGTCAGTGACATAGAATATTTGTCTTGCTTGACTAGCCATAATAAATTGTTCATCTGTGTAACTCATTTTGTTAAGATCAACCAAAGTGAATTTGAGGTCTTCTATCACCACACCAGAATTACTGTCAACCCATTTACACTTGAAAACTAGAACTCTAAAAGTGACAATCAATTTCCCAAATTTCTTGTACTATTCCAAAATAACTGATTGATGTTGTAATTGGATTCTTATCCTTGGAATTGGAAAAGTGTACAGCCTCAGGTTGTAGGGTAACTCCACTATTTTGAACTCTACTTTTATTGTCTTCCTCGTTTGAAAAGAACAAGTAATTATTTATGTAATAGTCGCCGAAAGTGATCACATCAGTGTTAGGTCCACGAGCTAGTCTCAATAGATTTTCAGAAACATTCAGAGTCACATAATCTTTTTCCTAAACCAAGCTAAAAAGGATTTGTTATGTTCATTAAGTGTCCACTTTTCACTCATACGTGGATGTGCTGACTTAATTTCATCAATGTGTTGTGAAATGTAAGGAATAACATCCTCTGTGTTGTTTAAAATGTACAAATGTGCTTGATTAACTTCTTTTCCACTAACACTTTCAATCCTTACTCCTCAAACCCCCTTTCTTTCACGTCTGTTTTCGTGTTTTTTCTTTGGAAGTCCTATTGGGTCACAACTTGGCATATAACTTGAGCAGAATTCAATGGCTTGCTCTACAATGTAGCGCTCTACAATCGAAGCTTCCGGTCTCAATTGATTCTAAACATATCCCTTTAAGATCTTTATGTATCTTTCAACTGGGTACATCCACCTCAAGAAAACTGGCCCACATATTCGAATTTCTCTCACTAGATGGATAATCAAATGAACCATGATATCAAAAAATGAGGGTGGGAAATACATTTTAATTCGGCACAATAGTCTGATGACCTCATTTTACAAATCATCTAACTGTCGAGGATCAACAACTTTCTTGCAAATGGCATTGAAAAACAAACTCAAACCTGTGAGAATACCTCTAACAGGGGCAAATAATATGGCTCGAATAGCTACTGGTAAAAGTTGTTACATTAAGACATGACAATCGTGAGACTTTAAACCAACCAACTTCAAATCTTTCATAGAAACAAGGCTACTAATATTGGACGAATAACGTTGTGGAACCTTCACACTGTGTAAACATTGACCAAAAAATTGTTTTTCTTTTTTTGAAAGAGTGTGACAAGCTGGAGGAAGATAGATGCGTCTTCCTATGGATTGCGGATGTAACTCAGAATGGATTCCCATGTCAACCAAGTCTTGTTGTGCTTTCAGTCCATCTTTTGTCTTTCCTTTAACGTTTAGTAAAGTCCCAACAATACTATCACATCCATTTTTTTCAACATGCATCATGTCTATGCAATGTCGCACATCAAGTTTACACCAATATGGAAGATTAAAGAATATTGATCTCTTTTTCCAAATGTTTTTCTCAACAGTCTTTGATGAGTCGTTATTTCTTGAATTATATTTAGTTTATTGCACTTAAATAAACCAGGGAATTGTGTTTAATTGTTTGTTATTTCCTCGTTTTCCGAATTCTGCTTAATTTGGTCAGAAATTTGTAATTGTGCTAATTTGGGTTTTCTGAGCTAATTAAGTTCATTTTTGAAGTGCAGGAAAATTTCGGAAATACATTTTGGGACATCAAGAAGAATGCCAAATAAATTCAAGACTCTCCACACAGACATTTTAGAATTAATTAAATTGTAATTCAGTAGTTTAGAATTTCTGTATGAACTTTTACATTTTGGGACAATTTTTGGTAAAGTAGACTAGACCCGAAATGTGAAGGTAAATGACTTGGCACCTTAGGATTTTTGTGTGGACCCCACCCTTATTAAAAGGTGACCCACGGCCTTTAGGGCAGCCGCCACTTGACATTTTTCCACTTTACTCTCTCGTTTTCTTAGGCTTGTGCCTTGAAGTTTTCGGCAATGTAAGAACTTGAGAGTGTAAACAAACAGAAACGCTGTTACAATTTGCAGAATGGAAGAAGCACACTCTGGCCTTTTCATTTTGTTTATTTTTTTTATGCACTTTGATTGAAGTCTTTCATTGCTTCTTGGCTGGAAGAAAAGCGTGAGATGTTGCACGGAAAAGGGATGATAGCTTTGGAGGATGCGGTGCTGGATGGGAATAAAAGAAGGCAGCCGCCATCCAAAGGGATATGGATATTACTTTCGTTTTGCTTTTAGGAAAAGGGGCGCTGATTTCATCTAGCTCGCGTCCAGCAAGAGGGAATTCATTTTGGCTTCATATGTAGCGCATTGAGAGGAGAAAGTGGTGGTGTCACGTCAACTCTAGCATTTGAAGAGCACCTTGCATTTTTTATTTAGTATTAGGGTGGTTGATTTCCTTTGCAACGCTGCATCAAATTGCTTTGAGAATGAAGAGGTGGTTAGGTGGGAGTTAGTGGGAAGTCAAGTCCAGCAGGTTATTGGATAAAGGGCTGCCACGTTTTGATGCTTTTAATTTGGGGGAAGATGGTGATAGGAAGGTTGAGCTGAATAGGGGGTGCTTCATCACGGAGCAGCACGGATGGAGTCTTTATTTTTCTTTAAGAATAGTAGTAAGCTGATTTAATGGATGGTAGGAGATGTGTCCGTGACGTTGGCAGTAGTGTAGCAACAATGCATTTCATTTATTACTTGGAGAATGAAGAGCACGTGGATTTCATTTGGCAGCAGCTCGCGGGATAGGCTTTGGTTTCAATTGGAGAAACGGTGATGTGTGTCACGGCTGGAGAGGAAGCAACTCTTATCCCAACAGTGGTGATTTATTTTAGAAGAGATTGGGTGCAACACAAATTTCTTTCTTGCTTCCTTAGTTGTTCCGAATATTGCATCTCATTTATTAGATAAGGCATAACTTATTTTATTCTAGTAGTAATGATGCATTTTGTCATTTATTTATTGCATTTCCACGGGTCACACACTTTGGCATTTAGTTTATATCCACTGCATTGCAATTGGCTCCAACCCTTTTAAATTGAAGTTTTATTAGCTTAAGTGTAGCAAATGTTTATTCCAAGATACAATGTTTGATTTCTGATGTATCATATTTTATTCAAGTGAGTCAAGCAAGTTTTCCTTAATTTAGTTGTGATGTTAGTTTAAGTCAGTTGGGAAATGTGTGTTGGAAAAGAAGTTAGAGTAGCACTTTATTTTGTTAATCTATGATTGAAAGTATTTTTATTGAGTTAATGACCAACCGTTTTTTTTTATTTTGGGTTTACATCCGTGTTTACTATCGCATTTTAATTTAGTTCATCTGCATTCACAAAATCTTGACCAACCCCCCCCACTACGTGCTTGATCTGAGACTGAACCCAAATTGGTCATTGAGAGACGACCTAGGAGTCACTTCCTAACACTATACCGCATTAATTTATGCACAACTTTTGTGAGAGGTGCGACCCTCTCATCAAAATGGCGTCGTTGCCGGAGACCAATGGTTCAGTCTTAGGTCTTTTGTTGTGTTAGTGTGTGTTGTGTTTTGTCTTGTATTGTGATGTGATGTGATGTTCTGTTTTGTGTGTGCGTTATTGTGTGTGCGTGTCGCATGTTCAATTTCGTTGTGTTTTGTTTGTTTCGTAATTTTTAGCATTTCCTTTCTACCTTTCCCCTTCTTTTTCCATGTCTACCTATTTTGATTTTGTGAATACTGCTTATTTTGCTAGTGCCTCTGATTATGATTCTCCTTCTGCATGTTACTCTTATTGTAATTCATATTCTGCTGATTTTTATGCTGAGAACAATATGGCTCATCCTCCGACTTTTGAGAGTGCTCCTTGTGAGCCGGTTTCACTTAATGAGGATGATATTCATTACGATCTCACCTCTGGACTGATACATTTGCTGCCTAAGTTTCATGGTTTTGTAGGAGAATGCCCACATAGACATTTGGAGGAGTTCCACATCATGTGCTCTTCAATGAAGCCTCCACATGTCCCTCTTGATCACATTTTCTTGGGGGCATTTCCGCATTCATTACAAGGAGCAGCTAAGGATTGGAAAAACTCTCTTCCTCTAAGATCCATTACCGATTGGGGATATCTTGAGCATCAGTTTCTGAGTAAATTCTCCCCTGTGCAGTATGGTTACAACAATAATCTTGGATGGAATGAGACTAACTTGGGATGGCAAGGTACCCCACAACAACATCATTATCAAGAACCACCATTCCAGAGTACTTGTATGCCTCCACCAGTCCAGCAATACCAAAGTCAGCAATATGATGCTCCTGCCCAAATAGCTCCTCAGCCTTCTACTTCTGAGCCTACATTGCAGGAGTTGTTGGAGCAGATGACCATGCAGAACTTTCAGTTTTAGCAAGAGAACATGCAGTTTCAGCAAGAAATAGGAGCTGTCATTCAGAGTATGATTGATCAGATAGGGCAGATGGCCACTCAACTCACTGAGAAACAGTCTCAAGATTCAGAGTTACCATTTCAGACTATTCAGATTCCAGATGATGTTAGTGTCATTGACTTAGGAGATGGGAACCAGAGTCTTGCACTCATTGTGCCACCTACTCTCCTACCTTCAGATGTCCCTACTCTTGCGATTGAGGAGATAGATCCTGATGATGATTTGGAGGACCAAGCAAGTATAAGCAGCAATTGTGAGCCAGGTAGACCACTTTCATATTCCACCACTTTACCAATCTTCAAGGAAGAGGAGGTAAGCATACCTCAATTTGATTATATTGATGATTATGCTGTTGAGAGGTATGCTGATGATTATATTGTTGTTGAGTCTGATTTTAATTTTCCCTCTATGCATGATGAGAACCAATTTTTGCTATCACATCCGAATGTTTATTCTCCATGCATTGAACATGAATCTGAGTCTGTAATTGATATTGCTTGTGATTTTGAAATTGATTCATGTTCTGAGGATGTATCTGAGGTTCAATATGATAATTTGGGTGTTATACCCCTGCATGTTATTTCTTTGGAACCACATTGCACTAACCCTATTGCAGGAGGTACAAATGAATTTGACCAACATGCACCCATGCTGGAAGACAAAGGTGCTTACATACACAACAGTTTCAACATCAATAGGCACCAATTGAACCCGTTCATCAACAATCACTTCTTAGATCCAGCTGTGGAAGACATTTCCCTGCTAGATCAAATCTGGAGGATGAAGTAATTCTTCCTCAAAACTTCCTTGTTGGATCCCATGGTGGAAGACATCTCCCTACAAGTCCAAAATTGGCAACTGTCACCATGACCAAGGGAGTTTTCTTTTTCCCTTCTCCTTCCCTCCTCACTTTTATTGCACTTTGTCGATATCTGATGACTGTTCTGATTATTTGATCTGCTGATTGTGACACACTGAGGACATTGTGTCGTTTAAGTGTGGTCTATTAGGGGAGGTTGTTTTTTTGTTCATGTTTCGGTTTTTATGTAGTTTGTTGTGTCTTGTGTACAGTTTTGCATGATTTTCGTGAATTCTGGATTGTGATTAGGTTGTCAGTTTTCCTTCACTTCATTGATACTCTGATTTATTGGATTCCTTGCTTTTCTTTGCTTGGAAGATGATCATGATGTTTGAGAGTTGAATTGATGGTGACCATATTACTTGTGTGAGATTTGAGCCATTTGATGATCTTTCTTGTGTGTGATATGTCTCTTGATTGCTTGCACATATGACTTGGCTTGACTCTTTTTGATGATTCTTGATTGATACACATGTTTGAAAGTGATAAAGGCATTTTGTTGTTGAGCCTCTAGAGCCAGATGAGCCTACCCTATTTTGATCCACTGATAACCCTTTTGAGCCTATACTTTCCTAATTTTTTTTTTGTTTTGAAGCTCATACACCAGTCCTAAGTGAAAAACCATGATTACCTTAACCTTAGGGAATTTTGGAGCTTTGGAAGTGTTTTGGGAACAAGTGTGGTCTCCTTGGGATTCTGATGAATTGGCTAGTTGGTTCCTCTTCTTGTTTTGGTTTGGTAAATATATGTGTATCTTGTCTTTTACAATTTTGTTTTGAAAATAGAGTAAAGAAAAGAGACAGGATGAAAAAAAAAAGCAGAAAAACAGTGAAAAATGAAAAAAAATAATGGAGTCAAGAAGAGGATGGAATTAGAGGTTGTGGGTGTGTTTGAATGTGTTTACACTTGTTCCCCATTGCTCCTCTATTCCTTATGGTTTGTAGCTTCTTATCCAGATATATTCTCCCTTGTCCTTGGCCCCATTACAACCATGAAAAGACCTTTTGATTTGAACATGCTGATGGACAAATTTATGATCACCAAAATATAATGTCACAAACTTGTTTTACAATCGGCAAGTATGACCGAATCGTTCAAGTAATAAACTTGGTAAGACCAAGTATCATTCTCCCAAAGGACTCAGGGCCTAGTTTAGTTGTGTGGTTTGTTGATTAGCTAAGACTTAAGAACGAAATAATTGGATTGTATTATGCAAAAGACGAAAATAAATATGTATGCATGAGGTTTTGATCAATGGCAAAAGCAAAAGACAAATACTTTCAATGAAATATATGAATGAATATGTTGTTGGGGGTCAATTTCATCTCATCCACTCTCATATATTTTAGGAATTCAAGATTCAAATCATCATTGTTAATGCCACCCTCTAAATTACCTTGTCAAGAAGGCCTATCCCTAATTACGAGTTCATACAATTCCTAGCATTCCTAATAATTAGTTCTCTTAGCACAGGAGCTTAACGATAACCAATATAATATTTGGAGAGATTCCCCGGATCTAGACTTCCCCGTACGTTCCCGTATCGACAAAATCAATAATCATGCATTGAATGAGTTAAACCAAGCAACCATTAAGCAAAGAGGAAAAACCCTAACTAATGATGAAAGAAAGCATAAATCTTAGATTAAGATGCAAGCACAAATTCCATATATGAGAGCTTCAAAAGATTACATTGATTCCCCAACAAACATACAAGGTTTAGTTCACCATACTCATGGTGAACCTAGATGAACAATAATGAAAGAATGAAGGATAAAACCCTAGAAAGGTGAAGAGGTAGCCTGAGCATCCAAGATCCTCCTTCAAAGGGGTGGAAGAGAGAGTGTTTGCTTCGTTTTTGCCAAAGATACCAACCCTAAGACATCTAAGTCTTTAAATAGGACATAAAAATAATAGAAAACGGGTCCAGGCCCAAACAGATCATAAAATCGCATAAAACTGGCTCAAAACTCGTCTGGTTGACTTTTTTCGTATTCTGGTTGACTGGTTGACTTTTTGGTATACTGGTTGACTTTTCTGGTTGACTGGTTGACTTTTCTGGTTTCTGGTTGACTTTTCTGATTCCATCTCTCTCCTTCTTCACTTCTTTTACTAAATTCACCTTAAAACCTACACAAAAACACTGAAATCAAACATAAACCTGTCCAGCTCTCTTATTTCTGAAAATATGGATAAAAGCATGATTTCAAGCTAGTTTCTAAGTGTAAAGGTTACTTTTTGTGTCAATTTTAAGCATGAAAATAACATTTTTTCAACTGTTATCACAACCCCAAACTTAGAACTTTGCTTGTCCTCAAGCAGACAAGATGTCACTCAATCTTCTACCAATTCATATGATGGTTCACTCATTCAAAAATCCTCTTTTTCAAGATAAGTAACAACTTCACTCAAACTTATGACCAAGAGTTGAATCAAGATGTGCACATGCTTTAGTGTTCACAAAGTCATTTAAATTCCAACAAATGCTATTTTTTATGAATGATCAATCAATTAAGCATGGATGTTCATGTGCTTTTGGAATATTTCCTCACTAGGTAAAGTGTTTGACTCAACACACAAGTGTATAAGAGGTAAAGTGTTTCACTCATTCACTCCACTATCACAATGTTACATGAATCAACTTTGCCTTTCATTTTACCACAATCAAAAACATTCACAAGCATGCATCATCACAAGGACTTTTCAATGGCTTATAATGTGGCTGGGCTAACAAGAAAATTGGTTTTTCTGGATCACAAAATCCTTGAGTTAAGAGAATCATAACAACACAATATTTCTTATTCTTCCCAACTTGCCTTTGCATTTGCATTGAGCTTTGCTTCTTTTTTTTTTTTTTTTTTTTTTGCATATTCTTACTTTTTAGCTCTTAGCTCAATGCTTTTCCTTTTTCATGTTTTCCCAACAACCCCAAACTTGAACATTTAACAATACCACACAAGATCTTCTACTTAACTCAAGGTAACGATTTTCAATCAAGAGTTTTCAGTGTATGTTCAAGGCTAAGGGTTCAAAGGATAAACCACAAAGTGTTCTCTTTTAGTGGGCTAACTTTATGAATTTGGCCAATAAAAAGGGTTCCAACAAACGACCTTGATCACATGATGCAAAACAAGCAAAATATTTAATCATAGAAAACCTAGGCAAAATCATTCATGCTTTCAAAGTAATAGCATTCAATCAATAAAAACTCTGGAGCTCAAAACCTCACATATAAGCTCATTCACATTTGACATACACATCCTGCTTAATTTCACAATCACAATCATGATATCTTGCATTTTTTCACAAAGCTTGTGAATCACCTGTATAAGCATTTTATGTGCACATCTATCTCAACATCAATCAATCACTAATCATCATCAAGCATTACTTATCAAACAATCACAATTAATAGCAAACCATCACACAAACCAGGTGTCCAATAGAGTAAATCATACCCTAATCTAAAAACAAAAAACAAATAAGTTCAGAAAACTTAAACCAATCTAAAGCATAAGCATATGATAGCATTCATCAGTAAATGCTATCTCAGCTCCTCCTCAATCTGAGCTATCATTTGTATCCTCCTCTTCTTGGATCTTATAGTCTTGATTCCTTTTGCCCGATGAGGAGGCCATCCCTGCATCAAACATAATTCACAAAACCAAAAGATACATTGTTAAGCATTAGTAAACCACACTGAAGAAATCATCCCCTTCAATGATGCTCTCTCCCAACCCCAAACTTAGATGGAAAACTAGTGAGAAAGTGAGTGAAAGGGAGATTTTCTCAAGAGGGAAGAGGGAAAAGATGTGGAGAACCTTGGAAAAGGTATGTGGGAGTGTGTGTGCAGAGAAGAGCCTGAAAATAGAAGCTTATGCGCAGCTTAGGGTATAAAAATACCCTAATGGGCTCGGGTCCCGCTAAGGGGAACTAAAGCCCATTCTGCGAGAGTACCGCTTAGCGGTAAGTTACCACTCAGTGGCACTTTCGTGATGTGCTCTTCTCCTTCTTTTCTTAACCTACGTGCCTCCTAGACATGCCCCTCACTGGTTCCCTGCAATTTAATGTTTAAAATACTTATGCAAACCCTAACTAAAATAAAAACAAACAAAAACAATCAATCAACTGGGTTGCCTCCCAGGTAGTGCTTGTTTAACGTCACGAGCCTGACCCAAAATCCACCAACGCCCATCAGTAGGTGCTTCAAAATTACCAACACCCATCAGTAGGTGCTTCAAACTTACCAACACCCATCAGTAGGTGCTAAATTTTCTCACCAACACCCATCAGTAGGTGTTACAACTTAGCATCCTTCAGTAGATGCTATGTCAAACTAGCATCCTTCAGTAGATGCTATCTCCAAAAACAATGACAAAGTAATGTTCAACAGATTAAAAATTTACAAACCAAAGAAAAATTAAAAAGTTCTTAAATCCACTGGGTTGCCTCCCAGCAAGCGCTCTTTTAACGTCATTAGCTTGACCCAGTAAAGCTCAAGTTCCTTCTTTATAGTTGATGTTGTCATCCCACCAACTCCTCAGCTATTTCCTGTGAACTATTTTGGTCCTTCTAGAATGTGGAGACTCTATCTCTATCATCTCCTTCTCTTTAAAGCCCTTCACAACCCACAACTTGTTTTTGATTCTCACAGGTGTACCAAGTTGGGGTCTTCTTTTCTCCTAGTCACCAGGAATTTCTCCTCCTCTTCCAATCTTTTCTTCCTTGTGTACCTGAAACAACAAACAATGGTTACCTGCAACCTTTAGATTTTCATCTTTACGGCTAGTCATGGGTGCATCTTGAAATGCAGCTTTATAACTAGCTTCTTCCTCCTGTGTTTGCCTCTCATCTTTAAAGACGTCTATAACCACTCTCTCCTCCCTGTCCTGGAGCACCACTATACCTTCATTTACATCAATGATAGCTCTGGCCGTTTTCATAAACGGTCTTCCAAGTATGATAAGTATCTTCTCTGTCTCCATCTTCATCACCACAAAGTCTGCCAAGAACTGAAGTTTGCCAACACAAACTATAATGTCCTCTGCAATCCCACATGGCTCCTTTGAAGATCCATCGGCCATTACTAGATTAACCTTTACAGGTTTCGCATTAACATTGCCGATTTGCTCCAGTAAAGAGTAAGGTATCAAGTTAACACTTGAACCTAGATCAAGAAGAGCTTTATTCACCCTTTTCTTCCCTATGGTACAAGGGATAGAAAAATTGCCTGGACCTGTTGCTTTAGGAGGGAATGACTCTTTTTTAACAGTTATACACTCCTTTGCCTCATCATCTCTACGTCTTTTCTTTGTAGAGATTTTTTCATTAGATTTAGTGTAAACCGTAATCTGTTGTAGAATCTGTTCCCAAGGTGCATCATTATCCACCATTTTGAATAATTCTGTGAAGTCGAGTTGTTTCCCTTGATGGATTGGAAAAGGAAAAGTGCTTTTGCTCTATATTTCTCTTCTCTCTTCTGTATCTAACTCAACTTTCTCATCATCAACACTCTCTACCACCTTGCACTCTTCTCTGGGGTTAACCTCAGTATTAGCCCCAAAATTTCTATTTGGCCTTTCTTCCACCTGTTTGGTGATCTGTCCCATCTGAATCTCCAAATTTTTTATAGCAGCTTCAGTGCTCTTTTGGGTAGACTCAGTTTTCTGTATGAAATTGTTGAGAGTTTCCTCCATCCTCATGGACCTTTCATTAAGCATAGATAACTGTTGCCATAAGGTGGGTTGCTGCTGCTGCTTATTATATTGACCAGCTTGCCCAGTTTGCCCTTGACCAATACTTAGGTGTGGTTTCCACCCCTGATTGTAGCTCCCTTGACGGTACTGGTTGGTCATGTAGTTTACATCCTCTACGGCTTCGACTGGAAAGGCACATTGACCATTGATATGGTCGCCTCCACACAATTCGCACAACTGGGTTTGTACCTGTGCAGTAGTTTTCAACTCTTTGGGAATTATGCAAGAGTTTTAGTCAGAGTCTTCAGCTGTTGAGTTAGAATTTTGTTTTGAGCTAACAGGGCATCATGTGTCTGTAATTGGAGAACTCCTTTTTGTTGCATATGAGCTCCTCTCTCACTGTGTAGCTCATTATCACTAGTAGCCATGTTTTCTATAATCTTTGTTGCTTCCTCTGGAGTTTTCCATTTAATATTGCCTCCTGCTGAGGCGTCCAGCATCATCTTGGTTTGTGAACCAAGCCCTCCAAGGAAAGTTAAGACTACTTCCTGATCTTCAAAGCCATGCGTGGGTGTTTTTCTTAGCAAGCTTTTGTATCTGTCCCATGCATGCCCCAGTGATTCTTCCATACCCTGCTTAAATGAAGAAATCTCTTGCTTGCCTTTTGTCACCTTAGATTGTGGGAAGTACTTGTTTAAAAATTTTGTGACCACTGCTTCCCACTCTGTGAAACTTTCTTCTGGGAAAGAATTCAACCAAAGCTTAGCATTGCCTCCCAATGAGAAAGGAAACAAGCTAAGTTTGATAGCTTCGTCTGGCACCCCATTAATTTTGACTGTGTTGCAAATCTCATTGAAGGTAGTGAGGTGCTCATATGGGCTTTCATGAGATAACCCATTAAATTGGTTGCTTTTCACCAGTTGAATCAGTGCTGGTTTGACCTCCATATTAGCTGCATTGACTCTAGGTCTAGCTATACTGTTAAAGTGCTGAGGTCCAGCTATATTGGTGTAGTCAGCAAGAGTTCTTCTAACATTGTTGTTCTCCATATTTTCTGTGCTATGAACAGAACCTTGTGGTGATGATTGTAAGAGAGTTTCTGGAGAAGGGAAAAGTTCTCTAGATGTTCGGATTCTTCTCCTCTGTCTACTCTCGTCTAGACCTTCAAGCAGAGGTTCTGTTGTTTTCTTGCTCCTTGTTCTAATTGCTTCCTACATGCACAAGAAAACAAAACCCTAGAAAAGATTTGTTAGCACAAAAAGATATAGGAGAAGATATAGATTCAGAAGATAAAAGATTCAGAGGATAAGATAAAATAAAATAAAATAAAATAAAATAAAATATAATCCAATAAAATAAAATAAAATAAAATAAAATCTAATCTAATCAAATCAAATAAAATCTAATCTAATCAAATAAGATAAAATAAAATAAAATCAAATCAAATCAAATCAAATAAGATAAAATAAAATAAAATAAAATAAAATAAAATAAAACCAAATCAAATAAAAACCGAAAATAAAAACAGAAATTCAAAATTAAAGTCAAAGATAATCAATAATCACACAAATTAACTAGTTAAACCACGAGTCCCCGGCAACGACGCTAAAAATTTGATGGACAAATTTATGATCACCAAAATATAATGTCACAAACTTGTTTTACAATCGGCAAGTATGACCGAATCGTTCTCCCAAAGGACTCACGGCCTAGTTTAGTTGTGTTGTTTGTTGATTAGCTAAGACTTAAGAACGAAATAATTGGATTGTATTATGCAAAAGACGAAAATAAATATGTATGCATGAGGTTTTGATCAATGGCAAAAGCAAAAGACAAATACTTTCAATGAAATATATGAATGAATATATTGTTGGGGGTCAATTTCATCTCATCCACTCTCATATATTTTAGGAATTCAACATTCAAATCATCATTGTTAATGCCACTCTCTAAATTACCTTGTCAAGAAGGCCTATCCCTAATTACGAGTTCATACGATTTCTAGCATTCCTAATAATTAGTTCTCTTAGCACAGGAGCTTAACGACAACCAATATAATATTGGGAGAGATTCCCCGGATCTAGACTTCTCCGTACGTTCCCGTATCGACAAAATCAATAATCATGCATTGAATGAGTTAAACAGAACAAGCATTAAGCAAAGAGGAAAAACCCTAACTAATGATGAAAGAAAGCATAAATCTTAGATTAAGATGCAAGCACAAATTCCATATATGAGAGCTTCAAAAGATTACATTGATTCCCCAACAAACATACAAGGTTTAGTTCACCATATTCATGGTGAACCTAGATGGACAATAATGAAAGAATGGAGGATAAAACCCTAGAAAGGTGAAGAGGTAGCCTGAGCATCCAAGATCCTCCTTCAAAGGGGTGGAAGAGAAAGTGTTTGCTTCGTTTTTGCCAAAGATACCAACCCTAAGACATCTAAGTCTTTAAATAGGACATAAAAATAATAGAAAACGGGTCCAGGCCCAAACAGATCATAAAATCGCATAAAACTGGCGCAAAACTCGTCTGATTGACTTTTTTCGTAATCTGGTTGACTGATTGACTTTTTTGGTGGACTTTTCTGGTTGATTGGTTGACTTTTCTGGTTTCTGGTTGACTTTTCAGCATTTCAATCATTCGGTACTTCAATTCTTCTTTCAAATCATTCAATTAGCCTACAAAATCAAGCGAATCTTGCACAAAACCATTAAATTCACTTTCAACTCTCTTATTTCAGAAAATATGAATAAAAGCATGATTTCAAGCTAGTTTCTAAGTATAAAGGTTGCTTTTAGTATCAATTTTAAGCATGAAAATAATAGTTTTTCAATTGTTATGATTAGCCCAGCCACATTATAAGCCATTGAAAAGTCCTTGTGATGATGCATGCTTGTCAATGTTTTTGATTGTGGTAAAACGAAAGGCAAAGTTGATTCATGTGACATTGTGATAGTAGAGTGAATGAGTGATTACCTCTTATACACTTGAGTGTGAGTGAAACACTTTACCTAGTGAGGAAATATTCCATGAGCACATGAACATCCATGCTTAATTGATTGATCATTCATGAAAAATAGCATTTGTTGGATATTAACTGACTTTGTGAAACACTAAAGCATGTGCACATCTTGATTGAACTCTTGGTCATAAGTGTGATTGAAGTTTTTACTTATCTTGAAAAAGAGGATTTTTGAAGCAAAATGGCCGCTGAGGGGCAAAAACGAGATGCGCACTCACCGCTGAGCGGCATTTTACCATCCGCGGAGGGGCAAAATGGCCGCTGAGGGGAAGAAACGAGACGCGCACTCACCGCTGAGCGGCACACTTATGGGCTTGGGCCTAGATTTTCTGTAATTTTAGAATAGTATATAAGCTTTAGGACGTCCTAGGGTTTGTATCTTTGGCAAGGACGAAGCAAACACTCTCTCTTCCACCCCTTTGAAGGAGGATCTTGGATGCTCAGGCTACCTTTTCACCTTTCTAGGGTTTTATCCTTCATTCTTTCATTATTGTTCATCTAGGTTCACCATGAATATGGTGAACTAAACCTTATATGTTTGTTGGGGAATCAATGTAATCTTTTGAAGCTCTCATATATGGAATCTGTTTTTACATCTTTTAATTAAGACTTATGCTTTCTTTCATCATTAGTTAGGGTTTTTCCTCTTTGCTTAATGCTTGCTTTGTTTAACTCATTCAATGCATGATTATTGATTTTGTCGATACGGGAACGTACGGGGAAGTCTAGATCCGGGGAATCTCTCCCAATATTATATTGGTTGTCGTTAAGCTCCTGTGCTAAGAGAACTAATTATTAGAAATGCTAGGAATCGTATGAACTCGTAATTAGGGATAGGCCTTCTTGACAAGGTAATTTAGAGAGTGGCATTAACAATGATGATTTGAATGTTGAATTCCTAAAGTATATGAGAGTGGATGAGATGAAATTGACCCCCAACAACATATTCATTCTTATATTTCATTGAAAGTATTTGTCTTTTGCTTTTGCCATTGATCAAAACCTCATGCATACATGTTTATTTTCGTCTTTTGCATAATACAATCCAATTATTACGTTCTTAAGTCTTAGCAAATCAACAAACCACACAACTAAACTAGGTCGTGAGTCCTTTTGGAGAACGATACTTGGTCTCACCAAGTTTATTACTTGAACGATTCGGTCATACTTGCCGATTGTAAAACAAGTTTGTGACATCATATTTTGGTGATCATAAATTTGTCCATCACTCATCATAGACTTGCAGATTTGTTCAGATGAAAGATGATTACTATCCTAAGTTGGATGAAGTATTTTACAACAATCTCAAAGCCATCATTGGTGATATTCATTTGCGTATAAAGGATGTAGATATCATAGTCAATGATGATGTCTGGCTACTTGTTGCTAGACTCAAAGCCGAAGGATGTATGTCTCATGAGAAAGATTCTGAGTATAACAAAAGGACTTCAAAGAAGCGAATATATAAAGATTGCCTTAGATATCTTGGAAGGTACAGAAAAGGTAAAATGTTTCTGCACAAAGGAATGGATAAGGAAGAAAAGATGTGTGCATATGTTCTTCCTTTGATACTGTTACCAGGAAGATATTTGCATGACAAAATGTCAACAGAGGATTTATTTCTATTGAATGCAATACAAAGAAGGATATTAACAAACTAGGTTGCTATCCTTAAAAATCATATGATTAACATTGAAATTAAAGATGAGCACAACCTACCATGTATTGGTCTGAAGAAAATTACTGACGGCGGGATATTTAGAGATGTTCAAAACCCAGTTAGAAGTCTAAATAAGACTGAAGAATGTTCTACTTCCTTCACTCCCAAGTTAGAGTTTGAAATATACGTTGTAGAAAGATTTGAAAGAACTTTTAAAAAGACTGGGAAATTGGAAAAGTCTTTAGTACGGATGGAAAACAAAGTGAATAAGCTTATTAAGAACTATGTAGATAGCTCTTCAACATAAATGTTAGATGATACCGATGAGTCAAGTGAAGAGGAATTTATGGATGAATCTAACTCATGATAGGAGCTCTTAAAAGACTTAGTGCACTGGTACAAAAACAACGTATTACGTAGATTATTTTTGGCTTTTAACGACGAATTCGAGACCGACGTCATAGCGGGTGAAGTAAATTTTACGTCGAATATCACTGGGCGACGTTAATAGGACAATTTGACGTCGAGTGTATCGAGAATTGACGTAAGCCTAACATGGATTTTGTGCAATGACGTGAGGTTGTCCATTAGTAAAGAGAATGATGTCCAATATTTGAATAAATATTTATATTTATAGTCAGATTTGTCGTCTTATGTACGAGGGAAGTGACGTAAAGTTAACGTCATTACGGAGAGAACAGACATAATGTTCACGTTGAAGTTCAAAGAGGACGTCAATTTTTGAGTAATATTTGAGTAAATATTTATAGTTAAAAGAATATTTGACGTCAAGTATAACGGATGGACGTAAGGTTAACGTCCAAGTTTTTGAATGTTACTTTGGATGTTTGAACGTCGAACGATGTATACTTCGACGTTACCTTTAGTGTTTTTTTTTTAAATTTAATTCGGTTTAGCTTATGTAACCAAACCTGAAATACAGAAACCAGTTTTCCAATTCATATATACTCACAAAATTAATTAATTTAAACCATGCTATCATCATATCATCAATTCCAATTAAATAGTAAAACTAAAAGACGCTAATGCTATCATCAAAACTTAAAAGAACCTAATTATCCATTCATCAATTCACAATATTAATCTATTCACAATAATTTATTAATAGTTTAGAAGCTGCACAAGTAAGCAAATGCTACTATCATGAATGGAAAAACCTAAAGCTATAGCTATTTAAAATATTTATTCAAACATCTTGCCCAATCCTCTCTTATCGTCTTTATTACTGAAGTGGACAATGAAAAGAGGTAGTGTTGAACCGCTGCATAATCAAGGAGACTTTACTATTATATTCACTTTAATGTCTGCTGCATAATCAAGGAAACTTTACTATTATATTCGTTTTAATGTCAAATGTTTATTGATATTTTAAGATTTTCAAATGTAAATTTCTACATCAGTCCATTCCCCTCTGATTTCTGCTCGGATGATTGCCTTTATCCATGACATGATGTAATAGCCACATGCCTAGCAATCATTCTGCTTATTACACTAAACATGTGAAAGAACTTAGTCAAATGTAATGGCTTAAATTTGACTACGAAAATTAAAGGTTAAAGATCAACGAATTCCAACCTTAGGATATACAATTTCAAGTTGTTTTCCTCTGGTCCTAGTCATAACTCTAAACAAATTTGAAACATTTTGAAACATTAGAAACATAAGTTAATATATTAATATCATAATGAATTGATAAGAATGAATGTAATACTTACGTTTGTATTAAGTACTTCAACTTCGCTTTAATCTTCCTATGAAGAGAACAAAACCATAAAACTTGTGTTTTTTTTGGAATGATCACCATGAGTTGCAAATGGCCCCTATAAATGTGCCTAAGGCCTCCCCCACGAATTGGATTTCAGATGTAGGCACTAACACTCGAGCCTGGGGTCTCTTGGATCATCAATCATTACCCGCGCATGAGTGGGCAATAAAGGAACACCATGAATGGTCTGGCCTCCTACATTTTGTCGTCCCACGGCCAATACGCGCGGAGGATCCTCATCAACCAAAAACTCATATTGAATATTGTAATCAATACAATCTGCAGTAGAGCATGAGCCTTTGGTGCTCACACGATGTGCAGTAGGATCATCTGTAGGGGCTGATGACAAATTTATGAACACCGAAAAACGACGCCAAAAACTTGTTTAACAATCGGCAAGTGTGACTGATAAGCTGTCGTTGAACCTATCAAATTAGTACTACTTTTCAAGGCAACTCCAGTATTGCCAAGTAGTATAAGAAGGTAGATAGGGCTAAAGTAACCCTGAGTCGTCTCCCAACGAACACGGAATTGCTTTTGAATATCTGACTCTTATGCAATGCTTATGAATAAAAATGATGTTTGGAGAATGTTTAAAGAACAAATAATAAACTTAAAAACAGTTATGATTAAATAGGCTAATTCCACTGCTTTTCCAAGTTAGATTCATCATCGGTTATTCACGGATAATTGTTCAATTGATTATTGTTTAAGTTTCAAATTAATTAAAGTACATTCTTAATTAATTTGAGGGCGATCATGCATTTAACCAAAGTAAATTCTCAATCAAATGCAAAACCTTTCTAGATTATTCACAATAAATTCAACCAAAGTACATTCTCAATCAAATTCTATTGTGTTTAATCATGTCTATTCTTAAATCTCCTAACCAAATTAAAAGCTAATCAATCAAAGTAAATTCTCAATTGATTATAGTCCAAATTATTACTAATCAATCAAAGTACATTCTCAATTGATAGTAAAAACCATTTAATCATATGAAAGTTCCTAAATTAAATCAAAGTAGATTCTCAATTAAACCTAGAAACCCTAAAACTCATAAAATCAATATGCATGTAGATTCAAGCACATTATGATGCAAAAATCTTTGCTTTTAACAAGATAGAGAGATGAAAGACATAGAGAGAGAACACTTAAATTAATAACCAAAGTAAACAATTGCATTAAATCACTCTAACCTCAGAATCCATAATGGAATTACAGCAGAATAGCCCTAGATGCTTAGTTCTCCATGAATGGAGTTGAATACAAGATGAAAGAAAAGTGAGAGGAGTATGAGAGAATGAATGTAGTGAAGTCCCTGGGTCTCTTTATATAGGCTTGATTGGGCTTGGACTTTGAATAGTTTGTTGATAAGATATTTTCTGTTGATATATTATATCTTCCAAATAACTAAAAGATTTGAATAATTATAACATTATTTGGAAGATATTTTCTGTTGATATTCTTTAATTAAATTAAT
Source organism: Vigna nakashimae (assembly GCA_034642375.1). Classification (NCBI taxonomy): domain Eukaryota; kingdom Viridiplantae; phylum Streptophyta; class Magnoliopsida; order Fabales; family Fabaceae; genus Vigna; species Vigna nakashimae. The sequence continues at coordinate 42,775,086 of CM067765.1, read as the reverse complement.
TTAACAACTGAATTTTATCTTTTAACTTTTCTAACTTTCTAAAATTGTCCAAATGCCCTGAAACTTCCCTTATCTGCACTTTAACCCCTTCTGAATTTCTGAAATTGCAAGAAAGCCCCTCAGTTGACCAGACTTTGACCAGAGAAGGCTTATTGACCAACTTTGACCAGAGGAGGACGCGCCCAATGGGAGCTCGACACGTGTCAGGCTCCTTCCTTCCCAAAATTAGGGTTCAGAATTGGGGAAAAGGGCTTGCTGCTGCCGTCACGCGACCTGCGTTGCACCGTGAATGGAAAACGCTACTTTGCTTCTCGCACTAGGATTTTCGAATGAAGATGGCTCACGACTTCTGAATTGGATTTCTGTGTGGTTGTTAAATCTGGTTTCTTCTTGCAGGTGATGCGTTGTAATGGAGAAAAAGTTCATGGTGGTGAAGATGAAGATTGTGGCGGCCTTGCGGTGTGGCAGCGGGAAGAACTCGCGTCTGGGTGTTGATGATGGAGAACGGCTTCTAGGTGGCTGCCATGGAGGAGCTGTGGTGAAGATAATGGATGGTGGCGAAGGTCGCGGTGGCTGGTGCGACGGTTGCGCGTGGTGCGCGAGAAAAATGGCGCATGATTGAGGCGCTGTAATGGCCGTTCTTGCGGCGGCTTTGGTGATGATTTTAGAGGAGCTTTGCATGATGAAGATGGTGGAGGAGTGTTGACGATGGCGGTCTTGGTTGCGGCGAGGTGGTTGCCTCTCGCGAGGAAGAAGAAAGGTTGCGCTCGTTGATGGCGTCAATGGCGGAATAGCGATTTGCGATTGGGTTCCGAGAATGGAGAAGATGAACGGAAGTCGCGGCGTGGTGGTCACGGCAGCACGGCGGCACGACATTGGCTGTCCGGTGACGGAGACGGCACGGTAGTGGCTGTTCGGTGACGGAGCGGCGGAAGCGGAACGACGGCTGACGGCATTGGCGGCTAGGGTTTCTGCAGAGAAGGTGGAAGATGATGCTCATGGTTAGGGCTGACGTGGCGAAACATGGTTGGCTAGATCTGTGTGGGGAGGATTTGGACACATGGCATGATCTGGTGGAGTCTAGCTTAGGAGGGGTATGGGTAGGAAAATTTAGGAGGTGTATTTAGAATAGGGTTACTGTTTGGCTTAGTATTGGGCCTGTTTAAGAGAAGAGGGGTGTATGTAAGGAAATTGGGAGGTGTAAGGGTAAAAGTTGCCTGTTTGGTCCATCTGTACATTATTTTCCAAATAAAATCTGATTTTGGGCCTTGAATTGCCATTTGGACCAATAAAACTTATATTCTCAGCTGCACAAATAAACATTAGAACATCCAAGAATAATTTATGCGCTGAAACTTACTTTTTACGTTTCTTTATTTCCCAAACCCGATAATTCCAATTATCATAAATTCACTTAAAATCAACCATTTAAACACAATTATCCCATCAAAATTTTAATTTTCAAACATAAATGTGGGCATAAATATGCACTCATCACACCCCCACACTTATCCTTTTGCACTCCTGGGCAAAATTGATTAATTCCAAGACTTTGTTCTGAGTCATTTTATTTCATATTTGCATTTGGATCAAAAGAATGAACAACACCAGACATACATCAATCAACTAGAGATCACTATGTCATGGACATGCAAATGGAATCACTTTATTCTTCACACATGAGTTAACCTTTCTGAATTCCCAAGAAAATCAAATATGAAAGACAACACTCAAGTCAACATGTATCTAGTTCTCCTCAACTCTCTCAAGTGTTTTTGGCTTGTGTTTACACTCAAAATACCCATGAAAGTAGACACCCTTGATATTTAGCAAGACTCTAACATTCACACACTTCAGTAAACATGCAATTACTGATCAAGAGGGCTTTTTAAGGTTTTATTGAGGCCAAGGCAAAGGTAGGGAATTTTTCTGGAATTTTTGAGTTTTTGAAATTGATATAGAAAGAGTAATGACATTTGATTTCAAAATCAACTCTATTTCTTGCTCTTTTAAGGAAGATTTTTTTTTTTTTTTAACTTTTTATCTTCCTTTTTCCCTTTTTATTATTTTGTGGGTTAGGTACTCACCCACACACTTATTCATCACTTTACTTCTAACAGAATCCATTACTCCTTTTTCTTTACTAAGGTAAGGAACATATGATTTTTCTTCTTTTCTCATTTGACAATGACTGGAAACAAGAAAAATAGGCTTAAGGCTCAAAAGGGGTTCCAATGGATTAATGTTAGGACAAGTTTATTTGGCCAAGTAGCTAAAATAAGCAATGCCTCAATCATATCAAATCATGCATATTCAAATCAGTTGCACAACACAGAATCAAGCTAACTATTAGAGTATCAACAAAACATGGGCAAATCACACACAAAAATAGGTATGGTACATGGTGGTCCATCCTTAACATTAAGCCCAAAACTCACATGGTTTCAATTTTCTTTCACAAAATATTTAATCAGGAAATTCTCTAGTCAACTCAATCAGCAAATCATAGAAGTAATCCACTCATATCAACATGACTCATTTTTTTCTCTCTTGAATTCATGATCATACCAGTTACCGATTCAAACTCTCAAATCCAATGCAAATATTTATTAAAAACAAACAAAATAGACAAACAAAATAGGGAACAAAATTAATTGTTTCCCCACACCCCCATACTTAAACTATGCATTGTCCTCAATGTATGCCTTATATATAAAATGCAAAGAAAAAGTATGAGGGAACTTACCTCCTTCATGGTGGAAGGAATGTTGGAGTGGTCAAATTCACTCCATCCATCGTCTTGTTCAACATGTCTTGATTTTCATTAAATATCCGCAGACGATGGCCATTAACCTTGAAGATTCTATCAGAAGATTCTTCCTTGATCTCCACTGCTCCATAGGGAAACACTTGTGTTACAATGAATGGACCTTCCCATTTGGAGCGTAATTTACCACTCATAGGCCCTACCCTGGACTTGTACAATAACACCTTTTGACCTATGTTGAAATCCTTTTTGGTCACAAGCTTTTGATCATGGAATTTCTTGGTTTTCTCTTTGTAAAACTTGGAGTTTTCATAGGCTGTGAGCCTAATCTCCTCTAGTTCTTGCAGTTGGAGCTTTCTCTCTTTCCCTGCTCCTTCCATGTCCAAGTTACAAGCTTTCACAGCCCAATAGGCTCGGTGTTGAATCTCCACAGGTAGATGGCAAGCTTTTCCAAATACAACCCTGAAAGGTGACATACCTATTGGTGCTTTGTAGGCCGTCCGATGTGCCCAAAGTGCATCATCCAATCTTGCGGCCCAATCCTTCCTATTTGGCTTCACTAGCTTTTGCAATATCTTCTTGATCTCTCTGTTAGAGACCTCAGCCTGTCCATTAGTTTGGGGGTGATATGGTGTAGCAATGCGATGCGTCACCCCATACCTTTTCAACATATTCTCTAACAGCTTATTGCAAAAGTGGGTCCCCTGATCACTAATGATGGCTCGGGGTATTCCAAACCTACAGAAAATGTTAGACCTGACAAAACTCATAACAACTCGAGCATCATTAGTCCTCGTAGCTATGGCTTCCACCCATTTGGAAACATAGTCTACAGCAAGCAAAATATAAGAAAACCCAGACGAAGAGGGAAAAGGACCCATGAAGTCAATACCCCAAATATCAAATACCTCACAATATAGCATGGGTTGTTGAGGCATCTCTTCCTTCTTGGTGATGGATCTGGCCGCCCTTTGACATTGCTCACAATTTTCATATATCCTCCGTGCATCTTTAAAGATGGTAGGCCAATATAACCCACAATCCAACACCTTCCTACCTGTCCTTTGCGTGCCATAGTGTCCTCCAAAAGGTGATGAATGACAAAATTCAAGCACATAAGGTATCTCTATGTCAGGAACACACCTCCTTATAACTTGGTCACTACCAATGCGCCATAAGAATGGTTCATCCCATACATAGTACTTCGCCTCACTTTTCAGTTTGGCTTTTTCAGATTTGGAGAAAGATGGAGGAATAGCTGAAACAGCCAAATAGTTAACAATGTCAGCAAACCAAGGTTCAGGATACATACCTTTTACAGAAGTTAATGCTAGCAAGACTTCATCAGGAAAGTCATCCTGAATAGGAATTTCGTCTTCTTCTTTTTCAATCCTACTAAGATGGTCTGCTACTAGATTATGGGCTCCAATTCTGTCCCGAATCTCAATGTCAAACTCTTGAAGCAGTAGCATCCATCTGATCAACCTTGGTTTGGAATCTGCTTTCTTTAGAAGGAATTTCAATGCAGCATGATCTGTATAAATAATTACCTTGGATCCAAGTATGTATGATCTGAATTTATCCAAGGCAAATACAACAGCTAGTAATTCCTTCTCAGTTGTGGTATAATTTGCCTGTGCAGTGTCCAATGTCCTGGAAGCATAGTATATCACATGTGGTAGCTTCCCATTTCTTTGTGCAAGTACCGCTCCTACTGCAAAGTTTGATGCATCAGACATCAACTCGAATGGCAATGTCCAATCAGGTGGTTGGATAATGGGAGTGGTAGTGAGTGCCTTTTTCAAAGTATCAAAAGCGGCTTTGCACTTCCCTCCAAAGTCAAATGGTACATCCTTCTGAAGTAAGTTGGAGAGAGGATTAGCTATCTTGCTAAAGTCCTGTATAAACCTCCTGTAAAACCCTGCATGACCAAGAAAAGATCGAACCTCTCGTACAGAAGAGGGGTAAGGCAATTGTGAAATAACATCAATTTTAGCAGGATCTACAGATATACCATTCCTGGAGACAACATGACCCAAAACTATACCTTGTTCCACCATAAAATGACATTTTTCAAAATTCAAAACAAGGTTAGTTTCCTCACATCTCTGCAAAACTCTTGCAAGATTAGCCAAACAATTATCAAAAGATGAACCATAAACACTAAAATCATCCATGAAAACCTCAATACAATGCTCCAATATGTCTGTAAAAATACTCAACATACATCGCTGAAATGTACCAGGAGCATTGCATAAACCAAATGGCATTTTCCGATAAGCATATGTACCAAAAGGACAAGTGAAGGTAGTCTTATGTTGGTCCTCCGGGGCTATACAAATTTGAAAATACCCGGAGAATCCATCTAGAAAACAGTAATGTGACTTACCTGCCAAACGGTCTAACATCTGATCCATGAATGGCAAAGGAAAGTGGTCCTTTCTAGTGACTTGGTTCAATCTCCTATAGTCAATACAAACCCTCCAGCTATTCTGAATACGAGTAGGAATCAATTCCTCCTTCTCGTTTTTAACCACTGTGATTCCAGATTTCTTGGGAACCACATGTACCGGGCTCACCCAAGTGCTGTCAGAAATGGGATATATAATACCTGCTTGTAGCAACTTGGTTACCTCTTTCTTGACAACCTCCATCAGTTGAGGATTCAGTCTTCTTTGAGGTTGTCTCACTGGTTTAGCATCCTCCTCCAAAAGTATTTTGTGCATGCAAAATGAAGGGCTAATACCAGGAATATCTGCCAAAGTCCAGCCTATTGCTTTCTTGTGATCTCTGATAACCTGTAATAGCTGTTTTTCCTGCTCATCAGTAAGCAATGCAGATATAATAACAGGAAGTTTCCCATCCCTCTCAAGATAAGCATATTTCAAATGGGATGGTAAAGGTTTCAACTCCAAAATGGGTGGCTGCACCACAGATGGCAAAATTTTACTGCCTAAGGTAATCTCAGCCACCTCAACATCACACTCGGACGCCACAGAGGTATCATCTATTAATACCGCGTCCTCAATATCACCTGTTTTACAATTTTCTTCGTCGTCCAAAATCAGGCACGACATGTTTGAAAAAGAAAAGTCCAAAGATGGAGAAAAAGTTGAAAAAATGTCCAAGAAACTAACAGAAACATTATTTACAATTTCACTTAATAAATCAATACAAAACAGAGAATGCTCTTCAATTGGGTGCTTCATGGCTTCCAATACATTAAAATGCATCTTCTCATCACCTATCTCCATGGTCAGTGTGCCTGCATGCACATCTATCTTGGTTCGTGCTGTCATCATGAAAGGTCTTCCCAAGATAATAGTGGATGACTTAATTCCATCTTCATCCTTCATATCCAAAATGTAGAAATCGGCAGGAAAAATTAGCTTGTCTACTCGGACAAGGACATCCTCGAGCACACCTGCAGGGTTAACTGTGCTACGGTTGGCCAGTTGAATGACCACACCAGTAGTCTTAAGAGGTCCCAAAGATAGAGAAGTAAACACTGATAAAGGCATTACATTAATGGAAGCCCCTAAATCTAGCATGGCATTGTCAAACTTTAAATTTCCAATAGTACAAGGAACAAAAAACATACCTGGATCTTTGCATTTTTGTGGTATTTCAATGTGTTTCTTAACCAAGCTTGACACATTTCTTCCCAAATTCACAATCTCATTATCCCTAATGCGCCTTTTATTTGTGCAAAGTTCTTTCAAAAACTTGGCGTATTTAGGGATTTGTTTAACCGCATCAAGCAAAGGAATGTTGATTTCCACCTTCTTGAAAGTATTTAAAATCTCTTGGTCTAATTCCTCCATTTTTTTGTTTCTTGGTTTTAACCGATTTGGATATGGAGGAGGTGGAGAATGAGAAGAATTATTAGAAGAAGAGTTAGAAGATACTAACCTGGATTTTTCAGTGGTAGTCTCAGGTGATGGCTTACTTGATCCTTCATTGTCCTCAATTTGTGCTTCTTCTTTCTCTTTATCTTCATCCTCTTGGGCTCCTTCAGGGCCTTCTACCTGCTTACCCGTTCTCAAAGTAATAGCATTTACATTTCTCGGGTTGATCACTGTTTGTGCAGGCAGTTTATTTGATTCCTTAGCCTCTAACTTATCCACCCTTTGAGTCAACTCTGCAATTGATTTCTTTATTTCTGAATTTTGTTCAACTATCGTTTTCATGAAATCTTGCATTGATATTTCAGGCTGAGATTGTTGCCTTTGTTGAGGTGGAACATAAGGTTGTCTGTTCTGCTGATATCTATTGGAGGACGAATCATGATAATTCTGGTATGGTCTATTTCCTCCAATCATGTTTGCAGCAAAAGCTTGAGATGAGTTTTCCACAGTAGTTTCCACCAAGCTAGGACATTCATCAGTGTAATGGTTAGTTGAAATGCAAATTCCACACTTCTTAGCAATTTGTGGAGTTGAGGTTTTAAACAAACTTGCAATCTCGTCGAGTTTGCTTTCTAGCTTATTCAATCTTTCATATATCCTCTTTCCATCAACTGCACCATTATCAATTTCATGCACTCCCTTCAACAAAGTCACTGAATTTTCTCTTGTGCCATACTGTTGATTGTCTACTGCCTTTCGTTCTATTAGATCTATACCATCTTCTGGTGACCTGTCTAAGAAAGATCCTCCGCTTGCAGCATCTGCCCATGACCTATCAGTAGGACTTAAGCCTTCATAAAAGCTTAGAATAAAATCTTCCATTTGGAGTTGAGGGCATGAAGAACATAGTTTCTTGAATCTTTCCCAATATTCACTAAGATTCTCTCTATCTCTCTGTCTTATATCTTGAATTTCTCTGCGGATAGCTGATAATCTAGATGCAGGAAAATACTTCTCAAGAAAGAGTCTTTCAATTGTTTCCCAATTTGTAATTCGTGCAGAGAGATAATACCACCAATCTTAAGCTGCGCCTTGAAGAGTAAAAGGAAAAGCTCTCATTTTAAGGCTCTCTATTGTGATCCTGGGAGATCTAAAGTTTTCACACAACATGTGAAATTGTCTTAAGTGCTTGTGTGGATTCTCCCTTGATAACCCATTGAACTTTGGTAACGCATTTAACAGATCAGGTCTCAACTCCCACTCCTCATTAGGATATTCAATGTTACTTCGGATGGCTGTATTGTGGGAGGTGGCTAACTGTCTAATGGTTCTTTGTGCCATACTGTTTGGGTTAGGATCAGGCAAAGGATTAGATGGTATGTTTGTGATGGGAGATAATGAAGGTGATATGACTTCAGATGTAGGAAGTGTTCCCTCAGTAGAACACCCAAATTTCAATCTTCTCCGCAGCTTACGCAAATTCCTTTCGACTTCCGGGTTAATTTGATAAAATTCTCCCGGGTTAGCTCTGGTCATGCACTACGTAATCTGCTTGAAGTTGTTTCACTTGACTTCTCTTTTTCTTTTGTTCTTGCTTTAGAGAAAGATTTCAAATAAGAGATAAGAGAGACTTGTTGGATCCACTCCCAGGAAAGAGAGGTGCGTCACAATGGACAACTTAAGTACCAAGTCTTTCCTAGCCAGAGTGTATTCAAACTAGCCTCAAGTATTTCTCAAAAGAAATTCTTAATAAAAACAAGAACAAAGATTTTTCCTAAAATAAGAATGACTAAAGACTACAAAATAACTCAAATTAAATTAAATGTATGTGCGTAAAAAAAATAAAAAAATAAAAATAAAAATAAAAATAAGAATTAAATATTCAAAATACTAACCGTATTCCCCGGCAGCAGCGCCAAATTTGATAAGCTGTCGTTGAACCTATCAAATTAGTACTACTTTTCAAGGCAACTCCAGTATTGCCAAGTAGTATAAGAAGGTAGATAGGGCTAAAGTAACCCTGAGTCGTCTCCCAACGAACACGGAATTGCTTTTGAATATCTGACTCTTATGCAATGCTTATGAATAAAAATGATGTTTGGAGAATGTTTAAAGAACAAATAATAAACTTAAAAACAGTTATGATTAAATAGGCTAATTCAACTGCTTTTCCAAGTTAGATTCATCATCGGTTATTCACGGATAATTGTTCAATTGATTATTGTTTAAGTTTCAAATTAATTAAAGTACATTCTTAATTAATTTGAGGGAGATCATGCATTTAACCAAAGTAAATTCTCAATCAAATGCAAAACCTTTCTAGATTATTCACAATAAATTCAACCAAAGTACATTCTCAATCAAATTCTATTGTGTTTAATCATGTCTATTCTTAAATCTCCTAACCAAATTAAAAGCTAATCAATCAAAGTAAATTCTCAATTGATTATAGTCCAAATTATTACTAATCAATCAAAGTACATTCTCAATTGATAGTAAAAACCATTTAATCATATGAAAGTTCCTAAATTAAATCAAAGTAGATTCTCAATTAAACCTAGAAACCCTAAAACTCATAAAATCAATATGCATGTAGATTCAAGCACATTATGATGCAAAAATCTTTGCTTTTAACAAGATAGAGAGATGAAAGACATAGAGAGAGAACACTTAAATTAATAACCAAAGTAAACAATTGCATTAAATCACTCTAACCTCAGAATCCATAAATGAATTACAGCAGAATAGCCCTAGATGCTTAGTTCTCCATGAATGGAGTTGAATACAAGATGAAAGAAAAGTGAGAGGAGTATGAGAGAATGAATGTAGTGAAGTCCCTGGGTCTCTTTATATAGGCTTGATTGGGCTTGGACTTTGAATAGTTTGTTGATAAGATATTTTCTGTTGATATATTATATCTTCCAAATAACTAAAAGATTTGAATAATTATAACATTATTTGGAAGATATTTTCTGTTGATATTCTTTAATTAAATTAATTTAACAACTGAATTTTATCTTTTAACTTTTCTAACTTTCTAAAATTGTCCAAATGCCCTGAAACTTCCCTTATCTGCACTTTAACCCCTTCTGAATTTCTGAAATTGCAAGAAAGCCCCTCAGTTGACCAGACTTTGACCAGAGAAGGCTTATTGACCAACTTTGACCAGAGGAGGACGCGCCCAATGGGAGCTCGACACGTGTCAGGCTCCTTCCTTCCCAAAATTAGGGTTCAGAATTGGGGAAAAGGGCTTGCTGCTGCCGTCACGCGACCTGCGTTGCACCGTGAATGGAAAACGCTACTTTGCTTCTCGCACTAGGATTTTCGAATGAAGATGGCTCACGACTTCTGAATTGGATTTCTGTGTGGTTGTTAAATCTGGTTTCTTCTTGCAGGTGATGCGTTGTAATGGAGAAAAAGTTCATGGTGGTGAAGATGAAGATTGTGGCGGCCTTGCGGTGTGGCAGCGGGAAGAACTCGCGTCTGGGTGTTGATGATGGAGAACGGCTTCTAGGTGGCTGCCATGGAGGAGCTGTGGTGAAGATAATGGATGGTGGCGAAGGTCGCGGTGGCTGGTGCGACGGTTGCGCGTGGTGCGCGAGAAAAATGGCGCATGATTGAGGCGCTGTAATGGCCGTTCTTGCGGCGGCTTTGGTGATGATTTCAGAGGAGCTTTGCATGATGAAGATGGTGGAGGAGTGTTGACGATGGCGGTCTTGGTTGCGGCGAGGTGGTTGCCTCTCGCGAGGAAGAAGAAAGGTTGCGCTCGTTGATGGCGTCCATGGCGGAATCGCGATTTGCGATTGGGTTCCGAGAATGGAGAAGATGAACGGAAGTCGCGACGTGGTGGTCACGGCGGCACGGCGGCACGACATTGGCTGTCCGGTGACGGAGACGGCACGGTAGTGGCTGTTCGGTGACGGAGCGGCGGAAGCGGAACGACGGCTGACGGCATTGGCGGCTAGGGTTTCTGCAGAGAAGGTGGAAGATGATGCTCATGGTTAGGGCTGACGTGGCGAAACATGGTTGGCTAGATCTGTGTGGGGAGGATTTGGACACATGGCATGATCTGGTGGAGTCTAGCTTAGGAGGGGTATGGGTAGGAAAATTTAGGAGGTGTATTTAGAATAGGGTTACTGTTTGGCTTAGTATTGGGCCTGTTTAAGAGAAGAGGGGTGTATGTAAGGAAATTGGGAGGTGTAAGGGTAAAAGTTGCCTGTTTGGTCCATCTGTACATTATTTTCCAAATAAAATCTGATTTTGGGCCTTGAATTGCCATTTGGACCAATAAAACTTATATTCTCAGCTGCACAAATAAACATTAGAACATCCAAGAATAATTTATGCGCTGAAACTTACTTTTCACGTTTCTTTATTTCCCAAACCCAATAATTCCAATTATCACAAATTCACTTAAAATCAACCATTTAAACACAATTATCCCATCAAAATTTTAATTTTCAAACATAAATGTGGGCATAAATATGCACTCATCAGTGACCGAATCGTATCAAGTAATAAAACTAGGTAAGACCTGATAACAAATTTATGAACACCGAAAAATAGCGCCACAAACTTGTTGGACAATCGGCAAGTGTGACTGAATCGTTTCAAGTAATAAAACTCTGTAAGACCAAGTATTGTTCTCCCAAAGGACTCACGGCCTAGTTTAGTTATGTGATTTGTTGATTATTTAAGACTTAAGAACAAAATAATTGGAGTTTAATATGCAAGAGACAAAAAATAAACATGTATGCATGAATTTGATCAATGGCTAAAACAAAATACAAGCACTTCAATGAAATAGATGGATGAGTATGTTGTTGGAGTTATCAATTTCATCTTATCCACACTCATATACTTTAGGAATTCAACATTCTTTTCATCAATTGTTAATGCCACTCTCTAAATCACCTTGCAAGAAGGCCTATCCTTAATTACGAGTTCATACAATTCCTAGTATTCCTAGTAATTAGTTCTTAAGTGCAGGAGCTTAACGGCAACCAATATACTATTGGGAGAAATTCCCCGGATCTAGATTTCCCCGTACGTTCCTGTATCGACAAAATCAATAATCATACCAATGAATGAGTTAAACAAAGCAAGCATTAAGCAAAGAGGAAAAACCCTAACTAATGATGAAAGAAAGCATAGGTCTTAAAATAAGATGTAAAAACAAATTCCATATATGAGAGTTTCACAAGACTACGTTGATTCCCCAACAACAATACAAGGTTTAGTTCACCATATTCATGGTGAAACTAGATGAATAATAATGGAAGAATAAAAGATAAAACCCTAGAAAGGTGAAGAGGTAGCCTGAGCATCCAAGATCCTCCTTCAAAGGGGTGGAAGAGAGAGTGTTTGCTTCGTTTCTGCCAAAGATACAAACCCTAGGACGTCCTAAAGCTTATATATTATTCTAAAAATATAGAAAATTTAGGCCCAAGCCCATAAGAGTACCGCTCAGCGGTAAGTGCGTGAGTTGGTTTCTTCCCCTCAGCGGCCATTTTGCCCCTTAGCGGATCCACCGTGACCTCTTGAGTGCCGCTCAGTGGTAAACTGCCGCTGAGCGGTAGTTGCGGCTTCTCCTTTTGCACTTTTTGATGTCTTTTCTGATTCCATCTCTCTCCTTCTTCACTTCTTTCACCAAATTCACCTTAAAACCTGCACAAAAACATTGAAATCAAGCATAAACCTATCCAGCTCTCTTATTTCTGAAAATATGAACAAAAGCATGATTTCAAGCTAATTTCTAAGTGTTAAAGGTTGATTTTAGTATCAATTTCAAGCATGAAAAAAACAGTTTTTCAACTGTTATCACAACCCCAAACTTAGAACTTTGCTTGTCCTCAAGCAAACAAGATGTAACTCAATCTTCTACCAATTCATATAATGCTTCACACATTCAAAAATCTTCTTTTCAAGATAAGTAAAGGCTTCAATCAAACTTATGACCAAGATTTCAATCAATATGTGCACATGCTTTGGTGTTCACGAAGTCACTTAATATCCAACAAATGCTATTTTTTATGAATGATCACTCAATTAAGCATGGATTTTCATGTGCTCATGGGATATTTCCTCACTAGGTAAAGTGTTTCACTCAAACACAAGTGTATAAGAGGTAATCACTCATTCACTCCACTATCACAATTGTTACCAATAAGGAGTATTGGTAAAACCTGAAGATATGTTTTGATGATGCTGCAACTTATATATTTTGGATGTAGTACGAAAATAGTTAAAAAAAAGCAACTTGTAGATTTTGAATGTGGTAGGAAAATGTTAAACATTGTGGTTAAGCAATACTCGATTATCACAAGTCATACTTGAATAATCGATTATCACTTCATATAATCGATTATCACATTTTTGAAAACCTGTAACGGACTTGAATAATCGATTATCACTTACAATAATCGATTATTCATGGCAGTTGGGAGCTGACCTTTGGCACTCAGTGTACTTGGCTATATATTTTGATTTGGACAAATCAGAAGGCAACGCTTTTTGAACTGAGAAAGCTTAGAACACTGTGTGTCAGAGGAATGTTCTTAGAGAGCTTTTTGTTCATTGTTCCCTTGCTTGGTCTTGTGAAAGGAGAGGCTCGCGTATCGTGTGTCGATAGTCGGAGCAGACTCTCTTCAAGTTAGCAAGGTACTCTGTCTGGTCTTGTGAAAGGAGAAGCTTGTGAATCGTTGGTCGATTGCTGGAGCGGTTATCTTCAAGTTGGTAGAGTGGTTCTTTTCATTTTATTCCTGTTCATTATCTTGTAATCTGTTAAAGCATTTTTAGTGAAAAAGGTTAATCACTATTTATAGTGATTAACGATTGGACGTAGAATCTTTTGATTCGAAGCAGGATAAAAATTCTGTGTTGATTTTCTTATTCCCTACACCCATATTATTTTACGTATATATATCAATTGTTTGATTAATTTTCTGAAAGAAAATTATTTTTACTAAAAAGATAAAATTAATTTTAATTGTGATCGAATATGCTTTCCGCTCTCTGAGTTTTGATTCCGCTGCGCTATACTCTTCGAAAAATACCCCCTCCGATACCATCAATTGGTATCAGAGCTTGCTTTGATAGTTTTTCAAAATTTGCGAAAATGGCTGGTCACAATCAAAACCATGTATATGCTGAGGGTGCTTCCATTAACAGACCTCCATTGTTTACTGGTGATACTATGCTTTTTGGAAAGTGAGAATGGAGATTTTTATGGGGTCTGTTGATAGAGGTATTTGGGAAGCTGTACAAAATGGCCCTTATATTCCTATGAATACTGTTGATGGTGTAGAGACTGAAAAACCTTATTTTAATTGGACTGCCGAAGAAAATAGACGAGCTCAGTTTGATATTAAAGCTCGCAATATAATTTCATCTGCTGTTGTACTTGATGAATTTTATAGAATTTCAGTGTGTAAGACAACACAGGAAATGTGGGAAGTCCTCAAAGTCACTCATGAAGAAACAGAGGACGTGAAGCGTGCTAGGAAGAACACTCTCATTCAGGAATATGAGATGTTCAGAATGCAACCTGGAGAAACGATCTCTGACGTTCAAAAACGATTCACTCATATTGTGAATCATTTAACAAGGTTGGGTAAGACTTTTGATACTGATGAACTTAATGTGAAAATTCTGAACTCTCTGGACAGGTCTTGGCAACCAAAGGTGACTGCCATCTCGGAATCTCAAAATCTTACTCAGATGTCAATGCCAATCTTGTTTGGAAAGCTCCGTGAGCATGAACTTGAGCTAAGGAGATTGACGGCTGAAGAAGATCAAGGCAAAAGAAAGACATTAGCCTTCAAGTCCGAGATCTCCAAAGGAAAGAACTCTAAAAGAATTGAAGATGATGATTCTGATGATGAAGAAAACATGAGCTTGATGATAAAGAAATTTGCAAAGTTCATGAAAGCAAAGGGAAAGGACAAGTTTCACAAAGATAGGAAAGAAAGTCAAGAATCTCCATCAAATGTAAAGTGCTTCGGTTGTGGAGAAAGAAGGCACGTAAAATCTGAGTGTCCAAAAAGCAAGAAAAGTGAAGACAAGAAGGAAAGAAAATTTCAAAGGAAAAAGAAAGCATACATAGCTTGGGAGGATAATGCCTCTAGTTCAATGAGTTCAAGTGACACAGAAGAAGAAGCCAATATTTGTCTAATGGCTGAATCAGAAGATACTGGAAGCCAAGTAAGTGATTCCAGCTTTGAATCTAGTGAATTAGACTTGCAAAAGGCTTTCTGTGAATTGTTGATTGAATTTGAAAAACTTGATGCTGCACATAAAAAACTTAAGAAAGAGCACAATGAATTAAAATTGAATTATGAAATGTTGCTTGATGATGAAGTTGTCTTAAGAAATAAAGTTAGTTCTTTAGAAACAAAATTATCTTATGCAAATGCTACTGTTGAACCTGTTGAATGCTTGTCTTGTAAGAATCATATGTTTGATATTGACATACTTGAAAACTTACTTGCAAAGGAAACCAAGACTAATTCACATGCTAAGACAAACCTTAAGAGAAGCAATGTTGAAAATAGAAATATGCATCAAATAAATAAGTCCAAAGAAAGAAGAACTCGTAGAGTTTGGGTTGAAAAGGGGACTTTTGTTAAAAACAATGTAAGTAATGCTTTTTGTTTTTACTATATGAAGCATGGACACACATCAAACAAATGCAACATTAAACATGTTGGTGTTCCAAGTGGCAAATATGCTTGGGTTAAAGCTGTGAGATGATGTAAACTTGCAAAAACTAACCCCAAGGACCCATATTGAGATTGGGGACCTAAAATTCTTGCTAACTTGTTTTGTAGGATCAATCTAAGTCCAATAAGTCACTGTGGTATCTTGACAGTGGTTGCTCAAGACACATGACTGGTGACAAGAAAAGATTCATCTTTTTTTAGAAGAAGAAGCAAGGATTTGTAACGTATGGGGATAACAACAAAGGCATAATAATGGGTACTGGAAACATTGGAGGAGGAAACACTTTGACAATAAAAGACGTCTTATACGTTGAAGGCCTCAAACATAATCTTCTAAGCATAAGTCAACTATGCGACAAAGGTTTCAAGGTAACTTTTGAGAGTGACAAATGTACTGTTTATTTTAAAAATTCTGCTGAAATTGCTTTGCAAGGTGTTAGGAATAATAACATATATTTGATTGATATTGAGAGTGAATCTAGTCATAGTATAACATGCTTAGTTGCTAAAGAAGAAAATCCATGGCTATGGCACAAAAGAGCTGCACATATTCACATGCAACACTTAAATAAATTAATCTCTAAGGATCTTGTGATTGGTTTGCCTAAACTAAAATTTGAGAAAGATAAACTTTGTTCTGCATGTCAAAAGGGTAAACAAACAAAATCTTCATTTTCATCTAAAAGCATGATTTCTACATCAAAACCTTTAGAACTTTTGCATCTGGACTTGTTTGGTCCATCTAGAATTAAAAGTTTTGGTGGAAACTACTATATGCTCTTGTAATTGTTGATGATTACTCTAGATTTACTTGGACTTTCTTTTTAACTCTGAAAAGTGAAGCTTTTAAAGCATTTAAAATTTTTGCTAAACGTATTCAAAATGAAAAAGATTTGAAAATCAAAACTTTGAGAAGTGATCATGGTGGTGAATTTGAAAATGAATCATTTGGAAAATTTTGTGAAGAATTTGGCATTGCACACAATTTTTCTGCACCTAGAACTTCCCAACAGAATGGTGTTGTTGAAAGGAAAAATAGATCATTAGAAGAATTAGCTAGAACGCTTATGAATGAATCTAATGTGCCAAAATACTTTTGGGCTGATGCAGTAAGTACTGCTTGTTATGTGTTCAATAGGATGCTTATTAGGCCAATTCTAAAATTAACTCCATATGAACTGTTGAATGGTAGAAAACCAAATATATCCCATTTGAAAATTTTTTGATGCAAATGCTTTGTATTAAATAATGGAAAAGATAATCTTGGAAAATTTGATGCAAAATCTGATGAAGCAATTTTTTTAGGATATTCTTTGACTAGCAAAGCTTATAGAGTGTTCAATAGAAGAACACTGATAATTGAAGAATCAATACATGTTGTCTTTTATGAAATTGTAGACCTTGAGGTAAATCCTCTTGAGTCAAATAGACCCATTGCAGGTGATGAGAATTACTTAAAAGAAGCCCTTGAGGAGATGTATCTAAATGAAAATTATCCTCCGGAGCTTCAAGAAACACCGCAAGTCGTTGATTCCAAAAGCTATCAACAACCAAGAGGACTATCTTTGGACAACATCATAGGAAATATATCAAAAGGGGTAACTACTAGAAATAATTTAAATAATTTTTGTCTAACTGTTGCTTTTGTGTCTCAGGTAGAACCTAAACATATAAAGGAAGCTCTTCAAGATGACAAGTGGTGCATTGCTATGCAAGAAGAGCTAAATCAATTTGAAAGGAATGAAGTTTGGGAACTTATTCCAAAACAAGAAGAATTCCAAGTCATAGGAACAAAATGGGTATTCAGGAACAAGCTGGATGAGGATGGAAACATTACAAAGAATAAAGCAAGGCTAGTTGCTAAGGGATATTGTCAAGAGGAAGGTATAGATTATGATGAAACGTATGCACCGGTAGCCAGGTTAGAAGCAATTAGATTATTACTTGCATATGCATCTTTGATGAAATTTAAACTGTATCAAATGGATGTAAAAAGTGCTTTCTTAAATGGTTTTATAAAAGAAGAAGTGTATGTTAGTCAACCTCCTGGCTTTGAAGATTTTAAATTTCCTGATCATGTTTACAAATTGAAAAAGGCCCTTTATGGTCTTAAACAAGCACCTAGGTCTTGGTATGAAAGACTTAGTATCTTTTTAATTGAAAATGAATTTTCTAGAGGAAAGGTTGATTCAACCTTATTCATTAAGAAAGTAGGAAAACATATTTTAATCGTGCAAGTTTATGTAGATGATATCATTTTTGGGTCAACTGATGACTCTTTGTGTGAAGAGTTTGCAAAACTAATGCGAGGTGAATTTGAGATGTCTATGATGGGTGAGTTAAACTTTTTCTTAGGACTACAGATAAAACAAATGAATGGTGGAACCTTCACCTCCCAAACTAAATACTGTAGAGAAATTCTTAAGAAATTTGGTATGGATAGCTGCAAGGAAGCTAGTACACCCATGGGTACTTCATGTTATTTAGATAAGGATGAAATTGGAAAAGGACTGAATGAAACCATGCTTAAAGGCATGATAGGATCCTTGCTATACTTAACTGCTAGTAGACCAGATATTATGCAGAGTGTTTGTGTATGTGCTAGATACCAAGCCAATCCTAAAGAATCTCATTTGACTGCAGTTAAGAGAATTCTAAAATATCTTAAGGGAACTACTTCATTTGGACTTTGGTATCCCTCTGATGCCTCACCTAGTTTAATAGTATACTCTGATGCAGATTATGGTGGCTGTAAAATTGATAGAAAAAGTACTAGTGGAACCTGTCATTTCTTGGGATGTTCTTTAGTGTCATGGCACTCAAAGAAACAAGCATGTGTAGCTTTGTCTACCACCGAAGCTGAATATATTGCAGCTGGAAACTGTTGTGCTCAACTTTTGTGGATGAAACAACAATTGGAAGACTTTGATATCTTCCTTGACAAAATTCCTCTAAAATGTAACAATACTAGTGCGATAAATTTGACCAAGAACCCCATAATGCATTCAAGAACTAAGCATATAGAAATTAGGCACCATTTCTTAAGAGATCATATTCAAAAGGGGATTGTCAAATTGAATATGTTGATACTTTACATCAATTAGCTGATATCTTTACCAAGGCTCTACCTAAAGATAGATTTTTTGAGCATAGAAGAGAGTTAGGAGTGTTAGACATATCTTAGAATCAAAATCTATGCAAATTTTTGCATTTTTCGTAAACTTAACGCTTCATAATCGATTATCACTAAGTTATAATCGATTATTCATGCATCAAATTCAATTCTGGAAAATCTTGAGCAGATAATCGATTATCATTATGCATAATCGATTATCATGCAATTCTGGGCAGTAATTATTGAACTAATAATCGATTATCATGAGTCATAATCGAGTATCGCGCTGACAGTTTCAAAAATAAAGCCTTTGGAGCATCCCATAACGGCTATAAACGACCATAAACGACTAGTTTTTCCATTTTTCTTTTAAATAGCCCCCCATAATCGATTACTAGACACTCATTTGCACCCAAATACTGCTGAAATCAAATCTAGAGCTCAAATCTTCTTCATTTCCCTTCACCTTCTCAAAATCTCATTTTCCCATTCTTCCTCCATGGCTGACTCAAGAAGGCACCATCGCAGAACAGCTGGAGCCTCCTCTAATTCTCAACCACATCTTGCAAACATAGGTGGATGGATTTCAGATCAAGGGAAACATGCAGACTTTGTTAATTCTTGGCAAGAAAGGAAGATCGTGGCGGTAAAGTTTATTCATCTTGACTTTTTCCGCTTCTATGGCTTTCAATTTCCAAACACTTTTGCTGAGCAGGGGTTAACGCATCTGTTAGAACAAAAAGGATGCATTTATCATGATCTTATAAGAGTCTTCTACTTCAACTTGCGCTATCGAGATGGGATAATATCTACTAAGGTCAAGGGAGTACGCATCATTTTAGATGATGACGTATGGACCAATGTTGCTCAACTTCCCATCTGGGATGATGCTGTCAAAGTCCATTTAGGACTTGAAGATTTCAACAGGATGATGACTTTTCAATCCTTCCTACGTCATCCTGAACGGCAAACCAATAGAAGGTAATTACTGGTTGGAGGTTTTAAAGTTGAAGAAAGGATGATCCAATACTTGATTGTCTGGATTTTATGTCCTAGAGCAACCAACCGTGCTCAATGCTCTGAGCAGGATTTACTTCTGTTATATGGGATTCTAAATCACATACACATCGACTGGCCTGCTCTCATTGCTGACACAATGGTAAAAGCCAAGAAATCCTATTCATATCAACTTCCCTATGCTCTTCTTCTTTCTAGGATTTTAGAATTCAAAGGTGTACCTGTTGAAGGAGAACTCGTTCAAACTATTGATGCTGTGGGATCAGAAATTGGAGATACTACCTTTCGTCAAATGGGATTCATTACTAGAGGTAGAGTTCTTATTCACAAAGATGATGACCATCCTGATGTAGATGAAGATGATGACATGGACACTCATATGGTTGACCCAGTAAGTGCTGCTACTCCGTCTGATGCTGGACCATCCAACATACCCTCCTCTTCCTCAACTTCTATGGAAGAACATTTTGCAAGGTTATCTAAACAGTTGGAGGATATGAGTCTTGCACAAAAGACTCACTTTGAGGAGATTTATGAGTGGCAGCGATCTGTTGATGAGTACATGGTTGATCAATTTCTTGATCTTGATGTTCGCCTCTCTAACATCGAGGGTCATCTTAATGTCCCACCTCCTGAACGTTCTCCTAGTCCTGAATTCTAGGTTTTAGGCCTCTAAATTTGATTTTTATGTTATTTTCTTTATGGTATTTAGTTTCTTAATTAATTTCATGTAATTCCTTTCTGTTCTTAATATAATGAGCTTTTAATTTTTGCATATATTCCATTTTTGAGCGGGAGCTCATATTAAGGGGGAGGTTATTATATTATTCTTTTTGCTTATGATCAAAAAGGGGGAGAAGAAATATAAGGGGAGGATTAAAAAAAAATAATAATAATAAATAAAAAATATTAGTTTTTAATTGTACAGGTACTGCTAACTCTGTGGTTGTCCATTAGTTTATATATGTTGCAGGTAAACCTGAGTTGCTTTTAAAAAGAGAGTTTTTGATCATCATAAAAAAGGGGGAGATTGTTACCAATAAGGAGTATTGGTAAAACCTGAAGATATGTTTTGATGATGCTGCAACTTATAGATTTTGGATGTAGTAGGAAAATAGTTAAAAAAAAGCAACTTGTAGATTTTGAATGTAGTACGAAAATGTTAAACATTGTAATTTTTACTAATATAATCGATTATGGTTAAGCAATAATCGATTATCACAAGTCATACTTGAATAATCGATTATCACTTCATATAATCGATTATCACATTTTTGAAAACCTGTAACGGACTTGAATAATCGATTATCACTTACAATAATCGATTATTCATGGCAGTTGGGAGCTGACCTTTGGCACTCAGTGTACTTGGCTATATATTTTGATTTGGAGAAATCAGAAGGCAACGTTTTTTGAACTGAGAAAACTTAGAACATTGTGTGTCAGAGGAACGTTCTTAGAGAGCTTTTTGTTCATTGTTCCCTTGCTTGGTCTTGTGAAAGGAGAGGCTCGCGTATCGTGTGTCGACAGTCGGAGCAGACTCTCTTCAAGTTAGAAAGGTACTCTACCTGGTCTTGTGAAAGGAGAAGCTTGTGAATCGTTGGTCGATTGCTGGAGCGGTTCTCTTCAAGTTGGTAGAGTGGTTCTTTTCATTTTATTCCTGTTCATTATCTTGTAATCTGTTAAACCATTTTTAGTGAAAAAGATTAATCACTATTGATAGTGATTAACGACTGGACGTAGAATCTTTTGATTCAAACCAGGATAAAAATTCTGTGTTGATTTTCTTATTCCCTACACTCATATTATTTTACGTATATCAACTGTTTGATTAATTTTCTGAAAGAAAATTATTTTTACTAAAAAGAAAAAATTAATTTTAATTGTGATCGAATACGCTTTCCGCTCTCTGAGTTTTAATTCCGCTGCGCTATACTCTTCGAAAAATACCCCCTCCGATACCATCAACAATATCACATGAATTAACTTTGCCTTTCATTTAACCACAATCAAAAACATTCACAAGCATGCATCATCACAAGGACTTTTCAATGGCTTATAACGTGGCTGGGCTAACAAGAAAATTGGTTTTTCTGGATCAAAAAATCCTTCAGTTAAGAGAATCATAACAACACAATTATTCTTATTTTTCCCAACTTGCCTTTGCATTGAGCTTTGCTTCTTTCTTTTCTTTTCACATTCTTATTTCTTAGCTCTTAGCTCTTAACAATACCACACAAGATCTTCTACTTAACTCAAGGTAATGATTTTCAATCAAGGGTTTTCAATGTATGTTCAAGGCTAAGGGTTCAAAGGATAGAACACAAAGTGTTCTCTTTTAGTGGGCTAACTTTATGAATTTGGCCAATAAAAAGGGTTCCAACAAAGGGCCTTGATCACATGGTGCAAAACAAGCAATTGATTCAATCATATAAAACCTGGGCAAAGTCATTCATGCTTTCAAAGTAATAGCATTTAACAATAACAACTCTAGAGCTCAAAACCTCACATATAAGCTCATTCACATTTGACATACACATCCTGCTTAATTTCACAATCACAATCATAATATCCTGTATTTGTTCACAAAGCTTGTGAATCACCTGTATAAGCATTTTATGTGCCCATCTATCTCAACATCAATCAATCACTAATCATCATCAAGCATTACTTATCACACAATCACAGTTAATAGCAAACCATCATAACAAACCAGGTTTCCAATAGAGTACATCAAACCCTAATCTAAAACAAAAAATAAATAAGTTTAGAAAACTTAAACCAACAAAAGCATAAGCATATGATAGCATTCATCCGTAAATGCTATCTCAGCTCCTCATCAATCTGAGCTGTCCTCTGTATCTTCCTCTTCTTGGATCTTATAGTCTTGATTCTTTTTGCCCGATGAGGAGGTCATCCCTGCATCAAACATAATTCACAAAACCAAAAGATACATTGTTAAGCATTACTAAACCACAATGAAGAAATCAGCCCCTTCAATGATGCTCTCTCCCAACCCCAAACTTAGATGGAAAACTAGTGAGCAAGTAAGTGGAAGGGAGATTTTCTAAAGAGGGATGAGGGAAAAGTTGTAGAGAACCTTTGAAAAGGTATGTAGGAGTGTGTGTGCAGAGAAGAGCCTGAAAATAAAAGCATTTGCACAGCTTAGGGTATAAAAATACCCTAATGGGCTCGGGTTCCGCTAAAGGGTAACCAAAGCCCACTCTGCGATAGTACCGCTCAGCGGCACTTTCGTGATGTGCTCTTCTCCTTCTTTGCTTAACCTAAGTGCCTCCTGGACATGCCCCTCACTGGTTCCCTGCAATTCAATGTTTAGAATACTTATGCAAACCCTATTATGCAACTAAAATGAAACAAACAAAAACAATCAATCAACTGGGTTGCCTCCTAGGTAGTGCTTGTTTAACGTCACGAGCCTGACCCAAAATCCACCAACACCCATCAGTAGGTGTTACACACTTACCAACACCCATCAGTAGGTGCAAAATTTTCTTACCACCCATCAGTAGGTGTTACAACTTAGTATCCTTCAGTAGATACTTAACCACCTAGCATCCTTCAGTAGATGCTATATCCAACAAAATATTTACAAAATAATGTTCACAAATTAAAAATTACAAAACCAAAATAAAATCAAAAGTTTTTTAAATCACTGGGTTGCCTCCCAGCAAGCGCTCTTTTAACGTCACTAGCTTGACCCAATAAAGCTCATGTTCCTTCTTCTTTTTCTTCTTTCTATTGAACTTCTTCATAAATTTGATCAAACCAGGAACCTATTGCAGTGTCTCAATCATAGGAACTTTAATCTTCAATTTCTTGAAGATTTCCATAAAGCACTTAAATTTATTTTCCTTCCTATGATTCTTCTTTAGATGAGGATGGGATTTTTCATATGATTCCTTCTTCTTTCCTCTCATCTTCTTTTTCTTATGCTTCCTCTCCCCAAATTTTCTCTTTTTCTTTTCTCGTATTTTTTTCTTCCTTTCTCTTTTTCTTCTCAACTTCTTTATTTTCACACAAATTTTCTTCCTCTCTTCTCTCTCAACCACTTCTTTTTCTTTTTCATCATCTTTATCTTTCTCACTCAACTCTTCTTTTTCTTCTCTCTCTATCTTTTCCTCATCTCTCTCTATTTTTTTCTCGGCAAAAATCTTGTCACTTTCAGTGACAATGGCTTGACCTTCCTCCTTAAGGTTAACTTCAGTATTAACCTTAACATTCAATTTTTGACTAATGAAACGAAGGTGCATCTCCATCCTTTTGCATGATTCTTCAATGCTTTTCTGAATAGAGTCGAAATTTTTCAAAAATCGTTGAAGGGTGTCATCCAAATTTACTGATAGAGAGGGTTGTTGCTGCCATTGTTGTGGTGGCGGCCTATCAAATTCTTCGGCAGCTTGATTGCTTTTGTGATGACAATTAGGTATCTATATGTACTGTTGAACTGCCTCCTCCAACGTTATCCTTCTTCCCGATAGAGAGGGTTTTTGCTGCCATTGTTATGGTGGTCGATTCTTAAATTGTTCGACAGCTTGCCAAAATTGATCATTATCCATGCTTGAGTGAGATCCCAGCAGTGGTTGAAATTACCTTAGTAGAATTGAGTGCCTATTAAATTATTGTTCGAATTGCATCCTGCAAACATTAGGCACAAAACTCTAGAAAATATTTGTTAGCACAAAAAGATATAAGAGAAGATATAAGATTCACAGAATAAAATGAAATAAAATAAAATAAAATAAAATAAAATAAAGTAAAATAAAATAAAATAAAATAAAATAAAATAAAATAAAATAAAAATAAAAACCGAAAAAATAAAAACAGAAATTCAAAATTAAAGTCAAAGATAATCAATAATCACACAAATGAACTAGTTAAACCACGAGTCCCTGGCAACGGCGCCAAAAACTTGATGGACAAATTTATGATCACCAAAATAAGATGTCACAAACTTGTATTACAATCGGCAAGTATGACCGAATCGTTTCATGTAATAAACTCGGAAAGACCAAGTATCGTTCTCCCAAAGGACTCACGGCCTAGTTTAGTTATGTGATTCGTTGATTAGCTAAGACTTAAGAACAAAATAATTGGATTATACTATGCAAAAGACGAAAATAAACATGTATGCATGAGGTTTTGATCAATGGCAAAACAAAATACAAGCACTTTCAATGAAATATATGGATGAATATGTTGTTGGGGGTCAATTTCATCTTATCCACTCTCATATATTTTAGGAATTCAACATTCAAATCATCATTGTTAATGCCACTCTCTAAATTACCTTGTCAAGAAGGTCTATCCCTAATTACGAGTTCATACGATTCCTAGCATTCCTAATAATTAGTTCTTTTAGCACAGGAGCTTAACGACAACCAATATACTATTGGGAGTAATTCCCCGGATCTAGACTTCCCCGTACGTTCCCGTATCGACAAAATCAATAATCATGCATTGAATGAGTTAAACAAAGCAAGCATTGAGCAAGGAGGAAAAACTCTAACTAATGATGAAAGAAAGCATAGGTCTTCGATTAAGATGCAAGCACAAATTCCATATATGAGAGCTTCAAAAGATTACATTGCTTCCCCAACAAACATACAAGGTTTAGTTCACCATATTCATGGTGAACCTAGATGAACAATAATGAAAGAATGAAGGATAAAACCCTAGAAAGGTGAAGAGGTAGCCTGAGCATCCAAGATCCTCCTTCAAAGGGGGGGAAGAGAAAGTGTTTGCTTCGTTTCTACCAAAGATACAAACCCTAGGACGTCATAAAGCTTATATACTATTCTAAAATTACAGAAAATCTAGGCCCAAGCCCATAAGTGTGCCGCTCAGCGGTAAAGTACCGCTCCACGGTGAGTACATGAGTAGTTTCTTCCCCTCAGCGGACCTCCCGTGAACTCCTGAGTGCCGCTCAGCGGTAAATTGCTGCTGAGCGGTAACTTTGACTTCTCCTTTTGCACTTTTTGATGTCTTTTCTGATTCCATCTCTCTCCTTCTTCACTTCTTTCACTAAATTCACCTTAAAACCTGCACAAAAACACTGAAATCAAGCATAAACCTGTCCAGCTCTCTTATTTCTGAAAATATGAATAAAAGCATGATTTCAAGCTAGGTTCTAAGTGTTAAAGGTTGCTTTTAGTGTCAATTTAAGCATGAAAATAACAGTTTTTCAACTGTTATCAATTGGCCATTACTAAGTTAACCTTTACAGGTTGCACATTAACATCACTGATCTGCTCCAGTAACGAATAAGGTATCAAGTTAACACTTGAACATAAATCAAGTAGAGTTTTCTTAACCCTTTTCTTCCCTATGGTACAAGGAATAGAAAAGCCTCCTGGATCTTTTGCTTTTGGAGGGAATGGCTCCTTTTTAACAGTTTTACACTTCTTTGCCTCATCATCTCTATGTCTTTTCTTTGTAGAGACATCTTCATCAGATTTAGTGTAAACTGTAATTTATTGTAGAATCTCCTCCCAAGGTGCATCATTATCCACCATCTTGAATAATTCTGTAAAATCAAGTTGTTTCTCTTGATTTATTGGAAAAGGAAAAGTATTTTTACTCTCTATTTCTCTTTTGTCTCTTTTATCTTCTGTTTCTCCTTTTTCTAACTCAACTATCTCATCTTTAGTACTCTCTAACACTTTGCATTCTTCTCTGGGATTAACCTCAATGTTAGCCCCAAAATTTTTATCTGGCCTCTCTTCCACCTGCTTAGTGATCTGCCCCATCTGAATCTCCAAATTCTTGATAGCAGCTTCAGTGCTCTTTTGGGTATGATGACAAATTTATGAACACCGAAATACGGCGCCAGAAACTTGTTGAACAATCGGCAAGTGTGACCGA
This sequence comes from Vigna nakashimae, assembly GCA_034642375.1. NCBI lineage: Eukaryota > Viridiplantae > Streptophyta > Magnoliopsida > Fabales > Fabaceae > Vigna > Vigna nakashimae. The sequence continues at coordinate 42,748,737 of CM067765.1, read as the reverse complement.
ATCGTTTCAAGTAATAAACTCGGTAAGACCAAGTATCGTTCTCCCAAAGGACTCACGGCCTAGTTTAGTTATGTGATTCGTTGATTATTTAAGACTTAAGGACAAAATAAGTGAAGTTTAAACATGTATGCATGAGGTTGATCAATGGCTAAAACAAAATACAAACACTTCAATGGAATATATGGATGAGTATGTTGTTGGGGGTTATCAATTTCATCTTATCAACTCTCATATACTTTGGGAATTCAACATTCTTTTCATCATTGTTAATGCCACTCTCTAAAGTACCTTGCAAGAAGGCCTATCCCTAACTACGAGTTCATACAATTCCTAGCATTCCTAATAATTAGTTCTTCGAGTGCAGGAGCTTAACGACAACCAATATACTATTGGGAGAAATTCCCCGGATCTAGACTTCCCCGTACGTTCCCGTATCGACAAAACCAATAACCATGCGTTGAATGAGTTAAACAAAGAAAGCATTGAGCAAAGAGGAAAAACCCTAACTAATGATGAAACAAAGCATAGGTCTTAAATATAAGATATAAACACAAATTCCACATATGAGAGTTTCACAAGACTACATTGATTCCCCAACAACAATACAAGGTTTAGTTCACCATATTCATGGTGAAACTAGATGATTAATAATGGAAGAATGAAAGATAAAACCCTAGAAAGGTGAAGAGGTAGCCTTAGCATCCAAGATCCTCCTTCAAAGGGGTGGAAGAGAGAGTGTTTGCTTCGTTTCTGCCAAAGATACAAACCCTAGGACGTCCTAAAGCTTATATACTATTCTAAAATTACAGAAACTTTAGGTCCAAGCCCATAAGTGTGCCGCTCAGCGGTAAAGTGCCGCTCAGCGGTAAAGTGCCGCTCAGCAGTAAGTGCGTGAGTAGTTTCTTCCCCTCAGCGGACCTCCCGTGAACTCCTGAGTATCGCTCAGCGGTAAACTGCCGCTGAGCGGAAGTTGCGGCTTCTCCTTTTGCACTTTTTGATGTCTTTTCTGATTCCATCTCTCTCCTTCTTCACTTCTTTCACTAAATTCACCTTAAAACCTTCACAAAAACACTAAAATCAAGCATAAACCTGTCCAACTCTCTTATTTCTGAAAATATGAATAAAAGCATGATTTCAAGCTAGTTTCTAAGTGTTAAAGGTTGCTTTTAGTATCAATTTTAAGCAGGAAAATAACAGTTTTTCAACTTTTATCACAACCCCAAACTTAGAACTTTGCTTGTCCTCAAGCAAACAAGATGTAACTCAATCTTCTACCAATTCATATAATGGTTCACTCATTCAAAAATCTTCTTTTCAAGATAAGTAGATACTTCGATCAAACTTATGGCCAAGAGTTCAATCAAGATGTGCACATGCTTTAGTGTTCACAAAGTCATTTAATATCCAACAAATGCTATTTTTCATGAATGATCAATCAATTAAGCATAGATGTTGATGTGCTCATGGAATATTTCCTCACTAGGTAAAGTGTTTCACTCACACACAAGTGTATAAGAGGTAATCACTCATTCACTCCACTATCACAATGTCACATGAATCAACTTTGCCTTTCATTTTACAACAATCAAAAACATTCACAAGCATGCATCATCACAAGGACTTTTCAATGGCTTATAACGTGGCTGGGCTAACAAGAAAATTGGTTTTTCTGGATCACAAAATCCTTGAGTTAATAGAATCATAACAACACAATTATTCTTATTTTTCCCAACTTGCCTTTACATTGAGCTTTGCTTTTTCTTTTTTTTCTTTCTCTTTTTCTTTTCTTTTCACATTCTTATTCTTAACTTTTAGCTCAATGCTTTCCTTTTTCTTTTTCATGCTTTCCCAACAACCCCAAACTTGAACATTTAACAATACCACAAAAGATTTTCTACTTAACTCAAGGTAAAGCTTTTCGACAAGGGTTTTCAATTTATGTTCAAGGCTAAGGGTTCAAAGGATAGAACACAAAGGGTTCTCTTTTAGTGGGCTAACTTCATGAATTTGGCCAATAAAAAGGGTTCCAACAAACGACCTTGATCATATGATGCAAAACAAGCAATTGATTCAATCATAGAAAACTTGGGCAAAATCATTCATGTTTCCACAGGAATAGCATTCAATCAATAACAACTCTGGGGCTCAAAACCTCACATCTAAGCTCATTGACATTTGACATACACATCCTGCTTAATCTCACAATCACAATCATAATATCCTGCATTTGTTCACAAAGCTTGTGAATCACCTGTATAAGCATTTAATGTGCACATCTATCTCAACATCAATCAATCAATAATCATCATCAAGCATTACTTATCACACAATCACAGTTAATATCACACAATCATAACAAACCAGGTCTCCAATAGAGTACATCAACCCTAATCTAAAACAAAAATACGTACAGAACATTGGGTTTGCCTCCCAGTAAGTGCTTGTTTAACGTCACGAGCCTGACCCAAACTTTCAAGGATCAACCAACAACATCATTGTGGACAATTGTTGCACCTCTCCCCCTAGATAGGGCTTGAGACGTTGACCATTCACCACCCAACTTTTTTGTGGATCATCAGCAGCTGGATTAAATATTTCAATTGCTCCATGCGGATGAACTTCTTTTACCACAAATGGTCCTGACCATTTTGACTTCAGCTTCCCAGGGAATATCTTCAATCTTGAATTGAATAATAGTACCTGTTGTCCTGGATTGAAAACTCTATTCACCAGCTTCCTGTCATGATAAAATTTGATCTTGTCTTTGTAAGCCTTGGATGAATCATATGCATGTAATCGCATTTCTTCAAGCTCCAAAATTTGCCTTCTGCGTGTGCATTGAGTTTCATAAGGATCAAAATTAAAGAATTTCAAAGCCCACAACATTCTATGCTCCAATTCTACTGGCAAATGACATGCTTTCCCATAGACTAATTGAAATGGTGATAATCCCATAGACGTCTTCATTGTCGTCCTATAAACCCAAAGAGCATCATCCAATTTGAGTGACCAATCCTTTCTTGATGAAGTCACTGTTTTTTCCAGGATCCTCTTTATTTCCCTGTTAGACACCTCAGCTTGTCCATTGGTTTGTGGATGATAAGGTGCAACTACCTTATGTTTCACTCCATAGTGTTTGAGTACTTTTTCTAGCTGATAATTGCAAAAATGAGATCCTCCATCACTAATCAACACTCTTGGAGTGCCAAAACGTGAGAATATCTGCTTCTTCAAGAATTTAATTACTGTGCTAGCATCACTTTTAGGACAAGCTAATGCTTCCACCCATTTACTCACATAATCCACTGCTACCAAAATATATTCATTGTTGAAAGATGGAGGGAAGGGTCCAACAAAGTCAATACCCCAGCAATCAAAAACCTCAACCTCTAAAATGCCTTGTAAAGGCATCTCATGACGTTTAGTGATCGTCCCTGCTCTTTGACATTTATCACAATTTCTAGCATGATTATGGGCATCTTTAAATAAGGTTGGCCAATAAAACCCTGATTGAAGGACTTTTGCTGCTGTTCTTTCTCCATTAAAATGTCTTCCATAAGGTGAATCATGACAATGCCAGAGAATTCCTTCTGCTTCTTCATTTGTCACACATATCCTCAAAAGATTATCTGCTCCAATCTTGAACAAATAAGGATCATCCCAGACAAACTGCTTAGCATCATGCAAAAACTTTTTTCTTTGTTGCCAAGTTAAGTCTTCTGGCATGACCCTTGCAGCTTTGAAATTAGCCATATCAGCAAACCATGGCCTCTGCTGAATATACATGAGTGTTTCATCTAAAAAAGACTCCCAAATTTTGGATTCCTTGCGAGTGACCTCATTGTTGACTAACCGTGACAAATGATCAGCAATCAAGTTCTCACTTCCTTTCTTATCACGAATTTCTACATCAAATTCTTGCAACAGTAGTACCCATCTAATCAGACGTGGCTTAGAATCTGGCTTTGTCAACAAATATTTGATAGTTGCATGATCTGTATAGACAATCACCTTAGACCCAATAAGATAAGGTCTAAATTTCTCTAAAGCATACACAATAGCCAGGAATTCTTCTTCTGTGGTAGCATAATTCAGTTGAGCATCATTCAGAACTTTGCTAGCATAATAAATTGGATGAAACTTTTGTTCTTTTCGCTGGCCAAGAACAACTCCTATTGCATATCACTTGCATCACATATTAATTCAAAATTTTGATTCCAATCTGGCGCTACAATTACTGGAGCTGACACTAATTTATTCTTCAATGTGTCAAAAGCTTTCAAACAGTCTGCATTCATCACAAAAGAAGCATCCTTCATCAAAAGATTACTCAATGGTTTAGCAATTTTTTCGAAATCTTTGATGAATCTTCTATAAAACCCAGCATGACCAAGAAAACGCCTAATCCCCCTTACATTTGTTGGTGGAGGCAGTTTCTCAATGACTTCTACTTTAGCTTTATCTACCTCAATTCCTTTAGCAGAGATTTTATGCCCCAGTACAATTCCTTCAGTTACCAAGAAATGACATTTCTCCCAATTAAGAACAAGATTTGTTTGAACACATCTTTTGAGAACAGTGTTCAGATTAGCCAAACATCTTTGGAAAGAATTTCCAAAAACTGAGAAATCATCCATGAATACTTCAATGCATTTTTCTAAGAGATCTGCAAAAATTGCCTGCATACACCTTTGAAATGTAGCTGGAGGATTACATAATCCAAATGGCATCTTTCTATAAGCAAAAATACCAAAAGGACAAGTAAAAGCCGTCTTCTCTTGGTCTTTTGGATCTACAACAATTTGATTGTATCCAGAATATCCATCTAGAAAACAATAGAAAGATTGACCTGATAATCTTTCTAACATCTAGTCCATGAAAGGAAGAGGAAAATGATCCTTTCTAGTAGCTTTATTCAGCTTCCTGTAATCAATGCACATACGCCAGCCAGTAATTGTACGAGTAGGAATAAGTTCATTTTTATCATTATAAATTACTGTCATCCCACCTTTCTTTGGAACCACCTGTACTGGACTCACCCATTCACTATCAGAGATTGGATAGATGATACCAACTTCTAACAGTTTCAACACTTCTTTTCTAACCACCTCCTTCATTACAGGATTTAACCTTCTCTGTGGTTGAGCACTTGGTTTATAATCTTCTTCCATAAAAATCTTGTGCATGCAATAAGTTGGGCTAATACCTTTAAGATCTGATATTGACCACCCAATTGCTTCTTTGTTGGCTTTTAGAATTTCTATCAATTGCTCTTCTTCTTGTAGAGATAAAGAGTTATTAATGATGACTGTCTTTGTTCCATCTTCTTCTAGAAAAACATATTTCAGATGTGATGGCAATCTTTTTAATTCTGGCATCTTTGCTTTGACTTGTTCTTCCTTATCATTATTTGAAATATTGGATCTTCCACTCGACTCTTTTTCAATGTTTCCAAGTCCATCAGACATTCATCAATCAATTTCTCTTCTTCTTCATCTAAATCTTCACATGCATCAATGAGAGTTTTCTCTAATGGAGAAATATTCCTCACCATCCTTTCTTGCACCATACAAACTTCATCAAGTTCATCAAATTGAAAACATGCTTTGTCATCATTTGGATATGTCATGGCCTTGGATACGTCAAAAGAGACTTCATAAAAGGTCTCCCAAGAATAAGAGGAACATCACTATTTCCTTCCATCTCCATCACAATAAAATCCACTGGGAATACAAATTTATCAACCTTCACTAGAACATCTTCAACCACTCCATATGGATATTTAAGAGACCTGTCCGCCGGTTGAAGAGCCATTCTGGTTGGTTTGATTTCCAAACCCTGAATTGTTGTGCACATGGATAGCGGCATTAAATTAATGCTAGCTCCTAAATCAATCAATGCTCTTCCAACTTTCAAATCTCCTATGGTGCATGGAATAGTGAAGCTTCCTGGATCTTTAAGTTTAGGAGGTAGTTTCTGTATGATTGCACTGCAGTTACCCGGTACATTGATAGTTTCCTTTTCAATGTACTTGTTTTTCTTTGTAAGAAGTTCCTTCAAAAACTTTGCATATGCTAGCATCTGTTGCAATGCTTCAAAGAATGGTATAGTGATCTCCAGCTTCTTAAACAACTCCATGAATCTTTCCAACTGCTTTTCTTTCTCCTTCCATGAATAACTCTTTGGATAAGGAAGTGGCTTTTCACCCTCTTTTTCTTTTTGTCTCTCCTCTCTCTCTTCTCTCTCTTTTTTTTCTCTCCTCTCATCTTCTTTTTTCTTTATCTCTCTCTCAACTCTTTCTTTCCACTCACATGTTTCTTTTTCACTCTCACTCTCATTTTCTTTCTCCTCTTTTTCTTTTTTTCTCTCCTCTAACACTTTACCACTTCTGGTCACAGCAGTTTTACACTCCTTTCTGAGATTATCATGTTTCATCTTGTCAACTATTCTCTCAACATAGATCTCCATATTTTTAAATGTAGCATCCACATTCTGACAATAAGATGCATTCGTCTTCAAGAATCTTTGGAAAGTCTCGTCAAGTTTTGTTGTCTTCTCAGATGGAGTAGATTGCATTTGCCATTTTTGCTGTTGCCCTTGAACCATTGAGACCTGTTGTATTTCTTGTGGTATTTGAGAAAGCTTCATAATTACTTCTTCCAACTGTTGAGAGATAATTCTATTCTGAATAAGCAAAGCATCATTTGATTGTAACAACTCCTTCTGACTAAGATACCCTCTTTCAATGTTGAACTCGTTGTCACTAGTAGCCATATTTTCAATAATTTCTGTAGCTTCCTCTGGAGTTTTCCATTTGATGTTTCCTCCTGCTGAGGCGTCCAGCATCATCTTGGTTTGTGAACCAAGACCTCCAAGGAAAGTTAGGACTACTTCCTCTTCTTTGAAACCATGCGTGGGTGTTTTTCTTAACAAGCTTTTATACCTATCCCATGCATGACCAAGTGATTCTTCCATGCCCTGCCTGAATGAAGAAATCTCTTGCTTGCCTTTATTCACCTTTGATTGTGGGAAGTACTTGTTTAGAAACTTATTTACCACTGCTTCCCACTCCGTGAAGCTTCCCTCTAGAAAAGAATTTAACCAAAGCTTAGCATTGCCTCCTAATGAGAAAGGAAACAAGCTAAGTTTGATCGCTTCATCTGGCACCCCATTTATTTTCACTGTGTTGCAGATCTCATTAAATGTAGTGAGGTGCTCATATGGGCTTTCGTGAGATAACCCATTGAATTGATTGCTCTTCACCAGTTGGATCAATGCTGGTTTGACCTCCATGTTAGCTGCATTGACTCTAGGTCTAGCTATGCTGTTAAAGTGCTAAGGTCCAGCTGTATTAATGTAATCAGCAAGAGTTCTTCTGATATTATTGTTCTCCATATTTTCTGCGCTGTGGTCAGAACCTTGTGGTGATGGTTGCAACAGAGTTTCCGGAGGAGGGAAAAGTTCTCTAGATGTTCGGATTCTTCTCCTCCGTCTACTCTCGTCTAAGTCTTCAAGAAGAGGTTCTGCTGTTTTCTTGCTCCTTGTTCGAATTGCTTCCTGCATACACAAGAAAACAAAACCCTAGAAAATTGGTTAGCACAAAAAGATATAAGAGAAGATATAAGATTCAGAGAATAAAATAAAATAAAATAGAATAAAATAAAATAAAATAAAATAAAAATAAAAGAAGAAAAATAAAAACAGAAAATAAAAAATTCAAAATTCAAGTCAAAGATAATCAATAATCACACAAATAAACTAGTTAAACCACGAGTCCCCGGCAACGGCGCCAAAAACTTGATGACAAATTTATGAACACCGAAATACGGCGCCAGAAACTTGTTGAACAATTGGCAAGTGTGACCGAATCGTTTCAAGTAATAAACTCGGTAAGACCAAGTATCGTTCTCCCAATGGACTCACGACCTAGTTTAGTTATGTGATTCGTTGATTATTTAAGACTTAAGGATGAAATAAGTGAAGTTTAATATGCAAAACAGAAAATAAACATGTATGCATGAGGTTGATCAATGGCTAAAACAAAATACAAACACTTCAATGGAATATATGGATGAGTATGTTGTTGGGGGTTATCAAATTCATCTTATCCACTCTCATATACTTTAGGAATTCAACATTCTTTTCATCATTGTTAATGCCACTCTCTAAAGTACCTTGCAAGAAGGCCTATCCCTAATTACGAGTTCATACAATTCCTAGCATTCCTAATAATTAGTTCTTCGAGTGCAGGAGCTTAATGACAACCAATATACTATTGGGAGAAATTCCTCGGATCTAGACTTCCCCGTGCATTCCCATATCGACAAAACCATTAATCATGCATTGAATGAGTTAAACAAAGCAAGCATTGAGCAAAGAGGAAAAACCCTAACTAATGATGAAAGAAAGCATAGGTCTTAAATATAAGATATAAACACAAATTCCATATATGAGAGTTTCACAAGACTACTTTGATTCCCCAAGAACAATACAAGATTTTAGTTCACCACATTCATGGTGAAACTAGATGAATAATAATGGAAGAATGAAAGATAAAACCCTAGAAAGGTGAAGAGGTAGCCTGAGCATCCAAGATCCTCCTTCAAAGGGGTGGAAGAGAGAGTGTTTGCTTCGTTTCTGCCAAAGATACAAACCCTAGGACGTCCTAAAGCTTATATACTATTCTAAAATTACAGAAAATTTAGGCCCAAGCCCATAAGTGTGCCGCTCAACGGTAAAGTATCGCTCAGCGGTAAGTGCGTGAGTTGGTTTCTTCCCCTCAGCGGCCATTTTGCACCTCAGCGGATCCAACGCGAGCTTCTGAGTTCCGCTCAACGGTAAACTGCCGCTGAGCGGCAGTTGCGGCTTCTCCTTTTGCAGTTTTTGATGTCTTTTCTAATTCCATCTCTCTCCTTCTTCACTTCTTTCACTAAATTCACCTTAAAACTTGCACAAAAACACTGAAATCAAGCATAAACCTGTCCAGCTCTCTTATTTATGAAAATATGAATAAAAGCATGATTTCAAGCTAGTTTCTAAGTGTTAAAGGTTGCTTTTAGTATCAATTTTAAGCATGAAAATAACAGTTTTTCAACTGTTATCAGGGTAGACTCAGTTTTCTGTATGAATTGGTTAAGAGTTTCTTCCATCCTCATGGACCTTTCATTAAGTATAGAAATCTGCTGCCATAAGGTTGGTTGCTGCTGTTGCTTGTTAAATTGACCAGCTTGCCCAGTTTGCCCTTGACCAATGCTTGGGTGTGGTTTCCAGCCTTGATTATAGTTCCCTTGACGGTATTGATTGGCCATGTAATTCTCATCCTCTACGGCATCTGCTGGAAAGGCGCATTGACAATTGATATGGTCGCCCCCACGTAATTCACACAACTGAGATTGTACCTGTGCAGCAGTCTTCAACTCTTTAGGCAATTGTGCAAGTGTTTTCGTAAGAGTCTCTAGCTGTTGAGTTAGAATTTTATTTTGTGCTAGCAAGGCATCCTTTGTTTGTAATTGTAGAACTCCTTTTTGTTGCATAGGAGCTCATCTTTCACTGTTCAACTCGTTATCACTAGTAGCCATATTTTCAATGATTTCTGTAGCTTCCTCTGGAGTTTTCCATTTAATGTTTCCTCCTGCTGAGGCGTCAAGCATCATCTTGGTTTGTGAACCAAGACCTCCAAGGAAGGTTAGGACTACTTCCACTTCATCCAATCCATGCGTGGGAGCTTTTCGTAACAAGCTTTTATATCTATCCCATGCATGACCCAGTGATTCCTTCATGCCCTACCTGAATGAAGAAATCTCTTGCTTGCCTTTATTCACGTTTGATTGTGGGAAGTATTTGTTTCGAAACTTTGTTACCACTGCTTCCCACTCTGTGAAGCTTCCCTCTAGAAAAGAATTTAACCAAAGCTTAGCATTGCCTCCTAATGAGAATGGAAACAAGCTAAGTTTGATCGTTTCATCTGGCACCCCATTTATTTTCACTGTGTTGTAGATCTCATTAAATGTAGTGAGGTGCTCATATGGGCTTTCGTGAGACAACCCATTGAATTGATTACTTTTCACCAGTTGGATCAACGCTGGTTTGACCTCCATGTTGGCTGCATTGACTCTAGGTCTTGCTATACTGTTAAAATGCTGAGGTCCAGCTGTATTTGTGTAATCAGCAAGAGTTCTTCTGATATTATTGTTCTCCATGTTTTCAGTGTTATGGTCAGAACCTTGTGGTGATGGTTGCAACAGATTTTCCGGAGGAGGGAAAAGTTCTCTAGATGTACGGATTCTTCTCGTCCGTCTACTCTCGTCTAAACCTTCAAGAAGAGGTTTTGCAGTTTTCTTGCTCCTGGTTCGAATTGCGTCCTGCATATACAAGAAAAAAAAACCCTAGAAGAATTGGTTAGCACAAAAGGATATAAGAGAAGATATAAGATTCAGAGAATAAAATAAAATAAAATAAAATAAAATAAAAACCAAAAAATAAAAACAGAAAAATAAAAACAAAAATTTAAAATTCAAGTCAAAGATAATCAATAATCACACAAATTAACTAGTTCAACCACGAGTCCCCGGCAACGGCGCCAAAAACTTGATGACAAATTTATGAACACCGAAAAACAGTGCCACAAACTTGTTGGACAATCGGCAAGTGTGACCGAATCGTTTCAAGTAATAAAACTCAGTAAGACCAAGTATCGTTCTCCCAAAGGACTCACGACCTAGTTTAGTTATGTGATTTGTTGATTATTTAAGACTTAAGAACAAAATAATTGGGGTTTAACATGCAAAAGACAGAAAATAAACATGTATGCATGAATTTGATCAATGGCTAAAACAAAATACAAGCACTTCAATGAAATAGATGGATGAGTATGTTGTTGGGGTTATCAATTTCATCTTATCCATTCTCATATACTTTAGGAATTCAACATTCTTTTCATCAATTGTTAATGCCACTCTCTAAATCACCTTGCAAGAATGCCTATCCTTAATTACGAGTTCATACAATTCCTAGCATTCCTAGTAATTAGTTCTGAAGTGCAGGAGCTTAACGGCAACCAATATACTATTGGGAGAAATTCCCCGGATCTAGATTTCCCCGTACGTTCCCGTATCGACAAAATCAATAATCATAGCAATGAATGAGTTAAACAAAGCAAGCATTAAGCAAAGAGGAAAAACCCTAACTAATGATGGAAGAAAGCATAGGTCTTAAAATAAGATGTAAAAACAAATTCCATATATGAGAGTTTCACAAGACTACATTGATTCCCCAACAACAATACAAGGTTTAGTTCACCATATTCATGGTGAAACTAGATGAATAATAATGGAAGAATGAAAGATAAAACCCTAGAAAGGTGAAGAGGTAGCCTAAGCATCCAAGATCCTCCTTCAAAGGGGTGGAAGAGAGAGTGTTTGCGTCGTTTCTGCCAAAGATACAAACCCTAGGACGTCCTAAAGCTTATATACTATTCTAAAAATACAGAAAATTTAGGCCAAAGCCCATAAGAGTGCCGCTCAGCGGTAAGTGCGTGAGTTGGTTTCTTCCCCTCAGCGGCCACTTTGCCCCTCAGCGGATCCACCGTGACCTCTTGAGTGCCGCTCAGTGGTAAACTGCCGCTGAGCGGTAGTTGCGCCTTCTCCTTTTGTACTTTTTGATGTCTTTTCTGATTCCATCTCTTTCCTTCTTCACTTCTTTCACCAAATTCACCTTAAAACATGCACAAAAACACTGAAATCAAGCATTAACCTGTCCAGCTCTCTTATTTCTGAAAATATGAACAAAAGCATGATTTCAAGCTAATTTCTAAGTGTTAAAGGTTATTTAAGTATCAATTTCAAGCATGAAAGTAACAGTTTTTCAACTGTTATCAAGACCAAGTATCGCTTTCCCAACGGACTCACGACCTAGTTTAGCTATATGATTTATTGATTATTTGAGACTTGAGAACAAATTAATTGTAGGTTTAAATGCAAAAGACAGTAATTAAATATGTTTGCATGAATTTGATCAATGGAAAAAAAAAACAAAATACAGACACTTCAATGAATTAGATGGATGAGTATGTTGTGTGGGTTATCAATTTCATCTTATCCACTCTCATATACTTTAGGAATTCATCATTCTTTTCATCAATGCTAATGCCACTCTCTAAATCACCTTGCAAGAAGGCCTATCCTTAATTACGAGTTCATACAATTCCTAGCATTCCTAGTAATTAATTCTTAAGTGCAGAAGCTTAACGGCAACCAATATGCTATTGGGAGAAATTCCTCAGATCTACATTTCCCCGTACGTTCCCATATCGACAAAATCACTAATCATGGCAATGAATGAGTTAAACAAAGCAAGCTTTACGCAAAGAGAAAAAACCCTAACTAATGATGAAAGAAAGTATAAGTCTTAAAAATAAGATGTTAAAACAAATTCCATATATGAGAGTTTGAGAAGACTACATTGATTCCCCAACAACAATACAATGTTTAGTTCACCATATTCATGGTGAAGCTAGATGAATAAAAATGAAAGATAAAACCCTAGAAAGATGAAGAGGTAGCCTGAGCATCCAAGATCTTCCTTCAAGGGGTGGAAAAGTGAGTGTTTGCTTCGTCTCAGCCAAAGATACAAACAAACCCTAGGACGTCATAAAGCTTATATACTATTCTAAAAATACAAAAAATTAGGTCCAAGCCCATAAAAGTGTCGCTCAGCGGTAAACTACCGCTCATCGGTAAGTGCGTGAGTTGATTCTTCCCCCTTAGCAGCATTTTCACCCCTCAGCGGATCCAAGGTAAGTGCCTGAGTGCCGCTCAGTGGTAAACTGCCACTCAGCGGTAATTGCGACTTCTCTTTTTGCACTTTTCGATGTCTTTTCTGATTCCATTTCTATCCTTCTTCACTTCTTTCGCGAAATTCACCTTAAAAACTGCATAAAACACTGAAATCAAGCATAAACCTATCCAGCTCTCTTATTTCTGAAAATATGACCAAAAGCATGATTTCAAGCTAATTTCTAAGTGTTTAAGGTTGCTTTTAGTGGATAGAACACAAGGGTTTTCAAATTATGTTCAAGGCTAAGGGTTCAAAGGATAGAACACAAAGTGCTCTCTTTTAGTGGGCTAACTTCACGAATTTGGCCAATAAAAAGGGTAACCAACAAATGGCCTTGATCCTATGATGAAAACAAGAAATTGATTCAATCATAGAAAACCTGGGCAAAATCATTCATGCTTTCAAAGTAATATCATTCGATCATAAAAACTCTGGAGCTCAAAACCTCACATATAAGCTCATTCACATTTGACATACACATCCTGCTTAATATCACAATCACAATCACAACATCATGCATTTGTTCACAAAGCTTGTGAATCACCTGTATAAGCATTTAATGTGCACATCTCAACATCAATCAATCTCATAGCATCATCAAGCATTACTTATCAAACAATAATCATAAGCAAACCATCATAATAGACAAAGTTTCCAATTGAGTACATGAAACCCTATTTTAATAACAGAAACAAATAAGTTTAGAACAAAATAGAAGATAAAACAAATCCTGCTCTAGTGTTGATAGCATCCATCAGTGAATGTTATCATGCTATCATCAGAGTCTTCTTCCTCTCCTTCTTCTTGGATCCTATAGTCTTGATTCTTTTTGTCCGATGAGGAGGCCATCCCTGCATCAAACATAATTCACAAAACCACAAGATACAATTTTAAGCATTAGTAAACCACAATGAAGAAATCAGCCTCTTCAATGATGCTCTCTCCCAACCCCAAACTTAGATGGAAAACTAGTGAGAAAGTGAGTGGAAGGGAGATTTTCTGAAGAGGAATGAAAGGAAAAATGTAGAGAACCTTTAGAAAATTGTTTAGGAGTATGTGTGCAAAAAAGAATCTGAAAATAGAAGCCAAAGCGCGACTTAGGGTATAAAAATACCCCAATGGGCTCGGGTTCCGCTAAGGGGCAACCTAAGCCCATTCTGCGACACTACGACTCAGCGGTAGTTTGCCGCTCAGCGACACTTTTGGGAAGTGCTCTTCTTCTTCCTAGCTTAACGTAGATGCCTCCTACTCATGCCCCTCACTTGTTCCCTGCAATTAAATTCTCATATCACTCATGCAAATTCCTATCATGCAACTAAAGCAGAACAAACAATAATATAATCAATCAACTGGGTTGCCTCCCAGGTAGCGCTTGTTTAACGTCACGAGCCTGACCCAAAATCCTCCAGCACCCTTCAGTAGATGCAAGTCTTTCTTACATACACCCATCAATTGGTGTACACAAACATAATATCCTTTAGTAGATACTTTTCCACCTAACATCCATCAGTAGATGTAAACCCTGTAACAAACTTATAACAAAAACCAAAAAATACCCAAAAGTTCAAAATTACATCACCAAACCAAAAATTAAAAGTTCTTAAATCCCTGGGTTGCCTCCTAGCAAGCGCACTTTTAGCGTCACTAGCTTGACCCAATAAAGCTCATGTTCCATCTTCTTTTTTTTCTTTCTACTGAACTTCTTCAGAAATTTGATCAAACCAGGAACCTGTTGCAATGTCTCAATCATAGGAACTTTAATCTCCAATTTCTTGAAGATTTCCATAAAGCGGTCAAATTTCTTTTCCTTCCTATGATTCTTCTTTACATGAGGATGGGGTTTTTCATATGATTCCTTCTTCTTTCCTCTCATCTTCTTTTTCTTACATTTCCTCTCCCAAAATTTTCTCTTTTTCTTTTCTCTTATTTTTTTCTTCCCTTCTCTTTTTATTCTCAACTTCTTTATGTTCACACAAATTTTCTTTCTCTCTTCTCTCTCAACCACTTCTTTTTCTTTTTCTTCATCTTTATCTTTCTCACTGAACTCTTCTTTTTCTTTTCTCTCTATCTTTTCCTCATCTCTCCCTAGTTTTTTCTCAGCAAAAATCTTGTTACTTTCAGTGACAATAGCTTGACCTTCCTCCTTAGGGTTAACTTCAGTATTAACCTTAACGTTCAATCTCTGACTAATGTAACGAAGGTGCATCTCCATCCTTTTACATGATGCTTCAATGCTTTTCTGAGTAGAGATGGAATTTTTCAAAAATCGTTGAAGGGTGTCATCCAAACTTTCTGATAGACAGGGTTGTTGCTGCCATTGTTGTGGTGGCGACCTATCAAATTCTTCGGCAGCTTGAGCGCTTTTGTGATGACAATTAGATATTTGTATGTACTGTTGAAGTGCGTCCTCTAACGTTATCCTTCTTCCCGATAGAGAGGGTTTTTGCTGCCATTGTTGTGGTGGTTGATTTTTAAATTGTTCGACAGCTGGCCAAAATTGATTTTTATCCATGCTTGAGTGAGGTTCCTACCAGTGGTTGAAATTACCTTAGTAGAATTGAGTGCCCATATAGTTAAAACAAATAATGAAAACAGAAAATTAAAAACAAAAAATAAAATAAAAACCGAAAAAAAAACCAAAAATAAAATAAAATAAAATAAAAATCGAAAACTAAACACAAAAAATAAAAACAGAAATCCAAATTTCAAACCTCAAAATTCAAGTCAAAGATAATCAATAATCACACAAATAAACTAGTTAAACCACGAGTCCTAGACAACGGCGCCAAAAACTTGTTTAACAATCGGCGAGTGTGACCGAATCGTATCAAGTAATAAAACTAGGTAAGACGAAGTATCGTTTTCCCAAAGGACTCACGACCTATTTTAGCTATATGATTTATTGATTATTTGAGACTTGAGAACAAATTGATTGTAGGTTTAAATGTAAAAGACAGTAATTAAATATGTATGCATGAATTTGATCAATGAAAAAAAACAGAATACAAACACATCAATGAATTAGATGGATGAGTATGTTGTTGGGGTAATCAATTTCATCTTATCCACTCTCATATACTTTAGGAATTCATCATTCTTTTCATCAATGTTAATGCCACTCTCTAAATCACCTTGCAAGAATGCCTATCCTTAATTACGAGTTCATACAATTCCTAGCATTCTTACTAATTAATTCTTAAGTGCAGAAGCTTAACGACAACCAATATGCTATTGGGAGAAATTCCCCGGATCTAGATTTCCCCGTACGTTCCCATATCGAAAAAATCACTAATCATGGCAATGAATGAGTTAAACAAAGCAAGCTTTACGCAAAGAGAAAAAATCCTAACTAATCATGAAAGAAAGCATAAGTCTTAAAAATAAGATGTTAAAAAAAATTCCATATATGAGAATTTCGTAAGTATTGGGCGACATTTTTTGGCCTACGTTTTAGGTCGTGCACTCCTCCATTTCCCTCCATTTTCATTTCGAATCTGCTCTTCAGGTTAGTTTCTTCGTTAATAATTTTTTTATAGGGTTTTGTGTATGCATGTTTTTGACGTGTTATTTCCATTTCCCTTAGACGTCTGGCAGTGCACAAACAAACGTTCAAACCCCGTAACCCTAAATAACCCGTTCAGCCATATAGACGTCCGTTCCGACACAAACGGACGTCTATATAGATGTCTGTTGTGCCGGAATAGACGTCAATATCGACGTCCGACCTGGCACAACAGACGTCTGGTTAACGTCACCCACAAAGACGTCAGGTGTAGGTCGGACGTCAAAAGGCCAAAATAGTAGACGTCTAAAGCCCTTTCTGTACAAGTGATTCCCTTGATTTTGTAGGCTATTGGAATGATTTAAAAGAGGAGTTAAAGTACCAAATGATTGGAATGTAAAAAAGTCAATCAGAATGCAGAAAAGTCAACCAGAGTGCAAAAAAGTCAACTAGAATCCAGAAAAGTCAACCAAGGTGCAGAAAAAGTTGCGCTGAGCGGAAATTGGCGTTGAGAGCCAATTTTTGCTGTCTCACGCTTTCCAAAACTGCCGCTGAGCATCATTCTGAAGTACCGCACTTACCGCTGAGCGCCAAAACTGCCGCTGAGTGCCACTTAATTGAGCTTGAACCTATTTTCTATAAATTTTAATAAACTATATAAGGTTTTTGTCAACCTAGGGTTGGGATCTTTGGACAGAAAGAGGCGAGATCACACACTCTTCACCCCTTGGAGGAGGATTTTGGATGCTCTAGCTTTATTCTTCAACTTCTAGAGTTCTATCTTTCATTCTTTCATTGTTTTTCATCTAGTTTCACCATGTTTATGGTAAACTAAACCTTCATTGTTGTTGGGGAACCGATGTAATCCTTTGAAACTCTCATGTATTGAATTGGTTCTATATTTTATATGCTTTGCTTCATTAATTGTTAAGGTTTATCTTCTACGCTCTATGCATGCTTTGTTTAATTCATTCAATTGCATGATCATTGATGTTATCTATATGGACACATATAGGTAAATCTAGAACTGAGGAAATTCTTCCGGAAGCAATATTACCTAGACATAGCATTAAGAGGATCGATTGCCTTTAAGCTTATGTGCGAATGTAATGCATGAATAATTGCTTGGGAGACAAGACATTGTCAACTAGTGATTAGGAGTAGGATTTCTTCACCGAGACATTGGGTTTAAGGTAAATTAGAAAGTGGCATTAACATTAATGAAGAAAGATGAATTCATGAATACATGAGAGTGGATAGGATAAGTCGAAAACCCCAACAACATCATCATCATTACATATCTTTCATCAATCTCTTTTTCTTCTTTCATTTCAATTGTTCAAAACTTGCATTCATGTTTATTTTTCACAATTCAAACACAATGATTTTGTTCAAAAGTCTATTTTAATCAAGAAATCACATAACTGTCTAGGTCGTGAGTCCTTTGGGAAACGATACTTGGTCTTACCATTTTATTATTACTTGATACGATTCAGTACACTTGCCAAAGTGTTAACAAGTTTGTGGGGCCATTGCCGGGGACTCGTGGTTTAACTATTGTATATGTTTGATTATTGATTACACTAGTGCAGCGAGGAGCTTTTACCGCGGTTATTTTTCACTATACGTCGCGGTTTACGAACCGCGGCATATTCAGCCGCGGTAGTAAGTCAGAGACTTTAGGCCGCGGTTATGACCGCGGTATATAGGTTGCGGAATATGCCGCGGTTGTCCAAGGAACCGCTGCCTAAATCCTTTTTTTTAAAAAAAAAAATTTGTCCACTATATGCCGCGGTTGTGGTTACAACCGCGACATATTCCCCTGTAGTTTTTTAAAATTGCAGGTCTGTTTTTGTGATATCCACTACCACAAAAACAGACCTGCATATAGTAGTGTCTTGAGTCTCTGCAAAAGACAATTCATATTAATTAGTGTATATGAATTCAACATTTGGGAAAAAATCAAAATTTGTTAAAGTTATCAAAATTTGTTAAAGTTACCACTAATGAAGAATGACAGGCGTTTCAAACGAATTTTGTTTGGCTAAAACTGTTTCTTATCGTCAAAAATGGGAAATGACCGAACAATTTTGAGTTTAAACGGTGAAGAGACGAGGGAACTGAGATGGGTGGTCGGCGGGAGAAGAAAACTCGAAGTCCAGCGAGCGTCTGCGTGAACAAGACGATACTGTTCCAAAGTTTTATTTTTTAACTCTGACTGGGGAATCTACCGCGGTTCACTACTTAACCGCGGTATAGGATGGCATTTTTGAAATTATTTTTAAACTATATGCCGCGGTTCGGCGGGCAACCGCGGTATAAGATGGCATTTTTGAAATTATTTTTAAACTATATGCCGCGGTTCGGAGGGCAACCGCGGTATATTCCTCTAAATATTTCAAATTCATTTTAAATTTATTTCAGGTAGGAGAATAGGTTGCGGTTACTCTGAGAACCGCGACATATACCCCTGTAACTTTTGAAATTCTCTGACTCAGTCAGCCCCTGCAATAAATTGGCAGGGGTATATGCCGCGGTTTTCCAGAGAACCGCGACATATAGGCTGTTATTTAATTTTTTTTCAGACGTGGCGTCAAAGGGGATGGTTGACTGGCGTATATGCCGCGGTTCCCCTCTGAACCGCGGCATATTCCTTCGATTTATTTACAAAACTGCCACCGCACACCATTATGCTGCGGTTTCTAGTGAACTGTGGCATAATGTGCGCTGTAAAAACCCAATTTTTTACTAGTGTTAGCTTTGACTTGATTGTTATCTTTTTATTTTATCTTTTTATCTTTTTATCTTTTTATCTTTTTATTTTTTTTATCTTTTTGTGCTAACAAATGTTTTGTAGGGTTTTGTGCATAAGGCTTGCAAGATGCAATTCGGACAAGAATTTAACTATATGGGCACTCAATTCTACCAAGGTAATCTCAACCACGGGAGGGA
Source organism: Vigna nakashimae (assembly GCA_034642375.1). Lineage (NCBI taxonomy): Eukaryota > Viridiplantae > Streptophyta > Magnoliopsida > Fabales > Fabaceae > Vigna > Vigna nakashimae. The sequence goes on along the minus strand of CM067765.1, from coordinate 42,729,449 downwards.
ATCTGACTCAAGCATGGATCAAAGTCAATTTGGGCAAGTTGCTGGACAATTTGAGAGACTACCAACACAACATTGGTAGCAACAAAGCTCTCTATCAGAAAGAATGGCAAAGATGGATGACGCCCTTCAACAATTTATGCAAGAGTCCATCTCCACTCAAAAAAACATTCAAAAGGATGGAGATGCAGATTGGTCACGTAATTGAGAGATTGGAAGATTTTAGGGTTGATACTAAAGTTAACCCTAAGGAGGAATGTTGAGTCATTATCATTGGAAGTGACAATACTTTAGATGAGAAAAAGATAGAGAGAAAAGAAAAAGAAAAAAGAAGAGTTGAGTGAAAAAGACAAAGATGTAGAGAAAGAAAGAGAAGTGGTTGAGAGAGAAAAGAGAAAGATAATTTGTGTGAAGATGAAGAAAGTGAGTGGAAAAAGAGAAGAAAAAAAGAAAGTGAGAGAAAAGAAAAAGAGGACGTGAGGAGAAAAGAAAGAATCATATGAAAAACCCCTTCCTCATCCAAAGAAGTATCATAGGAAGGAGAACGAATTTGAGCGCTCTATGAAAATCTTCAAGAAGTTGGAGATTAAAATTCCCATGATTGAGACATTGAAACAGGTTCCTGGTTTTATCAAATTACTGAAGAAATTCAGCAAAAAGAAGACAAAAAAAAAGAGAATATCCAGAAAGGAGAACACCAACATTGAAGATGGAACTTGAGCTTTATTGGGTCAAGCTAATGACGTTAAAAGAAAGCTTGCTGGGAGGCAACCCAGTGATTTAAGAACTCTTAATTTTTTTTTGTGATGTAATTGTGAACTTTTGATATTTTTGTTTTGTTTTGGTTATAAGTTTGTTATAGGGTATACATCCACTGATGGATTTTAGGTGGAAGAGTATCTACTGAAGGATACTATGTTTGTTTATACCTACTGATGGTTGTTGGTAAGAAATATTTTACCTACTGAAGGGTGCTGGAAGATTTTGGGTCAGGCTTGTGACGTTAAAAAGGCGCTACCTGGGATACAACCCAGTTGATTGAATTTATCTTTGTTTGTTTGTATTGGTTTTGCTCGAGTTGCATTATAGGGATTGAATGTTTGAGTGATGTGAGAGACTAAATGTATTGGGTAAGTAAGAGGCAATGGTAAAGGACACCTAGGGCAAGCTAGGAAGAAGGAGACTTAGTGTCGCGAATACCGCTCAGCGATAATTACCGTTGAGCGCGAACGTTGCAATTTTGCTGACTCGTCTTGTTTTAATTGGGCTCAGCGAGATTTGGCCCATTAGGTCATTTTTATACCCTAGGGTGCGTCTTGGCCATCACTATCAGATCTCCCTCTTTCCACACACTCTCAAGCACTCTCCAAAGAGTTCTCTCCACTTTTCCCTTCTTCCCCTTTCATAAAACCTCTCTTTCAACCATTTTTGCATCAAGTTTCAATCCAAGTTTGGGGTTGTGTGAGAGCATTGCTGTTAGGGGCTGATTTTTTTCACTTTCCTAGAGCATTCTACACATATTTAGCATCTCCACCCAAGTAAGTACTAGCATTTTACATTCTATGGTTTTTGAAAGCATAGATTGGTATGAACATGGTTGTCTAAGCATGATTCTTTAGGGATTTATATTTTTATGCATGATTAGATGAATTAATCACTGTTTGGACCGATTAAAATGCTTGATTTGGGTCTGGAACTAGGAAGAATCAATGTGGGTAGAGATTAGAAGCATTTTTGGGTGATTTTGAAAAATCTGCAGAACCGCCGCTCAGCGGAAATTTCCCCTAAGCGCGATTTTTGCAGAATGGTGTTTTGAGTCTATTTTGCTTGTTGGTTCTCTTTTTAGGTTGCATTGAGGGGTTCTTTTGCCTTTAACGGTGATAGGAATGGTTTTAGGGAGTTGTTTGGGGTTTACTAATGCTTAATGATGTTTCTTGTGGTTTTGTGAACAGTGTTTGATGTAGGGATGACCTCCTCATCGGGCAAGAGAATCAAGACCTTGGGATCAAAGAGGAAGGAGAAGGAACTAGAGCGGCCCTATTCCAGTGAGTTCCTTTCCCGCAAACCTGAGCGTCATTTCAATATTGTCCAAGATAGAAGGCTACTGATGGAAAGGAAGGTTGGGTTGATACTTGATTTTGCTCCACAGTTTGGAGAGCAATTGAAGAACAAGAATTGGGAGAGACTAGCCATTTATCCTGCACCAGCTAACATAGTAGTGGTAAAAGAGTTTTACACCAGTGCAAGGCGGTTGGGTGATTATCCCACTGAGGAATATATGAGCGATGTTAGAGGACACACCATTCGCTATGATCATGATGCCGTTAACATGTTCTTAAATACAGAATGGGCTAGTGAGTAGTGTCAGTTTGCTCTGCGTATGGAAGAAGGAGAAAACTTTGTTGATGTGGAGAGCATGCTTTGTGTGCCTGGAGGGCACTTTCAGAGAAATAGGAATGGTGCTGTTGTGAATATCAAGAGAGCTGATCGGACTCCTTTAGCTAAATACTGGATGGCATTTTCTCATGCCAACATCCAGCCTTGTTCGCATGTTTCTGATAATACTGTCAGCAGAGCCTTGTTTCTGTATTGTGTGCTAAGAGGGATGAGCATTAACGTTGGCCAGGTCATAGCCAATGAGATACAGGTGTGTGTCAATACTATGAATAATAAGGCACCTTTGGGGAATGTTGAATGAGCCCATATGTGAGGTTTTGAACTCCAGAGTTTTTGTAAATGAGTGCTATTACATTGAAAGCATGAATGACTTTGCCTAGGTTTCTATGATTGAATCATTTGCTTGTATGTGTCATATGATCAAGGCCTTTGGTTGGTAACCCTTTATAGCCAAATGCATGATTTTAGCCCAATAAAAGAGAACACAATGTATTCTATCCTTTGAACCTTTAGCCTTGAATATGATGTGAAAACCCTTTTTGAAAATCTTTACCTTCAGTTGAGTTGAGAATATCTTGTGGTACTGATAAAGGTTCAAGTTTGGGGTTGTTGGGAAGCCTAAAAGGAAAAAATAAAAAGCATTGAGCCAAGTGTTAAGCACGTGAAAAGCAAAAGAAAAAGAAAAGCTCAATGCAAGGGAAAGTTGGGAAGAACTAAGAATGGTTGTGCTTAAATGATGATTCTCTTAACTCAAGGATTTTGTGATCCAGAAAAACCAATTTTCTTCTTAGCCCAGCCACATTATAAGCCATAGAAAAATCCTTGTGATGATGCTTGCTTGTGAGTGTGTTTAATTGTGGTTAAATGAAAGGCAAAGTTGATTCATATGACATTGTGATAGTGGAGTGAATGAGTGACCTCTATATACACTTGTGTGATTGAGTGAAATACTTTTTCTAGTAGGAATAATTCCATGAGCACATGATTACATCTATGCTTAGTTAATTGATCATTCATGACAATTACATTTGTTGGATACTATGTGACTATGTGAACACCACAATGAGTTTGATTGAATTAAAGCATGTGTGCATCTTGACTGAATTCTTTTTTATGAGCTGATTTGAGTAATTACTTGTCTTGAAAGAAAGACTTTTTGAATGTGTTGAACCATTGTATTGATTGGTGGAAGACTAAGTTACATCTTGTTTGCTTGAGGACAAACAAAGTTCTAAGTTTAGGGTTGTAATAACATTTGAAAAACCGTTACTTTTATACTTAATTTTGACATTAAAAACAATCATTAAGACTTACAAACAATCATGCTTTTGCTTAAGTTTTGGAAATAAGAGAGTTGGATGAGTTTTATGCTTGGTTTTCCTTGTTTTGGCAAGAATTAAGCTGAATTAGATGAAAGAAGTAGAAGTGCACAAAAGAAGAGCCGCAGTCACTACTGAGCATAACTTTTACCGCTGAGCGATATTCTAAAGCACCATAGTCACCGCTAAGGGTTAAAACTGCCGCTGCGCATCATTCTCAAGAACCGCACTTACCACTGAGCGCCAAACTGCCGCTGAGCGTCATTTCATTCGGCTTGGGCCTATTTTATGTAATTTTTAATAAACTATATAAGGGTTTAGTCGACCTAGGGTTGGTATCTTTGGACAGAAAGAGGAGAAATCACACTCCTTCCACCCCTTGAGGCCGATTTTGGGTGTGGAAGCTCTGTTCTTCAACTTTTAGGGTTCTATCTTTCATTCTTTTCATTATTTTCATCTAGTTTCACCATGTTTATGGTGAACTAAACCTCCATTGTTGTTGGGGAACCGATGTAATCCTTTGAAACTCTCATGTATTGAATTGGTTCTATATTTTATATGCTTTGCTTCATTAATTGTTAGGGTTTTTCTTCTATGCTCTATGCATGCTTTGTTTAACTCATTCAATTTCATGATCATTGATGTTATCTATATGGACACATATAGGTAAATCTAGAAGTGGGGAAATTCTCTCGAAAGCACTATTACCTAGACATAGGAATAGGAGGATCGGTTACCTTTAAGCTTCTGTGTGATTGTAATGCATGAATAATTGCTAGGGAGACAAGACATTGTAAACTAGTGATTAGGAGTAGGCTTTATTCATCGAGACATCGGGTTTAAGGTAAATTAGAAAGTGACATTAACATTAAAGAAGAAAGATGAATTAATGAATACATGAGAGTAGATAGGATAAGTCGGAAACCCTAACAACATCATCATTCCATATCTTACATCAATCTTTTTTTCTTCTTTCAATCCAATTGATCAAAAGTTGCATTCATGTTTATTTTCCGCAATTCAAACACAATGATTTTGTTCACAAGCCTAATTTAATCAAGAAATCACATAATTGTCTAGGCCGTGAGTCCTTTGGGAAGCAAGACTTGGTCTTACCGTTTTATTATTACTTGATACGATTCGGTACACTTGTCGAAGTGTTAACATTCCTCAAATTGTAATTTTCTCACTTGAATTTCAAAGTGTCGCATTCAGGTCTCAATTCATATGAAGGTGGTGTTTGAAATTCAAGTCCACAAAATGCTTTTTATAGCACACAAATGATTTATTTATCTCATTGAAAGGGAAGCGCTTAGGAAAAAGAAAAATGGATCATAATATGTTTAATGCTGAAACAATTTTATGATCTAAAATAATTATATAAAGAAGATGTTCAACTTCATCATTCAACAATGTAGGAATCGTTTTTTAAATTGTCTTGGAGTTGTCTTCTACCATTAGATTTCAGAGCTATTTGATTTCTTATGGTGGAAACAACTCCAAGACAAGTTAAATTTATAAAGTTCAAGTCGAATATTGAGTCAATTCGATGCAAAGGCCTGGTGATTGACATCTTCTTTTTGGGATCACTAACGTTCTATATCTTAGAGGATTTCAAAAATAATTCTCCTTTTACAAAACACAACATCTAAAATGATGACCAAAGATGATGGAAGACATTATAATCAAAACCAAAAAGTAAAAAAAAATTAAAAAAAAACAAAGGAAAATTTCATGGTTAACAAAGAAATGTCTTCGTTTAGTAAAGGAAAAGAAGGAAAACACAAGATAAATGTTAACATGAATTTGATTACCGAAGTTATGTAGGATAGGTTTTCAATGGGTCTACTTATTTATCAATGTGAAGGGCATTGGAGTGGTTAGGAAGATTAATATTGTGACCATAATGTTACGTAATATTCGGATGATATTCAACGTTTTAATCTTCATCCAAAAGCCAAAGTTCGCTCCATTTTTTATTATTTTTTCTTTTTCGTTTTAAACTCTCACTTTAACGTCCAAGCCTCACAGACCTTCGACGTTTTTTTCGTAAGAAGCACTAGAGATTTTTTTACTTTGAATGATGTTTGAACATCGAATTTGGTCGGGATTCGACGTTCATACAAGATAGAGATCCACGTCCATAATTGATACCACTCGACGTGTATCGAATGAATGTATTGTTAACGTTTGTTGTTATGTTATTTGACGTTGAACGCGTGACGTTACACAACCTTATATACACTGAATTTGAAAATCTTATGTACATTGAGTTGTTTCTATATTGGTAAACCCTAATACTGAGGAAAATTATCCGGTATCCAAATTCAAATGGCTTCTTCATCACATCCTTCAAGAGATAGAGGAAAGGTTGTTGTGGCTGCAAGAAATACTGATCTCTCCGGGTGGATCAGTGATGAGGTGGACGAAGTTTAAACATATTGTTCCTCACAAATATCTGAACCTCGACTTATTTGGAAAAGATCGATTTCACTTCTAGGAAAGGATTGAAACTCAAGGTCTTTCCACACTAGTCCAGATGAAGGGTGATTGGTACCTTGATTTAGTGAGGGTCTTCTACAATAATATGTGAAACATATATGTGCATGAGGGACTGAATAAAGAAGAAAAGATAACAACACACATTCTTGCTTGGGTGATTTTACCTACAAGACCTATACAAGTACAAGACAAAATGACAACTAAAGATGTTTTTCTGTTGTATGCCATCAAGAATGATGTTCCTACCAATTGGGTGGAAGTAATAAAAGATCATATGATTGATGCAGGAACCAAACATGTACAACATCTACCATATGTTGTGTTTATCCGCAAAATTCTGACCCTTCAAGGTGTGGATGTTAGTGGTGAAAAGAAATGCTCTTGGAACTGCTCAAATGTGATAAATCGAAATACCTTGACTTTCATTTGCCTTGTGAAGACCACCAAGGGATGGTGCTTCAAGGATGAAGAGAATTTTGTTCAAAGTTCTAGAAGCACACCTGCACTAAATGAAGACCACACCAACTTTGTCCCTGACACACATTTTGAAATATTTGTTGTTGAAAAACTCAGGAGACTCGAACAGAAGATAGACGCTTTCCATGAGAAAAAGAATAAAAATGATTACCCAACTGAAGATTCAAGTGAAGAGTCTAGTGAGGAGGATTCAGTGGAAATATTCTGAATTAGAATAAAGGCTTAGAATTTTAGTATGGAGTCGGTTTTGTGTTTTTATTCTATGTCTGTCTTGCTTTTAATTTTGTTGTAATCACTATGAATATGAATGAAATTGTACTACTTGAAACGAAATCCAAATCTTTTAACTTATTTCTTATGTTTTCTATAGCTCTTTCATGCGTCACCCTAACTTTTGTGATGACCTTGGAAGAGCTATGAGGAAACATAAAAAATATGATATCAGAGTGACAAGTTACGACTAAATTTTATAAGTGAAGGACTAGATCAAAGATCCATATGTGTATTTATAGAAATGGACTTGATCTTTGACGTCAGCTTTTATAATATGCGACGTAACATTCATTTGTTCCTATTTTTAACTTTTAAAACATCGACTTTTTTAAGAATTCAACGTAATAAAACTTCAAGGATTTAAAAACTCGTAATAACATTAAACAAAGGAAAAATATGAAAATATAACCACGAAAAGTATATATTAAAATTTCAAACAGAGTTCAAACATACAAAAATATACTAAAATATATTAAAATATTACATTAATTTTAGAAAAGTAAACTAAAATGGACTCTTCTTTCTAATATGAGTCAGATGTCTTCATAGACTCATTTTCTGTTGTGTCGTCTTCATCATCAGATTCACTCGCTGAGGGAGTTATGAGAGCATTGTCTTCATCTGATTTCTTGTGAATCATGATCAGAGATTTTTCAACTTTTGAAATTCTTTTTGAAAGCCTTCGAAATTGATCCACAACAAATCATTCAAACTCAGTCTGTGGAGTGAAGGTAGAAGGAGTTTTGTCAACATCCTTGAACAACCAACATTCTTTTGTTTTCTTTAGACCATTATGTCTCAATGCCGCTTTTCCTATTTCATTTGATTCGGTGCACCAATTTGTTTTCACCAATAAGATTAACTTGATGATGCTGCAAAACACGGCTGATAAAAACACCATATGGCAAAATATGTCCATGACTACTTGCAATGTCAATCATGTGCTCACTCATAACAGCAACTCAGTTGATTGGTATCCGGGTTTTTATGGCATGAACCAAAAATAAATCTGCAGTTGGAAGTACACCTACTCTTGTTATAGATCATACTGCCTTTATTCCATAAACTGATTCTGAGAAATATGTTGTTGATTAATTTAGGAAGAAGTCTGAAAGGGATGAGAGAGTTGAAGATACTCTTTTCAGATGGGAGAAGAAGGGAAACAAGAATGGCATTGGCTTTGAAACTGAAGATTCTGATGAATATTGAATGGAATCTTCTTCGTAAGAATAGGGACTACTTTTCTATGTGGATTTTTTTTTTATATTTTGTAATCATGGCTATTAGGTCACCTCTGGTTTTATGTATTGCTTCGGTTTTATTTTGAAATGGAATGAAGATTTATTTTAGTAAACGATATGTGAATTGTGAATGTTGATTGCATTGTATGTGGACTAATCCTCAATCTAGTTGAGAAGAGAACATTATGCAATTTTGATATTGATCATAAACTGATCACTAGTTTAAAAGTGAAAAATTCAGTACACTGCTAACTTGAATCAATTAAGGAAGAAGTAAAAAGAAAAAATTTCATGTCTGATTTTAAAGAAAAAAGAATCATAAGAGTGCCTGAAAAAAACATCGAAGCCCCATCGAATACGCGTTCTATTGAGCACCCAATTAATGCTCCCAAGTACTTCAATTCCCTTCACGTCCCAGCCCGACAGCCTACGATGTTCTATGGAGGGCAGAAAACAAAAAAGATCTGAAAGTATGGTACTTTTTGGTGGAAGAACAAAACTTCGAATTCCAACATAACTCGACGTTCTATTAATGCTCTCGTGTTTAAAAGAAAAAACTAAAAAGAATTAAAAAGGTAGAAAATTTTGGCTTCCAATACTACGTCTAAGCCCCTTCAAATTCGACTTAACCTTTGCAATTTATAAGAAAAAATTAATAAAAAAAGACGCATTATTTTAAGAGAAAATGTCGAATGGTTTGAGACTTCGATGTTGTTTTTAACCATAACGTCAAATTTTTGTTGTATTTGACGTGAAATTTTTTTATTGAATGTAAAAAAAAAACACAATCTCACTGTTTGTTCGTGGCTCCATTTCTGCTTGAACATTCTTCCTGGTGGACGATCGCGATAAAGAAAGAAGGTTATTTTTAAGTCGTTTTTGTCTTTGTAATGTCATTTGGTTCTCATTTCTAAGGTTGACTGATTATTTTTCGTTTATCTTTACGCTATTTTTCTTACGGGGCCAGCGAACTTTATCATCTTCTCTAATGACACCATTTGAAGTATGTTTGTTTTTCTTAAAATACTTTTACGTATGATGTATGTGCTCGTGTTTGTGTTGTGTTTTTCGATTCTGGACGTATGATATCTATATGTATAACTATATTATGATAGTTTTTTTTTTCCTTCAATGTATGATATTTGTGTTCGTTCATTGTCAGCGAACTTCGTCATCTTCTCCAGTGACACCATTTCAAGTTTATTTTTTTCCTTCAATATCTCTTACGTATGGTATGTGTGTTCGTGTTTGTCGATTCTGGACGTATGATATATGTATGTTGATAGATATTTGTGTTCGTGTACGTATACTATGATAGTTTATTTTTTTCCTTCAACGTATGATATGTAAAACCGGGGAATACTTTTTCCCTTGTGTTCGTTGTCTCAATCAAGTATATGAAAATTTTTGAAGAGCTCATTTATACCATAGTCTTAAGAACAATTCGGAGCAAGAGTTGTATCTAGGATGCATCAATTTTACAAGGTTATCGGCTACTTTGAAATTGTTTTGTTTGAAAGTAAGAAACGGATGGACTGATAAAAGTTTCATGGAATTGTTGGAGTTGCTGAAGGAGATGCTACCAAAAAGTAACATGTTACCTATCCGTAATTACGACGCTAAGAAAATTCTATGTCCAATGGGTTTGGAATACCAAAAGATACATGCATGTCCCAATTTCTATGTATTGTATAGAGATCAGTATGCTTCAATGAAGGTGTGTCCGACGTGTGGTTCGTCACGATTTAAGAAGAAACTTGATGGAAATAATGATGAACACAATGAAGGTCCACCGACTAAGGCAATGTGGTATTTACCTATAGTACCTAGGTTGAAACAATTGTTTTATGTGGCACGTTGATGGAATAAAATGTGATAATCTTCTTCGACACCCTGCTGATTCCCCATAATGGAAGAACATTGATGGCACATTTCCCAAATTTAGTGTAGAGCCGAGAAACTAAAGACTTGCACTTGCTACCGATGGTATGACTCCTTATGGCAACTTAAGTAGCAAACATAGTTCATGGCCAGTTATTTTGATGATTTAAATCTATCTCCTATGTTGTGCATGAAGAGAAAATACATGATGTTGTCTATGATGATATCGGGTCCTAGACAACCTGGAAATGACATTGATGTTTATCTAAAACCGTTAATTGACAATTTAAAAATGTGGGAAGAGGGCGTCGAGGTCTTTGATTCATATTCAGAAGAAAATTTTTGTTTGCGTGCAATGTTATTTTGCACCATAAATCATTTCCCAGCATATGGGAACTTGAGTGGTTACAGTGTTAAAGGTCATTTTGCATGACCAATTTGTGAAGAAAATACTAGTTATCTTCAACTAAAGCATAGGCAGAAAACTGTATACACAGGATTGAAAATCACCCTTGTAAGACCCTTGTAAACTCAAGAATTTTACCAAGTTGTAAAAATTTCAAGTTGTAGTGTAAAATAGAATGCTGTCAAAATTTGACATGGTTTACTATTTTATGTATAACGTTTTATACAATTAATATTTTGGGTTGATTCTTTTTCCATTGGAAAGTAGACTCAAAGAGCTTCGATTCGAGTACTCATACGCCTAATTCCGACTTCGGGAAGGGGTTCAACCGAACTGTCAAAGTTGTGACAGATGTGCTGTCTGGGTGGATGGCGCCCAGCGCCCTTTCCTGTGGGGCGCCCGGGTGCGAGCGTATCAGTTTTCAGATCTGAAACACGTAGGACTTACGTGGAAAGTTAGGGAATATGCTCCAGACCCATAATGTTGGTCCCTTGGGTCCGAGAGGAGCGTGGGCAGATCTCTTTTGCATTGTTTAAGTGGTTCTTTGTGGATCAAGGGGGCCATGATGTCTCTTGGGCAGATCTACAAGTGTGGGAAGGGAGGAAATGGGTTCGGCACTTGTGTGAGTGAAGTCCTTGTTGCAGAATCCGTGAGAGAGTTTTCTAGAGGTCTTTGGAGAAAGGTGCTGCCCAGATTCGTAGTGAAGGATTCAAGGTGTTCCAAGGAGGTCTTCAAGAGGTAAGGGGAGCTAACTTTGATTTGGAAAAATGCACATGTGTTGTTTGTTGAAAGTTCTGCGAAATGTGATGAGTTTAATGGATTGAATGATGAGAGTTATGATGAGAATTCGTTCTAATGTGTTTGTATATATAGATATGAAGTTTTGGATGAATTGGTTCTTGAAATGGGATGAAGAACATGGTGGTTTTCCCTTAGCTTTTTCCAAATCCGAAAATCATACTTCTTGAACAAATGATTAGTTTGAATGGGATGGATGTTAATGTTTGTTGTGAGATCTTGGATTGGGAATGTCTTATTCTTAGATGATGGTTGTTGAGTATGTTTTGATGGTAAAAAGATGAATCAAATGAGTTTTTGCTATAACTTTGATATATGAAATTTATATGAACTTTATGATGAAATATTGATGAATATATTGGATTGATGGTGGAAATTCGTTCTAGGATGTTGATATACATGTATATGAAGTTTTTTGCTGGATTAGGTTGTGAAATGGGATGAGAAACATGATGGTTTTACCTTCCTTTTGATCAAATACGAAAATTGGGTATTTTGGTTGGTTGATGAATTTTGGATGGATGAATTGATGGTTTGTGTGGAAATCTTTAATAAGAAGGAGGTATGGTGTGTTAACAATTAAGATCTTGATATAGTAATAGTTTTATGTGATGGAAAACGATGGAGTTTATAAGTGTGGTTTGATGAGTAGAATGAGTGATGAGTTTTTGGGAAACTCACTTAAGCATGATGCAACTTCAAATTTGTTTTGATGATTGAGGACTAAATGATGTGTGTAAGCTGTTGAAGGGGTGATTAAATGGAAGGTAAGGAAAGTATACACTGTTTTGAACAAGCTGATAGAGTTTTGGGTCACTTTGAGAGGAAGTGAGGTAGTGATTTTGGGAAGTAAGGATTATGAGTACATGTGGGTTATTGGGATACCTTAGGTAAGTCATTTGTGACTTGTTAGAGTCACCAAATTGATCAAAACAGGTGCAAATTGGTTGCTGTCAACTGGTATGGGGCTGGACGACTTCTGGGTCGCGCCCGGCGCCCTCGGTGGCGCCCAAGCGCGAGACTCTCGGAAAAAGTCGCGCCCAGGCGCCCATCCTCTTGCGCCCGGGCGCGAGGTGTTCGCAGAAAATGACTTGGTCTATGTTTTTCATGGTTTTTGGGGTTCTGGATGTCCGTTTTGGACGTTCTTTAGTTCGTTTTGGGGGTTTTTGACCCTTCCGGAGCTGTTGGTGATGGTTTCAAAGCTGTTTGAGTTACCTAAATATGGGTATTAAATGGATATAAAGAAAATGTGTTATGTGTACATTGTTTTGAGTTGTTAGATATATCTATTTGATATGGAAATATTGTGTGATCGGTTTGACATTGCATATTGATATGAGAATGATGTTTGGATGGTTAAGTACTGTTGAAATCATGGTTGTATATGATTTGATTATGAGTTTTATGTTAAATGAAGAATTGAGGTTATTAATGATATGATAATGTGATAATCTCACTTATGCATTTGAATATATTGAACATATGCTAAGTTCATGGTTGGCGAATATGTGATGATGATATGATATGGGCGTTATGGTATGGTTGGATTGGTATTGTAAGGATTATTGTATATGGGTATTTGGTCAGATCATGTTATTAAACGAGTGGTGGATAGTAAGCGTTGTGCGTGCGGTCCCGGGGAATCTCTTTAGGTGAGTGATGGGGGGTATACTTGCACTTGTCCGGGGAAGCTCTTGTTCAGAGTGATGGAGGGTGACATTGTGTACTTGCCCGGGGAATCTCCCTATAGAGTGATGGGAAGCAGCACTACACATTGGGGTAATGTGTAACCGCCCGGGGAATCTCTTACTTTTATGTAAGAGTGATGGGGGTGACGTGGGGTACTAGTCCGGTGAAGCTCGAGATAATTAAATTGGCGTTGTGCTTGCGGGCCCGGGGAATCTCTTTAGGCGAGTGATGAGGGGTATACTTGCACTTGTCCGGGGAAGCTCTTGATTAGAGTGATGGAGGGTGACTTGTGTACTTGCTCGGGGAATCTCCCTATAGAGTGATGGGAAGCAGCACTACACATTAGGGTAATGTGTAACGGCCCGGGGAAGCTCTGAAAAGAGTGATGGGAGTGACGCTAGTACATATTGGGGCATGTATTTTGATTGATCTGTAACATTGGTGGATGTGGTCTGATTTATTTTGTAATGCATATTGGTGTATGCATTCTAATTTGATATTTTGATACTTATTGGTGTATGCATAATGTTGAAGCATAATCCGTACTTGGGTATATAGTTTGATCTGGTTAAGGTGTGGTTGATAGTATGTTATTATGAGTATATTTATGATGTATATGAATTGTATTTTTGTTAGCTCACCCTTGCTTGTTTGTGCATGTGAATGCGATGATCGTATAATCTGTGATGTTATACGGGAGCAGATGTTATTGCAGATGTGATGGCTGATGTTACTGAACATGCATAAAGGATGAAAGAGAGATGGGATAGATGACTGGGAATGTATTTGTTTATTTTCGATCCTGACTATTTAAACGTTTTATTTTCGGAAGAATCGGTTTGTAATAAATAACGTACTATTTTTCCGTTGAGGTTGGATATTAAAATTTTGAATTTTTACCTACGTGTTTTACGGAAAAATTAGTCGGCGTAACACCAAATTTCGGGGTGTTACAACCCTTACCGTAGATTGAAAAAAACCTTTAATGGAAGTCCTAAGGATGATGTAGTGTGTAGACCACGTAATGGGGAAGAAGTATACGACTGTTAACCCTCGGCAAGTGTACCGAATCGTATCAAGTAATAAGAAAATGGTAAGACCAAGTATTGTTTCCCAAAGGATCACGGCCTAGACAGTTATGTGATTTCTTGATTAAATAAGACTTGAAATAAATTCTTTTAGGTTTAGATGCAAATACTGAAAAGGAAATATGAATGCATGTGTTGATCAATTGGATTGAAAGATGCGAAGGTGATTGATGTAAAATATGGAATGATTATGTTGTTGGGGTTTCCAACTTATCCTATCCACTCTCATGTATTAGAGAATTCATCTTTCTTCATTAATGTTAATGTCACTTTCTAATTTACCTTAAACCCGATGTCTCGGTGAAGAAAGCCTACTCCTAGTCACTAGTTTACAATGTCTTGTCTCCCTAGCAATTATGCATGCATTATATTCGCACAGAAGCATAAAGGCAACAAATCCTTCTATCCCTATGTCTAGGCAATATTGCTCTTGGGAGAATTTCTTCAGTTCTAGATTTACTTATATGTGTCCATACAAATAACATCAATGATCATGCAATTGAATGAGTTAAACAAATCATGCATATAGTATAGAAGAAAAAACCCTAACAATTAATGAAAGAAAGCATATAGATTAAAGAACCAATTCAATACATGAGAGTTTCAAAGGATTACATCGGTTCCCCAACAACAATGAAGGTTTAGTTCACCATAAACATGGTGAAACTAGATGAAAAACAATGAAAGAATGAAAGATAGAACTCTAGAAGTTGAAGAATAAAGCTAGAGCATCCAAAATCCTCCTCCAAGGGGTGAAGAAAGTGTGATCTCGCCTCTTTCTGTCCAAAGATCCCAACCCTAGGTTAACAAAAACCATATATAGTTTATTAAAATTTACAGAAAATAGGTCCAAGCTCAATTAAGTGGCACTCAGCGGCAGTTTTGGCGCTCAACGGTAAGTGTGGTACTTCAGAGTGATGCTCAACAGCAGTTTTGGCAAGCGTGAGACATCAAAAATTGGTGCTCAACGCCAATTTCCGCTCAGCGCAACTTTTTCTGCACTTTGGTTGACTTTTCTAAGTTCTAGTTGACTTTTCTCTACTTTGGTTGACTTTTCTGCATTCTGGTTGACTTTTTTGCATTCCAATCATTCGGTACTTTAACTCCTCTTTTAAATCATTCCAATAGCCTACACAATCAAGGGAATCACTAGTGCAAAAAGGGCTTTAGACGTCTGTTATTTTGGCCTTTTGACGTCCGACCTACACCCGACATCTTTGTGGGTGATGTTAACCAGACGTCTGTTGTGCCAGGTCGGACGTCTATATTGACATCCATTCCGGCACAACAGACATCTATATAGACGTCCGTTTGTGTCGGAACGGACGTCTATATGGCCGAACTGGTTATTTAGGGTTACGGGGTTTGGACGTTTGTTTGTGCACTGCCAGACGTCTAAGGGAAATGGAAATAACACGTCAAAATCATGCATACACAAAACCCTATCAAAAAATTATTAACGAAGAAACTAACCTGAAGAGCATATTCGAAATGAAAATGGAGGGAAATGGAGGAGTGCACGACCTAAAACGTAGGCCAAAAAATGTCGCCCAAGACTTATGAAATTCTCATATATGGAATTTGTTTTAACATCTTATTTTTAAGACTTATGCTTTCTTTCATCATTAGTCAGGGCTTTTCCTCTTTGCGTAAAGCTTGCTTTGTGTAACTCATTCATTGCCATGATTAGTAATTTTGTCGATATGGGAACGTACGGGGAAATCTAGATCCAGGGAATTTCTCCCAATAGCATATTGGTTGCCGTTAAGCTTTTGCACTTAAGAATTAATTACTAAGAATGTTAGGCACTGTATGAACTCGTAATTAAGGATAGGCCTTCTTGCAAGGTGATTTAGAGAGTGACATTAGCATTGATGAAAAGAATGATGAATTCCTAAAGTATATGAGAGTGGATAAGATGAAATTGATAACCCCAACATCATACTCATCCATCTAATTCATTGAAGTGTTTGTATTCTGTTTTTTTCCATTGATCAAATTCATGCATACATATTTAATTATTGTCTTTTGCATTTAAACCTACAATCAATTTGTTCTCAAGTCTCAAACAATCAATAAATCATATAGCTAAAATAGGCCGTGAGTCCTTTGGAGGAAAACGATACTTGGTCTTACCTAGTTTTATTACTTGATACGATTCGGTCACACTTGCCGATTGTTAAACAAGTTTTTGGCGCCGTTGCCGGGGACTCGTGGTTTAACTAGTTTATTTGTGTGATTATTGATTATCTTTGACTTGAATTTTGAATTTTGAAATTTGAATTTCTGCTTTTATTTTCTGTTTTTAGTTTTCGGTTTTTATTTTATTTTATTTTTGGTTTTTATTTTTTTTTCGGGTTTTATTTTATTTTTTGTTTTTATTTTTCTGTTTTCATTATTTGTATTTTTATTCTATCTTCTTACCTCTTATTTTATATCTTCTTCAATATCATTTTGTGCTAACAAATATTTTTTAGAGTTTTGTGCCTAATGTTTGCAGGATGCAATTTGGACAAGAATTTAACTATATTGGCACTCAATTCTACTAAGGTAATTTCAACCACTGGTGGGAACCTCACTCAAGCATGGATACAAATCAATTTTGGCAAGCTATCGAACAATTTAAAAATCAACCACCACAACAATGGTAGCAAAAACCCTCTCTATCGAGAAGAAGGATAACGTTGGAGGACACACTTCAATAGTACATACAAATATCTAATTGTCATCACAAAAGCACTCAAGCTGCCGAAGAATTTGACAGGTCGCCACCACAACAATGGCAACAACAACCCTCTCTATCAGAAAGTTTGGATGACACCCTTCAACGATTTTTGAAAAATTTCATCTCTACTCAGAAAAGCATTGAAGCATCATGTAAAAGGATGGAGATGCACCTTCATTACATTAGTCAGAGATTGAACGTTAAGGTTAATACTGAAGTTAACCCTGGGGAGGAAGTTCAAGCTACTGTCACTGAAAGTGACAAGATTTTTGCTGAGAAAAAACTAGGGAGAGATGAGGAAAAGATAGAGAGAAAAGAAAAAGAAGATTTGAGTGAGAAAGATAAAGATGAAGAAAAAGAAAAAGAAGTGGTTGAGAGAGAAGAGAGAAAGAAAAGAAAAAGAGAAGGGAAGAAAAAAATAAGAGAAAAGAATAAGAGAAAATTTGGGGAGAGGAAAAGTAAGAAAAAGAATATGAGAGGAAAGAAGAAGGAATCATATGAAAAACCCCATCCTCATGTAAAGAAGAATCATAGGAAGGAAAAGAAATTTGAGCGCTTTATGGAAATCTTCAAGTAATTGGAGATTAAAGTTCCTATGATTGAGACATTGCAATAGGTTCCTGGTTTGATCAAATTTCTGAAGAAGTTCAGTAGAAATAAGAAAAAGAAGATGGAACATGAGCTTTATTGGGTCAAGCTAGTGACATTAAAAGAGCGCTTGCTGGGAGGCAACCCAGTGATTTAAGAATAATTTTTGGTTTGGTGATGTAATTTTGAACTTTTGGGTATTTTTTTGTTTTTGTTATAAGTTTGTTACAGGGTTTACATCTATTGATGGATGTTAGGCGGAAGAGTATCTACTGAAGGATATTATGTTTGTATACACCTATTGATGGGTATATGTAAGAAAGATTTGCATCTACTGAAGGGTGCTGGAGGATTTTGGGTCAGACTCCTGATGTTAGCAAAATGATGAAGATGAAGTTTTGATGATGCCTAAATCAAGTCAAGAACAACCAAGACTCATGAAGAATGATCTTTGAAGACTTGTAACCTTTTGTAATAATTGTATGAACATAGGAAAATTAGTAGTTTTATGTATGCATTCAAAAGTGATGTAAAAATAAGCCATAAGCAAAATTCTGTGCAGTGTTAATCGATTAACAAAAGGTGTTAATCGATTGTTCCAGAGACGAATGGAGAAGCACAGCAATGCAGTGTTAATCAATTAACAGAGGGTGTTAATCGATTAACGTTAATCGATTAACAAAGGGTGTTAATCGATTAACATAGTGAACGTTTGAAAAACTAGCCGTTTTTATAGCCGTTGGACTATCCGTTGGGGTGTTAATCGATTAACCACTGTAGCTAATCGATTAACACAGTGTGAAAGGCTGAAAACGAAAAATGGAAGAGCCTTTGAATGAGTCTATAAATAGACTCTCATTTCCTCTCAAGAAAACAATCCAGAGACACAGAAACTCTTCCCTTGTGCTCAAATACTCAGAAATTCTTGAAACTTGTGTGTTCTTGTTCGGCTTGTGAAACTCTTGTCTGTGGAGCTAGTGAAGTGCTGCTACGGTGACAGAGGAAATAGCCGGTTCATCCTTGGTGTGTCTAAGGAGGTGTTCGGAAGAGAATCATCCTTCGTGAAGTATTCGGAGGAGGTGTTCATCCTTTGTGAAGACTCAAAGGAGGTGTAGTTTCATCTCTTGTGGTATCAAGAGAGGTGGTTTCTAAACTCTTACAAATTGTATCTTTGTGATTGTAATTTGTAATTGTTTTGTGTTAGTGAAACTGTTTATCTTGTTTTGAGATAAGCGACTGGATGTAGGATTGGTAAGATCCGAACCAGGATAAAATCATCTGTGCAAATTTCTCTCAACCTTACTCTTGCTTTATTTGTCTTTATTAATTGCTAAGTAAGTTTAATTGAGTAGAAGTTAAAAGGCACACGTTAGTATTAAAAACCCCTCTTAGTTTGTTGTTCCACGCTAACCCATCCGCTGCAGCCGCTCTGACACGTGATGTTAAACAAGCTCTACCTGGGAGGCAACCCAGTTGATTGATTATATTATTGTTTGTTCTGCTTTAGTTGCATGATAGGAATTTGCATGAGTGATCTGAGAATTTAATTGCAGGGAACAAGTGAGGGGCATGAGTAGGAGGCACCTAGGTTAAGCTAGGAAGAAGAAGAGCACTTCCCAAAAGTGTCGCTGAGCGGCAAACTACCGTTGGGTGGTAGTGTCGCAGATTATTGAAGGGGCTGATTTCTTCATTGTGGTTTACTAATGCTTAAAATTGTATCTTGTGGTTTTGTGAATTATGTTTGATGCAGGGATGGCCTCCTCATCGGACAAAAACAATCAAGACTATAGGATCCAAGAAGAAGGAGAGGAAGAAGACTCTGACGATAGCATGAGTTGATGAGAAACTAAGATAGCATTCACTGATGGATGCTATCAACACTAGAGCAGGATTTGTTTTATCTTCTATTTTGTTCTAAACTTATTTGTTTGTGTTAGTAGAATAGGGTTTGATGTACTCAATTGGAAACTTTGTCTGTTATGATGGTTTGCTTATGATTATTGTTTGATAAGTAATGCTTGATGATGCTTTGAGATTGATTGATGTTGAGATGTGCACATTAAATGCTTATACAGGTGATTCACAAGCTTTGTGAACAAATGCATGATGTTGTGATTGTGATATTAAGCAGGATGTGTATGTCAAATGTGAATGAGCTTATATATGAGGTTTTGAGCTCCAAAGTTTTTATGATTGAATGATATTACTTTGAAAGCATGAATCATTTTGCCCAGGTTTTCTATGATTGAATCAATTGCTTGTTTGCATCATAAGATCAAGGCCATTTGATGGTAACCTTTTTTATTGGCCAAATTCATGAAGTAAGCCCACTAAAAGAGAGCACTTTGTGTTATATCCTTTGAACCCTTAGCCTTGAACATAATTTGAAAACCCTTGTGTTCTATCCACTAAAAGCAACCTTAAACACTTAGAAATTAGCTTGAAATCATGCTTTTGGTCATATTTTCATAAATAAGAGAGTTGGACAGGTTTATGCTTGATTTTAGTGTTTTATGCAGGTTTCAAGGTGAATTTGGTGAAAGAAGTGAAGAAGGATAGAAATGGAATCAGAAAAGACATCGAAAAGTGCAAAAAGAGAAGTCGGAATTACCGCTCAACGGCAGTTTACCGCTAAGCGGCACTCAGGCACTCACCTTGGATCCGCGGAGGGGTGAAAATGCCGCTAAGGGGGAAGGATCAACTCACGCACTTACCGCTGAGCGGTAGTTTGCTGTTGAGCGACACTTTAATGGGCTTGGACCTAATTTTCTGTATTTTTAGAATAGTGTATAAGCTTTAGGACGTCCTAGAGTTTGTATCTTTGGCTGAGACGAAGCAAACACTCACTTTTCCACCCCTTGAAGGAAGATCTTGGATGCTCAGGCTAACTCTTCATCTTTCTAGGGTTTTATCTTTCATTATTACTTATCTAGCTTCACCATGAATATGGTGAACTAAACATTGTATTGTTGTTGGGGAATCAATGTAGTCTTGTGAAACTCTCATATATGGAATTTGTTTTAACATCTTATTTTTAAGACTTATGCTTTCTTTCATCATTAGTTAGGGTTTTTACTCTTTGCGTAAAGCTTGCTTTGTTTAACTCATTCATTGCCACGATTAGTGATTTTGTCGATATGGGAACGTACGGGGAAATGTAGATCCGAGGAATTTCTCCCAATAGCATATTGGTTGCCGTTAAGCTTCTGCACTTAAGAATTAATTACTAGGAATGCTAGGAATTGTATGAACTCGTAATTAAGGATAGGTCTTCTTGCAAGGTGATTTAAAGAGTGGCATTAGCATTGATGAAAAGAATGTTGAATTCCTAAAGTATATGAGAGTGGATAAGATGAAATTGATAACCCCAACAACATACTCATCCATCTAATTCATTGAAGTGTCTGTATTTTGTTTTTTTCCATTGATCAAATTCATGCATACATATTTAATTACTGTCTTTTGCATTTAAACCTACAATCAATTTGTTATCAAGTCTCAAATAATCAATAAATCATATAGCTAAACTAGGCCATGAGTCCTTTGGGAAAACAATACTTGGTCTTACCTAGTTTTATTACTTGATAGGATTCGGTCACACTTGTCGATTGTTAAACAAGTTTTTGGCACCATTTTTCGGTGTTCATAAATTTGTCATCAGCCCCTACAGATGATCCTACTGCACAACGTGTGAGCACCAAAGGCTCATGCTCTACTGCAAATTGTATTGATTACAATATTCAATATGAGTTTTTGGTTGATGGGGATCCTCCGCGCGTACTGGCCGTGGGACGACAAATTGTAGGAGGCCAGACCATTCATATTCATGGCCAAACCATCCTTTATTGCCCACTCACTCGCGGGTAATGATTCATGATCCAAGAGACCCCAGGCTCGAGTGTTAGTGCCTACATCTGAAATCCAATTCGTGGGGGAGGCCTTAGGCACATTTATAGGGGCCATTGGCAACTCATGGTGATCATTCCAAAAAAAACACAAGTTTTATGGTTTTGTTCTCCTCATAGGAAGATTAAAGCGAAGTTGAACTCCTTGATACAAACGTAAGTATTACATTCATTCTTATCAATTCATTATGATATTAATATATTAACTTATGTTTCTAATATTTCAAAATGTTTCAAATTTGTTTAGAGTTATGACTAGGACCAGAGGAAAACAACTTGAAATTGTATATCCTAAGGTTGGAATTCGTTGATCTTTAACCTTTAATTTTCATAGTCAAATTTAAGCCATTACATTTGACTAAGTTCTTTCACATGTTTAGTGTAATAAGCAGAATGATTCCTAGGCATGTGGCTATTACATCATGTCATGGATAAAGGCAATCATTAGAGCAGAAATCAGAGGGGAATGGACTGATGTAGAAATTTACATTTGAAAATCTTAAAATATCAATAAACATTTGACATTAAAATGAATATAATAGTAAAGTTTCCTTGATTATGCAGCGGACATTAAAGTGAATATAATAGTAAAGTTTCCTTGATAATGCAGCGGTTCAACACTACCTCTTCATTGTCCACTTCAGTAATAAAAACGATAAGAGAGGATTGGACAAGATGTTTGAATAATTATTTTAAATAGCTATAGCTTTAGGTTTTTCCTTTCATGATAGTAGCATTTGCTTACTTGTGCAGCTTCTAAACTGTTAATAGATTATTGTGAATAGATTAATATTGTGAATTGATGAATATTGTGAATAAATGAATGGAAAATTGGGTTCTTTTAAGTTTTGATGATAGCATTAGCGTCTTTTAGTTTTACTATTTAATTGGAATTGATGATATGATGATAGCATGATTTAAATTAATTAATTTTGTGAGTATCTATGAATTGGAAAACTGGTTTCTGTATTTCAGGTTTGGTTAAATGAGCTAAACCGAATCTAATTTAAAAAAAAACACTAAAGGTAACGTCGAAGTATACATCGTTCGACGTTCAAACATCCACAGTAACGTTCAAAAACTTGGACGTTAACCTTACGTCCATCCGTTATACTTGACGTCAAATATTCTTTTAACTATAAATATTTACTCATATATTACTCAAAAATTGACGTCCTCTTTGAACTTCAATGTGAACATTATGTCTGTTATCTCTGTAACGACGTTAACTTTACGTCACTTCCCTCATACATAAGACGACAAATTTGACTATAAATATAAATATTTATTCAAATATTGGACGTCATTCTCTTTACTAATGGACAACCTCACGTCATTGCACAAAATCCATGTTAGGCTTACGTCAATTCTCGATACACTGGACGTTAAATTGTCCTATTAACGTCGCCCAGTGATATTCGACGTAAAATTTACTTCACCCGCTATGACGTCGGTCTCGAATTCGTCGTTAAAAGCCAAAAATAATATACGTAATACGTTGTTTTTGTACCAGTGCACTAAGTCTTTTAAGAGCTCCTATCATGAGTTAGATTCATCCATAAATTCCTCTTCACTTAACTCATTAGTATCATCTAACATTTATGTTGAAGAGCTATCTATATAGTTCTTAATGAGCTTATTCACTTTGTTTTCCATCCGTACTAAAGACTTTTCCAATTTCCCAGTCTTTTTAAAAGTTCTTTCAAATCTTTCTATACCGTTGATGAGTCAATATTTTCTTGACTTCACCTAGTTTATTGTGCTAGAATTAATCAGGGAATTGTGCTTAAACGTCCGGTATTTTTCCGTTTTTGCTAATTGTGCCTAATTTGACCAGAAACTCTTATTTTAATTAATTTGAAGTATCTGAGTTAATTATTTTCATCATTGATTGCAGGAAAAATTTTGGAGATACATTTTGGGACATAAGGAAGATTGCAAATAAATTCGAGACTCTCCACACAGACATTTTAGAATTAATTAAATTACAATTCAGTAGTTTAGAATTTTTGAATCAACTCTTACATTTTGGGTCAATTTTTTGTAAACTAGATTAGACCCAAAAGTAGAAGTTAGTGAGTTGGCACCCTAGGGTTTTATTGTGTGGACCCCACCCTCATTATAAGAAACTCACGGCCCTTGGAAATGCAACCAGCCGCCACTTGCCACTCACTCTCGGTCTCGGTCTTTTTTTGGTTTTTGGAGACTATTGTAGTTTTGGAAATTTTTCTTAAGGGCTGAACGTTGTTTTTGAATTGAAGGAATGGAATGATTTTTTATCATGTTTGCTGAATTCTCATTGCCGCTTCCATTTGGTTACAACGCTTTTATTGAATGTTGTTTTTGTCTTTTAATTCCAATATGCTGACGGGTTGGTGATGATGGGATGGAGGGCCTGCTTTCACACGGAGATTGGTTGGGTTTTGGGGGAGACACGCTCAGCTTGTTGCACCCAGTTGGAGCTGCCACGTCCTTGAGGGAGTGACGCATCTAGGGGCTCTTGGTTGAAGAAAAATTCATTTTGCTTTAGGAAAGTAGCACCGATTTCATTTTAAAAGTCTTTGTTAATTTCAATTGGAGAAAAGCACATGTCACGGTTGGAAGCATGAAGCGTGTGGTGTCAAGTTGGGAAGGAAGCACGGAGAGCACAGCATGCGCGTGTTGAGCTCAAAGAAGTGAAGTGGTGTCTCAGTTTTTGCACGCTGCTGGAGTTTCATGCGGAATGAAAAGGAGCACGTTGTTGAGCTTTCTTAGGTGGCAACGAGTCCAGAGGTTTTAGGGGTCACGGCTGCTTGAAGAAAAGAGATTTGTTTTTGATTTATGAAATGGGAAGCTAATTTGATGGGAGTAGGTAGTGTGCACGGGGACGGGGATAAAGGCAAGGGAGTAAATGATTTTGGGAAGAGGAAAAAGTTGATTTGAAAGTGCTGCTGGATGAGAAAGGCTACCCCATTTTCATTTTTGGAATTAATACTTTGCAGGTTTATTTTCTTTGAGAAATGAAGAAGTGATTTAATATGAGAAGCAATTCATTTAAGAAGTAGTGTGTGTTGTCACGGCAGGGGAGTAATTTAGTTTGGCTGACTTGGTTTTCTTGGAGAATGAAGCACTTGGTGTCACGTTTGGAAGCAACACACGGGCATTGAAGTAAGTGAGTGATGGTTGAGAATGATTTCTTTTATTAATTCTATTAGGAAAGTAGTGTACGTTGAGCTGGAAGCAAGGAAGGAGGCACATTCAATTTGGCTTTGAAAGAAGTGTGCACGCTGATTCAAGAAGTGGAGGATTCCTTTCTTTCATTTTAGAAATCACATCACGGTGGGGGCTGGAATGGTGCAGCACGTTAATGGGTAGAGCTTCAATTGTTTATTTTATTTCATTCTTAGTGGATGTACCAGTTGCAACGTTATGGGAGTTGCCACTTGGAAGAAGTTCAATTGTTTGGTAAAAAGAAATGTTGCACGGAGATTAAGGGAAGAGATTCATATTTTATTTCATTTCTTTAAGTGAAGCACATGTTTTTTTTTACGGCTGATTTCTCTCAACCAAGAAGCTTACATTCCTTTCTTTAGGAGAAGATCATAACCATCCCGCTGGTTGTAGTGCACACGACGTACTCCACAAAATTTCCTTTCTTTTCTTCCTTTCTTAGCATGGACCGAGACACATTACTCATTAAGCATTTATTTCTTTTTTTTAATTATTAGTATCGTGATGAATAGTATTTCAGGTAAGTGTTTTCTTCATATTTCTATAATCTGTTGCATTATTGAACATCGTTTTCTAGCTTAAGTCACCCATTGTTTTAATCCTGTGTTTACATCCGTGTTTATGTTCCTGTTTTGATTTAGATCACTTGCATTCACAAACTCTTCACCAACCCCCAACAAAGTGTTTGACCTATTGATAGAACCACATTTGGTCCTTGAGAGACGACCTAGGAGTCACTTCCTTGTACTATACTACATTCTTTCGTGCAATCAACTTTTGTTTGAGGTGCGACCCTCTCAGCAAAATGGTGCCGCTGCCGGGGACCAACGGTTCGGTCTTAGGTTTTTGTTGTGTCAATGTGTGTTGTGTTTTGTCTTTTATGTTTGAGTATGTGTGATTTGTTTACTTAGGTTGTTTTGTGTGTTCGAAATTTTTGTGCTATCGTTTCATGATTTTAAGGTGTTGTGACTTAGTGCATGACTAGGGGAAATCCTGGGCCTATACCACCCTTTGATTCTGAGATTGATAGAACTTTTCATAGGTTAGCTAGGCATTCTAGAAATTTATCTTTAGAGTCTGTTTTTGAGTCTGTTCCATTGGATATTGTGCATCCCACTGCTAAGTACTTTGTGCATATTGCATCTACTGCATCTGTTGCATCTGCACTTGATTCTGATTCTGATTCTGTTGTTTTTCACATTGAGAACAATATGGCACAACCTCCACCTCGTGAGAGGACTTTTAGGGAGATGGCTGCACCTGATTTCGATATCGAAAGCTTGTGCATCCAATATCCTGATGAGGACGTTCCATTTGTTCTCAAGACTGGACTGATCCATTTGTTGCCCAAGTTTCATGGTCTTGTAGGTGAGAGTCCTCAAAAGCATTTGAAGGAATTCCACATTGTCTGTTCTAGTACGAAGCCACATGATGTTCCTGAAGAGCACATCTTCTTGAAAGTATTCCCTCATTCATTGGAAAATGTTGCTAAGGATTGGTTGTATGGTTTAGCGCTTAGATCCGTCACTAGTTGGGATGATCTGAAGAGGCTGTTCTTGGATAAAATTTTCCCAGCATCCCGGACCACAGCTATCAGAAAAGACATAACTGGGATTAGGCAGCTTGTTGGAGAGAGCTTATATGAGTATTGGGAGAGATTCAAGACACTTTGTGCTAGCTGTCCCCACCATCAGATACTTGAACAACTCCTTATCTAGTATTTCTATGAGGGTTTGAACAACATGGACCGGGGTATGATTGATGCTGCCAGTGGTGGAGCTCTTGGAGACACCACACCTGCTAAGACCAGGCAATTGATTGAGAAGATGGCCTCCAACTCCCAGCAGTTTAGCACCAGGAATGATGCCATTGTGGTGAGGGGCGTACATGATGTTGTTGACCAGTCTTTATCAGCTGTTGAAAGCAAGATGGAAGGAAAGATTGACTATCAACCAGAGATCTGTAGCTCCATCTGCATCTGTTGCACGACTATGTGCTATTTGTCCTTCCAGTGACCACTATACAGATGCTTGTCCTTCTTTGCAGTACCCTGCTGCCTCTAATGCGCCTCAGGCTTATGCTACGAACATCTACAACAACAGGCAGCCACAACAGCAAAATCATGACTTATCCAGCAACAAGTACAACCCAGGGTGGAGGAATCACCCCAATCTAAGATGGAACAATGCGCCACAGCATCAACAGCAGGCACCACCTTTCCAGAATGCTGGAGCACCTAACAGATATGTGCCTCCACCTATGCAACAACACCAGAGGCAACAACAACAGCAGCAGCAAGAGGCACCTGCCCAACCAGCTGCCCACCCTTCCACTTCGTCTGAACCTTCATTGGAAGAGTTAGTGAGACAGATGACTATGCAAAACCTGCAGTTTCAGAAAGATAACATGCAATTTCAGCAGGAGACTAGAGCTTCCATACAGAGTCTCACTAACCAGATGGGTCAGATGGCTACTCAGATAAACTAAGCGCAGTCTCAGAATTCTGATAAGTTACCATCCCAGACTGTGCAGAATCCAAGGAATGTGAGTGCCATAACCCTCATATCAGGGAAGCAGATTGTTGTGCCTTCAGAGCCCGCTTCTACACCTACACCCGTGCCTGCCACTTGTCCTAGAAAGAATGACCATGACGGTCCGAGCAGGGTATTGGAGGTGGATGAATCTTCTTCTCTAGCCGGTGGTTCTTCTTCAGGTGGATCTTCTCCCTTTTCCACCACCGCCGCTGCCGCACCTTCTCCATTGGTTGACCGACGTATCCCTCTACCATTTCCTTCACGGGCACTTCCTAGCAAAAAGATGGAAGAGGTGGATAGGGAAATTCTGGAGACCTTTAGGAAGGTAGAGGTGAACATACCTCTACTCGATGCCATCAAGAAGATACCGAAGTATGCCAAATTCTTGAAGGAGTTGTGCACACACAAGAGGAAGATGAAGGGAAATGAGAGGATTAGCATGGGAAGGAATGTATTTGCGCTTATTGGTAAGTCGGTCCCGCACATCCCTGAAAAGTGCAAGGACCCAGGTATATTTTGCATTCCTTGTGTGATTGGAAACAATAAATTTGAGAATGCCATGCTTGATTTGGGTGCTTCTGTTAATGTCATGCCTTTGTCTATATATGCATCTTTGTCTCTTGGTCCTTTGCAAACCACGGGTTGGTCATTCAGTTGGCCAATAGGAGTGTTATCCACCCAACAGGTTTCATAGAGGATATCTTGGTTAGGGTTGGTGAATTGATTTTTCCTGCTGACTTTTATGTTTTGGAAATGGAGGAGGGATTCTCTCATGGATCCGCTCCCATTATCTTAGGCAGGCCATTCTTGAAAACTGCCCGAACTAAGATTGATGTGTATGCTGGAACTTTGTCTATGGAATTTGCTGATATTGTTGTTCATTTTAACATCCTTGATGCAATGAAATTTCCAGCTGAGGACCATTCTCTGTTTAGGATCGATGCATTGGATGACATTGTTGATGAATTTGTTGTTGACGACTTCTATTCTTTGCATGAGAAGAAACATTATTTTCTATCTTCTTTGCATTCATGCATTGAATATGGATTTGAATCAGGATTTGAGAATGATGTTGATAATGTTGTGGATTTTGATGAGGATTGTGATGTCCAGGATGTTGATGCTATGCATGATATTGATGATGTTGTTGACATATCTGTGATGGACATTGATTTGGATTGTGATGAGATGAGTGTTCTGCCTTTACCTGTACACTCTTTAGAGTCAGAATGCATTAACCACGTTGCAGGAAGTACATTTGAATCTGACTTGCAGGCACCCACTCTTGAGCTGAAACAGCTCCTAGACAACCTCAAGTACGTGTACTTGGAGGATGATGAGAAGAAACCGGTGATCATTTCTACCTCCCTTGATTCTGTTCAAGAGGAGAAGTTGCTTGGTGTGTTAAGGAAGCACAAGAAGGCCATTGGTTGGAGTCGATGACAAATTTATGAACACCGAAATACGGCGCCACAAACTTGTTGAACAATCGGCAAGTATGACCGAATCGTTTCAAGTAATAAACTCGGTAAGACCAAGTATCGTTCTCCCAAAGGACTCACGGCCTAGTTTAGTTATGTGATTCGTTGATTAGCTAAGACTTAAGAATGAAATAATTGGAATTTACTATGCAAAAGACGAAAATAAACATGTATGCATGAGGTTGATCAATGGCTAGAACAAAATACAAACACTTTCAATGGACTATATGAATGAGTATGTTGTTGGGGTTTATCAATTTCATCTTATCCACTCTCATATATTTTAGGAATTCAACATTCAATTCATCATTGTTAATGCCAGTCTTTAAATTATCTTGACAAGAAGGCCTATCCCTAATTACGAGTTCATACAATTCCTAGCTCATACAATTCCTAGCATTCCTAATAATTAGTTCTTTTAGTGCAGGAGCTTAACGACAACCAATATACTATTGGGAGTAATTCCCCAGATCTAGACTTCCTCGTACGTTCCCGTATCGACAAAACCAATAATCATGCATTGAATGAGTTAAACAAAGCAAGCATTGAGCAAAGAGGAAAAACCCTAACTAATGATGAAAGAAAGCATAGGTCTTAAATATAAGATGTAAACACAAATTCCATTTATGAGAGTTTCACAAGACTACATTGATTCCCCAACAACAATACAAGGTTTAGTTCACCATATTCATGGTGAAACTAGATGAACAATAATGAAAGAATGAAGGATAAAACCTTAAAAAGGTGAAGAGGTAGCCTGAGCATCCAAGATCCTCCTTCAAAGGGGTGGAAGAGAGAGTGTTTGTTTCGTTTCTGCCAAAGATACAAACCCTAGGACGTCCTAAAGCTTATATACTATTCTAAAATTACAGAAAATTTAGGCCCAAGCCCATAAGTGTGCTGCTCAGCGGTAAAGTGCCGCTCAGCGGTAAAGTGCCGCTCAGCGGTAAACTGCCGCTTAGCGGTAAACTGCCGCTGAGCGGCAGTTGCGGCTTCTCCTTTTGCACTTTTTGATGTCTTTTCTGATTCCATCTCTCTCCTTCTTCACTTCTTTCACTAAATTCACCTTAAAACCTGCACAAAAACACTAAAATCAAGCATAAACCTGTCCAGCTCTCTTATTTATGAAAATATGAATAAAGGCATGATTTCAAGCTAGTTTCTAAGTGTTAAAGGTTGCTTTTAATATCAATTTTAAGCATGAAAATAACAGTTTTTCAACTGTTATCACAACCCCAAACTTAGAACTTTGCTTGTCCTCAAGCAAACAAAATGTAACTCAATCTTCTACCAATTCATATGATGGTTCACTCCTTCAAAAATCTTCTTTTCAAGATAAGTAAACACTTCAATCAAACTTAGGACCAAAAGTTCAATCAAGACGTGCACATGCTTTAGTGTTCACAAAGTCATTTAAATTCCAACAAATGCTATTTTTCATGAATGATCAATCAATTAAGCATGGATGTTCATGTGCTCATGGAATATTTCCTCACTAGGTAAAGTGTTTCACTCACACACAAGTGTATAAGAGGTAATCACTCATTCACTCCACTATAACAATGTCACATGAATCAACTTTGCCTGTCATTTAACCACAATCAAAAACATTCACAAGCATGCATCATCACAAGGACTTTTCAATGGCTTATAATGTGGCTGGGCTAACAAGAAAATTGGTTTTTCTGGATCACAAAATCCTTGAGTTAAGAGAATCATAACAACACAATTATTCTTATTTTTCCCAACTTGCCTTTTGCATTTGCATTGAGCTTTGCTTTTTCTTTTCTTTTCTTTTCTTTCTCTTTTCTTTGAATATTCTTAATTTTTAACTCTTAGCTCAATGCTTTTCCTTTTTCATGCTTTCCCAACAACCCCAAACTTGAACATTTAACAATACCACACATGATTTTCTACTTAACTCAAGGTAAAGTTTTTCAACAAGGGTTTTTCAATTTATGTTCAAGGCTAAGGGTTCAAAGGATAGAACACAAAGTGTTCTCTTTTAGTGGGCTAATTTTTTTGAATTTGGTCAATAAAAAGAGTTCCAACAAACGGCCTTGATCATATGATGCAAAACAAGCAATTGATTCAATCATAGAAAACCTGGGCAAAATCATTCTTGCTTCCAAAGTAATAGCATTCAATCAATAACAACTCTGGAGCTCAAAACTTCACATATAAGCTCATTCACATTTGACATACACATCCTGCTTAATTTCACAATCACAATCATAATATCATGCATTTGTTCACAAAGCTTGCGAATCACCTGTATAAGCATTTAATGTGCACATCATCTCAATATCAATCAATCAATAAGCATCATCAAGGATTACTTATCACACAATCACAGTTAATAACAAACCATCATAACAAACCAGGTTTCCAATAGAGTACATTAACCCTAATCTAAAACCAAAAATAAATAAGTTCAGAAAACTTAAACCAACAAAAGCATAAGCATATGATAGCATTCATTAGTAAATGCTATCTCAGCTCCTCATCAATCTGAGCTGTCCTCTGTATCTTCCTCTTCCTCCTCATCTTCATCATCTTCAAATGCATCATCATCATCAGCTTCATCTTCTTCCATCTCCCTAACTGAAGCTTCAGCTGCTTCAGCTCCTCCTCCTTGCATTGGCTCCTCTGGCCAAGCTACCACATTATGGAATTCATCCATAGTCCACCTGTGAGCTGGAGGTGTATCATACATCCCCAATATCATCTCAGCTGTAGCCACCTGCCCTCTATGAATGGACTGTAACTGAGCATCTATAAGAGACATGTACATGTCCCTCATCTGGAATGGTTCTGCTTCATGTGTCTCAGCAGATGTCTGGCTCTGTGCTGGCCCTCTCTCTTTGCGAGCACGGCGTGGTGGAACTAGCTGAGTTGCCTCCTCACCTCCACAGTACTGTCTGTAATAGGCCTCATCAATAGCTTTTCTTGGCCTTTCAAATGGTGGAGCAGAAGTGTCCACCCCAGCTATCTTGCAAAGGTGAGTGATTAAGGAGGGATGTCCTAGGGGTGCTTTGTTGTTTGAGGTATTGGCAAACAGACTAATCTCATCAGCTATCACCTACCCAATATTAACATTTAAGTTCCTGATAGCACAGTAGATGAAGAGTGCCCTGTTGAGAGTAATATCTGACACATGTGAACATGGCTGAATGTTGGCATCTGAAAATGCCATCCAATACTTTGCAAGAAGAGTCAGATCAGTCCTCATAATGTTTACCACTGAGCCAGATCTATTCCTTGGGAAGTGTCCTCCAGGTATACATAATACTCTCTCCACATCCTCATAATCAGCACCTTCCTCCATACAGAGAGCAAACTGGCACTGTTCACCAACCCACATAGTATCCAGGAAGTTATTGATAGAATCAGGATCATACCTGATAGCATGGCCTCTGACATACCCCAAATAATTTTCAGCTGGGTAATCACCAATCTTCTTTGCATTGGTGTAAAATTCCTTTACCACAGCTATGTTTGCAGGTGCAGGATATGTGGCTAGCTTTCCCCAGTCATTCCCTAACACTTGCTCTCCAAATTGAGGAGCAAAGTTAGGTATCATTCCAACCTTTCTTTCCATGAGGAGCCAGATCTATTCCTTTTCCTCTTTGCTCAATGCTTGCTTTGTTTAACTCATTCAATGCATGATTATTGGTTTTGTCGATACGGGAACGTACGGGGAAGTCTAGATCCGGGGAATTACTCCCAATAGTATATTGGTTGTCGTTAAGCTCCTGCACTAAAAGAACTAATTATTAGGAATGCTAGGAATTGTATGAACTCGTAATTAGGGATAGGCCTTATTGTCAAGGTAATTTAGAGAGCGGCATTAACAATGATGAATTGAATGTTGAATTCCTAAAATATATGAGAGTGGATAAGATGAAATTGATAACCCCAACAACATACTCATCCATACATTCCATTGAAAGTGTTTGTATTTTGCTTTATGCCATTGATCAAAACTCGTGCATACATGTTTATTTTCTGTTTTGCATATTAAACACCACTTATTTTGTTCTTAAGTCTTAGCTAATCAACAAATCACATAACTAAACTAGGCCGTGAGTCCTTTGGGAGAACGATACTTCGTCTTACCGAGTTTATTACTTGAAACGATTCGGTCACACTTGCCGATTGTTCAACAAGTTTGTGGCGCCGTATTTCGGTGTTCATAAATTTGTCATCAAGTTTTTGGCGACGTTGCTGGGGGGACTCGTGGTTTAACTGGTTAATTTGTGTGATTATTGATTATCTTTGACTTTAATTTTGAATTTCTGTTTTTATTTTCTATTTTTATTTTTTCGGTTTTTATTTTATTTTATTTTATTTTTATTTTATTCTCTGAAGCTTATATCTTCTCCTATATCTTTTTGTGTTAACCAATTTTCTAGGGTTTTGTTTTCTTGTGTATGTAGGAAGCAATTAGAACAAGGAGCAAGAAAACAACAGAACCTCTTCTTGAAGGTTTAGACGAGAGTAGACGGAGGAGAAGAATCCGAACATCTAGAGAACTTTTCCCTCCTCCGAAAACTCTGTTACAACCATCACCACAAGGTTCTGACCACAGCACAGAAAATATGAAGAACAACAATGTCAGAAGAACTCTTGCTGATTACACCAATATAGCTGGACCTCAGCACTTTAACAGTATAGCTATACCTAGAGTCAATGCAGCTAATATGGAGGTCAAAACAGCACTGATCCAACTGGTGAAAAGCAACAAATTCAATGGGTTATCTCATGAAAGCCCATATGAGCACCTCACTACATTCAATCAAATTTGCAACACAGTAAAGATTAATGGGGTGCCAGATGAAGCGATCAAACTTAGCTTGTTTCCTTTCTCATTGGGAGGCAATGCTAAGCTTTGGTTAAATTCTTTCCCAGAAGGAAGTTTCACAGAGTGGGAAGCAGTGGTAACAAAGTTTTTAAACAAGTACTTCCCACAATCAAAGGTGACGAAAGGCAAGCAATAGATTTCTTCATTTAGGCAAGGAATGGAAGAATCACTGGGGCATGCATGGGACAGATACAAAAGCTTGCTAAGAAAAACACCCACGCATGGCTTTGAAGAACAGGAAGTAGTCTTAACTTTCCTTGGAGGTCTTCCGTCACAAACCAAGATGATGCTTGATGCCTCAGCAGGAGGAAATATTAAATGGAAAACTCCAGAGGAAGCAACCGAAATTATAGAAAACATGGCTACTAGTGATAATGAACTGAATAGTGAGAGAGGAGCTCCTATGCAACAAAAAGGAGTTCTCTAATTACAAACACATGATGCCTTGCTAGCACAAAACAAGATTCTAACTCAACAGCTGGAGACTCTTACTAAAACTCTTGCACAATTGCCTAAAGAGTTGAAGACTGCTGCACAGGTACAAGCTCAATTGTGTGAATTATGTGGAGGCGACCATATCAATGGTCAATGTGTCTTTCCAGTAGAAGCCGTAGAGGATGTAAACTACATGACCAATCAATATCATCAAGGGAACTACAATCAGGGGTGGAAACCACACCCAAGTATTGGTCAAGGGCAAACTGGGCAAGCTAGTCAATTTAATAAGCAGCAGCAGCAACCCACCTTATGGCAACAATTTTCTATGCTTAATAAAAGGTCCATGAGGATGGAGGAAACTCTCAATAATTTCATACAGAAAACTGAGTCTACCCAAAAGAGCACTGAAGAAAGGCCAAATAGAAATTCTGGGGCTAATACTGAGGTTAACCCCAGAGAAGAATGCAAGGTGGTAGAGAGTGCTGAAGATGAGATAGTTGAGTTAGAAACAGAAGAGAGAAGAGAAGTAGAGAGCAAAAATACTTCTCCTGTTCCAATACATCAAGGGAAACAACTCGATTTCACTGAATTATTCAAAATGGTGGATAATGATGCACCTTGGGAGCAGATTCTACAACAAATCACAGTTTACACGAAATCTGATAACATCTCTACAAAGAAAAGACGTAGAGATGATGAGTTAAAGGAGTGTATAACTATTAAAAAAGAGCCATTCCTTCCTAAAGCAACAGATCCAGGAAGTTTTTCTATCCCTTGTACCATAGGGAAGAAAAAGATTAAAAAAGCTCTTCTTGATTTAGGTTCAAGTGTTA
Organism: Vigna nakashimae; assembly: GCA_034642375.1. Classification (NCBI taxonomy): domain Eukaryota; kingdom Viridiplantae; phylum Streptophyta; class Magnoliopsida; order Fabales; family Fabaceae; genus Vigna; species Vigna nakashimae. The sequence continues at coordinate 42,694,803 of CM067765.1, read as the reverse complement.
ACTTGATACCTTACTCTTTACTGGAGCAAATCGACAATGTTAATGTGAAACCTGTAAAGGTTAATTTAGTAATGGCCGATGAATCATCAAAGGAACCATGTGGGATTGCATAGGACATTATAGTTTGTTGGCAAACTTCAGTTCTTGGCAGACTTTGTGGTGATGAAGATGGAGACAAAGAAGATACCTATCATACTTGGAAGACCGTTTATGAAAACGGCCAGAGCTACCATTGATGTAAATGAAGGTATAGTGGTACTCCAGGACCGAGAAGAGAGAGTGGTTGTAGACGTCTTTAAAGATGAGACGCAAACACAGGAGGAAGAAGCTAGTTATAAAGCTGCATTTCAAGATGCACACATGACTAGCCATAAAGATGAAAATCCCAAGGTTGCAGGTAACCATTGTTTGTTGTTTCAGGTGCACAAGGAAGAAAAGATTGGAAGAGGAGGAGAAATTCCTGATGACTGGGAGAAAAGAAGACCCCAACTTAGTGCACCTGTGAGAATCAAAAACAAGTTGTGGGTTGTGAAGGGCTTTAAAGAGAAGGAGATGATAGAGATAGAATCTCCACATCTTAGAAGAATCAAAACAGTGCACAGGAAACAGCTGAGGAGTTGGTGGGATGACAACATCAACTATGAAGAAGGAACCTGAGCTTTACTGGGTCAAGCTAATGACGTTAAAAGAGCGCTTGCCACTACAGGAAAAACGTTTATTTCCGGCGGCTTTTTACCGACGGCCTATGAACCTTCGGTAAGTCATTCCTGAGTTCAATTACCGACGGCTGAGAGGCCTTCGGTAATGTCTTCAAAGAATTTTAAGTTGTTCCCTCTCTGCAATTCATTTTCCCACCACCCCTAGTGTTCTCGTCGCCCAAAACCTTTCCCTCCAACCCTTCTCCTTTCCTCCTTCAACGTTACCAAGCCGTAATCTTGCTCTCCTTTGACCAAATTTCAGAAATTCCCCCTCTCCTCTGCCAAATTTCCGAAATTCCTCCACCGATAGGAAAGCCGTTGTCTATTTTTGGTCACCCCAAGGCGTTTTCTCGCGGAGCTGTGGTTGTTGGTGGTGTGATGTTTCCGGTAGGGTGGTGGGTCGTGGTAGTCGGCGTTTTGTGGTAGTGGTGGTGGGTCATCGAGGTTAGGTTGACGACAGCGAGTTAATGAGGGCTTCTTAAGTTCGTGGTCGTGGTCTGCAGAGGCTGACATCTTCGTCCATTTTGCTTTCTCGGTAAGTTTGTTTTCAAAATTGAATTTATGTGCAGAAGGAATTGTAGTACCATGATGCTTGGTTTCTTTATTTTTTTTTTTTTGTTTTCATGTTGTTTTGTCTCTGTCATTGTGTGTGTGGTAGAAATTGTGTTCTTTTTGTGTGGCCTTAGAGTTTTTGAAGGTGCCAACATTCTTTGGATATTGGTCGTTGAGGATATTTGAATGAATAGATTCTTGGATGGTTAACTGGAAACTGTGATTAAATTGAACTGCTTCCTTCTTTAGGCACCAGTAGTGTGAGTAACTAAGTAGTATATTCATTGTTTACTGTAGTGCTAAGAGCTTTGATTGGTCTGTGTATAATGGTAGTATGACTTTCAATAACTAGAAAATTGCAATTTGAAAAATGAATAGAATGATGTCATTGATATTTGAAAATAATATCGCAGATATTTCTAACATAGTGCAAGGGTATATGTAAGGAAATAAATCACCCCAATAATAAGAAATTATATCCTAATAAGCAGGTCTAGCTTCCTGGACAGACTCCTTTACAAATTCCTTTGATTCAAGGGATTTGAAACCTGAAACACTGAAATGATTTACATCTAATTTACAATATCCACATCTTCAGCTTCATCCCCTCTGCCCCAGTTTTATTAATTATAAGTCTTCCCATTCTTAGCTTGTTAATTGGATCATTGAAATTAAAAGGGCTGGAGCCTTCCAGCCCTTATGCTGGACACGAGCTATTTGCTCTCTGTATGAAACACACTAAGTTTTCTTATAGTTTTTCCATAATGATGTAGATAATCTAGCTATTGTGTTGTGTTCTTACCTTTTCATTTAACTAAATTTCCTTGTAGGAAAGTACAATATGTGAACATTGATCTTTTATCCACTAGTGAACCTGTATAGCCTGCATTGGTGTGTTAATAATCATGGGGGAACCACACCATCAAAAGTTAGTTGTTGCAGTTGGGAAGCTCAAGAAGGTCTAGCTAACCCAGCTTTAAAATCCCTTACGTTTGTGGGACTGAAGTCCTAACCCAATTAGGTTCTAACATCCCACCACACTCCATTATAATCATGTTGGTTTGTTATGCAATTTTCCTTTGACTACCCTGCTGAGTAGTGTAATACTTATGTAGCTTGTTTGGTGTTGAAAAACATTTTTTACACTCTTGTACTAATTAATAAGAACCTTTGCTGAATCATACCACAAAATCTAGCTACTGTAGTTGAAGTGCCATTGAACCCAACAGTCCATACTAGAGTCCTTAGTTCAAATATGGGACAGAACTCCCATACTTTGCAATTGGATCCTAACATCACTTTTTCTTTATTCTTGAATAAGACTATTTTTGGGGTTCCCTTGTGAACTGATTAAAAGTCTGTATGTTGGAGATTGAAGGTGAGGTTCTCTTGCATTGAGCATGAATTGACTAATGAGATTAAGTGGATGTTATATGCCTTGGCAATGTTTAAACAAGATCAGTGTTCCATCCATCATTGGTTCATTCTTTTGTATACTGCAAGTTTTACTTTAAATTCGTATAGCTTATGCTTGAGATCAATGGAGTAGGGACTTGCTTGCATCCAATTTATGTTGTTTCCATCCATAAATAGGTTTCATTTTGTAAAAATACAAAGATCTCTTTGCTGGAGCGTGTAGGTTCAAAATTCTGAATTCTTTCATCTAGAAATCCTGCATCAGTCTCTGCATCAAATCTTCTTTTTCTTTTCATCATTCCCAGGTGCTCTGATGTCATCATTATATCCCTGTCTTTTTCATTCAATGTGACTTCAAATAAAAAAATTACTACCGTCAATCATCTCTTTGTTGAATATATATTGTATTTCACAGTGCAATCCTTAGTTGCTCATTTACCACTTCATATAAGCTTCCCCTGTGATCCAAAGCTACAAACTAAAATAGAGTCATCTGTGATACTTTTTTAATTACCATTTTCTTGTCCTTCTTCATTTTCACTTGGTCAAAGGCAAGAAGTTAAATTGAGACAAAGGGTTTCACACTCAGCTGCCAAAATTGATGGCTTTACTCTTTGAACACTCATTGATGCCTTTACCCTTTCACACTCAGTGCATACATTCATTGATGCCTTTACTCTTTCAACCTTGTCTTTTACAAGTTATTTCAATGTGTATGATCCTAGCACCTACGTATTACTCAACCATAGTTCAAGGTAACCTCAATAGTCTTTAGCTGTCAATTAAGGCCAACTTGTATACATCTCAAGCATTTTTGGTATTTTAATTGATTGAATGTTGATTATAGCATTTTGCTGTGAATATTTTCTGTAACATCCATCAAACCTAAAAAATTTCCCAATTCTATTGATGCCACTAATTATTTAGAATTATATATATATATATATATATATATATATATATATATATATATATATATATATTTAAAAAAGCAGCCTTTTGAATACATGCCTGCAAGTGTTTTATTACCTTCCAATTTGATAAGAAGATGAACAAGTGGACTCAAACTCCAGATTTCCATTTGTTGAAATGATTCTTATAACCAGATTTCCAAGTACTTAAAAGTAAATCAAATATATGATCATTATTTTCAGAAGCTCAGCAGTTGATGGACTGTTACCCCAAGAGCAGTGACAAGAAAACATTGAAGAGGTGGTTCTTTATTGATAAAAGAGTAGGGGAAGTAGACATGTGATAGAAACTTGTTTGATCCTTGTCAATACTTGTTAAAGTTTTCACTTTGTTATATTTTGTATTGCCTTAACTGTTTATTGGTTTAGTGTTAACATTTGGATTGATGTTTATATTGTTGGTTTGTGCTGACCTTAAGTGCTGTGGTGCAGTTTCCAACTTAGAGACCTTATTCATTTGAGGTAGCATCTTTAGGAAGAGGAGCTGAAACAGAATATTGGTTGAATAGGGAAGTTTCAGGCAGCTGTAAGTGGTAGCTTCAGTTCAAAAATCTACAGCCTGTAAGTTTTATTTGTAATTCATGTCATCCATAATGAATTTCCTACCATTCCAGCTCTGCATTATTGAACTTGATCATGAGGTTGAAATTTAATTATTTGTTAGCATTGGTGTTTTTGGTTCTGTTGTGAATTGTGTGAATCTGTTCCAGCTTTTTATTTTCATTTTCAATCTGTCCTTAGGTGGTTGTGTAGCAAGATATTAACTTATAAGGAAATGATACCATGTCTAGCCTTGGTGATATGAACTAAAAATGCCAAAACTTGAATTTTATTGCACGAAATCTGTAGAAAAAGTAAAACTGGACCCTATAACATGTTCTAAAAGACTTAAACCTTGGAAAATTGGTTCAAACATTCCTGTAGACATAGTGAAGGCAACACGTGAATGTAAACAAGGTATAACAACAACCCAACCTTTTAACATTTAAGTATAGCCCATTTCATTACACCAATTCATGATGTAAGAAGGTAATATACCTATTGTTCTTAGACAAAGCTTGATCAAAATAACCAAGAACTTCCTCACAAACTAATTCTTAATAGAACTTTAAACATCAAAATGTTAATTTGAAACTTCAAACATTTGGTTAGCATTAACTATATTTTTATACGTGTAATTTATACATACACTTAGCAATATATTTTTAATGTAATGTATATAAAGAAATACTAATAACAGTGGGATCTGAAGTAAATATACATTATAGGAACATAATTTTGACAGTGCACAATATAATTAATAACAGTGGGATCCTAAGAAATATTAAAAGTTGTACTTTTCTGATGTCTCTTAAACAGTGCACAGTATAATTGATGATTGTTTTAATCATTAGTTAACCTTCATTTTCTGTATCTAGGTCAGCCCTATGTTGATGTTGGTTTTGGTTATCTTCAAGTTGCAGTAGTAAAATACATAATCCAGATTGTGGTTTATATCTCTTAATTTTATTGTATAATATCTCTTAATTTTGAATGATATGTTTAACACTGTACCATCACATTCTGCAGCAGCCCAGTGCCCTGCTTTTTTCTTCACTGTTATCCAGTTCTATATTGTTTAGGAAGAGTAATTAACAATGGAAACAGTTTGTGCATATGGAATGACTGTATTTCCATTTCATGTGTTAGGGTGAGCCTTTAAAGGAGTTTCAATTGTGCCCACAAAGGGAGGAAGAGAGTCTACGGAGAAGACTTAACTAGGAATATTCACAGCAAAGGCAAAGGTTTGGGGACCTAAACTGTAATTGCATGACTGTAATTTTGTCCTATTACTTGTATTCTTGTTTCATGAATTTTATCTTGTGCTTAGATGTTATGAATGTTGAGTTTGAATGTTATGTTATATTGATTGAAGTTTTTATATCTTTTTTATAAGATCATTGTTGAACTTCTTCCTTTTTTAACCTATTATATACATGATGAGTTTCTGCATAATTATGATCACATCACAGAAGATAAAAGAAAAACAATCTAGTGATGATTTTTTTGATAAACTGACTTAGATAGATATGCAAAAGTTTAATCTCTCTGTCTCTAGTCCATAGTTGTTTCCCAAGTAAAAAGCACCAAAACACACTCTACAACATATTTATTTGCTTTTAGGCACCAACCCCTATGCATAAAAAGCCCCGAAGGGAAACTATATATTAGAAACCGTCAACTGCTCACAGCATAAAACCACACAACTAGATTCTTCTGAATTAGAGGCACTGCATCTTTAGAGCTCACAACTCTGCTCCTACACTTTATAGAATAAACAGTATAAAGCACTAGTTTCTGTACTAGTTTAGTTTGCTAAGAAATTCCACAAATGAGAGCATCTCAAAAACAGAAAGAAATAAAAATAATTATTAATGCTCTGTAAGTGTTGGCAATGACATATATAGTTCCAAAACTTATAAACATCGAAGTCCCAACCATGGATGAGGGGCCTACATTAAAGTTAAAATTGCTAAAACGTGAATCATATTAAGTAGCTAAACTTGTGCAGAATAATCCAATGATAAAAAAAACATTGTACAACCCAAATAAGTTCACACGTCATTGAGAATTCCAATATTACCTAGAAAGCAAACCATATAAAAGTGAATTAGACCCATTATCTTCATTAGCACCAACGAAAATATAAAGAGCATATACAGAACATTACAGGCCAGGGGGAATGCTAATAGCACATTATGAGATACTCTTTTTCAACACTTCCTCCAATCTTGAGTGAAATCTCACGCTAGTCCCACTAGATAACTATGGCCAGTCTTTATTAGAAGAATTTCATTCAATAACAGATAAGGGCATGTTTTTAGTTCTAAAGGGTCTTCTTTCTATAATCTGTATATAATCTTGCCGGATTTTCAATCTGCCTTCATTTTGAATGCTGTAACAAGTTTAATACAACAATTACAACTTGTTTAAACTGCCAAATACCAAAAAATCCCTGTTGCACGAAAATAGACACCCAATACAACTTTTTCTTCTTAAAAATGACTACATAAACTGCACTAGAATGGTTCGAATTTGCAAACTGCATAAATACATCCATGGTTAGATTGTAGTATATATCCATGCTTTTATAGATATTTGATTGCGTAAATTATGTTCATGTCTATATGGTATGTTCATTTACCTTGTATTTAATTTCTTAGCCTATAACTTCATTAAGTGGAGTAGTCATTTAAATACCCATGGTACTACACACATTCTCAAAGCAATGAGAAGGGTAAACATACACTAAACACTTAGAAACTACAACATATTCGGAAGTACTCTATACAAGAGAACTTCAGTAGTAATAAGTTGTCTCCTCCAACTTTAATACAGAGCCCCCCTTAGTATGTCTAAGGCATTTCAATACCGAGGACTTCTCTTTGCATGCCCTTATTGAATCCTATGACCATAGTGTTCAAATTGCCTTCCATGTTCGACTTGAGTAGTAATAGGTTTATTACTTATGTCACATGGAGTGTTGTTGTTTTGGCTAAGTTATTATTTGTTTGGCTTGTCACAGAACATGGCCCATTTTCCCAACCATCGTGGATGGATGTACGACCCTTGTTATAGTGGAAGGAGAGGTTTGAAGGAATCTTTTGTCATCGGAGTTGAAGAGTTCGTGGAGACGGCCCGACGATATAAATATTATGCCCTTGATGGAGGGATTCGATGTCCATGCATCAAGTGCGAATGTACAAGGATTTTGAAAGATGAAGTCGTAAAAGTTCACCTTTACCGAAAAGGGTTCATGCCTAATTACACGGTTTGGACATTTCATGGTGAAGAAATTCCTTCCACCTCCACTGCAGCTGAAAAACGGCTTGCATCAGGTTCGAATACTATTGTACATACATCTGAGATAGATCAATTTGCCTATATGCAAGAGATGGTCGACAATGCTCTTCGTCACCATGCTGAAGAAGCAGACGATAGTCATGATGAAGAGCCTCCAAATGAAACGACGTAGAGGTTTTACAATTTACTGACAGAGGCAAATCTACCTGTATTTGAAGGTTCATCTGAGTCAAAATTGTAAGTGTGCATTAGACTCATGGCTGGGAAATCTAATTGGAACGTTCCCATTCAAGCAGTGGACTTCTATACAAAATTGATGTTAGATTTGACACCACCAAACAATTTCATGCCGAAGAACTATTACCAAGCCAAAAATTGTGTTTCAAAGTTGGGATTGGATGTCAAGAAGATTGATTGTTGTGTTAATGGATGTATGTTATTCTATGACAATGATAGTGGCAAAAATGATGCATTGTTGGTTGAATGCAAGTTTTGTGGCTCACCTCGATATCAGACAATGCATGCTGGAAGGAGGCAAAAAAACCAATTCCATTAAAGTCCATGTTCTACTTGCCTATAATTCCAAGATTACAAAGATTATTTACTTCAATGCAAACATCAGTACACATGACATGGCATGATGGTAACAAAACTCCGGGATTTTTGCGTCATCCTTCTGATGGTGAAGCTTGGAAGCACTTCAATCGTAAACATCCATCCTTTGCTAGTGAACCACGTAACGTCAGACTTGGTCTATGCTCTGATGGGTTTACCCTGTACATTCAGGCGTCTGCATCACCGTATTCATGTTGGCCCGTGATAGTTACCCCATACAATTTACCACCTCAGATGTGCATGACAAAGCCTTACATGTTTTTATCGTGTATAATACCAGGTCCATCTAATCCCAAATCATTGATTGATGTATATTTGGAACCTTTGATTGATGATTTGAAGACGTTATGGAATGGTGTTTGGACGTATGACGTTTCAAGGAGGCAAAATTTCCTTATGAGGGCAGCCTTGATGTGGACTATTAATGACTTCCCAGCGTACGGCATGTTATCTGGTTGGAGCACACATGGTCGATTAGCTTGTCCACATTGCATGGAACATACAAAGTCATTCCAATTGAGTCATGGCTGGAAAAGTAGTTGGTTTGACTGCCATCGACGGTTCTTGTCCATTGATCACCCATTTAGAAGAAACAAAAAGGCATTTCGCAAAGGACAAGTTGAAACGGATATGCCCCCGCCAAAGTTGAGTGGATCACACGTGTGGAGAAGAGTGAAAGACTATCCAAAAGTCACTGAAGCTGGTCAAAATAGGCTAGAAGGGTTTGGGGAATGGCATAATTGGACTAAAAGAAGCATATTCTGGGAACTTCCCTATTGGAAGGACAACTTGCTAAGACACAACATCGATGTCATGCACACAGAAAAAAATTTCTTTGACAATGTCTTCAACACAGTTATGAATGTTAAAGGTAAGACAAAAGATAATGAGAAAGCAAGAAAAGATTTACCTTTGTATTGTGGACGAAAAGACTTAGAGTTGAAGGCACAAGGTAACGACCGATTATTTAAACCAAAAGCAAATTACACCATGTCAAAGGACGAGACAAGAATAGTGTGTAGATGGATGAAGGAGCTTAGAATGCCAGATGGATATGCTTCTAACTTGTCTAGATGTGCCAATGTTCAGAATGGTACTATTCAAGGGTTGAAGAGTCATGATTGTCATGTATTTATGGAGACTTTCATCCCTCTTGCGTTTAGTTGTTTGCCAACGCACGTGTTAAATCCACTGATAGAAATCAGTAACTTCTTTAAAGATTTGTGCTGCACGACACTAAAGGAAGATTCCCTTAAAAAGATGGATGAAAATATCCCGATTATTCTCTGCAAATTGGAAAGAATATTCCCTCCTGCATTCTTTGATTCAATGGAGTACATTCCAATTCATCTTGCATATGAAGCTTGGCTTGGGGGACCCGTGTAGTACAGGTGGATGTATCCCTTTGAAAGGTTTATGGGAGAATCCAAACGGTCAGTTAAAAATAAAGCTAGAGTGGAAGGCTCAATTTGTGCAGCTTACTTGCACAGAGAGACAACTTATTTTTGTTCACATTATTTCAAGAACTTCATGTTGTCCCCCACTCATGTCAGAAATGAAATGCAATGGCAAGTTGAACCACGTCAAGGTGCATTATCAGTTTTCCGACAATCAGGCCGTCACGCAGGGAAAGAATTCACTCATTGGTTAACTGATGCTGAATTCAACTCTGCTCATGTCCATGTCTTGATCAATTGCAATGAAGTCAAGTCGTACCTTGAGTATGTCATCATCCATCTCTAATCTATCAAACAGTTTAATTGTTATACACTAATGAATTTCATTTGTAGCAGCTCATTTGTTGTGGCTGAGCAAGTCGCAGAAGGAAATGCTTATGCTAGAATACACTCAGAGTTTCCCCATTGGTTTAGAAATCAGGTCCGTAGTTTTTCCTACGTTTAGAGGAAGGTTAATTTGACTATTGCTTTTATAATTTTGTTAGTACCTTTGTAGGTTTTTAATCAGACATTAACTCCCACGGTTCAAGAGTTAAGACATCTCTCCAATTGGCCAATGAGATGTGTCAAAGAATGACACACTTACTTCATGAATGGTTACAAATTCCATACACATGAATGGTCTAAAGGAAAGAAAACATAAAATTGTGGTGTGTATGTGAAGGGCCTAACAGAGGGTTCTTATGATGATTTCTACGGCATCATTCATAAAATATATGAGTTAGAGTACAACAACACTACTTATCCAAACAGAGTGGTACTTTTTTATTGTGAATGGTTTGATCCTTCTAGAGCTGGTACTAGAGTCGATCCACGCTTTAATATTGTCGAACTGAACCAGAGATTAAGATATGGACCGTTTGATCCTTTCATTCTACCATCTAATGTCAGACAGGTTTATTATGTGCCATATCCACCATTTTGCAATATTGACAAGCGTGGTTGGGCCGTAGCAATACAAACAAAGCCTAGAGGTCGCATAGACTCAAATGAGGTAGAGGAAGATGTTGCCTACCAACTTGACCAAATGTCACAACCACAAGAAATTATCGAAGTTGAACGTATAACCGCATTGGTCGACCCTGATGGTGATGGAGATGAATTAGAAGCAACAATACAAGGTGATGAAGAACAAGAGGAAGAAGAAGAAGAAGATGAAGAAGAAGAACAAGAACAAGAAGAAGAAGATGATGATGATGATGACGATGAAGAAGAAGAACAAGAAGATGATGATGATGAAGACGATGCTGAAGATGAAGATGAAGATGATGATCATGATGACGATGATTGAATGTTGAACATCTATTGTAGCAAATTGGACTATCATTTGATTACCGTTATCTAGAATACCATCTCAAAGTTGTATGCAATTACTTATACATTGAATTTAAAAACAATTGATCCTTCTTTATTCATTTATATTGTTTCGCTTTATTTGTTACCATTTCAATGCAGTAATGACAGAACAAGGTTCACAACATCCTGATAAAGGAAAGGGGGTTGCAAGGCCTACAAAGAGGCAACGGCAGGCACCAAAGTATGTACATAGGGTGCCTGCTAAACTACCTACCACTGCTGCAGGTAGTACATCATCTGTGGGGCCTCCTCCTACCCCTATTATACAGCCTCCGACACCTGCAGCAGACCCTACTCCTACCTTTGCAGTAGACCCTTCTCCTCCTTCTGCAGCTCAGCCTTCTCCTACCCCTGCAACAGACCCTCCCCTCCTCCTGTTATTATAACCCCCACTCCTCCCCCTATTGTTATTACCCCCACTCCTCTCCCTGACCCTACTTCTATACCTTCTTCCTCTTCTGTACCTCCTTTTGAGACTTTCACACCACCTGCTGATCCAGATTTAAGTGGTGATGGTGATGGTCTTGACCCGCCCCTCGGTGATCGACCATGGATTGAGCCCTATGGTAAAGGGTAAGTTTATAATCTGTTGAACTAATTTGATGTTTAAACCCTATTGTAATTGAAATGAATTTTGTTATGCAGGTTTATTCCATCTAGGGTTGCTTCCGAGGCCATCACACGTTCAATTAAGCAACAGTTTTTAAGTCCATGGCCTACTTGGGGAGCAATACCTGATGACGACAGAAAGTCATTCTGGCAGCGCTTTCAGGTGAGCAATCCATTACACTAATGTCCCTCTTAGTTTACTATGTTTTGTAATCAATGTTTGTTCTCTTTAATGTTACAGATGAAGGTGCAGTGGAAACCTGAACATGAAAGTCAGATACACAGAAATTTCCACATGAAAGCATTTCATCGGCTGTCAGAGATGTTTAGGGATGTCCGCAATGCAGGACAGCGCCCTACCTGGCTAGTGAACAAATTTGGAACTCTTTACTGGCCCATTGGAATACAGTAGAGTTCCGCAATAAGTGTGCCAAAGCCCAGCGGAACAGAGCATCTGAAAGGGGTGGCACCCTGCATACTGGTGGGTCGATCACCATTCATGAGCATGCCATTCGTATGGTATAATCTCATTACATAACTTTTTCTTTCATACATAAGTTATATTCTATTTCATATGTACGCTTATAATTCTTAATTATGTTACAGGCACAGGCTCTAGGACGGGCGGTCCATGTTGATGAGGTCTTTGCACAGACTCATGTTTCGGAAGGGAACTAATCAATTTGTTGATGAAAGATCTCGCAAGACTCATGTAAGCAAATAACACTATTACTACTACTAATTGTTCATTTATGTTATACTATCGTTCCCTGACATTGATTTTAATATTTCAACAGGAAGACTTTTCTACGAGACTTTCACAGGTTAGATCTGAACATGAGTCAGCTCCTACACCGAATGATGCCAGTAATGTAGATGATGACATTCGTAGGACGCAGTGCTGGATCGACATCGTTGGTGGGAAGAAAAAAAGACGAGTGTATGGTGCGGGACAGCTTGCTGCAAACTATACAGCATCCAGAGGAGGTACTCTGAAGCACCAGCCTTCTTCTTCCACCAGTACTCCTGACGAGGTCGTTCTTCGCCTCACGCAGGAACTCCGACAACGTGACCAGGAGATCACTAATCTTAGAGCATAGTTTACAAACTTTAAGGCCCTGGTCATGAGAGTCTTGCCTGAAACCTCACAGGACGTACAAAATATCCCTCCGACCCAGCCACGACCCTCCTCATCACCTGCTGCCACTCAGCAGCCCACATCAGTCCAACGTTCATTAGTCCAACCCTCATCAGTCCAACCCACACCAGTCCAGCCATTAGTAGAGGAGCAGGATGATGAAGATCATTCTGATGATAGTTATGTACATTATTAGTTTCATTTTCTTATTACTTGTTACAGAAACATTTGGATATTAGAACATTTTAGACTTGATATCATTTCAATGTTACTTAGATCTACTTCCAGACTTTGGATGTTAGAACATCCTTTTGTTACATTGTTTTATATTTGAACTATAATTACATTATCTATACATTAATGGATGTTCGTTGGATTAATTGATGTTCAATGGATATTGATAATTGATTGCATCTTTGAGATGCACATTATGCATGTTTGTATGTGCTTGAAAACTGATATGCAGGTCTGTTTGTAATTGAATTTTGATATACAGGTCTGGGTTGCACAAGAAATACCATTTCTCTGAAACCTACTCTGCAATTTACCGAAGGCTTTTGCCCTTCGGTAAATGCCCTCAGCAGGTCATTACCGAAGGCTTCTGCCCTTCGGTAAATACCCTCGTATGGTCATTACCGAGGGCTTTTGCCCTTAGGAAATTACCGAGGGCTTCTGCCCTTCGGTAATTACCGAAGGCTTTTGACCCTCGGTAATTACCAAAGGCTTTTGGCCCTCAGTATTTACCGAAGGCTTTTGGCCCTCGGTAATTACCGAAGGGCAAAAGCCCTCGGTAATTGTTAGCGACAAGAGATTTACCGAAGGATTTTTGGCCGTCGATAAGCCTTCGGTAAACCCCTATTATCGAAGTGCAAAAGGAGAAGCCGAAGTTACCGCTCAGCGGCAGTTTACCGCTGAGGGGCAAAATGGCCGCTGAGGGGAAGAAACCAACTCACACACTTACCGCAGAGCGGCACTTTACCGCTGAGCGACACTTTACCGCTGAGCGGCACACTTATGAGCTTGGGCCTAAATTTTCTGTAATTTTATAATAGTATATAAGCTTTAGGACGTCCTAGGGTTTGTATCTTTGGCAGAAACGAAGCAAACACTCTCTCTTCCACCCCTTTGAAGGAGGATCTTGGATGCTCAGGCTACCTCTTCACCTTTCTAGGGTTTTATCCTTCATTCTTTCATTATTGTTCATCTAGGTTCACCATGAATATGGTGAACTAAACCTTGTATGTTTGTTGGGGAATCAATGTAATCTTTTGAAGCTCTCATATATGGAATTTGTGTTTACATCTTAATCTAAGACCTATGCTTTCTTTCATCATTAGTTAGGGTTTTTCCTCTTTGCTCAATGCTTGCTTCGTTTAACTCATTCAATGCATGATTATTGGTTTTGTCGATACGGGAACGTACGGGGAAGTCTAGATCCGGGGAATTACTCCCAATAGTATATTGGTTGTCACTAAGCTCCTGTGCTAAAAGAACTAATTATTAGGAATGCTAGGAATTGTATGAACTCGTAATTAGGGATAGGCCTTCTTGACAAGGTAATTTAGAGAGTGGCATTAACAATGATGACTTGAATGTTGAATTCCTAAAATATATGAGAGTGGATAAGATGAAATTGACTCCCAACAACATATTCATCCATATATTTCATTGAAAGTGCTTGTATTTTGTTTTGCTATAGATCAACCTCATGCATACATGTTTATTTTCGTCTTTTGCATAGTAAAATCCAATTATTTTGTTCTTAAGTCTTAGCTAATCAATGAATCACATAACTAAACTAGGCCGTGAGTCCTTTGGGAGAACGATACTTGGTCTTACCGAGTTTATTACTTGAAACGATTAGGTCATACTGGCCGATTGTTCAACAAGTTTGTGACATCATATTTTGGTGATCATAAATTTGTCATCAAGTTTTTGGCGCCATTGTCGGGGACTCGTGGTTTAACTAGTTAATTTGTGTGATTATTGATTATCTTTGACTTGAATTTTAAATTTTTGTTTTTATTTTTCTGTTTTTATTTTTTCTGTTTTTATTTTATTTGATTTTATTTTATTTTATTCTCTGAATCTTATATCTTCTCCTATATCTTTTTGTGCTAACCAAATATTCTAGGGTTTTGTTCTCTTGTGTGTGCAGGAGGCAATTAGAACAAGGAGCAAGATAACTGCAGAACCTCTTCTTGAAGGTTTAGACGAGAGTAGACGGAGGAGAAGAATCCGAACATCTAGAGAACTTTTCCCTCCTCCGGAAACTCTGTTACAACCATCACCACAAGGTTATGACCACATCACAGAAAATATGGAGAACAATAATGTCAGAAGAACTCTTGCTGATTACACCAATATAGTTGAACCTCAGCACTTTAACAATATAGCTAGACCTAGAGTCAATGCAGTTAATATGGAGGTCAAACCAACGTTGATCCAACTGGTGAAAAGCAACCAATTCAATGGGTTATCTCATGAAAGCCCATATGAGCACCTCAATACATTCAATGAGATTTGCAATCCAGTGAAGATTAATGGGGTGCCAGATGAAGCGATCAAACTTAGCTTGTTTCCTTTCTCATTGGGAGGCAATGCTAAACTTTGGTTGAATTCTTTCCCAGAAGGAAGTTTCACAGAATGGGAAGCAGTGGTAACAAAGTTTTTAAACAAGTACTTCCCACAATCAAAGATGACAAAAGGGAAGCAAGAAATTTCTTCATTTAGGCAAGGCATGGAAGAATCACTGGGGCATGCATGGGACAGATACAAAAGCTTGCTAAGAAAAACACCCACGCATGGCTTTGAAGAACAGGAAGTAGTCTTAACTTTCCTTGGAGGTCTTGCGTCACAAACCAAGATGATGCTTGATGCCTCAGCAGGAGGAAATATTAAATGGAAAACTCCAGAGGAAGCAACCGAAATTATAGAAAACATGGCTACTAGTGATAATGAGCTGCACAGTGAGAGAGGAGCTCCTATGCAACAAAAAGGAGTTCTCCAATTACAGACACATGATGCCTTGCTAGCTCAAAACAAAATTCTAACTCAACAGCTGGAGACTCTTACTAAAACTCTTGCACAATTACCCAAAGAGTTGAAGACTGCTGCACAGGTACAATCCCAGTTGTGCGAATTGTGTGGAGGTGATCATATCAATGGTCAATGTGCCTTTCCAGTTGAAGCCGTAGAGGATGTGAACTACATGACCAATCAATACCGTCAAGGGAACTACAATCAAGGGTGGAAACCACACCCAAGCATTGGTCAAGGGCATGGGCAAGCTGGTCAATTTAATAAGCAGCAGCAGCAACCCACCTTATCGCAATAGTTGTTTATGCTTAATGAAAGGTCCATGAGGATGGAGGAAACTTTGAATAATTTCATACAGAAAACTGAGTCTACCCAAAAGAGCACTGAAGCTGCTATAAAAAATTTGGAGACTCAGATGGGGCAGATCACCAAGCAGGTGGAAGAAAGGCCAAATAGAAATTTTGGGGCTAATACTGAGGTTAACCCCAGAGAAGAGTGCAAGGTGGTAGAGAGTGTTGATGATGGGAAAGTTGAGTTAGATACAGAAGAGAGAAGAGAAATAGAGAGAAAAAGCACTTTTCCTTTTCCAATCCATTAAGGGAAACAATTGGATTTCACTGAATTATTTATAATGGTGGATGATGGACAAATTTATGATCACCAAAATATAATGTCACAAACTTGTTTTACAATCGGCAAGTATGACCGAATCGTTCAAGTAATAAACTTGGTAAGACCAAGTATCGTTCTCCCAAAGGACTCACGGCCTAGTTTAGTTATGTGATTCGTTGATTAGCTAAGACTTAAGAACGAAATATTTGAAGTTTAATATGCAAAACAGAAAATAAACATGTATGCATGAGGTTTTGATCAATGGAAAAAGCAAAAGACAAGCACTTTCAATGAAATATATATATGAATATGTTGTTGGGGGTCAATTTCATCTTATCCACTCTCATATATTTTAGGAATTCAACATTCAAATCATCATTGTTAATGTCACTCTCTAAATTACCTTGTCAAGAAGGCCTATCCCTAATTACGAGTTCATACGATTCCTAGCATTCCTAATAATTAGTTCTCTTAGCACAGGAGCTTAACGACAACCAATATAATATTGGGGGAGATTCCTCGGATCTAGACTTCCCTGTACGTTCCCGTATCGACAAAATCAATAATCATGCATTGAATGAGTTAAATAAAGCAAGCATTAAGCAAAGAGGAAAAACTCTAACTAATGATGAAAGAAAGCATAAATCTTAGATTAAGATGCAAGCACAAATTCCATATATGAGAGCTTCAAAAGATTACATTGATTCCCCAACAAACATACAAGGTTTAGTTCACCATATTCATGGTGAACCTAGATGAACAATAATAAAAGAATGAAAGATAGAACCCTAGAAAGGTGAAGAGGTAGCCTGAGCATCCAAGATCCTCCTTCAAAGGGGTGGAAGAGAGAGTGTTTGCTTCGTTTCTACCAAAGATACCAACCCTAAGACATCTAGGTCTTTAAATAGGACATAAAAATAATAGAAAACGGGTCCAGGCCCAAACAGATCATAAAATTGCATAAAACTGGCCCAAAACTCGTCTGGTTGACTTTTTTCATATTCTGGTTGACTGGTTGACTTTTTGGTTGATGGGTTGACTTTTCTGGTTGACTGGTTGACTTTTCTGGTTTCTGGTTGACTTTTCTGATTCCATCTCTCTCCTTCTTCACTTCTTTCACTAAATTCACCTTAAAACCTGCACAAAATCATTGAAATCAAGCATAAACCTGTTCAACTCTCTTATTTCTGAAAATATGGATAAAAGCATGATTTCAAGCTAGTTTCTAAGTGTAAAGGTTGCTTTTTATGTCAATTTTAAGCATGAAAATAACAGTTTTTCAACTGTTATCACAACCCCAAACTTATAACTTTGCTTGTCCTCAAGCAAACAAGATGTAACTCAATCTTCAACCAATTCATATGATGGTTCACTCATTCAAAAATCCTCTTTTTCAAGATAAGTAACAACTTCACTCAAACTTATGACCAAGAGTTAATTCAAGATGTGCACATGCTTTAGTGTTCACAAAGTCATTTAAATTCCAACAAATGCTATTTTTCATGAATGATCAATCAATTAAGCATGGATGTTCATGTGCTTATGGAATATTTCCTCACTAGGTAAACTGTTTCACTCAACACACAAGTGTATAAGAGGTAAAGTGTTTCACTCATTCACTCCACTATCACAATCTTACTTGAATCAACTTTGCCTTTCATTTTACCACAATCAAAAACATTCACAAGCATGCATCATCACAAGGACTTTTCAATGGCTTATAATGTGGCTGGGCTAACAAGAAAATTGGTTTTTCTGGATCACAAAATCCTTGAGTTAAGAGAATCATAACAACACAATTTTTCTTATTCTTCCCAACTTGCCTTTGCATTTGCATTGAGCTTTGCTTCTTTTTCTTTTCTTTTCTTTTTCTTTTTCTTTGCATATTCTTACTTTTTAGCTCTTAGCTCAATGCTTTTCCTTTTTCATGTTTTCCCAACAACCCCAAACTTGAACATTTAACAATACCACACAAGATCTTCTACTTAACTCAAGGTAAAGCTTTTCAATAAGGGTTTTCAGTGTATGTTCAAGGCTAAAGGTTCAAAGGATAGAACACACAGTGTTCTCTTTTAGTGGGCTAACTTTATGAATTTGGCCAATAAAAAGGGTTCCAACAAACGGCCTTGATCATATGATGCAAAACAAGCAATTGATTCAATCATAGAAAACCTGGGCAAAATCATTCATGCTTTCAAAGTAATAGCATTCAATCATACCAAAAACTCTGGAGCTCAAAACCTCACATATAAGCTCATTCACATTTGACATACACATCCTGCTTAATTTCACAATCACAACCATGATATCCTGCATTTGTTCACAAAGCTTGTGAATCACCTGTATAAGCATTTTATGTGCACATCTATCTCAACATCAATCAATCAATAAGCATCATCAAGTATTACTTATCAAACAATCACAGTTAATAGCAAACCATCACACAAACCAGGTTTCCAATAGAGTACATCAAACCCTAATCTAAAAACAAAAACAAATAAGTTCAGAAAACTTAAACCAACAAAAGCATAAGCATATGATAGCATTCATCAGTAAATGGTATCTCAGCTCCTCATCAGTCTGAGGTGTCCTCTGTATCTTCCTTCTTCTTGGATCTTATAGTCTTGATTCTTTTTGCCCGATGAGGAGGCCATCCCTGCATCAAACATAATTCACAAAACCAAAAGATACATTGTTAAGCATTAGTAAACCACAATGAAGAAATCAACCCCTTCAATGATGCTCTCTCCCAACCCCAAACTTAGATGGAAAACTAGTGAGCAAGTGAGTGGAAGGGAGATTTTCTAAAGAGGGATGAGGGAAAAGTTGTAGAGAACCTTTGAAAAGGTATGTAGGAGTGTGTGTGCAGAGAAGAGTCTGAAAGTATGAGCAAATGCGCAACTTAGGGTATAAAAATACCCTAATGGGCTCGGGTCCTGCTAAGGGGAACTAAAGCCCATCTGCGAGAGTACCGCTCAGTGGTAAGTTGCTGCTCAGCGGCACTTTCGTGATGTGCTCTTCTCCTTCTTTTCTTAACCTACGTGCCTCCTAGACATGCCCCTCACTGGTTGATGAGTCAATATTTTGTTCACTTCACTTAGTTTAATGTGCTGTATTTAATTAGGGAATTGTGCATAATTGTCCAGTATTTTCCCAATTTTCTGAATTGTTCTTAAATCGATCAGAAATTCTTATTTTAATTAATTTGAATTATCTGAGACTAATAATTTACATTATTGAGTGCAGGGAAAATTCTATAAATATTTTAGGACATTTGGAAGAACATTCACACACTGTGTTTGGGAAGAAGCTACACTGTAGTGATTTAATCTGTGTGTTGATCTGTGATGAAATATTTTTTGAATTTTAAGAAGCAAAATGAAAGGGATCACGTTCCAAATGCAGCTCACGGTTTCTTAATTTACTTGGAAGATAATTGAAAGTTGGTTTGACACCTTGTCCATATGTACAATTCTTACAACAAGCATTAACCAAAGCAAATACAAGTGGGAGCCACCACCCATGGAATGTCACGTTTTTTTTTAGTATTGTCAAGGCTGAAATATCAATCAGTGGAGGGCCCCCTTATTAGTTTTGGTTGAAGAAATTATGGAAAGAAGGTGAACACTTCACGGCTGCAAACACGGAATCTCTTTTATCTTTTGGAAGTGGAGCCGCCACCTAGGATTGGAAAATTTGGCTTGGGAAAAGATATTGCTGATTTCACTAGCCTTATCTCAGAAAACGCACTAAGTCAAGTTACATTTTAATAGCACAAAGGTCACGTGAACAATTTGGAAAAGTGGTGATTAATTGGTGAATAGAAAAGCACACGGCCCACACTTGCTGAAAAATTGGTGAGCCAACTTTGGAAGCACATTGGAGACAATTAACACGGAGCAGCATATTTGGAGTCACATTTTCACTGCACTCATCCTACAATCAAAATGAAGAAAACAAAAGAAGGGGCCATTTTCCATTCACGGTTTGGTTGGGAGAAGTGTAATGCTAATTTATTTTGTTAGTTTGTGGTCACTCATTTCATGTAGCTAACACTCACCACACGGCCACCACTCACGTTTACATTTAATTGAAGTTTGCAAAAGTTCACACACAGGGAACAAAATGATTAGTAAGTGGATGCTTTATTTATTTTGGAGAGAAGTGATATCACGGTCCACTTTGGTTTGAAAAGAATGTGCAGAATTCTTTGGGAGAAAGAAGGAAGTGTGTCCCAGCTGTTTTTGGAAGCAAGAAGATGACAGCCCAGCTATCTTTACGGATGATGGCATAGAAGGAGATGCTCACGTTGCAGCAGCTCAACACGTCCGTGAAGGAGGAAGAAGGAAGCTCTCGGTCTTCCATTACAGCAAGCAGCAGCCACCACGTTGAGGGATTGGAGCTCTCACGGGTTTCTTCATCCAGCAGTCCAGCATGGGAGGTTTTGAGGCCAACCTTCACACGGTGGCAGCAAACACACGCTGCTGGTCACGCCAAGCCACCATGATGATTTTCATGAAGGATTCATTCACTTTTTGGGAAGAGTAGCATGTTGTTACAACAAGAGGTGTCTCGGTTTGGAAGAAACTCTCCACGCTGCAAACGTCCAACAAGGAGATGAGGGCACACCTACACGGTCCAGTTGAGATGGAAAGAAAGGAAGCAAACGGTAAAGAAGAGACTGTCATTGCTGGAGCCAAAAGATGCAAAGTGCAGTTACGGATGGGAAACCTTCAAGCGTCCACATTCCAGTAGCTTGACAGGGAAGAGCACTTCACGGACCAGCAAAGAGAAGCAATCCAATGGGGAGAAGAAGACTCACGGCCTGGTCCAAAACTGTCAAGCAAACAATGAGAGGTGCATCGTGAAGAAGTAAGGAGCAAGCATCCAACAAGGTTTGGAGTGAAAACGGAAGATGGCAGCAGTGATTCTTCACGTGAGCAGCATGCAGAGAAGCAAAGCATTAGATTTTAGGAAGGAGATCTTAGTGTAGTTTAGGATAGAAGCCACTGCCTGGAGGAGGATCTTTCCTCTTCCTCTTTCAAATAACTCTCTCCATTTTCATTTCTAGTGCACAAATGTAAAATTTTATTTCTGAAACGTGTAGTGTAATAGAAGTGTTTCACGGTTGCTCATTTCCTTTTCATTTTCATTTTCTTTCCAAGTGTTGAATTTTAATTGAAGTGTTGAATGCATGATAAATTTTATTTTCAGTTAAGTGTTTTATTTTTGTTGTCTCTTTTATTTCTAAACTGTTAAATTCTATCATTGCATTTTATCGTTCATTTTATTTTCAACCTTTTCTATTTCTACCGTCTTTTATCGTTCAGGTTTTATTGTTTTAAAATTTATTTCAATGCTTTTAATTCCAGTTTCTAATTTTATTTTCCGTGTCAAAAACATCCACAAAACCCCCCCCACTTCGTGTTAAATCTAAGACCGAACCACAAATATTGGTCCTTGAGAGACGACCTAGGAGTCACTTCCTAGTCTATACTGCATTAATTTCGTGCAATCAACTTTTGTGAGCGGTGCGACCCGTTCGTCACTGGTTCCCTACAATTCAATGTTTAAAATACTTATGCAAACCCTAACTAAAATAAAACAAACAAAAACAATCAATCAACTGGGTTGCCTCCCAGGTAGCGCTTGTTTAACGTCACGAGCCTGACCCAAAATCCACCAACACCCATCAGTAGGTGTTTCAAACTTACCAACACCCATCAGTAGGTGTTACAGACTTACCAGCACCCATCAGTAGGTGCAAAATTTTCTTACCAACACCCATCAGTAGGTGTTACAAACTTAGTATCCTTCAGTAGATACTTAACCACCTAGCATCCTTCAATAGATGCTGTATCCAACAAAATATTTACAAAATAATGTCCACAAATTTAAAGTTACAAAAGAAATCAAAAGTTTTTAAATCCACTGGGTTGCCTCCCAGCAAGCGCTCTTTTAACGTCATTAGCTTGACCCAGTAAAGCTCAAGTTCCTTCTTCGTTTTCTTCTTTCTACTGAACTTCTTCAGAAATTTGATCAAACCAGGAACCTGTTGCAGTGTCTCAATCATAGGAACTTTAATCTCCAATTTCTTGAAGATTTCCATAAAGCCCTTAAATTTCTTTTCCTTCCTATGATTCTTCTTTAGATGAGGATGGGATTTTTCATATGATTCCTTCTTCTTTCCTCTCATCTTCTTTTTTTTTTATGCTTCCTCTCCCCAAATTTTCTCTTTTTCTTTTCTCTTATTTTTTTCTTCCCTTCTCTTTTTCTTCTTAACTTCTTTATTTTCACACAAATTTTCTTCCTCTCTTCTCTCTCAACCACTTCTTTTTCTTTTTCATCATCTTTATCTTTCTCACTCAACTCTTCTTTTTCTTCTCTCTCTATCTTTTCCTCATCTCTCTCTATTTTTTTCTCAGCAAAAATTTTGTCACTTTCAGTGACAATGGCTTGACCTTCCTCCTTAAGGTTAACTTCAGTATTAACCTTAACATTCAATTTTTGACTAATGAAACAAAGGTGCATCTCCATCCTTTTACATGATTCTTCAATGCTTTTCTGAGTAGAGTCGGAATTTTTCAAAAATTGTTGAAGGGTGTCATCCAAATTTACTGATGGAGAGGGTTGTTGCTACCATTGTTGTGGTGGCGACTTGTTAAATTCTTCGGCAGCTTGAGTGGTTTTGTGATGACAATCAGGTACCTGTATGTACTGTTGAACTGCCTCCTCCAACGTTATCCATCTTCCCGATAGAGAGGGTTTTTTCTGCCTTTGTTGTGGTGGTAGATTCTTAAATTGTTCGACAACTTGCCAAAATTGATCATTATCCATGCTTGAGTGAGATCCCACTAGTGATTGAAATTACCTTAGTAGAATTGAGTGCCTATTAAATTCTTGTTCGAATTGCATCCTGCAAACATTAGGCACAAAACTCTAGAAAATATTTGTTAGCACAAAAAGATATAGGAGAAGATATATATTCAGAAGATAAAAGATTCAGAAGATAAAATAAAATAAGATAGAATAAAATAAAATAAAATAAAATAAAATTTAATCTAATCTAATAAGATAAAATAAAATAAAATAAAATCTAATCAAATCAAATCAAATAAAATCAAATCAAATCTAATCTAGTCAAATCAAATAAGATAAAATAAAATAAAATAAAAACAGAAAAATAAAAACAGAATTCAAAATTAAAGTCAAAGATAATCAATAATCACACAAATTAACCAGTTAAACCAGAGTCCCCGGCAACGACGCCAAAAACTTGATGGACAAATTTATGATCACCAAAATATGATGTCACAAACTTGTTTTACAATCGGCAAGTATGACCGAATCGTTCAAGTAATAAACTTGGTAAAACCAAGTATCGTTCTCCCAAAGGACTCACGGCCTAGTTTAGTTATGTGATTTGTTGATTATTTAAGACTTAAGAACGAAATAATTGGAGTTTACTATGCAAAAGACGAAAAAATAAACATGTATGCATGAGTTTGATCAATGGCTAAAACAAAATACAAACACTTCAATGGAATATATGGATGAGTATGTTGTTGGGGTTATCAATTTCATCTTATCCACTCTCATATACTTTAGAAATTCAACATTCTTTTCATCAATTGTTAATGCCACTCTCTAAATTACCTTGTCAAGAAGGCCTATCCCTAATACGATTCCTAGCATTCCTAATAATTAGTTCTCTTAGAACAAGAGCTTAACGACAACCAATATAATATTGGGAGAGATTCCCCGGATCTAGACTTTCCTGTACATTCCCGTATCGACAAAATCAATAATCATGCATTGAATGAGTTAAACAAAGCAAGCATTAAGCAAAGAGGAAAAACTCTAACTAATGATGAAAGAAAGCATAAATCTTAGATTAAGATGCAAGCACAAATTCCATATATGAGAGCTTCAAAAGATTACATTGATTCCCCAACAAACATACAAGGTTTAGTTCACCATATTCATGGTGAACCTAGATGAACAATAATAAAAGAATGAAAGATAGAACCCTAGAAAGGTGAAGAGGTAGCTTGAGCATGCAAGATCCTCCTTCAAAGGGGTGGAAGAGAGAGTGTTTGTTTCGTTTCTGCCAAAGATACCAACCCTAAGACATCTAGGTCTTTAAATAGGACATAAAAATAATAGAAAACGGGTCCAGGCCCAAACAGATCATAAAATCGCATAAAACTGGCCAAAAACTCGTCTGGTTGACTTTTTTCGTATTCTGGTTGACTGGTTGACTTTTGTTGACTGGTTGATTTTTCTGGTTGACTGGTTGACCTTTCTGGTTTCTGGTTGACTTTTCTGATTCAATCTCTTTCCTTCTTCACTTCTTTCACTAAATTCACCTTAAAACCTGCACAAAAACACTGAAATCAAGCATAAACCTGTCCAGCTCTCTTATTTCTGAAAATATGGATAAAAGCATGATTTCAAGCTAGTTTCTAAGTGTAAAGGTTGCTTTTTGTGTCAATATTAAGCATGAAAATAATAGTTTTTCAACTGTTATCAGTGGATAATGATGCACCTTGGAAGCAGATTCTCCAACAAATCACAGTATACACGAAATCTGATGAAGACATCTCTACAAAGAAAAGACGTAGAGATGATGAGGCAAAGGAGTGTATAACTGTTAAAAAAGAGCCATTCCCTCCTAAAGCAACAGATCCACGAAGCTTTTCTATCCCTTGTACTATAGGGAAGAAAAGGGTTAAGAAAGCTCTTCTTGATTTAGGTTCAAGTGTTAACTTGATACCTTACTCTTTACTGGAGCAAATCGACAATATTAATGTGAAACCTGTAAAGGTTAATCTAGTAATGGCCGATGGATCTTCAAAGGAGCCATGTGGGATTGCAGAGGACATTATAGTTTGTGTTGGCAAACTTCAGTTCTTGGCAGACTTTGTGGTGATGAAGATGGAGACATAGATGATGCCTATCATACTTGGAAAACCGTTTATGAAAACAGCCAGAGCTATCATTGATGTAAATGAAGGTATAGTGGTGCTCCAGGACCGAGAGGAGAGAGTGGTTGTAGATGTCTTTAAAGATGAGACGCAAACACAGGAGGAAGAAGCTAGTTATAAAGTTGCATTTCAAGATGCACACGTGACTAGCCATAAAGATGAAAAGCCCAAGGTTGCAGGTAACCATTGTTTGTTGTTTCAGGTACACAAGGAAGAAAAGATTGGAAGAGGAGGAGAAATTCCTGGTGACTGGGAGAAAAGAAGACCCCAACTTGGTGCACCTGTAAGAATCAAAAACAAGTTGTGGGTGGTGAAGGGCTTTAAAGAGAAGGAGATGATAGAGATAGAATCTCCACATCTTAGAAGAATCAAAACAATTCACAGGAAATAGCTGAGGAGTTGGTGGGATAACAACATCAACTATGAAGAAGGAACTTGAGCTTTACTAGGTCAAGCTAATGACGTTAAAAGAGCGCTTGCTGGGAGGCAACCCAGTTGATTTTAGAACTTTTAAATTTTACTTTGGTTTGTAATTTTTAAATCTGTTGAACATTATTGTGTAAATATTTTGCTGAACATAGCATCTACTGAAGGATGCTAGTTGGATATAGCATCTACTGAAGGATGCTAAGTTTTTAACACCTACTGATGGGTGTTGGTGAGATTTTAAACACCTACTAATGGGTGTTGGTGGATTTTGGGTCAGGCTCGTGACGTTAAACAAGCGCTACCTGGGAGGAAACCTAGTTGATTAATTGTTTTTGTTTGCTTCATTTTAGTTGCATAATAGGGTTTGCATAAGTATTTTAAACATTTAATTACAGGGAACCAGTGAGGGGCATGTCTAGGAGGCACGTAGGTTAAGAAAAGAAGGAGAGGAGCACTTCACGAAAGTACCGCTGAGCGGTACTCTCGCAGATGGGCTTTAGTTTTCCCCTTAGCGGGACCCGAGCCCATCAGGGTATTTTTATACCCTAAGTTGCACATAAGCTGCTATTTTCAGGCTCTTCTCTGCACATACACTCCTACATACCTTTTCAAAGGTTCTCCACATCTTTTCCCTCATCCCTCTTTAGAAAATCTCCCTTCCACTCACTTGCTCACTAGTTTTCCATCTAAGTTTGGGGTTGGGAGAGAGCATCATTGAAGGGGCTGATTTCTTCATTGTGGTTTACTAATGCTTAACAATGTATCTTTTGGTTTTGTGAATTATGTTTGATGCAGGGATGGCCTCCTCATCATGCTAAAAGAATCAAGACCATAAGATCCAAGAAGAAGGAGAGGAGGAAGATACAGAGGACAGCTCAGATTGATGTGGAGCTGAGATAGCATTTACTGATGAATGCTATCATATGCTTATGCTTTTGTTGGTTTAAGTTTTCTGAACTTATTTGTTTTTGTTTTTAGATTAGGGTTTGATGTACTCTATTGGACACCTGGTTTGTTATGATGGTTTGCTATTAACTGTGATTGTGTGATAAGTAATGCTGAATGATGCTTATTGATTGATTGATGTTGAGATGATGTGCACATTAAATGCTTCTACAGGTGATTCACAAGCTTTGTGAACAAATGCATGATATTATGATTATGATTGTGAGATTAAGCAGGATGTGCATGTCAAATGTGAATGAGCTTATATGTGAGGTTTTGAGCTCCAGAGTTTTTATTGATTGAATGTTATTACTGTGGAAACATGAATGATTTTGCCCAGGTTTTCTATGATTGAATCAATTGCTTGTTTTGCATCATATGATCAAGGTCGTTTGTTGGAACCCTTTTTATTGGTCAAATTCATAAAGTTAGCCCACTAAAAGAGAACACTTTGTGTTCTATCCTTTGAACCCTTAGCCTTGAACATAAATTGAAAACCCTTGTTGAAAAACTTTACCTTGAGTTAAGTAGAAAATCATGTGTGGTATTGTTAAATGTTCAAGTTTGGGGTTGTTGGGAAAACATGAAAAAGTAAAAGCATTGAGCTAAGAATATGCAAAGAAAAAGAGAAAAGAAAAGAAAAGAAAAGAAAAAGCAAAGCTCAATGCAAATGCAAAAGGCAAGTTGGGAAGAATAAGAATAATTGTGTTGTTATGATTCTCTTAACTCAAGGATTTTGTGATCCATTGAAAAGTCCTTTTGATGATGCATGCTTGTGAATGTTTTTGATTGTGGTAAAATGAAAGGCAAAGTTGATTCATGTGACATTGTGATAGTGGAGTGAATGAGTGATTACCTCTTATACACTTGTGTGTGAGTTAAACACTTTACCTAGTGAGGAAATATTCCATGAGCACATGAACATCCATGCTTAATTGATTGATCATTCATGAAAAAAAGCATTTGTTGGAATTTAAATGACTTTGTGAACACTAAAGCATGTGCACATCTTGAATTAACTCTTGGTCATAAGTTTGATTGAAGTTTTTACTTATCTTGAAAAAGAGGATTTTTGAATGAGTGAACCACCATATGAATTGGTTGAAGATTGAGTTACATCTTGTTTGCTTGAGGACAAGCAAAGTTCTAAGTTTGGGGTTGTGATAACAGTTGAAAAACTGTTATTTTCATGCTTAAAATTGATACTAAAAGCAACCTTTATACTTAGAAACTAGCTTGAAATCATGCTTTTATTCATATTTTCATAAATAAGAGAGCTGGACAGGTTTATGCTTGATTTCAGTGTTTTTGTGCAGGTTTTAAGGTGAATTTAGTGAAAGAAGTGAAGAAGGAAAGAGATGGAATAAGAAAAGACATCAAAAAGTGCAAAAGGAGAAGTCGAAGTTACCGCTCAGCGGCAGTTTACCGCTGAGCGGCACTCAGGAGTTCACGGGAGGTCTGCTTAGGCTTAAAATGGCCGCTGAGGGGAAGAAACTACTCACGCACTTACTGCTGAGCGGCACTTTACCACTGAGTGGCACACTTATGGGCTTGGGCCTAGATTTTCTGTAATTTTAGAATAGTATATAAGCTTTAGGACGTCCTAGGGTTTGTATCTTTGGCAGAAACGAAACAAACACTCTCTCTTCCACCCCTTTGAAGGAGGATCTTGGATGCTCAGTGTGACACCCGGGCACGGAGACGAGGGCGGGGAGTGACGCCGGTGCAAGAAGCATGGTGCAGGGGGCACAGACAAGGAGCGGCTCCTGGCAGCTTCGGGTGGAAGGGGTACATGGATGAATCGAACATACACCGGAATGAGAGGGATCTGGAGACTGTATAGGTATGGGACTATACAGTTGAAGGATAACTTAAAGGAATTGATTTAGCTACTCATATCACCAAAATGCATTTACTTTTCGGTAGCCTGACTCATAAGAACTCCATGGTTAAGCGTGCTTAGCCTGGAGAAATTCTGGGATGGGTGACCTTCTGGGAAGTTTTCCCAGAAAGTGTGCGAGTGAGGACAAAGCACACTGGAAAGCCTGGTGGTGGTTTGTGGGGGCAGTCAACGGTCCCTGTGAGTTGCCGGGACGTTACAGATGGTATCAGAGCCTAGCCAGAGCGGAAGCTGGTGGGCATGTGACACCCGGGCACGGAGACGAGGGCGGGGAGTGACGCCGGTGCAAGAAGCATGGTGCAGGGGGCACAGACAAGGAGCGGCTCCTGGCAGCTTCGGGTGGAAGGGGTACATGGATGAATCGAACATACACCGGAATGAGAGGGATCTGGAGACTGTATAGGTATGGGACTATACAGTTGAAGGATAGCTTAAAGGAATTGATTTGGCTACTCATATCACCAAAATGCATTTAAAGGAAAACCACCATGTTCTTCATCCTATTTCAAGAACCAATTCATCCAAAACTTCATATCTATATATACAAACACATTAGAACGAATTATCATCATAACTCTCATCATTCAATCCATTAAAACTCATCACATTTCGCAGAACTTCATCAAACAACACATGTGCATTTTTCCAAATCAAAGTTAGCTCCCCTTACCTCTTGAAGACCTCCTTAGGACACCTTGAATCCTTCACTACGAATCTGGGCAGCACCTTGCTCCAAAGACCTCTAGAAAACTCTCTCACGGACCACTTTCTTCTTTGTAATTCAGCACCTAAGTCCAAGTGCAGAATCCACCCCTTTCTCTTATTCAAATATGCCCCAAGGGACAACCATGGCCCTTCACTCCAAAAAGAATCACTCCAAATTGAAAAAGAGGATCATCCCATGCTCTTCTCTGGCCCAAAGGACCGAAATGTTGGATCTAGAATAGATTCCCCAACTTTCCACGTAAGTCCCACGTGTTTTAGATCCAAAACGCAAAAACTGACAACTCTCGCGCCGGGCGCCCCACAGAAAACGGCGTCGGGCGCCATCCACCCAGACAGCACATCTGTCACAACTTTGACAGTTCGGTTGAACCCCTTCCCGAAGTCGGAATTAGGCGTATGAGTACTCGAATCGAACCTCTTTGAGTCTACTTTCCAATGGAAAAAGAATCAACCCAAAATATTAATTGTATAAAACGTTATACATAAAATAGTAAACCATGTCAAATTTTGACAGCATTCTATTTTACATTATAACTTGAACTTTTTACAACTTGGTAAATTCTTGAGTTTACAAGGGTCTTACATTCTCCCCTCCTTTAAAAATTTTCGCCCTCGAAAATTGTACTTGTTAACCAAAAAGATGAGGATAAAGATTTTTCATTTCTTCTTCCAATTCCCAAGTCATTTCCTCAGTCTTCTCATTCCACAACACTTTCACTGTACGAATATCCTTCCCTCTCAACTGCTTCGACTGAACATCCAGTATTCGCACAGGTTTCGTATCCAATGACAAGTCTTCTCTGATTTGAACATCATCCAATTCGAGCACATGATCAGGGTTTGACACATACTTCCTCAACTGAGAAACGTGAAACACATTGTGTAAATTTTCCAATTGAGGAGGTAGTGCAATTTCATATGCTACCGGTCCTATCCTTTTGATAATCTGAAATGGTCCAAGAAACTTCGGAGATAACTTCCTTGACTTGATGGCTCTTCCAACTCCTGTCATCTGAGAGACTCGCAGAAAAACATGATCTCCCACCTCGAACTCAAGAGGTCTCCGTCGTTTGTCTGCATAAGACTTTTGCCTACTCTGTGTTGCACGCATCCTTTCTTGTATCAGCTTAACCTTCTCGGTTGTCTTCTGTAACAACTCTGGACCCACCGATATTACTTCCCCATCTTGGAACCAGCACAAAGGCGTCCTACACCTCCTCCCATAGAGAGCTTCATGCGGTGCCATTCCAATGCTCGCGTGAAAGCTATTGTTGTACGTGAACTCCACCAAAGGTAACACCTCACTCCAACTTCCTAAGTGATCCAGTACACATGCTCTCAGCAAATCTTCCAAGGATTGTATAGTCCTTTCAGACTGTCCATCCGTTTGGGGATGATAAGCTGAACTCATCCTTAACTCTGTACCCAAAGATTCTTGCATCTTCTTCCAAAATCTTGACGTAAATCTTGGATCACGATCTGAAATAATGCTCTTGGGCACTCCATGCAACCTTATTATCTCCTTAATGTAAAGTTCTGCTAGCTTATCCAATGACATCTTCTGGTTGATGGGTAAGAAATGAGCACACTTTGTCAACCTGTCCACAATCACCCATATAGAATCATGACCTCTCGGGGACCTTGGTAAATGAGTCACAAAGTCCATTGATATGTCATCCCACTTCCATTGGGGAATTTCTAACTGTTGCAGCATTCCTCCTAGTCTTTGATGCTCAATCTTAGCCTTCTGACAAGTTAGACAAGAGGAGACAAATTTCGCCACATCCTTTTTCATTCCAGTCCACCAAAAAGAATCCTTCAGGTCCTTGTACATCTTAGTCATACCAGGATGTATGCTAAGACGACTCTTATGTCCTTCTTCCAGAATCTTTCTTATCAATTCCAACTTTGCTGGAACACACACCCTGTTTCTGAACCGCAAAACTCCATCAGCTCCTAGACTAAAATCTTTAGCCTGCTCTGTCCCTAACAACTCCACCGTTTGTTGTAAGTTTGCGTCTTCTTTTTGCTCTGCTTTAATCTTCTCCAAGAAATCACTTGTGATCTTCAAATGACTACACCAAATATGATCTTGGTTCAACTGTAAACCCAAGTTCATATCTCTAAACTTTTCGATTAGCTCTAGTTCCTTAACCATCATAGCTGACATTTGTATCCGCTTCCTGCTCAAAGCATCTGCAACAACATTTGCCTTTCCTGGATGGTACTGTAAGTCAAAGTCAAAGTCCTTCAAGTATTCCATCCATCTTCTCTGCCTCATATTTAACTCCTTCTGATCGAAAAGATACTTCAAGCTCTTATGATCACTAAAGACCTGAAAACGTGATCCATAAAGATAATGTCTCCAAGCCTTCAGAGCGAAAACAACAGCGGCTAACTCGAGGTCGTGTGTTGGGTAATTCCTTTCATGTACCTTCAATTGCCTCGATGCGTAGGCCACTGGTCTCTTTTCTTGCATTAACACACATCCGAGTCCTTGGTGTGAAGCGTCGCAAAACACTTCAAAAACCTTCGAAGTATCTGGGATCATTAGCACTGGAGCACTTGTCAGCCTTCTCTTCATATCTTCAAAGCTTGCTTCACACTTGTCTGTCCAAGAGAATGGTTGGTCCTTCCGAGTCAACTGCGTCAGTGGGCCTACTATCCTTGAGAAATCTTTGACAAATCTCCTGTAGTACCCGGCTAGGCCCACAAAACTCCTCACTTCGGATACTGTTTTTGGACGTTCCCACTTCAACACTGCTTCTACTTTGGTTGGATCCACAGAAATTCCTTGGGCAGAAATCACATGACCTAGAAATTGTACCTCACCCAACCAAAACTCGCACTTGGATAATTTCCCGAACAACTGGTGCTCCCTGAGTGTTTCTAACACTGTCCTCAAATGTTTAGCATGCTCTTCCTGATCCTTAGAATAAATGAGAATGTCGTCTATGAACACAACAACAAACTTATCTAACCAAGGCCGGAAGATTCGATTAATGTAATCCATAAATATTGCAGGAGCATTGGTCACTCCGAACGGCATCACCACAAACTCGTAGTGGCCGTAACGTGACCGAAAGGCTGTCTTCTGTATGTCTTCAGGCTTCACTACGATTTGATGGTACCCAGACCTTAAGTCGATCTTTGAAAACACGCTAGCTCCACGCAATTGATCCAACAGGTCTTCAATCCTCGGTAATGGATACTTGTTCTTGATCGTCAGCTTGTTTAACTGCAGGTAGTCAATGCATAACCTCGAACTTCCATCCTTCTTCTTCACTAATAGTACTGGTGCCCCCCAAGGTGAAGCACTTGGCCTGATGAATTTCTTTTCTAACAACTCTTCAATCTGCTTCTTTAGTTCGACCAATTCTACCGGAGTCATCCTGTACGGGGCCACAGACACTGGTCCAGCTCCTGGTACTAGATCAATGGAGAACTCTACTTCTCTGCTTGGTGGTAATCCTGGAATTTCATCCGGAAAGACATCCATAAACTCCTCCACCACTGGGATTCTCATTGCTTTTTCTCCAGAACTCTTCTTCTTCTCCTGAGCCATCACTACAAAACATGTGGCTCGACCTTCAAGCGGTAAGCACACCAAATTGACTCTGGACTTGTGACCTGTCACCTCGATCGGACACCCAACGCAGATTGAACTGGTTGAAACTTGTCCAGATGTTGGAGTGGAGACAACAAGCTCGCACCCCAAGTCAAACATAGAGAGTCCAAGATTCTCAACACACGACAATATCAAAATTACGTCAACGTACTAGTCGAGCTCACTCCCCAAAAGCCCCAAAGATTTTTTTTTTTTTAAAACCTAAGCTCTGATACCAAATGTAACACCCCTTATCAGGGTGCCACTAGAAAATAACGAAATCAAAACTTTTACGCCAAATTTTTCATGTGACACCCGGGCACGGAGACGAGGGCGGGGAGTGACGCTGGTGCAAGAAGCATGGTGCAGGGGGCACGGACAAGGAGCGGCTCCTGGCAGCTTCGGGTGGAAGGGGTACATGGATGAATCGAACATACACCGGAATGAGAGGGATCTGGAGACTGTGTAGGTATGGGACTATACAGTTGAAGGATAGCTTAAAGGAATTGATTTGACTACTCATATCACCAAAATGCATTTACTTTTCGGTAGCCTGACTCATAAGAACTCCATGGTTAAGCGTGCTTAGCATAGAGCAATTCTGGGATGGGTGACCTTCTGGGAAGTTTTCCCAGAAAGTGTGCGAGTGAGGACAAAGCACACTGGAAAGCCTCGTGGTGGTCTGTGGGGGCAGTCAACGGTCCCTGTGAGTTGCCGGGACGTTACACTCAGGCTACCTCTTCACCTTTCTAGGGTTTTATCCTTCATTCTTTCATTATTGTTCATCTAGGTTCACCATGAATATGGTGAACTAAACCTTGTATGTTTGTTGGGAAATCAATGTAATCTTTTGAAGCTCTCATATATGGAATTTGTGCTTGCATCTTAATCTAAGACTTATGCTTTCTTTCATCATTAGTTAGGGTTTTTCCTCTTTGCTCAATGCTTGCTTTGTTTAACTCATTCAATGCATGATTATTGATTTTGTCGATACAGGAACGTACGGGGAAGTCTAGATCCGGGGAATTACTCCCAATAGTATATTGGTTGTCGTTAAGCTCCTGTGCTAAAAGAACTAATTATTAGGAATGCTAGGAATTGTATGAACTCGTAATTGGAGATAGGCCTTCTTGACAAGGTAATTTAGAGAGTAGCATTAACAATGATGACTTGAATGTTGAATTCCTAAAATATATGAGAGTGGATAAGATGAAATTGACCCCCAACAACATATTCATCAATATATTTCATTGAAAGTGCTTGTATTTTGTTTTGCCATTGATCAACCTCATGCATACATGTTTATTTTCGTCTTTTGCATAGTAAAATCCAATTATTTTGTTCATAAGTCTTAGCTAATCAACGAATCACATAACTAAACTAGGCCGTGAGTCCTAGTTTGTGACATCATATTTTGGTGATCATAAATTTGTGCATCACCCATACCTACCTACATACGCACACGTGTGTACACGCACACACACCAAAATACCCCTTCCATACATATACACACAACAACCCACAACAACCCACACCTACCCACCTATACACCCACGCTCACACCCAGACACACAGTCCCACACATACCATACTCACATATATACACTCACAAACCCACACCCACTCCATAAACACACCTTTGGGAGAACGATACTTGGTCTTACCGAGTTTATTACTTGAAACGATTCGGTCATACTTGCCGATTGTTCAACAAGTTTGTGACATCATATTTTGGTGATCATAAATTTGTGCATCACCCATACCTACCTACATACGCACACGTTTGTACACGCACACACACCAAAATACCCCTTCCATACACATACACACAACAACCCACACCTACCCACCTATACACCCACGCTCACACCCAGACACACAGTCCCACACATACCATACTCACATATATACACTCACAAACCCACACCCACTCCATAAACACACCTACCCACCCATCTAACCACACCTACACGCACTCACACACACACCCAAATAGTGATACTCACACTCCAACCAACCCATGCACATAAACACTACATGTACTCATAAAACAACCCACCACACACCTACACAACCATACACACACACACCCACACTCACTCACTAACACACACTCGTCCCCTCCCTCCCCCAACACTCAACCAAAGATAGACACACTCATACCCACACATATATACACCACACAAACGCATTCACAAATACACTCACCCCTACAACCATACTCTATCTTCATCCATTCATTCTTACACACATCCATACACCCACACGCACTCACCTACCCATACACACACACACTCTCTCCCACACACACAAACCTAGATCACACACACACTCACATAAACATAAATACAAAAACACATATGTGTGTATGCACTTACACAAATACAGACACACCCACTCACACCTACACACATGCGTGTGCACACCCACTCACACCTATACACATGCATGTGAACATCCATGTTATCCATACCCATTTCTTTTCTATTAAATTTATGACAATAAAATAAGAAAATATGCTAGCTTCAAACCAATATTTATTGACACTGGTACTATATCTCCTAAAAGCAAATTCTTTATTATATGTGAATATTGAAAATGTTATTTTAAATATAAAACAAACAAAAAATTTAAATTATAATCTAAATATTATATTAACTTTATAATATATCAAATCGAGAGATATATTCATGTTAATAAATTGTTGTAAATATTATATATATATATATATATATATATATATATATATATATTTATATTGATATATATATATATATATATATATATATATATATATATATATGTATGTATATGATTGCATTAAGTGTTAAAATAATATTTTATATTTATTAACATATTTTCACAACATATATTAATAATTTATTTTTTTGTTTGACAATGATTATATCAATAAAGATTGTTCTAACAATTAACATTTGTTATCAAGTAAGTTTCTCATGTAATATTTCTTCTATTAATAGGTCATTAACTTTTACTTTTAACATTTTTATTAGCCTTAAAAGAACTTATTTCTAAAAGAGATAATAATGTGATTTTTTACAGTACATGTCAAAAAGTTTGCATAGTAATGATAAAAGGGAGAGAGATGTGATGATATGTGTATATATGATTGCACAACCATGTCTTTCGCTTATTTCAGTTATCATCAGCATTAGACTCGCAACCTGTTTGTGTTTTGGACCGTAATCACAAGCACAATGCAAAAACTGCACTTTGCTCTCAAATCTTACATCTTTTCCGATCTTCTCATTCCTACTTTTTCTAATGCTATTCAATTGCAGATTTTTTGTCTTCATACAACAACATCCATAAATGGCTTTCATGAGGCTTGGATCAAAATCAGATGCATTTCATCGTGAGGGCCAAACATGGTAACAAATTTTTATTTCAAACAAATATCTCATATGTGAATTACTGCAGCCAAAAACATAGATTTATATATATATATATATATATATATATATATATATATATATATATATATATATATATATATATTTAATTGTTTGAATTAAAGGATTTTTCAGTTTCATATAGAATGTCCCATGATTATGATTTATTAATCTTGAGTGACTTTGGAATCAACATGTAGATATTGTCTTCTCACAAATCACACATTCCCTTGATTCAACAAATCTAGATCATGTGGTACAACTTCATGCCCAACAAATAGTAAATTAAAACAAGGCATGCAATATCATGTTAAAACATTATCACTACCCTGTTTAGTTGGATAAAAAGGAAACAAATAGTTGGGGTCATGCCAAATTTTAGATGAAGTTGGAAATGTCTATTGTGGTTGATCTATAAAGGCAAAGAGGTGCGAAAATGCCCCTTGAAAGCATGAGAAAGCAGGAAATTAACATCTAAGTTGGTTGAGGGTTGAAGGTGTAATATTTCCTAAAGATTCAGTTTTCATGACATTAATTGCATTATAATCAATGACTGATATATATAATGCTCCACATTGTCTACAATGTTGTTCAATTATTTTGTAACTGATTATACTATGTAAAACATGATTTCAAATAAAGAACAAGCAAAACACTTGTTTTTAAAGAATTTGCGGTATGAGTGTTGCACAGAATTTTAAATTGAATTATTCTCAATGTCCAGGAATTGCACAACGGGACTTCCAAGTGATGTTACTGTTAAAGTAGGAGAAATAATATTTTTTCTTCACAAGGTGCACTTTTTAATTGAACTTTTTGCATGTTTATGAGTTTTATTGTTGTTTTTTTATATTACTTTTGACTCTTTCACTGTACGTCTTTTGTTGGCCTCAAACAAGTGTTGGCCTTAACTATGCATTCAAGTTCATGTTGGATCTTGAATTATGTTTTTCATTTATGATTTTGGTATTGTAGTTCCCATTACTTTCTAGAAGTGGATTGCTTAAGAAAATGATTACTGATTTCACAAATGAGGAGGGATCAAATTGTTTTTTACAACTTGATGATGTTCCTGGTGGAGACAAAACATTTGCCCTTGTAACCAAGTTTTTCTACAATGTAAAAATAGATGTCACAGCATCAAATGTGGTTAGTATGAGGTGTGCAGCAGAGTACCTACAGATGAATGAAAATTATGGTGAAGGGAATCTAATTGCAAAGACTGAGACATTTCTCAATGAAGTCTTTAGTAATTGGTCAGACTCAATAAAAGCTCTTCAAACATGTGAGGAAGTTAAAACTTGTGCAGAAGAGTTACACATTGTTTCAAGATGCATTGATTCCTTAGCAATGAGAGCTTGTTCTGAACCAAACATCTTCAATAGATATGTGGAAGAGCATGATTTCTCAAAGAACTCAACTCAAGATCCCACCTTACTGAATGTAATTTCTTCTGAGACTAAATCAGTATCTCCAAGTGATGATTGGTGGTATGAGGATTTATGTTTGTTAAGCTTACCCTTATTTAAGAGACTTATTCTAGCCATTGATGGAAAAGGTATGAATCCAGGGAATATTGCTAGATCCCTCATATATTATATTAAGAGGTTTGTCCCTTTGATGAATTCCCAAGCAACCGTCAATGATAAAAGTAGTGTCAACAATGGAACAACCACTACCAGTACAATTTCTGAAGCAGATCAACGATCATTGCTTGAAGAAATTTTGATTTTGCTTCCTGATAAGAAAGGGGTCACACCTTCAAAGTATCTACTTAGGTTGCTACGAACTGCCATGATATTACATGCAAGTCCATCATGCATAGAAAACTTGGAGAAAAGAATTGGATCACAACTTCACCAAGCTGAGCTTGTGGATCTTCTCATTCCAAATATGGGACATTCTGTTGAGACCCTTTATGATATAGACTGCATTCATAGGATTGTTGACCATTTTATGTCTATATACCAGACTACAACTGCATCAACTTCTCCATGCAAAATTGAAGAAGGGTCATTGGTAGCTAGAACTGATGCCCTTGCACCTATGACAATAGTGGCAAATTTAATAGATTCATATCTTGCTGAGGTGGCTCATGATGTTAATTTGAAGTTGCCTAAGTTTCAGGCCCTTGCTTCTGCAATTCCAGATTATGCTAGGCCACTGGATGATGGTTTATATCATGCAATAGATGTCTACCTTAAGGTAAGACCTTGTTGGAAGCCAAACTATCACACAAGTTTTCTTTTCTTGTCTCCACTGTTGTGAGTATAACATTTTAAGTTAACCAAAGGTGTATAACTCTTTCTGATGAAAAAAATACCTTATTATACATGAAGCGGAAATATAAAGTATAATTCTGAAGAGTTTTTTTGAAGTTAAGCATTTATACTATCTAAATATACTAGAATATAATATTCTCTCACCTGAGTTTATTAGTCAGAAAGTGTTGGTAATTCGAGTATAAATATAAGTATCATATTGAATAAAAAAAAAGTTGAATACTATTTAGAAAAACCTATCAGAATGTCTCTACTTTAGTAATCTTTTGAGTTAACCTCATATTAAAATACAATTTTGGCACATTTATTTTGTGTCAATTAGATAATTCTAATGTAACACGTTTATGACAAATGCAGACACATCCTTGGCTCGTAGATTTTGAGAGGGAACAATTTTGCAGACTGATGAACTGCCAAAAACTGTCATTGGAAGCAAGCACCCATGTAGCAAAAAATGAAAGGTTACCACTTCGAGTGATCGTAGAAGTCCTCTTTTTTGAACAGCTTCGGCTTCGGACATCAATTTCTAGCTGGTTGTATGTTTCAGAGAATCTTGAGAACTCACAAAGATCCATTGGAAATCCTGGCCTCCCAAGGAATAATGATAGTGATCAACTAGACCCAACACATGGTGCTGAAAGTTTGAAAGACCTTGTCTCGGAGCTAGAAAAGGAATGTTCATGCATCAAGAATGAGCTTCAAAAGTTGGCTAAGACCAAGAAAAGTTGGAGCATTATCCCAAAAGTATTTTGTAGAAAAAATTCCTAGTGTTTCATTAATCCAATAGAATCAGTGGTTGCAATATCAATGCAACATTATACTACCAACTCAGTAAAATTGTCAAGGTTCATAAATATCATAGTTTAGGTTGGAAATGAAGTTCATTCACATCCTTCCATTTTCCCTCTAACTTAATGGATTGATGAATTTTGAGTTGTCAATCAAATGATATGAATCAGTTGACAAGATTTCACCAAAGAATCATCCATATTCCTTAACTGAAAGTTATTATAGAAATAATGCGATAATTATCTGAAATGAAAAGAATAAATGAAATTAAAAATAATTAGAAAACTGTAAAAACCAATAAATAAAATTTGTAATAATGTTATTAACGGTTGAAAAATGAAATAAAAAGTCCAGAACGAATGTAAAATCCGCTTTGACTGATCATTAGATATCTATTATTTGTTGGACAACTTAGTATATTTGTAAGTCGGGGTCTATCAAGGAGGAGGTTCATCGGGAAGACACAAACACCAATGACAGCTGAGTCCAACCATATAATGGATTGACACCACTCTCTACCGAAAACTTTAAGGCTATGAGTTAATGGGTCTTTCACCTTTATATATTGCTCTACTTTCTCATTTCTATCCAATGTGGGACTTAGACTTACACTTGGATTCCAACAATCTCTCCCTCAAGGGTGAGTCCCTTCCACATAGGTACACTCCCCCTCCAATGGAAGCATTCCCAACCAACCAACCAAGAATAGCTCTTCGTACTGCAGTTCATTTTAACGGGACATGCTTACCTGAATACCCTTTGCTAGGAAAACATTCGGTATACGAACCATTTTACTCTATGAGCCTGTCACAAAGACAAACCATCGGCTCTAATACTGTTGTTGGGTTTTGTTAAATAAACTTAAATTAAAAGAAAGATTTATTTGTAATTTTGCTATAAACTTTATTTTGTCCAGCGTTGCAACAAAATAGATGGTTTTTATTTTTCTAGGTTCGGTTGTGTTAACACTCGACAAGTGTACCGAATTGTATCAAGTAATAACAAAAAGATAAGATCAAATATTGTTTCCCAAAGGACTCAAAACCTAAACAATTATGTGATCTGTTGATTAAATTGGACTTGTAAACGAAATCTTGTAGGTTTAAATGCAAATACTAAAAAGTAAATATGAATACATGTGTTGATTAATTAGATCGAAAGAAGCAAAAGTGATTGATGTAAAGTATGAATGATTATGTTGTTGGGGTTTCCGATTCATCCAATCTACTCTCATGTATTCAAGAATTCATCTTTCTTCATTAATGTTAATGCCACTTTCTAATTTACCTTAAAGCCGATGTCTCGGTGAAGAAAGCCTACTCCTAATCACTAGTTTACAATGTCTTGTCTCCCTAGCAATTATTCATGCATTACATTCGCACAGAAGCTTAAAGGAAACTAATCCTCCTATCCCTATGTCTAGGCAATATTGCTCTTGAGAGAATTTCTTCAGTTCTAGATTTACTTATATGTGTCCATACAAATAACATCAATGATCATGCAATTGAATGAGTTAAACAAAGCATGCATAGAGTATAGAAGAAAAACCCTAACAATTAATGAAAGAAAGCATATAGAATATAGAACCAATTCAATACATGAGAGTTTCAAAGGATTACATCGGTTCCCCAACAGCAATGAAGGTTTAGTTCACCATAGACATGGTGGAACTAGATGAAAAACAATGAAAGAATGAAAGATAGAACCCTAGAAGTTGAAGAATAGAGCTTGAGCATCCAAAATCCTCCTCAAAGGGGTGAAGAAAGTGTGATTTCGCCTCTTTCTGTCCAAAGATACTAACCATAATTCGACTAAA
This sequence comes from Vigna nakashimae, assembly GCA_034642375.1. Taxonomy (NCBI): domain Eukaryota; kingdom Viridiplantae; phylum Streptophyta; class Magnoliopsida; order Fabales; family Fabaceae; genus Vigna; species Vigna nakashimae. The sequence continues at coordinate 42,653,603 of CM067765.1, read as the reverse complement.
ACCTTATATAGTTTCCTAAGGATTACAAAAACATAGGCCCAAGCCCAAATTAATGGCGCTCAGCAGCACTGTTGCCGCTCAACGGTAAGAGCGGGTCTTCAGAATTGACGCTCAACTGCAGTTTTGGCCCTCAGCGGTGACTACGGGACTTCAGAGTGCCGCTCAGCGGTAGAAGTGCGCTCAACGGTGACTGCGGCTCTTCTTTTAAGCACCTTCCTTTCTTTAGTCCAACTCCTTACTACTTCAACTTCTTTCATTTAATTCATCTCAATTCCTGCAAGACAAGAGAAACCAAGCATAAAACCCATCCAACTCTCTTATTTCCAAAACATAAGCAAAAACATGATTCCAAGCTAGTTTCTAAGCCATAAAGATTGTTTTTGATGTCCAAATTAAGTATAAAAATAATAGTTTTTCAATTGTTATCACAACCCCAAACCTAGAATTTTGCTTGTCCTCAAGCAAATAAGATGTAACTTAGTCTTCCACCAATCTATACAATGGTTCACCACATTCAAAACTCTTTCTTTCAAGATAAGTAATTACTTAAATCAACTTATCATAGAGAATTTAGTCAAGATGCACACATGCTTTGGTGTTCCCATAATCACATAGTATCCAACAAATGTTATTCTCATGAATGATCAATTAACTAAGCATAGATGCAATCATGTTCTCATGGAATCTTTTCTCACTAGATAAAGTGTTTCACTCAAACACACAAGTGTATAAAAGGTCACTCATTCACTCTATTATCACAATGTCACCTGAGTCAACTTTGCCTTTCATTTAACCACAATCAAACACATTCACAAGCGAGTATCATCACAAGGGTTTTTCTATGGCTTATAATGTGGCTGGGCTAACAAGAAAATTGATTTTTCTGGATCACAAAATCCTTGAGTTAAGTGAATCATCTAAACACAACCATTCTTCCTTCTTCCCAACTTTCTTTTGCATTGAGCCTTTCTTTTTCTTTCTTTTCTTTCCTTTTTATTTTTCTTTTGACATGATTAGCTCTATGCTTTTTATATTCCCTTTCTAGACTTCCCAACAACCCCAAACTTGAACATTTATCAATACCACAAGATATTTTCAATTCAACTCAAGGTAAAGCTTTTCAAAAAGGGTTTTCTATCATGTTCAAGGCTAAGGTTCAAAGAATAGAACACATTGTGCTCTCTTTTATTGGGCTAAAATCATGCATTTTGCTAATAAAGGGTTACCAATAAATGACCTTGATCATATGACACATACAAGCAAGTGATTCAACCATAGAAACTTGGGCAAAGTCATTCATGCTTTCAATGTAATAACATTCAATCACAAAAACTCTGGAGTTCAAAACCTCACACATAAGCTCATCCAATCATTCCACATATACATCCTGCTTAGCATCATAATCACAATCAAAAGATCATGCATTTGTTCACATAGCTTGTAAACAACCACTTGTATATCATCATATAGTGCACAATCTCAACATTAATCAATATAAAAGCACCATCAAGCAATACTCATCATGCATAAATAACAAGCAAACCATCATAGTAGATAATGTTTCACACTAAGTACATCACAACCTATTCTAATAACAAAAGCAAATAAGTTCAACAGTACAAAACAAAAGATAGAAAAAAAAATCCTGCTCTAGAGGTGATAGCTTCCATTAGTAGATGTTATCTCAGCTCCTCATCAACCCATGTTGTCATCTGAATCTTCCTCCTCTCCGTCATCTTCAGCATCTTCAAACTCATCATCATCATCATCAATAGCTGGAACTTCAGCTGCTCTAGCTCCACTACCTTAGGCTTGCTCCTCTGGCCATGCCACCACATTATTAAACTCATCCATGGTCCACCTATTTCCTGGGGGTGTACCATAAATCCCAATAATTATTTCAGTTGTGGCCACCTGCCCTCTATGAAGGGACTGCATCCTGACATCCATAGGAGACATATACATGTCCCTCATCTGGAATGGCTCTGCCTCATGAGTCTCTGCAAATGCCTGGCTCTATGGTGGTCCTCTCCCTCTACGAGGATGGCGTGGTGGTACTGGCTGAGCTGCCTCATCACCGCCACAATACTGTTTGAAATAAGCCTCATCAATAACTTTCCTAGGCCTCTCAAATGGTGGTGTAAAGATATTCACTCCAGCTAGCTCACATAGGTGTGTAATCAAAGAGGGATGCTCTAAAAGTGCCTTGTTGTTGATGGCATTTACACATACCTGTATCTCATTGGCTATGACCTGGCCAACGTTAATGCTCATCCCTCTGAGCACACGGTCCAAAAGAAGCGCCCTGCTAATAGTAATATCTGAGACATATGAGCATGGCTAGATGTTGGCATGAGAAAATGCCATCCAATACTTTGCTAGGGGAGTCAGATCAATTCTCCTGATGTTCACAATTGCACCATTCCTATTTCTCTGAAAGTGCCCTCTAGGCACACATAGCACACTCTTCACATCACCAAAGTTTGCCCCTTCTTCCATATTTAGAGCAAACTGACACTGCTCACCAGCCCATTCTATATTTAAAAATCTGTTAATGGAATCAGGGTCATATCGAATGACGTGTCCTCTAACATAGCTCAAGTAATCCTCAACAGGATGATCGCCTAACCTCCTTGCGTTGGTGTAGAATTATTTCACCACTGCTATGTTAGCTAGTGTAGGATAAGTGGCTAGCCTCCCCTAGTTCCTGTTCACCAATTACTCTCCAAACTGTGAAGCAAAATCAGCTATCAGTCCAGCCTTCCTTTCCATTAATAGACTTCTATCTTGGACAACATTTAAGTGGCGCTCATGTTTGCGGGAAAGGAACTTGCTGGCATGGGAGTGTTTTGGTTCCTTATCCTTCCTCTTGGATCCTATAGTCTTGATTCTCTTGCCCGATGAGGAGGCCATCCTAACATCAAACACAATTCACATAACCACAAGAAACATCATAAAGCATTAGTAAACAACAAACAACACCCAAAAACAATTCCTATCACCCCTAAGGGAAAACATAACCCCTCAGCGCAACCTGTGCATCGAAACCAGCAAGCAAAAGAAGCACAAAAACCATTATGGCAGAATCGCGCTCAAGGGAAATTTCTATTGAGCGACAATTCTGCAAATTTTGCAAATGCCCTAAAAATGTTCTAATCTCCACCCAAATGCAATCTCCTAGTTCCAGACCCTAATCAAGCAGTTTAATCGGTCCAAACAATGATTAATCCATCTAATCATGCATAAAAATCAAAATCCCTCAAGAATCATGGTTAGATAACCATGTTCATACCAATTCATGCTTTCAACAACCTTAGAATGTTAAATGCTTATAGTTACTTGGGTGGAGATGCTAAATGAGTGAAGAATGCTCTAGGAATGTGCAAAAATCAGCCCCTAACAACAATGCTCTCACCAAATCCCAAACTTGGTTGGAAACTTTATGCAAAAGTGAGTGGAAAAGAGTTTTTGTGAAGGAGAAAGAAAGGAAATGTGAAGAGAACACTTGAGAGAGTGCTTGAGAGTGTGTGAGAAGAGTGAGATCTGAAAGTGCCTACCAAAATGCGCCCTAGGGTATAAAAGACGCCTAATGGGCCAAATCCCGCTGAACCCAATTAAAACAAAATAGTCCACCCAATCTACAGCGGTTGCGCTCAGCGGTAATTACTGCTGAGCGACATTTGCGATACCAACTCTTCTTCTTCTTAGCTTGCCCTAGGTGTCCTTTACCAATGCCTCTCACTACCCAAATGCATTTAGTTTCTCACATCACTCAAACATTCCATCCCTATAATGCAACTAAAGTAGAATCAAAACAAAAAAACAAAGATAAAGTCAATCAACTGGGTTGCCTCCTAGGTAGCGCTTGTTTAATGTCAAGAGTTTGACCCAAAATCCTCCAACACCCATCAGTAGGTGCAAATCTTACCATCACCCTTCAGTAGGTATATACCATTTTCATTAACACTGATCAGTAAGTGTCTGATAGCATAGTATCCTTTAGTAGATACTCAATCACCTAGCATCCATCAGTAGATGCTACACCATAAAGTCTCAAAACAACATAAATCAATGTCCCAAAGTTTATAAAATTACATAACCAAAATAACAAAATCAAAGAAATTAATGTTTTCAAATCACTAGGATGTCTCCCACTAAGGGCTCTTTTAACGTCATTGGCTTGACCCAATAAAGCTCAAGTTCCATCTTCAATGTTGGTGTTCATCTTTCTTTCATCACACCAATTCATCAACTACTTTCGGTCCACCTTTTCAACTCTTCTTGAATATGAAGCCTCAATCTCAATCAATCCATTCTCTTTGAAATCTTTCACAACCCACAACTTGTTCTTGAATCTTACAGGTGCGCCAAGTTTGAATTGTGCCTCCATCAAGTCATCATGAACCTTTCTTCCTTTGCCATCTTTTTCTTCTTCCCTAACCTGTGAAAAGAAACAATTTTTACCCTTGAGGACCGGCTTTGCAGCTTTAGAACTAGTCAAGTGTCCATCCATACATGTAGCTTTAAGACTAGCCTCCTTCTCTTGAATCTGCTGCTCCACTTTGAAGACATTAAAGATCACCTTTTCTCCTCGGTCTTGAAGCACTATCATCCCATCATCCACATTGATGATTACCTTTGCTGTTTTCATAAACGGTCTTCCAAGAATCATTGGGACCTTCTCATCCTCCTTCATCTCCATCGCCACAAAGTCTACCAGGAATTTTAGTTTGTCTATGCAAACCACCACATCTTCCGCCACACCATAAGGTTTCTTGGAAGATCCATGCAAAGTTACCTTTGCTGGTTTGACTTCAAGATCACCAATTCTTTTGAGCAGAGATAGAGGCATCAAATTAATGCTTGACCCTAAATCAATTAGGGAATTCCTTATATTCTCCTTCCAAATGTTGCAGGGCTTCATTCAAAGGTATAGTAATCTCTAATTGCTTGAAGATATCTTTAAAGCGCCCATATTGTCACTCTTTTTCAATCTTTTCACTCCCCTTAGGATAAGGAAGAATTTTTTCATTTTTCTCAAATGTTTTCTCTCCCCTCTTCTTGTCTCTCTCTTTTCTCTCATCCTAACCCATTATCTCTTCTTTTCTCTCCACTATCTCTTTTCTCTCTTCCTTTTCTTCTTTTGTTTCTAACTCAACTCTTTTTTTTCTCATCCACCCTCTCAACATCTGCACTTACAATAGCTTTACACTCTTCCTTGGGGTTAGCCTCAGTATTAGCCCCAAAACGCTTGTCAGGCATGAGTGGGCATCTTTCTCAACAAGCTCTTGTACCTATCCCGTGCTTGACTTAGCGTCTCCTCCATACCTTGTGTAAAAGAAGAAATCTCTTGCTTCCCTTTGATGATTTTGGACTATGGAAAGTACTTGTTAAGAAACTTTGAAACCACGACTTCCTATTCAGTAAAGCTATCCTCCGGGAAAGAATTCAACCATAGCTTTGTATTGCCTCCCAATGAGAAATGACACAAGCTTAGCTTTATTGCATCATTCGGCACACCATTGATCTTTATAGTGTTGCAAATCTCGTTGAATGTTGTTAGATGCTCATTAAATGGGTTGCTCTTCACCAATTGTATCAATGTCGGTTTCACCACCGTGTTTGTAGCTTTGACCCTCGGCCTAGCAATGCTATTAAAATGATGAGGGCCAACAACATTGGTGTAATCCGCTAGAGTACGTGTACCATTGTTCTCCCCAGCCATCTCTTCAATACTCTGGTTAGATCTTTGTGGTGAGGGTTGTGGAAGTGTTTCCGCAGAAGGAAATAATTCCCTAGAAGTTCGGATCCTTCTTCTCTTTCTACTTTCGTTCAATCCTTCAAGAAGAGGTTCTAAAGTTTTCTTGCTCCTAGTCCGAATTGTATCTTGCATACACAAGAACACAAAACCCTTGAAACAATTGTTAGCACAAAAAGATAGAAAAGATAAACTAAAATGATAACAAGATAAAAAGATAAAAACAAAAAGATAGAAAGATAAAAAGATAAAACAGAAAGATAAAATAAAAAGATAAAGATAAAAAGATAAAAAGATAAAAAAATAAAAAATCAAGTCAAAGTTAATCAATAATCACACAAATGGAATAGTTAAACCATAAGACCCTGACAACGACGCCAAAAACTTTTTAACACTCGGCAAGTGTAACGAATCATATCAAGTAATAATAAATGGTAAGAGCAAGTATCGTTTTCCAAAGGTCTCACGGCCTAAACAGTTATGTGATTTGTTGATTAAATTGGACTGGTAAACGAAATCTTGTAGGTTTAGATGTAAATACTAAAAAGTAAATATGAATGCATGTGTTGATCAATTGGATCGAAAGAAACAAAAGTGATTGATGTAAAATATGAATGATTATGTTGTTGGGGTTTCCGATTCATCCTATCTACTCTCATGTATTCAAGAATTCATCTTTCTTCATTAATGTTAATTCCACTTTCAAATTTACCTTAAAGCCGATGTCTCAGTGAAGAAAGCCTACTCCTTATCACTAGTTTACAATGTCTTGTCTCCCTAGCAATTAGTCATGCATTACATTCGCACAGAAGCTTAAAGGCAACCAATCCTCCTATCCCTATGTCTAGGCAATATTGCTCTTGAGAGAATTTCTTCAGTTCTAGATTTACTTATATGTGTACATACAAATAACATCAATGATCACAAAATTGAATCAGTTAAACAAAGCATGCATAGAGTATAAAAGAAAAACCCTAACAATTAATAAAAGAAAGCATATAGAATATAGAACCAATTCAATACATGAGAATTTCAAAGGATTACATCGGTTCCCCAACTACAATGAAGGTTTAGTTCACCATAGACATGGTGAAACTAGATGAAAAACAATGAAAGAATGAAAGATAGAACCCTAGAAGGTGAAGAATAGAGCTTGAGCATCCAAAATCCTCCTCCAAGGGGTGAAGAAAGAGTGATTTCGCCTCTTTTTGCCCAAATATACTAACCCTAATACGGCTAAAATCTTATATAGTTTCCTAAAGATTACAGAAAATAAGCCCAAGCCCAAATAAATGGCGCTCAAGGGTAAGTGCGGGTTTTCATAACTGACGCTCAACTGCAGTTTTTGCCCTCAATGGTAACTGCGGGTCTTCAGAATGCCGCTCAACGGTAAAATGGTGTTGAGCGGTGACTGCGACTATTCTTTTAAGCACTTTCACTTTTTTTCTTGAGTCTAGCTCCTTACTACTTCAACTTCTGTCATCTAATTCATCTAAATTCCTGCAAAATCAAGGAAAACCAAGCATACCCATCCAACTCTCTTATTTCCCAAAACATAAGCAAAAGCATGATTCCAAGTTAGTTTCTAAGTCATAAAGATTGTTTTTCATGTCCAAATTAAGTATAACAATAACAATTTTTCAATGGTTATCAGGTTGCAGTGTAGCAACCAAGTAGCAAAGTTATTATTTTAAAAGTTCGATTATTAAGGAAATATTATAGTTTTTCTGTTTAGGGGCTAGTTTTTTTTTTTATTTGATGTTTTGTAAGTGTGTATATTATTAGCCTTTATTTCAATAAATGAATGTAGCGCAATATACTTCATAGAGAAGAATATTTTGTGCGTGAGATTAGTTTAACAAAGTGGTATTAGAGCTTTATGCTCTAAGTAACGAGAGAGAGGAAAGAGTTAAACATTGTGAGGGAAAAGATCAATTATGAGAATTGGTCTTTGCAGATGAAGGTTCTTCTTGGAGCCCAATATGTATGAGACATAGTGGAGGACGGGTACAATGAACCCGTGGATGATGAGCATCAGACAGTGAACCAGATTGCTACATTGCAAAAACACGAGTGAAAAACATATCATCTTTGTACTTTTTATACAATGCAGTGGATGAATTTGGATTCGAGAAAATAGCTAATGCAAAGTCAGCAAAAAAAGTATGAGAAATTTTGAAGGAGGCATACAAAGAAGATACTGATAACGGTTGAAAATACCATTATCTGTGATATAATTTTGATACTAAACGCACCCTTTTTGACTTGAAAACTTGCTTGAACTCATGTTTTTGCTTTAGTTTTGCAAATAAGTGGTAGAGGTTATACTTTATGATTTTATCACTAAATTCCCTTTATTTTGTAGCTAATAATGTGCGTGGAAGATTCTCCAACAATATATAGAGTTGTATAGAGTTGAATCAGCCATAAAAATAGCCAAACAACAAAAAAAGTGAGTTTCGGAATGCTACCGTTGGGGCTGAGCGCCCCTGAGTGGGGTTGAGTGATAAAATTTGAAAAACTGTTATTTTTATACTTAAATTTGACCTTAAAGACAACCTTTATGACTTAGAAACTAGCTTGGAATCATGTTTTTGTTACAATTTTGGAAATAAGAGAGTTGAACAGGTTTTATGCTTGATTTCTTTGTTTTTTGGAGGTTTTAAGATGAATTGGGTGAAAGAAGTGAAGGAGCTAGGAGTTGGAGTCAGAAAAGGAAGAAAAAGTGCATAAAAGGAAGAAGCCGCAAGTACTGCTCAACGCCATTTACCGCTGAGTGACACTTTGAAGACCCGCAATCACCGCCGAGGGGCAAAACTACAGCTGAGGGGCATAATAGAAGTCACACACTTACCATTGAAGGGTATTTACCGCTGAGCGGTATTTACCGCTAAGCGACATTCTTATGGGCTTAAGCTTATTTTTCTGTAATATTTAGAAGTCTATATAAGGATTTAGTCTTCCTAGGGTTAGTATCTTTGGCTGGAATGAAGCAGAAACACACTCTTTCACCCCTTGGAGGAGGATTTTGGATGCTACAGATCCTTTCTCACCTTTCTAGGGTTTTATCTTTCATTCCTTCATTGTCTTTCATCTAGTTTCACCATGAATATGGTGAACTAAACCTTTATTGTTGTTGGGGAATCAATGTAATCCTTTGAAACTCTCATGTATTGAATTTGTTCTTAAGATATATGCTTTCTTTCATTAATTGTTAGGATTTTCCCTCTTTGCTCTAAGCATGCATTGTTTAACTCATTCGATGTCATGATTATTGATTTTCTCGATATGGACACATACGAGGAAATCTAGATCTGGGGAATCTCTCCCAATAGTAGTATAAACCTAAACATAGGAGTATGATGGTTGGTTGCCTTTAAGCTTTTATGCTTTATGATGCATGAGTAATTGCTAGGGAGACAAGACATTGTAAACTAGTGATTATGTAGGCTTTCTTCGCCGAGACATCGGGTTTAAGGTAATTTAGATAGTGGCATTAACATTAATGAAGAAAGATGAATTCTTGAATACATGAGAGTGGATAGGATAAAATTGATAAACCCCAACAACATATTCATTCATATATTTCAAACCACGTGTTTTGTTTCTTCTTGCCCATTGATCAATACATGCATTCATAAATGAGGGCGCTGAGCGCCAACATGTTGGGCTTGGACTCATTTTCTATTATTTTTATGTTCTATTTAAGGACTTGGATGTCCTAGGGATTATATCTTTTGATGGCTTGAGCACAGAAACACAGTTTTTACCCCTTTGGAGGCAGATTTGGGGATGTGACAACTCTCCTCTTCTCTTTCTTGGGGGCAGATTTAGGAATGTGACAACTCTCCTTTTCTTTTTCTAGGGTTTCTCTATCTCTTTCGTTCTTTAATTTCATTGTTCATCTAGTTTTTCCATGATAATGGAGAACTAAACCTTATTTGTTGTTGGGACTGATGTAACCTCTAAACTCTCATGTATTTGAATTTGTTCTGAATTATTATATGCTTCTTTCGTGAATTGTTAGGGATTTTCTCCTTTGCTAAATTGTTATATTTTATGATTTGTCTCAGTATCGAGAGATATCTTACGAATCACGATCTGGATAATTTCTCCCCAAAGCATTATTGCTCAAGGATGGAGGTATGAGTTTTGGTCGTCTTAAGCTCCTAATCGTAATGTAGAATTAATTATTAGGGATGCAAGAGATTGTGGTCTAGTAATTAAGGATAGGCTTTCTTCGCTGAGGGATCGGGTTTTAAGTAATTTAGAGAGTGACGTTAATAATTGAATGAAGAAGAAGAATTCATATATGCATGAGAGTGATTAGGTGAAATCTAAACCCCAACAACATTATCATCTCATCTTATCAACTTCATCCATTCATTCTAGTGTTTAGCCTTGATTGATCATATTGCATTCATGTTTATTTTTATTGTATTTGCATTCAAAACCCCAAAAATTGTTCTTCACAAGTCTTAATTAGTTGAGTAATCACATAACTATTTAGTGTTGGATGAATCGACAAGTGTATCGAATTGCACAAGTAATATAAAATGGTAAGACGAAGTATCGTATCCTAGAAGACTCTCGGAACTAGACAGTCGTGTGATAACTCGATTAATTAAGACTTAAATAAAACGAGATCATTGGTTTTAGATGCAAAGATGGAAAATTAAATATGAATGCAGTTTGATCAATAGCAAAAGAGCACAGTGATAAACAATTGTTGTTTAATATGAGATGAATATGTTGTTGGGGTTAGATTTCACCAAGTTCCCTCTCATGCATGTAAGAATTCTTCTTTATGCATTAATGTCAATGTCACTCTCTAAATCACTTAAACTCGATCCCTCGGCGAAATAAACCTGTCCTCAATCACTAGTTCACGCAATTCCTAGAATTCCTAACAATTAAACGTGAAGATCAAGAGCTTTACGATGAACAAGACTCATACCCTCAGCCCTGAGAAATATTACACTTGGGAGAATTCAACAAGAACCTGAATTGTAAGGAACCTCCCAACACTCATGTAATTCATACACCATGCTATGAATGAGTTAAACAAAGCATGTAATAAGCACAGATGAATTACTCTAACAATTAATGAAAAAGAAGGTGTTATTAAGATTCAATTCAAATACACTAGAGTTCACAAGGTTACATCATCCCCCAACAACAAATAGAGTTTAGTTCACTGATGAAAAATTTATGAACACCAAAAAACGGCGCCAAAATCTTGTTTAACAATCGGCAAGTGTGACCGAATCGTATCAAGTAATAAAACTAGGTAAGACCAAGTATTGTTTTCCCAAAGGACTCATGACCTAGTTAGCTATATGATTTGTTGATTATTTAAGACTTGTTAACAATTGATTGTAGGTTTTAAATGCAAGAAACAATAATTAAACATGTATGCATGAATTTGATCAATGGAAAAGAGGAATACAAACACTTTAATGAATTAGATGGATGAGTATGTTGTTGGGGTTATCAATTTCATCTTATCCACTCTCATATACTTTTAGGATTCATCATTCTTTTCATCAATGTTAATGTCACTCTCTAAATCACCTTGCAAGAAGGCCTATCCTTAATTACGAGTTCATACAATTCCTAGCATTCCTAATAATTAATTCTGAAGCACAGAAGCTTAAAGGCAACCAATATACTATTGGGAGAAATTCCCCGGATCTAGATTTCCCTGTACGTTCCCATATCGACAAAATCAATAGTCATGGCATTGAATGAGTTAAACAACGGAAGCTTTATGCAAAGAGGAAAAACCCTAACTAATGATGAAAGAAAGCATGTATCTTAAAATAAGATGTTAAAACAAATTCCATATATGAGAGTTTCACAAGACTACATTGATTCCCGAACAACAATACAAGGTTTAGTTCACCATGTTCATGGTGAAACTAGATGAACAATGATGGAATCCTGCTTGACTAATCCTCCTTTTATATTTTTACCTTTCATAGCTTAGCTCTTAAGGAGCATGGGTTACTATAAATACCCAGCTCCTCTCTTGTATTGGCACTTTTGAGATTAATGAGGATTAAGTTTTCTGAAATAAAAACAATTCTCTCTTGAAAGTCAGGCTAGAGAGTCCAAAGACTCCCTCTAGCCACCTTCCAAGCACCTCTCTCACTTTAATTTTCCATTCCACCATGATTCTCTCTTATCACACATCATCACCGTTACTTCAATCCGCTCGTAACGCTACATAGCCATGCGTCTTCCTTTCTCTCGCGCAAAGCCTCACCACACCTTCCTTTCATTGCCACCTCCTTCATTTTCATTTACTCTCTCGCGCATCAGAGAGAGGATTCTTCATTTGCGCAACACATTTCTCTTCACAGAACCATACTCCTTCGCGTCCCCTGCCTATCACAGCCTCACGAGATTCCATTTCTCGTTTCAACCCCAACTTGCACCTTAAGGTAATCTCGCTACACACCCTAGCTTCAATAATCTCATCTCCAAATCTCTGCTTCCTCTCTATTTTTCTAGTTTCTAAACCTAAAACACTTCTTCTTTAGGTTTCCTTCGATTTCAGCGATTGAAACAATATTTTTCATATTATCCACCATTCAATCTTTGTTTTGAACCGATTAATCGGTTCATTTTGATGTTCTGCACCTTTCTAGGGTTCCTTAGGTCCAGATTAGGGTTCTTCGTGTTCATTCTCAGATTTGCTCCGTTCTCTTTCGATTTCTCTCTTCCTATAGTGTCTATGGTTTCTACGAAAGTTATCACACTTCTGTTTTCATAGATTCTCTCTTAGTCTTGTTCCAATCAATTCCGCTGCATCATTTCTCTGGAAGAAGCTTCGAGGAGTTCGAATCGTGCTCGCACAGCTTCTATCGTCATCTTCTCGGGCGTTCGTCCATCAAACAATAATGGAAGAATGAAAGATAGAACCCTAGAAAGATGAGGAGGTAGCCTGAGCATCCAAGATCTTCCTTCAAGGGGTGGAAAAGTGAGTGTTTGCTTCGTCTCAGCAAAATATACAAACCCTAGGACATCCTAAAGCTTATATACTATTCTAAAATATACAAAACATTAGGCCCAAGCCCAAAATAGTGTCGCTCAGCGGTAAGTGCGTGAGTTCTTTCTTCCCCTTAGCGGTATTTTGACCCCTCAGCAGTAAACGGTCGCTGAGCAGTGATGACAAATTTATGAACACCGAAATACGACGCCACAAACTTGTTGAACAATCGGCAAGTGTGACCGAATCGTTTCAAGTAATAAACTCGGTAAGACCAAGTATCGTTCTCCCAAAGGACTCACGGCCTAGTTTAGTTATGTGATTCGTTGATTAGTGATAACAGTTGAAAAACTGTTATTTCATGCTTAAAATTGACACTAAAAGCAACCTTTATACTTAGAAACTAGCTTGAAATCATGCTTTTATTCATATTTTTAGAAATAAGAGAGCTGGACAGGTTTATGCTTGATTTCAGTGTTTTTGTGCAGGTTTTAAGGTGAATTTAGTGAAAGAAGTGAAGAAGGAGAGAGATGGAATCAGAAAAGACATCAAAAAGTGCAAAAGGAGAAGCCGAAGTTACCGCTCAGTGGCAGTTTACCGCTGAGCGGCACTCAGGAGCTCACGGGAAGGTCTGCTGAGGGGCAAAATGGCCGCTGAGGGGAAGAAACTACTCACGCACTCACTGCTGAGCGGTACTTTACCGCTGAGCGGCACACTTATGGGCTTGGGCCTAGATTTTCTGTAATTTTAGAATAGTATATAAGCTTTAGGACGTCCTAGGGTTTGTATCTTTGGCAGAAACGAAGCAAACACTCTCTCTTCCACCCCTTTGAAGGAGGATCTTGGATGCTCAGGCTACCTCTTCACCTTTGTAGGGTTTTATCCTTCATTCTTTCATTATTGTTCATCTAGGTTCCCCATCAATATGGTGAACTAAACCTTGTATGCTTGTTGGGGAATCAATGTAATCTTTTGAAGCTCTCATATATGGAATTTGTGCTTGCATCTTAATCTAAGACTTATGCTTTCTTTCATCATTAGTTAGGGTTTTTCCTCTTTGCTCAAAGCTTGTTTTGTTTAACTCATTCAATGCATGATTATTGATTTTATCGATACGGGAACGTACGAGGAAGTCTAGATCATGGGGATTACTCCCAATATTATATTAGTTGTCGTTAAGCTCCTGTGCTAAAAGAACTAATTACTAGGAATGCTAGGAATTGTATGAACTCGTAATTGGGGATAGGCCTTCTTCACAAGGTAATTTAGAGAGTGGCATTAACAATGATGACTTGAATGTCGAATTCTTAAAATATGAGACTGGATAAGATGAAATTGACCCCCAACAACATATTCATATATATATTTCATTGAAAGTGCTTGTCTTTTGCTTTTGCCATTGATCAAAACCTCATGCATACATGTTTATTTTCGTCTTTTGCATAATACAATCCAATTATTTCGTCCTTAAGTCTTAGCTAATCAAAGAATCACATAACTAAACTAGGTCGTGAGTCCTTTGGGAGAACGATACTTGGTCTTACCGAGTTTATTACTTGAAACGATTCGGTCATACTTGCCGATTGTTCAACAAGTTTGTGACATCATATTTGGTGATCATAAATTTTTCCATCAATTAGCTAAGACTTAAGAACGAAATAAGTGGAATTTATTATGCAAAACAGAAAATAAACATGTATGCATGAGTTTTGATCAATGGCTAAAACAAAATACAAACACTTCAATGGAATAATATATGGATGAGTATGTTGTTGGGGTTTATCAATTTCATCTTATCCACTCTCATATATTTTAGGAATTCAACATTCTATTCATCATTGTTAATGCCACTCTCTAAAGTACCTTGCAAGAAGGCCTATCCCTAATTACGAGTTCATACAATTCCTAGCATTCCTAATAATTAGTTCTTTGAGTGCAGGAGCTTAACGACAACCAATATACTATTGGGAGAAATTCCCTGGATCTAGACTTCCCCGTACGTTCCCGTATCGACAAAATCAATAATCATGCATTGAATGAGTTAAAAAAGCAAGCATTGAGCAAAGAGGAAAAACCCTAACTAATATGAAAGAAAGCATAGGTCTTAAATATAAGATGTAAACACAAATTCCATATATGAGAGCTTCACAAGACTACATTGATTCCCAACAACAATACAAGGTTTAGTTCACCATATTCATGGTGAAACTAGATGAACAATAATGAAAGAATGAAAGATAGAACCCTAGAAAGGTGAAGAGGTAGCCTGAGCATCCAAGATCCTCCTTCAAACGGGTGGAAGAGAGAGTGTTGGCTTCATTTCTGCCAAAGATACAAACCCTAGGACGTCCTAAAGCTTATATACTATTGTAAAATTACAGAAAAGTTAGGCCCAAGCCCATAAGTGTGCCGCTTAGCGGTAAAGTGCGGCTCAGCGGTAAGTGCGTGAGTTGGTTTCTTCCCCTCAGCGGCCATTTTGCCCCTCAGCGGATCTCCCGTGAACTCCTGAGTGCCGCTCAGCGGTAAACTGCCGCTCAGCGGCAGTTGCGGCTTCTCCTTTTGCACTTTTTGATCTCTTTTCTGATTCCATCTCTCTCCTTCTTCACTTCTTTCACTAAATTCACCTTAAAACCTGCACAAAAACACTGAAATCAAGCATAAACCTGTCCAACTCTCTTATTTATGAAAATATGAATAAAAGCATGATTTCAAGCTAGTTTCTAAGTGTTAAAGGTTTCTTTTAGTATCAATTTTAAGCATGAAAATAACAGTTTTTCAACTGTTATCACAACCCCAAACTTAGAACTTTGCTTGTCCTCAAGCAAACAAGATGTAACTCAATCTTCTCCCAATTCATATGATGGTTCACTCATTCAAAAAAAATCTTCTTTTCAAGATAAGTAAAGACTTCAATCAAACTTATGACCAAGAGTTCAATCAAGATGTGCACATGCTTTAGTGTTCACAAAGTCATTTAAATTCCAACAAATGCTATTTTTCATGAATGATCAATCAATTAAGCATGGATGTTCATGTGCTCATGGAATATTTCCTCACTAGGTAAAGTGTTTCACTCACACACAAGTGTATAAGAGGTAATCACTCATTCACTCCACTATCACAATGTCATAGGAATTGACTTTACCTTTCATTTAACCATAATCAAATAAATTCACAAGCATGCATCATCACAAGGACTTTTCAATGGCTTATAATGTGGCTGAGCTAACAAGAAAATTGGTTTTTCTAGATCACAAAACCCTTGAGTTAAGAGAATCATATAGACACAATCATTCTTATTTGTTCCCAACTTTCGTTTGCATTGAGCTTTGCCTTTTCTTTTCTTTTATTTTCTTTCTATTTGTCTTTTTCTTTTCACATTCTTATTTCTTAGGTCTTAGCTCAATGCTTTCAATTTCCCTTTCATAACTTCCAACAACCCCAAACTTGAACATTTATCAATACCACAAAATATTTTCTACTTACTTCAAGGTAAAGCTTTTCAACAAGGGTTTTCAAATCATGTTCAAGGCTAAGGTTTCAAAGGATAGAACACAAAGTGTTCTCTTTTAGTGAGCTAACTTCATGAATTTGGCTAATAAAAGGGTTACCAATAAATGGCCTTGATCATATGATGCAAACAAGCAAGTAATTTAATCATAGAAAACTTGGGCAAAGTTATGCATGCTTTCAAAGTAATAGCATTCATTCACACAAACTATGGAGCTCGAAACCTCACATATAAGCTTATTCACATTTGACATACACATCATGCTTAATATCACAATCACAATCACAACATCTTGCATTTGTTCACAAAGCTTGTGAATCACCTGTATGAGCATCTAATGTGCACATCTCAACATCAATCAATCTCAAAGCATCATTAAGCATTACTTATCAAACAATCACAATCATAAGCAAACCATCATAACAGACAAAGTTTCCAATTGAGTACATCAAACCCTATTCTAAAACAAAAGTAAATAAGTTCAGAACACTAAACCAAACAAAAGCATAAGTCCTGATCTAGTTATGATAGCATTCATCAGTAAATGCTATCTCAACTCCTCGTAAATCTGAGTTGTCATCTGTATCCTCCTCTTCTTCCTCATCTTTCGTATCCTCAAATGCATCATCATCATTAGCTTCATCTTCATCCATCTCCATAGTTGAAGCTTCAGCTGCTCCATCTCTGCTGCCTTGAACCTGCTCTTCTGGCCAAGCTACCACATTATAAAACTCCTACATAGTCCACTTGTGTGCTGGAGGTGTATCATACATTCCAAGAATCATCTCAGCAGTGGCCACCTGCCCTCTATGGATAGACTGTAACTGTACATGTCCCTCATTTGGAAAGGTTATGCTTCATGTGTATCAGCAGATGCCCGACTCTGTGCTTGCCCTCTTTCTCTGCGAGTACGGCGTGGTGGAACTGGCTGAGCTGCTTCCTCACTTCCACAGTATTGTCTATAATAGGCCTCATCAATTTCTTTCCTTGGCCTTTCAAATGGTGGAGTAGAAGTATCCACCCCAACTATCTTGCAGAGGTGTGTGATTAAAGAAGGATGTCCTAAGGGTGCTTTGTTGTTTGTTGTGTTAGCGTACACCCTTATCTCATCAGCTATTACCTGTCCAATATTAACATTCAAGTTCCTGATTGCACAATAAAGAAGGAGTGCCGTGCTATAAGTTATGTCTGACACATGAGAACATGGTTGAATGTTGGCATGAGAAAATGCCATCCAATACTTTGCAAGAGGAGTCAAGTCAGTCCTCCTAATGTTCACCACAGAGTTAGTTCTATTCCTCAGAAAATGTCCTCCAGGTACACATAAAACTCTCTCCACATCATCAAAATCAGCTCCTTCTTTCATAGAGAGAGCAAACTAGCATTGCTCACCAGCCCACACAGTATCCAAGAAGTTGTTGATGGAATCAGGATCATACCTAATAGCATGGTTTCTGACATAGTGATGACAAATTTATGAACACCAAAAAACGACGCCAAAAACTTGTTTAACAATCGTCAAGTGTGACCGAATCGTATCAAGTAATAAAACTAGGTAAGACCAAGTATCATTTTCCCAAAGGACTCACGACCTAGTTTAGCTATATGATTTATTGATTATATGAGACTTGAGAACAAATTGATTATAGGTTTAAATGCAAAAGACAATAATTAAATATGCATGCATGAATTTGATCAATGGAGAAAAATAGGATACAAACACTTCAATGAATTAGATGGATGAGTATGTTGTTGGGGTTATGATGCACAAATTTATGATCACCAAAATATGATGTCACAAACTTGTTTTACAATTGGCAAGTATGACCGAATCGTTTCAAGTAATAAACTCGGTAAGACCAAGTATCGTTCTCCCAAAGGACTCACGACCTAGTTTAGTTATGTGATTCTTTGATTAGATAAGACTTAAGAACGAAATAAGTGAAGTTTAATATGCAAAACAAAAAATAAACATGTATGCATAAGTTTTGATCAATGGCTAAAACAAAAGACAAGCACTTTCAATGAAATATATTGATGAATATGTTATTGGGGGTCAATTTCATCTTATCCACTCTCATATATTTTAGGAATTCAACATTCAATTCATCATTGTTAATGTCACTCTCTAAATTACCTTGTCAAGAAGGCCTATCCCCAATTACAAGTTCATACAATTCCTAGTATTCCTAGTAATTCGTTCTTTTAGCACAGAAGCTTAACGACAACCAATATACTATTGGGAGTAATTCCCCGGATCTAGACTTCCCCGTACGTTCCCGTATCGACAAAATCAATAATCATGCATTGAATGAGTTAAACAAAGCAAGCTTTGAGCAAAGAGGAAAAACCCTAACTAATGATGAAAGAAAGCATAAGTCTTAGATGCAAGCAAAAATTCTATATATGAGAGCTTCAAAAGATTACATTGATTCCCCAACAAACATACAAGGCTTAGTTCACCATATTAATGGTGAACCTAGATGAACAATAATGAAAGAATGAAGGATAAAACCCTAGAAAGGTCAAGAGGTAGCATGAGCATTCAAGATCCTCCTTCAAAGGGGTGGAAGAGAGAGTGTTTGCTTCGTTTATGCCAAAGATACAAACCCTAGGACGTCCTAAAGCTTATATACTATTCTCAAATTACAGAAAATTTAGGCCCAAGCCCATAAGTGTGCCGCTCAGCGGTAAAGTGCCGCTCAGCGGTGAGTGCGTGAGTAGTTTCTTCCCCTCAGCGGCCATTTTGCCCCTCAGCGGACCTCCCGTGAACTCCTGAGTGCCGCTCAACGGTAAACTGCCACTGAGCGGTAACTTCGGCTTCTCATTTTGCACTTTTTGATGTCTTTTCTGATTCCATCTCTCTCCTTCTTCACTTCTTTCACTAAATTCACCTTTAAACCTGCACAAAAACACTGAAATCAAGCATAAACCTGTCCAGCTCTCTTATTTATGAAAATATGAATAAAAGCATGATTTCAAGCTAGTTTCTAAGTATAAAGGTTGCTTTTAGTATCAATTTTAAGCATGAAAATAACAATTTTTCAACTGTTACCAGGTTATCAATTTCATCTTATCCACTCTCATATACTTTAGGAATTCATCATTCTTTTCATCAATGCTAATGCCACTCTCTAAATCAACTTGCAAGAAGGCCTATCCTTAATTACAAGTTCATACAATTCCTAGCATTCCTAGTAATTAATTTTTAAGTGCAGAAGCTTAACGACAACCAATATGCTATTGGGAGAAATTCCCCGGATCTAGATTTCCCCGTACGTTCCCATATCGACAAAATCACTAATCATGGCAATGAATGAGTTAAACAAAGCAAGCTTTACGCAAAGAGGAAAAACCCTAACTAATGATGAAAGAAATCATAAGTCTTAAAAAGAAGATGTTAAAAGAAATTCCATATGTGAGAGTTTCACAAGACTACATTGATTCCCCAACAACAATACAAGGTTTAGTTCACCATATTCATGGTGAAACTCGATGAATAATAATGAAAGAATGAAGGATAAAACCCTAGAAAGAGGGGGACGTAGCCTGAGCATCCAAGATCTTCCTTCAAGGGGTGGAAAAGTGAGTGTTTGCTTTGTCTCAGCCAAAGATAGAAACCCTAGGACGTCCTAAAGCTTATATACTATTCTAAAAATATAGAAAATTAGGTCCAAGCCCATAAAAGTGCCGCTCAACGGTAAACTACCGCTTAGCGGTAAGTGCGTGAGTTAATTCTTCCCCCTCAGCGACATTTTCACCCCTCAATGGATGCAACGTGAGTGCTTGAGTGCCGCTCAGCTGTAAACTGCCGCTCAACGGTAATTGTGACTTCTATTTTTGCACTTTTTGATGTCTTTTTTGATTCCATTTCTATCCTTCTTCACTTCTTCCACCAAATTCACCTTAAAACGTGCATAAAACACTGAAATCAAGCATAAACCTGTTGATGAGAGGGTCGCACCTCCCACAAAAGTTGTGCATAAAAGAATGCAATATAGTACTAGGAAGTGACTCCTAGGTCGCCTCTCAAGGACCAAATGTGGGTTCGGTCTTTGCTCAAACACGTAGTGGGGGGTGGTTGAAAGTGTTTTTGTGATTCAAAACGAACTAAACTAAAATTGGAAATTAAATGCAGCCAAACACAATTGAAAACATAAGAAAAACACTGGAATAAAACATTTAATGCCTAATTGTTTGGACCAATTAGGATGCAATGGTAAAGGTAAAAATGAAATGCTCATTGTATTAAACAACATAAAAGAAAAGAAACGAAATAGCATTGGAACGCATCAACACTACTAAAAGGAAAAGAAAGGCATCAACAGTAAAAGGCATAATGTAAACTAGAAAAATGCTAAATGCAAAATTAATATATAAAATAAAATGCAACTTGTTCATGCGTGAAGAGCAAAATAAGGGACCCTAGCTCTCATTTCCCAGGACGTGGCAGCAGCTGGACATCATGCTCACCAAATGAAAGAAAAAAATCTGCATGGTGCTGTTTGCGCTTTCTAAGGAGAAATTAATTCCCCTCCACCTCACGGCTGCTTCTTCTCCAGCAAAGAGCGTGCACAAGCCGTGACACACCATTCCAATTTGTATGTATACTCCTCGGTGCAGGTGAAGAAAAGAGAGGGACTCCACTTACGTTTCCTTCCCAAGTGTCACACCATTCTCCTCTAAATCTCCCACACTCAGCTACAAAAAAAAAATAAATGTCCCCTCAACAATGCTTCTTTATGCGCGCACACCAACTTCCTACTCCACATTAGCCATTAACGTCCCATCACCTAAACCTTATTCTCCCAAGATATCTCCTTTCTCCAAAATTACCGTGCTTCACTTCCTTCCATCACCGTGAATCACCAATCCCGTACGTTCATTCTCTCCTACTCAATCAACATTCCATTCTGCCTCTGCATCCAAGAATCACCTTTTCTCGTGCTGCAATTTTTCCAGCCTCCGTACCCTTCCACCACTTAACCGTGCACACCATCTCAACACATCACCGCTTCATTTCAAAGGAAAAGAAAGAAAACTTAATCACGGAAATGGCACTCCAGGACTGTTTCCAGCACGTTCCAGCTCCTTCCCGTACGCTCCCGAGACGCATCCAACTCCACTGGACGATGCTTTTCTCCTTCCAGCCATCACACCCTTTGAGCTACTACTTTCAACTAAAGTTTCTCCTTGCTTATTCCATCCAGCCAACCGTGAATCACCAAAAATCCATCACCGTTCAGTCCAGCAAAACCATGTATCACCGCTTCATTCTCTTTGATCGAGTGTTTCAATGAAAAGCAAAATGTGTGCTGGAAAAAATAATTCTTCAGTGGAAAGTGCTAAAGCAATTTTTCATTCCATGAGAGATTAAAAAAAACGTTAGAAAATGAGAAGGTTTTTTTTCATTCCATTCCCGGACTCAGGAGCTCAAAACCGAGAAAAATCCCATGGCAAGTGGCGGCTACCCTATTCTAATGTCGTGGGTCACCTTTTAACAAGGGTGGGGTCCACACGAAAACCCTATGGTGCCAAGTCATTTTCCTTCACATTTTGGGTCTAGTCTACTTTACCAAAAATTGTCCCAAAATATAAAAGTTGATACAGAAATTCTAAACTACTGAATTACAATTTAATTAATTCTAAAATGTCTGTGTGGAGAGTCTTGAATTTATTCGGCATTCTTCCTGATGTCCCAAAATGTATTTTCGAAATTTTCCTGCACTTCAAAAACGCACTTAATCAGCTCAGAAAACCCAAATTAGCACAATTACAAATTTCCGACCAAATTAAGCAGAATTCGGAAAACGGGGGAAATAACAAACAATTAAACAAAATTCCCTGGTTTATTTAAGTGCAATAAACTAAATATAATTCAAGAAATAACGACTCATCAAAATAGACCACACTTAGTCTTTTGCACTCCTGGGCAAAACCAAAACGAAAACCAGGGAACTACTCAAACATCAGGGAGCCGACACAGACTCGACAGACAGACAACAGAGACTCCAAAACAGAAACACAGTTGCACAATTCTCACAAAATCTGGACTAAGAAAAGAAGTAGACAATATCCGACACAGAATCAATCAGAAAAAGCAGATACTCATGAAATCATCCAAGCAATTCAATACAAGGAAAGCAGTCAATCAGTTCAAGAGATGAATCAAAAGCAACAGAGCCTCACAGATGCACACAATCAGTGTTTCTCTCAAGTGTTTAAGGTAAATCAATGTCACTCAATGCACTCAAGAAAGCAATCACAAACAGACTTGGCAAGCCTCTAATATCAACACTTAAGCACATACGCATGTTCAAATCAAAAGTTCTTTTCATGGTTGTAATGGGGCCAAGGACAAGGGAGGATATATCTGGATAAGAAGCTACAAACCATAAGGAACAGAGGAGCAATGGGGAACAAGTGTAAACACATTCAAACACACCCACAACCTCTAATTCCATCCTCTTCTTGACTCCATTATTCACAATTATTCACAATTTTTTTTTCACTATTTTTCTGCTCTTTTTTTTTTCATCCTGTCTCTTTTCTTTTCTCTCTTTTCAAAACGAAACTGTAAAAGACAAGATACACATATATTTACCAAAATAAAACAAGAAGAGGAACCAACTAGCCAACTCATCAGAAACCCCCAAGAGACCACACTTGTTCCCAAAACACTTCCAAAACTCCAAAATTCCCTAAGGTTAAGGTAATCATGGTTTTTCACTTAGGGCTAGTGTATGAGCATTCAAAACAAAGAAATGAGGAAACTATAGGCTCAAAAAGGGTTTTCAAAGAATCAGAGCAAGGTAAGCTTATTTGGCTAGAGAGGCTCAAAAACAAAACTGCCTTTATCACTTCCAAACATGCATATCAATCAAGAACTATCAACAAGAGTCAAGCCAAGGCATATGTGCAAGCAATCAAGAGACATATCACACACAAGAAGGAACATAAAGTGGCTCAAATTCTCACACAGGGCATTTGTGTCACAATCAATTCAACTCTCAAACATCATGATCATCTTCCAAGCAAAGAAAAGCAAGGAATCCAACATCTCAGAGTATCAATGAAGTGAAGGAAAACTGACAACCTGACCACAATCCAGAATTCATGATAAGCATGCAAAACTATACACAAGACACAACAAACTACCTAAAAACCGAAACATGAACAAAGAAACAACCTCCCCTAATAAATAGACCACACTTAAATGACACAATGTCCTCAATGTGTCACAATCAGCAGATGAAACAATCAGAACAGTCATCAGATATCGACAAAGTGCAATAAAAGTGAGGAGGGAAGGAGAAAAGAAACTCCCTGAGTCAGATGGGGGAATAGGTGGGGTGGACCAAAGACGTCTCCTCCACCACTACATCCACTAAAGAAGGGTTGCTGAGGAAAGGCTTCAGTCTATGCCCGTTCACCTTGAAGCTTTTAGCTGTAGATGGACCTTGGATCTCTACTGCACCATAAGGATAAACATTAGTCACAACAAAAGGTCCAGTCCATTTTGATCTCAACTTACCACCCATGAGGCCGAGTCTAGAGTTATACAACAAAACCTGTTGGCCAACCTCGAAGTCCTTTCTAACAATAGAACTATCATGGAACTTCTTTGTCCTTTCCTTGTAGAACTTCGAGTTTTCATATGCCTCCAATCGGATCTCATCCAATTCATTCAGTTGCAACTTTCTTTCCTCTCCAGCTTGGTCCATGGAGAAGTTGCAAATCTTCACAGCCTAATATGCCCGATGCTCAATCTCGACCGGTAGGTGACATGCTTTTCCGAAGACAACCCGGTAGGGAGACATCCCTATCGGTGCTTTGTAAGCTGTCCTGTGAGCCCAAAGAGCATCGTCCAACCTATTGCTCCAATCTTTCCTGTTGGGCTAGACAATCTTCTCCAAAATCCTCTTAATCTCCCTGTTGGAGATCTCAGCCTGCCCATTTGTTTCTCGGTGGTAAGGTGTAGAAACTCTGTGCGTCACCCCATATTTCTTGAGCAAAGCTTGCATGGATCTGTTGCAAAAATGGGTTCCTTGATCACTAACAATTGCTCTAGGCACTCCAAACCTGCAAAAGAGGTGAGATCTAACAAAATCTACAACAACCCGAGCATCATTAGTCCTGGTGGCTCTAGCTTCCACCCATTTTGAAACATAATCCACAGCAAGGAGAATATAACAGAAACCAAAAGAAACAGGAAAAGGACCCATGAAATCTATACCCCACACATCAAACACCTCACAGAACAACATAGGTTGTTGAGGCATCTCTTGTCTCTGTGAAATTGATCCTCCTGCTCTCTGACAAGGCTCACAAGTGCTGCAAATCTTCTCCGCATATTTGAAGATGGAAGGCCAATAGAAACCACAGTCCAGCACCCTGCGAGCTGTTCTCTGTATCCCCAGATGACCACCAGGTGAGGAGGCATGACAAAACTGCAGGACCGAGTCAATCTCATGGTCCGGAATGCATCTCCTAGTAACCTGGTCACTGCACAACTTCCATAGATATGGGTCATCCCAAACATAATACTTAGCATCACTCTTAATTTTAGCAATCTGAGCACGTGATGCTAAGGGAGGAAAAACAGAAGCAACCAAATAATTTACAATGTGTGCAAACCAAGGAGTGGGGTGAGAGTAAGAAATCATCAACAAACTCTCGTCAGGAAAGGTATCCTGTATGGGCAACACATCAGCTTCATTCCCAGCTTTTTCAATCCGGCTTAGGTGGTCTGCAACCAAATTTCGTGCTCCACTCCGGTCTTCAATTTGCAAGTCAAACTCCTGGAGCAGTAGCATCCACCTGATCAATCTAGGCTTTGACTCCGCCTTTTTCAACAGAAACTTTAGAGCTGCATGGTCAGTATACACAATAACAGGTGATCCAAGCAAATATGACCTAAACTTATCAAGGGCAAAAACAATTGCCAATAACTCTTTTTCAGTGGTGGTATAATTTGCCTGGGCAACATCCAAAGTGCGTGAAGCATAGTAGATTACTCTCGGCAGCTTGTCAATTTTCTGTGTCAAGACAGCCCCTAATGCATAATTAGATGCATCACACATGAGCTCGAATGGGGCTACCCAATCTGGTGCCTGAATGATAGGGGCGGTGGTCAAAGCTTCCTTCAGGCAATCAAACGCCTGCTTGCATCTGTCATCAAAAGAAAAGTCAATGTCTTTCTGCAGCAGTCTGGACAAGGGAAGCGCCTTCTTGCTGAAATCTTTGATGAAGCGCCTGTAGAAACCTGCATGTCCAAGAAAAGATCGCACCTCTTGCACGCAAGAGGGGTAAGGCAACTGCGAAATCAAAGATATCTTAGCAGGGTCTACCTCTATTCCCTTTTCAGAAATGATATGCCCTAGAACCAAACCTTGTCCAACCATGAAGTGACATTTCTCAAAATTGAGAACAAGGTTTGTTTCTATGCATCTTTTCAAAACTTTTTCCAGACTGTCTAAACATGCATCAAAGGAGGATCCATACACAGTAAAATCATCCATAAACACCTCTATGCAATTCTCAAGAAAGTCGCTAAAAATGCTAAGCATGCACCGCTGGAAGGTACCAGGGGCATTGCATAGACCAAAGGGCATCCTCCTATAGGCAAAAGTGCCAAAGGGGCAGGTGAATGTGGTTTTTCCTTGATCCTCAAGCGCAATATTTATTTGAAAGTAACCAGAAAAACCATCAAGAAAACAATAATGAGATTTACCTGCCAGGCACTCCAGCATTTGATCAATGAATGGCAGGGGGAAATGATCTTTCCTGGTTGCTTGGTTGAGCCTCCTATAGTCAATGCAGACTCTCCAACTGTTCTGCATTCTAGCTGGGATAAGCTCATCCCTCTCATTCTTCACCACAGTGAGGCCAGTTTTCTTGGGCACAACATGGATGGGGCTAACCCACTGACTGTCTGAAATAGGGTAGATGATCCCAGCTTGCAAAAGCTTGGTCACCTCCTTCTTGATGACGTCCATGATCATGGGGTTTTGCCTTCTTTGTGGCTGTCTCACTGGCCTTGCCCCATCTTCCAAAAGAATTCTATGCATGCATGTGGATGGGCTAATACCAGGTATGTCAGCCAAACTCCAACCAATGGCCTTCTTGTGCTTCCTCAGCACACCAAGCAACTTCTCGTCTTGAACAGAATCAAGGGAGGTGGAAATGATCACCGGTTTCTTCTCATCATCCTCCAAGTAAACGTACTTGAGGTTATCTGGGAGCTGTTTCAACTCAAGAGTAGGTGCCTGCAAGTCAGATTCATTTGTACTTCCTACAAAGTGGTTAGTGCATTCTGACTCCAAAGAATTCACAGGTAAAGGCGGAACACCTATCTCATCAAGCTCCAAATCCATATCCATGACAATTACATTATCAACATCATCCATATCAAAAACATCATCAACATCATGGATATCAAAATTCTCTTCAAAATCAACATCATTCTCAAATTGAGATTCAATGCATGTATGTAGAGAAGATAGAGACGAATGCTCTTTCTTATGCAAAGAATCAAAATCATTAACAACATATTTATCAATAATGTCATCCAATGCATCCATCCTAAACAGAGAATGGTCCTCAGCTGGAAATTTCATTGCATCAAGGATATTAAAATGAACAACAATATCAGCAAATTCCATAGACAAAGTTCCAGCATACACATCAATCTTAGTTCGGGCAGTTTTCAAAAATGGCCTGCCTAAGATAATGGGAGCGGATCCATGAGAGAATCCCTCCTCCATTTCCAAAACATAAAAGTCAGCAGGAAAAATCAATTCACCAACCCTAACCAAGACATCCTCTATGAAACCTGCTGGGTGGGTAACACTCCTATTGGCCAACTGAATGACCACACCCGTGGTTTGCAAAGGACCAAGAGACAAAGATGCATATATAGACAAAGGCATGACATTAACAGAAGCACCCAAATCAAGCATGGCATTTTCAAATTTATTGTTTCCAATCACACAAGGAATGCAAAATATACCTGGGTCCTTGCACTTTTCAGGGATGTGCGGGACCGACTTACCAATAAGCGCAGATACATTCCTTCCCATGCTTATCCTCTCATTTCCCTTCATCTTCCTCTTGTGTGTGCACAGCTCCTTCAAGAATTTGGCATACTTCGGTATCTGCTTGATGGCATCAAGCAGAGGTATGTTCACCTCTACCTTCCTGAAGGTCTCCAGAATTTCCTTATCCACATCTTCCATCTTTTTGCTAGGAAGTGTCCGTGAAGGGAATGGTAGAGGGATAGGTCGGTCAACCAATGGAGAAGGTGCGGCAGCGGTGGTGGTGGAAGAGGGAGAAGATCCACTTGAAGAAGAACCACCGGCTGGAGAAGAAGATTCACCCACCTCAAATGCCTTGCTCGGACCGTCATGGTCGTTCTTTCTAGGACAAGTAGCAGGCATGGGTGTAGGTGTAGAAGCGGGCTCTGAAGGCACAAAAATCTGCTTCCCTGATCTAAGGGTTATGGCACTCACATTCCTTGGGTTCTGCACAGTCTGGGATGGTAACTTATCTGAATTCTGAGACTGTGCCTGATTTATCTGAGTAGCCATCTGACCCATCTGGTTAGTGAGACTCTGTATGGAAGCTCTAGTCTCCTGCTGAAACTGCAGGTTTTGCACAGTCATCTGTCTCACTAACTCTTCCAATGAAGGTGCAGACGAAGTGGAAGGTTGGGCAACTGGTTGGGCAGGTGCCTCTTGTTGTTGCTGTTGTTGTTGCCTCTGGTGTTGTTGCATAGGTGGAGGCACATATCTGTTAGGTGCTCCAGCATTCTGGAAAGGTGGTGCCTGCTGTTGATGCTGTGGCGCATTGTTCCATCTCAGATTGGGGTGATTCCTCCACCCTGGGTTGTACCTGTTGCTGGATAAGTCATGATTTTGCTATTGTTGCTGCCTATTGTTGTAGATGTTCGTAGCATAAGCCTGAGGCGCATCAGAGGCAGAAGATTGCTGCAAAGAAGGACAAGCATCTGTATAGTGGTCACTAGAAGGACAAATAGCACATAGTCGTGCAACAGATGCAGATGGAGCTGCAGATCTCTGGTTGGTAGTCAACTGTGTCACCAACTTCGTAAGAGAGTCAATCTTTCCTTCCAACTTGCTTTCAACAGCTGATAAAAACTGGGCAACAACATCATGTACGCCCCTCACCACAATGACATCATTCCTGTTGCTAAACTGCTGGGAGTTGGAGGCCATCTTCTCAATCAATTGCCTGGCCTCAGCAGGTGTGGTGTCTCCAGTAGCTCCACCACTGGCAGCATTAATCATACCACGGTCCATGTTGTTCAAACCCTCATAGAAATACTGGACAAGGAGATGCTCAGGTATCTGATGGTGGGGACAACTAGCACAAAGTGTCTTGAATCTCTCCCAATACTCATATAAGTTCTCTCCACCAAGCTGCCTAATCCCAGTTATGTCCTTTCTGATAGGTATGGTCCGGGCTGCTGGGAAAAATTTATCTAAGAACAGCCTCTTCAGATCATCCCAGCTAGTGACGGATCTAGGCGCCAAACCATACAACCAATCCTTAGCAACATTTTCCAATGAATGAGGGAATGCCTTCAAGAAGATGTGCTCTTCAGGAACATCATGTGGTTTCATACTAGAACAGACAATGTGGAATTCCTTCAAATGCTTATGAGGACTGTCACCTGCAAGACCATGAAACTTGGGCAACAAATGGATCAGTCCAGTCTTCAGAACAAATGGAACGTCCTCATCAGGATATTGGATGGACAAGCTTTCGATATCGAAATCAGGTGCAGCCATCTCCCTAAAAGTCCTCTCGCGAGGTGGAGGTTGTGCCATATTGTTCTCAGTGTGAAAAACAACAGAATCAGAATCAGAATCACGTGCAGATGCAACAGATGCAGTAGATGCAGTATGCACAAAGTACTCAGCAGTGGGATGCACAGTATCCAATGGAACAGACTCAAAAACAGACTCTAAAGATAAATTTCTAGAATGCCTAGCTAACCTATGAAAAGTTCTATCAATCTCAGGATCAAAGGGTGGTATAGGCCCAGGGTTTCCCCTAGTCATGCACTAAGTCACAACACCCTAAAATCATGAAACGATATCACAAAAATTTTGAACACACAAAACAACCTAAACAAACAAATCACACACACTCAAACATACAAGACAAAACACGACACACAAACAACACATTATCAACACAAAAGACCTAAAACTGAACCGTTGGTCCCCGGCAGCGGCGCCATTTTGATGAGAGGGTCGCACCTCCCACAAAAGTTGTGCATAAAAGAATGCAGTATAGTACTAGGAAGTGACACCTAGGTCGTCTCTCAAGGACCAAATGTGGGTTCAGTCTTAGGTCAAACACGTAGTAGGGGGTGGTTGAAAGTGTTTTTATGATTCAAAATGAACTAAACTAAAATTGGAAATTAAATGCAACCAAACACAATTGAAAACATAAGAAAAACACTGGAATAAAACATTTAATGCCTAATTGTTTGGACCAATTAGGATGCAATGGTAAAGGTAAAAATGAAATGCTCATTGTATTAAACAACATAAAAGAAAAGAAACAAAATAGCATTGGAACGCATCAACACTTATAAAAGGAAAAGAAAGGCATCAACAGTAAAAGGCATAATGTAAACTAGAAAAATGACAAATGCAAAATTAATATATAAAATAAAATGCAACTTGTTCATGCGTGAAGAGAAAAATAAGGGACCCTAGCTCTCATTTCCCAGGACGTGGCAGCAGCTGGACATCATGCTCACCAAATGAAAGAAAAAAAATCTGCATGGTGCTGTTTGCGCTTTTTAAGGAGAAATTAATTCCCCTCCACCTCACGGCTGCTTCTTCTCCAGCAAAGAGCGTGCACAAGCCGTGACACACCATTCCAATTTGTATGTATACTCCTCGGTGCAGGTGAAGAAAAGAGAGGGACTCCCCTTACGTTTCCTTCCCAAGTGTCACACCATTCTCCTCTAAATCTCCCACACTCAGCTACAAAAAAAAATAAATGTCCCCTCAACAATGCTTCTTTATGCGCGCACACCAACTTCCTACTCCACATTAGCCATCAACGTCCCATCACCTAAACCTTATTCTCCCAAGATATCTCCTTTCTCCAAAATTACCGTGCTTCACTTCCTTCCATCACCGTGAATCACCAATCCCGTACGTTCATTCTCTCCTACTCAATCAACATTCCATTCTGCCTCTGCATCCAAGAATCACCTTTTCTCGTGCTGCAATTTTTCCAGCCTCCGTACCCTTCCACCACTTAACCGTGCACACCATCTCAACACATCACCGCTTCATTTCAAAGGAAAAGAAAGAAAACTTTATCACGAAAGTGGCACTCCAGGACTGTTTCCAGCACGTTCCAGCTCCTTCCCGTACGCTCCCGAGACGCATCCAACTCCACTGGACGGTGCTTTTCTCCTTCCAGCCATCACACCCTTTGAGCTACTACTTTCAACTAAAGTTTCTCCTTGCTTATTGATGAGAGGGTCGCACCTCCCAACAAAAGTTGTGAATAAAAGAATGCAGTATAGAACTAGGAAGTGACTCCTAGGTCGTCTCTCAAGGACCAATTTTGGTTCAGTCTCAAATCAAACACGTAGTGGGGGGGTTTGGTGAAGAGTTTGTGAATGCGGATGAACTTAAATAAAAATGGAAATTAAATACAACCAAACATAATTGAAAACATTGACAGAAATGAACAAAGCATGAAGACCGAACGGTCCAACCGATGATCGAACGGTTCTACATTAAGACCAAACGATCTCTAAAGAAAGTGGAGAAATTGGAATTGTAAGAAGTTAAAGAACCCGAACAGAGCAAACAACATAGAGGACGAAAACAGGAAACTAAATGGTCCTAACAAGATGTGGGAACTAATTAAATTGCAACAGAGAAATTAGAAACACGCATAAATGCACATTGGTTGCTGAATCAAATGATGAGCTTAGGTAAGAATTGCAAGAGTGAAATATCATTATAAAATAAAATCAAATTTTAATGCAAAGAAATGCTTAGACCAATTAAATGCAGCGGAGGAATCATCAATTACTATTGTCCTATTAAAATGCAGCTATTAAACTAGAGAAACAATAAAGTGCTCATTGTGGTCCCACAGCACCAACGCACATCCATTCACTATGTAATATAAAAATAGCTTTAGTCAAATTTGAAGACACTTCTGGACAAAATCATGGGCACAATCCAATTAAATAAAATAAATCTCCATCACCGAGTCAATCTTCTACATGTGTTGGAATAATAAAAACCGAGAGCACTTCTTCCTCCAATTCGCATGCCTCCCATCTCAACTCCGTGGCGGCTCTCCCTCATACAAATCACACGTGCTGCCACCTACTAAATTAAATTCAAATGCTATAAAGGAAAACTGAGCTTAAAACGAGAGATTAAAACGAAAACATGTGTCTCTTCCTTTGTTCCAAGATTGAAATCAGCGCCAGTAAAATGAAAGTAAACATTTTTTTTCTTTTATCCAAAGCCAACAAGAGTGAATATGAATGTATCAGCGTGCACAAGTAAAGCAAAAATGAGAAAAGAAAGTGTGGAGGCTACTGCTCACAACGTGCTGGATGCAGCAGCTCAAGCCAAGAAAAGAAAAAAATGAATCTCTCTCCAGGATGCAGCGTGTGCTGCTTCCCTTCTCTTCCTCCAGCCGTGTGTTTCTCTCCCTCCGTGACAACACACTCCCTAACGTGCCGCTGCTGCTCTCTATTCAACAATCATCCTATCCTGTTCCAAAGAAACCGAGAGAGCCCACCAAGAAGTTTCGTGGCCCCCCCAAGAGAGCCTGGCAAGTGGCGGCTAGGGCCTTTTCAAGGGTCGTGTGTCACTTTGTTTTAGGGTAGGGTCCACACAAATAAAACCCTAGGGTGCCAAGTCATTAATTTCTAATTTTGGGTCTAATCTAATTTACCAAAAATTGACCCAAAATATAAAAGTTGATACAGAAATTTTAAACTACTGAATTACAATTTAATTAATTCTAAAATGTCTGTGTGGAGAGTCTTGAATTTATTTGGCATTCTTCCTTATGTCCCAAAATGTATTTCCGAAATTTTCCTGCAATTAATAATGCAAATAATTAGCTCAAATAATTCAAATTAATTAAAATTTGAATTTCCGATCAAATTAAGCAGAATTAGGAAAAACGGGGAAATAACAAGCAATTAAACACAATTCCCTGGTTTATTTAAGTGCAATAAACTAAATATAATTCAAGAAATAACGACTCATCAAAATAGACCACACTTAGTCTTTTGCACTCCTGGGCAAAACCAAGACGAAAACCAGGGAACTACTCAAACATCAGGGAGATGACACAGACTCGACAGACAGACAACAAAGACTCCAAAACAGAAACAGAAACAGAATTACACAGTTCTCCAGGAATCTGGACCAAGAAAGGAAGTAGACAATATCCAACACAGAATCAATCAGAGAAAGCAGATACTCATGAAATCATCCAAGCAATTCAAGACATGGCAAAATGATCAATCAGCTCAAGAGGTGAATCAAAAATAACAAAACCTCACAGATGCACTATCAGTGTTTCTCTCAAGTGTCTAGGGTAAACAATGTCAACTCAATGCACTCAAGAAAGCAAACACAAACAAACTTGGCAAGCCTCTAATATCAACACTCAAAACATATGCATGTTCAAATCAAAAGGTCTTTTATGGGTGAAATGGGGCCAAGGACAAGGGAGGATAAATATCGATGAGAAGCTACAAACCAAAAGAAATAGAGGAGCAATGGGGAACAAGTGTAAACACAGTCAACTCACACCCAAAACCTCTAATTCAATCCTCTTCTTGACTCCATTATTCACAAAATATTTTTTTTTCTTTTTTTTTTCATTTTTTTTTCTATATTTTTTTCCATCCTGTCTCTTTTCTTTTCTCTCTGTTTAGGACACAACTATAAGAGACAAGATACACAACATATTTACAAACATAAAACAAGAAGAGGAACCAACCAGCCAATTCATCAGAAACCCCAAGGAGACCACACTTGTTCCCAAAACACTTCCAAAGCTCCAAAATTCCCTAAGGTTAAGGTAATCATGGTTTTTCACTTAGGGCTAGTGTATGAGCTTCAAAACAAAGAAATGGGGGAAAGTATAGGCTCAAAAGGGGTTATCAAAGGATCAAAACAGGGTAGGCTCATCTGGCTCTAGAGGCTCAACAACAAAATGCCTTTATCACTTTCAAACATGCGTATCAATCAAGAATCATCAAAAAGAGTCAAGCCAAGACATATGTGCAAGCAATCAAGAGACATATCACACACAAGAAAGAATATCAAGTGGCTCAAATTCTCACACAGGGTAATTGTCACAATCAAATCAACCTCTCAAACATCATAATCATCTTCCAAGCATTGAAAAGCAAGGATTTCAAACAAATCAGAGTATCAATGAAGTGAAAGACACATCTACAACCTAAACAAAGTCCAGAAATCAAGAGAAACATGTAAAACTGTACACAAGACATGACAAAAATAACCTAGAAAAGAAAAAAATTTAACCAAGAAAACAAAAACTAACAAAGAAAACTAAAAACTCCCCCAATAGACCACACTTAAATTACACAGTGTCCTCAATGTGTCATAAGCATAAGATCAGAAATCAGGAAAATCAACACATCATGGAAAAGTGCAATAAAAGTAGGGAAAGGGGAAGAAGAGAGAAAGGAAACTCCCCTGATCATGGTGGCAGTTGCCAATTTTGGACTTTCAGGGAGATGTTTTCCACCATAGTATCCATCAAGTAGGTTTTGAGGACGAACTGCTTCATCCTCCAAATCTGATCTAGCAGTGAAATGTTTTCCACAGCTGGATCTATGCACTGATTGTTGATGAGCAGGTTCAGCAGGTGCCTGTTGATGTTGAAACTTTCGTGAATGCTGGCACCTTTGTCTTCCAGCATGGGTGCATGTTGGTCAAATTCATTTGTACCTCCTGCAATAGGGTTAGTGCAATGTGGTTCCAAAGAAATAACATGCAGGGGTATAACACTCAAATTATCATACTGAACCTCAGATACATCCTCAGAACATGAATCAATTTCAAAATCACAAGCAATATCAACTACAGACTCAGATTCATGTTCAATGCATGGAGAATAAACATTCGGATGCGACAGCAAAAATTGGTTCTCATCATGCATAGAGGGGAAATTAAAATCAGACTCAACAACAATATAATCATCAGCATACCTCTCAACTACATAATCATCAACATAATCAAATTGAGGTATGCTTACCTCCTCTTCCTTGAAGATTGCTAAAGTGTGGGAAGATGAAGGTGGTCTACCTGGTTCAGGATTACTGCTTATTTCTGCCTGCTCCTCAAAATAATCATCAGTCTCCTCAGGTGCAAGGGTAGGGACATAGGATGATGGGAAAGTAGATGGAACAGTAGTAAGCTCATGACTCTTCTCCCCATCTTCTATGTTGATGCCGGTATCATCATCATCTGGAATCTGAACAGTCTGAATTGGTAACTCTGAATCTTGAGACCGTTCCTCAGTGAGTTGAGTGGCCATCTGCCCTATCTGATCAGTCATACTCTGAATGGCAGCTCCTATTTCTTGCTGGAACTGCATGTTCTCTTGCCGAAACTGAAGGTTCTGCATGGTCATCTGCTCCAACAACTCCTGCAATGTAGGCTCAGAAGCAGAAGGCTGAGGAGCTATTTCGGCAGGAGCACTATACTGCTGACTCTCGTATTGCTGGACTGGTGGAGGCATAAAAGTACTCTGGAATGGTGGTTCTTGATATTGATGCTGTGGAGCATCATAACATCCCAAGGTAGGGTCATTCCATCCAAGACCGTTGCTGTAAGCATATTGCACAGGGGAAAATTTGCTCAGAAACTGATGCTCAAGATATCCCCAATCGGTAACGGATCTCAGAGGAAGAGAGTCATTCCAAGCCTTAGCTGCTCCTTGTAATGAATGCGGAAATGCGCTCAAGAAAATGTAATCAAGAGGGACATCTGGAGGCTTCATTGAAGAGCACATGATGTGGAGCTCCTCCAAATGTCTGTGTGGGCATTCTCCTGCAAAACCATGAAACTTAGGCAGCAAATGTTGTCAGAGCGGCTGCAGCGGATGGGTTAGCGTGGAAACAACAAACTAAGAGGGGTTTTTAATACTAACGTGTGCCTTTTAATTTCTACTCAGTTAAACTTACTTAGCAATTAATAATAACAATTAAATAGAGTAAGGTTGAGAGAAATTTGCACAGATGATTTTATCCTGGTTCGGATCTTACCAATCCTACGTCCAGTCGCTTATCTCAAAACAAGATAAACAGTTTCACTAACACAAAACAATTACAAACTACAATCACAAAGATACAATTTGTAAGAGTTTAGAAAACACCTCTCTTGATACCACAAGAGATGAAACTACACCTCCTTTGAGTCTTCACAAAGGATGAACACCTCCTCCGAATACTTCACGAAGGATGAACACCTCCTTCGAATACTTCACGAAGGATGAACCTCTTCCGAACACCTCCTCAGACACACCAAGGATGAACCGGCTATTTCCTCTGTCACCGTAGCAGCACTTCACCAGCTCCACAGACAAGAGTTTCACAAGCCGAACAAGAACACACAAGTCTCAAAGAATTCTGAGTATTTGAGCACAAGGGAAGAGTTTCTGTGTCTCTGTATTCCTTGAACTTGAGAGGAAATGAGAGTCTATTTATAGACTCATCCAAAGGCTCTTCCATTTTCGCTTTTAGACTTTCTGACTGTGTTAATCGATTAGCTACAGTGGTTAATCGATTAACAACCCAACGGATACTTCAACGGCTCTAAAAACGGCTAGTTTTTCAAACGGCTCCTGTGTTAATCGATTAACAGCCCTTGTTAATCGATTAACGTTAATCGATTAACACCCCTTGTTAATCGATTAACAGCTCAATGTAGTGCTTCTTCATTTGTCTCTGGAACAATCGATTTACACCCTGTGTTAATCGATTAACACTGCACAGATTTTGCTGTTTGGCTTATTTTTACATCTCTTTTGAATGCAAACATAAATCCACTCATAATCTAAGTCCTAGATACTAAACTATAATTATTACAAAAGCTTTCCATAGCAATACAAGTCTTCATAACATTTTGAATCTTGATTTCTCTTGACTTGATTTGGACATCATCAAAACTTCATCTTCTTCATTTTGCTAACAAATGTATCAGTCCAGAGGTGAGATCGCAATGTAAATCATCCTCCTTAAGTGAAACCGGCTCACAAAGAGCACTCTCAGAAATTAGAGGATGAGTCATATTGTTCTCAACATAGAAATCAACAGAATATGAATTACAATCAGAGTAACATGCAGAAGGAGAATCATAATCAGAGGCACTAGCAAAACAAGCAGTGTTTACGAAATCAAAATAGGTAGACATGGAAAAAGAAGAATACTAAAAATCACGAAACAAATAAAACACAACACATTTATACATGCAACACGCACACACAAAACAGAACATCACATCACATCACATCAC
The DNA here is from genome assembly GCA_034642375.1 of Vigna nakashimae. Classification (NCBI taxonomy): domain Eukaryota; kingdom Viridiplantae; phylum Streptophyta; class Magnoliopsida; order Fabales; family Fabaceae; genus Vigna; species Vigna nakashimae. The sequence goes on along the minus strand of CM067765.1, from coordinate 42,616,752 downwards.
ATCACAACACAAGACAAAACACAACACACACAAACACAACAAAAACCTAAGACCGAACCATTGGTCCCCGGCAACGGCGCCATTTGATGAGACGGTCGCACCTCCCAACAAAAGTTGTGCATAAAAGAATGCAGTATAGAACTAGGAAGTGACTCCTAGGTCGTCTCTCAAGGACCAATTTTGGTTCAGTCTCAGATCAAACACGTAGTGGGGGGGGGGTTGGTGAAGAGTTTGTGAATGCGGATGAACTTAAATAAAAATGGAAATTAAATACAACCAAACATAATTGAAAACATTGACAGAAATGAACAAAGCATGAAGACCGAACGGTCCAACCGATGATCGAACGGTTCTACATTAAGACCAAACGATCTCTAAAGAAAGTGGAGAAATTGGAATTGTAAGAAGTTAAAGAACCCGAACAGAGCAAACAACATAGAGGACGAAAACAGGAAACTAAATGGTCCTAACAAGATGTGGGAACTAATTAAATTGCAACAGAGAAATTAGAAACACGCATAAATGCACATTGGTTGCTGAATCAAATGATGAGCTTAGGTAAGAATTGCAAGAGTGAAACATCATTATAAAATAAAATCAAATTTTAATGCAAAGAAATGCTTAGACCAATTAAATGCAGCGGAGGAATCATCAATTACTATTGTCCTATTAAAATGCAGCTATTAAACTAGAGAAACAATAAAGTGCTCATTGTGGTCCCACAGCACCAACGCACATCCATTCACTATGTAATATAAAAATAGCTTTAGTCAAATTTGAAGACACTTCTGGACAAAATCATGGGCACAATCCAATTAAATAAAATAAATCTCCATCACCGAGTCAATCTTCTACATGTGTTGGAATAATAAAAACCGAGAGCACTTCTTCCTCCAATTCGCATGCCTCCCATCTCAACTCCGTGGCGGCTCTCCCTCATACAAATCACACGTGCTGCCACCTACTAAATTAAATTCAAATGCTATAAAGGAAAACTGAGCTACTACTCTAAAGAAAGAAACACTCGTTTCTTGTTGCTGTGACCGAGAGATTAAAACGAAAACATGTGTCTCTTCCTTTGTTCCAAGATTGAAATCAGTGCCAGTAAAATGAAAGTAAACATTTTTTTTCTTTTATCCAAAGCCAACAAGAGTGAATATGAATGTATCAGCGTGCACAAGTAAAGCAAAAATGAGAAAAGAAAGTGTGGAGGCTACTGCTCACAACGTGCTGGATGCAGCAGTTCAAGCCAAGAAAAGAAAAAAATGAATCTCTCTCTCCAGGATGCAGCGTGTGCTGCTTCCCTTCTCTTCCTCCAGCCGTGTGTTTCTCTCCCTCTGTGACAACACACTCCCTAACGTGCCGCTGCTGCTCTCTATTCAACAATCATCCTATCCTGTTCCAAAGAAACCGAGAGAGCCCACCAAGAAGTTTCGTGCCCCCCCCCAAGAGAGCCTGGCAAGTGGCGGCTAGGGCCTTTTCAAGGGCCGTGTGTCACTTTGTTTTAGGGTAGGGTCCACACAAATAAAACCCTAGGGTGCCAAGTCATTAATTTCTAATTTTGGGTCTAATCTAATTTACCAAAAATTGACCCAAAATATAAAAGTTGATACAGAAATTTTAAACTACTGAATTACAATTTAATTAATTCTAAAATGTCTGTGTGGAGAGTCTTGAATTTATTTGGCATCCTTCCTGATGTCCCAAAATGTATTTCCGAAATTTTCCTGCAATTAATAATGCAAATAATTAGCTCAAATAATTCAAATTAATTAAAATTTGAATTTTCGATCAAATTAAGCAGAATTCGGAAAAACGGGGAAATAACAAGCAATTAAACACAATTCCCTGGTTTATTTAAGTGCAATAAACTAAATATAATTCAAGAAATAACGACTCATCACTTATTCCATCCAGCCAACCGTGAATCACCAAAAATCCATCACCGTTCAGTCCAGCAAAACCATGTATCACCGCTTCATTCTCTTTGATCGAGTGTTTCAATGAAAAGCAAAATGTGTGCTGGAAAAAATAATTCTTCAGTGCAAAGTGCTAAAGCAATTTTTCATTCCATGAGAGATTAAAAAAAACGTTAGAAAATGAGAAGGTTTTTTTTCATTCCATTCCCGGACTCAGGAGCTCAAAACCGTGAAAAATCCCATGGCAAGTGGCGGCTACCCTATTCTAATGTCGTGGGTCACCTTTTAACAAGGGTGGGGTCCACACAAAAACCCTATGGTGCCAAGTCATTTTCCTTCACATTTTGGGTCTAGTCTACTTTACCAAAAATTGTCCCAAAATGTAAAAGTTGATACAGAAATTCTAAACTACTGAATTACAATTTAATTAATTCTAAAATGTTTGTGTGGAGAGTCTTGAATATATTCGGCATTCTTCCTGATGTCCCAAAATGTATTTCCGAAATTTTCCTGCACTTCAAAAACGCACTTAATCAGCTCAGAAAACCCAAATTAGCACAATTACAAATTTCTGACCAAATTAAGCAGAATTCGGAAAACGGGGGAAATAACAAACAATTAAACACAATTCCCTGGTTTATTTAAGTGCAATAAACTAAATATAATTCAAGAAATAACGACTCATCACCTGTCCAGCTCTCTTATTTCTAAAAATATGACCAAAAGCATGATTTCAAGCTAGTTTCTAAGTGTTAAAAGTTGCTTTTAGTATCAATTTTAAGCATGAAAATAACATTTTTTCAACTGTTATCACAACCCCAAACTTAGAACTTTGCTTGTCCTCAAGCAAACAAGATGTAACTTAATCTTCTACCAATCCATACAATGGTTCACTTCATTCAAAAATCCTCATTTCAAGATGAGTAAGTACTTCAGTTAAGCTCATGACAAAGGCTTCAATCAAGACATGCACATGCTTAAATGTTCACAAAATCACCTAATATCCAACAAATGTTAATTTTCATGAATGATCAATCAACTAAGCATTGATGTTCATGTGCTCATGAAATATTTCCTCACTAGGAAAAGTGTTTCACTCAAACACAAGTGTATAAGAGGTAATCACTCATTAACTCTACTATCACAATGTCACATGAAGTAACTTTGCCTTTCGTTTAACCAAAATCAAATACATTCACAAGCATGCATTATCACAAGGGCTTTTCAATGGCTTATAATGTGGCTGGGCTAATAAGAAAATTGGTTTTTCTAGATCACAAAACCCTTGAGTTAAGAGAATCATATAGACACAATCATTCTTATTTATTCCCAACTTTCTTTTGCATTGAGCTTTGCCTTTTCTTTTCTCTTTCTTTTTCTTTTCACATTGTTATTTCTTAGCTCTTAGCTCAATGCTTTCAATTTCCCCTTTCATAACTCCAACAACCCCAAACTTGAACATTTATCAATACCACAAAATATTTTCTACTTAACTCAAGGTAAAGCTTTTCAACAAGGGTTTTCAAATCATGTTCAAGGCTAAGGGTTCAAAGGATAGAACAAAAAGTGTTCTCTTTTAGTGGGCTAACTTCATGAATTTGGCTAATAAAAGGGTTACTGACGAACGGGTCGCACCGCTCACAAAAATTGTGCATAAAAGAAATGCAGTATAGTTACTAGGAAGTGACTCCTAGGTCGTCTCACAAGGACCAATATTGCGGTTCAGTCTCAGATCACACACGAAAAGGGGGGTTTTGATGGTTTTTGTTTTTATGCGAAAAAATTAAAATGAACTAGAATTTAAATAACACCAAATTAAATACGGTGAAGTAAAATGCAGTACAGTAAAAACCCAATGGTAAAAGACATCAAAATAAAATAAACGCGGAAACATTAAACGTATAGAAAACGTTTAAACATTCAACACAAAAATAAAAGCATAATTAAAAACAATACGTAAAATTTAAAACTAAAATGGTAAAAACGAAATTAAAACAGTAAAACAAATTTAAAACAGTAAAAATGATTTTGATACAGTAAAAACGAAAATACAGTAAGGTAAAATAGTAAAAAATAAATATGGAACAGAAAACTAAAATACAGAAAATGAAAATACAGAAAAACGAAAATACAGTACATAGTAAATACAGAATACAGTAGAAATAGTAAAACAGTAAATTTTAGAAACAGTAAAAACAAAAATACAGTAACATGAAACAGTGAAAATAAATCTAAAACAGTAAAAACGAAAATACAGAAAAACATAAAATACAGAAAACAGTAAATACAGAAAACAGTAAAAATAGTAAAACAGTAAAACAATAAATTTTAGAAAATGAAATTACAGCAGCTCATAATTGCAGTAAAAACAGTAAATACAGAATTACAGAATCAGGAAAACAGTAAAAGCAAATACAGAAAATGAAATACAGAAAACAGAAAATACAGAAAAACAGTAAATTTCGAAAACAGTAAAAACAGAGTCAAAATTACTGCAATAAAATACAGAGAGTAAAATTACAGTGAAATAATCAACATGCAAAAGATAAACAACATTAAAAATTAAATTGTAGAAAACTGGATACAAAAATTAAAGTACAGCAGTAATTAAATTTCAGCAGTAAAAAAAAAACAGTAAAACAGAATTTAAATTTCAGAAACAGTAAATTAAATTAATGCATTGAATTAAAATAGTAGATGAATTTATTACAACAAAAGAAAGGGAAAAGTAAATATGAAATTCAACATTACAAGAAGTGTGCATCAACCGTATCCTTCCATTGTGCCAGTGCATCCTTCTGTTCCAGCCCTCCTCACGTTCCAGTCCTTATTCTCTACTGTCCATCTACTGCTGGACTTATTCTCCACTGCTGGAACCTCACAGCCCCCTCTGGGATGTCACGGCACACTTCTTACTTATACTCCAAAACCCATTCATTTTCCATTTGGAAGCATGCCCACAAAATGAGTGAGAGGACCCTCCATGAAGTGATGTCCATTTTCTCTCCCCTTCTAGACCGTCCACTTCCATTCTCCAAGTGCTTTTGACTTCTTCAAACACTTACTATTGGACGTGTGAAGTTGCATCAATTTCAAAAGAAGACAAATAAAACATTGCTCTCCATTTCCAAATAAACAAGTAGTAACTTATTACTTTTCAGCAAATTCTTCATGTGAGTGTGCCGTGGGCTCCTTTCTTCCATCAATTGTTGACCAACTTGCTTCCTTCATCACCATGCATCTCTCCATCCAAGCCATGAGAAGCACTCTTGTATTTGAACTCATCTTGCTTGCTGGACCGTAAGTTGTGCTGCTGCCCATTTGAAGTGTTGGTGCTGATTTGGATGTTGCCAAATTAATTTCTACGTGAGGTGTACTCCTTTGCAAGTGCAGCAAGGCCGTGTACACTCCACATGATACCAATTCCATTCTCCATTTTGCAGTTTTTGACCGAGAGCTATTCAAGAGTGGTGAAGTGTTGCTTCTAGCCTTGATGGAACCTGGGTGTTACTTTAGTTGTGTGAAGGCCGTGATCTTCCTTGGACGTATGCTTGTGTGCTCTCTACTGCCATGCATCTCAAAGAAACTTGTGAGCTCTACTTCCTCCATGCAGCTTCACGGGTTTACCTTACTTCAGTCAAAGAAAACAAAATTCTCCATGCTAAATGGTGGCTCCCACTTTAAATTCCAACTTTGCTGATTGCTTTTCCAAATTGGCTTCTTCATGGGCCCTAGGCCGTGTGCTTTTAGTTTGGCAGCAATTATAGCAAGCTCTTCAATGAATGTTAACTTAGCAAAACCATGAGGGGCCCTTCATTTTAATTTTCATTCAACAGTAATGCTTGTTGCAACAAAGATGAATGGCCGTGTGATGTTGTATGTGATTCCAAATCATCATGCTTCTTCGTGAAATGATCTCCAAATTGTTCCAATATTCTATTTCAACACACGGAAATAAATGAGTGGAACTAGCTTCTCCCAGTTAAATAGCACCGTGTACAAATGAATGCTCTTCTAAATGTCCTAATATATTTTTAGAGTTTTCCCTACAATTTATAATGCAAATAATTAGTCTCACATAATTCAAATTAACTAAAATAAGAATTTCTGATCGATTTAAGAACAATTCAGAAAAATGGGAAAATATTGGACAATTATGCACAATTCCCTAATTAAATCTAGCACAATAAACTAAGTGAAGTGAAGAAAATATTGGTTCATCAAAATAGACCACACTTAGTCTTTTGCACTCCTGGGCAAAATTAAGACGCAAATCAGGGAATAGTTCAAAGGACTTCTAGGAAGGTGACACACACTCAGCACGCAGAAAACAAAGACTCAAGAAAAATAAAAAGAATTTACAGAATTCTCAAGAATTATGGACCGATGAAAGAAGTAGAAATTTTCCAACACAAAATCAAGAAAAGCACATACTTACAGAAATCATCCAAGCAATTCACAGTATGGCAAAATAATTAATCAGCTCAAGAGGTGATTTAAAAATAACAAAACCTTACAGATGCACTCACAGTGTTTCTCTCAAGTGTCAAGGGTAAATAAATTCAACTCGATGTACTCAAGAAAACAAACACAAGTAGACTTGGCAAGTTTCTAATATCAACACTTAAAACATATGCATGTTCAGATCTAAAGGTCTTTACTGGGTTGTAATGGGGCCAAGGACAGGGGAGGATAAATTTGGATAAGTAGCTATAGCTCAGAAGAAATAGAGGTGCACTAGGGAAAAAAATGTAACACAGTGAAATCTCACCCAAACCTCTAATTCAATCCTCTTCTCGACTCCATTATTCACAAAATGATTTTTCAATTTTTTTCTTTTTCTCATCAAAATTTTTTTCTCATCCTGTCTTCTTCTTTTTTTTTTTCTTTTTTTTTTTTTCACAACAGGATATAAATTATCATTTCAAAACATGATGAGGAACCAACTAGCCAATTCATCAGAATTCCCAAGGAGACCACACTTATTCTCAAAATACTTCTATAGCTTCAGACTTTCCTAAGGTTAAGGTAATCATTTGTTTTTCACTTAGGATCAGTGTATGAGCTTCAACACAAAGAAATATATACAGTATAGGCTCAAAGGGGTTATCAAAGGATAATAACAAGGTAGGCTTATTTGGCTAAAGAGGCTCAAGAACAAAAATGCCTTTATCATGTCTGAACATGCATATCAATCAATTATATCAAAAAGAATCAAGCCAAGGCATATGTGCAAGCATTCAAGAGACATATCACACACAAGAAAGAAAATTAAGTGGCTCAAATCTCACACAGGGTATTCGTCACAATCAAATCAACCTCTCAAACGTATAATTATCTTTCCAGGCAGAGAAAAGCAAGGATTACAAACTATAAGTATTAAGTAAGTGAAGGAAAAATCTACAACTTAGACCTCATCCAGAAATCAAGAGAAAAATGTAAAATTTATTGCACTCAAGACACACTAAAACAACTTAAAACAGAAAAAATTTAACACTTAAAAACAAAAAAAAATTTAACACACGAAATAAATACTAACAGAACTAACAGAAAAATCAGAATTTCTCCCCAGTAGACCACACTTAAATCACACAATGTCCTCAGTGTGTCACAATCATCAGATTATCAATTTCAGAGCAGCAAATAATATAGACAAGTGCAATAAAAAGTTAGGAAAAATGGGAAGAAATTTTCAGAAACATCCATCAGCAGATGTTAATATTATTTTATTTTTTATATATTTTTTATTTTATTTTATTTTATTTTATTTTATTTTATTTTTTTTTTTTTTATTTTTTTTTTTTTGAAAAAGGATACCGGTACTGTGACAACAGTCTCGGTGGCAAAGACCGGAACTGTTGCTACAGTGGCAGAATTTTGGCTATTAATAGGCCAACTTCGGCTCCCGAGCGGCATTTCTGACTGCTCTGCTCTCTCTCTCTACTTCTCACTTCTCTCTCCGCTCTCCTCACTCTCAACCTGAGCATCTGGAACCTCTGCGAGGAAGCTCTGTCCCCGGCCTTCTGAAGAGTCTGAGTGAGATCCGTGAGGAGCCTCTGCCTGTGTGCCTTCGGAGCGTCTAAGATCTGCGTCAAGCTTCTGTAAGCCCTACTACTCCGGGTAAGTCATCTGCACCTTGGATCTCCTTCTTTCTGCCGTTTAAGCTTTCTGCTCTTTTCTTTGCTTTTCAGTTCTTCTCCTTTTACAGCTTTCAGATCTATCATTTTTTTTCTTTTTCCTGCTTTCAGTTCCTTCTTTATTTTCAGCTCTTATTCGCTTTATTTTTCACCTGCTAAACACTTAAAACACATAAAACACAATTGTCTTAAAACTTAAGGGGTATATAGGCTGGAAACCAGACGTTAATCTCCCTTCGATTGAAGGTATTGCAGAGACAATCGGGTAGAACAACGCCACGTACCCCACTTAAAACTAAATAAACACATAAACATAATATACAAGAACAAGGACAACAGGACAACTGGACATAGATCCGTTTAGGACCCTTTGCGAGGACCGTGAAACAGATCTGAGACCAAAAACTGAAACATCAAAGCATGATTGGACAAAATAAATCTGAAAGGAAACAAGAACAAATAAAGAAAACACTGAATTAAGAATCTAATGTTTTTATGTTTTTTTTTTTTTATGTTATGCTTTTTTTTTTCTTGTTTTAGTTCTTTTTATATGTATTTATTTTTTATTTATGTATTTGTATATTACGAGAGGAAGGATGAGTGAAATGGAATCAGAGAGATATACCAGTCAACGATGGCGTCCTACAGATGATCAGATCACGATGATGACCAAAATCTACAACTATGGGGTCACACACCCAAGCCGAGCGCAAGTCGTCGAGATCGCGTCTCGACTAAGGACCTTCGGCGAAGCCACTGAATACAACGTGCACTGCTGGTTTAACAACCATGGCAATCGGATCAGGCGCTGGCAAGCGGAGGTAGACCCCACTGGCACTCTCTTTTCACAACTGCCGCTGTATATGTACGGTAAGACCTCTGATCACACCTCCATTGAATTTTCCATTCCTCTTCTATTATTAACACAAGTTTTTTATTTTTTTTTTTATTTTTTTATTTTTTATTTTTTTGTTTGAAAGAAAACAACTGGGTGATAATGAGGGCACCGAGGCTGCTGAATTTGTTTCCAGTTCCGATCATTATCGATGACGACAGAAATGAACGAGAAATTCCTCCACCAAAGCCTCCGCTCGTGACTTTTCGAACCAGAGCTCCCTCAACGGAGCTCTCCCTTAGACTACCACAACCAGCTCGAGAGTTCTTTCATTTTTAAAGTTTTATGTTTTTTTTTTTTTTTTTTATGTTTTCGCTGGCCGAGTGTGGCCAGAATATTAATGAGGACTGTAATATGAACACTTATGTTTTTTATGTTTTTAATTTTTTTTATATGTTGTTTTTGTTTTTTATTTGGTTTGTAATATTAACGATCAGAAATGATCGACCCCCGAACAACTTAAATTTCATATATCAACTGCAATTTTATTTTCAGATCTGTTCAATCCTTTTTCTCCATTACTGTAATTTTTGCATTGATGAATGAAATATTTTCTTAGTCTAAAAAATTTGCAAACAAAGATTTGTATGAAAACAACTAAGAAATTATATTTACAGTGAAGGAAAATAAGGAAAAAAAATGAGATCTGAAGTGAAAATTTTTATTGGTAAGAAACTGAGGGTCGAAATAAAATCAAGGACTACGCAAAACAATTTTTGAATTTTTGATTTTTTTTTTTTTTTTTTTTTAAGGGATAACAACTGGAAAACTAAGAAATAAATATACATATCGGAATAAAGATTTGGCACGCTTAAAACAAAATATTTTATCACAACAGAAAATTTTTTTATGTTTTTTTTTTTTTTTTTTAATTCATGCTCACAATTTTAAAAATGAAATAAACACAACCATGAAAACACACCAGAAAAGCTAAATAATATGTACATAATGAGGAAAAAGAGTGCTCCCTGGTCATGGTGGCAGTTGCCAATTCTGGACAATCAGTGAGATATCTTCCACCTCAGGATCCGGCGAAGATGTCTTCAGGAGCAGCTCGCCCAGTACTGCCCTCTCACTTGAATCAGGACAAATCCCAATAGCCACGCCACTTCTCCGAGCAAGTTGTTGAATCAATAAAATCAGGAGCCTTCTGTCCACTAGCAGTTGTTGAGTCTGTGACACCGGAGTAATAAGAGAAATAGCAGTATACTTTCCTTCATCTATCATTATTTCCTCTATGTCAGTACCTGTATTCTCATTTACTTTTGTAACCTGGTCATCAAACTCATAATCAATAGCATTTGTTATGAATTTAGAATCTGTTTGTAACACATAATCAATTTCAATACAAATCGGGCAAGAATCAGATTCACAATCACATTCACAATTCTCAGAAAACTGAGTCAGATCAACGTTTTGTTCTAACTCTATCAAGTTATGCGATTGCAAAATTCCTGTCTCAAAATCAATATTGACATATGCATCATCAACAAAATCCAAATTCAGTGCAAAGCTATTATCAATGGAAATTTCATCACTGTAATCATGTTCATTCAACACAACATTTATACCAATGGTTTCAGAGACTAATACTGAATCAAAAACTTCAGAATTGTCAATCAAGTCTGTATCAGTTTCAATCCTAAAACCTGTAGAATCATTGTGCAACAAATCAAAAGCAATTGAATGTATAGGTAGATCTGGTAAAGAGCTTGTAATCTCAGTTTCAGAATAAACATGTTTTTGCTCAGAATAAATTTTCTCATGAATTTCCAATTCATCAACTGCACATTCAAGTTGAGGTACGTTTACCTCCACGGTGGAAGATAAAAATGGTCTACCTGGCTCAACAGTGTTACTCATACCTGCCTGGTCCTTAAAATAATCATCAACAGTCTCAGGTGCAAGAGTGGGATCATAGAAAGGTAGGAAAGTGGTTGTAGTAGTAAACTCATAGCTTTGCTCCCCATCTTCTATGTTGATGCCACTATCATCTTGAAAGTGTTGAGTGGCCATCTGCCCGATCTGATCAGTCAGCTTCTGAATGGCAGCTTGAGTTTCCATGCTCTCTTGCTTGAACTGCATGTTCCCTTTTTGAAACTGAATGTTCTGCATGGTCATCTGCTCCAATAACTCCTTCAATGTAGGTTCAGAAGTTGAAGGCTGAGAAGCTACTTGGGCAGGAGCATCATACTGCTGACTCTGATATTGCTGAACTGGTGGAACCGGCTCCCAAAGGGAGCTCTCAGGAATTTGAGGATGATCCATATTTTTCTCAGTACTAAAATCAGCACAAGAATCAGAGTAATATGCAGAAAGAGAATCATAATTACAGGCACTTGTAGAATAAGCACTATTCACAAAATTAAAATAGGTAGACATGGAAAATAAAAATAAAAACTAAAAACTAAAAATTACGCAACAGATAATTCACAACACATTTATACATGCTACAGGAACACACAAAACAACACATAAATTTTTTTTTTTTTTTTTTTTTTAAAATTTTTTTTTTTTTAATTAACAGACAAAATACATATGACACGCATACAAAACAAATAGAACATCACAACACAACACAAGATAAAGCATAACACAATTAATCATGCTACAGGCACAAACAAGACAGAACATCAACAGTAAAATATTTTTTTTTTTAAATATAGCAACTAAATACAGAACACAGCACAATAAAATATAAAAGACAAAACATATATTAACACAACATAATCGAAAAACACAGCAAAAATCTAAAACAAAAAACCTGGAACTGAAGTGACAACGCCGCCAAAATTTGCTTAAGGTGTCGTTGTCGCCTACAAAAATACAAAACACAAAACACACAAAAGACACATATTAACAGAACAAAAATTAACAGAACAAAAATCTAAAACTGAACCTCCATTGATTGGTCCCCGGCAACGGCGCCATTTTGACGAACGGGTCGCACCGCTCACAAAAATTGTGCATAAAAGAAATGCAGTATAGTTACTAGGAAGTGACTCCTAGGTCGTCTCACAAGGACCAATATTGCGGTTCAGTCTCAGATCACACACGAAAAGGGGGGTTTTGATGGTTTTTGTTTTTATGCGAAAAAATTAAAATGAACTAGAATTTAAATAACACCAAATTAAATACGGTGAAGTAAAATGCAGTACAGTAAAAACCCAATGGTAAAAGACATCAAAATAAAATAAACGCGGAAACATTAAACGTATAGAAAACGTTTAAACATTCAACACAAAAATAAAAGCATAATTAAAAACAATACGTAAAATTTAAAACTAAAATGGTAAAAACGAAATTAAAACAGTAAAACAAATTTAAAACAGTAAAAATGATTTTGATACAGTAAAAACGAAAATACAGTAAGGTAAAATAGTAAAAAATAAATATGGAACAGAAAACTAAAATACAGAAAATGAAAATACAGAAAAACGAAAATACAGTACATAGTAAATACAGAATACAGTAGAAATAGTAAAACAGTAAATTTTAGAAACAGTAAAAACAAAAATACAGTAACATGAAACAGTGAAAATAAATCTAAAACAGTAAAAACGAAAATACAGAAAAACATAAAATACAGAAAACAGTAAATACAGAAAACAGTAAAAATAGTAAAACAGTAAAACAATAAATTTTAGAAAATGAAATTACAGCAGCTCATAATTGCAGTAAAAAAAGTAAATACAGAATTACAGAATCAGGAAAACAGTAAAAGCAAATACAGAAAATGAAATACAGAAAACAGAAAATACAGAAAAACAGTAAATTTCGAAAACAGTAAAAACAGAGTCAAAATTACTGCAATAAAATACAGAGAGTAAAATTACAGTGAAATAATCAACATGCAAAAGATAAACAACATTAAAAATTAAATTGTAGAAAACTGGATACAAAAATTAAAGTACAGCAGTAATTAAATTTCAGCAGTAAAAAAAAACAGTAAAACAGAATTTAAATTTCAGAAACAGTAAATTAAATTAATGCATTGAATTAAAATAGTAGATGAATTTATTACAACAAAAGAAAGGGAAAAGTAAATATGAAATTCAACATTACAAGAAGTGTGCATCAACCGTATCCTTCCATTGTGCCAGTGCATCCTTCTGTTCCAGCCCTCCTCACGTTCCAGTCCTTATTCTCTACTGTCCATCTACTGCTGGACTTATTCTCCACTGCTGGAACCTCACAGCCCCCTCTGGGATGTCACGGCACACTTCTTACTTATACTCCAAAACCCATTCATTTTCCATTTGGAAGCATGCCCACAAAATGAGTGAGAGGACCCTCCATGAAGTGATGTCCATTTTCTCTCCCCTTCTAGACCGTCCACTTCCATTCTCCAAGTGCTTTTGACTTCTTCAAACACTTACTATTGGACGTGTGAAGTTGCATCAATTTCAAAAGAAGACAAATAAAACATTGCTCTCCATTTCCAAATAAACAAGTAGTAACTTATTACTTTTCAGCAAATTCTTCATGTGAGTGTGCCGTGGGCTCCTTTCTTCCATCAATTGTTGACCAACTTGCTTCCTTCATCACCATGCATCTCTCCATCCAAGCCATGAGAAGCACTCTTGTATTTGAACTCATCTTGCTTGTTGGACCGTAAGTTGTGCTGCTGCCCATTTGAAGTGTTGGTGCTGATTTGGATGTTGCCAAATTAATTTCTACGTGAGGTGTACTCCTTTGCAAGTGCAGCAAGGCCGTGTACACTCCACATGATACCAATTCCATTCTCCATTTTGCAGTTTTTGACCGAGAGCTATTCAAGAGTGGTGAAGTGTTGCTTCTAGCCTTGATGGAACCTGGGTGTTACTTTAGTTGTGTGAAGGCCGTGATCTTCCTTGGACGTATGCTTGTGTGCTCTCTACTGCCATGCATCTCAAAGAAACTTGTGAGCTCTACTTCCTCCATGCAGCTTCACGGGTTTACCTTACTTCAGTCAAAGAAAACAAAATTCTCCATGCTAAATGGTGGCTCCCACTTTAAATTCCAACTTTGCTGATTGCTTTTCCAAATTGGCTTCTTCATGGGCCCTAGGCCGTGTGCTTTTAGTTTGGCAGCAATTATAGCAAGCTCTTCAATGAATGTTAACTTAGCAAAACCATGAGGGGCCCTTCATTTTAATTTTCATTCAACAGTAATGCTTGTTGCAACAAAGATGAATGGTCGTGTGATGTTGTATGTGATTCCAAATCATCATGCTTCTTCGTGAAATGATCTCCAAATTGTTCCAATATTCTATTTCAACACACGGAAATAAATGAGTGGAACTAGCTTCTCCCAGTTAAATAGCACCGTGTACAAATGAATGCTCTTCTAAATGTCCTAAAATATTTTTAGAGTTTTCCCTACAATTTATAATGCAAATAATTAGTCTCACATAATTCAAATTAACTAAAATAAGAATTTCTGATCGATTTAAGAACAATTCAGAAAAATGGGAAAATATTGGACAATTATGCACAATTCCCTAATTAAATCTAGCACAATAAACTAAGTGAAGTGAAGAAAATATTGGTTCATCAGTTACCAATAAATGGCCTTGATCATATGATGCAAACAAGCAATAGATTCAATCATAGAAAACTTGGGAAAAATTGATGAGTCAATATTTTCTTCACTTCACTTAGTTTATTGTACTAGAATTAATCAGGGAATTGTGCTTAATCGTCCGTTATTTTCCTATTTTTCCTCATTGTGCTTAATTCGATCAGAAATTCTTATTTTAACTAATTTGAATTATCTGAGCTTATTATTTTGCATTATTAATTATGGGAAAATTTTGGATATCTTTTTGGGACATTTGAAGGCTAAATGAGAAATGACAATTGAGCCCAATGCATTTCAGCCACTTCAATTTTCGCTGGTTGCTGTGTGAATTTTGTATCAACTTGTTTGTCCTCGTTCGAATTCAATTCTTATCCGTTTTGCATGCAGTTTTTTTTCATAGTTTCGTACGGATGTCTATTTTCATGTATAGTTTTTACTTTGTTCAAATTCGTTATGTGTTGTTCCCAGTAATTGTTTTACTCCCCTGTGTCAGTCAAGTTCATACTGTTTAAGTGGCTTCTAATTTGTTTGCATTGTTTGCTTGTTTTTTTTTTTAGTTGTGGTGGCTGGAATTAATCATTGGAAGGTGCTAAGACCTCCCAATACTCAAGAATTCAACACTCATAATGACACATTTTATAGCTCAAGCAAAGGACACATGGGACAAAAGTTTTGGCCATCACGGTTTTATTGAGAAACATTTGTATGAATGGTTGGCAAAGATTCACGTAAAGGAGCATGTGAGTGTATGTGCACGGTCTAAATCCAAATTGAAAAGCATGACCACATTGAAATCAAATCCATGGCAATGTAGAAGAATAGCATGGAAAAGGATGGAATAAGGGACCACAAGTAGCAAGTAGTGGCCACGGTTTTTGTCAAGTAAGGAAGAGAATAACATGGTTGAACAATTCACGTGAGATGCTAAGCTTTTTGGTTCTTCATAAAAAAAACACATGGACCCCTTTGCTTTTGACAAAAGTTGATTAAATAAACAATTGTAAGTGACCATGAAAGAAACACACGGCCATTGATATTTTATTTTGGCAAAAACATTGAAAGCATACATTCAGAAAGCAAGCACTTGCAAGGGGCCACCACTGGTTATAGCATTGGAAAATTCATTTTTGAAGTGTTAGCCGTGAAGCTTGATTGAAAAAGGGAGCCACCACTCTTGGCAAAGCACACGACACTTTGGCTTAAAGATGTGCAGATTTCTTTGCTCTTCCATTCCACAAACCACTCACGGTTTTTTTTTAATGCCTTTGAGTGCAGATTTTTCGTGTTCTTCTACTCTACAAGCTTTCCTTGGCCCATGGAAAATTTATTGCAACAAAGCATATGAGGTGGCTGATTCCCTTTTTAATTGAGAAGCACTCACGACCTCATCCAGTAAGCAGAAGAAAGTTTGAGGTGTTGTCACTCCTAGAAAGAAAGCTTCACGGTCCAGCTGAGTTGAAAGAATGGAGACACACCTTCACGCAGCACCTGCAGAAGAAGACGCCCAACACAAGGCCTTGGGAGAAGGGAGTGGAACGTGAATCTTGGCTGGAAGCTTGAAGGAAGAAACGTTAAAGAAGCAAGGAGCTCCCGATTTTCACTTTGGCTTGGTGCAGAATTTTTAACGTGTTTTTCCACTCAAAGCTCACGGTTTTGAGGCATGGTGCAGCTGGTCCAGTTGAGAAAGAAGCTCCACGAAAATGGAGCTTGGAGAAGGATGTGCGTGAAGCAACAAAGTGCACGAAGAGCTGAAGGAGAGGAGTCCACAATAGCTGCTGGAAATGGAGAAAGGAGCCACATTCACGTGAATTTTGGCTGGATATGTGAAGGGAGAAATGTTGAAAAGAGAAGGAGAACTTCACGTTCTAGCTTGCACAACAGAGGAAGCTACAAAGAGTGTGGGCACCACAAGTTGGCAACATTCCCGTGGAAGGAGGAAGCAGAAAACAAACACAACACAAATGAGGGCCCATGTTATTGACTTAGGCACGTCCAAGGAGCTGAAGATTAGAGACAAACGTGAAAGATGGAAGGTCACGGACTGCAAGACAAAATCCAAAATGCTGAATTGAGGGAGGATGTTCAGATTTTTGGCTATAAAACCACCAGCAGCAGCAGAGAATGAATTACATTTTTTTTAGGGTAGGAATTAGGAAGCAATTTATGTGCTGGCTTTGATTTTTCTTCCTCCCCGTTGGGGAGGTTTTGTTTCCATTTTCAGTTCATTGCTTATTTCCAATTGCACAATTTAATTTCTTTCAGAAGTGTATTTGTTTTGCAATTTATCTTTTTCTGGTTTAGTTTCTGGAATTTTATTTGAAGTGTTGAAATTACATGAATTTTTTCATTTTCAGTCAAGTGATTTTATTTTACTGTCTCTTAATTTTACCGTCTGCTATTACGTTTTATGCACGTTTGCAGTTCCAGCATTTTGATTTCAAACACTGTGTAATTTTCCTTTTTCCATTTTTTACCGTCTTTTACCGTTCAGTTACCACCGTTAAAATTTATTTCAGTGTTTTTAATTTTGTCGTATTTAAATTCCAGTTTTAATTTATTTTTCCGCACAAAATTAAAACATTCACAAAACCCCCCCCACTTCGTGTATAAAATCTGAGACTAAACCGACACAAATTGGTCCTTGAGAGACGACCTAGGAGTCACTTCCTAGCTATACTGCATTCTTTTGTGCAATCAACTTTTGTGAGCGGTGCGACCCGTTCAACAAAAATGGCGCCGCTGCCGGGGACCAATAACGGTTTGGTTTTAGATTCTTGTTGTGTAAATTTTTGTTCTGTTGATATGTGTCTTTTGTGTGTTTTGTGTTTTGTATTTTTGTAGGCGACAACGACACCTTCAACAAATTTTGGCGGCGTTGTCACTTCAGTCCAGGTTCTTGTTTTAGATTTTTACTGTTTTTGTTCGATTATGTTGTGTTAATATATATGTTTTGTCTTGTTTGTGCCTGTAGCATGATTAATTGTGTTATGCTTTATCTTGTGTTGTGTTGTGATGTTCTATTTGTTTTGTATGCGTGTCATATGTATTTTGTCTGTTAATTAAAAAAAATAAAAATAAAAAAATTGTTCTGTCTTGTGTACGTATTGCATGTATAAATGTGTTTTGTTTTATCTGATTCGTAATTTTTAGTTTTTAGTTTTTACTTTTTATTTTTCCATGTCTACCTATTTTAATGTTGTGAATAATGCTTATTCTGCCAATGTCTGTGATTATGATTCTTATTCTGCATATTACTTTGATTTTAAATCTGCTGATTTTTATGATGAGAACAATATGTTCCATCATCCAATTTCTGAGAGCTCTCTTTGGGAGCCAGTTCCACAATATGAGAGTCAGCAGTATGATTCTCCTATTCAAATAACTCCTCAGCCTTCTACTTCTGAACCTACATTAAAGGAGTTACTAGAGCAGATGACAATGCAGAACATTCAGTTTCAGAAAGGGAACATGCAGTTCAAGCAAGAGAGCATGGAGTTCCAGCAGGAAACTCAAGCTGCCATGCAGAATCTTAGTGATCAGATCAGGCAGATGGCCACTCTTGTACCTGAGGAGACTGATGAAAATTTTGGGGACCCGGCAGAAGTAAGCAGTAATCCTGAACCAGGTAGACCACCTTCATCTTCCCACACTTTAGAAATCTTCAAGGAAGTGGAGGGAAGCATACCGCAAATTGATTATTCTGTTGATTATGCTGTTGATTGGTATGCTGATGATTATATAGTTGTTGAGTCTGATTTTAATTTTTCCTCTGTGCATGATGAGAACCGTTTTTTACTATCACATTCGAATAATTATTCTCCATGCATTGAACATGAATCTGAGTCTGCGATTAATATGGTTTCTAATTTTGAAATTGATTCGTGTTTTGAGGATGTATCTAAGGTTCAGCCTGTTACACTGGATTTGGGTGTTGTACCCCTGCATGTAATTTCTGTAGAACCATATTGCACTAACCCTATTGCAGGAGGTACAGATGAATTGGACCAACATGCACACACAGTGGAAGGCAAGGGTGCGAACCTGAAAAACTGTTTCAACAACAATAGGCACCTGCTGAACCTGCTCATCAACAATCACTGCTCAGATCCAGCTGTGGAAAACATTTCCCTGCTAGATCAGATCTGGAGGATGAAGCAGTTCGTCCTCAAAACTTCCTGGCTGGATCGTGAAGATGAAGACCTCTCCCTGATGATCCAAAATTGGCAGCTTCCACCATAACCTACGGGAGTTTGCATTTTCTTTCTCTCCCTTTTTCCTACTTTTATTGCATTTGTCCATAATATGTTTCCTGTTTTGATTGCTGATGATATGCTTAGAACACATTGAGGACAATGTGTAGTTTAAGTGTGGTCTATTAGGAGAGACTCTGATTTTTCTTTGTTTTGTGTGTTAAATTTTTTGTTTTTGAGTGTTAAATTTTTTTTTGTTTTAAGTGGTTTTTAGTGTGTTTTGTGTGCAATAAATTTTACATTTTTCTCTTGATTTCTGGAGTTTGTCTAAGTTGTAGATTTTTCCTCCACTTATTGATACTTAGTTTGAAATCCTTGTTTTTCTCTGCTTGGAAAGATGATTATGCGTTTGAGAGGTTGATTTGATTGTGACAAACACCCTGTGTGAGATTTGAGCCACTTAATGTTCTTTCTTATGTGAGATATGTATCTTGATTGCTTGCACATATGCCTTGGCTTGATTCTTTTTGATATACTTGATTGATATGCATGTTTTAGAAGTGATAAAGGCATTTTGTTCTTGAGCCTCTTTAGCCAAATAAGCCTACCTTGTTATTATCCTTTGATACCCCTTTTGAGCCTATACTGTATCCATTTCTTTGTGTTAAAGCTCATACACTGATCCTAAGTGAAAAACAAATGATTACCTAAACCTTAGGGAAGTCTGGAGCTATAGAAGTGTTTTGTGAATAAGTGTGGTCTCCTTGGGAATTGTGATGAATTGGTTAGTTGGTTCCTCATCATGTTCTTAAAATATAAATTATATCCTGTTGTGTGATAGAGAGAGAAAAGGAAACAGACAGGATGAAAAAAAATTGAAATTGATGAGAAAAAGAGAGCAAAATGAAAAACAATTTTGAGAACAATGGAGTCAAGAAGAGGATTGAATTAGAGGTTTGAGTAAGATTTGACTGTATTTCCATTTATTCACCATTGCTCCTCTATTTCTTCTGAGCTATAGCTACTTATCCATATTTATCCTCCCCTGTCCTTGGCCCAATTACAACCCAGTAAAGACCTTTAGATCTGAACATGTATATGTTTTAAGTATTGATAATTAGAGACTTGCCAAGTCTGCTTGTGTTTGTTTTCTTGAGTGCATTGAGTGACATTTATTTACCTTAAACACTTGAGAGAAACACTTTGAGTGCATCTGTGAGGTTTTGTTATTTTTAAATCACCTCTTGAGCCGACTAATCATTTTGCTATGTATTGAATTGCTTGGATGATTTCTGTAAGTATATGCTTTTCTTGATTACATGTTGGACATTTTCTACTTCTTTTCTCTGTTCAGAATTCTTGAGAACTTTGTAAATTTTGTTTATTTTCTTGCGAGTTTTTATTTTCTGTATGTTGCATCTGTGTCAGTCCTTTGATGTCGTATTCCCTGATTTGCGTCTTGATTTTGCCCAGGAGTGCAAAAGACTAAGTGTGGTCTATTTTGATGAGTCAATATTTTCTTCACTTCACTTAGTTTATTGTACTAGAATTAATCAGGGAATTGTGCTTAATCGTCCGTTATTTTCCTATTTTTCCTAATTGTGCTTAATTCGATCAGAAATTCTTATTTTAACTAATTTGAATTATCTGAGCTTATTATTTTGCATTATTAATTATGGGAAAATTTTGGATATCTTTTTGGGACATTTGAAGGCTAAATGAGAAATGACAATTGAGCCCAATGCATTTCAGCCACTTCAATTTTCGCTGGTTGCTGTGTGAATTTTGTATCAACTTGTTTGTCCTCGTTCGAATTCAATTCTTATCCGTTTTGCATGCAGTTTTTTTTCATAGTTTCGTACGGATGTCTATTTTCATGTATAGTTTTTACTTTGTTCAAATTCGTTATGTGTTGTTCCCAGTAATTGTTTTACTCCCCTGTGTCAGTCAAGTTCATACTGTTTAAGTGGCTTCTAATTTGTTTGCATTGTTTGCTTGTTTTTTTTTTTTAGTTGTGGTGGCTGGAATTAATCATTGGAAGGTGCTAAGACCTCCCAATACTCAAGAATTCAACACTCATAATGACACATTTTATAGCTCAAGCAAAGGACACATGGGACAAAAGTTTTGGCCATCACGGTTTTATTGAGAAACATTTGTATGAATGGTTGGCAAAGATTCACGTAAAGGAGCATGTGAGTGTATGTGCACGGTCTAAATCCAAATTGAAAAGCATGACCACATTGAAATCAAATCCATGGCAATGTAGAAGAATAGCATGGAAAAGGATGGAATAAGGGACCACAAGTAGCAAGTAGTGGCCACGGTTTTTGTCAAGTAAGGAAGAGAATAACATGGTTGAACAATTCACGTGAGATGCTAAGCTTTTTGGTTCTTCATAAAAAAAACACATGGACCCCTTTGCTTTTGACAAAAGTTGATTAAATAAACAATTGTAAGTGACCATGAAAGAAACACACGGCCATTGATATTTTATTTTGGCAAAAACATTGAAAGCATACATTCAGAAAGCAAGCACTTGCAAGGGGCCACCACTGGTTATAGCATTGGAAAATTCATTTTTGAAGTGTTAGCCGTGAAGCTTGATTGAAAAAGGGAGCCACCACTCTTGGCAAAGCACACGACACTTTGGCTTAAAGATGTGCAGATTTCTTTGCTCTTCCATTCCACAAACCACTCACGGTTTTTTTTAATGCCTTTGAGTGCAGATTTTTCGTGTTCTTCTACTCTACAAGCTTTCCTTGGCCCATGGAAAATTTATTGCAACAAAGCATATGAGGTGGCTGATTCCCTTTTTAATTGAGAAGCACTCACGACCTCATCCAGTAAGCAGAAGAAAGTTTGAGGTGTTGTCACTCCTAGAAAGAAAGCTTCACGGTCCAGCTGAGTTGAAAGAATGGAGACACACCTTCACGCAGCACCTGCAGAAGAAGACGCCCAACACAAGGCCTTGGGAGAAGGGAGTGGAACGTGAATCTTGGCTGGAAGCTTGAAGGAAGAAACGTTAAAGAAGCAAGGAGCTCCCGATTTTCACTTTGGCTTGGTGCAGAATTTTTAACGTGTTTTTCCACTCAAAGCTCACGGTTTTGAGGCATGGTGCAGCTGGTCCAGTTGAGAAAGAAGCTCCACGAAAATGGAGCTTGGAGAAGGATGTGCGTGAAGCAACAAAGTGCACGAAGAGCTGAAGGAGAGGAGTCCACAATAGCTGCTGGAAATGGAGAAAGGAGCCACATTCACGTGAATTTTGGCTGGATATGTGAAGGGAGAAATGTTGAAAAGAGAAGGAGAACTTCACGTTCTAGCTTGCACAACAGAGGAAGCTACAAAGAGTGTGGGCACCACAAGTTGGCAACATTCCCGTGGAAGGAGGAAGCAGAAAACAAACACAACACAAATGAGGGCCCATGTTATTGACTTAGGCACGTCCAAGGAGCTGAAGATTAGAGACAAACGTGAAAGATGGAAGGTCACGGACTGCAAGACAAAATCCAAAATGCTGAATTGAGGGAGGATGTTCAGATTTTTTGCTATAAAACCACCAGCAGCAGCAGAGAATGAATTACATTTTTTTTAGGGTAGGAATTAGGAAGCAATTTATGTGCTGGCTTTGATTTTTCTTCCTCCCCGTTGGGGAGGTTTTGTTTCCATTTTCAGTTCATTGCTTATTTCCAATTGCACAATTTAATTTCTTTCAGAAGTGTATTTGTTTTGCAATTTATCTTTTTCTGGTTTAGTTTCTGGAATTTTATTTGAAGTGTTGAAATTACATGAATTTTTTCATTTTCAGTCAAGTGATTTTATTTTACTGTCTCTTAATTTTACCGTCTGCTATTACGTTTTATGCACGTTTGCAGTTCCAGCATTTTGATTTCAAACACTGTGTAATTTTCCTTTTTCCATTTTTTACCGTCTTTTACCGTTCAGTTACCACCGTTAAAATTTATTTCAGTGTTTTTAATTTTGTCGTATTTAAATTCCAGTTTTAATTTATTTTTCCGCACAAAATCAAAACATTCACAAAACCCCCCCACTTCGTGTATAAAATCTGAGACTAAACCGACACAAATTGGTCCTTGAGAGACGACCTAGGAGTCACTTCCTAGCTATACTGCATTCTTTTGTGCAATCAGCTTTTGTGAGCGGTGCGACCCGTTCAACAAAAATCATTCATGCTTTGAAAGTAATATCATTCAATCATAAAAACTCTGGAGCTCAAAACCTCACATATAGGCTCATTCTCATTCCACATACACATCCTGCTTAGCATCATAATCACAATCACAACATCTTGCATTTGTGATGAGTCAATATTTTCTTGACTTCACTTAGTTTATTGTACTAGAATTAATCGGGGAATTGTGCTTAATTGTCCAGTATTTTCCCATTTTTACTAATTGTGCTTAATTTGATCGAAAATTCTTAATTGTGCTAATTTGGGTTTTCTGAGTTGATTAAGTGCATTTCTGGTTGCAGGGAAGTTGTGGAAACATCATCTGGAGCATCGGGGTATGGAGTGACACTCTCAAAGGCTCAACATTTAGTCATTTAGATTCTAATTAAAGTTGTAATTTTGTTTTCTAGAAGCCCTTGATTAGAATTAGGTGTTTTGGACCCTTTTAGGGGCAATTTTGTAAAAAAAATATCATTTGTAGGACATGAGCCTTTTAGGTTAGGGTTTTTAATTTTTTGTGTGGACCCTACCCTTATTAAAAAGGTGACACACGACCTTTATGGGTCCAGCCGCCACCCCTCACGGGAGAATTCTCTCATTCTGCTTCTGGATTTTGGGGAACATTGTTTTTGAATGAGAATGGAAGAGCACACGGCCGGGAGGCAGCCAGCTACCATTTGCTTGTTTTTACTTTGAACATTACTTTTTAGGGAGAATTATTATCATCATCTTGGGAAGTATTGAAAGAGAGGAGAGAGCCGCCACTCTTTTGCTGTTTTTTTTCTTTGAACATTTCGAGATATGGGATGAATGAGAGGAAGACACGTTCTGCTGGAAGAGAGCTCCAAGAGGTTCCTTTTCATTGTTTTCTTACTTGAACAGATAAAACGTTTATATTTTCTTCATATTGGGATGCACACAGTTACTCATTAATTTATTTTCACCGTTCATCGCTCGTTCATCTTGTTCACTGTTCATCGTCACCTTCCTGCATTTCTGGTTTGCAATTCTACTGTTCACGTTGCATTTCCAATGCTGTTTGATTCTCAGTTTGCGTTGGATGGTGCCCTTACTGTTGCGAATCATTTTAAATCCCATTCGGTGTATTTTCATTAGCGTTTAGAATAGTTTTAGGCTTATCTGTGCATTTCGAAGTTAAAGTTTAGTTTCTGTCGCACTGCGTTCAAAGTTTGATGAATTTTGCTACATTTCATACCGATCGGTTACCTCTTTAGACCGTTCGGTTATGTAAGTGTTTGTCCATTTACTACCGTTCGGTCGAAGTTCTTACTGTAGACCATTTGGTTTGTTCTTGTCATTGTTGATGCATGCGTTCGGCTGCCTTCTTTGTTGCATAGTTTCAATTGGTTGCTTATTCCCGTTTGATTATTCTTGAAATTTTAACTTGTTTCCATTTTACTGTTTGATTACCGTTTAGCTGTTTTCTGTATGCGTTCGTTTCTTTTGTTAATAGTATCGTTCGGCTTATGCGTGTTGATTTTCCCACCTCATTTTATTAGTTTGCTTTGAACCATTCGGTGCTCACACTTTATTCTTATTACCGCTGGGTCAAGAACGTTCGGTTTACAATTTTCCTAGGCCTTTCCGCTGTTGCACTGTTCAGCTTTAATTACTGCATGCCGCTCGGTTTTACCTTTACACTGTTCGTTCTCTAACATGCTTCATTGTTAGAGACCGTTCGGTTTTTTTTGGTTTAGTTTTCAATATCATTTTCCATTGCCTGTTGTCTTCATACTGTTCGGTCACCTAATACCGTTCGTCCTTTTCCTTAGCTGTTAAGTTGCTTTTACCGTTCGGACACACTTCTGTGTATGACCGTTCGGTCTGTTTGTTGTTGTAAACAACCGTTCGTTTCATGTCAGGACGTTCAACCTAGTTGCACTACCGTTCGGTCTCCAACTTCACTGTTAGAGATCGTTCGTCCATTTCTTTGATCTGCTTTTTATTATTGTTGCTCTGTGACGTTCGGCTTGTCTTGTTCCTTGTCAGGACGCTTGGTCTTTAGCGACCGTTCGCTCATTTCTTTTTTTTTTGGAGACCGTTCGATCTCAATGTTATTACCGCTCAGTTTTTACTTCTGTGTGATTATATTGCACCGTTCGGTCAGTGCTTAATTAGACCGTTCGGTCTTTTATATCACCGCTCGGTTTTAACACTTATGGTTAGAACCGTTCGGTTTTCTGCTTTAATCTTTTTAATTTTGTTAGTTGTCTTTAACTTCTAATTTTAATTTAATTTAATTTTCCTTGCAAAAAAAAAAACTTTCAAGCACTTGTATTGGCACTTTTAAGATTAATGAGAATTGAGTTTTCTGAAATCAGAAACAATTCTCCCTTGAGAGTCAAGGCTGGAGAGTCCAAAGGCTCCCTCTAGCCACCTTTCAAGCACCTCTCTCACTTCCATTTTCCAAATTTTACGGTGCATCTCATTCCTCCACGTTACCTCTCCTTTGCTACCACCTCGCATGCGTCAGCGCTCTCCATTTCATTCTTCAGCCACGCATCAACTCCTCCATTCCACGTCATTGGCTTTTCCTCTCGCGCATCAGAAACGCCACTGCATTTCGCATTTCACTCTCGTGAATCCCTCACACATCACAGAGCATCTCACTCTCTCGAGAGCTCTCTTTGTCGTGAGCCATTGCTTCCATCGTGGTAATCCTCTTTTTCCTCACAGATCCATCTTCTTCCACCATTTCTTTTGATTTCCACTGATTGAAACCTTATTTTCCACCATTAGAACCTTTTCCGCCATTCAATCTCCATTTCTCATCGTTTAATCGGTCTGATTCAAGTTTTCCCTCCTTTCTAAGGTTCCAACGGTCCATTTTAGGGTTCTTCGTGTTTCTAGGGTTATCTACCGATTAAACCTTAGATCTTAGGGTTTTCTTGAATCTCTTCATTGTTTAGTAGTTTTCCTTCGAGTCAGCTCCCGATTTAGAGCTTCATCATCATTTTTCATCTTTTCTGCTGCGTTCATCTCTGGAGGAAGCTTCGAAGGAGCTCGCGACACGCACATTCGTCGTCTCCTTGGACGCTCGTCCATCAGTTGGCACAAGAGCTCAGGTTTCGTTCACGTGTCTAAGGTAAGTATCTCGGTTCGTCTCTGTTCTGAGTTTTCTTCAATTTCTGAGTTGTTGGATTTTCTTCTGTTCTTGCGTTTTTTTCGCGTCTCTGTCTGTTTCGCCTCTCTGTTGCGTTTTCTTCATTTACGTGTTGTTCATCATTTTCCCTTTAATGTCTGGATTTGTTTTTCTGATTTAAGTTGTTGTGAATCTTGTTTGTGTTTCGTGTTTTGATTCTCTTCATATCTGTTTAGGTTTCCAAGTTGTGTGTCCTGTGCTTGAGTCATTATTTTTGAGTTTTATTTTCATTTTATTCGGTGAATCCAATTTGTTTGAGTCTTTTATTTTCTGAATCTTATTCTGTCATAAGTTGTTGCTTATGTTTTGTGATTCATTTGAGTTATGCTCACCATATATAAGCCATGACATTGGATTAATGAGCTTGGTGGCCGATTTCAGTGGTAGAGATAATGAATCTCATGTTTTTTTGAATCTGTTAATGTTTGTTGATCGCTTTACATTGGTTCACAGCACTAATTTAGTGCCTAATTTGTTTCTGGTTATTTCTGCACTTGACTGAGAATTTGGCATTGAGATGCATATGATTGGTTGAGCCAGTACCATGTGCATATTATATAAGCAATGAATTTCTTTGGCAAACCTTGGTTGCACTGAGAAAACTCCAATAGAGTCTCATTTGTAGTTGGCCGATCTGCATTACTTTGCTTGTGTCTATGTTCTTTGCGTTTCTTAATCTGGTTTAGCATTAGATCCTTGCTGGACATCTTGCATTAACTTCCTAGTGTCTTGTTTGAATTTTAATTGTTGTTTGAGTTTAGCTAGTTGATCAAAAGTTATTTGAATCTGAGTTAAAATTTGGGTGGTAGAGTTGCTTGAAATAGGAAAATATCAAGGTTAGTGATGACAAATTTATGAACACCGGAAAACGGCGCCACAAACTTGTTTTACAATCGGCAAGTGTGACCGAATCGTTTCAAGTAATAAAACTCGGTAAGACCAAGTATCGTTCTCCCAAAGGACTCACGGCCTAGTTTAGTTATGTGATTTGTTGATTATTTAAGACTTAAGAACAAATTGAGTGTAGGTTTAAATGCAAAAGACAAAAAATAAACATGTATGCATGAATTTGATCAATGGCTAAAACAAAATACAAACACTTCAATGGAATATATGGATGAGTATGTTGTTAATGCCACTCTCTAAATCACCTTGCAAGAAGGCCTATCCTTAATTACGAATTCATACAATTCCTAGCATTCCTAGTAATTAGTTCTTAAGTGCAGGAGCTTAACGGTAACCAATATACTATTGGGAGAAATTCCCTGGATCTAGATTTCCCCATACGTTCCTGTATCAACAAAATCAATAATCATGGCATTGAATGAGTTAAACAAAGCAAGCATTAAGCAAAGAGGAAAAACCCTAACTAATGATGAAAGAAAGCATAGGTCTTAAAATAAGATGTAAAAACAAATTCCATATATGAGAGTTTCACAAGACTACATTGATTCCCCAACAACAATACAAGGTTTAGTTCACCATATTCATGGTGAAACTAGATGAATAAAAATGGAAGAATGAAAGATAAAACCCTAGAAAGGTGAAGAGGTAGCCTGAGCATCCAAGATCCTCCTTCAAAGGGGTGGAAGAGAGAGTATTTGCTTCGTTTCTGCCAAAGATACCAACCCTAAGACATCTAGGTCTTTAAATAGGACATAAAAATAATAGAAAACGGGTCCAGGCCCAAACAGATCATAAAATTGCATAAAACTGGCCCAAAACTCGTCTGGTTGACTTTTTTCATATTCTGGTTGATTGTTGACTTTTGTGGTTTCTGGTTGACTTTTCAGCATTCCAATCATTCGGTACTTTAATTCTTCTTTCAAATCATTCAATTAGCCTACAAAATCAAGGGAATCTTGCATAAAACCATTAAATTCACTTTTAACTCTCTTATTCACAAAACTAAAGCAAAAATATGAGTTCAAGCTAGTTTCTATGTCTTTAAGGTTGCTTTTGGTATCAATTTTAAGCATAAAAATAACAGTTTTTCAACCGTTATCAGTTAGCTCAATCAGATTTCATAAAGGCACGTTTCTGCTTATGTATGCAATACAAACAAGTTTGTTTTAGCATTTATAACGTGTTGAAGCAAAGAAAATGAATGTTTTAGCTGACCTATGTGTTTTCATTACTTGTACCACCAAATTCTGACCAATTTTCCTTTCACAAGTTGATGAATAATTGATGTGTATTCATTTTGAATTATGGAACATGATAGCTGGACTGTAGCAATAGGATTGACCATAAAAAAAATTTGAACATAATCAATCAAAATAACCATTGCACAAGTTTAAAAGCCAATTGGGTCAGTGCAGTCTAGTCTACATATTTTTTTTTTTTGAAACACAGAAGCAGAAAATGTCTTTAGGAACTGGTACAGTTTTAGTCAAATGCATTTGAGTTTCAAATTTTGATGCTATTGCAACTTGTTTCTATTTCTTGTTTTCTTAATCTATTCTAGATCCTTTGGTAGGTTTCCTTTGAGTGCTCACTTTCTTCAAAGCTTTGTTTCTTGATTGTCTTGGTTGATAACTCTGGTTTTGTCTATCACATGTGCAAACTATTCTGCTGATCTTAATTTGAAGCTTTTAATTGCTTTATTCATCTGATCTAGAGTTGTCTTAAGCAATAGATCTGATGTGCTGTCATTATTTTGTGGTTGTCCTGCTCTGTTCTGCATATCACTTTGCCTTAGCCTAGCCATTCTTGTTTGAAAAGTTGTCACACTCTGGTTTCTGGAATTTGAAAGAAGGTTTGTGTGCTTGGTAGCATCTTAGGTGGTGGTGGTCTAGAAGACTCTCAAGCCTTGAACTGCCAAGGGAGAATCTCCCTTCCAAACCTTTCATTTTTTGAGTGCTTTAAACTTCCAGAGATAGACCTGATTTTTGTGAGTTTTGTGTGGTTGCATCTATGAACCAAATTTCTTGTTGAGAGGTGTTTTTTGTTTTAATGGTTGAAATAACTTCTGAACTTGCAATGTGTTGACCATTTAGTTGTGCATTTTTTGTTCTGATTAACACTGTTCAAAAGCAGTTTGTACGTGTGGGAAGTCTAACACAAGAATACCTATAGTGGAGAAAAAGGAGCTTTTCTACCTTCATAAACTACACTAAGTTGAATAGGGAGTTTCTTCATTCTGTTGTGTAGTTTCGTGCTATATTTGTGCCTGATTAGAAATAGTTAACCATATTTGATTGAATATTATCCTTGGATATCATATGGTTTAACTGTTCCTGAAAATTGAATTTGGTTTAGCAAGTTTGGACATCCATACATTAAGTGATAGTCCTGGTCTAGTGTTATTGTTGGCTTAACAGATTTAACGTAGGCAAACTATTTCTTTGATTCAATTCAGGCTAATAAATTGGATGTTGTAATTGTTGTTTGGAAGCTGCAATAATCCTTTAAGGGTTCAAAAACACCAATGCAGGGAGAAAGTTTAAATTAGGGCTTGGATTTGTTTTTCTGTGTTGATAATAATCCAATCTGAACTGTGCTGTTATAAATACTAATTCTTTTGTTTCTCTGGGATCTTGGTGTATAGATAAATGGCAACATTACGTGGGATAGGAGTTATTTCTTGAAAAGCATTTAGAAGCAACACAACACTTGCACATGGTGAAAGCCAGAGAATAAATGGAGCTATCTGGAGTTTAATTGAGCAACAGTAGAATCTCAGGGAAAAGCTTGGAAAGCTTGTGCAGCCAAAAGAAAGGGAAGCTTCTTTTATAATGCATATTGTTGTCTCATGCAATCTGTTTGACTGAACACTGATCCAAGTTATCAAAAGTGTTTGTAGGAGTGAACGAAGCAGCTTCCTGATTAAGCTGAGAGAGGTAGTTGAGGGCCATATTTTGATCAAGTGAAGCCCTGCAGCAGTGAACCGTACCCAAAACGTTCAAGAACAAGACTAGTAGCATAGCTTGTTTTCTTTGTAATTGTTTTCTTCAATTTGTTTGTAATAGGCTTGTGTTAGCCTACTGTTAGCTTTAGCTTTTGTTTTGTAAAAGGGCCTTTTATAAAGTCCAAGTTCTTTGGAAGAGTCCTTGGTGCTCTTTCAAACTCTTGGCAACTTTTCTTGATTGCTTTGATTTTTTAGCATAGCTAGACAGGTGAATGTGTCTTGTTAGCCAAAGCTACAAGCTTCACCATTGGAGTAGACTTTAATATTGACTTCATTTGTGTATCTCGTAGGGGTCATTAGAGTCCGCTGGTTTCTTAAGTGTTTTGTTTGTTTGATTTTGTGTTCACGTTTAGGGGTGATTAGGCTAAAAGGGATTAAACTCTAAGCCTTTTCACATTAGAGTCTGAAGAGTCTAGTCTTTTAGTGTTTAATTGTTTGAGTTTTGTACTTTGTTTCTAAAGGTGATTTTAGTTAAGGGGTAATTAGTTAGTAGCCTAAGACATTTCTGGCAAGGCAAGACTTGGTACTTAAGCAGCTCTTTAGCTCACCTCTCTTACCTGGGACTTGTTTAAGTGAAAGTTTTTAACCCTTTAAATTAAGAAAACTCTTAAAAACAAAGATGTCTTCTTATAATTCATATAGGTCTTCTAGGTTAGATAATGTTGATGAAATGCTTAAACAAGCTAGGAATCTTCCATCCTTTGGTAAACACATAGGTGCATTAACATACCTAGCTTGGGAAAAAGAAATTGATAAAATAAATCCTTGGTTTTATGAAGAGAGTGAATATTATGTTCTTAGTATATATCTCTCTAAGTTAGAAGTGCATGCAAGAGAGTGGTGGAATGAAAGACAATATCATGTTAGGAAAGGTAGAAAGTCTTCCATATGTGATTGGCATGACTTAAAAGCTTGCATGAGAAGAAAGTTTGTGCCTTCAAGTATTAAAAGAAACCTAGAACTAATTAGGGATTGCATTGAAGATGGAAAATCATTTCTTGAGAGTTTAAATGATCATGGGTTTCTTCATAGAGAATTAGAATTTAGGGCAAGACTTAAAGAGATCAAGGATAAGAAAAGAGAAAGAGAGATTGAGAGAAAAGAAAAGGAAGAAAAGAAAGAAGAAGAGAAGAGAGAGAGAGAAGAAAACGAGAAAAGAGAAGAGAGAAGAAGAGAGGAATTAAGAAGAGAAGAAGAGAGAAGAAGAAAAGGACGAAAGAGAAGAAGATAAAAGAATAGAAGAAGAGAGAAAAGAAGAAGAAAAGAGAGAAAGGCAAGAAAGAGAGAAGAAAGAAAAGGAGAAATTGTTACTGATGACAAATCCTATTCTTTCAAAGACCATGGAACCTAAAAGGGAAGGTTTCCAAATCTTTACTTCTTTTCCAATAATTGATTATTTTTCAATTTTTAACTTCTCTTTCAAACAAATTGTCATCTCATATTCCATGCAAACCTTTTCAAAATATGGAAATTTATATCTGGAGTTATTCTTATCTTTAAGGAAAGAAATAACTCAAGACAAAAATGAATTTGGACTTCTAAAATTTACAAAGACTACAAACAAGATATTAGAAGTCCTTATTTCCTTGTTTTTATAAAAAAACTTCTTTCTTGGATTGATATTAATTAAAGATATATTTGATGTTTATTGCAGATTTATGTTTGATCCAGGAGGAAGAAAAAGTGAATATAAAAGAATAAGGCCATTCCAAGATGGCCATGCTCCCAAAGATTGTGTGGAGCTTCTTCATAAGGCGATTGCCAGATTTAAGGACAAATCTTTTTTAAGAGGGAGGGTATGATGGAATCCTGCTTGACGTAGTTCTCCTTTTGTATTTTTACCTTTCATAGCTTAGCTCTTAAGGAGCATGGGTTACTATAAATACCCAGCTCCTCTCTTGTATTGGAACTTTTGAGATTAATGAGAATTGAGTTTTCTGAAATCAGAAACAATTCTCCCTTGAGAGTCAAGGCTGGAGAGTCCAAAGACTCCCTCTAGCCACCATCCAAGCACCTCTCTCACTTCCGTTTTCCAAATTTCACGGTGCATCTCATTCCTCCACGTTACCTCTGCTTCGCTGCCACCTCGCATGTGATAACAGTTGAAAAACTGTTATTTTCATGCTTAAAATTGATACTAAAAGCAACCTTTATACTTAGTGATGGAAACCCATTTAGGGCATACCATTCAAAGGAGTACGAACTTAATCTAAGGCTAAGAAAGGGACGTTGGAGAAGGACTTTTAGAAACTCTTTCTTGATTTCTCTTCTTTAAGTCTTAGTGGGATTTTCTTTAATATGTTTATATGTGTTTTGTAGGGTCTAATAAAGCTAGGAGATCATGAAACAACCAGCCAAGGAGTTGTTTAGCCAAGAGAAGCAAAGGAGTAAAAGGCATAATTTTGCACCATATGAAGCCTGACGTGCATCCAACACCAGCTGTGATCTTCCACGTGCATCCAACACCTTTCATGTGCAACTAGCAGCTTCATAAACGTTTCAGCAGATTCAACGTGGCTCTTCACGTTTATTCACCCTTGCACAACTAGCACTTGCTTCCTTGCATCATAGCTAACGTTGTAGGCGTGAACCAGGAGCTTTGTTTCTCCTTTAAATACATTGCTCCATTGGTAGTAACCCACCTTTGATTTGAATGAAGAAATTGTTTCCTGTTGATGCTCTCCAGAACTTTCTTCTTATTGAAGGTCACCGAGAGAGAGCTTGAGAGTTTCCTCTAGCCTCTCTCCCTAGCTAGGCTCCATTACTAGCATATCTCCACCCATCCGCATCATATTTTAGCACCTAAACCACTCCCCTCATTCCATTTTCTCCATCACCGATTCATCTGTTTTCTTCACCGCATCACTCTTTTATTCAATACTCTTTTGCCTCAACCTATCTTCATCACTAATTCATTCACTCTCCTTCAATCCAGTCACCGAACACTGTTTAAAGAGTTGGTTCCAGAGTTTATGCTTCCTCCGGTCATAATCATCATAATTCATCTTCTTCCACTGCCACAAAATGATGTTCATCCTCCTTTCCAGTTCAGATTCCAGAAGTTTCTAGGAGAAGTTCCGTTGATTCCATCTTGCACCAGAATCAGCTGGATTGTTCTTCCATCAAGTGGTATCATGAGCTTAGGTCGTCCACGCACCAAGAGCTAAGCCATTTCATCCATTTTTTATTCCAATTCTGTTTCTATTTTTGCATTCTGTCAAGTTTTTGTTCCAGCACTGTGTCCATTCTGTTTTGGTTCTGTTCTTCTTAATTTGGTGTGTTTAATCATTGTTCAGTGTGCTTCCATTCTGTTATCATGTTTATCCTTTATTTTAAACGGTGAATTATCTTTGTTTGAGTCATTTCCAGCTTTAAATTTCAATTTCAGTGTTGTCTTGGTCATGTGCAACTGAATATTGCAGTTTTAGTTTCTGTCTGCTTTGGTATTCTTTTTTGCTGGTTTAATTCGTTTTGATTGAGTTCAAGTGCTAGATAAGCCGTATATCAACCAATAAAGACAATGATAATTTGTTCTAGCCTTGGTGATACAAGCTAAAGCACTAGAAATCCATTTTGATTTCGAACCTGTGTTGAACTCTGCTGCAAAATTTCAATTCTGTTTTTAAATCATGAATCTGTTTTCCAGTTAATTTCTTTTGATTCTAGTGCTTTATACAAATTTGGTTGATGATATTGAATGATGCTGAAAGTGTAGCAGACCATTAAAAGCAATGAAATGCAATTTGCATAGCTTGGTTGCTCACAATTAATAGCATTCCATTGTTTTGGTCTTATTTCAAGCTTTTCACCGTGCTTAAAAATCCTTGGATGTCTAATATGAATTTAATTCATTCTAGCCGATAATTTCCAGCTTGATCTAGTGTATTAAGACTTCCTTGAGTCATTTTCATTGTTGTTATAGCTTTTGAATCAATCAAACTTGATTTTGGTGGATTGATGGGGTATTTTTCTGCATAAATTGGCCATAACAAGGTCTGTTTTTGATTTCTGCTAATTCTGAGCTATTTGATAGCTTGAACAAGTTTAAAATGGTGTTTAAAAGTTGCTAGCAGATTTCAATTGGTAATATCTTGGCCTAAGTGCAGAGTTGTTTCTTAAACCATCATATTTTGAGTTAAATTAGAAAGTGGCAAGGTAAATATGAGTAGTAATCTCGTTTTAACTCATTTCAGAGTTTGAACATCTTTCAAATAACTAATTAAAGTTGCTGAAGTGATTCATTTCGAGTTTAAGCCACTTTTGTGGAAAGTTGAGTTTCAAACCACCAAAATAAAGCCAAACTTTTCTGGTGCAGTGTTGAAAAACTGAATCTGTTTTGATGATTTGATCTTTAAATTTCAATTTGGATTGTAGCAAGAGCTGGTTCAGTGTTTTAGATTGAAAGTAAATGATCAAAAGAAGTCATATCAAGTGTTAAAAAGCTTGCAGAACCGTGCAATCCAGTTTCAAGAAGTTAAAACCCCAAAACACAAAATCTTATTCTCTTTGGGGCATTTCATCAAACAGTTTTGGAAAATATCAACAGTTTGGTTTCACATTGATTTCAACCTGCATTTTGGCTTTTCTTGCTTTATTAATCTACTCTAGAGCTTTGTTAGGATCTATTTGCAGTGCCTCCTTTATTAATAGCCTTAATTGCTTGTTTGTCTTTAAATTGAAAATCTGGTTTTGTCCATAATAAGTCAGTTCTGTTCCAGCCTTACTTTCTGATTTCTGGTGTTGTTTAGATGCTTATTGGTGCAGATTTTGTGCTAGGGTGATTGCTCATGCTAGTGGTAGCATCTTGAGGGGTGGAAACTCATATAGGTCTTGATCCAAGTGCCTCCACAGCAAGAAAAAATAGCTTCCTGAAACACCATTCTGCAGTGAGAAAAAGAGTGAAAATTTGGCAACTCCACTTGCCAAATTTTGTGACACAAGCCAAACAGTTGAGTGATGGTGAGATTGAGTGTATATCATCCAAAAGAAATATGTTAGTGGAGTGAAAATACCCTGAAACAGTTCAGAAAGTGAGATTTGAGTGGATGCACATGAAGCCAAAATACTTGGCCGAGAGGAAAATCCTGTTTTAGCTTCCAATGCTGAAAAGTCCAATTTTTTAAGTCTGATTTGTGCTATTCAATAGGTCTACACAGTTTTTGTTTTGAAAAGGCAACGCCAATGATCAAAAATATTTTTGAAACACCTTTTTTTGAACTGGTTTTTTACAATTGAAGGTGCAGATTTCAGTTTTTAAAAAAAATTGTTCAAAACAGTTTTCATCACACCTTGTTTAAACCAATTCAGCTTTCTGATTTTTGGTGCAGTTTGGTGTTGTCTTCTAGACAATAACCCAGTTTTCATCCAGTTCTGTTTTGACCAGTTTGGTCCTTAAATTCAAGCTGATTCCATCATCAATTTTGGACCAATTGAATAAATTAATTTGCTGAACTGGAACATTAGATATTCTTGCTGGTTTGATATAACAGTGCAGGTTTTCACTTGAAGGGTGTCTTATAGCTTGTACAGCAAATTTTCAAAAACTGTTTTGGAGAGCTTTGTGAAGATCATTAAAATAGCCAACATTGTTCCAGAAGCTTGAAACCTCTTTGAGCAAGGATTGAAGGGCTAAAGCACTAAGAAAGCAACAAAAACAAGTTTCAAATCAGTGCACATATGGATCAACAGAGTAGTTTAGCTTGATTCTTTTGAGTTTTGAACTTGTAATATGTTTCCATTTTAGTTTTCAGTTTTGTTTGTAAAAGGCCATTTAAGACCAAGTGTTTGGAAGAGTCCTTGGTGCTCTCTCCAATCTTGGAAATTCTTTGCTTGCTTTGATAGTAGACGGTGAGTGTGTCTTGTTAGCCAAAGCTACAAGCCTCACCTAGGATTTCCTTTGTTTTATCTTCACGCTCTAGGCTTTTGTTCCATTAGAAGTCTAGGTGTTTTATCTTTCATTTTGATTGTTTGAGTCCATTTTTTAAATTCAATAGTGAATCTTACTTTGAAAATGGTCAAGTAAGTAACCTTAGACATTCTGGCTAGGTAAGATTTGGTATTTAAGCGGCCTTTGGCTCAACTCTCTTACCTGGGAATTGTCTCTAGGTAAAATCTTAAACCTTTTCACACTAAGAATCCACTTTTGAAATTAAAAAGATGTATGAGGAAATCATGATCACCAAGAGAGGAATAGAAATGAGTGAGCTTAGGAACTTGTTTGCCCAATACATGAAAAATCATAATGAGTGTGAACAAAAAGAAAGAAGGAAGGATGAAAGGTACAGTCAAGCTAGGAAAGATATTCCATTTTTTGGTAAAGACATTAGTGCTTTAACATACTTAGCTTGGGAAAAAAAAATTGATAAAATACATCCTTTTCTTACTAGAGATAGTGAATCCTTTGCTCTTAACATATATCTTTCTAGATTAGAAGAACATGCAAGTGAGTGGTGGAATCATAGGCAATATAGTGTCAAGAAAGGTAGAAAATCCTCCATTCATGATTGGTATGAACTAAGAGCTTGCATGAGAATAAATTTTGTTCCTCTTTCAGCCAAGAGAGACCTAGAATTAATGGGACACCTCATTCAAGAGGGAAAAACATTTATGAAAGGTCTAGATGGTTTCTCTAGAAGGGAAATTGAATTTAAAGAAAAACTTGAGAAACTCTTGGATAGGAGAAGAAAGAGAGAGACTAGAAGGAGAGAAGAGGAATTGAGAGAAAAGATAGAAGAAGAAAAGAGAAAGAGAGAAGAAGAGAAGAGAGCAGAAGATGAGAGAAGAGAAAAAGAAAAGAGAGAAAAGGAGCATTTGCTACTGATGGCAAATTCTACTCCTACAATTCAAAGAAAACCAAAAAGGGAAGGTTTCCAATCCTTTAATTCTTCTTCAATTATCTTTAAGTCTTTGCATGATAACTTCTCTTTTAAACCAATTGCCACACAAATTATCATTATACTACCCTCTTCAAAATATGGCAATTTAAATCTTGAGTTATTGTTACCCTTAAGGAAACAAGAAACTCAAGACAAAAGAAAAGTGACTTGTGAATTAGGACTTTTAAACTTCCTTAAAACTATAAAACAAAATATAGAAAGTCCTCATTCTAAAGTTACTTCCATAAACAAATTCTTTCTTAGATTGATACTAATTGGAGATATATTTGATGCTTATTGCAGATATCTTTTTGATCCAGGAGGAAAGTGACAACCCAAAGTTGTGCTTCTTTATATTTTTCCAATTTGAGGACAAATCGTTTGTCAAGAGGGAGGGTATGATGGAAACCCATTTAGGGCATACCATTCAAAGGAGTACAAACTTAATCTAAGGCTAAGAAAGGGATGTTGGAGAAGGACTTTTAGAAACTCTTTCTTGATTTCTCTTCTTTAAGTATTAGTGGGATTTTCTTTAATATGTTTATATGTGTTTTGTAGGGTCTAATAAAGCTAGGAGATCATGAAACAACCAGCCAAGGAGTTGTTTAGCCAAGAGAAGCAAAGGAGTAAAAGGCATAATTTTGCACCATATGAAGCCTGACGTGCATCCAGCACCAGCTATGATCTTCCACGTGCATCCAGCACCTTTCATGTGCAACTAGCAGCTTCATAAACGTTTCAGCAAATTCAACGTGGCTCTTCACGTTTATTCACCCTTGCACAGCTAGCACTTGCTTCCTTGCATCATAGCTAACGTTGTAGGCGTGAACCAGGAGCTTTGTTTCTCCTTTAAATACATTGCTCCATTGGTTGTAACCCACCTTTGATTTGAATGAACAAATTGTTTTCTGTTGATGCTGTCCAGAACTTTCTTCTTATTGAAGGTCACCGAGAGAGAGCTTGAGAGTTTCCTCTAGCCTCTCTCCCTAGCTAGGCTCCATTACTAGCATATCTCCACCCATCCACATCATATTTTAGCACCTAAACCACTCCGCTCATTCCATTTTCTCCATCAACAATTCATCTGTTTTCTTCACCGCATCACTCTTTTATTCAATACTCTTTTGCCTCAACCTTATCTTCATCACTAATTCATTCACTCTCCTTCAATCCAGTCACCGAACACTGTTTAAAGAGTTGGTTCCAGAGTTTAGGCTTCCTCCGGTCATAATCATCATAATTCATCTTCTTCCACTACCACAAAATGATGTTCATCCTCCTTTCCAGTTCAGATTCCAGAAGTTTCTAGGAGAAGTTCCGTTGATTCCATCTTGCACCAGAATCTGCTGGATTGTTCTTCCATCACTTAGAAACTAGCTTGAAATCATGCTTTTAGTCATATTTTCATAAGTAAGAGAGCTGGACAGGTTTATGCTTGATTTTAGTGTTTTTGTGCAGGTTTTAAGGTGAATTTGGTGAAAGAAGTGAAGAAGGAGAGAGATGGAATCAAAAAAGACACCAAAAAGTGCAAAAGGAGAAGCCGCAACTGCCGCTTAGCGGTAAGTGCGTGAGTTGATTCTTCCCCCTCAGCGGCATTTTCACCCCTCAGCGGATCCAACGTGAGTGCCTGAGTGTCGCTCAGCGGTAAACTACCGCTCAACAGTATTTGCGACTTCTCTTTTTGCACTTTTTGATGTCTTTTCTGATTCCATTTCTATCCTTCTTCACTTCTTTCACCAAATTCACCTTAAAACCTGCATAAAACACTGAAATCAAGCATAAACCTGTCCAGCTCTCTTATTTCTAAAAATATGACCAAAAGCATGATTTCAAGCTAGTTTCTAAGTGTTAAAGGTTGCTTTTAGTATCAATTTTAAGCATGAAAATAACAATTTTTCAACTGTTATCACATAGCCTAGGTAATTCTCAGCCAGATAATCACCAATCTTCCTTGGATTAGTGTAAAATTATTTCACCACGGCTATATTGGTAGGTATAGGGTATGTAGCTAGCTTCCTCTAATCATTCCCTAACAATTGCTCTCCAAATTGAGGAGCAAGGTTAGGTATCATTCCAACCTTTCTCTCCATAAGGAGTCTCCTATCTTGGACCACCTTAAAGTGCTTCTCATGTTTGCGAGATAGGAACCTACTAGAATGGGGTTGTTCTGGTTCCTTTTCTTTTCTTTTGGATGCCATGGTCTCCATTCTTTTGCCTGAAGAGGATGCCATTCCTACATCAAACTCAGATACAAAACCACAAAACATGTTGTTAATCATTAGTAAAACACAGACAACACCTTATTTCGAGGCTAAACCACCATTGAGGGTCAAAATCACCCCTCAGCGCCACCAGTGCAGCAATCCAGAACATAACTCAACAAAAACATGTCTGTCAGAGTGCCGCTCAGCGACAATTACCCTGAGCGGTGTCTCTGCAGATCTTTTGAAAAATTCATTTTTAACCTGTCCTAACTCCACCCACATGCAATTTTCAGTTTTCCAG
Organism: Vigna nakashimae; assembly: GCA_034642375.1. Lineage (NCBI taxonomy): Eukaryota > Viridiplantae > Streptophyta > Magnoliopsida > Fabales > Fabaceae > Vigna > Vigna nakashimae. The sequence goes on along the minus strand of CM067765.1, from coordinate 42,577,404 downwards.
ATCAAAATCATTCAGTTCAATCGGTTCAAACATCAATTAAATCATCAAATCATGCATAGAAATCAAAACCCCTAAAAATTCATGTTTTAACAATCAAATTTCAGACTCAAGAACCCTATAATGAAAAATACTTGACTTACTTGGGTGGAGATACTAGATGAAGTGAGAATGCTTTCAAGCTCTGATGCTCTCTTCCAACCCCAAACTTAGATGGAAAACTAGTGAGAAAATGAGTGAAAGGGAGATTTTCTCAAGAGGGATGAGGGAAAAGTTATAGAGAACCTTTGAAAAAGTATGTAGGAGTGTGTGTGCAAAGAAGAGTCTGAAAAGAGAAACTAAGGCGCAGCTTAGGGTATAAAAATACTCTAATGGGCTTGGGTTCCACTAAGGGGCAACCTAAGCCCAGTTTGCGACACTACCGCTCAGCGGCACTTTCAGGAAGTGTTCTTCTTCTCCCTAGCTTAACCTAAGTGCCTCCTAAACATGCCTCTCACTTGCTCCCTACAATAACATTTTCAGATTACTCATGCAAAACCCTATTATGAAACTACAAACAAACAATATATATATATATATATATATATATATATATATATATATATATATATATATATATATATATATATATATATATATATATATATATATATATATATATATATATATATATATATATATATATATATATATATATATATATATATATATATATATATATATATATATATAATCGATCAACTGGGTTGCCTCCCAGATAGCGCTTGTTTAACATCACGAGCCTGACCCAAAATCCACCAACACCCATCAGTAGATGCAAAACTTTCTTACCAACACCCATCAATAAGTGTAACAAACCTAGTAGATACTTAACCACCTAGCATCCTTCAGTAGATGCTATATCCAAAAAAAATATTTACAGAAATAATGTCCAACTTATTAAAAATTACAGAACCAAAATAAAATCAAAAGAAATATTGTCCGCAAATCACTGGAATGTCTTCCAGCAAGCCCTCTTTTAACGTCATTAGCTTGACCCAATAAAGTTCAAGTTCCATCTTCATGGTTGATGTCCATATGCCACCAACTCCTCAACTATTTTCGGTGTACTGTTTTGACTCTTCTAGAATGTGGAGACTCTATCTCTATCATCTCCTTTTCTTTGTAGCCTTTCACAACCCACAACTTGTTTTGAATCTCACAGGTGTACCAAGTTGGAGTCGTTCTTTCATCCAATCATCAGGAACTTTTCTTCCTCTTTCAATCTTTTCTTTTTCCTATACCTGAAACAACAAACAATGTTTACCTTTAACCTTGGGTTTTTCATCTTGATGGCTAGTCATGAGTACATCTTGATATGCAGCTTTATGACTAGCTTCTTCCTCCTGCATCTGCCTCTCTTCTTTGAAGACATCTACAACAACTCTCTCCTCTCGGTCTTGGAGCACCACTATACCTTCGTTCACATCAATGATGGCTTTGGCCGTTTTCATAAACGGTCTTCCGAGAATAATGGGTATCTTTTCAGTCTCCATCTCCATCACCACAAAGTCTACCAAGAACTGGAGTTTGCCTACACAAACTATAATATCCTCTCCTATTCCATAGGCTTCCTTTGAAGATCCATCTGCCATTACTAAGTTAACCTTTATAGGCTTCACATCAACATGACCGATATGCTCCAGTAAAGAATAAGGTATCAAGTTAACACTTGATCCTAAATCAAGTAAAGCTTTTTTTTATCCTTTTCTTCCCTATTGTGCATGGAATGGAAAAGCCTCCTGGATCTTTTGCTTTTGGAGGGGATGCATCCTTTTTAACAACTTTATACTTCTTTGTATCATCATCTCTACGTCTTTTCTTTGAAGAGACTTCTTCCTCAGGTTTAGTATAAACTGCAATTTGTTGTAATATCTCCTTCCAAGGTACATCATTGTCCACCATCTTGAATAATTATGTAAAATCAAATTGTTTCTCTTGATTTATTGGAAAAGGAAAAATATCTTTACTCTTTATCTCTCTTTTCTCTCTTTTCTCTCCTTTCTCTTTTTTCTCTTCTTTTTCTTTTTTCTCTTCTTTTTCTTTTTCTCTCTTTTCTCTCTTTTCTTTTTTTGTCTCTCCTTTTTCTAACTCAACTGTCTCATCATTTGTACTCTCCAACCCTTTACATTCTTCTCTAGGGTTAACCTCAATATTAGCCCCAAAAATTTTGTTTGGCCTCTCTTCCAACTGCTTGGTAATCTGACCCATTTGAATCTCCAAATTCTTTATAGCAGCATCAGTGCTCTTTTGAGTAGACTCAATTTTCTGTATGAACTGATGAAGAGTTTCTTCCATCCTTATTGATCTTTCATTAGGTATAGAAATCTTTTGCCATAAGGTTCGTTGTTGCTGTTGCTTGTTAAATCGCCCAGTTTGTCTAGCTTGCCCACTTTGTCCTTGACCAATGCTTGGGTGTGGTTTCCACCCTTGATTGAAATTCCCCTAACGGTATTGATTGGCCATGAAGTTAACATCCTCTAAGACTTCTGTTGGAAAGGCGCATTGACCATTGATATGGTCACTCCCACATAATTCACACAACTGTAATTGAACCTGTGCAACAGTCTTTAACTCTTTTGGCAGTTGTGCAAGTGTTTTTGTAAGAGTCTCCAGTTGTTGAGTTAGTATCTTGTTCTGTGCTAGCAAGGCATCATTGATTTGTAACTGTAGAACTCCTTTTTGTTGAATATGAGTTCCTCTTTCACTGTTCAGCTCATTATCACTAGTAGCCATATTGTCAATGATTTATGTAGCTTCCTCTAGAGTTTTCCATTTGATATTTCCTCCTGGTGAGGCGTCAAGCATCATCTTGGTTTGTTAACCAAGATCTCCAAGGAAGATTAGGACTACTTCCACTTCGTCAAATCCATGCATGGGAGTCTTTCTTAATAAGCTTTTATATTTGTCCCATGCATGACTCAATGAATCCTCCATGCCTTGCCTGAATGATGAAATCTCTTGCTTTCCTTTATTTAACTTTGATTGTGGAAAGTATTTGTTTAGGAACTTTGTCACCACTGCTTCCCACTCCGTAAAGCTTCCTTATGGAAAAGAATTCAACCAAAGCTTAGCGTTGCCTCCTAATGAGAATGGAAACAGGCTAAGTTTGATTGCTTTCGTGAGACAACCCATTAAATTAATTACTCTTCACCAGTTGGAAAAATGCTGGTTTCACCTCCATGTTGGCTGCATTGACTCGTGGTCTTGCTATGCTATTGAAATGCTGAGGTCCAGCTATATTAGTGTAATCTGCAAGAGTTCTTCTGGCATTATTATTCTCCATATTCTCAGTGCTATGGTCAAAACCTTGTGGTGATGGTTGTAACAGAGTTTCCGGAGAAGGAAAAAGTTCTCTAGATGTACGGATTCTTCTCCTTCGTCTACTCTCGTCTAAACCTTCAAGAAGAGGTTCTGCAATTTTCTTGCTCCTAATTTGGATTGCTTCCTGCATACACAAGCAAACAAATCCCTAGAAGAATTGGTTAGCACAAAAAGATATAAAAGAAGATATAAGTCAGATATAAGAAGATAAAATAAAAACAGAAAATAAAAACAAATAAAATAAAAATAAAAACAGAAAATAAAATAAAATAAAATAAAATAAAATAAAACAAAATAAAATAAAAACAAAAACAAAAAAAACAGAAAATAAAATAAAATAAAAAACCGAAAAATAGAAACAAAAATTCAAATTTCAAAATTCAAAATTCAAGTCAAAGATAATCAATAATCACATAAATAAACTAGTTAAACCACGAGTCCCCGGCAACGGCACCAAAAACTTGATGACAAATTTATGAACACCGAAAAACTGCGCCAAAAACTTGTTTAACAATCAGCAAGTGTGACCGAATCGTATCAAGTAATAAAACTAGGTAAGTGATGAGAGGGTTGCACCTCCCACAAAAGTTGTGCATAAAAGAATGCAGTATAGACTAGGAAGTGACTCCTAGGTCATCTCTCAAGGACCAAATTGGGTTCAGTCTCAGATCTAAACACGTAGTGGGGGGGTTTATGAAAGTGTTTTTGTGAATGCAATTAAACTAAATTGACACCGGAAATTAAACAAAACCGAATATAATTGAAAGCATTAAAAGTAAATGGAAACAGTGAACTGAACGATTCTAAGCAAGGTGTGTGAACTAACTAAAATGCAGCAAATAACGAGCACGTAATGTGCTATTCAAATTCAATACTTTAACTAAAACATCTAATGCCTAATGCAACTTGGAATTAAAGAAAATATGCAATCTTAATCTAATTAATGAAAGGCACCGTGCACAACTCCATTTCTTCACTGAAATAATAAATTTAAAAGCGCTTGAACAGTAAAAATTAAATGAAGTAGTAAGCATCACAACACATCTAATATTTAAATGCACTGATTAACCTAAAAAAAAGTGAAACAATGAAATGCACATCGAAATGGCACTAAAAGCAACACGTGAACAGTAGCTGGATAAACCAAACTTTGAAGCTTTCTCTTGCTGGACATAACAGCCATCACCGCGGGTGCCCCTGCTTTGCTGAACATGACTGAAAATGAAGAATGAAATCCTATGCTAGACGTGGATGCCGCACTCCGTGTGTGCATCTCCAGCTCCTAATCATTGTGCCAATCTTCTTCATTCACCGTATACCTACCCATCTAATCACTTCTTCCTTTTTTCCCCTCACACGTCCACATGCACACCACTTCACCTCTCAATCTCCATCTCATTCTGCCTCTACATCCACTTCCCTCAATTAAAGTTTCTCCTCCTTATTCCATTCAGTCGTACCGTGACAAGACTCTGCTTCCAACCATCACCGTTCCATTTCTCTCTCTCCGTGCCAATCTACTTGCTCCATGCTTATTTCAATCACCGTGTTGCTTCCAAAACGTAACACCGAATGCTTCATTCTCCAAAGTAAACCTCCACACGTCTCTTCCAGCACAACAAACAGCTCCTACCTACCACCTCTACATTCTAATCTATTTCATTCTTAAATCAATAAAGGAAAAAATATTAGCTAACATTCAGCCACCAAATACCTTGACACGTCCCATCTCCTAGACTTTTTTCTCCAAACATTAATCATGGTATCTTCTCCGTTCCAGCAAAGAAACAATTAAAAGCTTTAATAAAAAGTTGGAATGGGTGTATCTCCCAAGCCGTGACAAGACGTTACGTTCCCCATTCCAAACTAGCACTGTCTGCCTTCATTCTCTTCCAAGGCCGAGACACACCCTCCTTTCTTTCTATCAATCCACGCCCATGTGCATAAAGGTAAGTGTAATTAAAATGAAATAAAGAACCAATGCCAAACAATATGACAGAGACAACTTTGGAATTAAGAAGACAAAATAATGCTCAATCCATTTCTAGAGAAGACAGCGTGAATACACTCCCAGTATTTTCATTTTTCAAAAACGTTCAAAACCAAAGCCCCTAAAAAAAACGAGAGACCGAGAGTGAGTCCCTGAAATGTGTGGCGGCTGGCTCCCTTTCTAAGGCCGTGTGTCCCTTTTTTTTTTAGGGTAGGGTCCACACAATAAAACCCTAAGGTGCCAAGTCACTAACTTCTAATTTTGGGTTTAATCTAATTTACCAAAAATTGACCCAAAATATAAGAGTTGATTCAAAAATTCTAGACTACTGAATTACAAATTAATTAATTCAAAAATGTCTGTGTGGAGAGTCTTGAATTTATTTAGCATACTTCCTGATGTCCAAAAATGTATTTCCGAAATTTTCCTGCACTTCAAAAATGCACTTAATCAGCTCAGAAAACCCAAATTACCACAATTACAAATTTCCGACCAAATTAAGCAGAATTCGGAAAACGGGGAAATAACAAACAATTAAACACAATTCCCTAGTTTATTTAAGTGCAATAAAATAAATATAATTCAAGAAATAACGACTCATCAGTAAGACCAAGTATCGTTTTCCTAAAGGACTCACGACCTAGTTAGCTATATGATTTGTTGATTATTTAAGACTTGTTAACAATTGATTGTAGGTTTTAAATGCAAGAGATAATAATTAAACATGTATGCATGAATTTGATCAATGGAAAAGAGGAATACAAACACTTTAATGAATTAGATGGATGAGTATGTTGTTGGGGTTATCAATTTCATCTTATCCACTCTCATATACTTTAGGAATTCATCTTATCCACTCTCATATACTTTAAATAAAGCACAGAAACCAAGCCCAAGCTCGTGTCGTTGGTGCTTAAGCGCCTCACTTAGGATCCCCCGGGTGGTGAGCGGTGGTCTTCCACACTCAAGCCTTCCAGATGACGCCCAAGCTTCGAGCTTCCTGTGCTCAAGCGCCCCAAAAGGGGCGCCTTAGCGGTGAGCTATGGTTTCCTGCGCTCAAGCCTCCATAAAGGGCGCCCAAGCTTTGAGCACTCCTCCTTTCTAGTGCTTTTCCAGGCCTTTCTAAGCTTCATCTCCATGGCACTTCATTCCTGCTTTCCATATTATCTCATTTTCTATCAAAAGAAGGAGAATTAGTCATAAAATCATTGAATTCAACCTCAACTCTCTTATTCACAAAACTTAATAGAAAAACATGATTCCAAGAAAGTTTCTAAGCAGAAAAGGGTGCATTTAGTATCAAATTTATATCATTTAGTGTTGTGAGTCCTTTAGGAAACGATACTTGATCTTACCATTTTATTATTGCTTGATATATGCGGTACACTTGCCGACATTTTAACAAGATTTTGGCGTTGTAGCCCGGAATTCGTGGTTTAAACTATTCTATTTGTGTGATTCTTAACCGATTAGATTTAATCTTTAATTTTTATCTTTTTATCTTTTTATCTTTTTATTTTTTTATGTTTTTATGTTTTTATCTTTTTATGTTTTTATCTTTTTATCTTTTTATCTTTTTAACTTTTTATCTTTTTATCTTTATATCTTTTTATCTTTTTATCTTTTTATCTTTTAAATCTTTTAGTGTTAATTGGGTGCTCTAGTGTAGTGTTTTTTAGTGTCTGCAGGATAAAATTCGAATATTTGTACTATGTGTTAACCCTCGGCAAGTGTAACCGAATTGTATCAAGTAATAATAAAATAGTAAGACCAAGTATCGTTTCTCAAAGGACTCACGGCCTAAACAATTATGTGATTTGTTGATTAAGACTTGTAAGAACAAATTCTTGTAGTTTGAATGCAAATGCCAAAAAGTAAATATGAATGCATGTATTGATCAATTGGATCAAAAGAAGCAAAGCGTGATTGAAATATATGATGATGATGTTGTTGGGGGTTTTCAATTCATCCTATCCACTCTCATGTATTGAAGAATTCAACTTCTTCATTAATGTTAATGCCCCTTTCTAATTTACCTTGAATCCAATGTCTTGGAGAAGAAAGCCTACTCCTAATCACTAGTTTACAATGTCTTGTCTCCCTAGAAATTATTCATGCATTACATTCGCACAAAAGCTTAAAGATAACCAATCCTCCTATTCCTATGTCTAGGCAATATTACTATTGGGAGAATTTCTTCATGTCTGGATTTACCTATATGTGTCCGTACAAATAAAATCAATGATCATACAATTGAATGAGTTAAACAAAGCATGCATATGAATTAAAGAACCAATTCAATACATGAGAGTTTCAAAGGATTACATTAATTCCCCAACAACAATGAAGGTTTAGTTCACCATAATCATGGTGAAACTAGATGAAAAACAATGAAAAAATGAAAGATAGAACCCAAGAATTTGAAGAGTGGAGCTTGAGCATCCAAAATCCTCCTCCAAGGGGTGAAGAAATTGTGATTTTGCTTCGTTCTACCAAAAGATACTAACCCTAGGTCAACTAAAACCTTATATAGACTCTTAAAGATTACAAAAAAGTGACCCAAGGCCCATTAAAATACCGCTCAGCGGTAATTTCCGCTAAGCGGTAAGTGTGATTCTTCAAATTGACACTCAATTGTAGTTTTGCCCCTTAGCGGTGACTACGGGTCTTCAGAGTGCCGCTCAGCGGTAATTTCCGCTCAACGGTACTTGCGACTCTTCTTTTATGCACTTCTTCTTCCTTTTTTGACTACAACTTATGGCTACTTCACTTCTTCCATTCAATTCATCTTAAAACCTGCAAAAACAAGGGAAACCAAGCATAAAACCCATCCAACTCTCTCATTTCAAAAACATAAGCAAAAGCATGATTCCAAGCTAGTTTCTAAGTCATAAAGGTTGTTTTTGATGTCAAATTGAAGTATAAAAATAATAGTTTTCCAACTATTATCACAACCCCAAACTTAGAACTTTGCTTGTCCTCAAGCAAACAAGATGTAACTCAATCTTCCATCAATCTATAGAATGGTTCACCACATTTACAACTTCTTCTCTCAAGACAAGTAAGTACTCAAATAAGCTCAACACAAAGACTTCAATCAAGATGCACACATGCTTCAATGTTCACATAATCACATAATATCCAACAAATGTTATTCTCATGAATAAATAATCAACTAAGCATATATGTAATTATGTGCTCATGGAATTTTCCTCACCAGAAAAAGTGTTTAACTCAAACGCACAAGTGTATAAGAGGTCACTCATTCACTCAACTATCAGAATGTCACATGAATCAACTTTGCCTTTCATTTAACCATAATTAAACACAATCACAAGTAAGTATCATCACAAGGGCTTTTCTATAGCTTATAATGTGGTTGAGCTAACAAGACAATTGGTTTTTCAAGATCCCAAAATCCTTGAGTTAAGTGAATCATCTAAACACAATCATTCTTCCTTCTTCCCAACTTTCTTTTGCATTGAGCCTTCCTCTTTTTCTTTCTTTTCTTTCCTTTTTCTTTTGATTTTCAAGTGCTTAGCTCAATGCTTTTCATATTCCCTTTTCTTAAACCACCCAACAACCTCAAACTTGAACATTTATCAATACCACAAGATATCTTCAACTCAACTCAAGGTAAAAATTTTCAAAAAGGGTTTTCTATCACGTTCAAAGCTAAGGGTTCAAAGGTTAGAACAAATTGTGTTCTCTTTTATTGGGCTAAAATGATGCATTTGGCTAATAAAGGGTAACAACAGATGACCTTGATCATGTGATACATACAAGCAAGTGATTCAGCCATAGAAACCTGGACAAAGTCATTCATGCTTTCAAAGTAATAACATTCATTCACCAAAAACTCTTGAGTTTAAAACCTCACATATAGGCTCATTCAACATTCCACATACACATTTTGCTTAACATCATAATCACAATCACAACATCTTGCATTTGTTCACATGGCTCGTTAACCACCACCTCTATATCAGCATATAGTGCATACTCTCAACATCAATTAATATCCAAGCATCATCAAGCATTACTCATCATGCATAAGTCACAAGCAAACCATCATAACAAATAAAGTTTCAAACTGAGTACATCAAACCCTATTCTAAAAATAGAAGCAAATAAGTTCAACAAAATTTAAAACAAAAGATAAAGCTCCTGCTCTAGAGGTGATAACATCCATCAGTAGATGCTATCTCAACTCCTCATCAACCCATGCTGTCATCTGAATCTTCCTCCTCTTCCTCGTCCTCAACATCTTCAGCATCTTCAAACTCATCATCATCATCATCCTCCATAGTAGAAGCTCCAACTGCTCCAGCTCCACTGCCCTGAACTTGTTCCTCTAGCCATGCAACCACATTATGAAACTCATCCATGGTTCACCTATGTGCTGGGGTGTATCATACATCCCAATAATCATCTTAGTTGTGGCCACCTGCCCTTTGTGAATAGACTGCATCTGGGTATCTATAAGAGACATATACATGTCCCTCATCCGAAATGGCTCTGCCTCATGAGGCTCTCCAAATGCCTGGCTCTATGATGGTCTTCTCGCTCTATGAGGACGACGAGGTGGTACTGGCTGAGCTGCCTCATCACCTCCATAATACTGTCTGTAATAGGCCTCATCAATAGTTTCCTAGGCCTCTCAAATGGTGGTGCAGAGATATTCACCCCAGCTAACTCACATAAGTGTGTAATCAAAGAGGGATGCCCTAGAGGTGCTTCGTTGTTCATAGTGTTGGCACATACCTATATTTCACTAGCTACGACCTGGCCATTGTTAATGCTTAACCCTCAAGAGAAGTGCCCTACTGATAGTTATGTCTGAGACATGTGAGCATGGATGGATGTTGGCATGAGAAAACGACATCCAATACTTTGCTAAAGGAGTCAGATCAACTCTCTTGATGTTCACTACAACACCATTCCTATTTCTCTAAAAGTGTCCACCAGGCACACACAACACACTTTCCACATCACCAAAGTTTGCTCCTTCTTCCATATTGAGAGCAAACTGACACTACTCACCAACCCATTCAGTATTTAAGAATCTATTAATGGAATCAAGGTCATACCGAATGACGTGTCTTCTAACATAACTCAGATAATCTTTAGCAGAATGATCACCCAACCTTCTTACATTGGTGTAAAATTCTTTCACCACTGCTATGTTAGCTGGTGCAGGATAAGTGGCTAATTTCTCCCATTTTCTGTTTTCCAATTGCTCCCCAAATTTTGGAGCCAGGTCAGGTATCAATCGAGCCTTCCTTTCCATTAAAAGCCTCCTATCTTTGACAACTTTGCAGTGACACTCATGCGTACGAGAAAGGAACTTGTTGGCATAAGAGCGTTCTGGTTCCTTATCCTTCCTCTTGGATCATACAGTGTTGATCCTCTTGCCCGATTAGGAGGTCATCCCTACATCAAACACAATTCACAAAACTACAAGACATATTGTTAAGCATTAGTGAACCACAAACAATACCCTAAGATCAGTCCTATCACTGCTGAGAGCAATCAAAACCCCTCAGCGCAACCTATGCATCAAACCAGCAAGCCAAAAAGCATCAAAAACCACTCTGCGAGAATCGCGCTCAGGGGTAATTTCCACTGAGCAACGATTCTACATATTTTTCAAAATTGCTTTTAAAACATCCTAATCTCCACCCACTTCAATCTTTCTAGTTCTAGACCTCAATCAAGCATTTGTATTCTGTTGAAACAACAATTAATTCATCTAATCATGCATAGAAATCAAAATCCCTAAAGAATCATGCTTAAACAACCATGTTCATATCAATTCATGCTTTTAAGAACCCTAGAATGAAAATGCTTGAACTTACTTGGGTGGAGATGCTAGATGAGTGAAAAATGATCTAGGAATGTGAACAACCCACAACTTGTTTTTGAATCTTACAGGTGTACCAAGTTTGAGTTATGCTTGAATAGAGTCATCATGAACCTTCCTTCCTTTGCCATCTTTTTCTTCTTCCCTAACCTGTGACAAGAAACAATTTTTACCTTTGAAGCCCGACTTTACAGCTTTTGAACTGGTCAGGGGTGCATATTTTCATGCAGCTTTATGACTAGCCTCCTTCTCTTGAATATACTGCTTCTCTTTGAAGACATTGAAGATCACCTTCTCTCCTCGGTCTTGAAGACATTGAATCTCCCCTTTCATCTAGAAATTTCTTCTTTATGGAGACTTGCTTCATGTGCTTTGCATAAGTTCGAATTTGCTGCAATGCTTCATTCACAGGTATTGAAATCTCCAATTTCCTGAAGCTATCTTTAAATCACCCATAGGGTAAGGAAGAATTTTATCAATTTTCTCTATCTTTTTCTCTCCCCTCTTCTTGTCCTTTTCTTTTCTCTCAACTCTTTCTTTTATCTCTTCTTTTTCTTCTTTTATTACTAACTCAACTCTCTTTTTTTCGTCATCCACCCTCTCATCATCTGCACTTACAATAACTTTGCACTCTTCCTTAAGGTTAACCTCAATATTATCCCCAAAATTCTTCTCAGGCTTCTACTTTAAATCCTTAGCCATTTGGCCAATTTGGATCTCCATATTTCTAATTGCAGCTTCAATACTGTTATGGTTGGAGATGGTCACCTGAATAAATTGCTAAAGATTTTCTTCAAGCTTTGTTGATTTCTCATTTAATGCAGATATTTGTTGCCGAATTGATGGTTGTTGATGTGGTCTATTGAATTGTCCTGCTTGTCCAGTTTGTCCATTCTGATCTTGACCTATGCTTGGGTGTGATTTCCACCCTTGGTTGTAATTCCATTGACGATATGGAAATTGATTAGCCATGAAATTGACATCTTCTAAAGCCTCCACTAGAAAAGTGCATTGATAATTGATATGGTCACCACCACACAGTTCACAAAGTTGTTGTTGAACCTATGCAACACTCTTTAGCTCCTTTGGCAACTGAGTAAGTGTCTTTGTCAAATTCTCCAACTATTGAGTTATTATCGTGTTCTATGCAAGCAAGGCATCATTTGATTGCAATTGTAGAACTCCCTTCTGTTGAATTGAAGCTCCTCTCTCATTATGCATCTCATTGTCATTAGCAGCCATCTTATCAATCAATTCAATTGCTTCCTCTGGAGTTTTGCATCTGATATTACCTCTAGCTGAGGCATCTAACATCAACTTGGTTTCTGAACCAAGACCTCCAAGGAAAAGAATGATTAATGTTGCTTCGTCAAAGCCATGAGTGGGTGTCTTTCTCAACAAGCTCTTGTATCTCCTCCATGCCTTGTCTAAATGAAGAGATCTCTTGCTTCCCTTTGTTGATTTTAGATTGTGGGAAGTACTTGTTTAAGAACTTTGAAACCACGGCTTCCCATTCAGTAAAGCTTTCCTCTGGAAAAGAATTCAACCATAATTTAGCATTGCTTCCCAATGAGAAAGGAAACAAACTAAGCTTTATTGCTTCATCCGACACTCCATTGATCTTTACAGTGTTGCAAATCTCATTGAATGTGGTGAGATGTTCATATGGATTTTCATGTGATAGCCCATTAAATTTGTTGCTCTTGATCAATTGTATCAACGCCGGTTTCACCTCCATGTTTGCAGCATTGACCCTCGGCGTAGCAATGCTATTTAAGTGATGAGGGTCAATAACATTGGTGTAATCCGCCAGAGTACGTCTACCATTGGTCATATCTTCAGTGCTTTGGTTGGACCTTTGTGGTTAGGGTTGTTGATAACAGTTGAAAAACTGTTATTTTTATACTTCAAATTGACTTCAATTAAAACCTTTATGACTTAGAAATTAGGTTGAACTCGTGATTTTGTTGAATTATTGGAAATAATAGAGTTGGACAGGTTTTATGGTTGATTCCCTTGTTTTTGTAGGTTTAGATGAAATTGATGAAAAGCCGTTAAGGGGAAGAAGTGACTTGCGATACTACCGCTGAGCGACACTTTTCTAGGCTTGGGACGTTCTAGTGTTTCTATCTTTGGCTGGGATGAAACAAAAACACTTTCTTTCACCCCTTGGAGGAGGATTTTGGATGCTAAGTGTAAGACCCTAGAACCTCAGGAACTTACCTAGTTGTAAAAAAGTTTAAGTTATAATGTAAAATAAAGTGTTGTCATACTTGACATGATTTACTATTTTAATTATAACTTTTTGTAGAAAATATCAATTTAGTTGATTATTTTTTTATTGGATAGTAGACTCAAAGAGATTCGATTTGAGTACTCATACGTGTATTTTCAACTTCGGTAAAGGGGTCAACCGGACTGTCAAAGTTGCAAAAAATTGTGCTGCTGGGGGGACTTGAGTGAGCAGTATTTTTTTTTTTTTGGAATGTAGACAATGTGAGCTGGTTGGCTGCGGTTCCTTTTTGTGGGAATAATTTTGGGGACCCTTTCAGACATTCCCTCCATGTTTTGGGGCTGGAAAGGAGTATGGGGCATTGTTTTATTGAATTATCATTACTAAATAACAAATCCATGGGTCCTTTTGTCTCTAGGAATCATTTCCTTTAATTCCAAAGCTAAATGGGTGTTTTGGACAAAAGAGTAAGGCTCTTAATGAGAGTATTTCGAAAATTCTAACTGTGCTAAGTGTGGAGGTTGTCTTGGCTTGTGCAAGAAGAGAGGAATTCCAAGAAACTAGAGTTCTACCAAGGTTGTGCAAGAGATCAAGTTAAAGTGTTCAAGGCTAAAGGTAAGGGGTTTAACTTGGGATATAACATAGTGTATGATGGGTAGAAGGAAAGCATATAAAGTTGTTGCATGCTTTGCTCCTTGTGTGTTGGGATTAAATTTAACATGTTGAAGCATGTGTTTTTCTTCTTGGTTGTAAGTTTTATGAGTTTTGTGTATAACATGAATTTTGCATAGAACACGCAGAAGATAAAAATGAACTTTCGCGATTTGTACCAGAATTATTTGAGACCCTTCCCGATGTCCAAAATAGTCTTATGAGTAGTCAAATTAAAGATAATTGAGTCTAGTTTCCAAGAAAACAAGAATCAACTCAATTGGAGTTTGGTAGAGAGAGTAATGAGCAAAACATTCATCAAAGGTCAAAACTGAGAAGACCAGAGCATGGTTAAATTTTCCGCTTTTTAATAATTTTACTGCAACTAGCCCTGTTGTCCAAAATTTTAGATTTATATGTCCAATGAAATAAATTTGAGTCTAGTTTCCAACAAAGAAAGAATCAACTCAATTGAAGTTCTGTAGAGAGAGTAATGAGCAAAACAGTCATAGAAGGTCAAAGCTAAGCATACCAGAGGGTGATTAAAGTTTCTGATTTTTAATGATTTTACTGCAGCTAGATCTGTAGTGCCAAAATTTCTAGTTTTATGCAAAAGAAATATATTTGAGTCTAGTTTCCAACAAAGCAAGAATCAACTCAATTGGAGTTCGGTAGAGAGAGTAATGAGCAAAACAATCATCAAAGGTCAAAGCTGAGCATACCAGAGCGTGATTAAAGTTTCTGATTTTTAATGATTTTACTGCAGCTATCCCTGTAGTCCAAAAATTTAGAGTTTTATGTCTAAAGAAAGATAATTGAGTCTAGTTTCCAATAAAAAAGAAATCAACTCATTTGGAGTTATGTACAAAGATTTATGAGTGAAATAAGAAGCAAAGTTCAGTGTGGACAACATTCAATTTTACTCATTGGGGGCACTTATCTACACTCTTTAACCAAGAGTGTGGGTAAGAGGGTATTGAGAATTCTCTTCCATTGTTGGAAGAGGAAAGAAGGGAGTGTGTTTAGAGAAAAAGGAGTGTATAGGAATTAGGTGTTTTTGGGAATTTAGTAAAAAGTGGGGGTGCACTAGAAATGTTATTCTAGTTGATGGAAGTGTGAAATTAGTAATTTCAGAGGGGTGCGGCAGTAGGATAAATAATTAAATTACTTAATTATTTGTTAGTCAATGAATTTAGTTGACTTTATATATCATGGTGATGGTTTTGATGCTAAAATTGTGAGAGAAAGCGTTTTGTCATATCCTTAGAATGTTGTTCAATCGATGGTGTTCGTATTGCGATACGATAGTGTGTTGAGTCTCTGCGGAGACTGAGGTTCGAGTGTATGGTTGTGATGGTAAAATTGTGAGAACAAGCGTTCTTTCATTTCCTTAGAATTTTTGTCGAATCGATGAGTGTTCGTATCGCGATACGATAGTGTGTTGAGTCTCTGCGGAGACTGAGATTCGAGTGTCACCCTTTCCTCATGCGTGGGGACTAGAGAGCCTAGAATTCTGACAAATCTCTTTCATGAACTTGCCTGTCTGTCTCAACTTTTTTAAATTTTACTTATGGTTCATAAGATAAAGATGGAAACGCCACAGTATAGGTATAAATGTTTAAGGTACCTGAGAAAACCTAAAAGAAATATTTGCCACAAAGATGTTAATATTTGATAAGAATCAGAGAACCAAGAACCAAAAGAATCCTCTTTCAACATTGCAAATGCAAATTTATGACTTTCAAAACATTCATTTTGGGTCTACTAGTCTCTACCGTCAAACCCTAATCTGCCTTAATCTTCGATCCATCCCATTTAGCTTAATTTTTGGTCTAGATTTGTCTAATTATTCCCCATACACGCTGTCTCTTCTTGGAATTTGACCTGATGTGATGCATCTCCGCTGTTAACTTGTCTAAATATTTTTGGATAATTATACTTTGACAACATTTTTTTCTACCTGACCTATCTTCATTTTTGTCCACAATATTCTATCTTAAAACCTTTAGTTTATCAATCAACTTAATTTTTTCTCAAAGTTAAGGTATTATAATTTAAAAATCAATTAAAGTCTTTTAGTATAATCATACCTATCTTTACCCTAAAACATTAATTTCAAATTACTTTAAATAATATAATAATAGTTATTACGATTTTAATTATTGTGATCTATAACTAAATTCAATTCTCAAAAAATATTATTATTATTATTTTCCATATGAAATTAAATTAATATTCTAAACAAATAAAATTTTATTCTCTTTAAATATCACAAACAAAAGGACAGAAAAAGGGCGGGAGGCTGAAGAATAAAAGCTCGAATATCGGTAACGTTGCATTTCTAATGGGAGGTTATCTTAAAATGTAAATATTATATTGAAATATTATAGTAATGGGAGCTTATGAGCTGTTTTATAAAGGAAAAAAGAAAAATAGGTGGGCTGTAGGAGGAAGAAGAAAACGTCGAATATCCCTTAAATTTGACGTCTTTTTCTAACTCTTTGTCTTCTGACTGACTAGTATGTCGATGCCCTCTATAATTCGACGTCTCCTTTCTATTTTTTTAAGCTGAGAAGTTATGAAGTTAAGAAGTCGAGATTGTGAAAGACGTTCCTAAAATTCTATTCAAAAATGGCTTATCCATCATCATCATCAAGAGGAAAAGAGAAGGTTGCCTGGGTTACAAGAAACGCAAGCCCATCTCGATGGATAAGTGATCGAGACATGCGAGCAAAGTTTTTATACTGGACACATAGAAAAAATGTAGTTCCTCACAAGTATCTAGACCTACAATTGTTCAAGAAACAAGGGTTCCTCTTTCAAGAATGGATGGCATATCAAGGACTTATTGATTTTGTCCAGATGAAAGGAGATTGGTATCCAAATTTGGTAAAGGTTTTGTACACAAACCTGAGGGTTGTAAATGGGGTCATTCACTCAAGGGTAAAAGGTGTTAACATTACTATTGACGATAATGTTTGGTCACATATTGTTGGACTGAAAGCTGAAGGTTTGGATTCTCATATCCGTGATTCTAAGTCAAACAGATGGCTAATAAAGAGAGCTATATATGTAAACTACTTAAGATATCCACAAAGGTACACGGTGGATAATCAGTACCTACATGATGGCTTAAACAAGGAGGAGAAATTGATTGCTTGTGTCCTGACTTGGCTACTGTTGCCTGGAAGATTTGTCGAGGACAGAATGTCAACAGAAGATGTATTTTTGTTGGATGCTATCAAGACTAGAATCCAGACCAACTAGGTTGCGGTACTTGATAACAGTTGAAAAACCGTTATTTTTATGCTTAAAATTGATACTGAAAGCAACCTTTAAGACTTAGAAACTAGCTTGAACTCATATTTTTGCTTTAGTTTTGTGAATAAGAGAGTTGAAAGTGAATTTAATGGTTTTGTGCAAGATTCCCTTGATTTTGTAGGCTAATTGAATTATTTGAAAGAAGAATTGAAGTACCGAATGATTGGAGTGAAGAAAAGTCAACCAGAAACCAGAAAAGTCAACTAGTCAACCAGAAAAGTCAACCAGTCAACCAGAATGCTGAAAAATCAACCAGAACGCAGAAAAAGTGTGACCGAGTGGCGCTGAGCGGAACTTTTCAGGTGCCAAAATCACCGCTAAGGGGCAAAAACAGCAGCTGAGGGCAAAATGGATCGTGCGGTATTACCGCTCAGCGGTAAAATACCGCTGAGCGCCATTCTAAGTGGGCTTGGACCGGTTTTCTTTTGTTTTTATGGGCTTGGACTTGTCTTATGTTATTTTTATGCCCTATTTAAGGACTTGCACGTCCTAGGGTTTGTATCTTTGGCTGGGAGGAAGCTGAAACACACTTTTCACCCCTTGGGGGTAGATTAGGAGATGGTGACGGCTCTCCTCTTCTGTTTCTCGGGTTTTTCTATCTCTTTCATTTTTTCATTATTGTTCATCTAGTTTCACCATGAATATGGTGAACTAAACCTTTTATTGTTGTTGGGGAATCAATGTAGTCTTGTGAAACTCTCATATATGGAATTTGTGTTAACATCTTACTTTAAGATACATGTTTTCTTTCATCATTAGTTAGGGTTTTTCCTCTTTAGTTAATGCTTGCTTTGTTTAACTCATTCATTGCCATGATTATTGATTTTGTCGATACGGGAACGTACAGGAAAATCTAGATCTGGGGAATTTCTCCCAATATCATATTGGTTGCCTTTAAGCTCCTGCACTTTAGAACTAATTACTAGGAATGCTAGGAATTGTATGAACTTGTAATTAAAAATAGGCCTTCTTGCAAGGTGATTTAGAGAGTGGCATTAGCATTGATGAAAAGAATGATGAATTCCTAAAATATATGTGAGTGGATAAGATGAATTTGATAACCCCAACAACATACTCATCCATCTAATTCATTGATGAAATTCATGCATACATATTTAAATTACTGTCTTTTGCATTTAAACCTACAATCAATTTGTTCTTAAGTCTTAAATAATCAACAAATCATATAGCTAAACTAGGCCGTGAGTCCTTTGGGAGAACGATACTTGGTCTTACCGAGTTTTATTACTTGAAACGATTCGATCACACTTGCCGATTGTTAAACAAGTTTGTGGCGCCGTTTTTCGGTGTTCATAAATTTGTCATCAAGTTTTTGGCGCCGTTGCCGGGGACTCGTGGTTTAACTAGTTCATTTGTGTGATTATTGATTATCTTTGACTTGAATTTTGAAATTTGAATTTCTGTTTTTATTTTCTGTTTTTATTTTTCGATTTTTATTTTATTTTATTTTATTTTATTTTATTTTCTATTTTTCCTATCTTCCTATCTTTTCAATTATATCCTTTGATTTTTTTTTGTCTATCTTCTCCAATTTTTTTGTGCTAACAAATATTTTTAGAGTTTTGTGCCTAATGTTTGCAGGATGCAATTCAGACAAGAATTTAATTATATGGGCACTCAATTCTACTAAGGTAATTTCAACCACTGGTGGGAACCTCACTCAAGCATGGATAACAATCAATTTTGGCAAGCTGTCGAACAATTTAAGAATCAACCACCACAACAATGGCAGCAAAAACCCTCTCTATCGGGAAGAAGGATAATGTTGGAGGACGCAGTTCAACAGTACATACAGATATCTAATTGTCATCACAAAAGCACTCAAGCTGCCGAAGAATTTGATAGGCCGCCACCACAACAATGGCAGCTACAACCCTCTCTATCAGAAAGTTTGGATGATGTTACCAATAAGGAGTATTGGTAAATCTTGAAGAAATTTGTTTGATGATGCTACAAGAAGTTTTAGTTGCAAAAGATATTAGAATTAGTTAAAAGCAATTTGTAGAAATTAAATGTAGTAGGAAATTCTTGTAAACCTTGTAAACTTGCATTTTTAACTACAATAATCGATTATGATTAAGCAATAATCGATTATCACAAGTCATACTTGAATAATCGATTATCACTTCATATAATTGATTATCACATTTTTGAAAACCTATAACGGACTTGAATAATCGATTATCACTTACAATAATCAATTATTCATGGCAGTTGGGAGCTGACTTTTGGCATTCAGTGTACTTGGCTATATATTTTGTTTTGGAGAAATTAGATGAGAACGTTTTTTGAACTGAGAAAGCTTAGAACACTGTGTGTCAGAGGAACGTTCTCAGAAAGCTTTTTGTTCATTGTTCCCTTGCTTGGTCTTGTGAAAGGAGAGGCTCGCGTATCGTGTGTCGATAGTCGGAGCAGACTCTCTTCAAGTTAGCAAGGTGCTCTGCCTGGTCTTGTGAAAGGAGAAACTTGTGAATCGTTGGTCGATTGCTGAAGCGGTTGTCTTCAAGTTGGTAGAGTGGTTCTATTCATTTTATTCTTGTTCATTATCTTGTAATCTGTTAAACAATTTTTTAGTGAAAAAGGTTAATCACTATTTATAGTGATTAACGACTGGACGTAGAATCTTTTGATTCAAACCAGAATTAAAATTCTGTGTTGATCTTCTTATTCCCTACACTCATTTTATTTTACGTATATCAACTGTTTGATTAATTTTCTGAAAGAAAATTATTTTTACTAAAAGGACCAAATTAAGTTTAATTGTGATCGAATACGCGTTCTACTCTCTGAGTGTTAATTCCGCTGCGCTATACTCTTCGAAAAATACCCCCTCCGATACCATCAATTGGTATCAGAGCTTGCTTTGATAGTTTTTCAAAATTTGCGAAAATGGCTGGTCACAATCAAAACCATGTATATGCTGAGGGTGCTTCCATTAACAGACCTCCATTGTTTACTGGTGATAACTATGTATTTTGGAAAGTGAGAATGGAGATTTTTATGGGGTCTGTTGATAGAGGTATCTGGGAAGCTGTACAAAATGGCCCTTATATTCCTATGAA
Source organism: Vigna nakashimae (assembly GCA_034642375.1). Classification (NCBI taxonomy): domain Eukaryota; kingdom Viridiplantae; phylum Streptophyta; class Magnoliopsida; order Fabales; family Fabaceae; genus Vigna; species Vigna nakashimae. Next base: position 42,556,903 of record CM067765.1, on the reverse strand, counting down.
TATTGTTGATGGTCTAGAGACTGAAAAACCTTATTTTAATTGGACTGTTGAGGAAAATAGAAGAGCCCAATTTGATATTAAGGCTCGGAACATAATTTTATCTACACTAACCATTGATGATTTTTTCAAAGTATCTGTTTACAAAAGTGCTCAGGAAATGTGGAAATTTTTAAGAGTCACTCATGATGAAGTATCGAATGTGGCTAAGTTGACTTGTTCGAATTCATGCTCTACATCAAACTCCTCAAGCTCAAGCGATTCTAGTGAGCAAGAAAATTTATGCTTGATGGCCAATGTTAAATCATCTGACAGCCAAATCTTGAAGGAAAAGAAGGACTATCAAGGTTCTTCTTCAAGTTTCAAATGTTATGGATGTGGTGAAAGAGGCCATCTGAAAGCTGATTGTTCAAGCAACAAAAGAAGTAAAGAAAGAAAAGAAAAGAAAATTCACAAGAAAAAGAAGGTTCACATTGCTTGGGTTGATAATGACTCAAGTAGTTCAAGTGATTCTGTTGAAGAAACAAACTTATGTTTGACAGCTAATGTTGATGACACTGCAAGCCAAGTAAGTTGTTCTAATTCTGAATCTAGTGAATTTGATGTACAAAAGGCTTTTCTTGAATTGGTTGATGAATCTGAAAAATTGAATGTTGCACATAAAAATTTGAAAAAGGAATTTAAATAATTGCAAATTAAGTATGATAAGGCATTAGATGAGGAAGTAAGTTTGAGAAATAAAATTTGCAACTTGGAAATGAAAGAGTCTTCAAATGTTGAACATCCTGTTGAACGTCTTTCATGTAAGAATCATATGCTTGATATTGATATTCTTGAAAATCTTCTTGAAGTTGCAACTGGAAATAACAATGTTGAAATGCCTATAACTGTTAGAAAGGTTTATAAAAACAAAAGTGTTTTTAAAAGTAAAAAAAAATTAAAAGAACCCGTAGGATATGGGTTGAAAAACGAACTGTATCTTATAGAAACCCAAATGTTGTCACATGCTTTTATTGTATGAAAAAGGGGCACTCTTCAAACAAATGTAGAATTAAACATTTTGATGTTCCAAATGGAAAATATGCTTGGATTCCTGTTATAAAGTAAACTGTCTCTAACTTCAAAGGACCCAAATGAGATTATGGGGACCAAAACTCTATTGTTTTTACTTTGCAGGTTAAGTTTTCAAAAGGATAAGAGAGCTCTATGGTATTCTGCTCTTTGAAGTGATGCTACAAACCAGGATATAACTCCATCAAGTGGTATCCAAAAGCCTTCATTCAAGCACCAAGTATTTGAGCTAAGTGTTGTTTAAACTGTGATGTTACATCTTATTTTTATTTGATCTTCCATTATTTAATTACTGTTATATTCATTACTGGTTAGGCAAATGATATGTTCATCACTATTTCATTCATCCTGTGGTGTGTTCTTGTAAGTTTACACATTTTGATCAAGTGAAATTCATTTATTTAAGATATTCATGTGTTGAATTTCATTCATGTCATGTAAAGCCATGTGCATTGTTATTTCAGTGCTTTGTTGATAATTATCTATTGAATTTGTGTTTAACTGGCTTAGTATTCAATTTCATGAGTACTTTGAAGTTACCTTTGGTGTCATCTCTGTCAAGCATCAAAAACTATGAAAAAGTCATTTAAATGAGTTGGCTGACAGATTTTCATTAGCAATTTTTTATGATTAAGATATGTGAAAATTAAATTGTCATTTATATTTCAAAGTTGGTTTTGTGGAGATTTGTTTTTAAGTTCAAATGCATAACGAATGAGCTATGATAATATACATTGAGAGCCTGGATGCAGAAAATGAACTTATCAAATTTGCATAATTTTGATGTAAATTATTTTGTTTAAAAATGTTGAAAGATAGCACTTGAATAAGCTCTTGTGGTTGAATTTTTGCATATGTTGTTTTGATATGCATAGTTGAATATATGAAGTTGAACAAATTGGGATATGGGAGTGCATGAATCATAGTTGGTGTTTGGGAAGTTGAAATTTGTGCTGTCAAAATTAGTTTTTGAACTGATTGTGCTAGCTGAAATGCTTTCTTGTTAAACCTGGAGTAGTTGTGATCACATTCATTTAAGCTACTATTGCATTCATTCTAGCTTACAAATTGTTTGTAGAATCATTAATTTCTAATTCATTTGAAAATTGACTGTTGATTTCAATGAATTAATTAAGTCTGATAAAAGTTCAATTTGATATACTAAGAAGTATTGAAACTAGTTTGGAATTGCAAATACTAATCTCAACTAGCTTGTAAGTATTTATGCATTCATTGAACTGAATAGATCGTAAAAATTTTTTAGAATTTTTTAAGTTTAAGGGAAATATCACATTTAGGGGGAGAAACATGTACAATTACTACTAACTCTTATTGTTGTCTGTCAAGTTTGTAAATTTCCTGATCATGTTTGTAAGTATGAAAAAGGCCTTGTATGGTCTTAAACAAGCACCTAGGTCTTGGTATGAAAGACTTAGTACTTTTTTAATTGAAAATGAATTTTCTAGAGGAAAGGTTGATTCAACCTTATTCATTAAGAAAGTAGGAAAACACATTTTAATCGTGCAAGTTTATGTAGATGATATCATTTTTGGGTCAACTGATGACTCTTTGTGTGAAGAGTTTACAAAAATAATGCGAGGTGAATTTGAGATGTCTATGATGGGTGAGTTAAATTTTTTCTTAGGACTACAGATAAAACAAATGAATGGTGGAACATTCATCTCCCAAACTAAATACTGTAGAGAAATTCTTAAGAAATTTGGTATGGATAGCTGCAAAGAAGCTAGTACACCCATGGGTACTTCATGTTATTTAGATAAGGATGAAATTGGAAAAGGAGTGAATGAAACCATGTTTAGAGGCATGATAGGATCCTTGCCATACTTAACTGCTAGTAGACCAGATATTATGCAGAGTGTTTGTGTATGTGCTAGATACCAAGCCAATCCTAAAGAATCTCATTTGACTGCAGTTAAGAGAATTCTAAAATATCTTAAGGGAACTACTTCATTTGGACTTTGGTATCCCTCTGATGTCTCACCTAGTTTAATAGGATACTCTGATGCAGATTATGGTGGCTGTAAAATTGATAGAAAAAGTACTAGTGGAACCTGTCATTTCTTGGGATGTTCTTTAGTGTCATGGCACTCAAAGAAACAAGCATGTGTAGCTTTGTCTACCACCGAAGCTGAATATATTGCAGTTGGAAACTGTTGTGCCCAAATTTTGTGGATGAAACAACAATTGGAAGACTTTGATATCTTCCTTGACAAAATTCCTCTAAAATGTGATAATACCAGTGCGATAAATTTGACCAAGAACCCCATAATGCATTCAAGAACTAAGCATATAGAAATTAGACATCATTTCTTAAGAGATCATATTCAAAAAGGGGATTGTCAAATTGAATATGTTGATACTTTACATCAATTAGCTGATATCTTTACCAAGGCTCTACCTAAAGATAGATTTTTTGAGCTTAGAAGAGAGTTAGGAGTGTTAGACATATCTTAGAATCAAAATCTATGCAAATTTTTGCATTTTTCGTAAACTTAACGCTTCATAATCGATTATCACTAAGTTATAATCGATTATTCATGCATCAAATTCAATTCTGGAAAATCTTGAGCAGATAATCGATTATCATTATGCATAATCGATTATCATGCAATTCTGGGCAGTAATTATTGAACTGATAATCGATTATCACGAGCCATAATCCATTATCACGCTGACAATTTCAAAAATAGAGCCGTTGGAGCATCCCATAACGGCTATAAACGACCATAAACGGCTAGTTTGTTCATTCTTCTTATAATGTAATCTTTATTTTCATAAATAAAATGATCTCTTGATTATATGCTTCCTTTGATTAATTGAGAGGGAGATCATATTTAGGGGGAGCCTTTAACATCCGATCTTTTTGCTTCTGATAAAAAAGGGGGAGAAGAATAATACAAGGGGAGAAGTATAAATTATTACAGGTATTGCTAACCTTGTTGTTGTTCGTTAGCTTGTATGTTTTGCAGGTAAGCCAAACTTGCTTTTAAAATTGAATTTTCTATCATCATCAAAAAGGGGGAGATTGTTACCAATAAGGAGTATTGGTAAATCTTGAAGAAATTTGTTTTGATGATGCTACAAGAAGTTTTAGTTGCAAAAGATATTAGAATTAGTTAAAAGCAATTTGTAGAAATTAAATGTAGTTGGAAATTCTTGTAAACCTTGTAAACTTGCATTTTTAACTACAATAATCGATTATGATTAAGCAATAATCGATTATCACAAGTCATACTTGAATAATCGATTATCACTTCATATAATTGATTATCACATTTTTGAAAACCTATAACGGACTTGAATAATCGATTATCACTTAGAATAATCGATTATTCATGGCAGTTGGGAGCTGACCTTTGGCATTCAGTGTACTTGGCTATATATTTTGTTTTGGAGAAATTAGAAGAGAACTTTTTTGAACTGAGAAAGCTTAGAACATTGTGTGTCAGAGGAACGTTCTCAGAAAGCTTTTTGTTCATTGTTCCCTTGCTTGGTCTTGTGAAAGGAGAGGCTCGCGTATCGTGTGTCGATAGTCGGAGCAGACTGCCTGGTCTTGTGAAAGGAGAAGCTTGTGAATCGTTGGTCGATTGCTGAAGCGGTTGTCTTCAAGTTGGTAGAGTGGTTCTATTCATTTTATTCTTGTTCATTATCTTGTAATCTGTTAAACAATTTTTTAGTGAAAAAGGTTAATCACTATTTATAGTGATTAACGACTGGACGTAGAATCTTTTTATTCGAACCAGGATAAAAATTTTGTGTTGATCTTCTTATTCCCTACACTCATTTTATTTTACGTATATCAACTGTTTGATTAATTTTTTGAAAGAAAATTATTTTTACTAAAAGGACCAAATTAAGTTTAATTGTGATCGAATACGCTTTCCACTCTCTGAGTGTTAATTCCGCTGCGCTATACTCTTCGAAAAATACCCCCTCCGATACCATCAGATGACACCCTTCAACGATTTTTGAAAAATTCCACCTCTACTCAGAAAAGCATTGAAGCATCATGTAAAAGGATGGAAATGCACCTTCGTTACATTAGTCAGAGATTGAACGTTAAGGTTAATACTGAAGTTAACCTTAAGGAGGAAGGTCAAGCTATTTTCACTGAAAGTGACAAGATTTTTATTGAGAAAAAAATAGGGAGAGATGAGGAAAAGATAGAGAGAAAAGAAAAAGAAGAATTGAGTGAGAAAGATAAAGATGAAGAAAAAGAAAAAGAAGTGGTTGAGAGAGAAGAGAGAAAGAAAATTTGTGTGAAAATAAAGAAGTTGAGGAGAAAAAGAGAAGGGAAGAAACAAATAAAAGAAAAGAAAAAGAGAAAATTTGGGGAGAGGAAGCGTAAGAAAAAGAAGATGAGAGGAAAGAAGAAGGAATCATATGAAAAACCTCATCCTCATCTAAAGAAGAATCATAGGAAGGAAAAGAAATTTAAGTGCTTTATGGAAATCTTCAAGAAATTGGAGATTAAAGTTCCTATGATTGAGACACTGCAACAGGTTCCTGGTTTGATCAAATTTCTAAAGAAGTTCAGTAGAAAGAAGAAGAAAAAGAAGATGGAACTTGAACTTTACTAGGTCAAGCTAGTGATGTTAAAAGAGCGCTTGCTGGGAGGCAACCCAGTGATTTAAGAACTTTTAATTTTTGGTTTGGTGATGTGATTTTGAACTTTTGGGTATTTTTGTTTTTGTTATAAGTTTGTTATAGGGTTTACATCTACTGATGGATGTTAGGCGGAAGAGTATCTACTGAAGGATACTATGTTTGTATAGACCTACTGATGGGTGTTGGTAAGAAAGATTTGCATCTACTGAAGGGTGCTGGAAGATTTTGGGTCAGGCTCGTGACGTTAAACAAGCGCTACCTGAGAGGCAACCTAGTTGATTGATTATATTGTTTCTGTTTGTTTTATTGTAGTTGCATAATAGGGTTTTTCATGAGTACTCTGAAAATTTAATTGTAGGGAACTAGTGAGGGGCATGAGTAGGAGGCACCTAGGGTAAGCTAGGAAGAAGAAAAGCACAACACGAAAGTGCCACTGAGCGGTAAACTACCGCTGAGCGGTACTATCGCAGAACGGGCTTAGGTTGCCCCTTAGCGGAACCCGAGCCCATTAGGGTATTTTTATACCCTAAGTCACGTTTTGGCCTCTATTTCCAGATTCTTCTCTGCACACACACTCCTAAACACTTTTACAAAGGTTCTATACATTTTTCCTTTCATTCCTCTTTAGAAAATCTCCCTTCCACTCACTTTCTCACTAGTTTTTCATCTAAGTTTGGGGTTGGGAGAGAGCATCATTGATGGGGCTGAGTTTTTCAAAGCACTAGAGTAGGATTTGTTTTATCAATCACTTATGTTTGTAGAATAGGGTTTGATGTACTCAATTGGAAATTTTATCTGTTATGATGGTTTGCTTATGATTGTTGTTTGATAAGTAATGCCTGATGATGCTTTGATATTGATTGATGTTGAGAATGTGCACATTATATGCTTATACAGGTGGTTCAAAAGCATTATGAACAAATGCAAGATGTTGTGATTGTGATTATGATTCTAAGCAGGATGTTATATGTGGAATGTGAATGAGCTTATATGTGAGGTTTTGAGCTCCAGAGTTGTTATTGTTGAATACTATTACTGTGAAAGCATGAATGACTTTGCCCAGGTTTTCTATCATTGATTTACTTGCTTGTTTGCATCATATGATCAAGGCCATTTGTTGGTAACCCTTTTATTAACCAAATTCATAAATTTAGCCCACTAAAAGAGAGCATTATGTGTTCTATCATTTGAACCCGTAGCCTTGAACATAATTTGAAAACCCCTTGTGAAAATCTTTACCTTAAGTTAAGTAGAAAATATTTTGTGGTATTGACAAATGTCAAAGTTTGGGGTTGCTGGGAAGTTATGAAAGGGAAATTGAAAGCATTGAGCAAAGAGCTAAGAATTAAGTATGTGAAAAGAAAAAGAAAAAGAGAAAGAAAAGAGAAGAAAAAGCAAAGCTCAATGCAAAGGAAAGTTGGGAATAAGTAAGAATGGTTGTGTTTATATGATTCTCTTAACTCAAGGGTTTTGTGATATAGAAAAACCAATTTTCTTGCTAGCCTAGCCACATTATAAGCCATTGAAAAGTCCTTGTGATGATGTGTGCTTGTAAGTGTTTTTGATTATGGTTAAATGAAAGGCAAAGTTGATTCATGTGACATTATAATAGTAGAGTGAATGAGTGAATATCTCCTATACACTTGTGTGTTTGAGTGAAACACTTTATCTAGAGAGGATAGATTCCATGAACACATAAGAACATCTTTGCTTAGTTAATTGATCATTCGAGAAAATAGCATTTGTTGGATATTATGTGTTTGAGTGATCACTAAAAGCATGTGCACATCTTGATTGAAGTCTTGATGATGAGCTAAATTGAGTATTTACTTGTCTTGAGAGAAGGATTTTTGAATGTGGTGAACTATTATATGGATTGATGGAAGATTGAGTTACATCTTGTTTGCTTGAGGACAAGCAAAGTTTTAAGTTTGGGGTTGTGATAAAGGTTGAAAATCCGTTATTTTTATGCTTAAAATTGATACTGAAAGCAACCTTTAAGACTTAGAAACTAGCTTGAACTAATATTTTTGCTTTAGTTTTGTGAATAAGAGAGTTGAAAGTGAATTTAATGGTTTTGTGCAAGATTCCCTTGATTTTGTAGGCTAATTGAATGATTTGAAAGAAGAATTGAAGTACCGAATGATTGGAGTGTATAAAAGTCAACCAGAAACCAGAAAAGTCAACTAGTCAACCAGAAAAGTCAACCAGTCAACCAGAAAAGTCAACCAGTCAATCATAATGCTGAAAAATCAACCAGAATGCAGAAAAAGTGTGACCGAATGGCGCTGAGCGGTATAATACCGCTGAGCGGCACTTTTCAGGTGCCAAAATCACCGCTGAGGGGCAAAAACAGCAGCTGGGGGAAAAATGGATCATGTGGTATTACCGCTATTGTTTTTATGGGCTTGGACTTGTCTTATGTTATTTTTATGCCCTATTTAAGGACTTGCACGTTCTAGGGTTTGTATCTTTGGCTGGGAGGAAGCATAAACACACTTTTCACCCCTTGGGGGTAGATTGGGAGATGGTGACGGCTCTCCTCTTCTCTTTCTCGGGTTTTTCTATCTCTTTCATTCTTTCATTATTGTTCATCTAGTTTCACCATGAATATGGTGAACTAAACCTTGTATTGTTGTTAGGGAATCAATGTAGTCTTGTGAAACTCTCATATATGGAATTTGTGTTAACATCTTACTTTAAGATACATGCTTTCTTTCATCATTAGTTAGGGTTTTTCCTCTTTACTTAATGCTTGCTTTGTTTAACTCATTCATTGCCATGATTATTGATTTTGTCGATACGAGAACGTATGGGGAAGTCTAGATCTGGGGAATTTCTCCCAATATCATATTGGTTTCCTTTAAGCTCCTGCACTTTAGAACTAATTACTAGGAATGCTAGGAATTGTATGAACTCGTAATTAAGGATAGGCCTTCTTGCAAGGTGATTTAAAGAGTGGCATTAGCATTGATGAAAAGAATGATGAATTCCTAAAATATATGAGAGTGGATAAGATGAAATTGATAACCCCAACAACATACTCATCCATCTAATTCATTAAAGTGTTTGTATTCCTCTTTTCCATTGATGAAATTCATGCATACATATTTAAATTACTGTCTTTTGCATTTAAACCTACAATCAATTTGTTCTTAAGTCTTAAATAATCAACAAATCATATAGCTAAACTAGGCCGTGAGTCCTTTAGGAGAACGATACTTGGTCTTACCGAGTTTTATTACTTGAAACGATTCGGTCACACTTGCCGATTGTTAAACAAGTTTGTGGCGCCGTTTTTCGGTATTCATAAATTTGTCATCAGTACTAAAAGACCACATGATCGCTGCAGGAGATAAATATGCACACAAATGGCTATATGGACTATTTATCAGCAAGGTGTTGATACTCCAAGGAGTAGATGTATCTCAAGAAGTCAGAATTGTGTGCCACAAGTCAAAAGAAATTGGTATACTAAGTCATATTTCTATTGGGCTCGAAGGACTGTTAATGAATGGTTCTTCAGAGATGAGCTAACTGTTGGAAGTACACCTACTCCTACTGCAGATCATACTGCCTTCATTCCACAAACTAATTTTGAGAAATATGTTGTTGATCAATTTAGGAACAAGTCTGAAAGGGATGAGAGAGATTTGAAGATACTCTTTTCAGATGGGAGAAGAAGGGAAACAAGAATGGCATTGGCTTTGAAACTGAAGATTCTGATGATGATTCAACTAATGAAGATTGAATAGAATCTTCTTCATAAGAATAGGGACTTCTTTTGTACGTGGATTTTTTTTTTTATATTTTGTAATGATGTCTATTAAGTCACCTCTTGTTTTATGTATTACTTCGGTTTTATTTTGAAATGAAATGAAGATTTATTTTAGTAAACGATATGTGAATTGTTAATGTTGATTGCATTGTATGTGGACTAACCCTTAATCTAGTTGAGAAGAGAAGATTATGCAGTTCTGATATTGATCAAAATCTGATCACTTGTTTAAAAGTGAAAATTTTAGTACACTACTAACTTGAATCAATTAAGGACGAAGTATAAAGAAAAAATTTCATGTCTGATTTTAAAGAAAAAATAATCATAAGAGCGCCAGAAAAAATCGTCAAAGCCTCATCGAATACAACGTTCTATTAAGCACACAATTAATGCTGCCAATTACTTCAATTCCCTTCACGTCCCAGCCCGGCAGCCTACAACGTTCTATGGGAGGGAAAAAAGAAAAAAGATCCGAAAGTATGGTACTTTTTGGCAGAAGAACAAAATGTCGAATTCCAACAAAATTCGACGTTCTATTAATGCTCTCGTGTTTAAAAGAAAAAACTATAAAGAATTAAAAGGGTAGAAACTTTTGGCTTCCAATACTACGTCCAAGACCCTACAAATTCGACGTAACCTTTGTAATTTGCAAGAAAAAATTAATAAACAAAGGCGCGTTATTTTAAGAGAAAACATCGACTGGTTTGGGACTAGGACGTTGTTTTTAAACATAACGTCACATTTTTCTTGTATTCAACGTGAAATTTATTTATTGAATGTAAAAACAAAACACAGTCTCACTATTTGTTCACGGTTCCATTTCTGCTTGAACTTTCTTCTTGGTGGACCATTGCGAAAAAGAAAGAAGGTTACTTTTAAGTCATTTCTATCTTTGTAATTGATAAACGTTGAAAAACTATTATTTTTATACCTAATTTGGACATCAAAAACAACCTTTATGACTTAGAAACTAGCCTAGAATCATGCTTTTGCTTATGTTTTTGAAATAAGAGAGTTGGATGAGTTTTATGCTTGGTTTTCCTTGTTATTGCAGGAATTGAGATGAATTAGATGAAAGAAGTTGAAGTAGTAAGGAGCTGGACTCAAGAAAGGAATTCAAAGTGATTAAAAGAAGAGTCACTTACACCGTTGAGCGCAATTCTACCGTTGAGCGACATTCTGAAGTCCCGCAGTCACCGCTGAGGGCCAAAACTATAGTTGAGCGTCAATTCTGAAGACCCACACTTACCGGTGGGCGGAAAAGTGCCGCTGAGCGCCATTTATTTGGGCTCGGGCCTATCTTATGTAATCTTTAGGAAACTATATAAGCTTTTAGTCGAATTAGGGTTAGTATCTTTGGATAGAAAGGGGCGAAATCACACTTTCTTCACCCCTTGAAGGAGGATTTTGGATGCTCAAGTTCTATTCTTCAACTTCTATGGTTCTATCTTTCATTCTTTCATTATTTTTCATCTAGCTTCACCATGTCTATGGTGAATTAAACTTTCATTGTTGTTGGGGAACCGATGTAATCCTTTGAAACTCTCACGTATTGAATTGATTCTTTAATATGCTTTCTTTTATTAATTGTTAGGATTTTCCTTCTATACTCTATGCATGCTTTGTTTAACTCATTCAATTGCATGATCATTGATGTTATTTGTATGGACACATATAAGTAAATCTATAACTGAAGAAATTCTCCCAAGAGCAATATTACCTAGACATAGGGATAGGACGATTGGTTGCCTTTAAGCTTATGTGCGAATGTAATGCATGAATAATTGCTAGGGAGACAAGACATTGTAAATTAGCACTAGTAAAAAATGTAGATTCTGACACCCCATATACGCTTCAGTTATCCAAAAACCGAAGTGTACAAGGTTATATACCTCACTCACCATCCAACCCGTGGGGGAACAATTATATTGCTTCGGTTAAGGAAAAACCGAGGTCTATACACCCCTGCTTCTCAGTGTGAGAAGTCTGAAAAAGGGCCTAAGAAGTCTGACAACTACGTACTGCCTCGGTTTGCTAACAACCGATGCCTAAACCCCTTCCTATTGCTTCGGTTGGGATGAGACTGGAGCCTATACACCTCTGCTGCTCACCTGAAAGGACCTAAAAAGTCTAAAAGGGGCTGACAACTCCCTACTACCTCGGTTTGTTAGGAAACCGGTGCCTAAACAACGTCCTATTGCTTCTGGCTGCAGGGAAACCAATGCCTAAACAACTGCTACACCTGCTCCAACTGCTGCTATGCCTGCTCCAGCTGCTGCTTCGCCTGCTCTAGCTTCTACTTGCCTGCTACGTGATACGACTGTCGCGGTCATACAAATTTGATGTGCACAGAAATTAATGCAGTATAACTAGGATTTGACTCCTAGGTCGTCTCTCAAGGACCAATTTTTATGTGGTTCGGTCTTAGATTTATCACGAAGTGGGGGGGGGGTTTGTGATTTGTGGTACGGAAAAATAAATTAAAACTGGAATTTAAATAAGACAACTGAATTTAAAACACATTGAAATAAATTTTAACACAGTGAAAGCTGAACGGTAAAAGACGGTAAAAATACAAAACGGAAAATTACACAGTATTGGAAATTAAAACATGTAACAATAAATATGCGGAAGACATAACAACAGTGTAATTAAAAACTCTCCAAAGCATCAGTAAAAATAATTCGTAAAAATGACATTGAAAATAACATAACGATAAAACAAAATGACAAGATTTAACGGTGTAGAAAACCATAAATAGTAAAAAGGGACCGTAAAAAAAAAAAAAAACACTTCACTGAAAAGTCAAATTCATCCACGTTTCAAACACTTGAAATAAAATGACTTAAGAGTTAAAATAAATTGAACAAACTGAATTTACGAATTGAATTAATGTAATAAGCTCTGAAGAAAAAAATTGAACATTGCACTGTTTGGGAAAATGAAAATAGAGAGACTAGAAGAGAAAGAGGAAGAGCTGTGAGCTTCTTCCAGGCCTCCAAGGCCGTGACCCTATATCTCACTCCCCTACACTACACTAAACTCCTCTAAAATCTCCTCTTCTGCTGCCATTTTATAACCGTGAATTCTGAACCCGTGAGCAAGGTTTTGTTTTTGTTGCCCCGTTAGCATCTTTCTTCAGCTCTTTGGACGTGCCAAAGTCAATAAAATGGGCCCTCCAAATGGTGTCCGTGAGCCCTGCTTCCTTCAGCAAAGAACAACTTCTTGCTTCTACTGCTACTGGACCGTGAACGTTGGCCTTGACACCTTCTTCCCAAGCTGGATGTTTAACCAGTCTTGTTGCTAGCTGCTGCACCAGCTTCTCTTTTCTCCACGCTTCATCCCTCACACCGTGAGCTTCTTTGCTTTTATGGAGTTTGTGGTACTGCAACAATAAACCGTGAAACCACTTCTCTTTTATTCCAAAGCATAGCCAAAATGAATGTAGTACGTGGGCCATGAAGCTAAAATTCAGAATTTTTCCAAGCAAATAAGTAGTGGATGGACCCCATAGGCAATTACTTCCTTTTCCATGTAGCCACTTCCCTTCCTTCTTTACGTAAAGTGGCTTCTCCAATTGTGAATCATGTTCCAGCCAACAAAACAATGTGGTGGTCCCAACTTTTGTTTCCTTTAGCATTTATATAATTCTTTTCTAGAAGAAGAAAGGGTTGCTATATACTTCAATAAATCAGAACTTTGCATTTTGGAGCTCCTCCACGTATTCTACCTCTTAAAGAAATGAGATTCTTTTTTTTTATTATTATTGTGGCTTGGTGTGGCCGTATAAGAGTGTTACTCACGTGAAGTCCCTTCTCCAATTTATTAAGCATTGTGCACTTTCCAGAATGAAAGCATCATGTGAACCTGCACGAACATTGATCCATTTCCTGTTAAGCAATTTAGTACCGTGTGCTGCACCATTTTAAGTCCAAACCATTTGCTTAAGAGTGTTTGGAAGGTCTTAGCACCTTACAATGATCAATCCCAGCCACCACAAGTACCAAACAGCAAGCAAACAATGCAAACAGATTAGAAATCACTCAAATAGTAAGCACATGAGTGACATAGTGGAGTAAAGAAAATACTGGGAACAGCACAAAAATAATTTTAACAAACGATAAGCTATACGTGAAAATAGACATCTAGACGAAACTATGAAAAAAAATTTCATAGAAAACGGATAAGAATTGAACTCAAACGAAGACAAACAAGTTGACACAAAATTCACGCAGCAACCAGCGAAAATTGAAATGACTGAAATACATTGGGCTCAATTGCCAATTCTCATTTAACCTTCAAATATCCCAAATTGTATCTCCAAATTTTCCTTGTAAAATAATTATCTCAGATAATTCAAATTAGTTAAAATAAGAATTTCCGATCGAATTAAGCACAATTAAGAAAAATGGGAAAATAATGGACGTTTAAGCACAATTCCCTGATTAATTTTAGCACAATATACTAAGTGAAGTGAATAAAATATTGACTCATCAAAATAGACCACACTTAGTCTTTTGCACTCCTGGGCAAAATCAAGACTCAAATCAGGGAATGGTTCAAAGGACTTTTATGGAGGTGACACAACTCAGCAGACAGAAAATAAAGACTCACAAGAAAACACACAGAATTTACACAGTTCTCAAGAATTCTGGACAGAGATAAGAAGTAGAATATATCCAACACCAAATCAAGAAAAGCAGATACTTACAGAAATCATCCAAGCAATTCAATACATAGGAAAATGATTAATCAGCTCAAGAGGTGATTTGAAAATAACAAATCCTCACAGATGCACTATAGTGTTTCTCTCAAGTGTCTAGGGTAAACATTTCAACTCAATGCACTCAAGAAAGCAAACACAAATTGACTTGGCAAGCTTCTAATATCAACACTCAGAACATATGCACGTTTAGATCAAAAGGTCTTTACTGGGTTGTAATGGGGCCAAGGACAGGGGAGGATAAATTTGGATAAGTAGCTATAGCTCAGAAGAAATAGAGGTGCACTGGGGAAAAATGTAAACACAGTGAAATCTCACCCAAACCTCTAATTCAATCCTCTTCTCGACTCCATTATTCACAAAATTATTTTTCTTTTTTCTCTTTTTCTCATCATTTTTTTTTTATCCTGTTTTTTTTTTTTTTTTTTTTTTTTTTTTTCACACAACAGGATATAAATTATCATTTCAAAACATGATGAGGAACCAACTAGCCAATTCATCATAATTCCCAAGGAGACCACACTTATGCACAAAATACTTCTATAGCTCCAGACTTTCCTAAGGTTAAGGTAATCATTTGTTTTTCACTTAGGATCAGTGTATGAGCTTCAACAAAAAGAAATATATACAGTATAGGCTCAAAGGGGTTATCAAAGGATAATAACAAGGTAGGCTTATTTGGCTAAAGAGGCTCAAGAACAAAAATGCCTTTATCACGTCTGAACATGCATATCAATCAAGTATATCAAAAAGAATCAAGCCAAGGCATATGTGCAAGCATTCAAGATACATATCACACACAAGAAAGAAAATTTAGTGGCTCAAATCTCACACAGGGTATTTGTCACAATCATTTCAACCTCTTAAACATTATAATCATCTTCCAAGCAGAGAAAAGCAAGGATTTCAAACCATAAGTATTAATGAAGTGAAGGAAAAATCTACAACTTAAACATCATCCAGAAATCAAAAGAAAAATGTAAAATTTATTGCACACAAAACACACTAAAAACCACTTAAAACAGAAAAAATTTTAACACTCAAAAAACAAAAAATTTAACACACAAAATACAAACTTAACAGAAACTAACAGAAAATCAAAATTTCTCCCCAGTAGACCACACTTAAATCACACAATGTCCTCAGTGTGTTACAATCATCAGATTATCAATTTCAGAGCAGCAAATAATATAGACAAGTGCAATAAAAGTAGAAAAAAAAGGGAGAAATTTTCAGTGACACCCATCAGTAGATGTCGTCAGATAACATCCATCAGTAGATGTTAATATTATTTTATTTTTTATATTTTTTTTTTATATTTTTTTTTATTTTATTTTATTTTATTTTATTTTATTTTATTTTTTTTTTTTTTAAAAATGATGACCTGTACTGTGACAACAGTTTCGGTGGGAATGACCGAAACTGTTGCTACAGTGGAAAGCAATTTGGCTATAAATGGCCCGCTCCTCCGCGTCCAGCGCCATTTCCTGACTTCCACTCTCTCTGCTCTTCTCTTCTCTCTCTACCCTCTCTTCTCTCTCTACCCTCTCTTCTCTCGAGCGTCTGGAATCTCTACGGAGCCTCTGCCCCGGTGCCATCTGAAGAGTCTGAGATCCTCGAGGAGCTTCTCTGCCAGCTCTACTACTCCAGGTAAGTCCTCTGCTCCTGGATCTGCCTTTCTTTCTGCTAGCTTTACTTTCTTTCCGTCCTTTACCGCTTTTCCTGCTTTCCAGATCTTTCATTTTCATTTTTTTTTTCTTTTTTTTTTTTTTCTGCTTTCATTTAAGCCTTCAGTTCCTTCTTTATTTTCAGCTCTTATTCGCTTTCTTCTTCACCTGCTAAACACTTAAAACACATAAAACACAATTGTCTTAAAACTTAAGGGGTATATCGGCTGGAAACCAGACGTTAATCTCCCTTCGATTGAAGGTATTGCAGAGACAATCGGGTAGAACAACGCCACGTACCCCACTTAAAATTAAATAAATACATAAACATAATATACAAGAACAATATGGACAAGAACAACCGGACAACTGGACATAGATCCGTTTAGGACCCTTTGCGAGGACCGTGAAACAGATCTGAGACCAGACACTGAAACATTAAAGCATGACTGGACAAAATAAATCTGAAAGGAAACAAGAACAAATAAAGAAAACATTGAATTAAGAATCTAATTTTTTTATGCTCTTTTTTTTTTTTTTTTTTTTTTTTTTATGTTATGCTTATTTTTCTTGTTTTTGTTCTTTTTATATGTATTTATTTTTTATTTATGTATTTGTATATTACGAGAGGAAGGATGAGTGATATGGAATCAGAGAGATATACCAGTCAACGATGGCGTCCTACAGATGATCAGATCACGATGATGACCAAAATCTACAACTATGGGGTCACACACCCAAGCCGAGCGCAAGTCGTCGAGATCGCGTCTCGACTAAGGACCTTCGGCGAAGCCACTGAATACAACGTACACTGCTGGTTCAACAACCACGGCAATCGGGACAAGCGCTGGCAAGCGGAGATAGACCCCACTGGCACTCTCTTTTCACAACTGCCGCTATACATGTACGGTAAGAACTCTCATCATACCTCCATTGAAATTTTTTTTCACTTCCTCTTCTATTATTAACACATGTTTCTTATTTTTTTATTTTTTTATTTTTATTTTTTGTTTGAAAGAAAACAACTGGGTGATAATGAGGGCACCGAGGCTGCTGAATCTGTTTCCCGTTCCGATCATCATCGATGACGACAGAAATGAACGAGAAATTCCTCCACCAAAGCCTCCGCTCGTGACTTTTCGAACCAGAGCTCCCTCAACGGAGCTCTCCCTTAGACCACCACAACCAGCTCGAGAATTCTTCCAGTTTTAATGTTTTATGTTTTTTTCCTTTTTATGTTTTTGCTGTTGGCCGAGTGTGGCCAGAATTTGAACAAGTACTGTAATAAGGACACTTAATTTTTTTATGTTTTTAATTTTTTATGTTTTATGTGTTTTTTTTTTTTTTTTTTTTTTTTTTTATTTGGACTGTAATATTAACGATCAATAATGATCGAACCTCGGACATCTTTATTTTATTTTTATGAATTTTTATGAATTTGAACAATTTTTTTTTTTTTTAATTTTTTTTTTTAATTCATGCTCACAATTTAAAAATGAAATAAACACAACCATGAAAACACATCAGAAAAGCTAAATAATATGTACATAATGAGGAAAAAGAGTGCTCCCTGGTCATGGTGGCAGTTGCCAATTCTGGACTATCAGTGAGATATCTTCCACCTCAGGATCCGGCGAAGATGTCTTCAGGAGCAGCTCGCCCAGTACTGCCCTCTCACTTGAATCAGGACAAATCCCAGTAGCCACGCCACTTCTCCGAGCAAGTTGTTGAATCAATAAAATCAGGAGCCTTCTGTCCACCAGCAGTTGTTGAGTCTGTGACACCGGAGTAATAAGAGAAAAAGCAGTATACTTTCCTTCATCTATCATTATTTCCTCTATGTCAGTACCTGTATTCTCATTTACTTTTGTAACCTGGTCATCAAACTCATAATCAATAGCATTTGTTATGAATTTAGAATCTGTTTGTAACACATAATCAATTTCAATACAAATTGGGCAAGAACCAGATTCACAATCACATTCACAATTCTCAGAAAACTGAGTCAGATCAACGTTTTGTTCTAACTCTATCAAGTTATGCGATTGCAAAATTCCTGTCTCAAAATCAATATTGACATATGCATCATCAACAAAATCCAAATTCAGTGCAAAGCTATTATCAATGGAAATTTCATCACTGTAATCATGTTCATTCAACACAACATTTATACCAATGGTTTCAGAGACTAATACTGAATCAAAAACTTCAGAATTGTCAATCAAGTCTGTATCAGTTTTAATCCTAAAACCTGTAGAATCATTGTGCAACAAATCACAAGCAATTGAATGTATAGGTAGATCTGGTAAAGAGCTTGTAATCTCAGTTTCAGAATAAACATGTTTTTGTTCAGAATAAATTTTCTCATGAATTTCCAATTCATCAACTGCACATTCAAGTTGAGGTACGTTTACCTCCACGGGGGAAGATAAAAATGGTCTACCTGTCTCAACAGTGTTACTCATACCTGTCTGGTCCTTAAAATAATCATCAACAGTCTCAGGTGCAAGAGTGGGATCATAGAAAGGTAGGAAAGTGGGTGTAGTAGTAAACTCATAGCTTTGCTCCCCATCTTCTATGTTGATGCCACTATCATCTTGAAAGTGTTGAGTGGCCATCTGCCCGATCTGATCAGTCAGCTTCTGAATGGCAGCTTGAGTTTCCATGCTCTCTTGCTTGAACTGCATGTTCCCTTTCTGAAACTGAATGTTCTGCATGGTCATCTGCTCCAATAACTCCTTCAATGTAGGTTCAGAAGTTGAAGGCTGAGAAGCTACTTGGGCAGGAGCATCATACTGCTGACTCTGATATTGCTGAACTGGTGGAACCGGCTCCCAAAGGGAGCTCTCAGGAATTTGAGGATGATCCATATTTTTCTCAGTATTAAAATCAGCACAAGAATCAGAGTAATATGCAGAAAGAGAATCATAATTACAGGCACTTGTAGAATAAGCACTATTCAAAAAATTAAAATAGGTAGACATGGAAAATAAAAATAAAAACTAAAAACTAAAAATTACGAAACAGATAATTCACAACACATTTATACATGCTACAGGAACACAGAAAACAACACATAAATTTTTTTTTTTTTTTAATTTTTTTTTTTTTAAATTTTTTAATTTTTTTTTTTAATTAACAAACAAAATACATATGACACGCATACAAAAAATAGAACATCACATCATAACGCAAGATAAAACACATCAATTAAACATATATATGCACAATATATATTAACACAGTACAAATCTTAAAACAAAAACCTGGAACTGAAGTGACAACGCCGCCAAAATTTGTTGAAGGTGTCGTTGCCGCCTACAAACATATAAAACACAAAACACACAAAATACACATATTAACAGAACAAAAATTTACACAACAAAAATCTAAAACCAAACCGTCTTTGGTCCCCGGCAACGGCGCCAAAATTTGATACGACTGTCGCGGTCATACAAATTTGATGTGCACAGAAATTAATGCAGTATAACTAGGATTTGACTCCTAGGTCGTCTCTCAAGGACCAATTTTTATGTGGTTCGGTCTTAGATTTATCACGAAGTGGGGGGGGGTTTGTGATTTGTGGTACGGAAAAATAAATTAAAACTGGAATTTAAATAAGACAACTGAATTTAAAACACATTGAAATAAATTTTAACACAGTGAAAGCTGAACGGTAAAAGACGGTAAAAATACAAAACGGAAAATTACACAGTATTGGAAATTAAAACATGTAACAATAAATATGCGGAAGACATAACAACAGTGTAATTAAAAACTCTCCAAAGCATCAGTAAAAATAATTCGTAAAAATGACATTGAAAATAACATAACGATAAAACAAAATGACAAGATTTAACGGTGTAGAAAACCATAAATAGTAAAAAGGGACCGTAAAAAAAAAAAAAAAACACTTCACTGAAAAGTCAAATTCATCCACGTTTCAAACACTTGAAATAAAATGACTTAAGAGTTAAAATAAATTGAACAAACTGAATTTACGAATTGAATTAATGTAACAAGCTCTGAAGAAAAAAATTGAACATTGCACTGTTTGGGAAAATGAAAATAGAGAGACTAGAAGAGAAAGAGGAAGAGCTGTGAGCTTCTTCCAGGCCTCCAAGGCCGTGACCCTATATCTCACTCCCCTACACTACACTAAACTCCTCTAAAATCTCCTCTTCTGCTGCCATTTTATAACCGTGAATTCTGAACCCGTGAGCAAGGTTTTGTTTTTGTTGCCCCGTTAGCATCTTTCTTCAGCTCTTTGGACGTGCCAAAGTCAATAAAATGGGCCCTCCAAATGGTGTCCGTGAGCCCTGCTTCCTTCAGCAAAGAACAACTTCTTGCTTCTACTGCTACTGGACCGTGAACGTTGGCCTTGACACCTTCTTCCCAAGCTGGATGTTTAACCAGTCTTGTTGCTAGCTGCTGCACCAGCTTCTCTTTTCTCCACGCTTCATCCCTCACACCGTGAGCTTCTTTGCTTTTATGGAGTTTGTGGTACTGCAACAATAAACCGTGAAACCACTTCTCTTTTATTCCAAAGCATAGCCAAAATGAATGTAGTACGTGGGCCATGAAGCTAAAATTCAGAATTTTTCCAAGCAAATAAGTAGTGGATGGACCCCATAGGCAATTACTTCCTTTTCCATGTAGCCACTTCCCTTCCTTCTTTACGTAAAGTGGCTTCTCCAATTGTGAATCATGTTCCAGCCAACAAAACAATGTGGTGGTCCCAACTTTTGTTTCCTTTAGCATTTATATAATTCTTTTCTAGAAGAAGAAGGGGTTGCTATATACTTCAATAAATCAGAACTTTGCATTTTGGAGCTCCTCCACGTATTCTACCTCTTAAAGAAATGAGATTCTTTTTTTTTATTATTATTGTGGCTTGGTGTGGCCGTATAAGAGTGTTACTCACGTGAAGTCCCTTCTCCAATTTATTAAGCATTGTGCACTTTCCAGAATGAAAGCATCATGTGAACCTGCATGAACATTGATCCATTTCCTGTTAAGCAATTTAGTACCGTGTGCTGCACCATTTTAAGTCCAAACCATTTGCTTAAGAGTGTTTGGAAGGTCTTAGCACCTTACAATGATCAATCCCAGCCACCACAAGTACCAAACAGCAAGCAAACAATGCAAACAGATTAGAAATCACTCAAATAGTAAGCACATGAGTGACATAGTGGAGTAAAGAAAATACTGGGAACAGCACAAAAATAATTTTAACAAACGATAAGCTATACGTGAAAATAGACATCTAGACGAAACTATGAAAAAATATTTCATAGAAAACGGATAAGAATTGAACTCAAACGAAGACAAACAAGTTGACACAAAATTCACGCAGCAACCAGCGAAAATTGAAATGACTGAAATACATTGGGCTCAATTGCCAATTCTCATTTAACCTTCAAATATCCCAAATTGTATCTCCAAATTTTCCTTGTAAAATAATTATCTCAGATAATTCAAATTAGTTAAAATAAGAATTTCCGATCGAATTAAGCACAATTAAGAAAAATGGGAAAATAATGGACGTTTAAGCACAATTCCCCGATTAATTTTAGCACAATAAACTAAGTGAAGTGAATAAAATATTGACTCATCACTACGCCAGACCAACTGCTGCTTCACTTGTTGTTGGCAGGTTGTCAATGTTGATATCTGGTCCAAAGCAGCCTGGAAATGAGATCGATGTTTATCTAAGGCCACTAGTTGAAGACTTGAAGTTGTTGTGGGTTGATGGGGTTGAAATATTTGATGCCTTTGCTTCAGAAACTTTCTTGATGCATGCCATGTTATTTTGAACCATTAATGACTTCCCAACTTACGGTAATTTGTCGGGGTACAAAGTGAAGGGTCATAAAGCATGTCCTATATGTGAAGAAAACACTGCAGCTCAACAATTAAAACACGGAAGGAAGACAGTATATATGCGTCATCAGCGATTTTTACAAGCTAATCATAAATATAGAAGCTTAAAGAAAGCATTCAATGGAAAACAAGAGAAAGAGAATGCACCCATTCCACTTACTGGACTTGAAGTTGCTGAAAGAGTTAATAGAGTACATCATATATTTGGGAAAACGTCGAAGAAGTCTTCTGTAAAAAGTCCTTGGAAGAAGAAATCTATATTCTTTGATCTTCCATATTAGTCAAAGTTAGATGTTAGACATTGCATAGATGTCATGCATGTTGAGAAAAATGTTTGTGATAGCTTGATTGGTACACTACTAAACATCCAGGGAAAAACAAAAGATGGAGTGAATGCGCGTTTGGATTTGGTTGACATGAAGATCCGAGAAGAGTTGGCTTCAAGAGAGATTGGTAAACGTACTTGTTTCCCCCCTCCATGTTACACAATATCCAGACAAGACAAGATAAGTTTTTGTCTTTGTTTAAAGAGTATCAAGGTACCACAAGGATACTCTTCACATATCAAGAGCTTAGTGTCAGTGCAGGACTTAAAGCTTGTTGGACTGAAGTCTCATGATTGTCATGTCTTAATGCAACAGTTGTTACCAGTGGCAATTCGTGGAATTTTGCCCAAAAAAGTTAGGTAGGCCATAACTCGATTGTGCTCATTTTTCTTGTCAATTTGTAGTAAAGTCATCGATCCTACAAAGTTAGATGAACTTCAAAGCGAAATTATCATCATCTTGTGTCAGCTAGAAATGTTTTTCCCTCCATCCTTTTCTTACATGATGGTGCATTTACTTGTTCATTTGGTCATAGAAATAAAGTTGTGTGGACCAGTATACTCAAATTTAAAAGGGTACGTCAAAAATCAATATCGTCCAGCAGGTTCAATGATTGAAAGATATATTGTTGAAGAAAGTATTGAGTTTTGCTTTGAGTATATGACTAAAGCAAATCCGATACGAGTCCCTCGGACATCATGGTTGAATAGATATTCTACAAGTAAAAGCATCTGAGGTGTGAATGTGGTGACGAAAAGTCATGAAGAATTGATGAAAGAACATCTGTACATATTAAACAAAATAGATGAAGTGATCCCATTTTTTGAAGCACACAAAGCCGTTGTAAAGGACAACTATCCACGACAATAAGAGAAATGGCAGTTGATGTTGCATAACAGAACATTCTTGTCCTGGTTCAAATCTGAAGTTTCGAAAGAATCATTATCCTCAAAGACTTTGTTGTGGTTAGAAAATGGCTTGAAGTTTGATGTTGTATGTTGTACAGGCTACAAAATTAATAATTGCACATTCTATACAAAGACTTTGGATGATAAAAGCATAGTACAAAATAGTGGCGTCAGTCTAGAAGCTGAGTCGCTACAATTTTCCACATCCAAAGATCAAAATACTGTAGTTGGATCCATGACATATTATGGTAGAATTGAAGAGATATGGGAAGTTGATTACACTATGTTTTTCGTTGCACTCTTCAAATGTAAGTGGGTAGACAATAAGAGTGGTGTCAAAATAGATGAATCTGGTATGACACTTGTTGATTTTCAAAAGGTTGGTTATGGAGACGAACCGTTCATCATGGCATATCAAGCAAGTCAGATTTTTTACGTCAAAGATCCTGCGTCTGACCGTTGGTATGTTGGTCTCCAAGGAAAAAGGAAAATTGAAGATAAAGAAGAGAATCTAAGTAATCTTCATATTGCTGACAACCATCCATTTAAAACGACAATAAATTTAGATGACGACCCTCTAATTGATGATATACAAGCAATACGAGAAGATCACAATGAGGGAATATATATATGACCAATCCATATGATTATGTATGAATTTCATGTTTGTGTAAATATTTATGGCTTTTGTTAAATAATATATGTTATTTTATAAGTGTTTTATTTATCTTTCATCTTATTTATTGTGACAAATATATGGCTGAGTCACCTCATTCGTCAGGCGATGAAGTCCCCACCACTTATAGACAAACGAGAGAAGCAACGAGGTTACGACAACTTATACTTAGAAGAAATGTAGGTGAGAGGACACAGTCATTATTGACGTGGTCACTGGAGTTGCATCTGGCCCAAATGCAGATGTATTTAGGTCTTACCTTGGAGTACTAACACGTGATCGTATCTCTATACTTACTCCATCCTTTGACCATGTTTCTGAGGCTGATTGGAATCTTATCTGGCAAGATCTATTGGTAAGTTAAGCAATATTGCTCCAAATTCTATATTCATTATATTGATAAATCTGTATTGATATAACGTTATTACTTTCTTTGTTGTAGATAACATTTGATATGCCAATCGTCGAGAGCTTAAGGAATAGGTGTTTATTTGCAATTGCAGAAACATTTTGAGGGTTTAAGATAAAATTGACGTCTAGATATATATTTGAACCAAAAAGTAATGAAAATCCATGTTCCAAATATTTAGCAATTGACGAAGAAACATGGCGTCAGTTTGTAGAGATTCGTTCATCCGAGGTGTGGCAGGTAAGTGTAGTAAAATCATTCAATTCCTCATTCATAATTCTCTACTACGACAATTGTTTCATTTTTCACAGGAAAAAAGGTCAAAAGCACAGGGAATAAGCGCTCAGAATAAAAATCCACACCTACTGTCTCGTGGTGGATATAGGAAGCTTAAAGAAAAAATAATGAAGCAGAAGTCAGATAGTAGACTTCCACTTTCTGAGGGTGGTCACCCTCCTCTTCCTCCTTCACCACCATCTCGGCACGAGAAGTGGAAGTTAGCCCATATAAGACCATCGGGCTCCTACACTTCTGAGTCTACCAGAGAAATATCTGAAAGAATTGTAAGATGTCATTTCTTATGTTTTTACATTAATTTTGTTATATACATTACAGAGATCTTTCTAATGATTTTGAACTTTTGTTATGTGACAGGACTCCTTGGTTGAGCAGAGCTCCCAAGGTCAATTCACACAAGAAGGTCGTCAGGATATTCTTGCCACAACTATTGGATGACCTGAGCACCCAAGACGGGTCGTGGTGCTGGGACTGACATAGGCATACAACAGTTTTTGGGTCTTCCTCGCATCCATATTGATACGAAAAGATGAAGGAGGACATAAGAAACGAGATGACGTAGGAGATCACAAAGAAGGTTCGGGCAGAGTTATATGATGAAGTTGCTGAAATGGTTGCGCGCCAGTTCCAGCAGCATTATGAGGATTATGGCTATCCTCCTCCACCATCTCCTGTAGCGGAACATGTTGTGCCCCCTACAGGTAAACTTATTTATTTTTGGTTACTAATTTACTTTTTGCATAACCTAACATCTAATTTGACAGGTAGAAGCGGTAAACGAAGTTGTTTAGCTATTGGTGCCCTAGGGGACGACATGGATGACACTCGTCCATGTCAGTTATATATTCTTTTTGATATTGGGACCATGCTAGTGGCTCGTGGTACAATTTATGAGACAACCACTGTAGTGCGTGGTGTATAACTTTCAGAAGATGAGTTCAAGGTCACGGTGGATGAAGTTGTCATAGGAGATGTCGTTCTTCCTGTGCCTACAGATGAGTTCTTCATTGTGGAAGAAGCATTTAAGTCCTTTGTCGCCTGGCCTAGACATTTGGTTGGTGATGTATCTAATCCCCTGTAAACACTCGTACTATATACTTCTCAATTTTAATATTTACTTCTAATTGACGTTATAACATAACCATTTTTGAATTTTACAGCAGATAGGTCAGGAGGGAAGTCCTACACCGAAGAAGACTCATTTATCTGAGGATGACCCTCTTGGTGCGTTACACGAGCTTGCTAAAATCATTTCAGACGCATCGATGATTGTACACTAGGATTCTACTACATTTGGAAGAGATGCTCAGATCCCATTGTACTTGCATCATCAAGATGTTAGGGAGCTTGCGTCGGGTAGAGAAGAAATTAATATTACACTCATTCAACTATGGATGATGTAAGTTTATGAAAACTTTTTTATCAAATTCTATTTTATCAACTTACTTATATCAGATTATTTCTTCATTTTAGGTATATGTTTGATGTTAGTAACAAGAAGGGGTTCAACGATGTATATGGGTTCATTGACCCCTCCATGACTCATGAAAGAAATAAATTTGATGATATCCAAACATACATCACCACTTGCTTTGGAATAGGGAAGGAGATATATTTTATCCCTTATATACTTGGGTAAGTGAAGTTTGTTAACTTTAAAGTTTCATTTATTAATTTTGGTATATGACAATTAGGTTATTACCAATTTCAAGTGTCACTGGCAGCTACTTGTGATCTCCATACCAGAGAACACTGTTACCAATGAAGAGCATTGGTAAATTTGAAGATAAATAGTTTTGATGATGCTGAAAGATGTACATTGTTATAGTTGTTTTAAAAGCAATTTGTAGATAATAAATGTATTAGGAAAAGCTTTAAACATGTAATACTTAGAAAAATTTGTATTTCTAGAACTGCTACGCATTTAATCGATTGTTAGAAGCAATAATCGATTATCACAGTTCTGATGAGAACTGCCAAAGTCACTGAAATAATCGATTATTCCTCAGGATAATCGATTATCACTTTTTGAAAACCCTGTAACGGACTCGAATAATCGATTAGCACTAACAATAATCGATTATCTGCGGCAGTTATAATTCATCTTTGCGAAATTAGACCAGTGGGCTATATAGGTGAGTTCCAAAACTCCTAGAAAGTTTACTGAGCTTGTGAGAATACAGTGTGATCTGAGGAAGTTCCATAAGCTAGTTCATTGCACTGTCAAGTCTCATGAAAAGGAGAAGCTCTCGCTTTGTGGGTCAAAGGTCGGAGCTATTCTCTTCGAGTTGGCAACGGTACTGTTCTTCCGGTTCGTTGGTCGAAGGAAGAACTGTTGTGCACTGTTCTGGAGTAGAAGGAAAGTGTTGATTGCTTGCTTCCATTTCATTGGTCGAAGGAAGGTTTTATATTTCTGCTTTTTATTCACTCTTAATTGTAATTTGTTGAAACTGTTTTAGTGAAATCGTTAATCACTTTTTATAGTGATTAACAACTGGACGTAGATTCTTTTGAATCGCACCAGGATAAAAATTCAGCGTGCCAATTTTTCTATTCCTTACACTCATTACTGTTTTACGCACATCAAGTGTTTGTTAAATTTTCTCTAAGAAAATTGATTTTCTAAAACAGACCATCATAACTTGATTTGTGACCGTAACACGCTTTTCGATTATTTTATTTCGCTGTGCGACTCTATAACGGTACCGATTGTTCCAACAATTGGTATCAGAGCTTGCTTTTATATTCTTTCAAACTTTTGCGAAAATGGCCGGTCATCAAAGTCAAGTATATGCTAAGGGTGCATCCATCAACAGACCACCCCTTTTTACTGGTGATAACTATGCATTCTGGAAAGTCAGAATGGAAAGTTTTATGGGGTCTGTTGACAGAGGCATCTGGGAAGCTGTGCTAAATGGTCCCTATATTCCTAATAGAACTGTTGATGGTGTAGAAGAAGAAAAACCATACTTTAACTGGACTCCTGAGGAAAATAGAAGAGCTCAATTTGACATTAAGGCTCGTAATATTATTTCATCTGTTGTAGTACTTGATGAATTTTATAGAATTTCAGTGTGTAAGACAGCACAGGAAATGTGGGAGGTTCTTAGAGTCACACATGAGGGTACCGACGACGTGAAACATGCAAGGAAGAATACACTCATTCAGGAATATGAGATGTTCATAATGCAATCTGGAGAAACAATATCTGATGTTCAGAAGCGTTTCACTCACATTGTGAATCACCTGACAAGTTTGGGTAAGACTTTTGACACTGACGAATTGAATGTGAAAATTTTGAAATCATTAGACAGGTCTTGGCAACCAAAGGTAACTGTCATCTTGGAGTCTCAAAACCTCACTCAGATGTCAACGACGATTCTCTTTGGAAAGCTTCGTGAGCATGAGCTTGAGCTGAAAAGATTAACTACAGAAGAGGATCAAGGCAAAAGAAAGACGCTTGCTTTCAAATCTAAAATCTCAAAAGGAAAAAGTTCTAAGAGAATTGAGGATGATGATTCCGATAACGATGAGGAAAACATGAGTCTTATGATTAAGAAGTTTGCTAAATTTATGAAAGCAAAGGGAAAAGACAAATACCATGGAGAAAGGAAAGAAAATCGAGGATCTCCATCAAGCATTAAATGTTATGGATGTGGAGAAAGAGTTCATGTGAAGACTGATTGTCCTAAGAATAGGAAAAGTGAAGAAAAGAAAGAAAGAAAGTTTCCAAAGAAGAAGAAAGCTTACATAGCTTGGGAAGAGAATGCTTCTAGCTCTTCAAGTTCAAGCGATTCAGATGAAGAAGCAAATTTGTGCTTAATGGCAGACTTAGAAGATGCAGGAAGCCAAGTAAGTGATTCTAGCTTAGAGTCAAGTGATGAGTTTGACTTACAAAAGGCATTTCTTGATTTGTTAAATGAATCTGAAAAACTTGATGTTGCTCATAAAAAGCTAAAGAAAGAGCATAATGAATTGAATTTGAGGTATGAAAAAGTACTAGATGACGAAGTTGTTTTGAGAAACAAAGTTAGTAACTTGGAAACTAAATTATCTGAATATGATACTGTTGTACAACCTGTTGAATGTCTATCATGTAAAAGTCATATGTTTAATGTTGACATTCTTGAGAATTTACTTGCAAAGGCAAATAAGTCTAAGTCACATGCCAAGACAAACTTTGAGAGAAGCATTTCTAGAAGTAGAAACACACATCTAAACAAAAATTATAAAGTTATAAGAACTCGTAGAGTTTGGGTAGAAAAAGGAACTTTTGTGAAAAATAAAGTGTGTGAGGCTTGTTGTTTTTACTGCATGAAAATTGGTCACACCTCAAACAAATGCAACATCAAACATTTTGGTGTTCCAAATGGTAAATATGCATGGGTTAAAATTGTAAAATGATGCATGTTTGCATAAACTAACCCCAAGGACCCATAATAAGATTGGGGACCTAAAGTATTGCTCCAATTTGTTTTGTAGGAACTTACTAAGTCAAAGAAGTCACTATGGTATTTTGACAGTGGTTGTTCAAGACACATGACCGGTGACAAGAAAAGGTTTATTTCTTTTGAAAAGAAGAAGCAAGGATATGTGACCTATGGAGATAACAACAAAGGTAAAATCATTGGAACTGGAGACATTGGAGGAGGAAACACATTAACTATAAAGGACGTATTATGTGTTGAAGGTCTCAAACACAATCTCCTAAGCATAAGTCAATTGTGTGACAAGGGTCTCAAGGTAACCTTTGAAAGTGATAGATGTACCGTATATTTTAAAAATTCTACTGAAATTGCTTTGCAAGGTGTTAGACATAACAACATTTACTTCATTGATATTGAAAATGCATCTAGTCATAGTATAACATGTTTAGTTGCTAAAGAGGAAAATCCTTGGTTATGGCATAAAAGAGTTGCACATATTCATATGCAACATTTAAATAAATTGATTTCAAAAGATCTTGTGATTGGTTTGCCTAATTTAAAATTTGAGAAAAACAAAATATGTTCTGCATGTCAAAAAGGAAAGCAAACCAAATCCTCTTTTTCTTCTAAAAACATGATTTCAACATCAAAACCTTTAGAACTTTTGCATATGGACTTGTTTGGTCCATCTAGAATTAAAAGTTTTGGTGGAAACTACTATGCTCTTGTGATTATTGATGACTACACTAGATTTACTTGGACATTTTTCTTAACATTGCAAAGTGAAGCTTTTAAAGTATTTAAGTCATTTGCAAAACGTGTTCAAAATGAAAAGGAATTGAAAATCAAAACCTTGAGAAGTGATCACGGTGGTGAGTTTGAAAATGAATCTTTTGAAAAGTTTTGTGAAGAACATGGAATTGCTCATAATTTTTCTGCTCCAAGAACTCCCCAACAAAATGGTGTTGTTGAAAGAAAAAATAGGTCATTAGAAGAACTAGCTAGGACTCTTTTAAATGAATCTAATGTGCCAAAATACTTTTGGGCTGATGCAGTTAGTACTGCTTGTTACGTGTTGAACAGAATGCTAATTAGGCCTATTCTTAAGCTAACTCCCTATGAACTGTTTAACGGTAGAAAACCAAATGTATCTCATTTGAAAATCTTTGGATGCAAATGTTTTGTTTTGAATAATGGTAAAGATAATCTAGGCAAGTTTGATGCTAAATCTGATGAGGCAATCTTCTTAGGATATTCTTTAACTAGCAAAGCATATAGGGTGTTTAATAGAAGAACCTTGACAATTGAAGAATCAATGCATGTTGTCTTTGATGAAATTGTGGACCTTGAGGTGAACCCTCTTGAGTCAAATAAACCAATTGCAGGTGATGAGGATTATTTGAGGGAAGCTCTTGAAGAGATGTATCTAAATGAAAACTATCCTCCAGAAACTCAAAATGAACATCCAGTTGTTGATCCTAAAAGCTATCAACAACCAAGAGGACTTTCTCTGGACAACATCATCGGAGATATATTAAAAGGGGTAACTACCAGACACAATCTAAATAATTTCTGCTTAACAGTAGCCTTTGTGTCTCAGGTAGAACCTAAGAACATAAAGGAAGCTCTTCAAGATGATAAATGGTGTGTTGCTATGCAAGAAGAACTTAATCAATTTGAAAGGAATGATGTTTGGGAACTCATTCCTAGACAAGATGATTATCAAATCATTGGAACCAAGTGGGTGTTTAGAAACAAGCTTGATGAAGATGGAAACATCACAAAGAACAAAGCCAGGTTAGTTGCAAAAGGCTACTGTCAAGAGGAAGGTATTGACTATGATGAAACTTACACCCCAGTAGCCAGGTTAGAAGCAATTAGATTGTTACTTGCTTATGCATCTTTGATGAAGTTTAAATTGTACCAAATGGATGTGAAAAGTGCATTTTTGAATGGTTTCATTAAAGAAGAGGTATATGTTAGTCAACCTCCTGGTTTTGAGGATTTTAAATATCCTAATCATGTTTATAGGTTGAAAAAGGCCTTGTATGGTCTTAAACAGGCACCTAGGTCTTGGTATGAAAGACTCAGTACGTTCTTGATTGATAATGACTTCTCTCGAGGAAAGGTTGATTCAACCTTGTTTATTAAAAAAGTAGAAAAACATATCTTGATTGTTCAAGTATACGTAGATGATATCATTTTTGGGTCTACAAAATGATTGGCACACATAATGCAAGGTGAATTTGAAATGTCTATGATGGGTGAGCTTAACTTCTTCTTCGGACTGCAAATAAAGCAAATAGATGGGGGAACTTTTGTCTCCCAAACTAAATATTGTAGAGAAGTGCTTAAGAAGTTTGGTATGGATACTTGTAAAGAGGCCAACACACCTATGGCAACGTCTTGCTATTTAGATAAGGATGAATATGGTGAAGGAGTAAATGAAACCATGTTTAGAGGAATGATAGGATCCTTATTGTATCTAACTGCTAGTAGACCAGACATTATGCAAAGTGTGTGTTAGGTACCAAGCTAATCCTAAAGAATCTCATCTAATTGCTGTCAAACGGATTTTGAAATACCTTAAAGGAACCTCATCTTTTGGACTTTGCTATCCTTCTGATGCTTTACCTAGTTTGATTGGTTATTCTGATGCAGATTATGGTGGCTGTAAAATTGATAGGAAAAGTACTAGTGGAACGTGTCATTTTCTGGGCTGTTCTTTAGTGTCTTGGCATTCAAAGAAACAAGCTTGTGTAGCCTTGTCTACCACTGAAGCTGAATACATTGCTGCTGGAAATTGTTGTGCTCAAATTTTATGGATGAAACAACAACTGGAGGATTTTGATATCTTCCTTGATCACATTCCTTTGAAATGTGATAATACTAGTGCTATCAACCTAACTAAGAACCCCATAATGCACTCAAGAACTAAGCACATGAAATTAGACATCATTTCTTGAGAGATCACATTCAAAAGGGAGATTGTCAAATTGAATACATTGACACTTTACATCAATTAGCTGATATCTTCACTAAAGCACTACCTAAAGATAGATTTTATGCGCTTAGAAGAGAGTTAGTGGTGTTAGATATGTCCTAAACTCAAAATTTACGAAATTTTCTCAATTCTTGTAAGATCAGCGCTTTTAATCGATTATCATAGGATAATAATCGATTATTTTGAGATTTGGCAAAACCCCTATTCGCAGATAATCGATTATACCATAGAATAATCGATTAATTTTATCTTTGGCAAAACCCCTATTCGCAGATAATCGATTATACCATAGAACAATTGATTATTCATATTCAAACCCAAATCTGGACTTTTATGCAAAGATAATCGATTATCTTCATACATAATTGATTATTACACAATTTCTAGAAAGTGACTTATGAGCAGATAATCGATTATCACTTACAATAATCGATTATCATGCGATCTGTTTCAAAAATATAGCCGTTACAGTGAATCCTGACGGCTGGAAACGGCTATAAACGGCTACTTTTTCGATTTTTCTTATAAATAGCCCCCTATAATCGATTATTACTCACTTCTTTGCACCTAGAAACTTGTTGTACCCAAATCTGAACCAAATCTCTTCCTCATTCTTCTTTCCTTCCAAAACAATTCTTTTTGCCCACTTCTCTCATGGTTGATTCAAGAAGAACCCGCAGGAGGACTGCTGGTGCTTCTTCCTCTCGCTCCCGCAATGTTCGTCCTGCTTCTATCGAAGGTTGGATTTCAGATGAGGAGCAACATGGTGACTATGTTCATTTCTGGCAAGAACGCCGCATCATGGCGGTAAAGTTCATCCGTCTTGAATTTTATCGTTTTTATGGCTTTCAATTTCCAGATTTGTTTCATGCTCAAGGACTTACTCATCTAGTGGAGCAAAAGAGGTGCATCTACCCTGATCTTATCCGTGTCTTCTACTTCAATATGCGTTATTGTGACGGTATCATCACAACAAAAGTGAAAGGTGTCCCTATAATTATGGATGATGACATATGGACGAATGTCGCACACCTCACACTATGGGATGATGCTGTCAAAGTCCATCTTGGCGTTCCGGACTTCAATCGTCTCCTAGCCTTTCAATCTTTTTTGCGCCATCCTGAACAATAAATCAATCGTCGACAACTGCTTGTGGGTGGATTCAAGGTTGAAGAAAGGATGATTAATTACTTAATTGTATGGATCCTATGTCCTCCTGCCACTAACCATGCTCAATGCTCGGAGCAAGATCTTCTACTGCTATATGGGCTTTTGAATCACATCCACATTGATTGGCCAGCCTTTATCTCCGACACAATGGTAAAGGCCAAGAAATATTCTTCTTATCATCTTCCATATGCACTTCTCATCTCTCGAATTTTAGAATACAAAGGTGTCAGTGTGGACGGCGAACTCACTACCTCCATTCAAGCAATTGACACTGAAACTGGTGAGACAACATTTCGCCAAATGGGTTTTGTTGCTCGTGGCCGTGTGATCATTCACAAGGATGATGATCACCACGACAATGTCACTGACGATATGGACGCCCATATGGTTGATCTTGTCCCAGCTGCTCCATCTGCTGATGCTGGTCATTCTCACATGCCTTCAAATTCATCCCTGACTATGGAGGAGCATTTTGCAAACCTGTCCAAACAACTGGAGGATATGCGTCTCTTTCAACAAACTCACTTTGAACAAATATATGAGTGGCAACAAAATCATGAAGAATTTGTGATCGACCAATTCAATGACCTTGATACTCGCATTGGCAACATTGAAAATCATTTTAATCTCCAACCTCTAGAGAGACCACCAAGTCCTAAATTTTAGATTTAGGATTTTATAATTAGTGTGCTTTCATGTTTGTTTGTTTTGAATTCCTAGAATGTTTTATCATATTCATGTCTTGCTTTATGTGCCCTTGTAATCTTTAATGTTTTCATGAATAAAATGATCTATTGTTTTAGTACTTACACTGTTTAATTGAGGGGCAGTTCATATTAAGGGGGAGCATTATCACTCTTTTTGCTTCTGATCAAAAAGGGGGACAAATATGTGCAGTTACTACTAACTCATACTGTTGTCTGTCAGTTTGTATCTTTCGTAGATAACCCAAAGTTGCTTTCAAAAAGTGATTTTTGATCATCATCAAAAAGGGGGAGATTGTTACCAATGAAGAGCATTGGTAAATTTGAAGATAAATAGTTTTGATGATGCTGAAAGATGTACATTGTTATAGTTGTTTTAAAAGCAATTTGTAGATAATAAATGTATTAGGAAAAGCTTTAAACATGTAATACTTAGAAAAATTCGTATTTCTAGAACTGCTACGCATTTAATCGATTATTAGAAGCAATAATCGATTATCCTGAGCCATTCTGAAAAACCTCGTTGCACTGGAATAATCGATTATTACTCCAAATAATCGATTATCACAGTTATGATGAGAACTGCCAAAGTCACTGAAATAATCGATTATTCCTCAAGATAATCGATTATCACTTTTTGAAAACCCTGTAACGGACTCGAATAATCGATTAGCACTAACAATAATCGATTATCTGCGGCAGTTATAATTCGTCTTTGCGAAATTAGACCAGTGGGCTATATAGGTGAGTTCCAAAACTCCTAGAAAGTTTACTGAGCTTGTGAGAATACAGTGTGATCTGAGGAAGTTCCATAAGCTAGTTCATTGCACTGTCAAGTCTCGTGAAAAGGAGAAGCTCTCGCTTTGTGGGTCAAAGATCGGAGCTATTCTCTTCGAGTTGGCAACGGTACTGTTCTTCCGGTTCATTGGTCGAAGGAAGAACTGTTGTGCACTGTTCTGGAGTAGAAGGAAAGTGTAGATTGCTTGCTTCCATTTCGTTGGTCGAAGGAAGGTTTTATATTTCTGCTTTTATTCACTCTTAATTGTAATTTGTTGAAACTGTTTTAGTGAAATCGTTAATCACTTTTTATAGTGATTAACAACTGGACGTAGATTCTTTTGAATCGAACCAGGATAAAAATTCAGTGTGTCAATTTTTCTATTCCTTACACTCATTACTGTTTTACGCACATCAAGTGTTTGATAAATTTTCTCTAAGAAAATTAATTTTCTAAAACGGACCATCATAACTTGATTTGTGACAGTAACACGCTTTTCGATTATTTTATTCCGCTGTGCGACTGTATAACGGTACTGATTGTTTCGACAAACACTGCTGTCTGGTTTTATTCATTGCAGAAGTCTCCTCCTAGCCCTCTTAGACATGTAATAGATTGGTAAGAATCTCAATGTTTCAAATTTTTTGTTATATAAATGTATGCTAAAGGAATGTTTTTTAATAGTTCCCTTGCAACACATATGACGTTATCTGGGAGATCTACTGCTACAACTAAAAAGCTTGCATGGGTTGCCCTTAATGTTTGGTATTTTAGTCCATACTTTGTTACATTTGGTTCCATTCAAATGATGTTACTTAACATTTTATAATTATGATGATATATTGTAGTGTAATAGACAAATGGGGTCATATGAATGTGGTTGCTATGTTATGATTTGGATGATGACCATCATTCGTGCACATTACACCAGTGGATGGGAAACGGTAATATTTAGGTTTGAATTTTATTTTCTCTATAGTTTGGATTTCATATACACTAATTGAAATCATTGTGTTTTATGCAGAGATTTAATAGGACTGCTCCAATTCCAGAAAAGTCAATTCAACTTGTGAGGAAAACACTTGCTAAATATGTAATTCATTTATATAATAGTATGTAGTAGATATTAGGATATAGTAAGTTCTAAGTTTATGTTTCTAAGTTGTTTTATGCTTTTCTACATTATTATAAGTTTAACTTTGTACATTGCATTGGTTTATGCTTGAAACTTGAGTTATGATTACATTGGATTGATTTATGCTTCTAACAAGTTGATTTATGATTCCATTCAATATATTTATGTTTTAATATAATTTTCATTTAAAATATACGTTTCTACATTATTATGGACTGTTCTGGCGATAAAAATATATGCAGGTTTGTTTCTGTAGTTGGGAATGTTGCGATATATGCCTTGGTTATGGTCACACTCGAAGCATAAAGTCTTACGGATGAGAAAAAAAAAAGTCTACTGCCTCGGTTCCAGCTACAATCGAGAGGCAGTAGAGTGGGACATACTGCCTCGGTTCAAGGGAATCGAGGCATAAAGTCCTACGAAAAAAAATTAAAAAAACCAAAAACTTTACTGCTTCGGTTAAGGCTGAACCGAGGCCAAATCCTCTCTTTTTATGCCTCGGTTCTCAACCAAGGCCAAAAGTATTAGACTTTTTGCCTCGCCTGAATATGCCTCGGTTCAAAAATCGCTGCCTATAGGCAAAAGCAACCGTTATCGTTTCCACTGACTATACTAATGTAGTGATATCTTTTTGGCAAGTATACCAAATCGTTCCAAGTAATATAGAGTAAGTTCAAAGTATCGTTCTCCCAAGGGACTTGTGCAACACATGACAATTCTTCCTTTTATAACTCAATTAGACATCAAAGTGTACAAAAAACACAAGAAACTCTTTTTGGTATTTTTATCAAACAGTTGGTGTGCAAGGAATTATATTTAAAAGAAACGTTGTTGGAATTGGGTTTCATGAATCATATGAAGATAAAACTCTCTACAATATATCATTATTTCATTCAAACATTCACATCAAGGCATACCAGTCCTAATCCCTTAGCAACTAGTTCTAAATTTATATATCAAAATGTTAATCCCTTAGTCCATTTAACATACAATTTGCATTAAGTTCAATGCTAAAAATGACCAAGTTATTGAGTCTATCCCTAGATCCCAAATCACTTAGGTGTTCTATCTGTGTTCATGTTCAAAATTAATTTTCGGTAATCAAAGACATTTAAATAAAATTATATTTTCATATAATGATAGTAAATTCAAGAAAGAGCATATGAACGAACAACGATATATTGAACAGGAAAATTACATCATAGTAAGTTCATTACATCCAGTTCCAACAAAAGAAAAACTACTCCTAGTCATCCAAACGTACACATTTGAAGCAATCCCTTGCAAAAATGGTGTCTTGATGCCTTGAAGTAGTCTCCGGAAGTTCCTGAGATGTTTTCATTTATTTCTTTTGTTCCGAACTTCTGTCCGAAGAAGCTTCTGTCTTTTTGTCATATCTTTTAAAGCCACTTAACTTCATTAATTCGCTCAACACACATGTATTGGTGCGCTATGCGAATTTTCTTAATTGTTGCACTTTAACTGATGTTATTCGCTCAGCGCACAGGTACTGGTGCGTTATGCGAATCTCCTTCTTCTGGCAGTGCGAATTTTTGCTTTCGCTTTGCGAAAATTGGCTGACAAAGTTTAAACAATACATCATTTCCTATACAATATTTTACATAACAATCTACTACCTATTACAACTTTTCAATGAGGAACAACATGAATAATTACAAGATTGAGCTCATTTATAAGTATAAAAATAACTCTTTTTCACACTTATCAACTCCCCAAACTTGAACTATTTCATGCCCTCATGAAATTGCATAAGAAAATGATATCCCAACAGATATTTGACATTTTGATAAAATGACTCTGCACATCAGAATAATCACATGCATTCCCAAAGATTTCAAACAAGTATGACATGATGCATCACTGATGAGTCGTTATTTCTTGAATTATATTTAGTTTATTGCACTTAATTAAACCAGGGAATTGTGTTTAATTGTTTGTTATTTCCCCGTTTTTCCGAATTGCGCTTAATTTGGTCGGAAAATTTGTAATTGCGCTAATTTGGGTTTTCTGAGCTGATTAAGTGCATTTTTGAAGTGCAGGAAAATTTCGGAAATACATTTTGGGACATCAGGAAGAATGCCAAATAAATTCAAGACTCTCCACACAGACATTTTAGAATTAATTAAATTGTAACTCAGTAGTTTAGAATTTCTGTATCAACTTTTATATTTTGGGACAATTTTTGGTAAAGTAGACTAGACCCAAAATTAGAAGTTAATGACTTGGCGCCCTAGGGTTTTATTGTGTGGACCCTACCCTAAAGAAAAGGGACACACGGCCTTAGAAAGAGGCCCAGTCGCCATTGGCTATTTTACGGTACACTCTCGGCTTTTAGTCAAGAGGCTATTTGGGATGTGGGAATTTTTTTTTCTGGGAGAATGGAACGTGGTCTTTGAATGGAAGGGATGAAGAGTTGAAATGTTATTTTCTTTTTGCTGAATGTTGATTGAAATTTCCATTTGGTTTATTGCATTTTTTATTGAATGTTTCAACCACCCGGAACACACAATTTTTCTTTTTCAAAATTGAACCCTTTGAACGGCAAGGGGGCACACTGTTCGGCGGAGCTGGAAGAAGAGTAGCACGCACATGTTGTAGGGGTGTCACGGCTTTGACACGTTCTTGGGAATTTAGGGATTTCCGTTTACTGATCTCAGTCTTGAACTTCACTATCGTAGTGATTATGGGGTTTCTCTTCTCATCGTAACGCGCGCAGTTGCAGCTCCGAGAAAGGGATTTCTTGCACCGCTAATGAAATTGCCAGTTTTTTTTTTCAGTTCTTGAGTAGATTGTTTGTTCTCCTAGAAAGTAGTGGATATTAAAGAAGACCGAACTGTTCTGGAAGGCTGATCAAAGAAGGAGCTGGAGAAGGTGTGTGGTGAGCACGGTGATTACTAAGGCAGTGGTGTGCATATGATGAAGTGTTGAACGGTGGCAGTGAGTGGTCATTGAAAAGTAAGTCATTGTATTGAAAATTCAGAAAAAGTTTGTCTAGAAGTGTGACACATGTCGTGATGGATTTAAAAAGTGATGAAGGTGGAAACCAAATTAGAGTAGGTGTCACGGTTTTGGTTTTGGGGTAGAGATTAAATTGTTTTTTTTTTATTCTTTCTTAGTGGAAGACCAGCTGCAGCTTGTTGGGTAATTGAAGGAAGACTAGTTTCTTCTTTTCGGTTTTCTTATAGGGATTAGGATTGGTTTTCACGTTTTTATTGAATGTAGTACTTCAAGTTTTATTATTTTTCGGTTGAAGAATGAGAAGTATGAAGAAGGCACGGCTCCCATGAGTGTTAAGCTACGTTGAGGGTTTAGGTGGATAGAAATTTCTATTTGCTTTCCATAATAAAATAAACAAAAACAAGAGGTGATGGGAGGATGGTGGCTGGAAGAAGAAAAAGCTGTGTAGATGTGACATCAACTTTTTGCATTAGAATAAAATATCCATTTTGGTTTGATTGGGAAGAATACCTTGGAGGTAATTGGTTGGATGTATGTAGGTGAAGTAGTGTGTAGGGTTACGTGTGGGAAGCTTGAAGAGCCACGGCAGAGGACTTTCAAAAGCAATTTTTTTTGTGTATTGAAATTCTTCTTTTTGCTGGTAATTTACGTTTGGATATTTATATGTTACAGTGTTCAAATTAATGTTTTCATGTTTAGTCGATTATGCTTGAATTCCAATTTTTAATTTATCCGCAACCAAAAACATTTTTCAAAACCCTCCCGCTACGTGTTTGATCTGAGACTGAACCACAATTTGGTCCTTGAGAGACGACCTAGGAGTCACTTCCTAGTCTATACTGCATTCTTTTATGCACAACTTTTGTGGGAGGTGCGACCCGCTCATCAAAATGGAAATAGACCACACTTAGTCCTTTGCACTCCTGGGCAAA
Source organism: Vigna nakashimae (assembly GCA_034642375.1). Lineage (NCBI taxonomy): Eukaryota > Viridiplantae > Streptophyta > Magnoliopsida > Fabales > Fabaceae > Vigna > Vigna nakashimae. The sequence goes on along the minus strand of CM067765.1, from coordinate 42,517,410 downwards.
ACCAAGACGAAAACCAGGGAACTACTCAAACATCAAGGAGTTGACACAGACTCGACAGACAGAGAACAAAGACTCCAAAACAGAAACACAGTTGCACAATTCTCACAAAATCTGGACAGTAAAAGGTATAGGCAGAATCCAACACAGAGTCAACGAAAGCAGGTACTCAAAGAATCATCCAAACAATTCAGTACAAGGAAAGCAGTCAATCAGTTCAAGAGATGAATCAAAAGCAACAGAGCCTCACAAATGCACACAATCAGTGTTTCTCTCAAGTGTTTAAGGTAAATCAATGTCACTCAATGCACTCAAGAAAGCAATCACAAATAGACTTGGCAAACCTCTAATATCAACACTCAAGCACATACGCATGTTCAAATCAAAAGGTCTTTTCATGGTTGTAATGGGGCCAAGGACAAGGGGGAATATATCTAGATAAGAAGCTACAAACCATAAGGAACAGAGGAGCAATGGGGAACAAGTGTAAACACATTCAAACACACCCACAACCTCTAATTCAATCCTCTTCTTGACTCCATTATTCACAAATTTTTTTTATTTTTCTCATTTTTTTTTTGCACTTTTTTTTTCATCCTATCTCTTTTCTTTTCTCTCTTTAGCACACAACTATAGGAGACAAGATATAAATCATATTTCTAAAAACAAAACAAGAAGAGGAACCAACTAGCTAATTTATCAGAATCCCCAGGGAGACCACACTTGTTCCCAAGACACTTCCAAAGCTCCAAAATTCCCTAAGGTTAAGATAATCATGGTTTTTCACTTAGGGCTAGTGTATGAGCTTCAAAACAGAGAAATGAGGAAAGTATAGGCTCAAAAGGGGTTATCAAAGGATTAGAACAAGGTAAGCTTATTTGGCTAGAGAGGCTCAAGAACAAAACTGCCTTTATTACTTCCAAACATGCATATCAATCAAGAATTATCAACAAGAGTCAAGCCAAGGCATATGTGCAAGCAATCAAGAGACATATCACACACAAGAAAGAACATAAAGTGGCTCAAATTCTCACACAGGGCATTTGTGTCACAATCAATTCAACTCTCAAACATCATGATCATCTTCCAAGCAAAGAAAAGCAAAGAATCCAACATCTCAGAGTATCAATGAAGTGAAGGAAAACTGACAACCTGACCACAATCCAGAATTCACGAAAAGCATGCAAAATTGTACACAAGACACAACAAAAACTACCTAGAAAAGAAAAAAATTTAACAAAGAAAACAAAAGCTATCAAAGTAAAATCAGAATCTCCCCCAGTAGACCACACTTAAACTACACAGTGTCCTCAATGTGTCATAAGCATAAGATCGAAAATCAAAACAGTGAACAGATCATGGACAAGTGCAATAAAAGTAGGGAAAGAGGGAGAAGAGAAAAGGAAAACTCCCCTGAGTTATGGTGGAAGCTGCCAATGTTGGACTTTCAGGGAGATGTCTTCCACCATTGGATTCAGCAAACGAGTTTTGAGGAGGACCAACTTCATAAGTACTGCCATATCATCCAAAACGAGATGTTTCTTCTTTCTTCTCCCAGCAAACTGTTCCATTAGTAGCTTTCCTTCCACTGGCAGTTGTTCAGTGTGTGACATCGGAATGGAGATCTCTGGCTCAATCAAAGAAGTACCAGTATACTCTCCTTCATTAATCATGATTTCCTTAATGTCAGCACCTGTATTCTCATTTAATTCTGCAGCATGGTCATCAAACTCACAATTAATAGCATCTGTTATACGCTTAGAATCTGTCTGTAACACATAATCAATTTCAATACAGATCGGGCAAGAACCAGATTCACAATCACATTCAAAGTTCTCAGAGAACTGTGTCAGATCAAAGTTCAGTCCTAACTCTATAGAGTTATCATATTGCACAGTTTCCACCTCAAAATCAATATTGATATATGCATCATCAACAGAATCAAAGGTCAGTTCAAGGCTATTATCATTCAAAATTTCATCACGGCAATCATGTCCATTCAAAACAACCCTTAGACCAATGGGTTCAATGGATGATACTGAATCAAAGATTTTAGAATGGTTAATCAAATCTGTATCAGTATCAGTCATGAATCCTATAGAATCAGTGTGCATCAAATCACAGGCATTTGAATGCATAAGCAAATCAGGTAAAGTGTTTGGAATCTCAAGTTCAGAATAAACCTGTTTTTGCTCATTGAAATTTTTCTTACCAATCTCCAAGTCATCAGCTGCATCCTCAAGGCTATCATTTAAATCAAGGTCAGTGCAAGGATAGTGAACATTAGGTATGTCAATGTGCTCTACAGGGAATAATGAATCCACAACATGAGTGTGCACATGTGTATCAATATCAGAATCCAGAACAGGCTTAAATGGTTCAAGTTTTACCAATTCAAAAGCATTAAAATTTACTTGAACCTCAGATACATGAGTAGGGATTTCAAGTTTGCAGTAAACCTGCTCAGGTTTTTCCTTTACTACCTCACTTGGATTTTGACCCGCCAGCTTGCAGAGCAACTTCTTTGCCTCTGTTGGAGTTCTGTCCATCAAAGATCCACCAGTAGCTACATCCACTAATATCCTTTCCTTGTCCAGGAGCCCTTCAAAAAAGTAAATCAAGAGCAAATGCTCTGAAATTTGGTAGTTTGGACAGGCTGTGCAGAGCCTGTTAAACCTCTCCCAATAATCTGCCAGGCTTTCTTCTTGAAATTGCTCAATGGTAGTGATCTCCCTCCTAATGTTGATTACCTTTGCTGCTGGAAAGAACTTGTTGAGGAATCTCTGTTGTGTTTCCTGCCAACTATCAAAAGGATATTGGTATAGGAACCAGTCTCTTGCTGCACCTTGAAGGGACATTGGAAACACTTTCATCAACACTGTCTCCTTTGAAACACCAGGAGGCCTCATCGACAAACACACCAAACAAAACTCCTTGAGGTGCCTGTATGGATCTTCATGTGCCAACCCATGGAATTTGGGAAGACTCTTGATTAGATCATATATCCAGTCTTGAGAATCTGTCATCTCCTCTATTGTAGTGCAAAACCTGTCTCAGACCTGGACTTCCACTTCAAACAAAGATTAAACCAAACATACAAAAACATAACATGGGGGAAAACCATTATTTACATAATTTGAAACTTCCAGAAACAACAACTAAATGCACAAAATACAAAAAATGATAAAAATATAAAAACACAAAAATCGATAAAAGAAGTAAACCCAAACAAGATTAACTAAACATCCTAAAACACATCACACAACACAACAAAAAGACCTAAGACTGAACCGCTGGTCCCCAGCAACGGCGCCATTTTGATGAGCGGGTCGCACCTCCCACAAAAGTTGTGCATAAAAGAATGCAGTATACACTAGGAAGTGACTCCTAGGTCGTCTCTCAAGGACCAAATTGTGGTTCAGTCTCAGATCAAACACGTAGCGGGAGGGTTTTGAAAAATGTTTTTGGTTGCGGATAAATTAAAAATTTGAATTCAAGCATAATCGACTAAACATGAAAACATTAATTTGAACACTGTAACATTATTTCTTACATTTCACAACACATTGATGAAATTAAGTCAGCACATCCACGTGTGAGTGAAAAGTGGACACTTAATGAACATAACAAATCCTCTTTAGCTTGGTATAAGAAAAAGATTTATGTGACTCCGAATGTTTCTGAAAATCTATTAAGACTAGCTCGTGGACCTAACACTGATGTGATCACTTTCGGCGGCTATTACATAAATAATTACTTGTTCTATTGAAAGGATGATGAATCATTATTTACTTCACTTCACTTAGTTTATTGTACTAGAATTAATCGGGGAATTGTGCTTAATTGTCCAGTATTTTTCTATTTTTCTTAATTGTGTTTAATTCGATCAGAAATTCTTATTTTAATTAATTTGAATTATCTGAGTTGATTATTTGCATTAATAATTGCAGGGAAATATTGGAAATATTTTGGAACAATATGTTGAAGAGAAGCACAAAGAATGAAGTGTTGTTACATTTATTAATTTGGAAAAGGAGCTTCATGGTAACAAATACTTCACGGCCACCAAGCACATAGTAGAATTGAAATGAAATAATGGAGGGGGCCACACTTATTGAGAACTCACGGCCATCACCTTCTTTTGGAAGAAATACATGTTGGTATGCTAATTTATTTTGTGGCCTTGGTGACTCATTTAACAAACAAATGGAAAGTCTTCTTTCTTTTAGTGGGAGACAACATAATAAAAGGTAGGGGCCACTTGTTGAAGGAAGGCTACATGGAGCACATCACACGGCCAAAGTCACACTTCATGTTACATGTTATATTTTATTGAATTGAAAGATGAAGCTTGATTAAAAAAAGGGACACCACTTCACGGTTTTCACTCTAAGAAGGCATTTGGCAAGTAAAAAAAAGGGGCCACTACATGGAGAAGCTCACGTCCAATTTGGCCAGCATCATCTTTTCATCACATTCTTTCTTGGCTGCAACGTGAGAAAACAACCTCAAGGACCCTATGCTCTCTTATTATTTGGAAGATGTCATGCGGTTTTGAAGAAAGGTGTTTATACACTTTTGGAAGTGAATTCTATCACCGTGAGTGGAATGGTTTTGTTCTTTCTTTTAAATGGCTTGCAGTAGGTTACGCACGGCCCCATGGAAAATTAATTTGCACAGCATCCAGCATAGCACATGGAGGCTTGGAGAAAATAAAAATGGAGAATGGTTGAGCTGCAGCTACCGAGAGGGAGAGCTGGGACGTGTGCATAAATCAACGTTGCAGCAAGATCTTCATTTGGGAGAAGAAGTAGTTGGTCCACCATGCCACACCTTTCTTTGGTGGGAGAAGAAGAGCATGCAGCAGCAGGGAAGAGATTTTTCATCCAGAGTCCTATACCAACATTTCACGTTCCAGCTACCTTAAAGAAGAGAAATGGGGCTGCACAGTGGGAGAAAATGCTTCACCAAAGTGCTGAGTTGATTAAGCAAGGCAACTTTCCAGCAGCCATAGGGAAAGATGCGGCAAGCAAAGAGAGCAGAAACGAGACACCAACTTCATGGCAGCTTTGGATGATCAAAATGAAAGGCTTCCTTGTTGGTACGTGCATATGGAGACTTTGATTGAAGAAGTTTGCTAAGAACAAAACTTCATGAAGAAGTGGGTTGGAGAATGGAAGTGGACGGTCCTGAAGGGAGGATGTGTGAACATAAATTCAAGGAGGGTCCCCTTTTATATATATATATATATATTTTGGCATTTTCATTTTAAGTGGTATGCTCACGTGAAAGGAAGAGGGGTACACTTGATTTAGAATTTTGACTATAAAATGGGCAGCAGAGTAGATATTCGGAGAGAATAGAATTTGCAGTAGATTTTAGGAGATTTTAGGAGTAGTCTCAGGACAGAGAACAGCATGGGAAGAGGCTCTCGCCTCTTTCTCTTCCTCTCTCTGTTTTTATTTTAAACAGTGCAAAAGTTGTAGAATTTTATTTCTGTGTTTGGAGAGCATTTCGTGTAGTTGTTTCACTGTTAAGAATTTTAATTTAAATATTGAAACTTTGTTGAATTTTATTTTCAGTTAAGTGTTTTATTTTTGTTATCTGTTTTATTTTACCGTTTATGGTTTTCTGCACCGTTAAATTCTGTCATTGTGTTTTACTTTTCATTTTATTTTCAAACGTCATTTTTAATCTTTGATAAATTTTATTTGCAATCAAGTGTTTCTATTTTTACCATATTTTATCGTTCAGTTTTTTTTACTGTGGTTAAATTTTATTTCAGTGTTTTAAATTTTGTTTTATTTAATTTCCAGTTCCAATTTTATTTTACCGCACAAAAAAACAAACATCCAAAAACTACAAAACCCCCCTTTCGTGTGTAAAAAATCAGAGACTGAACCGCCACAATATTGGTCCTTGAGAGACGACCTAGGAGTCACATCCTAGAAAATATACTGCATTCTTTATCTGTATCAAATTTGTATGACCGCGACAGTCGTATCAAATTTTGGCGCCGCTGCCGGGGACCAACCAATGGAGGTTTGGTTTTAGATTTTTGTTGTATAAAGTTTTGTTCTGTTAATATGTTTGTTTTGTGTGTTTTGTCTTGTATATTTTTGTAGGCGACAACAACACCTTCAACAAATTTTGGCGGCGTTGTCACTTCAGTTCCAGGTTTTTGTTTTAAGATTTGTACTGTGTTAATATATATTGTGTATATATATGTTTAATTGATGTGTTTTATCTTGCGTTATGATGTGATGTTCTATTTTCTGTATGCGTGTCATATGTATTTTGTTTGTTAATTAAAAAAAAATTAAAAAAAAAAAAATTAAAAAAAAAAAAAAAAAATTTATGTGTTGTTTTGTGTGTTCCTGTAGCATGTATAAATGTGTTGTGAATTATCTGTTTCGTAATTTTTAGTTTTTAGTTTTTATTTTTATTTTCCATGTCTACCTATTTTAATTTTGTGAATAGTGCTTATTCTACAAGTTCCTGTAATTATGATTCTCTTTCTGCATATTACTCTGATTCTTGTGTTGATTTTAATACTGAGAAAAATATGGATCATCCTCAAATTCCTGAGAGCTCCCTTTGGGAGCCGGTTCCACCAGTTCAGCAATATCAGAGTCAGCAGTATGATGCTCCTGCCCAAGTAGCTTCTCAGCCTTTAACTTCTGAACCTACATTGAAGGAGTTATTGGAGCAGATGACCATGCAGAACATTCAGTTTCAGAAAGGGAACATGCAGTTCAAGCAAGAGAGCATGGAAACTCAAGCTGCCATTCAGAAGCTGACTGATCAGATCGGGCAGATGGCCACTCAACACTTTCAAGATGATAGTGGCATCAACATAGAAGATGGGGAGCAAAGCTATGAGTTTACTACTACACCCACTTTCCTACCTTTCTATGATCCCACTCTTGCACCTGAGACTGTTGATGATTATTTTAAGGACCAGACAGGTATGAGTAACACTGTTGAGACAGGTAGACCATTCTTATCTTCCCCCGTGGAGGTAAACGTACCTCAACTTGAATGTGCAGTTGATGAATTGGAAATTCATGAGAAAATTTATTCTGAACAAAAACATGTTTATTCTGAAACTGAGATTACAAGCTCTTTACCAGATCTGCCTATACATTCAATTGCTTGTGATTTGTTGCACAATGATTCTACAGGTTTTAGGATTGAAACTGATACAGACTTGATTGACAATTCTAAAGTTTTTGATTCAGTATTAGTCTCTGAAACCATTGGTATAAATGTTGTGTTGAATGAACATGATTACAGTGATAAATTTTCCATTGATAATAGCTTTGCACTGAATGTGGATTTTGTTGATGATGCATATGTCAATATTGAGTTTGAGACAGGAATTTTGCAGTCGCATAACATGATAGAGTTAGAACAAAACATTGATCTGACTCAGTTTTCTGAGAATTGTGAATGTGATTGTGAATCTGGTTCTTGCCCGATTTGTATTGAAATTGATTATATGTTACAAACAGATTCTAAATTCATAACAAATGCTATTGATTATGAGTTTGATGACCAGGTTACAAAAGTAAATGAGAATACAGGTACTGACATAGAGGAAATAATGATAGATGAAGGAAAGTATACTGCTTTTTCTCTTATTACTCCGGTGTCACAGACTCAACAACTGCTGGTGGACAGAAGGCTCCTGATTTTATTGATTCAACAACTTGCTCGGAGAAGTGGCGTGGCTACTGGGATTTGTCCTGATTCAAGTGAGAGGGCAGTACTGGGCGAGCTGCTCCTGAAGACATCTTCGCCGGATCCTGAGGTGGAAGATATCTCACTGATTGTCCAGAATTGGCAACTGCCACCATGACCAGGGAGCACTCTTTTTCCTCATTATGTACATATTATTTAGCTTTTCTGGTGTGTTTTCATGGTTGTGTTTATTTAATTTTTAAAATTGTGAGCATGAATTAAAAAAAAAAAAAAAAAAAAAACATAAAAAAAAATTTTCTGTTGTGATAAAATATTTTGTTTTAAGCGTGCCAAATCTTTATTCCGATATGTATATTTATTTCTTAGTTTTTGAGTTGTTATCCCTTAAAAAAAAAAAAACATTTTCAAAAATTGTTTTGCGTGTAGTCCATAATTTCTCGGCTCTCAATTTCTTATTATTTCATATCAATAATTCATTGAAAATTTTCACTTCAGATCTTATCTTTTTCCTTATTTTCTTCGTTGTAAATATATTTTCTTAGTTGTCTCATACAGGTTTTTGATTGAAAATTTTTAGACTAAGAAAATATTTCATTCATCAATGCAAAAATTACAGTAATTGAGAAAAGGAAATTTTTCAGATCTGAAAATGATATTGCAATAGATATATGTGAAAATAAGGTTGTTGATCAGGGGGTCGATCTTTAGTGATCGTTAATATTACAAACCAAATAAAAAAACAAAAACATCATAAAAACATAAAAAAAATAAAAACAACAAAAATATAAGTGTTCATATTACAGCCCATATTCTGGCCACACTCGGCCAATAAAAACATAAAAAAAAAATAAATAAATAAATAAACAAAACTTTAAAACTGAAAGAATTCACGAGCTGGTTGTGGTGGTCTAAGGGAGAGCTCCATTGAGGGAGCTCTGGTTCGAAAAGTCACGAGCGGAGGCTTTGGTGGAGGAATTTCTCGTTCATTTCTGTCGTCATCGATAATGATCGGAACGGGAAACAAATTCAGCAGCCTCGGTGCCCTCATTATCACCCAGTTATTTTCTTTCAAACAAAAAATAAAAAATAAAAAAATAAAAAAATAAAAAACATGTGTTAATAATAAAAGAGGAAGTGAAAAAAAAAAAATTTCGATTGAGGTATGATGAGAGTTCTTACCGTACATGTATAGCGGCAGTTGTGAAAAGAGAGTGCCTGTGGGGTCTATCTCCGCTTGCCAGCGCCTGACCCGATTGCCATGGTTGTTAAACCAGCAGTGCACGTTGTATTCAGTGGCTTCGCCGAAGGTCCTTAGTCGAGACGCGATCTCGACGACTTGCGCTCGGCTTGGGTGTGTGACCCCATAGTTGTAGATTTTGGTCATCATCGTGATCTGATCATCTGTAGGACGCCATCGTTGACTGGTATATCTCTCTGATTCCATATCACTCATCCTTCCTCTCGTAATATACAAATACATAAATAAAAAATAAATACATATAAAAAGAACAAAAACAAGAAAAAAAAAGCATAACATAAAAAAAAAAAAAAAAAAAACATAAAATTCTTAATTCAGTGTTTTCTTTATTTGTTCTTGTTTCCTTTTAGATTTATTTTGTCCAGTCTGTATTTGATGTTTCAGTTTTTGGTCTCAGATCTGTTTCACGGTCCTTGCAAAAGGGTCCTAAACGGATCTACGTCCAGTGTCCTTGTCCATATTGTTCTTGTATATTCAGTTTCTGTGTTTTAGTTTTAAGTGGGGTACGTGGCGTTGTTCTACCCGATTGTCTCTGCCATACCTTCAAACGAAGGGAGATTAACGTCTGGTTTCCAGCCGATATACCCCTTAAGTTTTAAGACAATTGTGTTTTATGTGTTTTAAGTGTTTAGCAGGTGAAGAAGAAAGCGAATAAGAGCTGAAAATAAAGAAGGAACTGAAGGCTTAAATGAAAGCAGGAAAAGAAAGCAGAAAAAGAAAAAGAAAAAAAAATGAAAGATCTGGAAAAAAGGAAAAGGAGAAGAAGGAAAGCAGGAAGGCATAACAGCAGAATAAGCAGAATGAAAGGAAAGAAGAAAAATGAAGCAAAGAGACGGCAGAAAGCTTAAACGGCAGAAAGAAGGAGATCAAAGGTGTAGAGGACTTACCCGGAGTAGTAGGGCTTACAAAAGCTTGACGCAGATCTTAGATGCTCCGAAGGCACACAGACAGAGCTTCCTCACAGATCCAGACGCTCAGGAGAGAGCAGAGAGAGAAGAGAGCAGAGAGAGAGTTGAGAGAGAAGCAGAGAGGAGAGAGTGGAGTAAAGAGAGAGTGAGGGATCAGAAATGGCGCTGGACGCGGAGGAGTAACCCTTTTATAGCAGAATTGCTTTCCACTGTAGCAACAGTTCCGGTCTTTGCCACCGAGACTGTTGTCACAGTACCGGTCTCCTTTTTCAGAAAAAAAAAATAAAAAATAAAAAATAAAAAATAAAAAAAATAATAAAAATTATTAGCATCTACTGATGGGTGCTAGGTGTTTTAGACATCTGCTGATGGATGTCCCTGATAACATCTACTGATGGATGTTACTGAAAAATTTCTTCCCATTTTTCCTAACTTTTTATTGCACTTGTCTATATTATTTGACTGCTCTGAATTTGATCATCTGATGATTGTAACACACTGAGGACATTGTGTGATTTAAGTGTGGTCTACTGGGAGAAATTCTGATTTTTCTGTTAGATTGTATTTTGTGTGTTAAATTTTTTGTTTTTAAGTGTTAAATTTTTTCTGTTTTAAGTTGTTTTAGTGTGTCTTGAGTGCAATAAATTTTACATTTTTCTCTTGATTTCTGGATGATGTCTAAGTTGTAGATTTTTCCTTCACTTACTTAATACTTATGGTTTGAAATCCTTGCTTTTCTCTGCCTGGAAAGATGATTATACGTTTGAGAGGTTGATTTGATTGTGACGAATACCCTGTGTGAGATTTGAGCCACTTTATTTTCTTTCTTGTGTGATATGTATCTTGATTGCTTGCACATATGCCTTGGCTTGATTCTTTTTGATATACTTGATTGATATGCATGTTCAGACGTGATAAAGGCATTTTTGTTCTTAAGCCTCTTTAGCCAAATAAGCCTACCTTGTTATTATCCTTTGATAACCCCTTTGAGCCTATACTGTATATATTTCTTTGTGTTGAAGCTCATACACTGATCCTAAGTGAAAAACAAATGATTACCTTAACCTTAGGAAAGTCTGGAGCTATAGAAGTATTTTCAGAATAAGTGTGGTCTCCTTGGGAATTCTGATAAATTGGCTAGTTGGTTCCTCATCTTGTTCTGAAAATATGAATTCTATCCTGTTGTGTGATAAAGAGAGAAAAGAAAAGAGACAGGATGAAAAAAAAAATGATGAGAAAAAGAGAAAAATGATGAAAAACAATTTTGTGAATAATGGAGTCGAGAAGAGGATTGAATTAGTGGTTTGGGCGTAATTTCACTGTATTTACACTTGTTCCTCAGTATTCCTCTAATTTCTTCTGGTCTACACCTACTTATCCATATTTTATCCTCCCCTGTCCTTGGCCCCATTACAACCCTGAAAGACCTTTAGATCTGAACATGCATATGTTTTAAGTGTTGATATTAGAAGCTTGTCAAGTCTACTTGTGTTTGTTTTCTTGATTACATTGAGTTCAAATTATCTACCTTAAACACTTGAGAGAAACACTATTAGTGCATATGTGAGGTTATGTTATTTTTGAATCACCTCTTGAACTGATTAATTATTTTTGCCATACTTTGAATTGCTAGGATGATTTCTATAAGTATCTGCTTTATTTGATTTGTGTTGGATAATTTCTACTTCTCTTAACTGTCCAGAATTCTTGAGAACTGTGTAAATTTAGTTTATTTTTCTTGCGAGCTTTTATTTTTCTGTTTGCTGAGTTTTGTGTCACCGCCTTTGAAGTCCTTTGAACCATTCCCTGATTTGAGTCTTAATTTTGCCCAGGAGTGCAAAAGACTAAGTGTGGTCTATTTTGATGAATCATTATTTACTTCACTTCACTTAGTTTATTGTACTAGAATTAATCGGGGAATTGTGCTTAATTGTCCAGTATTTTTCTATTTTTCTTAATTGTGTTTAATTCGATCAGAAATTCTTATTTTAATTAATTTGAATTATCTGAGTTGATTATTTGCATTAATAATTGCAGGGAAATATTGGAAATATTTTGGAACAATATGTTGAAGAGAAGCACAAAGAATGAAGTGTTGTTACATTTATTAATTTGGAAAAGGAGCTTCATGGTAACAAATACTTCACGACCACCAAGCACATAGTAGAATTGAAATGAAATAATGGAGGGGGCCACACTTATTGAGAACTCACGGCCATCACCTTCTTTTGGAAGAAATACATGTTGGTATGCTAATTTATTTTGTGGCCTTGGTGACTCATTTAACAAACAAATGGAAAGTCTTCTTTCTTTTAGTGGGAGACAACATAATAAAAGGTAGGGGCCACTTGTTGAAGGAAGGCTACATGGAGCACATCACACGGCCAAAGTCACACTTCATGTTACATGTTATATTTTATTGAATTGAAAGATGAAGCTTGATTAAAAAAAGGGACACCACTTCACGGTTTTCACTCTAAGAAGGCATTTGGCAAGTAAAAAAAAGGGGCCACTACATGGAGAAGCTCACGTCCAATTTGGCCAGCATCATCTTTTCATCACATTCTTTCTTGGCTGCAACGTGAGAAAACAACCTCAAGGACCCTATGCTCTCTTATTATTTGGAAGATGTCATGCGGTTTTGAAGAAAGGTGTTTATACACTTTTGGAAGTGAATTCTATCACCGTGAGTGGAATGGTTTTGTTCTTTCTTTTAAATGGCTTGCAGTAGGTTACGCACGGCCCCATGGAAAATTAATTTGCACAGCATCCAGCATAGCACATGGAGGCTTGGAGAAAATAAAAATGGAGAATGGTTGAGCTGCAGCTACCGAGAGGGAGAGCTGGGACGTGTGCATAAATCAACGTTGCAGCAAGATCTTCATTTGGGAGAAGAAGTAGTTGGTCCACCATGCCACACCTTTCTTTGGTGGGAGAAGAAGAGCATGCAGCAGCAGGGAAGAGATTTTTCATCCAGAGTCCTATACCAACATTTCACGTTCCAGCTACCTTAAAGAAGAGAAATGGGGCTGCACAGTGGGAGAAAATGCTTCACCAAAGTGCTGAGTTGATTAAGCAAGGCAACTTTCCAGCAGCCATAGGGAAAGATGCGGCAAGCAAAGAGAGCAGAAACGAGACACCAACTTCATGGCAGCTTTGGATGATCAAAATGAAAGGCTTCCTTGTTGGTACGTGCATATGGAGACTTTGATTGAAGAAGTTTGCTAAGAACAAAACTTCATGAAGAAGTGGGTTGGAGAATGGAAGTGGACGGTCCTGAAGGGAGGATGTGTGAACATAAATTCAAGGAGGGTCCCCTTTTATATATATATATATATATATTTTGGCATTTTCATTTTAAGTGGTATGCTCACGTGAAAGGAAGAGGGGTACACTTGATTTAGAATTTTGACTATAAAATGGGCAGCAGAGTAGATATTCGGAGAGAATAGAATTTGCAGTAGATTTTAGGAGATTTTAGGAGATTTTAGGAGTAGTCTCAGGACAGAGAACAGCATGGGAAGAGGCTCTCGCCTCTTTCTCTTCCTCTCTCTGTTTTTATTTTAAACAGTGCAAAAGTTGTAGAATTTTATTTCTGTGTTTGGAGAGCATTTCGTGTAGTTGTTTCACTGTTAAGAATTTTAATTTAAATATTGAAACTTTGTTGAATTTTATTTTCAGTTAAGTGTTTTATTTTTGTTATCTGTTTTATTTTACCGTTTATGGTTTTCTGCACCGTTAAATTCTGTCATTGTGTTTTACTTTTCATTTTATTTTCAAACGTCATTTTTAATCTTTGATAAATTTTATTTGCAATCAAGTGTTTCTATTTTTACCATATTTTATCGTTCAGTTTTTTTTACTGTGGTTAAATTTTATTTCAGTGTTTTAAATTTTGTTTTATTTAATTTCCAGTTCCAATTTTATTTTACCGCACAAAAAAACAAACATCCAAAAACTACAAAACCCCCCTTTCGTGTGTAAAAAATCAGAGACTGAACCGCCACAATATTGGTCCTTGAGAGACGACCTAGGAGTCACATCCTAGAAAATATACTGCATTCTTTATCTGTATCAAATTTGTATGACCGCGACAGTCGTATCAAATTTTGGCGCCGCTGCCGGGGACCAACCAATGGAGGTTTGGTTTTAGATTTTTGTTGTATAAAGTTTTGTTCTGTTAATATGTTTGTTTTGTGTGTTTTGTCTTGTATATTTTTGTAGGCGACAACAACACCTTCAACAAATTTTGGCGGCGTTGTCACTTCAGTTCCAGGTTTTTGTTTTAAGATTTGTACTGTGTTAATATATATTGTGTATATATATGTTTAATTGATGTGTTTTATCTTGCGTTATGATGTGATGTTCTATTTTCTGTATGCGTGTCATATGTATTTTGTTTGTTAATTAAAAAAAAATTAAAAAAAAAAAATTAAAAAAAAAAAAAAAATTATGTGTTGTTTTGTGTGTTCCTGTAGCATGTATAAATGTGTTGTGAATTATCTGTTTCGTAATTTTTAGTTTTTAGTTTTATTTTTATTTTCCATGTCTACCTATTTTAATTTTGTGAATAGTGCTTATTCTACAAGTTCCTGTAATTATGATTCTCTTTCTGCATATTACTCTGATTCTTGTGTTGATTTTAATACTGAGAAAAATATGGATCATCCTCAAATTCCTGAGAGCTCCCTTTGGGAGCCGGTTCCACCAGTTCAGCAATATCAGAGTCAGCAGTATGATGCTCCTGCCCAAGTAGCTTCTCAGCCTTTAACTTCTGAACCTACATTGAAGGAGTTATTGGAGCAGATGACCATGCAGAACATTCAGTTTCAGAAAGGGAACATGCAGTTCAAGCAAGAGAGCATGGAAACTCAAGCTGCCATTCAGAAGCTGACTGATCAGATCGGGCAGATGGCCACTCAACACTTTCAAGATGATAGTGGCATCAACATAGAAGATGGGGAGCAAAGCTATGAGTTTACTACTACACCCACTTTCCTACCTTTCTATGATCCCACTCTTGCACCTGAGACTGTTGATGATTATTTTAAGGACCAGACAGGTATGAGTAACACTGTTGAGACAGGTAGACCATTCTTATCTTCCCCCGTGGAGGTAAACGTACCTCAACTTGAATGTGCAGTTGATGAATTGGAAATTCATGAGAAAATTTATTCTGAACAAAAACATGTTTATTCTGAAACTGAGATTACAAGCTCTTTACCAGATCTGCCTATACATTCAATTGCTTGTGATTTGTTGCACAATGATTCTACAGGTTTTAGGATTGAAACTGATACAGACTTGATTGACAATTCTAAAGTTTTTGATTCAGTATTAGTCTCTGAAACCATTGGTATAAATGTTGTGTTGAATGAACATGATTACAGTGATAAATTTTCCATTGATAATAGCTTTGCACTGAATGTGGATTTTGTTGATGATGCATATGTCAATATTGAGTTTGAGACAGGAATTTTGCAGTCGCATAACATGATAGAGTTAGAACAAAACATTGATCTGACTCAGTTTTCTGAGAATTGTGAATGTGATTGTGAATCTGGTTCTTGCCCGATTTGTATTGAAATTGATTATATGTTACAAACAGATTCTAAATTCATAACAAATGCTATTGATTATGAGTTTGATGACCAGGTTACAAAAGTAAATGAGAATACAGGTACTGACATAGAGGAAATAATGATAGATGAAGGAAAGTATACTGCTTTTTCTCTTATTACTCCGGTGTCACAGACTCAACAACTGCTGGTGGACAGAAGGCTCCTGATTTTATTGATTCAACAACTTGCTCGGAGAAGTGGCGTGGCTACTGGGATTTGTCCTGATTCAAGTGAGAGGGCAGTACTGGGCGAGCTGCTCCTGAAGACATCTTCGCCGGATCCTGAGGTGGAAGATATCTCACTGATTGTCCAGAATTGGCAACTGCCACCATGACCAGGGAGCACTCTTTTTCCTCATTATGTACATATTATTTAGCTTTTCTGGTGTGTTTTCATGGTTGTGTTTATTTAATTTTTAAAATTGTGAGCATGAATTAAAAAAAAAAAAAAAAAAAAAAAAAACATAAAAAAAAATTTTCTGTTGTGATAAAATATTTTGTTTTAAGCGTGCCAAATCTTTATTCCGATATGTATATTTATTTCTTAGTTTTTGAGTTGTTATCCCTTAAAAAAAAAAAAACATTTTCAAAAATTGTTTTGCGTGTAGTCCATAATTTCTCGGCTCTCAATTTCTTATTATTTCATATCAATAATTCATTGAAAATTTTCACTTCAGATCTTATCTTTTTCCTTATTTTCTTCGTTGTAAATATATTTTCTTAGTTGTCTCATACAGGTTTTTGATTGAAAATTTTTAGACTAAGAAAATATTTCATTCATCAATGCAAAAATTACAGTAATTGAGAAAAGGAAATTTTTCAGATCTGAAAATGATATTGCAATAGATATATGTGAAAATAAGGTTGTTGATCAGGGGGTCGATCTTTAGTGATAGTTAATATTACAAACCAAATAAAAAAACAAAAACATCATAAAAACATAAAAAAAAATAAAAACAACAAAAATATAAGTGTTCATATTACAGCCCATATTCTGGCCACACTCGGCCAATAAAAACATAAAAAAAAAATAAATAAATAAATAAACAAAACTTTAAAACTGAAAGAATTCACGAGCTGGTTGTGGTGGTCTAAGGGAGAGCTCCGTTGAGGGAGCTCTGGTTCGAAAAGTCACGAGCGGAGGCTTTGGTGGAGGAATTTCTCGTTCATTTCTGTCGTCATCGATAATGATCGGAACGGGAAACAAATTCAGCAGCCTCGGTGCCCTCATTATCACCCAGTTGTTTTCTTTCAAATAAAAAATAAAAAAATAAAAAAATAAAAAACATGTGTTAATAATAAAAGAGGAAGTGAAAAAAAAAAAATTTCGATTGAGGTATGATGAGAGTTCTTACCGTACATGTATAGCGGCAGTTGTGAAAAGAGAGTGCCTGTGGGGTCTATCTCCGCTTGCCAGCGCCTGACCCGATTGCCATGGTTGTTAAACCAGCAGTGCACGTTGTATTCAGTGGCTTCGCCGAAGGTCCTTAGTCGAGACGCGATCTCGACGACTTGCGCTCGGCTTGGGTGTGTGACCCCATAGTTGTAGATTTTGGTCATCATCGTGATCTGATCATCTGTAGGACGCCATCGTTGACTGGTATATCTCTCTGATTCCATATCACTCATCCTTCCTCTCGTAATATACAAATACATAAATAAAAAATAAATACATATAAAAAGAACAAAAACAAGAAAAAAAAAGCATAACATAAAAAAAAAAAAAAAAAAAACATAAAATTCTTAATTCAGTGTTTTCTTTATTTGTTCTTGTTTCCTTTTAGATTTATTTTGTCCAGTCTGTATTTGATGTTTCAGTTTTTGGTCTCAGATCTGTTTCACGGTCCTTGCAAAAGGGTCCTAAACGGATCTACGTCCAGTGTCCTTGTCCATATTGTTCTTGTATATTCAGTTTCTGTGTTTTAGTTTTAAGTGGGGTACGTGGCGTTGTTCTACCCGATTGTCTCTGCCATACCTTCAAACGAAGGGAGATTAACGTCTGGTTTCCAGCCGATATACCCCTTAAGTTTTAAGACAATTGTGTTTTATGTGTTTTAAGTGTTTAGCAGGTGAAGAAGAAAGCGAATAAGAGCTGAAAATAAAGAAGGAACTGAAGGCTTAAATGAAAGCAGGAAAAGAAAGCAGAAAAAGAAAAAGAAAAAAAAATGAAAGATCTGGAAAAAAGGAAAAGGAGAAGAAGGAAAGCAGGAAGGCATAACAGCAGAATAAGCAGAATGAAAGGAAAGAAGAAAAATGAAGCAAAGAGACGGCAGAAAGCTTAAACGGCAGAAAGAAGGAGATCAAAGGTGTAGAGGACTTACCCGGAGTAGTAGGGCTTACAAAAGCTTGACGCAGATCTTAGATGCTCCGAAGGCACACAGACAGAGCTTCCTCACAGATCCAGACGCTCAGGAGAGAGCAGAGAGAGAAGAGAGCAGAGAGAGAGTTGAGAGAGAAGCAGAGAGGAGAGAGTGGAGTAAAGAGAGAGTGAGGGATCAGAAATGGCGCTGGACGCGGAGGAGTAACCCTTTTATAGCAGAATTGCTTTCCACTGTAGCAACAGTTCCGGTCTTTGCCACCGAGACTGTTGTCACAGTACCGGTCTCCTTTTTCAGAAAAAAAAAATAAAAAATAAAAAATAAAAAAAAAAAAATAATAAAAATTATTAGCATCTACTGATGGGTGCTAGGTGTTTTAGACATCTGCTGATGGATGTCCCTGATAACATCTACTGATGGATGTTACTGAAAAATTTCTTCCCATTTTTCCTAACTTTTTATTGCACTTGTCTATATTATTTGACTGCTCTGAATTTGATCATCTGATGATTGTAACACACTGAGGACATTGTGTGATTTAAGTGTGGTCTACTGGGAGAAATTCTGATTTTTCTGTTAGATTGTATTTTGTGTGTTAAATTTTTTGTTTTTAAGTGTTAAATTTTTTCTGTTTTAAGTTGTTTTAGTGTGTCTTGAGTGCAATAAATTTTACATTTTTCTCTTGATTTCTGGATGATGTCTAAGTTGTAGATTTTTCCTTCACTTACTTAATACTTATGGTTTGAAATCCTTGCTTTTCTCTGCCTGGAAAGATGATTATACGTTTGAGAGGTTGATTTGATTGTGACGAATACCCTGTGTGAGATTTGAGCCACTTTATTTTCTTTCTTGTGTGATATGTATCTTGATTGCTTGCACATATGCCTTGGCTTGATTCTTTTTGATATACTTGATTGATATGCATGTTCAGACGTGATAAAGGCATTTTTGTTCTTAAGCCTCTTTAGCCAAATAAGCCTACCTTGTTATTATCCTTTGATAACCCCTTTGAGCCTATACTGTATATATTTCTTTGTGTTGAAGCTCATACACTGATCCTAAGTGAAAAACAAATGATTACCTTAACCTTAGGAAAGTCTGGAGCTATAGAAGTATTTTCAGAATAAGTGTGGTCTCCTTGGGAATTCTGATAAATTGGCTAGTTGGTTCCTCATCTTGTTCTGAAAATATGAATTCTATCCTGTTGTGTGATAAAGAGAGAAAAGAAAAGAGACAGGATGAAAAAAAAAATGATGAGAAAAAGAGAAAAATGATGAAAAACAATTTTTGTGAATAATGGAGTCGAGAAGAGGATTGAATTAGTGGTTTGGGCGTAATTTCACTGTATTTACACTTGTTCCTCAGTATTCCTCTAATTTCTTCTGGTCTACACCTACTTATCCATATTTTATCCTCCCCTGTCCTTGGCCCCATTACAACCCTGAAAGACCTTTAGATCTGAACATGCATATGTTTTAAGTGTTGATATTAGAAGCTTGTCAAGTCTACTTGTGTTTGTTTTCTTGATTACATTGAGTTCAAATTATCTACCTTAAACACTTGAGAGAAACACTATTAGTGCATATGTGAGGTTATGTTATTTTTGAATCACCTCTTGAACTGATTAATTATTTTTGCCATACTTTGAATTGCTAGGATGATTTCTATAAGTATCTGCTTTATTTGATTTGTGTTGGATAATTTCTACTTCTCTTAACTGTCCAGAATTCTTGAGAACTGTGTAAATTTAGTTTATTTTTCTTGCGAGCTTTTATTTTTCTGTTTGCTGAGTTTTGTGTCACCGCCTTTGAAGTCCTTTGAACCATTCCCTGATTTGACTCTTAATTTTGCCCAGGAGTGCAAAAGACTAAGTGTGGTCTATTTTGATGAATCATTATTTACTTCACTTCACTTAGTTTATTGTACTAGAATTAATCGGGGAATTGTGCTTAATTGTCCAGTATTTTTCTATTTTTCTTAATTGTGTTTAATTCGATCAGAAATTCTTATTTTAATTAATTTGAATTATCTGAGTTGATTATTTGCATTAATAATTGCAGGGAAATATTGGAAATATTTTGGAACAATATGTTGAAGAGAAGCACAAAGAATGAAGTGTTGTTACATTTATTAATTTGGAAAAGGAGCTTCATGGTAACAAATACTTCACGGCCACCAAGCACATAGTAGAATTGAAATGAAATAATGGAGGGGGCCACACTTATTGAGAACTCACGGCCATCACCTTCTTTTGGAAGAAATACATGTTGGTATGCTAATTTATTTTGTGGCCTTGGTGACTCATTTAACAAACAAATGGAAAGTCTTCTTTCTTTTAGTGGGAGACAACATAATAAAAGGTAGGGGCCACTTGTTGAAGGAAGGCTACATGGAGCACATCACACGGCCAAAGTCACACTTCATGTTACATGTTATATTTTATTGAATTGAAAGATGAAGCTTGATTAAAAAAAGGGACACCACTTCACGGTTTTCACTCTAAGAAGGCATTTGGAAAGTAAAAAAAAGGGGCCACTACATGGAGAAGCTCACGTCCAATTTGGCCAGCATCATCTTTTCATCACATTCTTTCTTGGCTGCAACGTGAGAAAACAACCTCAAGGACCCTATGCTCTCTTATTATTTGGAAGATGTCATGCGGTTTTGAAGAAAGGTGTTTATACACTTTTGGAAGTGAATTCTATCACCGTGAGTGGAATGGTTTTGTTCTTTCTTTTAAATGGCTTGCAGTAGGTTACGCACGGCCCCATGGAAAATTAATTTGCACAGCATCCAGCATAGCACATGGAGGCTTGGAGAAAATAAAAATGGAGAATGGTTGAGCTGCAGCTACCGAGAGGGAGAGCTGGGACGTGTGCATAAATCAACGTTGCAGCAAGATCTTCATTTGGGAGAAGAAGTAGTTGGTCCACCATGCCACACCTTTCTTTGGTGGGAGAAGAAGAGCATGCAGCAGCAGGGAAGAGATTTTTCATCCAGAGTCCTATACCAACATTTCACGTTCCAGCTACCTTAAAGAAGAGAAATGGGGCTGCACAGTGGGAGAAAATGCTTCACCAAAGTGCTGAGTTGATTAAGCAAGGCAACTTTCCAGCAGCCATAGGGAAAGATGCGGCAAGCAAAGAGAGCAGAAACGAGACACCAACTTCATGGCAGCTTTGGATGATCAAAATGAAAGGCTTCCTTGTTGGTACGTGCATATGGAGACTTTGATTGAAGAAGTTTGCTAAGAACAAAACTTCATGAAGAAGTGGGTTGGAGAATGGAAGTGGACGGTCCTGAAGGGAGGATGTGTGAACATAAATTCAAGGAGGGTCCCCTTTTATATATATATATATATATATTTTGGCATTTTCATTTTAAGTGGTATGCTCACGTGAAAGGAAGAGGGGTACACTTGATTTAGAATTTTGACTATAAAATGGGCAGCAGAGTAGAGATTCGGAGAGAATAGAATTTGCAGTAGATTTTAGGAGATTTTAGGAGTAGTCTCAGGACAGAGAACAGCATGGGAAGAGGCTCTCGCCTCTTTCTCTTCCTCTCTCTGTTTTTATTTTAAACAGTGCAAAAGTTGTAGAATTTTATTTCTGTGTTTGGAGAGCATTTCGTGTAGTTGTTTCACTGTTAAGAATTTTAATTTAAATATTGAAACTTTGTTGAATTTTATTTTCAGTTAAGTGTTTTATTTTTGTTATCTGTTTTATTTTACCGTTTATGGTTTTCTGCACCGTTAAATTCTGTCATTGTGTTTTACTTTTCATTTTATTTTCAAACGTCATTTTTAATCTTTGATAAATTTTATTTGCAATCAAGTGTTTCTATTTTTACCATATTTTATCGTTCAGTTTTTTTTACTGTGGTTAAATTTTATTTCAGTGTTTTAAATTTTGTTTTATTTAATTTCCAGTTCCAATTTTATTTTACCGCACAAAAAAACAAACATCCAAAAACTACAAAACCCCCCTTTCGTGTGTAAAAAATCAGAGACTGAACCGCCACAATATTGGTCCTTGAGAGACGACCTAGGAGTCACATCCTAGAAAATATACTGCATTCTTTATCTGTATCAAATTTGTATGACCGCGACAGTCGTATCAAAGGAGGAAGATGATAAAAGTAGAGTTCAAAGTAGTGGAGTTACCCTAAAAGTTGAGGCTGTACACTTTTCCAGTTCCAAGGATAAGAATCCAATTACAACATCAATCAGTTATTTTGGGAGAATACAAGAAATTTGGGAAATTGATTATGTCACTTTTAGAGTTCCAATTTTCAAGTGTAAATGGGTTGACAGTAATTCTGGTGTGGTGACAGAAGACCTCGGATTCACTTTGGTGGATTTTAACAAAATGAGTTATAGATGAACCGTTTATTATGGCTAGTCAAGCAAGACAAATATTCTATGTCACTGACCAAATGAATAATAAATGGTCAGTAGCATTGGAAGGCAGAGTCATGCACACAACTGATGATGAAGACTCTCTAGATATACTTGAGACAAGCTCCTTCTCATCAAGAACCATTGAAAATAAGGTTGATGATGTACCCGATGAAATACATGCAACTCGATGTGATCACAACGAAGGCATATGGGATAAATTGGTGTCTTAACATTGTTTTAATTACTTGTACAATTTATTTATTTTGTCTGTTCTAACTATAATTTACTAACACTTTGTAAACAAGTATGATGAGCTCCGGATCAGGTCCGACAAGATGAGGGGGTAGATCTGTGACTCGGATGCTAGATGTCATATCCCGTCGGGTTAATGAGAAACCAGTGGCGATGGAGTTTGATCCCCGAACATTTGTGCCTATTGGGGCACATGCAGCATCGTTCAGGACTTAGTTAGGCGAGATGGCAAAATATAATGTCCCTATTGTCGCTATCTGTTGGGATGATGTCCCACAGGTTGACAAAAATCTACTTTGGCAGATTATTTTGGTATGTTTAAGATGTTTTACTTCCATCATTGACTTATTTTTGTTGATCATGCTTTAACATTAATTTTGTTTTTAACAGGAAAATTGGGATATCCCTAATGATGAGAGGATAAGGAAGAAGATTTTATCCCACATTGTAGTCCGGTGGAGGGACTTCAAGACGAGAATGACACGTCAATACGTCTTTGGCACTAAATAGAACGACACTCCTTGTAAAAAATATAAAATAATTGAGGAGGAGTGTGTGTAGTTTAAACAATCTAGACTTACTCCTAAGTGACAGGTATGTTTTTTAATATTTTGCTCTAGTCACACAAGATGTTAATTTGTGATTTATGCTTAATGATTTTAATTTTTTCATTGGTGAAAAGGATAGTCGCCCAGCAGAGGCAGAAGCTTAATGATACACCACACGTATTGTCACGTGGTGGTTATGCGTTATTAGCGAAAAAAATGAGAAAACGTCGTGCTGAGGAGTTAGGTCTTGAGTCACCTGATCTAGCACCTCCACCAGCCAGACATGAATTGTGGAAGGCTGCACGGACAAAGTCCAGTGGCCAGTTTACATCCCAATCTGCTCAGGAGATATCCATGAGAATTGTAAGTGGAAACTTTTAATTGATTACCATAGTTCATAAAACAATTATGTAACAAACTTTTTAATGTGTCTAACTTCATTATGATATGTAGCTTGGTTGACCAACAGAGTCAAGGCACATTTGTGGCACAAGGTAGGGAGCACCTCCTAGTAGCAGCCACAGGTCGGCTAGACCGTCCAGGTCATGTGCGTGCTGTTGGAGGAGCTATTGGATTAAGGGACTACTTTTACCCTAAACCAAGAAGCACAGAAGTCGTGACTTAGGAAATCGTTAGTAGCATCAGGCAACAGGTGCAAGTCGAATTAGAGGAAAGCATGGAAGAATGCTTAAGAATGCTCGAAGAAAAACTTGCGATGATCACCCAACAAAAGCAACTATAATGACAACAACAACAACAACAAGAACAACAAAAGCAACAACAATAGTCATTGTAAGAGGACGCCTTTTCAGATGATTCTACAGTACCTCGTGTGAGCACCAAAGGCTCATGCGTTATTGTAGATAGTACAGATTACAATATTTAGTATGAGTTTTTGGTTGATGAGGATCCTCCGCATGTAGTCGTTGTGGGACGACAGATTGCAGGAGGCCAGACCATTCATGGTGCTCCTTTATTGCCCACTCACGCGTGGGTAATGATTGATGATCCAAGAGACCCCCAGGCTCGAGTGTCAGTGCCTACATCTGAAATCCAATTCGTGGGGGAGTCCTTAGGCAAATTTATAGCTTGGCCTAAGGCTATGATCATGCCATATTTTGGCCCACCAGCCGTATTATATTCTTCTTTTTATTATCTAAAAGCTTTAAGTTATAATTAAACGATTCCTAACTTTTGTAAATGTGAGTTGCAGATCTACCGACCTGCGGAACAACCAATTGCTTAACCTATGAATGAGGCTTGTTAGGAAGCAGAAGACCATGATGCTATATCAATATTGACCTCCAGATTATATAAGTTGAGAAAAGGACCGATAAAGATGTTGTGGGAGTTAAGAACATTTGGCCTCGAGTGCCATGTTCCATTGTATATTAATTTCGATGATGCATATGAGATCATTGGTGGAGAAAAAATGCTGAACATTTCATGCATACAACTATTGTGCATGTAAGTATTTTATTTTTTATTTTCCAATTTGTATATTAGTATTATTACATTTTAATAAATATACTTAACTTTATTCGTACAGGTACATGGACACCATTGTAGTGGAATCAGGTCTAGCATTAGTTGATGACAAATTTATGAACACCGAAAAACGGCGCCAAAAACTTGTTTAACCCTCGGCAAGTGTGACCAAATCGTATCAAGTAATAAAACTCGGTAAGACCAAGTATCGTTCTCCTAAAGGACTTACGACCTAGTTAGTTATATGATTTGTTGATTATTTAAGACTTGTTAACAATTGATTGTAGGTTTTAAATGCAAGAGACAATAGTTAAACATGTATGCATGATTTTGATCAATGGAAAAGAGGAATTGATGAGTGCATATTTATGCTTACATTTATGCTTTAAAATTCAAATTTTTGATAGAATAATTGTGCTTAAAGGATTAATTTTAAGTGAATTTGTGATGATTAGAATTGTTGGGTTTTGGCATTAAAGAGACGTAAAAAGTGTGTTTTGGCGCATAATTAACGCAACCATCAACAACTGTCATCATTGTCGTGCCACCACCATGCTGTGAACCTTTCCTCCATCACCGCATCAGAACCTGCAAAGAAACACAGACCCAGAATCGCGAAAGCCAATATCGTGAAACCGCCAACAGGGAAACCTCCATGACTGCCGCATCATACCTCTACTGTGAGAATCTTGAAGTGGCATCATCATCTTACGAGTTCCATCGTCCTCAACACAACACGATTCACGCTTCTCACCATCTCCACAACACCGCCTCGGTCTCGCCATCACCACCACGGTTTCGCATCTCGACCATCTTCATCTTCTCCATTCTCCCATTCTCAGAACCCAATCGCGTCTCCATCAACGCCAACCTCCATCCGTCATCACCGGATATGAAACCGCAAGATCGCCGCTCCTCATCAGCAACACGCACCTGCATTCAGAAAACCCAGAGACAGAAGCATCATCACCACCGTGAAGGCACAAGCGTAGAGAACAACGCGTTCTCGCGGAGGCACAAGAGCTTTCCCCAATCTGAAACCCTAATTTTGGGTGGGAAAGGGGCTGACACGTGTCAGTCTCCCATTGACTGCGAAAAACTAGTCAAACATAATTGATTCTGGTCAACTAAGGGGTTCAGTTGCAATTTCAGAAATTCAGAAGGGGCTAAAGTGCAGATAGAGATAATTTCAGGGTATTTGTGCAATTTTGGAAAGTTAGAAAAAGCTAAAAGATAAAATGCAGTTGTTGAATTAATTTAATTTGGGAATATCAACTGAAAATATCTTCCAAATAATGTTATAATTATTTAAATCTTTTAGTTATTTGGAAGATATAAGATAAAAGATTCTATCAAATGAATACTCAGAGTCCAAGCCCGATCAAGCCTATATAAAGAGACCTAAGGGACTTCACTTCATTCATTCTCTCATACTCCTCTCACTTTTCTTTCATCTTGTATTCAACTTCATTCATGGAGAGCTAAGCATCTAGGGCTATTCTGCTGTAATTCCATGACGGATTCTGAGGTTACGTTCAATTAATGCAATTGTTTACTTTGATTATGATTTAAGTTGTTCTCTCTATGTCTTTCATCTCTCTATCTTGTTAAAAGTAAATATTTTTGCATCATAATGTGTTTGAATCTACATGCATATTGATTATATGATTTCTAGGGTTTCTAGGTTTAATTGAGAATTTACTTTGATTTAATTTAGGAACTTTCATATGATTAAATGGTTTTTACTATCAATTGAGAATGTACTTTGGTTGATTAGTAATAATTTCAACTATAATCAATTGAGAATTTACTTTGATTGATTAACTTTTAATTTGGTTAGGAGATTTAAGAATAGACATGATTAAACACAATAGAATTTGATTGAGAATGTACTTTGGTTGAATTTATTGTGAATAATCTAGAAAGGTTTTGCATTTGATTGAGAATTTACTTTGGCTAAATGCATGATCACCCTCAAATTAATTAAAAATGTACTTTAATTAATTTGAAACTTAAACAATAATCAATTGAACAATTATCCATGACTAACCGATGATGAATCTATCTTGGAAAAGCAGTGGAATTAGCCTATTTCATCATAACTGTTTTTAAGTTTATTATTTGTTCTTTAAACACTCTCCAAACATCATTTTTATTCATAAGCATTGCATAAAATTCGTAAGAGTCAGATATTCAAAAACAATTCTGTGTCGTTGGGAGACAACTCAGGGTTACTTTAGCCCTATCTACCTTCTTGAATACTACTTGGCAATACTGAAGTTGCCTTGAAAAGTAGTATTAATTTGATAGCTTCAACGACAGGCTATCAAGAATACAAACACGTTAATGAATTAGATGGATGAGTATGTTGTAGGGTTTATCAATTTCATCTTATCCACTCTCATATACTTTTAGGAATTCATCATTCTTTTCATCAATGTTAATGTCACTCTCTAAATCACCTTGCAAGAAGGCCTATCCTTAATTACGAGTTCATACAATTCCTAGCATTTCTAGTAATTAATTCTGAAGTGCGGAAGCTTAAAGGCAACCAATATGCTATTGGGAGAAATTCCCCGGATCTAGATTTCCCTGTACGTTCTCATATCGACAAAATCAATAATCATGGAAATGAATGAGTTAAACAATGCAAGGTTTAAGCAAAGAGGAAAAACCATAACTAATGATGAAAGAAAGCATAAATCTTAAAATAAGATGTTAGAACAAATTCCATATATGAGAGTTTCACAAGACTACATTGATTCCCCAACAATACAAGGTTTAGTTCACCATATTCATGGTGAAACTAGATGAACAATAATGAAAGAATGAATGAGATAGAAAAACCCTAGAAAGAGAAGAGGAGAGCCGTCACCATCTCCCAATCTACCCCCAAGGGGTGAAAAGTGTGTTTCTGCTTCCTCCCAGCCAAAGATACAAACCCTAGGACGTCCTAAAGCTTATATACTATTCTAAAATATACAGAAAATTAGGCCCAAGTCCAAAATAGTGCCGCTCAGCGGTAAGTACGTGAATTGTTTCTTCCCCTTAGCGGCATTTTCACCCTTCAGCGGAGCCAACGTGGTTTCCTGTGTGTCGCTCAGCGGTAAACTGACGCTGAGCGGTAGTTGCGACTTATCCTTTTGCACTTTTCTATGTCTTTTCTGATTGCATCTCTATCCTTCTTCATTTCTTTCACCAAATTCACCTTAAAACCTGCATAAAAACACTGAAATCAAGCATAAACCTGTCCAGCTCTCTTATTTCTAAAAATATGACCAAAAGCATGATTTCAAGCTAGTTTCTAAGTGTTAAAGGTTGTTTTTAGTATCAATTTTAAGCATGAAAATAACAGTTTTTCAACTATTATTGTCAGAAGCGGCTGCAGCGGATGGGTTAGCGTGGAATAACAAACCAAGAGGGTTTTTAATACGAACGTGTGCCTTTTAATTTCTACTCAAATAAACTTACCAAACAAATAATAAAGACAAATAAAGCGAGAGTAAGGTTGAGAGAAATTTGCACAGATGATTTTATCCTGGTTCGGATCTTACCAATCCTACGTCCAGTCGTTTATCTCAAACAAGATAAACAATTCACTAATCACAAAACAATTACAAATTACAATCACAAAGAAACAATTTGTAAGAGTTTAGAAACCACCTCTCTTGTTACCACAAGAGATGAACCTACACCTCCTTTGAGTCTTCACAAAGGATGAACACCTCCTCCGAATACTTCACGAAGGATGATTCTCTTCCGAACACCTCCTTAGACACACCAAGGATGAACCGGCTATTTCCTCTGTCACCGTAGCAGCACTTCACCAGCTCCACAGACAAGAGTTTCACAAGCCGAACAAGAACACACAAGTCTCAAGAATTTCTGAGTATTTGAGCACAAGGGAAGAGTTTCTGTGTCTCTGGATATTTTTTTCTTGAGAGGAAATGAGAGTCTATTTATAGACTCATCCAAAGGCTCTTCCATTCACTAAAAGACAAACTTAACGGCTAGTTTCTCCAACGGCCATAAACGGCTAGTTTGTCCAACGGCCATAAACGGCTAGTTTGTCCAACGGTCATAAACGGCTAGTTTCTTCAACGACTAGTTTCTCCAACGTCCGTGTTAAGTGCGATACTCTTACCGTTAACCGTCACTATTCACGTGAATAGTGTTACTATTCATGTGAATAGTACTATAGTGTTTTGTTGCAATGATTTACTATAGTAATTTTACAAAACACTTTTCTTTTTCTGATCTAAGTCTTAGACACTAAACTACAATTATTACAAAAGCTTTCCAAAGCAATACAAGTCTTCATAACATCTTGAATCTTGATTTCTCTTGATTTGGACATCATCAAAACTTCATCTTCAACATTTTGCTAACAATCTCCCCCTTTTTGATGATGATCAAAAACTCCTTTGATTTAAAGCTTTTGGTAATAATCTGTATTTAAAACACAACTTAAGGAAGAAAAGGTGCATTAGTGAATAAGCACAAATAACACAAATAGGCAAATAAGCTTTAAACATTTTCTCCCCCTTTTTGATCATAATTAAAAAGTTGTGTTGATGTTCTCCCCCTAAGATAATACTCCCCCTTAATAAAAGCATGTATGCATATGAGCTAAAAATATTTCAAATTTAAAGATTCATTCAAACATGCACAATAGGATATTTAAAGCAAATATTTTTAGGAGAAAGAGCTTATAAAACATTGTTGAGATCTTCATCTTGAGGATTGTCATCATTCTTTGCTTCATTTGTTGTCTTCTACAAATCTTCGTCGTTGCCTGCATGTAATTCAACTGACTCAAGAGGTTTTGCCTCAAGGTCTACAATTTCATCAAAGACAACATGCTCACATAAAAGTTTTTCCGATTTAAAACTATATATACTTTATATATTAAATAAATTAAAATAATTTCATCTACCTTGGAATAATAATTAAATATTGTTTTAAAGAAATTCTAAATTTTAAACAATAGGTACCCAACTATTTTGTATGGGTCCTTTGGGTTAGTTTGAAAATTTAAAATCATTTTACAACCCAAATATATCTACCACTTGGAACACCATAATGCTTAATTTTACATTTGTTAGATGTATGACCCTTTTTCATACAATAAAAGCATGATACAAAGTTTGTGTTCCTATAAGTTGTTCCTTTTTCTACCCAAGTTCTACGGGTTTTATGTTTATTTTTAATTCTAGGAACATACTTATTTTTAACAACCTTATTTTCATTATTTTTACTACATTCTCCTGAGGTTGTTTCATCTAGTAGTTTCTTATAATTAACACAAGATGCACATTCATCACTACTAGTATATTTACCTTTTTCATAAAATAAAATTTTATTTTTCAAAATTTTATTTTCTTCAAAAATATTTTTAAAATTTGATTTTAATTCTTTATTTTCATCTGCTATTGATTTTTCAATGTTATCAACTTTCAATTTATGTTTATCACAAAATTTACACTCAGCAGATATATTTGTATCATTTTCTACATTTGAAATTTTACTATTTAAAGTTTCTATTTCTTCTAAGGATTTTTCATATTTCTTTTGTAATTCTTTAAAATCCTTTTTCAATTTCTTATGAGCAAGATCTAGTTTTTCTGATTCTATCAATAATTCTCTATAAATTTCATGTAATTCATCTTCATCAATATGATCAGAATTATCAGAATCGCTAGATGTACTTACTTGGCTTCTAGCGTCTTCGTCATTTACCACTAAACAAATATATGCTTGCTCATCAGAATCACCCATACTTGATGCTGTGCTTGATGAAGAGCTTGAATTATTCTCTTCCATGAATAAAGTATTCGTTTTAGTACACCCAATTTCATCTCCGCCTTCATGAGTTACTCTTAAAGTTTCCCACATTTCTTTAGCGCTTTTGCAGACAGAAATCCTGTAAAACTCATTAATAGTTAAAGCAGATGAAATAATGTTACGAGCTCTTACATCATTACCAAATTTTTTCTTATCTTGAGCAGTCCATTGGTCACGGGGCTTTGGTTCCTGCATATTGTTAGTTGGAACAAAAGGACCAAATGCAACAGCATCCCAAATATCTATATCAATAGATTCCATAAAAATTTGCATTCTGACCTTCCAGAATGCGTAATTTTCACCTGTGAATAGTGGTGGTCTATTGATAGAAGCACCCTCTGCGAATGTTTGAAACGATCCCGCCATTTGAATGACTATCAAAGCAAGCTCTGATACCAATTGTCAGAAGCGGCTGCAGCGGATGGGTTAGCGTGGAATAACAAACCAAGAGGGTTTTTAATACGAACGTGTGCCTTTTAATTTCTACTCAAATAAACTTACCAAACAAATAATAAAGACAAATAAAGCGAGAGTAAGGTTGAGAGAAATTTGCACAGATGATTTTATCCTGGTTCGGATCTTACCAATCCTACGTCCAGTCGTTTATCTCAAACAAGATAAACAATTCACTAATCACAAAACAATTACAAATTACAATCACAAAGAAACAATTTGTAAGAGTTTAGAAACCACCTCTCTTGTTACCACAAGAGATGAACCTACACCTCCTTTGAGTCTTCACAAAGGATGAACACCTCCTCCGAATACTTCACGAAGGATGATTCTCTTCCGAACACCTCCTTAGACACACCAAGGATGAACCGGCTATTTCCTCTGTCACCGTAGCAGCACTTCACCAGCTCCACAGACAAGAGTTTCACAAGCCGAACAAGAACACACAAGTCTCAAGAATTTCTGAGTATTTGAGCACAAGGGAAGAGTTTCTGTGTCTCTGGATATTTTTTTCTTGAGAGGAAATGAGAGTCTATTTATAGACTCATCCAAAGGCTCTTCCATTCACTAAAAGACAAACTTAACGGCTAGTTTCTCCAACGGCCATAAACGGCTAGTTTGTCCAACGGCCATAAACGGCTAGTTTGTCCAACGGTCATAAACGGCTAGTTTCTTCAACGACTAGTTTCTCCAACGTCCGTGTTAAGTGCGATACTCTTACCGTTAACCGTCACTATTCACGTGAATAGTGTTACTATTCATGTGAATAGTACTATAGTGTTTTGTTGCAATGATTTACTATAGTAATTTTACAAAACACTTTTCTTTTTCTGATCTAAGTCTTAGACACTAAACTACAATTATTACAAAAGCTTTCCAAAGCAATACAAGTCTTCATAACATCTTGAATCTTGATTTCTCTTGATTTGGACATCATCAAAACTTCATCTTCAACATTTTGCTAACAATTATCACAACCCCAAACTTAGAACTTTGCTTGTCCTCATGCAAACAAGATGTAACTCACTCTTCTATCAATCCAAACAATGATTCACTCATTCAAAAATTCTTTTTTCAAGATAAGTACACACTTCAATTAAACTCATGACAAAGATTTCAATCAAGAGATGCACATGCTTTAGTGTTCACAAAGTCACTTAATATCCAACAAATGCTATTTTTCATGAATGATCAATCAACTAAGCATGGATATTTATGTGCTCATGGAATCTTTCCTCACTAGGTAAAGTGTTTCACTCAAACACAAGTGTATAAGAGGTAATCACTCATTCACTCTACTATCACAATGTCACATGAATTAACTTTGCCTTTCATTTAACCACAATCAAATAAATTCACAAGCATGCATCATCACAAGGACTTTTCAATGGCTTATAATGTGGCTGGGCTAACAAGAAAATTGGTTTTTTCTAGATCACAAAACCCTTGAGTTAAGAGAATCATATCGACACAATCATTCTTATTTATTCCCAACTTTCTTTTGCATTGAGCTTTGATTTTTCTTTTCTTTTCTTTTTCTTTTTCTTTTTCTTTTCACATTTTTATTTCTTAGCTCTTAGCTCAATGCTTTCAATTTCCCTTTCATAATTTCCAACAACCCCAAACTTGAACATTTATCAATACCACAAAATATTTTCTACTTAACTCAAGGTAAAGCTTTTCACAAGGGTTTTCAAATTATGTTCAAGGCTAAGGGTTCAAATGATGGAACACAAAGTTCTCTCTTTTAGTGGGCTAAATTCATGAATTTTCCTAATAAAAGGGTTACCAACAAATGGCCTTGATCATATGATGCAAACAAGAAATTGATTCAATTATAGAAAACCTGGGCAAAATCATTCATGCTTTCCAAGTAATAGCATTCAATCTCAAAAACTCTGAAGCTCAAAACCTCACAGATAAGCTTATTCACATTCCACATATACACATCCTACTTAGCATCATAATCACAATCACAACATCTTGCATTTATTCACAAAGCTTGTGAATCACCTGTATAAGCATCTAATGTAGACATCTCAACATCAATCAATATCACAGCATCATCAGGCATAACTTATCAAACAACAATCATAAGCAAACCATCATAATAGACAAAGTTTCCAATTGAGTACATTAAACCCTATTCTAAAAACAAAAATGATTGATAAAACAAATCCTGCTCCAATGCTTTGAAAAACTCAACCATCCCCATCAATGATACTCTCTCCCAACCCCAAACTTAGATAGAAAACTAGTGAGAAAATGAGTGGAAGGGAGATTTTCTAAAGAGGAATGAAAGGAAAAATGGAGAGAACCTTTGGAAAAGTGTTTAGGAGTGTGTGTGCAGAGAAGAATATGAAAATAGAGGTCAAAGCGCGCCCTAGGGTATAAAAATACCCCAATGGGCTCGGGTTCCACTAAGGGGCAACCTAAGCCCATTCTACGACACTACCACTCAACGGTAGTTTGCCGCTCAGCGGTACTTTCGGGAAGTGCTCTTCTTCTTCCTAGCTTAACCTAGGTGCCTCCTACTCATGCCCCTCACTGGTTCCCTGCAATTAAATTCTCAGATCAGTTATGCAAATCCCTATCATGCAACTAAAGCAGAACAAACAAAAATATAACCAATCAATTGGGTTGCCTCCCAGGTAGCGCTTGTTTAACGTCATGAGCCTAAACCCTAAAAAAAATAAAATAAAGTAAAATAATAACCGAAAAAAATAAAAACAGAAAATAAAATAAAATAAAAAGCATGAATGATTTTGCCCAGGTTTTCTATGATTGAATCAATTGCTTGTTTTGCATCATATGATCAAGGCCATTTGTTGGTAACCCTTTTATTAGCCAAATTCATAAAGTTAGCCCCTAAAAGAGATCACTTTGTGTTCCATCATTTGAACCCTTAGCCTTGAACATAATTTGGAAACCCTTGTGAAAAGCTTTACCATGAGTTAAGTAGAAAATATTTTGTGGTATTGATAAATGTTCAAGTTTGGGGTAGTGGGGAAGTTATGAAAAGGAAATTGAACGCATTGAGCTAAGAGCTAAGAAATAAGAATGTGAAAAGAAAAAGAAAAAGAGAAAGAAAAGAAAAGAAAAGCCAAAGCTCAATGCAAAAGAAAGTTGGGAATAAATGAGAATGATTGTGTTTATATGTTTCTCTTAACTCAAGGGTTTTGTGATCTAAGAAAACCAATTTTCTTGTTAGCCCAGCCACATTATAAGCCGGTTAAAAGTCCTTGTGATGATGGATGCTTGTGAATGTATTTGATTATGGTTAAATGAAAGGCAAAGTTAATTCATGTGACATTGTGATAGTAGAGTGAATGAGTGAATACTTCTTATACACTTGTGTGTTTGAGTGAAACACTTTATCTAGTGAGGAAAGATTACATGAACACATAAGAACATCCATGCTTAGTTGATTTATCATTCATGAAAAGTAGCATTTGTAAGATATTAGGTGATTGTGTGAACACTAAAGCATGTGCATGTCTTGATTGAAGTCTTTGTCATGAGCTTAATTGAGTACTTACTTATCTTGAAAAAAGGATTTTGAATGTCCTGGACCATCATAGTGATTGGTGGAAGAGTGAGTTACATCTTGTTTGCTTGAGGACAAGCAAAGTTTTAAGTTTAGGATTGTGATAACGGTTGAAAAACCATTATTTTATGCATAAATTGATGCCTAAAGCAACCTTTAAGACTTAGAAATTAGCTTGAACTCATATTTTTGCTTTATTTTTGTGAATAAGAGAGTTGAAGGTGAATTTAATGGTTTTGTGCAAGATTCGCTTGATTTTGTAGGCTAATTGAATGATTTGAAAGAAAAGTCAACCAAAATGCCGAAAAGTCAACCAGTCAACCAGAAAAGTCAACCAGTCAACCAGAATACGGAGAAAGTCAACCAGACAAGTTTTAGGCCAGTTTTTTACGATTTTATGATCTGTTTGGGCCTGGACCCGTTTTCTATTATTTTTATGTCCTATTTAAAGACCTAGATGTCTTAGGGTTTGTATCTTTGGCTGGGAGGAAGCAGAAACACACTTTTCACCCCTTGGGGGTAGATTGGGAGATGGTGACGGCTCTCCTCTTCTCTTTCTAGGGTTCTATCTCTTTCATTCTTTCATTATTATTCATCTAGCTTCACCATGAATATGGTGAACTAAACCTTGTATTGTTGTTGGGGAATCAATGTAGTCTTGTGAAACTCTCATACATGGAATTTGTGTTTTAACATCTTATTTTAAGATACATGCTTTCTTTCATCATTAGTTAGGGTTTTTCCTCCTTGCTTAAAGCTTGCATTGTTTAACTCATTCAATGCCATGATTATTGATTTTGTCGATATGGGAACGTACGGGGAAGTCTAGATCCGGGGAATTTCTCCCAATAGCATATTGCCTAGACATAGGAATATGAGGGTTGGTTGTCGTTAAGCTTCTGCACTTCAGAATTAATTATTAGGAATGCTAGGAATTATATGAACTCGTAATTAAGGATAGGCCTTCTTGCAAGGTGATTTAGAGAGTGGCATTAACATTGATGAAAAGAATGATGAATTCCTAAAAATATGAGAGTGGATAAGATGAAATTGATAACCCCAACAACATACTCATCTATTTAATTCATTAAAGTGCTTGTATTCCTCTTTTCCATTGATCAAATTCATGCATACATGTTTAATCACAAATATTATACATTAACTTTCTGAACGTCGATGCACCTCCAAATACGATGTTTAATCATCATTCACTAAAGAAGTAAAAAATGTCTTTGGATTCTTCTGAACTCCTTGGTGACTAAATGTAGACATGTCATTGAGCAGTCTTTCGCATCCAATGCACTCAAGATTCGACGTCAAATTTATAAATTTAATTTTTCTTGTAGTTGTTTCCAGCATAAGAAATCAAATCGCTCTGAAATCTAATGGTAGAAGACAACTCCAAGACAATTTAAAAAACGATTCATACATAGTTCAATGTTGAAGTTGAACATCTTTATATAATTATTTTAGATCATAAAATTGTTTCATCATTAAACATACTGTGAACCATATTTCTTTTTCCCAAGCACTTTCCTTTCAGTAAGATAACATAATCATTTCTTTACTGTAAAAAGCATTTTGTTCACTTGAATATCAAAGGCCACCTTCATATGAACTGAGACATGAATGAGGCACTTTGACATTCAAGCAAGCAAATTGTAATTTAAAGAACATACATGTTTTGAAATCTAAGGAAATGAAAATGCCAAGAAGAAGAAAAACATGAATCCTAATATTTTCAATACGGAAACAGGAAGCAAGGGATTACGTGATGGATGCAATATTTATAGATGAACCGATGACGTACATCGTGTAGTTATGCCTACTGACTATCTTGTCTGAACGTCGAGGCCCCTTCGAAAATGACGTTCAAACATCAGTAGTCTTTCGCATCGAAGGCACTCAACAAATGATGTCAACATTATAAATTTAATTTTCTTGGAGTTGTTTCTACCATAAGAAATCAAATAGCTATGAAATCTAATGGTAAAAGACAACTCCAAGACAATTTAAAAAACGATTCATACATAGTTGAATGTTGAAGTTGAACATCTTCTTTATATAATTATTTTAGATCATAAAATTGTTTCAACATTAAACATATTGTGAACCATATTTCTCTTTCCCAAGCACTTTCCTTTAGTAAGATAACTTAATCATTCCTTTACTGTAAAAAGCATTTTGTTCACTTGAATAAAAAAGGCCACCTTCATATAAACTGAGACATGAATGAGGCACTTTGACATTCAACCAAGCAAATTGCAATTTAAAGAACAACCATGTTTAGATATCTATGGAAAAGAAAATGCAAAGGAGATAACAAACATTTATCATAATATGTCATATAAGGAAATAGGAGGCAGGAATTATGTCAAATGCAAGATATATTTATAGATGAATTGATGACGTGCATCGTGTAATTATGCTTACTAACTTCCATACTTCACCTTCTTGTAAGAACGTCGAAGCCTCGTCGAATTTGATGTTCAAACATCATTCAGAAAAAATCAATAAATTTCGATTGATTCATTTAAAAACAAAATGACGTCCCGTTCTCCAAAAATTGTGTACTTTTGAATCACCCGCGAAGAAGGTGAGATTTGGAGGGCTTGAAGTTAAAAAGTTTGATGTGCCCCTCTATATTCATATAATTCCACTCTCAAATTTCCTAAGTTAATATAATCGATTCTATGTAATAAAGAATCAATTCAAAGAGTTATAAATTAAGAAATGCAAATAATGTTATTCATAGTATTTTCCTAATAATGTAATTCATACTATTTTTTTATATCATAATCATTTATACTAAAACTAATTATAATTATTAAATTATTCAAAATAATTTATCTCAATGTGGCAAATAAAAGTTGTTCTGAGAGTTTCGTTTGATCTTTGATCGTTGTTGACTTTTTAAATTCGAGTTTTTTATAAATGCTTATGTGGTAGTCGTGATCACTTCGTTTCAAATGTACATACCAATAAAATAGTAACATAGTATATTGTCAAAAAAAATTTTAACATATAGTTGGTTCCTAAAAAATTTTTTTTTCCTAGAATTCTAACAAATCTCTTTCATGACCTTGCTCGTTTGTCTCAATGTTTTTAAATTTTACTTATGGTTCATAAGACAAAGATGGAAATACCACAGTATAGATATAAATATTTAAGGCACCTAATTAAGCAACCCTAAAAGAAATATTTGCCACAAAGATGTTAATCTTTGATAAGAATCAGAGAACCAAGAACCAAAAGAATCCTCTATCAACATTGCAAATGCAAATTTATGACTTCCAAAATGTGTACATATGTATTTCGTGTCCCTATATATAGGTATAAATGTTTAAGGACCCTGAGAAAGCCTAAAAGAAAGATTCGCCACAAAGATGTTAATCTTTGATAAGAAAAATACAATTTATTTTTGTTAACATATCGTTGGTCCTTAAGAAAATTTTTGTTATTCCTAGAATTCTGACAAATCTCTTTGATGACCTTGCCCGTCTGTCTCGACCTTTTTAAATTTTAGTTATGGTTCATAAGACAAAGATGGAAATGCCACAGTATAGGTATAAATGTTTAAGGCACCTAAGAAACCCTAAATTAAATATTTGCCACAAAGATGTTAATCTTTGATAGGAATCAGAGAACTAAGAACCAAAAGAATCCTCTCTCAACATTGCCAAGTCCCTAAGAAACCCTAACTTCTTGATATTTAACCTGGTATGATGCATCTATGTTGTTAACTTGTCTAAATATTTTTGGATAATTATACTTTGACAACATTTTTTTAACAACATTGTTTTTCTAACTGACCTATCTTCATTTTTTTCCAAAATATTCTATCTTAACACCTTTAGTTAATCAGTCAACTTATTTTTTTCTCAAACTTATGGTATTATAATTTAAAAATGAATCAAAGTCTTTTAGTATAATCATTCTTATATATAACCTAAAACATTAATTTCAAATTACTTTAAATAGTATAATAATATTTATTACGATTTTAATTATTGTGATCTATAACTAAATTCAATTCTCATAAAATATTTTAAACAAATAAAATTTTATTCTCTTAAATTTTCACCGACGAAAGCACAGAAAAAGAAGAAAACCTCGAATATTAGTAACGTTGCATTTCTAATGTGAGGTTATTTTAAAATGTAAATATTATACTGAAATATAATGGTAATGGGAGGTTATGAGCGGTTTTATAAAGGAAAATGAAAAATAGGATGGCGGGAGATGAAAAAGAAAACGTCAAATATCCCTAAATTTAACGTCTTTTACTAACTCTTTGTCTTTTAGCTGAAAATTAATACGTCAATGCCCTCTATAATTCGGCGTCTCCTTTGTATTTTTTTAGCAGAAAAGTTATGAAGTTAAGAAGTCGAGATTGTTAAAGACATTCCTAGAATTCTATTCAGAAATGACTTCTCCATTGTCATCGTCAAGAGGAAAAGAGAAGGTTGTCCGGGTTACAAGAAGCGCAAGCCCATCTGGATGGATAAGTGATCGAGACATGTGAGCAAATTTTTTATACTAGACAAATATAAAAAAGGTAGTTCCTCACAAGTATCTGGACCTGCAATTGTTCAAGAAAGAAGGGTTCCTTTTTCAAGAATGGATTGCATATTAAGAGCTTACTGATTTTGTGCAGATGAAAGGACATTGCTATCCAGATTTGGTTGAGGTTTTCTACACAAACCTGAGGGTTGTAAATGAGGTCATTCACTCAAGGGTCAAAGGTTTTAACATTACTATTGACGATAATGTTTGGTTAGATATTGCTGGATTGAAAGTTGAAGGTTTCAATTCTCATATCTGTGATTCTGAGTCAAACAGATGGCTAATAAAGAGAACTATATATATAAACTCCTTAAGATATCCAGGAAGGTACAGGGTGGATAAGCAGTACCTACATGATGGCTTTAACAAGGAGGAGAAAATGATTGCTTATGTCCTGACCTGGCTACTGTTGCCTGGAAAATTGAACGAGGTTAGAATGTCAACAGAAGATGTATTTCTATTGAACGCTATCAAGACTAGAATTCCAACCAACTGGGATGCGGTACTAAGACACCACATGATCGCTGCAGGAGATGATTATGCACCCAAATTGCCATATGGAGTATTTATGAGCAAGGTGATAACAGGTTAAAAACTGTTATTTTTACACTTAAAATTGATATCAAAAGCAACCTTTAAGACTTAGAAACTAGCTTGAAATCATGCTTTTTCTTATGTTTTCGGAAGTAAGAGAGTTGGACAAGTTTTATGATTGATTTCCTTGTTTTTGCAAATTTCAAGATGAATTTGATGAAAGAAGTGAAGTGGGACAGAAATGGAATCAGAAAAGGATACAAAAAGGGCAAAAGAAGAGAAGCCGCAGGTACTGCTCAACACTAATTACCACTGAGCGGCACTTTCAAGGACCCGTTGGCACTGTTGAGGGGTAAAAATGCAGCTGAGGGGCAGAATAGAAGACGTGCTATTGCCGCTGAGCGGTATTTTCCGCTAAGCGCCACTTTTCTGGGCTTGGGCCTACTTTTCTCTAATTTTTAGAATACTATATAAGGTTTTAATTAACCTAGGTCAGTCATCTTTGGCTGGAACGAGGCAGAAACAGACTCTTTCACTCCTTGGAGGAGAATTTTGGATGCTAAGGCTCCTTTCTCAACTTTCTAGGGTTTTATCTTTTCGTTCTTTCATTGTAATTCATATTGTTTCACCATGAATATGGTGAACTAAACATCTATTGTTGTTGGGGAATCAATGTAATCCTTTTAAAACTCTTACGTATGGAATTTATTCTTCAAAATCTTCTTTAAGATATATGCTTTCTTTCATTAATTGTTAGGGTTTTTCCTCTTTGCTGAAAGCATGCATTGTTTAACTCATTGGATGTCATGATCATTGATTTTGTCGATATGGACACATACGGGGAAATCTAGATCTTGGGAATCTCTCCCTATAGTAGTATAAACCTAGACATACGAGTATGATGGTTGGTTGCCTTTAAGCTTCTGTTTCACTATAATGCATGATTAATTGCTAGGGAAATAATACATTGTAAACTAGTGATTATGATTAGGCTTTCTTCGCCGAGTGATAACAGTTGAAAAACTGTTATTTTCATGCTTAAAATTGATACTAAAAGCAACCTTTAACACTTGGAAACTAGCTTGAAATCATGCTTTTGGTCATATTTTCAGAAATAAGAGAGTTGGACAGGTTTATGCTTGATTTCAGTGTTTTTGTGCAGGTTTTAAGGTGAATTTGGTGAAAGAAGTGAATAAGGAGAGAGATGGAACCAGAAAACACATCAAAAAGTGCAAAAGGAGAAGCCGAAGTTACCGCTCAGCGGCAGTTTACCGCTGAGCGGCACTCAGGAGGTCACGTTGGAACCGCTGAGGGGCAAAATGACCGCTGAGGGGAAGAAACCAACTCACGCACTTACCGCTGAGCGGCAGTTTACCGCTGAGCGGCACTTTTATGGGCTGTTGGGGAACTAAACCTTGTATTGCTGTTGGAGAATCAATGTAGTCTTGTGAAACTCTCATATATGGAATTTGTTTTAACATCTTACTTTTAAGACCTATGCTTTCTTTCATCATTAGTTAGGGTTTTTCCTCTTTACTTAATGCTTGCTTTGTTTAACTCATTCATTGCCATGATCATTGATTTTGTCGATACGGGAACGTACTGGGAAATCTAGATCCGGGGAATTTCTCCCAATAGTATATTGGTTGCCGTTAAGCTCATGCACTTAAGAACTAATTACTAGGAATGCTAGAAATTGTATGAACTCGTAATTAAGGATAGGCCTTCTTGCAAGGTGATTTAGAGAGTGGCATTAACAATTGATGAAAAGAATGTTGAATTCCTAAAATATATGAGAGTGGATAAGATGAAATTGATAACCGCAACAACATACTCATCCATCTATTGCATTGAAGTGTTTGTATTCCGTTTCCGCCATTGATCAAATTCATGCATACATGTTTATTTACTGTCTATTGCATATTCAACTCCAATCAATTTGTTTTTAAGTCTTAAATAATCAACAAATCACATAACTAAACTAGGTCGTGAGTCCTTTGGGAGAACGATACTTGGTCTTACCGAGTTTTATTACTTGAAACGATTCGGTCATGTCGCAACCGGAATTGCGACGGGACGACGATCCAAAAAGAAACGGGTTTTGAAAAGAGATTTTGGAGTCGCCACCATAGTTTATTTTGGAAAACTACGGAAAAACCATAAAATGATAAGACACAGTCCGCGAAAACCATATTCTGGGTTCGGGAATCGGTTACGTGTAGGGAAGGTATTAGCACCCTACAACGCCTGCCCCTAAGGCAGTACCTTTAACTAAATACGCGAATTTGATGTGGTTTTCAAAATGTTTAACTATCCCTAAGATAAAATTATAAATAAACAAAATATATATTTTTTAGTTTTTTTGGGCCCGACAAGGATTGATCTTGCTCCTACGTATTCTCATTCAGAATGAGAAATCAGGGTTACGTAGTTCTTTTGGAAACTGCTTGAAAATTTTGTTTGAGAAATTTGTTTGAGAGATTGATTATGGATAACGATTTTGTATTTTTGGGAAATGAACCTGACAAGGACTAGCCTTGCTCCTACGTATCTCCACTTTTGATGGATAATCAAGGGTAACGTAGTTCTAGCTTGAAAGACTGTTTGTTGTTTGAAAAAAACCAAGATGTTTTTAATTTTTGAAGATTTTATGTTTTTAATATTTTCGAGAAAAAGAAGGTAATGAGTACTAGGCCGACGCGGACGGTCGCACGAGTACTCATACCTTTAAAATGATATTTAAATATTTTTAATTATTTTTTAAAAGAGAAATAACGATATTAAGCACTAGGACGATGCGAACGATCACACGAGCACTCATACCGTTATCTACTTATTTAGGAAGACTTGAGAGTATTGAGTGCTAGGCTGATGCGGACGATCGTACGAGCACTCATACCCTCGTTTAATATTACGTAAATAAGAGAGAAAGGTATTGAACACTAGGACGATGCGGGCGATCACACGAGTGTTCAACCTTTAAACGTATTTTTGAAATTTTATTTAAGAAAAGAAGAAAAGGTTTTTAGCACAAGGACGACGCGAGCGGTCACACATGTGCTTAACCTTCAAAACATATTTTTTGTAAATTTATTTAAGGAAGAAGAAAAGGTTTTTAGCACATGGACGACGCGAGCGGTCACACGTGCGCTTAAACCTTTAAAATATTTTTGCAAATTCTTTTATTTAAACTATAAATATTGTATTATTACATATACATTTAAGGATAAGTAGATGTCTAAAATAAATAGATAGAACAAAATAAAATAAGACAGTAAAAATAAATAAAAATAAAATAAATAAACAAAAGAAATGGAGGTGGCCGAACAAACGTTGGGAACAAATTCAGAATAACGAGCGTTCGTTGGGGAGAGAACGAACGTTCGTTGGGGGATATAACGGACGGACGTTGGTAGAGGGCACTGAATGATGAGCGTTCGTAGGGAGAGGACGAACGGACGTTGTTGAAATGACGAACGGACGTTGGGAACGAAGGCTGAATGACGAGCGCTAGTTGAGGAGATGACGAACGAACGTTGGGACCGAAGGCTGAATGACGAGCGCTCGTTGAGGAGATGACGAACGAACGTTGGGAACGAAGGCTGAATGACGAGCGCTCGTTGGGGAAAGATGGCGAACGGACGTTGGGAACGAAGGCTGAATAACGAGCGTTCGTTGTGGGGAGATGGCGAACGGACGTTGGGAATGAAGGCCTAATAACGAGCGCTCGTTGGGGGAAGATGGCGAACGGACGTTGGGAATGAAGGCGTAATAACGAGCGTTCGTTGTGGGGAGATGGCAAACGGACGTTGGGAATGAAGGCTGAATAACGAGCGTTCGTTGTGGGGAGATGGCGAACGGACGTTGGGAATGAAGGCCTAATAACGAGCGTTCGTTGTGGGGAGATGGTTATCAAACGGTCCGTCCAAGAAATGGCCGAACGGACGTTTGGATAAGAAGCTAAATAACGAGCGTTCAAAAAAAGGCCTTCGGTTCCCGGACGTACGCTCATTTCTGGGCTTGGCCCAGTCGAATGCTTTCTAACCTAGAATTTCCTAGGGGTTCAGGAGGTTCATCCTCATTCCCCACTCCCCAGCTCACGCCTTCTCTAGAGAGCCAAGGTCTCCTGCTCTGCACCACAAACTCACCGCCGCCTCTGCCATAACCGGCCACCGTCATCTCAACCAGAACACGCCTTGGCCTCGCCGGCGACAACTCGCGCCACCAGAACTACCACCAGCCACACCGCCACCGTCTCCACTTTTCTCTCTTTGAAAACAGCGATTCCTAGGGAGGGTCTTCCTCCGCCTTCATCTCCGATCCCTTCGCGTCATCAACACCCATCATCATCAATTTCACCATTACTAAAACCTCCACGACGACCACGACTACTGCCACGATAAGGCTCCCCGTGCCTATCCTCGTCTACCTCCTCGGTCACCTCCACGGCCACCTCCACGGCCACCATCACCTACCAGGATAACTTTAGCAACACCGCCGCCACCACCTCACAACAGACTACCACTTCCAACCTGCCAACCACGAAACAACCAGCCACCCTCTTCCTCTCGAGCCTGCCCAAAGTAGGGGTATTATGCCATCGCCTCCATCGTCCCATTCATCCTCACCGAAAGAGCGATTCCGGTGGAGGAGACTTCGAATTTCAGTGGGTCCATTTGAGTCTTGGGATGTAAGGGTTTTACGAAAAATGGTGCAAATGAATAAAGTGGTTATTACTGGGTTAGTGTTTTTTTTTTTTTGCAGTGTTTATTACTGGGTTTCCAACGAAACATGATGTATGTATATGGTAACTATGGAATCGAGCTGACCCATGATGATAACAAGCGGTCATGGAGAAGGATGATGACCACACACCATAATGTTTTTGAACAGATTATAGGCAATCCTCGTATGCATTATCAAACACTATCATTCTATATTTATCATGCCTCATGAGAATGAGAATAAAGGATAAGTTGTATATCTGAGAATTCCTCTGATATTCGTCACTTCTGATATCCTCTGCCTCCCCCCGATGATCTCTTCCTGTCACCTCCTAAAACCCTTCTCTCCTCTGATCTCTCTCCCTTTTTCCCTTCCAAAGATCTTGGAAATATCCCCCTCTAACCACTTGGTCTTCCACTTTTTTCTTTCCAAAAATC
The DNA here is from genome assembly GCA_034642375.1 of Vigna nakashimae. NCBI lineage: Eukaryota > Viridiplantae > Streptophyta > Magnoliopsida > Fabales > Fabaceae > Vigna > Vigna nakashimae. Next base: position 42,472,812 of record CM067765.1, on the reverse strand, counting down.
TTGGAAATATTCCCCTAACCACCTGGTCTCCCTCACCCCAGACACGCTTCCCATACGCCCTTCCCCCACGTTTTCTATTTTTTATTTTTTTATTTCAATTTTATTTTATTTTTATACTTTATTTTTAATTTTAATTTTATTTTTCAATTTTTTAATTATTTTGATTAATTAACTCTATTAAAACAAATTGAAGATAAGAAATAAAATAGAAATTGAATTAAAAGCAAAGATCTAAATACATAAAAATAGAATAAAACAAAAAGGTAAAATAAAATAAAAGAAAAATAATGAAAAAAACCAATAAAAACACATTTTTTACAACCCGGACAAAATTGAGTGTTGACAGGTCACACTTGCCGATTGTTCAACAAGTTTGTGGCGCCGTTTTTCGGTGTTCATAAATTTGTCATCACCGAGACATCGGGTTTAAGGTAATTTAGAAAGTGGGTTTAACAATTAATGAAGAAAGATGAATTCCTGAATACATGAGAGTAGATAAGGATGAAATTGATAAACCCCAACGACATAGTCATCCATATATTTCAATTCACATGTTTTGTTTCTTCTTACCATTGATCAATCCATGCATTCATATTTACTTTTGAGTATTTTCATTTAAATCTTAATTAATCGGTTTTGCAAGTCTTAGCTAATCAACAAACCACACAACTGCCTAGGTCGTGAGTCCTTTGGGAGAACGATACTTGGTCTTACCAGGTTTATTACTTGATACGATTCGGTTACACTTGCCGAGGGTTTAACAAGTTTTTGGCGTCGTTGCCGAGGATTAAAAATTTGTTCATCATAAGGTGCTGGAACTCCAAGGAGTAGATGTATCTGAAGAAGAAAGAAGAATTGTGTGCAAAAGGTTAGAAGAAATTGGTATACCAATTTTGTCATCTATTGGGCTGAAAAAGACTGTGAATGGATGGTTCTTCAATGATGAGCAAATTGTTGGAAGTCCACCTACTCTGGATCAAGATCATACTGAAGATTCTGATGATGAAGATTCAATGGAATCTTCTTGATAATTATTTTAGACCCTACTTTTCTATGTTTTTTGTTTTTTTATTTTGTAATCATGGCTAGCAAGCCACCTGTGAAATGAAATGAAGATTTATTTTAGTAAACGATCTGTGACTTGTGAATGTTGATTGCATTTTATGTGGACTAACCCTCAATCTAGTTGAGAATAGAAGATTATGTTGTTCTGATATTGATCAAAAACTGATCACTGGTTAAAAGTGCAAATTTCAGTACATTGATAACTTGAATAAATTAAAGAAGAAGTAAAAAGAAAAAAATTCATGATTTTAAAGAAAAAAGAATCATTAGCCGCAACCTTTTGCTATTGCGGAAGAAGAAAACGTCAAAGCCTATCGAATAAGACGTTCTATTAATGTGAAGTTAAGAGGTCACCATTAATGCTCCATTTATATTGCAATTCCCTTCACGTCCCTGCCCCGCTGCCTTCGATGTTCTATGAGAGGGGAAAAACAAAATATATCCAAATTTACGGTACATTTTGATCCAGTAAAATGTACTTCATGTTTGATCCAATTGTACGTCAATTCCAATCCGTATTAGACGTTAAAACATGATTCAGTTTTAAGGTGGTATAGGACGTCAATTATCACATAAAATGGATGTGAACAATGAATAAACTCCAGGTCTTTGCGTCAAGGGTACTCAACATTCGATGTTAACTGCGTAAATTGATTCCAAATTTAAATTGTCCATAAGTTGCATCCTCTCTTAGAAAAAAAATACCTCTGAAATGTAATAGAGGACTGCAACTTATGGACAATTTAAAAAAGAATCATACAATTTTAAATGATGAAGTTAAACAATAATTTTATGTAGTTATTTTAGATCTCAAAATTGTTTCAACATTAAACATATTGTGAATCATATTTCTTTTTCTGAAGCACTTCCCTTTCAGTAAGATATGTTAACCATTTTTGTACTACAAAAACATTTTGTTAACTTGAACTTGAAAGGGCTCCTTCATTTGAAATGACAATGAAGAACAAAAATGCTTAGATATCTAATGAAAAGAAAAAGCAAAGGAGATAAAAAAACATCAAATGCAAGCTATATTTATAGATGAATTGATGACGTACATCTTGTAATTATGCTTAGTAATTGCCACACACCACTTTCTTGTATGAACGTCGAAGTCCCGCCGAATTCGACGTTCAAACATCATTCAGAAAAAAATCAATACATTTTATTAGATTCATTTAAAAACAAATTGACGTCACGCTGATGAGTCAATATTTTCTTGATTTCACTTAGCTTATTGTGCTAGATTTAATTAGGGAATTGTGCCTAATTGTCCAGTATTTCTCTATTTGTGCTAATTGTGCTTAATTTGACCAGAAATTCTTATTTTAATTAATTTGAATTATCTGAGACTAATTATTTGTATTATGAATTGTAGGGAAATTGTTAAATAATACTTTGGGACTTAAAGAAAAATTTCACATCAATTATATCTTAATCTAAAATGAGAGAAGAGATGCGAATTTCATTTCTGGGGTACACACAGAATGGAGGTGTAGCAGCCACCTTGAGAGCATGGTCGCGGCCCAAAGCACACAGACATTAGGAATTTGTTGTGTCACGGCCCATGACAATTATACTTTGGAGGTCCAACAAAATTGGAGAGGAGGTGCAGATGGTGACGCTCCGTGTGCACACCACACTCTTCCTGCTGCACTCTATGCATAGAAGCACACGACCCACAAAGCAAAGGGAGGTGTCACAGCCTTGTCCAGCTTGCTGCATCCAGTATGCACACGTTGAGGAGAGGCAACAGCAATGCGGCCCACACTTGGAAGCACGTCCATGAGATGTCACGCTTTAGGGAAGGCCCAAGGCAATCAGCAATGCAGCGCGCGCATCCAGAGGCCTTCACATTGAAGAAATTGTTGAATCAGCAATTGGCTTGGTGTACACAGCAGCTGCCACGGCCCAAAGCGGAAGCGTCCAGCAATTTGTTTGGCACAGTCCACCAAGCAGAGAGGTGAGCGGTCCAGCAAGTAAAGAAGCAACGTCCATCTTGCATACGCATCCATAAGGCACTAGGTAAGTGGCAAGCCACCACACACATCAAAAAAGAAAGGAGAGCCAACCACTGGGAGGGAGAGTGGTGTCTCGGCCTAGCGTGCTCCAGCCGCCACTTGCCACTTGTTGTCGGAAGCTTGGCTTTTGAATGTTTCTGGGAGAGTTTGGAGACTTTTTTTTTTTTTTTTACGCTGGTTTCTCATTGAATGAAAGAGGATTTAGCACTTTGCATTGAAGTTTTATATATTTATTCCAGCACACATCTTTTTTTTTTCCATTTGAACACTTGGTCACTGAGGACGGAGGAAGAACATTTTTTTTATGCACGGTTATTCATAAAGGAAAGCTCTCATTTTTTTTAATACTCCAGGAGGTCTCGGTTTGCTTTTTCCAAGGCACGAATGTTTTCATGTTTTTAGAGAATAGGATGGTGATTATTGATGGGAGAATGGTCGCAGCATGTCCATCTTGGAGCAGCGTGTGTGCACGGTGATTTTATCAACAAGGCTTATTTCATCTATTAGAGAAAGTTGTGCACGGTGAATGAAGAATAGGTGTGGTGTCACGTCCTGTGATGAATTTAATTTTAGGGAAGCACTTTCATTTAGTTTTGTGGAAGCAGTGTTGTCACGTCTTGGAGAAAGGAGAAGCAGTGATGTATTTCTTTTTGGGAGAAAGGAGAAGCGGTGATGTATGTCTTTTTGGAGCAGCGTTGAAGTGCACATACGGTCACATCAGAGAGTTTATTCTTCTTTTAATTTAGGGGAATGTGGTCCATTGTTATGTTGAGAGGTGTCACAAGGTGTCAAATTATTTTCTTTTCTTGAAGAAATGGTAGTAGCACGTTGGTAGAGAGGTGTCACGGTCTTGTTGGCTTTTAGGAAACACAACACACACGGACCAGCTGCCACCTAAGTGAAATTCATTTTCTTTCTGGCTTGAAGAAAGGGTTGCACGGTGGATGCACTAGGAAGTGGTGTGTTTTCACGGTTTAATGGAGTGACGGTTTTAGTTTTCTTTACTTCTTCAAGCAATGTTAAATTTCTTTAAGCATTAATTTCAATTGCCCGTCGTTCTCAGTTTGCATTTAATTGTTTAGCTCAATGTTGCACTTTTAATTTGGTTAAAGCACTTTTCATTTTAATGTTTTCTATTTTTCTTGGTTGTGATATTTTAGTTACGATGTTACCTTAAGTGACCAACTGTTTTAATCCTGTGTTCACATTCATGTTTATGTTCGTGTTTTAATTTAGTTCACTTGCATTCACAAAATCTTCGCAAACCCCCCCACAAAGTGTTCGACCTATTACCTGAACCACATTTGGTCCTTGAGAGATGACCTAGGAGTCACTTCCCAGTACTATACTGCATTCTTTCATGCAATCAAATTTGATGGGCCGCGACAGCCGCATCACCCGCTCCCCAAAAATTGTCTACTTTTGAATCACCCGCGAAGAAGGGGATATTTTGAGGGCTTGAAGTTAAAAAGTTTGATGTGCCCCTCTATATTCATATAATTCCACTCTCAATTTTGCTATGTTAATATATTCGATTCTAAGTAATAAAGAATCGATTCAAATCGTTATAAATTAAGAACTGAAATGATTTTTTAATGATTATTTATGGTCATATTAATGTTAATCATATTATTTTTTGATATCATAATCATTTATACTAATAACTAATTATAATGATTAAGTTTTTCAAAATAATTTATTTCAATGTGGTCAATAAAAGTTTTTCTAAGATTTCGTTTGATCTTTGATCGTCGTCGACTTTTTAAATTTGAGATTTTTATAAACGCTTATGTGGTAGTCATGATCGGTCCGTTTGAAATATGCAGATCCATCTCTTTCATGTCTTGGTCCATTCGTCTAGACCTTTTAAAAATTTTTCTGGAGGTTCATTAGACAAAGATGGAAACACCACAATATATGGGTGCGTTTAGTATCAAAAACTTGTTAAGACTCCAACAACTGTACCGAATTGTATCAAGTAATATAAAATGGTAAGACCAAGTATCATTTCCCAAAGGACTCACGGTACTAAACAATTATGTGATTACTTAATTAATTAAGACTTTTGAAGAAAAAATTATGGGTTTTGAATGCAAATGCAATAAAAATAAACATGAAGTAATTTGATCAATTGAGGATAAACACAAAGATGAATGATGATATAAAAAATATGAGATGAATATGTTATTGGGGTTTAGATTTCACCTAATCACTCTCATGCATATCCTCGGCCTTGCTATACTGTTAAAATGTTGAGGGCCAACCACCGTGGTGTAATCTGCAAGAATGCATCTACCATTATTCTCCTCTGCCATATTTTCAGTGCTTTGGTTAGACCTTTGTGGGGAAGGTTGTAGAGTGTTTCTAGAGGAGGGAAAAGTTCTCTAGATGTACGGATTATTCTCCTCCGTCTACTCTCGTCCTAGCCTTCAAGAAGAGGTTCTGAATTTTTTTTGTTTCTAGTGCGAATTGCTTCCTCCATACACAAGAAGACAAGTTCCAAGAAACAATTGCTAGCACAAAAAGATAAAGAAGAAAAATAAAAAGGATAGAGGATAGAAAGATGAAACAAATAGAATTAGTAATACAAAAAGATAAAAACAAAAACCAACCAAAAATAAATAAATTTAAAGATACAAAAATAAAAAGATAATTTAAAAATATACAATTCAAGTCATAATAAATCAAAAATCACACATATAGACTAGTTAAACCATGCGTCCCCGACAACGGCGCCAAAAATCTTGTTAAACCCTCGGCAAGTGTAATTGAATCGTATCAAGTAATAAACCTGGTGAGACCAAGTATCGTTCTCCCAAAGGACTCACGACCTAGACTGTTGTGTGGTTAGTTGATTAGCTAAGACCTGTAAAACCGATTGATTAAGAGTTAAATGCAAATACTCAAAAGTAAATATGTATTCATGGATTGATCAATGGTAAGAAGAAACAAAACACGTGAATTGAAATATATGGCTGATTATGTTGTTGGGGTTTATCAATATCATCCTTATTTACTCTCATGTATTCAGGAATTCATCTTTCTTCATTAATTGTTAATGTCACTTTCTAAATTACCTTAAACCCGATGTCTCGGCGAAGAAAGCCTAATCATAATCACTAGTTTACAATGTATTGTTTCCCTAGCAATTAATCATGCATTATAGTGAAACATAAGCTTAAAGGCAACCAATCATCATACTTGTATATCTAGGTTTATACTACTATTGGGAGAGATTCCCGAGATTTAGATTTCCCTGTATGTGTCCATATCGACAAAATCAATGATCATGACGTCCAATGAGTTAAACAATGCATGCTTTCAGCAAAGAGGAAAAACCCTAACAATTAATGAAAGAAAGCATATATCTTAAAGAAGATTTTGAAGAACAAATTCCATACATAAGAGTTTCAAAAGGATTACATTGATTCCCCAACAACAATAGATGTTTAGTTCACCATATTCATGGTGAAACTATATGAATTACAATGAAAGAATGAAAGATAGAACCCGAGAAAGTTGAGAAAGGAGCTGTAGCATCCAAAATCTGCCTCCAAGGGGTGAAAGAGTGTGTTTCTGCTTCGTCCCAGTCAAAGATGATTCACCTAGGTTAACTAAAACCTTATATAGTATTCTAAAAATTATAGAAAAGTGATCCCAAACCCATCAGAATGCCGCTCAGTGGTAAGTGCGTGTCCTCTATTCCACCCCTCAGCTACACTTTTGCCCCTCAACGATGTCAACGAGTCTTGAAGAACACCGCTCAGCGGTAATTTCCACTCAGCGACACTTGGTTCTTCTCTTCTTGTGCACTTTTTGTGTCCTTTTCTGATTCCATATCTTTCTTACATCTCTTTTTTCATCAAATTCATCTCAAAATCTGCAAAAACAAGGAAATCAAGCATAAAACCTGTCCAACTCTCTTATTTCCACAATCATAAGCAAAAACATAATTCCAAGCTAGTTTCTAAGTAATAAAGGTTGTTTTTTATATCATTTTTAAGTATAAAAATAACAAATTTTCAACTGTTATCAGTCATGTGATAACAGGTAAAAAACTATTATTTTCATGTTTAAAATTGATACTAAAAGTAACCTTTAACACTTAGAAACTAGCTTGAAATCATGCTTTTGATCATATTTTCGGAAATAAGAGAAGGGACAGGTTTATGCTTGATTTCAGTGTTTTATGCAGGTTATAAGGTGAATTTAGTGAAAGAAGTGAAGAAGGATAGAGATGGAATCAGAAAAGGCATAGAAAAGTGTGAAAGAAGAAGTCGCAACTACCGCTCAACGGCAGTTTACAGCTGAGCGTGACTCAGGAAACCACGTTGGGTCCGCTGACGGGTGAAAATACCGCTGAGGGGAAGAAACAACTCACGCACTTACCGTTGAGCGGTAGTTTACCGTTGAGCGGCACTATTTTGGGCTTGGGCCTAATTTTCTGTATATTTTAGAATAGTATATAAGCTTTAGGACGTCCTAGGGTTTGTATCTTTGGCTGAGACGAAGCAAACACTCACTTTTTCCACCCCTTGAAGGAAGATCTTCGATGCTCATGCTACTGATAACAGTTGAAAAAATATTATTTTCATGCTTAAAATAAATACTAAAAGCAACCTTTAACACTTAGAAACTAGCTTGAAATCATGCTTTTGGTCATACTTTTAGAAATAAGAGAGTTGGACAAGTTTATGCTTGATTTCAGTGTTTTATGCAGGTTTTAAGGTGAATTTGGTGAAAGAAGTGAAGAAGGATAGAGATGGAATCAGAAAAGACATAAAAAAGTGCAAAAGGAGAAGTCACAACTACCACTCAGCGGCAGTTTACAGCTAAGCGTGACTCAGGAAACCACGTTGGGTCCGCTGAGGGGTGAAAATGCCGCTGAGGGGAAGAAACAACTCACGCACTTACCGCTAAGCGGTAGTTTACCGTTGAGCGGCACTATTTTGGGCTTGGGCCTAATTTTCTGTATATTTTAGAATAGTATATAAGCTTTAGGACGTCCTAGGGTTTGTATCTTTGGCTGAGACGAAGCAAACACTCACTTTTTCAACCCCTTAAAGGAAGATCTTGGATGCACAGGCTACTGATAACAGTTGAAAAACTATTATTTTCATGCTTAAAATAGATTCTAAAATCAACCTTTAACACTTAGAAACTAGCTTGAAATCATGCTTGTGGTCATATTTTTAGAAATAAGAGAGTTGGACAAGTTTATGCTTGATTTCAGTGTTTTATGCAGGTTTTAAGGTGAATTTGGTGAAAGAAGTGAAGAAGGATAGAGATGGAATCAGAAAAGACATAAAAAAGTGCAAAAGGAGAAGTCGCAACTACCGCTCAATGGCAGTTTACCGCTGAGCGGCTTAGGAACTCACGTTGGATCCGCTAAGGGATGAAAATGGTGCTGAGGGGGAAGAATAAACTCACGCAGTTACCGCTGAGCGGCACTATTTTGGTCTAGGGCCTAATGTTCTGTATATTTTAGAATAATATATAAGCTTTAGAACGTCCTAGGGTTTGTATCTTTGGCTGGGAGGAAGCAGAAACACACTTTTCACCCCTTGGACGTAGATTGGGAGATGGTAACGGCTCTCCTCTTCTCTTTCTAGGACTTTTCTATCTCTTTCATTCTTTCATTATTGTTCATCTAGTTTCACCATGAATATGGTGAACTAAACCTTGTATTGTTGTTGGGGAATCAATGTAGTCTTGTGAAACTCTCACATATCGAATTTGTTTTAACATCTAAATTTAAGATACATGCTTTCTTTCATCATTAGTTAGGGTTTTTCCTCTTTGCTGAAAGTTTGCTTTGTTTAACTCATTCAATGCCATGATTATTGATTTTGTCGATATGGGAACGTACGGGGAAATCTAGATCCGGGGAATTTCTCACAATAGCATATTGGTTGCCGTTAAGCTTCCGCGCTTCAGAATTAATTATTAGGAATGCTAGGAATTGTATGAACTCGTAATTAAGGATAGGCCTTCTTGCAAGGTGTTTTAGAGAGTGGCATTACCATTGATGAAAAGAATGATGAATTCCTAAAAGTATATGACAGTGGATAAGATGAAATTGATAACCCCAACAACATACTCATCCATCTAATTCCTTAAAGTGTTTGTATTCCTCTTTTTCATTGATCAAACTCATGCATACATGTTTAATTACTGTCTTTTTCATTTAAAACCTACAATCAATTGTTCACAAGTCTCAAATAATCAACAAATCATATAACAAACTAGGTCGTGAGTCCTTTGGGAGAACGATACTTGGTCTTACCGAGTTTTATTACTTGATACGATTTGGTCACACTTGCCAATTGTTAAACAAGTTTTTGGCGCCGTTTTTCGGTGCTCATAAATTTGTCATCAAGTTTTTGGCGCCAATGTCGGGGACTCGTGGTTTAACTAGTTTATTTGTGTGATTATTGATTATCTTTGACTTGAATTTTGAATTTTGAAATTTAAATTTCTGTTTTTATTTTTCGGTTTTTATTTTATTTTATTTTATTTTATTTTATTTTCTATTTTTATTTTTTGCGGTTATGATTTTATTTTATTTTATTTTTCTGTTTTTATTTTTTTCTATTTTTATCTTTTTATCTCTAAATCTTATATCTTCTTTTATATTTTTTTTGTGCTAACCAATTCTTCTAGGGATTTGTTTGCTTCTGTATGCAGGAAGCAATTCGAACTAGGAGCAAGAAAACTGCAGAACCTCTTCTTGATGGCTTAGACGAGAGTAGACGGAGGAGATGAATCCGTACATCTAGAGAACTTTTCCCTCCTCCGGAAACTCTGTTACAACCATCACCACAAGGTTCTGACAATAGCACTGAAAATATGGAGAATAATAATACCAGTAGAACTCTTGTAGATTACTCTAATATAGTTGGATTTCAGCATTTCAATAACATAGCAAGACCAAGAGTCAATGCAGCCAACATGGAGGTGAAACCAACATTAATCCAACTGGTGAAGAGTAAGCAATTTAATGGGTTGTCTCACAAAAGCCCATATGAGCACCTCACAACTTTTAATGAGATATGCAACACGGTAAAATAAATGGGGTGTCAGACGAAGCAATCAAACTTAGCCTGTTTCCATTCTCATTAGGAGGCAATGCTAAGCTTTGGTTGAATTCTTTTCCAGAAGGAAGCTTTGGAGAGTGGGAAGCAGTGGTGACAAAGTTCCTAAACAAATACTTTCCACAATCAAAGGTAAATAAAGGAAAGCTTTCATCATTCAGGCAAGGCATGGAGGAATCACTGGGTCATGCATGGGACAGATATAAAAGCTTATTACGAAAGACTTCCACGCATGGATTTGAAGAAGTGAGATTACAAATGATGAGACAGTTGAGTTAGAAAAAGGAGAGACAGAAAAAGAAAAGAGAGAAAAAGAAAAAGAAGAGAAAAAAGAAAAAGGAGAGAAAAGAGAGATAAAGAGTAAATATATTTTTCCTTTTCCAATAAATCAAGAGAAACAATTTGATTTTACAAAATTATTCAAGATGGTGGACAATGATGTACCTTGGAAGGAGATATTACAACAAATTGCAGTTTATACTAAACCTGAGGATGAAGTCTCTACAAAGAAAAGACGTAGAGATGATGATACAAAGAAGTATAAAGCTGTTAAAAAGGAGCCATTCCCTCCAAAAGCAAAAGATCCAGTAGGCTTTTCCATTCCATGCACAATAGGGAAGAAAAGGACTAAAAAAGCTTTACTTGATTTAGGATCAAGTGTTAACTTGATACCTTATTCTTTACTGGAGCAGATCGGTGATGTTGATGTGAAGCCTGTAAAGGTTAAATTAGTAATGGCAGATGGATCTTCAAAGGAAACCTATGGAATAGTAGAGGATATTATTGTTTGTGTAGGCAAACTCCAGTTCTTGGTAGACTTTGTGGTGATGGAGATGGAGACTGAAAAGATACCCATTATTCTTGGAAGACCGTTTATGAAAATGGCCAAAGCCATCACTGATGTGAACGAAGGTACAGTGGTGCTCCAAGACCGAGAGGCGAGAGTTGTTGTAGATGTTTTCAAAGAAGAAAGGCAGATGCAGGAGGAAGAAGCTAATCATAAAGCTGCATATCAAGATGTACTCATGACTATCCTTGAAGATGAAAAGCCCAAGGTTAAAGGTAAACCTGGTTTGTTGTTTCAGGTACGGGAAAAAGAAAAGATTCGAAGAGGAAGAAAAGTTCCTAATGACTGGATGAAAGAACGACTCCAACTTGGTACACCTGTGAGATTCAAAAACAAGTTGTGGGTTGTGAAAGGCTACAAAGAAAAGGAGATGATAGAGATAGAGTCTCCACATTCTAGAAGAGTCAAAACAGTACACCGGAAACAGTTGAGGATGTTTCCAATAAGGAGTATTGGTAAATCTTGAAGAAATTTGTTTTGATGATGCTACAAGAAGTTTTAGTTGAAGAAGATATTAGAATTAGTTAAAAGCAATTTGTAGAAATTAAATGTAGTAGGAAATTCTTGTAAACTTGCATTTTTAACTACAATAATCGATTATGGAATGGCAATAATCGATTATCACAGAGTCATACAGGAATAATCGATTATCACTTCATATAATCGATTATCACTCTTTTGAAAACCCCATAACGGACACAAATAATCGATTATCACTTATGATAATCGATTATCAGTGGCAGTTGGGAGATTATCACATTTTGAAAACCCTGTAACGGACTTGAATAATCGATTATCACTTACAATAATCGATTATTTGTGGCAGTTGAAACTTAACCTTTGGCACTCAGTGTACTTGGCTATATATTTTGTTTTGGAGAAATTAGAAAGTAACGTTGTTGAACAGAAGCTCTTGCAGAATACTGTTTGTCAGAGGAAGTTCTCAGAAGCTATAGTTCAAGTTCCCTTGCTTGGTCTCGTGAACAGGAGAGGCTCGTGTGTCGTGTGTCGATAGTCGGAGCAAGCTCTCTTCGAGTTAGCAAGGTGCTCTGCCTGGTCTCGTGAATAAGAGAAGCTCGCGTTTCGTTTGTCGATAGTCGGAGCGGTTCTCTTCGAGTTGGCAGAGTGTTCTTCTTCCGGTTCGTTCGTCGAAGGAAGGTTTATTTATCTGCTTTATTCACTATTTGTTGTAATCTGTGAAACCATTTTTAGTGAAAAAGGTTAATCACTATTTATAGTGATTAACGACTAGACGTAGAATCTTTTGATTCGAATCAGGATAAAAATTCTGTGTTGATTTTCTTATTCCCTACACTCATTTTATTGTACGTACATCAACTGTTTGATTAATTTTCTGAAAGAAAATTATTTTTACTAAAAGGACCAAATTAAGTTTAATTGTGATCGAATACGCTTTCCGCTCTCTGAGTTTAAATTCCGCTGCGCTATACTTTTCGAAAAATAACCCCTCCGATACCGTCAATTGGTATCAGAGCTTGCTGTGATAGTTTTTCAAAATTTGCGAAAATGGCTGGTCACAATCAAAACCATGTATATGCTGAGGGTGCTTCCATTAACAGACCTCCATTGTTTACTGGTGATAACTATGTTTTTTGGAAAGTTAGAATGGAGATTTTTATGGGGTCTGTTGATAGAGGTATCTGGGAAGCTGTACAAAATGGTCCTTATATTCCTAAAAATATAGTTGATGGTGTAGAAGTAGAAAAATCATATTTTGACTGGACTGTTGAGGAAAATAGAAGAGCCCAATTTGATATTAAGGCTCGGAATATAATTTTATCTGCACTAACCATTGATGATTTTTTCAAAGTTTTTGTTTATGAAAGTGCTCAGGAAATGTGGGAATTTTTAAGAGTCACTCATGATGAAGTATCGAATGTGGCTAATCTGACTTGTTCGAATTCATGCTCTACATCAAACTCCTTAAGCTCAAGCGATTCAAATGAGCAAGAAAATTTATGCTTGATGGCCAACGTTAAATCATCTGACAGCCAACTCTTGAAGAAAAAGAAGGACTATCAAGGTTCTTCTTCAAGTTTCAAATGTTATGGATGTGGTGAAAGAGGCCATCTGAAAGCTTATTGTTCAAGCAACAAAAGAAGTAAAGAAAGAAAAGAAAAGAAAATTCACAAGAAGAAGAAGGTTCACATTGCCTTGGAGGATAATGCATCAACCACCTCTAGTTCAAGTGATTCTGTTGAAGAAATAAACTTGTGTTTGACAGCTAATTTTGATGATGCTGGAAGCCAAGTAAGTAATTCTAGCTATGAATCAAGTGAATTTGATTTACAAAAGGCTTTTCTTGAATTGCTTGATGAATCTGAAAAATTGAATGTTGCTCATAAAAATTTGAAAAAGGAATTTAAACAATTGCAAATTAAGTATGATAATGCATTAGATGAGGAAGTCATATTAAGAAACAAAGTTAGTAATCTTGAAACAAAATTGTCTGAATCTAATTCAAATGAAAAACCTGTTGAGTGTTTATCTTGTAAAAGTCACATGTTTGACATTGACATATTGGAAAATTTACTTTCTAAAGAAATCAAGCCTATCTCACATGTTCAAAATATTTTTAGGAAGAGCAATCTTAGAAATATAAACATGCATCTTCATAAAAAGTCTAAAGTTAAGAGAACTCGTAGAGTTTGGGTTGAGAAAGGGACTTTTGTGAAAAACAAGGTGCATGATGTTTGTTGTTTTTATTGTATGAAAAAGGGACATACTTCTAACAAATGTAGAATTAAACATTTTGATGTTCCAAATGGAAAATATGCTTGGATTCCTGTTATAAAGTAAATTGTCTCTAACCTCAAAGGACCCAAATGAGATTATGGGGACCAAAACTCTACTGTTTTTACTTTGCATGTTAAGTTTTCAAAAGGATAAGAGAGCTCTATGGTATTATGCTCTTTGAAGTGATGCTACAAACCAGGATGTAACTCCATCAAGTGGTATCCAAAAGCCTTCATTCAAGCACCAAGTATTTGAGCTAAGTGTTGTTTAAACTGTGATGTTACATCTTGTTTTTATTTGATCTTCCATTATTTAATTACTGTTATATTCATTACTGGTTAGGCAAATGATATGTTCATCACTATTTCATTCATCCTGTGGTGTGTTCTTGTCTGTTTACACATTTTGATAAAGTGAAATTCATTTATTTAAGATATTCATGTGTTGAATTTCATTCATGTCATGTAAAGCCATGTGCATTGTTATTTCAGTGCTTTGTTGATAATTATCTATTGAATTTGTGTTTAATTGGCTTAGTATTCAATTTCATGAGTACTTTGAAGTTACCTTTGGTGTAATCTCTGTCAAGCATCAAAAACTATGAAAAAGTCATTTAAATGAGTTGGCTGACAGATTTTCATTAGCAATTTTTGATGATTAAGATATGTGAAATTAAATTGTCATTTCTATTTCAAAGTTGGTTCTGTGGAGATTTGTTTTTAAGTTCAAATGCATAACGAATGAGCTATGATAATATACATTGAGAGCCTGGATGCATAAAATGAACTTATCAAATTTGCATAATTTTGATGTAAATTATTTTGTTTAAAAAATGTTGAAAGATAGCACCTGAATCAGCTTTTGTGGTTGAATTTTTGCATATGTTGTTTTGATATGCATAGTTGAATATATGAAGTTGAACAAATTGGGATATGAGAGTGCATGAATCATAGTTGGTGTTTGGGAAGTTGAAATTTGTGCTGTCAAAATTAGTTTTTGAACTGATTGTGCTAGTGATAACAGTTGAAAAACTATTATTTTCATGCTTAAAATTGATACTAAAAGCAACCTTTAGACTTAGAAACTAGCTTGAAATCACACCTTTTATCTTTATTTTCAGAAATAAGAGAGCTGGACAGGTTTACACTTGATTTGAGTGTTTTTGTGCAGGTTTTAGGGTGAATTTGGTGCAAAGAGTGAAGAAGGAGAGAAGTGACATTAGAAAAGACAAGAAAGAGTGCAAAAAGAGAAGACGAAGGCACCGCTCAGCGGCAAACTACCGCTGAGCGGCACTCAGGAGGTTGCGGGAGTCACGCTGAGGGGCAAATGGCCGCTGAGGGGAAGAATTGTGACGCGCAACTACCGCTGAGCGGTAAATACCGCTGAGCGGTACTCTTTGGGCTTGGGCTTTTGTAATCTTTTGTAACTCTAAATTAGTATATAAGGGCTTGCACGTCCTTTAGTTTAGTATCTTTGGCAGAAACGAGGCAAACACTCTCTCTTCCACCCCTTTGAAGGAGGATCTTGGATGCTCAGGCTACCTCTTCACCTTTATTGGGTTTATTCTTTCATTCTTTCATTGTTATTCATCTAGGTTCACCATGACGATGGTGAACTAAACCTTGTATGTTTGTTGGGGAATCAATGTAATCTCTTGAAGCTCTCATATATGGATTTGTTGAGTACATCTTTGAATTAAGACATATGCTTTCTTTCATCATTAGTTAGGGTTTTTCCTCTTTGCTCAATGCTTGCATTGTTTAACTCATTCTAATGCATGATTATTGGTTTTGTCGATACGGACACGTACGGGGAAGTCTAGATCCGGGGAATTTCTCCCAATATTTTACTGACAACATTATATTGGTTGCCTTTAAGCTCCTGCTGTAATGAACTAATCATTAGGAATGCTAGGAATTGTATGAACTATTTGATTAGGGAGAAGCCATCTAGAATGGTACATTAGAGAGTGGCATTAACAATGATGATTTGATTGTTGAATTCCTAAAATATATGAGAGTGGATGAGATGAAATTGACCCCCAACAACATATTCATTCATATAATTCATTGAAAGTGTTTATCTTTTGTCTTTGCCATTGATCAATTCATGCATACATGTTTATTTTCTGTCTTGCATATTAAACTTTGAATATTTCGTTTGTAAGTCCTAGCTAATCAACAAATCACATAACTAAACTAGGCCGTGAGTCCTTTGGGAAGAACGATACTTGGTCTTACCAAGTTTTATTACTTGAACGATTCGGTCATACTTGCCGATTGTGAAACAAGTTTGTGACATCATATTTTGGTGCTTACAAATTTGTCCCATCAAGCTTTTGGCGCCGTTGCCGGGGATTTGGGGATTGAACCCGAGTCCTAGCAACGGCTAATAAGTTTGGGTCATCAAGTTTTTGGCGCCGTTGCCGGGGACTCGTGGTTTAACTGGTTAATTTGTGTGATTATTGATTATCTTTGACTTTAATTTTGAATTTCTGTTTTTATTTTTTTCTGTTTTCATTTTATTTTATCTTTTTATCTTTTTAGATTAGATTAGATTTTATTTTATATTTTTTTTAGATTAGATTAGATTTTATTTTATCTTTTTAGGATAGGTTAGATTTTATTTTATTTTATCTTTTTAGATTAGGTTAGATTTTTATTTTATTCTATCTTATTTTATTCTATCTTCTAAATCTTTTATCTTCTGAATATATATCTTCTTCTATATCTTTTTGTGCTAACAAATATTTTCTAGAGTTTTGTGCCTAATGTTTGCAGGATGCAATTCGATCAAGAATTCAACTATATGGGCACTCAATTCTTCCAAGGTCAACAAAGGAAAGCAAGAGATCTCATCTTTCAGGCAAGGCATGGAGGAATCACTAGGTCATGCATGGGACAGATATAAAAGCCTATTAAGAAAGACTCCCACGCATGGATTTAACGAAGGAGAAGTAGTCCTAATCTTCCTTGGAGGGCTTGGTTCACAAACCAAGATGATGCTGGATGCCTCCGCAGGAGGCAATATCAAATGGAAGACTCCA
Organism: Vigna nakashimae; assembly: GCA_034642375.1. Taxonomy (NCBI): domain Eukaryota; kingdom Viridiplantae; phylum Streptophyta; class Magnoliopsida; order Fabales; family Fabaceae; genus Vigna; species Vigna nakashimae. Next base: position 42,455,982 of record CM067765.1, on the reverse strand, counting down.
GAGGAAGCCACAGGAATAATTGAAAGCATGACTACTAATGACAATAAGTGGAACAGTGAAAGAGGAGCTCCTATTCAACAAAAAGGAGTTCTGCAGATGCAATCCAATGATGCCTTGCTAGCTCAGAACAATATACTAACTCAACAATTGGAGAATCTCACAAAGATACTTGCACAACTACCCAAAGAATTGAAGACTGCTGCACAGGTACAATCCCAGTTGTGTGAATTATGTGGGGGTGATCATATCAATGGTCAATGTGCTTTTCCTGTGGAAGCCCAGCAGCAACCCACCTTATGGCAACAGATTTCTATGCTTAATGAAAGGTCCATGAGGTTGGAGGAAATTCTCAACAATTTCATACAGAAAACTGAGTCTTCCCAAAAGAGCACTGAAGCTGCTATCAAAAATTTGGAGATTCAGATGGGGCAGATCATCAAACAGATGGAAGAAAGGCCAAGTAGAAATTGTGGGGCTAATACTGAGGTTAACCCCAGGGAAGAGTGTCAAGAGCTAGTGAGTGTAAATGTTGAAAACGTTGAGTTGGAAAAAGAAGAGAGAAAAGAGAGAGAAGAGAAAGAAGAAGAGAAAATTTGTGTGAAGATTGAGAAGGTGAGTAGAAAAAGAAAAGAAAAAAAGAAAGTGGGAGAAAAGAGAAAGAGGACGAGAGAAAAAAAGAAAGAATCATATGATAAATCTCGTCCCCATCCAAAGAAGTATCATAGGAAGAAGGAATTTGAGTGCTTTATGGAAATCTTCAAGAAATTGGAGATTAAAGTTCCTATGATTGAGACACTGCAACAAGTTCCTGGTTTGATCAAATTTCTGAAGAAGTTCAGTAGGAAGAAGAAAAAGAAGATGGAACATGAGCTTTATTGGGTCAAGCTAATGACGTTAAAAGAGCGCTTGCTGGGAGGCAACCCAGTGATTTAAAAACTTTTGATTTTGATTTTGGTTTTGTAACTTTTAATCTGTGGACATTATTTTTGTAAATATTTTGTTGGATATAGCATCTACTGAAGGATGCTAGGTGGTTAAGTATCTACTGAAGGATACTCAGTTTGTAACACCTACTGATGGGTGTTGGTAAGAAAATTTTGCACCTACTGATGGGTGTTGGTAAGTTTGTTACACCTACTGATGGGTGTTGGTGGATTTTGGGTCAGGCTCGTGACGTTAAACAAGCGCTACCTGGGAGGCAACCCAGTTGATTGATTATCTTTGTTTGTTTTTATGTTTGTTTTATTCTAATTAGGGATTGCATAAGCATGTTTAACAATGAAATTGCAGGGAACCCATGAGGAGTATGCTAGGAAGGCACGTAGGGCAAGAAAAGAAGGAGAAGGGCACATCACGAAAGTGCCGCTGAGCGGCAATTACCGCTGAGCGGTACTAACGCTGATGGGCTTAAGTTCCCCTTAGCGGAACCCGAGCCCATTGGGGTATTTTTAAACCCTAACCTGCGCGTTTTGACATTTTTTTTCAAGCCCTTCTCCGCAGAAACACTCCCTCATACTCTCTCTTAGGTTTCCCACATCTTTTTACTCTTCCCTCTTAGAAAAATTTCTCTTCCACTCACTTTTTCACTAGTGTGCCATCAAAGTTTGGGGTTGGAAGAGAGTATTCTAGTTTGGAAGCATTCTCACCTCATCTAGCATCTCCACCCAAGTAAGTAAAATGCATTTTGTCATTCTAGGGTTCTTGAATTTGAATGTGATTGTCAAAGCATGAGTATTTAGGGCTTTTGATTTCTATGCATGATTTGATGATATATTTGATGTTTGAACCGATTAAACTGCTTGATTATGTACTGGAAAACTGAAAATTGCATTTGGGTGGAGTTAGGGCAGTTTAAAAACGAGTTTGGCAAAAATCTGCAGGTCACCGCTGAGCGGTATTTACCGCTGAGCGGCACTCTGCCAGATTTGCTTTTTCTGGCTTTTTGCGTGTTGGTGTGGTGGCGCTGAGGGGAAATTCTGGCCCTCAGCGGTGGTTTAGCTTCGAAAGGAGTTGTGTCCTGTATGTTACTAATGATTAACATCATGTTCTGTGGTTTTGGATTTGTGTTTGAATGCAGGAATGGCATCCTCTTCTGGAAAGAGATTGAAAACCATGGCAACCAAGAGGAAGGAAAAGGAACCAGAGCAGCCACATAATGGCAGGTTCCTCTCCAGGAAACATGAGAAGCACTTTAGGGTGGTTCAGGACAGGAGACTTCTGATGGAGAGAAAGGTCGGAATGATACCTAACTTTGCTCCTCAATTTGGAGAGCAAGTGTTAGGGAATGACTGGGGGAAGCTAGCCACTTATCCAGCACCTGCCAACATAGCTGTGGTTAAGGAATTCTACACTAATGCCAAGAAGATTGGTGACTATCCAGCTGAGAACTATTTGGGATATGTTAGAGGCCATGCCATCAGGTATGATCCTGAGTCCATTAATAACTTCCTGGATACTGTGTGGGCTGGTGAGCAATGTCAGTTTGCTCTTAGCATGGAGGAAGGTGCTGACTTTGAGGATGTTGAGAGAGTGTTGTGCATACCTGGAGGACACTTTCAAAGGAATAGATCTGGAGCAGTGGTTAACATTAGGAGGACAGATTTGACTCCTCTTGCAAAGTATTGGATGGCATTTTCTCATGCCAACATTCAGCCATGCTCACATGTGTCAGATATCACTCTCAGCAGGGCACTATTCATCTACTGTGCTATCAGAAGTTTGAATGTTAATATTGGGCAGGTGATAGCTGATGAGATTAGTGTGTGTGCTAACACCTCAAACAACAAAGCACCACTGGGACATCCTTCTTTGATCACTCACCTCTGCAAGCTAGCTGGGGTGGACACTTCTGTTCCACCATTTGAGAGGCCAAGAAAAGCTATAGATGAGGCCTATTACAGACAGTATTGTGGAGGTGAGGAGGCAGCTCAGCCCGTTCCACCACGCCAGGCTCGTAGAGAGAGAGGACCAGCACAGAGCCGGACATCTGCTGATACACATGAGGCAGAACCATTCCAGATGAGGGACATGTATATGTCTCTTATAGGTGCTCAGTTGCAGTCCATCCACAGAGGGCAGGTGGCCACGGCTGAGATGATAGTGGGGATGTATGATACCCCTCCAGCACACAGGTGGACGATGGATGAATTCCATAACGTCGTAGCTTGGCCAGAAGAACCATTCCATGGAGGAGCTGGAGGAGCTGAATCTTCAGCTCGAGACATGGAAGAAGAAGAAGCTGAGGAGGAGGATGCTTTTGATGAAGATGATGATGAAGAGGAGGAGGAAGATACAGAGGACAGCTCAGACTGATGAGGAGCTGAGATAGCATTTACTGATGAATGCTATCATATGTTTTATGCTTTTGCGGTTTAAACTTTCTGAACTTATTGATTTTTGTTTCTAGATTAGGGTTTGATGTACTCTATTGAATACCTGGTTTGTGTGATGGTTTGCTATTAACTGTGTTTATGTGATAAGTAATGCTTGATGATGCTTATTGACTGATTGATGTTGAGATGATGTGCACATTAAAATGCTTATACAGGTGATTCACAAGCTTTGTGAACAAATGCAAGATATCATGATTGTGATTGTGAAATTAAGCAGGATGTGTATGTCAAATGTGAATGAGCTTATATGTGAGGTTTTGAGCTCCAGAGTTGTTATTGTTGAATGCTATTACTTTGGAAGCTTGAATGACTTTGCCCAGGTTTTCTATGATTAAATCAATTGCTTGTTTTGCATCATATGATCAAAGGCCGTGTTTGTTGAAACCCTTTTTACTGGCCAAATTCATAAAGTTAGCCTACTAAAAGAGAACACTTTGTGTTCTATCCTTTGAACCCATAGCCTTGAATATACACTGAACCCTTGATTGAAAATCTTTACCTTGAGTTAAGTAGAATATCTTGTGTGGTATTGATAAATGTTCAAGTTTGGGGTTATTGGGAAATCATGAAAAAGGAAAAGCATTGAGCTAAGAGCTAAAAAGAAAGAATATGCAAAAGAAAAGAAAAGAAAAGAAGTAAAGCTCAATGCAAATGAAAAGGCAAACAAAAGTTGGGAATGAATAAGAATAATTGTGTTGTTATGATTCTCTTAACTCAAGGATTTTGTGATCCAGAAAAACCAATTTTCTTGTTAGCCCAGCCACATTATAAGCCATTGAAAAGTCCTTGTGATGATGCATGCTTGTGAATGTTTTTGATTGTGGTAAAATGAAAGGCAAAGTTGATTCATGTGACATTGTGATAGTGGAGTGAATGAGTGAAACACTTTACCTCTTATACACTTGTGTGTTGAGTGAAACACTTTACCTAGTGAGGAAATATTCCATAAGCACATGAACATCCATGTTTAATTGATTGATCATTCATGAAAAATAGCATTTGTTGGAACTTAAATGACTTTGTGAACACTAAAGCATGTGCACATCTTGATTGAACTCTTGGTCATAAGTTTGAGTGAAGTTGTTACTTATCTTGAAAAGAGGATTTTGAATGAGTGAACCATCATATAAATTGGTTGGAGATAGAGTTACATCTTGTTTGCTTGAGGACAAGCAAAGTTCTAAGTTTGGGGTTGTGATAACAGTTGAAAAACTGTTATTTTCATGCTTAAAATTGATACTAAAAGCAACCTTTAGACTTAGAAACTAGCTTGAAATCACACCTTTTATCTTTATTTTCAGAAATAAGAGAGCTGGACAGGTTTACACTTGATTTGAGTGTTTTTGTGCAGGTTTTAGGGTGAATTTGGTGCAAAGAGTGAAGAAGGAGAGAAGTGACATTAGAAAAGACAAGAAAGAGTGCAAAAAGAGAAGACGAAGGCACCGCTCAGCGGCAAACTACCGCTGAGCGGCACTCAGGAGGTTGCGGGAGTCACGCTGAGGGGCAAATGGCCGCTGAGGGGAAGAATTGTGACGCGCAACTACCGCTGAGCGGTAAATACCGCTGAGCGGTACTCTTTGGGCTTGGGCTTTTGTAATCTTTTGTAACTCTAAATTAGTATATAAGGGCTTGCACGTCCTTTAGTTTAGTATCTTTGGCAGAAACGAGGCAAACACTCTCTCTTCCACCCCTTTGAAGGAGGATCTTGGATGCTCAGGCTACCTCTTCACCTTTATTGGGTTTATTCTTTCATTCTTTCATTGTTATTCATCTAGGTTCACCATGACGATGGTGAACTAAACCTTGTATGTTTGTTGGGGAATCAATGTAATCTCTTGAAGCTCTCATATATGGATTTGTTGAGTACATCTTTGAATTAAGACATATGCTTTCTTTCATCATTAGTTAGGGTTTTTCCTCTTTGCTCAATGCTTGCATTGTTTAACTCATTCTAATGCATGATTATTGGTTTTGTCGATACGGACACGTACGGGGAAGTCTAGATCCGGGGAATTTCTCCCAATATTTTACTGACAACATTATATTGGTTGCCTTTAAGCTCCTGCTGTAATGAACTAATCATTAGGAATGCTAGGAATTGTATGAACTATTTGATTAGGGAGAAGCCATCTAGAATGGTACATTAGAGAGTGGCATTAACAATGATGATTTGATTGTTGAATTCCTAAAATATATGAGAGTGGATGAGATGAAATTGACCCCCAACAACATATTCATTCATATAATTCATTGAAAGTGTTTATCTTTTGTCTTTGCCATTGATCAATTCATGCATACATGTTTATTTTCTGTCTTGCATATTAAACTTTGAATATTTCGTTTGTAAGTCCTAGCTAATCAACAAATCACATAACTAAACTAGGCCGTGAGTCCTTTGGGAAGAACGATACTTGGTCTTACCAAGTTTTATTACTTGAACGATTCGGTCATACTTGCCGATTGTGAAACAAGTTTGTGACATCATATTTTGGTGCTTACAAATTTGTCCCATCAAGCTTTTGGCGCCGTTGCCGGGGATTTGGGGATTGAACCCGAGTCCTAGCAACGGCTAATAAGTTTGGGTCATCAGCTAGCTGAAATGCTTTCTTGTTAAACCTGGAGTAGTTGTGATTACATTCATTTAAGCTATTATTGCATTCATTCTAGCTTATAAATTGTTGTTTGTAGAATCATTAATTTCTAATTCGTTTGAAAACTGACTGTTGATTTCAATAAATTAATTAAGTCTGATAAAAGTTCAATTTGATCTACTAAGAAGTATTGAAACTAGTTTGGAATTACAAATACTAATCTCAACTAGCTTTTAAGTATTTATGCATTGCATTGGACTGAATAGATCTTAAAAATTTTTCAGAATTTTTTAAGTTTAAGGGAAATATCACATTTAGGGGGAGAAATATGTACAGTTACTACTAACTCTTATTGTTGTCTGTCAGTTTGTGATAATACTAGTGCGATAAATTTGACCAAGAACCCCATAATGCATTCAAGAACTAAGCATATAGAAATTAGGCACCATTTCTTAAGAGATCATATTCAAAAAGGGGATTGTCAAATTGAATATGTTGATACTTTACATCAATTAGCTGATATCTTTACCAAGGCTCTACCTAAAGATAGATTTTTTGAGCTTAGAAGAGAGTTAGGAGTGTTAGACATATCTTAGAATCAAAATCTATGCAAATTTTTGCATTTTTCGTAAACTTAACGCTTCATAATCGATTATCACTAAGTTATAATCGATTATTCATGCATCAAATTCAATTCTGGAAAATCTTGAGCAGATAATCGATTATCATTATGCATAATCGATTATCATGCAATTCTGGGCAGTAATTATTGAACTGATAATCGATTATCATGAGCCATAATCGATTATCACGCTGACAGTTTCAAAAATAGAGCCGTTGGAGCATCCCATAACGGCTATAAACGACCATAAACGGCTAGTTTTTCCATTCTTCTTATAATGTAATCTTTATTTTCATAAATAAAATGATCTCTTGATTATATGCATCCTTTGATTAATTGAGGGGGAGATCATATTTAGGGGGAGCCTTTAACATCTGATCTTTTTGCTTCTGATCAAAAAGGGGGAGAAGAATAATACAAGGGGAGAAGTATAAATTATTACAGGTATTGCTAACCTTGTTGTTGTTTGTTAGCTTGTATGTTTTGCAGGTAAGCCAAACTTGCTTTTAAAATTGAATTTTTGATCATCATCAAAAAGGGGGAGATTGTTACCAATAAGGAGTATTGGTAAATCTTGAAGAAATTTGTTTTGATGATGCTACAAGAAGTTTTAGTTGAAGAAGATATTAGAATTAGTTAAAAGCAATTTGTAGAAATTAAATGTAGTAGGAAATTCTTGTAAACTTGCATTTTTAACTACAATAATCGATTATGGAATGGCAATAATCGATTATCACAGAGTCATACAGGAATAATCGATTATCACTTCATATAATCGATTATCACTCTTTTGAAAACCCCATAACGGACACAAATAATCGATTATCACTTATGATAATCGATTATCAGTGGCAGTTGGGAGATTATCACATTTTGAAAACCCTGTAACGGACTTGAATAATCGATTATCACTTACAATAATCGATTATTCGTGGCAGTTGAAACTTAACCTTTGGCACTCAGTGTACTTGGCTATATATTTTGTTTTGGAGAAATTAGAAAGTAACGTTGTTGAACAGAAGCTCTTGCAGAATACTGTTTGTCAGAGGAAGTTCTCAGAAGCTATAGTTCAAGTTCCCTTGCTTGGTCTCGTGAACAGGAGAGGCTCGTGTGTCGTGTGTCGATAGTCGGAGCAAGCTCTCTTCGAGTTAGCAAGGTGCTCTGCCTGGTCTCGTGAATAAGAGAAGCTCGCGTTTCGTTTGTCGATAGTCGGAGCGGTTCTCTTCGAGTTGGCAGAGTGTTCTTCTTCCGGTTCGTTCGTCGAAGGAAGGTTTATTTATCTGCTTTATTCACTATTTGTTGTAATCTGTGAAACCATTTTTAGTGAAAAAGGTTAATCACTATTTATAGTGATTAACGACTGGACGTAGAATCTTTTGATTCGAATCAGGATAAAAATTCTGTGTTGATTTTCTTATTCCATACACTCATTTTATTGTACGTACATCAACTGTTTGATTAATTTTCTGAAAGAAAATTATTTTTACTAAAAGGACCAAATTAAGTTTAATTGTGATCAAATACGCTTTTCGCTCTCTGAGTTTAAATTCCGCTGCGCTATACTCTTCGAAAAATAACCCCTCCGATACCGTCAGAGGAGTTGGTGGGATAAGGACATCAACCATGAAGAAGGAACTTGAACTTTATTGGGTCAAGCTAATGACGTTAAAAGATTGCTTGCTGGAAGGCAATCCAGTGATTTGAGGACAATATTTCTTTTGATTTTATTTTGGTTTTGTAACTTTTAATCAGTTGGACATTATTTCTGTAAATATTTTTTTGGATATAACATCTACTGAAGGATGTTAGGTGGAAGATTATCTACTGAAGGATACTATGTTTGTATACACCTACTGATGGGTGTTGGTAAGAAAGATTTGCATCTACTAAAGGGTGCTGGAGAATTTTGAGTCAGGCTCGTGACGTTAAACAAGCGCTACCTGGGAGGCAACCCAGTTGATTAATTATATTTTTGTTTGTTCTCCTTTAGTTGCATGATAGGGATTTGCGTAAGTGATCTGAGAATTTAATTGCAGGGAAGCAGTAAGGAGCACGAGTAGGAGGCTCCTAGGTTAATCTAGGAAGAAGAAGAACACTTCCTGAAAGTACCGCTGAGCGGCTGATGCGACTGTCGCGGCCCATCAAATTTGATGTGCATTAAATAATGCAGTATAGTGCTAGGAAGTGACTCCTAGGTCATCTCTCAAGGACCAAATGTGGTTCGAGTCTCAAGTCAAACACATTAGAAGGGAGTTTTGTGAAAGGTTTGTGAATGCAATTTGACTAAAAACTGAAATCGAAAATTAAACACAATCGAACATAAAATCATTAAAGTAAGTGAAAATATTAAATTGAACTGCCCTAAAGTGTGTGAACTAATTAAAGCATAAATCAAGCTTGGAAGAAAATGCATTTAACATTTTGGAATTCAATGTAGCAAAAGTATAATTCCGCGAATGTGGTTAACCTATTAAAATGCAACTATTGAACTAAAGAAATGAATTGCTGATTGAATGCATAACAACGCATATCATTCACAGACATAACACTTAAAAATAAATGCATGAACAGTAAAATTAAAAATGAAATGGGTCAACTACTCCAAATGAAATCATCAATCACCGTGTGCTTCTAATAAGAAAATAAAATGTGCTTCTAGAATAAACTTCAATCAAAAGAAAGTGGTGTCTATTCTAAAGAAAATGACAAATTCTTCTCGGTTCCAGCATATAAAAATAAAATGAAAACCCTCTAAAACTCTACGTTACAGCGTCACCGTACACACATACTCCTATCTAATCACCTTGCTACTATCCTCTACCATGACACCAGTTCTACTCAATCACCATGCTTCCCTAAAGAAAGAAAACAACCGAGAGTCTCTGCCTCAGCCGTAGCCTCCTGGCCGAGACACCCTTCTCCCCTTTCTCCTCCAAGGGTTTTTAAACCCCCGTGTGCGATCTGTCCAAGCACACCTCTATTGGACTTGCTATCCGCGCCTCTCCTCTCAAGCTGTTGGATATGCTACGTGAATCAGTTGGGAGCGTGAAGTCCAGCCCACTGAGATCAGCGTGTTGCTGCTGTTGGCTGCTGGACCGCGTGGTGAAGTTGTGTTGGACTTCCTTCTTCATGTTGCTGCTCATGCCTCTTTCTTCACGCACCACCCCCTTTGCTGGAACGTTCTCATGGGCCACCGCATGCTGCTCGACTCCTCTTCTTTTAATTGCTGGACCGTGGATCAGCTCCTGGAAGCGTGAAGTCTTCTCTCTACTGGGCTTGCTGCAATTCAAAGCTGCTCTGGACGTGTGTCAGCTGGATGCCTTTTCTTTTTGGAGTTCCTTCCGCATGTTGCCTCCTGCATGCAATTGCTGGACTCCCTTTCAGCTCCACGTGCTTTCATTTTGCTAGATGCCACCTCCAAAGTGCTTCCTATTCTCCGCGTGAAAGCAAGCCTTCCATCACACCTCTCGGACGCGTGGTTCTCTCGGTATAGGCCGAATACGTGTGCTGATGGTGGCTGAACACTTCACACCTCTCTCTTCATGAATTCCAAACTTTCATTCAAGCCAAAAAAAAAAACCAAGGACGTGGACGTGCCACTTCATTTCACTCCATGCAGTGCTTCCAAGTGTTGCTATGTGCACCCCATTGCTGTGTTGGACATGGAAGCTCCTTCACGTGTAGGCCGTGTGCTTTGTTCCAACCAATTGAATAAAAAAAAAGAAAGTGTAATTTGATGCAGCACGTGACTGTCGAGCTTACAACGCTTCTTCCTTCAAGGAAGTGGTTGGTTTGTGCTTTCAATGACGAAACACCTTTTATTCTCCAAGGCGAGACCTTTAATTTGTTGGACGTCACCCCCATTTTCAGTTGAAGCACCCCTTTCTCAAAGGGCCAAAGAGTAAAATCACCATAGTGTCATCTTTCTTATGCACACTTCTTTTATGGAGAGTCTTGAATTAAGTGACAACCTTCCAAATGTCCCAAATTGTATATCTGATAACAGTTGAAAAACTGTTACTTTCATGCTTAAAATTGATACTAAAAGCAACCTTTAAGACTTAGGTTGAGGGGCAAAATGGTCACTGAGGGGAGAAAATAACTCACTCACTTACCGCTGAGCAGCACTTTACAGCTGAGTGGCACTCTTATGGGCTTGGGCCTAAATTTTCTGTATTTTTAGAATGCAACAATTAGTAAAACACTTAAATACATTAATGTTGTGGAAATGCAACGCGCCAATAGAAATACCATACAGCCGAGATCAAACATTCAGCGCAAAAAGGCTAGAGTAAAGTAAGAAATGCAAAAAAAATAAACCAAGCATGCAATTCACAACGGAAATGGCACTAATAAGAAACGTTAACAGTGAAAGGAACAAGTCAGCTACTTTACGTTCTAATGTGTAAAATGATGAAACCAATGTAAGTGAATAAGGTTGGACGCGTGACCACTTTTCTCCGTAACAACAAAATGAAACATGCTGAGACGAAAATGAAATAAAGCTTCCGTGCTGCCCCTGGACGTGACAACACATCACTCCCTCCATGCCATACCATGACACCTACTCCTATCTAATCACCTAACATGCTGCAGATACTCTCTGATTAAAATCAACACTTCTACTTTCTAAAAGCAAAAAGCACATTCTCCACAAACTAAATCAGCTCCTTCTCTCCAAAGATGTGACCATGCTACTGCCAAATTGAATGCCCCGTGCCCCACCATTTCTTCATCAATTAAACAACTCTTTTAAAACAACCGTGTGCAATATTTCAATCTAAAACAAAACAGCCAAGTGATTTCGGTGCAGGCTTGAGCTAATAGAAAAAAATAATAAACTCCTTGGACATAACCCCTCACGGACGTGTGCTGGAATAAAATAACTTCAATACAAATTGCTGAATCAAAGCTTCATTCAATGATAACTTCCAGAAATGAAACGTTCCAATCATTCACAAAAATGAAAATTCTAACGAACAGAAAATATGTTTTCTTCTTAACTTCCCCATTCTCTGTAGCAACAGCGTTCAAGAACCAAACAAAAACGAGTGTGGCAAGTGGTGGCTCCTATGCACGCCCCCTCCCCCATAAAAAACGTGCCAGCCAAAAGAAAATCCCGTGAGGGTGGCGGCTTACAAAATAAGGTTGAATGACCCCTTAAAAAAAACCCGAACCCTGCTCCTCTCCGTAGCTCCCTATTTCTCCACCAAGCTGGACTTGCTACCTCCGTGTTTTCCAAGCTGGAATGCTGGATGCACCCTCTTTTTACTGGACGTGCAACACCTCTTGGACCGTGAAGGCTGCTGCCAAGTGTGGGCCATGCTTCTCCTTTGGACACCACGTGCTTTAACTGGATGCTGCTAGATTGTTTCTGGATGAGCTGCTTCTTTGGACACCTTCCATTCTGTCCACGCACCCCTCTTGCTTCTTCCCAATCTCTGCATGAAGCTGCTGGATAATGAAGAAACATTTTGCTGCCAGCACCTCCTTCACGTCCCATGCCGCTTCCGCGTGTGTTGATGTGTGCTTTGGGCCATAACCGTGCATGCCATCTCTGGACTTCTTCCAGCACCACGTTTCTCAAGCTCGTTCCGGAAATCCTCTGCTTGTTGGACTGTGCTGGACCGTGAAGCTCCTTCATGGTGATGCCTCCTGGACGCTACTGGATGCACCCCTTCTAGTTGCCACCGTGGCTGCTTTCTTGTAGGCCGTGTGTGTGTGTGCAGCCTGGAGCTAGCAGCTGGACCGTGAGTGCTGCAAACCGTGTGCACCCCTCCAATAACAAGCCAAAATCAATTCTTCATTTTCTCACTCCGTGACAGCTCACCATTTCTCTGGACCGTGTGCTTCAATGTGGGCCCCTCTTCCAAAATTAATTTTCCAATGGACCTTAGCTATTACAAATTCAAGAAAAATATTTATCAACACACAGAATAAATAAATGCAGTGCAAGTTCTTCTAAGCAAACTGTGTGAATGTTTTTCCAAATGTCCCAAATTATTATCCAATAATTTCCCTATAATTAATAATGCAAATAATTAGCTCAAATAATTCAAATTAATTAAAATTTGAATTTCCGATCAAATTAAGCACAATTGGTGAAAACGGGAAAATATCGGACATTTAAGCATAACTCCCTGATTAATTCTAGCACAATAAACTAAGTGAAGTCAGTAAAATATCGACTCATCAGCGCTCGTTAGGGATATGATGAACGGACGTTGAGAAATGGAGGCTCAATGACGAGATGACGAGCGGACGCTGGGAAATGGAGGCTGAATGACGAGCGCTCGTTGGGGACGAGCGTTCGTTGGGAAGATGGTCGCCAAACGGTCCGTCCAAGAAGTGGCCGGACGGACGTTTGGAGAGGAAGCCGATAACGAACGTTCGAAAAAGGATTAACAACGTACGTTTATTTCTGGGCTTGGCCCACCCAGGTGGTTTTTAACCTAGAATCCCCTAGGGGTTCGGCATCTTCCCTTCCATTCCTCACCCACTCAGATCCAACACCCTCCCTTAAGCTCACTCCCTCAGCTCACACATTCTCCAGAGACCCAAGGTCTGTTATTCTCTCCGCAGGCTCACCGCCGCCTATGCCAGCGCCGGCCATCGTCACCTCAACCAGAACGCGCCTTGGCCTCGCCAGCGACAGCTCGTGCCACCAGACCCACTGCCGACCGCGGCGCCACTGCCTTCTCTCCCTCGCTTCTCTCGCACTAGCCTAGGGTTGAGGCTTTTCCACCTTGGGCACCGCCGCCTCCGCCAGTGCCGGCCACCGTCGCCTCTAGCCGGAGCGCGCTTCCTCTCCGGCGCCACCAGCGTCACTCTCCTCCCTCCCCAGTCGAGGATTTTCTCAACTGCTAAACGTCCCCGCAACACCACCTTTCCCTCTCTTCTTTCCCTAATTTTTATCATTTCTTATTGATTTACTGATTAATTTGGCATTGATTGATTCGACGTTTTACCGGGATTGAAAATTACGAGTGTGTGTTGTGTACATTTGAATGTGAGGGGGTGAATGCTGGATTTGTTCCGCCTTGTGTGTTGATTGGGTTATGCTTGTTGGAGGTGGTTACGGGTGTGAACACGATGACCAGAGGAGTAGAGGATCAAAGGGGTTGATGGAAGCTTGCGAGGGAGGGAGACAAAGGTTGGAGTCGGGAAATGGGTAAAGATGGTTAAGGGTAGGGTGAGGCTGGGATGGTGAATCTGTTTTGGTGCTCTCTGTTCGTGACCTTGGGTGCTTCAGGGGCTGAAATATGCTAATGATGATGGTGGTTGTTTGCTAGCGATGCAGATGCGAAGTGGAAGCTGGAGCAAGAGCCCTACGTGAATGACAGCCTATTCGGTCTAGCAACCGAAGGAAGACAGTATAATGGGGGATCACAACTCGCATTAAGGTGATGCGAGCATGAATATTGGATGTAATTGAATGGAATAGTGGATGAAACAATAGGATAATTGAAAATTCATACCAGTATGACTATGAACGAATGCAGATAACATAAATTAGGGATACTTACCTCCAATGAAACGATTAGCCCTCTCCTTCCTCTACTATGGGCTTGCTTTCACTTTCCCTCTGCTCTTCCCACCCCTTGCACTCTCCTCTCTTTGCTGTCCAATCTCCCCAGCAATGGATTTCTCTTTTTTTGATGAAGGCCCCTGTAGCTCTCCCCAAAATCCCCCTTTCTCTATGCTTTTCTGTGCTTTTTGTGCCACTCTGCAATTCCGTACCAAATTGTGTATGTGCCAATTCTGTAGGCTCCAAAACGTCTCTGCCACACCCATGCACTCTGCAGAAACGGTTTCCTGCCCCCCCCCTTCCAGCACACACACTATTTCTTCTTTTTTCATACCCTTTTAACTAAAGACAAACACGCCCCCTTTTCTTAATTCTTTTCTTTTCTCTTTTTAATAAAATAAAAAGGTAAAAACTAAAAACAAAAACAAAAACTAAAGACACAACTAAACTAATAAGAAAATAAATAAATAAATAAATAGAAATAATAAAAAATAAAAACGAAAATAATAAAATAAAAATAAAAATAAAAATAAAAAAGGGTAAATAATAAAACAAAGGAGAACAACCTACGGTAAAGCCAAAAAAACCAATCCGGACGAAATTCGGTATTGACAGCTGCCCTCTTTACTTAGATTTTACTAGATAATATGACAAAGTTATGTTTTCATATTATATTGTAAAAGATAAGTAAAGATAGAAATACTAATTTCGTCTGGATTTCTAAGGAGGCGAAAGGAAGGAAAATGAATACGAGACATTGTGAGATTAGCCAAATCCATGCAAAATGTGAGATTGTAATGAAAGAAAATCGACCATTGCGTAGCAGAGGGCCGACATTGCAGGACAACAAAATGGAATTGACCATTGCCTAGCCGAGGGTCGGTAGCACAGAACAATAAATCGAATTTGACCATTGTCGAGCAGATGGCCAACAACAAAACGAAAACTGGGTTCGACCATTGCCTAACAGAGGGCCGGTAACACAACAGCGACAACTGGATTCGACCATTGCCTAGCAGAGGGTCAATATCGCAGAACAAAACTTAAATTCAACCATTGCCAAGCAGAGGGCCGTAACACAACAACGACAACTGGATTCGACCATTGCCTAGCAGAGGGTCAATATCGCAGAACAAAACTTAAATTTGACCATTGCCAAGCAGAGGGCCGTTAGAAAAACTAAAATCTGGACTTGACCATTGTCTTGCAGAGGGCCAATATCGCAGAAGAAAACTTAAATTCGACCATTGCCAAGCAGAGGGCCGTTAGAAAAACCAAAATCTGGACTTGACCATTGCCTTGCAGAGGGCCAATATCGCAGAAGAAAACTTAAATTCGACCTTTGCCAAGCAGAGGGCCAACATTATAAAACGAAAAGTTGAATTTGACCATGGCCTAGCAGAGGGTCAACACATAGAATAAAAAGCTGAATTCGACCGTTGCGGAGCAGAGGGTCCAAACATAGAAGAAAAGTCGGATTGAAAACATTCTGAAACGTTGGTAAACACTGAGCAAAACATTGAATATACTTGAAAGAAAATGTTGTACTATCCTTTTCACAACTTCTCTTGTGCCTTAAGGATTTTCAAACAAAATACCTTGCTTACAATGTAATGTATGACGTAATGTCATGAGGGTGCATGAATGCATGAACACATGAAATCTTTGCTTTGTTCTCTTTTTTTTTTTTTTTTTAGCATCCCTCTCTTAATTAGACTGCCCATGTTTGGAACCCGTTGTCAACATCGTCATCCAACTTGATGTACGTTCAAAACGTAATCATAAAAAAAATGCCAAGAGACAGTGAAACCTCTAATGAGAAAGAGAAGGGTGTAACCATGAGTTCAAATTCTTTTTATCGCTTCCTGCAATCCAATTTGGCTTGAACCCGAGAAGGTGAGGAAAATCAGGGATGAGACGTAGATTGCTGAATGATTGTATGTGGAGCTAACATTTGTGTTCTCCTCATCTAGGGAGGTATGGTTAACATAGAAACATGTAGGGCCCACAAGACTGCTCCAATTTTGCTGTGTAGGTGAAAAGGTTTGGGTAGGAAGGATTGCCCCAGTTGGTTTGATTTTCTTTTGCATTCTGCTGGCTGGTTGGCAAAGGGATCCCCTTTTCCTGAGCCATTACTTTTTCATTTCCATTTACTTTTTGTTTTTTTTGACAAATTGCAAGTCATCTCGTATTATCGCAAAATTAAGCTTTATGAAAATTTGAGCAAACATTATTCAATCTGTGTGGACTTTATTAGGCTTGTAATGTGGCTAGGCCTAGAAGGTATCGAAAGAAAGGGATAAAGGCTCAAATGAATGCTTGTCAGTTATTTTTGAAACAAGGGTTATCATCTAGGGATCGCATCAACTATTTGACTTTTTGAACACTTTGCTTTTTTTTTCTTGAACTTCGTTTTTTCATTCTTTTCATTTATCACCACTTTGTTTTGTTTTTTTTTCTTCTTTTTTTTTTATTTTGAAGGATTCTCCCGTTTGATCACTGAGTGCTCTTCATCTGCTTCTTGGGTTGACCCATACGGATGATAACCCTTGCTTGGGAATAATTTTGAAAAAGGATTTATTTTTGGCTCAAAACAGGATAACAATGGATATATTTGTGTGTTTTTTTTCTTTTTTTTTTGGATAAAGAAAGGAGGCCACACATCATTTCGAACTCTGATTGCTTTATTTTCAAAAGATTAACTCTACGATTGGATGACCTCAACATGAGTCATTTTTTTTTCTTTTTGAAAGTTCCCTTGTTTGTCTCAAGGGATTTGGGGATCACCCTGCTAGCGCAAGTGAGGAAAATTTTGGCCAGGCCAACCTGCCCCGGTGTTATATTCACGACAATCTTTTGTTTGGAAGGAAAATGAAAAGGTTATGGGTTCACGCAATATGAAAGCAGATGCTTTAACGAGAAATGAACACAAGTTACCCCGAAACCCTGAATCAGGAGAAGACTCCACATCTTTGCCACTTCAAGTTATTGTTTTTTTTTTTTTTTCAAAAAATCTTTTTGCTTATTTTTTTTTTAAATAAAGTATCATGCCCTAGACAACTTAATTGACAACGAATTCAACATGTGCATTTTTATTCTCCCTTCCTTTAGTCTTTCACGACATCCCTCAGGAACGAGCTTCACTAGTGCAGAAACGGCTTTTTACGTCCGATATTTTGGCCTTTTGACGTCCGGCATACGCCGGACGTCTATACGGTAGACGTCCCTCAGACGTCCGTCCTGGCACGACGGACGTCTATATGAACGTCTGCTGCCTCAGGACGGACGTCTATATGAACGTCCGCTCTGCCTGAGGACGGACGTTTATTATAAACGTCCGCTGCCTCAGGACGGACGTTTATATAAACGTCTGTTGCCTGAGCACGGACGTTTATTATAAACGTCCACTGTCTGAGGACGGACGTCCATATAAACGTCCGCTGCTGTCTGAGGACGGACGTCTACCTTGCTGAGTTCTTTTGGTGTAGGGCTGGGGTGGGACGTCCGTATGTGCACAGACGGACGTCTATAGACGTCCGACTGTACACTAACGGACGTCTAGTGGGCGTTTTTTTTTAAAACTTTGTTTGTTTTTTCAATAGAACCACACCTGAAAAACAGAAAAATGTCCCAGAACAATTCTCCAATAACATAAATATGCGTTTTATATAAACAAAATTCTACTTAATGTTCAATCCACTACCAAACTATTAACATAAAAATAAAACTAAAACCAAACAATGTTCAATCAAGAAGAAATATAACTATTCCTAACTCCATCTTTGTAGAAGATAAGCGGTCCACTCCTGCCTTATCTGGTTAATTGTGTCCTCTGTAATAGGCGATGTAGTCTTGAAGCGCTGCAAAATTCAAGAAAGATTCATTATTGTTTCATATATAGTTGAAGATGATTTTGATTTGTAATGTATTGAACGTATACATCATTACCTCATTCCAGTCATCTGTAATGACAGCTCGAATGATGGTCTTAATCCAACACATCACATAGAAGCCACATTCCCATGAATCTACCTGCTGGTTACACTAAAATAACAAACTAAATAGTTAAAAATTTAGATCATTCAATAACATAAATGAATTAGAAACTATAAATGACTTACAACCTTTGGATACAAAATTTGAACCAATTGACCACGAGATTTACCAATAACTCTGTACAGATTGAAAACACAAAGTATAATTAATATGACTATTTTATCATAAAAGTTGAAGGTTAACATCAAATTGAAGTCATTTTTTGGAGAAACACTTACCCTTGAAGCATGGTTCTCAAGTCATTTTTCATCTTCCTGTGCAACGAACAAAACCATATAATTTTACATTGTTTGGGAATGATAACCATCAGCTGCCAGTGAGACCTATCACGAAGGACAAATAGTTATTCAACTAATTAAGGAAACTATAATAATAAACTGACCACATATAAAAACACGTACCCGTCAATGTATGGCACAAGGTATACGTCTCTTTTGGACTCATCCATCCATGTTTGCAAATAATGTTGTCTGTTTTGAAGTGTGTTACCAGACGGTTGAATGGTCTGAGGTTCAACAAATCCGTACATGGAAGACCGACCTTGGTCTACAACGATTGTGTCCATGTACCTAAAACAACAAAGTTAAGTCGTTAGAAACTATATAAGAATGTAAATAAAAGTAATATCAAAGACCAAATTGACTAACTTACATGCACCACAGCTGAATGATGGAAATATTCAACATCCTGTCTCCCTCAATCACCTCCAATGCATCAGAAAATGTGATATAAACTGGCACATGTGGGGGAAGACCAAATACCCTCAAATCCCAGTATAGTTCTAATGATGCTTTCTTCAATCTGGGTAATTTTGTCACTAACTTTGATATAGGATCATCCTCTGCTTCAGCCATGTCATCATCTTCATGTATGACTGTATCATGAATTGGCTGCTTCTGAGGACGTGTGAACTGAAGATAAGAATTTACGTCAAAGCTTTATAAACAATTATATGAAGACAATTAACATAGAAATACTAAGGAAAAAGACATTATACCTGTGGAGTCGCGATGTGGGACATGATCAATGCTCTAGGCCAGGCAATAAATGTTCCTATGGCCTCCCCCACAAAGTTAATTTCTGGAGTGGGTACAGGCACCTGAGCCTGGGGATCCCGAACCTCGTCAATGGTCACACGCACGTGCTGGGGTAATATGGCAACACCATGAATGGTCTCCCCTCCCTCAAGCACTCGTCCGACAGCCACAATGCGTGGGGGATCCCCATCAACCAACAGCTCATATTGACCGCTATACTCATTGGGTTCTACAGCAGAGCATGATCCTCTAGTGCTGACACGAGGTGCTGTGGGAGTTTCATCGGCCCCCATGTGGCCTTGCGTCATGGAATGCAGCTTTTCTTCAAGCGCTCTTTGTATTTGTTTTTGTTCTTGTAGCTGCTCCATGAATCGTTGCTCCATTGATCTCATGCTTTGGTTGAGTCTTTCCTCCCACTGAAGATCCATCTGCCTCAGTGTCTCCTGACTCATTGATTGAGGGGTTTTCTGTGTAGGGCCAAAATAGTCACGAAGACCAATCGCCCCTGGAACTCCACGTACACGTCCTGGGTGCTCGGGCCTTCCAATGGCCGTTGTCAGAATGTCGTCCCTACCTTGGCCAGCAAATGTGCCCTGAGTCTGCTGCTCAACCAACTCATCCTGCACATAAAAAAACCAAGTTACTTAGAAGACATGCTGTGATAGATACACAATCAAATAACTGCTTATAATTTGAACTTACAATTCTCTGTGAGATCAAGGCAGCTGAGGAAGATGTCATGTTCCCATCAGATTTAGTCCGAGCAGCCTTCCACAGCTCGTACCTAGCAGGTGCAGGTGCTAGGTCAGGCGACTCAAGTCCCAAGGCATCGGCTCTAGACTTTCTCAGTTTCTTCTCCAGTTTTGCATATCCACCTCGTGATAACAAGTGGGGTGTGTCGTTTAGCCTTTGTCTTTCTTGGGCGGCTAACCTTTTATCCTGTGAAACCATGTATATAAGTAAGTCTAAAATCATAAAAACTCAATGAAAGATGATCTTAAGAAACATACCTTCCATTCTTCAAACTCTCTAGATGCACGAAACTGCATCCAATCCTCCTCTGTGAAGGTATAATGCTGAGATGGATTTTCATGTTGTCTATCTCCAAAGACATATAGTCGTGTCAGCCTTGTCTTGAAATCCCTAAATCTTATCGCTATATGCGATAACACTTTCTTTCTGATTTGCAATGTGTTTGGAATATCAAAATGTTGCTGTTTAAAACAAAAAACTTGTTACCAAGAGAAAAGTTAACAGATAAGTATATCACAAATTGCATGAAGTCTAAACATACCTGAACATCTTGCCATAAGAGGTTCTTGTCGACCTCTGGGACGTCATCCCAACATGCATGAAGGATAGAGACATGACTTTTTGCTAACTTGCCCAGATAACTCCTAAACCTATCAGCATTTGGCCCTGATGGATGACCTGATCTGGGGTCAATGTCAACATGCCTCCTCTGACCATCCACGCGTCCCGATGTCACATCTGCCACTTGGGTGACGCCTCGTCCACGTCTGCTCTTTCCCGATCCTGAGTCTGAGGCCGACATACCTGAAAAATTAGACAACGTTAGTAATAATTCAATTATGATGAACATACATATAAAGTCAATAAAAGTGAAAATATTAACCTATTAATTAATTGTTTTTTCCCAAATGCCTTCGTTGTGATCACTACGAATTGCTTTCATTACATCGGCAACATCATCAACTGGGTCTTCAGTGGGTCTACATGCAACAGATGTTGTCTCAAGTATATCAAGAGAATCGTCATCATCATGTCCATGCATGTTTCTACCTTCTAAAACCACTGACCATTTGTTATTCGATGGATCACTTACATAGAATATTTGTCTTGCTTGACTAGCCATGATAAATGGTTCATCAGTGTAATTCATCTTGTTCAAGTCTACCAATGTGAAACCAAGGTCATCCATCATGACACCAGAATTTATATCAACCCATTTACACTTGAAAACTGGTACTCTAAAAGTAACGTAATCAACTTCCCATATTTCTTGTATTATTCCAAAATAACTGATGGATGCTGTGATTGGATTTTTGTCTTTAGAACTAGCAAAGTGCACAGACTCAGCTTGTAGTGTGACGCCACTATTTTGAACTCTGCTTTTGTCATCTTCTACCTTTGTCTGAAAAGAAATATTGTTTATATAGTACCCACCATATGTAATGACCTCTGTGTTCGGTCCACGAGATAACCTCAATAAAGTTTCAGAAACATGTGGAGTCGCATACACCTTTTTCTTAAACCATCCCAAGAA
Source organism: Vigna nakashimae (assembly GCA_034642375.1). Classification (NCBI taxonomy): domain Eukaryota; kingdom Viridiplantae; phylum Streptophyta; class Magnoliopsida; order Fabales; family Fabaceae; genus Vigna; species Vigna nakashimae. The sequence goes on along the minus strand of CM067765.1, from coordinate 42,434,469 downwards.
GGTTTTCACATGTTCATTAAGATGCCATTTTTCACTCATTTTTGGGTTTGTTGCCTTTATTTCATTAACGTGGTCAGAAATGTAAGGAATCACATCAACAGTGTTGTTTAAGACGTACAAATGAGCTTGGTCAATTTCTTTTCTGCTAACACTTTGAATTGTCACACCTCGAACACCCTTACCTTCACATTTTCCTTCGTTTTTGCTCTTGGGAAGACCGACGGGTTCACAAGATGGCATATAACTTGAACAAAATTCAATGGCTTCTTCTGCAACGTATCGCTCTATGATTGAAGCTTCTGGTCTATACTGATTCTTGACATATCCCTTTAAGATCTTCATGTATCTTTCAACTGGGTACATCCACCTTAAGAAGACCGGCCCACATATTCGAATTTCTCTGACTAGATGAACAATCAAATGTACCATGATGTCAAAAAAGGAAGGTGGAAAATACATCACCAATTGACATAGTAGTCTTATTCCCTCATTTTCCAATTCATCTAAACCTCGAGGGTCAATAACTTTCTTGCAAATGGCATTAAAGAAAAAACTCAGACGTGTCAGAATACCCCTAACAGAAGGAGGTAATATGCCTCGAATAAGAACCGGTAACAATTGTTGCATCAATACATGACAATCGTGAGACTTTAAACCAACTAGCTTTAAGTCTTGCATAGACACAAGGTTACTAATATTTGAAGAATAACCTTGCGGAACCTTCACACTTCTTAAACAATTACAAAAACTTTGTTTTTCTTTTTTGGAAAGTGTGTGACAGGCTGGGGGCAGATAGGTGCGTCTTCCTATTATCTGTGGATGTAACTCAGATCGGATTCCCATGTCAGCCAAATCTTGTCTTGCCTTTATTCCGTCTTTGCTCTTCCCTTTGACGTTTAATAAAGTTTCGATGACTCTGTCACAAACATTTTTTTCAACGTGCATCACATCAATACAATGTCTAACATCAAGTTCACACCAATATGGAAGCTTAAAAAATATCGATCGTTTCTTCCAAATGTTCTTTGCAGAGGTACTTTTATGATGTTTTCCAAACACAATGTCAATGTTTTTGACTTCGTTGTACACCTCTTGACCATTCCGGGGTCTGCACACAACCTCATCCTCAGCACTTCCATTAAATGCTTTTTTCAATCTACGATAAGGATGATTACGAGGAAGAAATTTTTGATGTCTTGTATATACTGTCTTCTGACCATGCTTCAACTGAAGGTAACTAGTGTTTTCTTCACATATGGGACATGCAAAATGACCTTTAACACTATAACCGCTCAAGTTTCCATATGCTGGGAAATCATTTATAGTGCAAAACAACATTGCACGCAAACGGAACTGTTCCTGAACATGTGAATCATACACGTCGATGCCTTCTTCCCACAACAATTTCAAATCATCAATTAAAGGTGCTAAGTAAACATCAATGTCATTTCCAGGTTGTCTAGGACCCGATATCATCATGGTCAACATCACATATTTTCTCTTCATGCACAACGAAGGAGAAAGATTGTAAATCATCAACATAACTGGCCACGAACTGTGTTTGCTACTTAAGTTTCCATAAGGATTCATACCATCAGTTGCAAGTGCAAGCCTTAAGTTTCTTGGATTTGCACCAAATTCAGGGAATTTGTCATCAATCTTTTTCCATTGTGGAGAATCAGCAGGGTGTCGAAGAAGATTATCGCACTTTCTTTCGTCAGAGTTCCATTTAAGGTTCTTTGCATCTTCTTTAACAGAGAACATACGTTTGAACCTAGGTATTATAGGCAAATACCACATCACCTTAGCAGGTGCACCATCATTACCTTCATTACCAGTGACTCTGTCAGATTTCTTTTTAAAACGGGATAAACCACATGTTGGACAATAGTTTAACGAAGCAAACTCCTTTGTGTACAAAACACAATCATTAGGACAAGCATGTATCTTTTGATATTCAAGACCCATTGGACATAAAATTTTTTTGGCCTCGTAATTACGAATAGGTAGAGTATTATTTTCTGGAAGCATCTCCTTCAACAACTCCAACAACTCGGTGAAACTTTTATCGGTCCATCCATTCCTTGCTTTTAAACTAAACAACTTTAAAGTTGAAGACAAGCGTGTAAAGTTTGAGCATCCTGGGAACAACGGTTGCTCTGAATCATTAATAAGAGTATCATACAAATTAGCCCTTCCAAAATTATCTTCACCGACATCACGTATCATGTCCTCTAAATGGTCACTCATCCATTCTTCCACATAATTTGTTCCTCGTGACGTGGTAGGCTGCTCAAGTACTTCTCCATGCCAAGTCCAAACGGTATAAGTCCTCATTATGCCGTACATGAATAGATGGTCACGCACATCGCCTAAGTCTTGGCGTATTTGATAAAGACAACGCACACAAGGACAAAAATATGTCCCGTTGACAGACTTAGCATTTTGTTCAACGTATTGCAAGAACTGCGAAACACCCTTGTCATATTCTACACTCATGCGACGTTCGTTCATCCATCTTCGATCCATACTATGTTCGTAAAATCATCAGTTCAAGTGTTTTAACTCTCACAAGGTTAGGCCCTACCCATTTAAAAAAATTAATTTTCATAATTTGCTCAGCCACGTGCATTGAAGTCTACGTCATAAAATTGATACAATTTCGGCAGCATTTCGCATTGGTCTCCAAAATACACGAAATGAGAGTAGTCAACGATGACCACAATCAAATATGCATCCGGAGAACAACACAAGTACTGAACCGAAATTTCATCAATCTTATCCTTAAACTCCAATTGACATGGTATTGCAAATTATGTAAATTAATTTTCTCAAACTGTCCAATCGGACAATTCAAAATTTAACACAAACGATTAAAAGATTAATCGTTTGTCTTAAATTTCAAACGGGAACTAAGTGTCACTCAATGTATGGCAATAACTAATACACATTTTACACAATAACACATACATGCATACACAAAATTTAACAGTCAAAAACGTCCATACATTAATACACATTTCGCATTAATCGTTTAACACAATAACATAACTAATACACATTTTACAGTCAAAAACGTCCATACACAAAATCCACATACATGAATACACAAAATTTTCAACCAACAAGCTAACCTGAAAAGTAGATTCCAAATGAGAAGGAGGGAAGTGGAGGAGTAAACGGCCTAACACACAGTCCAAAAAGAGTCAAGGAAGCCGCCCAAGAACACGCAAGAGTCTGCAAAAAAACGGACCCAAAACAATTTTTAATCGGTTCAAATCAAAGACATTTCATCACAGAGCAATGTAATCGGATTAAATGTAATTTTAAACGGTCCAAAAGTGAGAAAACCAACCTGGAATATCAACGGCGCAGCAGCAGAGTCGGCGTTCGCGGGGAAGAAGACGAGTGAATGGTCTCGGTTCGCGGTTCCCATTTTAATGAACATAGACGTCCGAGCCACGTGGGCCGGACGTCTATAATATTATAGACGTCCGGCCCGCCACTAATATGACGTTGTAATGAATTTAAATTTGAATTTCGCGGGGCTTTAAATGTCCGTTCACATGGCTCGGACGTCTATAATTTTATCAACGTCCGTCCCAAGACGGACGTCTAAAATTCTGATGAAAACCCTAAACAATTCAATAACCGATGTCAGTCCTCTGAACGTCCGTCCTGAGGGGCGCGGACGTCTATAATATTATCGCCGTCCGCGCCCCACAGGACGGACGTTCAGAGGACTGACAAAGTGGGTGCGGTAATAATTACTTAAGCGCGCCCCTCAGGACGGACGTTCAGAGGACTGACAGAGTGGGTGCGGTAATAATTACTTAAGTCCGCTGAACGTCCGTCCTGTGGGGCGCGGACGTCTATAATATTATAGACGTCCGCGCCCCTCAGGACGGACGTTCAACGGACTTAAAGTAATTATTACCCCAACAGCTCTGTCAGTCCTCTGAACGTCCGTTATGAGGACGGACGTTCGTGCTCTCCAAGGACGGACGTTCGAGGTTAATGAACGTACTCGCCACGCGCACGGACGTGCGCTCACCTCAGGACGGACGTTCCAGGACTGAAGCCAATATTATAAACATCCAGCTCGACCCAGGACGGACGTTTAGAGGATGACTCTGTCAGTCCTCTGAACGTCCGTTCTGAGGACGGACGTTCGGGCTCTCCAAGGACGGACGTTCGAGGCTAATGAACGTACTCGCCACGCGCACGGACGTCCGCTCACCTCAGGACGGACGTTCTAGGACTGAAGCCAATATTATAAACATCCAGCTCGACCCAGGACGGACGTTCAGAGGATGACTCTGTCAGTCCTCTGAACGTCCGTTCTGAGGACGGACGTTCGGGCTCTCCAAGGACGGACGTTCGAGGTTAATGAACGTACTCGCCACGCGCACGGACGTCCGCTCGACCCAGGACGGACGTTCAGCTATTGACAACGGCAGCCTTTAAAACGTCCGTCCCCCTGTGACGGACGTCTATAATGTTATAAACGTCCAGCTCGACGCAGGACGGACGTTCAGAGATTGACAATGGCAGCCTTTAAAACGTCCGTCCGCTTGTGACAAACTTCTATAATGTTATAAACGTCCGTCTCGATCACAGACGGACGTCTAGAGTTCCACTTATTTACTATTATGCCACCGGTCACATATATACATTGGGGATTCGTTGGACGGACGTCTATTGGGGGACGTGAAAAGCCGTTTCTGCACTAGTGCTTGTGCCACCCGAATATACCCGCGATGCTTTTACTCATGTTTTTCATCCTCGATGGCATTCATCGAGGAACTCCCATGCCCAGAAAGCGGGTTAGTCTCAATGCTAGGTTTATCTTCTTGAAACTTTAACCACCCAGAGTCGTTTAGAGCCTGTACTTTGTGTTTAAAAGCCAGACACCTCTCAGTTGAGTGACCAACGCCTCCCCCATGATAACTACATTTGGCCTCTGCATCATAACCCCTAGGGTACGGAGGTTGCATAGGCTTCATCGGACATATAGCAACCAGACCCCTTTTGACGAGATGGGGTAACAATTTTGTGTACGTCGTAGGGATAGGGGTGAAATTAACAAACTGGTTCCTTCTTGGGTAAGTGTTTTGGCCCGCATTCTGATTTGAACCCGCAATTGTCGCAGCCCTCCAAGTATCAGCTGGGGGCAACGGCGGTTCATAATACCCTTGTTGTTGTTGAGGCCTGGCTTGATGAGAAAACGCCGCGTTAGCTGCATAAGGGGGTTGCCCAAAGTACGGTCGGAAGCTATGGGTGGGAGCTTGACCTCTCCACACAGGCATTGTCGATGCCGCATGCACATCCCCTTCCTTCTTCTTTCCCGCATTGAAATTGGGTTTTTTGTAATTTGCAGTTGCAGGCGAACTGTATAATGATATCGACGAAATTGGCAGACACATTCCCGACCATGTGCTCGTAAAATGGCGGCTGGAGAGTGTTCACAAACATTGCCACCACCTCCCTGTCATACAGAGGTGGCTCAACTTGTGCAGCTAACTCTCTCCACCGTTGGGCATATTCCTTGAAAGTTTCGTTGTCCCTCTTTGACATATTTTGCAGCTGTAGTCGGTCCGGTGCGATGTGCGTGTTGTATATATACTGCTTTACAAAGGCGTCTGCCAGGTCTGCCCAGCAACGGATTCGAGACGGCTCAAAATGGGTGTAACAGTTCAATGCTACCCCAACCAAACTGTCTTGGAAAAAATGGATGAGTAGCTTATCATCGTAAGCGTACGCAGCCATCTTTCTACAGTACATGGTCAGATGGCTTTTCGAGTAGGTATTACCTTTGTATTTCACGAACTCCGGCGCTTTAAATTTGTGTGGTATCATTGATACAGCTGTCGCGGCCGATCAAATTTGATGTGCAATTAAGAATGCAGTACAGTGCTAGGAATTGACTCCTAGGTCGTTTCTCAGGGACCAAATGTCGTTCAGTCTTTTGTCAACACGTAATGGGGGGGTTTTGAAAATTGTTTTGGTTGCGGATGAAATTTAAAAGCGTTGAAATAAAATTAAAATAGTAAAACGAAATTAAAAAAAAATGAAATTGCTACAGTGAAAATGAAAATACAGTAACGTAAAACAGTAAAAATAAATCTGGACCAAAAAATTAAATACAGAAAACGAAAATACAGTAAATAATAATTATAGAAAACAGTAGAAACAGAAAATAAATTACAATAGTAAATAATTACAGCAAAACAGTAAATACAGGAACAGAAAAAATTCAAATATGAAAACAGAATTAAAATTACAGCAGCAAAATACAACAAACAAAAATACAGAAAATCATTTCAACATATGATATAAAATATTTTAAGACAAGAAATAAAATTAAAATGTGTCTACCATTAACCATGAACCATTTTACTAGAAGAAAATAATTTAAATGAATGCCTTTAAAGCTTGAAATGAAAGACGTTACACTCCTCCTAGATTGGCTTAGTTTTCCACTTGAAATACAATTAAAGAAGACCTTTAAAACTAACAAAACAAGGACGTGCAGCAGCTATAAATTGGCATATGTTTCCATGTGAAATGAATTAAAATAAGGCCTTGGAACTAATACATAAAAACGTGGCAGCAGCACTTGAATTGGTTAAATCCACCTATTTACCAAGAGCAATTGAAAGCTATTAAAATGAAAGCAATTAACGTGCAACCATTACTCCATTATAGTCATGTCTAATTCCAAATAGAATAAGAAATGCAAGAAAGGGGTCGTGGGCCACTTCTTCTCAATCACATGAAAGAAAGCACTTGGTTTAAGAATTCTGAAAAGTTGTTTCCATTCACGTAAATTCCTCCTCCAAAAGATGCTCTTTGAAAGCTTTTGTCTTCTTCTCCAAAGCACTCTTCACACGGCTCACCCTCCTTACTTTCCATCTAAAATCAATCACTACTTCTTATAATAATAACAATAACAATCCTATTCTAACAAACCAAACTCGGTGCTGCATAAATGATTCACGTTTCCCTTCATTTTAATCAAAACAAAACAAGATGGAAAGGTGCAAAGGTGCTGCTCCATGGACTCAACACTACACGGCATTATATAAAAGAAAGGCAAAGATAACATAGCATTTAGAAAAAACAAGTAGGACCCTACTACTTTCTTCAAAGCTAAATAAAATTGTATATGCTGGCTGAATTCATATCCACATCACCATGCAAACAATTACTTGGCCATGTTCAAATGAATAAAAAGATGCAAGACCGTGGACACTTGCACTTTTTCTGCAGAATTTAATGCACACACCCTTTCTATAAGCTAATGACCGTCCACTTTGCTGCATCCATTCCAGTTGCACTCTCCTTTCCTCCTTCTTCAACTACGTTCCCTTCTCATCAAAAATCACTTCTCCCCTTTGTAACAAATCCTTCTCTTCCTCTCTACTCTTTAGCAAGCAAATAAGTGTGTGTGGTTTACTCTTCCATACAGCAGAAACAAATCAGCATCTACAAGGTTTCACTGGCCTCTCCTCTTCTCTTTACCGTGAACTCCCATCTCATATTAAACAACTTTCTTTTTGTGGTTTTTTATGTTGAATAGGTGACGGCAGTTCCTTTCTACTCTACTATGAAAGCAAAACAAATGAACATGATATTTGGTTCTACACAAAGCCATGAATCATCTTTTCAAAGGTTACAAGATGCTAAGAGATTGTATGAAAATGCAGAAAACCAAAATGGAAGATGCAATTACAATTCAAGAAAGAAAATAAACATAAGCTATTCATTCATCATGAACATGTTTCCAGTTCTCAAGGAAAAGCATTCAAAGTACAAAGAAGCAAAGCAAAGTAAAGGAAACAAACTAGCTGCCTCTTGGTCTTGTGTCTTCTTCCAGTAGTGTTTCAAGAATCAAATACAGTTTTGCTTCCCTCTTCTAGCTCTCTGGACGTATCATCTCACACCAGCACCTTCTCTTTCTTCATGAAGCCATGATCTCTGTAATACTCTTGCTATACTCCACGGGAAAAGAGAAAAGATAGGATGCCCCCCAAATTGCCGAGAGGAAGGAGGTTTTAAGAGACCCCAAAAATCAGCATGTGTGTTGTCTCTTTGTGCCATAGAGTAGCGACTGATCCACCACCTAGTAGTTAGCCTTTTTCATTTTTCTTCAATTAATCCCCTGTGCTTGGATTTAGCTCTCCAATTGGTGTTTCACGGGATGACTTTGTTCTTGGATTTAGCTCATTCTACCTTTTCTCAATTGTATGTTGAATTTTCCAAAGGTGGTATGTGTATGGCCGAGACTTTCAAGTATGGTCACTTCCCTCATTCCCTCATTTAATTTGTAATGTGAATTGTATACATAAGACAATGCTATTCTTTTCCAAAACAATTCATAAAACAGTGGGCTGCACTTGGAACTTGGTGGTCTCTTCTCTTTCATTCCAACTTAGGCTAAATGTTTTGCAAAATTCTTCATTTGAATCCAAAGAGTTGCCGTGAGGTGTAATGATGCCAAGCCTATTTTGCTTTTACAAACTCAAGAAAAATATTTCATTATACGGATCAATACACAGATTAATTCAATGCAGTACGGCTTCGACTAGATAACACAGTGTGTAAATAAATATTCTTCCTAATGTTCTAAAATATTTACAGAATTTTCCCTGCATTCACTAATGTAAATAATTATTCTCAGATAATTCAAATTAAGTAAAATAAGAATTTCTGATCAAATTAAGCACAATCAGTAAAAACGGGAAAATACTGGACAATTAAGCACAACTCCCTGATTAATTTTAGTACAGTAAACTAAGTGAAGTGAAGAAAATAATGATTCATCAAAATAGACCACACTTAGTCGTTTGCACTCCTGGGCAAACTTAAGACACAAAACCAGGGAGCAGTTCAAACATTAGAAAAGTGACACAGACTTGACAGACAACACAAACTCCAAAACAGAAACACACTTTCACAATTCCCACAAAATCTGGACAGTAAAAGGTACAGGCAGAATCCTACACAAAATCAATGAAAGCAAATACTCAAAGAATCATCCAAACAGTTCAGTACAAGGAAAACAATCAATCAGTTCAAGAGATGAATCGACAGCAACAGAGCCTCACAGATGTACACAATCAGTGTTTCTCTCAAGTGTTTAAGGTAAATCAATGTCACTCAATGAACTCAAGAAAGCAAACACAAATAGGCTTGGCAAGCCTCTAATATCAACACTCAAACAGATACGCATGTTCAAATCAAAAGGTCTTTTTATGGTCATAATGGGGTCAAGGACAAGGGAGGATATATCTGGATGAAAAGCTATAAACCATAAGGGATAGATGAGCAATGGGGAACAAGTATAAACACATTCAAACTCACCTACAGCCTCTAATTCCATCCTCTAGTTAACTCCATTATTCACCGTTGTTCACAATTTTTTTCTGTTTTTCTGATTTTTTTTTTTTTCATCATTTTTTTTTCTTCATCCTGTCTTTTTTCTTTACTCTGTTCAACACACAATTTCAAGAGACAAGATGCACCACATATTTACAAACAGAAACAAGATATGAAGAGAACTCACTAATTCATCTGAAATTCCCAGGAGACCACACTTATTCCCAAAACAATTCCAAAGCTACAAAATTCCCTAAGGTTCAGGTAATAATGGTTTTTCACTTAGGGCTAGTGTATGAGCTTCAAAACAAAGAAATGGGGAAAAACATAGGCTCAAAAGGGTATCAATGGATCAAAACAGGGTAGGCTTATCTGGCTTAGAGGCTCAACAACAAAATGCCTTTATCCCTTTCAAACATGCGTATTAGTCAAGAATCAATTCAAAGAGTGAAGCCAAGACATATGTGCAAGCAATCAAGGCATATATCACACACAAGAAAGATCATCAAATGGCTCAAATCTCACACAGGTAATATGGTCACCATCAATTCAACTCTCAAATATCATGATTATCTCCCAAGCAAAGTAAAGCAAGGAATTCAACAGTTTAGAGTATCAATGAAGTGCAGGAAAACTGACAACCTAATCATAGTCCAGAATTCACGAAAATCATGCAAAACTGTACATAAGACACCACAAAATACACAAAAACGAAACATAAACAAAGAAACAACCTCCCCTAATAGACCACACTTAAACGACACAATGTCCTCAGTGTGTCACATTCAGCAGATCAAAACAATCAGAATAGTCATCAGATATCGACAAAGTGCAACAAAAGTGAGGAGGGAAGGAGAGAAGAAACTCCCTGAGTCAGGTGGGAGGGTAGGTGGGGTAGACCAAAGACGTCTCCTCCACCACTGCATCCAACAGAGAAGGATTGCTGAGGAAGGGCTTCAGTCTATGCCCGTTCACCTTGAAGCTTTTAGCTGCAGATGGACCCTGGATTTCTACTGCACCATAGGGATAAACATTAGTCACAACAAAGGGTCCAGTCCACTTTGATCTCAACTTACCACCCATGAGGCCGAGTCTAGAGTTATACAATAAAACCTGTTGGCCAACCTCGAAGTCCTTTCTAACAATGGAGTTATCATGGAACCTCTTGGTTCTTTCCTTGTAGAACTTCGAATTCTCATATGCTTCCAATCGGATTTCATCCAGTTCATTCAGTTGCAACTTCCTTTCCTCTCCAGCTTGGTCCATGGAGAAGTTGCATGTCTTCACAGCCCAATATGCCCGATGCTCAATTTCAACTGGTAGATGACATGCCTTTCCGAAGACAACCCTGTACGGAGACATCCCAATCGGTGCTTTGTATGCAGTCCTGTGGGCCCAAAGAGCATCGTCCAATCTACTACTCCAATCTTTCCTGTTGGGCTGGACAATCTTTTCCAAAATCCTCTTAATCTCCCTGTTGGAGATCTCAGCCTGCCCATTTGTTTGGGGGTGGTAAGGTGTAGAAACTCTGTGCGTCACCCCATATTTCTTGAGTAAAGCTTGCATGGATCTGTTGCAAAAATGGGTTCCCTGATCACTAACAATTGCTCTAGGTACTCCAAACCTGCAAAAGAGGTGAGATCTAACAAAATCCACAACAACCCGAGCATCATTAGTTCTGGTGGCTTTAGCTTCCACCCATTTTGAAACATAATCCACAGCAAGGAGAATATAGGAAAAACCAAAAGAAACAGGAAAAGGACCCATGAAATCTATACCCCAGACATCAAACACCTCACAGAATAGCATAGGTTGTTGAGGCATCTCTTGTCTCTGTGAAATTTGTCCTCCTGCTTTCTGACAAGGCTCACAAGTGCTACAAATCTTCTCCGCATCCTTGAAGATGGAAGGCCAATAGAACCCACAATCAAGCACCCTACGAGCTGTTCTTTGTATCCCCAGATGACCACCAGGTGAGGAGGCATGACAAAACTGCAGGACCGAGTCAATCTCATGGTCTGGAATGCATCTCCTAGTAACCTGGTCACTGCACAACTTCCACAGATATGGGTCATCCCAAACATAATACTTAGCATCACTCTTAATTTTAGCAATCTGAGCACGTGATGCTAAGGGAGGAAAAATAGAAGCAACCAAATAATTTACAATGTGTGCAAACCAAGGAGTCGGGTGAGAAGAAGAAATCATCAACAAACTCTCATCAGGAAAGTCATCCTGGATGGGCAGCACATCAACTTCATTCCCAGCTCTCTCAATCTTGCTAAGGTGGTCCGCAACTAGATTCTGTGCTCCACTCCGGTCCTTAATCTGCAAGTCAAACTCCTGGAGCAGTAGCATCCATCTGATCAATCTAGGCTTTGACTCAGCCTTTTTCAACAGAAACTTAAGAGCTGCATGGTCAGTATATACAATAACAGATGATCCAAGCAAATATGACCTAAACTTATCAAGAGCAAAAACAATTGCCAACAATTCTTTTTCAGTGGTGGTATAGTTTGCTTGGGCAGCATCCAAAGTGCGTGATGCATAGTAAATCACTCTTGGCAGCTTGTCAATTTTCTGTGTCAAGACAGCCCCCAATGCATAGTTAGATGCATCACACATGAGCTCAAATGGGGCTGTCCAATCCGGTGCCTGAATGATAGGGGTGGTAGTCAAAGCTTCCTTGAGGCAATCAAAAGCCTGCTTGCATTTTTCATCACAAACAAAGTCAACATCCTTCTGCAGTAGTCTGGACAAGGGAAGCGCCTTCTTGCTGAAATCTTTGATGAAGCGCCTGTAGAAACCTGCATGTCCAAGGAAAGATCGCACCTCTCGCACGCAAGAGGGGTAAGGCAACTGTGAAATCACAGATATCTTAGCAGGATCTACCTCTATTCCCTTTTCAGAAATGATATGCCCTAAAACCAAACCTTGTTCAACCATAAAGTGACATTTCTCAAAATTGAGAACAAGGTTTGTTTCTATGCATCTTTTCAAGACTTTTTCCAAACTGTCTAAACATACATCAAAAGAAGATCCATACACAGTAAAATCATCCATAAACACCTCTATACAACTCTCAAGAAAGTCACTAAAAATGCTAAGCATGCACCGTTGAAAGGTACCAGGAGCGTTGCATAGACCAAAGGGCATCCTCCGATAGGCAAAAGTGCCAAAGGGGCAGGTGAATGTGGTTTTCTCTTGATCCTCAGGAGCAATATTGATCTGAAAATATCCAGAAAAACCATCAAGAAAACAATAATGAGATTTACCTGCCAGGCGCTCCAGCATCTGATCAATGAATGGCAGGGGAAAATGATCTTTCCTGGTTGCTTGGTTGAGCCTCCTATAGTCAATGCAGACTCTCCAGCTGTTCTGCACTCTAGTTGGGATAAGCTCATCCCTCTCATTCTTCACCACAGTGAGGCCAGTTTTCTTGGGTATGACATGGATGGGGCTCACCCACTGACTGTCTGAAATAGGATAGATGATTCCTGCTTGCAAAAGCTTGGTCACCTCCTTCTTGATGACTTCCATGATCACGGGGTTTTGCCTTCTTTGTGGCTGTCTCACTGGCTTTGCCCCTTCTTCCAAAAGAATTCTATGCATGCATGTGGATGGACTAATACCAGGTATGTCAGCCAAACTCCAACCAATGGCCTTCTTGTTGTTCCTCAGTATACCAAGCAACTTCTCCTCTTGAACAGAATCAAGGGAGGTAGAAATGATCACCGGTTTCTTTTCATCATCCTCCAAGTACACGTACTTGAGGTTATCTGGTAGCTGTTTCAGCTCAAGAGTGGGTGCCTGCAAGTCAGATTCAAGTGTACTTCCTGCAACATTGTTAATGCATTCTGACTCTAAAGAGTGTACAGGTAAAGGCAGATCACTTATCTCATCACAATCCAAATCAATGTCCATCTCAGATATGTCAACAACATCATCAATATCATTCATAGCATCAATATCCTGGACATCACAATCCTCATCAAAATCCACAACATTATCAACATCATTCTCAAAACCTGATTCGAATCTAGATTCAATACATGAATGCAAAGAAGATAGAAAAGAATGCTTCTTCTCATGCACAGAATTAAAGTTGTCAACAACAAATTCATCAATAATGTCATCCAATGTATCAATCCTAAACAGAGAATGGTCCTCAGCTGGAAATTTCATTGCATCAAAGATATTAAAATGAACAACAATATCAGCAAATTCCATAGACAAAGTTCCAGCATACACATCAATCTTAGTTCGGGCAGTTTTCAAGAATGGCCTGCCTAAAATAATGGGAGCGGATCCATGAGAGAATCCCTCCTCCATTTCCAAAACATAAAAATCAGCAGGAAAAATCAATTCACCAACCCTTACCAAGACATCTTCTATGAAACCTGTTGGGTGAGTAACACTCCTATTAGCCAACTGAATGACCACACCCGTGGTTTGCAAAGGACCAAGAGATAAAGATTCATATATAGACAAAGGCATGACATTAACAGAAGCACCCAAATCAAGCATGGCATTCTCAAATTTATTATTTCCAATTACACAAGGAATGCAAAATATACCTGGATCTTTGCACTTTTCAGGAATGTGCGGGACCGACTTACCAATAAGTGCAGATACATTTCTTCCCATGCTAATCCTTTCATTTCCCTTCATCTTCCTCTTGTGTGTGCACAGCTCCTTCAAGAATTTTGCATACTTTGGTATCTGCTTGATTGCATCAAGTAGAGGTATGTTCACCTCCACCTTCCGGAAGGTCTCCAGAATTTCTTTATCTACCTCTTCCATCTTTTTGCTAGGAAGTGCTCGTGAAGGGAATGGAAGAGGGATAGGTCGGTCAATCAATGGAGATGGTGTGGCAGCAGTAGTGGTGGTTAAGGGAGGAGATCCTCCTGAAGAAGAACCACCGACTGGAGAAGAAGATTCACCTGCCTCAAATGTCCTGCTTGGACCAGCTTGGTCCTCCTTTTTGTGAGAAGTAGCAGGCACGGGTGTCGGTATAGAGGCGGGCTCTGAAGGTACAACAATCTGCTTCCCTGATCTGAGGGTTATGGCACTCACATTTCTTGGATTCTGCACAGTCTGCGATGGTAACTTACTAGAATTTTGAGACTGCGCCTGGTTTATCTGAGTGGCCATCTGACCTATCTGGTTAGTGAGGCTCTGTATGGACGCTCTAGTCTCCTGCTGAAATTGCATGTTGTCTTTCTGAAACTGCATGTTATCTTTCTGAAACTGCAGGTTTTGCACAGTCATCTGTCTCACTAACTCTTCCAATGAAGGTTCAGACGAAGTGGAAGGTTGGGCAGCTGGTTGGGCAGGTGCCTCTTGCTGTTGCTGTTGTTGTTGCCTTTGGTGTTGTTGCATGGGTGGAGGCACATATCTGTTAGGTGTTCCAGCATTCTGAAAAGGTGGCGCCTGCTGCTGTTGCTGTGGCGCATTGTTCCATCTAAGATTGGGGTGATTCCTCCACCCTGGGTTGTACCTGTTGCTGGACAAGTCATGATTTTGCTGTTGTGGCTGCCTGTTGTTGTAGATGTTTGTAGTATAAGCCTGAGGCACATCAGAGGCAGCAGGATGTTGCAAAGAAGGACATGCATCTGTGTAGTGGTCACTGGAAGGACAAATAGCACATAGTCGTGCAACAGATGCAGATTGAGATGTCGATCTCTGGTTGGTAGTCAACTGTGTCACCATCTTCGCAAGAGAGTTAATCTGGCCTTCTAACTTGCTTTCAACAGCTGATAAAGACTGGGCAATATCTTGTACGCCCTTCACCACAATGGCATCATTCCTGTTGCTAAACTGCTGGGAGTTGGAGGCCATCTTCTCAATCAATGGTCTGGCCTCAGCAGGTGTGATGTCTCCAAGAGCTCCACCACAGGCAGCATCGATCATACCTCGATCCATGTTGTTCAAACCCTCGTAGAAATACTGAATAAGGAGTTGTTCAGGTATCTGATGGTGGGGGCAGCTAGCACAAAGTGTCTTGAATCTCTCCCAATATTCGTACAGGTTCTCTCCACTAAGCTGTCTAATCCCAGTTATGTCTTTCCTGATAGCTGTGGTCCGGGATGCTGGGAAAAATTTCTCCAAGAACAGCCTCTTCAGATCATCCCAGCTAGCAATGGATCTCGGCGCTAAACTATACAACCAATCCTTAGCAACATTTTCCAATGAATGAGGGAATGCCTTCAAGAAGACGTGCTCTTCAGGAACATCGTGCGGTTTCATACTGGAACAAACAACCAGGAATTCCTTCAAATGCTTATGTGGACTCGCACCTGCAAGACCATGAAACTTGGGCAACAAATGGATCAGTCCAGTCTTGAGAACATACGGAACGTCCTCATCAGGATATTGGATGCACAAGCTTTCAATATCGAAATCAGGTGCAGCCATCTCCCTAAAAGTCCTCTCGCGAGGTGGAGGTTGTGCCATATTGTTCTCAGTGTGAAAAACAACAGAATCAGAATCAAGTACAGATGCAGTAGATGCAGTATGCACAGAATACTCAACAGTAGGATGCACAATATCTAATGGAACAGGTTCAAAAACAGACTCTAAAGACAAATTCCTAGAATGCCTAATTAAGCTATGAAAAGTCCTATCAATCTCAGGATCAAAGGGTGGTATGAATCCAGGATTTCCTCTAGTCATGCACTAAATCACGACACCCTGTAATCAAGAAACAATAGCACAGAAAATTCAAACCACAGAAATAAACACAAGGTAGCAAAACAACACTATCACAAACACATACACAAATCACACAACACAGACACAAGACTCAAAACTGAACCGTTGGTCCCCGGCAACGGCGCCAAAATTTGATACAGCTGTCGCGGCCGATCAAATTTGATGTGCAATTAAGAATGCAGTACAGTGCTAGGAATTGACTCCTAGGTCGTTTCTCAGGGACCAAATGTCGTTCAGTCTTTTGTCAACACGTAATGGGGGGGTTTTGAAAATTGTTTTGGTTGCGGATGAAATTTAAAAGCGTTGAAATAAAATTAAAATAGTAAAACGAAATTAAAAAAAAATGAAATTGCTACAGTGAAAATGAAAATACAGTAACGTAAAACAGTAAAAATAAATCTGGACCAAAAAATTAAATACAGAAAACGAAAATACAGTAAATAATAATTATAGAAAACAGTAGAAACAGAAAATAAATTACAATAGTAAATAATTACAGCAAAACAGTAAATACAGGAACAGAAAAAATTCAAATATGAAAACAGAATTAAAATTACAGCAGCAAAATACAACAAACAAAAATACAGAAAATCATTTCAACATATGATATAAAATATTTTAAGACAAGAAATAAAATTAAAATGTGTCTACCATTAACCATGAACCATTTTACTAGAAGAAAATAATTTAAATGAATGCCTTTAAAGCTTGAAATGAAAGACGTTACACTCCTCCTAGATTGGCTTAGTTTTCCACTTGAAATACAATTAAAGAAGACCTTTAAAACTAACAAAACAAGGACGTGCAGCAGCTATAAATTGGCATATGTTTCCATGTGAAATGAATTAAAATAAGGCCTTGGAACTAATACATAAAAACGTGGCAGCAGCACTTGAATTGGTTAAATCCACCTATTTACCAAGAGCAATTGAAAGCTATTAAAATGAAAGCAATTAACGTGCAACCATTACTCCATTATAGTCATGTCTAATTCCAAATAGAATAAGAAATGCAAGAAAGGGGTCGTGGGCCACTTCTTCTCAATCACATGAAAGAAAGCACTTGGTTTAAGAATTCTGAAAAGTTGTTTCCATTCACGTAAATTCCTCCTCCAAAAGATGCTCTTTGAAAGCTTTTGTCTTCTTCTCCAAAGCACTCTTCACACGGCTCACCCTTCTTACTTTCCATCTAAAATCAATCACTACTTCTTATAATAATAACAATAACAATCCTATTCTAACAAACCAAACTCGGTGCTGCATAAATGATTCACGTTTCCCTTCATTTTAATCAAAACAAAACAAGATGGAAAGGTGCAAAGGTGCTGCTCCATGGACTCAACACTACACGGCATTATATAAAAGAAAGGCAAAGATAACATAGCATTTAGAAAAAACAAGTAGGACCCTACTACTTTCTTCAAAGCTAAATAAAATTGTATATGCTGGCTGAATTCATATCCACATCACCATGCAAACAATTACTTGGCCATGTTCAAATGAATAAAAAGATGCAAGACCGTGGACACTTGCACTTTTTCTGCAGAATTTAATGCACACACCCTTTCTATAAGCTAATGACCGTCCACTTTGCTGCATCCATTCCAGTTGCACTCTCCTTTCCTCCTTCTTCAACTACGTTCCCTTCTCATCAAAAATCACTTCTCCCCTTTGTAACAAATCCTTCTCTTCCTCTCTACTCTTTAGCAAGCAAATAAGTGTGTGTGGTTTACTCTTCCATACAGCAGAAACAAATCAGCATCTACAAGGTTTCACTGGCCTCTCCTCTTCTCTTTACCGTGAACTCCCATCTCATATTAAACAACTTTCTTTTTGTGGTTTTTTATGTTGAATAGGTGACGGCAGTTCCTTTCTACTCTACTATGAAAGCAAAACAAATGAACATGATATTTGGTTCTACACAAAGCCATGAATCATCTTTTCAAAGGTTACAAGATGCTAAGAGATTGTATGAAAATGCAGAAAACCAAAATGGAAGATGCAATTACAATTCAAGAAAGAAAATAAACATAAGCTATTCATTCATCATGAACATGTTTCCAGTTCTCAAGGAAAAGCATTCAAAGTACAAAGAAGCAAAGCAAAGTAAAGGAAACAAACTAGCTGCCTCTTGGTCTTGTGTCTTCTTCCAGTAGTGTTTCAAGAATCAAATACAGTTTTGCTTCCCTCTTCTAGCTCTCTGGACGTATCATCTCACACCAGCACCTTCTCTTTCTTCATGAAGCCATGATCTCTGTAATACTCTTGCTATACTCCACGGGAAAAGAGAAAAGATAGGATGCCCCCCAAATTGCCGAGAGGAAGGAGGTTTTAAGAGACCCCAAAAATCAGCATGTGTGTTGTCTCTTTGTGCCATAGAGTAGCGACTGATCCACCACCTAGTAGTTAGCCTTTTTCATTTTTCTTCAATTAATCCCCTGTGCTTGGATTTAGCTCTCCAATTGGTGTTTCACGGGATGACTTTGTTCTTGGATTTAGCTCATTCTACCTTTTCTCAATTGTATGTTGAATTTTCCAAAGGTGGTATGTGTATGGCCGAGACTTTCAAGTATGGTCACTTCCCTCATTCCCTCATTTAATTTGTAATGTGAATTGTATACATAAGACAATGCTATTCTTTTCCAAAACAATTCATAAAACAGTGGGCTGCACTTGGAACTTGGTGGTCTCTTCTCTTTCATTCCAACTTAGGCTAAATGTTTTGCAAAATTCTTCATTTGAATCCAAAGAGTTGCCGTGAGGTGTAATGATGCCAAGCCTATTTTGCTTTTACAAACTCAAGAAAAATATTTCATTATACGGATCAATACACAGATTAATTCAATGCAGTACGGCTTCGACTAGATAACACAGTGTGTAAATAAATATTCTTCCTAATGTTCTAAAATATTTACAGAATTTTCCCTGCATTCACTAATGTAAATAATTATTCTCAGATAATTCAAATTAAGTAAAATAAGAATTTCTGATCAAATTAAGCACAATCAGTAAAAACGGGAAAATACTGGACAATTAAGCACAACTCCCTGATTAATTTTAGTACAGTAAACTAAGTGAAGTGAAGAAAATAATGATTCATCAATCATCACCCCGGGAACCAAGCTTAGGTTCGCAACATCTCCAAACCCAAAATCTCTAGCCTACTCTTGGCCCCATCGACGCTACTAACTACCCCCTGCAACACGGTGTGTGGTATGACTTTGGCTGAAGAGCCCTCTCTAGTAACCATGTGGGGTGTTACAGTTACTCGCGTTCCTTCAACTGTGTTTGCCCCAGTCATCCCCATATTCGCCCCAGTCATCCCTATACTCGCCATGGGAGCCGTCACTGAAACAGGTCCTTGAGTGCCGGTCAGTACTACATTAGCCGTTGGGGGAAGGGAGACTGAAGTTTGCTATACTTCTGCGTACTCTCCTGTGGGAGGAGTATAACCTGGAGGTAAGCCATACATCGGGAAAGGGACTGATTGGCTTACAGTGTTGAACATCGGGGGATAATAGTGGGCATTCCCCTCAACCCGTGCAGATGAAGACTCTCAAGTAGTCTTTAGGGATTCGAGAGCTACCAAGATCTGGCCAACCTGGTCTTTCAACAAACTAACATCAGCTTTGATGGATTCATGCGACTCCTCCCAACTGTCCATGACTCTTGAATTGGCTCGAGTCCTGTAGGGATGTCGTGGAAAATTGGCCGTTGTTTCCCTCACTTGTACTGCTTTATTATTTTAATCGAATTAAATTAGATGGGAATGATATGCTAAACAAAAAGAAAAATATGATGCATGCTAGTGACAGATGGAAATCATAGGACCACGATAACATTACTGATGGAAATTAACGCAAGTCGGTCCTCCTCATCTTCATCATCCTCAAATGCATCTTCCTCATCAACTTCATCTTCTTCCATATCTCTAGCTGAAGCTTCAGCTGCTCCAGCTCCTCCTCCATGCACTGGTTCTTCTGGCCAAGCTACTACATTATGGAATTCATCCATAGTCCACCTGTGGGCTGGAGGTGTATCATACATCCCCACTATCATCTCAGCAGTGGCCACCTGCCCTCTGTGAATGGACTGCAACTGAGCACCTATAAGAGACATATACATGTCCCTCATCTGGAATGGCTCTGCTTCATGTGTATCAGCAGATGTCTGGCTCTGTGTTGGCCCTCTCTCTCTTCGAGCTCGGCGTGGTGGAACTGGCTGAGCTACATCCTCACCTCCACAGTAATGTCTATAATAAGCCTCATCAATAGCTTTTCTTGGCCTCTCAAATGGTGGAGCAGAAGTGTCCACCCCAGCTAGCTTGCAAAGGTGAGTGATCAAAGAAGGATGTCCTAGTGGTGCTTTGTTGTTTGAGGTGTTAGCACATACACTAATTTCATCAGCTATCACCTACCCAATATTAACATTCAAATTTCTGATAGCACAGTAGATGAATAGTGCCCTGCTGAGAGTAATATCTGACACATGTGAACATGGCTGAATGTTGGCATGAGAAAACGCCATCCAATACTTTGCAAGAGGAGTCAAATCTGTCCTCCTAATATTAACCACTGAGCCAGATCTATTCCTTTGGAAGTGTCCTCCAGGTATACATAGCACTCTCTCCACATCCTCAAAATCAGCACCTTCCTCCATGCAAAGAGCAAACTGGCATTGCTCACCAGCCCACACAGTATCCAGGAAGTTGTTGATAGAATCAGGATCATACCTGATAGCATGGCCTCTGACATAGCCCAAATAATTCTCAACTGGATAATCACCAATCTTCTTTGCATTGGTGTAGAATTCCTTTACCACAGCTATGTTGGCAGGTGTAGGATAAGTGGCTAGCTTTCCCCAATCATTCCCTAACACTTGCTCTCCAAATTGAGGAGCAAAGTTAGGTATCATTCCAAGTTTTCTCTCCATCAGAAGTCTCCTGTCCTGAACCACCCTAAAGTGCTTCTCATGTTTCCTAGAGAGGAACCTGCTAGAGTGGGGTTGCTCTGGTTCCTTTTCCTTTCTCTTGGTTGCCATGGTTTTCAATCTTTTTCCTGAAGAGGATGCCATTCCTACATTCAAAACACAAATACAAAACCACAGAACATGATGTTAATCATTAGCAAAACACAGAACACAACTCCTTTTGAAGCTAAACCACCGCTGAGGGCCAGAAATTCCCCTCAGCGCCACCAGTACCACATTGCAGATCACAAAAAACCAGAAAAATCAAATCTGGCAGAGTGCCGCTCAGCGGCAGTTTAGCCCTCAGCGGTAACTCTACAGATTTTTGAAAATCTTGTTTTAAAGCTGTCCTAACTCCACCCAAATGCAATTTTCTGTTTTCCAGTTCATAATCATGCAGTTTAATCAGTTCAAACATCAAATATATCATCAAATCAGGCATAGAAATCAAAACCCCTAAATATTCATGCTTTGACAATCACATTCAAAATCAAGAACCCTAGAATGAACAAAATGCATTTTACTTACTTGGGTGGAGATACTAGATGCAATAAGAATGCTTCCAAGCTAGAATGCTCTCTTCCAACCCCAAACTTTGATGATACACTAGTGAACAAGTGAGTGGAAGAGAAATTTTCTTAAGAGGTAAGAGTGAAAAGATGTGGAAAACCTTGGAGAAGGTATGTGGAAGTGTTTGTGCCTGGAAAGAAACCCTAAACCGCAGCTTGAGGTATAAAAATACCCTAATGGGCTTGGGTCCCGCTAAGGGGAACTTAAAGCCCATTCTGCGATAGTACCGCTCAGCGGTAAAATACCGCTCAGCGGCACTTTTGTGATGTGCTCCTTTCCTTCTTTTCTTAACCTACGTGCCTTCCCTACATGCCTCTCACTGGTTCCCTGCAATTCAATGTTTAAAATACTTATGCAAACCCTAACTAAAATAAAACAAACAAAAACAATCAATCAACTGGGTTGCCTCCCAGGTAGCGCTTGTTTAACGTCACGAGCCTGACCCAAAATCCACCAACACCCATCAGTAGGTGTTTCAAACTTACCAGCACCCATCAGTAGGTGCAAAATTTTCTCACCAACACCCATCAGTAGGTGTTACAAACCTAGTATCCTTCAGTAGATACTTAACCACCTAGCATCCTTCAGTAGATGCTGGATCCAACAAAATAATGTCCAAAATAATGTTCACAGATTAAAAGTTACAAAACCAAAATAAAAATCAAAAGTTTGTAAATCCACTGGGTTGCCTCCCAGCAAGCGCTCCTTTAACGTCATTAGCTTGACCCAGTAAACCTCAAGTTCCATCTTCTTTATAGTTGATGTTGTCATTCCACCAACTTTTCAACTGTTTCCTTTGAACTGTTTTGGTTCTTCTAGAATATGGAGACTCTATCTCTATCATCTCCCTCTCTTTAAAGCCCTTTATAACCCACAACTTGTTCTTGATTCATACAGGTGTGCCAAGTTGGAGTCTTCTTTTCTTCCAGTCTCTAGGAATTTCTTCTCCTTTTCCAATCTCTTCTTCCTTGGGTACCTAAAACAACAAACAATGGTTACCTAAAACTTCAAGATTTTCATCTTTACCTCTAGTCATAGGTGCATCTCGAAATGCAGCTTTATAACTAGCTTCTTCCTCCTTTGCTTGCGTCTCATCTTTGAAGACATCCACCACCACTCTCTCCTCTCTGTCCTGGAGCACCACTATACCTTCATTCACATCTATGATAGCCCTGGCCGTTTTCATAAACGGTCTTCCAAGTATGATAGGTATCTTCTCGGTTTCCATCTTCATCACCACAAAGTCTGCCAAAAACTGAAGTTTGCCAACAGAAACTACAATGTCTTCTGCAATCCCACATGGCTCCTTTGAAGATCCATCGGCCATCACTAGATTAACCTTTACAGGTTTCATTTTAACATTGCCAATTTGCTCCAATAAAGAATAAGGCATCAAGTTAACACTTGAACCTAAATCAAGGAGAGCTTTCTTTGCCTTTTTCTTCCCTATAGTACAAGGGATAGAAAAACTACCTGGATCTGATGCTTTAGGAGGGAATGACTCTTTCTTTACAGTTATACACTTTTTTTCCTCATCATCTCTACGTCTCTTCTTTGTAGAGATTTCTTCATCAGATTTTGTATAAACTTCAATTTTCTGTAAAATCTGTTCCCAAGGTGCTTCATTATCCACCATTCTGAATAATTCTGTGAAGTCCATTTGTTTCTCTTGATTTGTTGGAAAAGGAAAAATGTCCTTTCTTTCTACTTCTCTTCTTTCTTCTGTTTCTCCTTCTTCTAACTCAATTATCTCTTCATTCACACTCTTTACCACTTTGCACTCTTCTCTAGGGTTAACGTCAGTATTAGCCCCAAAATTTTTGTTAGGCCTTTCTTCCAATTGCTTGGTAATTTGACCCATTTGAATCTCCAAATTCTTTATAGCAGCTTCAGTGCTCTTTTGAGAAGATTCAGTTTTCTGTATGAATTGCTGAAGAGTATCTTCCAACCTTGTTGATCTTTCATTAAGCATAGATAACTGTTGCCACAAGGTTGGTTGTTGCCGCTGCTTATTATATTGATTAGCTTGCCCAGTTTGTCCTTGACCAATGCTTGGATGTGGTTTCCACCCTTGATTATAATTCCCTTGACGGTATGGAAATTGATTAGCCATGAAATTAACATCCTCCACAGCTTCCACTGGGAAAGCACATTGACCATTGATATGATCACCTCCACATAATTCGCACAACTGGGTTGGTACCTGTGCAGCAGATTTCAACTCTTTAGGCAATTGAGCAAGAGTTTTAGTCAGAGTTTCCAGCTGTTGAGTTAGAATTTTATTCTGAGCTAGCAAGGCATCATGTGTTTGTAATTGAAGAACCCCTTTTTGTTGCATAGGAGCTCCTCTCTCACTGTGCAACTCATTATCACTAGTAGCCATGTTTTCTATAATTTCAGTTGCTTCCTCTGGAGTTTTCCATTTAATATTGCCTCCTGCTGAGGCGTCCAGCATCATCTTGGTTTGTGAACCAAGCCCTCCAAGGAAAGTTAAGACTACTTCTTGATCTTCAAAACCATGCGTGGGAGTTTTACGTAATAAGCTTTTATACCTGTCCCATGCATGCCCCAGTGATTCTTCCATGCCCTACTTGAATGAAGAAATCTCTTGCTTGCCTTTAGTCACCTTAGATTGTGGAAAGTATTTGTTGAAAGATTTTGTGACCACTGCTTCCCACTCTGTTGATAACAGTTGAAAAACTGTTATTTTCATGCTTAAAATTGATACTAAATGCAACCTTTATACTTAGAAACTAGCTTGAAATCACACTTTTATCTATATTTTCAGAAATAAGAGAGCTGGACAGGTTTATGCTTGATTTCAGTGTTTTTGTGCAGGTTTTAAGGTGAATTTGGTGAAAGAAGTGAAGAAGGAGAGAGATGACATCAGAAAAGACATTAAGAAGTGCAAAAAGAGAAACCGAAGTCACCGCTCAGCGGCAGTTTACCGCTGAGCGGCGCTCAGGAGGTTGCGGGAGGACCGCTGAGGGGCAAAATGGCCGCTGAGGGGAGAAAACAAGTCACGCAATCACCGCTGAGAAGTATTTTACCGCTGAGCGGCACTTTAATGGGCTTGGGCTTAACTTTTTGTAATTTACGAATGATATATAAGCTTTAGGGTTTCCTAGGGTTAGACATCTTTGGCAGAAACGAGGCAAACACTCTCTCTTCCACCCCTTTGAAGGAGGATCTTGGATGCTCATGCTACCTCTTCACCTTTATAGGGTTTATTCTTTCATTCTTTCATTGTAATTCATCTAGGTTCACCTTGAATATGGTGAACTAAACCTTGTATGTTTGTTGGGGAATCAATGTAATCTTTTGAAGCTCTCATATACGGAATCTGTTTTTACATCTTTTAATTAAGACTTATGCTTTCTTTCATCATTAGTTAGGGTTTTTCCTCTTTGCTTAATGCTTGCATTGTTTAACTCATTCGATGCATGATTATTGGTTTTGTCGATACGGGAACGTACGGGGAAGTCTAGATCCGGGGAATTTCTCCCAATATTATATTGGTTGTCGTTAAGCTCCTGAGCCTATGAACTGATCATTAGGAATGCTAGGAATTGTATGAACTCGTGATTAGGGAGAAGCCTTCTAGAAAGGTACTTTAGAGAGTGGCATTAACAATGATGATTTGAATGTTGAATTCCTAAAATATATGAGAGTGGATAAGATGAAATTGATCCCCAACAACATATTCATTCATATATTTCATTGAAAGTGTTTATCTTTTGCTTTTGCCATTGATCAAAAACTCATGCATACATGTTTATTTTTTGTCTTGCATATAAAATCTCAATTATTGCGTTTGTAAGTCTTAGCTAATCAACAAATCACATAACTAAACTAGGCCGTGAGTCCTTTGGGAAGAACGATACTTGGTCTTACCAAGTTTATTACTTGAACGATTCGGTCATACTTGCCGATTGTGAAACAAGTTTGTGACATCATATTTTGGTGATCATAAATTTGTCCATCATCTGTGAAACTTTCTTCTGGAAAAGAATTCAACCAAAGCTTAGCATTGCCTCCCAATGAGAAAGGAAACAAGCTAAGTTTGATAGCTTCGTCTGGCACCCCATTAATCTTGACTGTGTTGCAAATCTCATTAAAGGTAGTGAGGTGCTCATATGGGCTTTCATGAGATAACCCATTAAATTGATTACTTTTCACCAGTTGAATCAGTGTTGGTTTGAACTCCATATTGGCTGCATTGACTCTAGGTCTAGCTATGCTGTTAAAGTGCTGAGGTCCAGCAATATTAGTGTAATCTGCAAGAGTTCTTCTACCATTATTGTTCTCCATATTTCCTGTGCTATGAACAGAACCTTGTGGTGATGACTGTAAGAGAGTTTCTGGAGAAGGGAAAAGTTCTCTAGACGTTCTGATTCTTCTCCTCCTTCTACTGTCTTCTAATCCTTCAAGAAGAGGTTCTGTTGTTTTCTTACTCCTTGTTCTAATTGCTTCCTGCATACACAAGAAAACAAAACCCTAGAAAATCTTTGTTAGCACAAAAAGATATAGGAGAAGATATATATTCAGAAGATAAAATAAGATAGAATAAAATAAAATAAAATCTAATCAAATCAAATCAAATCAAATCAAATAAAATAAAATAAAAACAGAAAAATAAAAACAGAAATTCCAAATTAAAGTCAAAGATAATCAATAATCACACAAATTAACCAGTTAAACCATGAGTCCCCGGCAACGGCGCCAAAAACTTGATGGACAAATTTATGAGCACCAAAATATGATGTCACAAACTTGTTTCACAATCGGCAAGTATGACCGAATCGTTCAAGTAATAAACTTGGTAAGACCAAGTATCGTTCTCCCAAAGGACTCACGGCCTAGTTTAGTTGTGTGGTTTGTTGATTAGCTAAGACTTAAGAACGAAATATTTGGAGTTTAATATGCAAGACAAAAAATAAACATGTATGCATGAATTTTTGATCAATGGCAAAAGCAAAAGATAAACACTTTCAATGAAATATATGAATGAATATGTTGTTGGGGGTCAATTTCATCTTATCCACTCTCATATATGTTAGGAATTCAACATTCAAATCATCATTGTTAATGCCACTCTCTAAAGTACCTTTCTAGAAGGCTTCTCCCTAATCACGAGTTCATACAATTCCTAGCATTCCTAATGATCAGTTCATAGGCTCAGGAGCTTAACGACAACCAACATAATATTGGGAGAAATTCCCCGGATCTAGACTTCCCCGTACGTTCCCGTATCGACAAAACCAATAATCATGCATCGAATGAGTTAAACAATGCAAGCATTAAGCAAAGAGGAAAAACCCTAACTAATGATGAAAAAAAGCATAAGTCTTAATTAAAAGATGTAAAAACAGATTCCATATATGAGAGCTTCAAAAGATTACATTGATTCCCCAACAAACATACAGAGTTTAGTTCACCATATTCATGGTGAACCTAGATGAATAACAATGAAAGAATGAAAGAATAAACCCTAAAAAGGTGAAGAGGTAGCCTGAGCATCCAAGATCCTCCTTCAAAGGGGTGGAAGAGAGAGTGTTTGCCTCGTTTCTGCCAAAGATGTCTAACCCTAGGAAACCCTAAAGCTTATATATCATTCGTAAATTACAAAAAGTTAAGCCCAAGCCCATTAAAGTGCCGCTCAGCGGTGATTGCGTGACTTGTTTTCTCCCCTCAGCGGCCATTTTGCCCCTCAGCGGTCCTCCCGCAACCTCCTGAGTGCCGCTCAGCGGTAAAGTGCCGCTGAGCGGTGACTTCGGCTTCTCTTTTTGCACTTCTTAATGTCTTTTCTGATGTCATCTCTCTCCTTCTTCACTTCTTTCACCAAATTCACCTTAAAACCTGCACAAAAACACTGAAATCAAGCATAAACCTGTCCTGCTCTCTTATTTCTGAAAATATGAATAAAAGTGTGATTTCAAGCTAGTTTCTAAGTATAAAGGTTGCTTTTAGTATCAATTTTAAGCATGAAAATAACAGTTTTTCAACTGTTATCAGTACCAAATAAACATCTTGCATCTTTCATTTAAAGGAAATCCAATTCAATACATTGCTTAAAGGCACAAAATACAACGATCTCATTTATACATCACTCCTGAGCTCGAGCGATGAAGGATTTCATCTCGCCTACCAACCATTTACAATGATTAATAAAAAGTTTGATTTCTTCCGGTGGGTAACAAAAGTGGGTACTGGCTTCGGCGTCCAACACCATCTTGGGGATGTCTTCAATTGCCCCATTTGCCAACCTAGCCAATTGGGAAAAACTTCCCTTCCAGTGCTTCACAACCTCGTCTTGCTCTGCGATGTGATCTTCCATTTGCTTCACCAACGCCTGATGCCTTTCTTCAAATTCCGTCGACCTCCACCGTTCCTCCTGTTCCTCAATATACTCCTCCATTTGTTTTATCAGAGTTCGATGCTCTTCTTCTGCTTCTGCTAGCTTCCAACGCTCCTGGTTCATATCCGCCTCAAATGACATGCCATCTCTTTCATCTCATGCCCCGCTTTTTCTACCTGAACCTGCGCTTCTCTTAGTCTTTTCAGGGCTTCTCGCTTATCTCTTTTGGCTTCTTCGTAGAGGTGTTTCCACTGTTTTCCCTCTTCTAACGCCGCATTCTTCTCCTTCACTCTCATGGACAACTCTTTGCTTGCGGCTGCGAGATCTTGCTTCAATCGGAATGTATAATCTCTCTCGGCCTTCTGATTTCTGACAATTTCTTCATAGGCCTGTGCTTTTTCTTCTTTGTCATTCCTCATATCAATAAAATCGTTGCACGCAGTTCGTAATTCCTTTCCCAACCTAGCATTCCTCTCCCTCAATTTTTCCACTTCTACCTTCAATTCTTTCATCTCTTCACTCTCTAGGTCTCGGGAGGGCTCTTCATTAACCGGCTGATCACTGATTGGCTTGAAAGGCAATTTGACTTCCTTCACCCTCTCCAGGATCCATGTATGATAACTAACTTTGTTGTCCACCACTCTCAGCCTTAGATCCTTTTCTGCTCGCATAATGCTTTTCTAAGCACTTCTAATTTTCCTCAACGTTTCAGTGAAGTGTCCATCCTCATAATAGATGAACAATGTTGTGAAGTAGTCCGGTGAAGGTGCCCCCTTCATGGGATGTCCAAATTGCCTTTGAACCAAAACAGGGTTATAATTGATGCAATATCGGGTACCTATGAGGGGTACATTGGGAAAGCTGCCACAATGATGGATAGAGGGCTTAATCGCAAGCCAAGGAAGATGCCACTTTACTTTTCCTCTATTCAAACCAGCAAAGAATTGGGCCCACTCATTTCCTCCTTTGTCTTTAAGCCTCTGGTGTGACGGATCTTCCGATGAACACCTGACATCAACTGACCCCTTACATACACGCGCAGTCATCCATGCATACAGCGCCGACAAACAACAAAACAATTTCCTCCCTTTTCTCTCATGGCAAAAACTCATGGTCCCATAAACATCAGCAAGGACTGCAGATGGAATCGTACTTGACGTAGTCCTCCTTTTGTATTTTTACTTTTTATAGTTTAGCTCTTAAGGAGCATGGGTTACTATAAATACCCAGCTCCTCTATTGTATTGGAACTTTTGAGATTAATGAGAATTGAATTTTCTGAAATCAGAAATTATTCTCTCTTGAATGTCAGGCTAGAGAGTCCATAGACTCCCTCTAGCCACCTTCCAAGCACACTCTCTCTCCCTTTCATTTTCCACTACCACCGTGCTTCTCTCATCACGCAACATCACCATTGCTCCAATCTGCATCAGTGGCGTCAGCACACGCGTCCTCTTTTCCCTCGCGCCTCAGACACGCACATCCACATTCTCTTTCTCGTTCCTTCACTCTCGCACAAAACCGAACCACTTCTTCGCGTCTCACTTTCGCTCTCGAGAGTCCATTGTCTCCAACCTCAGATCTGCCGTTTTCCCCATTTTCACCGATTGTAAGCCACATTCTACCTCGTCTTCCCCCTCACTTCATCCTTTTCGGCCATAGAACCTCATCTTCACCGAATAGTTCTTCGATCTATGGCCTTTGCTAGGGTTTCCTCGACCTTTTCTGTTTTCCTTCATCTCCACCTTTAAACCTTAGATCTTAGGGTTTTCTTGATTCTCTTCATAGTTTAATAGTTTTCCTTCAAGTCAGCTCTCAATCTAGAGCTTCGCTTCCATTCCGTTGCGTCTTTATTTGACGGAGAAGCTTCGAGGAGGTCCGGTTCGTGTTCGCGCAACTTCAATCGATCTCTCCTCGGGCGTTCGTCCATCAAGTGGTATTCAGAGCTCAGGTTCGAGCACGCTTCAGAGGTAAGTTGTCTCGCGTTCTCTGTTTTCCCGTTGTTTTCTCTTGATTCCAAGTTGAGTTGTTTCTATTCGGTCTTGGCCGATTCATATTTTGTTCATTTGATTCGCGTTCTGTTTCATGTCATCGACTGATAGTTTCATCTCTTTTTGATTTTTTGCGTTTTGTTTCGTTCAATTTCTGATTTGTTCATCATTTTCTATTACTGTCTTGTGATCTGGTTTGTGTCTTCATTGAATCAATTCCAGGTGTTTTCTGGTTTGATGTTGAACTCATTTTCTGATTTTATGCTTGTCTGTGCCTTGAGTCAATGTTTTTTTTATCATTTTATTCGGTGAATTCAATTTGTTTGAGTCTTTTAATTTGAAAATCACATTTCTGTCATGTTCTAGTCTTGTGCTTTGTTTTAATTGTCAATTTAATTCGAGTTTAGCTAGCTGATGCTTGTGTTTTGTGATGCATTTGTGTTGCTTGCACTGAGTAAGTTCTGTTCACCTTAAATAAGCTATGATATTTGGATAAATAAGCTTGGTGACAGATTTTAGTGGTGGAGATAATGAATCTCATGTTCTTGAATCTGTTTAATGATAGCTTTGCTTGGTTTCTGCCTAATCAGTAACAAGTGCATACCAAGTGAGCAATGAAAGGCTCAGCCTAGCTCAGTTGCGCATTGATTAATTAGCAGATTTGTTATTTGGCCAACTCACCGAACTGGTTTTTCTTTGCAGAGTCTGTGAGTCATTCATACTTGGTTTTAAATTCTTTGCCAAGTTCTGATTCAAATTTTTCCAGTATTGTCTTTGTTTCGTTGGCATCTATTGTAGTAAATGAATCTGCAGAATTGCATTAAAATTGTTTACAACAGTGATTGAACTTAGTTTGATCTACTGAGTTTGTGATCCATAGTGTGCTTCACTGTTTTCACTTTGCTATCAATTCTGCAATTGAGAATACATTTTGGTCACTCAAGGAAGCCTAAACCAGTAGTATTTGAAACTATAATTGTGGTTGAGAGTGATTAGTCTCTTGTTTTCCTTTGGATATTTTCTTTGCGTTGAACCATGTTCATTTTCCTTTGACAAAAAAAAATCTGATTAAGTTGAAAACTGATTAAGTGATCTGTTGTGAACTGTGACTGAAAATAGCAAGTTCTAAAGTGTTATCCAACTCAGATTTGGCTATCAAATTGTGATAAAAAAAAAGCAAGGAGAACTGGTGCAATTCACAATAGTGTTCACTGTTTCAGTAAACTATCTCTGCCAAAATCAGATATAACTTTCTTCAATCATAACTGGTTCAGCTTAAGTCCTTTTTTTTTATTGTTTTTAAAATCTGTTCTAGTTCTATTCCTTAGGTTCTATTTGTTGTGCTTACTTTGATCAAAAGCTTTGTTCTTGCTTGTCATTGTTAAATGTTCTGGTTTTGTCCCAATGCAAGTGTAAACTCTGATCTGCTGTTCATAATTGAGCTTTTGTTGCTTTCATAATCTGATCTAGAGTTGATCTTGAGTCAGTTCTCTATTGTGCTGTTAGTTTCATTATCTAGTGCTTACATTGTTGGTGGCTGTCCTGTTTTGTCCATTACTTTGCCTTAGCATAGCCTTGTCTAAAATTGAGAAGTTTTTACACTTTGGTTTCTGGAGTTTGAAAGAGGTTTGTGTGCTTGGTAGCATCTTAGGTGGTGGTGGTCTGAAAGACTCTCCAGCTGTGTACTGCCAAGGGAGAATCTCCCTTCCAAACCTTTCCATTTTGAGTGCTTTAAGTTTTCAAAGTGAAGCCTGAGTGTAGTGAGTTTCGTGAGGCTAATTTGGCCTAATTCCTTGGCACTTTGAAATAGAGAATTCATTGTTAATCTAACTATTTGTAATTGTTCATTGTGCAGGAAAAAGGAGTTGAGTGAGCAAACTAGAGCAATTGTGATTGTTTTAATTTGCTCTTGCATTCATTTTCGATTATAAATTGTTTACTGAATTCAGTGAGATATTAAATGTTTGAATGTGATTGTTGATTTGCTGGTGATGCTAATTGTGCTTGTGAATGTTTAAACTGTCATTGCACTCATTTTAATTTCAAACATTGTCTGCTGAATTCATTGATATACTCATTGCTTTGACAGTGAATTGTTGATTTCATGGTTTAATTGGGCAAGTTGAATGTTGATTCTAATTTGATAAGACCTATGGGAACTTGGTAGATGCATAGGATTTTCAAATAATGTGCTGATTGTTTTATGAGCATTTCTGGAAGTGCATCAACATTGTTTTAACTACCAATTTCTGCATTGCATCATGTTAATCTTTCTCCATTGATTTATTAGCTTGTGGTGGTTGTCTAATCAGTTGGACTAAGGTTTGAACTTCATATATTTGAATCTGATGAAAATTGAGTACATTGGCCTATGAGTGCATATCAGAATTTCAATGAAATGATTTGAGAGCTTAAACAGCTGAGATTTATTTGTGCAGATTTTTATTCTGTTTAAATTCATTGTTTAATGTTAGCTGAATTTTCTGCATTACATCATATCACTCTTTGTCCATTGGTTTGATCAGGTTTTGATTAATTTGGAATGATTGTTTAATCAGTTTGGTTTCAGCCTTGAATTACACCTATTTGCATCTTGTTTAATATCCATTTCCCATTGGTACCTTGCTGGAATTTGGTGTGAATTTTTAGTGTGCAGAGTTGATGTGTTGGGAGTTTAGTTGGAATTAAACACAGTTAGAAGCAGTCTTTTAAATAGTTTGGGAAAAGCCATACTGCTTGTACTGTAGCAGATTGTAAATTGTGAGCTAAATCCGTGAGACAAGTAGCATTTGCATCTTGATGTGCAGTTTTGAAGGGAGTTTCTTCTACCTTTACTTACTTTTGTTGTGATTGAACTGCTCTTGTTATGAGTTGTAGTTGCTTGCAATTTGTGATCTATCGATTTTGGAATGAATTGTCTGTGCAGATTTCAGTTGATGAGAAATATATATAGCTAGTGCAGCGTCTTGCAATTTGAGAGCAAAAGCAATTCTATTAGCTGCCAGGATCAACAAGTGCACATGTGAAGGCCAAAGAATAAAAGGGAAGTTCTTACTGTTATGTGTTTTCATTGTGCAATTTGTTCTAGCTAAGGAAATTTTGATTGTAGCTCTGTGCATTTACTTTTGTAGGATTGAACTGGCCTGGAAAATTCAAGATAATTGATTCCAGAAGCAACAAAGTTGAGCAACAAAGCTGAATGAAGTGGACCAGAACCAGGACCGTAGCCGCCTAGTATAGTTTTTCTTTTGTAATTATTTTCTTCAATTTGTTTGTAATAGGCTTGTGTTAGCCTACTAATAGCTTTAGATTGTTTTGTAAAAAGGCCTTTTATAAAGTCCAAGTGCTTTGGAAGAGTCCTTGGTGCTCTTTCAAACTCTTGGCAATTTTATTTGCTTTAATTTTAGCATAGCTAGGCAGGTGAGTGTGTCTTGTTAGACAAAGCAACAAGCCTCACCATAGGAGTAGACTTTAATTTTGATTTGCTTGGTGTTTTATGTTTAGGGGTGATTTAGGCTAAAAGAGATTAAACTCTAAGCCTTATCACACTAGAGTCCGAGAGTCTAGTCTTTTAGTGTTTAATTGTTTGTGATTGTTTGAGTTGTGTACTTTGTTTCTAAAGGTGATTTTAGTTTAAGGGGTAATTAGTTAGTAGCCTAAGACATTTCTGGCAAGGCAAGACTTGGTACTTAAGCAGCTTTTTAGCTCACCTTTCTTACCTGGGACTTGTCTAAGTAAAATTTTTGAACCCTTTGAATTAAGAAAACTTTTAAAAACAAAGATGTCTTCTTATGGTTCATATAGGTCTTCTAGGTTAGATAATATTGATGAAATGTTTAAACAAGCTAGGAATCTTCCATCCTTTGGTAAAGACATAGGTGCATTAACATACCTAGCTTGGGAAAAAGAAATTGATAAAATAAATCCTTGGTTTTATGAAGAGAGTGAATATTATGTCCTTAGCATATATCTCTCTAAGTTAGAAGAGCATGCAAGTGAGTGGTGGGATGAAAGACAATATCTTGTTAGGAAAGGTAGAAAGTCT
Source organism: Vigna nakashimae (assembly GCA_034642375.1). NCBI lineage: Eukaryota > Viridiplantae > Streptophyta > Magnoliopsida > Fabales > Fabaceae > Vigna > Vigna nakashimae. The sequence goes on along the minus strand of CM067765.1, from coordinate 42,400,444 downwards.
TCCATACGTGATTGGCATGATTTAAAAGCTTGCATGAGAAGAAAGTTTGTGCCTTCAAGCATTAAAAGAAACCTAGAACTAATTAGGGATTGCATTAATGATGGAAAATTATTTCTTGAGAGTTTAAATGATCATGGGTTTCTTCGTAGAGAATTAGAATTTGGGGCAAGACTTAAGGAGATCAAGGATAAGAAAAGAGAAAGAGAGATTGAGAGAAAAGAAAAGGAAGAAAGGAAAGAAGAAGAGAAGAGAGAGAGAAAACAAATAGAGAAAAGAGAAGAGAGAAGAAGAGAGGAATTAAGAAGAGAAGAAGAGAGAAAAGAAGAAAAGAGAGAAAGGCAAGAAAGAGAGAAGAAAGAAAAGGAAAAATTGTTACTGATGACAAATCCTATTCTTTCAAAGACTGTGGAACCTAAAAGGGAAGGTTTCCAAATCTTTACTTCTTTTCCAATAATTGATTACTTTTCAATTTTTGACTTCTCTTTCAAACCAATTGTCATGAAAACATTTTCAAAATATGACAATTCAAATCTTGAGTTATTGTTATCTTTAAGAAAACAATTAACTCAAGATAAAATTGAATTTGGACTTCTAAAATTTTCAAAGATTACTAATCAAAGTATTAGAAGTTCTTATTCTGTTGTTTTAAAAAAAAAATTCTTTCTTGGATTGATATTAACCGAAGATATATTTGATGTGTATTGCAGATTCGTGTTTGATCCAGGAGGAAGAAAACTAGATCTAAAAGAATAAGGCCACTCCAAGATGGCCATGCTTCCAAAGATTGCGTAGAGCTTCTTCATAAGGCGATTGCCAGATTTGAGGACAAATCTTTTTTTAAGAGGGAGGGTATGATGGAATCGTACTTGACGTAGTCCTCCTTTTGTATTTTTACTTTTTATAGTTTAGCTCTTAAGGAGCATGGGTTACTATAAATACCCAGCTCCTCTATTGTATTGGGACTTTTGAGATTAATAAGAATTGAATTTTCTGAAATCCGAAATTATTCTCTCTTGAAAGTCAGGCTAGAGAGTCCATAGACTCCCTCTAGCCACCTTCCAAGCACACTCTCTCTCCCTTTCATTTTCCACTACCACCGTGCTTCTCTCATCACGCAACATCACCATTGCTCCAATCCGCGTCAATGGCATCAGAACACGCGTCCTCTCTTCCCTCGCGCCTCAGACACGCACATCCACATTCTCTTTCTCGTTCCTTCACTCTCGCACAGAACCACACCACTTCTTCGCGTCTCACTTTCGCTCTCGAGAGTCCATTGTCTCCAACCTCAGATCTGCCGTTTTCCCCATTTTCACCGATTGTAAGCCACATTCTACCTCGTCTTCCCCCTCACTTCATCCTTTTCGGCCATAGAACCTCATCTTCACCGAACAATTCTTCGATCTATGGCCTTCGCTAGGGTTTCCTCGACCTTTTCTATTTTCCTTCATCTCCACCGTTTAAACCTTAGATCTTAGGGTTTTCTTGATTCTCTTCATAGTTTAGTAGTTTTCCTTCGAGTCAGCTCTCAATCTAGAGCTTCGCTTCCATTCCGCTGCGTCTTTATTTGACGGAGAAGCTTCGAGGAGGTCCGGTTCGTGTTCGCGCAACTTCAATCGATCTCTCCTCGGGCGTTCGTCCATCAACTGCAGTCACAGGATTCTCCGATCTCGTCTTTCTCGCCACGAAGACATTTATTGCGGTATAATCCACAAAGTCTTCTATTTTGGGGAATAAAACAATGCCGTACACAGTGAGAGCTAGCACATCCATAAAAGTCTCCCACTCTTCCTTATCAGCCAAATGTTGTAGGTACTGTTCCAAATATCCTTGTGTCAGTCCACGTACTTGATTCCTTGTTACCAACCCGTCTTCAAGTTCTTTGAGAGGTACTTTCATTATGGCGGCAATGGTAAGGATGGAGGTGTGATGCTCTGAATGCTGATATGGAGTGGTACCCTCTAGTTGGCGCCAGCTGAAAATCTTGGAAGGTGAAGCACCTTAGTGGAGAGTCGTAATACTATGCTAGGGTTGTGATAGCAGGCAACTGTACCTCAACTTCCATTAGGCCCAACAAGTCTCCATACTTCTTCTTGAAAGTTTCTCTTTTTATGGTCTTTAGTCGTTTACCTAAACTTATCAGCCCTGTCAGATTTCCCCCATGAATCCTCAAGCGAGGTTTCTTTCTTAAAATGATAGAATCAGTCTGTTGTGTGGCACCAGATCTTGTATCAACTTCCATCTTGTAGGACCTCAAGTGAACACCTGTGATTTCCCCTAAAACCAGCACGTCACCAAATGATGTATGAACATGATGCATGAAAATATAGTGAAGTAAAACAATATGATGAACAAAAAATGCATGTATGGTATGAGAATGCAAAGTCATTATTTTTGAAAAAGAACAAACAGTGTGAGAGTTACAGGTATATACATTTCTCCCTTTGTGCCCTAATAGAGGTTCAACGCTTTGGAGTTCAAGGTCAAGTATATGCAATCTCACAAGGATGGTACCCTGAACCTAAAGATCAATGGTCACTAGAGCTATGGCCCCCTTCATAGCATCTCCACAACAGTCGAGTAATCAACTAGGTGTGAAGACACAAATGAAGAAAACAAACTCTAGTTGGGGTTCTCACGATAGCCAAACAGGAAGTATGTCCCAAGTGGCACCGCTACACAACCCCTCTATTTCTAAGTTGCACTCAGACCCGGGTATAGGGTCCCACTCATGATATGTATAAAGTGTGTGTGTGAAGGGAGAATGCAATTGTACACCCCAAACCCTCACCTGCAAAACAACCAGAAGATTCCCAAGCAGATATAACATGTTTTCTACCCTAAGATTCAATATCCAACAAACAAATTTATTCACATGCGATTATTCAAATATCAAAGATAGATAAAGAAAAAAGGAAGCAAAACATAAAGAAAAACCACATTGAATTCGCGCATATAGTTAAATGGCTTGACTCTCTAAAAAAAAAAATCCCCAGTGGAGTCGCCATCTGTCGCAACCGGAATCGCGACGGGACGACGATCCAAAAAGAAACGGGTTTTGAAAAGAGATTTTGGAGTCGCCACCATAGTTTATTATGGAAAACTATGGAAAAACCATAAAAGGATAAGGCATGGTCTACAAGAACCAGATTCTAGGTTCGGGAGTCGATTACGTGTAGGGAAGGTATTAGCACCCTACAACGCTTGCCTTAAGGCAGTACCTTTAACTAAATGCACGAATATGATGTGGTTTTCAATATGTTTAACTATCCCCTAAAATAAAATTCTAAATAAACAAAATATATTTTTTAGTTTTTTGGGCCCGACAAGGATTGACCTTGGTCCTACGTATTCTCATTCAGAATGAGAAATCAGGGTTACGTAGTTCTTTTGAAACTGTTTGAGAAATTTGTTTGGAAATTGTTTGAAAATTTGTTTTGAAATGATTTTGGATTTTTTGGGAAGTGAACCTGACAAGGACTAGCCTTGCTCCTACGTATCTCCACTTTTGATGGAGAATCAAGGATAACGTAGTTCTGGCTAGAAATTATCTGTTGCTTTGAAATTGTTGATGTTTTTAGTTTTTGACAAGGACGATGCGTGCGATCACACGTGTGCTCAACCTTTAAAATATTTTTGTTATTTTATTTAAGAAAGAAGAAAAGGTTTTTAGCACAAGGACGACGCAAGCGGTCACACGTGTGCTTAACCTTCAAAACGTATTTTTTCTAATTTTACTTAAGAAAGAAGAAAAGGTTTTTAGCACAAGGACGAAGCGAACGGTCACACGTGTGCTTAACCTTTAAACGTATTTTTTTGCAATTTTACTTAAAAAGAAGAAAAGGTTTTTTAGCACAAGGACGACGCGAGCGGTCACACGTGTGCTTAACCTTCAAAACGTATTTTTGTAATTTATTTAAGAAAGAAGAAAAGGTTTTTAGCACAAGGACGACGCGAACGGTCACACGTGTGCTTAACCTTTAAACGTATTTTCGCAATTTTACTTAAAAAAAGAAGAAAAGGTTTTTTATCACAAGGACGACGCGAGCGGTCACACGTGTGCTTAACCTTCAAAACGTATTTTCATAAATTCTTTTCTTTAAACTATAAATATTGCATTATTTAATATATATTTTAGGATAAATAGATATCTAGAATAAATAGATAGAACAAAATAAAATAAAATAAGACAACAAAAATAAATAAAAATAAAATAAAAATAAAATAAATAAATAAATAAAACAAATGAAATAAGATAAACAAAATAAGTGAAATAAAATAAAAAAAAACAAATAAGTAAATAAAAATAAAGCAAATAATGAGGGGCCCGAGAAAAGGGGTGCCGAACGGTCCGTCGCAGGCTACCGTGCAGTCCGTGGAAGTGGCCGAATGGACGTTGGGAAAGGAGTCAGAGTAATGAGCGCTCGTTGGGGAGATGACGAGCGGACGCTGGGAAAGGATGCTGAATGACGAGCGCTCGAGCGGACGCTGGGAAATGAGGCTGAATGACGAGCGTTCGTTGGGGGAGATGACGAACGTACGTTGAGAAAAGGAGGCTGGATGACGAGCGTTCGTTGGGGGAGATGACGAACGTACATTGAGAAGAGGAGGCTGGATGACGAGCGTTCGTTGGGTGAGATGACGTACGGACGTTGGGAAAGGAGGTTGAATGACGAGCGCTCGTTTGGGAGATGACGAACGGACATTGAGAAATGGAGGCTGAATGACGAGCGCTCGTTGGGGGGATGACGAACGGACGTTGAGAAATGAAGGCTGAATGACGAGCGCTCATTGGGGGGATGACGAGCGGACGCTGGGAAAGGAGGCTGAATGACGAGCGTTCGTTGGGGGGATGACGAGCGGACACTGGGAAAGGAGGCTGAATGACGAGCGTTCGTTGGGGGATGACGAGCGGACGTTGGGAAAGGAGGCTGAATGACGAGCATTCGTATGGGAGATGACGAACGGACGTTGAGAAAGGAGGCTGAATGACGAGCGCTCGTTGGGGATATGATGAACGGACATTGAGAAAGGAGGCTGAATGACGAGCGCTCGTTGGGGATATGATGAACGGACGTTGAGAAATGGAGGCTCAATGACGAGATGACGAGCGGACGCTGGGAAATGGAGGCTGAATGACGAGCGCTCGTTGGGGACGAGCGTTCCTTGGGAAGATGGTCCCCAAACGGTCCGTCCAAGAAGTGGCCGGACGGACGTTTGGAGAGGAGGCCAATTAACGAGCATTCGTTGGGGAGATTATGAACGGACGTTGAGAATGAGGCGGAATAACGAGCGTTCGTTGGGGGAGATGGTCACCAAATGGTCCGTCCAAGAAGTGGCCGGATGGACGTTTGGAGAGGAGGCCGATGACGAACGTTCGAAAAAGGCTTAATAACGTGCATTTATTTTTGGGCTTGGCCCACCCGGGTGGTTTCTAACCTAGAATCCCCTAAGGGTTCGACATCTTCCCTTCCATTCCTCACCCACTCAGATCCAACACCCTCCCGTAAGCTCACTCCCTCAGCTCACACACTCTCCAGAGACCCAAGGTCTCTTATTCTCTCTGCAGGCTCACCGCCGCCTATGCCAGCGCCGGCCACCATCGCCTCAACCAGAACGCGCCTTGGCCTCGCCAGCGACAACTCGCGCCACCAAACCCACTGCCGACCGCGGCGCCACTGCCTTCTCTCCCTTGCTTCTCTCGCACTAGCCTAGGGTTGAGGATTTTCCACCTTGGGCACCGCCTGCCACCGCCTCCGCCAGAGCCGGCCACCGTCGCCTCTAGCCGGAGCGCGCTTCCTCTCCGGCGCCACCTGTGTCACTCTCCTCCCTCTCCAGTCGAGGATTTTCTCAACTGTTAAACGTTCCAGCAACACCACCTTTCCCTCTCTTCTTCCCCTAATTTTTATCGTTTCTTATTGATTTACTGATTAATTTGGCATTGATTGATTCGACGTTTTACCGGGATTGAAAATTACGAGTGTGTGTTGTGTACATCTGAATGTGAGGGGGTGAATGCTGGATTTGTTCTGCCTTGTGTGTTGATTGGGTTATGCTTGTTGGAGGTGGTTACGGGTGTGAACACGATGACTAGAGGAGTAGAGGATCAAAGGGGATGATGGAAGCTTGCGAGGGAGGGAGACAAAGGTTGGAGTCGGGAAATGGGTGAAGATGGTTAAGGGTAGGATGTGGCTGGGATGGTGAATCTGTTTTAGTGCTCTCTGTTCGTGACCTTGGGTGCTTCAGGGGCTGAAATATGCTAATGACGATGGTGGTTGTTTGCTAGCGATGCAGATGCGAAGTGGAAGCTGGAGCAAGAGCCCTACGTGAATGACAGCCTATTCGGTCTAGCAACCGAAGGAAGACAGTATAATGGGGGATCATAACTTGCATTAAGGTGATGCGAGCATGAATATTGAATGTAAATGAATGGAATAGTGGATGAAACAGTAGGATAATCGAAAATTCATACTAGTATGACTATGAACGAATGCGGATAACATAAATTAGGGATAGTTACCTCCAATGAAACGATTAGCCCTCTCCTTCCTCTACTGTGGGCTTGCTTTTACTTTCCCTCTGCTCTTCCCACCCCTTGCACTCTCCTCTCTTTGCTGTCCAATCTCCCCAACAATGGATTTCTCTTTTTTTGATGAAGGCCCCTGTATCTATGCTTTTCTGTGCTTTTTGTGCCACTCTGCAATTCCGTACCACATCGTGTATGTGTCAATTCTGTAGGCTCGATTGTCTCTGCCACACCCGCGCACTCTGCAGAAACGGTTTCCTGCCCCCTTCCCCCCTTTCAGCACACACACTGTTTCTTCTTTTTTCGTACCCTTTTCACTAAAGACAAAAATGCCCCCTTTTCTTAATTCTTTTCTTTTCTCTTTTTAATAAAATAAAAAGGTAAAAACTAAAAAAAAAACAAAAACTAAAGACACAACTAAACTAATAAGAAAATAAATAAATAAATAAATAGAAATAATAAAAAATAAAAACTAAAATAATAAAATAAAAATAAAAATAAAAAAGGGTAAATAATAAAACAAAGGAGAACAACCTACGGTAAAGCCAAAAAAACCAATCCGGACGAAATTCGGTATTGACAGGTAGCAGTGGATTATGTGAGTAAATGGGTGGAAGCATTAGCTTGTCCTAAAAATGATGCTAGCACGGTAATTAAATTCTTGAAGAAGCAGATATTCTCACGTTTTGGCACTCCAAGAGTGTTGATTAGTGATGGAGGATCTCATTTTTGCAATTATCAGCTAGAAAAAGTACTCAAACACTATGGAGTGAAACATAAGGTAGCTGAACCTTATTATCCACAAACCAATGGACAAGCTGAGGTATCTAACAGGGAAATAAAAAGGATCCTGAAAAAAACAGTGACTTCATCAAGAAAGGATTGGCCACTCAAATTGGATGATGCTCTTTGGGCTTATAGGACGGCAATGAGGACGTCTATGGGATTATCACCGTTTCAATTAGTCTTTGGGAAAGCATGTCATTTGCCAGTAGAGTTGGAGCATAGAGCGTTGTGGGCTTTGAAATTCTTGAATTTTGATCCTTATGAAACTCAATGCACACGTAGAAGGCAGATTTTGGAGCTTGAAGAAATGCGATTACATGCATATGATTCATCCAAGGCTTACAAAGACAAGATCAAATTTTATCATGACAGGAAGTTGGTGAATAGAGTTTTCAATCTAGGACAACAGGTACTATTATTTAATTCAAGATTGAAGATATTCCCTGGGAAGCTGAAGTCAAAATGGTTAAGACCATTTGTAGTAAAAGAAGTGCATCCGCATGGAGCAATTGAAATATTTAATCCAGCTGCTGATGATCCACCAAAAAGTTGGGTGGTGAATGGTCAACGTCTCAAGCCCTATTTAGGGGGAGAAGTGCAACACTTGTCCACAATCATGAAGTTGGTTGATCCTTGAAAGTTTGGGTCAGGCTCGTGACGTTAAACAAGCGCTTACTGGGAGGCAACCCAGTGTTCTGTACGTATTTTATGTTTTTAGATTAGGTTTGATGTACTTAATTGGAAACTTGGTTTGTTATGATGGTTTGCTTATGGTTATGATTGTTTGATAAGTAATGCTTGATGATGCTTTGAGATTGATTGATGTTGAGATGTGCACATAAAATGCTTATACAGGTGATTCACAAACTTTGTGAACAAATGCATGATATTGTGATTGTGATTGTGAGATTAAGCAGGATGTGTATGTCAAATGTGAATGAGCTTATATGTGAGGTTTTAAGCTCCAGAGTTTTTATTGATTGAATGCTATTACTTTGAAAACATGAATGATTTTGCCCAGGTTTTCTATGATTGAATCAATTGCTTGTTTTGCATCATGTGATCAAGGCCATTTGTTGGAACCCTTTTTATTGGCCAAATTCATAAAGTTAGCCCATTAAAAGAGAACACTTTGTGTTCTATCCTTTGAACCCTTAGCCTTGAACATAAATTGAAAACCCTTGTTGAAAAGCTTTACCTTGAGTTAAGTAGAAAATCTTGTGTGGTATTGTTAAATGTTCAAGTTTGGGGTTGTTGGGAAAGCATGAAAAAGAAAAAGAAAAGCATTGAGCTAAGACCTAAGAAATAAGAATATGAAAAGAAAAGAAAAAGAGAAATAAAAGAAAAGAAAAAAGCAAAGCTCAATGCAAAGGCAAGTTGGGAAAAATAAGAATAATTGTGTTGTTATGATTCTCTTAACTCAAGGATTTTGTGATCCAGAAAAACCAATTTTCTTGTTAGCCCAGCCACGTTATAAGCCATTGAAAAGTCCTTGTGATGATGCATGCTTGTGAATGTTTTTGATTGTGGTTAAATGAAAGGTAAAGTTGATTCATGTGACATTGTGATAGTGGAGTGAATGAGTGATCACCTCTTATACACTTGTGTGTGAGTGAAACACTTTACCTATTGAGGAAATATTTCATGAGCACATGAACATCCATGCTTAATTGATTGATCATTCATGAAAAATAGCATTTGTTGGATATTAAGTGACTTTGTGAACACCAAAGCATGTGTACATCTTGATTGAAATCTTGGTCATAAGTTTGATTGAAGTCTTTACTTATCTTGAAAAGAAGATTTTTGAATGAGTGAACCATTATATGAATTGGTAGAAGATTTAGTTACATCTTGTTTGCTTGAGGACAAGCAAAGTTCTAAGTTTGGGGTTGTGATAACAGTTGAAAAACTATTACTTTCATGCTTAAAATTGATACTAAAAGCAACCTTTAAGACTTAGAATCTAGCTTGAAATCATGCTTTTGTTCATATTTTCAGAAATAAGAGAGCTGGACAGGTTTATGCTTGATTTCAGTGTTTTTGTGCAGGTTTTAAGGTGAATTTGGTGAAAGAAGTGAAGAACGAGAGAGATGGAATCAGAAAAGACATCAAAAAGTGCAAAAGAAGAAGTCGCAACTGCCGCTCAGCGGTAGTTTACCGCTGAGCGGCACTCAAGAGATCACGGTGGATCCGCTGAGGGGCAAAATGGCCACTGAGGGGAGAAAATAACTCATGCACTTACCGCTGAGCGACACTCTTATGGGCTTGGGCCTAAATTTTCTGTATTTTTAGAATAGTATATAAGCTTTAGGACGTCCTAGGGTTTGTATCTTTGGTAGAAACGAAGCAAACACTCTCTCTTCCACCCCTTTGAATGAGGATCTTGGATGCTCAGGCTACCTCTTCACCTTTCTAGGGTTTCATCTTTCATTCTTCCATTATTATTCATCTAGTTTCACCATGAATATGGTGAACTAAAACTTGTATTCTTGTTGGGGAATCAATGTAGTCTTGTGAAACTCTCATATATGGAATTTGTTTTTACATCTTACATTTAAGATCTATGCTTTCTTTCATCATTAGTTAGGGTTTTTCCTCTTTTCTTAATGCTTGCTTTGTTTAACCTATTTAATGCATGATTATTGATTTTGTCGATACGGGAACGTACGGGGAAATCTAGATCCGAGGAATTTCTCCCAATAGTATATTGGTTGCCGTTAAGCTCCTGCACTTAAGAACTAATTACTAGGAATGCTAGGAATTGTATGAACTCGTAATTAAGGATAGGCCTTCTTGCAAGGTGATTTAGAGAGTGGCATTAACAATGATGAAAAGAATGTTGAATTCCTAAAGTATATGAGAGTGGATAAGATGAAATTGATAACCCCAACAACATACTCATCCATATATTCCATTGAAGTGTTTGTATTTTGTTTTAGCCATTGATCAAATTCATGCATACATGTTTATTTTCTGTCTTTTGCATATTAAACTCCAATTATTTTGTTCTTAAGTCTTAAATAATCAACAAATCACATAACTAAACTAGGCCGTGAGTCCTTTGGGAGAACAATACTTGGTCTTACCGAGTTTATTACTTGAAACGATTCGGTCACACTTGCCGATTGTAAAACAAGTTTGTGGCGCCGTTTTTCGGTGTTCATAAATTTGTCATCAATATCCAACAATTTCCCTACAATTAATAATGCAAATAATTAGCTCAAATAATTCAAATTAATTAAAATTAGAATTTCTGATCAAATTAAGCACAATTAACAAAAACGGAGAAATACCGGACATTTAAGCATAATTTCCCGATTAATTATAGCACATTAAACTTAGTGAAAAGAACAAAATATCGACTCATCAGCGGCAAACTACCGTTGAGCGGTAGTATCGCAGACTGGGCTTAGGTTGACCCTTAGCGGAACCCGAGTCCATTAGGGTATTTTTATACCCTAAGCTGCGTTTTAGTTTCTTTTCAGACTCTTCTCTGCACACACACTCCTACATACCTTTTCAAAGGTTCTCGACATCTTTTCCCTCTTCCCTCTTGAGAAAATCTCCCTTCCACTCACTTTCTCACTAGTGTTCCATCTAACTTTAGGGTTGGAAGAGAGCATCATAGCTTGAAAGCATTCTCATTTCATCTATTATCTCCACCCAAGTAAGTCAAGCATTTTTCATTCTAGGGTTCTTGAGTTTGGATGTGATTGTTAAAGCATGAATCTTTAGGGGTTTTGATTTCTATGCATGATTTGATGATTTAATTGATGTTTGAACCGATTGAAGTAAATGATTTTGATCTGGAAAACCGAAATTGCATGTGGGTGGAGTTAGGACAGGTTAAAAAGGAATTTTTCAAAAATCTGCAGAGTCACCTCTCAGGGGTAAATTGCCGCTGAGCGGCACTCTCACAGACATGCTGTTTTTGTTGAGTTACATTCTGGATTGCTGCACTGGTGGCGCTGAGGGGTGATTTTGCCCCTCAGCGGTGGTTGAGTATCGAAATAAGGTGTTTTCCGTGTTTTACTAATAATTAACAACATGCTTTGTGGTTTTGTATATGTGTTTGATGTAGGAATGACATCCTCTTCAGGCAAAAGAATGAAGACCATGGCATCCAAAAGAAAAGAAAAGGAACCAGAACAACCCCATTCCAGTAGGTTCCTATCTCGCAAACATGAGAAGCACTTCAAGGTGGTCCAAGATAGGAGACTCCTTATGGAGAGAAAGGTTGGAATGATACCTAACTTTGCTCCTCAATTTGGAGAGCAATTGTTAGGGAATGATTGGGGGAAGCTAGCTACATACTCTACACCTGCCAATATAGCTGTGGTGAAAGAATTCTACACCAATGCAAGGAAGATGGGTGATTATCCGGTTGAGAATTACCTAGGCTATGTTAGAGTCCATGCTATTAGGTATGATCATGATTCCATCAACAATTTTTTGGATACTGTGTGGGTGATGACAAATTTATGAACACCTAAAAACGGCGCCACAAACTTGTTTAACAATCGGCAAGTGTGACCGAATCGTATCAAGTAATAAAACTAGGTAAGACCAAGTATCGTTTTCCCAAAGGACTCAAGGCCTAGTTTAGCAATGTGATTTGTTGATTATTTGAGACTTGAGAACAATTTGATTTTAGGTTTAATGCAAAAGACAGTAATTAAATATGTATGCATGAATTTGATCAATGGAGAAAAACATAATACAAACACTTCAATGAATTAGATGGATAAGTATGTTGTTGGGGTTATCAATTTCATCATCAATGCTAATGCCACTCTCTAAATTACCTTGCAAGAAGGGCTATCCTTAATTACGAGTTCATACAATTCCTAGCATACTAGTAATTAGTTCTTAAGTGCAGGAGCTTAACGGCAACCAATATGCTATTGCGAGAAATTCCCCGGATCTAGATTTCCCCGTACGTTCCCATATCGACAAAATCAATAATCATGGCAATGAATGAGTTAAACAAAGCAAGCTTTAAGCCAAGAGGAAAAACCCAAACTAATGATGAAAGAAAGCATAAGTCTTAAAAATAAGATGTTAAAACAAATTCCATATATAAGAGTTTCACAAGACTACATTGATTCCCCAACAACAATACAAGGTTTAGTTCACCATATTCATGGTGAAACTAGATGAACAATAATGAAAGAATGAAAGATAGAACCCTAGAAAGATGAGGAGGTAGCCTGAGCATCCAAGATCTTCCTTCAAGGGGTGGAAAAGAGAGTGTTTGCTTCGTCTCTGCCAAAGATATAAACCCTAGGACGTCCTAAAGTTTATATATTATTCTAAATATACAGAAAATTAGGCTCAAGCCCATAAAAGTGCCGCTCAGCGGTAACTGCGTGAGTTGTTTTCTTCCCCTCACGGGCATTTTCACCCCTCAGCGGATCCAACGTGAGCTCCTGAGTGCCGCTCAGCGGTAAACTGCCGTTGAGCGGTAACTTCGATGTCTCCTTTTGCACTTTTTGATGTCTTTTCTGATTCCATCTCTATCCTTCTTCACTTCTTTCACCAAATTCACCTTAAAACCTGCATAAAACACTGAAATCAAGCATAAACCTGTCCAGCTCTCTTATTTATGAAAATATGACCAAAAGCATGATTTCAAGCTAGTTTCTAAGTGTTAAAGGTTTCTTTTAATATCAATTTTAAGCATGAAAATAACAGTTTTTCAACTGTTATCACAACCCCAAACTTAGAACTTTGCTTCTCCTCAAGCAAACAAGATGTAACTCAGTCTTCTACCAATCCATACAACGGTTCACTCCATTCAAAATTTCTCTTTTCAAGATAAGTACAAACTTCAATTCAACTCATGTCAAAGATTTCAATCAAGGCATGCACATGCTTTGGTGTTCACACAGTCACTTAATATCCAACAAATGCTATTTTTCATGAATGATCAATCAATTAAGCATGGATGTTCATGTACTCATGGAATATTTCCTCACTAGGTAAAGTGTTTCACTCAAACACAAGTGTATAAGAGGTAATCACTCATTCACTCTACTATCACAATGTCACATGAATCAACTTTGTCTTTCATTTAACCACAATCAAAAACACTTACAAGCAAGCATCATCACAAGGACTTTTCAATGGCTTATAATGTGGCTGGGCTAACAAGAAAATTGGTTTTTCTACATCACAAAACCCTTGAGTTAAGAGAATCATATAAACTCCACCATTCTTACTTATTCCCAACTTTCCTTTGCATTGAGCTTTTCTTTTTCTTTTCTTTTCTTTCTCTTTTTCTTTTTCTTTTCACATACTTATTTCTTAACTCTTAGCTCAATGCTTTCACTTTCCCTTTCATAACTTCCCAACAACCCCAAACTTGAACATTTATCAATACCACAAAAGAGTTTCTACTTAACTCAAGGTAAAGCTTTTCAACAAGGGTTTTCAAATAATGTTCAAGGCTAAGGGTTCAAAGGATAGAACACAAAGTGTTCTCTTTTGGTGGGCTAACTTCATGAATTTGGCTAATAAAAGCGTTACCAACAAATGGCCTTGATCATATGATGCAAACAAGCAATTGATTCAATCATAGAAAACCTGGGCAAAACCATTCATGCTTTCAAAGTAATAACATTCAATCATAAAAACTCTGGAGCTCAAAACCTCACATATAAGCTCATTCATATTTGACATACACATCCTGCTTAATCTCACAATCACAATATCATGCATTTGTTCACAAAGCTTGTGAATCACCTGTATAAGCATTTAATGTGCACATCTCAACATCAATCCATATCAAAGCATCATCAAGAATTACTTACCAAACCATCACAATCATAAGCAAACCATCATAACAGACAAAGTTTCCAATTGAGTACATCAACCCTAATCTAAAACAAAAAGTAAATAAGTTTACAACAAAATAGAAGATAAAACAAATCCTGCTCTAGTGCTAATAGCATCCATCAGTGAATGCTATCTGAGTTCCTCATCAACTCATGCTATTGCCAGAGTCGTCTTCCTCTCCTTCTTCCTGGATCTTATAGTCTTGATTCTTTTTGCCCAATGAGGAGGCCATTCCTGCATCAAACATAATTCACAAAACCAAAAGATACATTGTTAAGCATTAGTAAACCACAATGAAGAAATCAGCCCCTTTAATGATGCTCTCTCCCAACCCCAAACTTAGATGGAAAACTAGTGAGAAAGTGAGTGAAAGGGAGATTTTCTCAAGAGGGAAGAGGGAAAAGATGTGGAGAACCTTTGAAAAGTATGTAGGAGTGTGTGTGCAGAGAAGATTCTGAAAAGAAAAACTAAAACGCAGCTTGGGGTATAAAAATACCCTAATGGGCTCGGGTTCTGCTAAGGGGCAACCTAAGCCCAGTCTGTGATACTACCGCTCAGCGGTAGTTTGCTGCTCAGCGACACTTTCGGGAAGTTTTCTTCTTCTTCCAAGCTTAACCTAGGTACCTCCTACTCATGCCCCTCATTGGTTCCCTACAATTAAATTTTCATATTACTCATGCAAAACCCTATTATGGAACTGCAATAAAACAAACAGAAACAATATAATCAATCAAACTGGGTTGCCTCCCAGGTAGCGCTTGTTTAGAGTCACGAGCCTGACCCAAAATCCACCAACACCCATCAGTAGGTGCAAAACTTTCTTACCAACACCCATCAGTAGGTGTAACAAACCTAGTATCCTTTAGTAGATACTGAACCACCTAGCATCCTTCAGTAGATGCTATATCCAAAAGAATATTTACAAAAATAATGTCCAACTGATTAAAAATTACAAAACCAAAATAAAATCAAAAGTTCTTAAATCACTGGGTTGCCTCCCAGCAAGCGCTCTTTTAACGTCATTAGTTTGACCCAATAAAGTTCAAGTTCCTTTTTCATGGTTGATGTCCTTGTCCCACCAACTCCTCAATTGTTTCCGGTGTACTGTTTTGACTCTTCTAGCATACGGAGACTATCATCTCCTTTTCTTTGTAGCCTTTCACAACCCACAACTTGTTTTTGAATCTCACCGGTGTACCAAGTTGGAGTTGTTCTTTCATTCAGTCATCAGGAACTTTTCTTCCTCTTCCAATATTTTCTTTTTTTTGTACCTAAAACATCAAACAATGTTTACCTTTAACCTTGGGCTTTTCATCTTCAGGGCTAGTCATGAGTACATCTTGAAATGTAGCTTTATGACTAGCTTCTTCCTCCTGCATCTGCCTCTCTTCTTTGAAGACGTCTACAACAAATCTCTCCTCTCGGTCTTGGAGCACCACTATACCTTCGCTCACATCAATGATGGCTTTGGCCGTTTTCATAAACGGTCTTCCAAGAATAATAAGTATCTTTTCAGTCTCCATCTCCATCACCACAAAGTCTACCAAGAACTGGAGTTTGCCTACACAAACTATAATATCCTCTACTATTCCATAGGTTTACTTTGAAGATCTATCTGCCATTACTAAGTTAACCTTTGTAGGCTTCACATCCACATCACCAATCTGCTCCAGTAAAGAATAAGGTATCAAGTTAACACTTGATCCTAAATCAAGTAAAGCTTTTTTAATCCTTTTCTTCCCTATTGTGCATGGGATGGAAAAGCCTCCTGGATCTTTTGCTTTTGGAGGGAATGACGCCTTTTGAACAACTTTATACTTCTTTGTATCATCATCTCTACGTCTTTTCTTTGTAGAGACTTCTTTCTCAGATTTAGTATAAACTGCAATTTGTTGTAATTTCTCCTCCCAAGGTGCATCATTGTCCACCATCTTGAATAATTCTGTAAAATCAAATTGTTTCTCTTGATTTATTGGAAAAGAAAAAATATCTTTACTCTTTATCTCTCTTTTCTCTCCTTTCTCTTTTTCTGTCTCTCCTTTTTCTAACTCAACTATCTCCTCTTTTGTACTCTCCAACACTTTACATTATTCTCTAGGATTAACCTCAGTATTAGCCCCAAAATTTTTATCTGGCCTCTCTTCCAACTGCTTAGTGATCTGACCCATCTGAATCTCCAAATTCTTGATAGCAGCTTCAGTGCTCTTTTGAGTAGACTCAGTTTTTGGTATGAACTGATTAAGAGTTTCTTCCATCCTTATTGACCTTTCATTAAGTATAGAAATCTGTTGCCATAAGGTTGGTTGCTGCTGTTGCTTGTTAAATTGCCCAGCTTGCCCAGTTTGTCCTTGACCAATGCTTGGGTGTGGTTTCCACCCTTGATTGAAATTCCCCTGACGGTATTGATTGGCCATGAAGTTAACATCCTCTACGGCTTCTGCTGGAAAGGCGCATTGACCATTGATATGGTCACCCCCATAATTCACACAACTGCGCTTGAACCTGTGCAACAGTCTTTAGCTCTTTTGGCAATTGTTCAAGTGTTTTTGTAAGAGTCTCCAATTGTTTAGTTAATATCTTATTATGTGCTAGCAAGGCATCATTTATTTGTAATTGTAAAACTCCTTTTTGTTGGATAGGAGCTCCTCTTTCACTATTTAGTTCATTACCACTAGTAGCCATAATGATTTTTGTAGCTTCCTCTGGAGTTTTCCATTTGATATTTCCTCTTACTGAGGCGTCAAGCATCATCTTGTTTTGTGAACCAAGACCTCCAAAGAAGGTTATGACTACTTCCACTTCTTTAATTCCATGCGTGGGAGTCTTTCATAATAAGCTTTTATATATGTCCCATGCATGACCCAGTGATTCCTCCATGCCTTGCCTGAATGATGAAATCTCTTACTTTCCTTTATTCACCTTTGATTGTGGAAAGTATTTGTTTAGGAACTTTGTCACCACTGCTTCCCACTCTGTAAAGCTTCCCTCTAGAAAAGAATTCAACCAAAGCTTAGTATTGCCTCCTAATGGAAATGGAAACAAACTAAGTTTGATTGCTTCGTCCGACACCCCATTTATTTTCGTTGTGTTGCAGATCTCGTTAAAAGTTGTGAGGTGCTCATATGGGCTTTCGTGAGACAACCCATTGAATTGATTACTTTTCACCAAGTTGATTAATGTTGGTTTCACCTCCATGTTGGCTGCATCGACTCTTGGTCTTGCTATGCTGTTAAGATGCTGAGGTCCAGCTATATTTGTGTAATCTGCAAGAGTTCTTCTGATATTATTATTCTCCATATTTTCAGTGCTATGGTCAGAACCTTGTGGTGATGGTTGCAACAGATTTTCCGGAGGAGGGAAAAGTTCTCTAGATGTACGGATTCTTCTCCTCCATCTACTCTCGTCTAAACTTTCAAGAAGAGGTTCTGCAGTTTTCTTGCTCCTGGTTCGGATTGCCTCCTGCATACACAAGAAAACAAAACCCTAGAAGAATTGGTTAGCACAAAAAGATATAAAAGAAGATATAAAATTCAGAGATAAGAAGAAAAATAAAAACAGAAAAAATAAAAACAGAAAACAGAAAATAAAATAAAATAAGAATAAAAATAGAAAATAAAATAAGATAAAATAAAAACCGAAAAATAAAAACCGAAATTCAAATTTCAAAATTCAAGTCAAAGATAATCAATAATCACACAAATGAACTAGTTAAACCACTAGGTAAGACCAAGTATCGTTTTCCCAAAGGACTCACGGCCTAGTTTAGCTATATGATTTGTTGATTATTTGAGACTTGAGAACAATTTGATTTTAGGTTTAAATGCAACAGACAGTAATTAAATATGTATGCATGAATTTGATCAATGGAGAAAAATAGAATACAAACACTTTAATGAATTAGATGGATGAGTATGTTGTTGGGGTTATCAATTTCATCTTATCCACTCTCATATACTTTAGGAATTCATCATTGTTTTCATCAATGCTAATGTCACTCTCTAAATTACCTTGCAAGAAGGCATATCCTTAATTACGAGGTCATACAATTCCTAGCATTCCTAGTAATTAGTTCTTAAGTGCAGGAGCTTAACGACAACCAATATGCTATTGGGAGAAATTCCCCGGATCTAGATTTCCCCGTACGTTTCCATATCCACAAAATCAATAATCATGGCAATGAATGAGTTAAACAAAGCAAGCTTTAAGCAAAGAGGAAAAATCCTAACTAATGATGAAAGAAAGCATAAGTCTTAAAAATAAGATGTTAAAACAAATTCCATATATAAGAGTTTCACGAGACTACATTGATTCCCCAACAACAATACAAGGTTTAGTTCACCATATTCATGGTGAAACTAGATGAACAATAATGAAAGAATGAAAGGTAGAACCCTAGAAAGATGAGGAGGTAGCCTGAGCATCCAAGATCTTCCTTCAAGGGGTGGAAAAGAGAGTGTTTGCTTCGTCTCTGCCAAAGATATAAACCCTAGGACGTCCTAAAACTTATATACTATTCTAAAATATACAGAAAATTAGGTCAAAGCCCATAAAAGTGCCGCTGAGCGGTAAGTGCGTGAGTTGTTTTCTTTCCCTCAGCGGCATTTTCACCCGTTAGTGGATCCAACGTGAGCTCCTGAGTGCCGCTCAGCGGTAAACTGTCGTTGAGCGGTAACTTCGACTTCTCCTTTTGCACTTTTTGATGTCTTTTCTGATTCCATCTCTATCCTTCTTCACTTCTTTCACCAAATTCACCTTAAAACCTGCATAAAACACTGAAATCAAGCATAAACCTGTCCAGCTCTCTTATTTCTGAAAATATGACCAAAAGCATGATTTCAAGCTAGTTTCTAAGTGTTAGAGGTTGTTTTTAATATCAATTTTAAGCATGAAAATAATAGTTTTTCAACTGTTATCAGTGGGCTGGTGAGCAATGCCAGTTTGCTCTCTATATGGAAGAAGGTGCTGATTTTGATGATGTGGAGAGAGTTTTATGTCTACTTGGAGGACATTTTCAGAGGAATAGAACTGGCTCTATGGTGAACATTAGGAGGATTCAAAGTGTTGGATGGCGTTTTCTCATGCCAACATTCATCCATGTTCTCATGTGTCAGACATCACTCTTAGCAGGGCACTTCTCCTTTACTGTGCAATCAGGAACTTGAATGTTAATATTGGACAGGTACTAGCTGATGAGATAAGGGTGTGCGCTAACACAACAAACAACAAACCACCCTTAGGACATCTTTCTTTAATCACACACCTCTGCAAGATAGCTGGCTTCTGCTCCACCATTTGAAAGGCCAAGGAAAGCAATTGATGAGGCCTATTATAGACAATACTGTGGAGGTGAGGAAGCAGCTCAGTCAGTTCCACCACGCCGTACTCGCAGAGAAAGAGGGCAAGCATAGAGTCAGGCATCTGCTGAGACACATGAAGCAGAACCTTTCCAAATGAGGGACATGTATATGTCTCTTATAGGTGCACAGTTACAGTCTATCCATAGAGGACAGGTGGCCACTACTGAGATGATTGTTGGAATGTATGATATACCTCCAGCACACAGGTGGACTATGGAGGAGTTTCATAATGTGGTAGCTTGGCCAGAAGAGCACGTACAAGGAGGCAGAGTCATGACAAATTTATGAACACCGAAAAACTGTGCCACAAACTTGTTTAACAATCGGCAAGTGTGAGCAAATCGTATCAAGTAATAAAACAAGGTAAGACCAAGTATCGTTTTCCCAAAGGACTCACGGCCTAGTTTAGCTATATGATTTGTTGATTATTTGAGACTTGTGAACAATTGATTGTAGGTTTAAATGCAAAAGACAGTAATTAAATATGTATTCATGAATTTGATGAATGGAAAAGCAGAATACAAACACTTTAATGAATTAGATGGATGAGTATGTTGTTGGGGTTATCAATTTCATCTTATCCACTCTCCTATACTTTTAGGAATTCATCATTCTTTTCATTAATGCTAATGCCACTCTCTAAATCACCCTGTAAGAAGGCCTATCCTTAATTACGAGTTCATACAATTCCTAGTATTCCTAGTAATTAATTCTTAAGTGCAGAAGCTTAACTGCAACCAATATGCTATTGGGAAAAATTACTCGGATCTAGATTTCCCCGTACGTTTCCATATCGACAAAATCATTAATCATGGCAATGAATGAGTTAAACAAAGCAAACACCCTAACTAATGATGAAAGAAAGCATAAGTCTTAAAAATAACATGTTAAAACAAATTCCATATATGAGAGTTTCACAAGACTACATTGATTCCCCAACAACAATACAAGGTTTAGTTCACCATATTCATGGTGAAACTAGATGAATAATAATGAAAGAATGAAAGATAAAACCCTAGAAAGAGGAGGAGGTAGCCTAAGTATCCAAGATCTTCCTTCAAGGGGTGGAAACGTGAGTGTTTGCTTCGTCTCAGCCAAAGATACAAACCCTAGGACATCCTAAAGTTTATATATTATTCTAAAAATACAGAAAATTAGGTCCAAGCCCATAAAAGTGCCGCTCAGCGGTAAATTATTGGTCAACGGTAAGTGCGTGAGTTGATTCTTCCCCCTTAGCGGCATTTTAACCCCTCAACGGATTCAACGTGAGTGCCTGAGTGCCACTCAGCGATAAACTGCCGCTGAACGGTAATTGCGACTTCTCTTTTTTCACTTTTTGATGTCTTTTTTGATTCCATTTCTATCCTTCTTCACATTTTTCACCAAATTCACCTTAAAACCTGCATAAAACACTGAAATCAAGCATAAACCTGTCTAGCTCTTTTATTTCTGAAATTATGACCAAAAGCATGATTTCAAGCTAGTTTCTAAGTGTTAAAGGTTGCTTTTAGTATCAATTTTAAGCATGAAAATAATAGTTTTCCAACCTTTATCACAGAGCTGAAGTAGCTGAAGCTTCAGCTAGGGAGATGGATAAAGATGATGATGTTGATGATGATGATGATGCATTTGAGGATGTTGAAGATGAGGAAGAAGAGGAGGATACAAATGACAGCTCAGATTGATGAGGAGTTGAGATAGCATTTACTGATGAATGCTATCATGACTAGTGCAAGACTTATGCTTTTGTTTGGTTTAGTGTTCTGAACTTATTTACTTATGTTTTTAGACTAGGGTTTGATGTACTCAATTGGAAACTTTGTCTGTTATGATTGTGATTGTTTGATAAGTAATGCTTGATGATGCTTTGAGATTGATTGATGTTGAGATGTGCACATTAGATGCTTATACAGGTGATTCACAAGCTTTGTGAACAAATGCAAGATGTTGTGATTGTGATTATGATGCTAAGTAGGATGTGTATGTGGAATGAGAATGAGCCTATTTGTGAGGTTTTCAGCTCCAGAGTTTTTGAGATTGAATGATATCACTTTGAAAGCATGAATGATTTTGCCCAGGTTTTCTATGATTGAATCAATTGCTTGTTTGCATCATATGATCAAGGCCGTTTGCTGGTAACCCTTTTTATTAGCCAAATTCATGAAGTTAGCCCACTAAAAGAGAACACTTTGTGTTCCATCATTTGAACCCTTAGCCTTGAACATAATTTGAAAACGCTTGTGAAAAGCTTTACCTTGAGTTAAGTAGAAAATAATTTGTGGTATTGATAAATGTTCAAGTTTGGGGTTGTTGGGAAGTTATGAAAGGAAATTGAAAGCATTGAGCTAAGAGCTAAGAAATAAGAATGTGAAAAGAAAAAGAAAAAGAGAAAGAAAAGAAAAGGCAAAGCTCAATGCAAAAGAAAGTTGGGAATAAATAAGAATGATTGTGTCTATATGATTCTCTTAACTCAAGGGTTTTGTGATCTAGAAAAACCAATTTTCTTGTTAGCCCAGCCACATAATAAGCCATTGAAAATTCCTTGTGATGATGCATGCTTGTGAATGTATTTGATTATGGTTAAACGAAAGGCAAAGTCAATTCATGTGACATTGTGATAGTAGAGTGAATGAGTGATTACCTCTTATACACTTCTGTTTGAGTGAAACACTTTACCTAGTGAGGAAATATTCCATGAGCACGTGAACATCCATGCTTAGTTGATTGATCATTCATGAAAAATAGCATTTGTTGGATATTAAGTGACTTTGTGAACACCAAAGCATGTGCATGTCTTGATTGAAATCTTTGTCATGAGTTTAATTGAAGTTTGTACTTATCTTGAAATAAGAATTTTTGAATGAGTGAATCATTGTATGAATTAGTAGAAGATTGAGTTACATCTTGTTTGCTTGAGGACAACCAAAGTTCTAAGTTTGGGGTTGTGATAACAGTTGAAAAACAAATGTTTTTCATGCTTAAAATTGATACTAAAAGCAACCTTTAACACTTAGAAACTAGCTTGAAGTCATGCTTTTGGTCATATTTTTAGAAATAAGAGAGCTGGACAGGTTTATGCTTGATTTCATTGTTTTTATGCAGATTTTAAGGTGAATTTGGTGAAAGAAGTGAAGAAGGATATAGATGGAATCAGAAAAGACATCAAAAAGTGCAAAAGGAGAAGTTGCAACTACCGCTCAACGGCAATTTACCGCTGAGTGACACTCAGGAACTCACGTTGGATCCGCTGAGGGGTGAAAATGCCGCTGAGGGGGAAGAATCAACTCACGCACTTACCGCTGAGCCGTAGTGTACCGTTGAGCGGCACTATTTTGGGCTTGGGCCTAATTTTCTGTATATTTTAGAATAGTATATAAGCTTTAGGACGTCCTAGGGTATGTATCTTTGGCTTGGACGAAGCAAACGTTCACTTTTCCACCCCTTGAAGGAAGATCATGGATGCTCAGGCTACCTCCTCCTCTTTCTAGGGTTTTATCTTTCATTCTTCCATTATTATTCATCTAGCTTCACCATGAATATGGTGAACTCAACCTTGTATTGTTGTTGGGGAATCAATGTAGTCATGTGAAACTCTCATATATGGAATTTGTGTTTTAACATCTTACTTTAAGATTTATGCTTTCTTTCGTTATTAGTTAGGGTTTTTCCTCTTTGCTTAAAGCTTGCTTTGTTTAACTCATTCATTGCCATGATTATTGATTTTGTCTATATGGGAACGTACGGGGAAATCTAGATCCGGGGTTTTTCTCCCAATAGCATATTGGTTGCCGTAAGCTTCTGCACTTAAGAATTAATTACTAGGAATGCTAGGAATTTTATGAACTCGTAATTAAGGATATGCCTTCTTGCAAGTGATTTAGAGAGTGACATTAGCATTGATGAAAAGAATGATGAATTCCTAAAAGTATATGAGAGTGGATAAGATGAAATTGATAACCCCAACAACATACTCATCCATCTAATTCATTAAAGTGTTTGTATTCCTCTTTTCCATTGATCAAATTCATGCATACATGTTTAATTATTGTCTCTTGCATTTAAAACCTACAATCAATTGTTAACAAGTCTTAAATAATCAACAAATCATATAGATACAATTCGGTCACACTTGCCGATTGTTAAACAAGTTTTTGGTGTTGTTTTTCGGTGTTCATAAATTTGTCAGAATGTCCAATATTTCTCCATTTTTTTTAATTATGCTTAATTTGGCTAGAATTTCTTATTTTAATTAACATGAATTATCTAGAACTATTTATTTGCATTATTAATTGTAGGGAAAATTTTGGATAAAATTAAGGGATTAATTTCTTTTGGAGGTGCACACAGCAACACGCTAATTTTACGGCCCACCTAAGTTGAAGTGTTTTTTGTTTAAAAAATGAGGTAGCATGTTGTCACGAATGAGGGGGATTTTGAGGTCCAGCAAGTGAAGGGGTTACGAAAAGAAGAAAAGCATTACTGGACCCATTTTGGGCTTGAACAGAAGCGGTGTGATGAGTCGTTATTTCTTGAATTATATTTAGTTTATTGCACTTAAATAAACCAGGGAATTGCGTTTAATTGTTATTTCCTTGTTTTCCGAATTCTTCTTTATTTTGTCGGAAATTCGTAATTGTGCTAATTTGGGTTTTCTGAGCTGATTAAGTGCATTTCTGGTTGTAGGAAAGTTGTGGAAACATCATATGAAGCATTGGGATATGGCGTGACACACTCAAAGGCTCAACAATTAGTCACTTAGATTCTAATTAAAGTTGTAATTTCGTTTTCTAGAAGCCCTTAATTAGAATTAGGTGTTTTGGACCCTTTTAGGGGCAAGTTTTTTTAAAAAAAACCCATTTGTAGGACATGTGCCTTTTAGGTTAGGGTTTTCAATTTATTGTGTGGAGCCCACCCGTATTAGAAAAGGGACACACGACCTAGGTTGATGAAATCCTGCCTGACGTAGTCCTCATTTTGTATTTTTTTACCTTTCATAGCTTAGCTCTTAAGGAGCATGGGTTACTATAAATACCCAGCTCCTCTCTTGTATTGGCACTTTTGAGCTTAATGAGAATTTGATTTTCTAACCTTCAGAAATAATTCTCTCTTGAAAGTCACATCTAGAGAGTCCAAAGACTCCCTCTAGCCACCTTCCAAGCACACTCTCTCACTTCCATTTTCCATTTCCACGGTGCTTACATTTTCTCTAATCCTCCACTAAACATTACTCTGTTGCCACATCTTCAGCTTCTCGTGCGCGCCTCAGCCACGTCTCCATAGCGCATGCGTCAGCTTCTCACATTTTCACCTCTCCGCATCAGAAACACATTCTTCATTCCATCACACCTCAGCCACAACGTCATTTGCATTTCACTCTCTCAAGAGCTCCTCACCCATCAACCACATCCTCTTCACCATTTTGCTTTGGTTTCATCACAGATTTCACGTTCAACCTTTATTCTACCTTTCTTTTGTCATTGCAACCCTAAATTTAAGTTTTCCACCGAATATCATCTTCTCCGCTAGGGTTTCTTCATCTTTCATCATTTTCTCTGATTTTAGCCTATTAAAATCACTATTGATCCGTTACAAACCTTTTCCACCGTTCAATCTCAATTTATCACCATTTAATCGGTCGAAATCGAGTCTATTCCCACTCCTAGGGTTTCATTCGTGCCTCTCAGGTTTCCATAGATTAAATTCTAGATCCTAGGGTTCCATTTGTTCAACCTCAGTTTTCCCTTCGATCTCTAACTTCTATTCCATTCCGCTGCGTGCTTACTTGTCGGAGAAGCGTCGAGGAGTCCGAATCGTGCTTGCACAGCCTCTATCGTCATCACCTCGGGCGCTCGTCCATCATAGGTTAGCCACCACTTGTTACATTTCCTCTCAGCTTGTGTTCTTAGGAGGGGAGAATGATGTTTATGCGATTTTTCATGATGAATGAGAGAAAAAGCTTCACCTTTATATTTTGCTCATTATACATGGCCTTTTTATTTCTCTGGTTCAAACAATTTTATTTTGAAGAATGTTCACAGCCGTTACTGGCTACTTGCCATTTTGATTCTCTTGGTCCTTGGTTTGGAGGCCATTTATTTTTGGATTTTTGAACTTTACTTTTGGCTGAATGTTGTTCTTGAACGGAAGAAATGAAGAGCTGACGAGTTGGTGATGATGGGATGGAAGAAGTATGTTTAAGCACACGGAGATTGAGAGTGGAGACCTGGAGCACGTAGCATCCAATGTGTCACAGAGAACGGATGGATCAAGGCTTGTTACGTTTAGAGGAGAAGAGTCTAGGGTTTTTGGAAGCACACAGACAACAAATGGATGGTCCAGAGTTGGTGTGCATGGTATCTGAGAATGAATGAAGAAACGAAGTGTTGTCCGTGATGTGGAGCAAGGAAGAGGTGTTCGGTTTTTACTTTTTCGTGCTTGAGTCAAATTTTATTTTCATATCTTATATATTAAAGTGATTTAGGTTGAAGTAGCTAGCTCATTTCATTCTCATCTTCTTCACTTTCACATTTGAATTCAATAAGTATAAATTATATTCCATATATGCATTCAAGATGCAGCATATTTATTTACATCACTTTATTGCTTATGTATTTTTAATTCATTGATTTTTGTGATGAAATGCATATATAGAATATGCTTTGCTCACGTATTGTTCATCTAGTTTCACCATGAATATGGTGAACTAAACCTTGTATTGTTGTTGGCGAATCAATGTAGTCTTGTGAAACTCTCATATATGGAATTTGTTTTTTAACATTTTATTTTAAGATACATGTTTTCTTTCATCATTAGTTAGGGTTTTTCCTCTTTGCTTAAAGCTTGCATTCTTTAACTCATTCAATGTCATGATTATTGATTTTGTCGATATGGGAACGTACGGGAAAATCTAGATCCGGGGAATTTCTCCCAATAGCATATTGCCTAGACATAGGAATATGAGGGTTGGTTGTCGTTAAGCTTCTGCGCTTCCGAATTAATTATTAGGAATGCTAGGAATTGTATGAACTCGTAATTAAGGATAGGCTTTCTTGCAAGGTGATTTAGAGAGTGGCATTAACATTGATGAAAAGAATGATGAATTCCTAAAAGTATATGAGAGTGGATAAGATGAAATTGATAACCCCAACAACATATTCATCCATCTAATTCATTAAAGTGATTGTATTCCTCTTTTCCATTGATCAAATTCATGCATACATGTTTAATTATTGTCTCTTGCATTTAAAACCTACAATCAATTGTTAATAAGTCTTAAATAATCAACAAATCATATAACTAACTAGGCCGTGAGTCCTTTGGGAGAACGATATTTGGTCTTACCAAGTTTTATTACTTGATACGATTCGGTCACACTTGCCGATTGTTAAACAAGTTTTTGGCGCCGTTTTTCGGTGTTCATAAATTTTTCATCATGTATCAGCATCATGCATCATCTCAACATCAATCAATATAATTAACATGATGAAGAAATGCTCATCACAAACATCATAGCATCAACAAACCATTGCACACAGATAAAGTTTTAAACCAAGTACATCAAACCCTATTTTAAAAACAGAAGCAAATAAATTCAATAATATAAAACAAAAGATAAGAAAAATCCTACTCTAGTGCTAATAGCATCCATCAGTAGATGTTATCTCAGCTCCTCATCAGCTCATGCTATCATCAGATTCTTCCTCCTCTCCTTCTTCAGCATCTTCAAAATCATTATCCTCATCATCTTCCTCCATAGCTGGAGCTTCAGCTGCTCCAACACTATTGGCATGTGCCTGCTCCTCTTGCCATGCTATCTTGGACAATGAGGAAGTGTTGCTCATGCTTGCGGGAAAGGAACTTCCTGGAATAGGGTTGATCTAGTTCCTTCTCCTTCCTTTTGGATATTGTAGTCTTGAATCTCTTGCCCAATGAGGAGGATGAAGTAGTTCTTCCTTAGAACTTCCTTGTTGGATCCAGTGGTGGTGAACATCTCCTTGATAGTCCAAAATTAGCAACTTCCACCATGACCAAGGGAGTTTTCTTTTTCCCTTCTCCCCCTTTCCCTACTTTTACTGCACTTGTCCATGATTTGTTTACTGTTATGATTTATGATCTTATGCTTATGACACATTGAGGACACTGTGTAGTTTAAGTGTGGTCTATTGGGGGAGATTTTGATTTTTTTTTTGTTAGTTTTTGTTTTCTTTGCTAAATTATTTTCTGTTTTAGGTTGTTTTTGTCGTGTCTTGTGTACAGTTTTGCATATTTCTCTTGATTTATGGACTTTGTTTAGGTTGTAGACTTGACCTTCACTTCATTGATATTGGCTTCAAATCCTTGCTTTTCTTTGCTTGGAGAGATGATTATGATGTTTGAGAGGTTGATTTGATTGTGACAATTACCCTGTGTGATATTTGAGCCACATTATGTTCTTTCTTGTGTGATATGTCTCTTGATTGCTTGCACACATGCCTTGGCTTGACTCTTTTGATGATTCTTGATTGATATGCATGTTTGGAAGTGATAAAGACAGTTTTGTTCTTGAGCCTCTCTGGCCAAATAAGTATACCTTGTTTTGATCCTTTGATAACCCCTTTTGAACCTATACTTTCCCATTTCTTTGTTTTGAAGCTCATACATTAACCCTAAGTGAAAAAAAAAACCATGATTACCTTAACCTTAGGGAATTTTTGAGCTTTGGAAGTGTTTTGGGAACAAGTGTGGTCTCCCTAGGGATTCTTATGAATTGGCTAGTTGGTTCCTCTTCTTATTTTGTGTTTGTAAATATGTTGTGTATCTTGTCTCTTACAGTTGTGCCCTAAAGAGAGAGAAAAAAAAAAGAGACAAGATGAGAAATAAGAAAAATAGAGAAAAAACATTTATGAATAATGGAGTCAAGAAGAATATTGAATTAGAGGTTTTGGTTGTAATTTGATTGTATTTTCACTTGTTCCCCATTGCTCCTCTACTCTTTTTTGTTTGTAGCTTCTCATGCATATTTTATCCTCCCTTGTCCTTGGCCCCATTACAACCATGAAATGACCTTTTGATTTGAACATACATATGTTTTAAGTGTTGATATTAGAGGCTTGCAAAGTTTGTTTGTGTTTGTTTTCTTGAGTGCATTGAGTCGACATTGTTTACCCTAGACACTTGAGAGATATAGTGATAGTGCATCTGTGAGGTTCTGTTGCTTTTGGATTCACCTCTTGAGTTGATTGATCATTTTGTCGTGCTTTGAATTGCTTGGGTAATTTCATGAGTATCTCCTTTCCTTGATTTTGTGTTGGATATTGTCTACTTCTATTCCTCGTCTAGATTCCTCGAGGACTGTGTAATTCTATTTGTTTCCTTGTGAGTCTTTGTTTTCTGTGTGTTGAGTTTGTGTCGTACCCCTGATGTCCTCTGAACTATTCTTTGATTTACGTCTTGATTTTTCCCAAGAGTGCAAAAGACTGAGTGTGGTCTATTTTGATGAGTCAATATTTTCTTGACTTCACCTAGTTTTTTGATGCAATTGTGCCCGACGTAGTCCTCCTTTTGTACTTTTACCTTTCATAGCTTAACTTGTAAGGAGCATGGGTTACTATAAATACCCAGCTCCTCTATTGGAATTTGCATTTTTGAGATGAATGAGAATTATATTTCTGAAACCAGAATAATTCTCCTTGAAAGTCAGGCTAGAGAGTCCAAAGACTCCCTCTAGCCACCCTCCAAGCACTCTCTCTCCCTTCCATTTTCCATTTTCACGGTGCTTTCTCTTTCCTCCATGCTACCTCTCCTTCACTGCCACCTCGCATGCGTTGGCGCTCTCCATTTCCTTCTTCAGCCATGCGTCAGCTCCTTCATTCCACATCATTGGCTTTTCTTCTCGCACATCAGACACGCACATCCACATTCTCTCTCTCGTGAGAGCATTTCTCCATCTCGCAGAACCACATCTCATTCTTCCTCTCGAGGGTTCTTCACAGTAATTCATTTTTCTTCCTAGAATCTCCTTCTTCCTTCATTTCTTTGCTTCGTCTCAGCCATTACAAATCTTTCCACCAAACATCTTCATCCAAACTTAGGGTTCCTTCATCATTTTAACTTTGCCATTCGATTTCACCGATTGTTTTCCCCTTTCTACCGTTTAATCCACTTTCCACCGAACAATCTAGCTTTTCCACCATTTAATCAGTCCGATTCGCGTTTTCCTTCCTTCTCTAGGTTTTCCACCATTTAAACCTTAGATCTTAGGGTTTTCTTGAGTCTGTTCATAGTTTAGAAGGTTTCCTTCGAGTCAGCTCTCGATTTAGAGCTTCATCATCATTTTTCATCTTTTCCGCTGCGTTCATCTCTGGAGTAAGCTTCGAAGGAGCTCGCGACACCCACATTCGTCATCTCCTTGAAGGTTCGTCCATCAATTGGTATCAGAGCCAAGTTCTTCCACGCTCTTCAAAGCTAAGTATCTATGTCACTGTTTTTTTTTCATTTGATTCGCGTTTCTGTTTCGTTCATTGTTTTTGTTTTGAGTTGGTTTAATACCTCTTTTGGTCCCTAGAAAGGGGGCCAATGTTCAATGTGGTCCCACCTTTTGACTATTTTAATGAGTAAATTTTAGTGATTAATGTTCAAATCAGTCCCCCTGATGTTTTAACAATGTTGAAATCAGTCCCCTGATGTTTTAAAAATGTTGAAATGAGTCCCCCATTTGCTTTAAAACTGTTCACAAAGGTCACCCAAATAATGCATATGATGCTGAATATTGGCACATAAAACAAATACATAAAAGCAGTTTCATTCATTACGACACATAAAAGAAATACAGAAAATCAGTTCAGTAAGTAAGTTAAGTATGTATTACACCACCATGTAACAAATAGTACATATTACACCACCACGAAATTTAAATATCTAATAACCCAATTCTTCTGACTTTGCATCTAAGTACGTTTTCTTCTGACTTTGCATTTTGTTGGCCGGGATGATTGGGGACTTGATGGCTGTGATGGTTCAGGGGTTGGGGAACTTGGAGGTGGCTGTGATGGTTGTGTTGTTTCTGCTGGCTGGGGCTTTAAAGGGCAGTTACTCTTGTTGTGCTCCATCTTACGACAAAGACTACATTTTTTCTTATGGCCACCAACACGCATTTGAGTCTGATCTTTAGTTAGCTCCCATGCTTCCAACCTCCTTTTTTTCTTTGGCCTCCCAGGCATCTTCCTAATCAGTGGTGGTAGTACATCATTGAAATTTGTCTTTTCCCATAGTAGGTGGCCATTGAGTGGAAAAATGATGGACGCATAGACCTCTTCATAGGTGGATCTTGTGAACACATTGGGGACAAAAGTCTGTGGATCAACGTTGGAGAAGTTCATTGCTGCAATTGCATGACAGCATGGAATGGCACTAATCATCCACTTTCTGCAGCTACACTCCTTTGTGTCCAGGTCCAGTGTGAACTTGTTCCCAACTGAAGAAGTATGCCTAACCTCAAAAATCTTTCGTGCAGACCAGCTGAAACAAATGAAGCACATCAACAATGTAGATAAATAACTTGTATATAAAATAAATTGAGTTATATTACCTTGGCACCCAATATCTTGACAGATTACAT
Source organism: Vigna nakashimae (assembly GCA_034642375.1). Lineage (NCBI taxonomy): Eukaryota > Viridiplantae > Streptophyta > Magnoliopsida > Fabales > Fabaceae > Vigna > Vigna nakashimae. The sequence continues at coordinate 42,369,339 of CM067765.1, read as the reverse complement.
TCCTTCTCAAGTCTCTTCTTTATCTTTGGGCATATTGTGAACTCCATAGATGCCACCTTGGTTCTATTGGTGGCCCACCTTTTCATGAGATAAACTCTGATATTCTCCAACATGGTTATAATAGGTTTTCCTCTTGAATGAATAAGAACACTGTTGAAAGCTTCACTGATGTTGTTATCTAGTGTATCAGTCATTGCTTGACCTGTGAAGCGAGATCTTGATCAAAACTTGTTGCACACTCAAATGGGTTACAATGCATCAGGGACAGTAAATTGTATGTAATGGCTAATGGGTTACCTCGGGGGAATGGCTATGAGGTATTTATATGCTTCAATATTGACTTCTTTAATTTTCAGCATCTCTCTCCCAAGCCTGTGGATATGTGCTTGTGGCAGCTGTCCACATCAGATTTTTTAAAATTTGACCACCAAACCTTTTTCTAAAGTTTGCATACAGGTGCCTCATACAGAATCTTTGTTCTGCCCCAGGAAGAAGCTCTTGGATAGCTGGGACCAACCCCTGCACAAATAATTTGTCATAAAACAAGATCCTTTAACAAAGCATTAACTAAAATTGAATATAAGGTGTATATTTACCTTCTGCTGGTCTGACATCCACGTGCACCCCCCACATACTTCACTACCCCTGAGGTCTTGAATTAATAATTGCAAGAACCATGTCCAGCTGTCTTTGTTCTCCACTTTTACTACTGCATAGGCAAGTGGTAGCATTTAATCGTTTGGGTCCCTACCAACAGCAGTGAGAAGCTCTCCCTTGTAATAACCTTTCAAAAAACATCCGTCTAAACATATTATGGGCCTACAACTTTTGAAGCTGTCTTTACAAGCTTTCAGACAAACATACATTCTTTGGAAGATTGTATCACCATTATGAGAGTCAACTTTAATCTGCACTGTTGAACCTGGTTACACCTCAACAACTCATGTCCATAGTCGTATATCCTTTTATACTGTTCTTTGAAATCTCCTTCAAGCTGTCTTGTGGCAATTAACTTTGCCCTTCGTGCCTTGGATATTGACACATTTGTATTCCATTTTCTTAATGCTTTAGTACGAATATCATTCACCTTTAAGTTAGGATTGTCAACCAAAGACCTATCTATTTCTTCACTCAACCACTGAGCATTCATTAGTTTGATGTTAAGTTGCCTACTACAACCGTGAGTATCAATTATCTTCCTTAATTGCCAAATTTTCCGTGATGGCAAGTACCCACAGTAAGCTACCCATGGGCACTTCCCTTGTCCACCCATGCAGCGCACCCTCACCCTACGCTTATCATTCTTCACAAATTTTAGATCCCTCCCAGCATGAACAACATACCTTCTAATAGCATCCTTAAAGTCTTCCTTCCCACTGAAAATGGTGCCCACTTCCCACTTGTAATCTGCCATGGACTTCTGTTTTGTATATTTTGAGAAACCACCCATACATAGTCCATCCTCGTTGTCATCCTCCTCACTTGAACTGTTTTCAGGAGTTACAAGCATATCAGACTCCCAATCATCATCTGACAAACCCCTGCATTGTTGTTGGGTTTCTTCATCATTGTTTGCATCCACATACTCATCACCACTGAGATCATCCATTCCAGGTTCATCATCACTGTCCACGTCCACTTCCAATTCTTCTTCAGTATGAAGCTCCCCTCCATCCTCAATGTTTGCTTCCAATTCTTGTTCACTATGAACCTCCCCTCCATCCTCAATGTCTGCTTCCAATTCTTGTGCAGTATGAACCTCCCCTCCATCCTCAATGTCAACTTCCATTTCTTGTTCAGTAGGAACCTCCCCTCCATCCTCAATGTCAACTTCCACCTCTTGTTCAGTAGGAACTTCCCCTCCCTCCTCAATGTCCACTTCCAATTCTTCTTCACTTTCAACCTCCCTTCCATCCTCCCTTCCATCCTCAATGTGCACTTCCACTAATCCCTCATTCTCAACATCAACATCTTCTGCATCCTCCTTGTCATCCTCCCAGACATTTTCATTCTCAGCATCCTCCTTGTCACCCTCAAGATGTGCTTCTCCTCCAACGTCACTACCCTCACCACTGTCTGCTGGACCATAGGTACAAAATCTCATTGTCATCATTTTCTACAATAGCTGGTTCGTCCACCCCATGCACAACATATAGGTTTACTTTCCCCAAATAATTAGCCACCTTCATCATGTTGATGGCTCCTTTATCATCATCAAGCTTATGTAAAACATGTTGGATATTGTAATATAATTCTTTTACTTCCATGTAACCCAGATCTTTAAGTGAACCTAATACTCCAAAATAACACCATTTATCGGGATCTACGTCCCAATAAACTATCTCCCCGCCCATATACTTAAAGGGGACTTCTTTGATCAAGGTCCCACCGTGATGGACCACAACCTGAAACATGTCATCACCCATCCCTACCCCAACCCTGCAAATGCAAACGGGGATCACTAATTTAAGTTAAACTAATATCTATGGGACCACTATCAACCATCAAAACAAGACAACTTTTCACCCCTACTTAATCCCCCTATAAAGCGACAACAGTGATAACATATACAACAAATACATATCATAAAATTATCAAACATAAACCCAAACCTGATTTGCGGTTTCCAATTTGAGCTTCAGATTTGTGGTATCCAATTCGCGCTTGAGATTTCAACACACTTCCTCCACGATGATCAATCCCAAATTAGCAATTTCTCTAAAACTCCTGAAACCCTAACTTCTGATTTCCTAACCTCACTAATATTACCAAATTTACCCTCTCACAGCCACGTATCACCCTCTCTATGCCACGTATTACCCACACAAAGCCACGTAGCTAACTTCAGTCCACCCTGTCAGCTGCTCCGTTAAAAACTTAACGCCGTTTCCAAAAAGGACTTGATTGCACACTTTTTACAAAAGATGAGATCACATTGAACTTCTAAAAAAAGGTGGGACCACATTGAACATTGGCCCCCTTTCTAGGGACCAAAAGAGGTATTAAACCTTTTGAGTTTTGTTTCATTTGATTCTATCTTGATTCTTAGTTTGTTCTTATATTTTCGCGTTGATCATTATCTTCATTGAGTGCCTTGTGTTGTTTCTTTCCATTTCCGCGTTGTTTTGATTAATATCATGTTATCTGTTTTCCTTGTATTTCTTAGTTTTGTTTTCTCTGTTCGAGTTATTGATTTTGTCTTCCCACTTTGAGATTCAAATCTCTGTGTTTAGGATTCTATATTGTGTTGACTTGTTCTGTGCCTTGAGTCAGTACTTTGAGTTTTATTTGATTTTATTTCGGTGCAAGTTTTGGTTTGAGTCTTTTAATTTGAAAATCACATTTCTGTCATGTTCTAATATTGTGCTTTGTTTTAACTGTCAATTAAATTTGAGTTTAACTAGCTGATGCTTGTGTTTTGTGATTTATTTGAGTTGCCTGCATTAATGAAGTTATGTTCACCATATATAAGCTATGACATTTGGATAAATGAGCTTGGTGGCAGATTTCAGTGATAGAGATAATGAATCTCATGTTCTTGAATCTGTTTAATGACAACTTTGCTTGGTTTTTGCCTAATCACTAACAAGTGCATACCAAGGGGCAAATTATAGGCTCAGCCTAGCTCAGTTGCACATTGATTAATTAGCAGATTTGTGATTTGGCCAGCTACACTGAACTAGTTTTTCTTTGAAGAGTCTATGAGTCATTCATACTTGGTTTTAAATTCTTTGCCAAGTTCTGATTCAAATTTTTTCAAGTATTGTCTTTGTTTTGTTGGCATCTATTGGGGTATATGAATTTGTAGAATTGCATTAAAATTGTTTACAACAGTGATTGAAGTTAGTTTGAACTTCTGAGTTTGTGATCCATAGTGTGCATTCACTGTTTTCATACTTTACTATCAATTCTGCAATTGAGAATAAATTTTTGGTCACTCAAGGAAGCCTAAACCAGTGATATTTGAAATTATAACTATGGCTGAGACTGATTAGCCTCTTGTTTTTCTTTGGTTTTCTTTGAGTTGAACCATGTTCACTTTCCTTTGGCAAAAATTTGATTAAGGTGAAAAACTGATTAGGTGATTTTTTGTGAACTGTGACTAAAAATAGCAAGTTCTAAAGTGTTATCCAACTCAAATTTAGCTATCAAATTGTGATAAAAAAAAAAGCAAAGAGAACTGGTGCAATTCACAATAGTGTTCACTGTTTCAGTAAACTATCTCTACCAAAGTCAAATCAGATATAACTTTCTTCAATCATAACTGATTCAACTTAAGTCCTTTTTATTGCTTTAATAATCTATTCTAGTTCTATTCATTAGGATCCTGTTTGAGTGCCTTCTATTCTAAATAGCCTTATTTCTTGTTTGTCATTATTGGTTGTTTTGGTTTTGTCTCAATGCACGTGTAAAATCTGTTCAGCTGATCTTAATTGAAGTTTTGTTGTTTTTATAATCTGGTCTAGAGTTGTCTTAAGTAGTAGATCTTCTGTGTTGTCATTCCACTGCTTGTGGATGTCCTGTTCTGCTCTGATTTATGATTTTGACCTTAGCCTAGCCTATTCTGGTTTGAGAAGCTTTTATACTTTGGTTTATGGATTTTGAAAGAAGGTTTGTGTGCTTGGTAGCATATTAGGTGGCGGTGGTCTAAAATATTCTTCAGCTTTGTACTGCCAAGGGAGAATCTCCCTTCCAAACCTTTCCATTTTAAGTGCTTTAAGCTTTCAGAGAGAAACTTGAGTTTGTGAGCTTTGTGTGGCTACATCTAAAGCCAAATATCCTTGTTGAGAGCGTATTCTTACTTCAGTTCTGAATCTGAATTATGCTCACCAATTAGATTTGTGTAGTTTTTTCTTTTTATTGCCATTTATAGGTGGTGTTGTGCAGTGTGAGTTACAACTAGTTGCAGTAGTGAAGAAGTTGAGCAAGGAGTATCATGAAACTTTTACTGAATGGGCTTTGGGAGTGCATACTGATAATCCTTAAAAAGCTGTTATTTTCATGCTTAAAATTGATACTAAAAACAACCTTTAACACTTAGAAACTAGCTTGAAATCATGCTTTTATTCATATTTTCATAAATAAGAGAGTTGGACATGTTTATGCTTGATTTCAGTGTTTTTGTGCAGGTTTTAAGGTGAATTTAGTGAAAGAAGTGAAGAAGGAGAGAGATGGAATCAGAAAAGACACCAAAAAGTGCAAAAGGAGAAGTCGCAACTGCCGCTCAGCGGCAGTTTACCGCTGAGCGGCACTCAAGAGACCAAGGTGGATCCGCTGAGGGGCAAAATGGTCGCTGAGGGGAAGAAACCAACTCATGCACTTACCGCTGAGCGGCACTTTACTGCTGAGTGGCACACTTATGGGCCCTAAATTTTCTGTAATTTTAGAATAGTATATAAGCTTTAGGAGGTCCTAGGGTTTGTATCTTTGGCAAAAACGAAGCAAACACTCTCTCTTCCACCCCTTTGAAGGAGGATCTTGGATGCTCAGGCTACCTCTTCACCTTTCTAGGGTTTTATCTTTCATTCTTCCATTATTATTCATCTAGTTTCACCATGAATATGGGAAACTAAACCTTGTATTGTTGTTGGGGAATCAATGTAGTCTTGTGAAATTCTCATATATGGAATTTGTTTTTACATCTTATATTTAAGACCTATGCTTTCTTTCACCATTAGTTAGGGTTTTTCCTCTTTGCTCAATGCTTGCTTTGTTTAACTCATTCAATGCATGATTATTGATTTTGTCGATACGGGAACGTACGGGGAAATCTAGATCCGGGGAATTTCTCCCAATAGTATATTGGTTGCCGTTAAGCTCCTGCACTTAAGAACTAATTACTAGGAATGCTAGGAATTGTATGAACTCGTAATTAAGGATAGGCCTTCTTGTCAAGGTGATTTAGAGAGTGGCATTAACAATTGATGAAAAGAATGTTGAATTCCTAAAGTATATGAGAGTGGATAAGATGAAATTGATAACCCCAACAACATACTCATCCATATATTCCATTGAAGTGTTTGTATTTTGTTTTAGCCATTGATCAAAATTCATGCACACATGTTTATTTTCTGTTTTGCATATTAAACTCTACTTATTTTGTTCTTAAGTCTTAAATAATCAACGAATCACATAACTAAACTAGGCCGTGAGTCCTTTGGGAGAACGATACTTGGTCTTACCGAGTTTATTACTTGAAACGATTCGGTCACATTTGCCGATTGTTCAACAAGTTTGTGGCGCCGTATTTTGTGTTCATAAATTTGTCATCACATACCAGAACCTTCACTGATACAGTTGTAGAACTTCAATAGAGTCTAGCTTAAGCATCCAGAGGTAGAAACACTTCATGTGGGAGTGTTGAACTAAAGGGAGTCTTTTACCTTAAGATGCTTATGTTTTGGGTAAACTATTCCTGTTATAGCTTGTCATTGATTAGCATTATTTGAAGTGTTGATCTGGTATGATAGTTTTTGTAGACTAGGATTAGCCAATCTGAATTCTGACTTGGAATTGTTTCTGCATTGCATTGGATGGGTCAGATTTTGATTAGTCTGGATGGTTGTTTAATTAGTTTGGTTTCAACCCTGAATCAGATCCATTTGCATCAGGTTAAATGTACATTTCCATATGTGTTTTGTGGGATTTTGATGTGACAATGTGTGTGCATAGTTGAACTGTTTGGAGTTTAGTTTGAGTAGAGAACTACTGAACAAACAGTAGCAGAAACACCTCACAAGGGAGATTTGAAATTAAGGGAGTTGATTACTTAAACTGTTTTCTTCGTTATGACTTGCAATTTTTGGGATTGGAATTGTTTGATCTGCTGATTTAGTTTGAATTGTTTGTGCAGTATAAGTTGAGACCATTAATTGAGAGCAACAAGGATCTTTGTTGCACCAACTGCACCAATCTGAGAGAAAGGGAGGAATCTTTTATATTGTGTAATTTCCTCTTGCTATCTATGTGTAGATAAGGTGCATTGATTCCAATTGTGATTTGTGATTGTATGATTATACTGGCCAGGAGATTCAAAAGCATTGATTCCAGAAGCAACAAAGTTGAACCAAGACTATTTTTCCTGCAGGATAAATAGGACCGTAGCATAGGATTGTTTGCTTTTGTAATTGTTTTCTTCAATTTGTTTCTAATAGGCTTATGTTAGCCTACTGTTTGCTTTAGCTTGTTTTGTAAAAAGCCTTTTATAAAGTCCAAGTGCTTTGGAAGAGTCCTTGGTGCTCTTTCAAACTCTTGGCAACTTTACTAGCTTTAATTTTAGCATAGTTAGACAGGTGAGTGTGTCTTGTTAGCCAAAGCTACAAGCCTCACCATAGGAGTAGACTTTAAATATTGATTTGATTTGTGTTTTACGTAGGGGTTATTAGAGTCTGATGGTCTCTTATTTGTTTTGATTGTTTGAATTTTTTATGTGTTCACGTTTTAGGGATGGATAGGGTAAAAGAGATTAAACTCTAAGCCTTACCACATTAGAGTCCGTAATTAAGAGTCTAGTCTTTGAATGTGTTTGTTTTTTAGTCGTGTCCTTTTATTTTATAGGTGATTTTAGTCTAAGGGGTAATTAGTTAGTAGCCTAAGACATTTCTGGCAAGGCAAGACTTGGTACTTAAGCATCTCTTTAGCTCACCTCTCTTACCTAGGACTTGTCTAAGTGCAAGCTTTTAACCCTTTAGATTAAGAAAACTTTTAAAAGCAAAGATGTCTTCTTATAGTTCATATAGGTCTTCTAGGTTAGATATTGTTGATGAAATGTTTAATCAAGCTAGGAATCTTCCATTCTTCGGTAAAGACATAGGTGCATTAAAATACCTACCTTGGGAAAAAGAAATTGATAAAATAAACCTTGGTTTTATAGAGAGAGTGAATCTCATGTTCTTAGCATATATCTCTCTAAGTTAGAAAAGCATGCAAGTAAGTGGTGGGATGAAAGACAATATCATGTTAGAAAAGGTAGAAAGTCCTCCATTCGTGATTGACATGATTTAAAAGCTTGCATGAGAAGAAAGTCTTTTCCTTCAAGCATTAAAAGAAACCTAGAACTACTTAGAGATTGCATTGATGATGGAAAATTATTTCTTGAAAATTTAAATGATCATGAGTTTCTTCGTAGAGAAGTAGAATTTGGGGCAAGACTTAAAGAACTCAAGGATAAGAAAAGGGAAAGAGAGAAGGAGAGAAAAGAAGAGGAAGAAAGGAAAGAAGAGAAGAGAGAGAGAAGAGAAAGAGAAAAGAGAAGAAGAGAAGAGAGAGAGAAGAAAAAGAGAAAAGAGAAGAAGAGAGAAGAAAATAGGAATTAAGAAAAGAAGAAGAGAGAAGAAGAGAAAAGAAGAAGGAAAGAGAGAAAGGTAAGAAAGAGAGAAGAAAGAAAAGGAGAAATTGTTACTAATAACAAATCCTATTCTTTCAAAGACCATGGAACCTAAAAGGGAAGGTTTTCAAATCTTTACTTCTTTTCCCATTTATTCTTCAAATAGTAACTTCTCTTTTAAACCAATTTCCATTTCATATTTCATGCAAACAAGTTCAAAATATGGCAATTCAAATTTTGAGTTATTATTACCTTTAAGAAAACAATTAACTCAAGACAAAATTGAATTTGGACTTCTAAAATTTTCTAAGATTACAACTCAAAGTATTAGAAGTTCTTATTCTCTTGCTTTTATAGAAAAATTCTTTCTTGGATTGGTATTAATTGAAGATATAATTGATGTGTATCGTAGATTCGTGTTTGATCTAGGAAGAAGAAAAGTAAATCTAAAGGAATAAGGCCACTTCATGGCTCTGCTCCCAAAACTCTGTGAAGTTTCTTCATAAGGCAATGCCAGATTTGAGGACAAATCTTTTTTTTAAGAGGGAGGGTATGATGCAATTCTGCCCGACGTAGTCCTCCTTTTGTATTTTTACCTTTCATAGCTTAGCTTGTAAGGAGCATGGGTTACTATAAATACCCAACCCCTCTATTGGAATTTTCACTTTTGAGATGAATGAGAATTATATTTCTGAAACCAGAATAATTCTCCTTGAAAGTCAGGCTAGAAAGTCCAAAGACTCCCTCTAGCCACCTTCCAAGCACACACTCTACCTTCCATTTTCATAGTGCTTTCTCTTTCCTCCATGCTACCTCTCCTTCACTGCCACCTTGTCAGCACTCTCCATTTCCTTCTTCAGCGACGCGTCAGCTCCTTCATTCCATATCATTGGCTTTTCTTCTGATAACAGTTGAAAAACTGTTATTTTCATGCTTAAAATTGATACTAAAAGCAACCTTTAACACTTAGAAACTAGCTTGAAATCATGCTTTTGGTTATATTTTCATAAATAAGAGAGCTGGATAGGTTTATGCTTGATTTCAGTGTTTTATGCAGATTTTAAGGTGAATTTAATGAAAGAGGTGAAGAAGGATAGAAATGGAATCAGAAAAGACATCAAAAAGTGCAAAAGGAGAAGCCGAAGTTACTGCTCAGCGGCAGTTTACCGCTCAACGGCAGTTTACCGCTCATTGGCACTGAGGAGCTCACGTTGGATCCGCTGAGGGGTGAAAAGGCCGCTGAGGGGAAGAAAACAACTCACGCACTTACCGTTGAGCGGCAGTTTACCGCTGAGCGGCACTTTTATGGGCTTGGGCCTAATTTTTCTGTATTTTTAGAATAGTATATAAGCTTTAGGATGTCCTAGGGTTTGTATCTTTGGCAGAGACGAAGCAAATACTCTCTTTTCCACCCCTTTGAAGGAAGATCTTGGATGCTTAGGCTACCTCTTCACCTTTCTAGGGTTTTATCTTTCATTCTTCCATTATTATTCATCTAGTTTCACCATGAATATGGTGAACTAAACCTTGTATTGTTGTTGGGGAATCAATGTAGTCTTGTGAAACTCTCATATATGGAATTTGTTTTAACATCTTACTTTTAAGACTTATGCTTTCTTTCATCATTAGTTAGGGTTTTTCCTCTTTGCTTATTGCTTGCTTTGTTTAACTCATTCATTGCCATGATTATTGATTTTGTCGATATGGGAACGTACGGGGAAATCTAGATCCGGGGAAATTCTCCCAATAGCATATTGGTTGCCTTTAAGCTCCTGCACTTCAGAACTAATTACTAGGAATGCTAGGAATTGTATGAACTCGTAATTAAGGATAGGCCTTCTTGCAAGGTGATTTAGAGAGTGGCATTAAATATTGATGAAAAGAATGTTGAATTCCTAAAGTATATGAGAGTGGATAAGATGAAATTGATAACTCCCAACAACATACTCATCCATATAATTCATTAAAGTGTTTGTATTCTGTCTTTTCCATTGATCAAATTCATGCATACATGTTTATTTACTATCTTTTGCATATAAAACTACAATCAATTTGTTCTTAAGTCTTAAATAATCAACAAATCACATAACTAAACTAGGCCGTGAGTCCTTTGAGAGAACGATACTTGGTCTTACCGAATTTTATTACTTGAAACGATTCGGTCACACTTGCCGATTGTTAAACAAGTTTGTGGCGCCGTGTTTCGGTGTTCATAAATTTGTCATCAGTTGCCTCCCAGTAAGTGCTCTTTTAACGTCACTAGCTTGACCCAATAAAGTTCAAGTTCCATCTTCTTTTTTTCTTCTTTCTACTGAACTTCTTCAGGAATTTGATCAAACCAGGAACCTATTGCAATGTCTCAATCATAGGAACTTTAATCTCCAATTTTTGAAGATTTCCTTAAAGCGCTCAAAATCCTTCTCTTTCCTCTTATACTTCTTTAGATGAGGAAGAGGTTTTTCATATGATTCTTTCTTTTTTTTTCTCTCATCCTCTTTTGCTTTTCTCTCACTTTGTTTTTCCTTTTTCTTTTTCCACTCACTTTCTTCATCTTCACACAAATTTTCTTTTTCTCTTCTCTCTCAACCACTTCTTTCTTTTTCTACATCTTTATCTTCCTCACTCAACTCTCCTTTTTCTTTTTGCTCTATCTTTTTCTCTTCTAAAATCTTGTCACTTCCAGTGATAATGGCTTGAATGTGACCAATCTCCATCACCATCCTTTTACATGATGCTTCAATGCTTTTCTGAGTGGAGATGGATTCTTGCATAAATTGTTGAAAGACGTCATCCAAAGAGCTTTATTGTTGCCATTGTTGTTGTAGTTGATTCTTAAATTGTCGGGCAGCTTGCCACAATTGACTTTGATCCATTCTTGAGTGAGGTTCCCAGTAGTGGTTGAGATTACCTTGGTAGAATTGAGTGTCCATATAGTTAAACTCTTGTCCAAATTGCATCCTGCAAGCATTAGGCACAAAACCCTAGAAAACATTTATTAGCACAAAAAGATAAAACGATAAAAATATGAAAATATGAAAATATGAAAAGATGAAAAGATAAAAAGATGAAAAGATAGAAAGATAAAAAGATGAAAAGATGAAAACATAAAAAGATAAAAAGATAAAATGATGAAACAATAAAAAGCTAAAAAGATAAAAATCAAGTCAAAGCTAATCAATAATCACACAAATAGAATATTTAAACCACGAGTCCCCGACAACGGCACCAAAAACTTGTTAACCCTCGGCAAGTGTAACCGAATCATATCAACCAATAAAATTGGTAAGACCAAGTATCAGTTTCCCAAAGGACTCACGGCCTAGACAGTTATGTGATTTGTTGATTATCTAAGACTTGTAAAACCAATTCTTTTGAGATTTTAAATGCAAATTACTAAAAAGTAAATATGAATGCACGTATTGATCAATGGAAAGGAAGAAGCAAAAAACGTGATTTGAATTATATGAATGATTATGTTGTTGGGGTTTATCAATTTCATCCTATCCACTCTCATGTATTCAAGAATTCATCTTTCTTCATTAATGTTAATTTCACTTTCTAATTTACCTTAAACCCAATGTCTCGGCAGAAAAGTCAACCAGAATGCAAAAAAGTCAACTAGAATGTAGAAAAGTCAATCAGTCAACCAGAAAAGTCAATCATTCAACCATAAAAATCAACAGTCAACAAGAATGCAGAAAAGTCAACCAGAGTGCAGAAAAAGTTGCGCTGAGCGTTGAACGGCAGTTTTGAAGTGCAAAAATCACCGTTGAGGGCTAAAAATGTAGCTGAGCTTCATTCTGAAGAGTCGCACTTACCCCTGAGTGGCAAAAGTGTCGCTCAGCGCCATTTTTATGGGCTTGGACCTGTTTTCTGTTAATTTTATGTTCTATTTCAGGACTTGCACGTCCTAGGGATGGTATCTTTTGATGGCTTGAGCACAGAAACACACTTTTCACCCCTTGAGGGTAGATTTGGGGATGTGACAACTCTCCTCTTCTCTTTCTTGGGTTTTTCTATCTCTTTCATTATTTCATTCAATTGTTCATCTAGTTTCGCCATGAATATGTAGAACTAAACCTTATTTGTTGTTGGGAAAGATGTAACCTCTTAAACTCTCATGTATTGGATTAATTCTTGATTATACATGCTTTACTTCATTAATTGTTAGGGTTTTTCCTCTTTGCTCTTTTCATGCTTTGTTTAACTCATTCAATTGCATGATCTTTGATTTTGCTAATATGGAAACATACGGGGAAATCTAGAACTGGGGAAATTCTCCTGGAAGCAATATTACCTAGACATAGGAATAGGAGGATCGGTTGCCTTTAAGCTTCTGTGCGAATGTAATGCATGATTAATTGCTAGGGAGACAAGACATTGTAAACTAGTAATTAGGATTAGGCTTTCTTCACCGAGACATCGGGTTTAAGGTAAATTAGAAAGTGGCATTAACATTAATGAAGAAGATGAATTCATATATGCATGAGAGTAAAGTAGGTGAAATCTAAACCCAACAACAATATCATCAACTTCATCCATTCATTTTTGTGTTTAGCCTCAATTGATGAAATTGCATTCATGTTTATTTTATTGCATTTGCATCCAAAAACCACAAAATTTGTTCTTTAGAGTCTTAATCAGTTGAGTAATCACACAATTGTTTAGTGTCGTGATTCTCTTGAGAAACGATACTTGGTCTTACCATTTATTATTACTTGATACGATTCGGTATCCTTGTCGAGGTCTTAACAAGTTTTTGACTCCGTTTTCGTGGATTGAAAATTTGTTTATCAGAAAGCCTACTCCTAATCACTAGTTTACAATGTCTTGTCTCCCTAACAATTATTCATGCATTACATTCGCACATAAGCTTAAAGGCAACCAATCATCTTATTCCTATGTCTAGGCAATATTGCTATTGGGAGAATTTCTTCATGTCTAGATTTATCTATATGTGTCCATACAAATAACATCAATGATCATGCAATTGAATGAAGTAAACAAAGCATGCATAGATTATAGAAGAAAAACCCTAACAATTAATGAAAGAAAGCATATGGATTAAAGAACCAATTCAATACATGAGAGTTTCAAAGGATTACATTGATTCCCCAACAACAATGAAGGTTTAGTTCACCACAATCATGGCGAAACTTGATGAAAAGTAATGAAAGCATGAAAGATAGAACCCTAGAACTTGAAGAGTGGAGCATGAGCATCCAAAATCTTCCTCCAAGGGGTGAAGAAAGTGTGATTTTGCTTCATTCTGCCAAAAGATAGTAACCCTAGGTCGACTAAAACCTTATATAGACTCCTAAAGATTACAAAAAAGTAGTGCAAGGCCCATTAAAATGGCTCTCAGCGGTAAGTGTGGTTCTTCTATTTGAAGCTCAGTTGCAGTTTTTCCCCTCAACAGTGACTGCGGGACTTCAGAGTGCCGCTCAACGGTAAAAGTGGTGCTGAGCGGTACTTGCGACTCTTCTTTTATGCACTTTTTCTTCCTTTTCTGACTCCAACTTATGGCTACTTCACTTCTTCCATTCAATTCATCTTAAAACCTGCAAAAACAAGGAAAACTAAGCACAAAACCCATCCAACTCTCTTATTTCCAAAACATAAGCAAAAGCATGATTACAAGCTAGTTTCTAAGTCATAAAGGGTGTTTTTAGTATCAAAATTAAGTATAAAAATAACGGTTTTTAACCGTTATCAATCTTCCCCAACAACAAATGAATTTAGTTCCCCATTATCATGGAGAAACTAGATGAATAATGGAATGAAAGAGATAGAAAAACCCTAGAAACTGAAGAGGAGAGCTCCCACATTCTGAAATCTGCCTCCAAGGGGCGAAAAGAGTGTTTATGTGCTCAAGTCATCAAGAGATACCACCCCTAGGTCGTGCAAGTCCTTAAATAGATCAAATTGGATCATGGACCAACGTCGCTAGCACTCAGCGCCCTAAGTGGGGGCAAGTAGGCGAAACTACGAGAATAATGGCGCTTAGTGTCCCTGGAAGGACACCCAGGAGGTGTGCGATACATGTAACTGGCGCTCAAGGCGCCTGGCTGGCACTCAAGGCCACTGAAGGGGCCCTGAGCTTCAGCTTAACTTTTCTACACTGTATCTTTTTCTCTTTTTCTGCATTAATTCCAACTCCTTGGTACTTTAACTCCTCTTTCAAATCATTCCGATAACCTCCAAAATCAATGGAATTTAGTGATAAAATCATTAAGTATACCCTTTAATCCCTTATTCACAAAACTAAACTAAAAACATGAGTTCAAGCAAGCTTCAAAATCAAAAAGGGTTGATTTAGTATCAAAATTGCATCACAGATAATGATACATTTAATCGTTATCAGCAACCTAGAAAGATCACCCATTTTCTATCACCCTTCCTAACTCCAAATCAACTATGGCTAATCATGAAAAAGGTTTTCATAAAAAGGACATTTTAACCGATTAGGAAATTAACGTAATCGATTAAATTTCATGCTTAAGCAAATTTTGAAAACTTTTTCATTCAAAACACCTTAATGCACTCAATAAACATGTGCAGGCATAACCTCGAGTTTTAATCGATTATCCTCAATTTAATCGGTTAAAACTTGGTGTTTTGCCTTTGTTAAGCATATACTAATATATGATCAATTTAACAGATTATGCAAATAGTGTAATCGATTAGTTCATGCAGATATGCAATGTGCAGAGTGTTTCAATCAAAGATTCATTTGTAAACAAGCAACACACATCATAGATAGTTCAAGCACATACACAGAAATAATCAAGCAATAGTTTTGTCATTTTGTTGTCCAAGAAACTATAAAACATTTCTTTTGTCATCATAAAAACACTTATGTGAGATATGGGTTTAGCTCACTATCAACAGTTTGATTATGTGGAATTTTTATTTAAATTAAGGGATTATGACATGGAAAAATTTAATTGGTTTATGTTAAAATTATAGACTAGGGATTTGTTTCTTCAAATTAAGGCTTTTTAAACTAAATAGGGTCATAGAAAGATTAAATTGAAAATATTAATTAAGGATTTAGAATTCGAAGACAATTAACCACCGTGTGTTGGGCCTCGCCGCTGGCCGCCGATTGAGGTCGGGGGTTCGCTGGCACCAATCACTCCTCGACTCTTTGTGTTCTTCACGCGTAAGGTTTCCCTTACTCTCGCATTTTCATATTGATGCGGCTGTCGCGGCCCATCAAATTTGATGTGCAAATAAATGTAGTATAGTGCTAGGAAGTGACTCCTAGGTCGTCTCTCAAGGACCAAATGTGGTTCAGGTAATAGATCAAACACTTTGTTGGGGGGTGATAACAGTTGAAAAACTGTTATTTTTATGCTTAAAATTGATACTAAAAGCAACCTTTAACACTTAGAAACTAGCTTGAAATCATTCATATTTTTAGAAATATGAGAGCTGGACAGGTTTATACTTGATTTCAGTGTTTTATGCAAGTTTTAAGGTGAATTTGGAGAAAGAAGTGAAGAAGGATAGAGATGAAATTAGAAAAGACATAAAAAAGTGCAAAAGGAGAAGTCTCAATTACCACTCATCAGCAGTTTACCGCTGAACGACACTCAGGAACTCACGTTGGATCCGCTGACGGGTGAAAATGTCGTTGAAGGGGAAGAATCAACTCACGCACTTACCGCTGAGCGGCACTATTTTGGGCTTGGGCCTAATTTTCTGTATTTTTAGAATAGTATATAAGCTTTAGGACGTCCTAGGGTTTGTATCTTTGGCTGAGACGAAGCAAACACTCACTTTTCCACCCCTTGAAGGAAGATCTTGGATGCTCAGGCTACCTCCTCCTCTTTCTAGGGTTTTATCTTTCATTCTTTCATTATTATTCATCTAGCTTCACCATGAATATAGTGAACTATACCTTGTATTGTTGTTGGGGAATCAATATAGTCTTGTGAAACTCTCATATATGGAATTTGTGTTTTAACATCTTACTTTAAGATTTATGCTTTCCTTCATCATTAGTTAGGGTTTTCCCTCTTTGCTTAAAGCTTGGTTTGTTTAACTCATTCATTGTCATGATTATTGATTTTGTCGATATGGGAACGTACGGGGAAATCTAGATCCGGGGAATTTCTCCCAATAGCATATTGGTTGCCGTTAAGCTCCTACACTTAAGAATTAATTACTAGGAATGCTAGGAATTGTATGAACTTGTAATTAAGGATAGGCCTTCTTGCAAGGTGATTTAGAGAGTGGCATTAGCATTGATGAAAAGAATGATGAATCTCTAAAAGTATATGAGAGTGGATAAGATGAAATTGATAACCCCAACAACATACTCATCCATCTAATTCATTAAAGTGTTTGTATTCCTCTTCTCCACTGATCAAATTCATGAATACATGTTTAATTATTGTATCTTCATTCTAAAACCTACAAACAATTTGTTCTCAAGTCTTAAATAATCAACAAATCATATAACTAACTAGGTCGTGAGTCCTTTGGGAAAACGATACCTGGTCTTACCTAGTTTTATTACTTGATACGATTCGGTCACACTTGCTGATTGTTAAACAAGTTTGTGACGCCGTTTTTCGGTGTTCATAAATTTCTCATCAAGTTTTTGGCGTCGTTGCCGGCGACTCGTGGTTTAACTAGTTTATTTGTGTGATTATTGATTATCTTTGACTTGAATTTTGAATTTTGAAATTTTATTTTTTGTTTTTATTTTCTGTTTTTATTTTTCGGTTTTTATTTTATTTTATTTTATTTTTATTTTATTTTATTTTATTTTATGTTTTTATTTTTTTCGGTTTTTATCTTTTTATCTCTGAATCTTATATTCTCTTTTATATCTTTTTGTGCTAACCAATTCTTCTAGGGATTTGTTTGCTTGTGTATGCAGGAAACAATCCGAACTAGGAGCAAGAAAACTGCAGAACCTCTTCTAGAAGGTTTAGACGAGAGTAGACGGAGGAGAAGAATCCGTACATCTAGAGAACTTTTCCCTCCTCCGGAAACTCTGTTACAACCATCACCACAAGGCTCTGACCATAGCACTGAAAATATGGAGAATAATAATACCAGAAAAACTCTTGCAGATTACTCTAATATAGCTGGACCTCAGCATTTCAATAGCATAGCAAGACCAAGAGTCAATGCAGCCAACATGAAGGTGAAACCAACATTAATCCAACTGGTGAAGAGTAATCAATTTAATGGGTTGTCTCACGAAAGCCCATATGAGCACCTCACAACTTTTAATGAGATCTGCAACACGGTGAAAATAAATGGGGTGCGGGACGAAGCAATCAAACTTAGCTTGTTTCCATTCTCATTAGGAGGCAATGCTAAGCTTTAGTTGAATTCTTTTCCAGAAGGAAGCTTTACAGAGTGGGAAGCAGTGGTGACAAAGTTTCTGAACAAATACTTTCCACAATCAAAGGTAGATAAAGGAAAGCAAGATATTTCATCATTCAGGCAAGGCATGGAGGAGTCACTGGGTCATGCATGGGACAGATATAAAAGCTTATTACGGAAGACTCCCATGCATGGATTTGACAAAGTGGAAGTAGTCCTAATCTTCATTGGAGGTCTTGGTTCACAAACCAAGATTATGCTTGACTCCTGATGGACAAATTTATGAGCACCAAAATATGATGTCACAAACTTGTTTCACAATCGGCAAGTATGACCGAATCGTTCAAGTAATAAACTTGGTAAGACCAAGTATCGTTCTTCCCAAAGGACTCACGGCCTAGTTTAGTTATGTGATTTGTTGATTAGCTAAGACTTACAAACGAAATAATTGAAGTTTAATATGCAAGACAGATAATAAACATGTATGCATGAAGTTTTGATCAATAGCAAAAGCAAAAGATAAACACTTTCAATGAATTATATGAATGAATATGTTGTTGGGGGTCAATTTCATCTCATCCACTCTCATATACTTTAGGAATTCAACATTCAAGTCATCATTGTTAATGCCACTCTCTAATGTACCTTTCTAGAAGGCTTCTCCCTAATCACGAGTTCATACAATTCCTAGCATTCCTAATGATTAGTTCATAGGCTCAGGAGCTTAACGACAACCAACATAATATTGGGAGAAATTCCCCGGATCTAGACTTCCCCGTACGTTCCCATATCGACAAAACCAATAATCATGCATTGAATGAGTTAAACTATGCAAGCATTAAGCAAAGAGGAAAAACCCTAACTAATGATGAAAGAAAGCATAAGTCTTAATTAAAAGATGTAAGCATAAATTCCATATATGAGAGCTTCAAAAGATTACATTGATTCCCCAACAAACATACAAGGTTTAGTTCACCATATTCATGGTGAACCTAGATGAATTACAATGAAAGAATGAAAGAATAAACCCAATAAAGGTGAAGAGGTAGCCTGAGCATCCAAGATCCTCCTTCAAAGGGGTGAAAGAGAGAGTGTTTGCCTCGTTTCTGCCAAAGATGTCTAACCCTAGGAAATCCTAAAGCTTATATAGCATTCGTAAATTACAAAAAGATAAGCCCAAGCCCATTAAAGTGCCCCTCAACGGTCCTCCCGCAACCTCTTGAGTGCCGCTCAGCGGTAAAGTGCCACTGAGCGGTGACTTCGGCTTCTTCTTTTGCACTTTTTCATGTCTTTTCTAATGTCATCTCTCTCCTTCTTCACTTCTTTCACCAAATTCACCTTAAAACCTGCACAAAAACACTGAAATCAAGCATAAACCTGTCCAGCTCTCTTATTTCTGAAAATGTAGATAAAAGTAGTGATTTCAAGCTAGTTTCTAAGTATAAAGGTTGCATTTAGTATCAATTTTAAGCATGAAAATAACAGTTTTTCAACTGTTATCACAACCCCAAACTTAGAACTTTGCTTGTCCTCAAGCAAACAAAATGTAACTCAATCTCCAACCAATTCATATGGTGGTCTACTCATTCTAAAATCCTCTTTTTCATGATAAGTAACAACTTCACTCAAACTTATGACCAAGAGTTCATTCAAGATGTGCACATGCTTTAGTGTTCACAAAGTCATTTAAATTCCAACAAATGCTAATTTTTTTATGAATGATCAATCAATTAAGCATGGATGTTCATGTACTTATGGAACATTTCCTCACTAGGTAAAGTGTTTCACTCAACACACAAGTGTATAAGAGGTAAAGTGTTTCACTCATTCACTCCACTATCACAATGTCACATGAATTAACTTTGCCTTTCATTTTACCACAATCAAGAACATTCACAAGCATGCATCATCACAAGGACTTTTCAATGGCTTATAATGTGGCTGGGCTAACAAGAAAATTGGTTTTTCTGGATCACAAAATCCTTGAGTTAAGAGAATCATAACAACACAATTATTCTTATTCATTCCCAACTTTCTTTTGCCTTTGCATTGAGCTTTGCTTCTTTTTCTTTTCTTTTCTTTTTCTTTGCATATTCTTACTTTTTAGCTCTTAGCTCAATGCTTTTTCATGTTTTCCTAACAACCCCAAACTTGAGCATTTAACAATACCATACAAGATCTTCTACTTAACTCAAGGTAAAGATTTCAATCAAGGGTTTTCAGTGTATGTTCAAGGCTAAGGGTTCAAAGGATAGAACACAACGTGTTCTCTTTTAATGGGCTAACTTTATGAATTTGGCCAATAAAAAGGGTTTCAACAAACGGCCTTGATCATATGATGCAAAACAAGCAATTGATTCAATCATAGAAAACCTGGGCAAAATCATTCATGCTTTCAAAGTAATAGCATTCAACAATAACAACTCTGGAGCTCAAAACCTCACATATCAGCTCATTCACATTTGACATACACATCCTGCTTAATTTCACAATCACAATCATGATATCATGCATTTGTTCACAAAGCTTGTGAATCACCTGTATAAGCATTTTAATGTGCACATCATCTCAACATCAATTAATCATAAGCATCATTCAAGCATTACTTATCAAACAATCACAGTTAATAGCAAACCATCACACAAAACAGGTGTTCAATATAGTACATCATACCCTAATCTAAAAACAAAAACAAATAAGTTCAGAAAACTTAAACCACAAAAGCATAAGTTCATATGATAGCATTCATCAGTAAATGTTATCTCAGCTCCTCATCAATCTGAGCTGTCCTCTGTATCTTCCTCTTCCTCCTCATCTTCATCATCCTCAAATGCATCTTCCTCATCAGCTTCATCTTCTTCCATATCTCTAGCTGAAGCTTCAGCTGCTCCAGCTCCTCCTCCATGCACTGGTTCTTCTGGCCAAGCTACTACATTATGGAATTCATCCATAGTCCACCTGTGGGCTGGAGGTGTATCATACATCCCCACTATCATCTCAGCAGTGGCCACCTGCCCTCTGTGAATGGACTGCAACTGAGCACCTATAAGAGACATATACATGTCCCTCATCTGGAATGGCTCTGCTTCATGTGTATCAGCAGATCTCTGGCTCTGTGCTGGCCCTCTCTCTCTTCTAGCCCGACGTGGTGGAACTGGCTGAGCTACATCCTCACCTCCACAGTACTGTCTATAATAAGCCTCATCAATAGCTTTTCTTGGCCTCTCAAATGGTGGAACAGAAGTGTCCACCCCAGCTAGCTTGCATAGGTGAGTGATCAAGGAAGGATGTCCTAGTGGTGCTTTGTTGTTTGAGGTGTTAGCACACACACTAATCTCATCAGCTATCACCTGCCCAATATTAACATTTAAATTTCTGATAGCACAGTAGATGAATAGTGCCCTGCTGAGAGTAATATCTGACACATGTGAACATGGCTGAATGTTGGCATGAGAAAATACCATCCAATACTTTGCAAGAGGAGTCAAATCTGTCCTCCTAATATTAACCATTGAGCCAGATCTATTCCTTTGGAAGTGTCCTCCAGGTATACATAGTGCTCTCTCCACATCCTCAATATCAGCACCTTCCTCCATGCAAAGAGCAAACTGGCATTGCTCACCAGCCCACACAGTATCCAGGAAGTTGTTGATAGAATCAAGATCATACCTGATAGCATGGCCTCTGACATAGCCCAAATAATTCTCAGCTGGATAATCACCAATCTTCTTTGCATTGGTGTAGAATTCCTTTACCACAGCTGTGCTGGCAGGTGCAGGATAAGTGGCTAGCTTTCCCCAGTCATTCCCTAACACTTGCTCTCCAAATTGAGGAGCAAAGTTAGGTATCATTCCAACCTTTCTCTCCATCAGAAGTCTCCTGTCCTGAACCACCCTAAAGTGCTTCTCATGTTTCCTAGAGAGGAACCTACTAGAGTGGGGTTGCTCTGGTTCCTTTTCCTTCCTCTTGGTTGCCATGGTTTTCAATCTCTTTCCTGAAAAACCTGTTTTGAAGCTTTCCTAACTCCACCCAAATGCAATTTTCAGTTTTCCAGTGCATAATCAAGCAGTTTAATTGGTTCAAACATCAAATATATCATCAAATCATGCATAGAAATCAAAACCCCTAAATATTCATGCTTTGACAATCACATTCAAAATCAAGAACCCTAGAATGAACAAAATGCATTTTACTTACTTGGGTGGAGATACTAGATGCAATGAGAATGCTTCCAAGCTAGAATGCTCTCTTCCAACCCCAAACTTTGATGGCACACTAGTGAAAAAGTGAGTGGAAGAGAAATTTCCTTAAGAGGTAAGAGTGAAAAGATGTGGAAAACCTTGGAGAAGGTGTGTGGAAGTGTTTGTGCCTAGAAAGAAACCCTAAAACGCAGCTTGAGGTATAAAAATACCCTAATGGGCTTGGGTCCCGCTAAGGGGAACTTAAAGCCCATTCTGCGATAGTACCGCTCAGCGGTAAAATACCGCTCAGCGGCACTTTCGTGATGTGCTCCTCTCCTTCTTTTCTTAACCTACGTGCCTTTCCTACATGCCTCTCATTAGTTCCCTGCAATTCAATGTTTAAAATACTTATGCAAACCCTAACTAAAATAAAGCAAACAAAAACAATCAATCAACTGGGTTGCCTCCCAGGTAGTGCTTGTTTAACGTCACGAGCCTGACCCAAATCCACCAACACCCATCAGTAGGTGTTTCAAACTTACCAGCTGATGAGTCAATATTTTCTTCACTTCACTTAGTTTATTTTACTAGAATTAATCAGGGAATTGTGCTAAAATGTCCGATATTTTCCCATTTTACTAATTGTGCTTAATTTGATTAGAAATTCTTATTTTGATTAATTTGAATTATCTGAGCTAATTATGTGTATTAGTAATTGCAGGAAAATTTTGGAAATAAAAATTGAGACATTTGGAAAAATATTCATTTACACAGAGTGTTATTTACTTGGAAGATTTATTTTGTATGTTGATCCGTGGAAACTTAAGAGGAAATCTTTTGTTTGGATTAGCTAATATTAGAAGTGCACGGTACAAAGGTTTTGGCATCCAAAAATACACATGCTTTCACCTAAAGTTCTTCAATTCTTGGATTTTAAGAGGCATTAATTCTCATGGTACATGGCATCTCACGGCTGAATGAATTAAGCATATATCTACATGGCTTTTACGTGAGCACCAAACCAAGTAACAGCACTGGGAGGATTAATCTAGCTCTTGGTTTTATTTGAGAATAAAAGGAGGTCCACACTTCTCGGCACCCAGCACAAATAATAAAGAAATCTTTCTCTTTTGGAAGTGGGAACCGCACCTTTCTTGGTTTGGAGTGAGATTTCGAATTGGGGCTATTAAATGAAGAAACCATACGTAACATAAGAGACATGTGGGGTACATTTATCACTTAGTCATCTTTTCATTTTTTAAATGGAGAAGAATGGTTTGGTAGACATGTCACGGCTGAAAATAAATTAGTGGAGGGCCCTCTTGTTAATTTTGATGAAAGAAAATGTGGAAAGGAGGTGCACTTTACTACGGCACTAGGAATCTCCTTATTCTATTGTAAATGGAGACACATTATGGAAGAGGGACCACCAACACATTGGACGCTCTGCTCACGGAACTGCACTATTAAGAATTAATTTTCTTTCTTCATGTGTTTCACAGAGCACTAAGGAACCAGAGTAACACACGTCCGAAAGAGAAAAGCGGTACAACAGTTTGGAGGTGAACAAAGAGGATAACACAACAGCTGCCATGGTAGAAAGGGTGACATCTACGCATGATTAAAAACGCACGAGAGCAAGCAAGATGCAGCAGAAGCACGGAGAAGTGAAGCAAACGGTTCTCCATCCAGCAGCTCTTCACGTCCACGTTCACTCCACAACAGCAGCTTGGAAAGCTTCACGGTCCAGCAGTGCAACCACACAGCAAATAGATAATGGAAAAGGGAGCCCACGGCTGCAAGGAAATTCACGTGATTCATTGGCTGGAAAAATGAAGTGCATTCACGGTCTTGAAGACGGTCCAGCACCTTGTTGAAGCAACCACCAGCAGCAAATGAAAGTGCAGCCCCACACAAGAACACAGCAGCTGAGGTTGTGTTCATCAATATGAAGAAGCTCTTGTTGCAGCATTGCAACCAGCCACACGCACATCTTGGAGTGTCCAGGGGCAGTTCACGGTGCAGCAGCTATCTAGTTGAGAAGGATGCCTCATGGTATTGAAGAAGGAGACGTCATCCAGCAGCTCAACGTGCAACAAAGAGAGCCAATACACGGCCTTGGAAGGAAGGGAAACATGCATTTAAGAGAACCATCCAGCAGCTGGTCCAGTAAAGGAGATGCTCCACAATCTTAGTCTAATTGAAGAAGAAGAAGCCGTGAGCAAGGAGTTGGAATGAAGAAGAAGAAGGGAGCCCACGACCAGAATGGCTCGAAGAATTGGATACACACGGATGGAGGGGATTCTCGGCTCTTCATTCCAGCAAGCCCAGCCACGTGAAGCAGCTTGGAGAAAAGATCAAGGCCTGCTTTCTTTACGCATCCAGCTAAAGATCACCAAACCAGCAGGGTCCAGCTTCAATCACACCAAGAGAAGGAGGCCGTGAGGTGAGAGAATCCAGCAGCTTGGAAGCATAGAGGAAGGCACGGAAGCTGCATATCCAGCAGCCACAATCACGGCTTGATGGAAGTAGAAGAATCCAAGGTGTAAAAGATGACAAAATGGAGGGACCTTCACCTATTTTCTCACGGGCAAGAAGCTATTGCTCAGAATTTTGTGCAAGGAACCAAGTTGAATGGAGAAGTCACGGGCGTTTGTCCAGAGGAGAAGTGGCTATAAATGGCATCAGCATCAGAGAACCAGGAGGACATCAGAATTTAGGAATAGAAATTAGCAGACGTTCTGGTTTTCTCCTCCCCTCTGGGGAGGTTTTGTGATTTAATTCAATTTGCATTTTCCAGTAGCAAACTCTCTCAGTTTTCATTTCCAAACAGTGCACAAATGTAAAATTTTATTTCTGAAGCGTGTAGTTTAATTGTTTCACAGTTTTCTCATTTTCATTTTCATTTTATTTTAAGTGTTTGAACTTCAATTTAAATGTTGAATCCTTGATGAATTTGATTTTTTAAATCCTTGTTGAACTTCAGTTAAATGTTTTTATCTGTTAAAATTACCGTTCATGATTTTCTGCACCGTTAAATTCTGTCATTATGTTTTACTGGTCATTTATTTTCAAGAGTTGTTTTTACGGTTTATTTTTACTGGAACTATTGGTAAATTTTAATTACAGTGTTGTTTTGTCTTCTGCATATTTACTGTTCTGTGTTTTAATTTCCAACACTGTAATTTTTCCATTGTCTATTTTTACCATCTTTTACTGTTTAGTTTTTACCGTCGTTAAAATTTACTTCAGTGTTTTTAATTCTGTCTTATTTTAATTCCAGTTTTAATTTATTTTTCCGTACCACAAATCACAAAACCCCCCCCCCACTTCGTGTAAAAAAATCTGAGACTGAACCACACAAATTGGTCCTTGAGAGACGACCTAGGAGTCAAATCCCAGTCTTATACTGCATTAATTTCTGTGCACATCAAATTTGTATGACCGCGACAGTCGTATCACCAGCACCCATCAGTAGGTGCAAAATTTTCTCACCAACACCCATCAGTAGGTGTTACAAACCTAGTATCCTTCAGTAGATACTTAACCACCTAGCATCCTTCAGTAGATGCTGGATCCAACAAAATAATGTCCAAAATAATGTTCACAGATTAAAAATTACAAAACCAAAATAATAAATCAAAAGTTTGTAAATCCACTGGGTTGCCTCCCAGCAAGCGCTCCTTTAACGTCATTAGCTTGACCCAATAAAGCTCATGTTCCATCTTCTTTATAGTTGATGTTTTCATTCCACCAACTTTTCAACTGTTTCCTTTGGACTGTTTTGGTTCTTCTAGAATATGGAGACTCTATCTCTATCATCTCCTTCTCTTTAAAGCCCTTTATAACCCACAACTTGTTCTTGATTCTCGCAGGTTGCCAAGTTGGGGTCTTCTTTTCTTCCAGTCTCTAGGAATTTCTTCTCCTTTTCCAATCTCTTCTTCCTTGGGTACCTGAAACAACAAACAATGGTTACCTGAAACTTCAAGATTTTCATCTTTATTGCTAGTCATGGGTGCATCTCGAAATGCAGCTTTATAACTAGCTTCTTCCTCCTTTGCTTGTGTCTCATCTTTGAAGACATCCACCACCACTCTCTCCTCTCTGTCTTGGAGCACCACTATACCTTCATTCACATCTATGATAGCCCTGGCCGTTTTCATAAACGGTCTTCCAAGTATGATAGGTATCTTCTCGGTCTCCATCTTCATCACCACAAAGTCTGCCAAAAACTGAAGTTTGCCAACACAAACTACAATGTCTTCTGCAATCCCACATGGCTCCTTTGAAGATCCATCGGCCATCACTAGATTAACCTTTACAGGTTTCATTTTAACAGTGCCAATTTGCTCCAATAAAGAATAAGGCATCAAGTTAACACTTGAACCTAAATCAAGGAGAGCATTCTTTACCTTTTTCTTCCCTATAGTACAAGGGATAGAAAAACTACCTGGATCTGATGCTTTAGGAGGGAATGACTCTTTCTTTACAGTTATACACTTTTTTTCCTCATCATCTCTACGTCTCTTCTTTGTAGAGCTTTCTTCATCAGATTTTGTATAAACTGCAATTTTCTGTAAAATCTGTTCCCAAGGTGCTTCATTATCCACCATTCTGAATAATTCTGTGAAGTCCATTTGTTTATCTTGATTTATTGGAAAAGGAAAAACGTCCTTTCTTTCTTCTTCTCTTATCTCTTCTGTTTCTCCTTCTTCTAACTCAATTATCTCTTCATTCACACTCTTTACCACTTTGCACTCTTCTCTAGGGTTAACCTCAGTATTAGCCCCAAAGTTTCTGTTTGGCCTTTCTTCCAATTGCTTGGTAATCTGACCCATTTGAATCTCCAAATTCTTTATAGCAGCTTCAGTGCTCTTTTGAGAAGATTCAGTTTTCTGTATAAATTGCTGAAGAGTTTCTTCCAACCTTGTTGATCTTTCATTAAGCATAGATAACTGTTGCCACAAGGTTGGTTGCTGCTGCTGCTTATTATATTGATTAGCCTGCCCAGTTTGTCCTTGACCAATGCTTGGATGTGGTTTCCAACCCTGATTATAATTCCCTTGACGGTATGGAAACTGATTAGCCATGAAATTAACATCCTCCACAGCTTCCACTGGGAAAGCCCATTGACCATTGATATGATCACCTCCACATAATTCGCACAACTGGGTTTGTACATGTGCAGCAGATTTCAACTCTTTAGGCAATTGGGCAAGAGTTTTAGTCAGAGTTTCCAGCTGTTGAGTTAGAATTTTATTCTGTGCTAGCAAGGCATCATGTGTTTGTAATTGAAGAACTCCTTTTTGTTGCATAGGAGCTCCTCTCTCACTGTGCAGCTCATTATCACTAGTAGCCATGTTTTCTATAATTTCAGTTGCCTCCTCTGGAGTTTTCCATTTGATATTGCCTCCTGCTGAGGCATCCAGCATCATCTTGGTTTGTGAACCAAGCCCTCCAAGGAAAGTTAAGACTACTTCTTGATCTTCAAAACCATGCGTGGGAGTTTTACGCAATAAGCTTTTATACCTGTCCCATGCATGTCCCAGTGATTCTTCCATGCCCTGCTTGAATGAAGAAATCTCTTGCTTGCCTTTACTCACCTTAGATTGTGGAAAGTATTTGTTCAAAAATTTTGTGACCACTGCTTCCCACTCTGTGAAACTTTCTTCTGGAAAAGAGTTCAACCAAAGCTTAGCATTGCCTCCCAATGAGAAAGGAAACAAGCTAAGTTTGATAGCTTCGTCTGGCACCCCATTAATCTTGACTGTGTTGCAGATCTCATTAAAGGTAGTGAGGTGCTCATATGGGCTTTCATGAGATAACCCATTAAATTGATTACTCTTCACCAGTTGAATCAGTGCTGGTTTGACCTCCATGTTGGCTGCATTGACTCTAGGTCTAGCGATGCTGTTAAAGTGCTGAGGTTCAGCAAGATTGGTGTAATCTGCAAGAGTTCTTCTACCATTATTGTTCTCCATATTTCCTGTGCTATGAACAGAACCTTATGGTGATGACTGTAAGAGAGTTTCTGGAGAAGGGAAAAGTTCTCTAGACGTTCTGATTCGTCTCCTCCTTCTACTGTCTTCTAATCCTTCAAGAAGTGGTTCTGTTGTTTTCTTACTCCTTGTTCTAATTGCTTCCTGCATACACAAGAAAACAAAACCCTAGAAAATATTTGTTAGCACAAAAAGATATAGGAGAAGATATATATTCAGAAGATAAAATAAGATAGAATAAAATAAAATAAAATCTAATCTAATCTAAAAAGATAAAATAAAAACAGAAAAATCTAATCTAATCAAATCAAATAAGATAAAATAAAATAAAATAAAAACAGAAAAAATAAAAACAGAAAATAAAAATTAAAGTCAAAGATAATCAATAATCACACAAATTAACCAGTTAAACCACGAGTTCCCGGTAACGGCGCCAAAAACTTGATGGACAAATTTATGAGCACCAAAATATGATGTCACAAACTTGTTTCACAATCGGCAAGTATGACCGAATCGTTCAAGTAATAAACTTGGTAAGACCAAGTATCGTTCTTCCCAAAGGACTCACGGCCTAGTTTAGTTATGTGATTTGTTGATTAGCTAAGACTTACAAACGAAATAATTGAAGTTTAATATGCAAGACAGAAAATAAACATGTATGCATGAAGTTTTGATCAATGGCAAAAGCAAAAGATAAACACTTTCAATAAATTATATGAATGAATATGTTGTTGGGGGTCAATTTCATCTCATCCACTCTCATATACTTTAGGAATTCAACATTCAAGTCATCATTGTTAATGCCACTCTCTAATGTACCTTTCTAGAAGGCTTCTCCCTAATCACGAGTTCATACAATTCCTAGCATTCCTAATGATTAGTTCATAGGCTCAGGAGCTTAACGACAACCAACATAATATTGGGAGAAATTCCCCGGATCTAGACTTCCCCGTACGTTCCCGTATCGACAAAACCAATAATCATGCATTGAATGAGTTAAACTATGCAAGCATTACGCAAAGAGGAAAAACCCTAACTAATGATGAAAGAAAGCATAAGTCTTAATTAAAAGATGTAAGCATAAATTCCATATATGAGAGCTTCAAAAGATTACATTGATTCCCCAACAAACATACAAGGTTTAGTTCACCATATTCATGGTGAACCTAGATGAATTACAATGAAAGAATGAAAGAATAAACCCAATAAAGGTGAAGAGGTAGCCTGAGCATCCAAGATCCTCCTTCAAAGGGGTGAAAGTGAGAGTGTTTGCCTCGTTTCTGCCAAAGATGTCTAACCCTAGGAAATCCTAAAGCTTATATAGCATTCGTAAATTACAAAAAGATAAGCCCAAGCCCATTAAAGTGCCGCTCAGCGGTAAAATACCGCTCAGCGGTAGTTGCGTGACATGTTTTCTCCCCTCAGCGGCCATTTTGCCGCTCAGCGGTCCTCCCGCAACCTCTTGAGTGCCGCTCAGCGGTAAAGTGCCGCTGAGCGGTGACTTCGGCTTCTTCTTTTGCACTTTTTCATGTCTTTTCTAATGTCATCTCTCTCCTTCTTCACTTCTTTCACCAAATTCACCTTAAAACCTGCACAAAAACACTGAAATCAAGCATAAACCTGTCCAGCTCTCTTATTTCTGAAAATATAGATAAAAGTAGTGATTTCAAGCTAGTTTCTAAGTATAAAGGTTGCATTTATTATCAATTTTAAGCATGAAAATAACAGTTTTTCAACTGTTATCAACGCCTCAACAGGAGGAAATATCAAATGGAAAATCCAGAGGAAGCTACAGAAATCATTGAAAATATGGCTACTAGTGATAATGAGCTAAACAGTGAAAGAGGAGTTTCTATTCAACAAAAAGGAGTTCTACAGCTACAAACAAATGATGCCTTGCTAGCACAAAACAAGATACTAACTCAACAACTGGAAACTCTTACAAAAACACTTGCACAACTGCAAAAAGAGTTAAAGACTGTTGCACAGGTTCAATCACAGATGTGTGAATTATGTGGGGGTGACTATGTCAATGGTCAATGCGCCTTTCCAGCAGAAGCCTTAGAGGATGTTAACTTCATGGCCAATCAATACCATCAGGGGAATTTCAATCAAGGGTGGAAACCTCACCCAAGCATTGGTCAAGGACAAACTGGGCAAGGTGGGCAATTTAACAAGCAACAGCAACAACCAACCTTATGGCAACAGATTTCTATACTTAATGAAAGGTCAATAAGGATGGAAGAAACTCTTCATCAGTTCATACAGAAAACTGAGTCTACTATAAAGAGCATTGAAGCTGCTATCAAGAATTTGGAGATTCAGATGGGTTAGATTACCAAGCAGTTGGAAGAGAGGCCAGAAAAAAATTTTGGGGCTAATACTGAGGTTAACCCCAAAGAAGAATGTAAAGTGTTGAAGAGTACAAATGATGAGACAGTTGAGTTAGAAAAATGAGAGACAGAAAAAGAAAAGAGAGAAAAGAGAGAAAAAGAAAAAGAAGAGAAAAAAAAGAGAGATACAGAGTAAAGATATTGTTCCTTTTCCAATAAATCAAGAGAAACAATTTGATTTTACAGAATTGTTCAAGATGGTGGACAATTATGCACCTTGGAAAGAGATATTACAAAAAATTGTAGTTTATACTAAATCTGAGGAAGAAGTCTCTACAAAGAAAAGACGTAGAGATGATGATACAAAGAAGTATAAAGCTGTTAAAAAGGAGTCATTCCCTCCAAAAGTAAAAGATCCAGGAGGCTTTTCCATTCCATGCACAATAGGGAAGAAAAGGATTAAAAAAGCTTTACTTGATTTAGGATCAAGTGTTAACTTGATACCTTATTCTTTACTAGAGCAGATCAGTGATGTTGATGTGAAGCCTATAAAGGTTAACTTAGTAATGGCAGATGGATCTTCAAAGGAACCTTATGGAATAGCAGAGGATATTATAGTTTGTGTAGGCAAATTCCAGTTCTTGGTAGACTTTGTGGTGATGGAGATGGAGACTGAAAAGATACCCATTATTCTCGGAAGACCGTTTATGAAAATGGCCAAAGCCATCATTGATGTGAACAAAGGTATAGTGGTGCTCCAAGACCGAGAGGAGAGAGTTGTTGTAGATGTCTTCAAAGAAGAGAGGCAAATGCAGGAGGAAGAAGCTAGTCATAAAGCTGTATATCAAGATGTACTCATAACTAGCCCTAAAGATGAAAAGCCCAAAGTTAAAGGTAAACATTGTTTGTTGTTTCAGGTACAGGAAAAAGAAAAGATTGGAAGAGGAAGAAAAGTTCCTGATGACTGGATTGTGAAAGGCTACAAATTGTGGTACACCTATGAGATTCAAAAACAAGTTGTGGGTTGTGAAAGGCTACAAAGAAAAGGAGATGATAGAGATAGAGTCTCCACATTCTAGAAGAGTCAAAACAGTACACCGGAAACAGTTGAGGAGTTGGTGGACAAGGACATCAACCATGAAGAAGGAACTTGAACTTTATTGGGTATGGCTAATGACGTTAAAAGAGCGCTTGCTAGAAGGCATTCCAGTGATTTGAGGATAATATTTCTTTTGATTTTTGTTTTTTGGTTTTGTAATTTTTAATCAGTTGGACATTATTTCTGTAAATATTTTGTTGGATATAACACCTACTGAAGGATGCTCGGTGGTTAAGTATCTACTGAAGGATACTAGGTTTGTTACACCTACTGATGGGTGTTGGTAAGAAAGTTTTGCACCTACTGTGGGTGTTGGAGGATTATGGGTCAGGCTCGTGACGTTAAACAAGCGCTACCTGGGAGGCAACCCAGTTGATTGATTATATTTTTGTTTATTCTGCTTTAGTTGCATGATAGGAATTTGCATGAGTAGTCTGAGAATTTAATTGCAAGGAACAAGTGAGGCGCATGAGTAGGAGGCACCTAGGTTAAGCTAGGAAGAAGAAGAGCACTTCCCGAAAGTGCCGCTGAGCGGTAGTGTCGCAGAATGGGCTTAGGTTTCCCCTTAGCGGAACCCGAGCCCATTGGGGTATTTTTATACCCTAAGTCGCGCTTTGGCTTCTATTTTTAGATTCTTCTTTGCACACATACTCCTAAACAATTTTCTAAAGGTTCTCTACATTTTTCCTTTCATTCCTCTTTAGAAAATCTCCCTTCCACTCACTTTCTCACTAGTTTTCCATCTAAGTTTGGGGTTGGGAGAGAACATCATTGAAGGGGCTGATTTCTTCATTATGGTTTACTAATGCTTAACAATGTATCTTTTGGTTTTGTGAATTATGTTTGATGCAGGGATGTCCTCCTCATCGGGCAGAAATAATCAAGACTATAAGATCCAAGAAGAATGAGAGGAAGAAGACTCTGACGATAGCATGAGTTGATGAAGAAACTGAGATAGCATTCACTGATGGATGTTATCAGCACTAGAGCAAGATTTGTTTTATCTTCTATTTTGTTCTAAACTTATTTGTTTTTGTTAGTAGAATAGGGTTTGATGTACTCAATTGGAAACTTTGTCTGTTATGATGGTTTGCTTATGATTGTTGTCTGATAAGTAATGCTTGATGATGCTTTGATGTTGATTGATGTTGAGATTGCACATTATATGCTTATACAGGTGATTCACAAGCTTTGTGAATAAATGCATGATGTTGTGATTGTGAATGTGATATTAAGCAGGATGTGTATGTCAAATGTGAATGAGCTTATATGTGAGGTTTCGAGCTCCAGAGTTGTTATGATTGAATGTTGTCACGTCCCATTTATTATGGTGCTGAGTCACCTAGCTGCTTACATCAATGCACCGTGCCACATGTTCTGAGCGTTTAAAATCCACCCACTGAAGCCCTGCATGCACGCCACTTGTCAAAGTGGAAGTTTCTGAAGTGAATGGTGGGGTGCAGGTGTCAACCAGAGAGACGTTCGTTCGTCTGGAAGTGGGATTTGATCAAAAGTAAAATTTTTGGAAAAAGCTCCCACTCTCTACGCGCACCTTCTCCCCTTCCAAACTCAGAAATTTCATTTTTCTCCTCCATCTCTCTAGAACCTTTCTTCTTCTCTCTTCTGCAACTCACCATCCTCTTCTCCGATCACATTTCAGTAAACGCAGAAACGTTCCCTGCACCGAGAGCTCCATATTGAACCGAACAACTTCCAGTTCTGGTAAGTTTCACTTGGACGCTCGTTTCTGGAGTTCCTGCAAACTATATTCAGTTGCATGCAATAGTGTAGACTAAGCCCTTCGTCTTCTTTTGGTTAGTTTAGTTGGAAAGCTTAAGTGAAACGTTGAGAGAGCCTCGTTTAGACGAATCAAGATCCACTCATTTTAGGACGATCACTACAAATCCGGGTAAGGGAAGCTTATTAGATTTAATTCTTATGTTATACTGTAATGTATGAATGTTCTGTGAAATTGATGAGTTATACTGCATGCACGTTGTGTGTTGAATGAAGTTTGATTTATGATAAGTGGATTTTGGGTGTATGAATATGATATTGAATTGATTGTATGAAAATAATGAAATGTTCTATGGTTGGATTAAACTGAAATGTGAGTTGTATGATGAGATGATGCATGAAAATTATAGAGTTTTGCTATGATATGCTTAATTAAATGTATGAAATTTATACTGGAAAATGACTTTTACTGTAAGTGAGAAATTGAAAATGAGATTTGTATGATAACAAACGTTCGCTATCGAACGGTCCTTCACCGTTCGGTATTCTCTGTAACTTTTCTGAAAAAGCTGAATCCTTTCATTTGGAAAGAATTCTCGTGGAGGACGAACACCCTCTTATATTAGTCTTACGTTTGAGCGTTCGACCAAACGTAAATATCCTGAGAGTGGTGTGAGAAATTTGAGAAGCCTGAGAATATATTCAAACACTTAGTCATATTGTTCAAAATGTAACTTCAACATTATAACTTATGAAAAATCCTATTTCAAATATCTTGATTCAGTTATGGGTCTCGACCCAAAGCGTACGTACTAAGTAGCGCTCGGTCTTATACCGAACGCTCGTCCAAATGCGTATGTTGTAAACGACGCTCGGTCCTATACCAAACGTTCGCTCCTTCCGTAATTATCAACGAGCGGTAATAGCGTTCGCCTGAATCGAAATAGCGTTCGTCTATAAATTTAAAAAGCGTTTGTCCAATAGATCTATTAACGTTCGTCCAAGATTTCAGTGACGTTCGTCCAAAACTTCCTTAAATGCCCATTTTCGCGCTCGGTCATTGACTGGCGGTTTGTCTCCTGAATTAAATCGTGTTCGGTTTATTTTATCTAAACAAATTTGTGATGTATCTATCTATTGGATTCGTTCCAGAGTTATTGAACTTAAAATTATTCTAAGTATTTTCGGATCGTACTAGAGTCAGTTCATTTAACTGATTCAAAGAAGCCTTTCTTGGTTTCGCTCTTGACGTTCGTCCTCGTTATGAAGGGGACTGAACGTTCGTCTTTTTATGCAAGTGAAACAAAGAATGGAAATGTATTTAAGAGGAGGAATTATGATGTGCGAACACTATGAGAACTGAAATTGTGATCGTGGAATTTGAACGAGCGTTCCAGGGAGGAACGACTCTTGGTTGGAAATTGAGAATTGTAAAGTATGAATGTGGTAAGCTTAGCTGGCGGTTCATCCTGATATTCCGTGAGTGCTCATTCTCAAGTAGAGAGGAGTATGTCATGTGTGGGAATGGCAGGAGGTCTTAGTCCATAACTGTAACTTGGACAGAACGGGCTAACCTCAGGTGGCAGCTGACGAGTATTCCAACTCTTCCACCTGGGTACACGGACGTCGTAGCTACACAGAATTCATACAGTCCGGACGATCGGTCTAGTATTAGGATTTTGATTGAGTTAATGGATGAATTGAATGTATATGTTGTGAATTAACTTGCTGAAATTGATAAGTATGAAATGTATATTTGACTTGAATTAAATTCAATAAGCTTACCCTTGCATTTTCCATTGTGTTGTCTGTATATGTATATCCGTCTTGTCCTTGCAATGATCATCCGTGTGGATGTGAGCAGAAGGAGATGCTTCTTTGGAACAAACGCTTGAAGATGGACTCATTGCTGAAGAAAATCTCGTAAAGGTTGAAGTGAAGGCCGAGCAGTAAAAGCGTTCGGTTTTTAGTTAGTGCAATTAGGATAGCGGGCCACTTATGAGCGAGCGCCCTTTTTTTGTTGTTGTAAATATTTGGACGTTCGGTCATTTATTTTGGTAAACCGTTCGTCCTCATTCTTTTGTGAACGCTCGTAACTTATGTGTACATGTAAGGCCGTTCGGCCATTCTCGAATTTAATCCTTGTTATTTTAAAACTGTTTTGCCATATTAATATATGTGATTATTCTAAGTATATAGTTGATGACTGTATAATTTTGGGATGTTACAAATGCTATTACTTTGAAAGCATGAATGATTCTGCCCAGGTCTTCTATGATTGAATCAATTGCTTGTTTGCATCTTATGATCAAGGCCATTTGTTGGTAACCCTTTTATCAGCCAAATTCATGAATTTAGCCCACTAAAAGAGAGCACTTTGTGTTCTATCCTTTGTACCCTTAGCCTTGAACATGATTTGAAAACCCTTGTTGAAAAGCTTCTTTACCTTGAGTTAAGTAGAAAATATTTTGTGGTATTGATAAATGCTCAAGTTTGGGGTTGATGGGAAGTTATGAAAGGGAAATTGAAAGCATTGAGCTAAGAGCTAAGAAATAAGAATGTGAAAAGAAAAAGAAAGAAAAGAAAAGAAAAGGCAAAGCTCAATGCAAAAGAAAGTTAGGAATAAATAAGAATGACTGTGTCTTTATGATTCTCTTAACTCAAGGGTTTTGTGATCTAGAAAAACCAATTTTCTTGTTAGCCCAGCCACATTATAAGCCATTGAAAAGTCCTTGTGATGATGCATGCTTGTGAATGTATTTTATTATGGTTAAACGAAAGGCAAAGTCAATTCTTGTTTGCTTGAGGACAAGCAAAGTTCTAAGTTTGGGGTTGTGATAACAGTTGAAAAACTGTTATTTTTATGCTTAAAATTGATACTAAAAGCCACCTTTAACACTTAGAAACTAGCTTGAAATCATGCTTTTGGTCATATTTTAAGAAATAAGAGAGCTGAATAGGTTTATGCTTGGTTTCAGTGTTTTATGCAGGTTTTAAGGTGAATTTGGTGAAAGAAGTGGAGAAGGATAGAGATGGAATTAGAAAAGACATAAAAACGTGCAAAAGGAGAAGTCGCAATTACCGCTCAGCGGCAGTTTACCGTTGAGCGGCACTCAGGAACTCACGTTGGATCCGTTGAGGGGTGAAAATGCCGCTGAGGGGGAAGAATCAACTCACGCACTCACCACTAAGCGGTAGCTTACCGCTGAGCGGCACTATTTTGGGCTTGGGCCTAATTTTCTGTACTTTTAGAATAGTATATAAGCTTTAGGACGTCCTAAGGTTTGTATCTTTGGCTGAGACGAAACAAACACTCACTTTTCCACCCCTTGAAGGAAGA
Source organism: Vigna nakashimae (assembly GCA_034642375.1). NCBI lineage: Eukaryota > Viridiplantae > Streptophyta > Magnoliopsida > Fabales > Fabaceae > Vigna > Vigna nakashimae. Next base: position 42,332,976 of record CM067765.1, on the reverse strand, counting down.
TCTTGGATGCTCAGGCTACCTCCTCCTCTTTCTAGGGTTTTATCTTTCATTCTTTCATTATTATTCATCTAGCTTCACCATGAATATGGTGAACTAAATCTTGTAATGTTATTAGGGAATCAATGTAGTCTTGTGAAACTCTGATAACAGTTGAAAAACTGTTATTTTCATGCTTAAAATTGACACAAAAAGCAACCTTTACACTTAGAAACTAGCTTGAAATCATGCTTTTATCCATATTTTCAGAAATAAGAGAGCTGGACAGGTTTATGCTTGATTTTAGTGTTTTTGTGTAGGTTTTAAGGTGAATTTAGTGAAAGAAGTAAAGAAGGAGAGAGATGGAATCAGAAAAGTCAACCCGAAACCAGAAAAGTCAACCAGTCAACCAGAAAAGTCAACCAGTCAACCAGAATACGAAAAAAGTCAACCAGACGAGTTTTGGGCCAGTTTTATGCGATTTTATGATCTGTTTGGGCCTGGACCCGTTTTCTATTATTTTTATGTCCTATTTAAAGACCTAGATGTCTTAGGGTTGGTATCTTTGGCACAAACGAAGCAAACACTCTCTCTTCCACCCCTTTGAAGGAGGATCTTGGATGCTCAGGCTACCTCTTCACCTTTCTAGGGTTTTATCTTTCATTCTTTCATTATTGTTCATCTAGGTTCACCATGAATATGGTGAACTAAACCTTGTATGTCTGTTGGGGAATCAATGTAATCTTTTGAAGCTCTCATATATAGAATTTGTGCTTGCATCTTAATCTAAGCTTTATGCTTTCTTTCATCATTAGTTAGGGTTTTTCCTCTTTGCTTAATGCTTGCTTTGTTTAACTCATTCAATGCATGATTATTGATTTTGTCGATACAGGAACGTACGGGGAAGTCTAGATCCGGGGAATCTCTCCCAATATTATATTGGTTGTCGTTAAGCTCCTGTGCTAAGAGAACTAATTATTAGGAATGCTAGGAATCGTATGAACTCGTAATTAGGGATAGGCCTTCTTGACAAGGTAATTTAGAGAGTGGCATTAACAATGATGATTTGAATGTTGAATTCCTAAAATATATGAGAGTGGATAAGATGAAATTGACCCCCAACAACATATTCATATATATATTTCATTGAAAGTGCTTGTCTTTTGCTTTTGCCATTGATCAAAACCTCATGCATACATGTTTAATTTCTGTTTTGCATATTAAACCTCAATTATTTCGTCCTTAAGTCTTAGCTAATCAACAAACCACACAACTAAACTAGGCCGTGAGTCCTTTGGGAGAACGATACCTGGTCTTACCAAGTTTATTACTTGAACGATTCGGTCATACTTGCCGATTGTAAAACAAGTTTGTGACATCATATTTTGGTGATCATAAATTTTTCCATCAAACTCTCATATATGGAATTTGTGTTTTAACATCTTACTTTAGGATTTATGCTTTCCTTCATCATTAGTTAGGGTTTTTCCTCTTTGCTTAAAGCTTGCTTTGTTTAACTCATTCATTGCCATGATTATTGATTTTGTCGATATGGGAACGTACGGGGAAATCTAGATCCGGGGAATTTCTCCCAATAGCATATTGGTTGTCGTTAAGCTTCTGCACTTAAGAATTAATTACTAGGAATGCTAGGAATTGTATGAACTCGTAATTAAGGATAGGCCTTCTTGCAAGGTGATTTAAAGAGTGGCATTAGCATTGATGAAAAGAATGATGAATCCCTAAAAGTATATGAGAGTGGATAAGATGAAATTGATAACCCAAACAACATACTCATCCATCTAATTCATTAAAGTGTTTGTATTCCTCTTTTCCATTGATCAAATTCATGCATACATGTTTAATTATTGTATCTTGCATTTAAAACCTACAAACAATTTGTTCTCAAGTCTTAAATAATCAACAAATCATATAACTAACTAAGCCATGATTCCTTTGGGAAAACGATACTTGGTCCTACCTAGTTTTATTACTTGATACGATTCGATCACACTTGTTGATTGTTAAACAAGTTTGTGGCGCCGTTTTTCGGTGTTCATAAATTTGTCATCAGGGGGGGTTAAAGAGTTTTTGTGATTAGAAATGAACTAAATTAAAACTGGAAATTAAATACAACCAAACATAATTGAAAACACTAAAATAAAGGAAAAAACCATGAAGATCGAACGGTCCTACAGATGGTCGAACGGTTCTACATTGAATTCGAATGGTCTCTAAAGCAAGTGAGGAAATTAGAAATGCAGGAAGATAAAAAAAACCGAACAAAATAGACGACATAGTGAACAGAAATAGTAAACTGAACGGTCCTAAAACAAGATGTGTGAACTAATTCAAATGCAACAGATAATAAGGACACATTTGGTGTTATTCAAATGCAACACTTAAGCTAAAACATTAAATGCACACAATGTAGCAGTAATAATAAAAAGAAAGCTTGGCTAATAACAAAATCACATTGCAGCTTGGAAAAAGAAGATGTATCTTTAGCTAATAAATGAAATGCAATAACTCGTAATAGTAAAATAAAATAAGATGAGTGAAAGTTGCTTCTACCTAAATGCATTCTAATATATAGAATATAAGGACAACACTTGGTTCATGCGTAAAGAAGTAAAAAGCAAACACCTCTTGGAGCACCCCTTCTCAAGCAAAGATAAATTCTTTTTCTCCAAATAAACAAATGTAACAGTGCTTCATTCTTTCTTGAAGTCAAAATGAACATCCTATTCTAAAATAAAATCAACGTCAAATCTCCTCCCGTTTTTATCTCTCAACTGGAATCAATTTAAATGCACCGTGCAGCAAGGACAAAGCTCAATAGCAAATGGAAAAAGCAATGTTTAGCTAAAGAAAATTAAAACCACCACACATTCACCACGGCAACAAGGTACTAAGAAAAGTAATTATGAACATTGAAAAACGTGAATGATGATTCAATGAAATTAATTTCCCAACCAACAACTCTTTCACTTTTTATATTTCAAAAACCATCTAAGCATGAATACAATATGTCAAAAGAAAACCTTTTGGCTATTCCCTAGTTACGTGACAGATTTCCTCTTCCAAATGAATGAATTACCGTGTTTCCCTAAAGAAAGAAAAAAAACAAATCCCTGGTGCTGCTGGAATGAAGAACCGAGAGCTCTCCCAAGGCACCGTGTGCTGCTTCAATGCTGGATGTGCTCTACATTCAGCCGTAATCCATCTCTTTCTTTCCAATTAAAAAAAACGAGAGTTGTTGGAAGAGAAAGAAACGAGAGCCTCTTCAAGGCCGTGACCGAGCTGCTCTCTAAATGGCGGATGCTCTCCCATTTTATGCGTCTCCTCCTTGTTGGATCCTCTAAAGTCATTGCCCATCCAACTCGACGCTCCCATGTGTCTGTTGTTACCTTGCTGGACTAGTTGCTGTTTTCACCCCCAAGCTGTTGTGTTGGACCGCTTCCTTGCTGGACACCACCCGCTGTTGGACACTGCTGGACCGCTCCGTGTTGTCTTCCATGGGCCCATGTGTTTTCTTTCTTTTCACTAAATGAAGCCCCTTTTCATTCACGTGTTGGACGCTCAAAAAGTGCTATTGGAATCTCATCCATTCTTGTGACAGAAAGTTGTCGCATCCGGAATCGCGACGGGACGACGACCCGTGGAAAAAAACGGTTTTGAAAAAGAGATTTTGGAGTCGCCACCATAGTTTATTCTGGAAAACTACGGAAAAACCATAAAATGATAAGGCATGGTCTGCGAAACTGAGATTCTTGGTTCGGGAGTCGGTTACGTGTAGGGAAGGTATTAGCACCCTACAGCGCCTGCCCTAAGGCAGTACCTTTAACTAAATATGCGAATATGATGTGGTTTTCAAAATGTTTAACTTTCCCCTAAAAATAAAATTCTAAAGAAACAAAATGTATTTTTTAATTTTTGTGGGCCCGACAAGGATTGACCTTGCTCCTACGTATTCTCATTAAGAATGAGAAATCAGGGTTCCGTAGTTCTTTTAGAAAATTGCTTGAAAATTTATTTGAAAATTGTTTGAGAATTTTGTTTGGAAATGATTTTGATTTTTTTTGGAAAATGAACCTGACAAGGACTGGCCTTGCTCCTACGTATCTCCACTTTTGATGGAGAATCAAGGATCACGTAGTTCTGGCGAGCAAGACTATTTGTTGTTTGAAAATATGAATGTTTTTAATTTTTGAAGATTTTATATTTTTTTTTTGGTGTTTTTATAAAAGACAATGTTTTCAGCACAAGGACGATGCGTGCGATCACACATGTGCTTAATATTTTTTATAAAAAGGAAAGATGTCTAGCACAAGGACGATGCGAGCGATCACACATGTGCTTGACCTTTAAAACATATTTTTGTTATTATTATTATTTATTTTTTATTATCGTCTTTTTCGTGTTTAAAGTGCAGCAAAAAAACCAAAATAAAAGACAAGATCTGGGAGTGGGGTTATCACATAAAGGGGTTACATACAGTAAAAAAACTAATAATCAAACAAATACTAATAAAAGTAAAGAAACAAAAGCATAAAAATGAAGCAAGAGAAACAGCCCAACAAGAATAGGGGTGTAGAGATTAAAAACCAGAGGTGCGACTCGAAATTTCTTATCCAGGCCCCAAGATAGGGGTGCAGCAGTAAAGTTGGAGATGCATCCTGAAATAATATGCTCAGGCCCAATTCTTGTTTTTTATTTTTGTTTGTAGAAACAAACTGGGCTTCGACCCAAATGAAAAGGGGTGCAATGGAGCTGCATGTGTGGCAGGAAGAGATGGGAAGCAAACCGCACCAAGGCCTCTTAACCCTAATCAGAAACCTATTAGGGGTTCCTCCCACTTCATCTCATTTGTGTAGGCAGCCCTGAGACCCAGGGTCTTCTCCTCTGAAGGAAAGAAAACAGAGACGCTCATCTCTGTCACCCACGGCCATGACTCAGCCTCCCCACAAACTGGTCACCGCTAGCCGCGGTTCGCGGCGTCGTCAACGACGACAGACGCCACCGGAGCCATCGCCGGCCACAACACCACGTTCCCCTCCTTCTTCTTCTCTTCGCGCGTGAGAGAAAAGCGCTCCCATTCATCGCCGACCACCGCTTCCACCGAAACCAGCCACTGCGTCACCGAAACCAGCCACCGAGCCGCCGCCTCTTCCAGTCTTGGCGTCGGCGGCAACCCCAAGCGCCACCGGAACCGTCTCCAACCGCGACGACTCTCTCTCGTCCCTCTTTCTCGTCTTCGCCGGCGATGGGGAAATCCCCTTCCCCTTCATTTTTCACACGGCACTGCCATTAATCTAACTCCAACAGTTGCCCTCCTTCTTCTGAAATTAGAACTTGCTCTCAACAATTGCTCCCATATCCTCTGATATCCATTTTCTGTTTTGGGTGCTGGGATGAATTTATGTGATGGGAAACATAGTTGAGGTTAGGAACCGAGTGAGTTCTTCTCTGTTTTTCAGGTACAAGATGGGGGAAGAATGGAAAATGATGAAGAAGGGGTTTCTCTGTTCTAGTGAAAGATGAATCAATTTGTGTGTGTGAGAAAAAATGAAGATGGCCTTGCGTGTTTTTCTTTATTTTGAAAGATGAGTTGGATGGGAGAATAAGGTTCTGTTGAGTGAATGGAGGAATAGAAAGTTTGTGTGTGTGTCCGTGATAGTGAATGTGAGTTGTAGCAGGGGATGGAGATGATGACAGGTATTGGAGATGATCACGGGTATTAAGTGTTGGAGATGAAAATGAAAGATGAAGGGGATGAAGATGGTGATGTTGGCTGTGAGGGAATATGGATGAATGATAATGGGTGTATATGAGTTGCCAACATTGATAGAAAATGGAGGAGGATTGAGTGTTGTGTGATGCGGAGGATGGAAGAATTGGTTTTGGAGGGTGTGATTTTGTTGAGTGAATGGTGGGTTCTCAGGCTTTGAGTATGTTGAAGAAGATGGAAGGGGAAAATAAGGAATTGAAAGTTTTGCGTGTAAGGGATGAAAATGAAGAATTGTCTGGTTTGGTGTGGTTCACGGTGATCGACGGCAGAGTTGCCTGGTAATGGGCGAATGTTGAGGGCGGAGAGGATGGTCCAGTGGCTATGGAGGCTTTGGGTGCAGATGGTGGGTGTCGGCCATAACCGTGAGTGTCACAATATGGCCATGGGTGAATCTGGATGGTACAGGGATACTTGCCTAGTGAATGGAGGCATCAATGGTATCTTTTTTAGCAATGAAAGTTGTAGTGGATGATGGATTGTGGTTGAAGCTGGAGGTGTCCGAGATCAGTGTTGGAGGTATATGGATAAGGATGATGGTGTTGGCCGTGAGGTGTTGGAGATAAAAATCTGTCCAGAGTTTGGAGTTCGGCCATGGTATCTCTCGGCTATAGTTTTTTTCGAGTGGAGTCCAGTAGCCGTGCCCTTAAATTGGCTGAAGAATCAAAATGTCGGCAGCTCTGATTGGAGAGAATAATTAGTGATTGGAGGATGCGGAGTGTCGGCAGCTTTTATTGGATGACTGTTATAGTGGGATAATTAGGTAGGCAGACATAATTGGAGGGTTGGTGAAGTGGGAGACAAAGATAATGGGAATAAATCAATGTAGGACCCCTTTAAAACAAAACCAGCAACGTCCGAAAACTCAAATTGGACGAACGCCAGCACCATATGACGAGCGTCGTGAGTGATTAGGACGAGCGGTAGAAAAGGAGTGATTTGGACGAGCGCGGAGTGACATGGACGATCGTTAAAAAGTGTGAGTCATTAGGATGAGCGGTCGGGAGGTGAGGTTATGGACGAACGAACGCTCAATAGAGACTGAACGTTCAATAGAGAACGAACGCTCAAAAGGGAACGAACGTACACTAAAAACAAACATCAAGACCGAGCGTCCTCTAAGGATGAAAATGACCGAACGTTTAACAATAAAGACATCAAACCGAACGTTCATCTTTAACAAGGACGAACGTACAATTCATCACGACCGAACGTTAACTGAGAATGAACACATCCACAACCGAACGCTCAAACATCAAAACCGAACGTTCAACTAAGAATAATCAAATCAAGGCCGAACAATCAAAACATAGAGACCGAACGTTCGGTAATAAACAAAATACCGAACGTTCGGTAATAAGCGAAAAAACCGAACGTTCCTTTTCAAGAACGAACGTTAAACAATAAAATTCAACCAGACGAAACGTTCAGTAGCAAATGACCGAACGCTTCAATATGAATCCTGGACGAACGTCTAATTCAAGGACGAACGTTCAGTTCAAGGACGAACGTTCGACATTACGACCAAAAGTTATGGACGACGGTTGCACAGAGTGAAGGCCGAACGGTTTTTGACGAACGCGCTTTCCTTCTTCTTCTTTTTTTTTTTTTTTATTTCTATTTTTTTATTTTTTATGTTTTTATTTTTATTTTCTTTTTACTCATGATGAAAATATAATAAAATAAATATATTAGTCAATCCGGACGAAATCAGGTGTTGACAGCTGCCCCTTTTTACTTAGATATTGCTGAATAATATGAAAATTTTGAATTTTCGTATTATTGGAGTAAAAGCTAAGTAAAGAAAGAAACACTAATTTCGTCTGGATTTCAAAATGGATAATGAAAAACAGGAAAAAAATAACACAAATATGAACAAGGCTAACAGAATTGCGATGTGTAGACATTGTAGAGGGTGTAACAACGCTATGGATGAAGTTGAGGAGGCGTAAAAACCTCGTGGAGGGTGTCGTAACCCTATAGAAGTGAATGAGGTGTCATAACCTCGTGGAGGGTGTCGTAACCCTATAGAAGTTAATGAGGTGTCATAACCTCGTGGAGGGTGTCGTAACCCTGTGGAAGTGAATGAGGTGTCAACCTCGTGGAGGGTGTCGTAACCCTATGGATGAAGTGAATGAGGTGTCATAACCTCGTGGAGGGTGTCGTAACCCTGTAGAAGTGAATGATTTGAGTTTGATTGCTGGGCTCGACCATTGCCTTGCAGAGGGCCGAGATACCAATGACAGAAAGTAAAATTGGGCTCTACCATTGCCTTGCAGATGGCCGAGATACCAATGACAGAAAGTAAAATTGGGCTCGACCATTGCCTTGCAGAGGGCCGAGATACCAATAGCAGAAATTTAAAATTGGGCCCGACCATTGCCTTGCAGAGGGCCGAGATACCAATGATAGAAAGTAAAATTGGGATCGACCATTGCCTTGTAGAGGGCCGAGATACCAATAGCAGAGAAAATTTAAATTCGACCATTGCCATGCAGAGGGTCATTTGACAATCTGGACTTGACCATTGCCTTGCAGAGGGCCAAGATCGCAGAGGAAAAATTAAATTCGACCATTGCCATGCAGAGGGTCGTTTGACAATCTGGACTTGACCATTGCCTTGCAGAGGGCCAAGATCGCAGAGGAAAATTTAAATTCGACCATTGCCATGCAGAGGGTCGTTTGACAATCTGGACTTGACCATTGCCTTGCAGAGGGCCAAGATCGCAGAGGAAAATTAAATTTGACCATTGCCATGCAGAGGGTCGTTTGACAATCTGGACTTGACCATTGCCTTGCAGAGGGCCAAGATCGCAGAGGAAAATTAAATTTGACCATTGCCATGCAGAGGGTCGTTTGACAATCTGGACTTGACCATTGCCTTGCAGAGGGCCAAGATCGCAGAGGAAAATTTAAATTCGACCATTGCCATGCAGAGGGTCGTTTGACAATCTGGACTTGACCATTGCCTTGCAGAGGGCCAAGATCGCAGAGGAAAATTTAAATTCGACCATTGCCATGCAGAGGGTCGTTTGACAATCTGGACTTGACCATTGCCTTGCATAGGGCCAAGATCGCAGAGGAAAATTAAATTTGACCATTGCCATGCAGAGGGTCGTTTGACAAATAGCAGAAATGTAAAATTGGGCTCGACCATTGTCTTACAGAGGGCCGAGATACCAATAGCAGAAATGTAAAATTTTGTGATTGAATTGGAAAGTTTGAATTTGTTCATTTGTTTTGAAATTTTGAGATGTTGAATATCTGATTTTTGATTGATTTTTTTTTTTGAGATAGAAATGAGTGTCCATTTTATTATATTTTTTTTTTTTGAAATGAGAAGCATGGTTGATGTAAATTTGGAAATTGCAGGAGAAAGCTTTGATGCATGTTGATTTTTTTTCGTCTTTTTGAAGGAAGAAGATTTGATAAATATTTACGAAAACAAATTCAAAGTTTTTGAAAATATGTACATGATGTTGATTCTGATGATTTTTTGAAAGTTTTGAAATCAATAAACAAAGTGTTGCATTTTTGTACAAGGATTTGAAATCTCGATATTTAAGAGAGATATGGTGGATGTAAATTTTGAAATTTGAGGAGAAAACTTTGTTGTATGTTGATGATTTTTTTCTTTTTGAAGGAAAAAGATTTGATAAACATTCATGAAAATAAATTCAAAGTTTATGAAAATATGTACATGATGTTGACTTGTGATTTTTTTTGTTTTTGTTTTGCTGGAAGATTATGGAACTATGACACTTTTTTTATCGAGTCAACTTGTTTTCTTTGAAATCATCAAATTTATGAAGATTTAGACCTTCATTTTATTTTTACGATGAATGTTAAATTCTAAAAGTCAAATGTTCAAACTGAAGCTTGTGTTGGACATTTTCTGATGAAATACCTATGTATACATGCTTGATGTCAAGGGTTGGGACAAATATGTGGAAGGATGATTGGAAGGATTTGGAGAGTACCAGGTTGGCTACTTGGGCCTCTTACTCCTTAAAACAAATACAAATGCCAATGTGAAGTCGTAGATACTCAGAAGTTGCCCCAGTTTGGGGCCTGGTAAAAAGATAGGTATGGACAAATGTATCTGTGAATTGTGAGGGTGTGAAATTCACATAACTGTTGCAAAATTTGCCCCTGGTTTTGGGTATGAGTCACTTAAGTGAGGTTCAAAAAGAAGTTGCCCCCCATTTCGGGTTTACGAATGATAAGATGGACTCAAAATCATACAAAGCCCCAAAGTGTCTGCCCCTGTTTCGAGGGTGGATTTATAAATTTTAGTGCGTACAAATCTCTGAGAGGCCCAACAAGGGATGCCCTGGTCTTGGTACGAACCTTGAATAAACAGATGAAACAAATGTGAGATCAACAAAGTTGCCCCAGGTTCTGAATGGGCCCAAAACATATGAACTTCACAAAGTTGCCCTAATTTTAGAGAACGGGCGAAAAGGTTATGTAAAACTTACAAAGTTGCCCCCTAGGTTTGGAAATCTGAATTAGTTTGGGAATAAGGGGAAGAGTTTGAAGGGGATAGGAATATGTGATGGATACGAAAATAGTGGGCTTGAAAGGATTGCCCCTAATTGGCTTGATTTTCCTTCATATAATTTTGATCAATAGGGCGTTTCCTTCTTCCGAGGACATTTTTTATCATCATCATTTTTTTTACAACTGCATTGTTAGCCATTTTGTCTTGTCTCCAAATTAAGCTTTATGAAAATTTAAGCAACCATTATTCAATCTGTGTGGACTTTTATTGGGCTTGTAATGTGACTTTAGCTGAGGGGTATTGAAAGAAAGGATATATAAAGGCCCAAATAAATGTTTGTGGGTTACAAGAGTTACCATCTACACCTTGTATCAGCTATTCGCCAAATCTGTTTTGACTATTTTTCCCTTTCTCAAATTTCATTCTTTGTTTGACATCACTTTGTGATTCTTTCCATTTTTGTTTTGGTTTTGCTGAATTCTCTTCATTTGATCACTAAGTGTGTTTTTCCTTCAATTTGAGTCGGCTTCTACTGTTATGGTAACTCTTGTTCGGGTAAAATTTGAAAAGAAATTTCTTTTTGGCTCAAATTTGGTACAAAGGATATAACTTTTTTTGTTTTTTTTGTTTTTTTTTTTTGTTTTTTTTTTTTTGAATGAAGAAAGATGGCCACACGTCATTTCAAATTTTGGTTGTTTTATTTTCAAAATATTAATTAGGAGACAAGACTAAATGATCTCAACAAGAGTCATTTTTTCTTTTTTTTTTTTTTTTTTGTGTCCCAATGGAATCAGGGATCTCCCAAATGAAAGCCAATATAGGTAACGGAAAATCTGCCCCAGTGTAAAACTTGGTGTTTATTATTTGGGCTCAAGAACATGATTGGGCCAATCTTTTGGTATAGCAAGGGCTGAAGGATGATGTTTTCAAGCAATGCACACACAAATATCTCTTAAGAATATATGACTTGATCATTTGACTCCAGGAGGTTATGACATCCATTACATTTTTTTTGAAATCTCATAAAAATGGATAATTTGCATCGAAAACAAATGACTCAACTTTTGCGTATTTTTTTTATTTTATGCATGAAGAAAAGTAATATGAAATGAAAATGATGATACTGGTTGAAAAACAGATTTTTTTTCTTAGAGCAAATTAGGTTTTGGTGGCCAGTATAAAAATTGGGCTTGGGGTTAGCATGGGAAATAGGCTTTGTGAGCCATTGGGAAAATTGGGATTTCTTAGCCAATGGAAACTGGGCCTTGCGGGCCAGCATGGGAACTGGGCTTTGCAGGCCAGTATGGGAAATGGGATTTCCGGGCCAATGTGGAATTTGGGCCTTGCAGGCCAGCATGAAAACTGGACTTTGCAGGCTAGTATGGGAAATGGGATTTGTGAGCTATTTGTGGAAATGGGGATTTCTCGGCCAATGGAAATTGGGCCTTGCGGGCCAGCATGGAAACTGGGCTTTGCAAGCCAGTATGGGAAATGGGCTTTATGAGCTATTGTGAAAATTGAGATTTTTGGCCTTTGTGGAAACTGGGCCTTTATGGGCCAGTGTAGGAACTAGGCTTTTATGGGCCAGTGTAGGAACTAGGCTTTTGGGCCAGCGTAGGAACTGGGCTTTTGGGACCAGAGTGGAACTGGGCTTTTTGGGCCAGCGTGGAAACTGGGCTTTTGGGGGCCAGTGTAAAAAACTGGGCTTTTTGGGCCACAAACTGGTCATCTTTAATTCTTAACTTTTTTTTCATTTTTTTTTTTTTGACAACAAATTCCAAAAAATCATGCATGATAATTTGGAAGGCTGTACTGAAAATACATTGTTAACAATTTGTATCTTCCACAATTATGTTGCTTTTTATTTGACAAATATATTACTGAAGGAAAATTATGCAATTTACGGAAAGAAATCTTTTTTTTTTATTATTTTTTATTTTCCAACACGGGAGAATCCAGATCGGATCGGACCTGAGGAGAAGTAACATAGAAGGAAGTTGGACTTACCAGGCATATTGACCCAATGGATCAGATGACCTGAGCCGTGTGAACTTAACACAAGAAGATGACAAAGAAAACACATTTTTTTCATTTTTCATAGTTTATGAAACAAGCTAAAAGAAATTCATTTTTTCCATTTTTCATTATCAGAGGATTTCACAAGAAAATTTTGCAACATTACTAGACTCAATGGGCCCAACACTATTCTTTTTACAACCATGACAAAATCTTCAGACCAGGGTCTGAATTCCTCTATTTATTTTTGCACAAATACTTGTTCACACAAATGGAAAGAAAAATTATGAATTGAAAACACAAAATCTTCATAAACATATATTTTTATTTTCCAGAATTTCAGATGCACTGGTTCAAGAGAAACCACATGTGACAACGGGGCCTAATGGGCTTAAAAACTGTTCATCTTTCATTCTCAGAGATTTTTTGGTGTAAATTCAAAGAAAATCACACAGGACAATTTGAACAAAAGTACTAAACATCAATCAACAGCAAAAATGTGAAAACAAAATATTTTTGACATATTTTCAAAAGAAGTAGACTCGAGAGAAAACCACGAAGACCATTGGGCCTAATGGGTTTGAACACTGTTCCTTTTCATTCTCAGAGATTTTTTTTTTAACTACAAATTCAAAGAAAATCACACGTGACAACTTGGAAGATTGTACTCTAAGGACATTGTTGAAAATTTGCACTTTGATACTTTTTTGAGATTTTTGGATTGACTTTTATTTTACAAGACTACAAAGAAAACTAGGTCAAGCTTGGACCTGAAGAAAAATGAATGTAGATAGCGAGCCTAATGGGCCGGACAAACCCAATACCAAAGCGACTCAAGGAACTGAAATTGCTTTTTACATATGTGAAAATTATGCAAGGGAAATATTCTTTATATATATATATATATATATATTTTTTTTTTTTTTTGAGAAAACAAGCTAAGGAAAAATTAATATTCAAAATGGGCCCAAATGGGTTCGACAACTACTATTCACGCTCTTGCACTAAATTTAAATTTTTTTTTTTAACATGAACTTGAACTCCTTTTTTGACATTTTTTACAACAACCTATTATACAAAGCAAAGTGTGAAAACAACATATTTCTGACATTTTCCAAAAGAAGTAAACTCAAGAAAAAACACAAAGGTCATTGTGCCTAATGGGCTCGAGCACTGTTCTTTTTTTTCAAAATCTTTTTAACTACAAACTCAAAGAAAATCACACAGGACAATTTGAACAAATGTACTAAACTTCATTCAACAGCAAAAATGTGAAAATAAAATATTTTTGACATATTTTCAAAAGAAGTAGACTCGAGAGAAAACCACGAAGGCCATTGGGCCTAATGGGCTCGAGCACTGTTCCTTTTTCTCAATATTTTTTATTTTTAGATTTATTCAAAATGTAGAAGAAGAAGGAATAAAATCAAACAAAATGGTGTGATGTGAAAATACACACATGCCAAAATAATTCTTCACTCAAATTTATATTTCAGAAGAATTGGGTTCAAAGAAAGTTAACCTGACAATGAGGCCCAATGAACCTGAAAAATGTCCTTTATCATGAAAATGAAAAACAATTTTGAACACTTCAAATTTTACATCACTCCATTTATTATTTTTGAAAATTTTCTATTTATCAAATTTTTTATTTTTTGTTTTATTATTTTTTTTTTGGTGAAATCAGATCATCTAAGAAGTCTTGTATTGGGCCGGATTGACCCAACAAAACCCTACCCGTTTTCAGATTTTCAATTTTTTTCAATTTTTTTTTATTTTTATTTTTGAATTCAGAAAGACCGGGACTGTGGATGTCTCCGGTAGCAATGACCGGATCTGTGGACACAGTGGCAGAACTTTTAGCTATAAGTCGAGAGCTCCTCCGCGTTGGGCGACATTTCATTCTGCTCTCTCTCTCTTGTTCTCCCTTTCTCTCTCTATCTTCCTCCTTCTCTCTCCCTCTTGAACGTTTGGACTTCTGTGAGGAACCTCTGCCCAGTGCCTTCTGAAACGTTTGAGTCTTCCGAGGAGCTTCTGTGTGCCTTCTGCTTCCGGGTAAGTCTTCTGAGCTCCTTCTTTCTTTCCTTTAAGCTTTTCTTTCCTTTTTCTCCTTTTCTTTATGCTTTCTGTGCTTTTCTTTCTACTTTCATGTTCTTTCTGTTCCCTTATGCTTTCCAGTTTTTGCTTCTCCTTTTACTCTTTAGCTTTCTGTTTTTTCATTTAAGCTTTCTCTTCCCTTTCCTTTTCTTTTATTCCTTTCCTTTATGCTTTACTTTCCGTTTGTTGCTCTTTCTGCTTTCTGATCTTGTTATTCCTTACTGCTTTCTGTTCATCTTTTGTGTTTTTTTTTTGTTTTTTTGTTTTTTTTTTGTTATGCTTTTTGCGTTATTTACTTTTGCTCCTTTATTTGCTTTCTTGTTCCTCTTTTATTTTTCTCTCTAAAAAAAAACTCTAAGAACACACTGTCTTAACAAAGATAAGGGGTATATAGGCTGGAAACCAGACGCTAATCTCCCTTCATTTGAAGGTATGACAGAGACAATCGGGTAGAACAACGCCACGTACCCCATTAAAAACAGAAAACTTAAAAAGAATATTACTCGTATGAACACAAGGACATGGACATGGACAATCTGGACGTAGATCCGTTTAGGAACCTTTGCGAGGACCATGAAACAGATCACAAACTGGACAACGAGACTCGAAAGACCCAATACAAAGAACAAAATTAGCTTAAAAGAAACACAATGGAAGAAAACATTAGACTATGAACGTAGTATTTTTGTTATTTATGGTTTTTTTTTTTATTTATTATTTATTTAGACAAATTAGGGAAATGGATGAGAAGGAAATGGAAATGGAGAGACCGACCTGCCCAAAGTGGCGTCCGACAGAAGACCAAATCAGGATAATGACCAACATTTACAATTACGGAGTCACTCACCCAAGTCGAGCTCAGATTTTTGAGATCACTACTCGAATCAGGGCATTCGGAGAAGCGGGGGAGTACAATGTCCAGTGCTGGTTTAGCAATCATGGGAATAGAGTAAGACGTTGGCAAGCGGAATTGGATCCCACCGGCACCCTCTTTTCTCTACTACCCCTGTACATGTATGGTAAAACCCTAACTTCATCCTTGTCTTTTTAATTTTTTTCCTCTCTTCCTTCTTTTGACACAATTATTTCCTTTTTATTATTATTTTTTTATTTTTTTGGAGAAACCGGTTGGGTAGTCATGAAGGCTCCGAAGCTTCTGGATCTGTTCCCTGTTCCGATCATCATTGACGATGACAGAGATGAACGACAACTCCCTCCACCAGTGCCTCCTGCATTCCGCGGATTCCATATCAGACCTCCCTCGACGGAACTCTCTCTTAGACCACCACAACCAGCTCGAGAGTTTTTCTACCATTGAAATGTTTTTTTTGTTTTGTTTTTGTTGGCCGAGTGTGGCCGGAATTTAATAAGGACTGTAATATGGACATTTTTTTTTAAATTTTTTGTATTTTCTTTACGCTTTCATTTTTGTTTATTTCTTGGACTGTAATCTTAACGATCGTCCGCGATCGACCCGTGGACATGTTTACCTTTATTGTTTTTGTGTGTGTTTTGTTTTTTGGTAAGGTACAGTAACCTTGTGATTTTTTCTAAATTTGTGTATCTTTGTTTTTTTTTATTTTGGCTTTGTATTCAAATTAGTCTCTCTGTTCAATCCTTTTTCTCTGTAAAATTTGCTTACTTGATGAAATAAAATAGCCCTTGATGATTTTTTATTTGACACACTTAGTCTAACATTTCCACTCAATTACTTGTACGAAACCATGAAGAAGAAAAAAAAGCTAAAAAAATATTTACAAATAAAGAAAATTAACTTCGAAAAAATGAAATCTGAAGTAAAAAATTCAAAATTATTTGTATGAAAAAAAAAACAGGGATTCGGGAATTTGCAAGAAAAACAAGTGACTTAAAATTTTTTGTTTTATAATTTGTTCTTTGCGACTTTCATTCTCCACGACACCCTATTAGGACATGATTTCCAGTAAACCTTGTAGATACTTCGTAATGAAAGTTCACATTAAAAGTCATGAATGGAAATGATACCGATGAGCATAGCCCTTATAGCAACACAATTCAAAATATGAGCATAGACAAAATCAGTTTCGCCTTTTACAACAACCCCTGGTGTTCCCAGATAGTACTAAAGTCCTCTTCTTTTGTCCATGGCATTTGTAGAGGCGTACTCACGCCTTGCCACAGCGCTGAATTGATCAAAGATTTCACCTTATGCTTTAAAGCCTTGAATGCCTCTGTTGAACGTTCGCGTGCTCCTTCATGATAATCAACACCCAGCATTTATGTAATAGCTCTTTGGGTATGGAGGTCGTGTAGGCCTATTTGGACGAATCCTCGATGAGGTCACTCTAGAGAAGACCTGACAATAGCTCTGTACAGGTCATGGGGGTCGGAGTGAAGTTGGCGACCTTCTCATCATAATTTGTAATTTCTTCGCTCAATGCTCGATCGGACCCATAGGAAACACGACAATTGAGGATAGGCAGTAAAATGTGAATTAGCTCTTCGTTCTTTATCTTTCTCATGTCTAGGACCATAAACATGGCCACGCAAGAAGATGAAGCACCCAAGCAATCCTCCAAGCTCTTCTCTCAGTGAAATTTCGCTTCCAACGAACCAAAGACCATTTTTTTTCTTCGCGTCTTAAGGTTAAATAGACATATCTGCAAACGTTGCGCCCGGCACCCTCTCATTCGCGCCCTGGCCTGCAGCTCTCTGGAAAATCGCGCCCGAGTGTTCACTGAAATCTTGACGAACCAATATCTTGACGAGCGTCCACTGAGCGCTTCTCTCGAGGAGCGTCATCTTCTTATTGGAGAACGAGCGTCCTCAAATAATTCAGGACGAGCGTCCAATTCTCTGTGCGGGACGAGCGTCCAATTCTTTAGTTGGTGGACGAACGTCAGCATCTCCTCGTCGGGCGAGCGTCCTCTTGAATGCTGAACGAGCGTCCGCTTCTGATCAATGGACGAGCGTCCGCATCTACTAGCTGGACGAGCGTCCAATCTGTTTTGTTGGACGAGCGTCACTCTTACTCACCGGATGAACGTCCATTTATTCTTACTGGACAAGCGTCCATTTCTGTGTTTAGCGAGCGTACTCTCTGTTCGCTTGCGACTAGAGTTTCTGCACTTTGGTTCAGCTCTATGGTGTCTGAGACTCTTCCAAGCTTGCTACTAACTCTGAGCTTAGTGCAATTTTTTTTATTTCTTATGCCACCTTCAACCCTCTCACTGCTTATCATGTGTTCGTAAAATGGTGGTTGTAGAGCATTCAAAAAATATGGTAGTGATCTCCTTGTTGCTAAAAGGCGGTTCTACTTGAGCAGAAATTTCTCTCCATCTTTGGGCATATTCTCTGAATGATTCAAATTCTTTTTTTTTTCTATGTTCTGCAGTTGTATTCTGTCAGGCGTTAGATCTTTATTATATTCGTACTGCTTTAGGAATTCCTCAACCAGATATGAGTAGTTTCTAAGCACAAGTTAGAGCCACGCCAGTTAAACTTTCTTGGAAGAAGTGAATCAAAAGTTTTTCATTGTGGGCATAAGCTGCCATTTTCTGCAATAGACGGTTATATGGTTCCTTGAGCAAGTATTTCCCTGATATTTCTCAAACTTTGGCAACTTGAACTTTGGAAGAACCATCAGATCTGAGACTAAGCAAACTTTGCAACATTTTCAAACTTGGCATTTCATCACCTTCTATGGCTTCATAATTTTTCAGCACTTCAAATTGGTGCCTGAAAACCTCAACATTGATGTGATGACATGGTGAGAAGTTTTCAACTCATGTGGCTTTGTCCTCCTTGGCGCTTACAATAATTCTCCTAAAGACCATCCAAACGGTTGCCCCGAACTCGTTTCCTACTTCAATTGTGTCCTCTTCGACCTTTTGTGGGTTTCATGCCCCGAGTCTGCCCCTTAGGATAGAGTGTAATTTGAGGAAAGACCAATTAGGAGGGAAAGTTTGTGTCTCTGGAACTTCCTATGGTAGTTGTGGTAAGCATGAATCTCCAGGGCTTCGTAAGGCATTCAGGGCCTCAAGGATTAGGCTCATTTGTCCCTTAAGTTGTTGGACATCGACTTTCATCCCTTCTCTTTGGTTCTCCAAGATTTGTTAATTGGTTCGAGTCCTTTAGGGATGTCGTGGAAAGTTGGCCGTTTTTTTTTTTTGAATTTTAAATTTAAGAAAAAATACATATATATATATATATGTATATGTGAGAAAGATTAATTTTTATTTGAATGGAAAATATTGTATGTTCAAAACGATTTTTTTTTTTTTGAAAGAACAACAATTCACATTTTATTTGTATGAAAAATAATGTCAAGAAAATAAAAAACAATGATCTACATTGCCCCAAAATATGTACGCTTTAAATTTTTTTAAAAGATTTTTCATGCCCCAACAATATTTTGAAGAAATTCTAATTTTTTCCTTTTTGAATGATTCCGAAAACAAAATCAATTTTAATCTTTTTTTTTCATATTTTTTATTTATCAAAAGAAACATGACACATTTATTGTAAAAATGACAGACAAACTGAAACAAAATAGTCTCCCTTCCGTGCCTTATCAGAGGTTGAATGACTTAAAGTTTTAAGGCCGAATAGATGCACTCACAAGGATAGCTCCCTAATGCTTAAATCAAGGCCACCAGAGCTATGGCTCTTTTCAATGCTTCTCCACAACAGTCAGAGTAATCAACTAGATGCGGAGACACAAATGAAGAGAAAAGACTCTGGCTGGGGTTCTCACGATAGCCAAACAGGAAGTACATCCCAGAGTGACACCGCTACACAACCCCTCTATTTCTAAGTTGCACTCAGACCCGGGTATAGGGCCTCACTCATGATATGCACAAAGTGTGTGTGTGAAGGGAGAATGCAATGCATACCCAAACCCTCACCTGCAAAACAACCAGAAGATTCCCAGGCAGATATAACATGTTTTCTACCCTAGGGTTCAATATAATCAAAATAAACACACATGCAATTATGCCAAATATCAAACAAAGATAAAGAAAAAAAAGAAGAAAAAACACAAAGAAAAACCACATTGAACTCGCACATCTAATTAAATGGCCTGACTCTCTGGACGTCCCCAGTGGAGTCGCCATCTGTCGCATCCGGAATCGTGACGGGACGACGACCCGTGGAAAAAAACGGTTTTGAAAAAAAAGATTTTGGAGTCGCCACCATAGTTTATTCTGGAAAACTACGGAAAAACCATAAAATGATAAGGCATGGTCTGCGAAACTGAGATTCTTGGTTCGGGAGTCGGTTACGTGTAGGGAAGGTATTAGCACCCTACAGCGCCTGCCCTAAGGCAGTACCTTTAACTAAATATGCGAATATGATGTGGTTTTCAAAATGTTTAACTTTCCCCTAAAAATAAAATTCTAAAGAAATAAAATGTATTTTTTAATTTTTGTGGGCCCGACAAGGATTGACCTTGCTCCTACGTATTCTCATTAAGAATGAGAAATCAGGGTTCCGTAGTTCTTTTAGAAAATTGCTTGAAAATTTATTTGAAAATTGTTTGAGAATTTTGTTTGGAAATGATTTTGATTTTTTTTGGAAAATGAACCTAACAAGGACTGGCCTTGCTCCTACGTATCTCCACTTTTGATGGAGAATCAAGGATCACGTAGTTCTGGCGAGCAAGACTATTTGTTGTTTGAAAATATGAATGTTTTTAATTTTTGAAGATTTTATATTTTTTTTTTTGGTGTTTTTATAAAAGACAATGTTTTCAGCACAAGGACGATGCGTGCGATCACACATGTGCTTAATATTTTTTATAAAAAGGAAAGATGTCTAGCACAAGGACGATGCGAGCGATCACACATGTGCTTGACCTTTAAAACATATTTTTGTTATTATTATTATTTATTTTTTATTATCGTCTTTTTCGTGTTTAAAGTGCAGCAAATAAACCAAAATAAAAGACAAGATCTGGGAGTGGGGTTATCACATAAAGGGGTTACATACAGTAAAAAAACTAATAATCAAACAAATACTAATAAAAGTAAAGAAACAAAAGCATAAAAATGAAGCAAGAGAAACAGCCCAACAAGAATAGGGGTGTAGAGATTAAAAACCAGAGGTGCGACTCGAAATTTCTTATCTAGGCCCCAAGATAGGGGTGCAGCAGTAAAGTTGGAGATGCATCCTGAAATAATATGCTCAGGCCCAATTCTTGTTTTTTATTTTTGTTTGCAGAAACAAACTGGGCTTCGACCCAAATGAAAAGGGGTGCGAATGGAGCTGCATGTGTGGCAGGAAGAGATGGGAAGCAAACCGCACCAAGGCCTCTTAACCCTAATCAGAAACCTATTAGGGGTTCCTCCCACTTCATCTCATTTGTGTAGGCAGCCCTGAGACCCAGGGTCTTCTCCTCTGAAGGAAAGAAAACAGAGACGCTCATCTCTGCCACCCACGGCCATGACTCAGCCTCCCCACAAACTGGTCACCGCTAGCCGCGGTTCGCGGCGTCGTCAACGACGACAGACGCCACCGGAGCCATCGCCGGCCACAACACCACGTTCCCCTCCTTCTTCTTCTCTTTGCGCGTGAGAGAAAAGCGCTCCCATTCATCGCCGACCACCGCTTCCACCGAAACCAGCCACTGCGTCACCGAAACCAGCCACCGAGCCGCCGCCTCTTCCAGTCTTGGCGTCGGCGGCAACCCCAAGCGCCACCGGAACCGTCTCCAACCGCGACGACTCTCTCTCGTCCCTCTTTCTCGTCTTCGCCGGCGATGGGGAAATCCCCTTCCCCTTCATTTTTCACACGGCACTGCCATTAATCTAACTCCAACAGTTGCCCTCCTTCTTCTGAAATTAGAACTTGCTCTCAACAATTGCTCACATATCCTCTGATATCCATTTTCTGTTTTGGGTGCTGGGATGAATTTATGTGATGGGAAACATAGTTGAGGTTAGGAACCGAGTGAGTTCTTCTCTGTTTTTCAGGTACAAGATGGGGGAAGAATGGAAAATGATGAAGAAGGGGTTTCTCTGTTCTAGTGAAAGATGAATCAATTTGTGTGTGTGAGAAAAAATGAAGATGGCCTTGCGTGTTTTTCTTTATTTTGAAAGATGAGTTGGATGGGAGAATAAGGTTCTGTTGAGTGAATGGAGGAATAGAAAGTTTGTGTGTGTGTCCGTGATAGTGAATGTGAGTTGTAGCAGGGGATGGAGATGATGACAGGTATTGGAGATGATCACGGGTATTAAGTGTTGGAGATGAAAATGAAAGATGAAGGGGATGAAGATGGTGATGTTGGCTGTGAGGGAATATGGATGAATGATAATGGGTGTATATGAGTTGCCAACATTGATAGAAAATGGAGGAGGATTGAGTGTTGTGTGATGCGGAGGATGGAAGAATTGGTTTTGGAGGGTGTGATTTTGTTGAGTGAATGGTGGGTTCTCAGGCTTTGAGTATGTTGAAGAAGATGGAAGGGGAAAATAAGGAATTGAAAGTTTTGCGTGTAAGGGATGAAAATGAAGAATTGTCTGGTTTGGTGTGGTTCACGGTGATCGACGGCAGAGTTGCCTGGTAATGGGCGAATGTTGAGGGCGGAGAGGATGGTCCAGTGGCTATGGAGGCTTTGGGTGCAGATGGTGGGTGTCGGCCATAACCGTGAGTGTCACAATATGGCCATGGGTGAATCTGGAGGGTACAGGGATACTTGCCTAGTGAATGGAGGCATCAATGGTATCTTTTTTAGCAATGAAAGTTGTAGTGGATGATGGATTGTGGTTGAAGCTGGAGGTGTCCGAGATCAGTGTTGGAGGTATATGGATAAGGATGATGGTGTTGGCCGTGAGGTGTTGGAGATAAAAATCTGTCCAGAGTTTGGAGTTCGGCCATGGTATCTCTCGGCTGTAGTTTTTTTCGAGTGGAGTCCAGTAGCCGTGCCCTTAAATTGGCTGAAGAATCAAAATGTCGGCAGCTCTGATTGGAGAGAATAATTAGTGATTGGAGGATGCGGAGTGTCGGCAGCTTTTATTGGATGACTGTTATAATGGGATAATTAGGTAGGCAGACATAATTGGAGGGTTGGTGAAGTGGGAGACAAAGATAATGGGAATAAATCAATGTAGGACCCCTTTAAAACAAAACCAGCAACGTCCGAAAACTCAAATTGGACGAACGCCAGCACCATATGACGAGCGTCGTGAGTGATTAGGACGAGCGGCAGAAAAGGAGTGATTTGGACGAGCGCGGAGTGACATGGACGATCGTTAAAAAGTGTGAGTCATTAGGACGAGCGGTCGGGAGGTGAGGTTATGGACGAACGAACGCTCAATAGAGACTGAACGTTCAATAGAGAACGAACGCTCAAAAGGGAACGAACGTACACTAAAAACAAACATCAAGACCGAGCGTCCTCTAAGGATGAAAATGACCGAACGTTTAACAATAAAGACATCAAACCGAACGTTCATCTTTAACAAGGAAAAACGTACAATTCATCACGACCGAACGTTAACTGAGAATGAACACATCCACAACCGAACGCTCAAACATCAAAACCGAACGTTCAACTAAGAATAATCAAATCAAGGCCGAACAATCAAAACATAGAGACCGAACGTTCGGTAATAAACAAAATACCGAACGTTCGGTAATAAGCGAAAAAACCGAACGTTCCTTTTCAAGAACGAACGTTAAACAATAAAATTCAACCAGACGAAACGTTCAGTAGCAAATGACCGAACGCTTCAATATGAATCCTGGACGAACGTCCAATTCAAGGACGAACGTTCAGTTCAAGGACGAACGTTCGACATTATGACCAAAAGTTATGGACGACGGTTGCACAGAGTGAAGGCCGAACGGTTTTTGACGAACGCGCTTTCCTTCTTCTTTTTTTTTTTTTTATTTCTATTTTTTTATTTTTTATGTTTTTATTTTTATTTTCTTTTTACTCATGATGAAAATATAATAAAATAAATATATTAGTCAATCCGGACGAAATCGGGTGTTGACAAAAGTAAAAATAAAAGCATGAAAAATTATGTGAAGAAATGATTAAGGCCTTCCAAGTGTGGGCTGTAACATATTGCTTTTTGAAGCTCCTTTTTTAATGCCAAATGCTTTTCTGGATGGCATTCTCCTTTTTCTTCTCCACACTTCTTTTGTGGAGAGCTTGAATTATGTGAGAACCTGATGCGGCTGTCATGGCCCATCAAATTTGATTGCATTAAAGAATGCAGTATAGTGCTAGGAAGTGACTCCTAGGTTGTCTCTCAAGGACCAAATGTGGTTTGAGGCTTAGGTCAAACACGTAGTGGGAGTTTTGAAAGTGTTTTTGTGATTCGAAATGAGCTAAATGAAAATTGGAAATTAAATACAACCAAACATAATTGAAAACACTTAAATAAATGAACAAAGCGTGAAGACCGAACGGTTCTACAGATGACCGAACGGTTCTACATTGAGACCGAACGATTTCTAAAACAAGTGAGGAAATTGGAAATGCAAGAAGATAAAGAAGCCGAACAAAACAGACAACATGAAAACAGTAAATTGAATGGTCCTAAAGCAAGATGTGTGAACTAATTAAAGTACACCAGATAATTAAGAAAGACTTGGTAAAAAAATGAAATGCACATATGAGCCAAATTAAATACAATAAATAATTAAGAAAACTCGTGACTCGCAATAAAGAAATCTAAAACTCATCTACCTAAATTAAAATATTCAATGCAAAAGACTACAAGGCGACTGAAAGCAGCACATAAATCACCATCGCATAAGTTAAATGAAGTTGTAAAATAATAAATCCCATCTTCCATTATGATGAACATTAAGACGCAATTGATGCAGCCCGTGACAACACATCTACATGTCTCCAAAAACGAAAATGCTTTCAAAATATATATATATATATATATATATATATATATATATATATATATATATATATATATATATATATATATATATATATATATATATATATATATGTATGTATGTATGTATGTCTAATAAGGAAAGTTTTGTTCCTGCGTGAATAAAAGAAATGAAATGTGTGTGCTTGGCTTCTAGGAAAAGAAAATGAATTAGCTTTTTGTGCTTCCGAGATCCTGGACTTTAAAAGAAAGAAACACCATGCTCCTGCTACTAATATATGAAATCACCGCATCCTATTCTCTAAAAAGTGAAATGAAAGCATCGTTCTTCTCCATTGAAATCAGCACGTTATTCTCTAAAGAAAGAAAAGAAAACTCATTTTCTTGCTGGAATAAAAATCGAGAGTTACTTATTCATGAGTAACGTGCACAGCCAATGCTTCGTCCCCATTCTCCGTCTCCTCCGTTCAAATGGGAAAAATGAAAATCCCTATGTGTGGCGGCTGGAGCACATCTTCTCCTTGCCCCCATCCACGCTCGACCTCCCTTTTGCTGGATGCGTGAAGCCCTGTGGACGTCCAAAGCCCGCTTGTGTTTTTCTCCCAAGCTGTTGTCCGTCACCCCTTTGCTGGATTGTGCAGGCCGGACGCTCCCTCCAAGCTCATGGGCCTCGCTGGACAGCGCACCCTTTCCTCAAGCTGCTGGATGCCTTTCTACCAACGTGGCTTCTTCGTGCACCTCCATGTCGTGCTTTTCTTCTTTTCGTACCCCTTCCAACGCTGGACAGCGTGTGTGCAGGCCGTGGTGGCAGCAAATTGCTGGACGTCATCACCTTTTCAATAACGAAGCACCCCTTTCTCATAAGTCCAAAGAGTGATATCACCGTAGTGCCTTTCTTCTTGCACACTTCTTTTTGTGGAGAGTCTTGAATTATTTGCATTCTTCCCGATGTCCCAAAATGTATCTCTAAAATTTTTCGTGCAATCAATGATGCAAATAATTAGCTCAGATAATTCAAATTAATTAAAATAAGAATTTCTGATCAAATTAAGCACAATTAGAAAAAATGGGAAAATACTAGACATTCAAGCACAATTCCCTAATTAGATCTAGCACAAATAAGCTAAGTGAAATCGAGAAAATATTGACTCATCACAACCCTCCAAATGTCCCAAATTATTATCCAACAATTTCCCTGCAATTAATAATGCAAATAATTAGCTCAGATAATTCAAATTAATTAAAATAAGAATTTTTTATTAAATTAAGCACAATTAGTAAAAATAGGAAAATACTGGACATTCAAGCACAATTCCCTTATTAAATCTAGCACAATAAGCTAAGTGAAATCAAGAAAATATTGACTCATCACATATCTCCTCTCTCACCTCCATCAAGGTTCTTCACCCCAAGACTAGATCTCATTACTACGAGTGACGAAGTCATCACCGTGACTGGGCACCACCCACATCAGTCGCCTTCGTTTTTTTTTCATCAGATCGTGTGGGTTATTTCCTCTCCTTCACCGCAAGACCTTCCATGGCGAACATCATTGGAAGCTTCACGATGTGCCATCACCGATGCGATCAGGGACGTCGTCGACATCACCCACCACCAAAGATGCCTCTAATCAGATTCTTTTTCAAAACTGGTTTGGGATTTTGGGATATTGTTTTGATTAGTGACTGTTTGCTGCAATTCAAGTTGAAGAGATGGTTTAAAAATGAGAAGAAGAAAATGGAATTTTGGGAGGTGATATTATTGTACAGAATATGGGAGACTATATTGTGATTCTACATTTATTGATGAGAAGCCAAGGATTTGTGAAACCGATATATCTCTTGAGATGTATTACTGTTATTGAATCGTTCAGCTGGATTTTGTACATTATTTTTTTAAGTAAAAATTGAAGATATATATGATTTTAGATTCTCTAAATTGATTTGTGCAGTACTTATATGATGTGGTTATATTCTTTTTGGTATTATTTTTCCTATAGTGATTCATGTATTAAAATCATGTTTAAATTACCAAGTTGGTCTTTGAAAATTTTCAAATAAATTATTAAAACTTTTAATTAGATTCCTAATTCAGAAAAGTAAGTTCACTAGATTAGTTTTTGGCTTTTTCAAACCACAAAAATGATTTGAAGATTTTAAAGATCACAAGGATTCAATTAAAAGTAATTATATATATATATATATATATATATATATATATATATATATATATATATATATATATATATATATATATATATAATAAACACAAATGGAAATAATCTTACATGGCCTTCGCCCATGTAACGATCGTAGTTGGAATGTGAACTATCACACCAAGAGTCAGAATATAATGTTGGAATCCCAATAGCACTACTTGATGGAAACCAATTCCCAGCTGGAAACGTGTAAAAAGAGGCTCCAGACCAGAGGAAACCAGTAATGAATGATGGTGCAGCGGATGGATGAAATGATGCAGTGTTTGAGGTGTTTTAATGAAGGAAAGGTGTATGGGTGAAGCCTCACAGCTCAGAGGGCCTTCCTACAGAGGAAGGAAGCTTGAGGAAAGGAGAAGAAGTAGTAAATCAAAGGTGACTTAAGAGCACAAAAGCTGGAAAACCAATTCTGCAGCATATCATTAAGCTCAAAAGTAAGCAAATACAAAGAAAAGGCCCTCTTATTTATAGGTGAAGAGGAGCCTAATTTCTGATTTTAATTCCCTCCTAAATTCAAATTATTCAGCATAGAAGGCACATTTATTTTGATCAAGCAAGGTCCATGCCTCATTCCAGCTCAGCCAGCAAGGTGCATGCTTCATTCCAAATCAGCCAAGTCACGTGGAAAATGCTGGTGCATTTTCCATTCCGTAAGCACCTCCCTTTTTGGCTCCTTTGCTTGGTTCTATTGATTTAACTTCTTGGATGGCTCAATCATGGTCTCCAAGATTTATTAATTCCTACAAAACAAAGTATAAGTGCTTTAGTTAAGAGAAGAAGGATTTTTATAAGTAACCTTCCATAGAAGTAAAATGTTAGGTGATCCTTCTTCTTCTTGAATCTTCCTTGCCATTGCTCTAGTAAGAGGTCCAATGTGATTTCTTGATGGTTTTCCATCAGACCCTCCCTCTTGAAAAAGATCTATCCTCAGATCTGCTTCATCCTGTTGATCATCTCCTGTGAAAGGAATTAAATCGCAGATGTTAAAAGTAGGACTGACACCATAACTTTCAGGAAGGTCTAATATGTATGCATTATCATTTATCCTTTTGACCACCTTGGATGGACCATCTCCTCTTGGACTAAGTTTGGATTTCCTTTGAGAGGAAAATCTTTCCTTTCTCAAATGAAGCCAAACTAGGTCTCCTTTTTAAAAAACTATTTTCTTTCTCCCTTTGTTGTTGTATTCTGCATATTTTTGAGTTTGTTTTTCAATTTGGATTTTAACTTTCTCATGTGACTTCTTGATAAACTCCGCTTTAGAAGCACCTTCTTTAAGAAGAAAAGAAGATGACTCTGGAAGAGGTAGTAAATCAAGAGGTGTGATAGGGTTAAAACCATAAACAACCTCAAAAGGAGAAAGATTAGTAGTCTTGTGGACTACTCTATTATAAGCAAATTCAATATGAGGTAGATGTTCATCCCAAGATTTTTTATTTCCTCTTAATATTACCCTTAATAATGTAGATAAAGATCTATTTACTACTTCAGTTTGCCCATCAGTTTGTGGGTGACATGTAGTAGAAAATAGAAGTTTAGTTCCAAGCTTTTCCTATAAAGTTTTCCAAAAATGGCTTAGAAACTTCACATCTCTATCAGACACTATAGTTTTGGGTAAGCCATGCAATCTCACTATTTCTTTAAAGAAGAGTCTAGAGATATAGCTAGCATCATCTACTTTGTGGCAGGGTATAAAATGAGCCATTTTACTAAAACGATCTACTACCACAAATATAGAATCATACCCCCTTTGAGTTCTTGGCAATCCTAAGACAAAGTCCATGCTTATGTCCTCCCAAGGGGTATTAGCTATAGGAAGAGGTGTATAGAGTCCATGAGGCATAATTTTGGACTTAGCTTGTAAACAAGCTATACATTTAGAACAATGCCTTTGAACATCTATTCTCATGTGTGGCCAATAAAATTTACTTTTCAAAATGTTTAGAGTTTTATCAACTCCATGATGGCCCATGAGTCCTCCTCCATGACTCTCTTTGATAAGAAGTTTTCTAATGGATCCTTGGGGTATACAAAGTTTTCCTTTATTAAAAAGATACCCCTCAGAAAGATAGAATCCATCAAAAGGCTTCTTAAGACATGATGAATAAGTGAATGCAAATGTTTCATCATTTTCATATAACTCTTTTATGTCATCAAATCCTAATATTTGGGATCCTAGGGTTACTAATAATGCATGTCTTCTAGATAAAGCATCTGCAACAACATTAGTACTCCCCTTTTTGTGTTTGATGACATAGGGAAATTGCTCAAGATATTCCACCCACTTTGCATGTCTTTTGTTTAGCTTTGCTTGCCCTTTAATGTACTTGAGAGATTCATGGTCAGTGTGTATGATGAATTCTCTAGTTACCAAGTAATGCTCCCAAGTTTTTAAAGCTCTAATGAGGGCATAAACTCTTTGTCATTGGTAGGATAGTTTAAGGCAGGCCCCCTAAGTTTTTCACTAAAGTAAGCTACGGGATGTCCTCCTTGTATTAAAACAGCTCCTATTCCTACCCTAGATGCATCACATTCTAGTTCAAAGGCTTTGGAAAAATCAGGCAAAACTAGAATAGGTGCATGTGTTAACTTGTGTTTCAAAGTCTCAAAAGACAACTCTTGCTTATCACCCCAAATAAAAGGCATATCTTTCTTGACTAGCTCATTTAAAGGAGCAGCTATGGTGGAGAAGTCTTTCACAAATCTTCTATAAAAACTTGCTAACCCGTGAAAACTTCTCACCTCTCCTACATTTTTAGGGGTTGGCCATTCTTGTATAGCCTTGATCTTCTCTGGATCAACATGTACACCTTCTTTTCCCACTTTGAATCCAAGGAAAATCACACTTTCTTGACAAAATGTACATTTGTCAAAGTTGGCAAAGAGATGATGTTATCTAAGAAGAAGCAAGACTTTTCTGACATGGTTAAAATGTTCTTGAAGGCCTTGACTATAGATTAGGATATCATCAAAGTAGACCTGGCTTTGATACCACTTGATGGAAACCAATTCCCAGCTGGAAACGTGTAGAAAGAGGCTTCAAACCAGAGGAAACCAGTAATGAATGATGGTGCAGCGGATGGATGAAATGATGCAGTGTTTGAGGTGTTTTAATGGAGGAAAGGTGTATGGGTGAAGCCTCACAGCTCAGAGGGCCTTCCTACAGAGGAAGGAAGCTTGAGGAAAGGAGAAGAAGTAGTAAATCAAAGGTGACTTAAGAGCACAAAAGCTGGAAAAACAATTTTGCAGCATATCATTAAGCTCAAAAGTAAGCAAATACAAAGAAAAGGCCCTCTTATTTATAGGTGAAGAGGAGCCTAATTTCTGATTTTAATTCCCTCCTAAATTCAAATTATTCAGCATAGAAGCACATTTATTTTGATCAAGCAAGGTCCATGCCTCATTCCAGCTCAGCCAGTAAGGTGCATCCTTCATTCCAAATCAGCCAAGTCACGTGGAAAATGCTGGTGCATTTTCCATTCTGTAAGCACCTCCCTTTTTGGCTCCTTTGCTTGGTTCTATTGATTTAACTTCTTGGATGGCTCAATCATGGTCTCCAAGATTTATTAATTCCTACAAAACAAAGTATAAGTGCTTTAGTTAAGAGAAGAAGGATTTTTATAAGTAACCTTCCATAGAAGTAAAATGTTAAGTGATCCTTCTTCTTCTTGAATCTTCCTTGCCATTGCTCTAGTAAGAGGTCCAATGTGATTTCTTGATGGTTTTCCATCACTACTTGTTCTTCTCAAATCCATATACAAAGTTTAAAGCTCAAGAAGATAAAATTGATGAATATTTTCTATTTGGATGCGAGATAGGGTGCGAGACTTAGCGTCGAGGGTCTCGAACTGGATGTGGCCGGCGTCGCGAGACTTCCAGTTGGTGTTGTCGGAGAAGATTTTGAGGGCGAAGACAGTGGAAGTACCCCCCTTGGATTCGAGGAAGTGCAGAAAGTCCATGGCGGTGGCAGAGCGAGAAATGTTGAAGACGCTAACTGTGTGCGAAAGAGTAGTTGTTGTCGTTCCCATGGTGATGATGAAGATGCCCCTTACTTGCAGAGTGAGTGACAATGTCACACACAACACAGGGTCTTTCCACGTCATAATTTAAATCATATTTCCACGTAATAAAATATCTACCTCGGCATATTTCCTCAGCATATTTACTGTACATCACGTCATCACATTTTAACGACGTTTTTGACCACTTAACGAAAAAGACTTAATTATTACGATTTTACAAAATTTAAGATTTAATTAAGACTGTTTCAATAAAATGACCTACTTAAGATTCCTCATCAGTAACAACCCGAGGGTTTAAACCTAGTTCTATTATTATACTTCAATTACTATTTTTTTTCACTATTACTTCAAGACTTCATAACTTATTAAATTTATACTTTATGTACAGACCAACTCTTTAAAACTTGAGATCACCGAGGAAGAATTCTGGAAGACATTAGATGAAGGCCTTGGACTAGTGTCCTTGGTGTGTGTACCGCGATTAATAAATATGCCTAATTAAAAGTATCGAACTTTGTGCTTCTGAATTATAAACCCTAAGGCATGTATGTGTATTTGTAAACGTGGTTGATTTCTAAGTAATGGCTAAGACGTTAAAAATATTAATTAGTTCCACTAAAAATGAAATATTTAAATGGTACAGCCGTACTAATGTAACTCTAGCTAGCGTAATTTTTAACAAAAGGGTAGTAGTAATTGCTTCACCATTTTCTTAGGATAATGATTAGAAAAATGGTTTGAAAACTCGCTAACACACAAAAATATGCTTTTAAACGCGCATGCAAGTTCACATGAATTTTTATACATGTAAGCTTAATCCCCACGACGAAGCAGTGATTAAGCGTTTATAATCTCTAAACACGTGAGAGGGGAAGAAGTAGAGAAAAACAAAACAAATAAAAGTAAACAAAAAAGCCAGAACGACTACCTTGGGATTGGAGCCCTAAAACGAACATAATATAACTAATAGTAGCATAAAGGCATGGGTTCAGTCGCAGCAATCCTGACAAAACAGCTACATAAACAATGTGGTACCAATTAACTAATGCGTGTGAATAAGCCAAAAAAACCCATCAAAAGTGTTTGGAAATAGGCAAATGGGTTTGAAATGGATTTGGGTCATCAATTTTAGGGAATGAAATGTGATAGGTGGAGAAAGAGGGCATGAAGTGAATGAGAGAGAGGATGGGGACAAGGTGCTTAAAGAAATGTGGAAGAGACGATATGGGTAATGGAAAGGGGCGTGTAAAATTAAAAAAAAAATGTTTCCTATGCGTATGACATGTGTGTCGAGTAAGGTAGGGTGGATGAGGGCACAGGTGTTATAGGGCACTACCCACTAATGTTTTCTTATTCAATCATCAATGCACATTGCTCAACAGCACTAGAGCACCATCTTAAGTAGCTTCTGCTATTACCCATAACTTGTTCACCATAAACAAATGTTTTAAAATAAAAGTAATTGTCAGGGTTGCCCATTCACAGGGATTAATCAATTGCTCCATTCATGGTTTTTGGTTTTCCCTTTTGTGGTGGATTTTTAGTTAAGTATGCAGAGTTTGGTTGGTTGGAAAGTAGTAGATGAATGATTTGGTTAGTGACGCAGTCCCCTTGTAGATAGGAACCTTTTTTATGTGATTTGTTCAACACTTTTGCATAAAGAACCAATGGAAAAGAGATGAAGTGGGAGGGGTGAGAGGGGAACCAAAATGGCAGTGTTGCACTTGCGCACATAATTGGCACTATTATGGTTACTGAGTGGCTGTGACTCCTTATTTTCTTGGATAAGCCCATTCTACTCTTTCCCATTAATATCAACACTCACCGCCCCAATCATCAAACTTTTTTTTTGTTTTCAGATGGTGGAATTATTGCTACTATTCCATTTTTCCCTTTCCTTTTCAAAGACTCATCTTTATATTTATTTTATATATATATATATGGTCTTTTCTTATGTCAGGACCGTGTATTTTTAGAAGGAGTGTTGGGGACAGGGAAGTCACCCACCTTTTTTTACAGTATTTGGAGTGCAATTATAGGAAGGGGAGAAAGAGGGGGAAGGTCTCATTCTTGGCACCATTTAACAAACCGTGTGTAAGGCATTTAAAAGAAAGAGCAAAACCAATCCTCGGTGGATGAAAAAAAACAAACCGTGTGTTGCCACTGCTGCTGTTTGGAAACTGGATTGCTTCCTCTTCTTGCCAAGGCCATGAGCTACTAGATTCTTCCTTAACCAATACCAAGTTCCCGTGCACTCCCTTCTTCCATTTCTTCCTGACCAACTTTCTCCTTGGACATGAGAAAAGAAGAAGATGGGCCTCTCCATTTTCCACCTCAACTTCTCTTCTTCTTCTTCACGGAAATGGTGTTCAACTGTGGGCTCCCACTCAAGCTGCTTGTCCGTGAACTTTGCTCCAGCCAATCACATGTTTTGAAATTCTTCTTCAACGTATGATAGCACCAGCTTGGATACCTTCTTCAATGCATCACCGTGTACCTCCAAGCATCTTCTTCCTTCAACGTGGTGCTGCTGGACTTCCCTTTAATGTGCATTCACTTCTTCAAACTGAAATAAGACCCTGCACAACATCCTTCTTCTCCGTGAGTTGGGCATGACACCAAGGAAGCAAGGGAGATGGCTAAGGTTCATCCGGCAACACACAAAAAGGAGATTCACTTCTTCATTTTTAGAGATTCTTGAAGGAGGAAAGAAGAAGAAGGGAGGAAGAACTAGACACTGTAACAGAGGATGAAACGGCAGAGGAGGAACACAGTGAAGAGATTGATTCAAGGTTTGCAAGGAAGTCTTCAAGAGGTAAGGGGAGTTAGATATATCATTTGATGGTTGAGTTTTACTGTTTTTGAAATTGTTTTACTGTTTTTGAAATAAATCTGGAAATTTTGAGGATGAAAAATGAAGTTTCTGAAGTTTTTTGGCCAATGGTGACCTGTGTTCACCTGACTGAGTACCTACGTTAGACTTTTTGTACAAATTGGCCATTTCTCTCGGGTAATCGTTTACAGGGGTCCTGTAAACGATTACCAGCCCGAACG
Organism: Vigna nakashimae; assembly: GCA_034642375.1. Lineage (NCBI taxonomy): Eukaryota > Viridiplantae > Streptophyta > Magnoliopsida > Fabales > Fabaceae > Vigna > Vigna nakashimae. Next base: position 42,299,459 of record CM067765.1, on the reverse strand, counting down.
TTCGTCCCAAATTACGAGCGTTCGTCCAATTTGGTTTCAAATTGGACGTTCGTCCAAAACTAGACGAATTGAACGTTCGTCCACGTTGATTTGAGTACTCGTTTTCTTTTGCTGACGAGCGTTCGCTCATGCGTTTGTTCAAATTGTTAGATGACGTTCGTCCAAATCTGGCTGGTGTTTGAATATGACGTTCGTTCATTTTCCGGGTAAGGGAAGCTTACTTAATTTAACTGTTTTTGATGTATGCTGTAGGAACGTTCGTTATTTATATGAATATGAGGCATGATGTTACTGTGATTAAGTTGCATGAACGTTCGTTGTTGAATGAATGAAAATGAAATATGATAGAATTTATGTATGATGTATGATATATATATGAGATTTGATGATCTGGACCGTATGAAATGTGGAAGTTGATTTTGATATGAACGAATGAAGCTATGAAAAGTTTATGCTGAGAAATATACTTGAATGTAACTGAAAATGAATTCTCCATGAAATTGTACCTTAGTACCGAACGGACGGTCATTGACCGTTCGGTTTTTCTTAGTAACTTGGTTGAAATCTCAATTCTTCCATTTGAATGAAATACTGACTGAGGACGAGCGTCCTCGTGTCAAAACGCTTTGCTTGAGAGTTCGTACTGAACGGTCTTAGACCGTTCGGTCTCCCTATTGAATAATCAAGAATGGGATTCGTTTATTTGGAACGATTCTTGGTCGAGGACGAGCGTCCTCATGTTACATTGCCTTGTTGAACGTTCGTTCAAACCGAAGTTCGGTCTCATACCGAACGTTCGTCCGAAATTGGTGTTCGATCTCCTACCGAACGTTCGCTCAAATTGATGCTCGGTCTTACACTGAGCGTTCGTCCAACTAGTTCGCTCGCTTTTGAGATTGAGCGTTCGTCCAGAATGCTGCTCGGTTTTGAACTGAGCGTTCGTCCTAGTGTACTTGTTTTGAACTGAACGTTCGTCCTAATTTACTCATTTCTGAGATGAGCGTTCGTTCTTTTGGGTGTTCAGTTTTATACTAAGTGTTCGTTCATAATTGTGGTTCGGTCATATACCGAACGTTCGTTTAAATTGGGGTTCGGCCTTACACCGAACGTTCGTTCTAAATAGAATCTCTGTCATAGATTGAGCGCTCGCTCAACACGGTGCTCGGTCAGATACTGAGCGTTCGTACTCTGATTTTAACGGGCGTCTTTTGGTCCAGTCAACATGGTTCGTCCTCGTTCTATCTGAAATTCTGCCGTTCGTCTTGTGATTTGAACGAGCGTCTTTTAGTGTTGCTCACAGCGTTCGTCCTCGGACTTATTGGGGACAGAACATTCGTTTTTGATGGTCTTCTTAAGAATGATGAAAATGATGAATAGTTTATGAGATGAAATGAGAATATGAATACATAATGAAAAGTGAATGATGAACAATATGGAAAGTTATGATTTATGAAAGAGCGTTCCAAGGAGGAACGACTCAGATGATTGTTGAAATTCGTAAAGTATGACTGTGTGAAGTTAATGCTGGCTGTTCAATCCTGATATTCCGTGAGTGATCGTCCTCAAGTAGAGGCGCACGTCATGCGTGGGAATGGCAGGAGGTCGTCGTCCTTAGAGGTACTTTGGACGGACGTACTAACCTCGGGTGGCAGCTGATGAGAATGCCAGTTACCACACCACCCGGGTGCGTGAACGCCTGTAACTACACAGATTTCATACAGTCCGGACAGTCAGTCGTGTTGAGTTTTATTTAGTGAGTAAGTTAAAGTGGGTTGTTATGTAATGAATGTGTATGTTGAAATATGCATGTATGATGAATTATTTATTTGAAATTCTATGTTGATGCATGAGTTAAATTATGTAAGCTTACCCTTTCGTTTCCTTGTGTTGTCCATTGTCCTTGTACGTCCGTCTTGTCATTGCAATGATCATCCGTGTGGATGTGAGCAGATGAAGACGAGCGTTTGGAAGAGATGCTGAACGAAGAGATCTTGGTTGAAGTCGAAGTGAAGATGGAGCAATAAGACGCTCGGCTATTTCAGTTGTTGGCGTGAGTGGTCGTTCGACCTACCCACTCGTTTTCTTTTAGGTTCGACCGTTCGGTAATTATACTGTGGAAACCGTTCGGTCAGGTTTTTATTTGTACGTTCGACTTTAGATTGTGATTCGTGTTGTAAGGCATACGGCTTGGCTTTTGTTTTTAGTGAAAAACTGTACTGAATTATTATTAAATGTGATTTTCTGAATTTATAGTGCTGACTATATTTTTGGGATGTCACATTAGTGGTATCAGAGCAGTTTTGTTCTTTTAAGGACATTGTAGGTTGTGAGTACACCATGCTTGTTTTGCTGTGTGCTCAACGTTCGTTTATTGAGTATTATAAACTCTTTGAACTTAACTAACGATCGTTTTCTCTGCCTACCCGAGAGAACAAATGGTACCAAGATCATTTCCTCATCCTATCGATCGTAATGCGACGGACTGCACCAGACCACTAGAATCCGTAATAGAGACGCTTCAACAGCAGAACGCTGTTTTGGCACATCAGAACACGGTCACATTGCAAAGTTGGAGGTCGCTCGGGCAAACTTTGAAGCTACCAAAAGACAGCTGATGGAGATCATAGGAACCACTAGGGACATTATCAGAACATCCACTACCTCTGGGGATCACAGGACCGAGTTGAGTTTAGAGTGTTCCGCCAACATCATCCAGCTAAGTTCACTAAGAAGTGCCTCCCTGATAAGGTGAAAAGGACTCGAGTATTAGAGAAGAGTGTGACGGAATTGGAATATCACAAGGGACAACGGACACCTAAAACGTAAAGTGTAATATGGGAGGATGAACGGCCAGACAGATAGAACAACTCGAAAGCATGAAGGCATGGATGTCATGCTGGGAATGGATTGGTTGACTATCAACCGTATTCGTTTTGACTGTGGTCAAAAGTAGTTGGTATTTTCCGATCCTCGTAGTTTAGGGTTGATCGCGAACAAGGAAGTCCTGACGGATGTTAGTAATGGAGCCGTGTGTTTTGTAGTATTAATTCAACAGAAATTGTGATATACGAGTTCGGGTATCTCAAATGCAATTATTGGTTATATTCTCTGACGCGGTTAGTGGTATGATGTGTGTAGATACTTGAAGGATATAATTTTACGCACTCTTGTTTCATATTTGGAACATTATAAGAATGTGTTAGCTTAAGAGTATAGAGACGAGAGTTATATTCAAAGAAAGTAAATCTTATTTTCGGAAATAAGACAAATACCATATATTTCATTAATTTAGGTCTTTAAGGCCATGGAGACTACACATTTTTTTCAAACTTCATAAGTCATAACCAGATACCATAATATTCGTGTGCAAATGTTACCACACACGTTAAACGAACAAACATAAAAAGTAAAGCAGATAAATATTACAGTCCATAAAATACGCAAATAAGGCAAGTAAACAAAAGCAAATAAAAGATGTTCGGGGTTCGATCAATGCTGATCGTTAATATTACAGACCATCAACAATATTATTTCAGTGGAAAAATTCTCGAGCCGGTTGTGGTGGTCTAAGGGAGAGCTCCGTCGAGGGCGCTCTGGTTCGAAATGTGAGAAGCATGGGTGGAGGGATCTGTCGTTCGTCTCTGTCGTCGTCAATGATGATCGGAACAGGGAATAAGTTCAGCAACCTCGGCGCCTTCCTGATTACCCAGTCATATTCTTCCAACAAAGAAATTGTGTCAATAATGGAGAAGGAAGAGTAAAATTCAAAGCAAAGATAGAAGTAATCAAGGTTCTTACCATACATGTACAGCGGCAGCTGAGAAAAGATAGTACCAGTAGGGTCTAATTCCGCTTGCCAGCGCCTGACCCGGTTACCATGATTGTTGAACCAGCAATGTACATTATATTCACTTGCTTCTCCGAAAGCCCTGAGTCGAGATGCAATCTCGACGACTTGGGCTCTGCTGGGATGTGTGACCCCGTAGTTGTAGATATTGAGCATCATTTTGATCTGATCATCGGTTGGTCGCCACCGCTGACTGGTGTACCTCTCGGACTCCACATCACTCATCTTTCCCTCTCAAAGTATTTCTAAAGCATAAGGAAATAATAAAATGAAATAAAAAGAGCAAAACCAAAACGAAAATATTTAATGTTCTCCTTATTTATTTTGTTTCTTTTAGGTTCTTTTTGTCCAAATCGGTCCTTGTTGTTTCAGTGTATAATCTCGGATCTTTTTCACGGTCCTCGCAAAGGTTCCTAAACGGATCTATGTCCATCTGTCTTTGTCCATATTGTCCATATCCGGTTCATACAAATAAATTTCTCTTTTTAAGTTTTCTGTTTTTATGGGGTACGTGGCGTTGTTCTACCCGATTGTCTCTGCCATACCTCCAAACGGAGGGAGATTAACGTCTGGTTTCCAGCCGATATACCCCTTATCTTAGTTAATGCAGTGGGTTCTTAGTTTTAAAAGGAAAATAGAAGAGGAAGAAAGCAAATGTAGGAGCAGAAGTAAAATAGCAAAACGGAAAGTAAAGAAGAAAGCGGAATGTAATTGCGGGGAATAAAAGCTCAGAAAAGCAAAGCAAAAGAAATAGTACATGAACGGAAGCAGAAAGAAGGAAGGAAAGAAAAGAAGCGAGAAGTAAAGAAGAAGGAGAAGCAGGGTAAAGGGAAAGGAAGAGATAAGAGAAAAGAAATACTTACTCGAAGCGGAGCAAAGCCGGGAACTTAGATTGAAGCTTGCGGGAAGACTCTCCGATCTCCAGCACTCAGGCGTTCAGATCTCGTAAGTTCTCTCACTCAGAACTCTCTGGGTTCAGATCTCTCTCTATTTCTCTCTCGCACTCAGAACCCTAATTGCTCAGATATCACTCTCTCTCTCACGCGTTCTGGAATCTCAGCGTTTCGACGTATCGCCCAACGCGGCTAACGCCTTACTTATAGCCAAAGAAACTCACTGTGCCTACAGTTCCGGTCACGCATAACCGGAATCTCCAATAGTAGCGGTTAAAAAAAAAATGATAAATAAATACATAATAATTATAATAATAATATTTAGTATGCGATTTTACCACATTTTGGGAGTGTGAAATATTCAAAATTAGAGGGGATCTCTTGCTATGTGGTTGAGTGTAAATACGCCATGATTTTGGTGTGAGTTATGTGACGTGTGTGTTAATCCAGAGTTGTCTCCTCGTATGAATGGTTGAAGTTGCCATGATAAGCTCTTTGAGTAGTGGGAACTGCCCGGATAGGTTTATAATCCGAGTTGTGGAAAGCAACTCTACACATCAGAGAGGATGTGCTTGGACTTCGACAATCTCTTTTACAGAGTGATGAGAATAACGCTGGAAATGCAACCCGTTAGAATTGAAGATAGTAACACCAAGTACTACAAGAGGAAAGCAATCAGATTTGTGAAAGTCATCTGGTACGAGAAAACGGGTGACTCTACTTGGGAAGTGGAAGCTGCTATGAAAGATTTGTATCCCCATCTATTCGAGACTCCGTCCTAATTTTCGAGGACGAAAATTTTGTTGTTGGGGAGAATGTCAGGACCGTGTATTTTTAGAAGGAGTGTTGGGGACAGGGAAGTCACCCACCTTTTTTTACAGTATTTGGAGTGCAATTATAGGAAGGGGAGAAAGAGGGGGAAGGTCTCATTCTTGGCACCATTTAACAAACCGTGTGTAAGGCATTTAAAAGAAAGAGCAAAACCAATCCTCGGTGGATGAAAAAAAACAAACCGTGTGTTGCCACTGCTGCTGTTTGGAAACTGGATTGCTTCCTCTTCTTGCCAAGGCCATGAGCTACTAGATTCTTCCTTAACCAATACCAAGTTCCCGTGCACTCCCTTCTTCCATTTCTTCCTGACCAACTTTCTCCTTGGACATGAGAAAAGAAGAAGATGGGCCTCTCCATTTTCCACCTCAACTTCTCTTCTTCTTCTTCACGGAAATGGTGTTCAACTGTGGGCTCCCACTCAAGCTGCTTGTCCGTGAACTTTGCTCCAGCCAATCACATGTTTTGAAATTCTTCTTCAACGTATGATAGCACCAGCTTGGATACCTTCTTCAATGCATCACCGTGTACCTCCAAGCATCTTCTTCCTTCAACGTGGTGCTGCTGGACTTCCCTTTAATGTGCATTCACTTCTTCAAACTGAAATAAGACCCTGCACAACATCCTTCTTCTCCGTGAGTTGGGCATGACACCAAGGAAGCAAGGGAGATGGCTAAGGTTCATCCGGCAACACACAAAAAGGAGATTCACTTCTTCATTTTTAGAGATTCTTGAAGGAGGAAAGAAGAAGAAGGGAGGAAGAACTAGACACTGTAACAGAGGATGAAACGGCAGAGGAGGAACACAGTGAAGAGATTGATTCAAGGTTTGCAAGGAAGTCTTCAAGAGGTAAGGGGAGTTAGATATATCATTTGATGGTTGAGTTTTACTGTTTTTGAAATTGTTTTACTGTTTTTGAAATAAATCTGGAAATTTTGAGGATGAAAAATGAAGTTTCTGAAGTTTTTTGGCCAATGGTGACCTGTGTTCACCTGACTGAGTACCTACGTTAGACTTTTTGTACAAATTGGCCATTTCTCTCGGGTAATCGTTTACAGGGGTCCTGTAAACGATTACCAGCCCGAACGTTCGTCCCAAATTACGAGCGTTCGTCCAATTTGGTTTCAAATTGGACGTTCGTCCAAAACTAGACGAATTGAACGTTCGTCCACGTTGATTTGAGTACTCGTTTTCTTTTGCTGACGAGCGTTCGCTCATGCGTTTGTTCAAATTGTTAGATGACGTTCGTCCAAATCTGGCTGGTGTTTGAATATGACGTTCGTTCATTTTCCGGGTAAGGGAAGCTTACTTAATTTAACTGTTTTTGATGTATGCTGTAGGAACGTTCGTTATTTATATGAATATGAGGCATGATGTTACTGTGATTAAGTTGCATGAACGTTCGTTGTTGAATGAATGAAAATGAAATATGATAGAATTTATGTATGATGTATGATATATATATGAGATTTGATGATCTGGACCGTATGAAATGTGGAAGTTGATTTTGATATGAACGAATGAAGCTATGAAAAGTTTATGCTGAGAAATATACTTGAATGTAACTGAAAATGAATTCTCCATGAAATTGTACCTTAGTACCGAACGGACGGTCATTGACCGTTCGGTTTTTCTTAGTAACTTGGTTGAAATCTCAATTCTTCCATTTGAATGAAATACTGACTGAGGACGAGCGTCCTCGTGTCAAAACGCTTTGCTTGAGAGTTCGTACTGAACGGTCTTAGACCGTTCGGTCTCCCTATTGAATAATCAAGAATGGGATTCGTTTATTTGGAACGATTCTTGGTCGAGGACGAGCGTCCTCATGTTACATTGCCTTGTTGAACGTTCGTTCAAACCGAAGTTCGGTCTCATACCGAACGTTCGTCCGAAATTGGTGTTCGATCTCCTACCGAACGTTCGCTCAAATTGATGCTCGGTCTTACACTGAGCGTTCGTCCAACTAGTTCGCTCGCTTTTGAGATTGAGCGTTCGTCCAGAATGCTGCTCGGTTTTGAACTGAGCGTTCGTCCTAGTGTACTTGTTTTGAACTGAACGTTCGTCCTAATTTACTCATTTCTGAGATGAGCGTTCGTTCTTTTGGGTGTTCAGTTTTATACTAAGTGTTCGTTCATAATTGTGGTTCGGTCATATACCGAACGTTCGTTTAAATTGGGGTTCGGCCTTACACCGAACGTTCGTTCTAAATAGAATCTCTGTCATAGATTGAGCGCTCGCTCAACACGGTGCTCGGTCAGATACTGAGCGTTCGTACTCTGATTTTAACGGGCGTCTTTTGGTCCAGTCAACATGGTTCGTCCTCGTTCTATCTGAAATTCTGCCGTTCGTCTTGTGATTTGAACGAGCGTCTTTTAGTGTTGCTCACAGCGTTCGTCCTCGGACTTATTGGGGACAGAACATTCGTTTTTGATGGTCTTCTTAAGAATGATGAAAATGATGAATAGTTTATGAGATGAAATGAGAATATGAATACATAATGAAAAGTGAATGATGAACAATATGGAAAGTTATGATTTATGAAAGAGCGTTCCAAGGAGGAACGACTCAGATGATTGTTGAAATTCGTAAAGTATGACTGTGTGAAGTTAATGCTGGCTGTTCAATCCTGATATTCCGTGAGTGATCGTCCTCAAGTAGAGGCGCACGTCATGCGTGGGAATGGCAGGAGGTCGTCGTCCTTAGAGGTACTTTGGACGGACGTACTAACCTCGGGTGGCAGCTGATGAGAATGCCAGTTACCACACCACCCGGGTGCGTGAACGCCTGTAACTACACAGATTTCATACAGTCCGGACAGTCAGTCGTGTTGAGTTTTATTTAGTGAGTAAGTTAAAGTGGGTTGTTATGTAATGAATGTGTATGTTGAAATATGCATGTATGATGAATTATTTATTTGAAATTCTATGTTGATGCATGAGTTAAATTATGTAAGCTTACCCTTTCGTTTCCTTGTGTTGTCCATTGTCCTTGTACGTCCGTCTTGTCATTGCAATGATCATCCGTGTGGATGTGAGCAGATGAAGACGAGCGTTTGGAAGAGATGCTGAACGAAGAGATCTTGGTTGAAGTCGAAGTGAAGATGGAGCAATAAGACGCTCGGCTATTTCAGTTGTTGGCGTGAGTGGTCGTTCGACCTACCCACTCGTTTTCTTTTAGGTTCGACCGTTCGGTAATTATACTGTGGAAACCGTTCGGTCAGGTTTTTATTTGTACGTTCGACTTTAGATTGTGATTCGTGTTGTAAGGCATACGGCTTGGCTTTTGTTTTTAGTGAAAAACTGTACTGAATTATTATTAAATGTGATTTTCTGAATTTATAGTGCTGACTATATTTTTGGGATGTCACATTAGTGGTATCAGAGCAGTTTTGTTCTTTTAAGGACATTGTAGGTTGTGAGTACACCATGCTTGTTTTGCTGTGTGCTCAACGTTCGTTTATTGAGTATTATAAACTCTTTGAACTTAACTAACGATCGTTTTCTCTGCCTACCCGAGAGAACAAATGGTACCAAGATCATTTCCTCATCCTATCGATCGTAATGCGACGGACTGCACCAGACCACTAGAATCCGTAATAGAGACGCTTCAACAGCAGAACGCTGTTTTGGCACATCAGAACACGGTCACATTGCAAAGTTGGAGGTCGCTCGGGCAAACTTTGAAGCTACCAAAAGACAGCTGATGGAGATCATAGGAACCACTAGGGACATTATCAGAACATCCACTACCTCTGGGGATCACAGGACCGAGTTGAGTTTAGAGTGTTCCGCCAACATCATCCAGCTAAGTTCACTAAGAAGTGCCTCCCTGATAAGGTGAAAAGGACTCGAGTATTAGAGAAGAGTGTGACGGAATTGGAATATCACAAGGGACAACGGACACCTAAAACGTAAAGTGTAATATGGGAGGATGAACGGCCAGACAGATAGAACAACTCGAAAGCATGAAGGCATGGATGTCATGCTGGGAATGGATTGGTTGACTATCAACCGTATTCGTTTTGACTGTGGTCAAAAGTAGTTGGTATTTTCCGATCCTCGTAGTTTAGGGTTGATCGCGAACAAGGAAGTCCTGACGGATGTTAGTAATGGAGCCGTGTGTTTTGTAGTATTAATTCAACAGAAATTGTGATATACGAGTTCGGGTATCTCAAATGCAATTATTGGTTATATTCTCTGACGCGGTTAGTGGTATGATGTGTGTAGATACTTGAAGGATATAATTTTACGCACTCTTGTTTCATATTTGGAACATTATAAGAATGTGTTAGCTTAAGAGTATAGAGACGAGAGTTATATTCAAAGAAAGTAAATCTTATTTTCGGAAATAAGACAAATACCATATATTTCATTAATTTAGGTCTTTAAGGCCATGGAGACTACACATTTTTTTCAAACTTCATAAGTCATAACCAGATACCATAATATTCGTGTGCAAATGTTACCACACACGTTAAACGAACAAACATAAAAAGTAAAGCAGATAAATATTACAGTCCATAAAATACGCAAATAAGGCAAGTAAACAAAAGCAAATAAAAGATGTTCGGGGTTCGATCAATGCTGATCGTTAATATTACAGACCATCAACAATATTATTTCAGTGGAAAAATTCTCGAGCCGGTTGTGGTGGTCTAAGGGAGAGCTCCGTCGAGGGCGCTCTGGTTCGAAATGTGAGAAGCATGGGTGGAGGGATCTGTCGTTCGTCTCTGTCGTCGTCAATGATGATCGGAACAGGGAATAAGTTCAGCAACCTCGGCGCCTTCCTGATTACCCAGTCATATTCTTCCAACAAAGAAATTGTGTCAATAATGGAGAAGGAAGAGTAAAATTCAAAGCAAAGATAGAAGTAATCAAGGTTCTTACCATACATGTACAGCGGCAGCTGAGAAAAGATAGTACCAGTAGGGTCTAATTCCGCTTGCCAGCGCCTGACCCGGTTACCATGATTGTTGAACCAGCAATGTACATTATATTCACTTGCTTCTCCGAAAGCCCTGAGTCGAGATGCAATCTCGACGACTTGGGCTCTGCTGGGATGTGTGACCCCGTAGTTGTAGATATTGAGCATCATTTTGATCTGATCATCGGTTGGTCGCCACCGCTGACTGGTGTACCTCTCGGACTCCACATCACTCATCTTTCCCTCTCAAAGTATTTCTAAAGCATAAGGAAATAATAAAATGAAATAAAAAGAGCAAAACCAAAACGAAAATATTTAATGTTCTCCTTATTTATTTTGTTTCTTTTAGGTTCTTTTTGTCCAAATCGGTCCTTGTTGTTTCAGTGTATAATCTCGGATCTTTTTCACGGTCCTCGCAAAGGTTCCTAAACGGATCTATGTCCATCTGTCTTTGTCCATATTGTCCATATCCGGTTCATACAAATAAATTTCTCTTTTTAAGTTTTCTGTTTTTATGGGGTACGTGGCGTTGTTCTACCCGATTGTCTCTGCCATACCTCCAAACGGAGGGAGATTAACGTCTGGTTTCCAGCCGATATACCCCTTATCTTAGTTAATGCAGTGGGTTCTTAGTTTTAAAAGGAAAATAGAAGAGGAAGAAAGCAAATGTAGGAGCAGAAGTAAAATAGCAAAACGGAAAGTAAAGAAGAAAGCGGAATGTAATTGCGGGGAATAAAAGCTCAGAAAAGCAAAGCAAAAGAAATAGTACATGAACGGAAGCAGAAAGAAGGAAGGAAAGAAAAGAAGCGAGAAGTAAAGAAGAAGGAGAAGCAGGGTAAAGGGAAAGGAAGAGATAAGAGAAAAGAAATACTTACTCGAAGCGGAGCAAAGCCGGGAACTTAGATTGAAGCTTGCGGGAAGACTCTCCGATCTCCAGCACTCAGGCGTTCAGATCTCGTAAGTTCTCTCACTCAGAACTCTCTGGGTTCAGATCTCTCTCTATTTCTCTCTCGCACTCAGAACCCTAATTGCTCAGATATCACTCTCTCTCTCACGCGTTCTGGAATCTCAGCGTTTCGACGTATCGCCCAACGCGGCTAACGCCTTACTTATAGCCAAAGAAACTCACTGTGCCTACAGTTCCGGTCACGCATAACCGGAATCTCCAATAGTAGCGGTTAAAAAAAAAATGATAAATAAATACATAATAATTATAATAATAATATTTAGTATGCGATTTTACCACATTTTGGGAGTGTGAAATATTCAAAATTAGAGGGGATCTCTTGCTATGTGGTTGAGTGTAAATACGCCATGATTTTGGTGTGAGTTATGTGACGTGTGTGTTAATCCAGAGTTGTCTCCTCGTATGAATGGTTGAAGTTGCCATGATAAGCTCTTTGAGTAGTGGGAACTGCCCGGATAGGTTTATAATCCGAGTTGTGGAAAGCAACTCTACACATCAGAGAGGATGTGCTTGGACTTCGACAATCTCTTTTACAGAGTGATGAGAATAACGCTGGAAATGCAACCCGTTAGAATTGAAGATAGTAACACCAAGTACTACAAGAGGAAAGCAATCAGATTTGTGAAAGTCATCTGGTACGAGAAAACGGGTGACTCTACTTGGGAAGTGGAAGCTGCTATGAAAGATTTGTATCCCCATCTATTCGAGACTCCGTCCTAATTTTCGAGGACGAAAATTTTGTTGTTGGGGAGAATGTCAGGACCGTGTATTTTTAGAAGGAGTGTTGGGGACAGGGAAGTCACCCACCTTTTTTTACAGTATTTGGAGTGCAATTATAGGAAGGGGAGAAAGAGGGGGAAGGTCTCATTCTTGGCACCATTTAACAAACCGTGTGTAAGGCATTTAAAAGAAAGAGCAAAACCAATCCTCGGTGGATGAAAAAAAACAAACCGTGTGTTGCCACTGCTGCTGTTTGGAAACTGGATTGCTTCCTCTTCTTGCCAAGGCCATGAGCTACTAGATTCTTCCTTAACCAATACCAAGTTCCCGTGCACTCCCTTCTTCCATTTCTTCCTGACCAACTTTCTCCTTGGACATGAGAAAAGAAGAAGATGGGCCTCTCCATTTTCCACCTCAACTTCTCTTCTTCTTCTTCACGGAAATGGTGTTCAACTGTGGGCTCCCACTCAAGCTGCTTGTCCGTGAACTTTGCTCCAGCCAATCACATGTTTTGAAATTCTTCTTCAACGTATGATAGCACCAGCTTGGATACCTTCTTCAATGCATCACCGTGTACCTCCAAGCATCTTCTTCCTTCAACGTGGTGCTGCTGGACTTCCCTTTAATGTGCATTCACTTCTTCAAACTGAAATAAGACCCTGCACAACATCCTTCTTCTCCGTGAGTTGGGCATGACACCAAGGAAGCAAGGGAGATGGCTAAGGTTCATCCGGCAACACACAAAAAGGAGATTCACTTCTTCATTTTTAGAGATTCTTGAAGGAGGAAAGAAGAAGAAGGGAGGAAGAACTAGACACTGTAACAGAGGATGAAACGGCAGAGGAGGAACACAGTGAAGAGATTGATTCAAGGTTTGCAAGGAAGTCTTCAAGAGGTAAGGGGAGTTAGATATATCATTTGATGGTTGAGTTTTACTGTTTTTGAAATTGTTTTACTGTTTTTGAAATAAATCTGGAAATTTTGAGGATGAAAAATGAAGTTTCTGAAGTTTTTTGGCCAATGGTGACCTGTGTTCACCTGACTGAGTACCTACGTTAGACTTTTTGTACAAATTGGCCATTTCTCTCGGGTAATCGTTTACAGGGGTCCTGTAAACGATTACCAGCCCGAACGTTCGTCCCAAATTACGAGCGTTCGTCCAATTTGGTTTCAAATTGGACGTTCGTCCAAAACTAGACGAATTGAACGTTCGTCCACGTTGATTTGAGTACTCGTTTTCTTTTGCTGACGAGCGTTCGCTCATGCGTTTGTTCAAATTGTTAGATGACGTTCGTCCAAATCTGGCTGGTGTTTGAATATGACGTTCGTTCATTTTCCGGGTAAGGGAAGCTTACTTAATTTAACTGTTTTTGATGTATGCTGTAGGAACGTTCGTTATTTATATGAATATGAGGCATGATGTTACTGTGATTAAGTTGCATGAACGTTCGTTGTTGAATGAATGAAAATGAAATATGATAGAATTTATGTATGATGTATGATATATATATGAGATTTGATGATCTGGACCGTATGAAATGTGGAAGTTGATTTTGATATGAACGAATGAAGCTATGAAAAGTTTATGCTGAGAAATATACTTGAATGTAACTGAAAATGAATTCTCCATGAAATTGTACCTTAGTACCGAACGGACGGTCATTGACCGTTCGGTTTTTCTTAGTAACTTGGTTGAAATCTCAATTCTTCCATTTGAATGAAATACTGACTGAGGACGAGCGTCCTCGTGTCAAAACGCTTTGCTTGAGAGTTCGTACTGAACGGTCTTAGACCGTTCGGTCTCCCTATTGAATAATCAAGAATGGGATTCGTTTATTTGGAACGATTCTTGGTCGAGGACGAGCGTCCTCATGTTACATTGCCTTGTTGAACGTTCGTTCAAACCGAAGTTCGGTCTCATACCGAACGTTCGTCCGAAATTGGTGTTCGATCTCCTACCGAACGTTCGCTCAAATTGATGCTCGGTCTTACACTGAGCGTTCGTCCAACTAGTTCGCTCGCTTTTGAGATTGAGCGTTCGTCCAGAATGCTGCTCGGTTTTGAACTGAGCGTTCGTCCTAGTGTACTTGTTTTGAACTGAACGTTCGTCCTAATTTACTCATTTCTGAGATGAGCGTTCGTTCTTTTGGGTGTTCAGTTTTATACTAAGTGTTCGTTCATAATTGTGGTTCGGTCATATACCGAACGTTCGTTTAAATTGGGGTTCGGCCTTACACCGAACGTTCGTTCTAAATAGAATCTCTGTCATAGATTGAGCGCTCGCTCAACACGGTGCTCGGTCAGATACTGAGCGTTCGTACTCTGATTTTAACGGGCGTCTTTTGGTCCAGTCAACATGGTTCGTCCTCGTTCTATCTGAAATTCTGCCGTTCGTCTTGTGATTTGAACGAGCGTCTTTTAGTGTTGCTCACAGCGTTCGTCCTCGGACTTATTGGGGACAGAACATTCGTTTTTGATGGTCTTCTTAAGAATGATGAAAATGATGAATAGTTTATGAGATGAAATGAGAATATGAATACATAATGAAAAGTGAATGATGAACAATATGGAAAGTTATGATTTATGAAAGAGCGTTCCAAGGAGGAACGACTCAGATGATTGTTGAAATTCGTAAAGTATGACTGTGTGAAGTTAATGCTGGCTGTTCAATCCTGATATTCCGTGAGTGATCGTCCTCAAGTAGAGGCGCACGTCATGCGTGGGAATGGCAGGAGGTCGTCGTCCTTAGAGGTACTTTGGACGGACGTACTAACCTCGGGTGGCAGCTGATGAGAATGCCAGTTACCACACCACCCGGGTGCGTGAACGCCTGTAACTACACAGATTTCATACAGTCCGGACAGTCAGTCGTGTTGAGTTTTATTTAGTGAGTAAGTTAAAGTGGGTTGTTATGTAATGAATGTGTATGTTGAAATATGCATGTATGATGAATTATTTATTTGAAATTCTATGTTGATGCATGAGTTAAATTATGTAAGCTTACCCTTTCGTTTCCTTGTGTTGTCCATTGTCCTTGTACGTCCGTCTTGTCATTGCAATGATCATCCGTGTGGATGTGAGCAGATGAAGACGAGCGTTTGGAAGAGATGCTGAACGAAGAGATCTTGGTTGAAGTCGAAGTGAAGATGGAGCAATAAGACGCTCGGCTATTTCAGTTGTTGGCGTGAGTGGTCGTTCGACCTACCCACTCGTTTTCTTTTAGGTTCGACCGTTCGGTAATTATACTGTGGAAACCGTTCGGTCAGGTTTTTATTTGTACGTTCGACTTTAGATTGTGATTCGTGTTGTAAGGCATACGGCTTGGCTTTTGTTTTTAGTGAAAAACTGTACTGAATTATTATTAAATGTGATTTTCTGAATTTATAGTGCTGACTATATTTTTGGGATGTCACATTAGTGGTATCAGAGCAGTTTTGTTCTTTTAAGGACATTGTAGGTTGTGAGTACACCATGCTTGTTTTGCTGTGTGCTCAACGTTCGTTTATTGAGTATTATAAACTCTTTGAACTTAACTAACGATCGTTTTCTCTGCCTACCCGAGAGAACAAATGGTACCAAGATCATTTCCTCATCCTATCGATCGTAATGCGACGGACTGCACCAGACCACTAGAATCCGTAATAGAGACGCTTCAACAGCAGAACGCTGTTTTGGCACATCAGAACACGGTCACATTGCAAAGTTGGAGGTCGCTCGGGCAAACTTTGAAGCTACCAAAAGACAGCTGATGGAGATCATAGGAACCACTAGGGACATTATCAGAACATCCACTACCTCTGGGGATCACAGGACCGAGTTGAGTTTAGAGTGTTCCGCCAACATCATCCAGCTAAGTTCACTAAGAAGTGCCTCCCTGATAAGGTGAAAAGGACTCGAGTATTAGAGAAGAGTGTGACGGAATTGGAATATCACAAGGGACAACGGACACCTAAAACGTAAAGTGTAATATGGGAGGATGAACGGCCAGACAGATAGAACAACTCGAAAGCATGAAGGCATGGATGTCATGCTGGGAATGGATTGGTTGACTATCAACCGTATTCGTTTTGACTGTGGTCAAAAGTAGTTGGTATTTTCCGATCCTCGTAGTTTAGGGTTGATCGCGAACAAGGAAGTCCTGACGGATGTTAGTAATGGAGCCGTGTGTTTTGTAGTATTAATTCAACAGAAATTGTGATATACGAGTTCGGGTATCTCAAATGCAATTATTGGTTATATTCTCTGACGCGGTTAGTGGTATGATGTGTGTAGATACTTGAAGGATATAATTTTACGCACTCTTGTTTCATATTTGGAACATTATAAGAATGTGTTAGCTTAAGAGTATAGAGACGAGAGTTATATTCAAAGAAAGTAAATCTTATTTTCGGAAATAAGACAAATACCATATATTTCATTAATTTAGGTCTTTAAGGCCATGGAGACTACACATTTTTTTCAAACTTCATAAGTCATAACCAGATACCATAATATTCGTGTGCAAATGTTACCACACACGTTAAACGAACAAACATAAAAAGTAAAGCAGATAAATATTACAGTCCATAAAATACGCAAATAAGGCAAGTAAACAAAAGCAAATAAAAGATGTTCGGGGTTCGATCAATGCTGATCGTTAATATTACAGACCATCAACAATATTATTTCAGTGGAAAAATTCTCGAGCCGGTTGTGGTGGTCTAAGGGAGAGCTCCGTCGAGGGCGCTCTGGTTCGAAATGTGAGAAGCATGGGTGGAGGGATCTGTCGTTCGTCTCTGTCGTCGTCAATGATGATCGGAACAGGGAATAAGTTCAGCAACCTCGGCGCCTTCCTGATTACCCAGTCATATTCTTCCAACAAAGAAATTGTGTCAATAATGGAGAAGGAAGAGTAAAATTCAAAGCAAAGATAGAAGTAATCAAGGTTCTTACCATACATGTACAGCGGCAGCTGAGAAAAGATAGTACCAGTAGGGTCTAATTCCGCTTGCCAGCGCCTGACCCGGTTACCATGATTGTTGAACCAGCAATGTACATTATATTCACTTGCTTCTCCGAAAGCCCTGAGTCGAGATGCAATCTCGACGACTTGGGCTCTGCTGGGATGTGTGACCCCGTAGTTGTAGATATTGAGCATCATTTTGATCTGATCATCGGTTGGTCGCCACCGCTGACTGGTGTACCTCTCGGACTCCACATCACTCATCTTTCCCTCTCAAAGTATTTCTAAAGCATAAGGAAATAATAAAATGAAATAAAAAGAGCAAAACCAAAACGAAAATATTTAATGTTCTCCTTATTTATTTTGTTTCTTTTAGGTTCTTTTTGTCCAAATCGGTCCTTGTTGTTTCAGTGTATAATCTCGGATCTTTTTCACGGTCCTCGCAAAGGTTCCTAAACGGATCTATGTCCATCTGTCTTTGTCCATATTGTCCATATCCGGTTCATACAAATAAATTTCTCTTTTTAAGTTTTCTGTTTTTATGGGGTACGTGGCGTTGTTCTACCCGATTGTCTCTGCCATACCTCCAAACGGAGGGAGATTAACGTCTGGTTTCCAGCCGATATACCCCTTATCTTAGTTAATGCAGTGGGTTCTTAGTTTTAAAAGGAAAATAGAAGAGGAAGAAAGCAAATGTAGGAGCAGAAGTAAAATAGCAAAACGGAAAGTAAAGAAGAAAGCGGAATGTAATTGCGGGGAATAAAAGCTCAGAAAAGCAAAGCAAAAGAAATAGTACATGAACGGAAGCAGAAAGAAGGAAGGAAAGAAAAGAAGCGAGAAGTAAAGAAGAAGGAGAAGCAGGGTAAAGGGAAAGGAAGAGATAAGAGAAAAGAAATACTTACTCGAAGCGGAGCAAAGCCGGGAACTTAGATTGAAGCTTGCGGGAAGACTCTCCGATCTCCAGCACTCAGGCGTTCAGATCTCGTAAGTTCTCTCACTCAGAACTCTCTGGGTTCAGATCTCTCTCTATTTCTCTCTCGCACTCAGAACCCTAATTGCTCAGATATCACTCTCTCTCTCACGCGTTCTGGAATCTCAGCGTTTCGACGTATCGCCCAACGCGGCTAACGCCTTACTTATAGCCAAAGAAACTCACTGTGCCTACAGTTCCGGTCACGCATAACCGGAATCTCCAATAGTAGCGGTTAAAAAAAAAATGATAAATAAATACATAATAATTATAATAATAATATTTAGTATGCGATTTTACCACATTTTGGGAGTGTGAAATATTCAAAATTAGAGGGGATCTCTTGCTATGTGGTTGAGTGTAAATACGCCATGATTTTGGTGTGAGTTATGTGACGTGTGTGTTAATCCAGAGTTGTCTCCTCGTATGAATGGTTGAAGTTGCCATGATAAGCTCTTTGAGTAGTGGGAACTGCCCGGATAGGTTTATAATCCGAGTTGTGGAAAGCAACTCTACACATCAGAGAGGATGTGCTTGGACTTCGACAATCTCTTTTACAGAGTGATGAGAATAACGCTGGAAATGCAACCCGTTAGAATTGAAGATAGTAACACCAAGTACTACAAGAGGAAAGCAATCAGATTTGTGAAAGTCATCTGGTACGAGAAAACGGGTGACTCTACTTGGGAAGTGGAAGCTGCTATGAAAGATTTGTATCCCCATCTATTCGAGACTCCGTCCTAATTTTCGAGGACGAAAATTTTGTTGTTGGGGAGAATGTCAGGACCGTGTATTTTTAGAAGGAGTGTTGGGGACAGGGAAGTCACCCACCTTTTTTTACAGTATTTGGAGTGCAATTATAGGAAGGGGAGAAAGAGGGGGAAGGTCTCATTCTTGGCACCATTTAACAAACCGTGTGTAAGGCATTTAAAAGAAAGAGCAAAACCAATCCTCGGTGGATGAAAAAAAACAAACCGTGTGTTGCCACTGCTGCTGTTTGGAAACTGGATTGCTTCCTCTTCTTGCCAAGGCCATGAGCTACTAGATTCTTCCTTAACCAATACCAAGTTCCCGTGCACTCCCTTCTTCCATTTCTTCCTGACCAACTTTCTCCTTGGACATGAGAAAAGAAGAAGATGGGCCTCTCCATTTTCCACCTCAACTTCTCTTCTTCTTCTTCACGGAAATGGTGTTCAACTGTGGGCTCCCACTCAAGCTGCTTGTCCGTGAACTTTGCTCCAGCCAATCACATGTTTTGAAATTCTTCTTCAACGTATGATAGCACCAGCTTGGATACCTTCTTCAATGCATCACCGTGTACCTCCAAGCATCTTCTTCCTTCAACGTGGTGCTGCTGGACTTCCCTTTAATGTGCATTCACTTCTTCAAACTGAAATAAGACCCTGCACAACATCCTTCTTCTCCGTGAGTTGGGCATGACACCAAGGAAGCAAGGGAGATGGCTAAGGTTCATCCGGCAACACACAAAAAGGAGATTCACTTCTTCATTTTTAGAGATTCTTGAAGGAGGAAAGAAGAAGAAGGGAGGAAGAACTAGACACTGTAACAGAGGATGAAACGGCAGAGGAGGAACACAGTGAAGAGATTGATTCAAGGTTTGCAAGGAAGTCTTCAAGAGGTAAGGGGAGTTAGATATATCATTTGATGGTTGAGTTTTACTGTTTTTGAAATTGTTTTACTGTTTTTGAAATAAATCTGGAAATTTTGAGGATGAAAAATGAAGTTTCTGAAGTTTTTTGGCCAATGGTGACCTGTGTTCACCTGACTGAGTACCTACGTTAGACTTTTTGTACAAATTGGCCATTTCTCTCGGGTAATCGTTTACAGGGGTCCTGTAAACGATTACCAGCCCGAACGTTCGTCCCAAATTACGAGCGTTCGTCCAATTTGGTTTCAAATTGGACGTTCGTCCAAAACTAGACGAATTGAACGTTCGTCCACGTTGATTTGAGTACTCGTTTTCTTTTGCTGACGAGCGTTCGCTCATGCGTTTGTTCAAATTGTTAGATGACGTTCGTCCAAATCTGGCTGGTGTTTGAATATGACGTTCGTTCATTTTCCGGGTAAGGGAAGCTTACTTAATTTTACTGTTTTTGATGTATGCTGTAGGAACGTTCGTTATTTATATGAATATGAGGCATGATGTTACTGTGATTAAGTTGCCTGAACGTTCGTTGTTGAATGAATGAAAATGAAATATGATAGAATTTATGTATGATGTATGATATATATATGAGATTTGATGATCTGGACCGTATGAAATGTGGAAGTTGATTTTGATATGAACGAATGAAGCTATGAAAAGTTTATGCTGAGAAATATACTTGAATGTAACTGAAAATGAATTCTCCATGAAATTGTACCTTAGTACCGAACGGACGGTCATTGACCGTTCGGTTTTTCTTAGTAACTTGGTTGAAATCTCAATTCTTCCATTTGAATGAAATACTGACTGAGGACGAGCGTCCTCGTGTCAAAACGCTTTGCTTGAGAGTTCGTACTGAACGGTCTTAGACCGTTCGGTCTCCCTATTGAATAATCAAGAATGGGATTCGTTTATTTGGAACGATTCTTGGTCGAGGACGAGCGTCCTCATGTTACATTGCCTTGTTGAACGTTCGTTCAAACCGAAGTTCGGTCTCATACCGAACGTTCGTCCGAAATTGGTGTTCGATCTCCTACCGAACGTTCGCTCAAATTGATGCTCGGTCTTACACTGAGCGTTCGTCCAACTAGTTCGCTCGCTTTTGAGATTGAGCGTTCGTCCAGAATGCTGCTCGGTTTTGAACTGAGCGTTCGTCCTAGTGTACTTGTTTTGAACTGAACGTTCGTCCTAATTTACTCATTTCTGAGATGAGCGTTCGTTCTTTTGGGTGTTCAGTTTTATACTAAGTGTTCGTTCATAATTGTGGTTCGGTCATATACCGAACGTTCGTTTAAATTGGGGTTCGGCCTTACACCGAACGTTCGTTCTAAATAGAATCTCTGTCATAGATTGAGCGCTCGCTCAACACGGTGCTCGGTCAGATACTGAGCGTTCGTACTCTGATTTTAACGGGCGTCTTTTGGTCCAGTCAACATGGTTCGTCCTCGTTCTATCTGAAATTCTGCCGTTCGTCTTGTGATTTGAACGAGCGTCTTTTAGTGTTGCTCACAGCGTTCGTCCTCGGACTTATTGGGGACAGAACATTCGTTTTTGATGGTCTTCTTAAGAATGATGAAAATGATGAATAGTTTATGAGATGAAATGAGAATATGAATACATAATGAAAAGTGAATGATGAACAATATGGAAAGTTATGATTTATGAAAGAGCGTTCCAAGGAGGAACGACTCAGATGATTGTTGAAATTCGTAAAGTATGACTGTGGGAAGTTAATGCTGGCTGTTCAATCCTGATATTCCGTGAGTGATCGTCCTCAAGTAGAGGCGCACGTCATGCGTGGGAATGGCAGGAGGTCGTCGTCCTTAGAGGTACTTTGGACGGACGTACTAACCTCGGGTGGCAGCTGATGAGAATGCCAGTTACCACACCACCCGGGTGCGTGAACGCCTGTAACTACACAGATTTCATACAGTCCGGACAGTCAGTCGTGTTGAGTTTTATTTAGTGAGTAAGTTAAAGTGGGTTGTTATGTAATGAATGTGTATGTTGAAATATGCATGTATGATGAATTATTTATTTGAAATTCTATGTTGATGCATGAGTTAAATTATGTAAGCTTACCCTTTCGTTTCCTTGTGTTGTCCATTGTCCTTGTACGTCCGTCTTGTCATTGCAATGATCATCCGTGTGGATGTGAGCAGATGAAGACGAGCGTTTGGAAGAGATGCTGAACGAAGAGATCTTGGTTGAAGTCGAAGTGAAGATGGAGCAATAAGACGCTCGGCTATTTCAGTTGTTGGCGTGAGTGGTCGTTCGACCTACCCACTCGTTTTCTTTTAGGTTCGACCGTTCGGTAATTATACTGTGGAAACCGTTCGGTCAGGTTTTTATTTGTACGTTCGACTTTAGATTGTGATTCGTGTTGTAAGGCATACGGCTTGGCTTTTGTTTTTAGTGAAAAACTGTACTGAATTATTATTAAATGTGATTTTCTGAATTTATAGTGCTGACTATATTTTTGGGATGTCACATCTTACATCCTATTTTCTTAGCCAGAATTCAATATCAAATGTCTACGGATATTTCTTTTACTTAAATCAATACATACAATACTTTTAACAAATACAAATTCCAATATATGATATATAATCTATTTTAATAAAAATAATATCATTTTCATTGTTTTGAACATAATTATTCTCTTGTAAAATGAATGACTTGCTTTTCTATTAAGTTTTATATGATTATATTAATGAAAAAAAAAATCAAAACCCTTGCAAAGTTGAAATCATATTTATTGTGTATGTACTTTTTAATAAGTTCGAATAATGTTTGTTTAAAGGTTATGTTTTTGACCCTCTAATATAACAATGTTTGTTCTCAGCTGGGTAATTCAATATCTTCTTCACTAGATTATATGTTCACTTGAAAAAAAAATCTTACCTCTTCATTGATCAAATTTACCATTTCCCCTAACATTTTCGAACTTACATTTTTTTTTTGTTGCGGTTTTCAGAAAATATTATCAATTTTTGCAAAAATATCCTTCATAACCACTACATCCATGCTTTTGGTCCTTTGAAGAATATTAAGGTTTGATAATCTCAAATTAGTATAAAAAGTTAGACAGCCTTACAAATTAGTCTACAAATTTAGCAAGTTTTGTATACTTTGATTTTTTTTTTGTTCAAGTTTGTTATGATATTGTTTCATTTCGACACTATTTTACTTCATTTGTGTTTCGGTGCAAAATAGTATTGGTATCAATATTGTTAGAAAAATGATACTTTAATCCACAAATTTTTTACATTCACTTAATATTATTATTTCTTACGTTTTTTAAATACTATTTTATCATTATACTACGTGTTAAATGAATGAAGATTTGTGTCATCCTACCATTTACTCATATTGTTAATGTGTGAGGTGTCAGAATCATTAAAAACGCACCTAAAACCCCTCTGAACGAACGTCAGGTGTCAAACTGAGGAGAATCATAAATCAGATATTGGAGTGCAGGTGTCAGCAGAGGAGCAGACGTTCGTTTAAACAAAACTGATTTTTCTGAAATTTGCGTCACGCTCTCTGCATGCACTCTTCTTCTCCAAAGCTCTGATCTTCCATTTCTCCTCCTTTCTAAAAAGCACTCCCTTTTCTCTACCAAAACTCACCATTTCTTTTCTCCGATCACAGTTTAGGCACCGTAGAAGCACTCCCGGTGTCCATAGCTTCATTTTAAACCGAACAGTTTCAAACTCTGAAACCAGTAAGTTCTTCTTGCCCTTAGTCCTTCATTCTCATACACATGCAAACCAAGTTTTGGTTGCATGAGTTCTTAGTTTCATTATGAACCATTTTGGTCTATTGTTTAATTATGGTTTGAAGGATTATTGAACGTAAGGGTAAAAGGGATTGTAGTTAGGAGAACCGTAATTCTGCCTCTAGAACGTACGTTCACGCTCAGAGGTAAGGGAAGCTTATTTAATTTAATTTGTATGTTTACTATGCTGAATGAACGTTCGTTGATTTGCAGTGAAGCATGATGGTTGTGATATTTGACTATATGATATAGGATGATTATTATGTGCTGATGTATGAGTAATATGGAATGTGCTATGATATGAATGTATGAAATTATGAAGTTATATGTGGAGAAATGAGTTTGAATATATATGAATTCTAAATATGAAATTTCCCTATGATAATGTACGTTCGTCATTGAATGGTCCTTGACCGTTCGGTGTTTCTAGTAAAATTATTTGAAATTTGATTCTTTCATTTGGAAAAAATCTTACTTAAGGACGAGCGTCTTCTTGTAATAATATTGTGTTTAAGCGTTCAGCAAAGCGTAATCGCATCTGAGTATTCAATGATAAACTTAAATTTTGTAAATATATGTATTTGTATATGTTAGTTATTCTTAAACACAATTTCAATAATATCTTATTTGTTAATCTTTCTATTATAAGTTTAGCAGTGCTCGGTTTCACACCAAGCTCTCGAAATGAGAAGTGTTTGGTCTTATACCAAGCGCTTGTACTCGTTTATGGTTTGATCAATCTTGATGAAATAGCGTTCGTCCAACTTCAGTAAAATTTCCCTTTTACCGTGTTCGGTCATTGACTGACATTAGGTTTATGTATGTAAATTTTTCTAAAGTATGGTTCTTTAAACGTCTTGACGGTTCTACATTTATTGGTTCCGGCCCAGAGCCTCAGTACTTGATATGTTATTTGAACGTTGGTTTGAGCTCAAGAGAATCAATTCATTTAACTGATTCATGTTGTAAGTAACGTTCGTTCTTGGGACATTTGTAATGGTAATCGGTTTCTTTCTCAACCTGACAGTAACCCTATCGGTTTTATTCTATTTTGGAACGGAAGACTTCTATGTCTCGTTCCAAGTGTTCATCCCAGTTCTGAGCGAGGATTGAACGTTGATGAATCAATATTTTCTACACTCCATTTAGTTTATTGTACTAGAATTAATTAGGGAATTGTGCTTAATTATCCAATATTTTCCCGTTTTTCCTAATTGTGCTGAATTTGATCAGAAATTCTTATTTTACTTAATTTGAATTATCTGAGCTAATTATTTTCATTATTGATTACAGGAAAATTTTGGAAATAGAAATTAGGACATTTGAAAGATGTAAAGATCCTGGAGACTTCAAAAAAAATTACAGTTTGGTTTGGTTGAAACAAAGCACCTTCAATTCATTTTCTTTTGGAAGAAAACAACTTAATTCTTTGTTGATCTCTTAATTTCTCACAGCATGTACAAATGGAAAGCAAGTGGAAAGTAACATCATGTAAAATGACAATGTCACGGCTGGAATGTTAACACTTGGAAAAATGTGAGATTGATATTCAAAAATAAAAGTGTACATGGTGGGATGAATGGAAAAATGGAAATGTAGAAATGATGGATAGTATTCAGCAGCAAAGAAGTGACATGCGGTACATCATTCAGGGGAATCTTCAAAGTTTTTGGTTTTATTATTTTATATGGAGAAGGTGACAATGTCTCGGCTGCACATCAAGAAGAGGAGACCCTTTCTTGCTTTTATTTAATGCCTCATGGAACCACAAAATTCTGAAAGTGCTCCACCAATACAGACATCATTCACGTAAATCCAAAGGAAGTTGGAAACTCACATTACACGGCCAACTCAAATTGGAAAACATGCAGCACTTTAGAATAAAAGGGAACCAACTTTGGGAAACCAAAACATATAATGGATTTGAATTGAAATAATGGGGGCCACATTGAAGAAAAAGAAAGGTCACGGATTCAAGGTGCTGAAGTATCATATTTGGCCTGCTAAAAGCACACTGCCCATTCATTTTTGCCGAGCATAAACCGTGAAGCATAATGGAGGGACCACATTGGAAGTGCAGCTCACACTTTTGGAAGAGAGTAGGTTACATGTGGCCCATGGTTAATTCATTGTGTTAAGCATACTAGGAATGGCACCTCACAGCCCTATCTCACTTTCTTGCTTGGAACGTAGCTTCCAACTCTGGCTTCGGAGAAACATTCTCCTTTGGGGGCTGTAAAGGAAAGAGAGAAACACATCTCACGGTTTGGATGGGAAGCACAACACAAGCACACGTCCAAGGTATCACGGCTTGGTAGATGAAGCAGACAGCAACAACGTTCTTCAATGAGGAGTTCTTCACGTTCGCAGAAGGCATGGACGTTCTAGCTTGAGAAGCCACCGAGAGAAACAGCTTGGTGTTAGAGAAAGAAAACCCATGCAGTTTTGAAGAAAGCACCACGTTAAAGGATAAGAAAGTTCACGGTTCTGAGCTGGAGGCATGGCTGGAACATTTTTGATTTAATGAGAAGAATGGGTTGTTTTCCTTTATGGTAAGCACAGTTTTATCTCAGCGAAAAGGGGATGCACATGGATGGTTGCCAAGCAAAAGGAGGAGCTCTCAAGGTCACATTCCATGGCAACCAAGCGTCCAAGAAGTTGCAAGCAAAAGAGGCACTTCACGGTAGCTGCACCAGTCATGTCCAGTTGAGATGGAATAGAAGCTTGGAAGCAGCTCCATGCACACGGTTCACCCAGCAAACAACCAGCAGCTTGGGAGGTGACAGTGATGATTTGTTTGGAAGTTCACCTTGATGATCACCCGTCCAGCAGCCTTGGTGTGCTACGTCCAGCAGCAAGGAAAGAAGAAGCAACAGTGTTGTTTTGGAAGTGCACACGTGAAGGAAAAAGCAGATTCAGTGGTGGCCAGATATGAAAGCTAAAAGTTCACGGACCCAAAATTTGCAAGGGACAACATGCTGAAAATAAGAGATGTCACGGGGAGGAAGTTGAAGTTCAGATTTTGGTTATAAAAAGAGCTGCAGCCAGAGAAGAAAAATTATGAGAATTTAGATTAGAATTAGGAAAACACTCACAGTCTGGGAGGAGGCTCTCGCCTCTTCCTCTTCCTCTGCATTTTTCATTTTAAACAGTGCTAATGTTTTATTTTCTAAAGCAGTAGAAGTGTGGCACCAGTTTGCTTGTTTCATTTTGAGTTGTATTGTTCAAGAATTTTAATTTAAGTGATGAATTCCATTTCCAATTAAATGTTTTTATCTATTAAATTTACTGTTCATGATTTTCTGCACTGGTAAATTCTACCATTTCTTTTTACCGGTCATTTTATTTTCAAACGTTTTATTTTTTTTTGTACTGTTTTGATTTTACTATTTCTAAAATTTACTTCAGTGTTGTTAAATTCTGTTTTATTCAGTTGTTTTTCAATCTATTTTATTTTTCTGTGTCAAAAACATCCACAAAACCCCCCCACTTTGTGTAAAAAAAAATCTGAGATTGAACCGCCACAAAATTGGTCCTTGAGAGACGACCTAGGAGTCACTTCCTAGCACTATACTGCATTCTTTTATGCACAAACAAATTTGACGGGTCGCGACACTTTCATCAAAAAATGGCGCCGTTGCCGGGGATCAATGGAGGTTTGGTTTTAGATTTTTGTTGTATAAAGTTTTGTTCTGTTAATATGTTTGTTTTGTGTGTTTTGTCTTGTATATTTCTGTAGGCGATAACGACACCTTCAACAAATTTTGGCGGCGTTGTCACTTCAGATCCAGGTTTTTGTTTTAGATTTTTACTGTGTTAATATATATTGTGTTGTATGTGTTTAATTGTGCTATGTTCTGTATTTAGTTGTTATTAAAAAAAATTGAAAATTAAAAAAAAAAATTAATTAAAAATTTTTACTATTGATGTTCTGTCTTGTGTGTGCTTGTAGCATGTATAAATGTGTTTTGTTTTATCTGATTCGTAATTTTTAGTTTTTAGTTTTTACTTTTTATTTTTCCATGTCTACCTATTTTAATGTTGTGAATAATGCTTATTCTGCCAATGTCTGTGATTATGATTCTTATTCTGCATATTACTTTGATTTTAAATCTGCTGATTTTTATGATGAGAACAATATGTTCCATCATCCAATTTCTGAGAGCTCTCTTTGGGAGCCAGTTCCACAATATGAGAGTCAGCAGTATGATTCTCCTATTCAAATAACTCCTCAGCCTTCTATTTCTGAACCTACATTAAAGGAGTTACTAGAGCAGATGACAATGCAGAACATTCAGTTTCAGAAAGGGAACATGCAGTTCAAGCAAGAGAGCATGGAAACTCAAGCTGCCATGCAGAATCTGAGTGATCAGATCAGGCAGATGGCCACTCTTGCACCTGAGGAGACTGATGAAAATTTTGGGGACCCGGCAGAAGTAAGCAGTAATCCTGAACCAGGTAGACCACCTTCACCTTCCCACACTCTAGAAATCTTCAAGGAAGAGGAGGTAAGCATACCACAATTTGATTATTATGTTGATTGTGATGATGAGAGGTATGCTGATGACTATATTGTTGCTGAGCATGATTTTAATTTTTCCTCTGTGCATGATGAGGACCGCTTTTTACTATCACATTCAAATATTTGTTCTCCATGCACTGAACATGAATCTGAACCTGTTATAGATATTGTTTCTACATTTGAAACGGATTCATGTTATGAGGTTGTATCTAAGGCTCGGTATGATGAATTGGGATTGGGTGTTATACCTCTGCATGATATTTCTGTGGAACCATTTTGCACTAACCATATTGCAGGAGGTACATATAAATTTGATCAGCATGCACCCACGCTGGAAGACAAAGGTGCCAGTACATACAGCAGTTCGAAGATCAAAAGGCACCTACTGAATCTGCTCAGTGACAATATTTGCTGCTTAGATCCGGCGGTGGAGGATATTTCTCTGCTTGATCAGATTTGGAGGATGAAGCAATTTTTCCTCAAAATTTCCGTCTTGGATCCTGAAGAAGACATCTCCCTGATTGTCCAATTTTGGCAACTGCCACCATAATCCAGGGGAGTTTTCTTTTTCTTTCTTCCCCGTTTTCTGACTTTTATTACATTTGTCCTTTATCTGTTTAAGTTTCAATTGATGATCTTATGCCTTTAACTGATTTGGGACATTGTAGTTTAGGTGTGGTCTGGGGAAGATTCTGCAATTTTTTCTTTTAAGTTTGTTTTTCCTTTTCTTCTTAGTTTTTGTAATTGTTATCTTTAAAAATAAAAAATAAAAAAAAACAAAAAAAAAAAAATTTTTTTTTTTGATAAAATTTTTTGTTTAAAGTGTGCAAAATCTTTGTTTTCAATTAAAATTTTATTGTTATAAGATATACATATATTTATTTTTCATATTTTTTAAAAAAAAAAATGTGTTTTGTGTTTTATTTTGCTTCGTGATTTTTAGTGTTTTTACTTAAAATCAAAAAAAAATCAAAAAAAAAAAATCAAAAAATCAAAAATTGTTTTGCGTATTCCTTGATTTTATTTCGACCCTCAGTATCTTATTATTTTATACCAATAAAAATTTTCACTTCAGATCTTATTTTTCCTTATTTTCCTTCACTGTAAATATAATTTCTTAGTTGTGTGCATACAGATTATTGATTGAAAAATTTGACTAAGAAAGATTTCATTCATCATTGCAAAAAAAAAAAAAAAAATTACAGTAATTGAGAAAAGGAAATTTAACAGATCTGAAAATAAAATTACAGTAGATATATATAAATAAAAGATGTTCGGGGGTCGATCATTTCTGATCGTTAATATTACAAACCAAATAAAAAACAAAAACAACATAAAAAAAAAAAAGAAAAAAATTAAAAACATAAAAAACATAAGTGTTCATATTACATGCCTTGTCCATATTCTGGCCACACTCGGCCAATAAAAACAAAAAAAAAAAATAAAAAAAAAAACACAAAACTTTAAAAGTGGAAGAATTCACGAGCTGGTTGTGGTGGTCTAAGGGAGAGCTCCGTTGAGGGAGCTCTGGTTCGAAAAGTCACGAGCGGAGGCTTTGGTGGAGGAATTTCTCGTTCATTTCTGTCGTCATCGATAATGATCGGAACTGGAAACAAATTCAGCAGCCTCGGTGCCCTCATTATCACCCAGTTATTTTCTTTCAAACAAAAAAAAAATAATAAAAAAATAAAAAAAATAAAAAATAAAAAACTTGTGTTAATAATAGAAGAGGAATGGAAAATTCATTGGAGGTGTGATCAGAGGTCTTACCGTACATGTATAGCGGCAGTTGTGAAAAGAGAGTGCCTGTGGGGTCTATCTCCGCTTGCCAGCGCCTGACCCGATTGCCATGGTTGTTAAACCAGCAGTGCACATTGTATTCAGTGGCTTCGCCGAAGGTCCTTAGTCGAGACGCGATCTCGACGACTTGCGCTCGGCTTGGGTGTGTGACCCCATAGTTGTAGATTTTGGTCATCATCGTGATCTGATCATCTGTAGGACGCCATCGTTGACTGGTATATCTCTCTGATTCCATATCACTCATCCTTCCTCTCGTAATATACAAATACTTAAATAAAAAATAAAAAAAGAACAAAAACATAAAAAAATAAACATAAAAAAAATAAAAAGAACTAAAAAAAAAAAGAGAAGCATAAAAAATTAGATTAGTTCTCTGTTTTCTTTATTTGTTCTTGTTTCCTTTTAGATTTATTTTGTCCAGTCATGCTTTAATGTTTCAGTTTTTGGTCTCAGATCTGTTTCACGGTCCTCGCAAAGGGTCCTAAACGGATCTACGTCCAGTTGTCCGGTTGTTCTTGTCCATATTGTTCTTGTATATTATGTTTATGTGTTTATTTAGTTTTAAGTGGGGTACGTGGCGTTGTTCTACCCGATTGTCTCTGCAATACCTTCAATCGAAGGGAGATTAACGTCTGGTTTCCAGCCGATATACCCCTTAAGTTTTTAGACAGTTATGATTTATGTGTTTAAGTGTTTTCAGTTTCAAAAATATGAAAAAAAAAAAATTGAAAAGGAAGAGGGAGAGCAGGCAAGAGATCATAACAGAAAGAAGATGGAAAGCAGTAAAGAGAGCAGGGCAGAGATGAAAAATAAAGGAAATACTGAAAGGGAAAGATTGGAAAGCAGAGAAAGGAAATGAAAGCTGAAAGAAAGGTAGATCTAGGTGCAGATGACTTACCTGGAGTAGTAGGCTGGCAGAGGATCTCCTGGCTGATCTCAGACTCTTCAGAAGGCGCGGTGGCAGAGGCTCCGCGCAAGCTCCAGATGCTCAGAGGAGAGAGTGGGAGAGAGAAGAGGAGTAGGAAGAGAGCAGAGAGAAGAGAGCAGAGAGCAGAGAGAAGAGAGAGTTGAGAGAGCAGAGGAGTAGAGAGAGAATGAGCGTTCAGAAATGGCGCTGGACGCGGAGGAGCGGCCTATTTGTAGCCAAAGCTCTGCCACTGTAGCAACAGTTCCGGTCTTTGCCACTGAAACTGTTGTCACAGTGCCGGTCATCTCCTTTTTCAAAAAAAAAAAAAATAAATAAATAAAATAAAAAAAATAAAAAATAAAAAATAAATAATAAAAAAAAAATTTATTAGCATCTACTGATGGGTGCTAGGTGTTTTAGACATCTGCTGATGGATGTCCCTGATAACATCTACTGATGGATGTTACTGAAAAATTTCTTCCCATTTTTCCTAACTTTGTATTGCACTTGTCTATATTATTTGGCTGCTCTGAAATTGATAATCTGATGATTGTGACACACTGAGGACATTGTGTGATTTAAGTGTGGTCTACTGGGAGAAATTCTGATTTTTCTGTTAGTTCTGTTAGTATTTATTTTGTGTGTTAAATTTTTTGTTTTTAAGTGTTAAATTTTTTCTGTTTTAAGTTGTTTTAGTGTGTCTTGAGTGCAATAAATTTTACATTTTTCTCTTGATTTCTGGATGAGGTTTAAGTTGTAGATTTTTCCTTCACTTACTTAATACTTATGGTTGGAAATCCTTGCTTTTCTCTGCTTGGAAGATGATTATAATGTTTAAGAGGTTGATTTGATTGTGACGAATACCCTGTGTGAGATTTGAGCCACTTAATTTTCTTTCTTGTGTGTGATATGTATCTTGATTTCTTGCACATATGCCTTGGCTTGATTCTTATTGATATACTTGATTTATATGCATGTTTAGAAGTGATAAAGGCAATTTTTGTTCTTGAGCCTCTTTAGCCAAATAAGCCTACCTTGTTATTATCCTTTGATAACCCCTTTGAGCCTATACTGTATATATTTCTTTGTGTTAAAGCTCATACACTGATCCTAAGTGAAAAATAAATGATTACCTTAACCTTAGGAAAGTCTGGAGCTATAGAAGTATTTTGTGAATAAGTGTGGTCTCCTTGGGAATTCTGATGAATTGGCTAGTTGGTTCCTTATCATGTTTTGAAATGATAATTTATATCCATCTTGTGTGATAAAAAAAAAAAAGAGAAGACAGGATGAAAAAAAAAAATTTGGTAAAAAAAAAGAGAAAAATTGAAAAATAATTTTGTGGATAATGGAGTCGAGAAGAGGATTGAATTAGAGGTTTGGGTGAGATTTCACTGTGTTTACATTTTTTTCCCTAGTGCACCTCTATTTCTTCTGAGCTATAGCTACTTATCCAAATTTATCCTCCCCTGTCCTTGGCCCCATTACAACCCAGTAAAGACCTTTTGATCTGAACATGCATATGTTTTAAGTATTGATAATTAGAAGCTTGCCAAGTCTACTTGTGTTTGTTTTCTTGAGTACATCGAGCTGATATTATTATTTACCCTAGACACTTGAGAGAAATACTATATTGCATCTGTGAGGTTTTGTTATTTTCAAATCACCTCTTGAGCTGATTAATCATTTTCCTATGTATTGAATTGCTTGGATGATTTCTGTAAGTATGTGCTTTTCTTGATTTTGTGTTGGAAAATTTCTACTTCTTTCATTGGTCCATAATTCTTGAGAACTGTGTAAATTCTGTTTATTTTTCTCGTTAGTCTTTGTTTTCTGTCTGCTGAGTTTGTGTCACCATTCCTAAAAGTCCTTTGAACTATTCCCTGATTGGCGTCTTGATTTTGCCCAGGAGTGCAAAAGACTAAGTGTGGTCTATTTTGATGAATCAATATTTTCTACACTCCATTTAGTTTATTGTACTAGAATTAATTAGGGAATTGTGCTTAATTATCCAATATTTTCCCGTTTTTCCTAATTGTGCTGAATTTGATCAGAAATTCTTATTTTACTTAATTTGAATTATCTGAGCTAATTATTTTCATTATTGATTACAGGAAAATTTTGGAAATAGAAATTAGGACATTTGAAAGATGTAAAGATCCTGGAGACTTCAAAAAAAATTACAGTTTGGTTTGGTTGAAACAAAGCACCTTCAATTCATTTTCTTTTGGAAGAAAACAACTTAATTCTTTGTTGATCTCTTAATTTCTCACAGCATGTACAAATGGAAAGCAAGTGGAAAGTAACATCATGTAAAATGACAATGTCACGGCTGGAATGTTAACACTTGGAAAAATGTGAGATTGATATTCAAAAATAAAAGTGTACATGGTGGGATGAATGGAAAAATGGAAATGTAGAAATGATGGATAGTATTCAGCAGCAAAGAAGTGACATGCGGTACATCATTCAGGGGAATCTTCAAAGTTTTTGGTTTTATTATTTTATATGGAGAAGGTGACAATGTCTCGACTGCACATCAAGAAGAGGAGACCCTTTCTTGCTTTTATTTAATGCCTCATGGAACCACAAAATTCTGAAAGTGCTCCACCAATACAGACATCATTCACGTAAATCCAAAGGAAGTTGGAAACTCACATTACACGGCCAACTCAAATTGGAAAACATGCAGCACTTTAGAATAAAAGGGAACCAACTTTGGGAAACCAAAACATATAATGGATTTGAATTGAAATAATGGGGGCCACATTGAAGAAAAAGAAAGGTCACGGATTCAAGGTGCTGAAGTATCATATTTGGCCTGCTAAAAGCACACTGCCCATTCATTTTTGCCGAGCATAAACCGTGAAGCATAATGGAGGGACCACATTGGAAGTGCAGCTCACACTTTTGGAAGAGAGTAGGTTACATGTGGCCCATGGTTAATTCATTGTGTTAAGCATACTAGGAATGGCACCTCACAGCCCTATCTCACTTTCTTGCTTGGAACGTAGCTTCCAACTCTGGTTTCGGAGAAACATTCTCCTTTGGGGGCTGTAAAGGAAAGAGAGAAACACATCTCACGGTTTGGATGGGAAGCACAACACAAGCACACGTCCAAGGTATCACGGCTTGGTAGATGAAGCAGACAGCAACAACGTTCTTCAATGAGGAGTTCTTCACGTTCGCAGAAGGCATGGACGTTCTAGCTTGAGAAGCCACCGAGAGAAACAGCTTGGTGTTAGAGAAAGAAAACCCATGCAGTTTTGAAGAAAGCACCACGTTAAAGGATAAGAAAGTTCACGGTTCTGAGCTGGAGGCATGGCTGGAACATTTTTGATTTAATGAGAAGAATGGGTTGTTTTCCTTTATGGTAAGCACAGTTTTATCTCAGCGAAAAGGGGATGCACATGGATGGTTGCCAAGCAAAAGGAGGAGCTCTCAAGGTCACATTCCATGGCAACCAAGCGTCCAAGAAGTTGCAAGCAAAAGAGGCACTTCACGGTAGCTGCACCAGTCATGTCCAGTTGAGATGGAATAGAAGCTTGGAAGCAGCTCCATGCACACGGTTCACCCAGCAAACAACCAGCAGCTTGGGAGGTGACAGTGATGATTTGTTTGGAAGTTCACCTTGATGATCACCCGTCCAGCAGCCTTGGTGTGCTACGTCCAGCAGCAAGGAAAGAAGAAGCAACAGTGTTGTTTTGGAAGTGCACACGTGAAGGAAAAAGCAGATTCAGTGGTGGCCAGATATGAAAGCTAAAAGTTCACGGACCCAAAATTTGCAAGGGACAACATGCTGAAAATAAGAGATGTCACGGGGAGGAAGTTGAAGTTCAGATTTTGGTTATAAAAAGAGCTGCAGCCAGAGAAGAAAAATTATGAGAATTTAGATTAGAATTAGGAAAACACTCACAGTCTGGGAGGAGGCTCTCGCCTCTTCCTCTTCCTCTGCATTTTTCATTTTAAACAGTGCTAATGTTTTATTTTCTAAAGCAGTAGAAGTGTGGCACCAGTTTGCTTGTTTCATTTTGAGTTGTATTGTTCAAGAATTTTAATTTAAGTGATGAATTCCATTTCCAATTAAATGTTTTTATCTATTAAATTTACTGTTCATGATTTTCTGCACTGGTAAATTCTACCATTTCTTTTTACCGGTCATTTTATTTTCAAACGTTTTATTTTTTTTTGTACTGTTTTGATTTTACTATTTCTAAAATTTACTTCAGTGTTGTTAAATTCTGTTTTATTCAGTTGTTTTTCAATCTATTTTATTTTTCTGTGTCAAAAACATCCACAAAACCCCCCCACTTTGTGTAAAAAAAAATCTGAGATTGAACCGCCACAAAATTGGTCCTTGAGAGACGACCTAGGAGTCACTTCCTAGCACTATACTGCATTCTTTTATGCACAAACAAATTTGACGGGTCGCGACACTTTCATCAAACGTTCAGTATTTGATGTCCTTAAAATCGGTGAGCAAAGATGAAATTAAAATGATGAATAATGAAAGAGGAAGAAAATACGAGATGGATGAAATGTTGTAGATTATGAACGAGTGTTCCGGGGAGGAATGACTCATGAATGATTATTGAATTTGTAAAGTATGAATGTGGTTATGCTAAGCTAGCGGTTCATCCTAATGTTCCGTGAGTACTCGTCCTCACGTAGAGAGGGTAGGTCATGTGTGAGAACAATAGGAGGTCTTAGTCCTTAGGGGTCCTTAGTCATATAATAACAAATTAATAGATGACTAATCTATAACCAAATATTACAAGAAAAATTATCATACTACACATAATAAATAATATTTTAATTTCTTCTCAACTGAATTCGCAAAACATTTTAATGTTGTTATGATTTATTATATACATTTTATAAATAGCACAAAACATTTTTATAAATAGTAATAAAACAAAAATAAAAATATATTTTCTCAACGTCTGAAGTTAGCTATTCGTTAAAGGACGAAGGATATGTACCATGGGAAATCTTATGGCACAATATTACAAAGCAAAGACGATTAGGTGAAATTGGAATTTGGAGTATTCAATTTGAGAAAAGGAAGAAAGAAAACGATGATAGTGAATGGTAGATGATAAAAGGAAATCACCATGGACAATGTCTTTGACAAAGGAGATGAAGAAGATTTAAGAAAAGAAAATAATTAATGAAAATAATGTCAATAATAATATTAGTATTATACTAACAGTCTAGTGCTTAATAATATTTTTCCTACGTATTACAAATTTGAATATCCCATACTCATAATTTAAAATGTCTATTTTGGCACACATTATACATTTAAAATGTCACAAACCTATCAACATCTTTTAAGGATTACATTTACCATTCACTCAAATGATAAACTAAAAAGACATTTATTTTTCCTCTTCCATGATTACATAATCTTTTTGAATTGCGATCAGGAGTTTACATTACACATGTTTATACAAATATTAATAGTATTTGAGAAAAATCTCAATTTGACGTAAAAAAAGTACAATTTTCATATGGAGTAATTTGAGCAGATGCAAAGAAGTGTGTACAATTATAATTATTATTAGTATTGTTTAAGATAAAATGAGAAATCCGAGGTGGTAATTAATTAAGGTTGTTTGGAAGACCAATTGAGGTGGTGTTAGAAAAAAAACGTGATGATTACACTACACGTAATGTTGTTTATTATTGGAAGAATGTTTTTGTGACAATGTTGATTAGGCAGAACAGAAGAGAACACAAGGGGGCGTAGGCTGGGACCGCACAACATCAGTAGTCCGCGCGTGCTACTTAGGCACTACTCACGTGCGACGATGCCCAATGAGGTGCTGCTGTTCTCTATATATACAAACCCCATTCACTGAAGAGTGGTGGTGAAGCAAACAGAAGAAGCAAAATAGCCACTGAGTGAGGTTAGTGTAGTTGAGAGAATGTTGATCATGACACATGGATGCATCAGGGGTGGATGATTAAGATTTCAAC
Organism: Vigna nakashimae; assembly: GCA_034642375.1. Classification (NCBI taxonomy): domain Eukaryota; kingdom Viridiplantae; phylum Streptophyta; class Magnoliopsida; order Fabales; family Fabaceae; genus Vigna; species Vigna nakashimae. The sequence continues at coordinate 42,262,711 of CM067765.1, read as the reverse complement.
AAGGGAAGGTACCAAATCGTTAAAGCATTGCAGTACCTAAGCACTGAGAAGAGTGTGTGAATATATATACATACATACGCATAAACTAGGTTGAGTAGTACTATACTAACTTGTTACATCAAACCAATGGAGACACACGCTGAGATAAGGGTGTCAAAGTTCAAGAGGGTTTGTGTCTTCTGTGGGAGTAGCCCTGGCAAAAAGAGAACCTATCAAGATGCTGCCATTGAGCTTGGCAATGAATTGGTACATATGCAATTCCATTATGCTTTTATGCTTTTCTTTCCCATATCCAATTCTTTTTCTTTTGGACAAATAAAAGGGTAAGTAACCTTCTGTTTCATTCGGGGTTTAATAAAAAGAACGTGTCATGGTTTTTTATTTCATTGTAAGTGAGCTGACTTAACGGATTAGGTGAAAAAGGTTAAACTTTGTCATGTATCACGTCTTGAATGATCAAGTTCCGTTCATAATTTCAGTTGGGTGAGTTCGTTGTGTTCATACCATGTGTGCAAGTTGTAACCTGTTCTTCAAGTCGAAATTCTCATAGATTTCATTTTGTTTTTTATTTTTTTTTTTGTTTTGGCGGAGTTGGTGTTTAGCTTCTGTTTAATGCTAGATTATGCAGTTTTTTTTTTCGCTTTTACCTTTCCCTCATTATTCACAAACCAAAGGGTCAGTCAATCAGAACCGTGCCCAATATTTTTGCTCATGTCTTTGGATATCTATGGCGCCTTTCTCCTTTCTGAGCATAAAAAGTATCCATTTTTTTTTTGTTTCTTGAACTTTATTAAGCTCAGTAGCTATATACAGAACACTTGGCAGGGACTTTACAAGTGCTTGCTGCTGATTGAGCGTGGGGAATAATTTTCAGTGGCCTTTTCCTTTTTCCAAACGAATCATCAGTTTTGCTTTTGTGTTTTTGACATCATGTTATCATAGACCTTCTTATTTGCTTCTGTTACTCTGGTCTTTCTAGATTGTTTATGTTGTTATTAATGGTCTCTGAAGGTCTCTAGGAACATTGATCTGGTCTATGGAGGAGGAAGCATTGGCTTAATGGGTTTGGTTTCCCAAGCTGTTCATGATGGTGGTCGGCATGTCATTGGGTATCACTCTCTCTTTTCCTCACACCCTATTTTTGGTAAAGTTTTCTCTTTCTCTATTTTCTCCCAAGGATTTTGGGTGGAAGGGGACGATCAAGAATCAGAGCCACTTGTGTTTATGTTGGTCTCTTTCTCCATTGACTCTATTTGTCATGTTATTGTCTCTTGCAGAGTTATTCCCAAGACACTCATGCCTCGAGAGGTATGTCTGCTTCAACCAGCTAAAAAAGCTTGTAGTTTTTTCTTCTCTATTATAAAATTTTCCAACTTGTTCCTTTTTATTTTACTTGCTTCTCTTCGTCGAACATCTTCTTTGAGCACGTTTGGGTATAAATTAATAGTGTTTTTGAGAGCTTTTTATAATGAAAATATTGTACCTTTTTAGTTGAGAAATCTGTATAACCTTTCTAGATTTGTATCAAACAGTATCTACTCTTTTCTTTTATTTCTCCACTTTCCTTATTGGTTCTATTGTATTCTAGTTACGTATTGCCATTCTCCACAGTCTATATGTTCTTTGTTCTGTAGTTTCTTTGGTTTTCAGTAAGCTTCATTACCCCCTGGTTCATATATGTCTATAGTCTCTGTTTCCTTTTGCAAGTGAAATCCTTTTACGTTCAGAATCTTTTCCCTTTACAGGTTTTCCTTCATTTCCTAGAAATTTTCTTCTGTTGGTCTTGTTTTTGTTTTTTAGTTTCAATCTCTAGGATTATGAATTATGGATGTCTGTATAGCTTGGTAAATCATGAAATAAACAACCCTCATAACTCTCATAGTTGCTTTAGCTGCTCCTTTTCTCTTTACTTGTTGATCTTATTATCTGCTCCATCTCCTGTGCAATGGTTCCTTTTGCAGCTAACTGGTGAAACAGTGGGAGAAGTAAAGGCTGTAGCTGATATGCATCAAAGGAAGGCAGAGATGGCCAAGCATTCAGATGCCTTTATTGCCTTACCAGGTGAGCATGAACTGATAATTCTTGGTTGCATTAGAAAAAGTGGAAATATCAAGGTACTTGAACCTTTCTAGTTTTATCATGTACCATTGACCATTTCTCAGTGTTTTATTCTTTTGAGAATAATAGTTGAATAAAATATTCCTGTTGATCTCCCTGTGCTCTTTTCTTATTCAGCTTTCAACAAATTGGTTTTTCACTTTGTTAAACTTATTTTTATCTAAACATTATTAAACAGGCTTACCACGCCTAATCATGAAGGTTGTTGATGTTGACTAGGCATTAACCATTATGTACTTAAGTATGTATGGTTTTGAAGTCTTACGTAATATTGTGGACTGTTCATGTACTTTGAGTATGGATAAATGGACCATGCACTTGTAATTTTAAGGAGTATAAAACTGGTGTGAGATTTTTAATCAATTAAATTTGGCACTGCTACAAAACCGGTTTGTGACTTTTCTTTCATAATAATTCATACATCCCAATGCTACGATGTTTAGAGAGCGACCCTTCAGAAGTAGCTGATCCTGACTTTCCCTGAGGCCTTAACATATGTGGATAAAATTTCAAAACCTCTGCAGCTCTGAGCAACTGTGGTTCTGGTTGAGTACTATCTTTGCCTCTACTTTCCTTGGAATCATGACGTGTTTTGTACCAAACTTCCTGCATTTAATAGTGAAGGGAAAGTAAAGCTAAAGAAGAACTATCACAAGATAACGTTTCCAACTAGCACCTGTACCTGACATGGAATAATGCCTTACCCTTTTCAAAGACTTTTAATTCTTAGTTGTTATGATTCTGAAAGTAATTGAGTGCGGAAAATTAGAGAAGAAAGAGGAGGAATGCAAAGACAAAGCTGTCAATCACTCTCTATCTTGGGATCCCTCGTATGAAAGTGGATTCCTCAATTTCCAAGATTAAATAAGATGGAGAGTGTGAAGACAAAACCAATGGATACATGTCCTTAACTACCTCTCACTTCATGCTATAACATCCATAATGGCATTTTTGACACAAATCAAAGGGTACAAAACAGTAAGTAAACATTAATTTCATGCATCCGTATATGGAATAGTTAAATCCTAAACTTGTGGAGAAAGAGACAACCTGGTTGAAATGAAACCAACAATGAAAACTGGTTCTCACACTGTTATAATAAATTCCAGTTTCTCTTTCTTCTGCTACTCTATTTATTACCATCTCAATCATGGGTTGCTTATCTTACGTTTTTGTATTAAATTATATATGAACTTAGCAAGTTAAATGCATGCAGGTGGCTATGGGACTCTAGAGGAGCTTCTTGAGGTCATAACTTGGGCTCAACTTGGGATCCATGATAAACCGGTAATTGACTTGTACCATTTTGTTGGAGACCTATATTATTAATTAATATATACTTTGGAGGTTTCCTGTTCTTTTAGCTTAACGAGATTTGACATTTTTTCACAACTTGCAGGTGGGATTGGTAAATGTTGATGGATACTTCAATTCGTTGCTATCATTCATTGATAAAGCTGTGGAAGAGGGATTTATTAGTCCTAATGCCCGCCACATTATTGTGTCAGCACCAACATCAAAAGAGTTGGTAAAGAAATTGGAGGTAATTTTCATAGGATGACATCAACCAACAACACTTTTTCTTCCACAGAATTAAGCAGAAAATGATATATTGTGTTAAATTCACAGGATTACGTTCCCTGTCATGAAAGTGTTGCTTCCAAGTTGAGCTGGCAGATGGAGCAACAACTCACTTATCCAGAAGAGTATGACATCTCAAGGTAGCTGAGTTTGCTTCGTATGCACGGAAGATGACTCTAGGTAGAATTTTGGAGGTGGAAGAAGCTAGTGTGGAATATCAGTATTCTGTTTTTTGTTCTTACTCTAAAAAAGAAGAAATTTCTTTTGTAAGGAATTGACCTGAATATGTGAAATTACTTTGTTCCCTTGTGAAACTGATTTCCTTTTAAGTTGTAAGTATTAGGGTCTGCTCAACTTATTATTCGACCTCAACTAATTTTACGTTGAAATGATCTTTAAAATGTAATCTAATTTTATAAAAACATCTGGTATGTTATTTGTCCGAGAAAAGTTGCAAACACAGAAATACACTGTGATATATGTCTTGATGAGGAACATAATCAACGGGCTATAGTTCAACTTGAATAAAGTGCTGATAATTAAGAAATCTAACAGTTATGTGACAGACATGTTCTTGACAGCAGATTTAGACTTTATCATGTTTTGGTGAGCTAAAGACAAAATACAAGAAATTGACCCCACAAACAGCCAATTCTTGAATGCAAGTGTAATAGCTGGTTGAAAGTGCATTTCCTCACGTAGTTGGACATAGAGGCTGCAGTTTGAGAACTACTCACCAAAATTTAACATCAGAGTATAAGAAATGTTAAGGTAGATTCAGTTTACCACATCATGCACATATGATGTTTCAGCCTGTGGGCCCCTCAGTTGCCAAGTAAATGTGACATTGTCATGTGTTACAGAGGACTATGTGGGGTTCAAAGTTCAAACTATGCGAGGGGCCATTTGCATGTAGGCCTGAGTTAAGGAATCATGTGCCACATGCAAGGAACTGAGGACAATATGATAGCCATTGCTGGTCCAAGTATCATCCATCAATTGGCAGTAGCTGAAAGAACTGCTTCGTACAGTTGGGCCTTTTGGTTAGGAGCTAATTCCAGAAGCTTTGAGTGGCCGCATACTCATCATTTATGATGCATTGCATTGAAATTTTTGTTGAAACATGGATGGCATGGCCGAGAGGGAACTAAAAGAAACACATCATCCACCAAGGTAAGATTTACAATAAGATTTTGACAATTCCTTTATGAATTTCCTACTACTTAGATACAGCTATGTAGAGAAGATATTTTCTTGTGATCTATGAAAGTGAAAAGAGAGGAGGCATTGTCAAAATTATGCACACAAAGTTCCCTGCAGTACTTCTTCTTGCCCCTTTTTCTTCCTTTAAACATTGTACTTAGAAATTGATCTAATGCTAAACTTGTTGAGAACATAGTTCATAATCATATTTGAATAAAACACAGGAGCTACCCGTATTCATATAAGAGCAAAGAGTGAAAACAGAAGAAAGAGGGGGTGAGAGGGAAGTTGCCTTGGTCATATCAGTCAACTTATCTTGTTATTTAGAAATCAATTATTGGCTAATAACTAAAGAATAAAAGGTTCACTGTTTGTTATGCAGTGCTGGTTTTGGCAAACATCCACATCTTTGGACCACTAACCTGTGAAGCACCTTTCAAGTACTATTTTCATGTTAGGTAACATGGTTTGTATATTATGGTTCATATACATTTTTCTCAAGTTAAAAGGACTGGTGGCTGTGGAATAATATTGTCAACCTTTCATCCTACATAGGATATAGTCTTGATCAATGTTACTGCGTGATGAATAAGGAAGTTATCCACATCAAAGCTCTATCTTATCTACATGCTTCACCATATGCAGAAGCTTTTTGAATCTGCAAATGCAATTTTCTAATTATGTTCGATTATTCAATCTTTTCGTATGTCATTTATCTCTTTTTGCTAACAGAACAATTGCCTTTACTTTCCCGAAGAAAAGCCACCTGTTGATTTGTGGTGAACTTCTTTTTATAATGACAGTAAGTTTAAGTGTTATACTTCTCAATTTGTTCATCAATCAACTTTTAATCATTGCTCCCAAACCAAAGAAAAATAAAATTATAAAATTAAAAAACTATAAAATTATAATATTATAAAAGTAAAAATTATAAAATTATAAAACTATAAAATTATACAACTATAAAATTATAAAACTATAAATTAAAAAACTATAAAATTATAAAACTATAAAATTATAAAACTATAAAATTATAAAACTATAAAATTATAAAACTATAAAATTATAAAACTATAAAATTATAAAACAATAAAATTAAAAAACTATAAAATTATAAAACTATAAAATTATAAAACTACAAAATTATACAACTATAAAATTATAAAACTATAAAATTAGAAAAATAAAAATTATAAAATTAAAAAATTATAAAACTATAAAATTATAAAACTATAAAATTCTACAACTATAAAATTATAAAACTATAAATTATAAAACTATAAAATTATAAAACTATAAAATTGTAAAACAATAAAATTATAAAACTATAAAATTATAAAACAATAAAATTATAAAACTATAAAATTATAAAATTATAAAATTATAAAATTATAATATTATAAAGTTATAAAATTATAAAATTATAAAATTGTAAAATTATAAAATAATAAAATTATAGAATTAAAAATTATAAAATTTAAAATTTATAAAATTATAAAATTATAAAAGTATAAAATTATAAATTTATAAAACTATAAAATTATACAATTATACATTTATAAAATTATAAAATAATAAAATTATACAATTATTAAATTATTAAATTATAAAATCATAAAATCATAAAATTATAAAATTATACAATTATAAAATTAAAAATTATAAAATTATAAAATTATAAAATTTAAAATTATAAAATTATAAAATTATAAAATTATAAAATTATAAAATTATAAAGTTATAAAATTATAAAATTATAAAATTATAAAATTATAAAATTATAAAATTATAAAATTATAAAATTATAAAATTATAAAATTATAAAATTATAAAATTATAAAATTATAAAATTATAACATTATAAAATTATAAAATTATAAAATTATAAAATTATAAAATTATAAAATTATAAAATTATAAAATTATAAAATTATAAAATTATAAAATTATAACATTATAAAATTATAAAATTATAAAATTATAAAATTATAAATCTGTAAAATTATAAAATTATACAATTATAAAATTATAAATCTATACAATTATAAAATTATAAAATAATAAAATTAAACAATTATAAAATTATAAAATTATAAAATTATAATATTATAAAGTTTTAAAATTATAAAATTATAAAATTATAAAATTATAAAATTATAAAATTATAAAATTATAAAATTATAAAATTATAAATTATAAAACTATAAAATTATAAAATTATAAAATCATAAAATTATAAAATTATAAAATTATAAAATTACCAAATTACCAAATTATAAAATTATAAAATTATAAAACTATAAATGTATAAAGTTATACAATTATAAAATTATAGAATTATAGAATTATAAACTTATAAAATTATAAAATTATAAAATTATAAAATTCTAAAATTCTAAAATTCTAAAATTATAAAATTATAAAATTATAAAATTATAAAATTATAAAATTATAAAATTATAAAATTATAAAATTATAAAATTATAAAATTATAAAATTATAAAATTATAAAATTATAAAATTATAAAATTATAAAATTATAAAATTATAAAATTATAAAATTATAAAATTATAAAATTATAAAATTATAAAATTATAAAATTATAAAATTATAAAATTATAAAATTATAAAATTATAAAATTATAAAATTATAAAATTATCAAATTATAAAATTATAAAATTATAAAATTATAAAATTATAAAATTATAAAATTATAAAATTATAAAATTATAAAATTATAAAATGATAAAATGATAAAATTATAAAATTATCAAATTATAAAATTATAAAATTATAAAATTATAAAATTATCAAATTATAGAATTATAAACTTATAAAATTATAAAATTATAAAATGATAAAATGATAAAATTATAAAATTATAAAATTATAAAATTATAAAATTATAAAATTATAAAATTATAAAATTATAAAATTATAAAATTACCAAATTACCAAATTATAAAATTATAAAATTATAAAATTATAAAATTTTAAAATTTTAAAATTATAAAATTATAAAATTATAAAATTATAAAATTATAAAATTATAAAATTATAAAATTATAAAATTATAATATTGTAAAATTATCAAATTATAAAATTATAAAATTATAAAATTATAAAATTATAAAATTATAAAATTATAAAATTATAAAATAATAAAATAATAAAATTATAAAATAATAAAATTATAATATTATAAAGTTGTAAAATTATACAATTATACAATTATACAATTATACAATTATAAATTTATAAAATTATAAAATTATAAAATTATAAGATTATAAGATTATAAGATTATAAGATTATAAAATTATAAAATTATAAAATTATAAAATTATAAAATTATAAAATTATAAAATTATAAAATTATAAAATTACAAAATTATAAAATTATAAAATTATAAAATTATAAAATTATAAAATTATAAAATTATAAAATTATAAAATTATAAAATTATAAAATTATAAAATTATAAAATTATAAAATTATAAAATTATAAAATTATAAAATTATAAAATTATAAAATTATAAAATTATAAAATTATAAAATTATAAAATTATAAAATTATAAAATTATAAAATTATAAAATTATAAAATTATCAAATTATAAAATTATAAAATTATAAAATTATAAAATTATAAAATGATAAAATGATAAAATTATAAAATTATAAAATTATAAAATTATAAAATTATAAAATTATAAAATTATAAAATTATAAAATTATAAAATTATAAAATTATAAAATTATCAAATTATAAAATTATAAAATTATAAAATTATAAAATTATAAAATGATAAAATGATAAAATTATAAAATTATAAAATTATAAAATTATAAAATTATAAAATTATAAAATTATAAAATTATAAACTTATAAAATTATACAATTATAAAATTATAGAATTATAGAATTATAAACTTATAAAATTATAAAATTATAAAATTATAAAATTATAAAATTATAAAATTATAAAATTATAAAATTATAAATTTATAAAATTATAAAATTATAAAATTATAAAATTATAAAATTATAAAATTATAAAATTATAAAATTATAAAATTATAAAATTATAAAATTATAAAATTATAAAATTATAAAATTATAACATTATAAAATTATAAAATTATAAAATTATAAAATTATAAAATTATAAAATTATAAAATTATAAAATTATAAAATTATAAAATTATAAAATTATAACATTATAAAATTATAAAATTATAAAATTATAAAATTATAAATCTGTAAAATTATAAAATTATACAATTATAAAATTATAAATCTATACAATTATAAAATTATAAAATAATAAAATTAAACAATTATAAAATTATAAAATTATAAAATTATAATATTATAAAGTTTTAAAATTATAAAATTATAAAATTATAAAATTATAAAATTATAAAATTATAAAATTATAAAATTATAAAATTATAAAATTATAAAATTATAAAATTATAAAATTATAAAATTATAAAATTATAAAATTATAAAATTATAAAATTATAAAATTATAAAATTATAAAATTATAAAATTATAAAATTATAAAATTATAAAATTATAAAATTATAAAATTATAAAATTATAAAATTATAAAATTATAAAATTATAAAATTATAAAATTATAAAATTATAAAATTATAAAATTATAAAATTATAAAATTATAAAATTATAAAATTATAAGATTATAAGATTATAAGATTATAAGATTATAAAATTATAAAATTATAAAATTATAAAATTATAAAATTATAAAATTATAAAATTATAAAATTATAAAATTATAAAATTATAAAATTATAAAATTATAAAATTATAAAATTATAAAATTATAAAATTATAAAATTATAAAATTATAAAATTATAAAATTATAAAATTATAAAATTATAAAATTATAAAATTATAAAATTATAAAATTATAAAATTATAAAATTATAAAATTATAAAATTATAAAATTATAAAATTATAAAATTATAAAATTATAAAATTATAAAATTATAAAATTATAAAATTATAAAATTATAAAATTATAAAATTATAAAATTATAAAATTATAATATTGTAAAATTATAAAAAATTTAAGCTTATTTGGCTAGAGAGGCTCAAGAATAAAATTGCCTTTATCACTTCCAAACATGCATATCAATCAAGAATCATCAAAAAGAGTTAAGCCAAGACATATGCGCAAGCAATCAAGTGACATATCACACACAAGAAAGATCATCAAATGGCTCAAATCTCACAGGTAATATGGTCACCATCAATTCAACTCTCCAACATCATGATCATCTTCCAAGCAAAGAAAAGCAAGGAATCCAACAAATCAGAGTATCAATGAAGTGAAGGAAAACTGACAACCTAATCATAATTCAGAATTCACGAAAAGCATGCAAAACTGTACACAAGACACAACAAACTACATACAAACCGAAACATGAACAAAGAAACAACCTCCCCTAATAGACCACACTTAAACGACACAATGTCCTCAGTGTGTCACAATCAGCAGATCAAACAATCAGAACAGTCATCAGATATCGACAAAGTGCAATAAAAGTGAGGAGGAAAGGAGAAAAGAAACTCCCTGAGTCAAAAACTTGTTAAACAATTTGGCAAGTGTACCAATTGTTATTGTAGTAATAAAATATCGTCCTCTGAGATTGAAATAGTTGAGTACTAGATTACTAATTCGTATAATTTTGAACAACCAAAATTCAAGTAAAATAGTGAACATAAACAAATGACAAAATTTAATTAAAATAAACAATGTTAGAGAATTGAATTTTTGTACGCTTTCATATAAACTCTTAACCCTTCCCAATTGATGTGCAAATTATAATTATCTAATTGAGTTTATTAAGAGCTTGTTTACCCATAATTCCTTAGATAGGCAAACGTGTTCATCAAATTCTAACCCCCAATCCCTTAGGCCAGTTATCAAATTTAATGAAGTTATGAAGAACAATTACCATCTCAATCGCAAACTAATTAGCTATGCCCAATTTCCCAATTGTGACAATTTCTAATCTGCTCTATTTACAATCGCAAGCAATTCCCAATTTCCCAATAGTGAAATTGCTCATAGAGAAAGACATTCAAAACATAAATAGAACACAAGGATAATTAAAATTAAACAACATCAATTGAAAAGGTTCAGAAATTATAATCAAAAGTACTCCATCAATCCTCTAACAAAAAGGAAATTAGTTCTGCATACTGGAAAATAAAAATCACCAAAAAACCCCAAGGAGAAGAAGAAGAAAACTTTTGCGTGCTGGATCCTCTGCTTGTCCGTTCCCCTCTTCGTCTCCAAAATTCGTGGCAATATATTCCCCCTACGTGCGTTGTGCGTTCACCCTCCAAAGAAGTGGAATTGGTCCGTTACTTTTCTCAGTAACTGTCTCTTTTTTTGTTTTTCTTTAATCTTTAATTCCACGTAATATCAGAGGTTGTTGTTCTGACCGTTTCCACAGTGCATGGAAAAATCCACAATCTGGGTGTGAACTTCTCTGGTTTCCATTCTGCACACCTTAGTTAAATCCACAGGTTGTCGAAAAAACCACAACTCAGTTATGATGCTCTCTGGTTTTGAGTTTACATCTCCTGAAGCAAATCCACAGGTTGGGTAAAAAACCATAGTTCAGTTGTGATGCTCTCTGGTTTCACCTTGACATCTTAAGCACTTATTCTTTCTGATTTGTGATTTTAACCCTCACAAAACACCTATTAACAAGTAAAAACACAAAATCCAACTGTATGATCCGAAACAACTATAATGCTTAATAAAATGATTCAATTAATATAATTATGCATTCAAATGGCCTAAACTAAACTACTAATGCAACTACATTTTATTTACCTATCAAAATACCCCACACTTAAACTTTTGATTGTCCTCAAGCAAAGGAAATTCCACTAATGCAACAAAATGATGAATGAATTTAAATGAAAATATACCCTCTTAACTCAAGTTCAATTCAACAATGATATTCCTCAAGCACACCTTTCACAATTGTTTTAGACTAATGAGACTAACTTGTTGGGTCCCTAAGTGCAAATAATTATTTGAGATATGACACTAGACAAAGGCAGATAATATTTGAAATTTTTGGTGTCTCATTAAAAGGATTTCCTATTAGGTTCCTGACTTAGAAGACATTTACCTGTCAACTAAGCATGGATCTTCCACTCAATTACACTCAGTCTCAAAGGAGTGTCTATTCCCCAGTAACATACAGTCTCAAAGGGGTGTCAAATTATTCACTCAATTTTTATTATTTTTTTTTTGCTTTTTTTTTGTTGTTTTTTTTTTCTAAACAAAAGATATTTGACAGACAATTCTCCAGTAACCCAATGCATTGAATGTCACCATAGAAACCTAACAAAAAAAAAACTTATTTATGTATATCTCAAAAATTATCTTCCTTAAGTGTCATCATGTCATTTCTCACTCTGTAGTGTGTGAAGTTTCCCAACAAACAAGCTCAAAATAATTTTAATATAGTGCTCGAAAAATCTCATTGAAGACACTTAGAACCTATTGTTAAGATGATAAATTTCCACTAAAACATGAGATGCAATGTATGTAGTCCATGCATGCACAAGAACAAAAAGTAGCGTAAGATGATATATGATATATGATAATGCCCTAGACAAAATAACATAAAATGATATATGCAAATGCAAATGAACAGGGGTTATGTATATGAGATTCTTTAGAGTCAGATGAAGCAAAAGCACGAGATAAAGACAATTTATACCAAAATGAATGAGCATCAAATTCTCTAGGGTAATTCTTTTTACCTCCACAGGGAAATCCAAAAATTGCATTAAATTCAGCGAGAGTAAAATTATAATCAGTGTTATGCAATCTGAATGCAATTAACCCCTCTGTACAATTCTTTCCCTGCAAAATTTCAGTCTTCACAGAACTCAGAAATTCAAATGTAATTTTCTCACAAGCAGGATACTTGAGAGCAACAAAAGAACTCCAACCCAGTTTATTAATCATCCCAAAGACTTCCTCCCACATACCTAATGTCCTCAATGTGTTTTCATCTAAATACCGTGTAGGCACAATAACTCTCTTAATCAATGTATCATACCTTAGCCTTTGTTCTTCATTTTGAAAAACAATACCAACAGAGTTGTTATCAGGTGAAGAATGTGCTTGTCTGCTTGAACTTGGTTCAACTTCTGGTATGATTGAAGGTAGTTGTTGCGTCGAGGAAGACGATGGTGGAACAACATTACGGCGGCTGGGTTGACGTCGTGTCGGAGGTGGTTGCATGTTGGAAAGTATGGTGCTCTGTGTAGGCTTACGTGATGATTGACGGCGGCTACGGTTCATTTTGCTGGTGTGCGAAATTTGTGACCTAGGGTTGCCGTTATCTGCAATGGAGGAATTGGCTACCAGTGGTGAAGAGCAAGGTAAAACCTGAAAATGTAGAGTAATATAGAAACTGCACCAGATTTCCCCTTTGTTACATTTTAAATTTAACTTTTTTTTTTATAATATTTTTTTTTTCGAATTTTTTTTTTAATTTTTTTTTATGGTGGTGATCTAAGTGAGACACTGGTCCTATATTTTTCAATATCACCTCCTAAATACAATTTTAATCTTTGACCATTTACTCTAAAAGTTCTTTCTGAATTAATGTCCGAAATTTCAATTGTACCAAAGGGAAAAACTTTTTTTATAACAAAAGGACCTGACCACCTAGATTTTAATTTGCCTGGGAACAATTTAAGCCTAGAATTATATAATAATACATGTTGTCCTGGGGCAAACTCTCTAAGCAACAGTTTTTTATCATGCCATTTTTTTGTTCTTTCCTTATAAATTCTAGCATTTTCATAAGCTTGTAATCTAAATTCCTCTAATTCATCTAATTGCAAAAGCCTTTTCTCACCTGCATTTGTTAAATTAAAATTCAGCAATTTAATAGCCCAAAATGCTTTATGCTCTAATTCAACTGGTAAATGACATGATTTTCCATACACCAATTGATATGGTGACATTCCAATAGGAGTTTTAAAAGCTGTACGATAAGCCCACAATACATCATCTAATTTTTTAGACCAATCTTTTCTAGATGAGCTCACAACTTTTTCTAAAATTCGTTTCAACTCCCTATTAGAAATTTCCACTTGTCCACTGGTTTGGGGATGGTACGGGGTAGCTATCTTGTGTCTAACTCCATATTTTCCCAAAAGTGATGCAAATGTTTTATTATGAAAATGTAAACCTCCATCACTAATGATTGCTCTAGGTACCCCAAATCTAGAAAAAATATATTTCTTGATGAAAGAAACCACTACCTTAGCATCATTTCTTGGTAAAGCAATAGCTTCTACCCATTTAGACACATAATCCACAGCTACTAATATGTATTGGTTTGAGAAAGAAAGAGGAAAAGGTCCCATAAAATCTATACCCCAAACATCAAAAATTTCTACTTCAAGTATATTGTTTAAGGGCATCTCATTTCTTTTTGAAATATTTCCTACCCTTTGGCATCTATCACAATGTTTAATAAAGTTATAAGCATCTTTAAAGAGGGTAGGCCAATAAAATCCACTTTGTAAGACTTTAGAAGCTGTTTTTTCAACACTAAAATGTCCCCCATAATCTGACCCATGACAATGCCAAAGAATATTCTCAAATTCATTTTCAGGGACACATCTCCTAATGATACCATCACCACATCTTTTAAACAACAAAGGATCATCCCAAAAATAAGATTTAACATCATGCAGAAATTTTTTCCTTTGCTGAAAAGTAAGACCATGAGGAATTATACCACCTGCTTTAAAATTGGCAAAATCTGCAAACCATGGCAAGGAAGTAATAGCTAATAATTTCTCATCTGGAAATTCCTCTAAAATAGGCCGCATATCCTGGTTCATGTCATTAAATTTCAATCTTGACAAGTGATCTGCAACACAATTTTGCTTACCTTGCTTATCTCGGATTTCTAAGTCAAACTCTTGTAATAAGAGAATCCATCGAATTAATCGTGGCTTGGCATCCTGTTTAGCAAACAGATATCTCAAAGCAGCATGATCAGTGTAAACAATAACCTTAGACCCAACAAGATAAGATCTAAATTTATCGAAAGCAAACACTACTGCAAGCAATTCTTTTTCAGTCGTGGCATAATTCTTTTGAGCTTCATTCAAAACACGACTAGCATAATATATAACGTGAAACACTTTTTCTTTTCTTTGTCCTAATACAGCACCCACAGCATAATCACTAGCATCACACATCATTTCAAATGGTAAAGACCAATTAGGGGCTATAATTATAGGAGCATAAATAAGTTGTTTCTTTATGGTTAAAAATGCTTGCATACATGCCTCATCAAACACAAAAGGAGCTTCTTTTTCAAGAAGATTAGTCATCGGTTTTACTATCTTGGAAAAATCTTTAATAAACCGCCTATAAAAACCTGCATGACCTAAAAAACTTCTTACCCCTTTGACATTCACTGGAGGAGGTAATTGTTCAATTACTTCTACTTTTGCTCTATCTATCTCAATACCTTTAGAAGAAATGTGATGACCAAGACAAATACCTTCTTTCACCATAAAATGACATTTTTCCCAATTTAACACTAAATTAGTTTCTTGGCATCTTTGTAATACTAAGGTTAGATTAGATAAGCAAGAGTCAAATGAAGAACCAAAAACAGAAAAATCATCCATGAATATCTCAATGCAATTTTCAATCAAATCAGAAAAAATGGAAAACATACACCTTTGAAAAGTTGTAGGTGCATTGCAGAGACCGAATGGCATCCTCCTGTAGGCAAACACTCCATAAGGACATGTAAATGCTGTCTTCTCTTGATCTTCAGGAGCTACTGCTATTTGATTGTAACCAGAATAACCATCTAAAAAACAATAATATGCATGTCCTGCCAATTTTTCTAGCATTTGATCTATAAAAGGAAGTGGAAAATGGTCCTTTCTTGTGGCTTGATTCAATCTTCTATAGTCAATACATACCCGCCACCCTGTGACTTTTCTTGTAGGAATGAGTTCATTAGTTTCATTTGTCATTACTGTCATCCCTCCTTTCTTGGGTACTACTTGAACAGGACTCACCCACTCACTATCAGAGATTGGATAGATAATGCCCGCATCCAAAAGTTTAATTACCTCTTTCCTTACCACTTCCTTCATAGTAGGGTTTAGTCTTCGTTGTGGTTGACGTACAGGTTTAAAGTCCTCTTCCAAATAAATTTTATGCATACACATAGTAGGACTAATGCCTTGCAAATCTTCAATTTTCCAACCTATTGCAGATTTATGCTCTCTTAAAACCCTTAAAAGTTTATCTTCCTCAGTGGTAGTAAGTTCACTGCTCATAATTATGGGATTTAGCTTTTGCTCATCCAAGAACATGTATTTAAGGTGAGAGGGAAGTTGTTTCAATTCTATCTTGGATGTCTCTTTTCCTCCGTCCTCACTCTTGTGTAGATCTTCTATTCCTCTCTTGGGATTGAATATTGGCTTGAGAACTTCTAATTGACGAGCACACTTCACCACCTCTTCATCAGTCAATTTTTTATTCAACTCCTTTGCTTCCATTCCTGACAATAGGGCTCTCTCTAATGGATTCTTCCTCACATGACAGTGTATCTCTTCCAACACAAGAGAGTCAATTGTTTCAGCCCTGAAACAATCTTCTTTGTCTAATTTATGCTTCACTGCTTCATTTATAGAAAATGTTACTTTTTCATCTGCTACTCTTAACATCAATTCACCTTGTTCTACATCTATCATTGCTCTTCCTGTGGCTAAAAATGGTCTTCCCAATATAATTGGGACTTTAGAATCTTCCTCCATATCAAGAACCACAAAATCAGCTGGAAAAATAAATTTATCCACCTTCACTAAGACATCTTCCACAATTCCATAAGGATAAGTCATTGAACGGTCTGCCAATTGTAGAGTTATCATAGTAGGCTTCACTTCTCCAATACCTAGCCTTTTAAAAATGGACAAAGGCATCAAATTGATACTTGCTCCAAGGTCACACAATGCCTTACCCACCGTTATATTTCCAATCTCACATGGAATTACAAAGCTTCCTAGATCCTTCAACTTAGGAGGTAATTTTTGTTGAATTATTGCACTGCACTCCTCTGTGAGCATAATTGTTTCATCTTCTTGAAGCTTCCTTTTCTTTGACAACAAATCTTTCATGAATTTAGCATAACTTGGCATTTGCTCCAATGCTTCAGCAAAAGGAATATTAATGTGGAGCTTCTTAAAGACATCAAGAAATCTTGCAAATTGCTTCGCTTGTTCTTGCTTCTTTAACCTATGAGGGAATGGAATTGTAGGGACATACTCACGCATTTTACTCCCACTCTCTTGATTTTTTTCTCCCTCATTCGTTTCCTCACAGTTTCTCTCAACTTCATGTTTTTCACTCTCTTCTACTGTTTCATCAACTCTTTTATTGTTTTCTCTCTCCACCTTACTCCTTTTTTCATTCTCTAACACTTTTCCACTTCTCAATTGAATTGCCTTACATTGTTCCCTTGGGTTTGGTATAGTGTCATTAGGAAATGTTCCAGGAGATCTCTCTGAGAGTTGTCTTGAAAGTTGACCAATTTGATTCTCCAAATTTCTGATTGAAGCCTCCTGGTTCTTGAAATTAGTCCTTGTTTCATTCATGAAATTAGAAGTCTGCTCCACAAAGGTAGAAGTTTGCATATTTAGCTTCTCTAATGCATTTTCCAACGTAGACATCTTGTTTCCTTGATTGCTAGGTTGTGTTTTATACTGATATGGAGGCTTTGGTTGATTAGATTGGATTGGATTGTTCCAAGGTCTGGTTTGTTGATGCCTCCAATTTGCATTAAGGTTGGTAGAAAACTGATTTGGTTGTTGTCCCACTACATTCACTTGTGCCTCTTGTTGAGTGGCCTGACATTCACCATTCTGATGCATTCCTCCACAAAAGTCACACACTGAAGATATTGTATTAACATTATTTGCATGCATATTTCCCAACTTCTGAGTCAAATCAGTGATTTGCTGTGTTAACAACTTGTTCTGGGCTAGGATAGCATCCAAAGTATTAACCTCCAACACTCCAGCTTTTCTATTTTGACGATCAAACTGCATATTCACTGTGTTGTTTGCCATTAGCTCAAGAGTCTCCAAAGCTTCTTCTGGTGTTTTGAGATTGAATGATCCTCCACTTGCTGCATCCAAAATTGCTTTAAAAGAGGGTGAAAGACCATTATAAAATATCTGCACCTGTAACCAATCTGGTAGGGCATGATGTGGACACTTCCTAATTAGCTCCTTGTATCTTTCCCATGCCTCATATAAAGATTCAGTGTCTTGCTGCACAAAAGTAGTAATCTCGTTTCTCATTTTAGCTGACTTGGAAGGAGGAAAGTGTTTAGTTACAAATTTTTAGCCATATCCTCCCATGTAGAAATACTCCCTTGGGGTTGTGATTGAAGCCAGCTTTTTGCCTTATCCCGTAGTGAGAAGGGAAACAACCTTAAACGAATTGCATCATCTGAAACTCCATTAATTTTCAAGGTATCACATATTGCCAGAAAATTCTCCAAGTGAGAATTAGGATCTTCTGAATTTGCACCTCCAAATTGATTTTGTTGAATGACTTGCAACAACGCAGGCTTGATTTCAAAATTGTTAGCTTGAGTAGGAGGTCTCATAATGCTCCCTTGATAACTATTAGGATTTGGCATTGAATAGTCACGAAGTGTCTTTCTAACAGGTTGTTGGTCTGCCATTGTTAATGCCTCCTTTTCTTGTTCAATTAATCTTTGTTCTTGTCTTCTTTCTCTCTTTCTTCTTCTTGCACTACTTCTATTTTTTCTAGCAGTGCGTTCAATTTCTGAATCGAAAAGCAATTCTTCTGGGGCAACAGTACCTCGCATAAACAACTAAAAAAAACAATACTGCAATAGAAATTACGTGAAAAAAAAATCAAAAATAAAAACAAAAATTCCCTAAAATCTACAACTCAAATCTTAAGCCAATTAGATCACTAATATCAACAGTAATCAATCCCCGGCAACGGCGCCAAAAACTTGTTAAACAATTTGGCAAGTGTACCAATTGTTATTGTAGTAATAAAATATCGTCCTCTGAGATTGAAATAGTTGAGTACTAGATTACTAATTCGTATAATTTTGAGCAACCAAAATTCAAGTAAAATAGTGAACATAAACAAATGACAAAATTTAATTAAAATAAACAATGTTAGAGAATTGAATTTTTGTACGCTTTCATATAAATTCTTAACCCTTCCCAATTGATGTGCAAATTATAATTATCTAATTGAGTTTATTAAGAGCTTGTTTACCCCTAATTCCTTAGATAGGCAAACGTGTTCATCAAATTCTAACCCCCAATCCCTTAGGCCAGTTATCAAATTTAATGAAGTTATGAAGAACAATTACCATCTCAATCGCAAACTAATTAGCTATGCCCAATTTCCCAATTGTGACAATTTCTAATCTGCTCTATTTACAATCGCAAGCAATTCCCAATTTCCCAATAGTGAAATTGCTCATAGAGAAAGACATTCAAAACATAAATAGAACACAAGGATAATTAAAATTAAACAACATCAATTGAAAAGGTTCAGAAATTATAATCAAAAGTACTCCATCAATCCTCTAACAAAAAGGAAATTAGTTCTGCATACTGGAAAATAAAAATCACCAAAAAACCCCAAGGAGAAGAAGAAGAAAACTTTTGCGTGCTGGATCCTCTGCTTGTCCGTTCCCCTCTTCGTCTCCAAAATTCGTGGCAATATATTTCCCCTACGTGCGTTGTGCGTTCACCCTCCAAAGAAGTGGAATTGGTCCGTTACTTTTCTCAGTAACTGCCTCTTTTTTGTTTTTCTTTAATCTTTAATTCCACGTAATATCAGAGGTTGTTGTTCTGACCGTTTCGACAGTGCATGGAAAAATCCACAATCTGGGTGTGAACTTCTCTGGTTTCCACTCTGCACACCTTAGTTAAATCCACAGGTTGTCGAAAAAACCACAACTCAGTTATGATGCTCTCTGGTTTTGAGTTTACATCTCCTGAAGCAAATCCACAGGTTGGGTAAAAAACCATAGTTCAGTTGTGATGCTCTCTGGTTTCACCTTGACATCTTAAGCACTTATTCTTTCTGATTTGTGATTTTAACCCTCACAAAACACCTATTAACAAGAAAAAACACAAAATCCAACTGTATGATCCGAAACAACTATAATGCTTAATAAAATGATTCAATTAATATAATTATGCATTCAAATGGCCTAAACTAAACTACTAATGCAACTACATTTTATTTACCTATCAGGAGGATAGGTAGGGTGGACCTAAGACGTCTCCTCGACCACTACATCCAATAAAGAAGGATTGCTGAGGAAAGGCTTCAGTCTATGTCCGTTCACCTTGAAGCTTTTAGCTGTAGATGGACCTTGGATCTCTACTGCACCATAAGGATAAACATTAGTCACAACAAAAGGTCCAGTCCACTTTGATCTCAACTTACCACCCATGAGGCCGAGTCTAAAGTTATACAAGAAAACCTGTTGGCCAACCTCAAAGTCCTTTCTAACAATAGAACTATCATGAAACTTCTTTGTCCTTTCCTTGTAGAACTTTGAGTTCTCATAGGCCTCCAATCGGATCTCATCCAATTCATTTAATTGCAACTTTCTTTCCTCTCCAGCTTGGTCCATGGAGAAGTTGCAAGACTTCACAGCCCAATATGCCCGATGCTCAATCTCAACTGGTAGGTGACATGCCTTTCCGAAGACAACCCGGTAGGGAGACATCCCTATCGGTGCTTTGTAGGCTGTCCTGTGGGCCCAAAGAGCATCGTCCAACCTATTGGTCCAATCTTTCCTGTTGGGCTGGACAATCTTCTCCAAAATCCTCTTAATCTCCCTGTTGGAGATCTCAGCCTGCCCATTTGTTTGGGGGTGGTAAGGTGTAGAAACTCTGTGCGTCACCCCATATTTCATGAGCAAAGCTTGCATGGATCTGTTGCAAAAATGGGTTCCTTGATCACTAACAATTGCTCTAGGCACTCCAAACCTGCAAAAGAGGTGAGATCTAACAAAATCTACAACAACCCGAGCATCATTAGTCCTGGTGGCTCTAGCTTCCACCCATTTTGAAACATAATCCACAGCAAGGAGAATATAAGAGAAACCAAAAGAAACAGGAAAATGACCCATGAAATCTATACCTAATAACAGTTGAAAAACTGTTATTTTCATGCTTAAAATTGATACTAAAAGCAACCTTTAACACTTAGAAACTAGCTTGAAATCATTGTTTTGGTTATATTTTTAGAAATAAGAGAGCTGGACAGGTTTATGCTTGATTTCAGTGTTTTTATGCAGGTTTTAAGGTGAATTTGGTGAAAGAAGTGAAGAAGGAGAGAGATGGAATCAGAAAAGACATCAAAAACGTGCAAAAGGAGAAGCCGCAAGTACCGCTCAACGGCAGTTTACCGCTGAGCGACACTGAGGAGGTCACGTTGGATCCGCTGAGGGGCAAAATGGCCATTGAGGGGAAGAAAACAACTCACGCACTTACCGCTGAGTGGAAGTTTACCGCTGAGCGGCACTTTTATGGGCTTGGGCCTAATTTTTCTGTATTTTTAGAATAGTATATAAGCTTTAGGACTGATGAGTGCATATTTATGCCCACATTTATGCTTTAAAATTCAAATTTTTGATGGGATAATTGTGCTTAAATGGTTTATTTAAGTGAATTTGTGATTATTGGAATTGTTGGGTTTGAGAAATAAAGAGACGTAAAAAGTGAATTTTAGCGCATAAATTATTATTGGATGTTCTAATGTTTATTTGTGCAGCTGAGAATATAAGTTTTATTGGTCCAAATGGCAATTCAAGGCCCAAAATCAGATTTTATGTGAAAAATTCAGAAGGGGCTAAAGTGCAAATAGAGGAAATTTCAGCGTATTTGTGCAATTTTGGAAAGTCAAAAATTCTAAAAGATAAAATTCAGTTGTTGAATTTAATTTTGGAATATCAACAGAAAATATCTTCCAAATAATTTTATCATTATCTAAATCTTTTAGTTATTTGGAAGATATAAGATATAAGATAATTGAATTAATATCTATCAAATATTTTTTAAAACTGATTTAATCTAATGAATATTTGTAAGATATAATATATCAACAGAAAATATCTTATCAACAAACTATTCAAAGTCCAAGCCCAATCAAGCCTATATAAAGAGACCCAAGGGAGGCAGAAAAGGGGGACTTCACTTCATTCATTCTCTCATACTCCTCTCACTTTTCTTTCATCTTGTATTCAACTCCATTCATGGAGAGCTAAGCATTTAGAGCTATTCTGCTGTAATTCCAAGACGGATTCTGAGGTTATGTTCAGTTAATGGAATTGTTTACTTTGATTATTGATTTAAGTTGTTCTCTCTATGTCTTTTTTATCTCTCTATCTTGTTAAAAGCAAAGATTTTTGCATCATAATATGTTTGAATCTACATGCATATTGATTATATGAGTTTTAGGGTTTCTAGGTTTAAATTGAGAATCTACTTTGATTTAATTTAGGAAGTTTCATATGATTAAATGATTTTTACTATCAATTGAGAATGTACTTTGGTTGGTAGTAATAATTTCAACTATAATCAATTGAGAATTTACTTTGATTGATTAACTTTTAACTTGGTTAGGAGATTTAAGAATAGACACGATTAAACACAATAGAATTTGATTGAGAATGTACTTTGGTTGAATTTATTGTGAATAATCTAGAAAGGTTTTGCATTTGATTGAGAATTTACTTTGGTTAAATGCATGATCGCCCTCAAATTAATTCAGAATGTACTTTAATTAATTTGAAACTTCAACAATAATCAATTGAACAATTATCAGTGAATAACCGATGACGAATCTATCTTGGAAAAGCAGTGGAATTAGCCTATTTAATCATAACTGTTTTTAAGTTTATTATTTGTTCTTTAAACATTCTCCAAACATCATTTTTATTCATAAGCATTGCATAGCATAAGAGTCAGATAATTAAAAGCAATTCCGTGTTCGTTGGGAGACGACTCAGGGTTACTTTAGCCCTATCTACCTTCTTGAATACTACTTGGCAATACTGAAGTTGCCTTGAAAAGTAGTATTAATTTGATAGCTTCAACGATAGCCTATCAAATTTGGCGTCGTTGCCGGGGAATACGGTTAGTATTTTAAATATTTTGATTCTTATTTTATTTTATTTATTTTATTTTTATTTTCTATTTTTATTTTTTAATTTTTTTTCTTTATTTATTTTTTTAAAGAACATACATTTAATTTAATTTGAGTTATTTTGTAGCCTTTAGTCATTCTTGTTTTATCAAAAATCTTTGTTCTTATTTTTATTAAGAATTTCTCTTGAGAAATACTTGAGGCTAGTTTGAATACACTCTGGCTAGGAAAGACTTGGTACTTAAGTTGTCCATTGTGATGCACCTCTCTTTCCTGGGAGTGGACCCAACAAGTCTCTCTTATCTCTTATTTGAAATCTTTATCTAAAGCAAGAACAAAAGAAAAAAAAGAGGTAACAGATTGCGTAGTGCATGACCAGAGCTAATCTGGGAGAATTTTATCAAATTAACCCGGAAGTTGAAAGGAATTTGTGTAAGTTGCGGAGAAGATTGAAATTTGGGTGTTCTACTGAGGGAACACTTCCTACATCCGAAGTCATATCACCTTCATTATCTCCCATCGCAAACATACCATCAAATCCTTTACCTGATCCTAACCTAAACAATATGGCACAAAGAACCATCAGACAGTTAGCCACCTCCCACAATACAACTATCCGAAGTAACATTGAATACCCTAATGAGGAGTGGGAGTTGAGACCTGACCTGTTAAATGCCTTACCAAAGTTTAATGGGTTATCAAGGGAGAATCCACACAAGCACTTAAGACAATTTCACATGTTGTGTGAAAATTTTAGATCTCCCAGGATCACAATAGATTGCCTTAAAATGAGAGCTTTTCCATTTACTCTTCAAGGAGCAGCTCAAGATTGGTGGTATTATCTCTCTGCACAAATTACAAATTGGGAAACTATTGAAAGACTCTTTCTTGAGAAGTATTTTCCTGCATCTAGATTATCAGCTATCCGTAGAGAAATTCAAGATATAAGACAGAGAGATAGAGAGAATCTTAGTGAATATTGGGAAAGATTCAAGAAACTATGTTCTTCATGCCCTCAACTCCAAATGGAAGATTTTATTCTAAGCTTTTATGAAGGCTTAAGTCCTACTGATAGGTCATGGGCAGATGCTGCAAGCAGAGGATCTTTCTTAGACAGGTCACCAGAAGATGGTATAGATCTAATAGAACGAAAGGCAATAGACAATCAACAATATGGCACAAGAGAAAATTCAGTGACTTTGTTGAAGGGAGTGCATGAAATTGATAATGGTGCAGTTGATGGAAAGAGGATAGATGAAAGATTGAATAAGCTAGAAAGCAAACTTGACGAGATTGCAAGTTTGTTTAAAACCTCAACTCCACAAATTGCTAAGAAGTGTGGAATTTGCATTTCAACTAACCATTACACTGATGAATGTCCTAGCTTGGTGGAAAACTCATCTCAAGCTTTTGTTGCAAACATGATTGGAGGAAATAAACCATACCAGAATTATCAGGATTCGTCCTCCAATAGGTATCAGCAGAACAGACAACCTTATGTTCCATCTCAACAAAGGCAACAATCTCAGCTTGAAATGTCAATGCAAGATTTCATGAAAACAATAGTTGAACAAAATTCAGAAATAAAGAAATCAATTGTAGAGTTGACTCAGAGGGTGGAAAAATTAGAGGCTAAGGAATCAAACAAACTGCCTGCACAAACAGTGATCAACCCGCAAAATGTAAGTGCTATTACTTTGAGAACGGGTAAGCAAGTAGAAAGCCCTGAAGGAGCCCAAGAGGATGAAGATAAGGAGAAAGAAGGAGCACAAATTGATGACAATGGAGGACCGAGTGAACCATCACCTGCGACTACCACTGATAAATCTAGGTTAGTATCTTCTAACTCTTCTTCTAAAACTTTTTCTTCTTCTTATTCTCCACCTCCTCCATATCCAAATCGGTTGAAACCGAAAAACAAAAAAAATGGAGGAATTAGACCAAGAGATCTTAAATACTTTCAAAAAGGTGGAGATCAACATTCCCTTGCTAGATGCTGTTAAGCAAATTCCTAAATACGCCAAGTTTTTGAAAGAAATTTGCACAAATAGAAGGCGTTTTAGGGATAATGAGGTTGTGAATTTGGGAAGAAATGTGTCAAGCTTGATTAAGAAGCATATTGAAATACCGCGAAAATGCAAGGATCCAGGTATGTTTTCTATTCCATGTGTTATTGGAAATTCAAAGTTTGACAATGCCATGCTAGATTTAGGGGCTTCCATAAATGTAATGCCTTTATCAGTGTTTACTTCTCTATCTTTGGGACCTCTTAGGACTACTGGTGTGGTCATTCAATTGGCCAACTGTAGCACAGTTAACCCTACAGGTGTGCTTGAGGACGTCCTTGTTCGTGTAGACAAGTTAATTTTTCCTACAGATTTCTATATCTTGGACATGAAGGATGATGAAGGAATCAGTCCAACAACTATTATCTTGGGAAGACCTTTCATGATGACAGCACAAACCAAGATAGATGTGCATGCAGGATCATTGACAATGGAGATAGGAGACAAGAAGGTGCGGTTCAACGTGTTGGAAGCTGGGAAGCACCAGATTAAAGATCATTCTTTGTTTTGTATTGATTTATCAAGTGATGTTGTAAACAATTTTTCTTTTTCAAATATGTCATCCCTAATTTTGGACGAAAAAGGAAACTTTAAAGCAGGTGATATTGAGGACGCGGTATTAATAAATGATACCTCAGTGGCGTCCGAGTGTGATGTTGAGGTGGCTGAGATTACCTTAGGCAGTAAAATTTTGTCATCGGTGCATCCACCCATTTTGGAGTTGAAACCTTTACCATCCCATTTGAAATATGCTTATCTTGAGAGGGATGGGAAACTCCCTGTTATTATATCTGCATTGCTTACTGATGAGCAAAAAACACAACTATTACAGGTTATCAGAGACCACAAGAAAGCAATAGGCTGGACTTTACCAGATATTCTTGGTATTAGCCCTTCTTTTTGCATGCATAGAATACATTTGGAGGAGGATGCTAAACTAGTGAGACAACCTCAAGGAAGACTGAATCCTCAACTGATGGGGGTTGTAAAGAAAAAGGACACCAAGTTGCTACAAACAGGTCTTATACATTCAAATTCTGACAGCACTTGGGTAGGCCCTATACACGTGGTTCCCGAGAAATATGGAATCACAATGGTCAAGAACGAGAAGGATAAGTTGACTCCTATTCAAGACAGAAGTGGGTCAAATAATGTAGTAGTTGACCATCTTAGTAGGATTGAAAAGGGAAAAGATAACATTCCTATTCAGGATGACTTTTCCAATGAAGTCCTACTAGCATTCCTTCCACCATGAAGGAGGTAAGTTCCCTCATACTTTTTCTTTGCATTTTATATATAAGGCATACATTGAGGACAATGCATAGTTTAAGTGTGGGGGTGTGGGGAAACAATTAATTTTGTTCCCTATTTTGTTTGTCTATTTTGTTTGTTTTTAATAAATATTTGCATTGGATTTGAGAGTTTGAATAAGTAACTGGAATGATCACGAATTCAAGAGAGAAAAAAAAATGAGTCATGTTGATATGAGTGGATTGCTTCTATGATTTGCTGATTGAGTTGACTTGAGAATTTCCTGATTAAATCTTTTGTGAAAGAAATTTGAACCATGTGAGTTTTGGGCTTAATGTTAAGGATGGACCACCATGTGCCATACCTATTTTTTTTTGTGTGATTTGCCCATGTTTTATTGATACTCTAATAGTTAGCTTGATTCTGTGTTGTGCAACTGATTTGAATATGCATGATTTGATATGATTGAGGCATTGCTTGTTTTAGCTACTTGGCCAAATAAACTTGTCATAACATTAATCCATTGGAACCCCTTTTGAGCCTTAAGCCTATTTTTCTTGTTTCCAGTCATTGTCAAATGTGAAAAGAAGAAAAATCATATGTTCCTTACCTTAGGAAAGAAGAAGGAGTAATGGATTCTGTTAGAAGTAAAGTGATGAATAAGTGTGTGGGTGAGTACCTCACCCACAAAACAATAAAAAGGGTAAAAAGGAAGATGAAAAGTTCAAGTTTTAAAAAAAAAAACCAAGAATAAATCTTCCTTAAGAGAGCAAGAAATAGAGTTGTTTTTGAAATCAAATGTCATTACTCTTTCTATATCAATTTCAAAAACTCAGAAATTCTAGGAAAATTCCCTACCTTTCCTTTGGCCTCAATAAAACCTTAAAAAGCCCCCATGATCAATAATTGCATGTTTACTGAAGTGTGTGAATGTTAGAGTCTTGCTAAATATCAAGGGTGTCTACTTACATGGGTATTTTGAGTGTAACACAAGCCAAAAACATTTGAGAGAGTTGGAGAGGAATAGATACATGTTGACTTGAGTGTTATCTTTCATATTTAATTTTCTTGGGAATTCAAAAAAGTCAACGTATGTGTGAAGAATAGCGTGATTTCAATTGCATGTCCATGACAAAGTAATGTTTAGATGATTGATCTATGTTTATTGCTACTCATTCTTTTGATCCAAATGCAAATATGAAATAAAATGATTCAGAACAAAGTCTTGGAGTTAATCAATTTTGCCCAGGAGTGCAAAAGGATAAGTGTGGGGGTGTGATGAGTGCATATTTATGCCCACATTTATGCTTTAAAATTCAAATTTTTGATGGGATAATTGTGCTTAAATGGTTTATTTAAGTGAATTTGTGATGATTGGAATTTTTGGGTTTGGGAAATAAAGAGACGTAAAAGTGAATTTTAGCGCATAAATTATTATTGGATGTTCTAATGTTTATTTGTGCAGCTGAGAATATAAGTTTTATTGGTCCAAATGGCAATTTAAGGCCTAAAATCAGATTTTATGTGGAAAATTCAGAAGGGGCTAAAGTGCAAATAGAGGAAATTTCAGCGTATTTGTGAAATTTTGGAAAGTCAGAAAATCTAAAAGATAAAATTCAGTTGTTGAATTTAATTTGGGAATATCAACAGAAAATATCTTCCAAATAATTTTATCATTATCTAAATCTTTTAGTTATTTGGAAGATATAAGATATAAGATAATTGAGTTAATATCTATCAAATATTCTTTAAAACTGATTTAATCTAATGAATATTTGAAAGATATAATATATCAACAGAAAATATCTTATCAACAAACTATTCAAAGTCCAAGCCCAATCAAGCCTATATAAAGAGACCCAAGGGAGGCAGAAAAAGGGGACTTCACTTCATTCATTCTCTCATACTCCTCTCACTTTTCTTTCATCTTGTATTCAACTCCATTCATGGAGAGCTAAGCATGTAGAGCTATTCTGCTGTAATTCCAAGACTGATTCTGAGGTTATGTTCAGTTAATGGAATTGTTTACTTTGATTATTGATTTAAGTTGGTTTCTCTATGTCTTTCATCTCTCTATCTTGTTAAAAGCAAACATTTTTGCATCATAATATGTTTGAATCTACATGCATATTGATTATATGAGTTTTAGGGTTTCTAGGTTTAAATTGAGAATCTACTTTGATTTAATTTAGGAAGTTTCATATGATTAAATGATTTTTACTATCAATTGAGAATGTACTTTGGTTGGTAGTAATAATTTCAACTATAATCAATTGAGAATTTACTTTGATTGATTAACATTTAACTTGGTTAGGAGATTTAAGAATAGACACGATTAAACACAATAGAATTTGATTGAGAATGTACTTTGGTTGAATTTATTGTGAATAATCTAGAAAGGTTTTGCATTTGATTGAGAATTTACTTTGGTTAAATGCATGATCGCCTTCAAATTAATTCAGAATGTACTTTAATTAATTTGAAACTTAAACAATAATCAATTGAACAATTATCTGTGAATAACCGATGACAAATCTATCTTCGAAAAGCAGTGGAATTAGCCTATTTAATCATAACTGTTTTTAAGTTTATTATTTGTTCTTTAAACATGCTCCAAACATCATTTTTATTCATAAGCATTGCATAGCATAAGAGTCAGATAATTAAAAGAAATTCCGTGTTCGTTGGGAGACGACTCAGGGTTACTTTAGCCCTATCTACCTTCTTGAATACTACTTGGCAATACTGAAGTTGCCTTGAAAAGTAGTATTAATTTGATAGCTTCAACAACAGCCTATCAAGGACGTCCTAGGGTTTGTATCTTTGGCAGAGACGAAGCAAATACTCTCTTTTCCACCCCTTTGAAGGAAGATCTTGGATGCTCAGGCTACCTCTTCACCTTTCTAGGGTTTTATCTTTCATTCTTCCATTATTATTCATCTAGTTTCACCATGAATATGGTGAACTAAACCTTGTATTGTTGTCGGGGAATCAATGTAGTCTGGTGAAACTCTCATATATGGAATTTGTTTTAACATCTTACTTTTAAGACTTATGCTTTCTTTCATCATTAGTTAGGGTTTTTCCTCTTTGCTTCATGCTTGCTTTGTTTAACTCATTCATTGCCATGATTATTGATTTTGTCGATACGGGAACGTACGGGGAAATCTAGATCCGGGGAATTTCTCCCAATAGTATATTGGTTGCCGTTAAGCTCCTGCACTTAAGAACTAATTACTAGGAATGCTAAGAATTGTATGAACTCGTAATTAAGGATAGGCCTTCTTGCAAGGTGATTTAGAGAGTGACATTAACAATTGATGAAAAGAATGTTAAATTCCTAAAGTATATGAGAGGGGATAAGATGAAATTGATAACCCCAACAACATACTCATCCATCTATTTCATTGAAGTGTTTGTATTCCGTTTTCGCCATTGATCAAATTCATGCATACATGTTTATTTACTGTCTTTTGCATATTAAACTCCAATCAATTTGTTCTTAAGTCTTAAATAATCAACAAATCACATAACTAAACTAGGTCGTGAGTCCTTTGGGAGAACAATACTTGGTCTTACTGAGCTTTATTAGTTGAAACGATTCGGTCACACTTGCCGATTGTTAAACAAGTTTGTGGCGCCGTTTTTCGGTGTTCATAAATTTGTCATCAATACCTGATAACAGTTGAAAAACTGTTATTTTCATGCTTAAAATTGATACTAAAAGCAACCTTTAGACTTAGAAACTAGCTTGAAATCATGCCTTTTATCTATATTTTCAGAAATAAGAGAGCTGGACAGGTTTATGCTTGATTTCAGTGTTTTTGTGCAGGTTTTAAGGTGAATTTGGTGAAAGAAGTGAAGAAGGAAAGAGATGACATTAGAAAAGACAAGAAAAAGTGCAAAAGAAGAAGCCGAAGTCACCGCTCAGCGGCAATTTACCGCTGAGCGGCACTCAGGAGGTTGCGGGAGTCATGCTGAGGGGCAAAATGGCCGCTGAGGGGAGAAAACGTGACGCGCAACTACCGCTGAGTGGCACTTTTATGGGCTTGGGTTTTTGTAATCTTTTGTAGTTCTAAAATAGTATATAAGGACTTGCACGTCCTAGAGTTAGTATCTTTGGCAGAAACGAGGCAAACACTCTCTCTTCCACCCCTTTGAAGGAGGATCTTGGATGCTCAGGCTACCTCTTCACCTTTATTGGGTTTATTCTTTCATTCTTTCATTGTAATTCATCTAGGTTCACCATGAATATGGTGAACTAAACCTTGTATGTTTGTTGGGGAATCAATGTAATCTCTTGAAGCTCTCATATATGGAATTTATGCTTGCATCTTTTAATTAAGACTTATGCTTTCTTTCATCATTAGTTAGGGTTTTTCCTCTTTGCTCAATGCTTGCATAGTTTAACTCATTCAATGCATGATTATTGGTTTTGTCGATACGGGCACGTATGGGGAAGTCTAGATCCGGGGAATTTCTCCCAACACTATGTTGGTTGTCTTTAAGCTCCTAAGCATATGAACTAATCATTAGGAATGCTAGGAATTGTATGAACTCGTGATTAGGGAGAAGCCATCTAGAATGGTACATTAGAGAGTGGCATTAACAATGATGACTTGAATGTTGAATTCCTAAAATGTATGAGAGTGGATGAGATGAAATTGACCCCCAACAACATATTCATTCATATATTCCATTGAAAGTGTTTATCTTTTGTCTTTGCCATTGATCAAACCTCATGCATACATGTTTATTTTCTGTCTTGCATATTAAACTCCAAATATTTCGTTCTTAAGTCTTAGCTAATCAACAAACCACATAACTAAACTAGGCCGTGAGTCCTTTGGGAGAACGATACTTGGTCTTACCAAGTTTATTACTTGAACGATTCGGTCATACTTGCCGATTGTGAAACAAGTTTGTGACATCATATTTTTGGTGCTCATAAATTTGTCCATCAATACCCCATACATCAAACACCTCACAGAACAACATAGGCTGTTGAGGCATCTCTTGTCTCTGTGAAATTGATCCTCCTGCTCTCTGACAAGGCTCACAAGTGCTGCAAATCTTCTCCGTATCTTTGAAGATGGAAGGCCAGTAGAAACCACAGTCAAGCACCTTGCGAGCTGTTCTCTGTATCCCCAGATGACCACCAGGTGAGGAGGCATGACAAAACTGCAGGACCGAGTCAATCTCATGGTCCGGAGTGCATCTCCTAGTAACCTGGTCACTGCACAACTGCAACAGATATGGGTCATCCCAAACATAATATTTAGCCTCACTCTTAGTTTTGGCAATCTGAGCACGTGATGCTAAGGAAGGAAAAACAGAAGCAACCAAATAATTTACAACGTGTGCAAACCAAGGAGTGGGGTGAGAGTAAGAAATCATCAACAAACTCTCGTCAGGAAAGGCATCCTGGATGGGCAACACATCAGCTTCATTCCCAGCTTTTTCAATCCGGCTGAGGTGGTCTGCAACCAAATTTTGTGCTCCACTCCGATCTTCAATCTGCAAGTCAAACTCCTGGAGCAGTAGCATCCACCTGATCAATCTAGGCTTTGACTCAGCCTTTTTCAACTGAAACTTTAGAGCTGCATGGTCAGTATACACAATAACAGGTGATCCAAGCAAATATGACCTAAACTTATCAAGGGCAAAAACGATTGCCAACAACTCTTTTTCAGTGGTGGTATAATTTGCTTGGGCAGCATCCAAAGTGCGTGAAGCATAGTAGATCACTCTCGGCAGCTTGTCAATTTTTTGTGTCAAGACAGCCCCCAATGCATAATTAGACGCATCACACATTAGCTCAAATGGGGCTATCCAATTCGGTGCCTGAATGATAGGGGTGGTGGTCAAAGCTTCCTTCAGGCAATCAAACGCCTGCTTGCATCTGTCATCAAAAGCAAAGTCAATATCCTTCTGCAGTAGTCTGGACAAGGGAAGCGCCTTCTTGCTGAAATCTTTGATGAAGCGCCTGTAGAAACCTGCATGTCGAAGGAAAGATCGCACCTCTCGCACGCAAGAGGGGTAAGGCAACTGCGAAATCACAGATACTTAGCAGGGTTTACCTCTATTCCCTTTTCAGAAATGATATGCCCTAGAACCAAACCTTGTCCAACCATGAAGTGACATTTCTCAAAATTTAGAACAAGGTTTATTTCTATGCATCTTTTCAAAACTTTTTCCAGACTATCTAAACATGCATCAAAAAAAGATCCATACACAGTAAAATCATCCATAAACACCTCTATGCAACTCTCAAGAAAGTCGCTAAAAATGCTAAGCATGCACCGCTGGAAGGTACCAGGGGCGTTGCATAGACCAAAGGGCATCCTCCTATAGGCAAAAGTGTCAAACGGGCAAGTGAATGTGGTTTTCTCTTGATCCTCAGGCGCAATATTTATTTGAAAGTAACCAGAAAAACCATCAAGAAAACAATAATGAGATTTACCTGCCAGGCGCTCCAGCATCTGAACAATGAATGGCAGGGGGAAATGATCTTTCCTGGTTGCTTGGTTGAGCCTCCTATAATCAATGCAGACTCTCCAGCTGTTCTGCACTCTAGCTGGGATAAGCTCATCCCTCTCATTCTTCACCACAGTGAGGCCAGTTTTCTTGGGCACAACATGGATGAGGCTAACCCACTGACTGTCTAAAATAGGGTAGATGATCCCAGCTTGCAAAAGCTTAGTCACCTCCTTCTTGATGACGTCCATGATCACGGGGTTTTGCCTTCTTTGTGGTTGTCTCACTGGCTTTGCCCCATCTTCCAAAAGAATTCTATGCATGCATGTGGATGGGCTAATACCAGGTATGTCAGCCAAACTCCAACCAATGGCCTTCTTGTACTTCCTCAACACACCAAGCAACTTCTCCTCTTGAACAGAATCAAGGGAGGTAGAAATGATCACAGGTTTCTTCTCATCATCCTCCAAGTAAGCATACTTGAGGTTATCTGGGAGCTGTTTCAGCTCAAGAGTGGGTGCCTGCAAGTCAGATTCAAGTGTACTTCCTGCAACGTGGTTAATGCATTCTGACTCCAATGAATTCAAAAGTAAAGGCGGAACACCTATCTCATCAAGCTCCGAATCCATATCCATAACAATTACATTATCAACATCATCAATATCAAGAACATCATCAACATCATGGATATCAAAATCCTCTTCAAAATCAACATCATTCTCAAGTTCAAATTCAATGCATGTATGTGGAGAAGATAGAAAAGAATGCTCTTTCTCATGCAAAGAATCAAACTCATCAACAACATATTTATCAATAATGTCATCCAACATGTCAATCTTAAAAACAGAATGGTCCTTAGCTGGGAACTTCATTGCATCGAGAATATTAAAGTGAACCATAATATCAGCAAATTCCATGGATAAAGTTCCAGCATACACATCAATCTTGGTTCGGGCAGTTTTCAAAAAGGGTTTGCCTAAGATTATGGGAGCGGATCCATGAGAGAATCCCTCCTCCATTTCCAAAACATAAAAGTCGGCAGGAAAAATCAGCTCACCAACCCTAACCAAGACATCCTCTATGAAACCTGTTGGGTGGGTAACACTCCTATTGGCCAACTGAATGACCACACCCGTGGTTTGTAAAGGACCAAGAGACAAGGATTTAAAAATTGAAAGAGGCATGACATTAATGGAAGCACCCAAATCAAGCATGGCATTTTCAAATTTACTATTTCAAATCATACAAGGAATGCAAAACGTACCTGGGTCCTTCCACTTTTCAGGAATGTGCGAGACCGACTTACCAATAAGTGCGGATACATTCCTGCCCATGCTGATTCTTTCATCTCCTTTCATTTTCCTCTTATGCGTGCACAGGTCCTTCAGGAATTTTGCATATCTAGGAATCTGCTTTATGGCATTAAGTAGAGGTATGTTCACTTCTACCTTCCTAAAGGTCTCCAACATTTCCTTGTCCACCTCTTCCATCTTTTTGCTAGGCATCGCCTTTGGAGGGAATGGAAGAGGAATCTGGTGGGGCAAGGTAGGAGATGTGCTGGTGGTGGTAGAAGAAGAAGAACCATCGGAAGAAGAAGAAGGTTCACCTGCCTCAAATGTGTTGCTTGGACCAGCCTGGTCCTCTTTTCTATGGGAGGTAGCATGTGAAAGTTTAGGAGGTTCAGGTGCCGGAGATGGCATGGTGGGCACAACAATTTGCTTCCCAGATCTGAGGGTGATGGCACTAACATTCCTTGGATTTTGTACAGTTTGGGATGGTAACTTACCAGAATTTTGAGACTGCGCCTAGTTTATCTGAGTAGCCATCTGACCCATCTGGTTAGTGAGACTCTGTATGGAAGCTCTAGTCTCCTGCTGAAACTGCAGGTTTTGCATAGTCATCTGTCTCACTAACTCTTCCAATGAAGGTTCAGACGAAGTGGAAGGTTGGGCAGCTGGTTCGGCAGGTGCCTCTTGTTGTTGCTGTTGTTGTTGCCTCTGGTGTTGCTGCATAGGTGGAGGCACATATCTGTTAGGTGCTCCAGCATTCTGGAAAGGTGGTGCCTGCTGTTGATGCTGTGGCGCATTGTTCCATCTTAGATTAGGGTGATTCCTCCACCCTGGGTTGTACCTGTTGCTGGATAAGTCATGATTTTGCTGTTGTGGCTGCCTGTTGTTGTAGATGTTCGTAGCATAAGCCTGAGGCGCATCAGAGGCAGCAGGTTGCTACAAAGAAGGACAAACATATGTATAGTGGTCACTGGAAGGACAAATAGCACATAGTCGTGCAACAAATGCAGATGGAGCTGTAGATCTTTGGTTGGTAGTCAACCGTGTCACCAACTTCGCAAGAGAGTCAATTTTTCCTTCCAACTTGCTTTCAACAGCTGATAAAGACTGGGTAACAACATCATGTACGCCCCTCACCACAATGGCATCATTCCTGGTGCTAAACTGCTGGGAGTTGGAGGCCATCTTCTCAATTAATTGCCTGGCTTCAGAAGGTGTGGTGTCTCCAAGAGCTCCACCACTGGCAGCATCAATCATACCCCGATCCATGTTGTTCAAACCCTCATAGAAAATACTGGATAAGGAGTTGTTCAGGTATCTGATGGTGGGGACAACTAGCACAAAGTGTCTTGAATCTCTCCCAATACTCATATAAGCTCTCTCCACCAAGTTGCCTAATCCCAGTTATGTCTTTTCTAATAGCTGTGGTCCGGGATACTGGGAAAAATTTATCCAAGAACAACCTCTTCAGATCATCCCAGCTAGTGACGGATCTAGGCGCTAAACCATACAACCAATCCTTAGCAACATTTTCCAATGAATGAGGGAATGCTTTCAAGAAGATGTGCTCTTCAGGAACATCATGTGGTTTCATTCTAGAACAGACAATGTGGAATTCCTTCAAATGCTTATGAGGACTTTCACCTGCAAGACCATGAAACTTGGGCAACAAATGGATCAGTCCAGTCTTGTGAACAAATGGAACGTCCTCATCAGGATATTGGATGCACAAGCTTTCAATATCGAAATCAGGTGCAACCATCTCCCTAAAAGTCCTCTCACGAGGTGGAGGTTGTGCCATATTGTTCTCAGTGTGAAAAACAACAGAATCAGAATCAGAATCAAGTGCAGATGCAACAGATGCAGTAGATGCAGTATGCACAAAGTACTCAGCAGTGGGATGCACAGTATCCAATGGAACAGACTCAAAAAAGACTCTAAAGATAAATTTCTAGAATGCCTAGCTAACCTATGAAAGGTTCTATCAATCTCAAGATCAAAGGGTGGTAAAGGCCCAAGATTTCCCCTAATCATGCACTAAGTCACAACACC
Organism: Vigna nakashimae; assembly: GCA_034642375.1. Taxonomy (NCBI): domain Eukaryota; kingdom Viridiplantae; phylum Streptophyta; class Magnoliopsida; order Fabales; family Fabaceae; genus Vigna; species Vigna nakashimae. Next base: position 42,226,382 of record CM067765.1, on the reverse strand, counting down.
CTAAAATCATGAAACGATAGCGCAAAAATTTCGAACACACTAAACAACCTAAGCAAACAAATCACACATACTCAAACATACAAGACAAAATAGATACAAACACTCAAACAACACATTATCAACACAAAAGACCTAAAACCGAACCGTTGGTCCCCGACAGCGGCACCATTTTGTTGAGAGGGTCGCACCTCAAACAAAAGTTGATTGCAAGAAATAATGCAGTATAGTGCTAGAAAGTGACTCCTAGGTCGTCTCTCAAGGACCAAATGTGGTTCAGGTAATAGGTCGAACACATTGTGGGGGGGGGGGGGTTGGTGAAGAGTTTGTGAATGCAAGTGATCTAAATCAAAACAGGAACATAAATACGAATGTAAACACATCATTAAAACAGTTGGTCACTTAAGCTAACATCATAACTAAAATATCACAACCAAGAAAAATAGAAAACATTAAAATGAAAAATGCTTAAACCAAATTAAAAGTGCAACATTAAGCTAAACAATTTAGTGCAAACTGAGAATGGCGGGCAATTGAAATGAATGCTTAAAGAAATTTAACATTAAATGCTTGCTTGAAGAAATAAAGAAAACTAAACCCCTTGGCACCCTCCATTAAGGACGTGGCAGCTGGTCCCCGTGTGAAGCCCTGCGTGTTGTGCTTCCAAAAAAAAAACAACAACCCGTGACACCTCTCTACCAACGTGTTACTTCCTTCAAAGCTAAATTCAATGTGTCGTGTGCACTTTTCCTTCATCAATTGAAATCAACGTTTTTCATTTCCTAAAAGCAAATCAATTAAATTGAATTCCTAAAGGGTGGTGGCTGCACCGCTCCAACTCCAAGAAAACCAAGTCAGCAATACTAATTTCCTCCTTTGTTGTCACACCACATCACCTAACGTGCTACTACCATGTGCCTTTTCAAATCAAACATGAACAAACTCCGTGTGCTTCCAGCTTATTCTCTACGTCCGAGAATCACCTTAAAAGGAATAAAAACCGTGCACTCCATTGGAAGGAATTTCTGGATTAAAGCTTCACTCCCTTCCATCACCGTGGCACCACATCCTTGCTCCAGCCTCAAATACCCACATCGTGCACAAGCCAAATGAAATCTCCGTCTCCAGCTCCACCTCACGGGCACCTACTCCTATAAATTAGCATCTCTCTTTTCTCTAACTTAAAAAAATGAATTACCGCTTGTGTGTACCGTTTCAGCAAGAAGAATGAATTGCTTCCCCAAGGATCCAAACCGAGAAAGGAAGGGAGCTTCGGGAATAAAAAAAAACAAGAGCCTTCCCAAGGAACTGAGTGCTTCAAAAAAAAAGAAATTAAATGTGTGTGGTGATTTCTCCTTCCAGCCGTGACAACCCTTCTTCACCGTCCAGCCTGCTTCCAAGGTAAATCATGCTCCCACTTAATCCCGTGCACACATCTTCTCATTGCATAAATCAAAAACCATTCTCTTTTCTTCCAGCAGCCATGACTCTTACTACCGTGATGCTCTCTCCCTTCAATGCTTCCAACCGTGCATCAACTTCACCTCTGGGATTCGTGCCTCTCCATTCGGCCATGTATCACCAAACTTCCACACGTCTCTTCCAGCACAGCGTGTAACGCTTCCCAAGTTAAATCATCATTTCTCCAAGCTAAGAAAAATGAATGTGCATTGTGTGTAGCAGAATAAAACAAAGTGAACATTCAAAGCTAACAAAACCGTGACAGCGTTTTTGTCACTTGAAGATGAAATCACCCATCACACACACCAGGAATCACCGTTTTCATACTCCAAGAAAAAGAGAAATGGGTTCTTCATTCATTATCCAACGTTCCCAAAAACCCAGAGTCAAAGAGAATTTTCATTACAAGAACCTCCAAAAAAAATAAAATGAGAGAGTAAAGTGGCCAAATGCAAGTGACGGCTGACAGCATTTCCAAGGGCCCTGAGTTTCTTATAATGAGGGTGGGGTCCACACAATAAAACCCTAGAGTGCCAAGTCACTAACTTCTAATTTTGGGTCTAATCTAGTTTACCAAAAATTGACCCAAAATGTAAGAGTTGATTCAAAAATTCTAAACTACTGAATTACAATTTAATTAATTCTAAAATGTCTGTGTGGAGAGTCTTGAATTTATTTGCAGTCTTCCTGATGTCCCAAAATGTATCTCCAAAATTTTTCCTGCAATCAATGATGAAAATAATTAACTCAGATAATTCAAATTAATTAAAATAAGAATTTCTGGTCAAATTAGGCACAATTAGCAAAAACGAAAAAATACCGGACGTTTAAGCACAATTCCCTGATTAATTCTAGCACAATAAACTAGGTGAAGTTAAGAAAATATTGACTCATCACTTACTTCCATTTACAGAACACAAGGATCACTTCCAGTGCAGGAGGTTCTCAACCACAACCACCTCCATCAATGTCAGAAGGAGGACCAACATCAACAAGGGGAAGAACAAGTGGCAGTGAAGCAGGAGCTGCATCAAGTCACCAAGGAGGAGGAACATCAAAACAGGGAAGAAGAAGTGGCAGTGGAGCAGGACTTGCATCAAGGCACCAAGGTGGAAGAAGAACATCCTCACGACTAGCTGCACAACATCTAAGGTCCCAAGCTAGTACCAATTGAAGATTTATTGTAGCCAACCCTTTATTTTAATGAATTTTGTAAGTCACAGTGACCCACTCAGGGAACAATTGTAGTAGTGGGTACAGTGGTTGCTGTGGTTGCTTTTAATATTTTTTGTAGTGGAAATGGACCACTAAACTTATCTTATTTAATAGTATGTGACCACTTCATTTACAGTGGAAAGGGACCACTAAACTTCGTGTTGTATTCCATCTTTGCATAATGCCAAGTTAACTTTATTTATTCCAAGTCCACATTTACAGATACTCTGCTTGTACTTTCTTATGCTGTGAACTCTTTTCTTTATTAACATAAATCAATATACCAGTAAGAATGGAATGTTAAAGGGAAAACAAACAACAACCAAAATTTCTAGACAAACCTCATTCTATTCAACCATAATTCTTAATTTACAATTCATCTTCAACCAAAACATAATACAAAAGAAAATTGTTAACACCCATGACAAGACAAACAACAACAAAATCATTTTTCCAACTTTCTTCTCTTCTTCTAATTTCCTTTTCAACTTGTCGTTCTTCTTCCTTAGATCCAATACAAGTTTTTCATTTTCCAAACACATTTGAAGTTCTTCACGTTTTCTTTCAAAGCTTCCTTCAATTTCAGAAACTCCTTCATCATGCCATTCAAAGTAATTACAACTTGAATTACTCTGCAATAAAACCAACACAGGATTAATTCAAAATTCAGCAAATGAAATGAAAGATTTAATCACTTACTGCCCAATTTCTACATCTATAAAACAATATTCCTTTGTTTTTCACAGTAGTTGCCTTCAAAACCAACAATGTTTCACCATAACCACACAATTTAGAAGGTAACCGTGAAGATGATCCACAACTTTGCGACTTAGACGAACCAATTGACCTTCGCGTCCAACCATTTCATCCACTGTCACCTTTCATTTCACTACAAGAAAGCAATCCCTTCATCAGCTTTCCTGCCCACAAAAACCCTATATCCCAAATCCTCATATTCACACGAAGAACAAAAGAAGACCAAAACCAAAACATATGAACTTACCTCCTCAAGAACACCAACTCCAACCTTCAGATGTACCCAAGTTCTTTGCCCCCAACTGCAGCCACGAAGAACAACCCAACTTCTTCAAATCTCATTTATAAAAGATCACGAAGTGCTCTTCACTTAATCTCAGTTCAACACTTAAACATCCAACGTGGCAGAGAGTGAAGAGAGCAGATCAGTGATCACGTGGCATCGCCATTTACCACATCCACTAAAACTTAACACCGTCCAATTTTAAGGACTAATACTCAGAGTTTCAAAACAATAAGGACTAAAAACCATCAAAGTTCTGAGTAGGGACTAAAAACAAAATTGTCTGATACTTCTGGGACTAAAAACATATTTAACCCATTATAAAATTATAAAATTATAAAATTGTAAAATTGTAAAATTATGAAATTATGAAATTGTAAAATTATAAAATTGTAAAATTGTAAAATTGTAAAATTGTAAAATTGTAAAATTATAAAATTGTAAAATTATAAAATTATAGAATTATAAAATTGTAAAATTGAAAAATTGTAAAATTGTAAAATAGTAAAATTGTAAAATTGTAAAATTGTAAAATATTAAAATTGTAAAATTGTAAAATTTTAAAATTGTAAAATTATTAAGTTATTAAGTTATAAAATTATAAGATCATAAGATTATAAGATTGTAAGATTGTAAGATTACAGTATTACAAGATTACAATATTACAAGATTACAAGTGTTAGTCTAGGTTCATAGCCGACTGAACGGTAAAGGTGCAGGAGAGCCTTTACGTTACTTTGGGCTCATACATTACTGATTGATTAGGATGACATACGACGCTAAGGAACCGAACGGTCAACGTGCAGGACAAAGCCTCTCAACTGTTCAGTCCCGACAACTGTTAAGCAGAGTTAATGCACAAATAAATGTGATAACAGCTATCGTTAAACAGTTAAGGTTTGCATTAATGACCATTAAGAGGAAAATTAATTGGTCAGATTCCTTTAAACTCTATAAATAAGGGTTTAGGTTCTAGGTAAACTCACGTTTTGCTCAATACTAAATTATAAAAGGCCTACAAAGAAATTTTTTAACTTGAGCGTCAGAGTGTCTTCTTCATGTCACCCCCAATTCGATGTTCTGTTAAATGGAGCTCGGAGAAGCAGGACGCTCAGCAACGACAACAAGACGCTCAGCAGAGATAGGAGGACATTCGGCGGAGATCCTTGTCCCATTTCAGCAAAAACAACAAGATTACAAGATTTACTGGATTACAAGATTAAGAGATTACAAGATTACAAGATTACAAGGTTACAAGATTACAAGATTCCAAGATTACAGGAATACAAGATTACAAGATTTACAAGATTACAGGACTACAAGATTTACAAGATTACAGGACTACAAGATTACAAAATTACAAGATTACAAGATTACTGGAATAGAAGATTACAAGATTTACAAGATTACGAGATTACAAGATTACAAGATAACAAGATTTACAAGATTACAAGATTACAAGATTACAAGATTACATGATTACATGATTACAAGATTACAAGATTACAAGATTACAAGATGCACTTTATCCCTTCTTTCCATATTAACACATTTTCTATCAAAACAAAGGGAATTATTCATAAAATCATCAAATTCAACCTTAACTCTCTTATTCACACAACTTAACAAAAAAAAAATGATTCCAAGCAAGTTTCTAAGCAGAAAAGGGTGTATTTAGTATCAAAATTATATTACAGATAACGGTATTTTCAACCGTTAACAATGCCTCAGCTGGAGGTAATATTAAATGTAAGACTCTAGAGGAAGCTTTTGAATTGATTGACAACATGGCTACTAATGATAACGAGATTCATAGTGAAAGAGGTGCTCCACCTCAACAGAAGGGAGTTCTATAATTACAATCTCAAGATAAAATTATAACTCAACAGTTGGAGAATTTGACGAAGACACTCGCTCAGTTGCCAAAGGAGCTGAAGAACGTTTCACAGGTTCAACAACATGTGAATTATGTGGTGGTGATCATAGCAATGATCAATGTGATTTTCCAGTTAAGGCTCAAGAAGATGTCAATTATATGGGAAATCAATTCCAATACCGTAAAGGAAACTTCAACCAAGGGTGGAAACCTCACCCAAGCATGGATCAAGGTCAAAATGGACAAGGTGGACAAGCAGGACAATTTAATAGACCACAACAACCATCACTATGGAAACAAGTATCTGCGCTAAATGAGAGATCAACAAAGCTAGAACACACTCTTCAACAATTTATGTAGGTAACTATCTCCAATAACAAGAGCACTGAAGCTGCTATAAGAAATTTGGAGATGCAGGTCGGTCAACTGGCCAAGAAGATGGAAGACAAAGCGGAAAAGCAATTTGGGGCTAACACTGAGGTTAACCTTAAGGAAAAGTGTGAAGTTTTTGCGAGCATAGATGATGAGAGGATGGAAGAGAGCAAAGAAAGAATTGAGTTAGAAAAGAGAGAAGAAAGAGAAGAGAGAATATATGAGGTTGAGACGAAAGAGAAAGAAAGGAAGAGGGGAGAGAAAAATTTTGAGAAAATTGAAAAAGTTCTTCCTTATCCTAAGGGGCGTGAAAAAATAGATAAAGAGAGACCATATGAGCGTTTTAAAGAGATCCTCAGGCAATTGGAGATTACTATACCTTTGACCGAAGCACTTTAGCAAATTCCTGCTTATGCTAAGCACATGAAGCAATTCCTCACAAAAAAGAGATATTTAGATGAGGAGATTATGGATGAAGAGGAAGATTGCGCTGTTATTTTGGAGAAACCACTTCCTCCAAAAGTAAAAGATCCAAAAAGTTTTACTATTCCTTGCGTCATTGGGAAGTGAATATAAGGAATGCCTTAATTGATTTAGGGTCAAGCATTAATTTAATGCCCTAATATATGCTTGAAAGGATTGGTGATCTTGAAGTCAAGCCAACAAAGGTGACTTTGCTTATGACACATGGATCTTCCGAGAAACCCTATGGTGTAGCGGAAGATGTTGTGGTTTGTATAGAGAAGCTTAAATTCCTGGTGGATTTTGTGGTGATGGAGATGGAGGAAGATGAGAAGATCCCAATTATTCTTGGAAGATAGTTTATGAAAACGACAAAGGTAATCATTAATGTGGATGATGTCAGAGCGGCTGCAGCGGAATGGTTAGCGTGGAAACAAACCAAGAGGGGGGGGTGAATTGGTTATATTCAAATATTATCCCTTTTTAATATTTTTCTCTTAATTTCTTACTAAGCAGATAATTAAACATAAATAACAGAGTAAGGGAAAGAGAAAAATTACACAGGTATTTTATCCTGGTTCAGATCACTAAGATCCTACGTCCAGTCGCTTATCTCAAATAAGATAAACCTTTTTCACTATCACAAAACTATTACAAATATTAGTCACACAGAAAAACAATTTGTAACAGTTTAGAAATTACCACCTCTCTTGAAACCACAAGAGATGAACTTACACCTCCTTTGAATCTTCACAAAGGATGATCACCTCCTTCGAATGCTTCACGAAGGATGATTCTCTTCCAGACACTTCCTCAGACACACCAAGGATGATCCAGCTATTCCTCTATCACCGTAGCAGTATTTAACCAACTCTACAGACAGAGTTTCCTTAGCTGAGCAAGAGCACACAATTCTCAAAGAGTTCAGAGATGTTTTGCACAAGGGAAGAGTTTCTGTGTCTCTGCATATGAGAGAAAATGAGAGTCTATTTATAGACTCATCCAAAGGCTCCTCCATTTTCGCTTTTAGACTTTCTGACTGTGTTAATCGATTAGCTACAGTGGTTAATCGATTAACATCCCAACGGATACTTCAACGTCTCTAAAAACGGCTAGTTTTTCAAACGGTCACTGTGTTAATCGATTAACAGTCCTTGTTAATCGATTAACGTTAATCGATTAACACCCTGTGTTAATCGATTAACACCGAAATTCTGTGCTTCGCCATTTGCCTCTGGAACAATCGATTAACACACTGTGTTAATCGATTAACGTTAATCGATTAACACCTCTTGTTAATCGATTAACACTGCACAGATTTTGCTGTTTGGCTTATTTTTACATCTCTTTTGAATGCAAACATAAATCTAAGTCCTAGATACTAAACTATAATTATTACAAAAGCTTTCCATAGCAATACAAGTCTTCATAACATCTTGAATCTTGATTTCTCTTGACTTGATTTGGACATCATCAAAACTTCATCTTCATCATTTTGCTAACAATCTCCCCCTTTTTGATGATGATCAAAACCTTCTTGATTTAAAGCTTTTGATAAAAATCTGTATTTAAAATACAACTTAAGGAAGAAAAACTGTTAGTAAACTTAGAAATAAGTTTAAGACCTTTAAATATTTCTCCCCCTTTTTGATCATTATTAAAAAGAGATGTATAATTGCTCCCCCTAAATTTATTAGAAAATATACTCCCCCTTAATACAAGCATGTATGCATATTAAGGAAAAACAATATATATTTTATTGAATTTTTTAGAGAGGTAAGCATGCAATGAAATATAAAGGGCATACACTAATAAAAAACATAGAAATATAAAGTACCCCTTTAGATATCTCTCCAATTTCAAATGAGAATCCTTTAGGTTGTTTTCCACATTTTGTTTAGATCTTCATCTTGAGGATTGTCATTATTCTTCACTTCATTTGTTATTTTATACAAATCTTCATCATTGCCTGCATGTAATTTAAATGACTCAAGAGGTTTTGCCTCAAGGTCTACAATTTTATCAAAGACAACATGCATACATTCTTTTATTTCAAATATTTTCCGTTTGAAAACTATATATGCTTTGTATATAAAATAAATTAAAATAATTCCATCTACCTTGGAATAAATATTTAGAACAAAAACAATTTTTAAAAAATTTTCTTAAATATTGTTTTAAAGAAATTCTAAATTTTAAACAATAGGTACCCAACTATTTTGTATGGGTCCTTTGGGTTAATTTAAAAATTTGAAATCATTTTACAACCCAAATATATCTACCACTTGGAACACCATAATGCTTAATTTTACATTTGTTAGATGTATGACCCTTTTTCATACAATAAAAGCATGATACAACATTTGTGTTCCTATAAGTTGTTCCTTTTTCTACCCAAGTTCTATGGGTTCTATGATTATGTTTATTTTTAATTCTAGGAACATACTTATTTTTAACAACCTTATTTTCATTATTTTTACTACATTCTCCAAAGGTTGTTTCATCTAGTAGTTTCTTATAATTAACACAAGATGCACATTCATCACTACTAGTATATTTACCTTTTTCATAAAATAAAATTTTATTTTTCAAAATTTTATTTTCTTCAAAAATATTTTTAAAATTTGATTTTAATTCTTTATTTTCATCTGCTATTGATTTTTCAACGTTATCAACTTTCAATTTATGTTCATCACAAAATTTACACTCAGCAGATATATTTGTATCATTTTCTACATTTGAAATTTTACTATTTAAAGTTTCTATTTCTTCTAAGGATTTTTCATATTTCTTTTGTAATTCTTTAAAATCCTTTTTCAATTTCTTATGAGCAAGATCTAGTTTTTCTGATTCTATCAATAATTCTCTATAAATTTCATGTAATTCATCTTCATCAATATGATCAGAATCATCAGAATCGCTAGAGGTACTTACTTGGCTTCCAGTGTCGTCGTTCACTACTAAACAGATGTATGCTTGCTCATCAGAATCACCCATACTTGATGTTGTGCTTGATGAAGAGCTTAAACTATTCTCTTCCATGATTAAAGTATTCGTTTTAGCACACCTGATTTCATCTCTGCCTTCATGAGTTACTCTTAAAGTTTCCCACATTTCTTTAGCGTTTTTGCAGACAGAGACCCTGTAGAACTCATCAACAGTCAACGCTGATGCAATGATATTCTGGGCTTTTACATCATTCTGAGATCTTCTCTTTTCTTCAATGGTCCATTGGTCTCGGGACTTTGGTTCCTGCATATTGTTAGTTGGAACAAAAGGACCAAATGCAACAGCATCCCAAATATCTATATCAATAGATTCCATAAAAATTTGCATTCTGACCTTCCAGAATGCGTAATTTTCACCTGTGAATAGTGGTGGTCTATTGATAGAAGCACCCTCTGCGAATGTTTGAAACGATCCCGCCATTTGAATGACTATCAAAGCAAGCTCTGATACCAATTGTCAGAGCGGCTGCAGCGGAATGGTTAGCGTGGAAACAAACCAAGAGGGGGGGGTGAATTGGTTATATTCAAATATTATCCCTTTTTAATATTTTTCTCTTAATTTCTTACTAAGCAGATAATTAAACATAAATAACAGAGTAAGGGAAAGAGAAAAATTACACAGGTATTTTATCCTGGTTCAGATCACTAAGATCCTACGTCCAGTCGCTTATCTCAAATAAGATAAACCTTTTTCACTATCACAAAACTATTACAAATATTAGTCACACAGAAAAACAATTTGTAACAGTTTAGAAATTACCACCTCTCTTGAAACCACAAGAGATGAACTTACACCTCCTTTGAATCTTCACAAAGGATGATCACCTCCTTCGAATGCTTCACGAAGGATGATTCTCTTCCAGACACTTCCTCAGACACACCAAGGATGATCCAGCTATTCCTCTATCACCGTAGCAGTATTTAACCAACTCTACAGACAGAGTTTCCTTAGCTGAGCAAGAGCACACAATTCTCAAAGAGTTCAGAGATGTTTTGCACAAGGGAAGAGTTTCTGTGTCTCTGCATATGAGAGAAAATGAGAGTCTATTTATAGACTCATCCAAAGGCTCCTCCATTTTCGCTTTTAGACTTTCTGACTGTGTTAATCGATTAGCTACAGTGGTTAATCGATTAACATCCCAACGGATACTTCAACGTCTCTAAAAACGGCTAGTTTTTCAAACGGTCACTGTGTTAATCGATTAACAGTCCTTGTTAATCGATTAACGTTAATCGATTAACACCCTGTGTTAATCGATTAACACCGAAATTCTGTGCTTCGCCATTTGCCTCTGGAACAATCGATTAACACACTGTGTTAATCGATTAACGTTAATCGATTAACACCTCTTGTTAATCGATTAACACTGCACAGATTTTGCTGTTTGGCTTATTTTTACATCTCTTTTGAATGCAAACATAAATCTAAGTCCTAGATACTAAACTATAATTATTACAAAAGCTTTCCATAGCAATACAAGTCTTCATAACATCTTGAATCTTGATTTCTCTTGACTTGATTTGGACATCATCAAAACTTCATCTTCATCATTTTGCTAACAGATGATGGGATGATAATGCTTCAAGACCGAGAGAAAAAGGTGATCTTTAATGTTTTCAAAGCTGAGGGGTAGATTCAAGAGGGGAAGACCAATCACAAAGCTGCATGTAAGGATGCACCAGTGATTAGCCCTAAAGCTGCCAAGCCGGTCATCAAAGGTAAAAATTGTTTCTTGTCACAGGTTAGGAAAGAAGAAAAAAATTACAAAGGAAGGATGGTTCATGATGACTTGGTGGATGCACAATTCAAACTTGGCACACTTGTAAGATTCAAGAACAAGTTGTGGGTTGTGAAAGATTTTAAAGAGAATGGAGTGATAGAGATTGAAGCTCCATATTCAAGACGAGTCAAGAAGGTGGACCGAAAGCAATTGATGAGTTGGTGTGATGAAAGCAAGAAGAACACCAACATTAAAGATGAAACTTGAGCTTTATTGGGTCAAGCTAATGACGTTAAAAGAGCGCTTACTGGGAGGCACCCTAGTGATTTAAGAACATTAATTTCTTTGAGTTATTGTTTATTTTGGTGATGTAATTTAAAAATTTGGAACATTGTTTTATTTTGTTATGAGACTGCTATGGCATAACATCTACTGATGGATGCTAAGTGACAGAGTATCTACTGAAGGATACTATGCTTATGCACGCCATTTGATGGGTGTTGGTGAGAAAGATATGCGTCTACTGAAGGATGCTAGAGGATTCATGGGTCAGGCTTGTGATGTTAAACAAGCGCTACCTAGGAGGCAACCCAATTTTCTAAACTTATCTTTGGCTTGTGAACTTTTTTTTTCTTCTGGTTTTAGAATAGGTGTTGATGTACTCAGTTTGAGACTTATATCTCATGCGATGGTTTGATATTGATTTGCGTATGATGAGTATTGCTTGATAATGCTTTGATATGAATTGGTGTTGAGATGTTGCACAAAATGTTGATATACAGGTGGTTGTTCACAAACTATATGAATAGATGCATGATGTTATGATTGTGGAACATTAAATTAGCTTATATGTGAGGTTTTGAACTCCAGAATATTTGTTGTGAATGATTGTTATTCTTTTGAAAGCATGAATGATTTTATTACCCCTTTTCTTAGTCAATGTATGATTTTAGCTCAAATGAAAGAGAGCACGAAGTATTTTACCCTTTTTGAACCTTAAGCCTTAAACAAATTATAAAAATCCTTTGTGAAAATCTTTACCTTGAGTTAAGTTAAGAACAATGGTGTGGCATTGATAAAGAAAGTAATGAAGAACATTGAGCTAAGTATTGAGCAAGTATGAAAAAGAGAAAAGAAAATAGAATGCAAAGAAAGAAAAGCTCAATGCAAAAAGGGAAAAGTTGGGAATGAGTGAGATTGATTTGTCTAAAGAGGGATTGTATTGAATGATAAATTTATGAATGACTCTCTTAACTCAAGGATTTTGTGATCTTGAAAAAATAAAATTTTCTTCTTAGCCCAGCCATGTTACAAGCCATAGAAAGCCCCTGTGATGATACTTGTTTGTGAGTATGTTTGATTGTGGTAAATGAAAGGAAATTTTGTTCTATGTGACATTGGGATAAGTAGAGTGAAGGAGTGACCTCTTTATACACCTGTGTGATTGAGTGAAACACTTTGTCTGGTGAGGAATAGTTCCATGAATACATGATTACATCTATGCTTAGTTATTGATCATTCATGAGAATAACATTAGTTGGATAATATGTGATTATGTGAACACCATGATGAGTGATTTTAATCAAGGCATGTGTACATCTTGACTGAATTCTATCTGATGAGCTGATTTGAGTAATTACTTGTCTTGGAAGAAAAAGTTTTTCAATGTGTTGAACCATTGTATTGATTGGTGGAAGACTAAGTTAGATCTTGTTTGCTTGAGGACAAGCAAAGTTCTAAGTTTGGGATTGTGATAACGGTTGAAATACCGTTATTTTTATACTTAATTTTGATATTAAAAACACCCTTTATGACTTATAAACTAGCTTGAAATCATGCTTTTGTTTAAGTTGTGAGAATAAGAGAGTTGAAGGTGGTATTATTGGTTTTATACTTTGTTTTCCTTGTTTTGACAGGAATTAAGGTGAATTGGATGAAGAAGTTGAAGTACCAATGAGTTAGAGTCAGGAAAGGCAGGAAAAGTAACACATAGAAGAATCGCAGATAGCGCTGAGTGTTAACACTTCAGGAAGTGTACCGAATCGTATCAAGTAATAATAAATGGTAAGACCAAGTATCGTTTCCTAAGAGACTCACGACAATAAACAATTATGTAATCGCTTAACCAATTAAGACTTAAGAACAATTTTTGAGGTTTTTGAATGCAAATGCAATAAAAATAAACATGAATGCAAATTTGATCAATTGAGGCTAAACACAAGGGTGAATGAATGATATTGAAAATATGAGATGAATATGTTGTTGGGGTTTAGATTTCACCTAATCACTCTCATGCATATCAGAATTCATCTTATTCATTAATGTTAATGCCACTTCTAATTTACCTTAAACCCGATGTCTCGGTGAACAAAGCTTACTCCTAATTACTAGTTCACAATGTCTTGTATCCCTAGAAATTAACCAGGCATTACATTCACACAGAAGCTTAAAGGCAACCAACCCTCCTATCCCTATGTCTAGGTAATATTGCTTTTGGGAGAATTTTCCTAGTTCTAGATTTCCCCATATGTGTCCATATCGATAAAATCAATAATCATGCAATTGAATGAGTTAAACAAAGCATGCATAGAGCATAGAGGAAAAACCCTAACAACTAATGAAGTAAAACATTTATAATATAAATCAATTCAATACATGAGAGTTTAAGAGGTTGCATCTTTCCCAACAACAAATAAGATTTAGTTCCCCATTATCATGGAGAAACTATATAAACAATAGAATGAAAGAATGAAAGAGATAGAAAAACCCTAGAAAGAGAAGGGGAGAGCTGTCACATCCCCAAATCTACCCCAAAGGGGTGAAAAGTGTGTTTTTGTACTTAAGCCATCAGAAGAAACATTCCCTAGGACGTCCAACTCCTTAAGTAGACAAGAAAAATAATAGAAAACAGGTCCAAGCCCACTTCACTGGCGCTCAACGCCCCTGGAAGGGCGCCCAACGGTAGCTGCGACACTAAACTAACGCTCAACGGTGGCGCTCAGGCGTGAGATAGAAGAAATTGGTGCTCTTTGCCCTTTTTCAGAGGAACATGAATGATACACCTATCCACATCAGGAGGACTTATTTAAGTCTATTGGCTAAATATTGCATGACATTTACACATGCCAATATCCAACCTTGCTCCCATGTGTCTGATATCACTACAAACAGGAAAGTATTCCTTTTTTGAGTTCTCAGAGGGCTGAATATTAATTTGGGGCAAGTCATAGCTAGTGAAATAAAACACTATGCCCTCTGTCAACAACAAGGCACCTCTAGGGCATCCTTCTCTTATCACCCATCTATACGAGTTAGCAGGTAGCAGGAATGAATACCTCACACCCTCCATTTGAAAGACCCAGGAAGGAAATTGATGCTTCATACTATACCCAGTACTGCATGTTGGATGAAGCTGAAATACTTATGCCAGCACCTCAACCTCCAAGGGTTCACAGGAAAGTGCCATAGTCGAATCAGCAGGGCCAGGCTCAAGATGCTGCAACATTCCAGATGAGAGACATGTACATATCTCTAATGGAGTCTAGGATGAAGGTGCTGTATTGAGGCGAGCATGCTATAATGATGAACCTTGAGCTTAAAGTTGAATGGGAAAAACTCTTTTTGAATCCTTACCTTAAGTTAAGTAGAGTATGTTTTTATCGTAATGCAGAATGGTTTAAGTTTGGGATGAGAAACCAAAAAGAACTTTTTGAAATTCATTCAAGAGCATTGGGCAAAATAAAGAGAAAGAAAACGAAAAGAGAAGAAAAGAAAGAAAAGAAAAGGTTAAGCTCAATGCAAGTAAAGTTTGGAATAAGTTCAAGATTGGTTTCTCGCATAAAAGAAGAAAGAAAGTTGATTGTTAATGTGAATAAATGAATTTTTAACTCTCTTAACTCAAGAATTTTGTTGTCCTGAAAAACCAATTTTTTTCTTAGCTTGGTCTCAATACAAGCCTTAAAAGGTCCTTGTGATGATAACTTGCTTGTAAGTTTGTTTGATATGTGGTTAAATGAAATGCAAAGTTAATTCATGTGACATTATGATGGTTGTTGATTAATCATAAGGTTTGCATCTGTTGTGTATGTCTTGATTATGTGAGCACAATAGTTGAAGCTTGATTGGCTAAAGCATCACTATATCTTGACTTATGATGAGCATTCATGAGTGATTTACTTGCCTAAAAAGAAATTCTTTTTGGTGTGCTAGACCATTGTAGTATGATTGTTTTGTTTAAACCAAGTTACATTTTGCTTGAGGACAAGCAAAGTTTCAAGTTTGGGTTGTGATTACGGCTGAAAATACTGTTATCTGTGATATATATTTGATACTAAACGCACTCTTTTTGACTTAGAGGCTTGCTTGAACTCATGTTTTTTGCTTTAGTTTTGTGAATAAGTGAGTAGAGGTTATACTTTATGATTTTATCACTAAATTCCCTTTATTTGTAGCTAATAATGTGCTTGGAAGAATCTCCAACAATACATAGAGCTATATAGAGCTGAATGAGCCAAAAAAACAAGCAAAATAGCAAAACAAAGTGAGTTTTGGAGTGCTACCGCCAAGGCTGAGCTCCCTTGAGCACCCCTAAGCGCCGATTTTCTTCTCTCACCACACCTGGGCGCCCTTCCAGGGGCGCTGAGCACCAGTTTTGACCCGTACCTGTTAAGACTCCGACATGTGTACCGAATTCTATAAAGTAATATAAAATGGTAAGACCAAGTATCGTATCCTAAAGGACTCACGACACTAAATAATTATGTAATTGCTTAACCAATTTTGACTTAAGAACAATTTTTGGAGGTTTTGAATGCAAATCCAATAAAAATAAACATGAATGCAATTTGATCAATTGAGGCTAAACACTAGAATGGATGGATGAAGTTGATAATATGAGATGAATATGTTGTTGGGGTTTAGATTTCACCAAGTTTACTCTCTTGTATATACGAATTCTACTTCTTCATTAATGTCAATGTCACTCTCTAAAATACTTAAAACTCGATTCCTCGGAGAAGAAAGTCTATCCTTAACTATTAGTTCATAAGATTCCTAGCATTCCTAATAATTAATTCTGAAGAACAGAAGCTTAAGACAACCAAAACTCATACCCCCATTCTTTACAATACTGCTTCTAGGAATAATTCTCCGGATCATGAATTGTAAGATACCTTCCGGTAATCATGCAAATGTCACATCATGCTACTAAATGAGTTAAACAGAGCAAGCATTACACAAAGAAAAATTGCACTAACAATTAATGAAAGAAGCATATATAATTAAGAAGCAATTCAAAATACATGAGAGTTTATAAAGGTTACATCATCCCCAACAACAAAAAAAGTTTAGTTCAACATTGACATGGTGAAACTAGATGAACAATGAAAGAATGAAAGAGATAGAAAACTCCTAGAAAGAGAAGAGGAGAGCTGTCACATCCCTAAATCTACCCTCAAAGAAGAGAAGAGCTGCCACATCCCCAAAATCTACCCCCAAGGGGTGAAAAGTGTGTTTCTGTGCTTAAGCCATCAAAAGATACAATCCCTAGGACGTCCAAGTCCTTAAATAGAACATAAAAATAATAGAAAATAGTAACAAAAAATTAAGTGTTTCCTTCCTATGATTCTTCTTTAGATGAGGATGGGGTTTTTCATATGATTCCTTCTTCTTTCCTCTCATCTTCTTTTTCTTACTTTTCCTCTCTCCAAATTTTCTCTTTTTCTTTTCTCTTATTTTTTTCTTCCCTTCTCTTTTTCTTCTTAACTTCTTTATTTTCACACAAATTTTCTTTCTCTCTTCTCTCTCAACCACTTCCTTTTCTTTTTCTTCATCTTTATGTTTCTCACTCAACTCTTCTTTTTCTTTTCTCTCTATCTTTTCTTCATCTCTCCCTATTTTTTTCTCAGAAAAAATCTTGTCACTTTCAGTGACAATGGCTTGACCTTCCTCCTTAGGGTTAACTTCAGTATTAACCTTAACGTTCAATCTCTGACTAATGTAACGAAGGTGCATCTCCATCCTTTTACATGATGCTTCAATGCTTTTCTGAGTAGAGATGGAATTTTTCAAAAATCGTTGAAGGGTGTCATCCAAACTTTCTGATAGAAAGAGTTGTTGTTGCCATTGTTGTGGTGGCGACCTATCAAATTCTTGGGCAGCTTGAGTGCTTTTGTGATGACAATTAGATATCTGTATGTAATGTTGAACTGCGTCCTCCAACGTTATCCTTCTTCCCGATAGAGAGGGTTTTTGCTGCCATTGTTGTGGTGGTTGATTTTTAAATTGTTCGACAGCTTACCAAAATTGATTGTTATCCATACTTGAGTGAGGTTCCCCCTAGTGGTTGAAATTACCTTAGTAGAATTGAGTGCCCATATAGTTAAATTCTTGTCCAAATTGCATCCTGCAATCATTAGGCACAAAACTCTAAAAAACATTTGTTAGCACAAAAAGATGGAGAAGATAGGTAAAAAAAATCAAAGGATATAATTGAAAAGATAGGAAGATAGGAAATAAAAACAGAGAAATAAAAACATAAAATAAAATAAAATAAAATAATAACGAAAAAAATAAAAACAGAAAATAAAATAAAATAAAATGAAAACCGAAAAAATAAAAACAGAAAATAAAAACTGAAATTCAAAATTCAAGTCAAAGATAATCAATAATCACACAAATGAACTAGTTAAACCACGAGTCCCCAGCAACGGCGCCAAAGACTTGATGACAAATTTATTAACACCAAAAAATGGCACCTCAAACTTGTTTAACAATCGGCAAGTGTGACCGAATCGTATCAAGTAATAAAAACAAGGTAAGACCAAGTATCGTTTTCCCAAAGGACTCACAGCCTAGTTTAGCTATATGATTTCTTGATTATTTAAGACTTGAGAAAAAATTGATTGTAGGTTTAGATGCAAAAGACAGTAAATAAATATGTATACATGAATTTGGTCAATGAAGAAAAATAGAATACAAACACTTCAATGAAATAGATGGATGAGTATGTTGTTGGGGTTATCAATTTCATCTTATCCACTCTCATATACTTTAGGAATTCATCTTTCTTTTCATCAATGCTAATGCCACTCTCTAGATGTGGTCGTGGTGAACGTGTAAACGTGGTCGTGGCACTAGCAAAACTCTTAGAGGGAGATGAAGGTGACAATGATAACACTCTAGATTTACATATTTTTCTCTGTTAAAAATCATTTCTTAGATTTTTTTAGTTTTTAATTTCTTAGAATTAGGCTAGTTTTATGTTTTTCTCTTAATTCTTTAGTTTTATAAAATTTTAGTTAAAAAGAGGTTTTTAGGTGTAATTTTTAGCTTTTGTTAATAATTAGGAAATTAGTATTTCTCTGAAATTCTTTCAATAAAAATGTTTTGTTTTAATTGCTTAATTTCTCTTCTTTTTCTTAATTGCTGTTTGATTTTTTCAGATTGGGCTAACATTTGGGCCATAATAGAAGTTGATTGGGAGGTGTTGAATTGAAATGAGCTGCTGTAATGAAAATTGGGCTTAGTTGACAAATGGGTTGTTGTTGCTGCTGATTTGAATTTGGCTTGCTAATCTAGACGTGGAGGGCGAAGATTACAGCGTGTCAAGCAAGGTTTCCCTCTCCCAATTTTTCACTTTTCTCTTTTCGTTCTCCAACCCTATAAAAAAGGGCTTTCAACATGTAAATAGAATATAGATAGAGAACATTTCTTCACACATTTTTTACCCTTTCAGTTTACAGTTCTCTGTTCTAGAGTTTAGGGTTTTATTCGCTTTTCTTAGAATAGGATACTGTTCTTGATTCTGGATTTCACTGATGAGATTCATGGAACCGTGACAATCTGTGAGCTTCTCATTTGGTGATTTCTGGTAAAGTATTTGTAATCTTCTTTTCATATTAATAAAGTTCTTTTTCTATTCTCGTTTGCGTTTTGGTTGTTCTTCTTCAATGTTTCTGCGTTTTTCTTTTGTGATGTTTCATTGAAAATGAATTGGACTCCAATCCTCTGCAATTTTATGATTTCTTTTGGAATCAAATGTCTCCGTAGTGAGCATTCTTCATCGAGATGTCTTCTCGAGACAGAGAAAAGTCCAGTACATAAAAACTCATTCAGTTTTGTGTTTCTATTATTTTTCTTTTATTAATTCTGATTTGTGTGATTTTAATTCTGCAATTTCAGTGTTATCCTGTTCATGTGAAAGTGTGTATTGATTGGATAATTGAGTGAGAATTTCCATTTTAAGTTCTGGAATACGAACTCAAAAGACCCTAAGGAGGGCTTGAATTTCTCGGAATGTCTTTCTAAAGAGGAATTGAGACTCTTTCATTCAATCTATTGCACACTTGCCTCTATTGTTTGTTTTTTATCCAATATCTTTAGTTTGCTTCTTCATATTTCTGTTGATTTGATGTTAGAATAGTCTTGGTTTTGGATTACGATTTTGTTTTCTTCCATTTAATTTTTGTTATATGTTCAACCGTTTTTAGCATTCTTAGTTAGGTTCGTTTTCTTGTTTTCTTGCATCATTTACCTATTGCAGTGATAATCAGATTCTGTTATTAGGCAGTAGTAATGCTCATTAGTTCAGGGTCATTTTAGTTGCATTTAAGTTCTCATAGTAGTTTCATTTCTGTTTCTGTTAGGTAGTTTAGAGTTCTATTCTCATTTCTTTTCTTTTATTTCAAAATACATGTTATTTCTTCATTTTTTTTATACAGATTTGATTTGCTTT
The DNA here is from genome assembly GCA_034642375.1 of Vigna nakashimae. NCBI lineage: Eukaryota > Viridiplantae > Streptophyta > Magnoliopsida > Fabales > Fabaceae > Vigna > Vigna nakashimae. The sequence continues at coordinate 42,206,497 of CM067765.1, read as the reverse complement.
ATTCTTTTCTCTTTAATTTCATTGTTCATATTTCATTTCCCCACCTTGCATTAGTAGTTAATAATTAGGTAGTAAAAATACAAGACTAAACTCTACATTCTGAAACTTAATCATAGTTGAGTCCTTCGATTGATCCTTGGTTATCCCTCTACTACATTAGTGGGGAAACTGAGTTTGTTGGCTTTGATGCGACTAAAAGCGAGTTTAACAGACAACAACGACGAAAACGAAAACAAGTATTTTCTTCGTTTGGCACCTTTACGCTAACCCTCTCCCGATAAATCCCGCATTGCTTGGTTAAGCCTAGCGTTTGGCATGGTGGAACAAGAGAAGATCTTGGCGTGACGTGAATGAAATCTTGGATCGAAACAATGTCGTTTATGGTCACTGTGATGATGTCTGTATATGGAGTGAGCGAGTGCTTTATAATATGAAAATGCCAAAGCCATGTGAGTGGGTCTCACCGTTGCGCTTTCATTTTTTAACGCTTTCCAGCTCTCCATTGCGTGCAAGTCGGCGACTTTCTGAGCGGCCTCAGCTTGTCGTTTCTCAGAGCGAGGACGAGCGGCAGCGGTGATGGCAGAGTCAGCCTCTCTCTCCAATGTCTCAACTCGTTGCTGGAGCAGTTTGATGAAGCGGGCTTGGTCAGCGGTAAGGAAGGCTTTGGAGAACGTGTCTTCGTCGATGAAGATGGCTTTGGTGAGAAGAAGCTTCTGGAGAGATTCGAGATTGCGATGCAGGGAAGAGAAATTAGAATTGTGAAGAGGGAAAATGTGGTTGTAGAGGGAACGCGAAAATGTGATTTAGGAGATATTGTGATAGGTTTTTTAAAATTTGGGGGCAAATACGAACTGAAATTTGGGGGCAAATACGAAGTCAAATTTGGGGGAATGGGTTTGATGAATCTAAACGAAGCGAAACTCAAAATTTAGAAAACGAGGGAAAATTTTGGCTGAGGGTAGAAAGAAGCTCCCAAAGAGAAATGTAAAAGAGCACGCAGCTGTTTCAAATAACGCTATCTATTGTGTTGAAATAGACTGCGTTTTTTAAAACAAACGCTATCAATAAAAAAAATAATATTAATTATTTATAGACAATGTTTTTTTTAAAAGCGCTATCTATGTTCATAGGTTTAGATAGCGTTTTTTAAATAAGCGCTATCTATTGTTTCGTGCATTAATAGATAATGCTTATTTCAAAAAGCGCTATCTCTCATCAATTTTGTAGTAGTGTGAAGAGGTGGAGTAATGGAACGTTGACGCGTGCACGGTGGTAGATGATATGCGCCAGAGAAAGGAGGATATGTGGCTAAGAGGTGTTGACGCCACTATGCTGAAGCAGATTGGAATAATGGTGATGGTGTGTGATGAGAGAGAAGCACGGTGGAATGGAAAATGAAAGTGAGAGAGGTGCTTGGAAGGTGGCTAGAGGGAGTCTTTGGAATCTCTAGCCTATGACTGTCAAGAGAGAATAGTTTCTGATTCAAAAAACTCAATTCTCATTATTCTCAAAAGTGCCAATTACAATAAAGGAGTTAGATATTTATAGTAACCTGATGAAAAATTTATGAACACCGAAAAACGGTGCCACAAACTTGTTTCACAAACGGCAAGTGTGACCGAATCGTATCAAGTAATAAATCAAGGTAAGACCAAGTATCGTTTTCCCAAAGGACTCACGACCTAGTTTAGCTGTATGATTTGTTGATTATTTAAGACTTAAGAACAAATTAATCGTAGGTTTAAATGCAAAAGATAGTAATTAAATATGTATGCATGAATTTGATCAATGGAGAAAAACAGAATACAAACACTTCAATGAATTAGATGGATGAGTATGTTGTTGGGGTTATCAATTTCATCTTATCCACTCTCATATACTTTAGGAATTCATCATTCTTTTCATCAATGCAAATGCGACTCTCTAAATCACCTTGCAAGAAGGCCTATCCTTAATTACGAGTTCATACAATTCCTAGCCTTCCTAGTAATTAATTCTTAAGTGCAGGAGCTTAACGGCAACCAATATGCTATTGGGAGAAATTCCCCGGATCTAGATTTCCCCGTATGTTCCCATATCGACAAAATCAATAATCATGGCAATGAATGAGTTAAACAAAGCAAGCTTTAAGCAAAGAGGAAAAACCCTAACTAATGATGAAAGAAAGCATAAGTCTTAAAAATAAGATGTTAAAACAAATTCCATATATAAGAGTTTCACAAGACTACATTGATTCCCCAACAACAATACAAGGTTTAGTTCAACATATTCATGGTGAAACTAGATGAACAATAATGAAAGAATGAAAGATAGAACCCTAGAAAGAGGATGAGGTAGCCTGAGCAACCAAGATCTTGCTTCAAGGGGTGGAAAAGAGAGTGTTTTCTTCGTCTCTCCCAAAGATACAAACCCTAGGACGTCCTAAAGCTTATATACTACTCTAAAATATACAGAAAATTAGGCCCAAGCCCAAAATAGTATCGTTCAATGGTAAACTACCGCTCAGTAATAAGTGCGTGAGTTGTTTTCTTCCCCTCAACGGCCTTTTCACCCCTCAGCGGATCCACCGTGATTGCCTGAGTGTCGCTCAGCGGTAATTTCGACTTCTCCTTTTGCACTTTTTGATGTCTTTTCTGATTCCATTTCTATCCTTCTTAACTTCTTTCACGAAATTCACCTTAAAACCTGCATAAAACACTGAAATCATGCATAAACCTGTCCAACTCTCTTATTCTTAAAATATAACCAAAAGCATGATTTCAAGCTAGTTTCTGAGTGTTAAAGGTTGCTTTTACTATCAATTTTAAGAATGAAAATAACAGTTTTTCAACTGTTATCATAACCCATGCTCCTTAAGAGCTAAGCTATGAATGGTAAAAATACAAAAGGAGGACTACGTCAAGCAGGATTCCATCATACCCTCCCTCTTAAAAAAAAGATTTGACCTCAAATCTGACAATCCCCTTATGAGAAAAAAACTCCACACAGTCTTGAGAGCATGGCCATCTTGGAGTGGCCTTATTCTTGTAGGTTTACTTTTCTTCCTCTTGGATCAAACACAAATCTGCAATACACATCAAATATATCTTCAATTAATTTTGATCCAAAAAAGAAATTTTCTATAAAAACAAGGAAATAAAAACTTCTAATATTTTGTTTTGTAGTCTTTTGAATTTTTAGAAGTCCAAATTCATTTTTGTCTTGAGTTATTTGTTTTCTTAAAGATAACAATAACTCAAGATTTGAATTGTCATTTAAAAAAGTATGCATAGAATATGGAATGACAATTTGTTTAAAAGAGAGTTTAATAGTTGAAGAATAAACAATTATTGGAAAAGAAGGAAAGAATTGGAAACCTTCCCTTTTAGGTTCCATGGCCTTTGAAAGAATAGGATTTGTCATTAGTAACAATTTCTCCTTTTCTTTCTTATCTCTTTCTTGCTTTTCTCTCTTTGCTTCTTCTCTTCTCTCTTTTTCTCTTCTCTCTTTTTCTCTTCTCTCTTATTTTCTTCTCTCTTCTTCTCTTCTTCTCTTTTCTCTTTTCTCTTTTTCTTCTCTCTCTGTTCTCTTCTTCTTTCCTTTCTTCCTTTTCTCTCAATCTCTCTTTCTTTTTTCTTATTCTTGAGTTCTTTAAGTCTTGCCCCAAATTCTATTTCTCTACGAAGAAACCCATGATCATTTAAATTCTCAAGAAATAGTTTTCCATCATCAATGCAATCTCTATTTAGTTCTAGGTTTCTTTTAATGCTTGAAGGCACAAACTTTCTTCTCATGCAAGCTTTTAAATCATGCCAATTACGAATGGGAGACTTTCTACCTTTCCTAACATGATATTGTCTTTCATCCCACCACTCACTTTCATGCTCTTCTAACTTAGAGAGATATATGCTAAGAACATAATATTCTCTCTCTCCATAAAACCAAGGATTTATTTTATCAATTTCTTTTTCCCAAGCTAGGTATGTTAATGCACCTATGTCTTTACCAAAGGATGGAAGATTCCTAGCTTGTTTAAACATTTCATCAACATTATCTAACCTAGAAGACCTATATGAACTATAAGAAGACATCTTTGTTTTTAAAAGTTTTCTTAATCTAAAGGGTTCAAAGCTTCCACTTAGACAAGTTCCAGGTAAGAGAGGTGAGTCATAAAGACTGCTTAAGTACCAAATCTTTCCTTGCCAGAAATGTCTTATGTTACTAACTATTTGTCCTTTAAACTAAAATCACCTTTAGAAACAAAGTACACAACTCAAACAATCACAAACAAATAAACACTAAAAGACTAGACTCTTCGCACTCTAATGTGACAAGGCTTAGAGTTTATCCCTTTTAGCCTAAGCACCCCTAAACGTGAACACAATTCAAAAATTCAAACAATCAAGAAAGTTGCCAAGAGTTTGAAAGAGCACCAAGGACTCTTCCAAAGCACTTGGACTTTTTAAAAGGCCTTTTACAAAAACAAAGCTAAAGCTAACAGTATGCTAACACAAAAGACTATTACAAATGAAAATGAAGAAAACAATAACAAAAGATTCAAACAGCTACACGGTCTGGTCCAAACAGTTCATTGCTACATGTTTTTCTTCAACGCCTTTATACACACTTAGACTTATTGCTTCTGGACAACTTTGGGGTCTCCTGGCTCTTGGGTTCAACTCTACAATCACAAATGTACAAAGCTGGATCAAAGAACTCTTAACTAAATATATTGGAAGAGGGAATTTACAATTAAATGAGTCTTCCCTTTCTTGGGCTTGTACACTTGTTGTAGAGAAAGGTTCCTGTTGAATGTCCATTACAATTTTGTTGAACAGAGAAAACCTGCACAGATATTCAGACCAACTTTAACAATTCACACATTACAAGTAATTACAAACCATGACAAGAATAGTTCAAACAAAGAAGAAGCCATTTAAGGTAAAAGAAACTCCCTTCAGTTCAACACTCCCACGTGAATTGTTTCTGCTTCTGGTTGCTTAAGCTAGACTCTGTTGAAGTTCTACAACTGTATCAGTGAAGGTTCTGGTCTGCACTCCCAAAGCCCATTCAGTTCAAGTTTCATGAGACTCCCTGTTCAACTTCTTCACTGTTGCAGCTTTTTGTAATTCACTCTTTACACAACACCACTTATAAATGGAAATAAAAACAAAAACTGCACAAATCTAATTGGTGAGCACAATTCATATTCAAAACTTAAGTAAGAACATGCTCTCAATAAAGATATTTGGCTTTAGATGTAGCCAAAAAAAGCTCACAAACTCAGGTTTCTCTCTTAAAGCTTAAAGCACTCAAAATGGAAAGGTTTGGAAGGGAGATTCTCCCTTGGCAGTTCAAAGCTAGAGAATCTTTCAGACCACCACCACCTAAGATGCTACCAAGCACACAAACCTTCTTCCAAATTCCAAAAATCCAGAGTGAATCAGCTTCTCAAGCAATAAAGAAATGGTTAGGCAAAGATAAAAGTAATGGACAGACAGGTAGAACATAACAGGACAACCACTAAAGCAAAGGAATTGACAACACAATACAATAACCACTGTAGACAGACTCTAGATTAGATGAAAAAAACAATTAAAGCTCAAATTAAGAACAACATAATAGAATGCACATGCATTGAGACAAAACCAGAACATTCAACAATGACAAGCAAGAAACAAAGCTTTTGATCAAAGTAAGCACAACAAATAGAACCTAAGGAATAAAACTAGAACAGATTTTAAAAACAATAAAAAGATCAAGAACAAATTGCAGAATTTTTGTAAACAAATGCTCAAATTGATTCACTTCATTTTAGAATTGTAGTGCAGCATCTAATATTGTTATTTTCAGCATTATGCATTGTTCCACAATGAAATCAGTAGAAGCAACTCCAATTACCAGTGTTGCTGCTTGGTTCAAATTCAAATCACAGATTTAGTGGTTGTTTTGTACAAGATTACAGTACTGCCGTTTTGTACAACCACGCACACAAAACACTAAGACAAATTTAATCTTGGTGTAATTGAAACAAAAGAATGCTATGTTTTCACAAAGTACCACCAAGCTATGCCATGCATTTCATTGCTTATGAGATGTGTACTTGTTACTGGCTAGCAGTTAAACTTTCCATAGCTCATATGGTGTTCATTTGTGAGTAACAGCCAGACTCAAACTAGATATGACAATGCAATCATTCAAAATTGTCAATGTAAAATTGAGGCTTGACAGAAATTACACCAATGCTAACTTCAAAGTACTCACGAAATTGAATACTAAACCCTAGTTAAACATAGATTAAAAATGACAAAATAAGAAAATGACAAAATAAGAAAATAACAAGAATGAGCATGACAAGATTCATAAAATAAAAGATTCAAACAAATTGGATTCACTGAATAAAATGATATAAGACTCAAAGCACAGATTAGACTCAACACAATATTGAAACCTAAACGTAGAACAACAAACAGATCAAGAAGAGATTGAATCAAAGCAAGACAGTGAAGGAAAAATGATGAACAACGCTGAAAACTGAACAAAAAATAAACACAAAATAGAAACGCGACTCAGAATCAAATGAACAAAATATGAAACGCGAAAATGAAAGAAGTTAAACGCACAACGTTAAACCAGAACATAAAGACAAACATAGATTACAACAAAGCAACACAGGACAACACATGAATCAAGACAAAACGAAAAGAAACAAGGAAAGCGATACTTATCTTTGAAGCGTGAACGCAACCTAGCTCTGATACCAACTGATGGAAGAGCGCCCGGGAAGATGACGATAACAGCTGTGCAAGCACGATTCGAACTCCTCGAGCTTTCCTCGACGAGAGAATGACGCAGCAGAATGATTGAGAAACACAGGAATCTGAGAAGAACTCAAGAAACTAGGGTTTGTTTGGTAGAAAACCCTAGAAACAGGTAAGAAAACGAAGAGCCCTAGAATGGTGAGGAATCACTAAAGTGGACCGATTGATCGGTGGAAATCAACATTGAATCGGTGGAAAATGGATTTAATCGGGGAAACAAGGTTTTTAATCGGTGGAAAATGAACGAACGATGAAGATGATTCACGGATATGGAAGGAGATGTATATTCGTGAAGAGAAATGAAACTTACGAAGGATGAGAAGTGGATTTGTGATGGTGATGCACTCAAGAAGAAAATTCTACCTGATGATGTTTCTTCGAAGTGGAAAATGAGAGAAATATGTTGAAGTTCTACGGGAGAGGAATGAAAGTGAAGCGTGAAAGATGTCACGCATGGCTGAATCAAGAGGTGGAGGAAAGGAATGTTGACGCGTGCACGGTGGTAGATGATGTGCACCAGAGAAAAGAGGATGCATGGCTAAAAGGTGTTGACGCCACTATGTTGAAGCAGATTGGAATAATGGTGATGGTGTGTGGTGAGAGAGAAGCACGGTGGAATGGAAAATGAAAGTGAGAGAGGTGCTTGGAAGGTGGCTAGAGGGAGTCTTTGGACTCTCTAGCCTATGACCTCCAAGAGAGAATAGTTTCTGATTCAGAAAACTCAATTCTCATTATTCTCGAAAGTGATGATTATAATAAAGGAGTTGGATATTTATAGTAACCCATGCTCCTTAAGAGCTAAGCTATGAAAGGTAAAAATACAAAAGGAGGACTACGTCAAGCAGGATTCTATCTTCAATAGACCACCACAACAATAACAACAACAGTGGCAACAATAACCCTCTCTAGCTGACAGAACTACAAAGCTTGAGGAGACTCTCCAACTGTTCATGCAGGAAACTCTCTTCAATCAAAAAAGCACTAAAGCTGCTATAAGGAATCTAGAGATGCAGGTTGGTCAAATAGCCAAGAAGTTGGAAGAGATACCTATCAACAGTTTTGGGGATAATACTAAAGTTAACCCCAAGGAAGAATGCAAGGTTATTGTAAGCGTAGAAGATCAGAGGGAGAAAGAGAAAGAAAAAGAGAGAAATGAAAAATTTTAGTTAAAAGAGAGAGAAGAAAAAGAAGAGAGAAAAAAAAGAAGTTGAGAGAAAAGAAAAAGAAAAGAGTGTGAGAAAAAAAGAAAAAATTGAGAAAAATCTTAATCACCCTAAAGAGTGTTCTAGAAAAGAAAAAGAGATGAAATTAGGGTGCTTTGAAGAAATTTTCGGAAAATTGGGGATTAAAATTCTTATGATTGAGGCATTGCAACAGATTCCTGAAAAGAAAGAAATATGCTAAGTTTTTTAAGAAACTCCTAATTGAGGTACAGGGACAGTGTAGTGTGATATTGCAGAAGGCACCTCCTCCGAAGGTTAAAGATCCAGGAAGTTTTACTATTCCTTACACTATTAGGAGACATAAAGAAGGGAACACCCTAATTGACTTGGGGTCCAATATCAATTTGATGCCCTTATTTGTTCTTGAAAAGATTAGTGGTCTTGAATTCAATCTTGCAAGGATGACTCTGTTTAGGGTAGATGGATGATGAGTCGTTATTTCTTGAATTATATTTAGTTTATTGCACTTAAATAAACCAGGGAATTGTGTTTAATTGTTGGTTTAATCATTCACTTGGTCCCTATTTTCGCATGGAATCTCAATTTCGTCCCTTTCTTTCTGAAAATATCAATTGGGTCCCAATTTTATGAAAATTGCAACAAATGGATCCTTTCCGTTAAATACTGCCAAACAGCGTTAGATATGTTTGACGTGTTATCTGACGTGTTATCAAGCAGGAGCAGTGGGGCACGTGGAAATTCATCCTCTCCCTCGTACCCCCTGTCCTCTTCTTCACCGGCTTCGCCGCCGCCATCGCCTCCTACAACCAAGCCCTAATCCACCACATCCTCCCCGACTTCCTCCCCCTCCTCCACTCCTCCTCCCTTCCCTACCAGCTCACCGCCCCCGCCCTCGCCCTCTTCCTTGTGTTCCGCACCGAAGCCTCCTACGCTCGTTTCGTCGATGGCAAGAAGGCCTGGACCAACGTCATCGCCGGTACCCACGATTTCGCCAGACAAGCCGCCGCCTTCCTTGACGACGTCGATAACGCCGACTTCTCCGTCAAGCACGCGCTTTTGCAGTACATCATCGCCTTCCCCATTGCGCTTAAGGTCTCTCTTTCTGAGCCTTTCAATTCTAATCGCAATTTTTCGTATTGTGGAAAAGTGCAGACCAATGCAATTCGTGTGGCAGATTGCAGCCTAGATGACTGTTTTCTAAAACCTAGATCTAAGTTTGTGTTTGAATCAGTTGGGAGAGCTCAAAAGAGGTTTTTAGATGCAACAACAGCGTTTTTCTTTCTCTTTCTCTTTCGTTTTTTCTACATTTGTAAATAAACTTGTTTTTCTTTCTCTTTCTCTTTTTGTTAATTAATAATTACTCTTGAGTGTGTTTCTGTGTTTGAACCTGAAATTCTCCACATGACGTTCTATTTGGGTACAGATCTCTGCATCTTCTCAACTTGAGATTAATTAAATGAAAATTTGATACGGATCTAGGTTCTTAGTTTGGTAGGTTAGTCATAAAGCTTTCAAGAGTCTCTTAATTAATTGTGTTTGGGGGGAAATTATTATAATGATACACCAACAACAACTTACCCCACTGTATGTTTATGATTCTGTACACTTACCAGTCAATAGTGAACACTGAAAGTTTCCGAATTGTGATGATTGGTTGAAACCATCGGTTTGATTTGTAGAAAATGGCTACTCCTGTTGATCCTCCTAATGGAATCAAGAATGAAGGGAAGCATTATTTCTCCATGTGGCAAGCGCTGTTCGAGATTGAGAACTTTGCGCGAACTCAAGCTTCTTCGCCACCTTCACCATGAGAATGTAATTATCTATGGATGCCTGTTCAGAGGAATAGTTTCAAGGATGTCTATCTGGTTTATGAACTCATGGACACGGATTTGCACCAGATTATTAAGTCTTCTCAAGCACTGTCTAATGATCAACCACGTCAGATAACACGTCAGATAACACGTCAAACACATCTAACGCCGTTTGGCAGTATTTAACGGAAAGGATCGATTTGTTGCAATTTTCATAAAATTGGGACCCAATTGATATTTTCAGAAAGAAAGGGACGAAATTGAGATTCCATGCGAAAATAGAGACTAAGTGAATGATTAAACCTTAATTGTTTGTTATTGCCCCCGTTTTCCGAATTCTGCTTAATTTGGTCGGAAATTCGTAATTGTGCTAATTTGGATTTTCTGAGCTGATTAAGTGCATTTCTGGTTGCAGGGAAGTTGTGGAAACATCATCTAGAGCATTGGGATATGACGTGACACACTCAAAGGCTCAACATTTAGTCATTTAGATTCTAATTAAAGTTGTAATTTCGTTTTCTAGAAGTCTTTAATTAGAATTAGGTGTTTTGGACCCTTTTAGGGGCATTTTTGTAAAAAAAAAACCCATTTGTAGGACATTGCCTTTTAGGTTAGGGTTTCAATTTTTTTATTGTGTGGACCCACCCTTATTAAAGGGAGCACAAGGACCTTGTGCAGCCGCCACTCACTTGGAGTCTCTCGGTTTTTGGTGTTTTGGCCTTTGAACGTTTTTGGGAGTTTGGAGAGTTTTTACACTTGTTTTCTCATTGAATGGAAATGGATCCAAGACTTTAGCATTGAGTATTTTTTTTTCTTTATTTTATTCCACCACATTTTCATGTTTCTTGATTGAAACTCTATGTTTTTTTTTTCATGAATGAAAGAAAAAGCTTCACTTTCTATTTTGCCGATTGCACATTTTTTTTATTTATTTCTTTGGTTCAAACATTCCTAAATTGAAGAACGTTCACGGTCGCCACTTTCACTCCTTTTTTTTTGGCGTTTGAACATTTTCTTTTGTAATAGAAAGGGCTGCCACGGGCTGGAAGAAAGCCTCCAAGCTGCTGGAGCAACAACATGTGCAACGTTGGAGGTGTTGATTTACCTTTGCTGGACGGGTTGAGGACACCACACACGCTGATTAGTTTTGCTGGAGGAAAGTAGTGTACGTTGAGCTGGAAGCAAGGAAGGAGGCTGCACGGTGAAGAAGTGAATTGGAGTTGAGATGTAGGTGTCACGGCTTGGCTGGGAGAGGCACACCACGTCATAGAGTAGGTGGAGAGAAAGCACACGGTGCTAGCTTTTGAATGTAGCAGGATGAAGAAATGGTGAAGCACGAGATTGGAGAAAGTGGTGCACGGTGATGTTTTTTTTATTTTCTTTTCTAGAGCAGTACACGTTAAGATTGTCACGGATTGATGGTGATTGATTGGGAGAAAGAGAAACACTTGGTCACGGAGAGGAGAGCTGGAACGTGTTGAAGCGTCCAACGGAAGACCTTTTATTTTTGGGTTTTAGGAAATGTAGATGCCACGCTCTTTTGCGGGAGCTTTCTGGGATAGTTTTTTTTTAGTGCACAAGGAACCAACCGCCACCCTCACTTAGTCTTGTTTTTGGCTGGAACACTTTTACTTGGAAGGAAAAAATATGTGAATGATATGAGATGGTCCAGCGCTGCACTTTACAGAGAGCAAAGTCACGTCCAGCTAGGAGTAATGGCTGATTAACTTTTAACATCAAATTTTCATTGGAGAAAGGTAGCGCACGGAGATTGAGAAGGAAGAAGCGGTCTGAATGGGATTGCAGTGCACGGTGATTGAAAGAAACTTTCATTTTGCTTTTTAAAAGAGAATGGTTCACGGGAATGTGATGCTGGAACGGTGCCTGCATTTTTTTTGCTTTAATGGAATGAAGAAGTATTTTAGGTGAAGGAAAAGTGGTGCACGGCAGGGAGCAGTCCGAGCGTATAAAAGAGGAAACCCATGGTCATTAATTTCCTTTTTCTTTGCATTCATTTAGCTTTGGAGCGGTGCATTCAGTATTTTAATTTAGAGTGGTGCATTTAGCATTTTAAATTGGTGTGCTTTTCACTTTTTAATTCGATGTTGCAATTTAAATTGGTTCAAGCAATTTTCATTTTAATGTTGTCTAGTTTGGTCGGTTGTGATATTTTAGTTGTAATGTTAATTTAAGTTAGTTGGGTGATTCGTCTTGGATTTGGATAAGAGTAGTGTGTAATTGTCATTAATCGGTGATTGGAAGTACATAATTGAATTAGTGACCAACCATTTTAATTCTTCGGTTCCTTCCGTGTTTACATTCGCATTTTAATTTAGTTTACTACGTGTTTGACCTAAGACTCGAACCACATTTGGTCCTTGAGAGACGACCTAGGAGTCACTTCCTAGTACTATACTGCATTCTTTTATGCACAACTTTTGTGGGAGGTGCGACCCTCTCATCAAAATGGCGCCGTTGTCGGGGACCAACGGTTCAGTCTTAGGTCTTTTGTTGTGTTGGTGTCTTTTGTTGTGTTAGTGTTGTGTTGTGTGATGTGTTTTAGGATGTTTAGTTAGTCTTGTTTGGGTTTACTTCTTTTATCGATTTTTGTGTTTTTAGAGTTTTATCATTTTTTGTATTTGGTGCATTTAGTTGTTGTTTCTGGAAGTTTCAAATTATGTAAATAATGGTTTTCCCCCATGTTATGTTTCTATATGTTTGGTTTGATCTTTGTTTGAAGTGGAAGTCCAGGTCTGAGACAGGTTTTGCACCACAATAGAGGAGATGACAGATTTTCAAGACTGGATATATGATCTGATCAAGAGTCTTCCCAAATTCCATGGGTTGGCACATGAAGATCCATACAGGCACCTCAAGGAGTTTTGTTTGGTGTGTTTGTCGATGAGGCCTCCTGGTGTTTCAAAGGAGACAGTGTTGATGAAAGTGTTTCCAATGTCCCTTCAAGGTACAGCAAGAGACTGGTTCCTATACCAGTATCCTTTTGATAGTTGGCAGGAAACACAACAGAGATTCCTCAACAAGTTCTTTCCAGCAGCAAAGGTAAGCAGCATTAGGAGGGAGATCACTACCATTGAGCAATTTCAAGAAGAAAGTCTGACAGATTATTGGGAGAGGTTTAACAGGCTCTGCACAGCCTGTCCAAACCACCAAATTTCAGAGCATTTTCTCTTGATTTACCTTTATGAAGAGCTCTTGGACAATGAAAGGATATTAGTGGATGTAGCTGCTGGTGGATCTTTGATGGATAGAACTCCAACAGAGGCAAAGAAGTTGCTCTGCAAGCTGGCGGGTCAAAATCCAAGTGAGGTAGTAAATGAAAAACCTGAGCAGGTTTACTATAAACTTGAAATCCCTACTCATGTATCTGAGGTTCAAGTAAATTTTAATGTTTTTGAATTGGTAAAACTTGAACCATTTAAGCCTGTTCTGGATTTTGATATTGATACACATGTGCACACTTATGTTGTGGATTCATTATTCCCTGTAGAGCACATTGACATACCTGATGTTCACTATCCTTGCACTGATCTTGATTTAAATGATAGCCTTGAGGATGCAGCTGATGACTTGCAGATTGGTAAGAAAATTTTCAATGAGCAAAAACAGGTTTATTTTGAACTTGAGATTCCAAACACTTTACCCGATTTGCTTATACATTCAAATGCCTGTGATTTGATGCACACTGATTCTATAGGATTCATGACTGGTACTGATACAGATTTGATTGACCATCTAAAATTTTTGATTCAGTATCAGCCATTGAACCCATTGGTCTAAAGGTTGTTTTGAATGGACATGATTGCCGTGATGAAATTTTGAATGATAATAGCCTTGAACTGACCTTTGATTCTGTTGATGATGCATATATCAATATTGATTTTGAGGTGGAAACTGTGCAATCTGATAACTCTATAGAGTTAGGACTGAACTTTGATCTGACACAGTTCTCTGAGAACTTTGAATGTGATTGTGAATCTGGTTCTTGCCCGATTTGTATTGAAATTGATTATGTGTTACAGACAGATTCTAAGCGTATAACAGATGCTATTAATTGTGAGTTTGATGACCATGCTGCAGAATTAAATGAGAATGCAGGTGCTGACATTAAGGAAATCATGATTAATGAAGGAGAGTGTACTGCTACTTCTTTGACTGAGCCAGAGATCTCCATTCCGGTGTCACACACTGAACAACTGCCAGTGGAAGGAAAGCTACTGATGGAACAGTTTGCTGGGAGAAGAAAGAAGAAACATCTCGTTTTGGATGATATGGTAGTATTGATGAAGTTGTTCCTCCTCAAAACTTCCTTGCTGGATCCTGTGGTGGAAGACATCTCCCTGAAAGTCCAAAATTGGCAACTGCCACCATGATCAGGGGAGTTTTCTTTCTCTCTTCTCCCCCTTTCCCTACTTTTATTGCACTTGTCCATGATCTGTTCACTGTTTTGATTTTCGATCTTATGCTTATGACACATTGAGGACACTATGTAGTTTAAGTGTGGTCTATTGGGGGAGGTTCTGATTTTTATTCGTTAGTTTTTGTTTTCCGTGTTAAATTTTTTCTTTTCTAGGTAGTTTTGGTTTTGTTTTGTGTACAGTTTTACATGTTTCTCTTGATTTTTGGACTTTGTTTGGGTTGTAGACTTATCATTTCCTTCACTTGATTGATACTTATTTGTTTGAAATCCTTGCTTTTCTCTGCTTGGAAGATGATTATGATTTTTGAGAGTTGAATTGATTGTGACAGAATTACCCTGTGTGAGATTTGAGCCACTTTATGTTCTTTCTTGTTTGTGATATGCCTCTTGATTGCTTGCGCATATGCCTTGGCTTGACTCTTGTTGATAACTCTTGATTGATATGCATGTTTGGAAGTGATAAAGGCAATTTTTGTTCTTGAGCCTCTCTAGCCAAATAAGCTTACCTTGTTTTGATCCTTTGATAACCCCTTTTGAGCCTATACTTTCCCCCATTTCTTTGTTTTGAAGCTCATACACTAGCCCTAAGTGAAAAACCATGATTACCTTAACCTTAGGGAATTTTGGAGCTTTGGGAGTGTTTTGGAAACAAGTGTGGTCTCCTTAGGGATTCTTATGAGTTGGCTAATTGGTTCCTCTTATTGTTTTGTTTTTGTAAATCTTGTCTTTTACAGTTTTGTTTTGAAAGGAGAGAAAAGAAAAGAGACAGGATGGAAAAAAAAAATAATAGAAAAAAAAATGAAACAAAAAAATTTGTGAATAATGGGGTCAAAAAGAGGATTGAATTAGAGGTTTTGGGTGTGATTTGACTGTGTTTACACTTGTTCCCCATTGCTCCTCTATTTCTTTTGGTTTATAGCTTCTCATCCATATGTTATCCTCCCATGTCCTTGGCCCCATTACTTCCATAAAAGACCTTTTGATTTGAACTTGCATATGTTTTGAGTGATGATTTTAGAGGTTTGCCAAGTCTGTTGTTGTTTGCTTTCTTGAGTGCATTGAGTTGATATTCTTTACCTTAGACACTTGAGAGAAACACTAATAGTGCATCTGTGAGGTTTTGTTACTTTTGATTCACCTCTTGAGCTGATTGATCATTTTGTCATGTCTTGAATTGCTTGGATGATTTCATGAGTATCTGCTTTCTCTGATTGATTCTGTGTTGGATATTGTCTACTTCTTTTCTTGGTCCAGATTCCTGGAGAACTGTGTAATTCTGTTTCTGTCCTTGTTGAGTCTTTGTTGTCTGTCTGTCGAGTCTGTGTCAGCTCCCTGATGTTTGAGTAGTTCCCTGGTTTTCGTCTTGGTTTTGCCCATGAGTGCAAAAGACTAAGTGTAGTCTATTTTGATAAGTCGTTATTTCTTGAATTATATTTAGTTTATTGCACTTAAATAAACCAGGGAATTGTGTTTAATTGTTTGTTATTGCCCCCGTTTTCCGAATTCTGCTTAATTTGGTCGAAAATTCGTAATTGTGCTAATTTGGATTTTCTGAGCTGATTAAGTGCATTTCTAGTTGCAGGGAAGTTGTGGAAACATCATATGGAGCATTGGGATATGACGTGACACACTCAAAGGCTCAACATTTAGTCATTTAGATTCTAATTAAAGATGTAATTTCGTTTTCTAGAAGTCTTTAATTAGAATTAGGTGTTTTGGACCCTTTTAGGGGCATTTTTGTAAAAAAAAAACCCATTTGTAGGACATTGCCTTTTAGGTTAGGGTTTTAATTTTTTTATTGTGTGGACCCACCCTTATTAAAGGGAGCACACGGACCTTGTGCAGCCGCCACTCACTTGGAGTCTGTCGGTTTTTGGTTTTTTGGCCTTTGAACGTTTTTGGGAGTTTGGAGAATTTTTACACTTGTTTTCTCATTGAATGGAAATGGATCCAGGACTTTAGCATTTAGTATTTTTTTTTTCTTTATTTTATTCCACCACATTTTCATGTTTCTTGACTGGAACTCTACCTTTTTTTTTCATGAATGAAAGAAAAAGCTTCACTTTCTATTTTGCCGATTGCACATTTTTTTTTTGTTTATTTCTTTGGTTCAAACATTCCTAAATTGAAGAACGTTCACGGTCGCCACTTTCACTTGTTATGTTTTTGGCGTTTGAACATTTTCTTTTGTAATAGAAAGGGCTGCCACGGGCTGGAAGAAAGCCTCCAAGCTGCTGGAGCAACAACATGTGCAACGTTGGAGGTGTTGATTTACTTTTGCTGGACGGGTGGAGGACACCACACACGCTGATTAGTTTTGCTGGAGGAAAGTAGTGTACGTTGAGCTGGAAGCAAGGAAGGAGGCTGCACGGTGAAGAAGTGAATTGGAGTTGAGATGTAGGTGTCACGGCTTGGCTGGGAGAGGCACACCACGTCATAGAGTAGGTGGAGAGAAAGCACACGGTGCTAGCTTTTGAATGTAGCAGGATGAAGAAATGGTGAAGCACGAGATTGGAGAAAGTGGTGCACGGTGATGTTTTTTTTATTTTCTTTTCTGGAGCAGTACACGTTAAGATTGTCACGGGTTGATGGTGATTGATTGGGAGAAAGAGAAAAACTTGGTCACGGAGAGGAGAGCTGGAACGTGTTGAAGCTGCCAACGGAAGAGCTTTTATTTTTTGGTTTTAGGAAATGTAGATGCCACGCTCTTTTGCGGGAGCTTTCTGGAATAGTTTTTTTTAGTGCACAAGGAACCAACCGCCACCCTCACTTAGTCTTGTTTTTGGCTGGAACACTTTTACTTGGAAGGAAAAAATATGTGAATGATATGAGATGGTACAGCGCTGCACTTTACAGAGAGCAAAGTCACGTCCAGCTAGGAGTAATGGCTGATTAACTTTTAACATCAAATTTTCATTGGAGAAAGGTAGCGCACGGAGATTGAGAAGGAAGAAGCGGTCTGGATGGGATTGCAGTGCACGGTGATTGAAAGAAACTTTCATTTTGCTTTTTAAAAGAGAATGGTTCACGGGAATGTGATGCTGGAATGGTGCCTGCATTTTTTTTGCTTTAATGGAATGAAGAAGTATATTAGGTGAAGGAAAAGTGGTGCACGACAGGGAGCAGTCCGAGCGTATAAAAGAGGAAACCCATGGTCATTAATTTCCTTTTTCTTTGCCTTCATTTAGCTTTGGAGCGGTGCATTCAGTATTTTAATTTGGAGCGGTGCATTTAGCATTTTAGATTGGTGTGCTTTTCACTTTTTAATTCGATGTTGCAATTTAAATTGGTTCAAGCAATTTTCATTTTAATGTTGTCTAGTTTGGTCGGTTGTGATATTTTAGTTGTAATGTTAATTTAAGTTAGTTGGGTGATTTGTCTTAGATTTGGATAAGAGTAGTGTGTAATTGTCATTAATCGGTGATTGAAAGTACATAATTGAATTAGTGACCAACCATTTTAATTCTTCGGTTCCTTCCGTGTTTACATTCGCATTTTAATTTAGTTTACTCGCATTCACAAAATCTTCACAAACCCCCCCCTACTACGTGTTTGACCTAAGACTCGAACCACATTTGGTCCTTGAGAGACGACCTAGGAGTCACTTCCTAGTACTATACTGCATTCTTTTATGCACAACTTTTGTGGGAGGTGCGACCCTCTCATCAATGGATCCACCAAAAAGCCCTATGGTGTGGTGGAAGATGTGGTGGTTCAAACTGACAACCTCAGATTCATGGTAGACTTTGTGGTGATGGAGATGGAGGAATATTTGGAGATCCCTATTATTCTTGGTAGGCCATTCATGAAAACAACCAAGGTGATCATCAATGTTGATGATGGAACTATAGCACTAAAAAACCAAGAAGAGATGATTTTTGATGTTTTCAATGCTGAGTAGCAAATCCAGGTGAAAAAGACTAGTCTCAAAGCTGCATGTGAACATGCACCAGAGATTAGGACTAAAGCTGCAAAGCTAGGCAAGAAAGGTAAAAAGTGTTTTCTGTCAGAGGTAAAAGAAGAAGAAAAAGACAGCAAAGGAGAAAATGTTCATCAAGACTCACTAGAGCATTATGAAGAATTTAGACCCGACATTCCAGTTAGATTTTACAAAACGCTGTGGATTGTGAAAGAAATAAGGACTGATGGACTAATAAAGATTGAATCTCCGATTTCCAAGAGAATAAAAATGGTGAATAGCAAGTTACTGAAAAACTGTAGAGAAGGAAAAGATAACACCAAGATCAAAGATGTGACATGAGTCTATTAGGTCAAGCTAGTGACGTTAAAGAAGCGCTTACTGGGAGGCAACAAAGTGTTTTACAAACTTTTATTTTGTTTATTGTTCTTTAGTTTGGATTTTGAATTTTATTTCTGTTTATTTTGTGTTTGTTTGATTCCAGTGTGCTTACTCTGTAATAACTGAATGTTTTAGGGGTGAAGAGAGATTAATTGTTTGATTTGTGTGTTGGTGTGAGGGTTAGGGAAAAGAAACTGGAAGTTCTAAGTTGAATCTAAGAACCCAAGACTAGGGATACCCAAAACAAGCCAAAAACGTTAAGGTAGAAAGTGTCGCTCGACGCTTGAGCACCCCCTCAGATAGCAAAACGGGTTTTTAAGTGAGGGCTCAAGCGGGATTTCTGCCCACTTCTCCTTTTTACGCCCTAGGGTTGTGCCCAAGCTTTCTCTCTCAGATTGCCTCCACTCTAGCCTCCCTAAACACTTCACCTAAGTTCTTTAATCACTTTCCCCTCATTGCTCCACCAAAACCCTCTTTCTCACCATTTTTTTTGACAATTCAATCATTCAAGTTTGGGGTTTTGGTGTGGATGGCTGATGTGGGCTGTCGCGACCCATGTAAATTTCATTGCATATAAGGAATGCACTATATCTAGGAATTGACTCCCAGGTCGTCTCTCAAGGACCAATTTTGCGGTTCGAAAGTCGAGTCTAACACAAAAAAAAGGGTTTTGAAAAGGTTTTGCAAAAATTAAAGAACTCAATAAAGACACAGATGTAAACAAACTAATTTAAGCTAGCATGGTTGTCGCAACCGGAATCGCGACGGGACGACGATCCATGGAAAATAGATAAAAGTTTTTGAGAAAAGAGATTTGGAGTCGCCACCATAGTTTATTCTGGGAAACTACGGAAAAACCATAAAATAATAAGACACGGTCCATGAAAACCAGATTCTGGGTTCGGGAGTCGGTTACGCGTAGGGAAGGTATTAGCACCCTACGGCGCCTGCCCGAAGGCAGTACCTTTAACTAAATGCGCGAATGTGATGTGGTTTCAAAATGTTTAATTATCCCCTAAAATAAATTTCTAAATAAACAAAATATATTTTTTTTAGTTTTTTGGGCCCGACAAGGATTGACCTTGGTCCTACGTATTCTCATTCAAAAATGAGAAATCAGGGTTACGTAGTTCTTTTTGAAAACTGTTTGAAGAAATTGTTTGGAAATTGCTTGGAAACTTGTTATGGATAATTTGGATTTTTGGGAAATGAACCTGACAAGGACTGGCCTTGCTCCTACGTATCTCCACTTTTGATGGAGAATCAAGGATCACGTAGTTCTGGCAGGCAATATTGTTTGTTGATTGAAATTGTTGATGTTTTTGGTTTTTGAAGATTTTATATGTTTTTTGGTATTTTTATTTAAGAAAGAGAAGGTTTTTAGCACAAGGACGATGCGAACGATCACACGTGTGCTTAACCCTTTTTTTAAAACATATTTTTTTTGTGCTTTTATTTTTGTGAAAGGAAAGGAAAAGATTTTCAGCACAAGGCCTACGCGAGCGGTCGCACGTGTGCTTAAACCTTTTCAAAATATTTTTGCAATTTTTATTTATGAAAGAGTAAAGGTTTTAGCACAAGGACGATGCGAACGATCACACGTGTGCTTAACCTTTAAAACGTATTTTTTTGTAATTTTTATTTAAGAAAGAGAAAAGGTTTTTAGCACAAGAATGATGCGAACGATCACACGTGTGCTTAACCTTTAAAACGTATTTTTGTAAATTTTGTATATATATAAATATTTTATTTATTAAATAGGCGTTTTAAAATAAATAGATATTTAAAATAAATAAGAGTAAACAATAACGGTAACAACGACAACAACAAAAAAAATAATAAAATAAAGAAACAAATATAATAAGATAAATAAGGGAACGAAATAAAAAATAAAAATAAATAAGTGATAAAAACAAAACAAATAGTGGGGGTGCCTAAATGAGAAAAGGGGTTGCAGAACAAAATTGGGGCTCCTTTGGTTTGTAGAAACGGAATGGGCTTCGACCAAAACAGAGGGGGGGTGTGGATGGAGTGCGCGTGTGGCAGGAAGAAATGAGAAGCAAACCGCGCCAGGCCCAAGGTCTCTATTCAGAAACCCTAATCCCATTAGGGGCCTTTCGTTCCCAATCCCCCTACTCAGTTCTAAAGGTCCAAGGTCCCTCTCCTACCTGCAGCGCCGACGACCTCCGCCAAACCGGCCGCCGCCAGCCGCAAACCAGGGTGCCACCCGTGCGCTGCTCGCCGTCACGGACCCCACTGGTCGCCACCGTCAGTCCGCGGCCAGTTCACCCGCGCCACTGCACGTCGCCGTCGAGCCATCGTGCCGCTACACCAGCCACCGCAACCCGGCCACCGTCGATCTGCCTCTGCGTCGCGTTTCCAGACTGGCCGCCGCCAGCCGCAAACCAAGGTACCACCGTCGCGCCAACCGCTCCCACGGACACCACTGATTGTCGCGTCAAGCTTCTCCTATCCTTCCCTTTTACCATGGACGCCGCCACCAAAAAGGCATAAACTGCCGCCACCGGGGCCACTGCAATGGGCTCTTCTATTTCTCTTTTATCTATTTTCAGTTTTTGTGTGGGGATGACAAACTTTGGAGAATATGATGATGGTGATAATGGAATGGTGATGGAGCTTTCTGTTGTTTTCTGTTGGGAGTGAGTGTTGGATAATGATGGGTGAGGGGAGTTAGGTAGTAGTGTCAAGTGTTGGAGGTGGATATGAGGAGAAAATGGATAAAGATGATGGGCTGTGGTTACGAGGTGCTCGAGAGTGGCTGTGGCAGTGGGTGAATACGGATAATGAGGGTGATAGGTGCTGGATGAGTATTGGTCGAGTGTGTTGGTTATTGGAAATGGATGAAGATGAGGCGGTTACCGGAGAGAGGGGTCAAAAGGTTGGGGTATACTGGCTGTGTATGAGTGATGATGTTGGCCGAATGGTAAGAATGAAAACGGTGGGCTGGGGTTATGAGTTTCTGCATGATAGACGATGAAGGCGTTGGGTTGAGGTGATTACAGTGGAAAAGAGTTTTTTTGGGTGTTGGAGATGATCGAAGAAGATGGAGACGTTAGGTGCTGACTGTTAATTGATGGGAACGAACGCTCGTGAGGGGGACGAACACTCGTGAGGAGGACGAACGCTCGTGAGGAAACCTGGATAGAGGTTCAGTCTTGGAGACGAACGCTCACAGGGAAGACGGGTTGGAAACATGGCCAAACTGAGATGGAGTTTTTATACTGGGGTTATACTTAATTAAATGAGGAAAGTGAATATAACCATACATTGATCGAACACATACTTCATTCATCTCAGCAAGCATAAGGAAATCAAATAGATGAGCATGGGCATGACCAAAGAGTTTTGGGTATACGAAACTTACCTCCGCAGCTTCAAGATGGACTCTCCGGTTCTCCTTCCCCTTGCAGTGAATGATGCCTCTTGTTCCTTGTACTGTTTGAGCGATGTTCCCTGTGGCCGACTGATGAATGAGGTTCTTGTGACTGACTCCCTTTTTCCTAACGTCTCCCCCTCTTTTCTTTGGCTAAGTCCTCCTTTTTCCCCTCTCTTGTGAACTCCCCCCCCCCTTAGATAATCTGTTTGAGCTCAAAAAGGGTTATCCGTGAGAGTGGTCCCAGGTTATCCTCCCAATGAGGAAAGGCCCAAGATAATGGGAGGGTTTCCCTATGTTCCCAAGAATGTTCCTTCTCTTGAATGTGTTCCCAAGAATGTTCCCTCTCTTGAATGGCGTAAAAGACGACTTGACAGCCGTGGCTTGAGATGTACACCCCGTGGTAGACAAACCAAAAAGTGAATGTGTCAGAGAAACCCATACTGTAAGCCGCCACTTTTTGGACGCTCGTCAGCACTGCTTTTGGACGCTCGTCAACTCTTCTTTTGGACGCTCGTCAGCTCTGCTTTCGGACGCTCGTCAGCACTGCTTTTGGACGCTCGTCAAAATGTGATCTGCTAACGAGCGCCTCCAGACGAACGCTCTTGAAGGATAAACGAAACGACAACTCACGAAAATGACCGAACGCTCTGACCGAACGTTCAACTTCTGATCTAGGTCGAACGCTCAACTGTCATACAAAACGCCGGAACCGAACGTTCAACACTCAAAAACCGAACGTTCAAAACCGAACGCCCAAAACTCAATCCCAAATATAAGACCGAACGTCCACAAGGAAAGACTGAGGATACCAAACGCTCACAAGTTAAACCTAAGAAAACCGAGCGCTCACAATTCGTTAATTCAAAACCAAATTTAAAGACGAACGCCCACAATCACAAATCCAAAAAGACCGAACGCTCTAAATTGCTTTATGAGAAAGACTAAAACCTAATTATGGACGCTCGGTCAAAACAGAAAACGACTGACCGCTGAAATTATATGAATGAACGCTCTAACCAACGAAACACACAGACCGAACCCCCTAAGACTCAAACCAAAATACGACCGAACGACACTTTCACGAGTGCTATAAGCTCGACCACCGATATCGAACGCTCAGAACGAAGAGAACGAGCGGTAGCATAGTGTAACGTCACCAATGCCGAACGCTCGTTAAGACAAATGACCGAACGCTCAAGTTACTATTTGGACGAGCGTCACAATACTCCAACTGCTGAACACGTTGAGACCGAACGTTCAATTACGAAACCGAACGTCCAGTAAACAAATGAGACCGAACGTTCACTAAGAATCAACATGACCGAACGTCCTAAAGAGCCGAATGACCGAATGGTCGAACAAAGCAAAGAACGGGCGGTTGGAAACCGAGGACGAACGTACAAAAGCCGAACGTTCAAAAATCTATGGCATCGTTCAATAAAGACCGAACTGTTGCTTGCATTTGGAAGAAACCGAACGTCAGCAGCGCACAGAAGAGGACGAACGTCTGCAGTGCACAGAAGAGGACGAACGTCTGCAGTGTAGAGGACGAACGTCCTTTCTTGTTTATTTTTTTTTATTCATTTATTTATTTTTTATTTATTTATTTATTTATTTATTTATTTTTTTTTTTTTTTTTCTTTTTTTTTTCAGACGAAAATAAAATACAATAAATCTATTGATCAATCCGGACGAAATTGGGTGTTGACAGCTGCCCCTCTTTACTTAGATGTTGCTGAATAATATGAAAATTTTGAATTTTCGTATTATTGGAGTAAAAGCTAAGTAAAGAAAGAAACACTAATTTCGTCTGGATTTCAAAATGGACAATGAACAACAGGAAAACTTCAAACAAACATAAACAAGGCTAACAAAATTGAGGTGTGTAGACATTGTGGAGGGTGTAACAACCCTATGGATGAAGTTGATGAGGTGTAGAAACCTCGTGGAGGGTGTACCAACCCTATGGAAGTGAATGAGTTGAGTTTGATTGCAGGGTTTGACCATTGCCACGCAGAGGGTCGATAACAAAAAATTAAAACCTGGATTCGACCATTGCCTCGCAGAGGGCCAAACTCACAGAACAGAAATTTAAATTCGACCATTGCCACGTAGAGGGTCGATAACAGAAAACAAAGACCTGGATTTGACCATTGCCATGTAGAGGGTCGTTTGAAAAATTAAAGTCTGAACCTGACCATTGCCATGTAGAGGGTCATTTGAAAAATTAAAATTTGGACTGACCATTGCCAAGCAGAGGGTCAAACTCACAGAACAGAAATTTAAATCCGACCATTGCCATGCAGAGGGTCGATAACAGAAAATTAAAACCTGGATTTGACCATTGCCTCGCAGAGGGCCAAACTCACAGAACAGAAAATTAAATCCGACCATTGCCATGCAGAGGGCCGATAACAGAAAATAAAACCTGGATTTGACCACTGCCTCGCAGAGGGCCAAACTCACAGAACAGAAAATTAAATCCGACCATTGCCATGCAGAGGGTCGATAACAGAAAATTAAAACCTGGATTTGACCATTGCCTCGCAGAGGGCCAAACTCACAGAACAGAAAATTAAATCCAACCATTGCCATGCAGAGGGTCGATAACAGAAAATTAAAACTTGGATTTGACCATTGCCTCGCAGAGGGCCAAACTCATAGAACAGAAATTTAAATCCGACCATTGCCATGCAGAGGGTCAATAACAGAAAATTAAAACCTGGATTTGACCATTGCCTCGCAGAGGGCCAAACTCACAGAACAGAAAATTAAATCCGACCATTGCCATGCAGAGGGTCGATAACAGAAAATTAAAACCTGGATTTGACCATTGCCTCGCAGAGGGCCAAACTCACCGAACAGAAATTTAAATCCGACCATTGCCATGCAGAGGGTCAATAACAGAAAATTAAAACCTGGATTTGACCATTGCCTCGCAGAGGGCCAAACTCACAGAACAGAAATTTAAATCCGACCATTGCCATGCAGAGGGTCAATAACAGAAAACTAAAACCATGATTTGTAACTTTGAAAAGTTGATAAATGCCGAGTAAAACATGAAGATTTTGCAAACAATTCTCCTCGCTTCTTCTAAGATGATGTTATGTCATGATGATGCATGGATGCATGGACACATGAGACCTTCATTTTGGTCTTTTCTTTTACTCTCGCTTTTCATCATCATTTTTTTTTATTTAATTTCCATGCTTGGAATCCATTGTTAATATTGTCATCAAACACGATGTACGTTCAAAACGCATTCCTTAAAAACAACGTTGATAGGTATAGAACCCTTTAATGAGCAGGAAGAAAGTGTAACCCTGAGTTAAAATTCTTTTTATCGCTTTTTGCAATCCAAATTAACTTGAACCCTGTAGAATGTGGAAGAATGGTTATGAAAAGCAAATGCGTAATGATTTTCTGTGAGCAAATATTAACGTATGTGTGCCCCTCATTTGGGTAAAAGTGATATTAACATGTTGTGCTCCCATGCTGCACTAATTTTACACACTGGAAAAGCGAAAAGATTTTGGGTATGAAGGATTCCCCCCAAATTGGATGATCTTCGATTGACAGGGAGACTTCCTTTTTTTTGTTTTTTTTTTTTTTTTTTTTTTGAAAATAACACTGAATTGTGTCGTTCACCACATCATTTTGTTTCAAAATTAAATTCGTGAGAAAGATTAGGACCAACAGTCTTCAGTCAGCGTGGACTTTTATGGGCTTGTACCGTGGCTAGAGGACAAAGGGTTTTGCAAGAAAGGATAATAAAGGCCCAAATAATTGTTTGACGGTTAAAGTCTTTAGACAAGAATCGTTTGCAAGGTGTCCCGTCAACTGTCTTTAGGGATTTGAATTTCAAGCATGCTTATCGTTGCTTTTTCTTTCTTTCCCTTTGGATCATTCTTTTCGTTGCCCCTGTTGTAGTCCTTTTATGATACTTTCCTTTTCATTCATTTTTTTTTTTATTTTTTCAACTTTGGATGCTTATGATGTACCCTTTCAAATTGACGTCGACATGCTGATGATTCTTGTATAGGGTGATAAAAACAATTACGAATTTTGGCTCAAAAGGGGTGCAATTGAATGAACTGCTTTTAACGATTGGATAATGAAAAATGGCCAGACGTCATTCCGAATCTTGTTTGTCTGACTTTCTCTTGAATTTAAACCTGAAACGAAACTATGTAGTGCCTGACACATCAACTTCATTTTTCCTTTGTTTTCTCCTTTTTTTTTTTTATATATCTCCCTAATCAACGGATTATCGGTGATATGTAACATGATGAAAACTGCCCCAATATTAAGCGTACGGCGAAATCCTTCTTCTTACGGGAAACGAAAAAAATTAGGGTTCAAGTAATATGAATGCAGATGCTTTATCAAGAAACGAACACCGGTTACACCCAAAACCTTGAATCAGGAAAGGACTCACCAACGGTATTTTTTCAAAATTTTTCGAAAATACTGTGTCCTTGACAACTTTATTAACAACAAACTCAGCATGTGACCTCTCTTCTTTTTTTGTTTTTCCTTTTTCGACATCCTCCAGGATCGAGCTCACCAACCTGATATACCTGTGATGCTTTTATCAACATGCGCTTACTCATTTTCATTTTCATTTTCCTTTGACTACTTAACAGCTCAGCGTGACATGCAATATTCCAGATGGAATGCAAACAACCAAAATATGAATGAATTCGCGTGAACTTCATTTATTAAAAAAAAACACAGAGTACAATAATCTTTAACAATAATATCAACATCCCCTTTAATGGCAACCACTATCACGGAATCATCATGCGTAAAACTTTTTTACTGCATCAGAATTAACTGGCAATGGTAACTCCTCTCCGTCCATTCTTGTGAGAATTAGTGCCCCACCAGAAAATGCTTTCTTCACTACAAATGGCCCTTCATAATTTGGAGTCCATTTGCCTCTATGATCCTTTTGTATAGGTAGGATCTTCTTCAACACTAGCTCACCTTCATGAAATTCTCTTGGGTGTACCTTTTTGTCAAATGCCTTCTTCATTCTTCTTTGGTACAATTGTCCATGGCATACTGCTGTTAATCTTTTTTCATCGATGAGATTGAGCTGGTCGAAACGAGCTTGAACCCACTCAGCCTCTTCTAATTGGGTTTCCATTAAAACTCGTAAGGACGGAATTTCCACTTCAAACGGAAGTACTGCTTCCATTCCATATACCAGCGAGAAAGGCGTTGCCCCAGTCGATGTTCGTACCGAAGTGTGATAACCATGTAAAGCAAAAGGAAGCATTTCATGCCAATCCTTATATGTGACCACCATCTTCTGCACAATCTTCTTGATATTCTTGTTAGCAGCCTCTACTGCCCCATTCATCTTTGGACGATAAGGAGAAGAATTAAGATGATGAATTTTGAACTCCTCACATAACTCTGTCATCATCTGGTTGTTCAAGTTAGTGGCATTATCGGTGATGATCCTGTTAGGGAGCCCGTATCTGCAAATCAACTCCTTTTTTATGAACTTGGTCACCACCTTTCTAGTTACATTAGCATAAGAAGCAGCCTCAACCCACTTGGTGAAGTAATCGATTGCGACTAATATGAAACGGTGTCCATTTGACGCCTTTGGCTCTATAGCTCCGATGACATCTATTCCCCACATCGAAAAGGGCCATGGCGCAGACAACACATTCAAGGTCGTGGGTGGCATATTGATATTATTTGCGTACACCTGGCATTTCTCACACTTTCTCACATGTGTACAGCAATCATTTTCCATAGTCAACCAAAAATACCCTGCTCTCAGTATCTTCCTAGCCATTGAGTGCCCGTTCATGTGCGTGCCAAATGTACCCTCGTGTACTTCTTTTAGTATCAACTCGGCTTCTTTTGCATCTATGCATCTAAGGAGAACCATGTCATGATTCCTCTTATATAAAATATCTCCACTCAAAATGAAGCTGCCAACCAACCTTCTTAACGCCCTTTTATCGTTTTCGGATGCCTTCTCTGGATATTCTCGAGTCTTAAGATACTGCTTGATATCAAAGTACCAAGGTTTACCATCTACTTCCTCTTCGATGAAATGACAATATGCTGGCTCAGTATGACTCTTCATTTCAATCATTGGCAATTCTGCATCTTGATCAACTTCAAACATCGACGACAAGGTAGCCAACGCGTCTGCTAATTGATTATCTTCTCGCGGTATATGATTAAACGTGATGGAATCGAAATACTCAATTAATCCCCTGATGTAAGCTTGGTATGGAATTTATTTAGTATCCCTAGTCTCCCATTCTCCCTTCAATTGATGGATGACCAAAGCTGAATCTCCGTATACCTCCAGAATTTTTGCTTTAGACTCTATTGCTGCTCGAATACCCATGGCACAGGCTTCATATTCTGCGATATTATTCGTGCAATTAAAACACAACCTTGCCGTCATTGGAATGTATTGATTCTTAGGAGAGATAAGCACTGCCCCTATTCCATGCCCCATTACATTCGATGCCCCATCGAATAATACCGTCCAGGCTTTTTCATTTTCATCCTCTCTGTTCTTAGCAAATAAAGCCATGATATCTTCATCAGGAAACTCAGGTTGCATTGGCTGATAGTCATTAATGGGTTGATGGGCTAAAAATTCTGCTAAAGCGCTACCCTTGATAGATTTCTGAGTAACATATACAATGTCGTACTCCGATAGTAGCATCTGCCATCGAGCTATCCTTCCAGTGAGAGCGGGCTTTTCGAAAATGTACTTGATAGGATCCATTTTAGATATCAGCCAAGTAGAGTGACTCAACATGTATTGCCTTAAACGATGAGCAGCCCACGCCAGTGCACAACAAGTTCGCTCTAACGACGAATATCGTTGTTCGCAATCTGTGAATCTCTTGCTCAAGTAATATATGGCATGTTCTCTTTTCCCGTCTTCATCATGCTGACCCAATACACAACCCATTGAATTGTCCAATACGGTCAAGTACAAAATGAGCGGTCTTCCTGGCCTAGGTGGACGCAATACAGGAGGGTCCTGCAGGTATTGTTTGATCTTTTCAAAAGCAATTTGACAATCTTCATTCCAGACTACCGCCTGATTTTTCCGTAGCAACTTGAACATTGGTTCACAGGTAGCAGTTAATTGGGAGATGAACCTAGCAATGTAGTTCAGCCTTCCCAGAAAACCTCGAACCTCCTTTTCTGTTATGGGCGCAGACATTTTCGTTATCGCTCTTACTTTGTCAGGATCAACTTCTATCCCTCTTTGACTGACAATAAAGCCCAACAATTTTCCAGACTTTACTCCAAACGTGCATTTGGCAGGATTTAACCTGAGTTTGTACTTTCTCAGTCTCTCAAATAATTTCCTTAGATTGAAAATATGCTCCTCTTCTGATTCCGACTTTGCAATCATGTCATCCACATAGACTTCAATTTCCTTATGCATCATATCATGAAAGAGTGTCACCGTTGCCCTTTGGTACGTTGCTCCAGCATTCTTGAGTCCGAAAGACATCACCTTATAACAGAATGTCCCCCATAACGTGATAAAGGTCGTTTTTTCCATATCTTCCGGTGCCATTTTAATTTGATTATATCCCGAGAATCCGTCCATGAACGAAAATAACGAAAATTTGGCCGTATTATCCACCAGAGTATCGATGTGTGGTAATGGGAAGTTATCTTTCGGACTTGCACGATTCAAATCACGATAGTCAACACACATTCGGACTTTCCCATCTTTCTTAGGCACTGGTACAACATTTGCTACCCATTGTGGGTATCTTGCCACAGCCAAAAATCCTGCGTCAAATTGCTTTTGGACCTCTTCTTTAATTTTTAGGGACATTTCCGGCTTCATTCTTCTCAGTTTTTGTTTGATTGGAGGGCATTCCGGCTTGAGGGGGAGCGTATGCTGCACAATATCGGTGTCTAGACCCGGCATGTCATTGTAAGACCACGCGAATACATCTTTAAACTCCTTCAACAGGACACGCAATCTTTCCCTCACTTCTGCTTCCATACTAGTACCAATTTTCACTTCCCTTATCTCATCCTTCTCTCCCAAGTTAAGTATTTCAATCTCCTCCTGATGGGGTTTTATCTCCTTAGATTCTTGTTCCACTAATCTCAACAATTCTGGAGAGGGTTCCATATCATCTTCGAAATCATCTTCCGTATTATTGATAGGGTGCTCAAAATTAGGAACATTGATATCGTTATTTTCAAAACAATCATTGTCACATCTGCATCATTTAAATTTATGAAAACGTATAAATAAATAAGATAAACAAAGAAAAATGCCAAATGATGATGAAATGCAACTTTATTGTCACGCTGAGTGAAAAGTAAAAAGAATTAATCCACAAAACTTTAGTTCTAAAGCCGCAATCGAGACTATAAGCTTAATTAAAACTATTACATTTTGTTCACATTAAGAATCACAGGTAAATCCAGTGTTTCCCAATTGTTGAGTTGAGTATCAGGGGAACAAGCCCACACGAAGTTCAAACTTTGAGGCCTTTCTTCATCCTCCACAGCTGCTATCTGGTCAGTGTTGATCCATCCAGCACTGCGGAAGCTTTCTTTGATGTCAACAATGTGAATTTTGCTCTCTCTGGGCCCTCGTCTTTCTGCACGGGCCAGACTGCGCTCTTTTCTTTCTTCAATCATCCTTTTCCTATCTTCCTTGGTAGGTTTGTACCCCAAGCCATATCTGTTCTTGTTTTCAACTATTTCCAGAGGGAATGCTCGCCCCTACCGATATTTGCCCAAACCTTCCCCATATACATAGCCCTCTTTTAGCATAATCTTAGCCATCATAATAGAAGCACATGATAGACGAGGATTTATTGGAAACGGTTCCACACAAGTATTTCCCACGATCTCCAATGATTGGAAGGCTGTCTCGAGAGCTTCTTCAGCCGCCTCGATGTAGCGTGTGGATGATGGCCCACTCACAAGAAGATCCTCTTCTCCTGATACTATCACCAGCTTATCTCCCATCACATACTTCAACTTCTGGTGTAGTGTAGAAGGTACAACTCCAGCCGAATGGATCCATGGGCGCCCCAGTAGACAACTATAAGCTGGCAGAATATCCATAACTTGGAATGTTATTTGAAAGACACTCGGGCCAACTTGTATTGGTAATTCCACCTCTCCCATCACTTCTCGTTTACTACCATCAAACGCCCTCACAATCATTGAACTAGGTCTCATATGCATTCCTTCGCAAGGTAGCTTTTCCAGGGTTGCTTTCGGCATTACATTCAAAGAGGACCCATTATCCACTAAAACACGCGCAATAACATGATCCAGGCATTTCACAGAGACGTGAAGAGCCTTGTTATGCCCTCTTCCCTCAGCTGGTATCTCTTCATCCGTAAAAGTGAGATAATTATTAGCAACAATATTGCCAACAATACCTTCGAATTTATTCAACGAAATACCTTGCTCCACGTGAGCCTCACTGAGTATCTTCATTAGCAACTTTCTGTGTGATGCCGAATGCATGAGCAAGTCTAACAAGGATATACGAGCAGGCATACGGTTTAACTGCTCCACCACCTTATACTCACTTTGTTGTATGAATTTTAAAAATTCACAAGCCTCCTCTTCAGAAACTTCTCTCTTCTCTTCCTTGTCGGGGATCTCCTCTGTCTGTGCACCCTTCCCCTTTAAGAATTCTTTTGCTTTCACGGCCATCGTTGTTTCTTTATCATTAACTCTTTCTCGTGCCAACTCTGGGGATGTGAAAATTCGACCACTCCTAGTCATTCCACCTATCCCTGATATGTTTTTGACGGCAGGGTCAACGCTTTGTTCTTCGCTTGACGTATGCGTCCCATATCTCCATGGAACGGCTTTTTCGTTTTTGTAAGGAAAAGGAGTTGGTACACGGATAACAACAGGCGATCTTCCTTGAGTTGGTGGGATAGAAGTAGTCTTAGTGAAACGAATCACTAATGGTTCTGGTAAAATCATACCGGATTCATCACCAGTCTGTGCAAATACCTTTCCCTCCTCATTCTTGTAACATACTTGCATCAGACCACGATCTAGCAGGTCTTGCAAAATTTCTTCAAACTCCACACACTCCTCAATAGAGTGCTCCGCATTTGGGTGGAACGCGCATGCCATACCTTCATCATAATCACCCTTCAAGATACCCACTTTCAG
Source organism: Vigna nakashimae (assembly GCA_034642375.1). NCBI lineage: Eukaryota > Viridiplantae > Streptophyta > Magnoliopsida > Fabales > Fabaceae > Vigna > Vigna nakashimae. Next base: position 42,174,382 of record CM067765.1, on the reverse strand, counting down.
CAATGCCTCCAAAATAAACCTCCTAGAGCTCCTGACTTCTTTCACGTTTCTCACCAGCTCATGTTCTTTCACTTCGACTGCATTCGTCGAAACACTTCCATGCCCAGATAAAGGATTGGCCTCGATACTAGGCTTATCCTCTTGGAACTTTAACCACCCAGAATCAATTAGAGTCTGCACTTTATGCTTGAAAGCAAGACACCTCTCAGTGGAATGACCAGCGGCCCCTCCATGATAACTACACTTTGCCTCCGCATCATAGCCTCTCGGGTACGGAGGCTGCAAAGGTCTCAGGGGACAAACGACAACCAGACCTTGTTTGATAAGATGAGGCAATAATTCCATGTAAGTTGTAGGAATTAGGGTAAAGTTAACATAATTTCTTTCTTGGTTCCTTCTTGGATAAGTATTTGGACCCGCACTCACATTGGAACCTACATTTGCCCCTCCCCTCCAATTATTCGTCGGGATGTGTGGTGGTTGATAGTACCCTGGTTGTTGTTGAGGCCTAATTTGATGACCAAATGACACGTTAGCTGCATGTGGATGTTGACCCCAGTATGGTCGATAGTTATGAGGGGGAGCCTGACCTCTCCACACGGGAGTTGTAGATGTTGCATGCACATCTCCTTCTTTTCTTTTTCCTGAGTTAAAATTGGGTTTTTTGGAGTTTGCAACCACCGACGAGCCATATGCAATCTTCCCATTTTTCAACCCGATCTCTATCCGCTCGCCTATCACAATGATATCGGCAAAATTTGAAGATACATTTCCCACCATATGTTCATAAAATGGTGGTTGGAGCGTATTTACAAACATTGCCACCATTTCTTTATCATACAAAGGTGGCTCAACTTGTGCAGCCAATTCTCTCCACCGCTGAGCATACTCCTTAAAACTTTCGTTGTCTTTCTTCGACATGTTCTGCAGCTGTAGACGATCTGGCGCAACATGTGTATTGTATATATACTGCTTCACAAAAGCATCATCCAAGTCCGCCCAACAACGAATTCGAGTAGGCTCCAAATGGGTATACCAGTTTAACGCCACTCCAGCCAAACTATCTTGAAAAACATGGATGAGCAGCTGCTCATCATAAGCATATGCAGCCATCTTTCTGCAAAACATGGTCAGATGGCTCTTTGGGCATGTATTTCCCTTATACTTCTCAAAATCTGGCGCCTTGAACTTATGTGGAATTTTGACGCCAGGAACCAAGCTCAATCTAGAAACATCCCCGAATCCATAACTCTCGTATCCCTCCACAGCCCTCAATCTTGCCTCTAGGCTCTCCAGTTTATCCTTTGCCCTATCAACATTACTAGTTACCCCCTGGAACAAAGTATACGGCGCAGCCCCTGTAGAAAAGCCCTCTCCGGTAATCACGGGTGGCACCGGGGTTACTCGTATTCCATTAGTCATGCTTGCATGCATCCCTTCATTTACCATAGGTGCAGACATTACAACAGGCCCCTGAGTACTGATGGGCGGTAGGTTAGCAGTGGTAGGGAAAGAGAATGAAGTCTGCTCCCCTTCTGTGTATTCTCCCACAGGTGGGGTGTAACCTGGAGGTAATCCATACATTGGGAACGAAACAGACTGGCTCCCAGCATTAAACATCGGAGGGTAATATTGAGCACTTCCCTCAACTTGCGCAGACGTCGCCCCTCCCGTAGTCTTCAGGGCCTCGAGAGCCGCCAAAATCTGGGCCATTTGATCCTTCAACTGGCTGACATCGGCCTTAATAGATTCGTGTGACTGCTCCCAATTCTCCATGACCTTTGAGTTAGCTCTGGTCCTGTACGGATGTCTTGGAAAACTTGCCGTTGTTCTCTCACTTGTACTGCTCTTATTTTTTATTAAAATTAAATTAGATAAGGATGAAAAATGCAGAAAGAAAACATGATGCATGCTAATGATAAGTGGAAACCACAGGATAACGATGACAATACTGATGGAAAATTAACACAAGCCGATACCACATAAACATCCCCTATCTTTCATTTCAAGAAAATTTGATCCATTACATCGTCTAAGGAACAAAAACATAATTCCGATGTACATCAATCCCGCGCCCGGGCAATGAAAGCTTTCATCTCTCCCACCAACCATTTACAATGATTAATAAACAATTCTATTTCCGCTGGTGAGTTACAAAAATGAGTACTAGCTTCAGCATTCGACACCATCCTGGGGATGTCTTCAATTGCCCCGTTTGCCAAAGCAGCCAACTGAGAGAATCTTTCCTTCCAGTGCTTTACATCCATTTCTTGCTCTGCGATGTGCTCTTCCATTTGCTTTATCAAGGCCTGATGCCTTTCTTCAAATTCTATCGACCTCCATCGCTCTTCCTGCTCTTCGATATATTCCTCCATTTGTCTTATCAGAGTTCGATGTTCTTTTTCTGCTTCCGTTAGCTTCCAACGCTCCCTATTCATATCCGCCTCAAACGACATGACCATCTCTTTCATCTCATGCCCCGCTTTTTCTATCTGAATCTGCGCTTCTCTTAATCTCTTCAGGGCTTCTCGTTTATCTGTTTTGACTTCTTCGTAGAGGTGCTTCCACTCCTTTCCCTCTTCTAAAGCCACCTTCTTCTCATTTACCCTCATGGATAATTCCTTACTTGCAGCCGCTAGATCTTGTTTCACTCGAAATGTGTAATCTCTCTCAGCCTTCTGGCTTTTGACAAGGTTTTCATAGGCCCGCGACTTTTCTTCATTATCATTTTTCATATCCACAAGATCATTACGCGCCCTTTGTAATTCGTTTTCCAACCTAGCATTCCTTATTTTCAATTTCTCCATCTCAGCTCTTAATTGTAGCACCTCTTCACTTTCTGGAGCTTGGGATGGTCCTTCACTAGCTGATTGATCCTTGATTGGCTTGAAAGGCAACTTGACTATTTTCACTCTCTCCAGAATCCAGGTGTGATAACTAACCCTGCTATCCACTACTCCATCCCTCAAGTCCTTCTCTGCTCGAACAACATTTTCCCAGGCGCTTTTAACCTTTCTTAACAGTTCAATGAAATGCCCGTCTTCGTAATAAATGAATAGGGTAGCAAGGTAATCTGATGAAGGTCCCCCTTTCATGGGATGCCCAAATTGTCTTTGCACCAAAAGGGGGTTGTAATTGATACAGTACCGGGCACCTACGAGAGGCACATTAGGAAAACTACCACAATGCTGGATAGCCAATTTATTTCCAAGCCAAGGCAGGCACCATTTTATACTTCTTTCGCTCAAACCAGCAAGGAATCGGGCCCAATCATTTCCTCCTTTACCTTTAAGCCCTTGATGTGACAAAGTCTCCGATAGACTCTTAACGTCGACCATCTCTTTAAACACACGCGCTTTCATCCATGTATACAACGCCGGTAAACAACAAAGAATCTTCTTTCCCCTTCTCTCATGGCAAAAACTCAAGGTCCCATAAACATCTGCAAGAACTGCTGTTACAGGATTCTCTGATCTGGTTTTACTCGCCACGAAGACATCTATCGCGGTGTAATCCACGAATTCTTCTATTTTGGGAAACAAGACAATGCCATATATGGTGAGGGCTAATACATCCATGAAAGTTTCCCAATCCTCTTTATCAGCCAGGTGATGTAAATACTGCTCTAAATATCCCTGTGATAACCCATGCACTTGATTCCTCATCATCATCCTATCTTCAAGCTCCTTGGGATGTAATTTCATGATGGTAGCAATGGTGGGTATAGAGGAATGATGCTCTAAATGTTGATAGGGAGTGGTGCCCTCCAGTGGCAAACCCAGGATATGCTCGAACTCCTCTATGGTTGGTGCCAACTGAAAGTCTTGAAATGTGAAACATCGAAGCGGAGAATCGTAATATTGTGCCAAGGCTGTGATAGCGGGTATTTGTACTTCAACCTCCATTAAATTCAACAAATTTCCATATCTTCTCTGAAAGGTTTCTCTTTTTATAGTCTTCAGCCTTTTGCCCAAGTTTATCAGCCCGGTCAAGTTTCCAACATGGGTCCTTAGACTATACTTCTTTCTTAAATCGGAAGAGTCGGTGTGCTGTGTAGCATCGGATCTTGTGTTAACATCCATCTCGTATGAAGTCAAGTAGGTACCTGTGATTTCCTTTTAACATGTTACTAAATGATGTATGAATATGATGCATGATAATAAAACAACATGACGAAACAAAGCACATGCATGGTATGAAATGCAATATCATAAAAAAAAATGAACAGCGTGAGGGTTACAGAAATACATATTCCTCCCATCGTGCCCTACCAAAGGTTCACTGCTTGGAGTTCAAGGTCAAATATATGCAATCTCACAAGGATGATTTCCTGAACCTAAAGGTCAAAGGTCACTAGAGCTATGGCCCCCTTCATAGCATCTCCACAACAGTCGAGTAATCAACTAGGTGTGGAAACACATATGAAGAGAACAGACTCTAGCTGGAGTTCCCACGATAGCCAAACAGGAAGTACATCCCAGAGTGACACCGCTACACAACTCCTCTAATTTTAAGCTACGCTCAGACCCGGGTATAGGGCCTCACTCATGATATGCTGAAAGTGTGTGTGTGAAGGGAGGAAATTATGCACACCCAAACCCTCACCTGCAAAACAACCAGAAAACTTCCCAGGCAGGTATAAACATATTGTCTACCCTAGGGTTCAATATCCAACAGTTATTGCAGTTATTCCAAATATCAAGCACAAATAGAGAAAAGGGAAAGAAAAACACATAAGCAAAACCACATCGAATTCGCGCATTTAATTAAATGGCTCGACTCTCTAAGTGTCCCCAGTAGAGTCGCCATCTGTCGCAACCGGAATCGCGACGGGACGACGATCCATGGAAAATAGATAAAAGTTTTTGAGAAAAGAGATTTGGAGTCGCCACCATAGTTTATTCTGGGAAACTACGGAAAAACCATAAAATAATAAGACACGGTCCATGAAAACCAGATTCTGGGTTCGGGAGTCGGTTACGCGTAGGGAAGGTATTAGCACCCTACGGCGCCTGCCCGAAGGCAGTACCTTTAACTAAATGCGCGAATGTGATGTGGTTTCAAAATGTTTAACTATCCCCTAAAATAAATTTCTAAATAAACAAAATATATTTTTTTTAGTTTTTTGGGCCCGACAAGGATTGACCTTGGTCCTACGTATTCTCATTCAAAAATGAGAAATCAGGGTTACGTAGTTCTTTTTGAAAACTGTTTGAAGAAATTGTTTGGAAATTGCTTGGAAACTTGTTATGGATAATTTGGATTTTTGGGAAATGAACCTGACAAGGACTGGCCTTGCTCCTACGTATCTCCACTTTTGATGGAGAATCAAGGATCACGTAGTTCTGGCAGGCAATATTGTTTGTTGATTGAAATTGTTGATGTTTTTGGTTTTTGAAGATTTTATATGTTTTTTGGTATTTTTATTTAAGAAGGATAAAAGGTTCTTAGCACAAGGACGATGCGAGCGATCACACGTGTGCTTAACCTTTAAAACATATTTTTTTTAATTTTTGTTTAAGAAAGAGGAAAGGTTTTTAGCACAAGGACGATGCGAGCGATCACACGTGTGCTTAACCTTTAAAACATATTTTTGTAATTTTTATTTATGAAAGAGAAGGTTTTTAGCACAAGGACGATGCGAACGATCACACGTGTGCTTAACCCTTTTTTTAAAACATATTTTTTTTGTGCTTTTATTTTTGTGAAAGGAAAGGAAAAGATTTTCAGCACAAGGCCTACGCGAGCGGTCGCACGTGTGCTTAAACCTTTTCAAAATATTTTTGCAATTTTTATTTATGAAAGAGTAAAGGTTTTAGCACAAGGACGATGCGAACGATCACACGTGTGCTTAACCTTTAAAACGTATTTTTTTGTAATTTTTATTTAAGAAAGAGAAAAGGTTTTTAGCACAAGAACGATGCGAACGATCACACATGTGCTTAACCTTTAAAACGTATTTTTGTAAATTTTGTATATATATAAATATTTTATTTATTAAATAGGCGTTTTAAAATAAATAGATATTTAAAATAAATAAGAGTAAACAATAACGGTAACAACGACAACAACAAAAAAAATAATAAAATAAAGAAACAAATATAATAAGATAAATAAGGGAACGAAATAAAAAATAAAAATAAATAAGTGATAAAAACAAAACAAATAGTGGGGGTGCCTAAATGAGAAAAGGGGTTGCAGAACAAAATTGGGGCTCCTTTGGTTTGTAGAAACGGAATGGGCTTCGACCCAAACAGAGGGGGGTGTGGATGGAGTGCGCGTGTGGCAGGAAGAAATGAGAAGCAAACCGCGCCAGGCCCAAGGTCTCTATTCAGAAACCCTAATCCCATTAGGGGTTCAGTATTTCCCCCTTTCATTCCCAATCCCCCTACTCAGTTCTAAAGGTCCAAGGTCCCTCTCCTACCTGCAGCGCCGACGACCTCCGCCAAACCGGCCGCCGCCAGCCGCAAACCAGGGTGCCACCCGTGCGCTGCTCGCCGTCACGGACCCCACTGGTCGCCACCGTCAGTCCGCGGCCAGTTCACCCGCGCCACTGCGCGTCGCCGTCAAGCCATCGTGCCGCTACACCAGCCACCGCAACCCGGCCACCGTCGATCTGCCTCTGCGTCGCGTTTCCAGACTGGCCGCCGCCAGCCGCAAACCAAGGTACCACCGTCGCGCCAACCGCTCCCACGGACACCACTGATTGTCGCGTCAAGCTTCTCCTATCCTTCCCTTTTACCATGGACGCCGCCACCAAAAAGGCATAAACTGCCGCCACCGGGGCCACTGCAATGGGCTCTTCTATTTCTCTTTTATCTATTTTCAGTTTTTGTGTGGGGATGACAAACTTTGGAGAATATGATGATGGTGATAATGGAATGGTGATGGAGCTTTCTGTTGTTTTCTGTTGGGAGTGAGTGTTGGATAATGATGGGTGAGGGGAGTTAGGTAGTAGTGTCAAGTGTTGGAGGTGGATATGAGGAGAAAATGGATAAAGATGATGGGCTGTGGTTACGAGGTGCTCGAGAGTGGCTGTGGCAGTGGGTGAATACGGATAATGAGGGTGATAGGTGCTGGATGAGTATTGGTCGAGTGTGTTGGTTATTGGAAATGGATGAAGATGAGGCGGTTACCGGAGAGAGGGGTCAAAAGGTTGGGGTATACTGGCTGTGTATGAGTGATGATGTTGGCCGAATGGTAAGAATGAAAACGGTGGGCTGGGGTTATGAGTTTCTGCATGATAGACGATGAAGGCGTTGGGTTGAGGTGATTACAGTGGAAAAGAGTTTTTTTGGGTGTTGGAGATGATCGAAGAAGATGGAGACGTTAGGTGCTGACTGTTAATTGATGGGAACGAACGCTCGTGAGGGGGACGAACACTCGTGAGGAGGACGAACGCTCGTGAGGAAACCTGGATAGAGGTTCAGTCTTGGAGACGAACGCTCACAGGGAAGACGGGTTGGAAACATGGCCAAACTGAGATGGAGTTTTTATACTGGGGTTATACTTAATTAAATGAGGAAAGTGAATATAACCATACATTGATCGAACACATACTTCATTCATCTCAGCAAGCATAAGGAAATCAAATAGATGAGCATGGGCATGACCAAAGAGTTTTGGGTATACGAAACTTACCTCCGCAGCTTCAAGATGGACTCTCCGGTTCTCCTTCCCCTTGCAGTGAATGATGCCTCTTGTTCCTTGTACTGTTTGAGCGATGTTCCCTGTGGCCGACTGATGAATGAGGTTCTTGTGACTGACTCCCTTTTTCCTAACGTCTCCCCCTCTTTTCTTTGGCTAAGTCCTCCTTTTTCCCCTCTCTTGTGAACTCCCCCCCCCCTTAGATAATCTGTTTGAGCTCAAAAAGGGTTATCCGTGAGAGTGGTCCCAGGTTATCCTCCCAATGAGGAAAGGCCCAAGATAATGGGAGGGTTTCCCTATGTTCCCAAGAATGTTCCTTCTCTTGAATGTGTTCCCAAGAATGTTCCCTCTCTTGAATGGCGTAAAAGACGACTTGACAGCCGTGGCTTGAGATGTACACCCCGTGGTAGACAAACCAAAAAGTGAATGTGTCAGAGAAACCCATACTGTAAGCCGCCACTTTTTGGACGCTCGTCAGCACTGCTTTTGGACGCTCGTCAAAATGTGATCTGCTAACGAGCGCCTCCAGACGAACGCTCTTGAAGGATAAACGAAACGACAACTCACGAAAATGACCGAACGCTCTGACCGAACGTTCAACTTCTGATCTAGGTCGAACGCTCAACTGTCATACAAAACGCCGGAACCGAACGTTCAACACTCAAAAACCGAACGTTCAAAACCGAACGCCCAAAACTCAATCCCAAATATAAGACCGAACGTCCACAAGGAAAGACTGAGGATACCAAACGCTCACAAGTTAAACCTAAGAAAACCGAGCGCTCACAATTCGTTAATTCAAAACCAAATTTAAAGACGAACGCCCACAATCACAAATCCAAAAAGACCGAACGCTCTAAATTGCTTTATGAGAAAGACTAAAACCTACTTATGGACGCTCGGTCAAAACAGAAAACGACTGACCGCTGAAATTATATGAACGAACGCTCTAACCAACGAAACACACAGACCGAACCCCCTAAGACTCAAACCAAAATACGACCGAACGACACTTTCACGAGTGCTATAAGCTCGACCACCGATATCGAACGCTCAGAACGAAGAGAACGAGCGGTAGCATAGTGTAATGTCACCAATGCCGAACGCTCGTTAAGACAAATGACCGAACGCTCAAGTTACTATTTGGACGAGCGTCACAATACTCCAACTGCTGAACACGTTGAGACCGAACGTTCAATTACGAAACCGAACGTCCAGTAAACAAATGAGACCGAACGTTCACTAAGAATCAACATGACCGAACGTCCGAAAGAGCCGAATGACCGAATGGTCGAACAAAGCAAAGAACGGGCGGTTGGAAACCGAGGACGAACGTACAAAAGCCGAACGTTCAAAAATCTATGGCATCGTTCAATAAAGACCGAACTGTTGCTTGCATTTGGAAGAAACCGAACGTCAGCAGCGCACAGAAGAGGACGAACGTCTGCAGTGCACAGAAGAGGACGAACGTCTGCAGTGTAGAGGACGAACGTCCTTTCTTGTTTATTTTTTTTTTATTCATTTATTTATTTATTTATTTTATTTATTTATTTATTTATTTTTTTTTTCTTTTTTTTTTCAGACGAAAATAAAATACAATAAATCTATTGATCAATCCGGACGAAATTGGGTGTTGACAATGGTAATTAAACTAGCACTATTAAAAGCCTTAGACAACATACAAACATAAACCACTGTTACAAACTGATTAACAAACACAGTTAAAAATAATTAAATGCAACACTAACCCAAACACATAAACTCAACCTATTAATTAAATTAATTAAAAACCAAAGAAACCAATAAGCCCAATTTAATCCTAGCAAATTACTTGTCATAATGGCAATTAACAAATGAATTTAAAAGTCCAATTGGCCAAAGAAAGAGCACATGGCCGTGAGTCACCATGCACCCAAGTCAAACTTCAATTTCACCTTAAATAAGCCACAAAATGTGTTGACTTCTTCTCCCATGTGCACCATTTTTCAAGAAATTAAGCATGTGCCTTCCACACTCTCCAAGACCGTCCCCTCTCTCCTTCCATGCAGCAAAGAAATGATTTTATACACCTAAACACACAATTTACGTGAACCACCAAGTGGAAATGCCCAAGAATGCTTCAAAGACCAATGTGCAAATGGAAGATACCATGGGTGCTCCTACCAATGTGCCAAGTAAGCTAAATCAAATGAAAAAAAACTCCAAAAACCTCCATGTCTCATTGCAATTCACGGCTGGAACAAGCAAAGGCCAAATCTCAAAGTGGAAACATTCTTTGGGTCAAAACAAGCATCTTTTGTGTTGGTCCAAAAGTGGTAAAAATTAAATGAAGCAATTTCCTCTCTCCTACAAACACCAAACGGTTTTTCTTCAAGATTTATGCATCCAAAAGCTTTCTTCCACTCTTCAATACAGAGAAAAACTTCAAGAAACCATAGTTAAAGTTGCAAATGAACACAAGAACAATAAACCCAAACTTCTACTCATCAACCCATCTTCAACACTACCATTTCTTCAAGTTTCTTTGCAAAAACGAAAATAATATTTATACCATCAATTCCAGTTCTGTCCAGCCTCCATAACATCACCAAGATCTGATCCCAACCTAGTCTCAAGCATCAAAACCGAAAAATGCAAGAAAAGAGTTAAACCCACAACATCCACACATCATCTTAAGCTCTCTTCAACCTAAAACTACATAGAACTCCATTTTTATCATCCAACCATATAGAATGAGAAAAAACCCGAGAGGAACAACAGCAAAGGGAGAGGAAATGAAATATAAAGTTACTCAAACCCAACATCCACAATGGAAATGCAAAGACAAGCTCCAAAACTCAAACTCCAAGCATCAAGAACAAGCAAATGGAAGTGGAAATGAATAGTTTTTAACCACCAATAAGCTAAGACAACCAGGAGTAAGTTAAGAGAAGAAGAAAATCTGCATCTTGCTCATTGAAATGAAGTGTTCATACAAGAAACCCTGAGAGAGAGAAAACTCAAAACATGAAAAATGAAGTGTCTAAGAGTGTTCCACCGTGTGTGGTTGGCCAAGGCTCTCTAAAATGCTGAGAGTTCTCTTCCAAATGGGGTCCACAATCAATTAAAAACCCTAACCAAAAAGGCACATGTCCTATAAATGAATCTTTTTTACAAAATTGACCCTAAAAGGGTCCAAAGCACCTAATTCTAATTAAGGGTTTCTAGAAAACGAAATTACAACTTTAATTAGAATCTAAATGACTAAATGTTGAGCCTTTGAGTATGTCACGCCATATCCCAATGCTCCAGATAATGTTTCCATAACTTCCCTGCAACTAAAAATGCACTTGACTAGTAGCACAATTACAAATTTCCAACCAAATTAAGCAGAATTCAGAAAATGGGGAAATAATAGACAATCAAGCACAATTCCCTGGTTTATTTAAGTGCAATAAAATAATTATAGTTCAAGAAATAACGACTCATCAATGGCTGCTTGAAGTGGAGATTTCTACCAATTGTTTGAGCTTTGTCCATTAATTCCTTGTCTTCAACCAAGTAAGTCATGTCATTTAGTGTTCTAAGCTCTAAAAATTTGATTTTTGACGTATGTTGATGAAAAAGTTTGATTTTTGACGATTGGTACTATCTATGCATGATTTACCACTGTTTGGATCGATTAAATTGTTCTAATTGTGGTCTGGACTCAGTTGAAACTAATTTGGGAAGTGAAAAATACAACAGCCATGCTTGGCTGCACCGCGCGCCGCTCAAGCACCCACTGAGGGGCACCCAAGCGGTGAACGACAGTGGCTATTTTAGTGTTTTTTGGTTTTCTTGTTCTATGCAGGTGATGTTGAGAGCTCTTTGTTTTGCCGTCTTTCTGAGTAAGAAGAAGTTGTTGATTTTTGGGAACTAATGCTTGATGATTTCTGTGTTTGTTTTGTGCATCTCTATGTGAAGGAATGGCTTCATCTTCAGGAAAAAGGGTTAAAACCCTTGGTACCAAAGACAAGGGAACAAAGAGGAAGGAGAAGGACCAACTCTATTCAAATAAGTTCAGAACTCATGCTCATGAGAGATACTTCCTAACTATGGAGGGAAGGAGATTGCTGATGGAGAGGAAGGTGGCTAACATACCATATTTGGTTCCTTAATTTGGAAAGGAGTTGAACAACAGAGACTGGGGCCACTTGGCAACCTACCCCTCTCCCACCAATGTTGACATTGTCAAAGAATTCTACACAAATGAGAAAGCATTAGGGGGAGAGTATGAGACGTACTTTAGCTACGTAAGGGGTTAGAGGGTTGCCTTTGATGCTGACACCATTGACACTTTTCTAGGTATAGACTAGGAGGGGGAGCAATGCTAGTTTGATATGTCCATGATGGAACGAGTGGACTATGAGGATGTGGACCCGACTTTATGGGGCACTGATAAACAAATTTTTAATCCCCGAAAGTGGAGTCAAAAACTTGTTAAGACCTCGGCAAGTGTATCGAATCATATCAAGTAATAATAAATGGTAAGACCGAGTATCATTTCCCAAAAGACTCACGGCACTAAACAGTTATGTGATTACTCAACTAATTAAGACTTTAAAGAACAAATTTTGAGGTTTTTGAATGTAAATGTAATAAAATAAACATGAATGCAATTTGATCAATTGAGGCAAAATACAAGAATGAATGGATGAAGTTGATGATATTGTTGTTGGGTTTAGATTTCACCTAATTTACTCTCATGCATATATAAATTCATCTTCTTCATTAATGTTAATGCCACTTTCTAATTTACCTTAAACCCGATGTCCCAATGAAGAAAGCCTACTCCTAATTACTAGTTCACAATCTCTTGTGTCCCTAGCAATTAATCATGCATTACATTCGCAGAGAAGTTTAAAGGTGATGACAAATTTATGAACACCGAAAAACGGCGCCATAAACTTGTTTAACAATCGGCAAGTGTGACCGAATCGTTTCAAGTAATAAAACTCGGTAAGACCAAGTATCGTTCTCCCAAAGGACTCACGGCCTAGTTTAGTTATGTGATTGATTGATTATTTAAGACTTAAGAACAAATTGATTGTAGTTTTATATGCAAAAGATAGTAAATAAACATGTATGCATGAATTTGATCAATGGCGAAAACGGAATACAAACACTTCAATGAAATAGATGGATGAGTACATTGTTGGGGTTATCAATTTCATCTTATCCACTCTCATATACTTTAGGAATTCAACATTCTTTTCATCAATTGTTAATGCCACTCTCTAAATCACCTTGCAAGAAGGCCTATCCTTAATTACGAGTTCATACAATTCGTAGCATTCCTAGTAATTAGTTCTTAAGTGCAGGAGCTTAATGGCAACCAATATACTATTGGGAGAAATTCCCCGGATCTAGATTTCCCCGTACGTTCCCGTATCGACAAAATCAATAATCATGGCAATGAATGAGTTAAACAAAGCAAGCATTAAGCAAAGAGGAAAAACCCTAACCAGTGATGAAAGAAAGCATAAGTCTTAAAAGTAAGATGTTAAAACAAATTCCATATATGAGAGTTTCACAAGACTACATTGATTCCCCAACAACAATACAAGGTTTAGTTCACCATATTCATGGTGAAACTAGATGAATAATAATGAAAGAATGAAAGATAAAACCCTAAAAAGGTGAAGAGGTAGCCTGAGCATCCAAGATCCTCCTTCAAAGGGGTGGAAAAGAGAGTATTTGCTTCGTTTATGCCAAAGATACAAACCCTAGGACGTCCTAAAGCTTATATACTATTCTAAAAATACAGAAAAATTAGGCCCAAGTCCATAAAAGTGCCGCTCAGCGGTAAGTGCGTGAGTTATTTTCTCCCCTCAGCGGCCATTTTGCCCCTGAGCGGATCCAACGTGACCTCATGAGTGTCGCTCAGCGGTAAACTGCCGCTGAGCGGTACATGCGGCTTCTCCTTTTGCACTTTTTGATGTCTTTTCTGATTCCATCTCTCTCCTTCTTCACTTCTTTCACCAAATTCACCTTAAAACCTGCATAAAAACACTGAAATCAAGCATAAACCTGTCCAGCTCTCTTATTTCTGAAAATATGACCAAAAACATGATTTCAAGCTAGTTTCTAAGTGTTAAAGGTTGCTTTTAGTACCAATTTTAAGCATGAAAATAACAGTTTTTCAACTGTTATCAAAAGGCAACCGATCCTCCTATTCCTATGTCTAGGTAATATTGCTTCCGAGGGAATTTCTCCAGTTCTAGGATTCCCCGTGTGTGTTCATATCGAAAAATTCAAAGATCATGCAATTGAATGAGTTAAAGAAAATATGCATAGAGTAAAGAGGAAAAACCCTAACAATTAATGAAGTAAAGCATATATAGTCAAGAATCAATTGAGTACATGAGAGTTTAAGAGGTTACATGTTTCCCAAAAAGAAATAAGGTTTAGTTCTCCATCGTCATGGAAGAACTAGGTGAACAATGGAATGAAAGAATGGAAGAGATAGGAAAACTCTAGAACGAGAAGAGGAGAGCCATCACCATCTCCTAATCTACCCCGAAAAGGTGAAAAGTGTGTTTTTGTGCTCAAGCCATCAAAAGATACTAACCCTGGGTCGTATAAGTCTTTATATAGGACATAAAAATAATAGAAAATAGGTTCAAGCCCATAAAAATAATAGGAAATAGGTCCAAGCCCACATCGTTGGTGCTCAGCGGTAGCTGCGACACTCAAAACTAGAGCTCAGCACAACTTTTTCTGCACTCTGGTTGACTTTTCTGCATTCTTGTTGATTTTTCTACATTCCAACCATTCGGTATTTTAACTCTTCTTTCAAATCATTCCAATAGCCTCCAAAATCAAGGGAATCTAGCACAAAACCGTTAAATTCACCTTCAACTCTCTTATTGCCAAAACTAAAGCAAAAACATGAGTTAATGGAGGACCTAACGTTTCCTCCATACCTTGCCTGAAGGAAGAAATTTCTTGCTTCCCTTTGTTGATTTTAGACTGTGGGAAGTACTTGTTTAGAAACTTTGAAACCACGGCTTCCCATTCAGTAAAGCTATTCTCCGGGAAAGAATTCAATCATAGCTTAGCATTGCCTCTCAATGAGAAAGGAAACAAACTAAGCTTTATAGCATCATCCGACACACCATTGATCTTCATAGTGTTGCAAATCTCATTGAATGTGGTTAGATCCTCGTATGGACTTTCATGTGACAATCCATTAAATTGGTTTCTCTTCAACAATTGTATCAACATCGGTTTCACCTCCATGTTTGTAGCATTGACCATTGGCCTAGCAATGTTGTTAAAGTGATAAGGGCCAACAACAGTGGTGTAATTCGCTAGAGTACATCTACCATTATTTTCTCCAACCATCTCTTCAGTACTTTGGTTAGATCTTTGTGGTGAGGGTTGTAGACGTGTCTCCGAAGAAGGAAATAATTCTCTAGATGTTCGGATTCTCCTTCTCTGTCTACTCTCGTCCAATCCTTCAAGAAGAGGTTCCGAAATTTTCTTGCTCCAAGTACGAATTGTATCCTGCATACATAAGAAAACAAAACCCTATATACAGTTGTTAGCACAAAAAGATAAAAACGAAAGAAAAGATAAAATAAAAAGATAAAAAGATAAAAATCAAGTCAAAGCTAATCCATAATCACACAAATAGAATAGTTAAACCATGAGTCCCCGGCAACGGTGCCAAAAACTTGTTAACACTTCGGCAAGTGTACCGAATCGTATCGAGTAATAATAAATGGTAAGACCAAGTATTGTTTCCAAAGAGACTCAAAGCCTAAATAGTTATGTGATTTCTAGATTGAATAAGACATGTAAACGAAATTGTTGTGTTTATATTACGGAAAAGTAAACATGAAAGCAATTGTTGATCAATTGGATTGAAAAATGCAAAAGTGATTGATGTAAAATATGGAATGATTATGTTGTTGGGGTTTCCGACTTATCCTACCCACTCTCATGTATTTAATGTTAATGTCACTTTCTAATTTACCTTAAACCCGATGTCTCGATGAAGAAAGCCTAATCCTAATAACTAGTTTACAATGTCTTGTCTCCCTAGCAAATAATCATGCATTACATTCGCACATAAGCTTAAAGGCAACCAATCCTCTTATTCCTATATCTAGGTAATATTGCATCCGGGAGAATTTCCCTAGTTCTAAATTTTCTCATATGTGTTCATAGTGACAAAATCAATAATCATGCAATTGAATGAGTTAAAAAAAGCATGCATAGAGTATATAGGAAAAACCCTAACAATTAATGAAGTAAAGCATATATAATCAAGAATCAATTCAATACATGAGAGTTTCAAAGGATTACATGGTGAAACTAGATGAAAATAATGAAAAGAATGAAAGATAGAACCTTAAAAGTTAAAGATCGGAGCTTTCGTATCCAAAATCCACCTCCAAGGGGTAAAATGAGTGTAATTTCGCCTCTTTTTGTCCAAAGATACCAACCCTAGGTTGACTAAACCCTTATATAGTTTATTAAAAATACAAAAAAATTGGCCCAAATCCAAGTTAACAACGCTCAGCGGTAAGTACCGCACTCAGAATTAGCCCTCAATGATGACGCTTAAGCGTGAGATAGTGTACTCAACAAGCAAGCTTGGAGCTGAGCGCTAAGCGGTGGCTGCGATTCTTCTTTTGTGCAAGTTTCCTTCCTTTCCTGAGTCCAACTCTTTGCTACTTCAACTTCTTTCATCCAATTCCTCTAAATTCCGGCTAAAACAAGGAAAACCAAGCATAAAACCCATTTAAGTCTCTTATTTCCACAACTTAAGTAAAAGCATGATTTCAAGCTAGATTCTAAATCATAAAGGGTGTTTTTCATGTCAAAATTAAGTATAAAATTAACAGTTTTTCAACTGTTATCAAGCCCTCAACGATGGCGCTTAAGCGTTAGACAGAGAACTCAACAGCAAGCTTAGCTATGAGCGGTGACATGGCGTTGAGCGGTGGCTACGATTCTTCTTTTGTGCAATTTTCCTTCCTTTCCTGAGTCCAACTCCTTACTACTTTAACTTCTTCATCCAATTCATCTTAATTCCTGTCAAACAAGGAAAAATAAGCATAAAACCCATCCAACTCTCTTATTTCCACAACTTAAGTAAAAGCATGATTTCAAGCTAGTTTCTAAGTTATAAAGGGTGATTTTGATGTCAAAATGAAGTATAAAAATAACGATTTTTCGACCGTTATCACCGCCCAATGCTTTTGAATTTGTATAGAATTCCTTGACGATGGCAATGTTGGCCGGAGTGGAGTAGGTGGCCAAGTGGCCCTGTCTCTATTGTTCAACTCACTTTCAAATTGAGGAGCTAAGGATGGTATGTTGGCCACCTTCCGCTCCATCAGTAGTCTCCTTCCCTCCACAGTTTGGAAGTATCTCTCATGAGTTGTAGTTCTGAAGTTATTAGAGTAGAAATGTTCCTTCTTCTTCCTCTTGGTTCCTTTGTCTTTGCTATTAATAGTTTTGATCCTTTTTCCTAATGAGGAGGCCATTCCTACACATAGAGATTCACAAAACAGACACAAAAATCATCAAGCATTAGTCCATAAAAATCAACCAACTTTTCTTATTTAGGTTGAGGGAAAAAAAGAAGAGCCCTTAGTGCCACCTGCACAGAACCAAACAGCCAAGAAATAGAAAAAAAGAAAATAGCTACTGCTGCGTCGCACTTGAGCGTCCCTCAGGGGCGCTTGAGCGGTAAGCGGTGCTGTAAAGCGTGATTTTGCTGCATTTTTCACATTCCAATTCATTTTCTACTCAGTCCCAACCATAATTAGCACAATTTAATGGTCCAAATCGTGGAAATTCATTCATAAAACGTACCAATCATAAAAAATCAAGCTTTTTCTTCAACATTCATCAAGAATCAAACTTTTAAGAGATTAAAACAATAGATGGCATGACTTACTTGGTTGAGGATGAAGGATTAGTAGATAATGCTCAAACAAGTGGAAGAAATTTGAACTTCTAGCAGCCACACACTCCGAAACCCCAAACTTGAATTGTTGAATGGTGCAAAATGGGTGAGAACTAGTGTTCTTGGCGGAAGAATGAGGGGGAAAGTGAGGAGAGAACTTAGGAGGAGTGTTTAGGGAGGCTATAATGGAAGAATTTTGGGAAGGGGGCCTTTGGCGAAACCCTAAGGTATAAAAAAAATGAAGTCAGCCAAAATCTCGCTTGAGCCCACTTAAAAGACCCAATTCTACAGATCGCACCGCCCGGGCGCCCTCCAGGGGGCACTTGTTTTGGGTATTCGTGGCCATGGGTTCTCAGATTCAACTTAGAATTTTCAAGTTTCTTTTCCCTAGCTCTCACAACAACACTCAAATCAAATAATTAATCTCTCTCCACCTCTCAAACATTCAATTATTACAGACTATGCACACTCGAATCAAGCAAACACAAAATAAACAGAAACATAATTCAAATGACAAAAATCCAAACTAAAGACACAATAAACAAAATAAAAGTTTTCTAAAACACTAGGTTGCCTCCCATTAAGCACTTCTTTAACGTCACTAGCTTGACCCAATAAGCTCATGTCTCATGTCTCATCTTTGATTCAATCTCTATCATTCCATCTTTTCTGAGTTCTTTCACAACCCATAATGTTTTGTTGAATCTCACTAAGTTCTTGATGAATTCTTTTTCCTTTGATGTCTTTTTCTTCTTCCTTTACCTGTGACAAATTTTTTTTTTACCTTTCTTGCCTAGTCTTCTTCACATGTAGCTTTGAGACTAGTCTTCTTCACCTGGATTTGCTGCTCAACATTGAAGACATCGAAAATCACCTCTTCCTCTTGGTCTTTAAGTGTTATAGTTCCATCATCAACATTGATGATCACCTTGGTCATTTTCATGAATGGCCTTCTAAGAATAATAGGGATCTCCAAATCTTCCTCCATCTCCATTACTACAAAGTGTACCACTAATCTAAGGTTGTCAGTTTGAACCATCACATCTTCCACCACACCATAGGGCTCTTTGGTGGATCCATCCACCATAAACAGAGTCATCCTTGCAGGCTTGACTTCAAGACCACCAATGTTTTCAAGAACAGATAAACGCATCAAATTGATATTGTACCCTAAATCAATTAGGGCTTTCCTTATTTTATGGCTCCTGATAGTGCAAGGAATGGTGAAACTTCCTGGATCTTTAACCTTAGGAGGAAGTGCCTTCTACAAGATAACACTACACTCTCCTTATACCTCAATTGTTTCCTCCTCTAGATATTTCTTTCTTTTGAGGAGTTTCTTCAAAAACTTAGCATATTCAGGAATCTGTTGCAATGCTTCAGTCATAGAAATTCTAATCCCCAATTTTCCGAAGATATCTTCAAAGCACCCTAATTGCATTTCTTTTTCTTTTCTAGAGAACTCCTCAGGGTGATGAAGATTTTTCTCAATTTTTTTTTCTCTCAACTTCTTTGTCTTCTCTCTTTTAACTCAACTTTTTTCTTTTCTCTTTTCTTCTTTCTCTTTCTCCCTCTCATCTTTTACGCTCACAATAGCCTTGCATTCTTCCTTGGGGTTAACTTCAGTATTAGCCCCGAAACTTTTGATAGGTATGATGAGAGGGTCGCACCTCTCACAAAAGTTGTGCATAAAATTAATGCAGTATAAGCTAGGAAGTGACTCCTAGGTCGTCTCTCAAGGACCAATTTGGGTTCAGTCTCAGATCTAAACACGTAGGGGGGGGGTTTGTGAAAAGTTTGTGAATGCAATTAAACTAAATCTAAACTGGAAAATCGAACACAACCGAATATAATTGACGGTATTCAAATGCATAAAAACATGAAACTGAACACAACAACAAATAAATATCCAAACACAGTTCAAACTACAGAAATGCAACATTCATGTTAAAACATCAAATGCACAATGTTGTAGGCTAAACTTAAACATAAAAAATTCATCACAGAAATAACAAGAAGAAACGCTTGGAGATAATTCAAATTTAAACTGTGTGCTTCCAGAATCCATCCGCGTGAGTCACCACCTCAATCCATCGTATGTTTCATTCTCCAAGAAAGTGTTCCTATTCTACCACTAGAACCCGTGCCTCCTTCTAGCAAAATAAATGAAATGGAATTTTCCCCTCTTTGCCTCCTGAACGTGACACACTCCCGTGACACTACGTGTTGCCAACTTCCTACAAATACTTCTAAAATAAATTTTTCAAAGTATTCTTCACCTTCTAAAGTTGACGTGACAAGGGAATAAATTCCACCGTGCACTACTTTGCTTCATCTAATCTACCTCTTCATTCTTAAACAAATAAAAGAAACACATTGCTACACCTCTTGCCACCACATGTCCCATCATCTAGACTTTATCCTAATCTAATACTCATTCCATTAAAGCCAAGTAAATGCTAGCATGTTCCTTCCTATCACCGTGTGCTTCATTCCAGCAAAATAAATCTACTGTCAATCAAAGAAGGTGAATCAACACCTCTCCATGTGTGCCGGAGCAAATAAAAAAAAACATTAAATGCCAAACAATGTTGGCAGTGACAGTAGTTGGAATCAAGGGAATAAAAGAGTATTAAATGCAAAAGTGTTGAATCTTTTTTTATTCAATGAAAAACTAAAAAGGAACATTCCAGCCCCTTGCACAAAATAAAATGGGAAAATATCTTTCATTCCTCATTCTCGTGTGCTGCCTCTGGACGCTCCCCTCCACCATCTTTTTCAAAACTCCAGCCCCCGAAAAGAACATGTAAGTGGCGCTAAAATGTGTGGCGGCTGTAGTATGTCCCAGCCCTCACCTGTAACCTTCCATCTCTACCATCTAAAAAGAAATGCTCAAAGGAAAACTCCCCAAGCTGGTGGCTGTCCCCCATTTTTAATACAAGATGGAAAACCCTCCTGTTGCCAGCGTGTGGGCCAGGTGTGCTGAAGCTGCTGGAAACAAGGTGTTGGACACTTCCGTGCGTCTCTGTGTGCTTTTTAATTTCTCGTTGCACCTCCCAGCTTGCATGGAAAAAAAATGAAAGCCGTTGGATCTGTGCTGGATGCACCCCAAACTGCTTCCCATTCTCCGCGGCTGGATGTCGTGTGCAAGCTGGACCAAGCTGTGCGTGTGAGTGTGCTTCTCATCTTTTGGGCCGTGTGACGTGTGCACCCCATGCTTGCTTAAGTGCTTCTACTGGAATCAAGATGCTGGACGTGCTTCTCCACCGTGCACACCCCAAGCTGCTCTGCTGGACCGGGAGTTACTGTGTGCACCCTTCTTTCATGCTCCGCTGGATCGTGGATGTGCAAAGTGTTTCTTTTCTTCAAGATTGTTGGGTAGAATCAGCTCTTAAGGGCCGTGGAGTGTGGTGAAGTTGTGTGCGTGATTGTGGAATTCCCTTGGCCATGTGGATGTAACCCGTGTTTGCTGGCTGGAATGATGTCCGTGTGCACCTCCCGTGACTCCACGTTCTCCATCCCGTGAGTTTTACTTACTCCGTGTAGCCCTCCATTTTTCTGGACCGTGTGTTGGATGCACCCCGTGCGCACCTCTCCAAACGAATCAGCTTCACGACGTGCACCCCCCAATTTCGCTGGATGCACCTCCTAATGCAAGCCAACATTCTCTTCACCGTGCACTCCACTTTGATTCCAAAATATGTGGTTTGCAGAATGCTTTGCCAAAATGGATTCTCCATGGGCCTAGGCCGTGTGCAGCTGCTGGATACTTTTATCTCTCATTCAATTTCCAATTGGAGTTTCAAGCTTCTTTACGTGTGCAAAGTAAAAATGAATTTTCACTTTTGTTTCTCATGCTTTCTTTTCTCAAGTGAATTGAATCCTTTATTTTTTTCTTCACCCATTTAAAAACGTCCCAGCGTTCAAGCAAAGCCACGGGTTTTTCTTCATAATCAGCGTGCTCCGTGTGCAAGTGGTAGCTGTGCTCCAAAATCAATTTCCCATGGGTCGTAACATATTGCTTTTTGAAGCTCCTTTTTGAATGCCAAATGCTTTTCTTGATGTCACTCTCATTT
Organism: Vigna nakashimae; assembly: GCA_034642375.1. Taxonomy (NCBI): domain Eukaryota; kingdom Viridiplantae; phylum Streptophyta; class Magnoliopsida; order Fabales; family Fabaceae; genus Vigna; species Vigna nakashimae. The sequence goes on along the minus strand of CM067765.1, from coordinate 42,152,713 downwards.
TTCTTCTCCACACTTCTTTTGTGGAGAGCTTGAATTATGTGACAACCCTCCAAATGTTCCAAAATTTATCCAACAATTTCCCTACAATTAATAATGCAAATAATTAGCTCAAACAATTCAAATTAATTAAAATAAGAATTTCTGATCAAATTAAGCACAATTAGGAAAAATGGGAAAATACTGGACATTTAAGCACAATTCCCTAATTAAATTCGGTACAATAAGCTAAGTGAAATTGATAAAATATTGACTCATCAAGGTATCTCTTCCAACTTCTTGGCTATTTGACCAACCTGCATCTCCAGATTCTTTATAGCAGCTTCAGTGCTTTTCGGATTGGAGATAGTTGCCTACATGAACTGTTGGAGGGTCTCCTCAAGCTTTGTAGTTTGGTCAGCTAGATAGGGTTGTTGTTACCATTATTGTTGTTGCTGTTGTGGTGGTCTATTGAATTGTCCATCAGCTTGCCAAAATTAACCTTGTCCCATGCTTGGATAAGATTTCCATCCTTGATTGTAATTGTTTGGATGAAACTGGTTGCTAATAACGGTTTAAAATATCGTTATTTGTGATATAATTTTGATACTAAATGCACCATTTTGGACTTAGAAACTCGCTTTAACTCAAGTTTTTGCTTTAGTTTTGTGAATAAGAGAGCTTAGGTTATACTTGATGATTTTATCACTAAATTCACATGATTTTGTAGGCTATTGGAATGATTTGAAAGAAGAGTTAAAATACCAAATAGTTGGAATGCAAAAAGTCAACCAGAATGCAGAAAAGTCAACCAGAGTGAAGAGAAGTCAACCAGTATGCAGAAAAAGTAGCGCTGAGCGCTAGTTAAGTGCCGCAAAGCTCGCCCGAGCGCCCCTTGAGGGGCCATGAGCGCCAGTACTTGTTGTTTCATGCCTGGGCGCCCTAATGGGGCGCTCAGTGCTAGTTTCATGGGCTTGGACTTGCACGTCCTAGGGATTGTATCTTTTGGTGGCTTGAGCGCAGAAACAAACTTTTCACCCCTTGGGAGTAGATTTGGGGATGTGACAAGTCTCCTCTTCTTTTTCTAGGGTTTTTCTATCTCTTTCATTCCATTGTGCATATAGTTTCTCCATGATAATGGGAAACTAAACCTTATTTGTTGTAGGGAAATATGTAACCTCTTAAACTCACATGTATTGAATTGATTTATATTATAAATGCTTTACTTCATTAATTGTTAGGGTTTTTCCTCTTCACTCTATGCATGCTTTGTTTAACTCATTCAATTGCATGATTACTGATTTTGTCGATATGGACACATAAGGGAAAACCTAGAATTGGGGAAGTTCTCCCAAAAGCAATATTACCTAGACATAGGGATAAGAGGGGTGGTTGCTTTTAAGATTTTGTGCGAATTTAATGCATAATTAATTGCTGGGGATACAAGACATTATGATCTAGTAATTAAGAGTAGGCTTTCTTCGCCGAGACATTGGGTTTAAGGTAAATTAGAAAGTGGCATTAACGTTAATGAAGAAGATGAATTCATATATGCATGAGAGTGATTAGGTGCATATTCATCTCATATTTTCAATATCATCCATTCACCCTTGTGTTTAGCCTCAATTGATCAAATTTGCATTCATTTTTATTTTTATTGCATTTGCATTCAAAAACCTCAAAAATTGTTCTTAAGTCTTAATTGGTTAAGCGATTACATAACTGTTTAGTGTCGTGAGTCTCTTGGGAAACAATACTTGGTCTTACCATTTTATATTACTTGATACGATTCGGTACACTTGCCGGAGTGTTAACAGTTGCCCATGTAGTTAACGTCTTCATTGAGATTCTCGGGCACTGCACATTAACATTAATATGATCACCACCACATAGTTCACAATGTTGATGTTGAACCTGTAAGACATTATGGCACTCCTTTCGTGGTTGTGAAAGCTTCTTTGTTAAGACCTCCAATTATTGAGTAATAATCTTGTTTTGAGCAAGCAGGGTATCATAAGACTATAACTCTAGAACTCCCTTAGGTTGTGATGGAGCTCCTCTTTTACTGTGCATCTCATTGTCATTAGTAGCCATGTTGTCAATTAATTCATAGGCTTCCTCTGGAGTTTTTCACTTGATATTGCCTCCAACTGAGGCATTCAACATCAATTTAGTTTGTGAGCCAAAACCTCCAAGGAAAAGAATGACTATCGTTGCTTCATCAAAACCATGAGTAGGCATCTTCCACTTAGTCATGTTATTTTCAAGAAAAGAGTTCAACCACATTTTAGCATTGCCTCCCAGTGAGAAAGGAAACAAGCTCAGTCTAATAGCATCATCTAGTACTCCATTCAACTTCACAATGTTACAGATCTCATTAAAAGTGGTCAGATGCTCATTGAATTGGATGCTCTTCACTAGATGGATCAACACAGGCTTCATCTTCATACTTGTGGAATTGATCCTCGACTTTGCAATGCTGTTAAAATGGTGAGGGCCAATAACTGTTGCATTATTTGCCAAAGTATGCTTACCACCATTGTTGTCCATGCTTTCCTGATCAGATTGTGAGGCCTGTGAAATTTTCTCCAGAGAAGGTTCGCTAGATAATCTATTTCTTAATTGCCTTCTACTAGTCTCAAGTCCTTCAAGAAGAGGTTCAGAACTTTTGTTGCTTCTAGTCTTGACTATATCCTGCATAAACTACACACAAAACCCTAGAAAACACTGTTCGCACAAAAACAAAACAAACGACACAAAACACAAAATTAAAAATAAGATAAAAAATAAAAATAAAAATAAAAATAAAATATAAAAATAAAGTCAAAGTCAATCAAGAATCACACAAATAGAATAGTTTAAATCGTGAGTCCCCAACAACGGCGCCAAAAACTTGTAGATGGATCAATAAGTATACTTAATCCCACAAGTAATATAAAATGGTAAGACCAAGAATCGTGTCCCAAGAGACTCTCGACACTAGACATTTGTGTGATAACTTGATTAATTAAGACTTAAAGAAAATGAGATCATTGGTTTCAAATGCATAAACATAAATTTAAATATGAATATAAGTTGATCGATAGCAAATTAGCACAATGATGAACGAATGTTGTTTAATAAGTTATGAGTATCTTGTTGGGGTTAGATTTCGCCAAGTTCCCTCTCATGTATGTAAGAATTCTTCTTTATGCATTAATGTTAACATCACTCACTATATCACTTAAACCCAATCCCTCGGCGAAATAAGCCTCTCCTTAATCACTAGTTCATGCAATTCCTAGCATTCCTAGTAATTAAATGTGAAGATCAAGAGCTTTAAGAACACCAAGACTCGTACCCTCATCCCTAAGAAATATTACTCTTGGGAGTAATTCGACAAGAACCTGAATTGTAAGGAACCTCCTGATAATGGTTGAAAAATCGTTATTTTTATACTTAATTTTGACATTGAAAACACACTTTATGACTTAGAAACTAGCTTGAAATGATGCTTTTGCTTAAGTTGTGGAAATAAGAGAGTTGGATGGGTTTTATGTTTGTTTTTCCTTGTTTTGACATGAATGTAGATGAATTGGATGAAGAAGTTAAAGTAGCAAGGAGTTGGACTCAGGAAAGGAAGGAAAATTTCACAAAAGAGGAATCGTAGCCACCGCTTAACGTCATTTTCACCGCTGAGCACCAAGCTTGCTATTGAGTTCTTTGTCTAACGCCTAAGCGCCATCGCTGAGGGCTAATCCAAGTATCGTAGTCACCGCTGAGCAGCATTTCTACCATTGAGCGCCATAGTCTTTTGTTGAGTACATTGTTTCACGCCTGGGCGCCATCGTTGAGTGTTATTCTGAGTGTCGCACTTACTGCTGAGCGCAATTCCTATCGTTGAGCGCTGTCAACTTGGGCCTGGGCCAGTTTTCTATTATTTTTATAAACTATATCTTTGGACAGAAAGAGGCGAAATTACACCCATTCCACCCCTCGAAGGCGGATTTTGGATGCGGAAGCTCCGATCTTCAACTTCTAAGGTTCTATCTTTCATTCTTTTCATTACTTTCATCTAGTTTCACCATGTCTATGGTGAACTAAACTTCTGTTGTTGTTGAGGAAACGATGTAATGCTTTGAAACTCCAATGTATTGAATTGATTATTGATTATATATGCTTTACTTCATTAATAGTTAGGGTTTTTCCTCTACACTTTATGCATGCTTTGTTTAACTCATTCAATTGCATGATCATTGATGTTGTTGATATGGACACAAATTGGTAAATCTAGAACTGGTCTTACCATTTTATTATTACTTGATACAATTCGGTACACTTTCGTGAGACAATCCATTAAATTGATTACTCTTCACCAGTTGGATTAATGTTGGTTTCACCTCCATGTTGGCTGCATTGACTCTTGGTCTTGCTATGGTATTGACATGTTGAGATCCAGCTATATTAGTGTAATCTGCAAGAGTTCTTCTGGCATTATTATTCTCCATATTCTCAGTGCTATGATCAGAACCTTGTGATGATGGTTGTAACAGAGTTTCCCGAGAAGGAAAAAGTTCTCTAGATGTACGAACTCTTCTGCTCCGTCTGCTCTTGTCTAAACCTTCAAGAAGAGGTTCTGCAGTTTTCTTGCTGCTAGTTCGGATTGCTTCCTGCATACACAATCAAACAAATCCCTAGAAGAATTGGTTAGCACAAAAAGATATAAAAGAAGATATAAGATTTAGAGATAAAAAGATAAAAACAGAAAAAATAAAAACAGAAAAATAAAATAAAATAAAATAAAAACAAAAATAAAAAATAAATAAAAAATAAAATAAAATAAAATAAAAACTGAAAAAAAAATAAAAACAGAAATTCAAATTTCAAAATTCAAAATTTAAGTCAAAGATAATCAATAATCACACAAATGAACTAGTTAAACCATGAGTCCCCGGCAATGGCGCCAAAAACTTGATGAAAAATTTATGAACACTGAAAAACGACACCAAAAACTTGTTTAACCCTTGGCAAGTGTGACCGAATCGTGTCAAGTAATAAACTCGGTAAGACCAAGTATCGTTCTCCCAAAGGACTCACAACCTAGTTAGTTATATGATTTGTTGATTATTTAAGACTTGTTAACAATTGATTGTAGGTTTTAAATGCAAGAGACAATAATTAAACATGTATGCATGAATTTGATCAATGGAAAAGAGGAATACAAACACTTTAATGAATTAGATGGATGAGTATGTTGTTGGGGTTATCAATTTCATCTTCTCCACTCTCATATACTTTAGGAATTCATCATTCTTTTCATCAATGCTAATGTCACTCTCTAAATCACCTTGCAAGAAGGTCTATCCTTAATTACAAGTTCATACAATTCTAGCATTCCTAATAATTAATTCTGAAGTGCAGAAGCTTAACGGCAACCAACCCTCATATTCCTATGTCTAGGCAATATGCTATTGGGAGAAATTCTCCGGATCTAGATTTCCCCGTACGTTCCCTGCTACGACTGTCGCGGTCATACAAATTTTGATGTGCAGAAATTAATGCAGTATAACTAGGATTTGACTCCTAGGTCGTCTCTCAGGGACCAATTTTGGTGGTTCAGTCTTAGATTAGTCACGAAGTGGGGGGGGTTTGTGAATATGTTTGGATGCGATAAAATTAAAGTTAAAAGTGGACTGGAAATTAAATAGAATTTAAAAACGTTGAAACAAATTTAAACACTGTAAAAACTGAACAGTAAAAGACAGTAGACAATGAAAACAAAATAAAAACACTTAATTGAAAATGAAATTCACGAAGGATTCAACAATTGAAATAAAATTCTTGAATAGTAAAATAAAAATAAAACGTAAAAGAAATTAAATTTGAAATTGAAATTTCTTTTAAAACTTTTCATATGTGCCGTGACATGTTTCATTGAAAACAAAAACTGGAATTAGGTCCTTCATCCAACACCATGCCTTCCTACATCCATAGCACTTGATTTTTACAAAGAAAACTTTACTTCCACTTCAATTAATACTTTTAGTCTTTTTCCTAACTGAAAAGCAATTGGAATTGTTTTACCCACATAATCAAATTCACGTTCACATCATTCTAGCTACGGTTTTCATTCTTCAAAACAACTAAAAAAAAAATTCAAATGTAATAAAAGGTCCCACATGTTGGACTAAATGCAAATGGATTTAGAGAAAAGATGTTTGGTTTCTTACAAGAAGAAGGCTTGTTGTACGTACACACCTACTCCCATCTAAATTACTTCTTTATCTTCAAACAAATTACTTACCATTCCAGCCGTGAAAATCTTCATTAAGTTACCTTAAGCTTTGCTTCTTTTCATTCAACAACATCAAATTAAAGCATGAAACAATACTTCATTCTCCCAACTTAAAACAGTCGTGAACATTAAAGCTTTAAACCATAAAATCATTCAACAAAGTTCATCAAAGAAAAACTTAAATGAAAGAAGCATGAACAACCCTTAAACAGCCGTGACTTTACAGCATAAAGTAAAAGAAATGAAACACTTCAAAATGAAATTACAAACCTTCAAATTACAATAGTAACTTGCACAACATAATACAAATCACAGTTCATAAAATACACAGATGAATATAACAGAGGTGAATAAAAGTTGAAATGAAAAGTGCGCAAAACCAATGAAGAAGGCAACAAGAACTTCAAGTAACACCCTTCTTCATTCCAGCAGTAACGGTTTCTTCATCCTCCCACCATCCTTTGCAGCTCTCGGCCCCCACCAAGCTTACGGTTTCCTCCTCTCAAAAACTCAGAATTTTGTTGTGTCTAGCTCATGGTTTTCCAACTCCAAACTCTCTCTAGCTACCCTCCAAACTCAGAACCAGAAAAATTGTGTAAATGATCTCTCTCTGCTGCTCCATTTTATAGCCAAATTTCTGAACATTCTGTACTGCTGGCCTCCCAAACCCGTGAGCCTTCCTTTCCAGCCGTGGTAGCACCTCTTAATTGATCACCCATGTCTTGCTTGTGCTCTTTCCGTAACAGCACTTCCATCTTTGGACGTGAGATGTTGCTCCTCTTCTCCAATAATTGAATAAAATATGATGATAATTACTCTCACCTTCCTTAATCCGTGCACACTAAGTACCCCACCTCTTCTCCTCAATTCACGTTTGCAGCCCTTCCATTATTTCATTTCAATTCCATACTTTGATGTTTCCCAAATGCTTTGCTGAATTTTCCAATGGGGTCGTGTGCTTTCTACAAAGTGGTCCCTCCTTTGTTGCAAAATGTGTACTCTTGGTGTATCTTTGCCAAATAAAACCGTGGGTTTACTCTCTTATGTGAAAGGCTTTCTTCTTTCTTCAATTAATTGCTAATGTGCCAAAACCATGAGGGGCCCTCCTTCTCTTTCCAAATCATGTCCATCTACTTCTATTCTATATTGCCGTGTGCTTCTTAACAAGTGTGGCCCCTCCATTATGTTTCATCATTTGGTAAAGAATGAATAGGCTTTTAGCATGAATTGGCCGTGTGATTTTTGGTTGCAGTAATGGCACTACAAAAATCAACACTTCATTACAAAATATAAACTAAGGTAAAGCTTTGCAAAATGGAATTTCCAATGTGTCCTAGGCCGTGTGGTATATGTTGCCAAGCCAATTTTGCTTCTACAAATTCAGAAATGAAGGACTTGCTTAAGAGTGTTGGGAGGTCTTAGCATCATCTAATGATCAATTCCAGCCACCACAATTACTAAACAACAAGCAAACAATGCAAACAGATTAGAATTCACTCAAACATTAATCACTGGACTGACATAGGAGAGTAAAATAAATACTGGGAACAACACAAAACGAATTTGAACAAAGTAAAAACTATACATGAAAATAGACATCCATACGAAACTATGAAAAAAAACTGCATGCAAAACGGATAAGAATTGAATTCGAACGAGGACAAACAAGTTGACACAAAATTCACACAGCAACCAGCGAAAATTGAAGTGGCTGAAATGCTTTGGGCTTAATTGTCATTTCTCATTTAGCCTTCAAATGTCCCAAAAAGATATCCAAAATTTTCCCATAATTAATAATTCAAAATAATAAGCTCAGATAATTCAAATTAGTTAAAATAAGAATTTCTGATCGAATTAAGCACAATTAGGAAAAATAGGAAAATAACGGACGATTAAGCACAATTCCCTGATTAATTCTAGTACAATAAACTAAGTGAAGTGAAGAAAATAATGATTCATCAAAATAGACCACACTTAGTCTTTTGCACTCCTGGGCAAAATTAAGACGCAAATCAGGGAATGGTTCAAAGGACTTTCAGGAAGGTGACACAAATGCAGCATACAGAAAACAAAGACTAAAGAGAAAATAAACAGAATTTACAAAGTTCTCAAGAAGTCTGGACAGAGAAAAGAAGTAGAAATTATCCAACACAAAATCAAGAAAAACAGATACTTACAGAAATCATCCAAGCAATTCAATACATAGCAAAATAATTAATCAGTTCAAGAGGCGATTTAAAAATAACAAAACCTCACAGATGCACTCACAGTGTTTCTTTCAAGTGTCTAGGGTATACAGTTTCAACTCAATGCACTCAAGAAAACAAACACAAGTAGACTTGGCAAGCTTCTAATATCAACACTTAAAACATATGCATGTTCAGATCAAAAGGTCTTTCAGGGTTGTAATGGGGCCAAGGACAGGGGAGGATAAATTTGGATAAGTAGCTATAGCTCAGAAGAAATAGAGGTACACTGGGGAACAAGTGTAAACACAGTGAAATCTCACCCAAACCTCTAATTCAATCCTCTTCTCGACTCCATTATTCACAAAATTATTTTTCATTTTTCTCTTTTTCTCATCATTTTTTCATCCTGTCTCTTTTCTTTTCTCTCTTTATCACACAACAGGATATAATTTATATTTTCAAAACATGATGAGGAACCAACTAGCCAATTCATCAGAATTCCCAAGGAGACCACACTTATTCACAAAATACTTCTATAGCTCCAGACTTTCCTAAGGTTAAGGTAATCATTTGTTTTTCACTTAGGATCAGTGTATGAGCTTCAACACAAAGAAATATATACAGTATAGGCTCAAAGGGGTTATCAAAGGATAATAACAAGGTAGGCTTATTTGGCTAAAGAGGCTCAAGAACAAAAATGCCTTTATCACATCTGAACATGCATATCAATCAAGTATATCAAAAAGAATCAAGCCAAGGCATATGTGCAAGCAATCAAGAGACATATCACACACAAGAAAGAAAATTAAGTGGCTCAAATCTCACACAGGGTATTCGTCACAATCAAATCAACCTCTCAAACGTATAATCATCTTTCCAGGCAGAGAAAAGCAAGGATTACAAACTATAAGTATTAAGTAAGTGAAGGAAAAATCTACAACTTAAACATCATCCAGAAATCAAGAGAAAAATGTAAAATTTATTGCACACAAAACACACTAAAACAACTTAAAACAGAAAAAATTAACACTCAAAAACAAAAAATTTAACACACAAAATACAATCTAACAGAAAAATCAGAAAAATCAGAATTTCTTCCCAGTAGACCACACTTAAATTACACAATGTCCTCAGTGTGTTACAATCATCAGATTATCAATTCAGAGCAGTCAAATAATATAGACAAGTGCAATAAAATGTTAGGAAATGGGAAGAAATTTTCAGTAACATCCATCAGTAGATGTTATTAGTGACACCCAGCACCCATCAGTAGATGCTATAATATTTTTTTTTTTTTTTTTATTTTATTTTATTTTATTTTATTTTATTTTATTTTATTATTTTTTTTTTTTCTGAAAAAGGATACCGGTACTGTGACAACAGTCTCGGTGGGAATGACCGGAACTGTTGCTACAGTGGAAAGCTTTGGCTATAAAAGGCTGCTCCTCCGCGTCCAGCGCCATTTCTGAACGCTCAATCTCTCTCTACTCCTCTGCTCTCTCTCTCTCTCTGCTCTCTCTACTCTCTCTGCACTCTCAACTCTCTCTGCACTCTCAACTCTCTCGAGCGTCTGGATCTCTGCAGGGAGCCTCTCCTCTGAGCATCTGGAGCTGTGTGGAACCTCTGCCACCGTGCCATCTGAAGAGTCTGAGATCTGCGAGGAGCTTCTCTGCCAGCCTACTACTCCAGGTAAGTCCTTTGCTCCTGGATCTGCCTTTCTTTCCGTTTTTTCTGCTCTCTCTCTCTCTGTATTACCTTTATTTTTCATCTCTGCCCTGCTCTCCCTTTACTGCTTTCCATCTTTATTTTCAGCTTTCTGCTCTTTATTTTTGCTTTTCAGTTCTTCTCCTTTTACAGCTTTCAGATCTATCATTTTTTTTTTTTTTTTTTTCTGCTTTCAGTTCCTTCTTTATTTTCAGCTCTTATTCGCTTTATTCTTCACCTGCTAAACACTTAAAACACATAAAACACAATTGTCTTAAAACTTAAGGGGTATATCGGCTGGAAACCAGACGTTAATCTCCCTTCGATTGAAGGTATGGCAGAGACAATCGGGTAGAACAACGCCACGTACCCCACTTAAAACTAAAACACAGAAACTGAATATACAAGAACAATATGGACAAGGACACTGGACGTAGATCCGTTTAGGACCCTTTGCAAGGACCGTGAAACAGATCTGAGACCAGACACAAAAACAATCAAAGACAGACAGGACAAAATAAATTTAACGGAAAACAAGAACAAATAAAGAAAACACAGAACTAATCTAAATTTTTTTTTTTTTTTTTTTTTTTTTTTTAGTTCTTTTTATTATTTTTTTTTATGTTTAGTTTTTTTCTTCTTCTTTTTTTTTTATGTTTTTGTTCTTTTTATATGTATTTATTTTTTTATTTATGTATTTGTATATTACGAGAGGAAGGATGAGTGAAACGGAATCAGAGAGATATACCAGTCAACGGTGGCGTCCTACCGACGATCAAATCCAGATGATGACCAAAATATTCAACTATGGGGTCACACACCCAAGCCGAGCGCAAGTCGTCGAGATCGCGTCTCGACTAAGGGCTTTCGGCGAAGCCACTGAATACAACGTACACTGCTGGTTCAACAACCACGGCAATCGGGTCAAGCATTGGCAAGCGGAGATAGACCCCACTGGCACTCTCTTTTCACAACTGCCGCTGTACATGTACGGTAAGAACTCTCATCATACCATCATTGAAATTTTTTTCACTTCCTCTTCTATTATTAACACATGTTTTTTATTTTTTTATTTTTTTATTTTTATTTTTTTTTATTTTTTTGTTTGAAAGAAAAAAACTGGGTGATAATGAGGGCACCGAGGCTACTGAATCTGTTTCCAGTCCCGATCATTATCGATGACGACAGAAATGAACGAGAAATTCCTCCACCAAAGCCTCCGCTCGCATTCCGAACCAGAGCTCCCTCAACGGAGCTCTCCCTTAGACCACCACAACCAGCTCGTGAATTCTTCCAGTTTTAATGTTTTATGTTTTTTTTTTTTTTTTTTTTTTTTTTTTATTGGCCGAGTGTGGCCAGAATATGGGCTGTAATATGAACACTTATATTTTTTTATGTTTTTAATTTTTTTTTTTATGTTGTTTTTGTTTTTATTTATTATGGTGTGTAATATTAACGATCACTAAAGATCGACCCCCCGAACATCTTTTATTTTCATATATATCTACTGCATCTTTATATTCAGATCTGTTCAAGCTCCTATTTTCCATTACTGTAATTTTGCTATTATGAATGAAATATTTTCTTAGTCTAAAAATTTGCAATCAAAGATCTGTATGAAAACAACTAAGAAATTGTATTTACAGTGAAGGAAAATAAATGAGATCTGAAGTGAAAATTTTTAATGAAATATTGGTAAGAAACTGAGGGTCGAAATAAAATCAAGGACTACGCAAAACAATTTTTTTGAATTTTTGAAATTTTTTTTTTTTTTTCAAGGATAACAATGTGAAAACTAAGAAAGAAGGAAGAAAAAAAAAATATATACATATCAGAATACAGATTTGGCACGCTTTAAACAAAAAATTTTATCACAAATTGTTTTTTTATGTTTTTAAATTTTTTTTTTTATTTTTAAAAATAATAATTCGAAAACTAAAAAGAAAAGGAAAAACAAACTTAAAAGAAAAACAAAAATCAGAAACTTCCCGAGACCACACTTAAACTACACTGTCTTAAATGTTTTCTAAGCATAAGATCATCAATTAAAACACTAAACAGATAAAGGACAAGTGCATTAAAAATATGAAAACGGGAAGAAAGAAAAAGAAAACTTCCCTGGTCATGGTGGCAGTTGCCAATTTTGGACTTGTAGGGAGATGTTCCCTTCTTCAGGATCCAGCATGAAAGTGTTGAGGACGAACTGCTTCATCCTCCAAATCTGATCAAGTAGGGAAATATCTTCCACCACCGGATCTAAGCAGCAATTGTTGATGAGCGGGTACAGCAGGTGCCTTCCGAACTTTGATTTGTCAGTGTTAGCACCTATGTTTTCCACTGTGGGTGCATATTGGTCAAATTCATTTGTACCTCCTGCAATAGGGTTAGTGCAAAATGGTTCCACCGAAATTTCATGCAGAGGTAAAATACCCAAATCTAGTGTAACAAGCTGAACCTCAGATACATCCTCAGAACATGAATCAATTTTAAAATTACATGCATTATCAACCACAGACTCATATTCATGTTCAGTGCATGGAGAATAAACATTTGAATGTGATAGTAAAAAGCGATTCTCATCATGCACAGAGGAAAAATTAAAATCAGACTCAGCAACAATATAATCATTAGCATACCGATCATCATCACAATCAACAGAATAATCAAATTGTGGTATGCTTACCTCCACTTCCTTGAAGATTTCTAAAGTGTGTGAAGATGAAGGTGGTCTACCTGGTTCAGGATTACTGCTTACTTCTGCCGGGTCCCCAAAATTTTCATCAGTCTCCTCAGGTGCAAGAGTGGCCATCTGCCTGATCTGATCACTCAGATTCTGCATGGCAGCTTGAGTTTCCATGCTCTCTTGCTTGAACTGCATGTTCCCTTTCTGAAACTGAATGTTCTGCATGGTCATCTGCTCCAATAACTCCTTCAATGTAGGTTCAGAAGTTGAAGGCTGAGAAGCTACTTGGGCAGGAGCATCATACTGCTGACTCTGATATTGCTGAACTGGTGGAACCGGCTCCCAAAGGGAGCTCTCAGGAATTTGAGGATGATCCATATTTTTCTCAGTATTAAAATCAGCACAAGAATCAGAGTAATATGCAGAAAGAGAATCATAATTACAGGCACTTGTAGAATAAGCACTATTCACAAAATTAAAATAGGTAGACATGGAAAAATAAAAAGTAAAAACTAAAAACTAAAAATTACGAATCAGATAAAACAAAACACATTTATACATGCTACAAGCACACACAAGACAGAACATCAATAGTAAAAATTTTTAATTAAATTTTTTTTTTTTTTTTTTTTTAATTTTAAATTTTTTTTTTTAATAACAACTAAATACAGAACATAGCACAATTAAACACATATATACACAATATATATTAACACAGCATAATCGAAAAACACAACAAAAATCTAAAACAAAAAACCTGGATCTGAAGTGACAACGCCGCCAAAATTTGCTGAAGGTGTCGTTGTCGCCTACAAAAATATACAAGACAAAACACACAAAACAAACATATTAACAGAACAAAACTTTATACAACAAAAATCTAAAACCAAACCGTCATTGGTCCCCGGCAACGGCGCCAAAATTTGCTACGACTGTCGCGGTCATACAAATTTTGATGTGCAGAAATTAATGCAGTATAACTAGGATTTGACTCCTAGGTCGTCTCTCAGGGACCAATTTTGGTGGTTCAGTCTTAGATTAGTCACGAAGTGGGGGGGGTTTGTGAATATGTTTGGATGCGATAAAATTAAAGTTAAAAGTGGACTGGAAATTAAATAGAATTTAAAAACGTTGAAACAAATTTAAACACTGTAAAAACTGAACAGTAAAAGACAGTAGACAATGAAAACAAAATAAAAACACTTAATTGAAAATGAAATTCACGAAGGATTCAACAATTGAAATAAAATTCTTGAATAGTAAAATAAAAATAAAACGTAAAAGAAATTAAATTTGAAATTGAAATTTCTTTTAAAACTTTTCATATGTGCCGTGACATGTTTCATTGAAAACAAAAACTGGAATTAGGTCCTTCATCCAACACCATGCCTTCCTACATCCATAGCACTTGATTTTTACAAAGAAAACTTTACTTCCACTTCAATTAATACTTTTAGTCTTTTTCCTAACTGAAAAGCAATTGGAATTGTTTTACCCACATAATCAAATTCACGTTCACATCATTCTAGCTACGGTTTTCATTCTTCAAAACAACTAAAAAAAAAATTCAAATGTAATAAAAGGTCCCACATGTTGGACTAAATGCAAATGGATTTAGAGAAAAGATGTTTGGTTTCTTACAAGAAGAAGGCTTGTTGTACGTACACACCTACTCCCATCTAAATTACTTCTTCATCTTCAAACAAATTACTTACCATTCCAGCCGTGAAAATCTTCATTAAGTTACCTTAAGCTTTGCTTCTTTTCATTCAACAACATCAAATTAAAGCATGAAACAATACTTCATTCTCCCAACTTAAAACAGTCGTGAACATTAAAGCTTTAAACCATAAAATCATTCAACAAAGTTCATCAAAGAAAAACTTAAATGAAAGAAGCATGAACAACCCTTAAACAGCCGTGACTTTACAGCATAAAGTAAAAGAAATGAAACACTTCAAAATGAAATTACAAACCTTCAAATTACAATAGTAACTTGCACAACATAATACAAATCACAGTTCATAAAATACACAGATGAATATAACAGAGGTGAATAAAAGTTGAAATGAAAAGTGCGCAAAACCAATGAAGAAGGCAACAAGAACTTCAAGTAACACCCTTCTTCATTCCAGCAGTAACGGTTTCTTCATCCTCCCACCATCCTTTGCAGCTCTCGGCCCCCACCAAGCTTACGGTTTCCTCCTCTCAAAAACTCAGAATTTTGTTGTGTCTAGCTCATGGTTTTCCAACTCCAAACTCTCTCTAGCTACCCTCCAAACTCAGAACCAGAAAAATTGTGTAAATGATCTCTCTCTGCTGCTCCATTTTATAGCCAAATTTCTGAACATTCTGTACTGCTGGCCTCCCAAACCCGTGAGCCTTCCTTTCCAGCCGTGGTAGCACCTCTTAATTGATCACCCATGTCTTGCTTGTGCTCTTTCCGTAACAGCACTTCCATCTTTGGACGTGAGATGTTGCTCCTCTTCTCCAATAATTGAATAAAATATGATGATAATTACTCTCACCTTCCTTAATCCGTGCACACTAAGTACCCCACCTCTTCTCCTCAATTCACGTTTGCAGCCCTTCCATTATTTCATTTCAATTCCATACTTTGATGTTTCCCAAATGCTTTGCTGAATTTTCCAATGGGGTCGTGTGCTTTCTACAAAGTGGTCCCTCCTTTGTTGCAAAATGTGTACTCTTGGTGTATCTTTGCCAAATAAAACCGTGGGTTTACTCTCTTATGTGAAAGGCTTTCTTCTTTCTTCAATTAATTGCTAATGTGCCAAAACCATGAGGGGCCCTCCTTCTCTTTCCAAATCATGTCCATCTACTTCTATTCTATATTGCCGTGTGCTTCTTAACAAGTGTGGCCCCTCCATTATGTTTCATCATTTGGTAAAGAATGAATAGGCTTTTAGCATGAATTGGCCGTGTGATTTTTGGTTGCAGTAATGGCACTACAAAAATCAACACTTCATTACAAAATATAAACTAAGGTAAAGCTTTGCAAAATGGAATTTCCAATGTGTCCTAGGCCGTGTGGTATATGTTGCCAAGCCAATTTTGCTTCTACAAATTCAGAAATGAAGGACTTGCTTAAGAGTGTTGGGAGGTCTTAGCATCATCTAATGATCAATTCCAGCCACCACAATTACTAAACAACAAGCAAACAATGCAAACAGATTAGAATTCACTCAAACATTAATCACTGGACTGACATAGGAGAGTAAAATAAATACTGGGAACAACACAAAACGAATTTGAACAAAGTAAAAACTATACATGAAAATAGACATCCATACGAAACTATGAAAAAAAACTGCATGCAAAACGGATAAGAATTGAATTCGAACGAGGACAAACAAGTTGACACAAAATTCACACAGCAACCAGCGAAAATTGAAGTGGCTGAAATGCTTTGGGCTTAATTGTCATTTCTCATTTAGCCTTCAAATGTCCCAAAAAGATATCCAAAATTTTCCCATAATTAATAATTCAAAATAATAAGCTCAGATAATTCAAATTAGTTAAAATAAGAATTTCTGATCGAATTAAGCACAATTAGGAAAAATAGGAAAATAACGGACGATTAAGCACAATTCCCTGATTAATTCTAGTACAATAAACTAAGTGAAGTGAAGAAAATAATGATTCATCATTCCCATATCGACAAAATCAATAATCATGGCAATGAATGAGTTAAACAATGCAAGCTTTAAGCAAAGAGGAAAAACCCTAACTAATTCCATATATGAGATGTTAGAACAAATTCCATATATGAGACTGTCACAAGACTACATTGATTCCCTAACAACAATACAAGGTTTAGTTCACCATATTCATGGTGAAACTAGATGAATAATAATGAAAGAATGAAAGATAAAACCCTAGAAAGAGGAGGAAGTAGCTTGAGCATCCAAGATCTTCCCTCAAGGGGTGGAAAAGTGAGTGTTTGCTTCGTCTTAGCCAAAGATACAAACCTAAGGACGTCCTAAAGCTTATTTACTATTCTTAAAATGTAGAAAATTAGGCCCAAGCCCATAAAAGTGCCACTCAGCGGTAAGTGCGTGAGTTGTTTCTTCCCCCTCAGCGGCATTTTCACCCCTCAGCAGATCCAACGTGGGTTTCTGAGTGCCGCTCAGCGGTAAACTGCCACTAAGCTGTAGTTGCGACTTCTCCTTTTGCACTTTTTGATGTCTTTTCTGCTTCCATCTCTATCCTTCTTCACTTCTTTCACCAAATTCACCTTTAAACCTGCATAAAACACTGAAATCAAGCATAAACCTGTCCACCTCTCTTATTTCTGAAAATATGACCAAAAGCATGATTTCAAGCTAGTTTCTAAGTGTTAAAGGTTGCTTTTAGTATCAATTTTAAGCATGAAAATAACAGTTTTTCAACTGTTATCACAACCCCAAACTTAGAACTTTGCTTGTCCTCAAGCAAACAAGATGTAACTCAATCTTCTACCAATCCATATAACGATTCACTCATTCAAAAATTCTCTTTTCAAGATAAGTACAGACTTCAATTAAACTCATGACAAAGATTTCAATCAAGACATGCACATGCTTTGGTGTTCACAAAGCCACTTAATATCCAACAAATGTAATTTTTCGTGAATGATCAATCAACTAGACATGGATGTTCATGTGCTCATGGAATATTTCCTCACTAGGTAAAGTGGTTTACTCAAATACAAGTTTATAAGAGGTAATCACTCATTCACTCTATTATTACAATGTCACATGAATTGACTTTGCCTTTCGTTTAACCATAATCAAATACGTTTACAAGCATGCATCATCAGAATGACTTTTCAATGGCTTATAATGTGGCTGGGCTAACAAGAAAATTGGTTTTTCTAGATCACAAAACCCTTGAGTTAAGAGAATCATATAGACACAATCATTCTTATTCATTCCCAACTTTCTTTTGCATTGAGCTTTGCCTTTTCTTTTCTTTTTCTTTTTCTTTTCACATTCTTATTTCTTAGCTCTTAGCTCAATACTTTCAATTTCCCTTTTGTAACTTCCATACAACCCCAAACATGAACATTTATCAATACCACAAAATATTTTCTACTTAACTCAAGGTAAAGCTTTTCATCAAGGGTTTTCAAATCATGTTCAAGGTTGATAACAGTTGAAAAACTGTTATTTTCATGCTTAAAATTGATACTAAAAGCAACCTTTAACACTCAGAAACTAGCTTGAAATCATACTTTTGGTCATATTTTCAAAAATAAGAGAGTTGGACAGGTTTATGCTTGATTTCATTGTTTTATGCATGTTTTAAGGTGAATTTGGTGAAAGAAGTGAAGAAGGATAGAAATGGAATAAGAAAAGACATCAAAAAGTGCAAAAGGAGAAGTCGAATTTACCGCTCAGCGGCAGTTTACCGCTAAGCGGCACTCAGGCAATCACGGTGGTTCCGCTGAGGGGTGAAAAGGCCGTTGAGGGGAAGAAAACAATTCACGCACTTACCGCTGAGTGGCATTATTTTGGGCTTGGGCTTAATTTGTATCGTTGGCAGAGACGAAGCAAACAGTCTCTTTTCCACCCCTTGAAGGAAGATCTTGGATGCTCAGGCTACCTCCTCGTCTTTCTAGGGTTTTATCTTTCATTCTTTCATTATTATTCATCTAGTTACACCATGAATATGGTGAACTAAACCTTGTATTGTTGTTGGGGAATCAATGTAGTCTTGTGAAACTCTCATATATGGAATTTGTTTTAACATCTTATTTTTAAGACTTATGCTTTCTTTCATCATTAGTTATGGTTTTTCCTCTTTGCTCAAACTTGATTTGTTTAACTCATTCATTGCCATGATTATTGATTTTGTCGATATGGGAACGTACGGGGAAATCTAGATCCGAGGAATTTCTCCCAATAGCATATTGGTTGCCATTAAGCTCCTACACTTAAGAACTAATTACTAGGAATGCTAGGAATTGTATGAACTCGTAATTAAGGATAGCTCTTCTTGCAAGGTGATTTAGAGAGTGGCATTAGCATTGATGAAAAGAATGATGAATTCCTGAAGTATATGAGAGTGGATAAGATGAAATTGATAACCCCAACAACATACTCATCCATCTAATTCATTGAAGTGTTTGTATTATGTTTTTCTCCATTGATCAAATTCATGCATACATATTTAATTACTCTCTTTTGCATTTAAACATACAATCTATTTGTTCTCAAGTCTCAAATAATCAACAAATCATATAGCTAAACTTGGTCGTGAGTCCTTTGGGAAAACGATACTTGGTCTTACCTTGTTTTATTACTTGATACAATTCGGTCACACTTGCCGATTGTTAAACAAGTTTGTGGCGTCGTTTTTCGATGTTCATAAATTTGTTATCAAGTTTTTGGCGCCGTTGTCGGGGACTCGTGATTTAACTAGTTCATTTGTGTGATTATTGATTATCTTTGACTTGAATTTTGAATTTTGAATTTTTGTTTTTATTTTCTGTTTTTATTTTTCGCTTTTTATTTTATTTTATTTTATTTTATTCTCTATTTTCTGTTTTTATTTTTTTCTGTTTTTATTTTTTCTTCTTATCTCTGAATCTTATATCTTCTTTTATATCTTTTTGTGCTAACCAATTCTTCTAGGGTTTTGTTTTCTTGTGTATGCAGGAGGCAATCCGAACCAGGAGCAAGAAAATGCAGAACCTCTTCTTGAAGGTTTAGACGAGAGTAGACGAAGGAGAAGAATCTGTACATCTAGAGAACTTTTCCCTCCTCCGGAAACTCTGTTGCAACCATCACCACAAGGTTCTGACCATAGCACTGAGAATATGGAGAATAATAATATCAGAAGAACTCTTGCAGATTACACAAATATAGCTGGACCTCAGCATTTTAACAACATAGTAAGACCAAGAGTCAATGCAGCCAACATGGAGGTGAAACCAGCATTAATCCAACTGGTGAAAAGTAATCAATTCAATGGGTTGTCTCACGAAAGCCCATATGAGCACCTCACAAGTTTTAACGAGATCTGCAACACGGTGAAAATAAATGGGGTGTCAGACGAAGAAATCAAACTTAGCTTGTTTCCATTCTCATTAGGAGGCAATGCTAAGCTTTGGTTGAATTCTTTTCCAGAGGGAAGCTTTACAGAGTAGGAAGCAGTGGTAACAAAGTTCCTAAACAAATACTTTCCACAATCAAAGGTGAATAAAGGAAAGCAAGAGATTTCATCATTCAGGCAAGGCATGGAGGAATCACTGGGTCATGCATGTGACAGATATAAAAGCTTATTACGAAAGACTCCCACGCATGGATTTGAAGAAGTGGAAGTAGTGCTAATCTTCCTTGGAGGTCTTGGTTCACAAACCAAGATGATGCTTGACGCCTCAGCAGGAGGAAATATCAAATGGAAAACTCCAGAGGAAGCTACAGAAATCATTGACAATATGGCTACTAGTGATAATGAACTGAATAGTGAAAGAGGATATCCTAGTCAAAAAGAGTTGCTACAATCAAATGATGCTTTGCTTATTCAAAATAAAATTATTTCTCAACAGTTGGAAGAAGTAATTATGAAACTTTCTCAATTACCACAAGAAATACAAAAGGTTTCAATGGTTCAATGGCAACAGTAAAAATGGCAAATGCAATTAACTCCATCTGAGAAGACAACAAAACTTGACAAGACTTTCCAAAAGTTCTTGAAGACGAATGCATCTTACTGTAAGAATGTGGAAGTTGCATTTAAAAATATGAAGATCCATATTGAGCGAATAGCAGACAAGATGAAAATGGGAATATCAGAAAGGAGTGTAAAACTGTTGTTACCAGAAGTGGTAAGGTGTTAGAGGAGAGAAAAAAAGAAAGAGAGGAGAAAGAAAATGAGAGTGAAAAAGAAACATGTGAGTGGAAAGAAAGAGTTGAGAGAAAAAAAAAAGAAAGAAGAAGAAGATGAGAAGAAAGAAAAAAAAGAAAGAGAAGAGAGAGATGAGAGAGAAAAAGAAAGAGAGTTTGAAAAACCACTTCCTTATCCAAAGAGCTATTCAAGGAAGGAGAAAGAAAAATAGTTGGAAAGATTCATGGAGTTGTTTAAAAAGCTAGAGATCACTATACCATTCTCTGAAGCATTTCAACAGATGCCATCATATGCAAAATTTTTGAAGGAACTGCTTACATAGAAAAACAAACACATTGAGAAGGAAATTATCAAGGTACAGGGTAACTGTAGTGCAATCATACAGAAATTACCTCCTAAGTTTAGAGATCCAGGAAGCTTCACTATTCCATGTACCGTAGGAGACTTGGAAGTTGGAAGAGCATTGATTGATTTAGGAGCTAGCATGAATTTAATGCCGCTATCCATGTGTAAAACAATTGAGGGTTTGGAAATCAAACCTACCAGAATGGCTCTTCAACTGACAGATAGGTCTCTTAGATATCCATGTGGAGTGGTGGAAGACGTGTTAGTGAAGGTTGACAAGTTTGTATTCCCAGTAGATTTTATTGTAATGGAGATGGAAGGAAACAGTGATGTACCTCTCATTTTGGGGAGACCTTTTATGAAGACTGCTAGAGTTTTAATTGATGTGGAAAATGGGAAGCTGAAATTGAGAGTTCATGATGAAGAAGTTACCTTTGATGTATTTAAAGCCATGACATATCCAAATGATGATAAAGCATGTTTCCAATTTAACGAACTTGATGAAATCTGTGGGATACAAGAAAGGATGGTGTGGTATGTTTCTCCATTAGAGAAAACTCTTATTGATGCTCGTGAAGATTTAGATGAAGGAGAAGAGAAATTAATTGCAGAATGTCTGATGGACTTGGAAACATTGAAAAAAATTCCAGAGGAGGATACAAAGTTTGAAATAATTGATAAGGAAGAAGAAGTCAAAGTAATGAAACCAGAATTAAAAAGACTCCCAGCCCATCTGAAGTATGTTTTTCTAGAAGAAGATGAGAGAAAGTCAGTTATCATCAGTAATTCTTTGTCTCTACAAGAAGAAGAACAGTTGATAGAAATTCTGAAAGCTAATAAAGGAGCAATTGGGTGGTCAATATCAGATCTTAAAGGTATTAGCCCAACTTATTGTATGCATAAGATCTTTATGGAGGAGGATTATAGACCGAGTGCTCAACCACAGAGAAGGTTAAACCTTGTAATGAAGGAGGTGGTCAGAAAAGAAGTGTTGAAACTTTTACAAGCGGGTATTATTTATCCAATCTCTGACAGCGAATGGGTAAGTCCAGTTCAGGTGGTTCCAAAGAAAGGCGGAATGACAGTAATTCACAATGATAAGAATGAACTTATTCCCACTCGGACAGTTACTGGATGACGAATGTGCATTGATTACAAAAAGCTGAATAAAGCCACTAGGAAGGATCATTTTCTTCTTCCTTTCATGGACCAGATGTTAGAAAGATTAATAGGTCAAGTTTTCTATTGCTTCCTAGATGGATATTCTGGATACAATCAAATTGTGGTAGATCCAAAAGACCAAAAGAAGACAGCCTTTACTTGTTCTTTTGGTATCTTTGCCTATAGAAAGATGCCATTTGGATTGTGTAATGCTCCCGCTACCTTTCAAAGGTGTATGCAGGCGATTTTTGCAGATCTTTTAGAAAAGTGTATTGAAGTCTTCATGGATGATTTTTCAGTCTTTGGAAATTCTTTCCAAAGGTGTTTGGAAAATTTGGATATTGTTCTTAAAAGATGTTTCAGACAAATCTTGTTCTTAATTGGGAGAAATGTCCTTTTATGGTAAAGGAAGGAATTGTGCTGGGACATAAAATTTCAGCTAAAGGGATTGAGGTAGATAAAGCCAAAGTGGAAATCATTGAGAAATTGCCTCCACCAAAAAATGTAAGGGGGATCAGGAGTTTTCTTGGTCATGCTGGATTTTATAGAATATTCATTAAAGATTTCTCAAAAATTGCTAAACCATTGAGTAATCTTCTTATGAAGGATGTGTCTTTTGTGATGAATGAAGAATGTTTGAAAGCTTTCGACATATTGAAGAGCAAATTAGTGTCAGCTCCAGTAATTGTAGCTCCTGATTGGAATAAAAATTTTCAGCTAATGTGTGATGCAAGTGATTATGCAATAGGAGTTGTCCTTGGCCAACGAACAGAGCGGCTTTTTCATCTAATTTATTATGCCAGCAAAGTTCTGAATGATGCTCAGATGAATTATGCTACCACAGAGAAAGAATTTCTAGCTATCGTGTATGCTCTAGAGAAAGTTAGACCTTATCTTATTGGGTCTAAGGTGATTATCTATACAGATCATGCAGCTATCAAATACTTGTTGACAAAACCATATTCTAAGCCACGTCTGATTCGATGGGTACTACTTTTGCAAGAATTTGATGTGGAGATCCGTGATAAGAAAGGGAGTGAGAACTTGATTGCTGATCATTTGTCACGGTTAGTCAACAAGGAGGTTACTAGCAAAGAATCAAAGATCTGGAAATCTTTTTTAGATGAAGCACTTATGTATATTCAGTAGAGGCCATGGTTTGCTGATATGGCTAATTTCAAAGCTACAAGGGTCATGCCAGAAGATTTAACTTGGCAAGATTGGATTGGATAATCTTCTGAGGAGATGTGTGACAAATGAAGAAGCAGAAGGGATTCTCTGGCATTGTCATGATTCACCTTGTGGGGGAGATTTTAATGGAGAAAGAACAACAGTAAAAGTTCTTCAATCAGGGTTTTATTGGCCAACCTTATATAAAGATGCTCATAATCATGCGAGAAACTGTGATAAGTGGCAAAGAGCAGGGACAATCACTAAACATCATGAAATGCCATTACAAGGCATTTTAGAGGTTGACGTTTTTTATTGTTGGGGTATTGACTTTGTGGGACCCTTTCAACAATGAATATATTTTGGTAGCAGTGGATTATGTGAGTAAATGGGTGGAAGCATTAGCTTATCCTAAAAATGATGCTAGCACGGTAATTAAATTTTTGAAGAAGCAGATATTTTCGCGTTTTGGAAATCCAAAAGTGTTGATTAGTGATGGGGGATCTCATTTTTGCAATTATCAGCTAGAAAGAGTGCTCAAACATTATGGAGTCAAACATAAGCTAGCTGCACCTTATCATCCAAAAACCAATGGACAAGCTGAGGTATCTAACAGGGAAATAAAAAGGATCATGGAAAAAACAGTGACTTCATCAAGAAAGGATTGGTCAGTCAAATTGGATGATGCTCTTTGGGCCTATAGGACGGCAATGAAGACGTCTATGGGACTATCACCGTTTCAATTGGTCTACGGGAAAGCATGTCATTTGCCAGTAGAGTTGGAGCATAAAGCGTTGTGGGCTTTGAAATTCTTGAATTTTGATCCTTATGAAACTCAAGGCACACGCAGAAGGCAGATTTTGGAGCTTGAAGAAATGCGATTACATGCATATGATTCATCCAAGGCTTATAAAGATAAGATCAAATTTTATCATGACAGGAAGTTGGTAAATAAAGTTTTTAATCCAAGACAACAGGTACTATTATTCAATTCAAGATTGAAGATATTCCTTGGGAAATTGAAGACAAAATGGTCAAGACCATTTGTAGTAAAAGGAGTGCACCCGCATGGAGCAATTGAAATATTTAATCCAGTTGCTGATGATCCACAGAAAAATTGGGTGTGAATGGTCAACGTCTCAAGCCTTATTTAGGGGGTGAAGTGCAATACTTGTCCACAATGATGCAGTTAGTTGATCCTTGAAATTTTAGGTCAGGCTCGTGACGTTAAACAAGCGCTTACTGGGATTGAATAGGGTTTGATGTACTCAATTGGAAACTTTGTCTATTATGATGGTTTGCTTATGATTGTGATTGTTTCATAAGTAATGCTTGATGATGCTTTGATATTGATTGATGTTGAGATGTGCACATTAAATGCTTATACAGGTGATTCACAAGCTTTGTGAACAAATGCATGATGTTGTGATTGTGATTGTTATATTAAGCAGGATGTTTATGTCAAATGTGAATGAACTTATATGTGAGGTTTTGAGCTCCAGAGTTTTTATGATTGAATGCTATTACTCTGAAAGCATGAATGATTTTGCTCAGGTTTTCTATGATTGAATCAATTGCTTGTTTGCATCATATGATCAAGGCCATTTGTTGGTAACCCTTTTATTAGCCAAATTCATGAATTTAGCCTACTAACAGAGAGCACTTTGTGTTCCATCATTTGAACCCTTAGCCTTGAACATAATTTGGAAACCCTTGTTGAAAAGCTTTACTTTGAGTTAAGTAGAAAATATTTTGTGGTATTGTCTATATGATTCTCTTAACTCAAGGGTTTTGTGATCTAGAGAAACCAATTTTCTTGTTAGTCCAGCCACATTATAAGCCATTGAAAAGTCTTTTTGATGATGCATGCTTGCGAATGTATTTGATTATGGTTAAACGAAAGGCAAAGTCAATTCATGTGACATTGTGATAGTGGAGTGAATGAGTGATTACCTCTTATACACTTGTGTTTGAGTGAAACACTTTACCTAGTGAGGAAATATTCCATGAGCACATGAACATCTATGCCTAGTTGATTGATCATTCATGAAAAATAGCATTTGTTGGATATTAAGTGACTTTGTGAACACCAAAGCATGTGCATGTCTTGATTGAAATCTTTGTCATGAGTTGAATTGAAGTTTGTACTTATCTTCAAAAGAGAAATTTTGAATGGAGTGAACCATTGTATGGATTGGTAGAAGATCAAGTTACATCTTGTTTGCTTGAGGACAAGCAAAGTTCTAAGTTTGGGGTTGTGATAATAGTTGAAAAATTGTTACTTTCATGCTTAAAATTGATACTAAAAGCAACCTTTAACACTCAGAAACTAGCTTGAAATCATGCTTTTAGTCATATTTTCAGAAATACGAGAGCTGGACAGGTTTATGCTTGATTTCATTGTTTTATGCAGGTTTTAAGGTGAATTTGGTGAAAGAAGTGAAGAAGGATAGAAATGGAATCAGAAAAGACATCAAAAAGTGCAAAAGGAGAAGTCAAAGTTACCGCTCAATGGCAGTTTACCGCTGAGCGGCACTCAGGCAATCACGGTGGATCCGCTGAGGGGTGAAAAGGCCGTTGAGGGGAAGAAAACAACTCACGCACTTACCACGGAGCGGCACTATTTTGGGCTTGGGCCTAGGGAAGAAACAACTCATGCACTTACCAATGAATAGGATATAAGCTTTAGGATGTCCTAGGGTTTGTATCTTTGGCAGAGACGAAGCAAACACTCTCTTTTCCACCCCTTGAGGGAAGATCTTGGATGCTCAGGCTACCTCCTCCTCTTTGATGGCAACCCCTTTAGGGACTTCCCATCCAAAGAAGTATCAACTTCATTCTAAGACCAAGAAAGGGAAGTTGAATAAAGGACTTAATCTTTTCTTTCTAAGTCTTAGCTTGTTCTTCTTTAACTAAATATCTTTACCTTGTTTTGTAGGCCAAATAATAAAGACTTGGAATCTATGCTGCTGCTGCCAAGAAGCTTTGTTGCTGCTCATCATTAATTAGCCATGAAAGAAACACATTTTACACATTTTACATGTGCAAAACGTGAAACACAAGCAACCGGGTGACTTCCTTCATTTAGCACCTTTTCCATGAGAAACATATGGAGCACATGGATTGGAAACAGCTGCTGCACTTGGAGTCTGCACGTTTTACATTTGTAGACTAAGATAGCTTTCATAGCACACTTCCAAAGCTCATCTTTGCCTATAAAAAGAGAGCTCATCCATTGTAAATTCAACTTGATTTGTAGTAAAAAGATTAAAATGGCCTAAGACAGAGCAAAGAAATCAGCACGGTGATAGCTTTGGACTGGAAATTCTGGACAACACATGTTATTGGATTGTAAGCAACTAGGCAATGCATTTTGTAATTCAGTACTTAATATGAGTTGCTACAACTTTAGACATGCTTAATAACAACAAAGAAACTTGTCTCATGCTTTAGAAACAAAAATTCTGGACTGAAACAGATTGCTCAAGATCAAACCAGAATTGACTTTTGATGCAGATTTTTGTGAAACAGTATGAGGTTTTGTTTTGATTTTTGGATGCTTTAGCTCATGTCATCCAGGCTAGACATTGTCTCATTGCCTTGTAGGATTGATATAGTGCTAATCATGCATCTAAACACAAATTAAAACAAAAAAAAATAGTGCTGGAACAGAATCAATACTTCATGACAGCAAGAACACTGCAGCACATTGCACAAGACTTGGACAAAACTGGAGAATGAATTTGAACGCTGGAATGAACTCATACAAACAATTTTCACCGTTTAAAATGATCAACAAACACTAAGGAAAAGCAAATGCATGATTACAGCACTCACAGACACGAATTAAACCAAAACAGAATAAAAAAAATTTCTAAAACAGTGACAGAGTTTGACAACACATGACAGAAACGAAAATTGAACAAAAGAGAGGCTTATCTCTTGAAGACAAGCGTGGACGTGATGGCTCTTGATACCAAATGATGGAAGCTACTCCAAGACATGCTGAAGAAGCTGCAAAACTCGGAGAAGTAGCAGCGGATTGAGAGAATGCAGTGGAGTTTCTGGATGCACGCAAGGTGTTTGATAATATGTTGGAGGTGTTTTGGAGTGGCTGTATGGTAGAGTTCTAGCTCAGCAGGCTTTCCAAAGGGGAAAGAAGCTAGAGGAGGTGCAAGATAACAATGCACAAGGTTGAACTTGAGAGTTAAAGCTGAAAATTGGCAGCATTTCTTTACTACAAATCAAGTTGAATTTACAATGGATGAGCTCTCTTTTTATAGGCAAAGATGAGCTTTGGAAGTGTGCTATGAAAGCTATCTTAGTCTACAAATGTAAAACGTGCAGACTCCAAGTGCAGCAGCTGTTTCCAATCCATGTGCTCCATATGTTTCTCATGGAAAAGGTGCTAAATGAAGGAAGTCACCCGGTTGCTTGTGTTTCACGTTTTGCACATGTAAAATGTGTAAAATGTGTTTCTTTCATGGCTAATTAATGATGAGCAGCAACAAAGCTTCTTGGCAGCAGCAGCATAGATTCCAAGTCTTTATTATTTGGCCTACAAAACAAGGTAAAGATATTTAGTTAAAGAAGAACAAGCTAAGACTTAGAAAGAAAAGATTAAGTCCTTTATTCAACTTCCCTTTCTTGGTCTTAGAATGAAGTTGATACTTCTTTGGATGGGAAGTCCCTAAAGGGGTTGCCATCACTCTTTCTAGGGTTTTATCTTTCATTCTTTCATTATTATTCATCTAGTTTCACCATAATATGGTGAACTAAACCTTGTATTGTTGTTGGGGAATCAGTGTAGTCTTGTGAAACTCTCATATATGGAATTTGTTTTATCATCTTATTTTTAAGACTTATGCTTTCTTTCATCAATAGTTAGGGTTTTTCCTCTTTGCTTAAAGCTTGCTTTGTTTAACTCATTCATTGCCATGATTAGTGATTTTGTCGATATGGGAACGTATGGGAAAAGCTAGATCTGGGGAATTTCTCCCAATAGCATATTGGTTGCCGTTAAGCTTCTGCACTTAAGAATTAATTACTAGGAATGCTAGGAATTGTATGAACTCGTAATTAAGGATAGGCCTTCTTGCAAGGTGATTTAGAGAGTGGCATTAGCATTGATGAAAACAATGATGAATTCCTAAAGTATATAAGAGTGGATAAGATGAAATTGATAACCCCAACAACATACTCATCCATCTAATTCATTGAAGTGTTTGTATTCTGTTTTTCTCCATTGATCAAATTCATGCATACAAATTTAATTACTGTCTTTTGCATTTAAACATACAATCTATTTGTTCTCAAGTCTCAAATAATCAACCAATCATATAGCTAAACTAGGCCGTGAGTCCTTTGGGAAAATGATACTTGGTCTTACCTTGTTTTATTTCTTGATACAATTCGGTCACACTTGCCGATTGTTAAACAAGTTTGTGGCGCCGTTTTTCGGTGTTCATAAATTTGTCATTAGTAACCTTGTGAACTCTCGTTATTTGAATTGATTCTCAATTCCATATGTTTTTTCATTAATTGTTAGAGTAATTCATTTGTGCTTATTACATGCTTTGTTTAACTCATTTGTTTCATGATTTATGAATTGCATGAGTGTCGGGAGGTTCCTTACAATCCAGGTTCTTGTTGAATTCTCCCAAGAGTAATATATCTCAGGGATGAGGGTATGAGTCTTGGTCGTCTTCAACTCTTGATCTTCACATTTAATTGCTAGGAATGCT
Source organism: Vigna nakashimae (assembly GCA_034642375.1). Taxonomy (NCBI): domain Eukaryota; kingdom Viridiplantae; phylum Streptophyta; class Magnoliopsida; order Fabales; family Fabaceae; genus Vigna; species Vigna nakashimae. Next base: position 42,123,616 of record CM067765.1, on the reverse strand, counting down.
AGGAATTGCATGAACTGGTGATTAAGGACAGGCTTCCTCGTCGAGGGATCGGGTTTAAGTGATTTAGTGAGTGAAGTTAACATTAATGCATAAAGAAGAATTCTTACATACATGAGAGAGAACTTGGTGAAACCTAACCCCAACAACATACTCATCTCATTATAAACAACATTCGTTCATCATTGTGCTATTCTGCTATTGATCAAACTGCATTCATATTTAATTTTCATTCTTTGCATCCGAAACCAATGATCTCGTTTTGTTTAAGTCTTAATTTATCGAGTTATCACACAACTGTGGATCTTAATTCCTACCAAAACAAGGAAAACCAAACATAAAACCCATCCAATAAAAGATAGCACAATGTGTTCTATCCTTTTAACCTTTACTTTAGCCTTGAATATGATGTGAGAACCCTTTTTGAAAATCTTTAACTTGAGTTGAGTTAAGAATATCGTGTGCTAATGATAAAGGTTCAAGTTTGGGGTTGTTGGTCATAACAGTTGAAAAACTGCTATTTTCATGCTTAAAATTTATACTAAAAGCAACCTTTAACACTTAGAAACTAGCTTGAAATCATTCTTTTGGTCATATTTTTAGAAATAAGAGAGTTGAACAGGTTTATGCTTGATTTTAGTGTTTTCTGTAGGTTTTAAGGTGAATTTGGTGAATGAAGTGAAGAAGGATACAAATGGAATCAGAAAAGACATCAAAAAGTGCAAAAGGAGAGGTCGCAACTACCGCTCAGCAGCAGTTTACCGCTCAGCGGCACTTAAGAACGCACGTTGGATCCGCTGAGGGGTGAAAATGCCGCTGAGGGAAAGAAAAAACTCACGCACTTACCGCTGAGCGGTAGTTTACTGCTGAGCGGCACTATTTTGGGCTTGGGCCTAATTTTCTGTATATTTTAGAATAGTATTTAAGCTTTAGGACGTCCTAGGGTTTCTATCTTTGGTAGAGACGAAGCAAACACTCACTTTTCCACCACTTGAAGGAAGATCTTGGATGCTCAGGCTACCTCCTCATCTTTCTAGGGTTTTATCTTTCATTCTTCCATTATTGTTCATCTAGTTTCACCATGAATATGGTGAACTAAACCTTGTATTGTTGTTGGGGAATCAATGTAGTCTTGTGAAACTCTTATATATGGAATTTGTTCTAACATCTTATTTTAAGACTTATACTTTCTTTCATCATTAGTTAGGGTTTTTCCTCTTTGATTAAAGCTTGCATTGTTTAACTCATTCATTGCCATGATTATTGATTTTGTCGATATGGGAACGTACGGGGAAATCTAGATCCGGGGAATTTCTCCCAATAGCATATTGCCTAGAGATATGAATATGAGGGTTGGTTGCCTTTAAGTTTCTGTGCTTCAGAATTAATTATTAGGAATGCTAGGAATTGTATGAACTCATAAATAAGGATAGGCCTTCTTGCAAGGTGATTTAGAGAGTGGCATTAACATTGATGAAAAGAATGATGAATTCCTAAAAGTATATGAGAGTGGATAAGATGAAATTGATAACCCCAACAACATACTCATCCATCTAATTCATTCAAGTGTTTGTGTTTGTATTTTTCATTATTCAAATTCATGCATGCATGTTTAATTACTGTGCGGGTGACCATATCAATGGTCAATGCGCCTTTCCAGCAGAAGCCTTAGAGGATGTTAACTTCATGGCCAATCAATATCGTCAGGGGAATTTCAATCAAGGGTGGAAACCATACCCAAACATTGGTCAAGGACAAAGTGGGCAAGCTGGACAAACTGTCAATTTAACAAGCAACAACAACAACCAACCTTATGGCATCATATTTCTATACGTAATGAAAGATCAATAAGGATGGAAGAAACTCTTCATCAAAATTTGGAGATTCAAATGGATCAAATTACCGAAGCAGTTGGAAGAGAGGCCAAACAAAATCTTTGGGCTAATACTGAGGTTAACCCGAGGGAAGAATGTAAAGTGTTGGAGAGTACAAATGATGAGACATTTGAGTTAGAAAAAGGAGAGACAGAAAAAGAAAAGAGAGAAAAGAGAGAAAAAGAAAAAGAAGAGGAAAAAGAAAAAGAAGAGAAAAAAGAGAAAGAAGAGAGAAGAGAGATAAAGAGTAAAGATATTTTTCCTTTTCCAATAAATCAAGAGAAACAATTTGATTTTACAGAATTATTCAAGATGGTGGACAATGATGTACCTTGGAATGAGATATTACATAAATTTCAGTTTATACTAAACCTGAGGAAGAAGTCTCTACAAAGAAAAGACGTAGAGATGATGATACAAAGAAGTATAAAGTTGTTAAAAAGGAGCCATACCCTCTGAAAGCAAAAGATCCAGGAGGCTTTTCCTTTCCATGCACAATAGGGAAGAAAAGGATAAAAAAAAGCTTTACTTGATTTAGGATCAAGTGTTAACTTGATACCTTATTCTTTACTGGAGCAGTTCGGTAATGTTGATGTGAAGCCTATAAAGGTTAACTTAGTAATGGCAGACAGATCTTCAAAGGAACCCTATGGAATAGCAGGGGATATTATAGTTTGTGTAGGCAAACTCGAGTTCTTGGTAAACTTTGTGGTGATGGAGATGGAGACTGAAAAGATACCCATTATTCTCGGAAGACCGTTTATGAAAACGGCCAAAGCCATCATTGATGTGAACGAAGGTATAGTGGTGCTCCAAGACCGAGAGGAGAGAGTTGTTGTAGATGTCTTCAAAGAAGAGAGGCAGATGCAGGAGGAAGAAGCTAGTCATAAAGTTGCATATCAAGATTTGCTCATGACTAGCCCTGAAGATGAAAAGCCCAAGGTTAAAGGTAAACATTGTTTGTTGTTTTAGGTACATGAAAAAGAAAAGATTGGAAGAGGAAGAAAAGTTCCTGATGACTGGATGAAAGAACGACTCCAACTTGGTACACCCGTGAGATTCAAATACAAGTTGTGGATTGTGAAAGGCTACAAATAAAAGGATATGATATAGATAGAGTCTCCACATTCTAGAAGAGTCAAAACAGTACACTGGAAACTGTTGAGGAGTTGGTGGGATATGGACATCAACCATGAAGAAGGAACTTGAGCTTTATTGGGTCAAGCTAATGACATTAAAAGAGCACTTGCTGGAAGGCATTCCAGTGATTTGAGGACAATATTTCTTTTGATTTTTTTTTTGGATATAGCATCTACTGAAGGATGCTAGGTGGTTAAGTATCTACTAAAGGATACTAGGTTTGTTACACCTACTGATGGGTGTTGGTAAGAAAGTTTTGCACCTACTGATGGGTGTTGGTGGATTTTGGGTTCAGGCCCGTGATGTTAAACAAGCGCTACCCTGGAGGCAACCCAGTTGATTGATTATATTTTTTTTTGTCTGTTTTATTATAGTTGCATAATAGAGTTTTGCATGAGTAATATGAAAATGTATTGCAGGGAGCAAGTGAGGGGCATGTTTAGGAGGCACTTAGGTTAAGCTAGGGAGAAGAAGAACACTTCCCGAAAGTTTCGTTGAGCGGCAAACTACCGCTGAGCGGTAGTGTCGCAGACTGGGCTTAGGTTGCCCCTTAGCGGAACTTGAGCCCATTAGGGTATTTTTATACCCTAAGTTGCGCCTTAGTTTCTCTTTTCAGACTCTTCTCTGCAAACACTCCTAGATACTTTTTCAAAGGTTTTCTACAACTTTTCCCTCATCCCTCATGAGAAAATCTCCCTTTCACTCACTTTCTCACTAGTTTTCCATCTAAGTTTGGCGTTGGAAGAGAGCATCAGAGCTTGAAAGCATTCTCATTTCATCTAGCATCTCCACCCAAGTAAGTCAAGCATTTTTCATTCTAGCGTTCTTGAGTTTGAAATTTGATTGTTAAAGCATGAATTTTTAGGGGTTTTGATTTCTATGCATGATTTGATTATTTAATTGATGTTTGAACTGATTGAACTGAATGATTTTGATCTGGAAAACTGAAAATTGCATGTGGGTGGAGTTAGGACAGGTTAAAAATGAATTTTTCAAAAATCTGCAGAGTCACCACTCAGGGATAAATTGCCGTTGAGCGGCAGTCTGACAGACATGCTGTTTTTGTTGAGTTACGTTCTGGATTGCTGCACTGGTGGCGTTGAGGGGTGATTTTGACCCTCAGCGGTGGTTTAGCTTCGAAATAAGGTGTTGTCTGTGTTTTACTAATGATTAACAATATTTTTTGTGGTTTTGTATCTGTGTTTGATGTAGGAATGACATCCTCTTCAGGCAAAAGAATGAAGACCATGGCATCCAAAAGAAAAGAAAAGGAACTAGAACAACCCCATTCTAGTAGGTTCCTATCTCGCAAACATGAGAAGCACTTTAAGGTGGTCCAAGATAGGAGACTCCTTATGGAGAGAAAGGTTGGAATGATACATAACTTTGCTTCTCAATTTGGAGAGCAATTGTTAGGGAATGATTGGGGGAAGCTAGCTACATACCCTACACCTGCCAATATAGCCGTAGTGAAAGAATTCTACACTAATGCAAGGAAGATTGATGATTATCCGGCTGAGAATTACCTAGGCTATGTTAGAGGCCATGCTATTAGGTATGATCCTGATTCCATCAACAACTTCTTGGATACTAAGTGGGCTGGTGAGTAATGCCAGTTTGCTCTCCGTATGGAAGAAGGTGCTGATTTTGATGATGTGGAGAGATTTTTATGTGTACCTGGAGGACATTTTTAGAGGAATAGAACTGGCTCTGTTGGGAACATTAGGAGGACTGACTTGACTCCTCTTGCAAAGTATTGGATGGCGTTTTCTCATGCTAACATTCAGCCATGTTCTCATGTGTCAAACATCACTCTTAGCAGGGCACTCCTCCTTTATTGTGCAATCAGGAACTTGAATGTCAATATTGGACAGGTAATAGCTGATGAGATAAGAGTGTGTACTAACACAACAAACAACAAAGCACCCTTAGGACATCCTTCTTTAATCACGCATCTCTGCAAGATAGCTGGGGTGGATACTTCTGCTTCACCATTTGAAAAGCCAAGGAAAACAATTGATGAGGCCTATTATAGACAATACTGTGGAGGTGAGGAAGCAGCTCAGCCAGTTCCACCACGCCATACTCACAGAGAAAGAGGGCAAGCATAGAGTCGGGCATTTGTTGAGACACATGAAGCAGAACCTTTCCAAATGAGGGACATGTACATGTCTTTTATAGGTGCACAAGGCAGCAGAGATGGAGTAGCTGAAGCTTCAGCTATGGAGATGGATGAAGATGAAGCTGACGATGATGACGCATTTGAGGATGCTGAAGATGAGGAAAAAGAGGAGGATACAGATGATAGCTCAGATTAATGAGGAGTTGAGATAGCATTTACTGATGAATGCTATCATAACTAGAGCAGGACTTATGCTTTTGTTTGGTTTAGTGTTCTGAACTTATTTACTTTTGTTTTAGAATAGGGTTTGATGTACTCAATTGGAAACTTTGTCTGTTATGATGGTTTGCTTATGATTGTGATTGTTTGATAAGTAATGCTTGATTATGCTTTGTGATTGATTGATGTTGAGATGTGCACATTAGGTGCTCATACAGGTGATTCACAAGCATTGTGAACAAATGCATGATGTTGTGATTGTGATTATGATGCTAAGCAAGATGTGTACATGTGGAATGTGAATGAGCTTATATGTGAGGTTTTGAGCTCCAGAGTTTTTATGATTGGATGAATGATTTTGCCCTAGTTTTCTATGATTGAATCAATTGCTTGTTTTGCATCATATGATCAAGGCCGTTTGTTGGTAACCCTTTTATTAGCCAAATTCATGAACTTAGCCCACTAAAAGAGAGCACTTTGTGTTCCATCATTTGAGCCGTTAGCCTTGAACATAATTTGGAAACCCTTGTGAAAAGCTTTACCTTTAGTTAAGTGGAAAATATTTTGTGGTATTGATAAATGTTCAAGTTTGGGAGAACGATACATGGTCTTACCGAGTTTTATTACTTGATACGATTCGGTCACACTTGCCGATTGTTAAACAAGTTTTTGGCGCCATTTTTCGGTGTTCATAAATTTGTCATCAATTGGGAAGTCTGAAAAGGGAATACAACAAGCATTGAGCTAAGCACGAGAAAATCAAAATAGAAAGGAAAGGAAAGAAAAAGAAAAGCTCAATGCAAAGGAAAGTTAGGAATAAGTAAGAATGATTGTGTTTAAATGATGATTCTCTTAACTCAAGGATTTTGTGTTCCAGAAAAACCAATTTTCTTCTTAGCCCAGCCACATTATAAGCCATAGAAAAGTCCTTGTGATGATGCTTGCTTGTGAGTGTGTTAAATTGTGGTTAAATGAAAGGCAAAGTTGATTCATTTGACATTGTGATAGTGGAGTGAATGAGTGACTTCTATATACAGTTGTGGGATTGAGTGAAACACTTTATCTAATGAGAAATAATTCCATGAGCACATGATTACATCTATGCTTAGTTAATTGATCATTCATGAGACTATCATTTGTTGGATAATATGTGAATATGTAAACACCACAATGGGCTTAATTGAATCAAAGCATGTGTACATCTTAACTGAATTCTTTTTGATAAGCTGATTTGAGTAAGTACTTGTCTTGAAAGAAAGAGTTTTTGAATGTGGTGAACCATTATATTGATTGGTGGAAGACTGAGTTACATTTTGTTTGCTTGAGGACGAGCAAATGTCTAAGTTTGGGGTTGTGATAACGGTTGAAAAACCGTTATTTTAATACTTAATTTTTCTATTAAAAACAACCTTTATGACTTAGAAACTACCTTGAAATCATGCTTTTGCTTAAGTTTTGGAAATAAGAGAGTTGGATGGGTTTTATGCTTGGTTTTCCTTGTTTTGGAAGGAATTAAGATCCACAGTTGTGTGATAACTCGATAAATGAAGACTTAAACAAAACGAGATCATTGGTTTCAGATGCAAAGAATGAAAATTAAATATGAATGCAGTTTGATCAATAGCAGAATAGCACAGTGATGAACGAATGTTGTTTTTAATATGAGATGAATATGTTGTTGGGGTTAGACTTCACCAAGTTCCCTCTCATGTATGTAAGAATTCTTCTTTATGAATTAATGTTAACTTCACTCACTAAATCACTTAAACCCGATCCCTCGACGAAACAAGTTTGTCCTCAATAACTAGTTCATGCAATTCCTAGCATTCCTAATAATTAAATGTGAAGATCAAGAGGTTTAAGACGACCAAGACTCATACCTTCATCCCTGAGAAATATTACTCTTGGGAGTAATTCAACAAGAACCTGAATTGTCAGGAACCTCCTAGTACTCTTGCAATTGATACATCATGCTATGAATGAGTTAAACAAAGCATGTAATAAGTGTTCATGGATTGGTAATTGTACCAAATCGCACAAGTAATATAAAATGGTAAGACCAAGTATCGTATCTGATGGGGCTGTCGCGGCCCATCAAATTTGATGTGCAAATAAAAATGCAGCATAGTGCTAGGAAGTGACTCCTAGGTCGTCTCTCAAGGACCAAATGTTGTTCTAGACTTAGGTCAAACACGTAGGGGGGTTTTGAAAGTGTTTTATGAATGCAAATGAACTAAATTAAAATTAGAAATTAAATACAACCGAACATAATTGAAAACAATGAAATAAATGAACAAAGCATGAAGACCGAACAGTCCTACAGATGACCGAACGGTTCTACATTGAGACCGAACGGTCTCTAAAATAAGTGAGGAAATGCAAGAAAATAAAGAAGCCAAACAGAACAGACAACATGAAAACAGTAAATTGAATGGTCCTAGAGCAAGATGTGTGAACTAATTAACATGCAAGAAGTAAATGACAAAACACATCAATGCTCTTAAATTGCAATGTTGAACTAACAAATTAAATGCACATGAGTAAAACAAAATCACAACCAATTCAAGCATCAACATAATGTAAAGAGACCTTTTTAGAGCTAAAGCAAAATAAAAGAATAATGAAAGAAAATGCTTTTCTAAAAAAATGCAAATGAGCGTCTGTGCTCTTAATTGAAAACCTTCCTCCAACGCTGGACTTCACATTGTACTCACTCCCTTAATAATCAAGCACCGTGTACTATCATGCCACTAAAGAAAGTCACCATCCTATTCTAAAGAAAAGAAGAATTTAAAACAGAGAGCCGCAAGGTGCCTTTCCCTCCCAGCCGTGACAACACACCACTTTCTCCATTTGAAATCATCTAAGACCTTTAAAATGAAATAAGCCCTACTTTCCTAAAGCAAAATGAATCACCCCTCGGCTCATTCCAGCTCTGTGTTATTCTCTCCAGGCCGTGACACCAATTATTTCTTTCTAATTAAAATAAAACCCGAGAGCTACTGGAAGAGAAAGAAACGAGATCCTCTTCCATAAGTCACCGTTTTCCCATTTAAAAGAAAAGAAAGAATGCTTCTAACATTCTCCATCTCCCGTCACGTCCTGTGCCATCCTTTTTCAATTGAGAATCAAAGTCTCCTTTTTGATGGTGGCTGGAAACTCTCTTTGCTGGATGCGTGAAGCCCTCTGTGTGAAAGCAGGCCCTCCGTCTCCAACCAGGTGGAAGCTTCCGCTTTGGGCCATGGCACCTGCTGTGTGCACCCAGCCAAGACCGAGACACTCCATTCAAAAACGTGGCAGCAACTCTTTTCTTCTGTATGCACCTCCTATTAGTTTTCTTCCAACGTGCACACCCTCTTCATGTGCACATGGGCTCCTTGTTGGATGAAGAAACATGTTGGTCATGCATCCCTTTAATTGCTTGTTGGACCATTGTGTTGCACCTCCCATGCTTCCTCCAATGCTTCTAGCCGTGACCCGTGATCCTCCTAGACGTGTAGTCCTCACGTGCTTGTTGGACCGCTCCCTACATGCTTCCAAGTGTGGACCGTGTGGCTGATGTTTCTTCGAAGCTGTCGGACCATGGAGCACCTCCTTCTTTCTAATGAATCAAGCATACAGCTCCCCAAGGACGTGCCAGCTACTTCACCCAATTGAATCAACCAAACTTGGAGCTCTCCTCCTTGTTGGACCAGGTTGTGACCACTAAAATGAATCAACACTTTTACTTTTTGAAGCTCCTTATTGAGTGCCAAATGTTTTTGTGGACGTCATTCCCTTTTCCAATAATGAAGCACCCCTTTCTCATAAGCCTAAAGATTAAAATCACCATAGTGCCCTCCTTCCTGTGGAGAGTCTTGAATTAAGTGACAACCCTCCTTCTTATGGAGAATATTTGTGAGGTATTGTAAAAGGTCCAAAAGAAAAGAAAAGGAAAAAGGAAAAATAAAACTTAATGAGTAGGCTAAAAAATTAAGGGATAACAAAAGATGGCCTTGATCATATGAAAACCTGCAAACAAGTAGTTCAATCACAGAAAATTCGGGCGAAATCATTCATGCTTCCAAAGTAATAACAATTATTCACAACAACTCTGAAGCCCAAAACTCACACAGATAAACTCTCAAGTTCCAAAATTTAGAAAAACATCCTGCTCAATATCTCAATCAAGTTTTACCTCAAGCACTTGTTTCACATGTTAGAAGTAACCACCTGTGTATTTTCACATCATGCATCATCTAACTATCAATCCAAACAATAAGCATCAAAAAGTAACACTCATCAAAACACAACATCAAAATAAGTAAACCATTGTAATAAGATAGAGCAAAGTACATCACTACAGAAAAAACAATAAAAACAAGAATATTGAAAGAGTTCAACAAGAAAAAACACAGTAAAATAAAAGCAATGAAAAGTTTAGAAAGTTGGGTTGCCTCCCAGTAAGTGCTTCTTTAACGTCACTAGCTTGACCCAATAGAATCAATCTGGATCAACCAACTCCACGACTGTGGAAAGGCATTCCATCTCACCACCCAAATAATGCTTGAGACGTTGTCCATTGAGAACCCAACATCTTTGTGGATCTTCAGATGCTGAATCTGTTAACTCAACTGCTCCATGTGGAAGAACATTCTTGATCATAAATGGACTAGACCACTTGGACTTCAACTTTCCAGGGAAAAGTTTCAGCCGTGAATTGAACATCAGTACCTGCTGTCCTGGATTGAAGACTTTTTTTACTAGCTTCTTGTCATGATAAAATTTTACCTTTTCTTTATAATTCTTTGAAGAATCATAGGCATGCAGCCACATGTCTTCAAGCTCAATAATTTGCCTTCTCATTTTTTCAGCAGTGTCACAAGAATCATAATTCTAGAATTTTAAAGCCCACAGAGCCTGATGTTCCATCTCCATCGGAAGGTGGCATGCCTTTCCATAAACCACTTGAAAAGGAGATAATCCAATAGTTGTTTTCATTGCAGTTCTGTATGCCCAAAGGGCATCATCCAACTTTTGAGACCAATCTTTTCTTGATGAAGCCACTGTCTTTTCTAAAATTATTTTTATCTCCCTGTTGGAGACCTCAGCTTGCCCATTTGTTTGTGGATGATACGGTGTAGCTACCTTGTGTCTCACACCATAATGCTTGAGTACCTTTGCCAACTAAAAATTGCAAAAATCAGATCCTCCATCACTGATAAGTACCCTGGGTGTTCCAAATCGGGAGAAAATTTGCCTTTTCAAAAATTTTATGACAGTTTTAGAATCATTCTTGGGACAGGCAAGGCCTCCACCCATTTGCTCACATAATCCACAGCCACCAGGATATACTCATTACTGAAAGAGGGTGGAAAAGGTTCAACAAAATCTATGCCCCAACAATCAAAAACTTCTACTTCTAATATTTTTTGCAATGACATCTCATGCCGTTTGGAGATACTACTTGTCCTTTGACACTTATCACAGTTTCTGGCATGATTGTGAGCATCTTTAAACAGAGTAGGCCAATAAAATCCTGACTGGAGCAGTTGTTTTCTCTTCACTAAAATGTCCCCAATAAGGTGAGTCATGACAGTGTCATAAAATTCCTTCCACCTCTTCCTTAGTCATATAGCACCTTAGAAGGTTATCTGCCCCAATTTTGAACAAGTAAGGATCATCAGGGATTACTCCTGCAGCTTTGAAATTAGCCATATTAGCAAACCACGACCTTTGTTGAATATACATAAGTGATGAGAGGGTCACACCTCTCACAAAAGTTGTGCATCAAAGAATGCAGTATAATGCTAGGAAGTGACTCCTAGGTCGTCTCACAAGGACCAATATTGCAGTTCAGTCTCAGATCACACACAGAAAAAGGGGGGGTTTTGTGATTTTTTTTTTGGTTGCGGTAAAATTAAATTAAACTGGAAATTAAATAAAACACGACCGAATATAATTGAAAGGATTAAAGTGCATGCAAACTTTTAAAGAAAACAATACAATAGATAAATATTCAAACACAATTCACCACCAAAAAGAAGAAAATCATTTCAACATATAATATAAAATATTTTAAGGCAAAAGAAATAAAAGAAAATAAACTTCTCTACCATTAACGACTCATTCATCTATCAAAAGAAATTGAAATTGGCAAATGCTTCTAAAACATACTCCTTGGCCGTGACACTTCCATGTGTTCAGCATGGTACCACCTCCCTACCTAACGTGTTGCTGCGTGTCCAACCATCTCTGTCCGCGTGTTCCTTCACTCAACATAATCACCGCTGCTCGTTTTACAACAAAGAAAAATATCGTGTTGCTCCATGGTCCACTTCTTTCAACTAGACGACACATGCACTTTTTTGCTCCCATCAATCAACGCTTTTCTCTTAAAAGAAAGTGAAACCTAAATGTGATAAAAAGAATCCCATCCAAAACCGGAAAACCTGTCCTTCATTCTCCTCGAAGGCCGAGACACACCCTCCTTACATTTCTCAACCATTCTCTCTTTCTAAAAAAAAATGAATCATCATAACATCCCTGAAGCTGGAATAATCAAAATGAGCGAGAGTGGTGGCTGCTAAAAAGCTCCCTTCCAGTGAGCGTGCTTCTCCTTTCTCCACGTTTCAGCACACCACCTACTCCTATCACCTCTTCATTCCAACCGTGGCACATCAATCCTCCATCCAATCTCAAATCACTGTGCTTGTTTTCTAAAGAAAGAGAAAGCCCATCCAGCCAGCAATGATACTTCCTATTGTCCGTGAATCACCATGTGCACACTACCTACTCCCATCAATTCAGCTTTCAACTTTATAAATCCAAAAATAATTCTATTTCCTTCCAGCAGCCGTGAGACAACCGAGACATCACTTCATTCTCCTATTAAATCACTTCTTCATTTCTAAAGGTAAAGACATCTTAAAAGCATTAAACACAATATAAAAGTAGCATAGCCTTCTCGTTCCAGCAGCTGTGACTTCACGTGTGCTGCTGCCCAAGCTTCACCAAGCTACTCTTCTCCCAAACCGAGACAACACTTTCCCCATTCCAAGCTCACATAATGCGAGAAAAGATTGAATAAAAGTGCACCAAAACCAAATGGAAACTTCAATCATCATTCAGCAAAAGGAATAATCATTACAACTGTTCATTCATTCCATTCAAAGACCACGTTCAACTCTCCGAAAAAAAATTTCAACATTCCAAATAGCATAAAAACTAAAAACCAAGAGTGTACCGTGCAAATGGCCAGTGGCGGCTGGACAAGGGCCGTGTGTCCCTTTTTAATAAGGGTAGGGTCCACACAAAAAATTAAAAACCCTAACCTAAAAGGCATATGTCCTACAAATGATATTTTTTTACAAAATTACCCCTAAAAGGGTCCAAAACACCTAATTCTAATTAAGGGCTTCTAGAAAACGAAATTACAACTTTAATTAGAATCTAAATGACTAAATGTTGAGCCTTTGAGTGTGTCACTCCATATCCCAATGCTCCAGATGATGTTTCCACAACTTCCCTGTAACCAGAAATACACTTAATCAGCTCAGAAAACCCAAATTAGAACAATTACGAATTTCCGACCAAATTAAGCAGAATTCGAAAAACGGGGAAATAACAAACAATTAAACACAATTACCTGGTTTATTTAAGTGCAATAGACTAAATATAATTCAAGAAATAACGACTCATCAATGAGTGTTTCATCCGAGAAGGATTCCCAGATTTCTGCTTCCTTGCTTGTAACTTCACTATTAACCAACCGACATAAGTGATCAACAATTAAATTTTCACTTCCTTTCTTGTCACGAACTCATCTCATTAATCGCGGCTTGGAATCTGGCTTGGTTAGCAAATACTTTATAGTTGCTTGGTCTATGTAGATAATCACTTTAGACCCAATGAGATATGGTCTAAATTTCTCTAAGGCATATACAATAGCAAGAAATTCTTTTTCTGTGGTGGCATAATTGAACTGGGTTTCATTCAGAACTTTGATTGCATAATAAATAGTGTGAAATACCTTTTCTCCTCTCGGGCCAAGGACAACTCCTATAGCATAATTACTGGCATCACACATTAGCTAAAAATCTTGGTTCCAATCAGGAGCTACAATTACTGTAGCATAAATCAATTTTTTTTTTCAAAATGTCAAATGCCTGAAGGCATTCATCATTCATCACAAAGGGTGTGTCCTTGACAAGGAGGTTACTTAGTGGTTTGGCAATCTTTGATGAATCTTCTGTAGAAACCAGCTTGCCCAGAAAGCTTCTGATTCCCTTCACATTGGTTGGTGGCGGAAGCTTTTCAATAACTTCCACTTTGGCTTTGTCAACCTGAATCCCCTTGGAAGAAATTTTATGCCCCAAAACAATACCTTCTGTGACCATGAAGTGACATTTTTCCCAATTTAGAACAAGATTGGATGGGGTGCATCTTTTAAGTACAACATCCAGCTCAGACAAATGATAAAAAAAAATTTAATCCCTGAAAATGGATTCAAAAACTTGTTAAGACCTCGACAAGTGTACCGAATCATATCAAGTAATATTAAATGGTAAGACCAAGTATCGTTTCCCAAGAGACTCACGACACTAAACAATTATGTGATTACTCAACTAATTAAGACTCTAAAGAATAAATTTCGGGGTTTTTGAATGCAAATGCAATAAAATAAACATGAAAGCAATTTGATCAATTGAGGCTAAACACAATAATGAATGGATGAAGTTGATGATATTGTTCTTGAGTTTAGATTTCACCTAATTTACTCTCATGCATATATGAATTCATATTCTGCATTAAAGTGTGTTTTTGTGCTTAAGCCATCAAAAGATACAATCCCTAGGGCGTACAAGTCCTTAAATAGAACATAAAAATAACAGAAAATAGGTACAAGCCCATAAAAATAATAGAAAACGGGTACAAGCCCATAAAAATAACAGAAAATAGGTCCAAGCCCAAGTCATCGGCGACGGTAGCTGCGGCACTGGTGCTCAGCGCAACTTTTCTTGTACTCTGGTTGACTTTTCTGTATTTTGGTTGACTGGTTGACTTTTATGCACTCTGGTTGACTTTTCTCCATTGTGGTTGACTTTTCTACATTCCAACCATTCAGTACTTTAACTCTTCTTTCAAATCATTCTAATAGCCTACAAAATCAAGGGAATCTAGCACAAAACCATTAAATTCACCATCAACTCTCTTATTCACAAAACTAAAGCAAAAACATGAGTTAAAGCAAGTTTTTAAGTTAGAAAGGGTATTTTTAATATCAAAATTAAGTATAAAATAACGGTTTTTCAACCGTTATCTCATATATAATAAATAATCAATTCAATACATGAGATTTTACAAAGGTTACATCATCCCCAACAACAAATAGAGTTTAGTTCACCATTGACATGATGAAACTAGATGAATAATGGAAAAAGAATGAAAGATAGAACCCTAGAAATTGAAGATAGAAGCTTCTGCATCCAAATCTGCCTTCAAGGGAGTGAAAAGTGTGTTTCTGAGCCTATTACGTCCAAAGATGCAAACCCTAGGACTTGCAAGTCCTTAAATAGAACATAAACATAACAGAAAACAGGTCCAAGCCCACAAGACTAGCGCTCAGCGCCCCACTTATGGCGCTTAACGGTGTTTGGTTCAGAAATTGCGCTCAGGGTCATCTAAGATGGTAAGAAAGTGTGGTGCGTCTCGTCATAGTTGCACTCAACGCCCCTGAAAAGGGCGCCCGGGCGTGAGCCAAGAACATCCTGCACCGAGGGCTTCAAAAAAGGGCAGCCAAGCGTGAGCAACTTACTTTGGCGCTGAGGGCCCCCAAAGTGGCACTTAACGATGTTGCGATCTCCCTTATTTGATGCTTTTCCATCTTGTCCTGAGTTCCAACTCCTTACTATATCCAAATCTTGTTCCAAATCATCTCAATTCCTGTTGAAAACACTAAAATCTAGCATAAAGACATAAAACTCACCTTCAACTCTCTTCTTCATCAAAACCATGACTCCGAGCTAGTTTCTAAGTCAAAAAGGGTGTTTTTAGAATCAAAATTAAGTATCAAATAATGGTACTGTCTTTGTAGATTTCAAAGCATCTTCAAGATCTTTCTCAAACTTTTCATTATCCTACACAAGATTATCAATTCTGTATTCATAATCTCTTCTCAGATGATAATCGATTCACTTTATACTGAAGTCGCATGGTGTCTGCTTGAATTTCCTGAAATGCATCTAGTAGCATGTAGTACTTGACTTCAATTTGTTCATTTTCAAATTCACGATCCCTATCATCATCAGATTATGCAGAGCCTGCCATAAAGCATAAGCTTGACTCCTCTTCAACACTATTGTCATCATCACTTGAAGAATCTTCATCACTATTTTCCTAGGCAATATAAGTTTTCCTCTTCTTCCTATTGATGGAAGACCATCTAAGACACACATTGGACCTCTTACTAGAGCCATGGCAAAGAGGATTCAAGAGGAAGAAGGATCACCTACCATTTTTCTTTTATGGAAGGTAATTTACATTAATTCTTTTTCCCATAATTAAAAGCACATTTTTCCTTGCTTTGTAGGATTAATAAAAACAGCTGCCAACATAACGACTTAGGGGAAAAGCTTGTTGCCCAAGCTATCAAACAAAGGTGTGTTACATGTGTGCTGCTGGCCAAAACCACCAAAATAGAATTTGGCACTTTCCAACTTGCTGCCCAAGATTTCACATGAGCTGTGTGAGCTGCTGCCCAAGCCAAAATTGGCGCCATTTATTTCAGTTAATTGTCATTTCATTTTGAATTTCATTTCAGATCTGAGGTTCTTATTTCCCTATAAATAAGAGACCTCTTTCACCATGTAAAGACACTTTTGGCTTAATGATATGCTGCAGAATTGGATTTCCAGCTTTTGTGCTCTTAAGTCACCTTTGATTTACTACTTCTTCTCCTTTCCTCAAGCTTCCTTCCTCTGTAGGAAGGCCCTCTGAGCTGTGAGGCTTCACTCATACACCTTTCCTCCATTAACACACCTCAAACACTGCACCATTACATCAATCCGCTGCACCATCATTCACTACTGGTTTCTTCTGTTCTGGAGCCTCTGTTTGCACGTTTCCAGTTGTTAATACATGTTTGTTACTCATTTTAAATGGTGAATCATTCTTGTTGATGTCTCTTCCAGCTTTATTTTTCAATTCCAGTTATGTTTTAGTCTTGTGCATTCCATATTTGCAGTTTTAATTCTATTTCACTTTGGTTTTTTGTTCTGCTGGGTTTCATTTTGGTTTACTTGAGTTTAGAGTGCTGGAAAAGCTTTAAATCAACCAAATAAGGCAATGAGAACATGTTCTAGCCTTGGTGATAGAAGCAAAAGCACTAGAAACGAATTTTGATTTCAAATATGCTCAAGAAATTCAAATCTGGTTTCATTTCAGTTTTGAATTCTGATGCAGAATTTTGTTTCTGGTTTTAAATCTTTAAATCTATTTTCAATTAATTTCATTTGATTCTGAAGCATTGTACAACTTTTTTTGATGTTGTTGGACAGGGCTAAAAGTGTAGCAAACCATTACAAGCAATGAAATGCAATTTGCATAGCTTGGTTGTGCATAAACACTGGCATGCCACTGTTTCAGCTTTATTCTAGCTTTTCACCGTGCTATCATTCTTTGCTTAGTCCAGTCTGAGTTTATTCATACTAAGCACTTTAATTCTAGCTTCGATCAGTGTAATAACATTCTCTGGAGTCATTGTGTGTGCTGTCTAGCCTTATCTCCACAAGTTTCTTAAATCTGGTGCAATTTTGGTGGGAATTTGCTACACAAATAGGCTATAGCAAGGGTGAATTGTTGAATCTTGCTATTTCTGTGCATTTACAACATTTAAGCAAGTTTAAATTGTCATTCCAAAGTTGTTTGCACTGTTCATTTGGTCATTTTCTAGCCTATATGCAGATTTGTCTTTTTAAACCTTAAAATTGCCTTTAAAATGGAAGTGCACCAATGAATTCCCATTGCAATCTGTTTTCCAGCTGTTTCAATGTATAAACATCTTTAAAATGATGATACAAAGTTGTTTGATGCATCAATTGAACTGCTGAATCACTTCCAATCAATTTTGGGTTTAAAACCACCATTTCAATCCACTTTTTCTGGTGCAGAAATCATTTTCCAGCAACTGTTTTGGTCATTTTTCTTCAAATTCATTTCTAGATTGTAGTAAGAGCTGGTTCATTATTTTAAATTGAAAATAAATGATCAAAATAAGTCAGAACAAGTGTTAAAAAGCATGTTGAATCGTGCAATCCAGTTTTAGGAAATTAAAAACCCCAAAACACAAAATCTGGTTTTCATTGGGGCATTTTAACAAACACTTTGGTAAAATATCAAACAGTTTAGTCTCGATGAGTTTGTGATCTGCTATTTCTGTTTTTGTTGCTTTCTTAATCTGTTCTAGTGCCATTATTAGGTTCCTTTTGAGTGCTTTCTATTATTCCATCCCTGTCCCCATTTTATTTCCCCATTCTTGGCTTCCAAATTGTCAAACATTCAAAAATCTGGTTTGAAATTCTGGTGCAGTTTGCTAATTCTGTTTGGTGTGTTTTGAGTGGAACCTTAAGGTGTTGTGGTAACTATTGTGAGGCATCCAGAAGCAGAAACCTTCACCTACTGAGGTAGCATATTAGGAAGTGAAAAGAGGGCTGAAGTGGGAACAAAAAGGGAGCTTTTGAGCAGCTGTAACTCTGCTGTTCCAGCAGCTAAAAATACACCAGAAAAGCTTGAAGTGCAACCTATTTTGGAGTAGCAATCTGCAGTAGCAAGAGAGTGAAGCTTACATTAGTGTTAGGCCTTCTTTTAAGTTTGTTTACACCACATATCACGGAACCTTTGCTATTTAAAGTTGATTTTCATTGCTTGGCTAAGTGACTTGGGAAAATGCTCTTGAAGCAATTCCAAGATCACATTTAAACATTGTAATAGTGCAATTTCGTTTTCTTAGTGTGGAAGTGTGTCAAGGGGCTCCAAGTGTCACTTGCACTTTCACTTAGGGTCGTCTAGCATTTACATTCTTGCATCTTTATTGCTTTCTTTAATTTCTTGCTTAATCTTTTTGTTTATTTTTAAGTCTCCGTGGTATATATAGGATTGCATAGCATTTAGTCAACCTTTCTTTGGTTATAGGTTCATTTCATAACATTTGAAAAGAATTTGAAGAATTTCTAATTAGAAACTTAAGTAAAAGATAACTCTAAGGAAACTTTGGCTAAGGAAGAACTTGGTTTTTAAGCTTGTCCATTAGTGACTCACCTCTTCTTCCTGGGGGCTACTTAGATACATCTTTCACCTTTAGAATCTCTTTAGAAAATTTTCACCAAAAACAAAGAAAAATTGTGAAAATCTTTTCATTCATTCTTTGTCAAATATTTTGAAAACCTTGTAAAAACCTTTACCATTTGACAAGAATGAGTCAATCAAGTGTGCAAGGTAGCATCAAACCCAATAGTGAGAGTTCTTTAAGGGAGGAATTTCAACAAAAATTTAAACAAAGGGATAGAGAGATTAGTGAGCTCAAAGACATGATTAGTCAACTTTTGAATAATCAAGACAAAAGAAAAGAGAGATCTTCCCATAGGAAAAGAGAAGAATCATCATCTTCTCCTTGTGAGCTTGAGCAATATAGTAGTCATCACAATGATGACCACTACCAAATGCCTTTAGAAGACATCATAGAGTGAGAGAACACCATCCAAGAGAGCCCAAAATTGATCTACCTTCTTTTCATGGAAAGGATGATGTGGAAGAATATCTAGAGTGGGAAATGAAAGTTGAGCAATTGTTTGAGTGCCACCAAATAGATGATGAAAGGAGAGTCACCATGGCTTCTCTAAGCTTTCAAGGCTATGCCTTAATTTGGTGGGCAGCCTTGGTCAAGGATTATAGGCTAAGACACTTACCTCCCATCAGATATTGGAATGAGTTGAGAACTGCCTTGAGAAGAAGGCATGTACCAACCTATTATGATAGGGAATTAATGGATAAACTCCACAAACTCCAACAAAGGAACATGAGTGTTGAGGAATATAGACAGAAAATGGAGTTACCTTTGTTGAGAGCTGGGATAAGAGAAGAACCTAGGATAACAATATCTAGGTTTCAAAGTGGACTCAACTATGACATAAGAGATAGGGTTGAACTTATACCCTACAATGATCTCAATGAGTTAGTCCAACTTTGTGTGAGGGTAGAGCAACAACTCAAGAGGAAAAGCTCCACCAAGAAAGATTACCCTCATAGTTCTAATCATAAAAAAGATTACCCTCATAGTTCTAACCATAAGAAAGAGTATAAGAGGAAGGGTAGTCAAACCAAGCCAAGATATGAAGAAGTTAGAGAGAGAGAGATAAAGGAAAAGAAAAAGTCAAAGAACCTTCAAGAGATCATAACACTAAGGAGACTAAGTGCTTTAGATGTGGGGAAAAAGGGCATTATGCATCTGAGTGTCGAAATAGAAGGTCAACTTACATCCTTGAGCATGAGAGTGAAAGTGAGGGTTCTTCATATAGTGAGTCTGAAACATCCACTTCTGAAGAAGAAGAAGCTTTACCTTGTGATGGTGACTTACTTATGGTAAGGAGACTCCTGGAAAGTAAACATGTAGAATTAGAACAGTCACAAAGAGAGAACCTATTCCACACAAGATGCAAAGTTTTGGAAAAGACATGTTCAATGATTGTGGATAGTGGTTCTTGTTGTAGCTGTTGTAGTTCTAGAATGGTAGAGAAGCTTGGCTTAACAATTACTCCTCATCCTAAACCTTACAAACTTCAATGGATCAAAGAGGATGATGGAATAGTAGTTAAAGAACAAGTAAGAGTACCCATTTCCATTGGCAAATATGAAGATCAAATTGTTTGTGATATAGTACCAATGGAAGCTGGGCACATATTACTTGGAAGACCTTGGCAATATGATAAGCAAGCTTTACATGATGGAGTCACCAATAAAATCACCATTCAACACAAGGGAAAAGAATTATCTTGTGTCCTCTTACACCTTCACAAGTAAGAGAGGATCAAATAATTCTTAAAAAGAAGTTGGATGGAGAAAAGAAAAGTAGGAAAGAAGGAAAGGAGAAAACCCTAAACCATGCCTCAAATAAAGAAGTTGTCCAACCTCAAACTTTGAACATTTCTAAAAATCTTTTTCTTGGACAACCTCATTTTCTTCTCTATTGCAAAGAGGCACTTGTTTCAATAAATCATGAACTTGGTTCTCTACCATAGGGGTTGCAAAAACTTTTAAAAGAATTTGATGATGTATTTCCTAAAGAGGTACCAAGTGGATTACCACCTTTGAGAGGAATAGAACATCAAATAGATTTAGTGCCTGGGGCCAGCCTTCCTAATAGGCCAGCCTATAGGACCAATCCCATGGAAACAAAAGAAATAGAGAAACAAGTCAATGAATTGTTGAATAAAGGATGGATCCAAAAGAGTTTAAGTCCTTGTGTTGTGCCTGTGTTGTTGGTTCCTAAGAAGGATGGATCTTGGAGAATGTGTACAGATTGTAGGGCCATCAACAACATAACTGTCACGTATAGGCACCCCATTCCTAGGCTAGATGATATGCTGGATGAATTACATGGAGCAAATCTTTTCACCAAAATTGATCTCAAAAGCGGATACCATCAAATAAGAATTCATGAAGGAGATGAATGGAAAACTGCTTTTAAGACCAAGTTTGGTTTGTATGAATGGTTAGTCATGCCCTTTGGCTTGACCAATGCTCCAAGTACATTCATGAGGTTAATGAATCATGTTCTTATAGAATGCATAGGGAGGTTTGTAGTGGTCTACTTTGATGATATCCTAATCTATAGTCAAGGCCTTCAAGAACATCTTAACCATGTCAGAAAAGTCTTTCTTCTTCTTAGAGAACATCATCTTTTTTCCAACTTTGACAAATGTACTTTTTGTCAAGAAAGTGTGATTTTCCTTGGATTCAAAGTGGGAAAAAAAGGTGTACATGTTGATCCAGAGAAGATCAAGGCTATACTAGAATGGCCAACTCCCAAAAATGTAGGAGAGGTGAGAAGTTTTCATGGATTAGCAAGTTTTTATAGAAGATTTGTGAAAGACTTTTCCACCATAGCCGCTCCTTTAAATGAGCTAGTCAAGAAAGACAAACCTTTTCTTTGGGGTGATAAGCAAGAGTTGTCTTTGTCAGAGCGGGTCTGCAGCGGAATGGTTAGCGTGGAATAACAAACCAAGAGGGGTTTTTAATAATAACGTGTGCCTTTTAATTTCTACTCAATTAAACTTACTTAGCAATTAATAAAGACAAATAAAGCAAGAGTAAGGTTGAGAGAAATTTGCACAGATGATTTTATCCTGGTTCGGATCTTACCAATCCTACGTCCAGTCGCTTATCTCAAAACAAGATAAACAGTTTCACTAACACAAAACAATTACAAATTACAATCACAAAGATACAATTTGTAAAAGTTTAGAAACCACCTCTCTTGATACCACAAGAGATGAAACTACACCTCCTTTGAGTCTTCACAAAGGATGAACACCTCCTCCGAATACTTCACGAAGGATGATTCTCTTCCGAACACCTCCTTAGACACACCAAGGATGAACCGGCTATTTCCTCTGTCACCGTAGCAGCACTTCACCAGCTCCACAGACAAGAGTTTCACAAGCCGAACAAGAACACACAAGTCTCAATAATTTCTGAGTATTTGAGCACAAGGGAAGAGTTTCTGTGTCTCTGGATATTTTTTTTGAGAGGAAATGAGAGTCTATTTATAGACTCATCCAAAGGCTCTTCCATTCACTAAAAGACAAACTTAACGGCTAGTTTCTCCAACGGCCATAAACGGCTAGTTTGTCCAACGGCCATAAACGGCTAGTTTCTCCAACGGCCATAAACGGCTAGTTTGTCCAACGGTCATAAACGGCTAGTTTCTTCAACGACTAGTTTCTCCAACGTCCGTGTTAAGTGCGATACTCTTACCGTTAACCGTCACTATTCACGTGAATAGTGTTACTATTCATGTGAATAGTACTATAGTGTTTTGTTGCAATGATTTACTATAGTAATTTTACAAAACACTTTTCTTTTTCTAATCTAAGTCCTATACATATTTCTAAGAGTATTACAAAAGCTTTCCATCACAATATAAGTCTTCATAACATCTTGAATCTTGATTTCTCTTGACTTGATTTGGACATCATCAAAACTTCATCTTCATCATTTTGCTAACAGTCTTTTGAGACTTTGAAGCACAAGTTAACACATGCACCTATTCTAGTTTTGCCTGATTTTTCCAAAGCCTTTGAACTAGAATGTGATGCATCTGGGGTAGGTATAGGAGCTGTTCTAATACAAGGAGGACACCCCATAGCTTATTTTAGTGAAAAACTTAGAGGGGCAACTTTGAACTATCCTACCTATGACAAAGAATTGTATGCCCTCATTAGAGCTTTAAAAACTTGGGAGCATTACTTGGTAACTAGAGAATTCATAATACATACTGATCATGAATCTCTCAAGTACATTAAAGGGAAAGCAAAGCTAAACAAACAGCATGCAAAGTGGGTGGAATATCTTGAGCAATTTCCCTATGTCATCAAACACAAAAAGGGGAGTACTAAAGTTGTTGCGGATGCTTTATCTAGAAGACATGCATTGTTAATAACCCTAGGATCTCAAATATTAGGATTTGATGACATCAAAGATTTATATGAAAATGATGAAACATTTGCATCTACTTATTCATCATGTCTTAAGAAGCCTTTTGATGGATTCTATCTTTCTGAGGGGTATCGTTTTAATAAAGGAAAACTTTGTATACCCCAAGGATCCATTAGAAAACTTCTTATCAAAGAGAGTCATGGAGGAGGTCTCATGGGTCATCATGGAGTTGATAAAACTCTAAATATTTTGAAAAGTAAATTTTATTGGCCACACATGAGAATAGATGTTCAAAGGCATTGTTCTAAATGTATAGCTTGTTTACAAGCTAAGTCCAAAATTATGCATCATGGACTCTATACACCTCTTCCTATAGCTAATACCCCTTGGGAAGACCTTAGCATGGACTTTGTTTTAGGATTGCCAAGAACTCAAAGGGGGTATGATTCTATATTTGTGGTAGTAGATCGTTTTAGTAAAATGGCTCATTTTATACCTTGCCACAAAGTAGATGATGCTAGCTATATCTCTAGACTCTTCTTTAAAGAAATAGTAAGATTGCATGGCTTACCCAAAACTATAGTGTCTGATAGAGATGTGAAGTTTCTAAGCCATTTTTGGAAAACTTTATGGGAAAAGCTTGGAACTAAACTTCTATTTTCTACTACATGTCACCTACAAACTGATGGGCAAACTGAAGTAGTAAATAGATCTTTATCTACACTATTAAGGGTAATATTAAGAGGTAATAACAAATCTTGGGATGAACATCTACCTCACATTGAATTTGCTTATAATATAGTAGTCCACAAAACTACTAATCTTTCTCCTTTTGAGGTTGTTTATGGATTTAACCCTATCACACCTCTTGATTTACTACCTCTTCCAGAATCATCTTCTTTTTTTCATAAAGAAGGTAATTCAAAAGCAGAGTTCATCAAGAAGTTACATGAGAAGGTCAAAATCCAAAATGAAAAACAAAATCAAAAGTATGCAGAATACAACAACAGAGGGAGAAAGAAAATAGTTTTTGAAAAAGGAGACCTAGTTTGGCTTCATTTGAGAAAGGAAACATTTCCCTCTCAAAGGAAATCCAAACTTAGTCCAAGAGGAGATGGTCCATTCAAGGTGGTCAAAAGAATAAATGATAATGCATTTCAAGAGGGAGGGTCTGATGGAAGACCATCTAAGACACACATTGGACCTCTTACTAGAGCCATGGCAAAGAGGATTCAAGAGGAAGAAGGATCACCTACCATTTTGCTTTTATGGAAGGTAATTTACATTGATTCTTTTTCCCATAATTAAAAGCACATTTTTCCTTGCTTTGTAGGATTAATAAAAACAGCTGGCAACATAAAGACTTGGGGGAAAAGCTTGTTGCCCAAGCTATCAAACAAAGGTGTGTTACATGTGTGCTGCTGGCCAAAACCACCAAAATAGAATTTGGCACTTTCCAACTTGCTGCCCAAGATTTCACATGAGCTGTGTGAGCTGCTGCCCAAACCAAAATTGGCGCCATTTATTTCAGTTAATTGTCATTTCATTTTGAATTTCATTTCAGATCTGAGGTTCTTATTTCCCTATAAATAAGAGACCTCTTTCACCATGTAAAGACACGTTTGAGCTTAATGATATGCTGCAGAATTGGATTTCCAGCTTTTGTGCTCTTAAGTCACCTTTGATTTACTACTTCTTCTCCTTTCCTCAAGCTTCCTTCCTCTGTAGGAAGGCCCTCTAAGTTGTGAGGCTTCACTCATACACCTTTCCTCCATTAACACACCTCAAACACTTCACCATTACATCAATCCGCTGCACCATCATTCACTACTGGTTTCTTCTGGTCTGGAGCCTCTGTTTGCACGTTTCCAGCTGGAATTAGTTTCCATTACCTATTCTTGTTCTGAGGATACTTGGAGAATTCTTTCTGCTTGTTCTTTAAGTCTGGACAGTCAGGCTTAATATGACCATCCTTTCCACATTCATAGCATTAAACAACATTGCTTCTTGAGCTCTTCTTTCCTCCTCTTGAGAAACATGCATTGTTAGTTGCAGAATTTTTATTTTTCATGAATGTGTTAAATTTTCTTATCATCATATTCATCATTTCCTTTTCTAGTATATCTGCATCTGATTCAGTTTCAAGTTCTTGAATCTTTGTAGCTTTCTTACTTGTCACCTTTAAAGCAATTAATTTCTTCTCTTCAATTTCTTCTTCCTCCTTTAGTCCTCCAAGCTCTAATTCATGTTCTCTGAGTTTTCCAAACAATGTAGCCATGTTCATGTTGGTCAAGTCTCTTGATTCAAATATAGTAGTGACTTTTGGTTGCTAACTTCTATTGAGGTTTTTCAAGATCTTTATGTTGATTTCTTCATTATCAAACACTTTCTGGAGAGCCATGAGGTGATTGACTATGTGTGTGAATCGTTTTTGTACCTCATAGATAGTTTCTCCTGCTTTCATTCTGAACAGCTTGTACTCTTGTATAAGAGAGTTCTTTCTGGCCCTTTTTACTTCATTTGTTCCTTCATGCGTAACCTCAAGAACCTCCCACATTTCCTTGACATTCTTGCATTGTGATAACCTGAAAAATTCATCCATTGTTAGTGCATAAGCTATTAAATTCCTAGCCTTAACATCATATTATGCTCTACGATTTTCATCTTGAGTCCACTCATAAAAGTTTTTCAAAACAATTTTTCCATTCACAATTTGAATGGCTTTATATGGATCGTTTAGAGCTGCATCCCAAACTCCTTTATCCACGAATTCAAGAAAGATTTGCATCCTAATTTTCTAAAAGCCATAGTTCTCGCCATCAAATAGTGGTGGTCTATTTGTGGATGCACCTTCACCAAAGGTTTCAAAATTGAAATCCATTTTTCAAGAAGTACTGATTAGACATAAGGATATGAGTTTTGGTTATCTTAAGATTTTGTGCATATGTAATGTAGAATTAATTGCTAGGCACACAAGACATTGTACACTAGTAATTAAGGATAGGCGTTCTTTGACGAGACATCGGGTTTTAAGTAATTTAGAAAGTGATATTAACATTAATGAAGAAGATCAATTCATACATGCATGAGAGGAAAATTGGTGAACTCAAAACTCCAACAACATATTCTTCTCATATTTTCAAATTCATCCATTCAAAATTGTGTTTAGCCTCATTTGATCAAATTGCATTCTTGTTTATTTTTATTGCATTTGCATTCAAAAACCCCAAAAATTTTTCTTCAAAGTCTTAATTAGTTAAATAATCACATGATAGTCTAGTGTCATGAGTCCTTTGGGAAACGATACTTGGGCTTACCATTTTATTATTACTGGATATGTTTCGGTACACTTGCCAACATCTTAACAGTCGATTGAATAAAAGAGTGTAGGGATAGAAAGATCAAACACTGAGTTTTTATACTAGTTTGGCTAGGCCTACATCCAGTGTCCTTCCAACAACAAGAAGCCAACACACTATAATGATCAAGGGTTTTACAACAAGGATTTTATAGCGACCTCACGTCTACAATATAAAACACCTCTCTAACCCTCTAATCAAAATATAGGCAATATACAAACAGACTAGCATCAAGAATTTCTTCTCCTGTAGTCCAAACCCTTTGAGCTACCCTCAAAGTCAAGAACGCAGCATGCTCTTCTTCCTGTAATCACAACAAGGAACCTCAATCCAATGTTCACAAGATTGTAGCATTTGATCTTTCAGTTACACTATTAAGACTTGGCAAGTGTACCGAATCGTATCAAGTAATAATAAAATGGTAAGCCAAGTATCGTTTCCCAAAGGCCTCACGGCTTAAACAGTTATGTGATTTGTTGATTAAATTAGACTTCTAAACGAAATCCTGTAGGTTTAGATGCAAATACTGAAAAGTAAATATGAATGCATGTGTTGATCATTTGGATCGAAAGAAGCAAAAGAGATTGATGTAAAATATAGAATGATGATGTTGTTGGGGTTTCCGATTCATCCTATCCACTCTCGTGTCTCGATCAAGCAAGCCTACTCCTAATCACTAGTTTACAATGTCTTGTCTCCCTAGAAATTATTCATGCATTACATTCGCACAGAAGCTAAAAGGCAACCAATCCTCCTATCCCTATGTCTAGGTAATATTGCTCTTGGGAGAATATCCTCAGTTCTAGATGTACCTATATGTGTCCATATAGATAATATCAATGATCATGCAATTGAATGAGTTAAACAAAGCATTCATAAAGTATAGAAGAAAAACCCTAACAATTAATGAAGCAAAGCATATGAAATATATAACCAATTCAATACATGAGAGTTTCAAAGGATTACATTGGTTCCCCAACAACAATGGAGGTTTAGTTCACCATAGACGTGGTGAAACCAGATGAAAAACAATGAAAGAATGAAAGATAGAACCCTAGAATTTGAAGAAAGGAGCTTCCGCATTCAAAATCTGCCTCCAAGGGGTGAAGAAAGTGTGATTTCGCCTCTTTCTGTCCAAAGATAATAACCCTGGGTTGACTAAACCCTTATATAGATTATTAAGAATTATAGAAAATAGCCCCAATCTCAATTAAATAGCGCTCAGTGGCACTTTTGCCGCTTAGTGGTAAGTACGCCTCTTCAAGATGACGCTCAGATGCAGTTTTAGCCCTCAACAGTGACTGTAGTGCTTCAGAATGCCACTCAGCGGTAAAAGTTGCGCTTAGCGGTGAATGCGTCTCTTCTTTTATGCACTTTTACTTCCTTTTCTTAGTCCAGCTCCATACTACTTCAAATTCTTTCATCTAATTCATCTTAATTCTTGCCAAAACAAGGAAAACCAAGCATAAAACCCATCCAACTCTTATTTCCAAAACTCAAGTAAAAACATGATTCCAAGATAGTTTCGAAGTCATAAAGGTTGTTTTTAATATCAAAATTAAGTATAAAAATAATGGTTTTTCTACCATTATCATACACCCAATGTGCAAATATGATCTACCTTTGTACGTGCAGTTAACTTGCTCTTCAAGAATCCACAAGTAGATGATCACCATGGTCACTTCTTGTTTCTTAGCGCTCTTTCTCTCTTTCTGTAAGAATACACTTTCTGCAAAAGATATCACAAACTGTTAGATTCACAAAAGTGCTTACAAAAAACAAATTTGAGTTAATTTATAGATAAACTCAACTCTGACGCATTTTAATCGACTAAGCTACTAATGTAGTCGAATATAATAATTCTGTTATTGTAATTAGCAGCAATCAAAGCACTTAATTGAATGTACAATTAATGCAGTCAAATTTCATTTAATGTTTGGTCAACATATTTAAAAATATAGTCGTTGTCACAGTTATATCAAGCATTAACATTTATTCAAAACATAACAAACTCAGTCGAATGCAACACTCATGTAATCGACTTTATAATAGAGTAAAACAGTTTTGAAAACTTCTCTCTTTGAAAAACTTTCACAGCACACTTGAAAAAGTTTGTACAACGACACAAGTTTTAATCGACTCACCCCATAATGAAATCGACTTAAAACTGTTGTTTTGCCACACAATTTAAGTTCAACAAAAGTGCCTGTGGTTTTTCTTTTCTAAAAACAACACAATCATGTTCTCAAAAATGCATATAACATGTAAGCATAAAACATGTAACATCAAATACATGTGTGTTATTAGTTATGTGTTGTAATCATCAAAAACTAAAATATCACTTAGATTGTGGGTTCAGCCCAACCAGTGCTCCCCCTATCAACAATCTCAATAAACCTTTTCTTGAAACGCAAGTTAAAAGATTTTCAATGCAGCGAAAATTTAATGAAATGAGTATAAAGTATAATCGATTGAATGTAAAAGAGTAGGGATAAGAAAGATCAAATGCTGAGTTTTTATACTGGTTCGGCCTAGCCTTCGTACAGTGTCCATCCAACCACAGGAAGCCAATGCACTATAATGATCAAGGTTTTTACAACAAGGTTTTTATAGAGACCTCACGTCAAAAATATAAAACATCTCTCTAACCCTCTAATCAAAATATAGGTAGTACATAAACAGACTAGTAGCAAGAATCCCCTCTCCTGCACTTTAACCCCTTTGAGACACCCTGAAAGTCAAGAATGCAGCAGGTCCTTCTTCCTGTAATCACAATAGGGAACACAACCCAATCTTCAGCAGATTGTAGAACCTGATTTTGTAGTAGACATCCACATGTGCAGATAGATCATACTTTGAAACTCAACAATTTTGCTCTTCAAGAAATTCCAAGTAGTTGATCACCACGGTCAAACTTGTTTTCTTGGAGCTTTTCCTCTTTCTGTAAGAATCAAACTTTCTGCAAAAGCATACGAAAATGTTAGAATCAAAAAAGTTCCTACAGAAATCAATTTCACGTCAATTTATAGATAAACTCGTATCAGACGCAATATAATCGACTTCGCTACTAATGCAGTCGAATACACCAATTCAGTTATAACAGTTAGTAGTAGTTAAAGCAATTAATTGAATTCGCAATTAATGTAGTCAAATAACATTTAATGCTTACTCAACACATTTAAAAATATAGTCATTGTGACAGTTATATCAAGCATTAACAAATTTCAAAACAGTAACAGAGTTAATCGTATACATATCACATGCAATCGATTATCCAACAATGTTAAGCATAGTTATGAAAAACTTTTCTCTTTGAAAAACTCTCACAGCACACATGAAAAATGTTTGTGCAAAGACACGAGTTTTAATCGATTCAACCCATAATGTAATCGACTTAAAACTGTTGTTTTGCCACACAATTAAAATTCAAAAATAGTGCTTGTGGTTTTTTTCATCCAAAAACATGTGTCATGCATTCATGTATAAAATCACATATACAACACAGTGAAATGCAATGAACAACACAGAAACAAGACAATCATGTTTTCATATACGCATATAACATGTAAGCATAGAATATGTAACACATAATACACATGTGTTATTAATTATGTGTTGTCATCACCAAAAACTCAGATATTACTGAGATTGTGGGTTTAGCTAAACCAATGCTCCCCTTATCAACAATCTCAACAAACGTTATCATAAAGTGCATGGAACAATTCCTCACCCAGGATAGTGTTTCACTCTAACTCAAAGGTGTATAGTGAGGTGCTACTTCTACACTCTACCATCACAATGTAACATGAATTCACTTTGCCTTTCATCTAATTACATCAAACACACTTACAAGCAAGTTATCATTAAAAGGACTTTTTCTAGGCTTGTAACATGGTCGGGCTAAGAAGAAAATTTGTTTTTCTAGACAACAAAATTCCTTGAGTTAAGAAAGTGAACAATTTTACTTCATGATACAACATTAATCTTTATTTTTGCTTTTTATGTGAGAAACCAATCTTCAACTCATTCCCTACTTTACTTTGATTGAGCTTAACCTTTTCTTTTCTTTCTTTTCTTCTCTTTTCTTTTTCTTTTGGTTTCTCTCTTGCTCAATGCTCACTAGTGCATAATTTGCTTTTAACGACCCCATATAGACGTCCGTCTGTAAAAGCCTTAAAGTAAATAATTGACTGGTGGCATATTCGTAAATATGTGAAACTCTAGACGTCCATTGTAGGGGGGACGGACGTCTATAATATTATAGACGTCCGTGGGAGGGGGACGGATGTTTACGAGGCTGAACAAATGAACACTTCAACTCCCCATGTCAGCCCCTTAAACGTCCGTCCTGGCGGAGTCGGACGTCTATAATATTATAGACATCTGGCCCCTTTCAGGACGGACGTTCAGGGTGCTGACAGGGTGGTTGGAGAATTAATTGGCTTCAGCACCTTAAACGTCCATCCTGGGAGGGGCCAGACGTCTAATATTATAGACGTTCAGCCACGCCAAGACGGACGTTTAGGGTGCTGACAGGGTGGTTGGAGAATTAATTGACTTCAGCACCATAAACGTCCGTCCTGGGAGGGGCCAGACGTCTATAATATTATAGACGTTCGGCCACGCCAAGACGGACGTTTCGAGTGCTGATAGGGTGGTTGGAGTCTCCAACCACCCTGTCAGCACCCAAAATGTCCTTTGGCGAGGGGCCGGACGTCTATAATATTATAGACGTCTGGCACCTCCTAGGACGGACA
Organism: Vigna nakashimae; assembly: GCA_034642375.1. Classification (NCBI taxonomy): domain Eukaryota; kingdom Viridiplantae; phylum Streptophyta; class Magnoliopsida; order Fabales; family Fabaceae; genus Vigna; species Vigna nakashimae. Next base: position 42,092,457 of record CM067765.1, on the reverse strand, counting down.
TTTAAGGTGCTGAAGCCAATTAATTCTCCAACCACCCTGTCAGCACCCTAAACGTCCATCTTAGCGGGGCCGGACGTCTATAATATTATAGACGTCTGGCCCCTCCCAGGACGGACGTTTAAAGGGCTGACATGGGGAGTTAAAGCGTTCATTTGTTCCGCCTCGTAAACGTCTGTCCCCCCACCATGGACGTCTAAAACCACCCCGCGAATACCAATTTTAAATCCCCAAAGACGTCATATTAGTGATGGCCCGGACGTCTATAATATGATAGACGTCGGGGCCCAGAGTACCGGACGTCTAACAGTATTAATATGGGAAACGCGAACCCGCTAGCAGTTACGCTCACTGATGAGTCAATATTTTATTCACTTCACTTAGTTTATTGTGCTAAAATTAGTCGGGGAATTGTGCTTAAACGTCCGGTATTTTTCCGTTTTTGCTAAATATGCTTAATTTGATCGAAAATTCTTATTTTAACTAATTTGAATTATCTGAGCTTATTATTTTGCATTATTAATTACGGAAAAATTTTGGAAATACAATTTGGAACATTTTGAAGGTTAAATGAGAAATGGCAATTGAGCCCAATGCATCTCAGCCACTTCAATTTTCGCTGGTTGCTGTGTGAATTTTGTGTCAACTTGTGTGTCTTCGTATGAGTTCAATTCTTATCCGTTTTGCATGCGGTTTTTTTTCATAGTTTCGTATGGATGTCTATTTTCATGTATAGTTTTTACTTTGTTCAAATTCGTTATGTGTTGTTCCCAGTAATTGTTTTACTCCCCTGTGTCAGTCAAATTCATACTGTTTAAGTGGCTTCTAATTTGTTTGCATTGTTTGCTTGTTGTTTCATACTTGTGGTGGTTAGGAATTGATAATTGAACGGTGCTAAGACCTCCCAACACTCCTAAGAAATACATTTTGGAGGAAGCATATAATAAAAGGAAGCCACCACATTGAAGCAAAAGCTCACGGCTTTTTACATCCAGTGGATTGGTTTTGATCTTTCTTCTTTTAAATGGTTTAACATGCCACGACCTCCCATATTTTTGCACATCCAGAATTGCTACAAGCTTCAACAATTTTTCTTGGTTTGGAATGAAGGAGGGGACCACCATGTTGCAACTCACGGCACACACAAAGGAATTTTCATTCTCCTTCCAAGTGTGGAGCCGCCACTTCTCATTAGAAAAGCATGACAAAGGAATGAAAGAAAGGGACCACATATAAGCAAAGTTTTCACGTTTTTGGAAGAGCATGACAATTCATATGAAGCATTCAGCAAATACACAATGCAAAAGCATTGAATAAAAGGGGACCACCTTTGTTTGGAACCTCACGGTGGGGAGAATACATTTCTTTTCTTTTCATATTGGTTTCCAAGAGAAATATGAAGTGGTGTCACGGCCCACATGCATTCATTTTAGCTTGTATTTTGGCTTGCATAAGAGACAAAAGAGGGACCATTTCCAAAGTGCAGCCCACGGTTTTTCCAACTGCACATTTGAATGGGAATTAATTTTCTTTAACCAACACAAAGCATGCAAGGTTTGGTTTAACGGACAGCCAGCTACAACACACCCATGGCAGCAGCTGTACACATCACACGCACACTTCTCTGGCCAGCTGCACCGTCCAACAAGCTTGGAGCAAGGAGAGCATGGAAAAAGAAAAACACTTCACGGCCAGGAGGTCTCACGGTGGATGCTGGAAGTAGAGAAGGAGGCTGACTTTGAGAGAAAGGGAGCACGGAAGAGAGCGTCCACCAGCAGCTGCAGCCACCTTCACGGTTCAGCTGGGAGAAGAGGATAGTAGAGGTGGAGATCACGACCTGCAGCAAGCACAACAAGTAGATCCAACGTTGGAAATGCAAGCAAGAAGAAGTGAACGTTAGAATGGAGAATGGAGAAGCTAGGCTGAATTGGAATGGAGAAGTGTGTCCACGGGAAGCTGAAGAAGAAGACAAGATTAGTTGGCAAATGGAGGGCCCATCCTAATTCTTTGGCACATCTAGGAGTGGAAGGAAGTCAGCAAGCTAGGGGAACAAAAACAAAAGGTGAAGGAATTCACGGGCTGCCGTGGAGAAAAAAAAAACCAAAATGCTTAATTGAAGGAAGATGACACTATAAATTGGCAGCAGAGCAGAGAAGAAGAGAATTAGAGATTTTAGTGTAGTTTAGGTGTAGTGTAAGAAACACACGATCTGGGAGGAGGCTTCTGCCTCTTCCTTTCCTTTTCCAGTTCCATTTTCAAACAGTGCATAATGCAATTTCATTTCTGAGCGTGTAGTGTATTCTGAAACAGTTTGTTAGTTTTATTTTGGAATATTATTTTTAAGTGTTAAATCTTTTAATGAATTTCATTTTCAGTTCTGTGCTTTTATTTTATCTGTTGTATTTTATCGTTTAGCAGTTTCTGCATTGTTAAATTTCGTCATTACATTTTAATTTCAAACGTCGTTTTTAATCTGTGATAAATTTTATTTGCGATCAAGTGGTTCTATTTTTACTGTTTTCTATCGTTCAGTTTTTACCGTGGTTAAATTTTATTTCAGTGTTTTAAATTTTGTTTTATTTAATTTCCAGTTCCTTTTTTATTTTACCGCACAAAAACAAACATCCAAAAACAACCCCACCCACTTCGTGTTAAATCTGAGACTGAACCACAAATTGGTCCTCGAGAGACGACCTAGGAGTCACTTCCTAGTAACTATACTGCATTCTTTTATGCACAACTTTTGTGAGCGGTGCGACCCGTTCATCACTCACTGTTCATCGTCTTCCCCTCGAACGCCGTCTGCGCCATTGATTTTTGAGGTGTGTTTTCTCTCTTTTGGACAGTTTACTTTCAATTCGATTACATTGCCCTGTGATGACATATCTTTGATTTGAACCGATAAAAAATCGTTTTCGGTTCGTTTTTGTGCAGTCTCTTGCGTGTTCTTGGGCGGCTTCTTTGACTATTTTTGGGCTACGTTTTAGGTCGTTCCCTCCTCGATTTCCCTCCCTTTCATTTCGAATCTACTTTTCAAGTTAGCTTGTTGGTTGATAAATTTTTGTATGCATGTAATTGGGTTTTGTGTATGCATGTTTTTTACTCTAAAGTGTGCATGTGTTATTGGCTTTTGAATATGCATGTATTAGTTGTGTTATTAGAAGTATCAAATCATTGAGTGACACTTAGTTCCCGTTTGAAATTTAACAGAAACGATTAATCTTGTAATCGTTTGTGTTAAATTTTGAATTGTCCGATTGGACAGTTTGAGAAAATTAATTTTCATAATTTGTGTTATTCTCCGAATGCATAATTGATTGTGGTCATTGTTGACTACTCTCATTTCGTGTATTTCGGAGACCAATTCGAGTTGTCATTACAGATGACTAGAATGAGGTAATGATGTATACCTTCAATACATTACAAATCAAATTAATCTTCAACATATATGAAACCATAATGAATCTTTCTTGAATTTTGCAGCGCTTCAAGAGTACATCGCCTATTCCAGAGGACACAATTAAACAGATAAGGCAGGAGTGGACCGCTTATCTTCTACAAAGATGGAGTTAGGAATAGTTTTATTTCTTGTTGAACATTGCTTAGTTTTAGTTTAAGTTTTATGATGATAGTTTTGGTAGTGGATTCAACTCCACATTACGTAGAACTTTGTTTATATGAAACGCATATTTATATTATTGCAAAATTGTTCTGGGACAATAATCTACTTTTTAGTTGTGGTTTTATTGCAAAAATAAATTAAATTTTTTAAAAAAAGTGTCAGTAGATGTCGGCTAGTGCACTGTCGGACGTCTATAGACATCTGGCAGTGCACAAACGGATGTCCAACCCCCAGCCCCTACCACAAACAATTCAGGCAGGTAGACGTCGGGGGAGGGAGGAGCCAGACGTCTATATAGACGTCCGGCCTGACACACCGGACGTCTATATGTACGTCTGAGGGTGTACATCGGACGTTTATATAGACGTCCGGCTTGACACATCGGACGTCTATAGACGTCCGGTGTGAACCCCCCGACGTCTGAGTAACGTCACCCACAAAGACGTCGGGAGAAGGTCGGACGTCAAAAGGCCAAAAGAACGGACGTGTAAAGCCCTTTCTGCACTAGTGGCTCTTGATAACGGTTGAATATACCGTTATCTGTGATGCAATTTTGATATTAAATCAAACCTTTTTGGACTTAGAAGCTTGCTTGAACTCATGTTTATAGTTTAGTTTTGTGAATAAGTGAATAGAGGGTATACTTGATGATTTTATCACTAAATTCCCTTAATTTTGTAGGTTATTGGTATGAATTGGAAGAAGAGAAAAAGTATCAAGGAACTGGAATTCAAGAGGGACAATTAAAGAAACAAAAAACGAGCACAAAGGTCACGCAAGGTGCTTGGGCGCCCCATTATGGGCATTGAGGCACCAGTTTATGTGGTGTAAGGTGCTTGAGCGCCAATTTTCTCTGGCACACCAATTGGGCGCCCCACTTAGAGAGCTGAGCGCTAGCGACGTGGACTTGGACCTATTTTCTATTATTTTTTCTTTCTATTTAAGGACTTAGACGTCCTAGGGTTTGTATCTCTTGATGGCTTGAGCACAGAAACACATTTTTCACCCCTTGCAGGAAGATTTGGGGATGTGGGAGCTTCCTCTTTAGTTTTTAGGGTTTTTCTATCTCTTCCATTTCATTGTTCATCTAGTTTCTCCATGATAATGGAGAACTAAACCTTATTTATTTTTGGGGAAGATGTAACCTCTAAACTCTCATGTATTTGAATTGATTCTTATTTATTTATGCTTCTTTCATAAATTGTTAAGGTTATTCTTCTTTGCTCTATGCTTGTTATGTTTAACTCATTCATGACATGATTATTGGTTTTCGAGATAGGAACATATACAGGGAAACCTAGATCTAGAGAATTTTCTCCCAAAAGCAGTATTGCCTAGACATAGGGATATGAGTTTTGGTCATCTTAAGGTTCTAATTGTAATGCATAACTAATTATTAGTGATACAAGACACTGTGATCTAGTAATTAAGGATAGGCTTTCTTCGCCAAGACATCAGGTTTTAAGTAATTTAGAAAGTGATGTTAACAATTGAATGAAGAAGATGAATTCTTATATGCATGAGAGTAGACTAGGTGAAATCTAAACCCAAACAACATACTCATCTCATATTTTCAACTTCATCCATTCATTCTAGTGTTTAGCCTCAATTGATCAATTTGCATTCATATTTATTTTCTTCTTCTGCATTCAAAACCCTAAAATTTGTTCTTCAAAGTCTTAATTAGTTAAGTAATTACATGACAGTCTAGTGTCGTGAGTCTCTTGGGAAACGATACTTGGTCTTACCATTTATTATTACTTGATACGATTCGGTACAGTTGCCGACATCTTAACAAGTTTTTGGCGCCGTTACTGGGGACTCGTGGTTTAAACTATACTTTTGTGTGATTCTTAACCGATTAGACTTTATCTTTTATTTTTATCTTTTTATCTTTTTATCTTTTTATCTTTTTACCTTTTTACCTTTTTACCTTTTTACCTTTTTACCTTTTTACCTATTTACCTTTTTACCTTTTTACCTTTTTACCTTTTTACCTTTTTACCTTTTTACCTTTTTACCTTTTTACCTTTTTACCTTTTTACCTTTTTACCTTTTTACCTTTTTACCTTTTTACCTTTTTACCTTTTTACTTTTTTTATCTTTCTATCTTTCTATCTTTTTATCTTTTTATCTTTTTATATTTTTATCTTTCTATCTTTTTCTCTATTAGTGTTAATTGGGTGCTCTAGTGTTTTGTTCTCTATGTATGCAGGGTACAATTCGGACTAGAAGCACAAAAGTTTTTTAACCTCTTCTCGCAGGGCTGGACAATAGTAGAAGAAAAAGGAGAAACAAGACGTCCAAAGCACTTTCCCTTCTCCTGAGACTCTTTTACAACCTTCACCTCAAAGATCTGATTAGGAAACAAAAAATATGGTTGAAGAGCAGAATGATAGATGTACCTTGGCAGATTATGCAACAGTCATTGGCCCTCATCATTTTAATAGCAATGCAAGGCTAAGGGTTAATGTTGTAAATATGGAGATGAAGCCTGCTTTGATTCAATTGGTGAAGAGCAACCAATTCAATAGATTGTCACATGAAAATCCATATGAGCATCTAACCACATTCAATGAGAAATGCAATACTATGAAGATCAATGGCATGCAAGATGAAGTTATAAGATTGAGCTTGTCTCCTTTCTATGCTAAGATGTGGTTGAACTCTTTTCTAGATAATAATTTTACTAAGTGGGAAGTCGTAGTTGCAAAGTTTTTGAACAAATACTTCCCACAATCAAAGGTGAACAAAGGGAAGCAGGAAATTTCTTCTTTCAAGTAGGGCATTGATGAAACATTAGGTCAAGCATGGGATCGATTTAAAGGCTTGCTTGAGAAAGACACACACTCATGGTTTTAATGAACCTATAGTAGTCATTTTATTCCTTGGGGGGCTAAGCTCACAAACTAAATTAATGTTAGATGTCTCAGCTGGAGGTAATATCAAGTGCAAGACTTTAGAGGAAGCTTATGATTGGATTGAAAATATGACTACAAATGATAATCAGATGCCTAGTGAAAGAACTTAACTTCAACAAAAAGGAGTTCTACAACTACAATCTCAAGATCGGTGGGCAAAGAATAAGATTATGACTCAACAACTGGACACTCTAGTGAACAAAATTTCTCAATCGCCAAGGGAGTTGCAGAACATTTCACAGGTTCAACAACAACTTTGTGAGGTGTTTGGTGGTGATCATATTAATGGTCAATATGCTATGCTAGAAGTCAACCAGAGTGCAGAAAAGTCAACCAAAATGCAAAAAAGCCAACCAGTCAACCAGAATGCAGAAAATTCAACCAGAGTGCAGAAAAAGTTGCGCTGAGCGCCAGTGCCACAGCTACGCTGAGCGCCAGTTTCGTGGGCTTGGACCTGTTTTCTGTTATTTTGATGGGCTTTTTCTGTTATTTTTATGTTCTATTTTAGGACTTGCATGTCCTAGGGATGATATCTTTTGATGGCTTGAGCACAGAAACACACTTTTCACTACTTGGGGGCAGATTTGGGGATGCGGAAGTCCCCTCTTCTCTTCCTAGGGTTTTTCTATCTCTTTCTTTCTCTCATTCTTTCATTGTTCATCTAGTTTCTCCATCATAATGGGGAACTAAACCTTATTTGTTGTTGGGAAAGATGTAAACTCTTAAACTCTCATGTATTGAATTATTATATATTATATATGCCTTACTTCATTAATTGTAAGGGTTTTTCCTCTTTGCTCTTTGAATGCTTTGTTTAACTCATTCAATTGATGGATCGTTGATTTTATCGATATGGACACATATAGGGAAATCTAGAACTAGGGAAATTCTCCCGGAAGCAATATTACCTAAACATAGGAATAAGAGGATCGGTTGTCTTTAAGCTTCTATGCGAATGTAATGCATGATTAATTGTTAGGGAGACAAGTCATTGTGAACTAGTAATTAGGAGTAGACTTTCTTCACCGAGACATCGCGTTTAAGGTAAATTAGAAAGTGACATTAACATTAATGAAGAAGATGAATTCATATATGCATCAGAGTAAATTAGGTGAAATCTAAACCCAACAACAATATCATCAACTTCATCCATTCATTCTTGTGTTTAGCCTCAATTGATCAAATTGCATTCATGTTTATTTTATTGCATTGGCATCCAAAAACCCCAAAATTTGTTCTTTATAGTCTTAATTAGCACATAATTGTTTAGTGTCATGAGTCTCTTGGGAAACGATACTTGGTCTTACTATTTATTATTACTTGATACGATTCGGTACACTTGCCGAGGTCTTAACAAGTTTTTGACTCCGTTTTCGGGGATTAAAAATTTGTTTATCAAGTTTTTGGCGACGTTGCCGGGAACTCGTGGTATAACTATTCTATTTGTGTGATTCTTAACCGATTAGACTTTATCTTTAATTTTTATCTTTTTATTTCTTTTATATCTTTCAATTTCTTCATCTTTCTATCTTCTTATCTTTTTATTTTTTATTTTTTATTTTTTATCCTTTTATCTTTTTATCTTTCTATCTTTTCATCCTTTTATTTTTTTTATCTTTTTCTCTGTTTATCTTTTTATCTTTTTATCTTTTTTCTTTTTTCATCCTTTTATCTTTTTATAATTTTTTCTTTTTATTTTTTTCTCTTTTTATTTTCTTTTTATCTTTTTCTCTTTTATTTTTTTCTCTTTTTATTTTTTTCTCTTTTTATTTTTTTCTCTTTTTGTCTTTTTATCTTTTTAGTTTTTTCTTTATCTTTTTATTTTTTCCTTTTTATATGTTTATCTTTTTATTTTTATTTTTATTTTAATTTTTTATTTTTTATCTTCTTATCTTTTGACCTTTATATTTTATTTTTTTCTTTCTATTTTTTTATCTTTCTATCTTTTTATCTTTCTATCTCTTCTTTTTTTTTCTTTTTTTTATCTGTTTGTGCTAATTGGGTGCTCTAGTGCAGTGTTCTTTAGTGTTTGTAGGATAAAATTCGAAAATTTGTATTAGGAGCACAAGATCATCAAGAGAACAAGCACAACATCTACTGATGGATGTTAGGTGATTGAGTATCTACTGAAGGATACTATGTTATCAAACACTTACTGATGAGTGTTGATGAAAAGGATTTGCATCTACTGATGGATGCTAGAGGATTGAGTATCTACTGAAGGATACTATGTTAACAAACACTTACTGATGAGTGTTGATGAAAAGGATTTGCATATACTGATGGATTTTAGTGGAAGAGTATCTACAAAAGGATACTATGTTTGTATACATCTACTGATGGGTGTTGGCGATAAAGATATGCGTCTATTGAAGGATGCTGAAGGATTTTGGGTCAGGCTCGGGACGTTAAATAAGCGCTACTTGGCAGGCACCCGAGTTTTCTAAACTTGTCTTTTTATTTTTGTGAACTTTAATTTACTTCTATTTCTAGAATAGGTTATGATTTACTTGGCTTAAAATTTAATTTGTGATGCAATGGTTTGATGATGATGTTATGTTTGTGATTAGTGTTGCTTTATGATGCTAATTATATTGATTGATGTTGAGATGATGCATGATGTTAATAACACAGGTGGTTACTCGTAATATTGTGAAACAGATGCATGATGACTTGTGATTGTGACTATGATACTAAGCAAGATGTTTATCTAAATGTTGGAACTTGAGTTAACGTTTGAAATATTGGACTCCAGAGTTTTTGATTGATTGAATAATATTGCTTTGGAAGCATGGTTGATTTTGCCTAATTTTCTTTGATTGAACCACTTGCTTGCTTATTACAAATGATCAAGGCCATGTTTTTCTTCTCCCTTAGAGCCAATGTTTATAGGTGAACTGTTAACCCTCGGAGTGTAACCAAATCGTATCAAGTAATAATAAATGGTAAGACCAAGTATCTTTTCCCAAAGGACTCACGGCCTAAACAGTTATGTGATTTATTGATTAAATTAGACTTGTGAACGAATTCTTTTAAGTTTAAATGCAAATACTGAAAATTAAATATGAATGCATGTATTGATCAATTGGATCAAAAGAAGCAAAAGTGATTGAAATTATGGAATGATGATGTTGTTGGGGTTTTCAGTTCATCCTATCCACTCTCATGTATTCAAGAATTCATCTTTCTTCATTAATGTTAATGCCACTTTCTAATTTCCCTTAAACTCAATGTCTTGTTGAAGAAAGCCTACTCCTAATCACTAGTTTACAATGTCTTGTCTCCCTAGCAATTATTCATGCATTACATTCGCACAGAAGCTTAAAGGCAACCAATCATGCATTACATTCGCACAGAATATGTCTAGGCAATATTACTATTGGGAGAATTTCTTCATGTCAAGATTTATCTATATGTGTGCATACAAATAAAATCAATGGTCATGCAATTGAACGAGTTAAACAAAGCATGTATAGAGTATAGAAGAAAAACCCTAACAATTAATGAAAGAAAGCATATGGATTAAAGAACCAAATCAATACATGAGAGTTTCAAAGGATTACATTGATTTCCCAACAACAATGAAGGTTTAGTTCACCATAATCATGGTGAAACTAGATGAACAATAATAAAAGAACGAAAGATAGAACCCTAGAATTTTTAGAGTGGAGCTTGAGCATCCAAAATCCTCCTCCAAGGGGTGAAGAAAGTGTGATTTTGCTTCGTTCCGCCAAAAGATACTAACCTTAGGTCGACTTAAACCTTATAGACTCCTAAAGATTACAGAAAAATGGCCCAAGGCCCACTAAAATGGCGCTCAGCGGTAATTACTGCTCAGCAGTAAGTGCGGTTCTTCTTTTTGACGCTCAGTTGCAGTTTTTCCCCTCAACAGTGACTGTGGGACTTCAAAGTGTCGCTCAGCGGTAATTTCCGTTGAGCGATACTTGTAGCTCTTCTTTTATGCACTTTTTCTTCCTTTTTTGACTCCAACTTATGGCTACTTCACTTCTTCCATTCAATTCATCTTAAAACCTGCAAAAATAAGGAAAACCAAGCATTAAACCCATCCAACTCGCTTATTTCCAAAACATAAGCAAAAAGATGATTACAAGCTAGTTTCTAAGTCATAAAGGTTGTCTTTAAGGTCAAAATTAAGTCTAAAAATAACAGTTTTTCAACTGTTATCATGAACCCAATAAGGATCAATGTTTTCTCTAACCTTTGCACCTTTAGCCTATATTTGAAAAGTGGAAAAACCCTTTTTGAAATCCTTACCTTGAGTTAAGTAGAGTATGTTTTGTGGTAATGGAGAATGGTTCAAGTTTGAGGTGATGAGAAACCGGAAAGAACTTTGTGAAATTTATCAAAGAGCATTGAGCAAAAGCAAAAAGAAAAAGAAAAAGAAAAAGAAAAGAAAAGAAAAGAAAGAAAAGAAAAGGTTGAGCTCAATGAAAGGAAAGTTGGGAATAAGTTGAAGAGTTGGTTTCTCGCATAAAAGGAAAAAGAGAGTTAATTGTTAATATGAATGAATGAATTGTGCACTCATAACAGTTGAAAAACTGTTATTATCATCCTTAAAATTCATACCAAAAGCAACCTTTAGCAGTCAAGAAATTAGCTTGGAATCATGCTTTTGTTTATATTTTTGGAATTAAGAGATCTGGACAGGTTTATGCTTGATTTTAGTGTTTTATGCAGGTTTTTAAGGTGAATTTGATGAAAGAAGTGAAAAAGGATGGAGATGGCATCAGAAAAGAACTCAAAAAGAGCAAAAGAAGAGAAGCCGCAAGTATTGCCCAACGCTAGTTTACCGCTGAGTGACACTAAAGAACACACGTTGGCTCCGTTGAGGGGTGAAAGTGCAGTTGAGGGGAAAATCCAACACACGCACTTACCGTTGAGCGGTGGTATTTTGGGCTTAGGCCCACTTTTCTATAATATTTCGAATAATATATAAGCTTTAGGACTTCCTAGGGTTTGTATCTTTGGCAAAGGGATAACAGTTGAAAAACTGTTATTTTCATGCTTAACATTGATATTAAAAGCAACCTTTAACACTCAGAAACTAGCTTGAAATCATGCTTTTGGTTATATTTTCATAAATAAGAGAGATGAACAGGTTTATGCTTAATTCAGTGTTTTATGCAGGTTTTAAGGTGAATTTAGTGAAAGAAGTGAATAAGGATAGAAATGGAATCACAAAAGACATCCAAAAGTGCAAAAGGAGAAGTCAAAGTTACCGCTCAGCAGCAGTTTACCGTTGAGTGGCACTCAGGAGCTCACATTGGATCCGCTGAGGGGTGAAAATGCCGTTGAGGGGAAGAAAACAACTCACACACTTACCGTTGAGCGGTAGTTTACCGCTGAGCGGCACTATTGTGGGCTTGGGCCTAATTTTCTATATATTTTAGAATAATATATAAGCTTTAAGACGTCCTAGGGTTTGTATCTTTGGCAGAGACGAAGCAAACAGTCACTTTTCCACCCTTTTGAAGGAAGATCTTGGATGCTCAGGCTACCTGCTCCTCTTTCTAGGGTTCTATCTTTCATTCTTTCATTATTGTTCATCTAGTTTCACCATGAATATGGTGAACTAAACCTTGTATTGTTGTTGGGGAATCAATGTAGTCTTGTGAAACTCTCATATATGGAATTGGTTTTAACATCTTATCTTTAAGACTTATGCTTTCTTTCATCATTAGTTAGGGTTTTTCCTCTTTGCTTAAAGCTTGCTTTGTTTAACTCATTCATTGCCATGATTATTGATTTTGTCGATACGGGAACGCATGGAGAAATCTAGATCCGAGGAATTTCTCCCAATAGCATATAGGTTGCCGTTAAGCTCCTGCACTTAAGAACCAATTACTAGGAATGCTAGGAATTGTATGAACTCGTAATTAAGGATAGACCTTCTTGCAATGTGATTTAGAGAGTGGCATTAGCATTGATGAAAAGAATGATGAATTCCTAGAGTATATAAGAGTGGATAAGATGAAATTGATAACCCCAACAACATACTCATCCATCTAATTCATTGAAGTGTTTGTATTTTGTTTTTCTCCATTGATCAAATTCATGCATACATATTTAATTACTGTCTTTTGCATTTAAACCTAAAGTCAAATTGTTCTTAAGTCTTAAATAATCAATAAATCATATAGCTAAACTAGGCCGTGAGTCCTTTGGAAAAACGATACTTGGTCTTACCTTGTTTTATTACTTGATACGATTCGGTCACACTTTCCGATTGTTAAACAAGTTTATGGCGTCGTTTTTCGGTGTTCATAAATTTCTCATCACAGAGTACAAAGTAAACACACACCTTTCCACCCCTTGGAGGAAGATCTTGGATGCTAAGGCTACCTACTCAACTTTCTAGGGTTCTATCTTTCACTCTTTCATTGTATTTCATCTAGTTTCACCATGAATATGGTGAACTAAACTCTTCTTGTTGTTGGGGAATCAATGTAATCTTTTAAAGCTCTCATATATGGAATTTGTGTTTAAACATCTTATTTGAGATACATGCTTTCTTTCATTAATAGTTAGGGTTTTTCCTCTATGCTCAAAGCATGCATTGTTTAACTCATTCGATGTCATGATTATTGATTTTGTCAATATGGACACTGATACGACTGTCGCGGTCATACAAATTTGATGTGCATGAATAAATGCAGTACAACTAGGAAGTGACTCCTAGGTCGTCTCTCAAGGACCAATATTGTTGTGTCGGTTCAGTTTCAGATTTTTTTCACGAAGCGGGGGGGGGGTTTGTGAAAGTTTTTGGTTTTTTATGCAGTAAAATTAAATTAAACTAAAAATTAACTTTAAAACAGTAAATGTGAAAACGATGAAGTAAAATTCAAAACATTAAAAACCAAACGGTAAAAGATATAAAATTAACGCGGGAACATTAAACGTGAACAAAACGTAAAACATTAAATGCAAAAATAGGGGCATCAGTAAAAACAAAACCGTAAAATTTAAAATAGTGAAAATGGTAAAAACGAAATTAAAATAGTAAAACAATTTTAAAACAGTAAAAATGAAATTGCTACAGTGAAAACGAAAATACAGTAACATAAAACAGTGAAATTAAATCTGGACAGAAAACTTAAAAATACAGAAAACGAAAATACAGAAAAACACAAAATACAGAGAACAGTAAAAACAGTAAAACAGTAAAAATAGTAAAATAGTAAAAATGAAAATACAGTAACATGAATTAGTAAAAATAAATCTGGAATAGTAAAAATGAAAATACATAAAAACATAAAATACAGAAAAAGATAAATACAGAAAACAGTAAAAACAGTAAAAATAGAATCAAAATCACTGCAGTAAAATACAGAAAATAAAATTACAGTAAATGATCAACATGCAAAAATAAAGAACAACATAAATTAAATTACAGAAAACAACAACTGAAATTAAATTACCACAGAAATTAATTTACGGCAGTAAAAAGAAACAGTAAAACAATTCTAGAAATTTTAACAACAGGAAATAAAAATAGTGCATTGGATTAAAATTATAGAAGAGTTTATTACAACAAAAGAAGAGGAAAACTAAATTAGAAATTCCACGTTACAGCAAAGAAGATGAATCAGTGCATCAACCGTAACCTTCCATCTCTGTACTGTGTTTCTTCACTACTGTTCCAGCCCCTACAGTCTACTGTCCAGCTGCTGCTGGAACGTCCTCTGCTGGAAAATGTCCAGCTTCTTCCACCCTGGGCACCCTTGGAAAACTCCCCTTCTGTCCACCAAAACTGCTCCTTTTATTTTTGGCAGCAAGAGCCGTAATCCATTGTGCTTCATTTTAAAATATTTTTTCAATCTATTCTTGTACGCATACTGAGGGCTTCCATCAATTTTGTCAGAACTTCTTTTCTTCCTTTCTGCAGGACCGTCCACTTCCAAGTGCCCTCCTCTATTTCACCACATGCACCACAATTTAAAAGAAAGAAAACATGATGTTTGGCCCACTTCTTCATTGAAGTTTTGTCCTCTTTTGGCTTCTTTATCAGCCTCCTACGTATCAAAAACATCAAGGGACCCTCCATTTATCATGTGCATGCTGCTACCCTTGAATCCAAAGTAAAGTGAAGTTATTTCGGGTAAAACTTTCTGTCTTGCTGCACCATTTCTTCCAATTTAAATCAGCCATTCTTGGAGCTGCATCCATGCCTCTCCGTCACCTCCTAACTGCTGGAATACCGTGAGCTACTTCCTTTTCGTTCTAAACCGTGATTCTCCTCATTCTATTATTTCATTTCAAGTCTAGCTTTGGTGTTTGCCAAAAACCGTGACCTTCCAAATGTGATAGATCCCACTTTAATTCTAAAACATGCTTTTCCAAATTCTCTTTTCCCTGTGTCTAAGCCATATCCGTGAACTCTCTTCCTTGAATGGATGGGTCTAAATGTCCCTTCAAATAATGAATCCCACCAATTTCTGATTTGTCCATGGGTCCCGCTCTTATTTCACGTGGCAGCTTCTTTCAAGGACATAAAATGTGTGTTATTTCTTCATAATTGAATGTACTCCTCTTAATAGGCCAAAAATTAATCCAGCCATGACTAACATCGTGTGGATGTTGCCTCTGAAGAAAAAATCTGAGTATATTTTCCAAAATAAATTCATGTGTTTGCACCTCAGTAAATCTCCACCCTTAGATCCAATTACCATTTTTTATTAACCCTTCAAATGTCCCAAAATATTATCCAACAATTTTCCTGCAATTAATAATATAAATAATTAGTCTCAAATAATTCAAATTAATCAAAATTAGAATTACTGGTCAATTTAAGCACAATTACTGAAAATGGGAAAATATCGGACAATTAAGCATAATTTCCTGATTAATTCTAGCACAATAAACTAAGTGAAGTGAATAAAATATCGACTCATCAAAATAGACCACACTTAGTCTTTTGCACTCCTGGGCAAAATCAAGACGTAAATCAGGGAATAGATCAAAGGACATCAAAGGAATGGTGACACAAACTCACCAGACAGAAAATAAAGACTCTAGAAAAATAAAAAGAATTTACATAATTCTCAAGAATTATGGACCGATGAAAGAAGTAGAAATTTTCCAACACAAAATCAAGAAAAGCACATACTTACAGAAATCATCCAAGCAATTCACAGTATGGCAAAATAATTAATCAGCTCAAGAGGTGATTTAAATATAACATAACCTCACAGATGCACTAATAGTGTTTCTCTCAAGTGTTTAAGGTAAATAATTCCAACTCAATGTACTCAAGAAAACAAACACAAGTAGACTTGGCAAGCTTCTAATATCAACACTTAAAACATATGTATGTTCAGATCAAAAGGTCTTTCAGGGTTGTAATGAGGCCAAGGACAGGGGAGGATAAATTTGGATAAGTAGCTATAGCTCAGAAGAAATAGAGGTGCACTAGGAAAAAAAAAAATGTAAACACAGTGAAATCTCACCCAAACCTCTAATTCAATCCTCTTCTCGACTCCATTATTCACAAAATTATTTATTTTTTTTTTCTTTTTCTCATCATTTTTTTTTTATCCTGTCTTCTTTCTTTTTTTTTTTTATATTATACAACAGGATATAAATTATCATTTCAAAACATGATGAGGAACCAACTAGCTAATTCATCAGAATTCCCAAGGAGACCACACTTATTCTCAAAATACTTCTATAGCTCCAGACTTTCCTAAGGTTAAGGTAATCATTTGTTTTTCACTTAGGATCAGTGTATGAGCTTCAACACAAAGAAATATATACAGTATAGGCTCAAAGGGGTTATCAAAGGATAATAACAAGGTAGGCTTATTTGGCTAAAGAGGCTCAAGAACAAAAATGCCTTTATCACGTCTGAACATGCATATCAATCAAGTATATCAAAAAGAATCAAGCCAAGGCATATGTGCAAGCAATCAAGAGACATATCACACACAAGAAAGAAAATTAAGTGGCTCAAATCTCACACAGGGTATTCGTCACAATCAAATCAACCTCTCAAACGTATAATTATCTTTCCAAGTAAAGAAAAGCAAAGATTACAATCTATAAGTAGTAAGTAAGTGAAGGAAAAATCTACAACTTAGACATCATCCAGAAATCAAGAGAAAAATGTAAAATTTATTGCACACAAAACTGGATAAAAATAACTTAAAAGAGAAAAAATTTAACACTCAAAAACAAAAAATTTAACACACAAAATACAATCTAACAGAAAAATCAGAATTTCTCCCCAGTAGACCACACTTAAATCACACAATGTCCTCAGTGTGTTACAATCATCAGATGATCAATTTCAGAGCAGTCATATAATATAGACAAGTGCAATAAAAAGTAGAAAAATGGGAAGAAATTTTCAGTAACATCCATCAGTAGATGTCTTAAACACCTAGCACCCATCAGTAGATGCTAATAATTTTTATTATTATTATTAATTAATTTTTTTTTTTTTTGGAAAAGGAGAAGACCGGTACTGTGGCAACAGTCTCGGTGGCAAAGACCGGAACTGTTGCTACAGTGGAAAGCAATCTGGCTATAAATAGGCCGCTCCTCCGCGTCCAGCGCCATTTCTGATCCCTCACTCTCTCTCTACTCCTCTCTCTGCTCTCTTCTCTGCTCTCTTCTCTCTCTACTCTCTCGAGCGTCTGGATCTCTGCAGGGAGCCTCTCCCCCCCGCGTCCGCGTGCTCAGAAGGTGTACGAGCCCTGCAAGGAGCCTCTGCCCCGGTGCCATCTGAAGAGTGTGAGAACCCCGAGGAGCTTCTCTGCCAGCCTACTACTCCAGGTAAGTCCTCTGCTCCTGGATCTGCCTTTCTTCCTTTCTTATCTTTCTGCTTGCTTTATCTGTTTTTATTACCATCCTGCTTTCCTGCTTTCCATATTTTTCTTCTGATTTTTATGCTTCTTTCTTCTCCTTTTCAATTTTTTCATATTTTTGAAACTGAAAACACTTAAACACATAAAACACAACTGTCTAAAAACTTAAGGGGTATATAGGCTGGAAACCAGACGTTAATCTCCCTTCGATTGAAGGTATTACAGAGACAATCGGGTAGAACAACGCCACGTACCCCACTTAAAACTAAATAAACACATAAACATAATATACAAGAACAATATGGACAAGAACAACCGGACAACTGGACGTAGATCCGTTTAGGACCCTTTGCAAGGACCATGAAACAGATCTGAGACCAGACACAAAAACAATCAAAGACAGACAGGACAAAATAAATCTAAAAGGAAACAAGAACAAACAATTTAAAGAAAATACTGAACTAAGAATCTAATATATTTTTATGCTTCTTTTTTTTTTATGTTTTGTTTTTCTTTTTTTTATGTTTTTGTTCTTTTTATTTTTATATATTTTTTTTATTAAGTTTTAGAATATTTCAAGAGGAATGATGACGAGTGAGATGGAATCAGAGAGATACACTAGTCAGCGATGGCGTCCTACAGATGATCAGATCAATATGATGACCAAAATCTACAACTATGGGGTCACACACCCAAGCCGCGCGCAAGTCGTCGAGATCGCGTCTCGACTAAGGACCTTCGGCGAAGCCACTGAATACAACGTACACTGCTGGTTCAACAACCACGGCAATCGGGTCAAGCGCTGGCAAGCGGAGATAGACCCCACTGGCACTCTCTTTTCACAACTACCGCTGTATATGTACGGTAAGAGCTCTGATCACACCTCCATTGAATTTTCCATTCCTCTTCTATTATTAACACAAGTTTTTTTATTTTTTATTTTTTATTTTTTTATTTTTTATTTTTTTGTTTGAAAGAAAACAATTGGGTGATAATGAGGGCACCGAGGCTGCTGGATTTGTTTCCAGTTCCGATCATTATCGATGACGACAGAAATGAACGAGAAATTCCTCCACCAAAGCCTCCGCTCGTGACTTTTCGAACCAGAGCTCCCTCAACGGAGCTCTCCCTTAGACCACCACAACCAGCTCGAGAGTTCTTTCATTTTTAATGTTTTGTGTTTTTTTTTTTTTTTTTTTTTTTGTTTTTGTTTTTTTTATTCAGTTCTGTAATATTAACGATCACAAATGATCGAACCCCGAACATCATTATTACGCTTATGTTTGTTTTTTTTTTTTTATTTGTTGGACTGTAATCCTAAACGATCACTAATGATCGACTACTGCCCTTACTATCTTATTATATTTTTGTTTTTTTTTTATTATCTATAATTAACAGAGTAAGACAGCATGTTATCGGTGAACTTGGTTATTTCAATAAAAGCACTCAGAAAGTTTCAGCTCAAATTACACCTATCTGCCTTTTACTACAATTTTGCTCTCTGTTGATTTTTTTATGTTTTAACAAAAACTAAATAAATAAATAAAAACAAAACACATATTAACGAAACAAAATACCAAATAACGAACACAAAATATCAAAGCAGAAAGAACACAAATGTCAAAAACAGCAGACAAAACATATATTTACAAAACATACATTAACAAAATAACATACTTGAAACACAACACAAATTTTTATTTTTATTTTTATTTTTATTATTTTTTATTTTTTTTTTGAATTTTCGAATTTTTTTTTTATTATTAGTACAAACACTAAAAATCACGAAGCAAATAAAACACAGAACACATTTTTTTAAATTGTTTTTTTTTTTTTAAAATAATAATAATAATTCGAAAACTAAAAAGAAAAGGAAAAAAAAACTTAAAAGAAAAACAAAAATCAGAATCTTCCTGAGACCACACTTAAACTACACTGTCCTAAATGTTTTCTAAGCATAAGATCATAAACTAAAACAACAAACAGATAAAGGACAAGTGCACTAAAAATATGAAAACTGGGAAGAAAGAAAAAGAAAACTTCCCTGGTCAGGGTGGCAGTTGCCAATTTTGGATTTGTAGGGAGATGTTCTTCGCTTCAGGATCCAGTATGAAATTGTTGAGGACGAACTGCTTCATCCTCCAGATTTGATCAAGCAGTGAAATGTCCTCCACCGCCGGATCTAAGCAGCAAATATTGTTACTGAGCGGATTCAGTAGGTGCTTGTTGATCTTTGAACTGTCAGTGTCAGCACCTTTGTTTTCCACTGTGGGTGTATGTTGATCAAATTTATACGTACCTCCTGCAACATGGTTAGTGCAATGTGGTTCCGCAGAAATTTCATGCAGGGGTATGACACCCAATTCTAGTGTAATAGGCTGAACCTCAGATAAATCCTCATAACATGAATCGGTTTCAAATGTAGAAATAATATCTTTAACAGGCTCAGATTCATGTTCAGAGGGAGAATTAAAAACATGCTCAGCAACAATATGATTACAAGCATACCTATCATCAGCATAATCTTTAATAACACAGTCAACAGAATAATCAATTTGCGGTATGCTTACCTCCACTTCCTTGAAGATTGGTAAAGTAGTGGAGGATGAAGGTGGTCTACCTGGTTCAGGATTACTGCTTACTTCTGCCGGGTCCCCAAAATTTTCATCAGTCTCCTCAGGTACAAGAGTGGCCATCTGCCTGATCTGATCACTCAGATTCTGTATGGCAGCTTGAGTTTCCTGCTGGAACTCCATGCTCTCTTGCTTGAACTGCATGTTCCCTTTCTGAAACTGAATGTTCTGCATTGTCATCTGCTCTAGTAACTCCTTTAATGTAGGTTCAGAAGTAGAAGGCTGAGGAGTTATTTGAATAGGAGAATCATACTGTTGACTCTCATATTGTGGAACTGGCTCCCAAAGAGAGCTCTCAGAAATTGGATGATGGAACATATTGTTCTCATCATAAAAATCAGCAGATTTAAAATCAAAGTAATATGCAGAATAAGAATCATAATCACAGACATTGGCAGAATAAGCATTATTCACAACATTAAAATAGGTAGACATGGAAAAATAAAAAGTAAAAACTAAAAACTAAAAATTACGAATCAGATAAAACAAAACACATTTATACATGCTACAAGCACACACAAGACAGAACATCAATAGTAAAAATTTTTAATTAATTTTTTTTTTTAATAACAACTAAATACAGAACATAGCACAATTAAACACATATATACACAATATATATTAACACAGTAAAAATCTAAAACAAAAACCTGGATCTGAAGTGACAACGCCGCCAAAATTTGTTGAAGGTGTCGTTGTCTCCTACAAAAATACAACAGACAGAACACACAAAACACACATATTAACAGAACAAAAATTTACACAACAAGAATCTAAAACCAAACCGTCTTTGGTCCCCGGCAACGGCGCCATTTTGATACGACTGTCGCGGTCATACAAATTTGATGTGCATGAATAAATGCAGTACAACTAGGAAGTGACTCCTAGGTCGTCTCTCAAGGACCAATATTGTTGTGTCGGTTCAGTTTCAGATTTTTTTCACGAAGCGGGGGGGGGGGTTTGTGAAAGTTTTTGGTTTTTTATGCAGTAAAATTAAATTAAACTAAAAATTAACTTTAAAACAGTAAATGTGAAAACGATGAAGTAAAATTCAAAACATTAAAAACCAAACGGTAAAAGATATAAAATTAACGCGGGAACATTAAACGTGAACAAAACGTAAAACATTAAACGCAAAAATAGGGGCATCAGTAAAAACAAAACCGTAAAATTTAAAATAGTGAAAATGGTAAAAACGAAATTAAAATAGTAAAACAATTTTAAAACAGTAAAAATGAAATTGCTACAGTGAAAACGAAAATACAGTAACATAAAACAGTGAAATTAAATCTGGACAGAAAACTTAAAAATACAGAAAACGAAAATACAGAAAAACACAAAATACAGAGAACAGTAAAAACAGTAAAACAGTAAAAATAGTAAAATAGTAAAAATGAAAATACAGTAACATGAATTAGTAAAAATAAATCTGGAATAGTAAAAATGAAAATACATAAAAACATAAAATACAGAAAAAGATAAATACAGAAAACAGTAAAAACAGTAAAAATAGAATCAAAATCACTGCAGTAAAATACAGAAAATAAAATTACAGTAAATGATCAACATGCAAAAATAAAGAACAACATAAATTAAATTACAGAAAACAACAACTGAAATTAAATTACCACAGAAATTAATTTACGGCAGTAAAAAGAAACAGTAAAACAATTCTAGAAATTTTAACAACAGGAAATAAAAATAGTGCATTGGATTAAAATTATAGAAGAGTTTATTACAACAAAAGAAGAGGAAAACTAAATTAGAAATTCCACGTTACAGCAAAGAAGATGAATCAGTGCATCAACCGTAACCTTCCATCTCTGTACTGTGTTTCTTCACTACTGTTCCAGCCCCTACAGTCTACTGTCCAGCTGCTGCTGGAACGTCCTCTGCTGGAAAATGTCCAGCTTCTTCCACCCTGGGCACCCTTGGAAAACTCCCCTTCTGTCCACCAAAACTGCTCCTTTTATTTTTGGCAGCAAGAGCCGTAATCCATTGTGCTTCATTTTAAAATATTTTTTCAATCTATTCTTGTACGCATACTGAGGGCTTCCATCAATTTTGTCAGAACTTCTTTTCTTCCTTTCTGCAGGACCGTCCACTTCCAAGTGCCCTCCTCTATTTCACCACATGCACCACAATTTAAAAGAAAGAAAACATGATGTTTGGCCCACTTCTTCATTGAAGTTTTGTCCTCTTTTGGCTTCTTTATCAGCCTCCTACGTATCAAAAACATCAAGGGACCCTCCATTTATCATGTGCATGCTGCTACCCTTGAATCCAAAGTAAAGTGAAGTTATTTCGGGTAAAACTTTCTGTCTTGCTGCACCATTTCTTCCAATTTAAATCAGCCATTCTTGGAGCTGCATCCATGCCTCTCCGTCACCTCCTAACTGCTGGAATACCGTGAGCTACTTCCTTTTCGTTCTAAACCGTGATTCTCCTCATTCTATTATTTCATTTCAAGTCTAGCTTTGGTGTTTGCCAAAAACCGTGACCTTCCAAATGTGATAGATCCCACTTTAATTCTAAAACATGCTTTTCCAAATTCTCTTTTCCCTGTGTCTAAGCCATATCCGTGAACTCTCTTCCTTGAATGGATGGGTCTAAATGTCCCTTCAAATAATGAATCCCACCAATTTCTGATTTGTCCATGGGTCCCGCTCTTATTTCACGTGGCAGCTTCTTTCAAGGACATAAAATGTGTGTTATTTCTTCATAATTGAATGTACTCCTCTTAATAGGCCAAAAATTAATCCAGCCATGACTAACATCGTGTGGATGTTGCCTCTGAAGAAAAAATCTGAGTATATTTTCCAAAATAAATTCATGTGTTTGCACCTCAGTAAATCTCCACCCTTAGATCCAATTACCATTTTTTATTAACCCTTCAAATGTCCCAAAATATTATCCAACAATTTTCCTGCAATTAATAATATAAATAATTAGTCTCAAATAATTCAAATTAATCAAAATTAGAATTACTGGTCAATTTAAGCACAATTACTGAAAATGGGAAAATATCGGACAATTAAGCATAATTTCCTGATTAATTCTAGCACAATAAACTAAGTGAAGTGAATAAAATATCGACTCATCAGACACATACGGGGAAATCTAGATCTGGGGAAATTCTCCCAATAGCATATTGCCTAGACATAGGGATATGAAGGTTGGTTGTCTTTAAGCTTCTGTGCTTCAGAATTAATTATTTAGGATGCTAGGAATTGTATGAACTCGTAATTAAGGATAGACTTTCTCGCAAGGTAATTTAGAGAGTGGCATTAACATTGATGAAAAGAATGATGAATTCCTAAAATATATGAGAATGGATAAGATGAAATTGATTACCCCAACAACATACTCATCCATATAATTCATTCAGTGTTTGAGTTCTTCTTTCTCATTCATCATCACATGCATACATGTTTACTTTTTGTTAATTGCATTTGAAACTTACAACAATTTGTTCACAAGTCTTAAATAATCAAGAAATCATATAACTAACTAGGTCGTGAGTCCTTTGGGAGAACGATACTTGGTCTTAACGAGTTTATTACTTGATACGATTCGGTCCCACTTGCCGAGGGTTAAACAAGTTTTTGGCGCCATTTTTCGGTGTTCATAAATTTGTTATCATGCAATCTCTTAACTCAAGGAATTTTGTTGTCTAGAAAAACCAATTTTCTTCTTAGCCTAGCCTCAATACAAGCCTTGAAAAGTCCTTGTGATGATAACTTGCTTGTGAGTGTGTTTTATATGTGGTTAAATGAAAGACAAAGTTGATTCATGTGACACATTGATGGTAGAGTGAAACACTTTTGAGTGCTTGATTGAAACACTTTTTAGTACTTGAGTGAAACATTGTGGTGTTCCAAGACCGAGTAGAGTTGTTGTAGATGTCTTCAAAGAAGAGAGGCAGATGTAGGAGGAAGAAGCTAGTCATAAAGCTACATATCAAGATGTACTCATGACTAGCCCTCAAGATGAAAAGCCAAATGTCAAAGGTAAACATTGTTTTTTTTTCAGGTACAGAAAGAATTAAAGATTGGGAAAGGAAGAAAGGTCCATGATGACTGGATGCAAGAACGATTTCAACTTGGAAAACCTGTGAAGTTCAAAAACAAGTTGTGGGTTGGGAAAGACTACAAAGAAAATGGGGTGATAGAGATGGAGTTTCCACATTTCAGAAGAGTCAGAAAAGTGGACCGGAAGCAGTTGATGAGTTGGTGTGATATGAACATCAACCATGAAGATGGAACACGAGCTTTATTGGGTCAAGCTAGTGACGTTAAAAGAGCGCTTGCTAGAAGGCATTCCAGTGATTTGTGGACAATTTTTTCTTTTGTTTTTATTTTGGTTTTGTGAATTTTTATAAACTTGGACATTACTTTTGTAAATTTTTGGGTATAGCATCTACTGAAGGATGCTAGGTGGTTAAGTATCTACTGAAGGATACTAGGTTTGTTACAACTACTGATGGGTGTTGGAAAGAAAGATTTGCACCTACTGATGGGTGTTGGTGGATTTTGGGTCAGACTCATGACGTTAAACAAGCGCTACCTGGGAGGTAACTCAGTTGATTGATTGTATTTTTGTTATTTGTTCTGATTTAGTTGGATGATAGGGAATTCGATGCATGAGTGATTTGAGAATTTAATTGCAGGAAGCAAGTGAGGGACATGAGTAGGAGGTACCTAGGTTAAGCTAGGAAGAAGAGGAGAACTTCACGAAAGTGCCGTTGAGCGGTGGTGTCGCAGAATGGGCTTAGGTTGCCCCTTAGCGAAACCCGAGCCCATTGGGGTATTTGTATACCCTAAGTCGCGGCTTGGTCTCTATTTTCAGATTCTTCTCTGCACACACACTCCTAAACACTTTTCTAAAGGTTCTCTACATTTTTCCATTCATTCCTCGAGAAAATTTCCCTTCCACTCACTTTCTAACTAGCTTTCCATCTAAGTTTGGGGTTGGGAGAGAGCATCATTTTTCTTCATAGTTTGAAATCATTCTCCACTCATCTAGCATCTCCACCCAAGTAAGTCAAGCATTTTTCATTCTAGGGATCTTAAGCATGAATATGATTGTTGAAGCATGAATTTTTTTGGGGTTTTGATTCCTGTGCATGATTTGATGAATTAATTGATGTTTGAACCGATTGAACTGATTGATTTTCTTCTGGAAGCATGAAAATTGTATGTGGGTGGAGTTAGGAAAGGTCATAAGAGTTTTTTCTCAAAAATTTGCAGAATCACCGTTCAGAGGTAAATTGTCGCTGAGCGACACTCTGACAGACTTTAATTTTTAGCTGAATTTTGTACTGGATTGATGCACTGGTGGCGCTGAGGGGTGATTTTGACCCTCAACGGTGGTTTAGCATGGAATTAGGGTGTTGTTCTTGGTTTACTAATGATTAACAATATGTCTTGTGGTCTTGTAATCTGTGTTTGATGTAGGAATGACATCCTCTTAAGGCAAAAGAGTGAAGACCATGGCATCCAAAAGGAAAGAAAAGGAACCAGAACAACCCCAATCTAGTAGGTTCCTGTCTCGCAAACATGAGAAGCATTTTAAGGTGGTCCAAGATAGGAGACTCCTTATGGAAAGAAAAGTTAGAATGATACCTAACTTTGCTCCTTAGTTTAGAGAGCAACTGCTGGGAAGGAATTAGGGGAAGCTAGCCACATACCTTGCACCAGCCAATATAGCTGTGGTGAAATAATTTTACACCAATGCAAGGAAAATTGGTGATTATCCGGCTGAGGATTACCTAGGCTATGTCAGAGGCCACGCTATTAGGTATTATCCTGACTCTATCAACAGTTTCTTGGGTACTGTATGGTGATGTGGGTTGTCGCGACCCATACAAATTTGATTGCATATAAGGAATGTAGTATAGCTAGGAATTGACTCCTATGTCGTCTCTCAAGGACTAATTTTGCGGTTCGAAAATCGAGTCTAACACAAAAAATGGGGTTTTGAAAAGGTTTTGCAAAAATTAAAGAACTCAATAAAGACACAGATGTAAACAAACTAATTTAAGGTAGCGTGGTAATTAAACTAGCATTATGAAAAGCCTTAGACAACATTCAAACATCAAACACTGCTACAAACTGATTAACAAACATAGTTAAAAATAATTAAATGCAACACTAACTCAAACACATAAACTCAACCTATTAATTAAATTAATTAAAAACCAAAGAAATCAACAAGCCCAATTTAATCCTAGCAAATTACTTGTCATAATGGCAATTAACAAATGAATTTAAATGTCCAATTGGCCAAAGAAAGAGCACATGGTCGTGAGTCGCCATGCACCCAAGTCAAACTTCAATTTCACCTTAAATAAGCCACAAAATGTGTTGACTTCTTCTCCCATGTGCACCATTTTTCTAGAAATTAAGCATGTGCCTTCCACACTCTCCTAGACCGTCCCCTCTCTCCTTCCGTGCAGCAAAGAAATGATTTTATACACCAAAGCACACAATTTACGTTAGCCACCAAGTGAAAATGCCCAAGAATGCTTCAAAGACCAATGTGCAAATGGAAGATACCATGGGTGCTCCTACCAATGTGCCAAGTAAGCTGAATCAAATGAAAACAAACTCCAAAAACCTCCATGTCTCATTACAATTCATGGCTGGAACAAGCAAAGGCCAAATTTCAAAGTGGAAACATTCCTTGGGTCAAAACAAGCATCTTTTGTGTTGGTCCAAAAGTGGTAAAAATTAAATGAAACAATTTCCTCTCTCCTACAAACACCAAACGATTTTTCTTCAAGATTTATGCATCCAAAAGTTTTCTTCCACTCTTCAATACAGAGAACAACTGCAAGAAACCATAGTTAAAGTTGCAAATGAACACAAGAACAATAAACCCAAACTTCTACTCATCAACCCATCTTCAACACTACCATTTCTTCAAGTTTCTTTGCAAAAACGAAAATAATACTTAAACCATCAATTCTAGTTCTGTCCAGCCTCCATAACATCAGCAAGATCTGATCCCAACCTAGTCTCAAGCATCAAAACCGAAAAATGCAAGAAAGGAGTTAAACCCATGATGCACAAATTTATGATCACCAAAATATGATGTCACAAACTTGTTGAACAATCGGCAAGTATGACCAAATCGTTTCAAGTAATAAACTCGGTAAGACAAAGTATCGTTCTCCCAAAGGACTCACGGCCTAGTTTAGTTATGTGATTCGTTGATTAGCTAAGACTTAAGAACAAAATAATTGGATTGTATTATGCAAAAGACGAAAATAAACATGTATGCATGAGGTTTTGATCAATGGCAAAAGCAAAAGACAAGCACTTTCAATGAAATATATTAATGAATATGTTGTTGGGGGTCAATTTCATCTTATCCACTCTCATATATTTTAGGAATTCGACATTCAAGTCATCATTGTTAATGCCACTCTCCAAATTACCTTGTCAAGAAGGCCTATCCCCAATTACGACTTCATACAATTCCTAGCATTCCTACTAATTAGTTCTTTTAGCATAGGAGCTTAACGACAACCAATATAATATTGGGAGTAATTCCCCGGATCTAGACTTCCCTGTACGTTCCTGTATCGACAAAATCAATAATCATGCATTGAATGAGTTAAACAAAGTAAGCCTTGAGCAAAGAGAAAAAACCCTAACTAATGATGAAAGAAAGCATAAGTCTTAGATTAAGATGCAAGCACAAATTCCATATGAGAGCTTCAAAAGATTACATTGATTCCCCAACAAACATACAAGGTTTAGTTCACCATATTCATGGTGAACCTAGATGAACAATAATGAAAGAATGAAAGATAAAACCCTAGAAAGGTGAAGAGGTAGCCTGAGCATCCAAGATCCTCCTTCAAAGGGGTGGAAGAGAGAGTGTTTGCTTCGTTTCTGCCAAAGATACAAACCCTAGGACGTCCTAAAGCTTATATACTATTCTAAAATTACAGAAAATCTAGGCCCAAGCCCATAAGTGCGCCGCTCAGCGGTAAATTACCGCTCAGGGGTAAGTGCGTGAGTAATTTCTTCCCCTCAGCGGCCATTTTGCCCTTCAGCGAACCTCCCGTGAACTCCTGAGTGCCGCTGAGCGGTAAACTGCCGCTGAGCTGTAACTTCGGCTTATCTTTTTTCACTTTTTGATGTCTTTTCTGATTCCGTCTCTCTCCTTCTTCACTTCTTTCACTAAATTCACCTTAAAACCTGCACAAAAACACTAAAATCAAGCATAAACCTGCCCAGCTCTCTTATTTATGAAAATATGAATAAAAGCATGATTTCAAGCTACTTTCTAAGTATTAAGGTTGCTTTTAGTGTCAATTTTAAGCATGAAAATAACAGTTTTTCAACTGTTATCAAAGTGTCCTCTAGGTGTACATAGTACTCTCTCCACATCCTCATAATCAGCACCTTCCTCCATGCAAAGAGCAAACTGGCACTGCTCACCAGCCCACACAGTGTCCAGGAAGTTATTGATAGAATCAGGATAATACCTGATAGCATGGCCTCTGACATAGCCCAGATAATTTTCAGCTGGATAGTCACCAATCTTCTTTGCATTGGTGTAGAACTCTTTTACCACAGCTATGTTGGCAGGTGCGGGATATGTGGCTAGCTTTCCCCAGTCATTCCCTAACACTTGCTCTCCAAATTGAGGAGCAAAGTTAGGTATCATTCCAACTTTTCTTTCCATCAGAAGTCTCCTGTCCTGAACCACCCTAAAGTGCTTCTCATGTTTCCTAGAGAGGAACCTGCTAGAGTGGGGTTGCTCTGGTTCCTTTTCCTTTCTCTTGGTTGCCATGGTTTTCAATCTCTTTCCTGAAGAGGATGTCATTCCTGCATTCAAACACAAATACAAAACCACAGAACATGATATTAATCATTAGTGAACACAGAACACAACTTCTTTCGAACCTAAACCACCGCTGAGGGGAACTAAAGCCCATTATGCGAGAGTACCGCTCAGCGGTAAACTGCCGCTCAGCGGCACTTTCGTGAAGTGCTCTTCTCCTTCTTTTCTTAACTTACGTGCCTCCTAGACATGCCCCTCACTGGTTCCCTGCAATTCAATGCTTAAAATACTTATGCAAACCCTATTATGCAACTAAAATGAAACAAATAAAAACAATCAATCAACTGGGTTGCCTCCCAGGTAGCGCTTGTTTAACATCACGAGCCTGACCCAAAATCCACCAACACCCATCAGTAGGTGTTACAAACTTACCAGCACCCATCAGTAGGTGCAAAATTTTCTTACCAACACCCATCAGTAGGTGTTACAACTTAGCATCCTTCAGTAGATGCTATATCCAACTAGCATCCTTCAGTAGATGCTATATCCAACTAGCATCCTTCAGTAGATGCTATGTCCAGCAAAATATTTACACAATAATGTTCAACAGATTTAAAAAAATTACAAACCAACATAAAATTAAAAGTTCTAAAATCAACTTGGTTGCCTCCCAGCAAGCGCTCTTTTAACGTCATTAGCTTGACCCAGTAAAGCTCAAGTTCCTTCTTCATAGTTGATGTTGTTATCCCACCAACTCCTCAGCTGGTTCCTGTGAACTATTTTGATTCTTCTAAGATGTGGAGATTCTATCTCTATCATCTCCTTCTCTTTAAAGCCCTTCACAACCCACAACTTGTTTTTGATTCTTACATGTGCACCAAGTTGGGGTCTTCTTTTCTCCCAGTCACCAGGAATTTCTCCTCCTCTTCCAATCTTTTCTTCCTTGTGTACCTGAAACAACAAACAATGGTTACCTGCAACCTTGGGATTTTCATCTCTATGGCTAGTCATGTGTGCATCTTGAAATGCAGCTTTATAACTAGCTTCTTCCTCCTGTGTTTGCGTCTCATCTTTAAAGACGTCTACAACCACTCTCTCCTCCCTGTCCTGGAGCACCACTATACCTTCATTTACATCAATGATAGCTCTGGCCGTTTTCATAAACGGTCTTCCAAGTATGATAGGTATCTTCTCTGTCTCCATCTTCATCACCACAAAGTCTGCCAAGAACTGAAGTTTGCCAACACAAACTATAATGTCCTCTGCAATCCTACATGGCTCCTTTGAAGATCCATCGGCCATTACTAGATTAACCTTTACAGGTTTCACATTAACATTGCCGATTTGCTCCAGTAAAGAGTAAGGTATCAAGTTAACACTTGAACCTAAATCAAGAAGAGCTTTCTTCTCCCTTTTCTTCCCTATGGTACAAGGGATAGAAAAGCTTCCTGGATCTGTTGCTTTAGGAGGGAATGGCTCTTTTTTAACAGTTATACACTCCTTTGACTCATCATCTCTACGTCTTCTATTTGTAGAGATGTTTTCATCAGATTTCAAACTGTGATTTGTTGTAGAATCTGCTCCCAAGGTGCATCATTATCCACCATCTTGAATAATTCTGTGAAATCCAGTTGTTTCCCTTGATGGATTGGAAAAGGAAAAGTTCTTTTGCTCTCTAATTCTTTTGTTTCTCCTGTTTCTAACTCAATTGTCTCATCCTCAGCAATCTCTACCACATTGCATTCTTCTCTGGGGTTAACTTCAGTATTAGCCCCAAAATTTCTATTTGGCCTTTCTTCCACCTGCTTGGTGATCTGCTGATGAACCAATATTTTCCTCACTTCACTTAGTTTATTGTACTAGAATTAATCAGGGAATTGTGCTTAAAAGTCCAGTATTTTCCCATCTTTTACTATTTGTGCTTAATTTGATCGGAAATTCTTATTATAACTAATTTGAATTATCTGAGCTAATTATTTTACAAGAAAAATTTGGAGATACAATTTGGGACATTTGAAGGTTAAATGAGAATTGGCAATAGAGCCCAATGTATTTCAGCCATTTCAGTTTTCGCTGGTTGCTGCGTGAATTTTGTATCAACTTGTTTGTCCTCGTTTGAGTTCAATTCTTATCCTTTTTCCATGCAATTTTTTTTCATAGTTTCGTCTAGATGTCTATTTTCACATATAGTTTTTCGTTTGTTCAAATTCGTTTTGTGTTGTTCCCAGTATTGTTTTTACTCTCATATGTCAGTGCAGTGATTACTGTTTGAGTGTTCTAATATGTTTGCATGGTTTGCTTGTTGTTTAGTACTTGTGGTGGGGCTGGAATTTATCATTGGAAGGTGTTAAGATCTTCCAACACTCTTAAGCAAGGTTGATTGGCACATCCTCTTAGAAAATAATTTTAAATCACCTTTGTTCAAAGACTCACGTCCATGGGAAGAATAAAATGCTGAATTCTATTGAAATTGGCCACGGCCACAATTGAATAGAAAAAGAATTGGTCCATGTGCTGCACGTGAAAGGGAGAGCAATTCAATTATTGAATTGTGAGAAGCACAATACCACATTCCAAATGAAGCTCACGGTTTTGGCCAATTTTGTGTGAAGCATTAAGCACACAGATATATGGCCTCCTTTCTTCTTGCTTTTGTCAAAAGTGAGATTGAAGAAAATTGCAAGAGGTACATGCTGAAAAAAAAGCAAAACACGGTGTAGGGTCCATTAGAAAATTCAATTTGTCAAGCATACACCAAATCACATGTTTTGAAATAATGGAGGGGCCATTCCTTTGAAACCTTACGTGAAAATGGAGAAACTACAAATGCAAAGCTTTTGGTTTTTCAAACACATGGCCCATGGTAGAAAATTCATTTTGGCATCATATGACAAGGAATAACAAGGGACCACACTTCTTGAGAAGTCACGGCTACAACACACAAAACAGGGGTGGAAAATGGGCTGGAAAGAAGGATGTACATTGAAAAGTAGGACCAAATTTTTGCTATAAGAGAAAGAGGGAGATTCAGTAGAGTGGAGACGGCTTGGAGGCCTGGGAAAGGCTCTCGTTGCCTTCTCTTCCCGGGGCTCTGGATTTTCATTTTCACAGTGCACAAATGTTGTAGAATTTTATTTCTGAAGGGTGTGGTTCAGTAGAGGTTTTTTACAGTTTGCTATTTCATTTTCATCTGTACCAATTATTAAGTGTTGAATATTCGGTGAATTCCATTTTCAATTAAGTGTTTTTATTTTATTTGTTGTATTTTACCGTTTAATATTTTCTGCACCGTTAAATTCTGTCATTGTGTTTTACTGGTCATGTTATTTTCAAGAGTCGTTTTTACGGTTTATTTTTACTGAAGCTTTTGGTAAATTTTAATTACATTGTTATTTTGTTTTCTCGCATATTTACTGTTCCATGTTTTAATTTCCAACACTGCGTAATTTTTTCATTGTCTATTTTTACCGTCTTTTACCGTCGTTAAAATTTATTTCAACGTTTTTTAATTTTAGTCGTGTTTTTAAATTCAGTCGTGTTTAATTTTATCCGCACAAAACCAAAACCATAACCCCCCCACTTCGTGATGGATCTGAGACTGAACCGAAATTGGTCCTTGAGAGACGACCTAGGAGTCACTTCCTACCCTATGCTGCATTCTTTTATGCACAAATTTTGTGGGGCCGCGACAGCTCACCATCTGCCCCTTCTGAGTCTCCAAATTTTTGATAGCAACTTCAGTGCTCTTTTGGGTAGACTTAGTTTTCTGTATGAAATTTTTGAGAGTTTCCTCCATCCTCATGGACCTTTCATTAAGCATAGATAATTGTTGCCATAAGGTGGGTTGCTGCTGTTGCTTATTATATTGACCAGCTTGCCCAGTTTGCCCTTGACCAATACTTGAGTGTGGTTTCCACCCCTGATTGTAGCTCCCTTGACGGTACTGATTGGTCATGTAGTTTACATCCTCTACGGCTTCAACTGGAAAGGCACATTGACCATTGATATGGTCACCTCCACACAATTCGCACAACTGGGATTGTACCTGTGCAGCAGTCTTCAACTCTTTGGGTAATTGTGCAAGAGTTTTAGTAAGAGTCTTCAGCTGTTGAGTTAGAATTTTGTTTTGAGCTAGCAGGGCATCATGTGTCTGTAATTGGAGAACTCCTTTTTGTTGCATAGGAGCTCCTCTTTCACTGTGCAGCTCATTATCACTAGTAGCCATGTTTTCTATAATCTCTATTGCTTCCTCTTGAGTTTTCCATTTAATATTGCCTCCTGCTGAGGCATCCAGCATCATCCTGGTTTGTGAACCAAGACCTCCAAGGAAAGTTAAGACTACTTCCTGATATTCAAAACCATGCGTGGGAGTTTTACGTAACAAGCTTTTATACCTGTCCCATGCATGCCCCAGTGATTCTTCCATGCCCTGCTTAAATGAAGAAATCTCTTGCTTGCCTTTAGTCACCTTGGATTGTGGGAAGTACTTGTTTAAGAACTTTGTTACCACTGCTTCCCACTCTGTGAAACTTTCTTCTGGGAAAGAATTCAACCAAAGCTTAGCATTGCCTCCCAATGAGAAAGGAAACAAGCTAAGTTTGATAGCTTCGTCTGGCACCCCATTAATTTTGACTGTGTTGCAAATCTCATTGAAGGTAGCGAGGTGCTCATATGGGCTTTCATGAGATAACCCATTGAATTGGTTGCTTTTCACCAGTTGAATCAGTGCTGGTTTAACCTCCATATTAGCTGCATTGACTCTAGGTCTAGCTATACTGTTAAACTGCTGAGGTCCAGCTATATTGGTGTAGTCAGCAAGAGTTCTTCTGACATTGTTGTTCTCCATATTTTCTGTGCTATGAACAAAACCTTGTGGTGATGATTGTAACAGAGTTTCTGGAGAAGGGAAAAGTTCTCTAGATGTTCGGATTCTTCTCCTCCGTCTACTCTCGTCTAGACCTTCAAGAAGAGGTTCTGTTGTTTTCTTACTCCTTGTTTTAATTGCTTCCTGCATGCACAAGAAAACAAAACCCTAAAAAAAATTGGTTAGCACAAAAAGATATAGGAGAAGATATAAGATTCAGAAAATAAAATAAAATCAAATAAAATAAAATAAAATAAAATCAAATAAAATAAAATCAAATAAAATACAATAAAAACCGAAAAAATAAAAACAGAAAATAAAAACAGAAATTCAAAATTAAAGTCAAAGATAATCAATAATCACACAAATTAACCAAATAAACCACGAGTCCCCAGCAACGGCGCCAAAAACTTGATGCACAAATTTATGATCACCAAAATATGATGTCACAAACTTGTTAAACAATCGGCAAGTATGACCGAATCGTTTCAAGTAATAAACTCGGTAAGACCAAGTATTGTTCTCCCAAAGGACTCACGGCCTAGTTTAGTTATGTGATTCGTTGATGAGCTAAGACTTAAGAACAAAATAATTGGATTGTATTATGCAAAAGACGAAAATAAACATGTATGCATGAGGTTTTGATCAATGGCAAAACCAAAAGACAAGCACTTTCAATGAAATATATTAATGAATATGTTGTTGGGGGTCAATTTCATCTTTCCACTCTCATATATTTTAGGAATTCGACATTCAAGTCATCATTGTTAATGCCACTCTCTAAATTACCTTGTCAAGAAGGCCTATCCCCAATTACGACTTCATACAATTCCTAGCATTCCTAGTAATTAGTTCTTTTATCACAGGAGCTTAACGACAACCAATATAATATTGGGAGTAATTCCCCGGATATAGACTTCCCCGTACGTTCCCGTATCGACAAAATCAATAATCATGCATTGAATGAGTTAAACAAAGCAAGCTTTGAGCAAAGAGGAAAAACCCTAACTAATGATGAAAGAAAGCATAAGTCTTAGATTAAGATGCAAGCACAAATTCAAAGATAAAACCCTAGAAAGGTGAAGAGGTAGCCTGAGCATCCAAGATCCTCCTTCAAAGGGGTGGAAGAGAGAGTGTTTGCTTCGTTTATGCCAAAGATACAAACCCTAGGACGTCCTAAAGCTTATATACTATTCTAAAATTACAGAAAATTTAGGCCCAAGCCCATAAGTGTGCCGCTCAGCGGTGAGTGCGTGAGTAGTTTCTTCCCCTCAGCGGACCTCCCGTGAACTCCTGAGTGCCGCTCAACGGTAAACTGCCGCTGAGCGGTAACTTCGGCTTCTCCTTTTGCACTTTTTGATGTCTTTTCTGATTCCATCTCTCTCCTTCTTCACTTCTTTCACTAAATTCACCTTTAAACCTACACAAAAACACTGAAATCAAGCATAAACCTGTCCAGCTCTCTTATTTATGAAAATATGAATAAAAGCATGATTTCAAGCTAGTTTCTAAGTATAAAGGTTGCTTTTAGTATCAATGTTAAGCATGAAAATAACAGTTTTTCAACTGTTATCAACCCCCAACACCCACACATCATCTTAAGCTCTCTTCAACCTAAAACTACATAGAACTCCATTTTTTTATCATCCAACCATATAGAATGAGATAAAAACCGAGAGGAACAACAGCAAAGGGAGAGGAAACAAAATATAAAGTTACTCAAAGCCAACATCCACCATGGAAATGCAAAGACAAGCTCCAAAACTCAAACTCCAAGCATCAAGAATGAGCAAATGGAAGTGGAAATGAATAGTTTTTCACCACCAATAAGCTAAGACAACCAAGAGTAAGTTAAGAGAAGAAGAAAATCTGCATCTTGCTTATTGAAATGGCCAAAACCGAGACACCCAAGTCAAGTTCTCCTCCATAAGAGTGTTCATACAAGAAACCTTAATCGAGATAAAAGCTCAAAACATGAAAAATGAAGTATGTAAAAGTGTCCCTCTTGTGTGGTTGGCCAAGGCTCTCTAAAATGCCGAGAGTTTTTTTTCAAATGGGGTCCACAATCAATTAAAAACCCTAACCAAAAAGGCACATGTGCTACAAATGGGTCTTTTTTACAAAATTGCCCCTAAAAGGGTCCAAAACACCTAATTCTAATTAAGGGTTTCTAGAAAACGAAATTACAACTTTAATTAGAATCTAAATGACTAAATGTTGAGCCTTTGATTGTATCACGCCATATCCCATTGCTACAAACAATACTGTGGAGGTGAGGAGGCAGCTCAGCCAGTTCCACCACGCCATACTCGTAGAGAAAGAGAACAAGCACAGAGTCACGCATCTGCAGAGACACATGAAGCAGAGCCTTTTGAAATGAGGGACATGTATATGTCTCTTATAGGCACACAGTTGTAGTCTATCCATAGAGGGCAGGTGGCCACAACTAAGATGATTGTTGGAATGTATGATGCACCTCCAACACACAGGTGGACTATGGATGAGTTCCATAATGTGGTAGCTTGGCTAGAGGAGTAGGCCCAAGGCGACAGAGCTGGAGCATCTGAAGTTTCAGCCATGGATGAAGATGATGCTAATGATGCTGAGGATGACACATTTGAGGATGTTGAAGATGAGGAAGAGGAGGAGGATACAGATGACAATACAGACTGATGAGGAGTTGAGATAGCATTCATTGATGGTTGTTATCAACATTAAAGCAGGATTTATTTTATGCTCTGAACTTATTTGCTTTTGTTTCTAGAATAAGTTTTGATGTACTCAATTTGAAACTTTGTCTGTTATGATGGTTTGCTTATGACTGTTGATTGATAAGTAATGCTTGATGATGCTTTGATATTGAGTGATGTTGAGATGTGCACATTATATGCTTATACAGGTGATTCACAAGCTTTGTGAACAAATGCATGATGTTGTGATTGTGATTATGATACTAAGCAGGATGTGTATATGTGGAATGTAAATGAGCTTATATGTGAGGTTTTGAGCTCCAGAGTTTTTTTTGGATTGAATGCTATTACTTTGAAAGCATGAATGATTTTGCCCAGGTTTTCTATGATTCAATCAATTGCTTGTTTACATCATATGATCAAGGCCATTTGTTGGTAACCCTTTTGTTAGCCAAATGCATGATTTTAGCCCACAAAAGATAGCACTATGTGTTCTATCCTTTGAACCCTTAGCCTTGAATATAATTTGAAAACCCCTTGTGAAAAGCTTTACCTTGAGTTAAGTAGAAAATATTTTATGGTATTGATGAATGTTCAAGTTTGGGGATGTTGGGAAGTTATGAAAGGGAAATTGAAAGCATTGAGCTAAGAGCTAAGAACTAAGAATGTGAAAAGAAAAATAAAAAGAGAAAGAACAGAGAAGAATAAGCAAAGCTCAATGCAAAGGAAAATTGGGAATATGTAAGAATGATTGTGTTTTTATATGATTCTCTTAACTCAAGGGTTTTGTGATATAGAAAAACCAATTTTCTTGTTAGCCGAGCCACATTATAAGCCATTGAAAAGTCCTTATGATGATGCATGCTTGCGAATGTATTTGATTGTGGTTAAATGAAAGGCAAAGTCAATTCATGTGACATTGTGATAGTAGAGTGAATGAGTGATTACTTCTTATACACTTGTGTTTGAGTGAAACACTTTATCTAGTGAGGAAAGATTCCATGAGCACATGAACATATATACTTAGTTGTTTGATCATTCATGAAAAGAAGCATTTGTTGGATACTAGGTGATTGTGTGAACACTAAAGCATATGTGTGTCTTGATTGAAGTTTTTGTCATGAGTTTAATTGAGTACTTACTTATCTTGAAAAGAGGATTTTGAATGGAGTGAACCATTGTATTGATTGGTAGAAGATTGAGTTACATCTTGTTTGCTTGAGGACAAGCAAAGTTCTAAGTTTGGGGTTGTGATAACAGTTGAAAAACTGTTATTTTCATGCTTAAAATGGATACTAAAAGCAACCTTTAACACTTAGAAATTAGCTTGAAATCATGTTTTTGTTTATATTTTTGGAAATAAGAGAGATGGACAGGTTTATGCTTGATTTCAGTGTTTTATGCAGGTTTTAGGGTGAATTTGATGAAAGAAGTGAAGAAGGATGGAGATGGAATCAGAAAAGAACTCAAAAAGTGCAAAAGAAGAGAAGCCGCAAGTACCGCTCAGCACCAGTTTACCGCTAAGCGGCACTAATGAACACCCGTTGGCTCCGTTGAGGGGTGAAAATGTCGCCGAGGGGAAGAATCAACAAACGCACTTACCGCTGAGCTGCACTATTTTGGGCTTAGGCCCACTTTTATGTAATATTTCGAATAGTATATAAGCTTTAGGACTTCCTAGGGTTTGTATCTTTGGCAGAGCACGAAGCAAACACTCACATTTCCATCCCTTGGAGGAAGATCTTGGATGCTAAGGCTACCTACTCAACTTTCTAGGGTTCTATCTTTCACTCTTTCATTGTATTTCATCTAGTTTCACCATGAATATGGTGAACTAAACTCTTCTTGTTGTTCGGGAATCAATGTAATCTTTTCAAGCTCTCATATATGGAATTTTTGTTTAAACATCTTATTTGATACATGCTTTCTTTCATTAATAGTTAGGGTTTTTCCTCTTTTCTCAAAGCATGCATTGTTTAACTCATTTGATGTCATGATTATTGATTTTGTCGATATGGACACATACGGGGAAGTCTAGATCTGGGAAATTTCTCCCAATAGCATATTGCCTAGACAAAGGGATATGAGGGTTGGTTGCCTTTAAGCTTCTATGCTTCAGAATTAATTATTAGGGATGCTAGGAATTGTATGAACTCGTAATTAAGGATAGGCTTTCTTGCAAGGTAATTTAGAGAGTGACATTAACATTGATGAAAAGAATGATGAATTCCTAAAATATATGAGAGTGGACAAGATGAAATTGGTTACCCCAACAACATACTCATCCATTTAATTCGTCCAGTGTTTGTGTTCTTCTTTCCCATTGATCATTACATGCATACATGTTTAATTCTTGTCTTCTGCATTTGAAACTTGTACCAATTTGTTCACAAGTCTTAAATAATCAAGAAATCATTTAACTAACTTGGTCGTGAGTCCTTTGGGAGAACGATTCTTGGTCTTACCGAGTTTATTACTTGATACGATTCGGTCACACTTGCCGAGGGTTAAACAAGTTTTTGGCGCCATTTTTCGGTGTTCATAAATTTGTCATCAACTGGTGTAGGAGGCATGCAAGAAATTTGGAACGGTTGTTCTTGATATTGATATTCCTGCTGTGGAGTATCATACCATCCCAGGTTAGGATCATTCCATCCAGGATCGTTCCTATAACCGTACTAATCAAAATAATGCTGAGTAGGGAAGAATTCATCCAAGAACAATCGCTTAAAATCTTCCCATAAATCGATAGATCCTAGAGTAAGACCATAAAACTTAGGCATTCACTGAAGAGCAAATGATGTTGAACTCCTCCAAATGTTTATGTCGGCATTCACCTACAAAACCATGAAACTTAGGCAACAAATGTATCAGTCTAGTGGTGAGAATGCAATGAACTTCATCCTCATTTGATGTAACCGACTCCCAATGAGCACTCTCACGAGTGGGAGGATGAGTCATATTGTTCTCAACATAGAAATTAGCATGAGAACCATAATCAGAGCAACATGCAGAAG
The DNA here is from genome assembly GCA_034642375.1 of Vigna nakashimae. Taxonomy (NCBI): domain Eukaryota; kingdom Viridiplantae; phylum Streptophyta; class Magnoliopsida; order Fabales; family Fabaceae; genus Vigna; species Vigna nakashimae. Next base: position 42,053,088 of record CM067765.1, on the reverse strand, counting down.
GAGAGTCATAATTATAGGCACAGGCAGAAGAAGCACTATTCATATATCCAAAATAGGTAGACATAGTGAAAGAAGGGGAAAAGGAAGAATGCAGTAAAAATATGCAACTAAAGCTATCTAAATGCAACACACATGACAGCACACACAAAACACACTCACAACACAAAACAAAAGACAAAACACAACACAAGACAAAACAGAACAACACACACTATCACAACAAAAGACCTAAGACTGAACCGTTGGTCCCCAGCAGCGGTGCCAAAATTTGATGGGTGTCGCAGCCCATACAAATTTGATGTGCAAATAAAAATGCAGTATAGACTAGGAAGTGACTTTGGCAGCTTGTTCGGTCACAACTTTGTCAGACCGCTCGGTTTGTAGTTCTCAACCATTTGGTGCAGGCTTCATCAGACCGTTCGGTCATGAAGGGCTCAAACAAGTTGTATGTCGTTCGGTTCATCACTACATTAGATTGTTAGGTTAGCAAGTTCTACATGTTTCTCTGACCATTCGGTGCAACACTGCTCAAATCGTTCGGCCTAGGCCTCACCAGATCGTTCGATACTCATTCACGGCCCATTCGGTCAAGCCTTCAGAAGACCATTCGGACAAGGCTTTAGTAGATCGTACAATTGTGTGAATTCTCTACCATTTTGTACACTGCTTCACAAACCGTTTGGCCATCTTCAACAGATCCTTTCTCAACCTTTCAACATTGATTGTCTTGCACAAAATGATTGAAATAATTAAGCCCAAATAATTCAAATTAATTAAAATAAGAATTATTCTTGAAATTAAGCCCAAATAGTGAAAATAAGATAAAAATGGAGAATTAAACACAATTCACTAACACAATATGGTGCAAAAAGCTAAGTTCATAGTAGAAAATAATGATTCATCAAAGAGTCACCTCTATATACACTTGTGTGTTTGAGAGAAACAGTTTTCCTTGGTGAGGAGTAGTTCCAAGTATGCATGATTACCTCTTTGCTTGGTTAACTGATCATTCATAAGGATAACTGATGCGGCTGTCGCGGCCCATCAAATTTCATGTGCATTAAAAATGTAGTATAGGGCTAGGAAGTGACTCCTAGGTCGTCTCTCAAGGACCAAATGTGGTTCAAGTCTTAGGTCAAACACATAGTAGGGGGAGGGGGTTTCAAAGTGTTTTTGTGCTTGGAAATGAACTAAATTAAAACTGGAAATTGAACACAACCAAACATAATTGAAAACACTGAAATAGATGAACAAAGTATGAAGACGAATGGTCCTACAGATGACGGAACGGTTCCACATTGAGATCGAACGATTTCTAAAACAAGTGAGAAAATTGGAAATTTAAGAAGATAAAGAAGCCGAAGAAAACAAACAACATGAAAACAATAAATTGAATGGTTCTAAAGCAAGATGTGTGAACTAATTAAAGTACACCAGATAATAAAGAAACACTTGGTAAAAAAATGAAATACACATATGAGCCAAATTAAATACAATAAATAATTAAGAAAACTCATGACTCGAAATAAAGAAATCTAAAACTCATCTACCTAAATTAAAATATTCAATGCAAAAGACTAGAAGGCAACTGAAAGCAGCACATAAATCACCAACGCATAAGTTAAATGAAGTTGCAAAATAATAAAACCCATCTTCCATTATCATGAACATTAAAGACGCAATTGATGCCGCCCGTGACAACACATCTACAGGTCTCCAAAAATGAAAATGCTTTCAATACATATATATATATATATATATATATATATATATATATATATATATATATATATATATAAAAATAAGGAAAGTGTTGTTCCTACGTGAATAAAAGAAATGAAACAACGTGTGTCACTAGTGCAGCGAGGGGCTTTTACCGCGGTTGATTTTCACTATACGTCGCGGTTCTTGAACCGCGGCATATTCAGCCGTGGTAGTAAGTCAGACACTTTATGCCGCGGTTCTAACCGCGGTATATAGGCTGCGGAATATGCCGCGGTTGTCTAGGGAACCGCGGCCTAAATTCATTTTTTTTTTAAAAAAAAAATTAAAAAAAAAATTAAAAAATGCACTATATGCCGCGGTTGTGGTTAGAACCGCGGCATATTTGTCTCGTTTTTAAAAAAAAAACGAAGCACTATATGCCGCGGTTGTGGTTAGAACCGCGGCATATTCCCCTTATATGCCGCGGTTGTGGTTAGAACCGCGGCATATTCCCCTGCAGTTTTTTAAAATTGCAGGTCTGTTTTTGTGATATCCACTACCACAAAAACAGACCTGCATATAAAAACATTTACAGAAATTCAATTTCAACATAACAAACACATGTTCAAATGTATTTCAACATCAAATAAAGTAGAGAGTCTATGAAAATTCTATCTAATCAAATGCATTGTTTAAATCTAAATCTAAGAGCTATTGTATAATCTAACTATATACTTCGCAGCAGCGTTCCTAATGAATAGTAGTGACTTCTCAGGAACTGGTGTAGTAGTCTTGAATCTCTGCAAAAGACAATTCATTTTAATTAGTGTATATGAATTCAACATTTGTTAAAAAATCAAAATTTGTTAAAGTTAAATATTACCGTTTCCCAGCTTCTTGTGATGTGAGAACGAACAATATGGGTCATCCAATACATTACATAGTATCCACACTCATATGACCCATTTTGTCTGTTACACTACAATATATCATCACAGTTGATAATAGTTAGTGAATAACATTTGTTATAAAACAATTATAACAAAGTATGACTTTAGCATATGTCAAACCTTGAGAGAAATCCAAGCAATCTTTCTACTCTTAACAATTGATCTCCCGTCCATCATCATACTTGCTGGAATAGAACTGTATATAAAAAAATGTTTTAGCATTCAGTTATATAACAAAGAAAGTCCAAACATTGAGGTTCTTACCAATCAATTGCTTGTTTGAGTTGTGTGGGAGGAGGCCTGTGCAATGAGCAGAACCACAAAGCATAGTTGTCTTGCACAGACATAACAAGAAGTTGCCAATGGCGCCTGAAATTCATAATAACGTAACTATTAAATATTAAAATCACATATGGAACATTATTATGTTAACAAAGTTCACTTACCCGGATATATAAGGCAAAAAGTAGATTTTCTTGCCCCTTCGAAAACTGCTTATCAGACTCATGTTGATATGATCAAAATCATTTGATTCATGAATGTCTTGGGGATCAATGAATCCATAATCATCAGAACGCCCCAACTTATTAGTGACCCCAGACATATACCTGAAATCAAAAATTAACTTTGATATAAGGATACTTGATATATAAATCAATTTTATATATAAATAATTGGTCATAGACTTACATCGTCCATAGTTGAATAATTGAAATATTCAACTCTTGTGTTCCCGACGCAAGCTCACGGACATCTTGGCTATTAAGGTATATTGGGACCTCAGAGCCATGCCCAAATACATTAGCATCATACTGAACCTCCAAAGGCTTATCATCAAGGATGTCACCAAGTAGATGCAATGAAGAAAGAGGGTCATCCTCAGATAGAGGAATCTTCTGTTGTTCCTGCGTCTGTTGTTACATGAAAAGATAAGATAAGTTTTGACATCAAAAACCTTTAAAATTGAGAAGTGTAAAGAAGAATTTCATACCGAGGGGTCAGAAACTGGTTTAACCAAAAATTTAGGCCAAGTGATAAACGACTTATATGCTTGTTCCACAGTGAAAATCTCTTCCGTGGACAGTGGAACCGAAGCATCTGGCATGATCATTTCATCCACTGAGACCTTCACCTCATCCTCTAATAGTTGCATACCATGACATACAGTCGCTGACCTAAACTCTGTTCCACGAGCTACCAGCACCATCTCATCTTCTTCTAAAATGTATAGCAGACATGGACTACCATCGTCCATGTCATCCTCTGGGATGGCTGATGCGGAACAACTTCCTTTGCCGCTTCTCCCTGTCAGAGTAAATGTTAGATTATACAAGAGATAGAAATAATTGCACATAAATGTTTATTAAGTTTACCTGTGGGAGGGGGAGGGACCACATGTTCCTCTATAGGAGACTGCATCGGGCGCATGCTCTGAAACTGCTCCTGGTAGAGCATCTGGAATTCAGCCCTCACCTCGGCCCTGATCTCCTGCATAAGGTCTTGTCGGACCTTTTTTGTGATCTCTTCTGTCATCCTTTGTGTATCGCTGTACGAATATGAAGGCTGACGAGAAGAGCTCCCAAAATAATCCGTAATTCCTACTCCAGGACCTGCAGCACGTACACGTCCAGGGTGCTCAGGTCGTCCAATTGCAGCAGCAAGAATATCCTGGCGACCCTCTGGAGTGAATTGGCCTTGGGAGCTCTGCTCAACCAAGGCGTCCTGTAACATTACAAAACACCATTATCAGTTAAATAGTTTAATGTAGTATGTATAATGACAATATTTATTATTTTAGGAACAGTGATAACTTACAATTTTTTCAGAAATCTCTCGTGCTGTGTCGGAAGAGTAGGTGCCCGATGGTCGCATACGGGCCAACTTCCATTTCTCATGTCTAGACGGTGGAGAAGGAGGCTGAGGAGGGCTACCACTCTGAGATGGTGGTATAGCATCTGCCTTTTGCTTGAGGATTTTCTCCTCAAGCTTCCTATACCCACCACGAGATAATAGGTGGGGGTTTTTGTTCTTAGCACTTGTTCCTTGTGCTTTGCTTCTAATTGCCTGTCACATACACATTAATTAATCAGTTCATATGATATATATTTGTTAATGAGGAATTGAATAATATGAACTACACTAACCTGCCATTCCTCTGACATCCGACTCTCTTTAAAAAGCCGCCAAGTCTCCTCATCAATGGACTTATATGAACTGCATGGACTTTTATGTTTAAGGTGTCCAAAGATGTACCTTGATGTCAACTTGCTTTTAAAGTTTCTGAAATTTTCTGCAACAGTTGACAAACACTTATTTCTAAGTGTTGGGACATTTGGAATGTCAAATGTCATCTGAAAAAAACATAATAAAGTTGTATTAGTACAAAATTATCAATATAAACAAATTTTAATTCAAATGCTATTAACTAACTTACCAATATATCTTGCCAAATAATGTTCCGATCACCCTCGGACACAGGATCAAAAGATGGAATGAGAATGCTAATCCTATCACGTGCCACTACTCCAAGGTATGATCGGAAGTCATCTGCATGGGGGCCAGTTGCCACACCCATGGTGACATTCACATTCACCGGAGTTCTTTCACCACTATTTTTCCTGATTAATAATTGTTTCATCCTAGTGGGTCCTCTAGTGGATCTGGTTGGGGGAGCCTCATCCCCTGAAGAATGTGGATGATCAGCCATATATCTGTCAAAATAAATAACAACATTAAATTTTCTTTCAAGACTTATGTAATATCATATAAATTAACAAAACATGTAATAGTACAGAAATTGAAAATTCATACATAAAGATATGGATTCATCATATGTATATTCCCTCATCATGATCTGACCGAATTGCATGTACATCATCGTCAACTACAGATTGGTCATCCAAATTTGTTGTAGTTTGAAATGAATGGTTGTCAGCAATATCAATATTAATCAGATTGTCTTCGTTAACTTCAATTTGTTTTTTGCCTTGAAGAGCAACATACCAATGGTCAGACGCAGGATCTTTGACATAAAAAACTTGAGATGCTTGATGTACCATGATAAACGGTTCGTCTCGATAACCCACCTTGCGAAAATCAACCAGTGTCATACCCGAGTCATCTACTTTCACACCACTCTTATTGTCAAACCACTTACACTTGAACAATGGAACAGAAAACTTGGTGTAATCAACCTCCCATATCTCTTCTATTATACCATAATATCTCATTGATCCAAGTACAGGAGATTGATCTTTTGATGTGGAAAATTGAAGTGACTCAGCTTCTAAACTGACTCCACTATTTTGTACTGTGCTTTTATCATCCAAAGTCTTCGTATAGAATGTGCAATTATTGACTTCATAACCTGTACAACACACGACATCAAACTTCAAACCATTTGCAAGCCACAATAAAGTTTCAGAAGAATGTGGCTCTTTGTCAATTTCAGATTTGAACCAAGACATAAATGTTTTGTTATGCTCCATCAATTGCCATTTCTCTGATTGTCTTGGATTTTTATTCTTAACAATGGCTTTGTGTGCCTCCAAAAAAGGGATGACCTCATCTGTGTTGTTCAATATATAAAGATGCGCTTGCAACAATTCTTCGCGATCTTTTGTCACCACATTGACACCTCGGATGCTTTTACTTGTAGAAAATTTATTCAACCATGCTGTGCGAGGAACTCCTATTGGATTCGTTGATGTCATGTAATCTGAACAAAACTCGATACTTTCTTCAGCAATATACCTTTCAATCATCGAACCTTCAGGACGATATGGATTTTTAACGTACCCTTTCAAAATCTTCATATAACGCTCAATAGGATACATCCATCTTAAGTATACCGGTCCGCACAACTTGATTTCTCTAACTAAATGAACAAGTAAATGTACCATGATGTCAAAAAACGATGGAGGGAAAAACATCTCTAGTTGACACAAGATGATAACAATCTCGCCTTGAAGTTCATCTAACTTTGTAGGATCGATGGCTTTACTACATATTGACGAGAAAAATGAACACAACCTGTTTATGGTGTGCCTAACATTTTTGGGCAAAATTCCACGAATAGCCACCGGTAACAACTGTTGCATTAAGACGTGACAATCGTGAGACTTCATGCCAACAAGCTTTAAGTCCTGCATTGACACTAAACTCTTCATATTTGAAGAGTATCCTTGTGGTACTTTGATACTCTTTAAACATACACAAAAACTTATCTTCTCTTGTCTAGACATTGTGTAACATGCAGGGGGCAAATAAGTACGTTTACCAATCTCCTTGGGTGCCAACTCTTCTCGGATATTCATGTCAACCAAATCCAAACGAGCATTCACTCCATCTTTTGTCTTTCCCTGAATGTTGAGTAATGTACCAATCAAGCTATCACACACATTCTTTTCCACATGCATCACATCTATGCAATGTCGAACATCTAACTTTGACCAATATGGAAGATCAAAGAATATTGATTTCTTCTTCCAAGGGGTCGTTACAGATGACTTCTTCGATGTTTTCCCAAATACATGATGTATTTTATTCACTTTTTGAAGAACTTCAAGGCCAGTAAGTGGATTTGGTGCTTCGTCCCTCTCTTGATCTCCATTGAATGCTTTTTTTAACCTTCGATATGGATGATTACGTTTTAGAAATCTCCGATGACGCAGATACACCGTCTTTCTTCCATGTTTCAATTGATGAGCTGCAGTGTTTTCTTCACATATAGGACACGCTTTATGACCCTTGACACTGTATCCTGACAAATTACCATAAGCAGGAAAGTCATTAATGGTGCAAAATAACATTGCACGCATCATAAAAGTCTCTGAAGCGAATGCATCAAATATTTCAACCCCGTCAACCCACAAAACCTTCAAGTCTTCAACTAGTGGGCTTAGATAAACATCTATGTCATTTCCAGGCTGCTTTGGACCAGATATCATCATAGACAACATCATGTACTTCCTTTTCATGCACAATGCAGGAGATAAGTTGTAAATTATCAATATAACTGGCCAACAACTGTGATTGGTACTCAGATTACCAAATGGGTTCATTCCATCAGTGGCTAAACCAAGCCTAAGATTTCTACACTCTTTACCAAATTCGGGGAATTGTCGATCAATATTTTTCCATTGCTTTGAATCAGCTGGATGACGAAGCAGCCCGTCAATTTTTCTCTCATCTGCATGCCATCTAAGATTTTTAGCATCTTTGGGATTCGCAAACAAACGCTTAAGTCTGGGCACTATTGGAAGGTACCAAACTACTTTCAAAGCAGATCCATTTTTTTCTATCTGACCATTATCTTCACTATTGTTTTTTGACTTGTATCGTGATAAGCCACATTTTGGACACTTTGTCAAAAATTCAAACTCTTTCCTATACAAAATGCAGTCATTGGGACAAGCATGTATCCTTTTATACTCCATACCCATTGGACAAAGAATTTTCTTCGCATCATAATTACGAGTGGGCAGTGTATTTCCATCTGGCAACATTTCATTCAACAACGTCAACAGTTCTGTAAAACTCTTATCAGTCCATCCATTGCTCGCCTTCAAATTCATGAGCCTTAACACCGCTGACAAACGTGTTAACTTAGTTGAACCGACATACAAAGGTGTTTCTGCATCAGTCGACATCGTCTCATACACATGAGCTTTGGCAAAATTTTCTGCTCCAACATCGCGGATCATGTCCTCCAATTTGTCTTCATCCGGTCGATCTTCTTCCATGGTGGAATCAGTAACATTTACACTTTGAGAGTCAGTGGGAAAATCCATTTCTTCGCCGTGCCAGATCCATGTTGTATAGCATCTTAGAAAACCATCACATATAAGATGTTCTCTAATTTGAGTTGCGTTCAACTTTCTCCCATTCAAACAGTTCACACAAGGACATCTAAACTTCACTTCATTATCAGTTCTCCCCTCATTACGTTGCGCAAATTGTATAAATTCCTCTACACCTCTCTCGTACTCAGCACTAATACGTGGTAAATTAATCCAATTTCGATCCATATTCCTAAATATTACATAAATAATATTTTAAGGTTTATAAATAATACAAGAACTACAACACACATTACCAAAACTATAGCAAAAATCATATCATACATTACCAAAACTATAACAATTTCATGCACTATCAAAATTAAAGCAAAAATTATACCAAAACTATAGAAACTTCATACATTACCAAAACTATAGCATTATGCAAAAATTAATGAAGAAATCACGTTAAAAATGCAAATGGACATAAATACCTGGAAGAGGAACGGCGGCGGAGAGGGTGAAAAACGCAACACAACGGCGGCGGAGAGGGTGAAAAACGCTAGGAAATCACGATTTTGAACGGCTAAAACTCGTTTTTATCGTCAAAAACGAATAATGACCGAACAATTTTGAGTTTAAACGGTTAAAAACGCAAAATCTGAGATGAAGGGTGGTTCGGAGGAAGAAGAAACGCGAAAACAGAGAGAACGCGCGAGGAAGACGATGCACTGTTCCAAGTTTTGTTTTTTAACTCTGAACGGGGGAATCTACCGCGGTTCACTACTTAACCGCGGTATAAAAGGGTTATATGCCGCGGTTTAACCCCCAACCGCGGCATATACTAATTTAAAAAATTATCAGAAATGGCATTTTTGAAATTATTTTCAAACTATATGCCGCGGTTCAGCGGGCAACCGCGGCATATACCTCGAAATATTTCAAATAAACATTGAATTAATTTCATATAGGAGAATATGCCGCGGTTCTCTGGGGAACCGCGGCATATACCCCTGAAACGTGTTCAACACAACTGTCTCCCCAACTGCCTTTCACAGAATTTGAAAAGTTACAGGGGGTATATGCCGCGGTCCTCTGGGGAACCGCGGCATATACCCCCTGTAAATTCTGAAATTCTCTGACTGGCAGAGAAGTTGAGACGTTACAGGGGTATATGCAATAAATTGGCAGGGTATATGCCGCGGTTGTGCAGAGAACCGCGGCATATACTCTGTTATTTAATTTTTTATTCATACGTGGCGTCAAAGGCAATGGTTGACTGGGGTATATGTTCGTTTTATTTACAAAACTGCCACCGCGCACCATTATGTTGCGGTTTTCGTTGAACCGTGGCATAATGTGCGCTGTAAAAACCCGATTTTTTACTAGTGTGTGCTTGGCTTCTAGGAAAAGAAAATGAATTAGCTTTTTGTGCTTCCAAGATCCTGAACTTTAAAAGAAAGAAAAATCATGCTCCTGTTACTAATATATGAAATCACCGCATCCTATTCTCTAAAAAGTGAAATGAAAGCATCGTTCTTCTCCATTGAAATCAACACGCTATTCTCTAAAGAAAGAAAAGAAAACTCATTTTCTTGCTGGAATAAAAACCGAGAGTTACTGATTCATGAGTAACATGCACAGCCAATGCTTCGTCCCCATTCTCTGTCTCCTCCGTTCAAATGGGAAAAATGAAAATCCATGTGTGTGGCGGCTAGAGCACATCTTCTCATTGCCCCCATCCACGTTCAACCTCCCCCTTTGGACGCTACCCTCTTTGCTGGATGCTTGAAGCCCCTGGATGTGCAGCCCATCCAAGCTTCTTCATTTTTTTTCTCCCAGCACCTGCTAATTAATTGCCCATGCCTTACGTGTGCACCTCCCTTCAAGTCGTGACAACACTCCTTCACCGTGCAACCTCTTTTACTGGATACTCCATGTGCACACCAAAGCTGCTCCAGAATTAATTCTCTATGGGCCCTCTCTACGTGCTACACCTGCATTCTTCACGTGTTGAGGCTCTCCGTGTGCAACTCTTAAATTCCAGAAAAATGAGTGCCCCCATTCCCGTGCTTTTCTTCTTTTCGTAACCCCTTCCAACGTTGGACAACGTGTGTGCAGGCCGGGTGGCAGCAAATAGCTGGACGTCACCACCTTTTTAATAATGAAGCACCCCTTTCTCATAAGCCCAAAAAGTAAAATTACCATAGTGCCCTCCTTCTTGTGCACACTTCTTTTGTGGAGAGTCTTGAATCATGTGACAGACCTCCAAATATCCCAAAATATTATCCAACAATTTCTCTACAATGAATAATGCAAATAATTAGCCTCAGAGAATTCAAATTAATTAAAAGTAGAATTTCTTATCAAATTAAGCATAATTAGAAAAATTTGGAAAATACTAGACATTCAAGCATAATTCCTTGATTAAATCTAGCACAATAAGCTAAGTGAAATCAAGAAAATATTGACTCATCAATAACATCTGTTGAATATTCTGTGATTAGTAGGTGAGCACCACAATGAGTTAATTGAATCAAGGCATTTATTCATCTTGATTGATATTCTTTATAGTAAGTTGATATGAGCAATTACTTGTCTTGAAAGAAAAGGTTTTGAAATGTGTTGAAACCATTGTATTGATTATTTGAAAGCTAAGTTACATTTTGTTTGCTTGAGGAAAAGCAAAGTTCTAAGTTTGGGGTTGTGATAATGGTTTAATTTACCATTATTTGATATTTAATTTAGAAAGGAGTTCGCAGCAACACTAAGCGCCATTTTAGGGGCCGTCAATGCTGAAGTACACTGTCTCATGCTTGGTTGCCCTTTTTCGGAAGCCCTCAGCGAAGGATGTCCCTGGCTCACGCCTTGATGAGAGGGTCGCACCTCCCAACAAAAGTTGTGCATAAAAGAATGCAGTATAGACTAGGAAGTGACTCCTAGGTCGTCTCTCAAGGACCAATTTGGGTTCAGTCTCAGATCAAACAAGTAGTGGGGGGTTTTGAAAGTGTTTTTGTGATTAGGACGAAATTAAAACATGAACATAAACACGGATGTAAACACAGGATTAAAACGGTTGGTTACTTAAGCTAACATCATAACTAAATTAAGGAAAAATTGCATCACTGACTCGAAAAGCATTTGTTAATTCAGAAAAATTATCATTGCAGCAGGAATAAAACTTCAAAGCAAAAGTGTGTGAAGCAATTGCAAATTCAACGTTAAGCTAACATTTAAATGCATCAAGAATTGGATGCGGCAACTGCAAAGCTGAATGCACCAAGGAGTAAAAGAAAAACCCTGTAGAGAATAATTAATCACCGCACGTGCTTCCTTTCTTCAATAGAAATCAGTGCCTTGGAGCTATCCCCAATTGCTAACCGTGAGTTATGTGCCTCTTCTAGAAATTCAATGCTTCGTCTTGATTTTGTAAAACAAAGAAAAATTGATTTCAACCACCGCCTATGCTCGGTTTGCAAATAAAGGAAGTTCCCTTGCACCTCATTCTCTCCCTCTCGGTGGCTCCAACACATCACCACTTTCTCCTCTCAATGCGCTACATATTAAGCCAAAAAAAAATTCCTCTTGTTGGACGCGAGCTGGATGAAATTAGCGCCCCTTTTCCTAAAAGCAAAACGAAAGGAAATACCATATCCCTGTCGATGGCGGCTGCCTTATTTTATTCCCATCCAGCACCGCATCCTCCAAAGTTCTCATCCCTTTTCCATGCAGCATCTCCCTTCTCCAATCTCCGTGCTCCCTTCTCAACTTGACACCACACACCTACTCCTTTCAATCAGCGCCCCTTTCAAAGCTTCCAGCCATGACCATGCAGCTATGTGCTTCCAAAATGTAACAGCGCACACCTCCAACTTCCGTGATTCAGCATTGTTCCACCTTGTGCCATAAATCAGCCCTCTCTTCCAAAATTTAATCCAGCGTAAACGTGTGCCTCTCTTACTATATCAGACCGAAACTTCACTCAAATTCATGAGCCAAAATGAAATTAAACAGAGAAGTAAAACGTAACAGCGTGCACAAGACAAAGCAAGAAAATGAAATTGAATCAAAGCTTCATTCTCAAACAGCGTTTTCATTTCAAACAGCGTTTTCAGCCAAAGAAAAAGTTCTAAAACAAAAGTCTCCAAAACCAAAGACCGAGAGACCCGTGCAAATGGCCAGTGGCAGCTGCTTTTCTAAGGGCCATGTGTCCCTTTTTAGGGTAGGGTCCACACATACAAAAACCCTAGGTCCAAGTCACTAACTTCTAATTTTTGGGTCTACTCTAATTTACCAAAAATTGACCCAAAACATAAGAGTTGATACATAAATTCTAAACTACTGAATTACAATTTAATTAATTCTAAAATGTCTGTGTGGAGAGTCTTGAATTTATTTGGCACTCTTCCTGATGTCCCAAAATGTATTTCCGAAATTTTCCTGCACTTCAAAAATGCACTAAATCAGCTCAGAAAATCCAAATTAGCACAATTACAAATTTCCGACCAAATTAAGCAGAATTCGGAAAACGGGGAAATAACAAACAATTAAACACAATTCCCTGGTTGATTTAAGTGCAATAAACTAAATATAATTCAAGAAATAAAGACTCATCAAAATAGACCACACTTAGTCTTTTGCACTCCTGGGCAAAACCAAAACGAAAACTAGGGAACTACTCAAACATCAGGAAGCTGACACAGACTCGAAAGACAGACAACAAGACTCCAAAACAGAAACACAATTGCACAATTCTCACAAAATCTGGACGGTAAAAGGTATAGGCAGAATCCCACACAGAGTCAATGAAAGCAAATACTCAAAGAATCATCCAGACATATCAGTACAAGGAAAACATTCAATCAGTTCAAGAGATGAATCTAAAGCAACAGAGCCTCACAGATGCACACAATCGGTGTTTCTCTCAAGTGTTTAAGGTAAGTCAATGTCACTCAATGCACTGAAGAAAGCAATCACAAATAGACTTGGCAAGCCTCTAATATCAACACTCAAGCACATACGCATGTTCAAATCAAAAGGTCTTTTCATGGTTGTAATGGGGCCAAGGACAAGGGAGGATATATCTGGATAAGAAGCTACAAACCATAAGGAACAGAGGAGCTATGGGGAACAAGTGTAAACACATTCAAACACACCCACAACCTCTAATTCAATCCTCTTCTTGACTCCATTATTCACAATTTTTTTTTATTTTTCTGATTTTTCTGCTCTCTCTTTTTTTTTTTTCATCCTGTCTCTTTTCTTTTCTCTCTTTTCAAAACAAAACTGTAAAAGACAAGATACACATATATTTACCAAAACAAAACAAGAAGAGGAACCAACTAGCCAACTCATCAGAAACCCCCAAGAGACCACACTTGTTCCCAAAACACTTCCAAAGCTCCAAAATTCCCTAAGGTTAAGGTAATCATTGTTTTTAACTGAGGGCTAGTGTATGAGCTTCAAAACAAGGAAATGGTGGAAAGTATAGGCTCAAAATGGGTTATCAAAAAAAATTAAAACAAGGTAAGCTTATTTGGCTAGAGAGGCTCAAGAACAAAATTGCCTTTATCACTTCCAAACATGCATATCAATCAAGAATTATCAACAAGAGTCGAGCCAAGGCATATGTGCAAGCAATCAAGAGACATATCACACACAAGAAAGAACATAAAGTGGCTCAAATTCTCACACAAGGCATTTGTGTCACAATCAATTCAACTCTCAAACATCATGATCATCTTCCAAGCAAAGAAAAGCAAGGAATCCAACATCTCAGAGTATCAATGAAGTGAAGTGAAAAAAAAGACTAGTCTACAACCCAAACAAAGTCCAGAAATGAAGAGAAAAATGCAAAATTGTACACAAGACACGACAAAAGTAACCTAGAAAAGAAAAAATTTAACGAAGAAAACAAAAGCTATCAAAGTAAAATCAGAATCTCCCCCAATAGACCACACTTAAACTACACAGTGTCCTCAATGTGTCATAAGCATAAGATCGAAAATCAAAACAGTGAACAGATCATGGACAAGTGCAATAAAAGTAGGGAAAAGGGGGAGAAGAGAGAAAGAAAACTCCCCTAATCATGGTGGCAGTTGCCAATTTTGGACTTGCAGGGAGATGTCTTCCACCATTGGATCCAGCCAGGAAGTTTTGAGGAAGAATTGCTTCATCCTCCAGATTTGATCTAGCAGGGAGATATTATCCACAGCTGGATCTATGCAATGATTGTTGATGAGCGGGTTCAGCTGGTGCCTATTGATGTTGAAACTAGTGTGTATGTAAGCACCTTTTCCTTCCACTGTGGGTGCATGTTGGTTAAATTCATGTGTACCTCCTGCAACATGGTTAGTGCAATGTGGCTCCAAAGAAATGACATGTAGAGGTACAACACCCAATCCCAATTTATCAGACTGAACCTCAGATACATCCTCAGAACATGAATCAATTTCAAAATCACAAGCAATATCAACTACAGACTCAGATTAATGTTCAATGCATGGAGAATAAACATTCGGATGCGATAGCAAAAATTGGTTCTCATCATGCACAGAGGGAAAATTAAAATCCAACAACAATACAATCATCAACATAATCCTCAACAACATAATCATCAACATAATCAAATTGAGGTATGTTTACCTCCTCTTCCTTGAAAATTGCTAAAGTGTGGGAAGATGAAGGTGGTCTACCTGGTTCAGGGTTACTGCTTATTTCTGCCTGCTCCTCAAAATATTCATCACTCTCCTCAGGTGCAAGGGTAGGGACATAGGATGATGGGAAAGTAGATGGCACAGTAGTAAGCTCATGACTCTTCTCCCCATCTTCTATGTTGATGCCACTATCCTCATCATTTGGAATCTGAACAGTCTAAAATGGTAACTCTGAATCTTGAGACTGTTCCACAGTGAGTTGAGTGGCCATCTGCCCTATCTGATCAGTCATACTCTGAATGGCAGCTCCTATTTCTTGCTGGAACTGCATGTTCTCTTGTTGGAACTGAAAGTTCTGCATGGTCGTCTGCTCCAAAAACTCCTTCAATGTAGGCTCAGAAGTAGAAGGCTGAGGAGCTATTTCGGCAGGAGCACTATACTGCTGACTCTCGTATTGTTGGACTGGTGGAGGCATAAAAGTACTCTGGAATGGTGGTTCTTGATATTGATGCTGTGGAGCATCATACCATCCCAAGGTAGGGTCACTCCATCCAAGACCGTTGCTGTAAGCATATTGCACAGGGGAAAATTTGCTCAGAAACTGATGCTCAAGATATCCCCAATCGGTAACGGATCTTAGAGGAAGAGAGTCTTTCCAATCCTTAGCTGCTCCTTGTAATGAATGCGGAAATGCGCTCAAGAAAATGTAATCAAGAGGGACATCTGGAGGCTTCATCGAAGAGCACATGATGTGGAGCTCCTCCAAATGTCTGTGTGGGCATTCTCCTGCAAAACCATGAAACTTAGGCAGCAAATGTATCAATCCAGGGGTGAGATCGCAATGAAGATCATCCTTCTTAAGTGAAACCGGCTCACAAAGAGCACTCTCAGAAATTAGAGGATGAGTCATATTGTTCTCAACATAGAAATCAGCAGAATATGAATTACAATCAGGGTAACATGCAGAATGAGAATCATAATCAGAGGCACTAGCAAAACAAGCAGTATTCACGAAATCAAAATAGGTAGACATGGAAAAAGAAGAATACTAAAAATCACGAAACAAATAAAACACAACACATTTATACATGCAACACGCACACACAAAACAGAACATCACATCACATCACATCACAACACAAGACAAAACACAACACACACAAACACAGCAAAAAGACCTAAGACTGAACCGTTGGTCCCCAGCAACGGCGCCATTTTGATGAGAGGGTCGCACCTCCCAACAAAAGTTGTGCATAAAAGAATGCAGTATAGACTAGGAAGTGACTCCTAGGTCGTCTCTCAAGGACCAATTTGGGTTCAGTCTCAGATCAAACAAGTAGTAGGGGGTTTTGAAAGTATTTTTGTGATTAGGAACGAAATTAAAACACGAACATAAACACGGATGTAAACACAGGATTAAAACGGTTGGTTACTTAAGCTAACATCATAACTAAATTAAGGAAAAATTTGCATCACTGACTCGAAAAGCATTTGTTAATTCAGAAAAATTATCATTGCAGCGGGAATAAAACTTCAAAGCAAAAGTGTGTGAAGCAATTGCAAATTCAACGTTGAGCTAACATTTAAATGCATCAAGAATTGGATGCGGCAACTGCAAAGCTGAATGCGCCAAGAAGTAAAAGAAAAACCCTGTAGAGAATAATTAATCACCGCACGTGCTTCCTTTCTTCAATAGAAATCAGTGCCTTGGAGCTATCCCCAATTGCTAACCGTGAGTTATGTGCCTCTTCTAGAAATTCAATGCTTCATCTTGATTTTGTAAAATAAAGAAAAACTGACTTCAACCACCGCCTGTGCTCGGTTTGCAAATAAAGGAAGTTCCCTTGCACCTCATTCTCTCCCTCTCGGTGGCTCCAACACATCACCACTTTCTCCTCTCAATGCGCTACATATTAAGCCAAAAAAAAATTCCTCTTGCTGGACGCAAGCTGGATGAAATTAGCGCCCCTTTTCCTAAAAGCAAAACGAAAGGAAATACCATATCCCTGTGGATGGCGGCTGCCTTATTTTATTCCCATCCAGCACCGCATCCTCCAAAGTTCTCATCCCTTTTCCATGCAGCATCTCCCTTCTCCAATCTCCGTGCTCCCTTCTCAACTTGACACCACACACCTACTCCTTTCAATCAGCGCCCCTTTCAAAGCTTCCAGCCATGACCATGCAGCTATGTGCTTCCAAAATGTAACAGCGCACACCTCCAACTTCCGTGATTCAGCATTGTTCCACCTTGTGCCATAAATCAGCCCTCTCTTCCAAAATTTAATCCAGCGTAAACGTGTGCCTCTTTTACTATATCAGACCGAAACTTCACTCAAATTCATGAGCCAAAATGAAATTAAACGGAGAAGTAAATCGTAACAGCGTGCACAAGACAAAGCAAGAAAATGAAATTGAATCAAAGCTTCATTCTCAAACAGCGTTTTCATTTCAAACAGCGTTTTCAGCCAAAGAAAAAGTTCTAAAACAAAAGTCTCCAAAAACCAAAGACCGAGAGACCCGTGCAAATGGCCAGTGGCGGCTGCTTTTCTAAGGGCCATGTGTCCCTTTTTAGGGTAGGGTCCACACATACAAAAACCCTAGGTCCAAGTCACTAACTTCTAATTTTTGGGTCTACTCTAATTTACCAAAAATTGACCCAAAATATAAGAGTTGATACAGAAATTCTAAACTACTGAATTACAATTTAATTAATTCTAAAATGTCTGTGTGGAGAGTCTTGAATTTAGTTGGCACTCTTCCTGATGTCCCAAAATGTATTTCCGAAATTTTCCTGCACTTCAAAAATGCACTTAATCAGCTCAGAAAATCCAAATTAGCACAATTACAAATTTCCGACCAAATTAAGCAGAATTCGGAAAACGGGGAAATAACAAACAATTAAACACAATTCCCTGGTTTATTTAAGTGCAATAAACTAAATATAATTCCAGAAATAAAGACTCATCACCTGGGCGCCCTAAGTGGGGCGTTGAGCGCCAGTTTCATGGGATTGGACCCGTGTTTTGTTATTTTTATGTTCTATTGAAGGACTTGGACATGCTAGGGATTGTATCTTTGGACGGAAGAGGCCCATAAACACACCCTTTCGTGCCTCAAAAGCGTATTTGGATGCGGAAGCTCTTATCTTTAACTTCTAAGGTTTTATCTTTCATTCTTTTCCATTATTCATCTAGTTTCACCATGCCAATGGTGAACTAATTTCTATTTTTTGTTGGGGAATGATGTAAACCTTTGTAAACTCTCATGTATTGAATTGATTCTTAATTATTTATGCTTCCTTCGTTAATTGTTAGGGTAATTCTTCTTCACTCAATGCTTGCTTTTTTTATCTCATTTATTAGCATGATGTATGATATGCATGAGTATCGGAAGGTATCTTACAATTCAGGTTTTGGAGAATTATTCCCAGAAGTAGTATTGCTCAAGAATGGGGGTGTGAGTTCTGCTGGTCTTAAACTACAAATCGTAATGCAGAATTAATTGTTAGGGATGCAAGGAATTGTGACCTAGTAATTAAGGATAGACTTTCTTTGCCGAGGAATCGGGTTTTAAGTAATTTAGATAGTGACATTGAGATTAATGAAAAAGTAGAATTCGTATATACATGAGAGCATACTAGGTGAAATCTAAACCCCAACAACATATTCATCCCATAATATCAAATTCATTCGTTCATCGCTTTACTTTTGTCCAATTGATCAAGTTGCATGCATATTTACTTTTCTGTATTTGCATTTTAAACCAAAAGATTTTGTTTTCAAGTCTTATTTAATCAAGAAATCACATAATTGTTTAGGCCATGAGTCTCTTGGGAAACGATATTTGGTCTTACCATGTTTATTAGTTGATACGATTTTGTACACTTGTTAGAGTCTTAACTTGTGCGCTGAGCAAATGGTCTAAGTTTAGTTCACTCTTTTCATCCTTGCTTTAATTTGATTTAAATGAAGTTCTAGCCTAAGTATGAATTATGTATGATCATGTATTATGGTAATTGGTTGTTCATGTATTGAGTTTAGTTTTAAAGTGAAAGTATAGTTGATGGACGTAATTTCATGATCCTCACGTAAAGGTTACATGGTGGTGCCATATGTAAGTTTAGAATGATTGTAGGAAGCTCAGTCTTGGGGGTTATCCTAAAACGCCAATGGTCTTTCACTCTTATGTAGAGAAGATTGATCTATGTCGAGAGGAGTAGCAGAAGGTCCTAGTCTTGGGTGCTTCCAGTATGATCCAAGGTGAATGATAATGGACTAACCTTGTGAGTGTGGTAGGGTGAAATCCATTGGCAATGGCTTTGCAAAGCAGTAGAAGCCACCACGAGTGTACGACCCGCCATAGCTCAGCAATCATTCTAAGTTCGGACGGTCAAAGTCAATATAGTGTCATGCATCAAGTCTTTTATGTTGGAAATGACTATGTACGATTTGTATA
Source organism: Vigna nakashimae (assembly GCA_034642375.1). Lineage (NCBI taxonomy): Eukaryota > Viridiplantae > Streptophyta > Magnoliopsida > Fabales > Fabaceae > Vigna > Vigna nakashimae. The sequence goes on along the minus strand of CM067765.1, from coordinate 42,033,543 downwards.
AAAAATAGTTGATAAATATAATAGTTTTCTTTTATTTAAAATAGCTTACCCTTAAATTTATGTGGTCTGTGTTTGTTTGTTGTTTCCCTTTTGCGATGATCACCTTAATGGTGTGAGCTTAGGGATACAATCTTTCAGTTATCTCAGCGTGAAGTTGGAAGTGAAGCTTACAATGTAGGTGGTATTTTTGTTCTTCAGGTGAAGAATATTATTCTTCGTAAAACTGTAGTTCTGTTATATAATTATCTATGTAATATCCATTTTAATAGTTTTATATTACTAAATTGAGATGTTACATAATATACACATAATATTTTGTATAATGTCGACAATGTTATGTTTTTAAAATAATTTAGTTTGCAATTCTTAGTGTCAATCAAAGGACACTGAAATAAGATTAATTAATCATTTTTTACTTTATTATCATTATCTTGTTAAACTATCTAAAAAAAGTACCGCTTTTGGAATATATTATATATTGTAATTTCATATCCGTTCATTAAACAAATTACTTAGTCTTTAGTGAAAAATATTTAATTCCTTTAAAATGGAGAAATGGACTATGTTTATTCATATAATTTGCACTGTATTTGGTGCTATCTTGATATAAAGTGTATTGTTTTATCCTGTATCTCCATCTTTTCGTCTTGCACCAATATAAATGTTAAAATTTATCGAATTGTATAATTTAAAGTTACATATTTTCAAATATAATTTTTTTTCTTAATGTTTTGGATTGTATAATTTAGATTATACGATCTAAAGATAAAATTAAATTTTTAAATTAAATTGTAAATTTGGAATTTTAAAAACTTATGACGGTGGAAGATTAAATTGTGAAGGTGCAGGACAAATGTTCTATAAAGTGTAGAAATTTGGGCACTTGAGCATTTAATTTGGCTCAAAATTTCAGTAGCTTCCGGACTCAGTGGCATGATTCTCCAATGGGCAGTTACTTCGTACAGCTTACCAATTTCTTCCTGCTCCAGTTTTAGGTTTTGGATTGACAATCCATGTAAAATTAATTACATTAAAAAATTAGTGTCATTCTGATTATCTAAAAAAGTCATTAGGTACAATTGTTTTTAATTAGTGACTTTCTGAGTAGCTAAAAATAAGATTAGGTGCAGAAAGAAATTTTCAGAGTGCACAGAGCATTTGTTGCTCCAATGTTCGGCCTTTTCGGAGTTCTACCAACTTTATATATATGATGGCAACTTCAAGATGATAACATAGTTGTCGAATAACACGACTTAGTTAATTTAAATTTTGCCAATGTAGGCAATAAATAAATTTTCAAGAAATGAAAAAGAAATTAAATGTGCCTTGTTCTGATAATTTCATTGACCCAATGTTGTTTCAGAGGATTAAAAGAAAAAATATATATTTAAATTATGCTTAATGTTAGCTTCTAAGTGATCGAAAACCGAAAGATGCGTAGTGTTTAAGGCATTCTACATCTACATTTGACTCTAAGAAGAGGGAACTAATGCAATCTAATTTTAAATTATAACATGGCAGGGTTAAAATTCAAAATTTGTCTCTATTAATAAAAGTGGTTTTTACTATTTATTAAAAAAATAATTTTTTTGTATTAATTATTGTAACATAACTTATCATGAGTAGAATTCCTGAGATATTTCTCAGTGGGCATATTCAAGTTCATGGTCTTAAAAATGTCACATATGATGAAAATTTAGAGCCAAAGGGTCCCAAAGAATATTTGAGACAAGAAGTTCGACAAGCCACAAACACTGAAATCACCAATTCATGGAAATGAGCATATTTTTTTGACCAACATTACTCAAAGTTTAATGGACGACATAGAATATTCCAAACTCATTTACCAAATAAAAAATAATTGGCTCAGTTTCTTTTGAACAAATAATCTTGTCAGTTCTGACCACCATCTTCGCAGAATTTAAAAAAAAAAAATCACTTTAATTTCTTTGAAATAAAGTATCAGAAACATGTTATGAAACAAGTATTTTCAATGAAAAAAAAAAACATGAAACATCTATATGTCCAAGTTAAGAGTCAACAAGTCCAATTGGCACATGCTTTTTTTCTGCTCACCACTCCTTTTTTATTTTTTTAATTACACTTTTCAACTATTTAAAGTCATTGCCATAACTAGGAAGTTTGGTTTTTGTGAATCATGAAGGCTTTAAAACAAGTTAATGAAAAACCAATAAGCATGTTTAGCATATAATCAATAATTCAATTTTGATTAGTTTAACTATTAACTTGATTGAAGTAATACCAATTCCAAGTTCCCATGAGTGCTTATGATGCAATTTTTTTGTGGTAATCAAAGTGGTCATAGCCGATAACCTGCCGAACGGATTCAGAGCTGGTGGTAGGCCAAATGAATGGCAACTTCCAAGTCCGAGAGGACCGACTGCTGCAATACTTCCAACGAGCGACGGAGCTCACAAAAACGTTCGACAAAGTTGCCAAACAGCACATCCCCAGGGAACAAAACACAAGGGCCGACATACTGTCTAAGCTCAGTTCGGGAAAAGAAAAGGGACAATTAACTACTGTCGTGCGGCAGGTCCTACTCCAGCCCTCAGTGGAGTGTTCAGCGGTGTCCGGCGGGGGAAAAGATTGGCGCACAGAAATCAGAGAAATCATGACTCGCCAAGACGAAGGACGGACGGTAGGCCCAAGTAACGCCAAGAAAGCCGCCCGTTATCTTGTGGTGGGGGACGACTTGTATCGAAGAGGATTCTCCTCCCCCCTCCTTAAATGCTTGGGAGAAGCAGAAGCACATTACGTTATGGACGAGCTCCACATTGGCATTTGTGGTCTTCATACAGGTTGGCGGATGCTAAAAGCCGGGCTACTGAGAGCCGGATATTACTGGCCTACCATAGAAGCAAACACCAGGGCATTCGTCCAAAAATGCATCCGCTGCCAAGTCCCTGGCAACCATCACGGCCACCCAGGTCCAGAAGTTCTGCTGGAAGTTGATATGTCGTTTCGGCTTCCCTCGATCTATCATTACGGATAACGGCCGACAGTTTATTGACAAGAAACTCGCCGAATTCTTCAAGCGATTGGGGATTAAGCACGTCACCAGCTCCGTAGAGCACCCCCAGACGAACGGACAAGCAGAAGCGATGAACAAGACCGTGGTCTCGGAGCTTAAGCGACGGCTAGGAGAAAGGAAGGGAGAGTGGGTGGACGAGTTACCCGAAGTCCTGTGGGCGTATAGATGCACGCCTGATAACTGTTGAAAAACTGTTATTTTCATGCTTAAAATTGATACTAAAAACAACCTTTATACTTAGAAACTAGCTTGAAATCATACTTTTATTCATATTTTCAGAAATAAGAGAGCTGGACAGGTTTATGCTTGATTTCAGTGTTTTTGTGCAGGTTTTAAGGTGAATTTGGTGAAAGAAGTGAAGAAGGAGAGAGATGAAATCAAAAAAGACACTAAAAAGTGCAAAAGGAGAAGCCGAAGTCACCGCTCAGCGGCAGTTTACCGCTGAGCGGCACTCAGGAGCTTGCGGGAGGCCCGCTGAGGGGAGCAAACAAGTCACGCACTCACCGCTGAGCAGTATTTTACCGCTGAGCGGCACTTTAATGGGCTTGGACTTAACTTTTTGTAATTTACGAATGATATATAAGCTTTAGGGTTTCCTAGGGTTAGGCATCTTTGGCAGAAACGAGGCAAACACTCTCTCTTCCACCCCTTTGAAGGAGGATCTTGGATGCTCAGGCTACCTCTTCACCTTTTTAGGGTTTATTCTTTCATTCTTTCATTGTAATTCATCTAGGTTCATCATGAAAATGGTGAACTAAACCTTATATGTTTGTTGGGGAATCAATGTAATCTTTTGAAGCTCTCATATATGGAATCTGTTTTTACATCTTTTAATTAAGACTTATGCTTTCTTTCATCATTAGTTAGGGTTTTTCCTCTTTGCTTAATGCTTGTATTGTTTAACTCATTCGATGCATGATTATTGGTTTTGTCGATACGGGAACGTACGGGGAAGTCTAGATCCGGGGAATTTCTCCCAATATTATGTTGGTTGTCGTTAAGCTCCTGCACTTATGAACTGATCATTAGGAATGCTAGGAATTGTATGAACTCGTGATTAGGGAGAAGCCTTCTAGAAAGGTACTTTAGAGAGTGACATTAACAATGATGATTTGAATGTTGAATTCCTAAAAAATATGAGAGTGGATAAGATGAAATTGAACCCCCAACAACATATTCATACATTAATTTCATTGAAAGTGTTTATCTTTTGCTTTTTGCCATTGATCAAAAACTCATGCATACATGTTTATTTTCTGTCTTGCATATTAAAGTCCAAATATTTCGTTCTTAAGTCTTAGCTAATCAACAAACCACACAACTAAACTAGGCCGTGAGTCCTTTGGGAGAACGATACTTGGTCTTACCAAGTTTATTACTTGAACGATTCGGTCATACTTGCCGATTGTGAAACAAGTTTGTGACATCATATTTTGGTGCTCATAAATTTGTCCATCAAGTTTTTGGCGCCGTTGCCGGGGACTCGTGGTTTAACTGGTTAATTTGTGTGATTATTGATTATCTTTGACTTTAATTTTGAATATCTAAAAAGATAAAAAGATAGAATAAAATAAAAACAGAAAAAATAAAAACAGAAATTCAAATCATCATTGTTAATGCCATTCTCTAAAGTACCTTTCTAGAAGGCTTCTCCCTAATCACGAGTTCATACAATTCCTAGCATTCCTAATGATCAGTTCATAAGTTCAGGAGCTTAACGACAACCAACATAATATTGGGAGAAATTCCCCGGATCTAGACTTCCCCGTACGTTCCCGTATCGACAAAACCAATAATCATGCATCGAATGAGTTAAACAATGCAAGCATTAAGTAAAGAGGAAAAACCCTAACTAATGATGAAAGAAAGCATAAGTCTTAATTAAAAGATGTAAAAACAGATTCCATATATGAGAGCTTCAAAAGATTACATTGATTCCCCAACAAACATACAGAGTTTAGTTCACCATATTCATGGTGAACCTAGATGAATAACAATGAAAGAATGAAAGAATAAACCCTAAAAAGGTGAAGAGGTAGCCTGAGCATCCAAGATCCTCCTTCAAAGGGGTGGAAGAGAGAGTGTTTGCCTCGTTTCTCCCAAAGATCTCTAACCCTAGGAAACCCTAAAGCTTATATATTATTCGTAAATTACAAAAAGTTAAGCCCAAGCCCATTAAAGTGCCGCTCAGCGGCCATTTTGCCCCTCAGCGGTCCTCCCGCAACCTCCTGAGTGCCGCTCAGCGGTAAAGTGCCGCTGAGCGGTGACTTCGGCTTCTCCTTTTGCACTTTTTAATGTCTTTTCTGATTTCATCTCTCTCCTTCTTCACTTCTTTCACCAAATTCACCTTAAAACCTGCACAAAAACACTGAAATCAAGCATAAACCTGTCCAGCTCTCTTATTTCTGAAAATATGAATAAAAGTATGATTTCAAGCTAGTTTCTAAGTATAAAGGTTGCTTTTAGTATCAATTTTAAGCATGAAAATAACAGGTTTTCAACTGTTATCACAACCCCAAACTTAGAACTTTGCTTGTCCTCAAGCAAACAAAATGTAACTCAATCTCCAACCAATTCGTATGATTCTAAAATCCTCTTTTTCAAGATAAGTAACAACTTCACTCAAACTTATGACCAAGAGTTCAATCAAGATGTGCACATGCTTTAGTGTTCACAAAGTCATTTAGATTCCAACAAATGCTATTTTTCATGAATGATCAATCAATTAAGCATGGATGTTCATGTGCTTATGGAATATTTCCTCACTAGATAAAGTGTTTCACTCAACACACAAGTGTATAAGAGGTAAAGCGTTTCACTCATTCACTCCACTATCACAATGTTACATGAATTAACTTTGCCTTTCATTTTACCACAATTAAAAACATTCACAAGCATGCATCATCACAAGGACTTTTCAATGGCTTATAATGTGGCTGGGCTAACAAGAAAATTGGTTTTTCTGGATCACAAAATCCTTGAGTTAAGAGAATCATAACAACACAATTTTTCTTATTCATTCCCAACTTTCTTTTGCCTTTGCATTTGCATTGAGCTTTACTTCTTTTTCTTTTCTTTTCTTTTTCTTTGCATATTCTTACTTTTTAGCTCTTAGCTCAATGCTTTTCATGTTTTCCCAACAACCCCAAACTTGAACATTTAACAATACCACACAAGATCTTCTACTTAACTAAAGGTAAAGATTTTCAATCAAGGTTTTTCAGTGTATGTTCAAGGCTAAGGGTTCAAAGGATAGAACACAATGTTTTCTCTTTTAGTGGGCTAACTTTATGAATTTGGCCAATAAAAAGGGTTTCAACAAACGGCCTTGATCATATGATGCAAAACAAGCAATTGATTCAATCATAGAAAACCTGGGCAAAGTCATTCATGCTTTCAAAGTAATAGCATTCAACAATAACAACTCTGGAGCTCAAAACCTCACATATAAGCTCATTCACATTTGACATACACATCCTGCTTAATCTCACAATCATAATCATCATATCATGCATTTGTTCACAAAGCTTGTGAATCACCTGTATAAGCATTTTAATGTGCACATCATTTCAACATCAATCAATCAAAAGCATCATTCAAGCATTACTTATCAAACAATCACAGTTAATAGCAAACCATCACACAAAACCAGGTGTCCAATAGAGTACATCATACCCTAATCTAAAAACAAAAACAAATAAGTTCAGAAAACTTAAACCACAAAAGCATAAGTTCATATGATAGCATTCATCAGTAAATGCTATCTCAGCTCCTCATCAGTCTGAGCTGTCCTCTGTATCTTCCTCTTCCTCCTCATCTTCATCATCCTCAAATGCATCTTCCTCATCAGCTTCATCTTCTTCCATATCTCTAGCTGAAGCTTCAGCTGCTCCAGCTCCTCCTCCATGCACTGGTTCTTCTGGCCAAGCTACTACATTATGGAATTCATCCATAGTCCACCTGTGGGCTGGAGGTGTATCATACATCCCCACTATCATCTCAGCAGTGGCCACCTGCCCTCTGTGAATGGACTGCAACTGAGCACCTATAAGAGACATATACATGTCCCTCATCTGGAATGGCTCTGCTTCATGTGTATCAGCAGATGTCTGGCTCTGTGCTGGCCCTCTCTCTCTTCGAGCCCGGCGTGGTGGAACTGGCTGAGCTACATCCTCACCTCCACAGTACTGTCTATAATAAGCCTCATCAATAGCTTTTCTTGGCCTCTCAAATGGTGGAGCAGAAGTGTCCACCCCAGCTAGCTTGCAAAGGTGAGTGATCAAAGAAGGATGTCCTAGTGGTGCTTTGTTGTTTGAGGTGTTAGCACATACACTAATTTCATCAGCTATCACCTGCCCAATATTAACATTCAAATTTCTGATAGCACAGTAGATGAATAGTGCCCTGCTGAGAGTAATATCTGACACATGTGAACATGGCTGAATGTTGGCATGAGAAAACGCCATCCAATACTTTGCAAGAGGAGTCAAATCTGTCCTCCTAATATTAACCACTGAGCCAGATCTTTTCCTTTGGAAGTGTCCTCCAGGTATACATAGCACTCTCTCCACATCCTCAAAATCAGCACCTTCCTCCATGCAAAGAGCAAACTGGCATTGCTCACCAGCCCACACAGTATCCAGGAAGTTGTTGATAGAATCAGGATCATACCTGATAGCATGGCCTCTGACATAGCCCAAATAATTCTCAGCTGGATAATCACCAATCTTCTTTGCATTGGTGTAGAATTCCTTTACCACAGCTATGTTGGCAGGTGCAGGATAAGTGGCTAGCTTTCGCCAATCATTCCCTAACACTTGCTCTCCAAATTGAGGAGCAAAGTTAGGTATCATTCCAACTTTTCTCTCCATCAGAAGTCTCTTGTCCTGAACCACCCTAAAGTGCTTCTCATGTTTCCTAGAGAGGAACCTGCTAGAGTGGGGTTGCTCTGGTTCCTTTTCCTTTCTCTTGGTTGCCATGGTTTTCAATCTTTTTCCTGAAGAGGATGCCATTCCTACATTCAAACACAAACACAAAACCACAGAACATGATGTTAATCATTAGCAAAACACAGAACACAACTCCTTTCGAAGCTAAACCACCGCTGAGGGCCAGAATTTCCCCTCAGCGCCACCAGTACCACATTGCAGATCACAACAAACTAGAAAAATCAAATCTGGCAGAGTGCCGCTCAGCGGCAATTTACCCCTCAGCGGTAACTCTGCAGATTTTTGAAAATCTTGTTTTAAAGCTGTCCTAACTCCACCCAAATGCAATTTTCAGTTTTCCAGTTCATAATCATGCAGTTTAATCGGTTCAAACATCAAATATATCATCAAATCATGCATAGAAATCAAAACCCCTAAATATTCATGCTTTGACAATCACATTCAAAATCAAGAACCCTAGAATGAACAAAATGCATTTTACTTACTTGGGTGGAGATACTAGATGCAATAAGAATGCTTCCAAGCTAGAATGCTCTCTTCCAACCCCAAACTTTGATGACACACTAGTGAACAAGTGAGTGGAAGAGAAATTTCCTTAAGAGGTAAGAGTGAAAAGATGTGGAAAACCGAGGAAAAGGTATGTGGAAGTGTTTGTGCCTGGAAAGAAACCCTAAACCGCAGCTTGAGGTATAAAAATACCCTAATGGGCTTGGGTCCCGCTAAGGGGAACTTAAAGCCCATTCTGCGATAGTACCGCTCAGCGGTAAAATACCGCTCAGCGGCACTTTCGTGATGTGCTCCTTTCCTTCTTTTCTTAACCTACGTGTCTTCCCTACATGCCTCTCACTGGTTCCCTGCAATTCAATGTTTAAAATACTTATGCAAACCCTAACAAACAAAAACAATTAATCAACTGGGTTGCCTCCCAGGTAGCGCTTGTTTAACGTCACGAGCCTGACCCAAAATCCACCAACACCCATCAGTAGGTGTTTCAAACTTACCAGCACCCATCAGTAGGTGCAAAATTTTCTCACCAACACCCATCAGTAGGTGTTACAAACCTAGTATCCTTCAGTAGATACTTAACCACCTAGCATCCTTCAGTAGATGCTGGATCCAACAAAATAATGTCCAAAATAATGTTCACAGATTAAAAGTTACAAAACCAAAATAAAAAATCAAAAGTTTGTAAATCCACTGGGTTGCCTCCCAGCAAGCGCTCCTTTAACGTCATTAGCTTGACCCAATAAAGCTCATGTTCCATCTTCTTTATAGTTGATGTTGTCATTCCACCAACTTTTCAACTGTTTCCTTTGGACTGTTTTGGTTCTTCTAGAATATGGAGACTCTATCTCTATCATCTCCTTCTCTTTAAAGTCCTTTACAACCCACAACGTGTTCTTGATTCTTACAGGTGTGCCAAGTTGGAGTCTTCTTTTCTTCCAGTCTATAGGAATTTGTTCTCCTTTTCCAATCTCTTCTTCCTTGGGTACCTGAAACAACAAACAATGGTTACCTGAAACTTCAAGATTTTCATCTTTACTTCTAGTCATGGGTGCATCTCGAAATGCAGCTTTATAACTAGCTTCTTCCTCCTTTGCTTGCGTCTCATCTTTGAAGACATCCACCACCACTCTCTCCTCTCTGTCCTGGAGCACCACTATACCTTCATTCACATCTATGATAGCCCTGGCCGTTTTCATAAACGGTCTTCCAAGTATGATAGGTATCTTCTCGGTCTCCATCTTCATCACCACAAAGTCTGCCAAAAACTGAAGTTTGCCAACACAAACTACAATGTCTTCTGCAATCCCACATGGCTCCTTTGAAGATCCATCGGCCATCACTAGATTAACCTTTACAGGTTTCATTTTAAAATTGCCAATTTGCTCCAATAAAGAATAAGGCATCAAGTTAACACTTGAACCTAAATCAAGGAGAGCTTTCTTTACCTTTTTCTTCCCTATAGTACAAGGGATAGAAAAACTACCTGGATCTGATGCTTTAGGAGGGAATGACTCTTTCTTTACAGTTATACACTTTTTTTCCTCATCATCTCTACGTCTCTTCTTTGTAGAGATTTCTTCATCAGATTTTGTATAAACTGCAATTTTCTGTAAAATTTGTTCCCAAGGTGCTTCATTATCCACCATTCTGAATAATTCTGTGAAGTCCATTTGTTTCTCTTGGTTTATTGGAAAAGGAAAAATGTCCTTTCTTTCTACTTCTCTTCTCTCTTCTGTTTCTCCTTCTTCTAACTCAATTATCTCTTCATTCACACTCTTCACCACTTTGCACTCTTCTCTAGGGTTAACCTCAGTATTAGCCCCAAAGTTTCTGTTTGGCCTTTCTTCCAATTGCTTGGTAATCTGACCCATTTGAATCTCCAAATACTTTATAGCAGCTTCAGTGCTCTTTTGACAAGATTCAGTTTTCTGTATGAATTGCTGAAGAGTTTCTTCCAACCTTGTTGATCTTTCATTAAGCATAGATAACTGTTGCCACAAGGTTGGTTGCTGTTGCTGCTTATTATATTGATTAACTTGCCCAGTTTGTCCTTGACCAATGCTTGGATGTGGTTTCCACCCCTGATTATAATTCCCTTGACGGTATGGAAATTGATTAGCCAAGAAATTAACATCCTCCACAGCTTCCACTGGGAAAGCACATTGACCATTTATATGATCACCTCCACATAATTCGCACAACTGGGTTTGTACCTGTGCAGCAGATTTCAACTCTTTAGGCAATTGAGCAAGAGTTTTAGTCAGAGTTTCCAGTTGTTGAGTTAGAATTTTATTCTGTGCTAGCAAGGCATCATGTGTTTGTAATTGAAGAACCCCTTTTTGTTGCATAGGAGTTCCTCTCTCACTGTGCAGCTCATTATCACTAGTAGCCATGTTTTCAATAATTTCAGTTGCTTCCTCTGGAGTTTTCCATTTAATATTGCCTCCTGCTGAGGCGTCCAGCATCATCTTGGTTTGTGAACCAAGCCCTCCAAGGAAAGTTAAGACTACTTCTTGATCTTCAAAACCATGCGTGGGAGTTTTACGCAATAAGCTTTTATATCTGTCCCATGCATGCCCCAGTGATTCTTCCATACCCTGCTTGAATGAAGAAATCTCTTGCTTGCCTTTAGTCACCTTAGATTGTGGAAAGTATTTGTTCAAAACTTTTGTGACCACTGCTTCCCACTCTGTGAAACTTTCTTCTGGAAAAGAGTTCAACCAAAGCTTAGCATTGCCTCCCAATGAGAAAGGAAACAAGCTAAGTTTGATAGCTTCGTCTGGCACCCCATTAATCTTGACTGTGTTGCAAATCTCATTAAAGGTAGTGAGGTGCTCATATGGGCTTTCATGAGATAACCCATTAAATTGATTACTTTTCACCAGTTGAATCAGTGCTGGTTTGACCTCCATATTGGCTGCATTGACTCTAGGTCTAGCTATGCTGTTAAAGTGCTGAGGTCCAGCAATATTAGTGTAATCTGCAAGAGTTCTTCTACCATTATTGTTCTCCATATTTCCTGTGCTATGAACAGAACCTTGTGGTGATGTTTGTAAGAGAGTTTCTAGAGAAGGGAAAAGTTCTCTAGACGTTCTGATTCTTCTTCTCCGTCTATTGTCTTCTAATCCTTCAAGAAGAGGTTCTGTTGTTTTCTTACTCCTTGTTATAATTGCTTCCTGCATACACAAGAAAGCAAAACCCTAGAAAATCTTTGTTAGCACAAAAAGATATAGGAGAAGATATATATTCAGAAGATAAAATAAGATAGAATAAAATAAAATAAAATAAAATAAAATCTAATCTAATCAAATAAGATAAAATAAAATAAAAACAGAAAAATTAAAAACAGAAAATCAAAATTAAAGTCAAAGATAATCAATAATCACACAAATTAACCAGTTAAACCACGAGTCCCCGGCAACGGTGCCAAAAACTTGATGGACAAATTTATGAGCACCAAAATATGATGTCACAAACTTGTTTCACAATCGGTAAGTATGACCGAATCGTTCAAGTAATAAACTTGGTAAGACCAAGTATCGTTCTCCCAAAGGACTCACGGCCTAGTTTAGTTATGTGGTTTGTTGATTAGCTAAGACTTAAGAACGAAATATTTGGAGTTTAATATGCAAGACAGAAAATAAACATGTATGCATGAGTTTTTGATCAATGGCTAAAGCAAAAGATAAACACTTTCAATGAAATATATGAATGAATATGTTGTTGGGGGTCAATTTCATCTTATCCACTCTCATATATTTTAGGAATTCAACATTCAAATCATCATTGTTAATGCCACTCTCTAAAGTACCTTTCTAGAAGGCTTCTCCCTAATCACGAGTTCATACAATTCCTAGCATTCCTAATGATCAGTTCATAAGTTCAGGAGCTTAACGACAACCAACATAATATTGGGAGAAATTCCCCGGATCTAGACTTCCCCGTACGTTCCCGTATCGACAAAACCAATAATCATGCATCGAATGAGTTAAACAATGCAAGCATTAAGTAAAGAGGAAAAACCCTAACTAATGATGAAAGAAAGCATAAGTCTTAATTAAAAGATGTAAAAACAGATTCCATATATGAGAGCTTCAAAAGATTACATTGATTCCCCAACAAACATACAGAGTTTAGTTCACCATATTCATGGTGAACCTAGATGAATAACAATGAAAGAATGAAAGAATAAACCCTAAAAAGGTGAAGAGGTAGCCTGAGCATCCAAGATCCTCCTTCAAAGGGGTGGAAGAGAGAGTGTTTGCCTCGTTTCTCCCAAAGATCTCTAACCCTAGGAAACCCTAAAGCTTATATATCATTCGTAAATTACAAAAAGTTAAGCCCAAGCCCATTAAAGTGCTGCTCAGCGGTAAAATACTGCTCAGCGGTGATTGCGTGACTTGTTTTCTCCCCTCAGCGGCCATTTTGCCCCTCAGCGGTCCTCCCGCAACCTCCTGAGTGTCGCTCAGCGGTAAAGTGCCGTTGAGCGGTGACTTCGGCTTCTCCTTTTGCACTTTTTAATGTCTTTTCTGATTTCATCTCTCTCCTTCTTCACTTCTTTCACCAAATTCACCTTAAAACCTGCACAAAAACACTGAAATCAAGCATAAACCTGTCCAGCTCTCTTATTTCTGAAAATATGAATAAAAGTATGATTTCAAGCTAGTTTCTAAGTATAAAGGTTGCTTTTAGTATCAATTTTAAGCATGAAAATAACAGTTTTTCAACTGTTATCAATAGTGGTGCTCTAGGACAGAGAGGAGAGAGTGGTGGTGGATGTCTTCAAAGATGAGACGCAAGCAAAGGAGGAAGAAGCTAGTTATAAAGCTGCATTTCGAGATGCACCCATGACTAGACATAAAGATGAAAATCTTGAAGTTTCAGGTAACCATTGTTTGGTGTTTCAGGTACCCAAGGAAGAAGAGATTGGAAAAGGAGAAGAAATTCCTAGAGACTGGAAGAAAAGAAGACTCCAACTTGGCACACCTGTAAGAATCAATAACAAGTTGTGGGTTGTAAAGGGCTTTAAAGAGAAGGAGATGATAGAGATAGAGTCTCCATATTCTAGAAGAACCAAAACAGTTCAAAGGAAACAGTTGAGAAGTTGGTGGAATGACAACATCAACTATAAAGAAGATGGAACTTGAACTTTACTGGGTCAAGCTAATGACGTTAAAGGAGCGCTTGTTGGGAGGCAACCCAGTGGATTTACAAACTTTTGATTTTTATTTTGGTTTTGTAACTTTTAATCTGTGGACATTATTTTGTAAATATTTTGTTGGATCCAGTATCTACTGAAGGATGCTAGGTGGTTAAGTATCTACTGAAGGATACTAAGTTTGTAACACCTACTGATGGGTGTTGGTGAGAAAATTGTGCACCTACTGATGGGTGCTGGTAAGTTTGAAACACCTACTGATGGGTGTTGGTGGATTTTGGGTCAGGCTCGTGACGTTAAACAAGCGCTAACTGGGAGGCAACCCAGTTGATTGATTGTTTTTGTTTGTTTTATTTTAGTTAGGGTTTGCATAAGTATTTTAAACGTTGAATTGCAGGGAACCAGTGAGAGGCATGTAGGGAAGGCACGTAGGTTAAGAAAAGAAGGAGAAGGGCACATCACGAAAGTGCCGCTGAGTGGTATTTTACCGCTGAGCGGTACTATCGCAGAATGGGCTTTAGTTCCCCTTAGCGGGACCCGAGCCCATTAGGGTATTTTTAAACCCTAAGCTGCGCAAAGTCTCATACTTTCAGGCTTTTCTCTACACAAACACTTCCACATACCTTCTCCAAGGTTTTCCACATCTTTTCACTCTTACCTCTTAAGAAAATTTCTCTTCCACTCACTTGTTCACTAGTGTGTCATCAAAGTTTGGGGTTGGAAGAGAGCATTCTAGCTTGGAAGCATTCTTATTGCATCTAGTATCTCCACCCAAGTAAGTAAAATGCATTTTGTTCATTCTAGGGTTCTTGAATTTGAATGTGATTGTCAAAGCATGAATATTTAGGGGTTTTGATTTTTATGCATGATTTGATGATATATTTGATATTTGAACCGATTAAACTGCATGATTATGAACTGGAAAACTAAAAATTGCATTTGGGTGGAGTTAGGAAAGCTTTAAAACAAGATTTTCAAAAATCTGCAGAGTTACCGCTGAGAGGTAAACTGCCGCTGAGCGGCACTCTGCCAGATTTGGTTTCTCTGAATTTTTGCGTGTTGGAATGTGGCACTGGTGGCGTTGAGGGGAAATTCTGGCCCTCAGCGGTGGTTTAGCTGCGAAAGGAGTTGTGTTCTGTGTTTTACTAATGATTAACATCATGTTCTGTGGTTTTGTATTTGTGTTTTAATTGTAGGAATGGCATCCTCTTCAGGAAAAAGATTGAAAACCATGGCAACCAAGAGAAAGGAAAAGGAACCAGAGCAACCCCACTCTAGCAGGTTCCTCTCTAGGAAACATGAGAAGCACTTTAGGGTGGTTCAGGACAGGAGACTTCTGATGGAGAGAAAGGTTGGAATGATACCTAACTTTGCTCCTCAATTTGGAGAGCAAGTGTTAGGGAATGATTGGGGAAAGCTAGCTACTTATCCTGCACCTGCCAACATAGCTGTGGTAAAGGAATTTTACACCAATGCAAAGAAGATTGGTGATTATCCAGCTGAGAATTATTTGGGCTATGTCAGAGGCCATGCTATTAGGTATGATCCTGATTCTATCAACAACTTCCTGGATACTGTGTGGGCTGGTGAGCAATGCCAGTTTGCTCTTTGCATGGAAGAAGGTACTGATTATGAGGATGTGGAGAGAGTGCTATGTATACCTGGAGGACACTTCCAAAGGAATAGATCTGGCTCAGTGGTTAACATTAGGAGGACAGATTGACTCCTCTTGCAAAGTATTGGATGGCGTTTTCTCATGCCAACATTCAGCCATGTTCACATGTGTCAGATATTACTCTCAGCAGGGCACTACTCATCTATTGTGCTATCAGAAACTTGAATGTTAATATTGGGAAGGTGATAGCGGATGAAATTAGTGTATGTGCTAACACCTCAAACAACAAAGCACCACTATGACATCCTTCTTTGATCACTCACCTTTGCAAGCTAGCTGGGGTGGACACTTCTGTTCCACCATTTGAGAGGCCAAGAAAAGCTATTGATGAGGCTTATTATAGACAGTACTGTGGAGGTGAGGATCTAGCTCAGCCAGTTCCACCACGCCGGGCTCGAAGAGAGAGAGGGCCAGCACAGAGCCAGACATCTGCTGATACACATGAAGCAGAGCCATTCCAGATGAGGGACATGTATATGTCTCTTATAGGTGCTCAGTTGCAGTCCATTCACAGAGGGCAGGTGGCCACGGCTGAGATGATAGTGGGGATGTATGATACACCCCCAGCCCACAGGTGGACTATGGATGAATTCCATAATGTAGTAGCTTGGCCAGAAGAACCAGTGCATGGAGGAGGAGCTGGAGCAGCTGAAGCTTCAGCTAGAGATATGGAAGAAGATGAAGCTGATGAGGAAGATGCATTTGAGGATGATGAAGATGAGGAGGAAGAGGAAGATACAGAGGACAGCTCAGACTGATGAGGAGCTGAGATAGCATTTACTGATGAATGCTATCATATGATTCTGCTTTTGTGGTTTAAGTTTTCTGAACTTATTTGTTTTTGTTTTTAGATTAGGGTTGATGTACTCTATTGAACACCTGGTTTCTTATGATGGTTTGCTATTAACTGTGATTGTTTGATAAGTAATGCTTGAATGATGTTCATGATTAATTGATGTTGAGATGATGTGCACATTAAAATGCTTATACAGGTGATTCACAAGCTTTGTGAACAAATGCATGATATCATGATTGTGATTGTGAAATTAAGCAGGATGTGTATGTCAAATGTGAATGAGCTTATATGTGAGGTTTTGAGCTCCAGAGTTGTTATTGTTGAATGCTATTACTTTGAAAGCATGAATGATTTTGCCCAGGTTTTCTATGTTTGAATCAATTGCTTGTTTTGCATCATGTGATCAAGGTCGTTTGTTGAAACCCTTTTTATTGGCCAAATTCATAAAGTTAGCCCACTAAAAGAGAACACTTTGTGTTCTATCCTTTGAACCCTTAGCCTTGAACATACACTAAAAAAACCTTGATTGAAAATCTTTACCTTGAGTTAAGTAGAAGATCTTGTGTGGTATTGTTAAATGTTCAAGTTTGGGGTTGTTGGGAAAACATGAAAAGCATTGAGCTAAGAGCTAAAAAAGTAAGAATATGCAAAGAAAAAGAAAAGAAAAGAAAAAGAAGTAAAGCTCAATGCAAATGCAAAGGCAAAAGAAAGTTGGGAATGAATAAGAAAAATTGTGTTGTTATGATTCTCTTAACTCAAGGATTTTGTGATCCAGAAAAACCAATTTTCTTGTTAGCCCAGCCACATTATAAGCCATTGAAAAGTCCTTGTGATGATGCATGCTTTTGAATGTTTTTGATTGTGGTAAAATGAAAGGCAAAGTTAATTCATGCAACATTGTGATAGTGGAGTGAATGAGTGAAACACTTTACCTCTTATACACTTGTGTGTTGAGTGAAACACTTTATCTAGTGAGGAAATATTCCATAAGCACATGTCCATCCATGCTTAATTGATTGATCATTCATGAAAAATAGCATTTGTTGGAATTTAAATGACTTTGTGAACACTAAAGCATGTGCACATCTTGAATGAACTCTTGGTCATAAGTTTGAATGAAGAAGTTACTTATCTTGAAGAAGAGGATTCTAGAATGAATAAACCATCATATGAATTGGTTGGAGATTGAGTTACATTTTGTTTGCTTGAGGACAAGCAAAGTTCTAAGTTTGGGGTTGTGATAACAGTTGAAAAACTGTTATTTTCATGCTTAAAATTGATACTAAAAACAACCTTGATACTTAGAAACTAGCTTGAAATCATACTTTTATTCATATTTTCAGAAATAAGAGAGCTGGACAGGTTTATGCTTGATTTCAGTGTTTTTGTGCAGGTTTTAAGGTGAATTTTGTGAAAGAAGTGAAGAAGGAGAGAGATGAAATCAGAAAAGACATTAAAAAGTGCAAAAGGAGAAGCCGAAGTCACCGCTCAGCGGCAGTTTACCGCTGAGCGGCACTCAGGAGCTTGCGGGAGGCCCGCTGAGGGGCAAAATGGCCGCTGAGGGGAGCAAACAAGTCACGCACTCACCGCTGAGCGGCACTTTAATGGGCTTGGACTTAACTTTTTGTAATTTACGAATGATATATAAGCTTTAGGGTTTCCTAGGGTTAGGCATCTTTGGCAGAAACGAGACAAACACTCTCTCTTCCACCCCTTTGAAGGAGGATCTTGGATGCTCAGGCTACCTCTTCACCTTTTTAGGGTTTATTCTTTCATTCTTTCATTGTAATTCATCTAGGTTCACCATGAAAATGGTGAACTAAACCTTGTATGTTTGTTGGGGAATCAATGTAATCTTTTGAAGCTCTCATATATGGAATCTGTTTTTACATCTTTTAATTAAGACTTATGCTTTCTTTCATCATTAGTTAGGGTTTTTCTCTTTGCTTAATGCTTGTATTGTTTAAATCATTCGATGCATGATTATTGGTTTTGTCGATACGGGAACGTACGGGGAAGTCTAGATCCGGGGAATTTCTCCCAATATTATGTTGGTTGTCGTTAAGCTCCTGCACTTATGAACTGATCATTAGGAATGCTAGGAATTGTATGAACTCGTGATTAGGGAGAAGCCTTCTAGAAAGGTACTTTAGAGAGTGACATTAACAATGATGATTTGAATGTTGAATTCCTAAAAAATATGAGAGTGGATAAGATGAAATTGAATCCCCAACAACATATTCATACATTAATTTCATTGAAAGTGTTTATCTTTTTCTTTTTGCCATTGATCAAAAACTCATGCATACATGTTTATTTTCTGTCTTGCATATTAAAGTCCAAATATTTCGTTCTTAAGTCTTAGCTAATCAACAAACCACACAACTAAACTAGGCCGTGAGTCCTTTGGGAGAACGATACTTGGTCTTACCAAGTTTATTACTTGAACGATTCGGTCATACTTGCCGATTGTGAAACAAGTTTGTGACATCATATTTTGGTGCTCATAAATTTGTCCATCAACGCCTCACAGGACCACAGGCGAAACTCCCTTTAACTTAACTTATGGTACTGATGCCATGTTGCCGGTCGAGCTAGGCGAACCGTTACTAAGGCGACAGGTTGAAGAGCTACACCTCAACGACCACGAGCTAAGAATCGAATTAGATTCCCTGGACGAACGGCGAGACCGAGCGGCATTGAGGGCCGAAGCATGCAAGCGCATGGTGGAAAGAAAATACAACTCCAAAATCCGGCCAAGGAGCTTCCAGGAGGGGGACCTAGTATGGAGAAAAGCTGGTGATGCCCGCCGAAATCCAGCACATGGAAAGTTTGCTGCCAAATGGGAAGGGTCGTTCAAAATAACGGAGGCCCTAGGAAACAGGGCGTATAGACTGGAACGAATGGACGGACGTCCCATCCCCAACACTTGGAACGCCACGCATCTAAAGTTTTACTTTAGTTAATTTCTATGACTGGATCACATGTACTCTTATTTGCAATTAATGAATGACAGGATATTACTTTTCTCCTACAAAGGTAACTTCATTTTGTAGAGACCAAGTTGGCAGAGTCTTCCACTAGGAACCATTCTCAACTTGGCCACATGAGGACCGTTCGCCCCATTAAGACCAAGTTGGCGAAAAAGAGTGTTCTTCCAAGAACCACTCTCAACTTGGTTGGGCAACGAAGCGAAGGACCGCCCCATTAAGACCAAGTTGGCAAAAAAGAGTGTTCTTCCGGGAACAACTCTCAACTTGGTTGGGCAACGAAGCGAAGGACCGTCCGCCCCATTAAGACCAAGTTGGTGAAAAAGAGTGTTCTTCCGGGAACCACTCTCAACTTGGTTGGGCAACGAAGTGAAGGACCGTCCGCCCCATTAAGACCAAGTTGGCGAAAAAGAGTGTTCTTCCGGGAACCACTCTCAACTTGGTTGGGCAACGAAGTGAAGGACCGTCAGCCCCATTAAGGCCAAGTTGGCGAAAAAGAGTGTTCTTCCGGGAACAACTCTCAACTTGGTTGGGCCACGAAGCAAAAGTTAAACGTTCAAACGAATTCAAAAGTTAAACGTTATCGTCCGCCCGGAAAAAGGAAGTGCAATCCCTACCCAGGCCGGACCATTATTAAAGTCAGTTAATTTTGTAAGATTAGAGACACAAACAAGGAAACTTACGAAATTGAAAAGATAGCTGTGTATTAATCACTTGCAAAAGGACCGTCCGGACAACATCTGGGCAATCCAAGACGTTGGGCGGACGGCCACACGATACACATCAAAAAATAAAAAGAAATAAAATCCTAACTATCTCCCCCGGCACCGGCTTCCACGGTCGGTTCATCTTCCTCGACAACATTCAGGTCTACCAGGACGCCATCAAAAACATCCTTTTCAATATCAACGCCGAGAGAGTACGGCTGTGGAATGCCCGCCAAAAGGGACACCTGGCGAAGGGCTTTGTTGAAGTCTTCCTCATGTTCAAAGATGACTGTTGACTCCAACTCAACAATCTTCTCTTTAGCTTTGGCAACGTCCTGGGAAAGAGCCTCGTTCGCCTTGATACGCTCGGCTTCGACATCCCTTAGGCGGGTAACCTCCGCCTTCAGTTGGCGTCCTTCCTCGGCCATGCGCTCTTGCTCGCCCCGGGCGGCTGCCAAATCTTCGGCGGCCTCCCTCTTGGACTTCTCAAGATCGGCCTCCAGCTGCTCGATCCTCTTATCATAATCATCTTGAGCAAGGACCATCTGCTCCAAGGTTAGTTGAAGGGAGGCCGCGTTTTTCTTCTCTACATCAAGCTCGGCGCGAATCTCCGCCATTCCGGGGCGGTCAGCGAATTCCTTCAGATACCAGGCCAAGGCGGACGTCCGGGTCGACATCTCTAGCATGGCATTCGTCAACTCCACTTCAGAAAGGGGCTCAATGAGCGCCCGTTGAGAGGAGCTCATGTGGAACTTCGCCCGGTCGCTCATGCTGAACGCTGGGCTGAAGATGCCGCCCAACAGGGGAACAGCCGGGACCCTCTCCCGACCTTTCTCTTTATCTTTACCTTTGCGGGCCCTTTTTGAGGCCGATCGAGACGAGGAGCCCTCTTTGTCTTTACGTCCCTCAGCAGCAGGCTCTTTCCTCTTGCGTATCAAGGGATCAACGGAGGCAGTGGCCGCCTCAGATGACGGGTCCACTTGGACTGCCGCCAATTCTGGTTGGGGATCGGGACCCGGCACCTTGACGCCTGAACCCCCGGTCTTATCGGCAGGAGGGACTCCTACCTTCAGAGCTAGGCGCACAGTCGGAAGGCGGCCGCCCGAAGAAGATTGCCCTGCAGGAGGAGGACGGGGAACGTTAGGAACACTCGTCGGTCGGGCGGTCGACGAACTGGTCCCAGACTTCTTCCGGGTGGCCATAAAGTTGGATTTGCGGGGGCCCGGAGTCGTCATCAGTTCTGCAAGAAACAGAGAAATTCAGAAAAATTAACGTCAGTATACGAAAGACAAACACACCCAATATGATAATACCATACCGAACGCCTTTTGTCCACAATCCTCAAGACTAGGGCATTCGACCAAGTGACGGGCGGAGATCCGACGGGGGAGGGCATTGATGGTACGCACGGCCTCTAGGTCGGGTTCTGTTAAGGCCCCTACAGAAGTCGCCTTTATTCGCCGGGGGTCTCTCGTCCAGTAAAATGGGAACAGCGGCTTCCCTTCACCATCATAAAATTCATGGCGACCGGCTTTATCAATGATTATTTTAAAATAATGTTGTTTGAAGTTTTTGAAGGAATCAGAGAAGGGGCGGAACAAAGTCCTATCCCGAACTGATGTGAAGGATACCCAACCACCAGAGGGAGAAGGACGGACTTCGAAATAATAAAAGAAGACCGGAATAGTAGGAGTAACGCCCACGACCAAACACATTGCCAGAAAAGCTTGCACGGCCGCCCAAGAGTTGGGGTGCAGTTGCGCGGGAGCCACGTTAACCTCCCGAAGAACGGTCGTTTGAAAATTGGTAAAAGGCACCCGAACAAAAAGATGGGTGAAGAAGAAACCGAACTAAGAGAGTCACCGCCGCCCCTCGCCGACCCCTCCCGGACTCCACCCGACGACTCAGAACTTGACTCGATAGACACAACTGCCATTTATTACCTGAGGGAAAAAGAATTTGAAATCTTGAATAATGAAGATGAGTGAAAATGACCTCGTCCCATCCGCTATTTATAGGAAAAGTTTAGTAACTGTTGGGCGCGTCCTAGCCGTCTAGATTTAGCACGACCAACGCTCCGGATCTGGCGACGCTTCGCCTTCCATCAATGGTAACGTGCCACGTGTTTTCCCGCCTAAAATCAAAACTCAAAAGCCCACAGGATACAGCCCAATTGCGGGTTCCTGGCCCAACGCGCGCCGTATTCAAAATCCTACGTCCACTACGTGCACTAGGACTTGGGGGGCTTGTGTACCATAGAGTGTCGGGCGCCGTACGGAAGGATGCCCAAGAAAATGGTCGTCCGCCCGTTTCGGTGCCCATGTCACCCAAAGGGCTAAATGCCCGTCCGCCCAACTGGATAGAACCTCTGTTTGCAAGAGAAACTTTGAAGAACTCACATGGAATCTTATTGCCACATGGAAGGACGCCCACGAAAGTGACCGTCCGCCCTCCCCGATAAAGGAGGCCTGGAAGATTACCTCTTGGATAAATGTCAAGGATTGAGCCTAGACCCCGTATAAACTCTCCTAACTGGGAAGAACCCACATGGAATTCTATCGCCACAAGATAGCCCCGTACTCTCTACACTCACAAAAAGTGTTCTTCAAGAAAATGCTGAGAGACAAAACGGTGGAAAATATTTATGGCCATTGCGTCAAATCATTTCTTGTAGGTTAGGGAGTGCCGGGCGCCATGCGGAAAGACGCCCACGTAAATGGTCGTCCGCCCACCCCGATGCAGGAGGCCCGGAAGATAAATATGAAGGATCGAATAGGACGAAGTGGACACCCATATCACATGGGCGGACGCCCGTACCTCATTGTTGGCCAAGTCACTAATCATTGTGACTTAAGGTAAAATTAACCTGGTTTGGAGGTAAGTAGAAATTAGAAGCTATTGGGCTATTTTGGGCCGTGATTAACTTTTCACTAATCCCAAGCCCATAGCAAAAACTATAAATACAGGTCCACGGTGAGTGGTAGATAGGTTACATTGAATGCACATTTATTGCTATCCCTGAGAAAAGCCATTGCTCTGAAACTGACTTTGGCATCGGAGAATCTTTTGCAGGTCTCCACCCCTCAGGATCAAGAGAAGAATTAAGACTTGAAGAGAAGATCAGCCACTGAGACAA
The DNA here is from genome assembly GCA_034642375.1 of Vigna nakashimae. NCBI lineage: Eukaryota > Viridiplantae > Streptophyta > Magnoliopsida > Fabales > Fabaceae > Vigna > Vigna nakashimae. Next base: position 42,010,570 of record CM067765.1, on the reverse strand, counting down.
GATTGCAGGAGAATTTGGAGGTTTGGAACAGCACAGCCCGACACATCCGAAACATATATCTATTCACCATTTTAAAATAAAACTCATGCATCATGGTCAATAGTTAAATACTACTATTATATAGAATGCTATGATTGATACCATCCATTCTAGTCGCAAGTGTACTACTACATCAAGCAACTACTACCTCAAGAGTTGAAAAATGGAGAAAGATTATTTGCAAGAAACATCAAACGTAAACGAAAGGTAGAGACAACTAAAATGAAAGAAAGTTCCGGAAAACAGGCCGAGACTGTCTCACGTTTGTTTCAAAAAAATGTGACAAATGCTAATTACCCTTTTCTTTTTGTCCTTTCTTCGGGGAATGATCGCTTTTTTTTCTCATGCATGTGTAATCAACCTTAAAAAAACCATCAATTATACTAAATGTCAAAACACTTAAATATTAATAAAGTTTAAACAAAATTAATAAAATTAATGTTGTTTTCTTATTATATAAAAAATGAAATATTTGATCAATACATATTATATTAAAGTGATTATCTACCTTAAAATTTATAAGCATATATTTTCTCTAAAACACTCTTTTTAAACTTACAATGTAAAAATGTGTTTATATTTACTCCATCTCACTTTAGTATCAATAGAAGAAAAATATCCCATAAAGTCAACCAGGAATCTGAGATTTTCAATTTGAATCATCACATCTTCCATTATACACTACAAAAAAGTAGGGCATTACCGAAGGCCAGAAGCCCTCGGAAAATCCCAAAAGCCGTCGATAATGGATGTTTACCGAAGGCCTATCGACGACCAAAAATCCTTCGGTAAATCCCTTGTCGCTAACCATTACCGAGGGCTTTCGCCCTTCGGTAATTACCGAGGGCCAGAAGCCTTCGGTAATTACCGAAGGGCGAAAGCCCTCGGTAATTACCGAAGGGCGAAAGCCCTCGGTAATGAGCAATCGAGGGTATTTACCGAAGGGCGGAAGCCTTCGGTAATGGGCAGACGAGGGCGTTTACCGAAGGGCAAAAGCCTTCGGTAAAATGCAGAGCAGGTTTCAGTGAAATGGTTTTCCCTCTGCAACCCAGACCTGTTAAACAAATTTCATTTACAAACAGACCTGCATAACAGTTTTCAAACACATACAAGGATGCATAATGTGCATCTCAAAGATCCAATCAATGATCAATATCCAAGGCACATCAAATAATCCACAGGACATCCATTAATGTATAAATAATGTATTTATAGTTCAAACATAAAACAATGTAACACAAGGATGTTGTAACATCCAAAGTCTGTAAGTCCATCTAACATTGAAATGATATCAACTCAAAATGTTCTAATATCCAAATGTTTGTCTAACAAGTAATAAGAAAATGAAACCTAATAATGTACATAACTATCATCAGAATGATTTTCATCATCCTGCTCCTCTATTGATGGCTGGACTGGTGTGGGTTGGACTGATGAGGGTTGGACTGAAGTGGGCTGCTGAGTGGCAGCAGGTGATGAGGAAGGTCGTGATTGGGTGGGAGGGATATTTTGTACGTCCTGTGAGGTTTGAGGCAAGACAGTCATGACCAGGGCCTTAAAATTTGTAAACTCTGCTCTGAGATCAGTAAGCTCCTGGTCACGTTGATGGAGTTCCTGCCTGAGTTGAAGAACCTCGTCAGGAATACTAGTGGAAGAAGAAGGCTGGTGCTTCAGAGTACCTCCTCTGGATGCTGTATAGTTTGCAGCAAGCTGTCCCGCACCATAGACTCGTCCCTTTTTCTTCCCACCAACGGTGTCGATCCAGCACTGCGTCCTACGGATGTCATCATCTGCATTACTGGCATCATCCGGTGTAGGAGCTGACTCATGTTCAGATCTAACCTGTGAAAGTCTCGTAGAAAAGTCTTCCTGTTGAAACATTAAAAGCAATGTCAGGGAACGATAGTATAACATAAATGAACAATTACTAATAGTGTTATTTGCTTACATGAGTCTTCCGAGATCTTTCATCAACAAATTGATTAGTTCCCTTCCGAACATGAGTCTGTGCAAAGACCTCATCAACATGGACCGCCCGTCCTAGAGCCTGTGCCTGTAACATAATTAAGAATTACAAGCGTACATATGAAATACAATATACATAACTTATTTATGAAAGAAAAAGTTATGTAATGAGATTATACCATACGAATGGCATGCTCATGAATGGTGATCGACCCACCAGTATGCAGGGTGCCACCCCTTTCAGACGCTCTGTTCCGTTGGGCTTTGGCACACTTATTGCGGAACTCTACTGTATTCCAATGGGCCAGTAAAGAGTTCCAAATGTGCTCACCCAGCCAGTTAGGGCGCTGTCCTGCATTCCGGGCATCCCTAAACATCTCTGACAGCCGATGAGATGCTTTCATGTGGAAATTTCTGTGTATCTGAGTTTCATGTTCAGGTTTCCACTGCACCTTCATCTGTAACATTAAAGAGAACAAACATTGATTACAGAACATACTAAAATAAGACGGACATTAGTGTAATAGATTGCTCACCTGAAAGCGCTGCCAGAATGGCTTTCTGTCGTCATGAGGTATTGCTCCCCAAGTAGGCCATGGAGTTAAAAACTGTTGCTTTATTGAACGTGTGATGGCCTGGGAAGCAACCCTAGATGGAATAAACCTGCATAACAAAACTCATTTCAATTACAATATGGTTTAAACATCAAATGATATCAACAGATTATAAACTTACCCTTTACCATAGGGCTCAATCCATGGTCGATCATGGAGGGGCGGGTCAAGATCTTCAGCATCACCACTTGAATCTGGATCACCAAGTGGTGTGACAGTCTCAGAAGGAGGTACAGAAGATGAGGAAGGTATAGAAGTAGGGTCAGGGAGAGGAGTGGGGGTAATAACAATAGGGGGAGGAGTGGGGGTGGCAATAAGAGGAGGAGGAAGAGGGTCTGCTGCAGGGGTTGTAGAAGGGTGTGCTGCAGGATGAGGAGAAGGGTCTACTGCAGTGGTAGTAGAAGGGTGTACTGCACGAGGAGGAGGAGTAGGGTCTACTGCTGGTGTAGGAGTCTGTATACTAGGGGTAGGAGGAGGTCCCACAGATGATGAACTACCGGGAGCAGGGGTAGGTAGTATAGCAGGCACCCTAAGTACATACTTTGGTGCCTGCCGTTTCCTCTTTGTAGGCCTTGCTACCCCTTTTCCTTTATCAGGACGCTCTGAACCTTGTCCTGTCATTACTGCATTGAAATGGTTACAAACAAAGCGAATAAATATAAATAAATAAAGAAGGATGAATTGTTTTCAAAGTCAATGTACAAGTAATTGCATACAACTTAAAGATGGTATTTTAGATAATGGTAATGAAATGATAGTCCAATTTGCTACAATAGATGTTCAACATTCAATCATCGTCATCATGATCATCATCTTCATCTTCATCTTCATCTTCATCATCGTCTTCTTCTTCTTGTTCTTCTTCTTCATCGTCATCATCATCATCTTCTTCTTCTTCTTGTTCTTCTTCATCTTCTTCTTCTTCTTCTTCTTCTTCTTCCTCTTGTTCTTCATCACCTTGTACTGTTGCTTCTAATTCATCTCCATCACCATCAGGGTCGACCAATGCGGTTATACGTTCAACTTCGATAATTTCTCGTGGTTGTGTCATTTGGTCAAGTTGGTAGGCTACATCTTCCTCAACTTCATTTGAGTCTATGCGACCTCTAGGCTTCGTTTGTATTGCTACGGCCCAACCACGCTTGTCAATATTGCGGAATGGTGGATATGGCACATAATAAACCTGTCTCACATTAGATGGTAGAATGAAAGGATCAAAAGGCCCATATCTTAATCTCTGGTTCAGTTCGACAATATTAGAGCGTGGATCGACTCTAGTACCAGCTCTAGAAGGATCAAACCATTCACAATAGAAGAGTACCACTCTGTTTGGAGAAGTAGTGCTGTTGTACTCTAACTCATATATTTTATGAATGATGCCGTAGAAATCATCATAAGACCCCTCTGTTAGGCCCTTGACATACACACCACAATTTGATGTTTTCTTTCCTTTAGACCATTCATGTGTATGGAATTTGTAACCATTGATGAAGTAAGTGTGCCATTCTTTGACACATCTCATTGGCCAATTGGAGAGATGTCTTAACTCTTGAACCGTGGGAGTTAATGCCTGATTAAAAACCTACAAAGGTAGTAACAAAATTATAAAAGCAATAGTCAAATTAACCTTGCTCTAAACGTAGGAAAAACTACGGACCTGATTTCTAAACCAATGCGGAAACTCTGAGTGTATTCTAGCAGAAGTATTTCCTTCTGCGACTTGCTCAGCCACAACAAATGAGCTGGTACAAATGAAATTCATTAGTGTATAACAATTAAACCGTTTGACAGATTAGAGATGGATGATGACATACTCAAGGTACGACTTTACTTCACTGCAATTGATCAAGACATGGACATGAGCAGAGTTGAATTCAGCATCAGTTAACCAGTGAGTGAATTCTTTCCCTGCGTGACGGCCTGATTGTCGGAAAACTGATAATGCACCTTCACGTGGTTCAGCTTGCCATTGCATTTCATTTCTGACATGAGTGGGAGACAACATGAAGTTCTTGAAATAATGTGAACAAAAATAAGTTGTCTCTCTGTGCAAGTAAGCTGCACATATTGAGCCTTCCACTCTAGCTTTATTTTTAACTGACCGTTTGGATTCTCCCATAAACCTTTCAAAGGGATACATCCACCTGTACTGCACGGGTCCCCCAAGCCAAGCTTCATATGCAAGATGAATTGGAATGTGCTCCATTGAATCAAAGAATGCAGGAGGGAATATTCTTTCCAATTTGTAGAGAATAATCGGGATATTTTCATCCATCTTTTTAAGGGAATCTTCCTTTAGTGTCGTGCAACACAAATCTTTAAAGAAGGTATTGATTTCTATCAGTGGATGTAATACGTGCATTGGCAAACAACTGAACGCAAGAGGGATGAAAGTCTCCATGAATACATGACAATCATGACTCTTCAACCCTTGAATAGTACCGTTCTGAACATTGGCACATCTGGACAAGTTAAAAGCATATCCATCTGGCATTCTAAGCTCCTTGATCCATCCACACACTATTCTTGTCTCGTCTTTTGACATGGTGTAATTTGCTTTTGGTTTAAATAATCGGCCGTTACCTTGTGCCTTCAACTCTAAGTCTTTTCGTGCACAATACAAAGGTAAATCTTTTCTTGCTTTCTCATTATCTTTTGTCTTACCTTTAACATTCATAACTGTGTTGAAGACATTGTCAAAGAAATTTTTTTCTGTGTGCATCACATCGATGTTGTGTCTTAGCAAGTTGTCCTTCCAATAGGGAAGTTCCCAGAATATGCTTCTTTTAGTCCAATTATGCCATTCCCCAAACCCTTCTAGCCTATTCTGACCAGATTCAGTCACTTTTGGATAGTCTTTCACTCTTCTCCACACGTGTGATCCAGTCAACTTTGGCGGGGGCATATCCGTTTCAACTTGTCCTTTTCGAAATGCCTTTTTGTTTCTTCTAAAGGGGTGATCAATGGGCAAGAACCGTCGATGGCAGTCAAACCAAGTACTTTTCCGGCCATGACTCAATTGGAATGACTTTGTATGTTCCATGCAATGTGGACAAGCTAATCGACCATGTGTGCTCCAACCAGATAACATGCCATACGCTGGGAAGTCATTAATAGTCCACATCAAGGCTGCCCTCATAAGGAAATTTTGCCTCCTTGAAACGTCATACGTCCAAATCCAAATATGTAGACTAGTTGCCTTTCACTAAATCCAAATAACAAAACAAAGTCCTGTAGACTAGTTGCCTTTCAGTGTATATATATATATATATATATATATATATATATATATATATATATATAATTCAAGCTTTCAATTCAGAGTATCATATTCAGCCTATAGAGTTATATTAGGTTTTTTTTATTGCCTAATAAAATTTTTCAAGTGATTACAAGTCATTCTTTATATTGTATAAATATAAAGCTAAACCCAAAAGTCATGACATCATTTAGTTGGGCTTTATCTACAAGGCCACTGCACCAACAAAGTCATCCCTCCATAACTTTTCAACCAACCAAAACACCATTCGTTGCTTAACTAATAAAACAAAATATATGAATAGTCTTATTAGGTATGGGTTATCAATCTGATGCACTGTATATGGCCTAAATTTTCAGTGAGGAACAATGCACCATCACACTTCAACCTAATATCTCTTCCTAATATCATTGATTGTTCACCTGTTTTAGCTACTATTTTTTTCATTATAAACTGTGCCAACTTTGCTGCTACATGGAATTGGTTTTGGTAGTACCAGAACTTCAATTATTATGTACTTACATTCTAATTTTAGGAATATCATTATATCAGTTTCTTCTGTCATTACTATCTCCTGACAAGGAACATAACTCATCAACAAACATAACAACCAAATGGATAGCAAATTAACTTTTCATTCCAACCAATTAATTAAGAAATCCCAAAATCAGGTCAATTCTGTTGTGATGCTTAAATGGTGAAGCTTCCTCTCAAAGATCGATGCCAGTTCATCAACTCACAACTCTACACTCATTCTTTCGTTTTTAGGAGAAAATAAATTAGCACTGCAATTTTGGATCAACCTTACATTGACATCACCTACCAAACCAGAACACAACTTCCTTATCCCCTAAGAAAATACCTAGTTAATTAACTCAACTTTCTTTAACATTACAAATTTCTTCTGCATCAAAAAATTTGATTGAAATGAATCTTTGTATAAAACTTATTCTTTTAACATAACTAGATTACATGTGTTAAATTCTATCTCATATATATTACAAGAAAATATACTTAGTTTTGAGTCACAGAGAAAATGAAGTTACCCTTTTTTAATTATCAATGAAAACAAAAAATATTAAGGGAAAAGAACACATTTTGTTGAACTAAAACTAAGTTTTATTTTCCCTCCTTGTGGAAGAAACTGAAACTAAAACTAAGTCACCTAAATGTGGAAGAAAGTGTTTCTGTTTTAGGAAGTTATATCCACCAACAAACTGTTTCTGATAGCTGAAAAGAGAAAACCAACTTTTCTAAATGTTCTAAGGAATTTCCTTTTTATCATGACCCAAGAATGGTGCACCCATCCACCTCAATTTTCCTACCTCCTACATCTCTAATTCCATGTTGTTAGGAACTTGAAATTGAATTACATACCATGTTGGACAACACAAAGCAAGAAATTATAGAATATAACAACTCATAGACTGATTTTGGAACAATACTGTTCCAGAAGACTTAATCCTCTTTCAGCAAGGATTGAAGGGCTAAAGCACCAAGAGAGATACAGAAAGAAATTCAAAATCAGTGAATACATGGAGCAGTAGAGTAGTTTATCTTGATCCTATTTGAGTTTTGAACTTGTAATCTGTTTTCTTTTGTTTTCTTGTAAAAGGTCATTAAGAAAATTTGATATAAGACATCCTTCTCTTCCTAGAGATACTGAATCCTTTGTTCTTAACATATATGTTTCTAGATTACAAGAACATGCAAGTGAGTGGTGGAGTCATAGGAATTATAGTGTCAAGAAAGGTAGAAAATCATCCATTCATGATTGGTATGAGCTAACAGCTTGCATGAGAAGAAACTTTGTTTCTCCTTCAGCCAAGAGAGACCTAGAATTAATGGGACACCTCATTCAAGAGGGAAAAACATTTATGATAGGCTATAATCCTTCTTTTGTTGGGTAATGATTGGTGCTAATCAAGTGATCCTAAATAGTAGCAATTGCAGCATTTGAAGTAAACTATAGGAACCTACTGTACATGTTATCTTAACCTGTTATTATGCATGTATCCTCCTTTTGAAAGTTGTATCTTTTATAATAATAATAACCATCTACATATGGCTTAACAAGCTCTTTTCAATATTCTTTTGAGATAGAAGAATATCGGTACATTGTTGTTAAAAACAAATGCAGTGTGGACAAATAAGCAAAGACTTTAGCCGTATCCCTCACGGTTGTTTACCTTCCAATTCCATGTCTTTTTCCCTACACTGCGCACCACTACAATTGGAATAATTATCCAATGATATTTACTGTTAAACAAAATCTCCAATGCGAATTTCAGGCAATGCACACATATTCGGGTTAACTCACACATGCATCACAAACAGGGCAGCCACCAATAGGTACATAATTTCAAGCAATAATTTGAACCAGTAACTCACCTCTACGGTAGCGACAACCCTCCGATACCCTCTGTCGCGCAACCCTTCTCACGCAACGAAAGGTACTTCGTCACACAACCCCTGGATTAGCCTCCCTTGGTACAAGCTCTACCCACGCCGCGACAACACTTCCTCACGCGCCAAACCACCGTCGTAAAGAAATAGCAGCTCCACAGGTTGAGAATCAATGCCAATGATGGTTTCAGATGGTGAATGACAGAGGGAGGTAGAGCTTAGGGCACGGTTGAGTGGAAAGCGGGGACGGGAGTGAAAGATTGGGACAAGCTTTTCGGAAAGTATTTGGGAAAATGGAAGAGGGAAATCCCAAATTCAGATTTCATTAAGTGAATGCATATACCGACGGCCAAAAGCCTTCGGTAAATCCTCTGTGTAATACCGAGGGCCAAAAGCCTTCGGTAATGACCAACTTCAATGACCGTCGAAAAATCCTTCGGTATTATCATTTTTACCGAGGGGCAAGCGGCCTTCGGTAATTATCCTTCGGTAATAAATTATTTTCTAGTAGTGATACCATAGGGCTTTTTGGTGGATCCATCAGCCATAAACAAAGTTATCCTTGCAGGTTTGACTTCAAGACCACCAATCTTTTCAAGAACAGATAAGGGCATCAAATTGATACTGGACCCTAAATCAATTAGGGTTTCCCATATTTTGTATTTCTGAATAGTACAGGGAATGGTGAAACTTCTTGCATCTTCAACCTTAGGGGGAAGTGCCTTTTGTAAGATCACACTGCACTCTTCCTGTACCTCCATTGTTTCCTCTTTTAAATATTATTTTCTTTTGAGGAGTTTCTTCAAAAACTCAGCATATTAAGGAATCTGTTGCAATGCTTCAGTCACAAGAATTATGATTCCTAATTCTCTAGAGATTTCTTCAAAGCACCCTAATTGTTTTTCTTTTTCTTTTCTGGAGCACTCTTCAGGGTGATTGAGCTTTCTCTCTCTCAACCTCTTCATTTCTCTCTCTCTCATTCTCCTTTCTTTCTTTTTCTTTTTCAATCAATTTTTTTTCTTTCTTTTCTATCTTTCTCATTTTTCATACTAAGAATAACTTTACATTTTTCTTTGGGATTAACTTCAGTATTAGCCCCAAACCTTCTGATAGGCATCTCATCCAACTTCTTGGCCATTTGACCAACCTGCATCTCCAAGTTCCTTATAGCAGCTTCATTGCTTTTCTGAGTGGAAAGAGTTGCCTGCATGAATTGTTGGAGAGTCTCCTCAAGCTTGGTAGTTTTGTCAGATAGAGAGGGTTGTTGTTGCCACTGTTGTTGTTGCTGCTATGGTGGTCTATTGAATTACCCACTAGTTTGCCCAAACTGACTTTGTCCCATGCTAGGATGAGATTTCTACCCTTAATTGTAGTTGTTGGGACGAAACTAGTTGCCCATGTAATTAACTTCTTCATTAAGGTTTTCAGGCACAACACATTGACCATTAATATGATCACCACCACATAGTTCACAAAGTTGTTGTTGAACCTGTAAAACCTTTTGGAAACCTTTTGGACTCCTTTTGTGGCTGAGAAAACTTCTTTGTCAAAACCTCCAATTGTTGAGTGATAATCTTATTCTGAGCAAGCAAGACATCATAAGACTGTAACTGTAACATTCCCTTAGGTTGCGACGAAATTCCTCTTTCATTGTGTATCTCATTGTCATTGGTAGCCATGTTTTCAATTAATTTATAGGCTTCCTCTGGAGTCTTGCACTTGATATTTCCTCCAACTGAGGCATCCAACATCAATTTGGTCTGTGAGCCAAGACCTCCAAGGAAAAGAATGACTATTGTTGTTTCATCAAAACCATGAGTTGGTGTCTTTCTCAGCAAGCCCTTGTATCTATCCCATGCTTGCCCTAATGTCTCTTCCATGCCTTGTCTGAAATAAGAGATTTCTTGCTTCCCTTTGTTGATCTTTGATTGTGGGAAGTATTTATTTAAGAATTTTGCAACCACATATTCCCACTTAGTAAAGTTATTTTAAGGAAAAGAGTTCAACCACAGTTTAGCATTGCCTCCCAATGAGAAAGGAAACATGCTTAGTCTAATAGCATCATCTGACACTCCATTCAGCTTTACAGTATCACAGATCTCATTTAAAGTGGTAAGATGCTCATAAGGACTTTCATGTGATAGTTTGTTGAATTGGTTACTCTTCACTAGATGGATCAACGTAGGCTTCATCTTCATACTTGCGGCGTTGACCCTCGGCTTTGCAATGCTGTTAAAATGATGAGGGCCAACCACTATTACATAATCTGCCAAAGTACGCCTAGCACCATTGTTGTCCATGCTTTCCTGATCAAATTGTAAGGCTTGTGAAATTCTCTCTAGAGAAGGTTCTCTAGATAATCTCCATCTTCTTGGCCTTCTATTAGTCTCAAGTCTTTCAAGAAGAGGTTCAGAACTTTTGTTGCTCTTGGTTCTAACTGTATCCTGCATAAACTAGACACAAAATCCTAGAAAATTTGTTAGCACAAAACAAAAACAAACGACACAAAAGAAAAATTAAAAACAAAAATTAAAGTCAAAGTTAATCAATAATCACACTAATAGAATAGTTTAAATTGTGAGTCCCCGACAGCGGTGCCAAAAACTTGTTCATGGATTGGCAAGTGTACCAAATCGTACAAGTAATATAAAATGATAAGACCAAGTATGGTATCCCTAAAGAATCTTGGCACTATACATTTGTGTGATAACTCGATTAATTAAGACTTAAATAAAATGAGATTGTTGGTTTCAAATGCAAAGCCATAAAATTAAATATGAATGCAAGTTGATCAATAGCAGAGCAGCACAGGGATTAATATGAGATGAGTATGTTGTTCGGGTTAGATTTCACCAAGTTCCTTCTCATGTATGTAAGAATTCTACTTTATGCATTAATTTCAACGTCACTCACTAAATCACCTAAACTCGATCCCTCGACGAATAAGTCTGTCCTTAATCACCAGTTCATGCAATTCCTAGCATTCCTATTAATTAAATGTGAAGATCAAGAGCTTAAGACGACCAAGACTCATACCCTCATCCTTGAGAAATATTACTCTTGGGAGAATTCAACAAGAGATTGAATTTTAAGGAACCTAGCGACACTCATGCAATTCATAAATCATGCGATGAATGAGTCAAACAAAGCATGTAATAAGCATAGATGAATTACTCTAACAATTAATGAAAAAGAATATGGAATTTAGAATCAATTGAAATACATGAGAGTTCACAAGGTTACATCTTTCCCCAACAACAAATAGAGTTTAGTTCCCTATAGACATGGAGAAACTAGATGAATAATGGAAAAACATGAGATAGTAAAACCCTAAAAGTAGAGGATGGAAGCTCCCGCCTCCAGATCTGCCTTCAAAGAGTGGAAGAGTGTGGTGTTGTGTTACTCTAGCCAGATATACAAAACCTAAGACGCCTAGGTCCTTTAAATAGAACAAAAGTAGAACAGAAACAAAGCCCAAGCCCGATTAGCCGGTGCTCAAGCGCCCCACTTAGGGCGCCCGGGCGGCAAGCGGTGGTATAACCTCAACTCTCTTATTCATAAAACTAAAGCAAAAACATGAGTTCAAGCAAGCTTCTAATTGAAAAAGGGTGTTTTTAATATCAAAATTAAGTATAAAAATAATAGTTTTTCAAACGTTATCACAACCCCAAACTTGAAACTTTCCTTGTCCTCAAGGAAAATGTAACTTGGCTTAAACAAAATACTCATACTACAATGGTTTAGCACACCAAAAAGCATTTTTCTCTTAGGACAAGTAAATCACTCATGAATGCTCTTCATAGAAAGATTAGACAAGATATAATGATGCTTTATGTAACACCCCGAAATTTGGTGTTACGCCGACTAATTTTTTCGTAAAACACGTAAGTAAAAATTCAAATTTTTAATATTCAACCTCAACGGAAAAATAGTACGTTATTTATTACAAACTGATTATTCCGAAAATAAAACATTTAAATAGTCAGGATCGAATATAAACAAATACATTCCCAGTCATCTATCCCATCTCTCTTTCATCCTTTATGCATGTTCAGAAACATCAGCCATCACATCTGCAATAACATCTGCTCCCGTATAACATCACACATTACACGATCATCGCATTCACATGCACAAACAAGCAAGGGTGAGCTAACAAAAATACAATTCATATACATCATAAATATACTCATAATAACATACTATCATCCACACCTTAACCAGATCAAACTATATACCCAAGTACGAATTATGCTTCAACCATATGCATATACCAATATGTATCAAAATATCAAATTAGAATGCATACACCAATATGTACTAGCGTCACTCCCATCACTCTTTTCAGAGCTTCCCCGGGCCGTTACACATTACCCTAATGTGTAGTGCTGCTTCCCATCACTCTATAGGGAGATTCCCTGAGCAAGTACACAAGTCACCCTCCATCACTCTAATCAAGAGCTTCCCCGGACAAGTGCAAGTATACCCCTCATCACTCGCCTAAAGAGATTCCCCGGGCCCGCAAGCACAACGCCAATCAAATTTGTAATGAGCTTCACCGGACTAGTACCCCACGTCACCCCCATCACTCTTACATAAATGTAAGAGATTCCCCGGGCAGTTACACACGTCACCCGTGTATAGGGTTACTTCCCATCACTCTATAGAGCTTCCCCGGGCCAGCAACCGCAACGCTTACTATCCACCACTCATTTAATGACACCAACCAGCCAAAAATACACATATCCAATAATCCTCGCAATACCAATCCAACCATATTATAACGCACATATCATATCATCATCACACAATCATCACAATACCAAATTGGAAACAATTCAAGTTCTTCATTTAACATGAAATTCATAATCAAATCACATACAACCATGATTTCAACAGTACTTAACCATCAAAACATCATTCTCATGTCAATTTGCAATCTCAAACAGATCACCCAACATTTCCATATCGAATAGATATATCAAACAACTCAAAACAGTGTACACATAACATATTTTCTTTATATCCTTTTAATACCCATATTTAGGTAACTCAAACAGCTTTGAAACCATCACCAACAGTTCCGGAAGGGTCAAGAACCCCCAAAACGACCTAGAGAACGTCCAAAACGGACATCCGGAACCCCCAAAACTATCGAAAACAAATTCTGCAAAGTGCAGGTGCGTGTTAATCGATTAACAGTGCAGGTTAATCGATTAGCAGTTCGTAATTTACCCAGACACACGTCCAGACAGCATACAAGACCCCAACACTTCCTATCTTTCGCAATCCCTTTCTTACAGTGGTATAAAACCAAGATTTTCCATCATAACCACACATAATATGATTCCAAAACCTACTTTCATCAAAAACTACATTTATCAAACACTTTACATCACAAAAATCAAGATTAAACAGCCCTTTCACTCTCAACTATGACTCTTCTCATATTCATGATAATCAATCCTCAAAAATCAATAAACTTAAGTCCATCTTAGATCCAACATTTTCATTGTCATCCAATAATCATCTCATACTTCCATCAATTCATCCAACCAAAAATTCATTAACTAAGCAAAACACACAATTTTCGTATTCCATGAAAAGTGAGTTAAAACTTCCTTGTTTACCACCCCAATTCACACCCAAATCCATCAAAAACTTCATTTACGCATATACCAACATGCTAGAACGAATTTCCATCATCCAATTCACATATATTCATCACCTTGCACAATTATTTCATCATACAACTTATGCAGAATTCATAGATTAAATCTAACTCTCCTTACAACTTTACCTTCAAGCTTCTTTCATATTCAGAATTCTCAATCCATCATTTGATTATCTCACCTTATCATATTGATAATAACAAATCCATAGATTCAAAAAGAAAACCAAAGATCAAGGATTAATCTAACATCATCTCCATATGCTTAACACATTTCATCCAATTCATACAAATTTCATATATCAAAGTTATAGCAAAAACCCATTTGATTCATCTTTTTACCATCAAAACATACTCAACAACCATCATCTAAGAATAGGACATTTCCAATCCAAGATATCACAACAAACATTCACATCCATCCCATTCAAACTAATCATTTGTTCAAGAAGTATGGTTTTCGGATTTGGAAAAAAAACTAAGGGAAAACCACCATGTTCTTCATCCCATTTCAAGAACCAATTCATCCAAAACTTCATATCTATATATACAAACACATTAGAATGAATTCTCATCATAACTCCCATTATTCAATCCATTAAAACTCATCACATTTCACAGGACTTTCATCAAACAATACATGTGCATTTTTCCAAATCAAAGTTAGCTCCCCTTACCTCTTAAAGATCTTAACTTCTTCTTCCAAGAGAGTAACTCTTCCCTTCCTTGGTAGACCAAGCAAGCTCCAACACCTCTGCACACTTAGAGTTTCGTTCTCCTTACACCAAAAAGCTCTTCACTCTCTCCAAACTTCCAAGTCTGATTTTGATTTAAAGAAATGGCTCCAAGACAAGCAAGGACCCAAGATATTGTAATTTAGCAATAAAAGACCAACATCTGGCCATCCTAATACATTTTCCAGCCCCAAAACCCGGAAAGAATGGTTTGTGGGAAGATTCCCCAACCTTGCACGCTCAAAAAAACGTGTTCCAGGCTGTTATGTTTCCATAACTGATGTAGCTAATCGATTAACTCAAGTGGTAATCGATTAACTCGAGTCCAGAGGCTAAAACACGAATTTTTCTCTGTACTAATCAATTAACTACAGCTGTTAATCGATTAACCAGCAAAAAAACTCAATAACGTTTTTCGTGACTTGTTTGATTTGGTTGAGGCCCTTCCCGATGTCGAAAAAAAAGTATGATTACTCAAATCTAAGCTCTTTGAGTCTACTTTCTAATGGAAAAAGAATCAACCCAAAATATTATTTGTATAAAAAGTTATACATAAAATGGTAAACCATGTCAAATTTTGACAGCATTCTATTTTACACTACAACTTGAAATTTTTACAATTTGGTAAAATTTTGAGTTTACAAGGGTCTTACATTCTCCCCTCCTTTAAAAATTTTCGTCCTCGAAAATTGTACTTGTTAACCAAAAAGATGAGGATGAAGATTTTTCATTTCTTCTTCCAATTCCCAAGTCATTTCTTTAGTCTTCTCATTCCACAACACTTTCACTGTACGAATATCCTTCCCTCTCAACTGCTTCGACTGAACATCCAGTATTCGCACAGGTTTCGTATCCAATGACAAGTCTTCTCTGATTTGAACATCATCCAATTCGAGCACATGATCAGGGTTTGACACATACTTCCTCAACTGAGAAACGTGAAACACATTGTGTAAATTTTCCAATTGAGGAGGTAGTGCAATTTCATATGCTACCGGTCCTATTCTTTTGATAATCTGAAATGGTCCAAGAAACTTCGGAGATAACTTCCTTGACTTGATGGCTCTTCCAACTCCTGTCATCTGAGAGACTCACAGAAAAACATGATCTCCCACCTCGAACTCAAGAGGTCTCCGTCGTTTGTCTGCATAAGACTTTTGCCTACTCTGTGTTGCACGCATCCTTTCTTGTATCAGCTTAACCTTCTCGGTTGTCTTCTGTAACAACTCTGGACCCACCGATATTACTTCCCCATCTTGGAACCAGCACAAAGGCGTCCTACACCTTCTCCCATAGAGAGCTTCATACGGTGCCATTCCAATGCTCACGTGAAAGCTATTGTTGTACGTGAACTCCACCAAAGGTAACACCTCACTCCAACTTCCTAAGTGATCCAGTACACATGCTCTCAGCAAATCTTCCAAGGATTGTATAGTCCTTTCAGACTGTCCATCCATTTGGGGATGATAAGCTGAACTCATCCTTAACTCTGTACCCAAAGATTCTTGCATTTTCTTCCAAAATCTTGACGTAAATCTTGGATCACGATCTGAAATAATGCTCTTGGGCACTCCATGCAACCTTATTATCTCCTTAATGTAAAGTTTTGCTAACTTATCGAATGACATCTTCTAGTTGATGGGTAAAAAATGAGAACACTTTGTCAACCTGTCCACAATCACCTATATAGAATCATGACCTCTCGGAGACCTTGGTAAATGAGTCACAAAGTCCATTGATATGTCATCCCACTTCCATTGGGGAATTTCCAACTGTTGCAGCATTCCTCCTAGTCTTTGATGCTCAATCTTAGCCTTCTGACAAGTTAGACAAGAGGAGACAAATTCCGCCACATCCTTTTTCATTCCAGTCCACCAAAAAGAATCCTTCAGGTCCTTGTACATCTTAGTCATACCAGGATGTATGCTAAGATGACTCTTATGTCCTTCTTCCAGAATCTTTCTTATCAATTCCAACTTTGCTGGAACACACACCCTGTTTTTGAACCGCAAAACTCCATCAGCTCCTAGACTAAAATCCTTAGCCTGCTCTGTCCCTAACAACTCCACCGTCTGTTGCAAGTTTGCGTCTTCTTTTTGCTCTGCTTTAATCTTCTCCAAGAAGTCACTTGTGATCTTCAAATGACTACACCAAATATGATCTTGGTTCAATTGTAAACCCAAGTTCATATCTCTAAACTTTTCGATTAGCTCTAGTTCTTTAACCATCATAGCTAACATTTGTATCCGCTTCCTGCTCAAAGCATCTGCAACAACATTTTCCTTTCCTGGATGGTACTGTAAGTCAAAGTCAAAGTCCTTCAAGTATTCCATCCATCTTCTCTGCCTCATATTTAACTCCTTCTGATCGAAAAGATACTTCAAGCTCTTATGATCACTAAAGACCTGAAAACGTGATCCATAAAGATAATGTCTCCAAGCCTTCAGAGCGAAAACAACAGCGGCTAACTCGAGGTCGTGTGTTGGGTAATTCCTTTCATGTACCTTCAATTGCCTCGATGCGTAGGCCACTGGTCTCTTCTCTTGCATTAACACACATCCGAGTCCTTGGTGTGAAGCGTCGCAAAATACTTCAAAAACCTTCGAAGTATCTGGGATCATTAGCACCGGAGCACTTGTCAGCATTCTCTTTATCTCTTCAAAGCTTGCTTCACATTTGTCCGTCCAAGAGAATGGTTGATCCTTCCGAGTCAACTGTGTCAGTGGACCTACTATCCTTGAGAAATCTTTGACAAATCTCCTGTAGTACCCGGCTAGGCCCACAAAACTCCTTACCTCGGATACTGTTTTTGGACGTTCCCACTTCAACACTGCTTCTACTTTGGTTGGATCCATAGAAATTCCTTGGGTAGAAATCACATGACCTAGAAATTGTACCTCATCCAACCAAAACTCGCACTTGGATAATTTCCCGAACAAATGGTGCTCCCTGAGTGTTTCTAACGCTGTCCTCAAATGTTCAGCATGCTCTTCCTGATCCTTAGAATAAATGAGAATGTCGTCTATGAACACAACAACAAACTTATCTAACCAAGGCCGGAAGATTTGATTCATGTAATCCATAAATATTGCAGGAGCATTGGTCACTCCGAACGGCATCACCACAAACTCGTAGTGACCGTAACGTGACCGAAAGGTTGTCTTCTGTCTGTCTTCAGGCTTCACTAGGATCTGATGGTACCCAGACCTTAAGTCGATCTTTGAAAACACGCCAGCTCCACGCAATTGATCCAACAAGTCTTCGATCCTCGGTAATGGATACTTGTTCTTGATCGTCAGCTTGTTTAACTGCCGGTAGTCAATGCATAACCTCGAACTTCCATCCTTCTTCTTCACTAATAGTACTGGTGCCCCCCAAGGTGAAGCACTTGGCCCTATGAATTTCTTTTCTAACAACTCTTCAATCTACTTCTTTAGTTCGACCAATTCTACCGGAGCCATCCTGTACGGGGCCATAGACACTGGTCCAGCTCCTGGGACTAGATCAATGGAGAACTCTACTTCTCTGCTTGGTGGTAATCCTAGAACTTCATCCGGAAAGACATCCGTAAACTCCTCTACCACTGGGATTCTCATTGCTTTTTCTCCAGAACTCTTCTTCTTCTCCTGAGCCATCACTACAAAACATGTGGCTCCATTACTGACCTCCTTTAAGGCTTCCTTAGTTGTGATCAACTTAAAATCGTCAGAGTCCGGAAACACCAACTGTTGTCGTCCACAGTCGAGAAGAATGTGATTTGCAGTCAACCAATCCATGCCTAGAATAACATCCAGACCTTGAAGAGGCAGGGAAATCAAGTTTACTTTAAACTTGCGCCCTGCTACGAAGATCGGACATCCGACACAGACTGAACTAGTTGTTATATGTCCAGATGCTGGTGTCGAAACTACTACCTCACATCCTAGATCACTTACTGGCAAACCAAGTTTTTCCAAACAAGCCAAGGATACAAAGGAGTGCGTAGCTCCTGAATCAAACAAAACATGTACACACTTTCCAAGTATCATGCAAGTGTCTAAGATAAGGTTACCTGACTAAGTAGCCTCTTCTCCGGTCATAGCAAACACTCTCCCTGTAGCTTGAGGCTTCGCTCCTGTTAAGTCTTGTGGCTTCGGTCCACTATTCGTCATCTTGTTGGGACACATGTTGGCATAATGTCCCGATTCATTGCAATTGAAGCATCTCCTGACAAATGGTTTTTTTCCCCTGAGCTGAGGACAATCACGCTTGAAATGCGCTCCTCCACAATTAAAACACTTCATTGGTCCTTGTTGCGGCCTATGTGGTCAATTATAGGGCTTCTTCTGAAATTTAGTCCCGGATGAGCTTCCTCTATGAGGTCTAATAATCCTCTCTGGATCTGTCTCCAACCTTTCCACCCTCTTAGCGGTTTCCACCATAGTCAAGAAATGTCGAATATTCAATTGTACAACGGCTTTCTTCAGCTCATGTCTTAGGCCTTCTTCAAACTTTTGACACTTCCATTCTTCTGGGAGGGGCTGTGAATAGTACCTCGAAAGTTGATCAAATTTCACCACGTACTCGTGCACAGACATCAGTCTTTGGCGTAAACTCAGAAATTCAATCTCTTTTGCGAACTTTGCGCTTCTAGGAAAGTATTTCTCCAAAAACTGGAGTTTGAAACTATCCCAGGTAGGAACTTCCCCGTTGGTCTCCATCAGTCGTTTAACCCCGCTCCACCAGTATTCAGCCTCTCCAGTCAGTAGAAAGGCTGCAACAATCACCTTCTTGTCTTCTGGGCAAGAGATTGCTTCGAAGACTTTCTCGATTTCACGGATCCAGTACTCTGCTTCGTCAGGGGTGGCACTCCCATCAAACTTAGAGGGATTGGGGCGCGTAAAATGGGTCAGACCGGGTTGGTCTCTCGGCCCAGTCGTAGCATTGTGGTGTAGGATGTCAACCACCCTCTCGATAGCACCAACAACTCCTTCGATTCTCTCAGTCACATTGTGAGAGTTTCCATTCTCAGTTCTCCTAGACATGATGCTCTTTACACGCATAGTAATGACACAATCAATTTCATAAACAAACAAGAAAATTACAAGAATGCATGATAGAATTTCTCACTCCCCAATCCCCAAAATTTTATTTTCGGAAAAGAATCACTGCTCTGATACCACAAGTGTAACACCCCGAAATTTGGTGTTACGCCGACTAATTTTTTCGTAAAACACGTAAGTAAAAATTCAAATTTTTAATATTCAACCTCAACGGAAAAATAGTACGTTATTTATTACAAACCGATTATTCCGAAAATAAAACGTTTAAATAGTCAGGATCGAATATAAACAAATACATTCCCAGTCATCTATCCCATCTCTCTTTCATCCTTTATGCATGTTCAGAAACATCAGCCATCACATCTGCAATAACATCTACTCCCGTATAACATCACACATTACACGATCATCGCATTCACATGCACAAACAAGCAAGGGTGAGCTAACAAAAATACAATTCATATACATCATAAATATACTCATAATAACATACTATCATCCACACCTTAACCAGATCAAACTATATACCCAAGTACGAATTATGCTTCAACCATATGCATATACCAATATGTATCAAAATATCAAATTAGAATGCATACACCAATATGTACTAGCGTCACTCCCATCACTCTTTTCAGAGCTTCCCCGGGCCATTACACATTACCCTAATGTGTAGTGCTGCTTCCCATCACTCTATAGGGAGATTCCCCGAGCAAGTACACAAGTCACCCTCCATCACTCTAATCAAGAGCTTCCCCGGACAAGTGCAAGTATACCCCTAATCACTCGCCTAAAGAGATTCCCCGGGCCCACAAGCACAACGCCAATCAAATTTGTAATGAGCTTCATGATGGACAAATTTATGAGTACCAAAATATGATGTCACAAACTTCTTTCACAATCGGCAAGTATGACCGAATCGTTCAAGTAATAAACTTGGTAAGACCAAGTATCGTTCTCCCAAAGGACTCACGGCCTAGTTTAGTTATGTGATTTGTTGATTAGCTAGGACTTACAAACGAAATAATTGGATTTTACTATGCAAGACAGAAAATAAACATGTATGCATGAAGTTTGATCAATGGCAAAGACAAAAGATAAACACTTTCAATGGAATATATGAATGAATATGTTGTTGGGGGTCAATTTCATCTCATCCACTCTCATACATTTTAGGAATTCAACATTCAAGTCATCATTGTTAATGCCACTCTCTAATGTACCATTCTAGATGGCTTCTCCCTAATCACGAGTTCATACAATTCCTAACATTCCTAATGATTAGTTCATATGCTCAGGAGCTTAAAGACAACCAACATAGTGTTGGGAGAAATTCCCCGGATCTAGACTTCCCCGTACGTGCCCGTATCGACAAAACCAATAATCATGCATTGAATGAGTTAAACTATGCAAGCATTGAGCAAAGAGGAAAAACCCTAACTAATGATGAAAGAAAGCATAAGTCTTAATTAAAAGATGCAAGCATAAATTCCATATATGAGAGCTTCAAGAGATTACATTGATTCCCCAACAAACATACAAGGTTTAGTTCACCATATTCATAGTGAACCTAGATGAAGTACAATGAAAGAATGAAAGAATAAACCCAATAAAAGTGGAGAGGTAGCCTGAGCATCCAAGATCCTCCTTCAAAGGGGTGGAAGAGAGAGTGTTTGCCTCGTTTCTGCCAAAGATACTAATTCTAGGACGTGCAAGTCCTTATATACAATTTTAGAACTACAAAAGATTACAAAAACCCAAGCCCATAAAAGTGCCGCTCAGCCGTAAATACCGCTCAGCGGTAGTTGCGCGTCACGTTTTCTCCCCTCAGCGGCCATTTTGCCCCTCAGCGGCCATTTGGCTTCTTCTTTTGCACTTTTTCTTGTCTTTTCTAATGTCATCTCTCTCCTTCTTCACTTCTTTCACCAAATTCACCTTAAAACCTGCACAAAAACACTGAAATCAAGCATAAACCTGTCCAGCTCTCTTATTTCTGAAAATATAGATAAAAGGCATGATTTCAAGCTAGTTTCTAAGTCTAAAGGTTGCATTTAGTATCAATTTTAAGCATGAAAATAACAGTTTTTCAACTGTTATCACAACCCCAAACTTAGAACTTTGCTTGTCCTTAAGCAAACAAAATGTAACTCAATCTCCAACCAATTCATATGATGGTCTACTCATTCTAAAATCCTCTTTTTCAAGATAAGTAACAACTTCACTCAAACTTATGACCAAGAGTTTATTCAAGATGTGCACATGCTTTAGTGTTCACCAAGTCATTTCAATTCCAACAAATGCTATTTTTCATGAATGATCAATCAATTAAGCATGGATGTTCATGTCCTTATGGAATATTTCCTCACTAGGTAAAGTGTTTCGCTCAACACACAAGTGTATAAGAGGTAAAGTGTTTCACTCCTTCACTCAACTATCACAATGTTACATGAATCAACTTTGCCTTTCATTTTACCACAATCAAAAACATTCACAAGCATGCATCATCACAAGGACTTTTCAATGGCTTATAATGTGGCTGGGCTAACAAGAAAATTGGTTTTTCTGGATCACAAAATCCTTGAGTTAAGAGAATCATAACAACACAATTATTCTTATTCATTCCCAACTTTCTTTTGCCTTTGCATTTGCATTGAGCTTTGCTTCTTTTTCTTTTCTTTTCTTTTTCTTTTTCTTTGCATATTCTTACTTTTTAGCTCTTAGCTCAATGCTTTTCCTTTTCCATGTTTCCCCAACAACCCCAAACTTGAACATTTAACAATACCACATAAGATCTTCTACTTAACTCAAGGTAAAACTTTTCAATAAGGGTTTTCAGTGTATGTTCAAGGCTAAGGGTTCAAAGGATAGAACACAAAGTGTTCTCTTTTAGTGGGCTAACTTTATGAATTTGGCCAATAAAAAGGATTCCAACAAACGGCCTTGATCACATGATGCAAAACAAGCAATTGATTCAATCATAGAAAACCTGGGCAAAGTCATTCATGCTTTCAAAGTAATAGCATTCAACAATAACAACTCTGGAGCTCAAAACCTCACATATAAGCTCATTCACATTTGACATACACATCCTGCTTAATTTCAAAACCACAATCATGATATCATGCATTTGTTCACAAAGCTTGTGAATCACCTGTATAAGCATTTTAATGTGCACATCATCTCAACATCAATCAATCAATAAGCATCATCAAGCATTACTTATCACACAATCACAGTTAATAGCAAACCATCATAAGAAACCAGGTGTTCAATAGAGTACATCAAACCCTAATCTAAAAACAAAAACAAATAAGTTCAGAAAACTTAAACCACAAAAGCATAATCATATGATAGCATTCATCAGTAAATGCTATCTCAGCTCCTCATCAATCTGAGCTGTCCTCTGTATCTTCCTCTTCCTCCTCCTCCTCATCATCAAATGCATCCTCCTCCTCAGCTTCATCTTCTTCCATATCTCTCGCTGAAACTTCAGCTGCTCCAGCTCCTCCTCCATGTACTGGTTCATCTGGCCAAGCTACAACATTATGGAATTCATCCATAGTCCACCTGTGGGCTGGAGGTGTATCATACATCCCTACTATCATCTCAGCAGTGGCCACCTGCCCTCTGTGAATGGACTGCAACTGAGCACCTATAAGAGACATATACATGTCCCTCATCTGAAATGGTTCTGCTTCATGTGCATCAGCAGATGTCTGGCTCTGTGCTGGCCCTCTCTCTCTACGAGCTCGGCGTGGTGGAACTGGCTGAGCTGCATCCTCACCTCCACAATACTGTCTGTAATAAGCCTCATCAATGGCTTTCCTTGGTCTCTCAAATGGTGGAGCAGAAGTGTCCACCCCAGCTAGCTTGCAAAGGTGAGTGATCAAAGAAGGATGTCCTAGTGGTGCTTTGTTGTTTGAGGTGTTAGCACATACACTAATTTCATCAGCTATCACCTGCCCAACATTAACATTCAAATTTCTGATAGCACAGTAGATGAATAGTGCCCTGCTGAGAGTAATATCTGACACATGTGAACATGGCTGAATGTTGGCATGAGAAAATGCCATCCAATACTTTGCAAGAGGAGTCAAATCTGTCCTCCTAATGTTAACCACTGAGCCAGATCTATTCCTTTGGAAGTGTCCTCCAGGTATACACAGTACTCTCTCCACATCCTCAAAGTCAGCACCTTCCTCCATGCTAAGAGCAAACTGGCATTGCTCACCAGCCCACACAGTATCCAGGAAGTTGTTAATAGAATTAGGATCATACCTGATAGCATGGCCTCTGACATAGCCCAAATAATCCTCAGCTGGATAATCACCAATCTTCTTTGCATTGGTGTAAAATTCCTTGACCACAGCTATGTTGGCAGGTGCAGGATAAGTGGCTAGCTTCCCCCAATCATTCTCTAACACTTGCTCTCCAAATTGAGGAGCAAAGTTAGGTATCATTCCAACTTTTCTCTCCATTAGAAGTCTCCTGTCCTGAACCACCCTAAAGTGCTTCTCATGTTTCCTAGAGAGGAACCTGCTAGAGTGGGGTTGCTCTGGTTCCTTTTCCTTCCTCTTGGTTGCCATGGTTTTCAATCTTTTTCCTGAAGAGGATGTCATTCCTGCATTCAGAAACAAATACAAAACCACAGAACATGATGTTAATCATTAGTAAACACAGAACACAACTCCTTTCGAATCTAAACCACCGCTGAGGCCCAGAATTTCCCCTCAGCGCCACCAGTGCCACAATCCAACACGCAACAAACCAGAAACATCAAATCTGGCAGAGTGCCGCTCAGCGGTAAATGCCGCTCAGCGGTAACTGATGGACAAATTTGTAAGCACCAAATTATGATGTCACAAACTTGTTTCACAATCGGCAAGTATGACCGAATCGTTCAAGTAATAAACTTGGTAAGACCAAGTATCGTTCTTCCCAAAGGACTCACGGCCTAGTTTAGTTATATGATTTGTTGATTAGCTAGGACTTACAAACGAAATATTTAGAGTTTAAAATGCAAGACAGAAAATAAACATGTATGCATGAAGTTTGATCAATGGCAAAGACAAAAGAAAAACACTTTCAATGAATTATATGAATGAATATGTTGTTGGGGGTCAATTTCATCTCATCCACTCTCATATATTTTAGGAATTCAACATTCAAATCATCATTGTTAATGCCACTCTCTAATGTACCATTCTAGATGGCTTCTCCCTAATCACGAGTTCATACAATTCCTAGCATTCCTAATGATTAGTTCATGAGTGCAGGAGCTTAAAGGCAACCAATATAATATTGTCAGTATAATATTGGGAGAAGTTCCCCGGATCTAGACTTCCCCGTACGTGTCCGTATCGACAAAACCAATAATCATGCATGGAATGAGTTAAACTATGCAAGCATTGAGCAAAGAGGAAAAACCCTAACTAATGATGAAAGAAAGCATATGTCTTAATTAAAAGATGTACTCAACAAATCCATATATGATAGCTTCAAGAGATTACATTGATTCCCCAACAAACATACAAGGTTTAGTTCACCATATTCATGGTGAACCTAGATGAATATCAATGAAAGAATGAAAGAATAAACCCAATAAAGGTGAAGAGGTAGCCTGAGCATCCAAGATCCTCCTTCAAAGGGGTGGAAGAGAGAGTGTTTGCCTCGTTTCTGCCAAAGATGCTAATCCTAGGGACGTGAAAGCCCTTATATACTAATTTAGAGTTACAAAAGATTACAAAAGCCCAAGCCCAAAAAGTGCCGCTCAGCGGTAAATACCGCTCAGCGGTGGTTGCGCGTCCTTTTCTTCCCCTCAGCGGCCAGTTTGCCCCTCAGCGTGACTCCCGCAACCTCCTGAGTGCCGCTCAGCGGTAAAATGCCGCTGAGCGGTGCCTTTGTCTTCTCTTTTTGCACTCTTTCTTGTCTTTTCTAATGTCACTTCTCTCCTTCTTCACTCTTTTCACTAAATTCACCTTAAAACCTACACAAAAACGCTTAAATCAAGCATAAACCTGTCCAGCTCTCTTATTTATGAAAATATAGATAAACTGCATGATTTCAAGCTAGTTTTTAAGTCTAAAGGTTGCTTTTAGTATCAATATTAAGCATGAAAATAACAGTTTTTCAACTGTTATCACAACCCCAAACTTAGAACTTTGCTTGTCCTCAAGCAAATAAGATGTAACTCAATCTCCAACCAATTCATATGATGGTTCACTCATTCAAAAATTCTCTTTTCAAGATAAGTAAAAACTTTAATCAACCTTATGACCAAGAGTTCATTCAAGATGTGCACATGCACAAAGTCATTTAAGTTCCAACAAATGCTATTTTTCATGAATGATCAATCAATTAAGCATGGATGTTCATGTGCTTATGGAATATTTTCTCACTAGGTAAAGTGTTTCACTCAACACACAAGTGTATAAGAGGTAAAGTGTTTCACTCATTCACTCCACTATCACAATGTCACATGAATCAACTTTGCCTTTCATTTTACCACAATCAAAAACATTCACAAGCATGCATCATCACAAGGACTTTTCAATGGCTTATAATTTGGCTGGGCTAACAAGAAAATTGGTTTTTCTGGATCACAAAATCCTTGAGTTAAGAGAATCATAACAACACAATTATTCTTATTCATTCCCAACTTTCTTTTGCCTTTGCATTTGCATTTGCATTGAGCTTTACTTCTTTTTCTTTTCTTTTCTTTTTCTTTGCATATTCTTACTTTTTAGCTCTTAGCTCAAAGCTTTTCATATTTTCCCAACAACCCCAAACTTGAACATTTAACAATACCACATAAGATCTTCTACTTAACTCAAGGTAAAGATTTTCAATCAAGGGTGTTCAGTGTATGTTCAAGGCTAAGGGTTCAAAGGATAGAACACAAAGTGTTCTCTTTTAGTAGGCTAACTTTATGAATTTGGCCAATAAAAAGGGTTTCAAAAACACGGCCTTGATCATATGATGCACAACAAGCAATTGATTCAATCATAGAAAACCTGGGCAAAATCATTCATGCTTTCAAAGTAATAGCATTCAACAATAACAACTCTGGAGCTCAAAACCTCACATATAAGCTCATTCACATTTGACATACACATCCTGCTTAATTTTAAAACCACAATCATGATATCATGCATTTGTTCACAAAGCTTGTGAATCACCTGTATAAGCATTTTAATGTGCACATCATCTCAACATCAATCAATCAATAAGCATCATCAAGCATTACTTATCACACAATCACAGTTAATAGCAAACCATCATAATAAACCAGGTGTTCAATAGAGTACATCAAACCCTAATCTAAAAACAAAAACAAATAAGTTCAGAAAACTTAAACCACAAAAGCATAATCATATGATAGCATTCATCAGTAAATGCTATCTCAGCTCCTCATCAATCTGAGCTGTCCTCTGTATCTTCCTCTTCCTCCTCATCATCATCATCAAATGCATCCTCCTCCTCAGCTTCATCTTCTTCTATATCTCTCGCTGAAGCTTCAGCTACTCCAGCTCCTCCTCCATGTACTGGTTCCTCTGGCCAAGCTACTACATTATGGAATTCATCCATAGTCCACCTGTGGGCTGGAGGATTATCATACATCCCCACTATCATCTCAGCAGTAGCCACCTGCCCTCTGTGAATGGACTGCAACTGAGCACCTATAAGAGACATATACATGTCCCTCATCTGAAATGGTTCTGCTTCATGTGCATCAGCAGATGTCTGGCTCTGTGCTGGCCCTCTCTCTCTACGAGCTCGGCGTGGTGGAACTGGCTGAGCTGCATCCTCACCTCCATAATACTGTCTGTAATAAGCCTCATCAATGGCTTTCCTTGGTCTCTCAAATGGTGGAGCAGAAGTGTCCACCCCAGCTAGCTTGCAAAGGTGAGTGATCAGTGAAGGATGTCCTAGTGGTGCTTTGTTGTTTGAGGTGTTAGCACATACACTAATTTCATCAGCTATCACCTACCCAACATTAACATTCAAATTTCTGATAGCACAGTAGATGAATAGTGCCCTGCTGAGAGTAATATCTGACACATGTGAACATGGCTGAATGTTGGCATGAGAAAATGCCATCCAATACTTTGCAAGAGGAGTCAAATCTGTCCTCCTAATGTTAACCACTGAGCCAGATCTATTCCTTTGGAAGTGTCCTCCAGGTATGCACAACACTCTCTCAACATCCTCAAAGTCAGCACCTTCCTCCATGCTAAGAGCAAACTGGCATTGCTCACCAGCCCACACAGTATCCAGGAAATTGTTGATGGAATCAGGATCATACCTGATAGCATGGCCTCTGACATAGCCCAAATAATTCTCAGCTGGATAATCACCAATCTTCTTTTCATTGGTGTAGAATTCCTTCACCACAGCTATGTTGGCAGGCACTGGATAAGTGGCTAGCTTCCCCCAATCATTCCCCAACACTTGCTCTCCAAATTGAGGAGCAAAGTTAGGTATCATTCCAACCTTTCTCTCCATTAGAAGTCTCCTGTCCTGAACCACCCTAAAGTGCTTCTCATGTTTCCTAGAGAGGAACCTGCCATTATGGGGCTGCTCTGGTTCCTTTTCCTTTCTCTTGGTTGCCATGGTTTTCAATCTCTTTCCTGAAGAGGATGCCATTCCTGCATTCAAACACAAATCCAAAACCACAGAACATGATGTTAATCATTAGTAAACACAGAACACAACTCCTTTCGAAGCTAAACCACCGTTGAGGGTGAGAATTTCCCCTCAGCGCCATCAGTGCCACATTCAAACACGCAAAAACCAGAAAAAACCAAGTCTGGCAGAGTGCCGCTCAGCGGTAAATGCCGTTCAGCGGTGACCTGCAGATTTTTGCAAATCTCGTTTTAAAGCTTTCCTAACTCCACCCAAATGCAATTTTCAGTTTTCCAGTACATAATCAAGCAGTTTAATCGGTTCAAACATCAAATATATCATCAAATCATGCATAGAAATCAAAACCCCTAAATATTCATGCTTTGACAATCACATTCAAACTCAAGAACCCTAGAATGAACAAAATGCATTTTACTTACTTGGGTGGAGATGCTAGATGATATGAGAATGCTTCCAAACTAGAATGCTCTCTTCCAACCCCAAACTTTGATGGCACACTAGTGTAAAAGTTAGTGGAGGAGAAATTTTCTAAAGAGGGAAGAGTAGAAAGATGTGGAAAACCTAGGAGAAGATGTGTGGAAGTGTTTGTGCAGAGAAGAGCTTGAAAGAATGTAAAAACGCGCAACTTAGGGTTTAAAAATACCCCAATGGGCTCGGGTTCCGCTAAGGGGAACTTAAGCCCATCTGCGTTAGTACCGCTCAGCGGTAATTGCCGCTCAGCGGCACTTTCATGATGTGCCCTTCTTCTTCTTTTCTTGACCTACGTGCCTTCCTAACATACCCCTCATAGGTTCCCTGTAATTCAATGTTAAAAAATGCTTATGCAAACCCTAATTAAAATAAAACAAACAAAAACAATCAATCAACTGGGTTGCCTCCCAGGTAGCGCTTGTTTAACGTCACGAGCCTGACCCAAAATCCACCAACACCCATCAGTAGGTGTTTCAAACTTACCAGCACCCATCAGTAGGTGCAAAATTTTCTCACCAACACCCATCAGTAGGTGTTACA
The DNA here is from genome assembly GCA_034642375.1 of Vigna nakashimae. NCBI lineage: Eukaryota > Viridiplantae > Streptophyta > Magnoliopsida > Fabales > Fabaceae > Vigna > Vigna nakashimae. The sequence goes on along the minus strand of CM067765.1, from coordinate 41,981,183 downwards.
AACCTAGTATCCTTCAGTAGATACTTAACCACCTAGCATCCTTCAGTAGATGCTAGATCCAACAAAATAATGTCCAGAATAATGTCCACAGATTAAAAATTACAAAACCAAAATAAAACAAATCAACAAGTTTGTAAATCCACTGGGTTTCCTCCCAGCGAGCGCTCCTTTAACGTCATTAGCTTGACCCAATAAAGCTCACGTTCCATCTTCTTTATAGTTGATGTTGTCCTTCCACCAACCTTTCAACTGTTTTCTATGGACTGTTTTGGTTCTTCTAGAATATGGAGACTCTATCTCTATCATCTCCTTCTCTTTAAAGCCCTTTATAAACCACAACTTGTTCTTGAGTCTTACAGGTGTGCCAAGTTGGAGTTTTCTTTTCTTCCAGTCTCTAGGAACTTTGTCTCCTTTTCCAATCTCTTCTACCTTGGGTACCTGAAAAAACAAACAATGGTTACCTGAAACTTCAAGATTTTCATTTTTACCTCTAGTCATGGGTGCATCTCGAAATGCAGCTTTATAACTAGCCTCTTCCTCCTTTGCTTGTTTTTCATCTATGAAGACATCCACCACCACTCTCTCCTCTCTGTCCTGGATGATGAACGGGTTCGCACCGCTCACAAAAGTTTGTGCATAAAAGAATGCAGTATAACTAGGAAGTGACTCCTAGGTCGTCTCTCGATGACCAATTTGTGGTTCAGTCTCAGATCAAACACAGAGTGGGGGGATTTGTGGATTTTTGTTTTGATGCAGAAAAATAAACTAAATTAACACTGGAAATTAAATAAGACAGAATTAAAAACACTAGAATAAATTTTAACGGAAGTAAAAAAAAACAAACGATAAAAGACGGTAAAAATAGAAACACTTGATTGCAAATAAAATTTATCAAAGATTAAAAACGACATTTGAAAATAAAATGAACGGTAAAAAGCAATGACTGAATTTAATGGTGCAGATGAAATTGTAAACGCAAGGTTTGCTGATAAAAGTAGAGTTTTAACAACTGAAAAACAAACTGGACATTACATTGGATTGAAAATGGAAAACAAATACAAAACCTCCCCTAAAGGGGAGGAGAAAACCAAAGCCAGAACGTTTCCTAATTCTACTCCTAAAATCTAATGAGTTTTTCTTCTCTTCTGCTGCCATTTTATAACCAATTCTCTGACAGAGTCTCACTGCCTAGTCTGCTTATTCTTGCCAGCCGTGCCTAGTCTGCTTCCATGTTTCTTGTATGTTTTTGTTTTTGTCCCCCTAGCTTCCTGACTTTCTTCAACTCCTAAATGTGCCAAAGAAATAGGGTAGGGGCCCTCCATTTTTGTAGTGTCCGTGGACTTTGCTTCCCCTACGGATGTTGCCAAATTTCTTTCAACCAACCTAGGCGCCTACACTCAAAAGCTTCCGGAACGTGGATCATCTTTCTCTGCTTCCTGGTGTGTTTGCTTTCTCTTCCAATCAACACCGTGCTCTCCATGCTGCTGGATGTGAAGACCGTGAGCTTCTTCATCAAGGAGGTGGCTCCCCTTTAAAACTAAAAACCCATGTGCAGCTCCCCTCTTCTTGCTTCTTCCAATTTGCGTGTGCTAACAACAAGAAGGTGAAGAAGTGTTCTCCGTGGTGGCTATTCCAGCTGGACGTGCTCTTTCTCCAAGACCAAGGCCGTAGAGTGTGAAGCTTCCCTTCATCCGCAACACCCTCATCTTTCACACGTTCAACTCCCTCTTCCTCATCACCGTGCATACTGTTTTTGCTTCACCATCCCACGTTCTTTCCAGCAAAATAAGTCACGCTTCTTAAGAGCAAAGTGCATCCAAGCTTGTGCAATATGAATCAATATTCTATTCTTTATTCCTCAATCACAAAATGCACTTAATGCTGGAATAAAAGAAAACCGTGCACTTCCATGGGATGGTGGCTCCCATTTTTATTATGCTTACCAAAAGAATTGTCTATATGTGGCCATGTATACATGCTAAGCCATTTAAGAAAAGAGAACAAAACTCTTTACGGTGCACTTCTTTTCCATGTGGGCCATGTGTACCACTTTCCTTTCTTTGAATAAAATGTAAACTCTCTCCATGTGCCGTGACTTTTCAAGAAAGAAGTGTGGTCCCTCCTTCTTTCTTTGTTGATTTTTGGATGAAATCAAAGACTTGTTCCAGCCGTGCTTAGTATTTTGGAATCCATATGAAAGTGAACTTCCAACCAAGGTGGTCCCCTCTTTGATTCCAATTGGCTTGCTTTTCAATTTGGTTTGCACCGTGCACATACAATTAAGCTACTCCTCTACGTTTTTGCCAAGCCATCACATAAATGCTTATTTAATAAAACCGTGAGTGGTGGCAACCTTTACGTAGATGTTTTGCATGTTTTGCCAAAATGAATTGGCAAATTAAATTCCCATGGCCGTATGCTTCACTTCTCAAAGGAAGAAGGTTCCCTTTGTGTGGCTGGTTGGTATAGCCGTGTGGTGTAATAATGCCAATTGAAATTTTTTTCTAAAATAAATCTTCTTCCAAATGTCCCAATAATATTTATAGAATTTTCCCTGCACTCGATAATGTAAATAATTAGCTTAAATAATTCAAATTAATTAAAATTAGAATTTCTAAACAAATTAAGCACAATTACCAAAAATGGGAAAATACTGGACATTTAAACATAATTCCCCGACTAATTTTAGCACAATAAACTAAATGAAGTGTAGAAAATAATGATTCATCACTGGAGCACCACTATACCTTCATTAACATCTATGATAGCCCTGGCCGTTTTCATAAACGGTCTTCCCAGTATGAAAGGTATCTTTTCAGTCTCCATCTTCATCACCACAAAGTCTGCCAAAAACTGAAGTTTGCCAACACAAACTACAATGTCTTCCGCAATCCCACATGGCTCCTTTGAAGATCCATCGGCCAGTACTAGATTAACCTTTATAGGTTTTATTTTAACATGGCCAATTTGCTCCAGTAAAGAATAAGGCATCAAGTTAACACTTGAGCCTAAATCAAGGAGAGCTTTCTTTACCTTTTTCTTCCCTATAGAACAAGGGATAGAAAAACTACCTGGATCTGCTGCTTTTGGTGGGAATGACTCTTTCTTAACAGTTTTACACCTTTCTTCCTCATCATCTCTACGTCTTCTTTTTGTAGAGGTTCCTTTATCAGATTTTGTGTAAACTGCTATTTTCTGTAGAATTTGTTCCCAAGGTGCTTCATTATCAATCATTCTGAATAAATCTGTGAAGTCCATTTGTTTCTCCTGATTTGTTGGAAAAGGAAAAATGTCCTTCCTTTCTTCTTCTCTTCTCTCTTCTGTTTCTCCTTCTTCTAACTCAACTATCTCTTCATCCACACTCTTTATCACCTTGCACTCTTCTCTAGGGTTAACCTCAGTATTAGCCCCAAAGTTTCTGTTTGACCTTTCTTCCAATGGCTTGGTGATCTGACCCATTTGAATCTCCAAATTCTTTATAGCAGCTTCAGTGCACTTTTGAGAAGATTCAGTTTTCTGTATGAATTGCTGAAGAGTTTCTTCCAACCTTGTTGATCTTTCATTAAGCATAGATACTTGTTGCCACAAGGTTGGTTGCTGCTGCTGCTTATTATATTGATTAGCCTGCCCAGTTTGTCCTTGGCCAATGCTTGGATGTGGTTTCCAACCCTGATTATAATTCCCTTGACGGTATGGAAACTGATTAGCCATGAAATTAACATCCTCCACGGCTTCCACTGGAAAAGCACACTGGCCATTGATGTGATCACCTCCACATAGTTCGCACAACTGGGTTTGTATATGTGCAGCAGATTTCAACTCTTTAGGCAATTGAGCCAGAGTTTTAGTCAACGTTTCCAGCTGTTGAGTTAGAATCTTATTCTGGGCTAGCAAGGCATCATGTGTTTGCAATTGAAGAACCCCTTTTTGTTGCATAGGAGTTCCTCTTTCACTGTGCAGCTCATTGTCACTAGTAGCCATATTTTCTATGATCTCAGTTGCTTCCTCTGGAGTCTTCCATTTAATATTGCCTCCTGCTGAGGCATCCAGCATCATCTTGGTTTGTGAACCAAGCCCTCCAAGGAAAGTTAAGACTACTTCTTGATCTTCGAAACCATGCGTGGGAGTCTTACGTAACAAGCTTTTATACCTGTCCCATGCATGTCCCAGTGATTCTTCCATGCCCTGCTTGAATGAAGAAATCTCTTGCTTGCCCTTAGTCACCTTAGATTGTGGGAAGTATTTATTTAGAAATTTTGTGACCACTGCTTCCCACTCTGTGAAACTTTCTTCTGGAAAAGAGTTCAACCAAAGCTTAGCATTGCCCCCCAATGAGAAAGGGAACAAGCTAAGTTTGATAGCTTCGTCTGGCACCCCATTAATCTTGACCGTGTTGCAGATCTCATTAAAGGTAGTAAGGTGCTCATATGGGCTTTCGTGAGATAACCCATTAAATTGATTACTCTTCACCAGTTGAATTAATGCTGGCTTAACCTCCATATTGGCTGCATTGACTCTAGGTCGAGCTATGTTGTTGAAGTGCTGAGGTCCAGCAAGATTAGTATAATCTGCAAAAGTTCTTCTACCATTATTGTTCTCCATACTTCCTGTGCTATGAACAGAACCTTGTGGTGATGAGTGTAAGAGAGTTTCTGGAGAAGGGAAAAGTTCTCTAGATGTTCTGATTCTTCTCCTCCTTCTACTCTCTTCTAATCCTTCAAGAAGTGGTTCTGTTGTTTTCTTACTCCTAGTTCGAATTGCCTCCTGCATACACAAGAAAACAAAACCCTAGAAAAGATTTGTTAGCACAAAAAGATATAGAAGAAGATAAATATTCAGAAGATAAAAAGATTTAGAAGATAGAATAAAATAAAACCTAATCTAAAAGATAAAATAAAATCTAACCTAATCTAAAAGACAAAATAAAATAAAATCTAATCTAACCTAAAAAGATAAGATAAAATAAAATCTAACCTAATCTAAAAAGATAGAAAGATAAAATAAAATAAAAACAGAAAAATAAAAACAGAAATTCAAAATTAAAGTCAAAGATAATCAATAATCACACAAATTAACCAGTTAAACCACGAGTCCCCGGCAACGGCGCCAAAAAGTTGATGGACAAATTTATGAGCACCAAAATATGATGTCACAAACTTGTTTCACAATCGGCAAGTATGACCGAATCGTTCAAGTAATAAACTTGGTAAGACCAAGTATCGTTCTCCCAAAGGACTCACGGCCTAGTTTAGTTATGTGATTTGTTGATTAGCTAGGACTTACAAACGAAATAATTGGATTTTACTATGCAAGACAGAAAATAAACATGTATGCATGAAGTTTGATCAATGGCAAAGACAAAAGAAAAACACTTTCAATGGAATATATGAATGAATATGTTGTTGGGGGTCAATTTCATCTCATCCACTCTCATACATTTTAGGAATTCAACATTCAAGTCATCATTGTTAATGCCACTCTCTAATGTACCATTCTAGATGGTTTCTCCCTAATCACGAGTTCATACAATTCCTAGCATTCCTAATGATTAGTTCATATGCTCAGGAGCTTAAAGACAACCAACATAGTGTTGGGAGAAATTCCCCGGATCTAGACTTCCCCGTACGTGCCCGTATCGACAAAACCAATAATCATGCATTGAATGAGTTAAACTATGCAAGCATTGAGCAAAGAGGAAAAACCCTAACTAATGATGAAAGAAAGCATAAGTCTTAATTAAAAGATGCAAGCATAAATTCCATATATGAGAGCTTCAAGAGATTACATTGATTCCCCAACAAACATACAAGGTTTAGTTCACCATATTCATAGTGAACCTAGATGAAGAACAATGAAAGAATGAAAGAATAAACCCAATAAAAGTGGAGAGGTAGCCTGAGCATCCAAGATCCTCCTTCAAAGGGGTGGAAGAGAGAGTGTTTGCCTCGTTTCTGCCAAAGATACTAATTCTAGGACGTGCAAGTCCTTATATACAATTTTAGAACTACAAAAGATTACAAAAACCCAAGCCCATAAAAGTGCCGCTCAGCGGTAAATACCGCTCAGCGGTAGTTGCGCGTCACATTTTCTCCCCTCAGCGGCCATTTTGCCCCTCAGCGTGACTCCCGCAACCTCCTGAGTGCCACTCAGCGGTAAATTGCCGCTGAGCGGTGACTTTGGCTTCTTCTTTTGCACTTTTTCTTGTCTTTTCTAATGTCATCTCTCTCCTTCTTCACTTCTTTCACCAAATTCACCTTAAAACCTGCACAAAAACACTGAAATCAAGCATAAACCTGTCCAGCTCTCTTATTTCTGAAAATATAGATAAAAGGCATGATTTCAAGCTAGTTTCTAAGTCTAAAGGTTGCTTTTAGTATCAATTTTAAGCATGAAAATAACAGTTTTTCAACTGTTATCACAACCCCAAACTTAGAACTTTGCTTGTCCTCAAGCAAACAAAATGTAACTCAATCTCCAACCAATTCATATGATGGTCTACTCATTCTAAAATCCTCTTTTTCAAGATAAGTAACAACTTCACTCAAACTTATGACCAAGAGTTTATTCAAGATGTGCACATGCTTTAGTGTTCACCAAGTCATTTCAATTCCAACAAATGCTATTTTTCATGAATGATCAATCAATTAAGCATGGATGTTCATGTCCTTATGGAATATTTCCTCACTAGGTAAAGTGTTTCACTCAACACACAAGTGTATAAGAGGTAAAGTGTTTCACTCCTTCACTCAACTATCACAATGTTACATGAATCAACTTTGCCTTTCATTTTACCACAATCAAAAACATTCACAAGCATGCATCATCACAAGGACTTTTCAATGGCTTATAATGTGGCTGGGCTAACAAGAAAATTGGTTTTTCTGGATCACAAAATCCTTGAGTTAAGAGAATCATAACAACACAATTATTCTTATTCATTCCCAACTTTCTTTTGCCTTTGCATTTGCATTGAGTTTTGCTTCCTTTTCTTTTCTTTTCTTTTTCTTTTTCTTTGCATATTCTTACTTTTTAGCTCTTAGCTCAATGCTTTTCCTTTTTCATGTTTCCCCAACAACCCCAAACTTGAACATTTAACAATACCACATAAGATCTTCTACTTAACTCAAGGTAAAACTTTTCAATAAGGGTTTTCAGTGTATGTTCAAGGCTAAGGGTTCAAAGGATAGAACACAAAGTGTTCTCTTTTAGTGGGCTAACTTTATGAATTTGGCCAATAAAAAGGATTCCAACAAACGGCCTTGATCACATGATGCAAAACAAGCAATTGATTCAATCATAGAAAACCTGGGCAAAGTCATTCATGCTTTCAAAGTAATAGCATTCAACAATAACAACTCTGGAGCTCAAAACCTCACATATAAGCTCATTCACATTTGACATACACATCCTGCTTAATTTCAAAACCACAATCATGATATCATGCATTTGTTCACAAAGCTTGTGAATCACCTGTATAAGCATTTTAATGTGCACATCATCTCAACATCAATCAATCAATAAGCATCATCAAGCATTACTTATCACACAATCACAGTTAATAGCAAACCATCATAAGAAACCAGGTGTTCAATAGAGTACATCAAACCCTAATCTAAAAACAAAATCAAATAAGTTCAGAAAACTTAAACCACAAAAGCATAATCATATGATAACATTCATCAGTAAATGCTATCTCAGCTCCTCATCAATCTGAGCTGTCCTCTGTATCTTCCTCTTCCTCCTCATCATCATCATCAAATGCATCCTCCTCCTCAGCTTCATCTTCTTCCATATCTCTCGCTGAAACTTCAGCTGCTCCAGCTCCTCCTCCATGTACTGGTTCCTCTGGCCAAGCTACAACATTATGGAATTCATCCATAGTCCACCTGTGGGCTGGAGGTGTATCATACATCCCTACTATCATCTCAGTAGTGGCCACCTGCCCTCTGTGAATGGACTGCAACTGAGCACCTATAAGAGACATATACATGTCCCTCATCTGAAATGGTTCTGCTTCATGTGCATCAGCAGATGTCTGGCTCTGTGCTGGCCCTCTCTCTCTACGAGCTCGGCGTGGTGGAACTGGCTGAGCTGCATCCTCACCTCCACAATACTGTCTGTAATAAGCCTCATCAATGGCTTTCCTTGGTCTCTCAAATGGTGGAGCAGAAGTGTCCACCCCAGCTAGCTTGCAAAGGTGAGTGATCAAAGAAGGATGTCCTAGTGATGCTTTGTTGTTTGAGGTGTTAGCACATACACTAATTTCATCAGCTATCACCTGCCCAACATTAACATTCAAATTTCTGATAGCACAGTAGATGAATAGTGCCCTGCTGAGAGTAATATCTGACACATGTGAACATGGCTGAATGTTGGCATGAGAAAATGCCATCCAATACTTTGCAAGAGGAGTCAAATCTGTCCTCCTAATGTTAACCACTGAGCCAGATCTATTCCTTTGGAAGTGTCCTCCAGGTATACACAGTACTCTCTCCACATCCTCAAAGTCAGCACCTTCCTCCATGCTAAGAGCAAACTGGCATTGCTCACCAGCCCACACAGTATCCAGGAAGTTGTTAATAGAATCAGGATCATACCTGATAGCATGGCCTCTGACATAGCCCAAATAATCCTCCGCTGGATAATCACCAATCTTCTTTGCATTGGTGTAAAATTCCTTGACCACAGCTATGTTGGCAGGTGCAGGATAAGTGGCTAGCTTCCCCCAATCATTCCCTAACACTTGCTCTCCAAATTGAGGAGCAAAGTTAGGTATCATTCCAACTTTTCTCTCCATTAGAAGTCTCCTGTCCTGAACCACCCTAAAGTGCTTCTCATGTTTCCTAGAGAGGAACCTGCTAGAGTGGGGTTGCTCTGGTTCCTTTTCCTTCCTCTTGGTTGCCATGGTTTTCAATCTTTTTCCTGAAGAGGATGTCATTCCTGCATTCAGAAACAAATACAAAACCACAGAACATGATGTTAATCATTAGTAAACACAGAACACAACTCCTTTCGAATCTAAACCACCGCTGAGGCCCAGAATTTCCCCTCAGCGCCACCAGTGCCACAATCCAACACGCAACAAACCAGAAACATCAAATCTGGCAGAGTGCCGCTCAGCGGTAAATGCCGCTCAGCGGTAACTGATGGACAAATTTGTAAGCACCAAATTATGATGTCACAAACTTGTTTCACAATCGGCAAGTATGACCGAATCGTTCAAGTAATAAACTTGGTAAGACCAAGTATCGTTCTTCCCAAAGGACTCACGGCCTAGTTTAGTTATATGATTTGTTGATTAGCTAGGACTTACAAACGAAATATTTAGAGTTTAAAATGCAAGACAGAAAATAAACATGTATGCATGAAGTTTGATCAATGGCAAAGACAAAAGAAAAACACTTTCAATGAATTATATGAATGAATATGTTGTTGGGGGTCAATTTCATCTCATCCACTCTCATATATTTTAGGAATTCAACATTCAAATCATCATTGTTAATGCCACTCTCTAATGTACCATTCTAGATGGCTTCTCCCTAATCACGAGTTCATACAATTCCTAGCATTCCTAATGATTAGTTCATGAGTGCAGGAGCTTAAAGGCAACCAATATAATATTGTCAGTATAATATTGGGAGAAGTTCCCCGGATCTAGACTTCCCCGTACGTGTCCGTATCGACAAAACCAATAATCATGCATGGAATGAGTTAAACTATGCAAGCATTGAGCAAAGAGGAAAAACCCTAACTAATGATGAAAGAAAGCATATGTCTTAATTAAAAGATGTACTCAACAAATCCATATATGAGAGCTTCAAGAGATTACATTGATTCCCCAACAAACATACAAGGTTTAGTTCACCATATTCATGGTGAACCTAGATGAATATCAATGAAAGAATGAAAGAATAAACCCAATAAAGGTGAAGAGGTAGCCTGAGCATCCAAGATCCTCCTTCAAAGGGGTGGAAGAGAGGGTGTTTGCCTCGTTTCTGCCAAAGATGCTAATCCTAGGGACGTGCAAGCCCTTATATACTAATTTAGAGTTACAAAAGATTACAAAAGCCCAAGCCCAAAAAGTGCCACTCAGCGGTAAATACCGCTCAGCGATGGTTGCGCGTCCTTTTCGTCCCCTCAGCGGCCAGTTTGCCCCTCAGCGTGACTCCCGCAACCTCCTGAGTGCCGCTCAGCGGTAAAATGCCGCTGAGCGGTGCCTTTGTCTTCTCTTTTTGCACTCTTTCTTGTCTTTTCTAATGTCACTTCTCTCCTTCTTCACTCTTTTCACTAAATTCACCTTAAAACCTGCACAAAAACGCTTAAATCAAGCATAAACCTGTCCAGCTCTCTTATTTATGAAAATATAGATAAACTGCATGATTTCAAGCTAGTTTTTAAGTCTAAAGGTTGCTTTTAGTATCAATATTAAGCATGAAAATAACAGTTTTTCAACTATTATCACAACCCCAAACTTAGAACTTTGCTTGTCCTCAAGCAAATAAGATGTAACTCAATCTCCAACCAATTCATATGAGGGTTCACTCATTCAAAAATTCTCTTTTCAAGATAAGTAAAAACATTAATCAACCTTATGACCAAGAGTTCATTCAAGATGTGCACATGCACAAAGTCATTTAAGTTCCAACAAATGCTATTTTTCATGAATGATCAATCAATTAAGCATGGATGTTCATGTGCTTATGGAATATTTTCTCACTAGGTAAAGTGTTTCACTCAACACACAAGTGTATAAGAGGTAAAGTGTTTCACTCATTCACTCCACTATCACAATGTCACATTGATGAACGGGTCGCACCGCTCACAAAAGTTGTGCATAAAAGAATGCAGTATAGTTACTAGGAAGTGACTCCTAGGTCGTCTCTCGAGGACCAATTTGTGGTTCAGTCTCAGATTTAACACGAAGTGGGGGGGGTTGTTTTTGGATGTTTGTTTTTGTGCGGTAAAATAAAAAAGGAACTGGAAATTAAATAAAACAAAATTTAAAACACTGAAATAAATTTTAAAGCAGTAAAACCAAACGGAAAAAGACGGTAAAAACGGAACAGTAAAATTCAGAAACGGTAAAATTGAACGCAGAAATAAAAACATCAGTGAAAATACATTGACAGAAAATAAACCGTAAAAACAACGTTTGGAAATACGATGAACAGTAAAATGACAAAATATAGCGACGTAGAAAATACTGAACGGTAAATTTAACAGATAAAAACATTTAACTGAAAATGGAATTTATAAAGGATTCAACACTTAAATTAAAATTCTTGACCGTACAAGAGAAAATGAAATGAGCAACTACTGTGACACTACAGAATTAAAATTCTTCACACTGTTTGAAATGAAAAACTAAGAGCTTGCTACTGGAAAAGGAAGAGGCGAGAGCCTCTTCGAGGGCCGTGAGAGTCTTACTTCCTACTCCTAATTCTAATTCTAAATCCTAATGAATTTTCCTTCTCTTCCTGCTGCTCTTTTATAGCCAAACTTCTTTGAATTCTTTACTATATTAATGAGCTTTTGTGGTGTGCGTTTCCAAGCTAAGGTTCACGTGAATTCTCCATTCCAAACTCTTGTCTTCTTCTTCAATATGATTCGGGTGGGCTCCCTTCTCCTTTCACGTGTGTGCTGGGTGTGAGCTGCTGAAGTTGATGGTGCTGCTGCTCACGTGAAGAATCACTGCTGCCATCTTCCGTTTGCACTCCAAACCCTTCAAGCCAACTACTGAATGTAACTCTCTGCTGCCATTTCTCCAGCCGTGACATTCTTCTCCTTTGAACGTGAATGCTCCATATTGGAAGTGCTGGACGAGAATCTCCCTGCTAGATTTTGGATGCAGCAATCTGCTGGTGTAGGCCGTGCTCTCTGCTCCATGGGGTGTGAGTTTTCTCTCATCTCCTCCCTAATTTGCTCCAAGCTGGACGTGAATTGCTGGCCTCCCAACTCATGGCAGCGTGTTCTTCTTCCAGAAAAGCCGAGAGCCTCCTCTTCATAGCCAACATCCTCCAAGTCTTGTCCGTTGTATGCAGCTTGAAGACTTTGTTGCTGCACGTGAAGCTACTGCCAAGCTCTTGGTGGCTGGACTGGTGGATCACTGTTGGATGGAGTGAAGATGGTGGTTGGAGGTGTGTTGAAGCTTGACGGTGGGTTGCGACTGCTGCTGGACATGAGAACCGTGAGGGTGGTGGCTCCTACATTTTCTCCTCTCTACTTTTCTGGATAAGGCCGTGAGCTTCCTGGAGACAAGACCAAGGTGCAACTCATCCATGCTTCCTTATTTTATTTCTCTCAACATCTCATTACTGGATTTGCTTTCTGCCTTCCAATCACCGTATGGAGTACCAACAAGAGTAAAGGGACCCTCCATTCTTGTAAGCATGCTGCTACTTTGCTTGTTGGATGTTGGACGGTGCAGCACTTCAATTGCAGCTGGTCTCCCCTCTCAAGGTGTTGGACGGTGGACAGTGCAGCTGGATTTGGGTTGCTTCTTCTTTGCTTGTAGCTGCTGGAAATGGCTGGATGTTACTCCCAATCTGTTGCTCCCTTATATGCCAATCTCCAATGGTCTTCATTTTTTTTTACAAACCATAAACATTAAAGAGCGTGAGTGGTGGACCATGTGCTAGCCAAAAACAAAAGGGAGAAAACCAGATTTTTTTCATGTGGGCCGTGTGTACCATTTCTCTTGAATAAAATTTTGCATTTCATTTTCATGTTACAACTCTCTGGCCGTGACTTCTCTCCCCTTCATCTTTTCCATCCAACACATTCTTTTAGACTAAAAATATGAATGGTTGCGTGCTTTCAAATGTGATGTGCCCTTGTCTCTTATACAACCAAAATACAATTTAAAATGAATGCATGTGGGCCGTGTGGTGTGTTCCAAATAAGACTTTCATTGCAACAATTTCCACTTTCACGTGGACCCTTGCCAAATTTCTTTACCCATTCCTTTTATTCCCATTTAGCACTTTCATTTTGGAAATCCTCCCATCATGGCCGTGATGTATTAAGAAATGTGGTCCCTGCTTTCTAATAATTGGCCGTGAAACCACTTACATTATCTCAATTAAAATAGCACCTCATCATTTTGCAATTCCATGTGAACGTGCTTGGTTGGTTGCCACATATTAGATGTGATGAACTCCCTTACTCCGTGCACACCAAATTAATTACCTTCCATCTTCAACTTCCAGCCGCGCATACCATAAGACCCGTGCTATTATTCTTCCAAATGTCCCAATAATATTTACAGAATTTTCCCTGCACTCAATAATGTAAATTATTAGTCTCAGATAATTCAAATTAAGTGAAATAAGAATTTCTGATCAAATTAAGCACAATCAATAAAAACGGGAAAATACTAGACAATTAAGCACAATTTCCTGATTAAATCTAGTACAATAAGCTAAGTGAAGTGAAGAAAATAATGATTCATCAAAATAGACCACACTTAGTCTTTTGCACTCCTGGGCAAAATTAGGACACAAATCAGGGAATGGTTCAAAGGACTTTCAGAGGACGTGACACAAATGCAGCATACAGAAAATAAAGACTAAAGAGAAAATAATCAGAATTTACAAAGTTCTCAAGAAGTCTGGACAGAGAAAAGAAGTAGAAATTATCCAACACAAAATCAAGAAAAACAGATACTTACAGAAATCATCCAAGCAATTCAATACATAGCAAAATGATTAATTAGTTCAAGAGGTGATTCAAAAATAACAAAACCTCACAGATGCACTACAGTGTTTCTCTCAAGTGTCTAGGGTAAATAATAATATCAGCTCGATGTACTCAAGAAAACAAACACAAGTAGACTTGGCAAGCTTCTAATTATCAATACTTAAAACATATGCATGTTCAGATCAAAAGGTCTTTACTGGGTTGTAATGGGGCCAAGGACAGGGGAGGATAAATTTGGATAAGTAGCTATAGCTCAGAAGAAATAGAGGTGCATGATACGACTGTCGCGGTCATACAAATTTGATGTGCATAAAAGAAATGCAGTACAGTATAACTAGGATTTGACTCCTAGGTCGTTTCTCAAGGATCAATTTTCTTGTGGTTCAGTTTTAGATCTTAACACGAAGTGGGGGGGGGTTTGATTATTTTTGTTTGCAGGAAATTAATTTTAAATTAAAATCAAAATTTAAAAACAGCAAACAGAATTTAAAAGCTGAAGGCAATAAAATCAACATACTGTAAAAGTAAAAACGAAATTTAAAACAGTGTGCAGAAAACGTAAATATAGTAAATCTTGAAAAATACAAAATACAGTAAAAACTAAAAGCAATAAATTCTGAAAATGGTAAAAACGAAATTTGACTTTTGTAAACATGCAGGAAAACTAAAATCACCAGGCAGTAAAAATAAACAGAGAATCATCAACCACAAGTTGAAAACGTAAATTGAAAATGAGATTTTGACAGACTTCAAATTTGCAACAATTAGAAACTGGAGTATTTGAATTAAATAGAGAAATTAAGCAGAGATGATGTTCACAGCAGAAAACAAGATGACAGTAATTGCTTTCAGAAATTAAACGTGAAACTGGATTGAAGATGAGAAGTAATGCAAATGAAACTAAAATTCAACAATGAAAATCGGAAACTGTAAATTACATTCAACACTGGAAACAAACAACAATATTAACTGATGACAAACGCAGACTGGAAAATTAAGATTCAATACATGAACTGTAAAATAAAATCAAACCCAAAACCTCCCCAAGGAGGAGGGGGAAAAATGAACTCCAGAACAGAAACAGTGCTTCCTACTCTACTCCTACTCCTAAATCTACTGAGTTTTCTCTCCTGGATGCTTCTCCATTTTATAGGCAATTCTCTCACCAATAGTCTCCTCCCGTGAGCATCTCCCAATTTGTTCCCGTGAGAAAATAGGATGAGGGTCTCCATGTTTGTCTTTTTGCTTAGGCTTTCAGAAATTCCTTTCAACCTTGTGACCCACTCCAAACTCCTGTAGCTTCCTTTGATGTGCAAGCAGAACCGTGATCTTCTCCATTCAACGTGTGCTTCTAGATGTGGCTGGACGTGATGCTCCTGCATGTGCTTCCATTCTAAGATCATTGCTTCTCCTTCAATTACGTTGCAACTGTTACAGCATGTCCCAGCTCCTTTTCTTCCACATTCCAGCTACTGTCTTTTGCTTCCCTGGGTGTCTTCTTCTCCAACTGCTGGGCGTGAGCTGCTGGACATCTCTTCCTGGCCCTCTTCACGTGAGCTTCACTCCCTCATCGTGGTCTCCTTTGCTGCAGCTGGATTGTGCGGCTTCCTCTCTGTAATACTCCAATACCGTGACAGCAAATGTGTGTAGTATGGAGATTAAAATCAACACATTTTTAGCTCCTCCCATGTAGACGTGGCCCAATTTTCCATGTGCTTTAAGAAGGTTGTTTGGCTTGCAATAACCGTGTGATATGTGTTGTTTCTGAAGCAATTGTGAAATGAGTGCAAAGTGGGCCATAATGTATTTTCTACAAACAAAACCGTGAGCTCCATTAAGTGGTTTGTTGGCTTGGCAAAACATATCCGTAACACCACTTCCCTAGATTCATTCTTTAATATTAATTCCCATGCCAAGTCACGCATGTCATTCACTTTAAAGGAGATTCTCTTTTTCTTTCTCCAAGAATCGTAAACTTCTTTCTTTTCTTTGTGGTCCCCTCCATCTTTCTTTATTGATTGTGGGATGAAAGCATTATATGTGTGCAGCTCTTCCAATTTAATTTTTGGAAATCTCGTTGCAAGAAAGAGTGTGGCTGCCCAAGTTGAATATTATACAAAGCTTTTTCCCTTTCTTCCATCTTTGGACGTGTAAAATGAGTATGGGACCCTCCAAGCATCTCATGACATATTTTAAAGCCAAACTGTGGTGACCGTGAGTGCTTGTCAAAATGAATTCTTTATGGACCCATGAATGAATAATTGAATGATGGGAACTGCCGCTGCCTTTGCTGGACATCTCTTCCTTTTTCAGCCAACTTTCCATGTTTTGTCCACCATTAATCACTACTGGATATGCCAAAAGTAAGCAAGGAGTTCTCCATTCCTCCTAGGCTGTGAACTCCTTTCAGCTGCAGCCTTCTTCCTTCTCAACGTGCTGGCTTTGGAAGGTGCAGCCCATTCTCCACCTGCTGGACTGCTCCCTTCGTTTGTCACCTTGGTGGAGCTGTGAAGGTTGCTGGATTTTGATGGACGTTGCTGCTGCTATGTTGGATGCACCCGGACCAGTTGTTTTGTTCAACATTATTTCTGTGCTCTTTTTACCTTGCTGGACGTGTGTGGATGCAACCGTGTGCTTTCTAATGACTCATTTCCAACTCATAATTCATAATGGAACCAGAAACGTGTTCAGCCCAACCACTTGTGAATCTTCAAAAATTAATTTCCATGGACCAAAACACCACTTAGACCGTGTGCTCCTTATTCCAACAAGCAGACTATTATTTTGTGCTCATGGGCTGCACCATCCAAAAGAAATTAATCTAAATTTTATCCAATATTTTCCTAATACAAATAATTAACCTAAAATAATTCAAATTACTTAAAATAAGAATTACTGGTTAAATTAAACACAATTATGAAAAACAGGAAAAATATTGGACAATTAAGCATAATTTCCTAATTAAATCTGATACAATAGACTAAGTGCAGTGAACAAAATATTAACTCATCAAAATAGACCACACTTAGCCTTTTGCACTCCTGGGCAAAATTAAAATACAGCTCGGGAAATATTTTCAAAGGACATCAGGAAAGTAACAGACTCAGTAGACAGAAAACAAAGACTCCTACAAAAAATAAACAGATTTACACAATTCTCAATAATTCTGGACAAAGAAAAAGATGTAGATAATATCCATTACAAAATTTAAAGAAAGCAGATACTCATAAAATTATTCAAGTAATTCAAAGTATGACAAAATGATCAATTAAATTGAGAAGATGAATCAAAAGTGACAGACCTCACAGATGCACTTATCAGTGTTTCTCTTTAGTGTATGGGGTAAGTAATGTCAACTCGATGATCCCAAGAAAGCAAACACAAATAGATTTGGCAAACCTCTAAAATTAATTCTCAGAATCATGCATATTTAAATCAAAAGGTCTTTTCAGGGTTGTAATGGGGCCAAGGACAGGGGAGGATAAATATGGATAAGTAGATATAATGCAACAGAAATAGAGGAGCGAGGAACAAGTGTAAACATAGTCAAATCGTACTCAGAACTCTACTTCAATCCTTTTCTTGACTCCCTTATTTTTTTCATCCTATCTCTTTTTTTTTTCTTTTTAGTATACGATTGTAAGAGACAAGATATAAATTGTAGAACCAATTAGCCAATTTTTAAGAATCCCCCGGGAGACCACACTTGTTCGAGAAATATTTCTTTAGCTCCAGAATTCCCTAAGGTTAAAGTAATTATCGTTTTTAACTTAGGGACAGTGTGTGGGCTTGAAAAGAATTTTAAGAAATTGTAAGCTCAAAAGTGGGTATCAAAGGATTATAACAGGGTAAGCTTATCTGGCTAAAGAGGCTTCAGAACAAAAATGCCTTTATCATTTTCAAATATGCATATTAACCAAGAAATATCAAGAGTCAAGCCAAATCACATGTGCAAACGATCAAGAGTCATATCACACAATAAAGAACAATAAAGTGGCTCAATTCTTACACAGGGTATTTCTGTCACAATTAATTTAACTTCTCAAACATCAAAATCATTTTCCCATGCAAAGAAAAACAAGAAATTCAAACCTCAAGTATCAGTGAATGAAAGATATATCTACATTTTTAAACAATGTCCAGAAATTAAGAAACATGCAAAATTTATTACACACAAAAGAAACAAAAACTACCTAGAAAAACAAAAAATTTAACACACAAAACAGAAATAAACAGAAAAATTCAGAATTTCCCCCAGTAGACCACACTTAAACTACACAATGTCCTCATTGTGTTATAATCATCTGATTAACAATTTAGAGCAGTCAAATAATATAGACATGTGCAGTAAAAGGTAGGGAAAGGGGAAGAAATTGTCCATAACATCTATCAGTAGATGTTTTAATCACATAGCACCCATCAGTAGATGCTCATAAATTTTTTTTTTTTAATTATTATTATTTTTTATTATTGTTGATATCCTTCAGTAGACACCAATGTTTGTCAATTTTATCGGCATCCATCAGTAGATGCCCAATCACCCAACATCCTTCAGTAGATGTCGTAGAAGCATCCATCAGTAGATGCTACCATTACTGCCATCAGTAGCAGTATTGAACCTGAAAGCTGAAAACTAAAACACACAAAGAAAGAGAAAATTAAATCCAAAGCAAACCAAACAAATAAATTAAAAAGAAAAAAACAGAAAAATTGTGCTATCATCCATTGTAACAAATCCATCAGTAGATGTTACAGAAGCATCCATCAGTAGATGCTAATTTGAATCCTTTTAGCATCCCTCAGTAGATGTTGTCCAGGATTCATCAGCAGATGTTGTGGAAGCATCCTTCAGTAGATGCTGCAAAACAAACATTAAATCCACACACACAACTAGGTCCAGAATTTCACCTAGTCATGCGCTTAGTAACAACATCTGAAATGATAGTACAAAAGTTTCAAAACACACAAAATTTCCAAGCAAACAAAACACAAAAATAGAAACCAGAACATATATTTACAAAACGAAAAATCTAAAACTTTACCGACAAATGATTGATCCCCGGCAACGGCGCCATTTTTGATACGACTGTCGCGGTCATACAAATTTGATGTGCATAAAAGAAATGCAGTACAGTATAACTAGGATTTGACTCCTAGGTCGTTTCTCAAGGATCAATTTTCTTGTGGTTCAGTTTTAGATCTTAACACGAAGTGGGGGGGGGTTTGATTATTTTTGTTTGCAGGAAATTAATTTTAAATTAAAATCAAAATTTAAAAACAGCAAACAGAATTTAAAAGCTGAAGGCAATAAAATCAACATACTGTAAAAGTAAAAACGAAATTTAAAACAGTGTGCAGAAAACGTAAATATAGTAAATCTTGAAAAATACAAAATACAGTAAAAACTAAAAGCAATAAATTCTGAAAATGGTAAAAACGAAATTTGACTTTTGTAAACATGCAGGAAAACTAAAATCACCAGGCAGTAAAAATAAACAGAGAATCATCAACCACAAGTTGAAAACGTAAATTGAAAATGAGATTTTGACAGACTTCAAATTTGCAACAATTAGAAACTGGAGTATTTGAATTAAATAGAGAAATTAAGCAGAGATGATGTTCACAGCAGAAAAGAAGATGACAGTAATTGCTTTCAGAAATTAAACGTGAAACTGGATTGAAGATGAGAAGTAATGCAAATGAAACTAAAATTCAACAATGAAAATCGGAAACTGTAAATTACATTCAACACTGGAAACAAACAACAATATTAACTGATGACAAACGCAGACTGGAAAATTAAGATTCAATACATGAACTGTAAAATAAAATCAAACCCAAAACCTCCCCAAGGAGGAGGGGGAAAAATGAACTCCAGAACAGAAACAGTGCTTCCTACTCTACTCCTACTCCTAAATCTACTGAGTTTTCTCTCCTGGATGCTTCTCCATTTTATAGCCAATTCTCTCACCAATAGTCTCCTCCCGTGAGCATCTCCCAATTTGTTCCCGTGAGAAAATAGGATGAGGGTCTCCATGTTTGTCTTTTTGCTTAGGCTTTCAGAAATTCCTTTCAACCTTGTGACCCACTCCAAACTCCTGTAGCTTCCTTTGATGTGCAAGCAGAACCGTGATCTTCTCCATTCAACGTGTGCTTCTAGATGTGGCTGGACGTGATGCTCCTGCATGTGCTTCCATTCTAAGATCATTGCTTCTCCTTCAATTACGTTGCAACTGTTACAGCATGTCCCAGCTCCTTTTCTTCCACATTCCAGCTACTGTCTTTTGCTTCCCTGGGTGTCTTCTTCTCCAACTGCTGGGCGTGAGCTGCTGGACATCTCTTCCTGGCCCTCTTCACGTGAGCTTCACTCCCTCATCGTGGTCTCCTTTGCTGCAGCTGGATTGTGCGGCTTCCTCTCTGTAATACTCCAATACCGTGACAGCAAATGTGTGTAGTATGGAGATTAAAATCAACACATTTTTAGCTCCTCCCATGTAGACGTGGCCCAATTTTCCATGTGCTTTAAGAAGGTTGTTTGGCTTGCAATAACCGTGTGATATGTGTTGTTTCTGAAGCAATTGTGAAATGAGTGCAAAGTGGGTGATACAGCTGTCGCGGCCGATCAAATTTGATGTGCAATTAAGAATGCAGTACAGTGCTAGGAATTGACTCCTAGGTCGTTTCTCAGGGACCAAATGTCGTTCAGTCTTTTGTCAACACGTAATGGGGGGGTTTTGAAAATTGTTTTGGTTGCGGATGAAATTTAAAAGCGTTGAAATAAAATTAAAATAGTAAAACGAAATTAAAAAAAAATGAAATTGCTACAGTGAAAATGAAAATACAGTAACGTAAAACAGTAAAAATAAATCTGGACCAAAAAATTAAATACAGAAAACGAAAATACAGTAAATAATAATTATAGAAAACAGTAGAAACAGAAAATAAATTACAATAGTAAATAATTACAGCAAAACAGTAAATACAGGAACAGAAAAAATTCAAATATGAAAACAGAATTAAAATTACAGCAGCAAAATACAACAAACAAAAATACAGAAAATCATTTCAACATATGATATAAAATATTTTAAGACAAGAAATAAAATTAAAATGTGTCTACCATTAACCATGAACCATTTTACTAGAAGAAAATAATTTAAATGAATGCCTTTAAAGCTTGAAATGAAAGACGTTACACTCCTCCTAGATTGGCTTAGTTTTCCACTTGAAATACAATTAAAGAAGACCTTTAAAACTAACAAAACAAGGACGTGCAGCAGCTATAAATTGGCATATGTTTCCATGTGAAATGAATTAAAATAAGGCCTTGGAACTAATACATAAAAACGTGGCAGCAGCACTTGAATTGGTTAAATCCACCTATTTACCAAGAGCAATTGAAAGCTATTAAAATGAAAGCAATTAACGTGCAACCACTACTCCATTATAGTCATGTCTAATTCCAAATAGAATAAGAAATGCAAGAAAGGGGTCGTGGGCCACTTCTTCTCAATCACATGAAAGAAAGCACTTGGTTTAAGAATTCTGAAAAGTTGTTTCCATTCACGTAAATTCCTCCTCCAAAAGATGCTCTTTGAAAGCTTTTGTCTTCTTCTCCAAAGCACTCTTCACACGGCTCACCCTCCTTACTTTCCATCTAAAATCAATCACTACTTCTTATAATAATAACAATAACAATCCTATTCTAACAAACCAAACTCGGTGCTGCATAAATGATTCACGTTTCCCTTCATTTTAATCAAAACAAAACAAGATGGAAAGGTGCAAAGGTGCTGCTCCATGGACTCAACACTACACGGCATTATATAAAAGAAAGGCAAAGATAACATAGCATTTAGAAAAAACAAGTAGGACCCTACTACTTTCTTCAAAGCTAAATAAAATTGTATATGCTGGCTGAATTCATATCCACATCACCATGCAAACAATTACTTGGCCATGTTCAAATGAATAAAAAGATGCAAGACCGTGGACACTTGCACTTTTTCTGCAGAATTTAATGCACACACCCTTTCTATAAGCTAATGACCGTCCACTTTGCTGCATCCATTCCAGTTGCACTCTCCTTTCCTCCTTCTTCAACTACGTTCCCTTCTCATCAAAAATCACTTCTCCCCTTTGTAACAAATCCTTCTCTTCCTCTCTACTCTTTAGCAAGCAAATAAGTGTGTGTGGTTTACTCTTCCATACAGCAGAAACAAATCAGCATCTACAAGGTTTCACTGGCCTCTCCTCTTCTCTTTACCGTGAACTCCCATCTCATATTAAACAACTTTCTTTTTGTGGTTTTTTATGTTGAATAGGTGACGGCAGTTCCTTTCTACTCTACTATGAAAGCAAAACAAATGAACATGATATTTGGTTCTACACAAAGCCATGAATCATCTTTTCAAAGGTTACAAGATGCTAAGAGATTGTATGAAAATGCAGAAAACCAAAATGGAAGATGCAATTACAATTCAAGAAAGAAAATAAACATAAGCTATTCATTCATCATGAACATGTTTCCAGTTCTCAAGGAAAAGCATTCAAAGTACAAAGAAGCAAAGCAAAGTAAAGGAAACAAACTAGCTGCCTCTTGGTCTTGTGTCTTCTTCCAGTAGTGTTTCAAGAATCAAATACAGTTTTGCTTCCCTCTTCTAGCTCTCTGGACGTATCATCTCACACCAGCACCTTCTCTTTCTTCATGAAGCCATGATCTCTGTAATACTCTTGCTATACTCCACGGGAAAAGAGAAAAGATAGGATGCCCCCCAAATTGCCGAGAGGAAGGAGGTTTTAAGAGACCCCAAAAATCAGCATGTGTGTTGTCTCTTTGTGCCATAGAGTAGCGACTGATCCACCACCTAGTAGTTAGCCTTTTTCATTTTTCTTCAATTAATCCCCTGTGCTTGGATTTAGCTCTCCAATTGGTGTTTCACGGGATGACTTTGTTCTTGGATTTAGCTCATTCTACCTTTTCTCAATTGTATGTTGAATTTTCCAAAGGTGGTATGTGTATGGCCGAGACTTTCAAGTATGGTCACTTCCCTCATTCCCTCATTTAATTTGTAATGTGAATTGTATACATAAGACAATGCTATTCTTTTCCAAAACAATTCATAAAACAGTGGGCTGCACTTGGAACTTGGTGGTCTCTTCTCTTTCATTCCAACTTAGGCTAAATGTTTTGCAAAATTCTTCATTTGAATCCAAAGAGTTGCCGTGAGGTGTAATGATGCCAAGCCTATTTTGCTTTTACAAACTCAAGAAAAATATTTCATTATACGGATCAATACACAGATTAATTCAATGCAGTACGGCTTCGACTAGATAACACAGTGTGTAAATAAATATTCTTCCTAATGTTCTAAAATATTTACAGAATTTTCCCTGCATTCACTAATGTAAATAATTATTCTCAGATAATTCAAATTAAGTAAAATAAGAATTTCTGATCAAATTAAGCACAATCAGTAAAAACGGGAAAATACTGGACAATTAAGCACAACTCCCTGATTAATTTTAGTACAGTAAACTAAGTGAAGTGAAGAAAATAATGATTCATCAAAATAGACCACACTTAGTCGTTTGCACTCCTGGGCAAACTTAAGACACAAAACCAGGGAGCAGTTCAAACATTAGAAAAGTGACACAGACTTGACAGACAACACAAACTCCAAAACAGAAACACACTTTCACAATTCCCACAAAATCTGGACAGTAAAAGGTATAGGCAGAATCCTACACAAAATCAATGAAAGCAAATACTCAAAGAATAATCCAAACAGTTCAGTACAAGGAAAACAATCAATCAGTTCAAGAGATGAATCGACAGCAACAGAGCCTCACAGATGTACACAATCAGTGTTTCTCTCAAGTGTTTAAGGTAAATCAATGTCACTCAATGAACTCAAGAAAGCAAACACAAATAGGCTTGGCAAGCCTCTAATATCAACACTCAAACAGATACGCATGTTCAAATCAAAAGGTCTTTTTATGGTCATAATGGGGTCAAGGACAAGGGAGGATATATCTGGATGAAAAGCTATAAACCATAAGGGATAGATGAGCAATGGGGAACAAGTATAAACACATTCAAACTCACCTACAGCCTCTAATTCCATCCTCTAGTTAACTCCATTATTCACCGTTGTTCACAATTTTTTTCTGTTTTTCTGATTTTTTTTTTTTCATCATTTTTTTTTCTTCATCCTGTCTTTTTTCTTTACTCTGTTCAACACACAATTTCAAGAGACAAGATGCACCACATATTTACAAACAGAAACAAGATATGAAGAGAACTCACTAATTCATCTGAAATTCCCAGGAGACCACACTTATTCCTAAAACAATTCCAAAGCTACAAAATTCCCTAAGGTTCAGGTAATAATGGTTTTTCACTTAGGGCTAGTGTATGAGCTTCAAAACAAAGAAATGGGGAAAAACATAGGCTCAAAAGGGTATCAATGGATCAAAACAGGGTAGGCTTATCTGGCTTAGAGGCTCAACAACAAAATGCCTTTATCCCTTTCAAACATGCGTATTAGTCAAGAATCAATTCAAAGAGTGAAGCCAAGACATATGTGCAAGCAATCAAGACATATATCACACACAAGAAAGATCATCAAATGGCTCAAATCTCACACAAGTAATATGGTCACCATCAATTCAACTCTCAAATATCATGATTATCTCCCAAGCAAAGTAAAGCAAGGAATTCAACAGTTTAGAGTATCAATGAAGTGCAGGAAAACTGACAACCTAATCATAGTCCAGAATTCACGAAAATCATGCAAAACTGTACATAAGACACCACAAAATACACAAAAACGAAACATAAACAAAGAAACAACCTCCCCTAATAGACCACACTTAAACGACACAATGTCCTCAGTGTGTCACATTCAGCAGATCAAAACAATCAGAATAGTCATCAGATATCGACAAAGTGCAACAAAAGTGAGGAGGGAAGGAGAGAAGAAACTCCCTGAGTCAGGTGGGAGGGTAGGTGGGGTAGACCAAAGACGTCTCCTCCACCACTGCATCCAACAGAGAAGGATTGCTGAGGAAGGGCTTCAGTCTATGCCCGTTCACCTTGAAGCTTTTAGCTGCAGATGGACCCTGGATTTCTACTGCACCATAAGGATAAACATTAGTCACAACAAAGGGTCCAGTCCACTTTGATCTCAACTTACCACCCATGAGGCCGAGTCTAGAGTTATACAATAAAACCTGTTGGCCAACCTCGAAGTCCTTTCTAACAATGGAGTTATCATGGAACCTCTTGGTTCTTTCCTTGTAGAACTTCGAATTCTCATATGCTTCCAATCGGATTTCATCCAGTTCATTCAGTTGCAACTTCCTTTCCTCTCCAGCTTGGTCCATGGAGAAGTTGCATGTCTTCACAGCCCAATATGCCCGATGCTCAATTTCAACTGGTAGATGACATGCCTTTCCGAAGACAACCCTGTACGGAGACATCCCAATCGGTGCTTTGTATGCAGTCCTGTGGGCCCAAAGAGCATCGTCCAATCTACTACTCCAATCTTTCCTGTTGGGCTGGACAATCTTTTCCAAAATCCTCTTAATCTCCCTGTTGGAGATCTCAGCCTGCCCATTTGTTTGGGGGTGGTAAGGTGTAGAAACTCTGTGCGTCACCCCATATTTCTTGAGTAAAGCTTGCATGGATCTGTTGCAAAAATGGGTTCCCTGATCACTAACAATTGCTCTAGGTACTCCAAACCTGCAAAAGAGGTGAGATCTAACAAAATCCACAACAACCCGAGCATCATTAGTTCTGGTGGCTTTAGCTTCCACCCATTTTGAAACATAATCCACAGCAAGGAGAATATAGGAAAAACCAAAAGAAACAGGAAAAGGACCCATGAAATCTATACCCCAGACATCAAACACCTCACAGAATAGCATAGGTTGTTGAGGCATCTCTTGTCTCTGTGAAATTTGTCCTCCTGCTTTCTGACAAGGCTCACAAGTGCTACAAATCTTCTCCGCATCCTTGAAGATGGAAGGCCAATAGAACCCACAATCAAGCACCCTACGAGCTGTTCTTTGTATCCCCAGATGACCACCAGGTGAGGAGGCATGACAAAACTGCAGGACCGAGTCAATCTCATGGTCTGGAATGCATCTCCTAGTAACCTGGTCACTGCACAACTTCCACAGATATGGGTCATCCCAAACATAATACTTAGCATCACTCTTAATTTTAGCAATCTGAGCACGTGATGCTAAGGGAGGAAAAATAGAAGCAACCAAATAATTTACAATGTGTGCAAACCAAGGAGTCGGGTGAGAAGAAGAAATCATCAACAAACTCTCATCAGGAAAGTCATCCTGGATGGGCAGCACATCAACTTCATTCCCAGCTCTCTCAATCCTGCTAAGGTGGTCCGCAACTAGATTCTGTGCTCCACTCCGGTCCTTAATCTGCAAGTCAAACTCCTGGAGCAGTAGCATCCATCTGATCAATCTAGGCTTTGACTCAGCCTTTTTCAACAGAAACTTAAGAGCTGCATGGTCAGTATACACAATAACAGATGATCCAAGCAAATATGACCTAAACTTATCAAGAGCAAAAACAATTGCCAACAATTCTTTTTCAGTGGTGGTATAGTTTGCTTGGGCAGCATCCAAAGTGCGTGATGCATAGTAAATCACTCTTGGCAGCTTGTCAATTTTCTGTGTCAAGACAGCCCCCAATGCATAGTTAGATGCATCACACATGAGCTCAAATGGGGCTGTCCAATCCGGTGCCTGAATGATAGGGGTGGTAGTCAAAGCTTCCTTGAGGCAATCAAAAGCCTGCTTGCATTTTTCATCACAAACAAAGTCAACATCCTTCTGCAGTAGTCTGGACAAGGGAAGCGCCTTCTTGCTGAAATCTTTGATGAAGCGCCTGTAGAAACCTGCATGTCCAAGGAAAGATCGCACCTCTCGCACGCAAGAGGGGTAAGGCAACTGTGAAATCACAGATATCTTAGCAGGATCTACCTCTATTCCCTTTTCAGAAATGATATGCCCTAAAACCAAACCTTGTTCAACCATAAAGTGACATTTCTCAAAATTGAGAACAAGGTTTGTTTCTATGCATCTTTTCAAGACTTTTTCCAAACTGTCTAAACATACATCAAAAGAAGATCCATACACAGTAAAATCATCCATAAACACCTCTATACAACTCTCAAGAAAGTCACTAAAAATGCTAAGCATGCACCGTTGAAAGGTACCAGGAGCGTTGCATAGACCAAAGGGCATCCTCCGATAGGCAAAAGTGCCAAAGGGGCAGGTGAATGTGGTTTTCTCTTGATCCTCAGGAGCAATATTGATCTGAAAATATCCAGAAAAACCATCAAGAAAACAATAATGAGATTTACATGCCAGGCGCTCCAGCATCTGATCAATGAATGGCAGGGGAAAATGATCTTTCCTGGTTGCTTGGTTGAGCCTCCTATAGTCAATGCAGACTCTCCAGCTGTTCTGCACTCTAGTTGGGATAAGCTCATCCCTCTCATTCTTCACCACAGTGAGGCCAGTTTTCTTGGGTATGACATGGATGGGGCTCACCCACTGACTGTCTGAAATAGGATAGATGATTCCTGCTTGCAAAAGCTTGGTCACCTCCTTCTTGATGACTTCCATGATCACGGGGTTTTGCCTTCTTTGTGGCTGTCTCACTGGCTTTGCCCCTTCTTCCAAAAGAATTCTATGCATGCATGTGGATGGACTAATACCAGGTATGTCAGCCAAACTCCAACCAATGGCCTTCTTGTTGTTCCTCAGTATACCAAGCAACTTCTCCTCTTGAACAGAATCAAGGGAGGTAGAAATGATCACCGGTTTCTTTTCATCATCCTCCAAGTACACGTACTTGAGGTTATCTGGTAGCTGTTTCAGCTCAAGAGTGGGTGCCTGCAAGTCAGATTCAAGTGTACTTCCTGCAACATTGTTAATGCATTCTGACTCTAAAGAGTGTACAGGTAAAGGCAGATCACTTATCTCATCACAATCCAAATCAATGTCCATCTCAGATATGTCAACAACATCATCAATATCATTCATAGCATCAATATCCTGGACATCACAATCCTCATCAAAATCCACAACATTATCAACATCATTCTCAAAACCTGATTCGAATCTAGATTCAATACATGAATGCAAAGAAGATAGAAAAGAATGCTTCTTCTCATGCACAGAATTAAAGTTGTCAACAACAAATTCATCAATAATGTCATCCAATGTATCAATCCTAAACAGAGAATGGTCCTCAGCTGGAAATTTCATTGCATCAAAGATATTAAAATGAACAACAATATCAGCAAATTCCATAGACAAAGTTCCAGCATACACATCAATCTTAGTTCGGGCAGTTTTCAAGAATGGCCTGCCTAAAATAATGGGAGCGGATCCATGAGAGAATCCCTCCTCCATTTCCAAAACATAAAAATCAGCAGGAAAAATCAATTCACCAACCCTTACCAAGACATCTTCTATGAAACCCGTTGGGTGAGTAACACTCCTATTAGCCAACTGAATGACCACACCCGTGGTTTGCAAAGGACCAAGAGATAAAGATTCATATATAGACAAAGGCATGACATTAACAGAAGCACCCAAATCAAGCATGGCATTCTCAAATTTATTATTTCCAATTACACAAGGAATGCAAAATATACCTGGATCTTTGCACTTTTCAGGAATGTGCGGGACCGACTTACCAATAAGTGCAGATACATTTCTTCCCATGCTAATCCTTTCATTTCCCTTCATCTTCCTCTTGTGTGTGCACAGCTCCTTCAAGAATTTTGCATACTTTGGTATCTGCTTGATTGCATCAAGTAGAGGTATGTTCACCTCCACCTTCCGGAAGGTCTCCAGAATTTCTTTATCTACCTCTTCCATCTTTTTGCTAGGAAGTGCTCGTGAAGGGAATGGAAGAGGGATAGGTCGGTCAATCAATGGAGATGGTGTGGCAGCAGTAGTGGTGGTTAAGGGAGGAGATCCTCCTGAAGAAGAACCACCGACTGGAGAAGAAGATTCACCTGCCTCAAATGTCCTGCTTGGACCAGCTTGGTCCTCCTTTTTGTGAGAAGTAGCAGGCACGGGTGTCGGTATAGAGGCGGGCTCTGAAGGTACAACAATCTGCTTCCCTGATCTGAGGGTTATGGCACTCACATTTCTTGGATTCTGCACAGTCTGCGATGGTAACTTACTAGAATTTTGAGACTGCGCCTGGTTTATCTGAGTGGCCATCTGACCTATCTGGTTAGTGAGGCTCTGTATGGACGCTCTAGTCTCCTGCTGAAATTGCATGTTGTCTTTCTGAAACTGCATGTTATCTTTCTGAAACTGCAGGTTTTGCACAGTCATCTGTCTCACTAACTCTTCCAATGAAGGTTCAGACGAAGTGGAAGGTTGGGCAGCTGGATGGGCAGGTGCCTCTTGCTGTTGCTGTTGTTGTTGCCTTTGGTGTTGTTGCATGGGTGGAGGCACATATCTGTTAGGTGTTCCAGCATTCTGAAAAGGTGGCGCCTGCTGCTGTTGCTGTGGCGCATTGTTCCATCTAAGATTGGGGTGATTCCTCCACCCTGGGTTGTACCTGTTGCTGGACAAGTCATGATTTTGCTGTTGTGGCTGCCTGTTGTTGTAGATGTTTGTAGTATAAGCCTGAGGCACATCAGAGGCAGCAGGATGTTGCAAAGAAGGACATGCATCTGTGTAGTGGTCACTGGAAGGACAAATAGCACATAGTCGTGCAACAGATGCAGATTGAGATGTCGATCTCTGGTTGGTAGTCAACTGTGTCACCATCTTCGCAAGAGAGTTAATCTGGCCTTCTAACTTGCTTTCAACAGCTGATAAAGACTGGGCAATATCTTGTACGCCCTTCACCACAATGGCATCATTCCTGTTGCTAAACTGCTGGGAGTTGGAGGCCATCTTCTCAATCAATGGTCTGGCCTCAGCAGGTGTGATGTCTCCAAGAGCTCCACCACAGGCAGCATCGATCATACCTCGATCCATGTTGTTCAAACCCTCGTAGAAATACTGAATAAGGAGTTGTTCAGGTATCTGATGGTGGGGGCAGCTAGCACAAAGTGTCTTGAATCTCTCCCAATATTCGTACAGGTTCTCTCCACTAAGCTGTCTAATCCCAGTTATGTCTTTCCTGATAGCTGTGGTCCGGGATGCTGGGAAAAATTTCTCCAAGAACAGCCTCTTCAGATCATCCCAGCTAGCAATGGATCTCGGTGCTAAACTATACAACCAATCCTTAGCAACATTTTCCAATGAATGAGGGAATGCCTTCAAGAAGACGTGCTCTTCAGGAACATCGTGCGGTTTCATACTGGAACAAACAACCAGGAATTCCTTCAAATGCTTATGTGGACTCGCACCTGCAAGACCATGAAACTTGGGCAACAAATGGATCAGTCCAGTCTTGAGAACATACGGAACGTCCTCATCAGGATATTGGATGCACAAGCTTTCAATATCGAAATCAGGTGCAGCCATCTCCCTAAAAGTCCTCTCGCGAGGTGGAGGTTGTGCCATATTGTTCTCAGTGTGAAAAACAACAGAATCAGAATCAAGTACAAATGCAGTAGATGCAGTATGCACAGAATACTCAACAGTAGGATGCACAATATCTAATGGAACAGGTTCAAAAACAGACTCTAAAGACAAATTCCTAGAATGCCTAATTAAGCTATGAAAAGTCCTATCAATCTCAGGATCAAAGGGTGGTATGAATCCAGGATTTCCTCTAGTCATGCACTAAATCACGACACCCTGTAATCAAGAAACAATAGCACAGAAAATTCAAACCACAGAAATAAACACAAGGTAGCAAAACAACACTATCACAAACACATACACAAATCACACAACACAGACACAAGACTCAAAACTGAACCGTTGGTCCCCGGCAACGGCGCCAAAATTTGATACAGCTGTCGCGGCCGATCAAATTTGATGTGCAATTAAGAATGCAGTACAGTGCTAGGAATTGACTCCTAGGTCGTTTCTCAGGGACCAAATGTCGTTCAGTCTTTTGTCAACACGTAATGGGGGGGTTTTGAAAATTGTTTTGGTTGCGGATGAAATTTAAAAGCGTTGAAATAAAATTAAAATAGTAAAACGAAATTAAAAAAAAATGAAATTGCTACAGTGAAAATGAAAATACAGTAACGTAAAACAGTAAAAATAAATCTGGACCAAAAAATTAAATACAGAAAACGAAAATACAGTAAATAATAATTATAGAAAACAGTAGAAACAGAAAATAAATTACAATAGTAAATAATTACAGCAAAACAGTAAATACAGGAACAGAAAAAATTCAAATATGAAAACAGAATTAAAATTACAGCAGCAAAATACAACAAACAAAAATACAGAAAATCATTTCAACATATGATATAAAATATTTTAAGACAAGAAATAAAATTAAAATGTGTCTACCATTAACCATGAACCATTTTACTAGAAGAAAATAATTTAAATGAATGCCTTTAAAGCTTGAAATGAAAGACGTTACACTCCTCCTAGATTGGCTTAGTTTTCCACTTGAAATACAATTAAAGAAGACCTTTAAAACTAACAAAACAAGGACGTGCAGCAGCTATAAATTGGCATATGTTTCCATGTGAAATGAATTAAAATAAGGCCTTGGAACTAATACATAAAAACGTGGCAGCAGCACTTGAATTGGTTAAATCCACCTATTTACCAAGAGCAATTGAAAGCTATTAAAATGAAAGCAATTAACGTGCAACCATTACTCCATTATAGTCATGTCTAATTCCAAATAGAATAAGAAATGCAAGAAAGGGGTCGTGGGCCACTTCTTCTCAATCACATGAAAGAAAGCACTTGGTTTAAGAATTCTGAAAAGTTGTTTCCATTCACGTAAATTCCTCCTCCAAAAGATGCTCTTTGAAAGCTTTTGTCTTCTTCTCCAAAGCACTCTTCACACGGCTCACCCTCCTTACTTTCCATCTAAAATCAATCACTACTTCTTATAATAATAACAATAACAATCCTATTCTAACAAACCAAACTCGGTGCTGCATAAATGATTCACGTTTCCCTTCATTTTAATCAAAACAAAACAAGATGGAAAGGTGCAAAGGTGCTGCTCCATGGACTCAACACTACACGGCATTATATAAAAGAAAGGCAAAGATAACATAGCATTTAGAAAAAACAAGTAGGACCCTACTACTTTCTTCAAAGCTAAATAAAATTGTATATGCTGGCTGAATTCATATCCACATCACCATGCAAACAATTACTTGGCCATGTTCAAATGAATAAAAAGATGCAAGACCGTGGACACTTGCACTTTTTCTGCAGAATTTAATGCACACACCCTTTCTATAAGCTAATGACCGTCCACTTTGCTGCATCCATTCCAGTTGCACTCTCCTTTCCTCCTTCTTCAACTACGTTCCCTTCTCATCAAAAATCACTTCTCCCCTTTGTAACAAATCCTTCTCTTCCTCTCTACTCTTTAGCAAGCAAATAAGTGTGTGTGGTTTACTCTTCCATACAGCAGAAACAAATCAGCATCTACAAGGTTTCACTGGCCTCTCCTCTTCTCTTTACCGTGAACTCCCATCTCATATTAAACAACTTTCTTTTTGTGGTTTTTTATGTTGAATAGGTGACGGCAGTTCCTTTCTACTCTACTATGAAAGCAAAACAAATGAACATGATATTTGGTTCTACACAAAGCCATGAATCATCTTTTCAAAGGTTACAAGATGCTAAGAGATTGTATGAAAATGCAGAAAACCAAAATGGAAGATGCAATTACAATTCAAGAAAGAAAATAAACATAAGCTATTCATTCATCATGAACATGTTTCCAGTTCTCAAGGAAAAGCATTCAAAGTACAAAGAAGCAAAGCAAAGTAAAGGAAACAAACTAGCTGCCTCTTGGTCTTGTGTCTTCTTCCAGTAGTGTTTCAAGAATCAAATACAGTTTTGCTTCCCTCTTCTAGCTCTCTGGACGTATCATCTCACACCAGCACCTTCTCTTTCTTCATGAAGCCATGATCTCTGTAATACTCTTGCTATACTCCACGGGAAAAGAGAAAAGATAGGATGCCCCCCAAATTGCCGAGAGGAAGGAGGTTTTAAGAGACCCCAAAAATCAGCATGTGTGTTGTCTCTTTGTGCCATAGAGTAGCGACTGATCCACCACCTAGTAGTTAGCCTTTTTCATTTTTCTTCAATTAATCCCCTGTGCTTGGATTTAGCTCTCCAATTGGTGTTTCACGGGATGACTTTGTTCTTGGATTTAGCTCATTCTACCTTTTCTCAATTGTATGTTGAATTTTCCAAAGGTGGTATGTGTATGGCCGAGACTTTCAAGTATGGTCACTTCCCTCATTCCCTCATTTAATTTGTAATGTGAATTGTATACATAAGACAATGCTATTCTTTTCCAAAACAATTCATAAAACAGTGGGCTGCACTTGGAACTTGGTGGTCTCTTCTCTTTCATTCCAACTTAGGCTAAATGTTTTGCAAAATTCTTCATTTGAATCCAAAGAGTTGCCGTGAGGTGTAATGATGCCAAGCCTATTTTGCTTTTACAAACTCAAGAAAAATATTTCATTATACGGATCAATACACAGATTAATTCAATGCAGTACGGCTTCGACTAGATAACACTGTGTGTAAATAAATATTCTTCCTAATGTTCTAAAATATTTACAGAATTTTCCCTGCATTCACTAATGTAAATAATTATTCTCAGATAATTCAAATTAAGTAAAATAAGAATTTCTGATCAAATTAAGCACAATCAGTAAAAACGGGAAAATACTGGACAATTAAGCACAACTCCCTGATTAATTTTAGTACAGTAAACTAAGTGAAGTGAAGAAAATAATGATTCATCAGTGGGCCATAATGTATTTTCTACAAACAAAACCGTGAGCTCCATTAAGTGGTTTGTTGGCTTGGCAAAACATATCCGTAACACCACTTCCCTAGATTCATTCTTTAATATTAATTCCCATGCCAAGTCACGCATGTCATTCACTTTAAAGGAGATTCTCTTTTTCTTTCTCCAAGAATCGTAAACTTCTTTCTTTTCTTTGTGGTCCCCTCCATCTTTCTTTATTGATTGTGGGATGAAAGCATTATATGTGTGCAGCTCTTCCAATTTAATTTTTGGAAATCTCGTTGCAAGAAAGAGTGTGGCTGCCCAAGTTGAATATTATACAAAGCTTTTTCCCTTTCTTCCATCTTTGGACGTGTAAAATGAGTATGGGACCCTCCAAGCATCTCATGACATATTTTAAAGCCAAACTGTGGTGACCGTGAGTGCTTGTCAAAATGAATTCTTTATGGACCCATGAATGAATAATTGAATGATGGGAACTGCCGCTGCCTTTGCTGGACATCTCTTCCTTTTTCAGCCAACTTTCCATGTTTTGTCCACCATTAATCACTACTGGATATGCCAAAAGTAAGCAAGGAGTTCTCCATTCCTCCTAGGCTGTGAACTCCTTTCAGCTGCAGCCTTCTTCCTTCTCAACGTGCTGGCTTTGGAAGGTGCAGCCCATTCTCCACCTGCTGGACTGCTCCCTTCGTTTGTCACCTTGGTGGAGCTGTGAAGGTTGCTGGATTTTGATGGACGTTGCTGCTGCTATGTTGGATGCACCCGGACCAGTTGTTTTGTTCAACATTATTTCTGTGCTCTTTTTACCTTGCTGGACGTGTGTGGATGCAACCGTGTGCTTTCTAATGACTCATTTCCAACTCATAATTCATAATGGAACCAGAAACGTGTTCAGCCCAACCACTTGTGAATCTTCAAAAATTAATTTCCATGGACCAAAACACCACTTAGACCGTGTGCTCCTTATTCCAACAAGCAGACTATTATTTTGTGCTCATGGGCTGCACCATCCAAAAGAAATTAATCTAAATTTTATCCAATATTTTCCTAATACAAATAATTAACCTAAAATAATTCAAATTACTTAAAATAAGAATTACTGGTTAAATTAAACACAATTATGAAAAACAGGAAAAATATTGGACAATTAAGCATAATTTCCTAATTAAATCTGATACAATAGACTAAGTGCAGTGAACAAAATATTAACTCATCAGTGCACTAGGAAAAAAAATGTAAACACAGTGAAATCTCACCCAAACCTCTAATTCAATCCTCTTCTCGACTCCATTATTCATAAAATTATTTTTCAATTTTCTCTTTTTCTCATCAAATATTTTTTTTCATCCTGTCTTCTTCTTTTTTTTTTTTTTTTTTCACACAACAGGATATAAATTATCATTTCAAAACATGATGAGGAACCAACTAGCCAATTCATCAGAATTCCCAAGGAGACCACACTTATTCTCAAAACACTTCTGTAGCTCCAGACTTTCCTAAGTTTAAGGTAATCATTGTTTTTCACTTAGGGTCAGTATATGAGCTTCAACACAAATAAATGGGGAAAGTATAGGCTCAAAGGGGTTATCAAAGGATAATAACAAGGTAGGCTTATTTGGCTAAAGAGGCTCAAGAAATAAAATGCCTTTATCATTTTCTAAACATGCATATCCATCAAGAATTATCAAAAAGAATCAAGCCAAGGCATATGTGCAAGCAATCAAGATACATGTCACACAAGAAAGAACATAAAGTCGCTCAAATCTCACACAGGGTATTCGTCACAATCAAATCAACCTCTTAAACACATAATCATGTTTCCAAGCAGAGAAAAGCAAGGATTTCAAACCATAAGTATTAAGTAAGTGAAGGAAAAATCTACAACTTAGACAAACTCCAGAAATCAAGAGAAAAATGTAAAATTTATTGCACACAAAACACACTAAAAACCACTTAAAACAGAAAAAATTTAACACTCAAAAACAAAAATTTTAACACACAATATACAAACTTAACAGAAACTAACAGAAAATCAAAATTTCTCCCCAGTAGACCACACTTAAATCACACAATGTCCTCAGTGTGTTACAATCATCAGATGATCAACTTCAGAGCAGTCAAATAATATAGACAAGTGCAATAAAATGTTAGGAAATGGGAAGAAATTTTCAGTAACATCCATCAGTAGATGTTATCAGGGACATCCATCAGCAGATGTCTAAAACACCTAGCACCCATCAGTAGATGCTAATAATTTTTTTTTTTTATTATTATTTATTATTTATTTTTTTATTTTTTTATTTTTTCTGAAAAAGGAGACCGGTACTGTGACAACAGTCTCGGTGACAAAGACCGGAACTGTTGCTACAGTGGAAAGCAATCTGGCTATAAATGAGGCACTCCTCCGCGTCCAGCGCCATTTCTGATCCCTCACTCTCTCTCTACTCCTCTCTCTGCTCTCTTCTCTGCTCTCTTCTCTCTCTACTCTCTCGAGCGTCTGGATCTCTGCAGGGAGCCTCTCCCCCCCGCGTCCGCGTGCTCTGAAGGTGTACGAGCCCTGCAAGGAGCCTCTGCCACCGTGCCAACTGAAGAGTCTGAGATCCGCGAGGAGCTTCTCTGCCAGCTCTACTACTCCAGGTAAGTCCTCTGCTCCTGGATCTGCCTTTCTTTCTGCTAGCTTTACTTTCTTTCCGTCCTTTACCGCTTTTCCTGCTTTCCATTTTTTTTATGCATTCCTCTTGCCTGCTCTCCCTCTTTATTTCCTGCTTTCCTGTTTCCTGCTCTCCCTCTCCCTTTTCAAATTTTTTTTTTTGTCATATTTTTGAAACTGAAAACACTTAAACACATAAAACACAACTGTCTAAAAACTTAAGGGGTATATAGGCTGGAAACCAGACGTTAATCTCCCTTCGATTGAAGGTATTGCAGAGACAATCGGGTAGAACAACGCCACGTACCCCACTTAAAACTAAATAAACACATAAACATAATATACAAGAACAATATGGACAAGAACAACCGGACAACTGGACGTAGATCCGTTTAGGACCCTTTGTAAGGACCGTGAAACAGATCTGAGACCAGACACAAAAACAATCAAAGACAGACAGGACAAAATAAATCTAAAAGGAAACAAGAACAAACAATTTAAAGAAAATACTGAACTAAGAATCTAATATATTTTTATGCTTCTTTTTTTTTTTATGTTTTGTTTTTCTTTTTTTTATGTTTTTGTTCTTTTTATTTTTATATATTTTTTTTATTAAGTTTTAGAATATTTCAAGAGGAATGATGACGAGTGAGATGGAATCAGAGAGATACACTAGTCAGCGATGGCGTCCTACAGATGATCAGATCAATATGATGACCAAAATCTACAACAATGGGGTCACACACCCAAGCCGAGCGCAAGTCGTCGAGATCGCGTCTCGACTAAGGACCTTCGCAGATGCCACCGAATATAACGTGCACTGCTGGTTTAACAACCATGGCAATCGGGTCAGGCGCTGGCAAGCGAAGATAGACCCCACAGGCACTCTCTTTTCACAACTGCCGCTATACATGTACGGTAAGACTCTGATCATACCTCCATTTTTATTAAATTTTTTTTTTTCACTTCCTCTTCTATAATTAACACAATTTTATTTATTTATTTATTTATTATTTTTTTTTTGTTTGAAAGAAAACAACTGGGTGATAATGAGGGCACCGAGGCTGCTGGATTTGTTTCCAGTTCCGATCATTATCGATGACGACAGAAATGAACGAGAAATTCCTCCACCAAAGCCTCCGCTCGTGACTTTTCGAACCAGAGCTCCCTCAACGGAGCTCTCCCTTAGACCACCACAACCAGCTCATGAATTCTTTCATTTTTAAAGTTTTATGTTTTTTTTTTTTTTTTTTCTTTTTTTATGTTTTTGCTGTTGGCCGAGTGTGGCCAGAATTTGAACAAGTACTGTAATAAGGACACTTAATTTTTTATGTTTTTAATTTTTTTTTATGTTTTATTTTTTTTTTTTTTTTTTTTTTTTTTTTTTTTTATTTGGACTGTAATATTAACGATCAATAATGATCGAACCTCGGACATCTTTATTTTATTTTTATGAATTTTTATGAATTTTTATTAATTTGAACAATTTTTTTTTTTTTTAATTTTTTTTTTAATTCATGCTCACAATTTAAAAATGAAATAAACACAACCATGAAAACACATCAGAAAAGCTAAATAATATGTACATAATGAGGAAAAAGAGTGCTCCCTGGTCATGGTGGCAGTTGCCAATTCTGGACTATCAGTGAGATATCTTCCACCTCAGGATCCGGCGAAGATGTCTTCAGGAGCAGCTCGCCCAGTACTGCCCTCTCACTTGAATCAGGACAAATCCCAGTAGCCACGCCACTTCTCCGAGCAAGTTGTTGAATCAATAAAATCAGGAGCCTTCTGTCCGCCAGCAGTTGTTGAGTCTGTGACACCGGAGTAATAAGAGAAAAAGCAGTATACTTTCCTTCATCTATCATTATTTCCTCTATGTCAGTACCTGTATTCTCATTTACTTTTGTAACCTGGTCATCAAACTCATAATCAATAGCATTTGTTATGAATTTAGAATCTGTTTGTAACACATAATCAATTTCAATACAAATTGGGCAAGAACCAGATTCACAATCACATTCACAATTCTCAGAAAACTGAGTCAGATCAATGTTTTGTTCTAACTCTATAATGTTATGCGACTGCAAAATTCCTGTCTCAAAATCAATATTGACATATGCATCATCAACAAAATCCACATTCAGTGCAAAGCTATTATCAATGGAAAATTTATCACTGTAATCATGTTCATTCAACACAACATTTATACCAATGGTTTCAGAGACTAATACTGAATCAAAAACTTTAGAATTGTCAATCAAGTCTGTATCAGTTTCAATCCTAAAACCTGTAGAATCATTGTGCAACAAATCACAAGCAATTGAATGTATAGGCAGATCTGGTAAAGAGCTTGTAATCTCAGTTTCAGAATAAACATGTTTTTGTTCAGAATAAATTTTCTCATGAATTTCCAATTCATCAACTGCACATTCAAGTTGAGGTACGTTTACCTCCACGGGGGAAGATAAGAATGGTCTACCTGTCTCAACAGTGTTACTCATACCTGTCTGGTCCTTAAAATAATCATCAACAGTCTCAGGTGCAAGAGTGGGATCATAGAAAGGTAGGAAAGTGGGTGTAGTAGTAAACTCATAGCTTTGCTCCCCATCTTCTATGTTGATGCCACTATCATCTTGAAAGTGTTGAGTGGCCATCTGCCCGATCTGATCACTCAGATTCTGCATGGCAGCTTGAGTTTCCATGCTCTCTTGCTTGAACTGCATGTTCCCTTTCTGAAACTGAATGTTCTGCATGGTCATCTGCTCCAATAACTCCTTCAATGTAGGTTCAGAAGTTGAAGGCTGAGGAGTTATTTGAATAGGAGAATCATACTGCTGACTCTCATATTGTGGAACTGGCTCCCAAAGAGAGCTCTCAGAAATTGGATGATGGAACATATTGTTCTCATCATAAAAATCAGCAGATTTAAAATCAAAGTAATATGCAGAATAAGAATCATAATCACAGACATTGGCAGAATAAGCATTATTCACAACATTAAAATAGGTAGACATGGAAAAATAAAAAGTAAAAAGTAAAAACTAAAAATTACGAATCAGATAAAACAAAACACATTTATACATGCTACAAGCACACACAAGACAGAACATCAATAGTAAAAATTTTTAATTAATTTTTTTTTTTTTAATTTTAAATTTTTTTTTAATAACAACTAAATACAGAACATAGCACAATTAAACACATATATACACAATATATATTAACACAGTAAAAATCTAAAACAAAAACCTGGATCTGAAGTGACAACGCCGCCAAAATTTGTTGAAGGTGTCGTTGTCTCCTACAAAAATACAACAGACAGAACACACAAAACACACATATTAACAGAACAAAAATTTACACAACAAGAATCTAAAACCAAACCGTCATTGGTCCCCGGCAACGGCGCCATTTTGATGAACGGGTCGCACCGCTCACAAAAGTTGTGCATAAAAGAATGCAGTATAGTTACTAGGAAGTGACTCCTAGGTCGTCTCTCGAGGACCAATTTGTGGTTCAGTCTCAGATTTAACACGAAGTGGGGGGGGTTGTTTTTGGATGTTTGTTTTTGTGCGGTAAAATAAAAAAGGAACTGGAAATTAAATAAAACAAAATTTAAAACACTGAAATAAATTTTAAAGCAGTAAAACCAAACGGAAAAAGACGGTAAAAACGGAACAGTAAAATTCAGAAACAGTAAAATTAAACGCAGAAATAAAAACATCAGTGAAAATACATTGACAGAAAATAAACCGTAAAAACAACGTTTGGAAATACGATGAACAGTAAAATGACAAAATATAGCGACGTAGAAAATACTGAACGGTAAATTTAACAGATAAAAACATTTAACTGAAAATGGAATTTATAAAGGATTCAACACTTAAATTAAAATTCTTGACCGTACAAGAGAAAATGAAATGAGCAACTACTGTGACACTACAGAATTAAAATTCTTCACACTGTTTGAAATGAAAAACTAAGAGCTTGCTACTGGAAAAGGAAGAGGCGAGAGCCTCTTCCAGGGCCGTGAGAGTCTTACTTCCTACTCCTAATTCTAATTCTAAATCCTAATGAATTTTCCTTCTCTTCCTGCTGCTCTTTTATAGCCAAACTTCTTTGAATTCTTTACTATATTAATGAGCTTTTGTGGTGTGCGTTTCCAAGCTAAGGTTCACGTGAATTCTCCATTCCAAACTCTTGTCTTCTTCTTCAATATGATTCGGGTGGGCTCCCTTCTCCTTTCACGTGTGTGCTGGGTGTGAGCTGCTGAAGTTGATGGTGCTGCTGCTCACGTGAAGAATCACTGCTGCCATCTTCCGTTTGCACTCCAAACCCTTCAAGCCAACTACTGAATGTAACTCTCTGCTGCCATTTCTCCAGCCGTGACATTCTTCTCCTTTGAACGTGAATGCTCCATATTGGAAGTGCTGGACGAGAATCTCCCTGCTAGATTTTGGATGCAGCAATCTGCTGGTGTAGGCTGTGCTCTCTGCTCCATGGGGTGTGAGTTTTCTCTCATCTCCTCCCTAATTTGCTCCAAGCTGGACGTGAATTGCTGGCCTCCCAACTCATGGCAGCGTGTTCTTCTTCCAGAAAAGCCGAGAGCCTCCTCTTCATAGCCAACATCCTCCAAGTCTTGTCCGTTGTATGCAGCTTGAAGACTTTGTTGCTGCACGTGAAGCTACTGCCAAGCTCTTGGTGGCTGGACTGGTGGATCACTGTTGGATGGAGTGAAGATGGTGGTTGGAGGTGTGTTGAAGCTTGACGGTGGGTTGCGGCTGCTGCTGGACATGAGAACCGTGAGGGTGGTGGCTCCTACATTTTCTCCTCTCTACTTTTCTGGATAAGGCCGTGAGCTTCCTGGAGACAAGACCAAGGTGCAGCTCATCCATGCTTCCTTATTTTATTTCTCTCAACATCTCATTACTGGATTTGCTTTCTGCCTTCCAATCACCGTATGGAGTACCAACAAGAGTAAAGGGACCCTCCATTCTTGTAAGCATGCTGCTACTTTGCTTGTTGGATGTTGGACGGTGCAGCACTTCATTTGCAGCTGGTCTCCCCTCTCAAGGTGTTGGACGGTGGACAGTGCAGCTGGATTTGGGTTGCTTCTTCTTTGCTTGTAGCTGCTGGAAATGGCTGGATGTTACTCCCAATCTGTTGCTCCCTTATATGCCAATCTCCAATGGTCTTCATTTTTTTTTACAAACCATAAACATTAAAGAGCGTGAGTGGTGGACCATGTGCTAGCCAAAAACAAAAGGGAGAAAACCAGATTTTTTTCATGTGGGCCGTGTGTACCATTTCTCTTGAATAAAATTTTGCATTTCATTTTCATGTTACAACTCTCTGGCCGTGACTTCTCTCCCCTTCATCTTTTCCATCCAACACATTCTTTTAGACTAAAAATATGAATGGTTGCGTGCTTTCAAATGTCATGTGCCCTTGTCTCTTATACAACCAAAATACAATTTAAAATGAATGCATGTGGGCCGTGTGGTGTGTTCCAAATAAGACTTTCATTGCAACAATTTCCACTTTCACGTGGACCCTTGCCAAATTTCTTTACCCATTCCTTTTATTCCCATTTAGCACTTTCATTTTGGAAATCCTCCCATCATGGCCGTGATGTATCAAGAAATGTGGTCCCTGCTTTCTAATAATTGGCCGTGAAACCACTTACATTATCTCAATTAAAATAGCACCTCATCATTTTGCAATTCCATGTGAACGTGCTTGGTTGGTTGCCACATATTAGATGTGATGAACTCCCTTACTCCGTGCACACCAAATTAATTACCTTCCATCTTCAACTTCCAGCCGCGCATACCACAAGACCCGTGCTATTATTCTTCCAAATGTCCCAATAATATTTACAGAATTTTCCCTGCACTCAATAATGTAAATTATTAGTCTCAGATAATTCAAATTAAGTGAAATAAGAATTTCTGATCAAATTAAGCACAATCAATAAAAACGGGAAAATACTAGACAATTAAGCACAATTTCCTGATTAAATCTAGTACAATAAGCTAAGTGAAGTGAAGAAAATAATGATTCATCACACATGAATCAACTTTGCCTTTCATTTTACCACAATCAAAAACATTCACAAGCATGCATCATCACAAGGACTTTTCAATGGCTTATAATTTGGCTGGGCTAACAAGAAAATTGGTTTTTCTGGATCACAAAATCCTTGAGTTAAGAGAATCATA
Source organism: Vigna nakashimae (assembly GCA_034642375.1). Classification (NCBI taxonomy): domain Eukaryota; kingdom Viridiplantae; phylum Streptophyta; class Magnoliopsida; order Fabales; family Fabaceae; genus Vigna; species Vigna nakashimae. Next base: position 41,938,669 of record CM067765.1, on the reverse strand, counting down.
ACAACACAATTATTCTTATTCATTCCCAACTTTCTTTTGCCTTTGCATTTGCATTTGCATTGAGCTTTACTTCTTTTTCTTTTCTTTTCTTTTTCTTTGCATATTCTTACTTTTTAGCTCTTAGCTCAATGCTTTTCATATTTTCCCAACAACCCCAAACTTGAACATTTAACAATACCACATAAGATCTTCTACTTAACTCAAGGTAAAGATTTTCAATCAAGGGTGTTCAGTGTATGTTCAAGGCTAAGGGTTCAAAGGATAGAACACAAAGTGTTCTCTTTTAGTAGGCTAACTTTATGAATTTGGCCAATAAAAAGGGTTTCAAAAACACGGCCTTGATCATATGATGCACAACAAGCAATTGATTCAATCATAGAAAACCTGGGCAAAATCATTCATGCTTTCAAAGTAATAGCATTCAACAATAACAACTCTGGAGCTCAAAACCTCACATATAAGCTCATTCACATTTGACATACACATCCTGCTTAATTTCAAAACCACAATCATGATATCATGCATTTGTTCACAAAGCTTGTGAATCACCTGTATAAGCATTTTAATGTGCACATCATCTCAACATCAATCAATCAATAAGCATCATCAAGCATTACTTATCACACAATCACAGTTAATAGCAAACCATCATGATAAACCAGGTGTTCAATAGAGTACATCAAACCCTAATCTAAAAACAAAAACAAATAAGTTCAGAAAACTTAAACCACAAAAGCATAATCATATGATAGCATTCATCAGTAAATGCTATCTCAGCTCCTCATCAATCTGAGCTGTCCTCTGTATCTTCCTCTTCCTCCTCCTCATCATCATCAAATGCATCCTCCTCCTCAGCTTCATCTTCTTCCATATCTCTCGCTGAAGCTTCAGCTGCTCCAGCTCCTCCTCCATGTACTGGTTCCTCTGGCCAAGCTACTACATTATGGAATTCATCCATAGTCCACCTGTGGGCTGGAGGATTATCATACATCCCCACTATCATCTCAGCAGTAGCCACCTGCCCTCTGTGAATGGACTGCAACTGAGCACCTATAAGAGACATATACATGTCCCTCATCTGAAATGGTTCTGCTTCATGTGCATCAGCAGATGTCTGGCTCTGTGCTGGCCCTCTCTCTCTACGAGCTCGGCGTGGTGGAACTGGCTGAGCTGCATCCTCACCTCCATAATACTGTCTGTAATAAGCCTCATCAATGGCTTTCCTTGGTCTCTCAAATGGTGGAGCAGATGTGTCCACCCCAGCTAGCTTGCAAAGGTGAGTGATCAAAGAAGGATGTCCTAGTGGTGCTTTGTTGTTTGAGGTGTTAGCACATACACTAATTTCATCAGCTATCACCTGCCCAACATTAACATTCAAATTTCTGATAGCACAGTAGATGAATAGTGCCCTGCTGAGAGTAATATCTGACACATGTGAACATGGCTGAATGTTGGCATGAGAAAATGCCATCTAATACTTTGCAAGAGGAGTCAAATCTGTCCTCCTAATGTTAACCACTGAGCCAGATCTATTCCTTTGGAAGTGTCCTCCAGGTATGCACAACACTCTCTCAACATCCTCAAAGTCAGCACCTTCCTCCATGCTAAGAGCAAACTGGCATTGCTCACCAGCCCACAGAGTATCCAGGAAATTGTTGATGGAATCAGGATCATACCTGATAGCATGGCCTCTGACATAGCCCAAATAATTCTCAGCTGGATAATCACCAATCTTCTTTGCATTGGTGTAGAATTCCTTCACCACAGCTATGTTGGCAGGCACTGGATAAGTGGCTAGCTTCCCCCAATCATTCCCCAACACTTGCTCTCCAAATTGAGGAGCAAAGTTAGGTATCATTCCAACCTTTCTCTCCATTAGAAGTCTCCTGTCCTGAACCACCCTAAAGTGCTTCTCATGTTTCCTAGAGAGGAACCTGCCATTATGGGGCTGCTCTGGTTCCTTTTCCTTTCTCTTGGTTGCCATGGTTTTCAATCTCTTTCCTGAAGAGGATGCCATTCCTGCATTCAAACACAAATCCAAAACCACAGAACATGATGTTAATCATTAGTAAACACAGAACACAACTCCTTTCGAAGCTAAACCACCGCTGAGGGCCAGAATTTCCCCTTAGCGCCATCAGTGCCACATTCAAACACGCAAAAACCAGAAAAAACCAAGTCTGGCAGAGTGCCGCTCAACGGTGACCTGCAGATTTTTGCAAATCTCGTTTTAAAGCTTTCCTAACTCCACCTAAATGCAATTTTCAGTTTTCCAGTACATAATCAAGCAGTTTAATCGGTTCAAACATCAAATATATCATCAAATCATGCATAGAAATCAAAACCCCTAAATATTCATGCTTTGACAATCACATTCAAACTCAAGAACCCTAGAATGAACAAAATGCATTTTACTTACTTGGGTGGAGATGCTAGATGATATGAGAATGCTTCCAAACTAGAATGCTCTCTTCCAACCCCAAACTTTGATGGCACACTAGTGTAAAAGTGAGTGGAGGAGAAATTTTCTAAAGAGGGAAGAGTAGAAAGATGTGGAAAACCTAGGAGAAGAGGTGTGGAAGTGTTTGTGCAGAGAAGAGCTTGAAAGAATGTAAAAACGCGCAACTTAGGGTTTAAAAATACCCCAATGGGCTCGGGATCCGCTAAGGGGAACTTAAGCCCATCTGCGTTAGTACCGCTCAGCGGTAATTGCCGCTCAGCGGCACTTTCATGATGTGCCCTTCTTCTTCTTTTCTTGACCTACGTGCCTTCCTAACATACCCCTCATAGGTTCCCTGTAATTCAATGTTAAAAAATGCTTATGCAAACCCTAATTAAAATAAAACAAACAAAAACAATCAATCAACTGGGTTGCCTCCCAGGTAGCGCTTGTTTAACGTCACGAGCCTGACCCAAAATCCACCAACACCCATCAGTAGGTGTTTCAAACTTACCAGCACCCATCAGTAGGTGCAAAATCTTCTCACCAACACCCATCAGTAGGTGTTACAAACTTAGTATCCTTCAGTAGATACTTAACCACCTAGCATCCTTCAGTAGATGCTAAATCCAACAAAATAATGTCCAGAATAATGTTCACAAATTACAAATTACAAAACCAAATCAAAAGTTTGTAAATCTACTGGGTTGCCTCCCAGCAAGCGCTTCTTTAACGTCACTAGCTTGACCCTGTTAAAGCTCATGTTCCATCTTCTTTATGGTTGATGTTGTCCTTCCACCAACCTTTCAACTGCTTCCTTTAGACTGTCTTAGATTCTCTAGAATATGGAGACTCTATCTCTATCATCTCCTTCTCTTTAAAGCCTTTTATATCCCACAACTTGTTCTTGAGTCTTACAGGTGTGCCAAGTTGGGGTCTTCTTTTCTTCCAGTCTCTAGGAAGTTTTTCTCCTTTTCCAATCTCTTCTACCTTGGGTACCTGAAAAAACAAACAATGGTTATCTGAAACTTCAAGATTTTCATTTTTACCTCTAGTTATGGGTGCATCTCGAAATGCAGCTTTATAACTGGCTTCTTCCTCCTTTGCTTGTATCTCATCTTTGAAAACATCCACCACCACTCTCTCCTCTCTGTCCTGGAGCACCACTATACCTTCATTAACATCTATGATAGCCCTGGCCGTTTTCATAAACGGTCTTCCCAGTGTGAAAGGTATTTTTTCGGTCTCCATTTTCATCACCACAAAGTCTGCCAAAAACTGAAGTTTGCCAACACAAACTACAATGTCTTCCGCAATCCCACATGGCTCCTTTGAAGATCCATCAGCCATTACAAGATTAACCTTTACAGGTTTTATTTTAACATGGCCAATTTGCTCCAATAGAGAATAAGGCATCAAGTTAACACTTGATCCTAAATCAAGGAGAGCTTTCTTTACCTTTTTCTTCCCTACAGTGCAAGGGATAGAAAAACTACCTGGATCTGCTGCTTTTGGTGGGAATGACTCTTTCTTAACAGTTATACACTTTTCTTCCTCATCATCTCTACGTCTTCTTTTTGTAGAGGGTCCTTCATCAGATTTTGTGTAAACTGCTATTTTTTGTAGAATTTGTTCCCAAGGAGCTTCATTATCAACCATTCTGAATAAATCTGTGAAATCCATTGGTTTCTCCTGATTTGTTGGAAAAGGAAAAATGTCCTTTCTTTCTTCTTCTCTTCTCTCTTCTGTTTCATCTTCTTCTAACTCAATGATCTCTTCATTCACACTCTTGACCACTTTGCACTCTTCTCTGGGGTTAACCTCAGTATTAGCCCCAAAGTTTCTGTGTGGTCTTTCTTCCAATTGCTTGGTAATCTGACCCATCTGAATCTCCAAATTCTTTATAGCAGCTTCAGTGCTCTTTTGAGAAGATTCAGTTTTCTGTATGAATTGCTGAAGAGTTTCTTCCAACCTTGTTGATCTTTCATTAAGAATAGATAATTGTTGCCACACGGTTGGTTGCTGCTGCTGCTTATTATATTGATTAGCCTGCCCAGTTTGTCCTTGACCAATGCTTGGATGTGGTTTCCAACCCTGATTATATTTCCCTTGACGGTATGGAAACTGATTAGCCATGAAATTAACATCCTCCACGGCTTCCACAGGAAAAGCACATTGGCCATTGATGTGATCTCCCCCACATAATTCGCACAACTAGGTTTGTACCTGTGCAGCAGATTTTAACTCTTTAGGTAATGAAGCAAGAGTTTTGGTCAGAGTCTCCAGCTGTTGAGTTTGAATTTTATTCTGTGCTAGCAAGGCATCATGGGTTTGTAATTGAAGAACCCCTTTCTGTTGCAAAGGAGCTCCTCTTTCACTGTGCAGCTCATTATCACTTGTAGCCATGTTTTCAATAATTTCAGTTGCTTCCTCTGGAGTCTTCCATTTGATATTGCCTCCAGCTGAGGCATCCAGCATCATCTTGGTTTGTGAACCAAGCCCTCCAAGGAAAGTTAGGACTACTTCTTGATCTTCAAAGCCATGCGTGGGAGTTTTACGTAACAAGCTTTTATACCTGTCCAATGCATGTCCCAGTGATTGTTCCATGCCCTGCTTGAATGAAGATATCTCTTGCTTTCCTTTAGTCACCTTAGATTGTGGGAAGTATTTGTTTAAGAATTTTGTAACCACTGCTTCCCACTCTGTGAAACTTTCTTCTGGAAAAGAGTTCAACCAAAGCTTAGCATTGCCTCCCAATGAAAAAGGAAACAAGCTAAGTTTGATTGCTTCGTCTGGAACCCCATTAATTTTGACTGTATTGCAAATCTCATTAAAGGTAGTCAGGTGCTCATATGGGCTTTCGTGAGATAACCCATTAAATTGATTACTCTTCACCAGTTGAATCAGTGCTGGTTTGACCTCCATGTTGGCTGCATTGACTCTAGGTCTAGCTATGCTATTGAAGTGCTGAGGTCCAGCAAGATTAGTGTAATCTGCAAGAGTTCTTCTAACATTATTGCCCTCCATACTTCCTGTGCTATGAACAGAACCTTGTGGTGATGATTGCAAGAGAGTTTCTGGAGAAGGGAAAAGTTCTCTAGACGTTCTGATTCTTCTCCTCCTTCTACTCTCGTCTAGACCTTCAAAAAGAGGTTCTGTTGTTTTCTTACTCCTAGTTCGAATTGCTTCCTGCATGCACAAGAAAACAAAACCCTAGAAAAGATTTGTTAGCACAAAAAGATATAGGAGAAGATATATATTCAAAGATAAAAAGATAAAAGATTCAGAAGATAAGAAGATAAAAGATTTAGAAGATAGAAAATAAAATAAAATAAAATCTATTCTAAAAAGATAAAATAAAATCTAACCTAATCTAAAAGATAAAGATAAAATAAAATCTAATAAAATCTAACCTAACAAAATAAAATCAAATCTAATCTAATCTAATCTAAAAATATAAAACAGAATCTAATCTAACCTAAAAAGATAAAAAATAAAATCTAACCTAATCTAAAAAGATAAAAAAATAAAATAAAATAAAAACAGAAAAAATAAAAACAGAAATTCAAAATTAAAGTCAAAGATAATCAATAATCACACAAATTAACCAGTTAAACCACGAGTCCCCGGCAACGGCGCCAACAACTTGATGGACAAATTTGTAAGCACCAAATTATGATGTCACAAACTTGTTTCACAATCGGCAAGTATGACCGAATCGTTCAAGTAATAAACTTGGTAAGACCAAGTATCGTTCTTCCCAAAGGACTCACGGCCTAGTTTAGTTATATGATTTGTTGATTAGCTAGGACTTACAAACGAAATATTTAGAGTTTAAAATGCAAGACAGAAAATAAACATGTATGCATGAAGTTTGATCAATGGCAAAGACAAAAGATAAACACTTTCAATGAATTATATGAATGAATATGTTGTTGGGGGTCAATTTCATCTCATCCACTCTCATATATTTTAGGAATTCAACATTCAAATCATCATTGTTAATGCCACTCTCTAATGTACCATTCTAGATGGCTTCTCCCTAATCACGAGTTCATACAATTCCTAGCATTCCTAATGATTAGTTCATGAGTGCAGGAGCTTAAAGGCAACCAATATAATATTGTCAGTATAATATTGGGAGAAGTTCCCCGGATCTAGACTTCCCCGTACGTGTCCGTATCGACAAAACCAATAATCATGCATGGAATGAGTTAAACTATGCAAGCATTGAGCAAAGAGGAAAAACCCTAACTAATGATGAAAGAAAGCATATGTCTTAATTAAAAGATGTACTCAACAAATCCATATATGAGAGCTTCAAGAGATTACATTGATTCCCCAACAAACATACAAGGTTTAGTTCACCATATTCATGGTGAACCTAGATGAATATCAATGAAAGAATGAAAGAATAAACCCAATAAAGGTGAAGAGGTAGCCTGAGCATCCAAGATCCTCCTTCAAAGGGGTGGAAGAGAGAGTGTTTGCCTCGTTTCTGCCAAAGATGCTAATCCTAGGGACGTGCAAGCCCTTATATACTAATTTAGAGTTACAAGAGATTACAAAAGCCCAAGCCCAAAAAGTGCCGCTCAGCGGTGGTTTCGCGTCCTTTTCTTCCCCTCAGCGGCCAGTTTGCCCCTCAGCGTGACTCCCGCAACCTCCTGAGTACCGCTCAGCGGTAAAATGCCGCTGAGCGGTGCCTTTGTCTTCTCTTTTTGCACTCTTTCTTGTCTTTTCTAATGTCACTTCTCTCCTTCTTCACTCTTTTCACTAAATTCACCTTAAAACCTGCACAAAAACGCTTAAATCAAGCATAAACCTGTCCAGCTCTCTTATTTATGAAAATATAGATAAACTGCATGATTTCAAGCTAGTTTTTAAGTCTAAAGGTTGCTTTTAGTATCAATATTAAGCATGAAAATAACAGTTTTTCAACTGTTATCAGTAACTCTGCAGATTTTTGCAAAATCTGTTTTAAAGCTTTCCTAACTCCACCCAAATGCAATTTTCAGTTTTCTAGTTCATAATCATGCAGTTTAATCGGTTCAAACATCAAATATATCATCAAATCATGCATAGAAATCAAAACCCCTAATTATTCATGCTTTGACAATCCCATTCAAATTCAAGAACCCTAGAATGAACAAAATGCATTTTACTTACTTGGGTGGAGATGCTAGATGATATGAGAATGCTTCCAAACTAGAATGCTCTCTTCCAACCCCAAACTTTGATGGCACACTAGTGAAAAAGTGAGTGAAAGAGAGATTTTCTAAAGAGGGAAGAGTGAAAAGATGTGGAAAACCTAAGAGAAAGTATGTGGGAGTGTTTGTGCAGAGAAGAGCTTGAAAGACTGAGAAATTGCACAGCTTAGGGTTTAAAAATACCCTAATGGGCTCGGGTTCCGCTAAGGGGAACTTAAGCCCATCTGCGATAGTACCGCTCAGCGGCACTTTCGTGAAGTGCTCCTCTCCTTCTTTTCTTGACCTACGTGCCTCCTATACATACCCCTCACTGGTTCCCTGCAATTCAATGTTAAAAATGCTTATGCAAACCCTAACTAAAATAAACAAACAGAAAACAATCAATCAACTGGGTTGCCTCCCAGGTAGCGCTTGTTTAACGTCACGAGCCTGACCCAAAATCCACCAACACCCATCAGTAGGTGTTTCATACTTACCATCACCCATCAGTAGGTGTTTCAAACTTACCAGCACCCATCAATAGGTGCAAAATTTTCTCACCAACACCCATCAGTAGGTGTTACAAACCTAGTATCCTTCAGTAGATACTTAACCACCTAGCATCCTTCAGTAGATGCTAGATCCAACAAAATAATGTCCAGAATAATGTCCACAGATTAAAAATTACAAAACCAAAATAAAACAAATCAAAAAGTTTGTAAATCCACTGGGTTGCCTCCCAGCAAGCGCTCCTTTAACGTCATTAGCTTGACCCAATAAAGCTCACGTTCCATCTTCTTTATAGTTGATGTTATCCTTCCACCAACCTTTCAACTGTTTTCTATGGACTGTTTTGGTTCTTCTAGAATATGGAGACTCTATCTCTATCATCTCCTTCTCTTTAAAGCCCTTTATAAACCACAACTTGTTCTTGGGTCTTACAGGTGTGCCAAGTTGGAGTTTTCTTTTCTTCCAGTCTCTAGGAACTTTGTCTCCTTTTCCAATCTCTTCTACCTTGGGTACCTGAAAAAACAAACAATGGTTACCTGAAACTTCAAGATTTTCATTTTTACCTCTAGTCATGGGTGCATCTCGAAATGCAGCTTTATAACTAGCCTCTTCCTCCTTTGCTTGTTTTTCATCTTTGAAGACATCCACCACCACTCTCTCCTCTCTGTCCTGGAGCACCACTATACCTTCATTAACATCTATGATAGCCCTGGCCGTTTTCATAAACGGTCTTCCCAGTATGAAAGGTATCTTTTCAGTCTCCATCTTCATCACCACAAAGTCTGCCAAAAACTGAAGTTTGCCAACACAAACTACAATGTCTTCCGCAATCCCACATGGCTCCTTTGAAGATCCATCGGCCATTACTAGATTAACCTTTACAGGTTTTATTTTAACATGGCCAATTTGCTCCAGTAAAGAATAAGGCATCAAGTTAACACTTGAGCCTAAATCAAGGAGAGCTTTCTTTACCTTTTTCTTCCCTATAGAACAAGGGATAGAAAAACTACCTGAATCTGCTGCTTTTGGTGGGAATGACTCTTTCTTAACAGTTTTACACCTTTCTTCCTCATCATCTCTACGTCTTCTTTTTGTAGAGGTTCCTTTATCAAATTTTGTGTAAACTGCTATTTTCTGTAGAATTTGTTCCCAAGGTGCTTCATTATCAATCATTCTGAATAAATCTGTGAAGTCCATTTGTTTCTCCTGATTTGTTGGAAAAGGAAAAATGTCCTTCCTTTCTTCTTCTCTTCTCTCTTCTGTTTCTCCTTCTTCTAACTCAACTATCTCTTCATCCACACTCTTTATCACCTTGCACTCTTCTCTAGGGTTAACCTCAGTATTAGCCCCAAAGTTTCTGTTTGACCTTTCTTCCAATTGCTTGGTGATCTGACCCATTTGAATCTCCAAATTCTTTATAGCAGCTTCAGTGCTCTTTTGAGAAGATTCAGTTTTCTGTATGAATTGCTGAAGAGTTTCTTCCAACCTTGTTGATCTTTCATTAAGCATAGATACTTGTTGCCACAAGGTTGGTTGCTGCTGCTGCTTATTATATTGATTAGCCTGCCCAGTTTGTCCTTGGCCAATGCTTGGATGTGGTTTCCAACCCTGATTATAATTCCCTTGACGGTATGGAAACTGATTAGCCATGAAATTAACATCCTCCACGGCTTCCACTGGAAAAGCACACTGGCCATTGATGTGATCACCTCCACATAGTTCGCACAACTGGGTTTGTATATGTGCAGCAGATTTCAACTCTTTAGGCAATTGAGCCAGAGTTTTAGTCAACGTTTCCAGCTGTTGAGTTAGAATCTTATTCTGGGCTAGCAAGGCATCATGTGTTTGCAATTGAAGAACCCCTTTTTGTTGCATAGGAGTTCCTCTTTCACTGTGCAGCTCATTGTCACTAGTAGCCATTTTTTCTATGATCTCAGTTGCTTCCTCGGGAGTCTTCCATTTAATATTGCCTCCTGCTGAGGCATCCAACATCATCTTGGTTTGTGAACCAAGCCCTCCAAGGAAAGTTAAGACTACTTCTTGATCTTCGAAACCATGCGTGGGAGTCTTACGTAACAAGCTTTTATACCTGTCCCATGCATGTCCCAGTGATTCTTCCATGCCCTGCTTGAATGAAGAAATCTCTTGCTTGCCCTTAGTCACCTTAGATTGTGGGAAGTATTTATTTAGAAATTTTGTGACCACTGCTTCCCACTCTGTGAAACTTTCTTCTGGAAAAGAGTTCAACCAAAGCTTAGCATTGCCCCCCAATGAGAAAGGGAACAAGCTAAGTTTGATAGCTTCGTCTGGCACCCCATTAATCTTGACCGTGTTGCAGATCTCATTAAAGGTAGTAAGGTGCTCATATGGGCTTTCGTGAGATAACCCATTAAATTGATTACTCTTCACCAGTTGAATTAATGCTGGCTTAACCTCCATATTGGCTGCATTGACTCTAGGTCGAGCTATGCTGTTGAAGTGCTGAGGTCCAGCAAGATTAGTATAATCTGCAAGAGTTCTTCTACCATTATTGTTCTCCATACTTCCTGTGCTATGAACAGAACCTTGTGGTGATGAGTGTAAGAGAGTTTCTGGAGAAGGGAAAAGTTCTCTAGATGTTCTGATTCTTCTCCTCCTTCTACTCTCTTCTAATCCTTCAAGAAGTGGTTCTGTTGTTTTCTTACTCCTAGTTCGAATTGCCTCCTGCATACACAAGAAAACAAAACCCTAGAAAAGATTTGTTAGCACAAAAAGATATAGAAGAAGATAAATATTCAGAAGATAAAAAGATTTAGAAGATAGAATAAAATAAAACCTAATCTAAAAGATAAAATAAAATCTAACCTAATCTAAAAGATAAAATAAAATAAAATCTAATCTAACCTAAAAAGATAAGATAAAATAAAATCTAACCTAATCTAAAAAGATAGAAAGATAAAATAAAATAAAAACAGAAAAATGAAAACAGAAATTCAAAATTAAAGTCAAAGATAATCAATAATCACACAAATTAACCAGTTAAACCACGAGTCCCCGGCAACGGCGCCAAAAACTTGATGGACAAATTTATGAGCACCAAAATATGATGTCACAAACTTGTTTCACAATCGGCAAGTATGACCGAATCGTTGATGACCCAAACTTATTAGCCGTTGCTAGGACTCGGGTTCAATCCCCAAATCCCCGGCAACGGCGCCAAAAGCTTGATGGACAAATTTGTAAGCACCAAAATATGATGTCACAAACTTGTTTCACAATCGGCAAGTATGACCGAATCGTTCAAGTAATAAAACTTGGTAAGACCAAGTATCGTTCTTCCCAAAGGACTCACGGCCTAGTTTAGTTATGTGATTTGTTGATTAGCTAGGACTTAGAAACGAAATATTCAAAGTTTAATATGCAAGACAGAAAATAAACATGTATGCATGAATTGATCAATGGCAAAGACAAAAGATAAACACTTCCAATGAATTATATAAATGAATATGTTGTTGGGGTTCAATTTCATCTCATCCACTCTCATATATTTTAGGAATTCAACATTCAAATCATCATTGTTAATGCCACTCTCTAATGTACCATTCTAGATGGCTTCTCCCTAATCAAATAGTTCATACAATTCCTAGCATTCCTAATGATTAGTTCATTACAGCAGGAGCTTAAAGGCAACCAATATAATGTTGTCAGTAAAATATTGGGAGAAATTCCCCGGATCTAGACTTCCCCGTACGTGTCCGTATCGACAAAACCAATAATCATGCATTAGAATGAGTTAAACAATGCAAGCATTGAGCAAAGAGGAAAAACCCTAACTAATGATGAAAGAAAGCATATGTCTTAATTCAAAGATGTACTCAACAAATCCATATATGAGAGCTTCAAGAGATTACATTGATTCCCCAACAAACATACAAGGTTTAGTTCACCATCGTCATGGTGAACCTAGATGAATAACAATGAAAGAATGAAAGAATAAACCCAATAAAGGTGAAGAGGTAGCCTGAGCATCCAAGATCCTCATTCAAAGGGGTGAAAGAGAGAGTGTTTGCCTCGTTTCTGCCAAAGATACTAAACTAAAGGACGTGCAAGCCCTTATATACTAATTTAGAGTTACAAAAGATTACAAAAGCCCAAGCCCAAAGAGTACCGCTCAGCGGTATTTACCGCTCAGCGGTAGTTGCGCGTCACAATTCTTCCCCTCAGCGGCCATTTGCCCCTCAGCGTGACTCCCGCAACCTCCTGAGTGCCGCTCAGCGGTAGTTTGCCGCTGAGCGGTGCCTTCGTCTTCTATTTTTGCACTCTTTCTTGTCTTTTCTAATGTCACTTCTCTCCTTCTTCACTCTTTTCACTAAATTCACCTTAAAAGCTGCACAAAAACACTCAAATCAAGTGTAAACCTGTCCAGCTCTCTTATTTATGAAAATATAGATAAACTACATGATTTCAAGCTAGTTTTTAAGTCTAAAGGTTGCTTTTAGTATCAAATTTAAGTATGAAAATAACAGTTTTTCAACTGTTATCAATCGTTCAAGTAATAAACTTGGTAAGACCAAGTATCGTTCTCCCAAAGGACTCACGGCCTAGTTTAGTTATGTGATTTGTTGATTAGCTAGGACTTACAAACGAAATAATTGGATTTTACTATGCAAGACAGAAAATAAACATGTATGCATGAAGTTTGATCAATGGCAAAGACAAAAGATAAACACTTTCAATGGAATATATGAATGAATATGTTGTTGGGGGTCAATTTCATCTCATCCACTCTCATACATTTTAGGAATTCAACATTCAAGTCATCATTGTTAATGCCACTCTCTAATGTACCATTCTAGATGGCTTCTCCCTAATCACGAGTTCATACAATTCCTAGCATTCCTAATGATTAGTTCATATGCTCAGGAGCTTAAAGACAACCAACATAGTGTTGGGAGAAATTCCCCGGATCTAGACTTCCCCGTACGTGCCCGTATCGACAAAACCAATAATCATGCATTGAATGAGTTAAACTATGCAAGCATTGAGCAAAGAGGAAAAACCCTAACTAATGATGAAAGAAAGCATAAGTCTTAATTAAAAGATGCAAGCATAAATTCCATATATGAGAGCTTCAAGAGATTACATTGATTCCCCAACAAACATACAAGGTTTAGTTCACCATATTCATAGTGAACCTAGATTAAGTACAATGAAAGAATGAAAGAATAAACCCAATAAAAGTGGAGAGGTAGCCTGAGCATCCAAGATCCTCCTTCAAAGGGGTGGAAGAGAGAGTGTTTGCCTCGTTTCTGCCAAAGATACTAATTCTAGGACGTGCAAGTCCTTATATACAATTTTAGAACTACAAAAGATTACAAAAACCCAAGCCCATAAAAGTGCCGCTCAGCGGTAGTTGCGCGTCACGTTTTCTCCCCTCAGCGGCCATTTTGCCCCTCAGCGTGACTCCCGCAACCTCCTGAGTGCCGCTCAGCGGTAAATTGCCGCTGAGCGGTGACTTTGGCTTCTTCTTTTGCACTTTTTCTTGTCTTTTCTAATGTCATCTCTCTCCTTCTTCACTTCTTTCACCAAATTCACCTTAAAACCTGCACAAAAACACTGAAATCAAGCATAAACCTGTCCAGCTCTCTAATTTCTGAAAATATAGATAAAAGGCATGATTTCAAGCTAGTTTCTAAGTCTAAAGGTTGCTTTTAGTATCAATTTTAAGCATGAAAATAACAGTTTTTCAACTGTTATCACTTCACCGGACTAGTACCCCACGTCACCCCCATCACTCTTACATAAATGTAAGAGATTCCCCGGGCGGTTACACACGTCACCCGTGTATAGGGTTACTTCCCATCACTCTATAGAGCTTCCCCGGGCCAACAACCACAACGCTTACTATCCACCACTCATTTAATGCAACCAACCAGCCAAAAATACACATATCCAATTATCCTCGCAATACCAATCCAACCATACTATAACGCACATATCATATCATCATCACACAATCATCACAATACCAAATTGTAAACAATTCAAGTTCTTCATTTAACATGAAACTCATAATCAAATCATATACAACCATAATTTCAACAGTACTTAACCATCCAAACATCATTCTCATGTCAATTTGCAATCTCAAACAGATCACCCAACATTTCCATATCGAATAGATATATCAAACAACTCAAAACAGTGTACACACAACATATTTTCTTTATATCCTTTTAATACCCATATTTAGGTAACTCAAACAGCTTTGAAACCATCACCAACAGTTCCGGAAGGGTCAAGAACCCCCAAAACGACCTAGATAACGTCCAAAACGGACATCCGGAACCCCCAAAACTATCGAAAACAAATTCTGCAAAGTGCAGGTGCGTGTTAATCGATTAACAGTGCAGGTTAATTGATTAGCAGTTCGTAATTTACCCAGACACAGGTCCAGATAGCATACAAGACCCCAACACTTCCTATCTTTCGCAATCCCTTTCTTACAGTGGTATAAAACCAAGATTTTCCATCATAACCACACATAATATGATTCCAAAACCTACTTTCATCAAAAACTACATTTATCAAACACTTTACATCACAAAAATCAAGATTAAACAACCTAACCTTAAACTTTTCAGCACATGTATTTCAAGCCAACACTATGAACCCTTTCACTCTCAACTATGACTCTTCTCATATTCATGATAATCAATCCTCAAAAATCAATAAACTTAAGTCCATCTTAGATCCAACATTTTCATTGTCATCCAATAATCATCTCATACTTCCATCAATTCATCCAACCAAAAATTCATTAACTAAGCAAAACACACAATTTTCGTATTCCATGAAAAGTGAGTTAAAACTTCCTTGTTTACCACCCCAATTCACACCAAAATCCATCAAAAACTTCATTTACGCATATACCAACATGCTAGAACGAATTTCCATCATGCAATTCACATATATAAATCACCTTGCACAATTATTTCATCATACAACTTATGCAGAATTCATAGATTAAATCTAACTCTCCTTACAACTTTACCTTCAAGCTTCTTTCATATTCAGAATTCTCAATCCATCATTTGATTATCTCACCTTATCATATTGATAATAACAAATCCATAGATTCAAACAGAAAACCAAAGATCAAGGATTAATCTAACATCATCCCATATGCTTAACACATTTCATCCAATTCATACGAATTTCATATATCAAAGTTATAGCAAAAACCCATTTGATTCATCTTTTTACCATCAAAACATACTCAACAACCATAATCTAAGAATAGGACATTTCCAATCCAAGATCTCACAACAAACATTCACATCCATCCCATTCAAACTAATCATTTGTTCAAGAAGTATGGTTTTCGGATTTGGAAAAAAACTAAGGGAAAACCACCATGTTCTTCATCCCATTTCAAGAACCAATTCATCCAAAACTTCATATCTATATATACAAACACATTAGAACGAATTCTCATCATAACTCCCATCATTCAATCCATTAAAACTCATCACATTTCATAGGACTTTAATCAAAAAATACATGTGCATTTTTCCAAATCAAAGTTAGCTCCCCTTACCTCTTGAAGATCTTAACTTCTTCTTCCAAGAGAGTAACTCTTCCCTTCCTTGGTAGACCAAGCAAGCTCCAACACCTCTGCACACTTAGAGTTTCGTTCTCTTCACACCAAAAAGCTCTCCACTCTCTCCAAACTTCCAAGTCTGATTTTGATTTAAAGAAATGGCTCCAAGACAAGCAAGGACCCAAGATATTGTAATTTAGCAATAAAAGACCAACATCTAGCCATCCTAATCCATTTTCCAGCCCCAAAACCCGGAAAGAATGGTTTGTGGGAAGATTCCCCAACCTTGCACGCTCAAAAAAACGTGTTCCAGGCTGTTATGTTTCCATAACTGATGTAGCTAATCGATTAACTCAAGTGCTAATCGATTAACTCGAGTCCAGAGGCTAAAACACGAATTTTTCTCTGTACTAATCGATTAACTACAGCTGTTAATCGATTAACCAGCAAAAAAACTCAAAATAACGTTTTTCGTGACTTTTTTGATTTGGTTGAGGCCCTTCCCGATGTCGAAAAAAAACGTATGATTACTCAAATCGAAGCTCTTTGAGTCTACTTTCTAATGGAAAAAGAATCAACCCAAAATATTATTTGTATAAAAAGTTATACATAAAATGGTAAACCATGTCAAATTTTGACAGCATTTTATTTTACACTACAACTTGAAATTTTTACAATTTGGTAAAATTTTGAGTTTACAAGGGTCTTACACTTTGGCCAATCAAGCTTCAATTATGGTGCTCACATAATCAAGACATACCAATAGATGAAAACCTCATGAATAATCAACCAACCAAGCAAGAATGTTATCATATAGTGCATGGAACAATTCCTCACCAAAGACAGTGTTTCACTCAAGCACTCAAAAGTGTTTCACTCAAACTCAAAGGTGTATAGTGAGGTGTCACTCTTACACTCTACCATCACAATTTCGCATGCAAAAACTTTGCCTTTCATTTAACCACATATCAAACACACTCACAAGCAAGTTATCATCACAAGGAATTTTCAAGGCTTGTATTGAGGCTGGGCTGAGAAGAAAATTGGTTTTTCTAGACAACAAAATTTCTTCAGTTAAGAGAGTGAACAATTCATTTATTCACATGAACAATAATCTCTCTTTCTCCTTTTATGTGAGAAACAAAATCTTCAACTTATTCCGAACTTTCCTTTCATTGAGCTCAACCTTTTCTTTTCTTTTCTTTTTCTTTTTCTTTTGCTCAATGCTCTTTGATAAATTTCACAAAGTTCTTTCCGGTTTCTCACCACCCCAAACTTGAACCATTATCCATTACCACAAAACATACTCTACTTAACTCAAAGTAAGGATTTCAAAAAGGGTTTTTCCACTTTTCAAATTTAGACTCAAGGTGAAAAGGTTAGAGAAAACATTGATCTTTATTGGGTTCAACTATAAACATTGGCTCTAAGGGAGAACAAAAACATGGCCTTGATCATTTGTAACAAGTAAGTAAGTGGTTCAATCATAGAAAATTAGGAAAAATCAATCATGCTTCCAAAGCAATAGCACTCAATCAATCAAAAACTCTAGAGCCTAATCTCTCACAAGTTAACTCAAGTTCCACAATTTGATAAACATCCTGCCCAGCATATTAATCACAATGGAAATCATGCATATGCTTTTAACAATACTATGAGCAACCACCATCTATGCTTAAAAAGCCTCAGTAATCATTAACTCAACATGCATCATAGAACAATAGAGCAAACACAAAAATATTACTCATCACAAACAACAGTTTATCAGTAGATGTTGTCAGTAACATTCATCAATGGATGTCTAGTAGTATAGCATCCATCACTAGATGCTCTCAGAAGCATCAATCAGTAGATGCTCTCTCATCTAAATCTTCCTACATCCATTAGTAGATGCGAATTCTTCTCATCAACATCCATCAGTAGATGCTAATATTTCTCATCTTCATCAGCATCCATCAGTAGACGCCTTCTGTAGCATCCATTAGTAAACGCTTAATAACATAGCATCCATCAGTAGACGCTATCATTCATCACCCTCATAATAGCAACATGCATCAGTAGATGTTGTCATCTGAGTCCTCCTAGCATTCCTTAGTAGATGTTATCCAACATCCATCAGTAGATGATGTAATTCCTACAAAGTAAATTCAAATCCAAAAGAAAAAGTGAGAAATTGGGTTGCCTCCCAATAAGTGCTTGTTTAACATCACGAGCTTGACACCATTAAGCACAATCTGTATCTATGATGTTGGTGTTCCTTTTGCTTTCATCACACCAACTTATCTGTAACATCTTCTTGTTCACCATCTTTACCCTCCTTGAATAAGGAATCTCAATCTCAATAACTCCATTGTCTTTGCTATTTTTAACCACTTCATGCACAAAACTTGGTGAACATGACACTTGAAGGATGGGGCTCAACGCCCTTAATGGGGTGCCCATGCACGCCCTACGACTTTCTTTGTCCTTCTTCTTTTGATGATCGTGTACTCTTAGTACAAATTTTCAAATTTTATCTTACAAACACTAAAGAACACTACACTAGAGCACCCAATTAGCACAAACAGATAAAAAAATTAAAAAGATAAAAAGATGAAGAAATAGAAAGATAAAAAAGATAAAAAGATAAAAAAAAATAGAAATATAGAAAGATAGAAAGATATAAAGATAAAAAATAGAAAATTAAAAAGAAAAAAAATTAAGAGATACAATGATAAAAAGATAAAAAGATAGAAAGATAGAAAAATAGAAAGATAAAAAAAATAAAAAGGTAAAAAGATAAAAAGATAAAAAGATGAAATGATAAAAATAAGAATAAAAGGGTAAACAAATAAAAAGAAAAAAAATAAAAATATAAAAAAAACTAAAAAGATAAAAAGAGAAAAAGAGAAAAAGAGAAAAAGAGCAAAAAGGAAAAAGATAAAAAGAGAAAAAGATAAAAGATAAAAAGATAGAAAGATAAAAAAAATGAAAAGATAAAAAAAATAAAAAGATAAAAAAAATAAAAAGATAAAAAAAATAAAAAGATAAAAAGTCTAATCGGTTAAGAATCACACAAATATAACAGTTATAGCACGAGTACCCGACAACGGCGCCAAAAAACTTGTTAACACTTCGGCAAGTGTACCGAATCGTATCAAGTAATAATAAATGGTAAGGCCAAGTATCGTTTCCCAACAGACTGATGACAAATTTATGAACACCGAAATACGGCGCCACAAACTTGTTGAACAATCGGCAAGTATGACCGAATCGTTTCAAGTAATAAACTCGGTAAGACCAAGTATAGTTCTCCCAAAGGACTCACGGCCTAGTTTAGTTATGTGATTCGTTGATTAGCTAAGACTTAAGAACGAAATAAGTGGAATTTAATATGCAAAACAGAAAATAAACATGTATGGATGATTTTTGATCAATGGCTAAACAAAATACAACAACTTTCAATGGAATATATGGATGAGTATGTTGTTGGGGTTTATCAATTTCATCTTATCCACTCTCATATATTTTAGAAATTCAACATTCAATTCATCATTGATAATGACACTCTCTAAATTACCTTGACAAGAAGGCCTATCCCTAATTACGAGTTCATACAATTCCTAGCATTCCTAATAATTAGTTCTTTTAGTGCAGGAGCTTAACGACAACCAATATACTATTGGGAGTAATTCCCCGGATCTAGACTTCCCCGTACGTTCCCGCATCGACAAAACCAATAATCATGCATTGAATGAGTTAAACAAAGCAAGCATTGAGCAAAGAGGAAAAACCCTAACTAATGATGAAAGAAAGCATGGGTCTTAAATATAAGATGTAAGCACAAATTCCATATATGAGAGTTTCACAAGACTACATTGATTCCCCAACAACAATACAAGGTTTAGTTCACCATATTCATGGTGAAACCAGATGAATAATAATGAAAGAATGAAAGATAAAACCCTAGAAAGGTGAAGAGGTAGCCTGAGCATCCAAGATCCTCCTTCAAAGGGGTGGAAGAGAGAGTGTTTGCTTCGTTTATGCCAAAGATACAAACCCTAGGACGTCCTAAAGCTTATATACTATTCTAAAATTACAGAAAATTTAGGCCCAAGCCCATAAGTACCGCTCAGCGGTAAGTGCGTGAGTTATTTATTCCCCTCAGCGGCCATTTTGCCCCTCAGCGGATCTCCCGTGAACTCCTAAGTCCCGGTCAGCGGTAAACTGCCGCTGAGCGGCAGTTGCGGCTTCTCCTTTTGCACTTTGTTGATGTCTTTTCTAATTCCATCTCTCTCCTTCTTCACTTCTTTCACTAAATTCACCTTAAAACCTGCACAAAAACACTAAAATCAAGCATAAACCTGTCTAGCTCTCTTATTTATGAAAATATGAATAAAAGCATGATTTCAAGCTCGTTTCTAAGTATAAAGGTTGCTTTTGGTATCAATTTTAAGCATAAAAATAACAGTTTTTCAACTGTTATCACAGACTCACGACACTAAAAAGTTATGTGATTACTCAACTAATTAAGATTCTAAAGAACAAATTTTGGGGGTTTTGAATACAAATGCAATAAAATAAACATGAATGCAATTTGATCAATTGAGGCTAAACACAAGAATGAATGGATGAAGTTGATGTTATTGCTGTTGGGTTTAGATTTCACCTAATTTACTCTCATGCATATATGAATTCATCTTCTTCATTAATGTTAATGTCACTTTCTAATTTACCTTAAACCCGATGTATTGGTGAGGAAAGCCTAGTACATAAGGATATTAATGTTAATATTCTTCTTCATTAATGTTAATGTCACTTTCTAATTTACCTTAAACCCGATGTCTTGGTGAGGAAAGCCTAATCCTAATTACTAGTTCACAATGTCTTGTCTCCCTAACAATTAATTATGCATTACATTCGTACAGAAGCTTAAAGGCAATCAACCCTCTTATCCTTATGCCTAGGTAATATTGCTTTTGGGAGAATTTCCCCAATTCTAGACTTCCCCGTATGTGTCCATGTCGACAAAATCAATGATCATGCAATTAAATGAGTTAAACAAAGCATGCATAGAGTGTAGAGGAAAAACCCTAAGAATTAATGAAGTATACAAGTGACTATCTCCAACCACAAGAGCATTAAAGCTTCAATTAGAAATTTCGAGATGCAGGTTAGCCAATTGGCTAAGAAGTTGGAGGATAAGCCTGACAGGAGTTTTGGGGCTAATACTGAGGTTAACCCTAAGGAAGAGTGTAAAGCTGTTATGAGTATACATGATGAGAGGCTGGACAGAGAAAAAGAGAGAGGAAAACGAAGAGAGAAAAGGTCAGGTTGAGAGAAAAGAGAAAGAAAAGAAGAGGGGAGAGAAAAATTTTGAGAAAAGTGAAAAAGTTCTTCCTTATCCTAAGGAGAGTGATAAAATATACACTAGTGCAGCGAGGGGCTTTTACCGCGGTTCATTTTCACTATACGTCGCGGTTTAGGGACCGCGGCATATTCAGCCGCGGTAGTAAGTCAGACACTTTAGGCCGCGGTTATAACCGCGGTATATAACTTGAAGAATATGCCGCGGTTGTATAGGAAACCGCTGCCTAAATTCATTTTTTAAAAAAAAAATTAAAAAATACACTATATGTCGCGGTTCAACCGCGGCATATAGGCGGAAGAATATGCCGCGGTTAGTGTCAAAACCGCGGCAATATGTCTCGTTTTTAAAAAAAAACGAATCACTATATGCCGCGGTTGTGGTTAGAACCGCGGCATATTCCCCTGCAGTTTTTTAAAATTGCAGGTCTGTTTTTGTGATATCCACTACCACAAAAACAGACCTGCATATAAAAACATGTACACAAATTCAATTTCAACCTAACAAACACGTGTTCAAATGTATTTCAACATCAAATAAAGTACAAAGTCTAAGAAAATTCTATCTAATCAAATGCATTGTTTAAATCTAAATCTAAGAGCTATTGTATAATCTAACTATATACTTCGCAGCAGCGTTCCTAATGAATAATAGTGACTTCTCAGGAACTGGTGTAGTAGTCTTGAATCTCTGCAAAAGACAATTCATTTTAATTAGTGTATATCAATTCAACATTTGTTAAAAAATCAAAATTTGTTAAAGTTAAATATTACCGTTTCCCAGCGACTTGTGATGTGAGAACGAACAATATGGGTCATCCAATACATTACATAGTATCCACACTCATATGACCCATTTTGTCTGTTACACTACAATATATCATCACAGTTGATAATAGTTAGTGAATAACATTTGTTATAAAACAATTATAACAAAGTATGACTTTAGCATATGTCAAACCTTGAGAGAAATCCAAGCAATCTTTCTACTATTAACAATTGATCTCCCACCCATCATCATACTTGCTGGAATAGAACTGTATATAAAAAAAGGTTTTAGCATTCAATTATATAACAAAGAAAGTCCAAACATTGAGGTTCTTACCAATCAATTGCTTGTTTGAGTTGTGTGGGAGGAGGCCTGTGCAATGAGCAGAACCACAAAGCATAGTTGTCTTGCATAGACATAACAAGAAGTTGCCAATGGCGCCTGAAATTCATAATAACGTAACTATTAAATATTAAAATCACATATGGAACATTATTATGTTAACAAAGTTCACTTACCCTGGATATATAAGGCAAAAAGTATATTTTCTTGCCCCTTCCAAAACTCCTTATCAGATGCATGTTGATATGCTCAAAATCATTTGATTCATGAATTGATTGGGGATCAATGAATCCATAATCATCAGAACGCCCCAACTTATTACTGACCCCAGACATATACCTGAAATCAAAAATTAACTTTGATATAAGGATACTTGATATATAAATCATTTTTATATATAAATAATTGGTCATAAACTTACATCGTCCATAGTTGAATAATTGTAATATTCAACTCTTGTGTTCCCGACGCAAGCTCACGGACATCTTGGCTATTAAGGTATATTGGGACCTCAGAGCCATGCCCAAATACATTAGCATCATACTCAACCTCCAAAGGATTATCATCAATGATGTCAGCAAGTAGATGCAATGAAGAAAAAGGGTCATCCTCAGATAGAGGAATCTTCTGTTGTGCCTGCGTCTGTTGTTACATGAAAAGATAAGATAAGTTTTGACATCAAAAACCTTTAAAATTGAGAAGTGTAAAGAAGAATTTCATACCGAGGGGTCAGAAACTGGTTTAACCAAAAATTTAGGCCAAGTGATAAACGACTTATATGCTTGTTCCACAGTGAAAATCTCTTCCGTGGACAGTGGAACCGAGGCATCTGGTATGATCATTTCATCCACTGAGACCTTCACCTCATCCTCTAATAGTTGCATACCATGACATACAGTCGCTGACCTAAACTCTGTTCCACGAGCTACCAGCACCATCTCAGTATCTTCTAAAATTATAGCAGACATGGACTACCATCGTCCATGTCATCCTCTGGGATGGCTGATGCGGAACAACTTCCTTTGCCGCTTCTTCCTGTCAGAGTAAATGTTAGATTATACAAGAGATAGAAATAATTGCATATAAATGTTTATTAAGTTTACCTGTAGGAGGGGGAGGGATAACATGTTCCTCTATAGGAGACTGCACCGGGCGCATGCTCTGAAACTGCTCCTGGTATAGCATCTGGAATTCATCCCTCACCTCGGCCTTGATCTTCTGTATAAGGTCTTGTCGGACCTTTTTTGTGATCTCTTCTGTCATCCTTTGTGTATCGCTGTATGAATATGAAGGCTGACGAGAAGAGCTCCCAAAATAATCTGTAATTCCTACTCCAGGACCTGCAGCATGTACACGTCTAGGGTGCTCAGGTCGTCCAATTGCAGCAGCAAGAATATCCTGGCGACCCTCTGGAGTGAATTGGCCTTGGGAGCTCTGCTCAACCAAGGCGTCCTGTAACATTACAAAACACCATTATTCTTTAAATAGTTTAATGTAGTATGTATAATGACAATATTTATTATTTTAGGAACAGTGATAACTTACAATTTTTTCAGAAATCTCTCGTGCAGTGTCGGAAGAGTAGGTGCCCGATGGTCGCATACGGGCCAACTTCCATTTCTCATGTCTAGACGGTGGAGAAGGAGGCTGAGGAGGGCTACCACTCTGAGATGGTGGTATAGCATCTGCCTTTTGCTTGAGGATTTTCTCCTCAAGCTTCCTATACCCACCACGAGATAATAGGTGAGGGTTTTTGTTCTGAGCACTTGTTCCTTGTGCTTTGCTTCTAATTTCCTGTCACTTACACATTAAGTAATCAGTTCATATGATATATATTTGTTAATGAGGAATTGAATAATATGAACTACACTAACCTGCCATTCCTCTGACATCCGACTCTCTTTAAAAAGCCGCCAAGTCTCCTCATCAATGGACTTATATGAACTACATGGACTTTTATGTTTAAGGTCTCCAAAGATGTACCTTGATGTCAACTTGCTTTTAAAGTTTCTGAAATTTTCTGCAACAGTTGACAAACACTTATTTCTAAGTGTTGGGACATTTGGAATGTCAAATGTCATCTGAAAAAAACATAATAAAGTTGTATTAGTACAAAATTATCAATATAAACAAATTTTAATTCAAATGCTATTAACTAACTTACCAATATATCTTGCCAAATAATGTTCCGATCACCCTCGGACACATGATCAAAAGATGGAATGAGAATGCTAATCCTATCACGTGCCACTACTCCAAGGTATGATCGGAAGTCATCTGCATGGGGGCC
This sequence comes from Vigna nakashimae, assembly GCA_034642375.1. Classification (NCBI taxonomy): domain Eukaryota; kingdom Viridiplantae; phylum Streptophyta; class Magnoliopsida; order Fabales; family Fabaceae; genus Vigna; species Vigna nakashimae. Next base: position 41,914,204 of record CM067765.1, on the reverse strand, counting down.
AGTTGCCACACCCGTGGTGACATTCACATTCACCGGAGTTCTTTCACCACTATTTTTCCTGATTAATAGTTGTTTCATCCTAGTGGGTCCTCTAGTGGATCTGGTTGGGGGAGCCTCATCCCCTGAAGAATGTGGATGATCAGCCATATATCTGTCAAAATAAATAACAACATTAAATTTTCTTTCAAGACTTATGTAATATCATATAAATTAACAAAACATGTAATAGTACAGAAATTGAAAATTCATACATAAAGATATGGATTCATCATATGTATATTCCCTCATCATGATCTGACCGAATTGCATGTACATCATCGTCAACTACAGATTGGTCATCCAAATTTGTTGTAGTTTGAAATGAATGGTTGTCAGCAATATCAATATTAATCAGATTGTCTTCGTTAACTTCAATTTGTTTTTTGCCTTGAAGAGCAACATACCAATGGTCAGACGCAGGATCTTTGACATAAAAAACTTGAGATGCTTGATGTACCATGATAAACGGTTCGTCTCGATAACCCACCTTGCGAAAATCAACCAGTGTCATACCCGAGTCATCTATTTTTACACCACTCTTATTGTCAAACCACTTACACTTGAACAATGGAACAGAAAACTTGGTGTAATCAACCTCCCATATCTCTTCTATTATACCATAATATCTCATTGATCCAAGTACAGGAGATTGATCTTTTGATGTGGAAAATTGAAGTGACTCAGCTTCTAAACTGACTCCACTATTTTGTACTGTGCTTTTATCATCCAAAGTCTTCGTATAGAATGTGCAATTATTGACTTCATAACCTGTACAACACACGACATCAAACTTCAAACCATTTGCAAGCCACAATAAAGTTTCAGAAGAATGTGGCTCTTTGTCAATTTCAGATTTGAACCAAGACATAAATGTTTTGTTATGCTCCATCAATTGCCATTTCTCTAATTGTCTTGGATTTTTATTCTTAACAATGGCTTTGTGTGCTTCCAAAAAAGGGATCACCTCATCTGTGTTGTTCAATATATAAAGATGCGCTTGCAACAATTCTTCGCGATCTTTTGTCACCACATTGACACCTCGGATGCTTTTACTTGTAGAAAATTTATTCAACCATGCTGTGCGAGGAACTCCTATTGGATTCGTTGATGTCATGTAATCTGAACAAAACTCGATACTTTCTTCAGCAATATACCTTTCAATCATCGAACCTTCAGGACGATATGGATTTTTAACGTACCCTTTCAAAATCTTCATATAACGCTCAATAGGATACATCCATCTTAAGTATACCGGTCCGCACAACTTGATTTCTCTAACCAAATGAACAAGTAAATGTACCATGATGTCAAAAAAAGATGGAGGGAAAAACATCTCTAGTTGACACAAGATGATAACAATCTCGCCTTGAAGTTCATCTAACTTTGTAGGATCGATGGCTTTACTACATATTGACGAGAAAAATGAACACAACCTGTTTATGGTGTGCCTAACATTTTTGGGCAAAATTCCACGAATAGCCACCGGTAACAACTGTTGCATTAGGACGTGACAATCGTGAGACTTCATGCCAACAAGCTTTAAGTCCTGCATTGACACTAAACTCTTCATATTTGAAGAGTATCCTTGTGGTACTTTGATACTCTTTAAACATACACAAAAACTTATCTTCTCTTGTCTAAACATTGTGTAACATGCAGGGGGCAAATAAGTACGTTTACCAATCTCCTTGGGTGCCAACTCTTCTCGGATATTCATGTCAACCAAATCCAAACGAGCATTCACTCCATCTTTTGTCTTTCCCTGAATGTTGAGTAATGTACCAATCAAGCTATCACACACATTCTTTTCTACATGCATCACATCTATGCAATGTCGAACATCTAACTTTGACCAATATGGAAGATCAAAGAATATTGATTTCTTCTTCCAAGGGGTCGTTACAGATGAATTCTTCGATGTTTTCCCAAATACATGATGTATTTTATTAACTTTTTCAAGAACTTCAAGGCCAGTAAGTGGATTTGGTGCTTCGTCCCTCTCTTGATCTCCATTGAATGATTTTTTTAACCTTCGATATGGATGATTACGTTTTAGAAATCTCCGATGACGCAGATACACTGTCTTTCTTCCATGTTTCAATTGATGAGCTGTAGTGTTTTCTTCACATATAGGACACACTTTATGACCCTTGACACTGTATCCTGACAAATTACCATAAGCAGGAAAGTCATTAATGGTGCAAAATAACATTGCACGCATCATAAAAGTCTCTGAAGCGAATGCATCAAATATTTCAACCCCATCAACCCACAAAACCTTCAAGTCTTCAACTAGTGGGCTTAGATAAACATCTATGTCATTTCCAGGCTGCTTTGGACCAGATATCATCATAGACAACATCATGTACTTCCTCTTCATGCACAATGCAGGAGATAAGTTGTAAATTATCAATATAACTGGCCAACAACTGTGATTGGTACTCAGATTACCAAATGGGTTCATTCCATCAGTCGCTAAACCAAGCCTAAGATTTCTACACTCTTTACCAAATTCGGGGAATTGTCGATCAATATTTTTCCATTGCTTTGAATCAGCTGGATGACGAAGCAGCCCGTCAATTTTTCTCTCATCTGCATGCCATCTAAGATTTTTAGCATCTTTGGGATTCGCAAACAAACGCTTAAGTCTGGGCACTATTGGAAGGTACCAAACTACTTTCAAAGCAGATCCATTTTTTTCTATCTGACCATTATCTTCACTACTGTTTTTTGACTTGTATCGTGATAAGCCACATTTTGGACACTTTGTCAAAAATTCAAACTCTTTCCTATACAAAATGCAGTCATTGGGACAAGCATGTATCCTTTTATACTCCATACCCATTGGACAAAGAATTTTCTTCGCATCATAATTACGAGTGGGCAGTGTATTTCCATCTGGCAACATTTCATTCAACAACGTCAACAGTTCTGTAAAACTCTTATCAGTCCATCCATTGCTCGCCTTCAAATTCATGAGCCTTAACACCGCTGATAAACGTGTGAACTTAGTTGAACCGACATACAAAGGTGTTTCTGCATCAGTCGACATCGTCTCATACACATGAGCTTTGGCAAAATTTTCTGCTCCAACATCGCGGATCATGTCCTCCAATTTGTCTTCATCCAGTCGATCTTCTTCCATGGTGGAATCAGTAACATTTACACTTTGAGAGTCAGTGGGAAAATCCATTTCTTCGCCGTGCCAGATCCATGTTGTATAGCATCTTAGAAAACCATCACATATAAGATGTTCTCTAATTTGAGTTGCGTTCAACTTTCTCCCATTCAAACAGTTCACACAAGGACATCTAAACTTCACTTCATCATCAGTTCTCCCCTCATTACGTTGCGCAAATTGTATAAATTCCTCTACACCTCTCTCGTACTCAGCACTAATACGTGGTAAATTAATCCAATTTCGATCCATATTCCTAAATATTACATAAAACGATAAGCTACTAAAAATCAAACTTGCAATTTCATACATATCATTGAAACTTAGTGAATAATATTTTAAGGTTTATAAATAATACAAGAACTACAACACACATTACCAAAACTATAGCAAAAACCATACCATACATTACCAAAACTATAGCAATTTCATGCATTACCAAAATTAAAGCAAAAATTATACCATACATTACCAAAACTATAGAAACTTCATACATTACCAAAACTATAGCATTATGCAAAAACTAATGAAGAAATCATGTTAAGAATGCAAAAGGGCATAAATACCTGGAAGAGGAACGGCGAAGAAGACGCAACGAAATCGCAGCAAAGAGGGTGAAAAACGCAACAAAATCCAAGGTATGATCGGCTAAAACTGGTTTTTATCGTCAAAAATGAATAATGACCGAACAATTTTGAGTTTAAACGGTGAAAAACGCAAAATCTGAGATGATGGGTGGTTCGGAGGAAGAAGAAAACGCGAAAACAGTGAGCAACGCGAAGAAGACGATCACTGTTCCAAATTTTAATTTTTAACTCTGAACGGGGGAATCTACCGCGGTTCACTACTTAACCGCGGTATAATATGGGTATATGCCGCGGTTTCACGCCCAACCGCGGCATATACTGATTAAAAAAATAATCCTAAATGGCATTTTTGAAATTATTTTCAAACTATATGCCGCGGTTCAGCGCGCAACCGCGGTATATACCTCGAAATATTTCAAATATATATTAAATTAATTTCAGATAGGAGAATATGTCGCGGTTGCTCAGAGAATCGCGGGATATACCCCTGTAACGTGCTGAACACAACTGTCTCCCCAACTGCCTTTTGGGGAATTTCAGTAGATGAGAAGGGTATATGCCGCGGTTCTCTGGACAACTGCGGCATATACCCCCTGTAACTTCTGAAATTCTCTGACTGGCAGAGAAGTTGAGAAGTTACAGGGGGTATATGCCGCGGTTGTCTAGAGAACCGCGGCATATACCCTTGTAACTTTTCAAATTCTCTGACCCAGTCAGCACCTGCAATAAATTGGCAGGGGTATATGCCGCGGTTGTCCAGAGAACCGCGGCATATACTCTGTTATTTAATTTTTTATTCATACGTGGCGTCAAAGGCAATGGTTGACTGGAGTATATGCCGCGGTTTGGAGCAGAACCGCGGCATATATGTTCGATTTATTTACAAAACTGCCACCGCGCACCATTATGCTGCGGTTTCCGTTGAACCGTGGCATAATGTGCGCTGTAAAAACCCAATTTTTTACTAGTGATAAAAAGAGAGACAATATGAGCATTTTAAAGATACCTTCAGGCAATTGAAAGCAGAATGTAAGGAAGACCTTACTTGATTTAGGGTCATGCATTAATTTGATACCCTAGTGCATACATAGAGTATAGAGGAAACACTAGTGCAAACACAATGTATTACGTCAGTTATTTTTGGCTTTTAACGACAAATTCACGACCAATGTCATAGCGGGTGACGTAACTTTTACATCGAATATCACGAGGCGACGTTAATAGGACAATTTGACGTCGATTATATCTAGATTTGACATAAACCTAACGTCGACATTGTGCAAGAACGTGAGGTTATGTCAGTTAGTAAAGAGATTGACGTTCAATATTTGAATAAATATTTATATTTATAGTAGGATTTATCGTCTATGCGAAATATAAGGGATGTAATGTTCACGTCGATGCGAAAGATAATAGACGTAATGTTCACGTCGAAGTTCAAAGAGGACGTCAATTTTTGAGTAATATTTGAATATATATTTATATTCAAAGGAATATTTGACGTCAAGTATAAGGGGATGAACGTAAAACGTCAAATTTTTCTATATGGGGGGACGTTACTGTCGATGTTTGAACGTCAAATGGTGTATACTTCAACGTTACCTTCAGTGTTTTTTTGTTTTGGATTTGATTCGGTTTAGCTCATTCAACTAAATCTGAAATATAGAAACCAGTTTTCCAATTCATATACATTCACAAAATTAATTAATTTAAACCATGCTATCATCAATTCATTAATTCCAATTAAATAGTAAAACTAAAAGACGCTAATGTTATCATCAAAACTTTAAAGAACCCAGATTTCCATTCATCTATTCACAGTATTCATCTATTCACTATAATCTATTAAAAGTTTAAAACCTGCACAACTAAGCAAATGCTACTATCATGAAAGGAAAAACCTAAAGCTATAGGTATTTAAAATGTTTATTCAAATATTGTGCCAAATGCTCTCTTATCGTCGTTATTACTGAAGTGGACAATGGACAGGTAGTGTTGAACCGCTGCATAATCAAGGAAACTTTACTATTATATTCAATTTAATGTCAAAAGTTTATTGATATTTGTAAGATTATCAAATGTAAATTTTTACCTCAGTCCATTCCCCTCTGATTTTTGCTTGGATGATTGCCTTCATCCATGACATGATGTAGTAGCCACATGCCCAGGAATCATTCTGCTTATTACACTAAACATGTGAAAGAACTTATTCAAATGTTATTGTTTAAATTTGACTTCGAAAATTAAAGTTAAAGATCAACGAATTCCAACCTTAGGATATAGAATTTCAAGTTGTTGTCCTTTGGTCCTAGTCACAACTCTAAACATATTTGATTAGAAACATAAGTTAATATATTAATATCATAATGAATTGATAAGAATGAATGTAATACTTATGTTTGTATCAAGGACTTCAACTCCGCTTTAATCTTCCTATGAAGAGAACAAAACCATAGAACTTATGCTTTTTTTTGGAATGATCACCATGAGTTGCCAATGGCCCCTGTCATGTACCAACAACTAGTGAGTTAGTTTATTTATTAAAATTTGATAAAAGTTGACAATATTGGGAAACACATACGCATCAATGTATGGCGCGATATATATCTCTCTGTTAGACTTAGTCATCCATGTTTGAATATATGATTTTCTGAAATCTAATGTGTTTCCAGATGGTTGAATGGTCTGAGGTTCAAGAAAGCCATAAACTGACGCCCGACCTGATTCAACTACGATGGTGTCCATGTACCTGTAAGAATAAAGTTAAGTATATTTATTAAAAAGTAATAATACTAATATACAAATTGGAAAATAACACATAAAAAACTTACATGCACCATAGTTGTATGCATGAAATGTTGAGCATTTTTTCTCCACCAATGACCTAATAAATATCATCGAAATTAATATACAATGGAACATGGCACTCGAGGCTAAATGTTCTTAACTCCCACAACATCTCTACCAGTCCTTTTCTCAACTTATTTAATCTGGAGGTCAATATGGATATAACATCATGGTCTTCTGCTTCCTCACGAGCCTCGTTCATAGGTTGAGCAATTGGTTGTTTCTCAAGATGGTAGACCTGCAACTCACATTTACAAAAGTTAGGAATCGTTTAATTATAACTTGAATATTTAAGATAATAAAAAGAAGAATATAATACCGCTGGTGGGCCAAAATATGGCATGATCATAGCCTTAGGCCAAGCTATAAATGTGCCTAAGGCTTCCCCCACGAAATGGATTTTAGATGTAGGCAATGGTACTCGAGCCTGGGGGTCTCTTGGATCATCAATCATTACCCGTGCGTGAGTGGGCAATAAAGGAGCACCATGAATGGCTGGCCTCTTGCAATCTGTCGTCCCACGACCCCTATGCGTGGAGGATCCTCATCAACCAAAAACTCATACTAAATATTGTAATCAGTACGATCTGCAGTAGAGCATGAGCCTTTGGTGCTCACACAAGGTGCAGTAGGATCATCTTTAGGGGCGTGCTCCTGCTGTGACTGTTGTTATTGCTCTTGTTGTTGTTGTTGTTATTGCTGTTATTGGGTGATCATCACAAGTTTTTCTTTGAGCATTCTAAAGCGTTCACCCATGCTTTCCTCTAATTCGATTTGCACCTTTTGCCTGATGCTACTAACCATTTCCTGAATCACGACTTTTGTGCTTCTTGGTTTAGGGCCAAAGTAGTCCCTCAACCCAATAGCTCCTCCAACACCACGCACACGACCTGGACGGTCTAGTCGACCTGTGACTGCTACTAGGAGGTCCTCCCTACCTTGTGCCACAAATGTGCCTTGACTCTGTTGGTCAACCAAGTCATCCTGCATATCATAATGAAACTAGACACATTAAAAAGTTTGTTACATAATTTTTTATGAGCTATGGTAATCAGTTACAAGTTTCCACTTACAATTCTCTGGGATATCTTCTGAGCAGACTAGGATGTAAACTGACCATTGAACTTTGTCCGTGCAGCCTTCCACAATTCATGTCTGGCTGGTGGAGGTGCTAGATCAGGTGACTCAAGACCTAACTCCTCAGCGCGAAATTTTCTCATATTTTTCTCTAATAAAGCATAACCACGTGATAGTACGTGTGATGAATCATTAAGCTTCTGCCTCTGTTGGTTGGCTATCCTTTTCACCTATGAAAAAATGAAAATCATTAAGCATAAATCACAAATTAACATCTTGTGTGACTAGAGCAAAATATTAAAAAACATACCTGCCACTCAGGAGTAGGTCTAGATTCTTTAAACTACACCCACTCCTCCTCGGTTATTTTATATTTTGTACAAGGAGTGTCGTTCTGTTTAGAGCCAAAGATGTATTGACATGTCATTCTTGTCTTGAAGTCCCTCCACCGGACTGCAATGTGGGATAAAATCTTCTTCCTTATCCTCTCATCATTAGGGATATTCCAATTTTCCTGTTAAAAACAAAATTAATGTTAAAGCACGATCAACAAAACTAAGTCAATGATGGAAGTAAAACATCTTCAACATACCAAAATATTCTGCCATAGTAGATTTTTGTCAACCTGTGGGACATCATCCCAACAGCTAGCGACAATAGGGACATGTGCTTTTTCCATCACACCCAAGTAACTTTTGAACGATGTTGCATGTGCCCCAATAGGCACAAATGTTCGGGGATCAAACTCCATCGTCACTGGTTTCTCATTAACCCGATTGGATGTGACATCAGCCATCTGAGTAACAGATCTACCCCCTCCTCCCGTTGGACCTAATCCAGAGCTCGTCATACCTGTTCACAAAGTGTTAGTACATTATAGTTAGAACAAACAAAATAAATAAAGTGTACAAGTAATTGAAACAATGCTAAGACACCTATTTATCTCATATGCCTTCGTTGTGATCACATCGAGTTGCCTGTATTTTATCGGGTACATCATCGACCTTATTTTCATCGATGAGAAGGAGCTTGTCTCAAGTATATCTAGAGAGTCTTCATCATCAGTTGTGTGCATGGCTATACCTTCCAATACCACTGACCATTTATGATTCATTGGGTCAGTGACATAGAATATTTGTCTTGCTTGACTAGCCATAATAAATGGTTCATCCGTGTAACTCATTTTGTTAAGATCCACTAAAGTGAATCTGAGGTCTTCTGTCACCACACCAGAATTACTGTCAACCTATTTACACTTGAAAACTGGAACTCTAAAAGTGACATAATCAATTTCCTAAATTTCTTGTATTATTCCAAAATAATTGATTGATGCTGTAATTGGATTCTTATCCTTGGAACTGGAAAAGTGTACAACCTCAGCTTGTAGGGTAACTCCACTATTTTGAACTCTACTTTTATCGTCATCCTCCTTTGAATAGAACAAGTAATTGTTTATGTAATAGATGCCAAAAGTGATCACATCAATGTTAGGTCCACGAGCTAGTCCCAATAGATTTTCAGAAACATTCGGAGTCGCATAAATCTTTTTCTTAAACCAAGCAAAAAAGGATTTTTTATGTTCATTAAGTGTCCACTTTTCACTCATACGTGGATGTGCTGACTTAATTTGATCAATATGTTGTGAAATATAAGGAATAACATCCTCTGTGTTGTTTAAAATGTGCAAATGTGCTTAATTAAGTTCTTTTCCACTAACACTTTCAATCCTTACTCCTCGAACTCCCTTTCCTTCACATATGTTTTCATGTCTTTTCTTTGGAAGTCCTATTGGGTCACAACTTGACATATAACTTGAGCAGAATTCAATGGCTTCCTTTGCAATGTAGCGCTCTATAATCGAAGCTTCTGGTATCTATTGATTCTTAACGTATCCCTTTTAAGATCTTCATGTATCTTTCAACCGGGTACATCCACCTCAAGAAAATCGGCCCACATATTCGAATCTCTCGCACTAGATGGACAATCAAATGAACCATGATATCAAAAAATGAGGGTGGGAAATACATTTCCAATTGGCACAATAGTCTGATGGCCTCATTTTGTATATCATCTAACTGTCGAGGATGAACAACTTTCTTGCAAATGGCATTGAACAACAAACTCAAACGTGTGAGAATACCTCTAACAGAGGCAGGTAATATGGCTCAAATAGCTACTGGTAAAAGTTGTTGCATTAAGACATGACAATCGTGAGACTTTAAACCAACCAACTTCAAATCTTTCATAGAAACAAGGCTACTAATATTCAACGAATAACCTTGTGGAACCGTCACACTATGTAAACATTGACAAAAATGTTCCTCACCTGGTCGTATACTTCTTCCCCATTACGTGGTCTACACACTACATCATCCTAAAAAATTCCATTAAAGGCCTTTTTCAATCTACAATAAGGGTGATTCCGAGGAAGGAATCTTCGGTGTCTTGTCTACACATTTTTCTTCCCATGCTTCAGTTGAAGATAGCTAGTATTTTCTTCACAAATTGGACATGCAAAATGACCTTTAACACTGTAACCACTCAAGTTCCCATATGCTGGGGGAAATTATTTATGGTGCAAAACAACATTGCACGCAAACGAAAGTTTTCTTTTGAATATGAATCGAAGACCTCGACGCCCTCTTGCCACAACATTTTTAAATCGTCAATTAATGGTTTTAGATAAACATCAATGTCATTTCCAGGTTGTCTAGGACTCGATATCATGATAGACAAAATCATGTATTTTCTCCTCATGCACAACATAGGAGATAAATTGTAAATCATCAAAATAACTGGCGATGAACTATGTTTGCTACTTAAGTTTCCATAAGGATTCATGCTATCGGTAGCAAGTGTAAGTCTTAAGTTTCTCAGCTCTACACTAAATTCGGGAAATGTGCCATCAATGTTCTTTCATTGTGGGGAATCAGCTGGGTCTCGCCAAATATTATCCCATTTTCTTCCATCAACATGCCACATAAGATTCTTCGCATCTTCTTTAACAGAAAACAATCGTTTCAACCTAGGTACTATAGGTACATACCACATGACCTTAGCCAAAGGGCCTTCATTGTGTTCATCGTTATTTCCATCAAGTTGCTTCTTAAATCGTGACGAACCACATGTCAGACACACCTTCATTGAAGCATACTAATCTTTGTACAATACACAGTCATTGGGACATGCATGTATCTTTTGGTATTCCAAACCCATTTGACATAGAATTTTCTTCCCATCATAATTACGGATAGGTAACGTGTTATTTTCTGGTAGCATTTCTTTCAGCAACTCCAACAATTCCATGAAACTTTTATCAGTCCATCCGTTTCTTGCTTTCAAACAAAACAATTTCAAAGTAGCCGATAACCTTGTAAAATTGATGCATCCTGGATACAACTCTTGCTCCAAATTGTTCTTACACTAGTGCAGAAAGGGCTTTAGACGTCTGTTCTTTTGGCTTTTTGACGTTCGACCTGCACCTGATGTCTTTGTGGGTGACGTTAGTCAGACGTCTGTTGTGTCAGACCGGACGTCTATATAGACGTCGGCTCTCTTACAACGGACGTCTATATAGACGTCGGCTCTCTTACAACGGACGTCTATATAGACGTTCGGTCTGACAGAACGGACGTCTATGTAGACGTCCGATCTGACACAACAGACGTCTATATAGACGTCCGGTGTGGCTTTGCCGGACGTCGGTTTGTGCACTAATCGACGTCTACTGGGCGTTTTTTTCTAAAAAAACAATTTATTTTTGCATTAAAACCACACTTGGAAAACAGAAAATCGTCCCAGAACAATATATAGTATAGTATATTTGCGTTTCATATAAAGAAAGTTCTACTTAATGTACAAAATAATCCAATACCAAAACTATCAATATATAAACTTATAAAACTAAAATTAATCAATGTTCAACAATAAATAAAACAATTCTTAACTCCATATTTGCAGTAGATAAGTTGTCCACTCCTGCCTTATTTGTCTAATGGTGTCCTCTGATATAGGAGATGTACTCTTGAAGCACTGCAAAATTGAAGAAAGATTCATTATGGTTTCATATATGTTTAAAGATGAATTTGATTTGTAATGTACTCAAGGTATGCATCATTACCTCATTCCAGTCATCTGTAATGACAGCTCGAACAATGGTCTTAATCCAACACATGACATAGAAGCTACATTCTGATGAACAAATTTATGATCACCAAAATATGATGTCACAAACTTGTTGAACAATCGGCAAGTATGACCGAATCGTTTCAAGTAATAAACTCGGTAAGACCAAGTATCGTTCTCCCAAAGGACTCACGGCCTAGTTTAGTTATGTGATTCGTTGATTAGCTAAGACTTAAGAACGAAATAAGTGAAGTTTAATATGCAAAACAGAAAATAAACATGTATGCATGAATTTTGATCAATGGCTAAAACAAAATACAAACACTTCAATGGAATATATGGATGAGTATGTTGTTGGGGTTTATCAATTTCATCTTATCCACTCTAATATATTTTAGGAATTCAACATTCAATTCATCATTGTTAATGCCACTCTCTAAATTACCTTGTCAAGAAGGCCTATCCCTAATTACGAGTTCATACAATTCCTAGCATTCCTAATAATTAGTTCTTTTAGCACAGGAGCTTAACGGCAACCAATATACTATTGGGAGAAATTCCCCGGATCTAGACTTCCTCGTACGTTCCCGTATCGACAAAATCAATAATCATGCATTGAATGAGTTAAAGAAAGCAAGCATTGAGCAAAGAGGAAAAATCCTAACTAATGATGAAAGAAAGCATAGGTCTTAGATTAAGATGTAAACACAAATTCCATATATGAGAGTTTCGAAAGATTACATTGATTCCCCAACAAACATACAAGGTTTAGTTCACCATATTCATGAGGAACCTAGATGAACAATAATGAAAGAATGAAGGATAAAACCCTAGAAAGGTGAAGAGGTAGCTTGAGCATCCAAGATCCTCCTTCAAAGGGGTGAAAGAGAGAGTGTTTGCTTCGTTTCTGCCAAAGATACAAACCCTAGGACGTCCTAAAGCTTATATACTATTCTAAAATTACAGAAAATTTAGGCCCAAGCCCATAAGTGTGCCGCTCAGCAGTAAAGTACCGCTCAGCGGTGAGTGCGTGAGTTATTTTCGCCCCTCAGCGGCCATTTTGCCCCTCAGCGGCTTCTCCTTTTGCACTTTTTGATGTCTTTTCTGATTCCATCTCTCTCATTCTTCACTTCTTTCACCAAATTCACCTTAAAACCTGCACAAAAACACTGAAATCAAGCATAAACTTGTCCAGCTCTCTTATTTCTGAAAATATGAATAAAAGCATGATTTCAAGCTAGTTTCTAAGTATAAAGGTTGCTTTTAGTGTCAATTTTAAGCATGAAAATAACAGTTTTTCAACTGTTATCACATTCCCATGAATCCTGCTGTTGGTTACACTAAAATGTGCACTAAATCGTCAATAATTTAGATCATTCAATAACATACAAAATGAATTATAACTATAAATGACAATTAACTTTTGGATATAAAATTTGAACTAGTTGACCTCAAGATTTACCAATAACTATGTACAGATTAAAAACACAAAGTTAAATTATCATAACTATATATATCATAAAAGTTTAAGGGGAACATCAAAGTCAAAGTCATTTTTGGAGAAACACTTACTGATGAGTCAATATTTTGTTCACTTCACTTAGTTTAATGTGCTGTAATTAATCAGGGAATTGTGCATAATTGTCCAGTATTTTCCCATTTTACTGAATTGTGCTTAATTCGATCAGAAATTCTTATTTTAATTAATTTGAATTATCTGAGGTAATTATTTACATTATTGATTGCAGGAAAAATTTTGGAAACAGAATTTGGGGATATTTAGAGATTAAATGAAAAATGACAATTGAACCCAATGCATTTCAGCCACTTCAATTTTCGCACAGTGCTGCGTGAATGTTGTGTCAACTTGTTTGTCCTCGTTTGAGTTCAATTCTTATCCTTTTTCCATGCAATTTTTTTTCATAGTTTCGTCTAGATGTCTATTTTCACATATAGTTTTTCGTTTGTTCAAATTCGTTTTGTGTTGTTCCCAGTATTTTTTTTTCTCTCCTATGTCAGTCTAGTGATTACTGTTTGAGTGTTCTAATATGTTTGCATTGTTTGCTTGCTGTTTAGTACTTGTGGTGGCTGGGATTGATCATTGGAAGGTGCTAAGACCTTTCAACACTCTTAAGCAAATGGTTTGCACTTAAAATGTGCAGCAACATTCAAAGCAATTGACACATATGTCACAAGATTGATTTTAATTTACACTTAGTATTGAGGTGATGATTTCTGAAGTGTCATTGCTGGAAAATTTATACCACACGGCCACATGGGAGTAAGTTCCAATGAAATGCTGAATTTTATTCTATAGTATTATGAAGGGAAGCCACGGCCATACCAAACCATCCACATAAATCTTCTTCCTTGTAAAGCTAATGGAAAGTGGGAGCCACCTTTGGATAATTCTTTTTGGCTTGGAGAATGAAGTGTATACGCATATGATGAAGATGGATGGAAATGAAGGGGACCACATCTAACAAATTAACATAGAAAGAAGTGGCCACATATAAATGAACTCACGGCAAGCACACCAAACCAAGGAATCTTCTTTTTGTATAAATGGCTTACATGGCATAAAAGAGAAGGGGAACCACATGGAAGCAAATTCACGGTTTTGAAATGTTGGCAGCAAGCTTTAATATTATTGAAAAAGAAGCACATAAAAAATGGCAAAGGAGACAACACACGGCCCACATGCAAACAAAGCTTTTGAATTTTCGGTAAATGAAGTGTTGTAACACTAGCTCACGGTTTTGTTGAAAAAAATGCCCATCACTCATTTCACAATTACCTTTGAAACAACACACACCACAAGGTATTTTCAACCAGCCGCCACTCTCTGATTTCCTTTTACAAACGCTCTCACACATGAGATATACATTGAAGTTTCAATTAAAATGAGAAGAAAGCTACACGACCACACGAGTTTGGCTTCAAGCAAACAGTTCAGCAAAAAGATCTTTCTTAGTTTGCAATCCAGCACTTTGGAATAGAAGAGGGTGTCTCGGCCTTGCTGGAAGAAGCTTCACGGTCCAGCCATCTCCAAGTCCGCTAGCTTGGAAGAAAGAAGAGAATGGAGCAGCCACCTTCAAGGCCATGGCAGCAGAGAAGCACTTCCAGCTTGAGCAAAGAGAAGCTTCACACTTCACGGTTCTTTGACTGCCACCAGGGAAAAGAGGAAGCTAGCAAACGGACACCACATGAAGGGCCCCTCATGTCCAAGCAGCTCACATTCCACGGCTTGCTTGGTTTCATCTAACAATCAACAATTTGAAGAAGAAGACAAGGTGAGATTGAAAATGGAAGGGCCCTGCCTTCTTGACTTTGGCACGTCCAAGCTCAGCATGAAAGAAATTTGTGCCATATTGAGACAAAACAAAAACCGAGAAATTGGTTGAATTGAAAGAGAGTAGATTTTAGGAGTAGTGTAGTATAGAATTCACGGCCCTGGAAGAGGCTCTCTGCCTCTTCCTCTTTTAACAGCTTTCCAGTTTCATTTTAAAACAGTGCAAAATGTAATTTGATTTCTGAAGCAGTAAGAGTGTGTTACAGTATATTGCTCATTTCATTTTCATTTTTACGTGTAGTATTCAAGAACTTTATTTTCAATGTTAAACCTTTTGATGAATTTCATTTTCAATACTTTTAATTCATTTGGCGCCGTTGCCGGGGACCAATGACGGTTTGGTTTTAGATTCTTGTTGTGTAAATTTTTGTTCTGTTAATATGTGTGTTTTGTGTGTTTTGTCTTTTGTATTTTTGTAGGCGACAACGACACCTTCAGCAAATTTTGGCGGCGTTGTCACTTCAGATCCAGGTTTTTGTTTTAGATTTTTACTGTGTTAATATATATTGTGTATATATGTGTTTAATTGTGCTATGTTCTGTATTTAGTTGTTATTAAAAAAAATTTTAAATTAAAAAAAAAAATATTAAAAAAAAAAAAATATGTTCTGTCTTTTATGTGCGTGTAACATGTATAAATGTGTTGTGATTTATCTGTTTTGTAATTTTTAGTATTTAGTTTTTATTTGTTTTATTTTTATTTTTCTATGTCTACCTATTCTGGTTATGTGAATTCTGCTTATTCTGCCAATGTCCGTGATTATGAATCTTATTCTGCATCTTACTCTGATTGTAATTCTGCTGAATTCTATAATGAGAATTATAATGATCCTGAGTGGAATGATCTTAACAACGAATGGTACGATACCCCACAAGATCATTATCTAGAACCACCATTCGAGAGTCCTTTCATGCCTCCACCAGTCCAGCAATATTAGAGTCAGCAGTATAATGCTTCTGCCCAAACAACTCTTCATCCTTCAACTTCTGAACCTACATTAAAGGAGTTACTAGAGCAGATGACAATGCAGAACATTCAGTTTCAGAAAGGGAACATGCAGTTCAAGCAAGAGAGCATGGAGTTCCAGCAGGAAACTCAAGCTGCCATACAGAATCTGAGTGATCAGATCAGGCAGATGGCCACTCTTGCACCTGAGGAGACTGATGAAAATTTTGGGGACCCGGCAGAAGTAAGCAGTAATCCTGAACCAGGTAGACCACCTTCACCTTCCCACACTCTAGAAATCTTCAAGGAAGAGGAGGTAAGCATACCACAATTTGATTATTATGTTGATTGTGATGATGATCGGTATGCTAATGACTATATTCTTGCTGAGTCTGATTTTAATTTTTCCTCTGTGCATGATGAGAACCGCTTTTTACTATCACATTCGAATGGTTATTCTTCATGCACTGAACATGAATCTGAGTCTATGATTAATATTGCATGCAATTTAGAAATTGATTCATGTTATGAGGATTTATCTAAAGCTCAGTATGATAATTTGGGTGTTATACCTCTGCATAACATTTCTTTGGAACCACATTGCACTAACCATGTTGCAGGAGGTGTACATGTATTGCATCAACAAACACCCACAATTGAAGACAAAGGTGCAAGCTTACAAAACGGTTTGAAAATCAATTGGCACCTGTTGAACCCAATCATCAACAATTTTTTCTGCTTAGATCCAGCGATGGAAGACATTTCATTGCGAGATCAAATCTGGAGGATGAAGCAGTTCCTCCTCAAAACTTCCGTGCTGGATCATGAAGTGGAAAACCTCTCCCTACAAGTCCAAAATTGGCAACTGCCACCCTGACCAGGGAAGTTTTTTTTTTTTTTTTTTTTTTTTTTTCTTTCTTCCCCGTTTTCATATTTTTAGTGCACTTGTCCTTTATCTGTTTAGTGTTTTAATTGATGATCTTATGCTTAGAAAACATTTAGGACAGTGTAATTTAAGTATGGTCTCGGGAAGATTCTGAATTTTGTTTTCTTTTATGTTTATTTTTCCTTTTATTTTTCTTTATTAGTTTTCGAGTTATTATTTTTTTAAAAAAAAAAAAAAATTTATTTGTGATAATTTTTTTTTAAGTGTGCAAAAATTTTTTCTTTTCAAATTTAATTGTTATGAGATGTACATATATTTATTTTTCATATATTTAAAAACGAAAAAAAATGTGTTTTGTGTTTTATTTGCTTCCTCATTCTTAGTGTTTTTACTAAAAAGAAAAAAAATTTTGTGATAAATTTTTTTTTTAAAGCGTGCCAAATCTGTATTATGATATGTATATTTATTTATTTTTTCTTCTTAGTTTTCAAATTGTTATCCCTAAAAAAAAAAAAATCAAAAATTCAAAAATTGTTTTGCGTAGTCCTTGATTTTATTTCGACCCTCAGTTTCTTACCAATATTTCATTAAAAATTTTCACTTCAGATCTCATTTATTTTCCTTATTTTCCTTCACTGTAAATACAATTTCTTAGTTGTTTTCATACAGATCTTTGATTGCAAATTTTTAGACTAAGAAAATATTTCATTCATAATAGCAAAATTACAGTAATGGAAAATAGGAGCTTGAACAGATCTGAATATAAAGATGCAGTAGATATATATGAAAATAAAAGATGTTCGGGGGTCGATCTTTAGTGATCGTTAATATTACAAACCAAATAAAAAAAAACAAAAACAACATAAAAAAAATTAAAAACATAAAAAAAAAACACAAGTGTTCATATTACAGTCCTTAATTCTGGCCACACTCGGCCAGCAAAAACATAATAATAAAAAAAAAAAAAAAAACATTTAGCATTAAAATTGAAAGAATTCACGAGCTGGTTGTGGTGGTCTAAGGGAGAGCTCCGTTGAGGGAGCTCTGGTTCGAAAAGTCACGAGCGGAGGCTTTGGTGGAGGAATTTCTCGTTCATTTCTGTCGTCATCGATAATGATCGGAACTGGAAACAAATTCAGCAGCCTCGGTGCCCTCATTATCACCCAGTTGTTTTCTTTCAAACAAAAAAATAAAAAAATAAAAAAAACATGTGTTAATAATAGAAGAGGAAGTGAAAAAAATTTCAATGGAGGTATGATGAGAGTTCTTACCGTACATGTATAGCGGCAGTTGTGAAAAGAGAGTGCCTGTGGGGTCTATCTCCACTTGCCAGCGCCTGACCCGATTGCCATGGTTGTTAAACCAGCAGTGCACGTTGTATTCAGTGGCTTCGCCGAAGGTCCTTAGTCGAGACGCGATCTCGACGACTTGGGCTCTGCTTGGGTGTGTGACCCCATAGTTGTAGATTTTGGTCATCATATTGATCTGATCATCTGTAGGACGCCATCGCTGACTAGTGTATCTCTCTGATTCCATCTCACTCGTCATCATTCCTCTTGAAATATTCTAAAACATAATAAAAAAAAAATATAAAAATAAAAAGAACAAAAACATAAAAAAGAAAAACAAAACATAAAAAAAAAAGAAGCATAAAAATATATTAGATTCTTAGTTCAGTATTTTTTTTAATTGTTTGTTCTTGTTTCCTTTTAGATTTATTTTGTCCTGTCTGTCTTTGATTGTTTTTGTGTCTGGTCTCAGATCTGTTTCACGGTCCTTGCAAAGGGTCCTAAACGGATCTATGTCCAGTTGTCCTTGTCCATATTGTTCTCGTATATTATGTTTATGTGTTTATTTAGTTTTAAGTGGGGTACGTGGCGTTGTTCTACCCGATTGTCTCTGCAATACCTTCAATCGAAGGGAGATTAACGTCTGGTTTCCAGCCGATATACCCCTTAAGTTTTTAGACAGTTGTGTTTTATGTGTTTAAGTGTTTTCAGTTTCAAAAATAAAAAAATTTGAAAAGGAGAAGATAGATCGGGCAAAGGAAGAGGGAGAGCAGGCAAGAGATCAAAGCAGAAAGAAGATGGAAAGCAGTAAAGAGAGCAGGGCAGAGATGAAAAATAAAGGAAATACTGAAAGGGAAAGACTGGAAAGCAGAGAAAGGAAAAGAAAGCAGTGAAAGATCTGGAAACTTAAGCAGAAAAAGAAGAAATAGAGATCCAAGGTGCAGAGAACTTACCTGGGGAAGTAGGCTTGCAGAGGCTCCTTGCAGGGCTCGTACACCTTCAGAGCTGGCAGAGAAGCTCCTCGCGGATCTCAGACTCTTCAGATGGCACCGGGGCAGAGGCTCCGCAGAGATTCCAGCGCTCAGGTTGAGAGAGAGAGGAGAGAGCAGAGGACTAGAGAGAGAGACTAGGTCAGGAAATGGCGCTGGACGCGGAGGAGTGCCTCATTTATAGCCAGATTTCTTTCCACTGTAGCAACAGTTCCGGTCTTTGCCACCGAGACTGTTGTCACAGTACCGGTCTCCTTTTTCAAAAAAAAAAATAAAATAAAAATAATAAAAAAAAAATAATAAAAAATAAAATGAAAAAAAATATAATAAAATTTATTAGCATCTACTGATGGGTGCTACGTGATTTAGACATCTGCTGATGGATGTCCCTGATAACATCTACTGATGGATGTTACTGAAAAATTTCTTCCCATTTTTCCTAACTTTTTATTGCACTTGTCTATATTATTTGACTGCTCTGAAATTGATAATCTGATGATTGTAACACACTGAGGACATTGTGTGATTTAAGTGTGGTCTACTGGGGAGAAATTTTGATTTTCTGTTAGTTTCTGTTAAGTTTGTATTTTGTGTGTTAAATTTTTTGTTTTTGAGTGTTAATTTTTTCTGTTTTAAGTTATTTTTATCGAGTTTTGTGTGCAATAAATTTTACATTTTTCTCTTGATTTCTGGATGATGTTTAAGTTGTAGATTTTTCCTTCACTTACTTAATACTTATAGTTTGTAATCCTTGCTTTTCTTTGCTTGGAAGATGATTATAATGTTCAAGAGGTTGAATTGATTATGACATAAATACCCTGTGAGAATTTGAGCCAATTAATTTTCTTTTTTGTGTGTGATATGTATCTTGAATGCTTGCACATATGCCTTGGCTTGATTCTTTCTGATATACTTGATTGATATGCATGTTCAGACGTGATAAAGGCATTTTTGTTCTTGAGCCTCTTTAGCCAAATAAGCCTACCTTGTTATTATCCTTTGATAACCCCTTTGAGCCTATACTGTATATATTTCTTTGTGTTGAAGCTCATACACTGATCCTAAGTGAAAAACAAATGATTACCTTAACCATAGGAAAGTCTGGAGCTATAGAAGTATTTTGTGAATAAGTGTGGTCTCCTTGGGAATTCTGATGAATTGGCTAGTTGGTTCCTCATCATGTTTTGAAATGATAATTTA
Source organism: Vigna nakashimae (assembly GCA_034642375.1). Taxonomy (NCBI): domain Eukaryota; kingdom Viridiplantae; phylum Streptophyta; class Magnoliopsida; order Fabales; family Fabaceae; genus Vigna; species Vigna nakashimae. Next base: position 41,893,690 of record CM067765.1, on the reverse strand, counting down.
TATCCTGTTGTGTGATAAAAAAAAAAAAAAAAGAAGAAGACAGGATAAAAAAAAATGATGATGAGAAAAAGAAAAAAAATGGAAAAATAATTTTGTAAATAATGGAGTCGAGAAGAGGATTGAATTAGAGGTTTGGGTGAGATTTCACTGTGTTTACATTTTTTCCCTAGTGCACCTCTATTTCTTCTGAGCTATAGCTACTTATCCAAATTTATCCTCCCCTGTCCTTGGCCCCATTACAACCCAGTAAAGACCTTTTGATCTGAAGATGCATATGTTTTAAGTATTGATAATTAGAAGCTTGCCAAGTCTGCTTGTGTTTGTTTTCTTGAGTGCATTGAGTGACATTGATTTACCTTAAACACTTGAGAGAAACACTATGAGTGCATCTGTGAGGTTTTGTTATTTTTGAATCACCTCTTGAGCTGATTAATCATTTTCCGTGTTTTGAATTGCTTGGAAGATTTCTGTAAGTATCTGCTTTATTTGATTTGTGTTGGATAATTTCTATTTCTTTTCTATGTCCAGACGTTTTGAGAACTGTGTAAATTCTGTTTACTTTCTTGTGAGTCTTTATTTTTCTGTCTGCTGAGTCTGTGTTACTCCTTTGGTGTCCTATGAACTATTCCCTGATTTGCGTCTTGATTTTGCCCAGGAGTGCAAAAGACTAAGTGTGGTCTATTTTGATGAGTCAATATTTTGTTCACTTCACTTAGTTTAATGTGCTGTAATTAATCAGGGAATTGTGCATAATTGTCCAGTATTTTCCCATTTTACTGAATTGTGCTTAATTCGATCAGAAATTCTTATTTTAATTAATTTGAATTATCTGAGGTAATTATTTACATTATTGATTGCAGGAAAAATTTTGGAAACAGAATTTGGGGATATTTAGAGATTAAATGAAAAATGACAATTGAACCCAATGCATTTCAGCCACTTCAATTTTCGCACAGTGCTGCGTGAATGTTGTGTCAACTTGTTTGTCCTCGTTTGAGTTCAATTCTTATCCTTTTTCCATGCAATTTTTTTTCATAGTTTCGTCTAGATGTCTATTTTCACATATAGTTTTTCGTTTGTTCAAATTCGTTTTGTGTTGTTCCCAGTATTTTTTTTTCTCTCCTATGTCAGTCTAGTGATTACTGTTTGAGTGTTCTAATATGTTTGCATTGTTTGCTTGCTGTTTAGTACTTGTGGTGGCTGGGATTGATCATTGGAAGGTGCTAAGACCTTTCAACACTCTTAAGCAAATGGTTTGCACTTAAAATGTGCAGCAACATTCAAAGCAATTGACACATATGTCACAAGATTGATTTTAATTTACACTTAGTATTGAGGTGATGATTTCTGAAGTGTCATTGCTGGAAAATTTATACCACACGGCCACATGGGAGTAAGTTCCAATGAAATGCTGAATTTTATTCTATAGTATTATGAAGGGAAGCCACGGCCATACCAAACCATCCACATAAATCTTCTTCCTTGTAAAGCTAATGGAAAGTGGGAGCCACCTTTGGATAATTCTTTTTGGCTTGGAGAATGAAGTGTATACGCATATGATGAAGATGGATGGAAATGAAGGGGACCACATCTAACAAATTAACATAGAAAGAAGTGGCCACATATAAATGAACTCACGGCAAGCACACCAAACCAAGGAATCTTCTTTTTGTATAAATGGCTTACATGGCATAAAAGAGAAGGGGAACCACATGGAAGCAAATTCACGGTTTTGAAATGTTGGCAGCAAGCTTTAATATTATTGAAAAAGAAGCACATAAAAAATGGCAAAGGAGACAACACACGGCCCACATGCAAACAAAGCTTTTGAATTTTCGGTAAATGAAGTGTTGTAACACTAGCTCACGGTTTTGTTGAAAAAAATGCCCATCACTCATTTCACAATTACCTTTGAAACAACACACACCACAAGGTATTTTCAACCAGCCGCCACTCTCTGATTTCCTTTTACAAACGCTCTCACACATGAGATATACATTGAAGTTTCAATTAAAATGAGAAGAAAGCTACACGACCACACGAGTTTGGCTTCAAGCAAACAGTTCAGCAAAAAGATCTTTCTTAGTTTGCAATCCAGCACTTTGGAATAGAAGAGGGTGTCTCGGCCTTGCTGGAAGAAGCTTCACGGTCCAGCCATCTCCAAGTCCGCTAGCTTGGAAGAAAGAAGAGAATGGAGCAGCCACCTTCAAGGCCATGGCAGCAGAGAAGCACTTCCAGCTTGAGCAAAGAGAAGCTTCACACTTCACGGTTCTTTGACTGCCACCAGGGAAAAGAGGAAGCTAGCAAACGGACACCACATGAAGGGCCCCTCATGTCCAAGCAGCTCACATTCCACGGCTTGCTTGGTTTCATCTAACAATCAACAATTTGAAGAAGAAGACAAGGTGAGATTGAAAATGGAAGGGCCCTGCCTTCTTGACTTTGGCACGTCCAAGCTCAGCATGAAAGAAATTTGTGCCATATTGAGACAAAACAAAAACCGAGAAATTGGTTGAATTGAAAGAGAGTAGATTTTAGGAGTAGTGTAGTATAGAATTCACGGCCCTGGAAGAGGCTCTCTGCCTCTTCCTCTTTTAACAGCTTTCCAGTTTCATTTTAAAACAGTGCAAAATGTAATTTGATTTCTGAAGCAGTAAGAGTGTGTTACAGTATATTGCTCATTTCATTTTCATTTTTACGTGTAGTATTCAAGAACTTTATTTTCAATGTTAAACCTTTTGATGAATTTCATTTTCAATACTTTTAATTCATTTTCGTCTCTTTTATTTTACCGTTTACTGTTTTCTGCATCGTTAAATATTGTCAATGTGTTTTATCGTTTATTTTCCAAACGTCATTTTTACAATTCATTTTCACTGAGGTTTTTATTTCTGTGTTTAGTTTTAACCGTTTCTGCATATTTATAGTTCCGTTTTTACCGTTTGGTTTTACAGTCGTTAAAATTTATTTCGGTGTTTTTAAATTCAGTTGTGTTTAAATTCCAATTTTAATTTATTTTCCGTAACCAAAAACCATTTACAAACCCCCCCACTTCGTGATAAATCTAAGACTGAACCACCAAAATTGGTCCTTGAGAGACGACCTAGGAGTCAAATCCTAGACTATACTGCATTTTAATCTGTATAAAATTTGTATGACCGCGACAGTCTTAACACTTACCCTTGAAGCATGGTTCTCAAGTCATTTTTCATCTTCCTGTGCAACGAACAAAACCATATAATTCTACATTGTTTGGGAATGATGACCATCAGCTGCCAGTGCGACCTATCACGAAGGACAAATAATTATTTAACTAAGTAATTAAGGAAACTTTAATAATGAACTTTTACATATAACAACACCTACCCATCAATGTATGGCACAATGTATACATCTCTTTTTGACTCAACCATCCATGTTTGCAAATAATGTTGTCTGTTTTCAAGTGTGTTACCAGAAGGTTGAATGGTCTGAGGTTCAACAAATCCGTACATGGAAGACTGACCTTGGTCTACAACAATTGTGTCCATGTACCTAAATGATCAAAGTTAAGTTGTTAGAAACTATAGGAATCAAACAAAAAGACATATGAAAGACAAAATTAACTATCTTACATGCACCACAGTTGAATGATGGAAATATTCAACATCTTGTCTCCCCCAATCACCTTAATTGCATCAGACAATGTGATAATACTAGCACATGGGGGACAGACCAAATACTCTCAAATCCCAGTATAGTTCTAATAGTGCTCTCTTCAACCTGGGTAATCTTGTGATTAGCTTTGATAGAAGATCATCCTCTGCTTCAGCCATGTCATCATCTCCATGTATGACTCCCAATATGAACTGAAGATAAGAATTTCATCAAAGAGTTATCAACAAATATTTTTAAACTTAACATAGAAATACTAATAACAAAGACATTATACCTTTGGAGTAGCGATGTGTGACATGATCAATGCTCGAGGCTAGGCTATAAATGAGCCTATGGCCTCCCCCACAAAATTAATTTCTGGAGTGGGTACAGGCACCTAAGCCTGGGGATCCCGTGATGAGTCGTTATTTCTTGAATTATATTTAGTTTATTGCACTTAAATAAACCAGGGAATTGTGTTTAATTGTTTGTTATTTCCCCGTTTTCCGAATTCTGTTTAATTTGGTCGGAAATTTGTAATTGTGCTAATTTGGATTTTCTGAGCTGATTAAGTGCATTTTTGAAGTGCAGGAAAATTTCGGAAATACATTTTGGGACATCAGGAAGAATGCCAAATAAATTCAAGACTCTCCACACAGACATGTTAGAATTAATTAAATTGTAATTCAGTAGTTTAGAATTTCTGTATCAACTTTTACATTTTGGGACAATTTTTGGTAAAGTAGACTAAACCCAAAATGTGAAGGAAAAATGACTTGACACCTTAGGGTTTTTGTGTGGACCCCACCCTTATTAAAGGTGACCCACGACCCTTGGAAATAGGGCAGCCGCCACTTGTTATTTTTTTTCTTTTCTCTCGGCTTGTGTTCCTGGGGGGGTCTCTCGTTACCTCTCTGTTGTTTTTTTTTGCTCTCGGTTTTGAGTTCTGGGAGGCAGAGGATGGAATGAAAGAAAAACCTTCTCATTGCTAATGCTTTTTAATTTCTCATGGAATGAAAAATGGCTTTACACTTTCCACTACACATTTATTTTATTCGAGCACACATTTTGCTTTTCATTAAAACGCTCGGTCAAAGAGAATGAAGCGGTGCTAAGTATTTAGAAAGAAGACACGGACTGCAGGGGCTCATGTCCAGCGTTGAGAATAAAAGCACACACGTGAGTCATCTTCATTTTCTTTGCTGGAGAGAAGCAAGTTGAACACGTCTTGCTTGGTAGGAGCACTTTCATACGGTGATTACTTGGGAGGAGAACTGCAGTGCGGCTGGAACGTTTTTATTTGGGGGAGAAAAATCTGCACGGTGTCACGGCTGATTCTAGGAGTTGGGAGGCACATGGGGCATTGGAGGTGACGGTGATGATTCATTGAGAAAAGGGAAAAGTTGATTTGTTTTGGAGGTGCAGCATGCGTGATCTATTTAGGAGGGGAGCTCTCGGTTTATTTTTTTTTTCAGCAGCAATGTTTTTAATTCCTTTTCTTTCTTAGAATAGGGACGATGCTTTAATTAGCTTTGGAGGCAGGGATATTACGGATGGCTGGAACGAGAAGCAAGGTTATGTTACTTCATTAGTGATTCTTGATAGAAAGTGTGCGCTGGAAGGTGCTGCCACGTCCAGCTGCAAGCGTTGAAGAAACTTCGAATTCATTAGAAGAAACTCACGCGTCTTGGAGGTTGGTGTCCAGGGAGCAGCCGTCACCCTTCATCCACTCACGGGATTCCATTCAGTTGATGTGTACACGCGAAAGGCAAGCTGCACGGTGTCACGGTTTGGTTGGAAAGGTGATTCTCGGCTTAGGAGAATGGCAGCTGGAAGAACAAGCCGTTTGATGCCCACGTGAAGATGTGACGCTGATTCTTGGTGAATGGAGAGGAGCAGCTGCTACGTGGATTATTGGATGTGTGCAGTGAAATCATGGAGAAATGGATGCAGTGAGGAACGTGGAGCAAGTGAGAAGCGGTAATTCATTTGGATTTTAGTAATAGGAGGGCTGATTTAATTTGGAGTATTTTTCTGTTAATTTCACTGGAGAAAGGTAGCGCACCGAGAAGTAGATTAGGTGAAGGAAAAGTGGTGCAAGGGAGCAGTCCGAGCGTATAAAAGAGGAAACCATGGTGATTAATTTCCTTTTTCTTTGCATTCATTTAGAGTTGGAGCGGTGCATTTAGCATTTTAAATTGGTGTCTTCATTCTCGGTGTGTTTTTCACTTTTTAATTCCATGTTGCAATTTAATTTGGTTCAAGCAATTTTCATTTTAATGTTGTCTAGTTTGGTCGGTTGTGATATTTTAGTTGTAATGTTAATTTAAGTTAGTTGGGTGACTCGTCTTGGAATTGGATAAGAGTAGTGTGTAATTGTCATTAATCGGTGATTGGAAGTACGTAATTGAATTAGTGACCAACCATTTTAAATCTTCGGTTCCTTCCGTGTTTACATTCGCATTTTAATTTAGTTTACTCGCATTCACAAAATCTTCACAAAACCCCCCCACTACGTGTTTGACCTAAGACTCGAACCACATTTGGTCCTTGAGAGACGACCTAGGAGTCACTTCCTAGTCTATACTGCATTCTTTTATGCACAGTTTTTGTGGGAGGTGCGACCCTCTCATCATCCCGAACCTCGTCCATCGTCACATGCATGTGGTGGGGTAATATGGGAACACCATGAATAGTGAGCTCTCCCTCAAGCACTCGTCCGACAGCCACAATGCGTGGGGGATCCCCATCAACCAATAGCTCATATTGACCACTATACTAAGTAGGTTCTACAATAGAGCAAGATCCTCTAGTGTTGACACGAGGTGGCATGAGAGTTTCACCAGGCCCCGTGTTGCCCTACGTCATGGAATGCAACTTCTGTTCAAGCACTCTTTGTATTTCTTTTTGTTCTTGTAGTTGCTCCATGAATCGTTGCTCCATTGATCTCATGCTTTGGTTGAGTCTTTCCTCGCACTGAAGATCCATCTACCTCAGTGCCTCCTGACTCATTGATTGAGTGGTTTTCTGTGTGGGACCAAAGTAGTCACGAAGACCAATTGCCCCAGGAACTCCACGTACACGTCCTGGGTGCCCGGGTCTTCCGATGGTCGTTGTTAGAATGTCGTCCCTACCTTGGCCAACAAATGTTCCCTGAGTCTCCTGCTTAACTACCTCATCTTGTTGATGACAAAATTATGAACACCGAAAAACGATGCCAAAAACTTGTTTAACAATCGGCAAGTGTGACCGAATCGTATCAAGTAATAAAACTAGGTAAGACCAAGTATCGTTTTCCCAAAGGACTCACGGCCTAGTTAGATATATGATTTGTTGATTATTTAAGACTTGTTAACAATTGATTGTAGGTTTTAAATGCAAGAGACAATAATTAAACATGTATGCATGAATTTGATTAATGGAAAAGAGGAATATAAACACTTTAATGAATTAGATGGATGAGTATGTTGTTCGGGTTATCAATTTCATCTTAAAGAGGAATACCAACCCTCATATTCCTATGTGTAGGCAATATGCTATTGGGAGAAATTCCCCGGATCTAGATTTCCCCGTACGTTCCCATATCGACAAAATCAATAATCATGGCAATGAATGAGTTAAACAATGCAAGCTTTAAGTAAAGAGGAAAAACCCTAACTAATGATGAAAGAAAGCATGTATCTTAAAATAAGATGTTAAAACATAAATTCCTTATATGAGAGTTTCACAAGACTACATTGATTCCCCAACAATAATACAGGGTTTAGTTCACCATATTCATGGTGAAACTAGATGAACAATAATGGAAGAAAGAAAGATAGAACCCTAGAAAGAGGAGGAGGTAGCCTGAGCATCCAAGATCTTCCTTCAAGGGGTGGAAAAAGTGAGTGTTTGCTTCGTCTCAGCCAAAGATACAAACCCTAGGACATCCTTAAGCTTATATACTATTTTAAAATATATAGAAAATTAGGCCCAAGCCCAAAATAGTGTCGCTCAGCGGTAAAGTATCGCTCAGCGGTAAGTGCGTCAGTTGTTTCTTCCCTTCAGCGGCATTTTCACCCATCAGCGGAGCCAACGTGGTTTCCTGAGTGCCGCTCAGCAGTAAACTACCGCTGAACGGTAGTTGCGACTTCTCCTTTTGCACTTTTCTATGTCTTTTCTGATTCCATCTCTATCCTTCTTCACTTCTTTCACCAAATTCACCTTAAAACCTGCATAAAACACTAAAATCAAGCATAAACCTGTCCATTTCTTTTATTTCTACAAATATGATCAAAAGCATGATTTCAAGCTAGTTTCTAAGTGTTAAAGGTTGCTTTTAGTATCAATTTTAACCATGAAAATAACAGTTTTTCAACTGTTAGCACCTGCACATACAAAAACGAAGATACTTAGAAGACATGCTGTGATAGATACACAATCAAACAATGTTTAGAATTTGAACTTACAATTCTTTGTGAGATCAAGGCTGTTGAGGAAGATGTCGTGTTCCCATCAGATTTAGTCCGAGCAACCATCCACAGCTCGTACCTAGCAGGTGCAGGTGCTAGGTCCGGCGACTCAAGTCCCAAGGCATCCGCTCTAGACTTTCTAATTTTTTTTCCAGCTTTGCATAACCACCTCGTGATAAGAAGTGTGGTGCATCATTTAGCCGTTGTCTTTCTTGGGCGGCTAACCTTTTACCCTGTGAAACCATGTACATAAATAAGTGTAAAATCGTAAGAACTCAATGAAAGGTTTTAAGTTGTTAAGAAATAAACCTTCCATTCCTCAGACTCTCTGGATGCACGAAACTGTATCCAGTCCTCCTCTGTGAAGGTATACTGCTGACATGGATTTTGATCTTGTTTGTCTCCGAAGACATGTGGTCGTGTCAGCCTTGTCTTGAAATTCCTCCATCTTATCGCTATATGCGATAACACTTTCTTTCTAATTTGTATCGTGTTTGGAATATCATAATGTTGCTGTTTAAAACAAAACACATGTTATTGATTTGAAAAGATGAAAGAAATAAGTATATCAACAGTGTTGTAAGTAAACATACCTGAATATCTTGCCATAAGAGGTTCTTGTCGACCTTTGGGACGTCATCCCAAGATGCATGAAGGATAGAGACATGGCTTTTTGCTAACTTACCCAGATAACTCCTAAACCTATCAGCATTCGGCTCTGATGTCTGACCTGATCTGGGGTCAATGTCAACATGTCTCCTCTGCCCATCAACGCGTCCGGCTATCACATATGCCAATCGTGTGACGCCTCGACCACGTCTAGTCTTTCCCGATCCTGAGTCTAAGGCCGACATACCTGAAAAATTATACAAGGTTAGTAATAATTCAATTTTGATTAACATAAATATAAAGTCAATAATTAACTATCACAACCTATTAAGATATTGTTTTCTCCCAAATCCCTTCATTGTGATCACTACGAATTGCCTGGATGACATCGGCAACGTCATCAACTGGTTCTTCAATGGGTCTAGATGCAACAGATGTTGTCTCAAGTATATCAAGAGAATCGTCATCATCATGTCCATACATGTTTTTTCCTTCTAAGACCACTAACAATTTTTTATTCGCTGGATCATTTACGTAAAATATTTGTCTTGCTTGACTAGCCATGATAAATGGTTCATCAGTGTAATTCATCTTGTTCAAGTCTACCAATGTGAAACCAAAGTTATCTATCATGACACCAAAATTTATATCAACCCATTTACACTTGAAAACTGGGACTCTAAAAGTGACATAATCAACTTCCCATATTTCTTGTATTATTCCAAAATAACTCATGGATGTTGTGATTGGATTTTTGTCTTTAGAACTAGCAAAGTGGACAGCCTCAGCTTGTAGTGTAACGCCACTATTTTGAACTCTACTTTTGTCATCTTCTACCTTTGTTTGGAAAGAAATATTGTTTATATAGTACCCACCATATGTAATGACATCTGCGTTCGGTCCACGAGATAACCTCAATAAACTTTCAAAAACATCTGGAGTCGCATAAATCTTTTTCTTAAACCATTGTAAGAAGGTTTTCACTTGTTCACTAAGATGCCATTTTTCACTCATTCTTGGGTTTGCTGCCTTTATTTCATTAACGTGGTTAGAAATGTAAGGAATCACATCAACAGTGTTGTTTAAGATGTACAAATGAGCTTGGTCAACTTCTTTTCTGCTAACACTTTGAATTCTCAGACCTCGAACACCCTTACCTTCACATTTTCCTTCATGTCTGCTGTTATGAAGACCCACTGGTTCACAAGATGGCATATAACTTGAACAAAATTTAATGGCTTCCTCTGCAATGTATCGCTCTATGATTGAAGCTTCTATTCTATACTGATTCTTAACATCCACCTTAAAAAGACTGGCCCAAATATTCAAATTTCTCTGACTAGATGAACAATCAAATGTACCATGATATCAAAAAACGAAGGTGGAAAATACATCTCCAATTGACATAGTAGTCTTATTCCTTCATTTTCCAATTCATCTAAACCTCGAGGGTCAACAACTTTCTTGCAAATGGCATTAAAGAACAAACTCAGGTGTGTCAGAATACCCCTAATAGAATGAGGTAATATGCCTCGAATAACAACAGGTAACAATTGTTGCATCAATACATGACAATCATGGGACTTTAAACCAACTAACTTTAACTCTTGCATAGAAACAAGGTTACTAATATTTGAAGAATAACCTTGTGGAACCTTCACACTTCTTAAACAGTTACAAAAACTTTGTTTTTCTTTTTTAGAAAGTGTGTGACAGGCTGGGGGCAGATAGGTGCATCTTCCTATTATCTGTGGATGTAACTCAGATCGGATTCCCATGTAAGCCAAATCTTGTTGTGCTTTTTGTTGATCGGGTCGCACCACTCACAAAAGTTGTTTGCAGATAAGAATGCAGTACAGTACTAGGAAGTGACTCCTAGGTCGTCTCTCAAGGACCAATTTATATGGTTCAGTCTCAGATTTGACACGAAGTGGGGGGGGGGGTGTTTTTGTGATTTTGTTTGAATGCGGTAAATAAAATTAAACGGTAAAAATGGAACAGTAAATATTCAAAAACTGTAAAATTAAACGTAGAAATAAAAACATCAGTGAAAATACATTGACAGAGAATAAACCGCAAAAATAACGTTTGAAAATAAAATGAACAGAAAAATACATTGACAAAATTTAACGATGAAGAAAACAATAAACGGTAAAATAAAGAGACAGTAAAATTAAAAGCACTTAATTGGAAATCAAATTTAGCAAAGATTCAACACTTAGAAATTAAATTCCTGGACAGTAAAAATAAAAATTACAGTAACACACTACACTCTTCAGAAAATAAATCACTGTTGCACTGTTTGGAAAATGAAAATACAGAGAGTTAATTGAAAGAGGAAGAGGCAGTAGCCTCCTCCCAGACGTGGGTAGTTCCTATACTACTCCTAAAATCTAATCCTAAAACTCTCATGCTTTCTCTGCTGCTTGCTGTCCTTCTTTTATAGCCAAAAATTCCAAACATGTATATCATTTCTTATTCCAGCCAGCTTTCCCGTGACTTCTCCATTTCAGCCAATGTTTCCATTAAGCAAATAAAATAAGCAAGAGCCTTCATTTGTTTGTGTCGTGTGCTTCTCTGCTCTGCCAAATTCTTTTGAAGTGTGGTGCCCACATTCCAAGCTGCTGCCAAAACAGAGAAAACTCGTGAACTCCTACTACCGTGACTGTGGCTGCCTCCTGCTTAGTTCCCTTGCACATGACAACATCTTCTCTGCTGGAATGCAAACGCTGGATGGAGCTTCTTCCTCTAAGTTCTGGACGTTGTGTGGAGACCATGGATGTGAGCTTGCTGGAATGCAAACCAAGAGAGGTCTTCTTGCTGGACTGCTAAGCTCTCCTTCTTCACTTGGCGTGAGTTGTAGACAAGAACCGTAAGCTTCACTCCCTCAACGTGTGCCTCTTCTCTTCAACGTGCTGCTGGACATGACGCCTCCTAGCTGGACCATGAAGGCAGCTGCTGCACTTGGCCGAGACATCACTCTCCCTCTCGGTTTGCTTCTTCTTCCACCAGGCCGTGTGCTTCCAATCTTAGATGGTGGTTGCTCCAGCTCCAAGCTGCTGGATGCTTTCTTCAAAACAACACCAGTATTTCCTAAATTAAGAGAGCCGTGAGCTTCTTCATCTCAAAAATCAATTCAGCAGGATGTGTGTGTGCAACAGAACTCACTTCACGTTGCTCTTCTAAGTGTGGATGTGCAATTTTTTATGCGTCTCCTCTTTCTAGCCTCCACAAACTCTAACATGCTGCACCTTGGACTTCTAAAAGGAATTTTAATGTGCTTCTCCCAAGTGTGCAGCCGTGAGCTATCAAGTGGTGTTCCTTCTCTTTTATTCTATGTGATGCAAGGCAAGATGCAAGCCAAAATGAATGGAGAAAACCGTGAGGTCCCTTGTTCCAGCAAGTTTTGATTTGTTAATTATTGGATGGGTGAAAGCAAGTGGCCCCTTTCATCATTTAAGTTTGCGTGAATTCATGCTATTCTCTTTCAAATTTGAGAAAACCGTGGCTGCATTTGCAACATGGTGGCCCTAACTTTTGTTATTTAATTGAACTTTGGACATTCCAAAAGTAATGAGGGTCGTGTGCTATTATGACCATTCAATAATTCAGCACTTGGATTCCATATGACCGTGAACGAAATTCAGAACTTTGGAGCTTCTTTTAGATGTGAGATTTCAACGTGTGGCCCCCTTCTTCTTTATTCCAAGTGCTTAATGTTTCATACAATAAATTGACCAAAAAGATTCCCTTGAAATGTGGTCCCTCCTTTCCATTCAGCATTCACGGCTCATTCTTCCAAAAGCAAAGAAAAATTCTCCTATCTCCATGCTATATAAAACAAAACCGTATGGCCCCTCCATCATTTCATTTGCCAACGTGAATTATACACATGGCCATGCTATTGTCTTCCAAATTATTTTGAGAAAACCGTGAGCACTTGCCCTTCTTCCATTTCAATTCATTTACTTCTTGAAAGATTCCAAGCAATGGCCGTGTGATGTGTCTTGTTTCTAGGCCAATTTTTACTCAATTTTCCATTGATCAACACACAAATTAAATCAAACCAGTGCAGCTCCTTCCAAGTAAATAATATAGTGTGCAAATGAATTTTCTTCCAAATGTCCTAAAATATTATCCAACAATTTCCCTGCAATTAATAACACAAATAATTAGCTCAGATAATTCAAATTAATCAAAATAAGAATTTCTGATCAAATTAAGCACAATTAGCAAAAACATGAAAATACCGGACATTTAAGCACAATTCCCGGATTAATTTTAGTACAATAAACTAAATGAAGTGAAGAAAATAATGATTCATCAAAATAGACCACACTTAGTCTTTTGCACTCCTGGGCAAAATTAAGACTCAAATCAGGGAATGGTTCAAAGGACTTTCAGGAATGGTGACACAAACTCAGCAGACAGAAAACAAAGACTAACGAGAAAAATAAACAGAATTTACACAGTTCTCAAGAATTATGGACCAATGAAAGAAGTAGAAATTTTCCAACACAAAATCAAGAAAAGCACATACTTACAGAAATCATCCAAGCAATTCAATACATAGGAAAATGATTAATCAGCTCAAGAGGTGATTTGAAAATAACAAATCCTCACAGATGCACTATAGTGTTTCTCTCAAGTGTCTAGGGTAAACATTTCAACTCAATGCACTCAAGAAAGCAAACACAAATTGACTTGGCAAGCTTCTAATATCAACACTCAAAACATATGCACGTTTAGATCAAAAGGTCTTTACTGGGTTGTAATGGGGCCAAGGACAGGGAAGGATAATTATGGATAAGTAGCTATAGCTCAGAAGAAATAGAGGTGCACTAGGGAAAAAATGTAAACACAGTGAAATCTCACCCAAACCTCTAATTCAATCCTCTTCTCGACTCCATTATTCATAAAATTATTTTTCAATTTTCTCTTTTTCTCATCAAATATTTTTTTTTCATCCTGTCTTCTTCTTTTTTTTTTTTTTTTCACACAACAGGATATAAATTATCATTTCAAAACATGATGAGGAACCAACTAGCCAATTCATCAGAATTCCCAAGGAGACCACACTTATTCTCAAAACACTTCTGTAGCTCCAGACTTTCCTAAGTTTTAGGTAATCATTTGTTTTTCACTTAGGATCAGTGTATGAGCTTTAACACAAAGAAATGGATACAGTATAGGCTCAAAAGGGGTATCAAAGGATAATAACAAGGTAGGCTTATTTGGCTAAAGAGGCTCAAGAACAAAATGCCTTTATCACTTCTAAAACATGCATATCAATCAAGTATATCAAAAAGAATCAAGCCAAGGCATATGTGCAAGCAATCAAGATACATGTCACACAAGAAAGAACATAAAGTGGCTCAAATCTCACACAGGGTATTCGTCACAATCAAATCAACCTCTTAAACACATAATAATCTTCCCAAGCAGAGAAAAGCAAGGATTTCAAACCATAAGTATTAAGTAAGTGAAGGAAAAATCTACAACTTAAACATCATCCAGAAATCAAAAGAAAAATGTAAAATTTATTGCACACAAAACACACTAAAAACCACTTAAAACAGAAAAAATTTAACACTTAAACACAAAAAAAAATTTAACACACGAAATAAATACTAACAGAACTAACAGAAAAATCAGAATTTCTCCCCAGTAGACCACACTTAAATCACACAATGTCCTCAGTGTGTCACAATCATCAGATTATCAATTTCAGAGCAGCAAATAATATAGACAAGTGCAATAAAAAGTTAGGAAAAATGGGAAGAAATTTTCAGTAACATCCATCAGTAGATGTTTTCAGTGACATCCATCAGTAGATGTCTAAATCACGTAGCACCCATCAGTAGATGCTAATTAATTTTTATTATATTTTTTTATTTTTTAATTAATTTTTTTTTTTTTGGAAAAGGAGAAGACCGGTACTGTGGCAACAGTCTCGGTGGCAAAGACCGGAACTGTTGCTACAGTGGAAAGAAATCTGGCTATAAATGAGGCACTCCTCCGCGTCCAGCGCCATTTCTGATCCCTCACTCTCTCTCTACTCCTCTCTCTGCTCTCTTCTCTGCTCTCTCCTCTCTCTACTCTCTTCTCTGCTCTCTCCTCTCTCTACTCTCTCGAGCGTCTGGATCTCTGCAGGGAGCCTCTCCCCCCCGCGTCCGTGTGCTCTGAAGGTGTACGAGCCCTGCAAGGAGCCTCTGCCACCGTGCCAACTGAAGAGTCTGAGTGAGATCCGCGAGGAGCCTCTGCAAGCCTACTTCCCCAGGTAAGTTCTATGCACCTTGGATCTCTATTTCTTCTTTTTCTGCTTAAGTTTCCAGATCTTTCACTGCTTTCTTTTCCTTTCTCTGCTTTCCAGTCTTTCCCTTTCAGTATTTCCTTTATTTTTCATCTCTGCCCTGCTCTCTTTACTGCTTTCCATCTTCTTTCTGCTTTGATCTCTTGCCTGCTCTCCCTCTTTTCCATTTTTTTATTTTTATTTTTTTGAAACTGAAAACACTTAAACACATAAATCACAACTGCCTAAAAACTTAAGGGGTATATCGGCTGGAAACCAGACGTTAATCTCCCTTCGATTGAAGGTATTGCAGAGACAATCGGGTAGAACAACGCCACGTACCCCACTTAAAAATAAATAAACACATAAACATAATATATAAGAACAATATGGACAAGGACAACTGGACATAGATCCGTTTAGGACCCTTTGCAAGGACCGTGAAACAGATCTGAGACCAGACACAAAAACAATCAAGCACAAAATAAATCTAAAAGGAAACAAGAACAAACAAATAAAGAAAAAACTGAACTAAGAATCTAATATATTTTTATGCTTCTTTTTTTTTTTTATGTTTTGTTTTTATTTTTTTTATGTTTTTGTTCTTTTTATTTTTATATTATTTTTTTTATTAAGTTTTAGAATATTTCAAGAGGAATTATGACGAGTGAGATGGAATCAGAGAGATACACCAGTCAGCGATGGCGTCCTACAGATGATCAGATCAATATGATGACCAAAATCTACAACTATGGGGTCACACACCCAAGCAGAGCGCAAGTCGTCGAGATCGCGTCTCGACTAAGGGCTTTCGGCGAAGCCACTGAATACAACGTACACTGCTGGTTCAACAACCACGGCAATCGGGTCAGGCGCTGGCAAGCGGAGATAGACCCCACTGGCACTCTCTTTTCACAACTGCCGCTATACATGTACGGTAAGACCTCTGATCACACCTCCATTGAATTTTCCATTCCTCTTCTATTATTAACACAAGTTTTTTATTTTTTTATTTTTTTATTTTTTATTTTTTGTTTGAAAGAAAACAACTGGGTGATAATGAGGGCACCGAGGCTGCTGAATTTGTTTCCAGTTCCGATCATTATCGATGACGACAGAAATGAACGAGAAATTCCTCCACCAAAGCCTCCGCTCGTGACTTTTCGAACCAGAGCTCCCTCAACGGAGCTCTCCCTTAGACCACCACAACCAGCTCGTGAATTCTTTCATTTTTAATGTTTTGTGTTTTTTTTATTTTTTTTTTATGTTTTTGTTGTTTTTATTCAGGTCTGTAATATTAACGATCACAAATGATCGAACCCCGAACATCATTATTATGCTTATGTTTTTTTTTTTTTTTTTTTTTTTTATTTGTTGGACTGTAATCCTAAACGATCACTAATGATCGACTACTGCCCTTACTATCTTATTATGTTTTGTTTTTTTTTTTTTTTTTTTATTATCTATAATTAACAGAGTAAGACAGCATGTTATCGGTGAACTTGGTTAATTCAATAAAAGCACTCAGATAGTTTCAGCTCAAATTACACCTATCTGCCTTTTACTACAATTTTGCCCTCTGTTGATTTTTTTATGTTTTAACAAAAACTAAATAAATAAATAAAACAGAACACATATTAACGAAACAAAATACCAAATAACGAACACAAAATATCAAAGCAAAAAGAACACAAATGTCAAAAACAGCAGACAAAACATATATTTACAAAACATACATTAACAAAATAACATACTTGAAACACAACACAAATTTTTATTTTTATTTTTTATATTTATTTTTTATTTTTTATTTTTTATTTTTTTATTTTATTTATTTATTTTTTTTTTTTGGAATTTTCGAATTGTTTTTCTTTTTAGTACAAACACTAAAAATCACGAAGCAAATAAAACACAGAACACATTTTTTTAAATTGTTTTTTTTTTTTTTTTTTTTTTTAAAAAAAAAAATAATTCGAAAACTAAAAAGAAAAGGAAAAACAAACTTAAAAGAAAAACAAAAATCAGAAACTTCCCGAGACCACACTTAAACTACACTGTCCTAAATGTTTTCTAAGCATAAGATCATCAATTAAAACACTAAACAGATAAAGGACAAGTGCACTAAAAATATGAAAACGGGGAAGAAAGAAAAAAAAAAACTTCCCTGGTCAGGGTGGCAGTTGCCAATTTTGGACTTGTAGGGAGAGGTTTTCCACTTCATGATCCAGCACGGAAGTTTTGAGGAGGAACTGCTTCATCCTCCAGATTTGATCTCGCAATGAAATGTCTTCCATCGCTGGATCTAAGCAGAAAAAATTGTTGATGATTGGGTTCAACAGGTGCCAATTGATTTTCAAACCGTTTTGTAAGCTTGCACCTTTGTCTTCAATTGTGGGTGTTTGTTGATGCAATACATGTACACCTCCTGCAACATGGTTAGTGCAATGTGGTTCCAAAGAAATGTTATGCAGAGGTATAACACCCAAATTATCATACTGAGCTTTAGATAAATCCTCATAACATGAATCAATTTCTAAATTGCATGCAATATTAATCATAGACTCAGATTCATGTTCAGTGCATGAAGAATAACCATTCGAATGTGATAGTAAAAAGCGGTTCTCATCATGCACAGAGGAAAAATTAAAATCAGACTCAGCAAGAATATAGTCATTAGCATACCGATCATCATCACAATCAACATAATAATCAAATTGTGGTATGCTTACCTCCTCTTCCTTGAAGATTTCTAGAGTGTGGGAAGGTGAAGGTGGTCTACCTGGTTCAGGATTACTGCTTACTTCTGCCGGGTCCCCAAAATTTTCATCAGTCTCCTCAGGTGCAAGAGTGGCCATTTGCCTGATCTGATCACTCAGATTCTGTATGGCAGCTTGAGTTTCCTGCTGGAACTCCATGCTCTCTTGCTTGAACTGCATGTTCCCTTTCTGAAACTGAATGTTCTGCATGGTCATCTGCTCCAATAACTCCTTCAATGTAGGTTCAGAAGTTGAAGGCTGAGGAGTTATTTGAATAGGAGAATCATACTGCTGACTCTCATATTGTGGAACTGGCTCCCAAAGAGAGCTCTCAGAAATTGGATGATGGAACATATTGTTCTCATCATAAAAATCAGCAGATTTAAAATCAAAGTAATATGCAGAATAAGAATCATAATCACAGACATTGGCAGAATAAGCATTATTCACAACATTAAAATAGGTAGACATGGAAAATAAAAAGTAAAAACTAAAAACTAAAAATTATAAAACAGATAAAACACAACACATTTATACATGCAATACGTACACAAGACAGAACAAATTTTTTATTTTTTTTTTAATTAACAGACAAAATACATATGACACGCATACAAAACAAATAGAACATCACAACACAACACAAGATAAAGCATAACACAATTAATCATGCTACAGGCACAAACAAGACAGAACATTAACAGTAAAATATTTTTTTTTTTTTTAAATATAGCAACTAAATACAGAACACAGCACAATAAAATATAAAAGACAAAACATATATTAACACAACATAATCGAAAAACACAGCAAAAATCTAAAACGAAAAACCTGGAACTGAAGTGACAACGCCGCCAAAATTTGTTGAAGGTGTCGTTATCGCCTGCAAAAATATACAAGACAAAACACACAAAACAAACATATTAACAGAACAAAACTTTATACAACAAAAATCTAAAACCAAACCTCCATTGGTCCCCGGCAACGGCGCCAAAATTTGTTGATCGGGTCGCACCACTCACAAAAGTTGTTTGCAGATAAGAATGCAGTACAGTACTAGGAAGTGACTCCTAGGTCGTCTCTCAAGGACCAATTTATATGGTTCAGTCTCAGATTTGACACGAAGTGGGGGGGGTGTTTTTGTGATTTTGTTTGAATGCGGTAAATAAAATTAAACGGTAAAAATGGAACAGTAAATATTCAAAAACTGTAAAATTAAACGTAGAAATAAAAACATCAGTGAAAATACATTGACAGAGAATAAACCGCAAAAATAACGTTTGAAAATAAAATGAACAGAAAAATACATTGACAAAATTTAACGATGAAGAAAACAATAAACGGTAAAATAAAGAGACAGTAAAATTAAAAGCACTTAATTGGAAATCAAATTTAGCAAAGATTCAACACTTAGAAATTAAATTCCTGGACAGTAAAAATAAAAATTACAGTAACACACTACACTCTTCAGAAAATAAATCACTGTTGCACTGTTTGGAAAATGAAAATACAGAGAGTTAATTGAAAGAGGAAGAGGCAGTAGCCTCCTCCCAGACGTGGGTAGTTCCTATACTACTCCTAAAATCTAATCCTAAAACTCTCATGCTTTCTCTGTTGCTTGCTGTCCTTCTTTTATAGCCAAAAATTCCAAACATGTATATCATTTCTTATTCCAGCCAGCTTTCCCGTGACTTCTCCATTTCAGCCAATGTTTCCATTAAGCAAATAAAATAAGCAAGAGCCTTCATTTGTTTGTGTCGTGTGCTTCTCTGCTCTGCCAAATTCTTTTGAAGTGTGGTGCCCACATTCCAAGCTGCTGCCAAAACAGAGAAAACTCGTGAACTCCTACTACCGTGACTGTGGCTGCCTCCTGCTTAGTTCCCTTGCACATGACAACATCTTCTCTGCTGGAATGCAAACGCTGGATGGAGCTTCTTCCTCTAAGTTCTGGACGTTGTGTGGAGACCATGGATGTGAGCTTGTTGGAATGCAAACCAAGAGAGGTCTTCTTGCTGGACTGCTAAGCTCTCCTTCTTCACTTGGCGTGAGTTGTAGACAAGAACCGTAAGCTTCACTCCCTCAACGTGTGCCTCTTCTCTTCAACGTGCTGCTGGACATGACGCCTCCTAGCTGGACCATGAAGGCAGCTGCTGCACTTGGCCGAGACATCACTCTCCCTCTCGGTTTGCTTCTTCTTCCACCAGGCCGTGTGCTTCCAATCTTAGATGGTGGTTGCTCCAGCTCCAAGCTGCTGGATGCTTTCTTCAAAACAACACCAGTATTTCCTAAATTAAGAGAGCCGTGAGCTTCTTCATCTCAAAAATCAATTCAGCAGGATGTGTGTGTGCAACAGAACTCACTTCACGTTGCTCTTCTAAGTGTGGATGTGCAATTTTTTATGTGTCTCCTCTTTCCAGCCTCCACAAACTCTAACATGCTGCACTTTGGACTTCTAAAAGGAATTTTAATGTGCTTCTCCCAAGTGTGCAGCCGTGAGCTATCAAGTGGTGTTCCTTCTCTTTTATTCTATGTGATGCAAGGCAAGATGCAAGCCAAAATGAATGGAGAAAACCGTGAGGTCCCTTGTTCCAGCAAGTTTTGATTTGTTAATTATTGGATGGGTGAAAGCAAGTGGCCCCTTTCATCATTTAAGTTTGCGTGAATTCATGCTATTCTCTTTCAAATTTGAGAAAACCGTGGCTGCATTTGCAACATGGTGGCCCTAACTTTTGTTATTTAATTGAACTTTGGACATTCCAAAAGTAATGAGGGTCGTGTGCTATTATGACCATTCAATAATTCAGCACTTGGATTCCATATGACCGTGAACGAAATTCAGAACTTTGGAGCTTCTTTTAGATGTGAGATTTCAACGTGTGGCCCCCTTCTTCTTTATTCCAAGTGCTTAATGTTTCATACAATAAATTGACCAAAAAGATTCCCTTGAAATGTGGTCCCTCCTTTCCATTCAGCATTCATGGCTCATTCTTCCAAAAGCAAAGAAAAATTCTCCTATCTCCATGCTATATAAAACAAAACCGTATGGCCCCTCCATCATTTCATTTGCCAACGTGAATTATACACATGGCCATGCTATTGTCTTCCAAATTATTTTGAGAAAACCGTGAGCACTTGCCCTTCTTCCATTTCAATTCATTTACTTCTTGAAAGATTCCAAGCAATGGCCGTGTGATGTGTCTTGTTTCTAGGCCAATTTTTACTCAATTTTCCATTGATCAACACACAAATTAAATCAAACCAGTGCAGCTCCTTCCAAGTAAATAATATAGTGTGCAAATGAATTTTCTTCCAAATGTCCTAAAATATTATCCAACAATTTCCCTGCAATTAATAACACAAATAATTAGCTCAGATAATTCAAATTAATCAAAATAAGAATTTCTGATCAAATTAAGCACAATTAGCAAAAACATGAAAATACCGGACATTTAAGCACAATTCCCGGATTAATTTTAGTACAATAAACTAAATGAAGTGAAGAAAATAATGATTCATCACTTTTATTCCGTCTTTGCTCTTCCCTTTGACGTTTAATAAAGTTCCGATGACACTGTCACAAACATTTTTTTCAATGTGCATCACATCAATACGATGTCTAACATCAAGTTCACACCAATATGGAAGCTTAAAAAATATTGATCGTTTCTTCCAAATATTTTTTGCAAGGGTACTTTTATGATGTTTTCCAAAGACAATGTCAATGTTTTTGACTTCGTTGTACAGCTCTTCACCGTTCCGGGGTCTGCAGACAACCTCATCCTCAGCACTTCCATTAAATGCTTTTTTCAATCTACGATAAGGGTTATTACGAGGAAGGAATTTTCGATGTCTTGTATATACCGTCTTCTGTCCATGCTTCAATTGAAGGTAAATAGTGTTTACACATATGGGACATGTAAAATGACCTTTAACACTATAACCGCTCAAGTTTCCATACGCTGGGAAATCATTTATAGTGCAAAACAACATTGCACGCAAACAGAACTGTTCCTGAACATGTGAATCAAACACGTCAACCCCTTCTTCCCACAACAATTTCAAATCATCAATTAATGGTTTTAAGTAAACATCAATGTCATTTCCAAGTTGTCTAGGACCCGATATCATCATGGACAACATCACATATTTTCTCTTCATGCACAACATAGGAGAAAGATTGTAAATCGTCAACATAATTGGCCATGAACTGTGTTTGCTACTTAAGTTTCCATAAGGATTCATACCATCAGTTGCAAGTGCAAGTCTTAAGTTCCTTGGATCTGCACCAAAGTCTGGAAATTTTTCATCAATCTTTTTCCATTGGGGTGAATCAGCAGGGTGTCGAAGAAGATTATCGCACTTTCTTCCGTCAAAGTGCCATTTAAGGTTCATTGCATCTTCTTTAACAGAAAACATACGTTTGAACCTAGGTATTATAGGCAAATACCACATCACCTTAGCAGGTGCACCATCATTACCTTCATCAGCAGTGTTTCGGTCATATTTCTTTTAAAAATGGGATATACAACATGTTGGACAATACTTTAGCGAAGCAAACTCCTTTGTGTATAAAACACAATCATTAGGACATGCATGTATCTTTTGATATTCAAGACCCATTGGACATAAATTTTTTTGGCCTCGTAATTACGAATAGGTAGAGTATTATTTTCTGGAAGCATCTCTTTCAACAACTCCAACAACTCGGTGAAACTTTTATTCGTCCATCCATTCCTTGCTTTTAAACTAAACAACTTTAAAGTTGCAGATAGACGTGTAAAGTTCGAGCATTCGGGGAACAACAATTTCTCTGAATCATTTATAAGAGAATCATACAAATTAGCTCTTCAAAATTCTCTTCACCGACAACACGTATCATGTCCTCTAAATGATCACTCATCCATTCTTCTACATAATCCGTTTCTCGTGACGTGGTAGGCTGGTCCAATACTTCTCCATTCCAAGTTCAAACGATATAAGTCCTCGTGATGCTGAATATGAATAGATGGTCACGCACATTGTCTAAGTCTTTCCGAATTTGATTAAGACAACGCACATGATAACCGTTAAAAAACTGTTATTTTCATGCTTAAAATTGATACTAAAAGCAACCTTTAACACTTATAAACTAGCTTGAAATCATGCTTTTGGTCATATTTTCATAAATAAGAGAGCTGGACAGGTTTATGCTTGATTTCAGTGTTTTATGCAGGTTTTAAGGTGAATTTGGTGAAAGAAGTGAAGAAGGATAGGAATGGAATCAAAAAAGACATCAAAAAGTGCAAAAGGAGAAGTCGAAGTTACCGCTCAGTGGTAGTTTACCGCTGAGCGGCACTCAAGAGCTCACGTTGGATCCGCTGAGGGGTGAAAATGCCGCTGAGGGGAAGAAAACAACTCACACACTTACCGCTGAGCGGCAGTTTACTGCTGAGCAGCACTTTTGTGGGCTTGGGCCTAATTTTTCTGTATTTTTGGGATAGTATATAAGCTTTAGGACGTCCTAGGGTTTCTATCTTTGGCAGAGACGAAGAAAATACTCTCTTTACCATCTCTTTGAAGGAAGATCTTGGATGCTTAGGCTACCTCTTCACCTTTCTAGGGTTTTATCTTTCATTCTTCCATTATTATTCATCTAGTTTCACCATGAATATGGTGAACTAAACCTTGTATTGTTGTTGGGGAATCAATGTAGTCTTGTGAAACTCTCATATATGGAATTTGTTTTAACATCTTACTTTTAAGACTTATGCTTTCTTTCATCATTAGTTAGGGTTTTTCCTCTTTGCTTATTGCTTGCTTTGTTTAACTCATTCATTGCCTTGATTATTGATTTTGTCGATATGGGAACGTACGGGGAAATCTAGATCCGGGGAAATTCTCCCAATAGTATATTGGTTGCCTTTAAGCTCCTGCACTTCAGAACTAATTACTAGGAATGGTAGGAATTGTATGAACTCGTAATTAAGGATAGGCCTTCTTGCAAGGTGATTTAGAGAGTGGCATTAACAATTGATGAAAAGAGTGTTGAATTCCTAAAGTATATGAGAGTGGATAAGATGAAATTGATAACTCCCAACAACATACTCATCCATATAATTCATTAAAGTGTTTGTATTCTGTCTTTTCCATTGATGAAATTCATGCTTACATGTTTATTTACTGTCTTTTGCATATAAAACTACAATCAATTTGTTCTTAAGTCTTAAATAATCAACAAATCACATAACTAAACTAGGTCGTGAGTCCTTTGGGAGAACGATACTTGGTCTTACCGAGTTTTATTACTTGAAACGATTCGGTCACACTTGCCGATTGTTAAACAAGTTTGTGGCGCCGTTTTTCGGTGTTCATAAATTTGTCATCAGCACACAAGGACAAAAATATGTCCCGTTCACAGACTTAGCATTTTGTTCAACGTATTGCAAGAACTTCGAAACACCCTTATCATATTCTTCACTAATGCGACGTTCATTCATCCAGCTTCGATCCATTCTATGTTCGTTAAATCATCAGTTTAAGTTTTTAACTCTCACAAGGTTAGGCCCTACCCATTCAAAAAAATTAATTTTCATAATTTGCTAAGACACGTGCAAAGAAGTACATCATAAAATTGATAAAATTTCGGCAGCATTTCGCATTGGTCTCCAAAATACACGAAATGAGAGTAGTCGACGATGACCATAATCAATTATGCATCCGGAGAACAACACAAATACTAAACCGAAAATTTATCAATTTTATCCATAGACTCCAACTTAAATGTTATTGCAAATTATGAAAATTAATTTTCTCAAACAGTTCGATCGGACAATTCAAAATTTAAGACAAACGATTAAAAGATTAATCGTTGGTGTTAAATTTCAAACGGGAATAAAGGGTCACTCAATGATTTCATAGTTATAACCTAACATGAAAGTTATAATAACACAACTAATACATGCATATTCAAAAGCCAATAACACATGCAGACCTTAAAGTCTAAAACATGCATACACAAAACCCAATAACATGCGTACAAAAAAATTATCAACGAAGAAGCTAACCTGAAGAGCAGATTGCAAATGAAATGAAGGACAACACGACCTAAAACATAGGCCAAAAACAGTCAAAAAAGCAGCCCAAAAACACGCAAGAAACTGCATCAAAACGATTTCTAATCGGTTCAAATCAAACATATTTCATCACAGAACAATTTAATCGAATTAAATGTAAATTTAAGCGGTCCAAAACAGAGGAAAACCAACCTGGAAATGCATTGCCGCAGAGTGAAATCACGAGGAAGACGATGAACAGTGAGCGTAACTCCTCGCGGGTTTGCGTTTTAGTATAAATGCCCCGAGACGTCGGTTAGGGGTGGGGTCGGACGTCTATAATATTATAGACGTCGGGGTAGTCACTAATATGACGTCTTTTGGATTTAAATATTGATATTCGCGGGGGGTAGTCCTAGACGTTCGTTCTCGGGGGACCGGACGTCTATAATATTATAGACGTCCGACCCCCCAGAACGGACGTTTAAGCGGCTGACAGTGTAGTTCAAGAATTAATTGCTTCAGACTCTTAGACGTCTGTTAGAGGGGCCCCAACATCTATAATATTATAGACGTCCGGCCCCCTCCAGAACGGACGTCTAAGCGTCTGCTAAGGAAGTTGAAGAGCTCGTTGCTTCAGCCTTTTAAACGTCCGTTAGGGGGGCCCCGACGTCTAAAATATTATAGACGTTCGTCCCCCTCCAAAACGGACGTCTAAGAGGCTGAACACCACTAACTCTTCAACTAGCCTGTCAGCAACGACGAAAACGGCTTAAAAATAACCTTCTTTCTTTATCGCATTCGTTCACCAAGAAGAAAGTTCGAGCAGAAATAGAACCACGAATAAACAGTGAGACTGTGTTTTATTTTTACATTCAATAAAAAACTTTCACGTTTTATAAAACAAAAATTTGATGTTATGTTTAAAAACAACGTCGAAGTCCCAAACCATTCGACGTTTTCTCTTAAAATAGTGCTCCTTTTTTATTAATTTTTTCTTATAAATGCAAAAGATTACTTCAAATTTGAAGGGGCTTGGACGTAGTATTGGAAGCCATAAGTTTATACCTTTTTATTTCTTTTTAGTTTTTTCTTTTAAACACAAGAGCATTAATAGAACGTCGAGTTCTGTAGGAATTCGACGTTTTGTTCTTCCGCCTAAAAGTACCATACTTTCAGATCTTTTTTCTTTTCTGCCCTCCCATAGAACGTCGTAGGCTGTCGGGCTGGGACGTGAAGGGAATTGAAGTACTTGGGAGCATTAATTGTGTGCTTAATAGAACGTCGTATTTTGTGGCGGCTTCGACGATTTATTCATCCGGCATCATGCAGGTACTACTTATCCACCGTGTACCTTCGGGGATACCTTAAGCAATTTACATATATAGCTCTCTTTGTTAGCCATCTGTTTGACTCAAAATCACGGATATGAGAATCCAAACCTTCAGCTTTCAGTCCAGTGATGAACAAATCTTAAAGCCCCAAAAACGGAGTCAAAGACTTGTTAACCCTCGGCATGTGTAACCGAATCGTATCAAGTAATAACCTGGTAAGAGGACTCACGGCCTAGACAGTTGTGTGGTTTATTGATTAGCTAAGACTTGCAAAACCGATTAATTAAGATTTTAATGCAAATACTCAAAAGTAAATATGTATGCATGTATTGATCAATGGGCAAAAAGAAACAAAACACGTGATGTGAATTATGCGGATGAATATTTTTTTGGGGTTTATCAATTTCATCCTATCCATTCTCTTGTATTTAGGAATTCATCAATCTTTTCATTAATGTTAATGTCACTTTCTAAATTACTTAAAACCCGATGTCTCGGCGAAGAAAGCCTAATCATAATCACTAGTTTACAAGGTCTTGTCTCCCTAACAATTAATCATGCATTATAATGAACAGAAGCTTAAAGGCAACCAACTATCATACTCCTGTGTCTAGGTTGGTAATATACTTTTGGGAGAGATTCCCCAGATCTAGGTTTCCCCGTATGTGTCCATATCGACAAAACCAATAATCATGATATCGAATGAGTTAAACAATGCATGCTTTGAGCAAAGAGGAAAAACCCTAACTATTAATGAAAGAAAGAATGTATCATAAAGATGATTTTGAAGAACAAATTCCATACAAGAGAGTTTCTAAGGATTTACATTGATTACCCAAAAACAAAATAAGTTTACTTCACCATGTTCATGGTGAAACTAGATCAAATACAATGAAAGAATGAAAGATAGAACCCTAGAAAGTTGAGAAGGGAGCCTTAGCATCCAAAATCCTCCTCCAAGTGTTGAAAGAGTGTGTTCTTGCTTCGTTCCAGCCAAAGATACCACCTTAGGACGTCCTAAAGCTTATATATTATTCTAAATAATACAAAAAAGTAGGCCCAAGCCCAAAACAGTGCCGCTTAGCGTTAAATACCGCTCAACGGTACTAGCACATGACACTTCTTCCCCTCAGTGCCAGTTCTGCCCTCAGCAGTGCCAACGAGTATTGAAAAGTGCCACTCAGCGATAATTAGCGCTGAGCAGTACTTGCTGATTCTCTTCTTTTGCACTTTTTGTGTCCTTTTCTGTCTCCATCTCTTTCCTACTTCACTTCTCTTCTTTCATCAAATTCATCTTTAAACCTGCAAAAACAAGGAAATCAAGCATAAACCCTATCCAACTTTGTTATTTCCAATAATTCAACAAAACTATGAGTTCAAGTTAATTTCTAAGTCATAAGTCTTGTAATTGAAGTCAATTTTGAGTATAAAAATAATAGTTTTTCAATTGTTATCATCTGGCAATATGTGACCAAACATTATCGTCGATAGTAATGTTAACACCTTTGACCCTTGAGTGAATGACCCCTTTACAACCCTTAGGTTTGTGTATAAAACCTCTACCAAATCTGGATAACAATCTCCTTTCATCTAGACAAAATCAGTAAGCCCTTGATATGCAATCCATTCTTGAAAAAGGAACCCTTCTTTCTTGAACAATTAAATTGTAGGTCCAGATACTTGTGAGGAACTACATATTTTATATCTCTCCAGAATAAAAACTTTCCTCGAATCTCGTCATCACTTATCCATCCAAATGGGTTTGCGTTTCTTGTAACCTGGGCAACCTTCTCTTTTCTTCTAGATGATGATGATGAAGAAGCCATGTTTGGATAAAATTCTTGGAACCTCTTTCACAATCTAGTATTTTTTAACTTCTCAACTTCGAAGCTTAAAATATACAATGGTTACGTCGAATTTTACTAGGCTTTGACGTACTAATTGTCAGCCAGAAGAAAAAGACTTTGACAAAAGGCAAAGGTTACGTCGTATTCTGTGGATATACGATGTTTTCTTCTTCATCTTCGCGCCTATTTTTCCTTTTTAAAACCTCTCATAACCTCCCAGTACCATTATATTTTAATATAATATTTACATTTTAAGATAACCTCCCATTAGAAATGCAACGTTACGCATATTCGAGGTTTTCTTCCTCAGCCTCCCGCCCTTTTCTGTGCTTTTTTCCTTTATAAACCTCCCGTAACCCACATTACCTTTATATTTTAAGATAAGATTTACAATTTTTTGTTATTTTTATATTATATAAATTTGTTAAATTTATCTTGTAATATTTACATATTATAAAATATAAGAATGATTTGCTGGTTAAATTTAAAGAGAATAAAATTTTGTTTCTTTAAAATATTAATTTTATTTCATATGGAAAATAATAATAATAATATTTTATGAGAATTGTGTTTTAGTTATAGATCACAATAATTAAAATCATAACAAATATTTGTATATTATTAAAAGTAATTTGAAATGAATGTTTTAGGCTAAAGAAAGGTATGATTATACTAAAAGACTTTGATTGATTTTTAAATTATAATACTTTAAGTTTAAGAAAAAATTAAGTTGACTGATAAACTAAAGGTTAAGATAGAATATCCTTGACAAAAATTGAGATAGCTT
The DNA here is from genome assembly GCA_034642375.1 of Vigna nakashimae. NCBI lineage: Eukaryota > Viridiplantae > Streptophyta > Magnoliopsida > Fabales > Fabaceae > Vigna > Vigna nakashimae. Next base: position 41,864,947 of record CM067765.1, on the reverse strand, counting down.
AGTTAGAAAAAAATTATTTAGACAAGTTAACAACAGAGATGCATCACACCAAGTCAAAGATCGAGAAGAGACAGGGTGTATGGAGAATAGTCAGACAGATCTAGACCAAAATTTAAGACATAATGGGTTCGGTCGAAGATTAAGGCAGGTTAAGTTTGACGATGAAGACTGGTTGGGATTGGCTGACCCGAGCCAAAGGTAGGATAGAGGACTATCTCCTGAATAATAATTAGTATAGGAAATAAAATAAATTGTATTTTTCTTATGAAAGATTAACATCTTTGTGGCAAATATTTCTTTTAGGGTTTTTAAGGTGCCTTAAACATTTATACCTAAATATACGAACACCAAATACATATGTAGACACTTTGGAAGTCATAAATATACATTCGCAACATTGAGGAAGGATTCTTTTAGTTCTTAGTTTACAACTCTGATTCTTATCAAAGATTAACATCTTTGAGGCAAATATTTCTTGTAGGGTTTCTTAGGTTGACTTAAACATTTGTATAAATGATTATATGATATCAAAAAATACTATGATTAACATTACTAAAAAAACAAATTTGACCCCTCTCATGCTTTATTTCTTCGCTTTTTAGTATTTTAACAAACGTGTGATCATATTCCAGCCACATTGTCATTAATATGACCATAAATAATCATTAAAAACTCATTTGCATTTCTTAATTTATAACGCTTTGAATCGATTCTTTATTACTTAGAATCGATTATATTAATTTAGAAAAATTGAGAGTGGAATTATATGAATATAGAGTGGCACATCAAACTTTTTAACTTCAAGCCCTCCAAATCTCCCCATCTTCGCGGGTGATTGAAAAGTAGACAATTTCTAGGGAGTGAGATGTCATTTTGTTTTTAAATCAATCAAACGAAATTTATTGATTTTTTTCTTAATGATGTTTGAACGTCGAATTCGGCAGGGCTTCCACCTTCGTACAAGAAGGTGGAGTGTGCCAATTACTAAGCATAATTACACAATGTACGTCATCAGTTCATCTATAAATATAGCTTGCATTTCACATAATCCCTGCCTCCTGTTTCCGTATTGAACATATTAGGATTCATGTTTTTTATCTCAAAGACCTGGAGTTTATTCATTTTTCACATCCATTTTATGTGATAATCGACGTCCTATACCCCCTTAAAACACAACATCTAAAATGAATCTAAATATATTTATTATTTTTTCATTGAATGATGTTTTAACGTTAAATGTGGCTTGGAATTGACGTACATTTGGATCAAAATGTACATTTCGAAGAAGTACATTTCACTGGATCAAAATGTACTGTGCATTTGGATATATTTTGTTTTTCCCCTCTCATAGAACGTCGAAGGCAGCGGGGCAACGACGTGAAGGGAATTGAAGTATGATGGGAGCATTACTAGGGAGCTTTGAACTTCAAATTAATGACGTGAAGGGTTAGTCCACATACATCACAATCAACATTCACAATTCACAAATCATTTACTAAATTAAAATATTCATTTCATTTCAATCTAAAACCGAAAGAAATACAGAAACAATAGGTGGCTTATTAGCATGATTACAAAATAAAAAACAAAAAACATATAAAAGTAGGGTCTAAAATAATTATTAAGAAGATTCCATTGAATCTTCATCATCAGAATCTTCAGTATGGTCTTGATCAAGAGTAGGTGGACTTGCAACAGTTTGTTCATCAATGAAGAACCATCCATTCACAGTCTTTTTCAGCTCAATAGATGACAGACTTGGTATACCAATTTCTTCTGACCTTTTGCACACAATTCTTCTTTCTTCTTCAGATACATCTACTCCTTGGATTTCCAACACCTTGCTGATAAATACTTCATATGGCAATTTGTGTGCATAATCATCTCCTACAACAATTGTGTGGTGTTTTAGTACCGCAACCTGGTTGCTTGGGATTCTAGTCTTGATAGCATTCAACAGAAATACACATTCCGTTGACATTCTGTCCTCGTTCAATCTTCCAGGCAATAGTAGCCAAGTCAGGACATAAGTAATCATTTTCTCCTCCTTGTTTAAGCCATCATGTAGGTACTGCTTATCAACCCTATACCTTCCTTGATATCTTAAGCAGTTTATATATAGCTCTCTTTGTTAAAAATCTATTTGACTCAGAATCACGGATATGAGGATCCGAACCTTCAGCTTTTAGTCCAGCAATATCTGACCAAACATTATCGTCAATAGTAATGTTAACACCTTTGACCCTTGAGTGAATGACCCCATTTACAACCCTCAGGTTTGTGTAAAAAACCTTTACCAAATTTGGATAGCAATGTCCTTTCATCTGTACAAAATCAGTAAGCCCTTGATATGCAATCCATTCTTGAAAAAGGAACCCTACGTTCTTGAACAATTGTAGGACCAGATACTTGTGCGGAACTACATTTTTGATATGTGACCAGTATAAAAACTTTACTCGCGTGTCTCAATCCCTTATCCATCCAGATGGGCTTGCGTTTCCTTTAATCCGGGCAACCTTCTCTTTTCCTCTTGATGACGACGATGGAGAAGCCATATCTGAATAGAATTCTAGGAACGTCTTTCACAATCTCGACTTCTTAACTTCATAACTTCTCTGCTTAAAAATACAAAGGAGACGTCGAATTATAGAGGTCATTGACGTACTAATTGGAGCCTAGAAAACATTAGAAAAAGATGCCGAAGTTTAGTGTATTCGACGTTTTCTTTTTCATCCTCCCGCCATCCTATTTTTCTTTTTTCCTTTATAAAGTCGCTCATAACCTCCCACTACCATTATATTGCAGTATAATATTTACATTTTAAGATAACCTCCTGATGAGTGTATATTTATGCCCACATTTATGCTTTAAATTCAAATTTTATATGGGATAATTGTGCTTAAATGGTTGATTTTAAGTGAATTTGTGATGATTGGAATTGTTGGGTTTGGGAAATAAAGAGACGTAAAAAGTGAGTTTTAGTGCATAAATTATTCTTGGATGTTCTAATGTTTATTTGTGCAGCTGAGAATATAAGTTTTATTGGTCCAAATAATGGCAATTCAAGGCCCAAAATCATATTTTATTAGGAAAATTCAGAAGGGGCTAGAGTGCAGATACAAGAAATTTTAGGGCATTTGTGCAATTTTGGAAAGCCAGAAAAGCTAAAAGATAACATTCAGTTGTTGAATTAATGTAATTTGGGAATATCAACAGAAAATATCTTCCAAATAATATTATAATTATCTCAATCTTTTAGTTATTTGGAAGATATAACATAAAAGATTTTGTCAACTGAATATTCAGAGTCCAAGCCCATTCATTCTCTCATACTCCTCTCACTTTTCTTTCATCTTGTATTCAACTCCTTTCATGGAGAGCTAAGAATCTAGGGCTATTGTGCTGTAATTCCATTATGGATTCTGAGGTTAGATTGAGTTAATGCAATTGTTTATTTTGATTATTGATTTAAGTTGTTCTCTCGTTATGTCTTTCATCTCTCTATCAAATTAAAAGCAAAGATTTTTGCATCATAATGTGTTTGAATCTACATGCATATTGATTATATGAGTTCTAGGGTTTCGAGGTTTAATTGAGAATCTACTTTGATTTAATTTAGGAACTTTCATATGATTAAATGGTTTTTACTATCAATTGAGAATGTACTTTGATTGATTAGTAATAATTTCAACTATAATCAATTGAGAATTTACTTTGATTGATTAGCTTTTAATTCGGTTAGGAGATTTAAGAATAGACATGATTAAACACAATAGAATCATGATTAGAGATTTTTCAACTTTTGAAATTCTTGTTGAAAGCATTCGAAATTGATCCACAACAAATCTTTCAAACTTAGTCTGTTGAGTGAAGGTAGGAGTTTCGTCAACATCCTTGAACACCCAGCCATCTTTTGTTTTCTTTAGACCATGATGTCTCAATGCCGCTTTTCCTATTTCATTTGATTCAGTGCACCAATTTTTTTCACCTGCAAGATAAACTTGATGATGCTTCAATACACAACTGATAAAAACACCATATGGCAGAATATGTCCATGACTACTTGCAATTTCAATCATGTGCTCACTCATGATAGGAACCTAGTTGGTTGGTATCTGGGTTTTTATGGCATGAACCAAAAATAAATCTGCAGCATTTAGACGATCACATAAACATCTTCCAGGTAGTATTACCAAAGTAAGTACAAAAGCACACATTTTTTCTTCCATTTTCAAACCATCAAGTAGATACGATGATGGAAACCCCTTCAGGAACTTCCCATCCAAAGAAGTATCAAATTTACTCTAAGACCAAGAAAGGGAAGTTGAATAAAGGACTTAATCTTTTCTTTCTAAGTCTTAGAATGTTCTCTTTAACTAAATACATTTACCTTGTTTTGTAGGTCACTAATAAGAGTGGAAAACCATAGCCAATCAACCAAAGAAGCTTGGTGAGCTAAGGGAATAAAAGGAGGTAAAGAAAGGAAGAAAGGAAGTGCTTTCTGGATTAGAAAAGCAAAGCTGATATACAGCATCCGCCAACCAAGCAAACCAGCGTTTCCATTTTCTTTTAAAGCATGTTTTCAATGTTTACCGTATGGAACATATGGCCAGCTGTATAGCTTCTCCTGCACACTTCTTATAGAGCTTCATGTACATTGCTAATATGTCCAGTAGCTTGCTAGGCACGTTTCTCTTCATCTATAAAAGTAAATTGAACAATCACATATATGTAATTTTATAATCAGTATTTGTTTTGTTTTGTTTGGAAGAGTCGTCAAAATAAAATTAATTAATGAAATATTAAATAATTTTTAAATTATATAAAAAATTATATGCTTAATCTACTGATTAGAACAACTTCAAATTAGTTGTTCAAGAAATGAAATAAATTGTTCAAAAGGTAATAAGTTAAACAATAATTACTTCGTGTATATATATACATACGAACTTAAAGTGAATCAAAGGGAAAAGATACTATGAAAGGAGATATTGCGTTAGTCGAGCCAAAAATAGTCTTGTACTAACGAGTATGATATTAATTTGTAAAATTCATATTTAGAATCAGGATAAACAATATTTAGAATGTAAAATTCGTGGTACTCAAAAACACCGTTTTAAGAAAATATTTTAAATGAAATAAAAGAACAAAATTTAGTTAAAGTTGTAATTTGAATAATGTATTATCATGTGCGATGGGACTATTAATTTGTATAAAATTATAGTTGAATTGTTTTAATTAACTTTTTTTTTTCAAACAACATAATTAAAATTAGAGTTAAATATGTTTTTAGTCTCTAAATTATCAAGCAAATTTGTTTTTAGTCCCTCTTTCAAAGTAAGGTACATTTTAGTCCTCCTCCTTAAGGAAACCTTAATTTTTGGTTCTCCAAAACTAATTCCGTTAAAAACCAGCTGATGTGGCTAACGTCTTGCCACATGTGTTCACCGTTTTCCTTCCTAACTCTTGGAACGTATGATGACACAGATCCACCCTCTACATCATGACCCTTCCCACCTCCATCAAACTCCACCGTCACTGGTTTCTCATTAACCCGACGAGATGTGACATCAGGCATCCGAGTCACAGATCTACCCCCTCCTCCCGTCGAACCTGATCCAGAGCCCGTCATACCTATTTACAAAGTGTTAGTAAATTATAGTTAGAACAAACAAAATAGATAAATTGTACATGTAATTAGAACAATGTTAAGACACCTATTTATCCCATATGCCTTCGTTGTGATCACATCGAGTTTCATGTATTTCATCGGGTACATCATCAACCTTATTTTCAATGGTTCTTGATGAGAAGGAGCTTGTTTGAAGTATATCTAGAGAGTCTTCATCATCAGTTGTGTGCATGGCTGATAAAGGTTGAAAAACCGTTATTTTTATGCTTAAAATTTATACCAAAAGCAACCTTTAAGACTTAGAAACTAGCTTGAACTCATATTTTTGCTTTAGTTTTGTGAATAAGAGAGTTGAAGGTGAATTTAATGGTTTTGTGCAAGATTCCCTTGCTTTTGTAGGCTAATTGAATTATTTCAAAGAAGAATTGAAGTACCGAATGATTGGAATGCTGAAAAGTCAACCAGAAACAAGAAAAATCAACTAGTCAACCAGAATATTGAAAAGTCAACCAGAATGCAGAAAAGGTTGCGATCGAGTGGCGCTGAACGGTAATGTTGCGCTGAGCGGCAGTTTTTAAGTGCCGAAATCACCGCTGAGGGGCAAAACAGCAGCTGGGGGGCAAAATGGATCATGCGCTAGTACATCTCAGCGGTATTTTACCGCTGAGCACCATTCTAAATGGGCTTGGACCGATTTTCTGTTACTTTTATGGGCTTGGGCCTAATTTTCTGTATTTTTTAGAATAATATATAAGCTTTAGGACGTCCTAGGGTTTGTATCTTTGGCGGGAGAAGACGCAAAACACACTTTTCACCCCTTGGGGGTAGAATTGGAGATGTTGACGACTCTCCTCTTCTCTTTCTAGGGTTTTTCTATCTCTTCCATTCTTTCATTGTATTTCATCTAGTTTCATCATGAATATGGTGAACTAAATTCTTCTTGTTGTTGGGGAATCAATGTAATCTTTTGAAGCTCTCATATATGGAATTTGTGTTTAAACATCTTATTTGAGATACAGGCTTTCTTTCATTAATAGTTAAGGTTTTTCCTCTTTGCTCAAAGCATGCATTGTTTAACTCATTCGATGTCATGATTATTGGTTTTGTCGATATGGATAAATACGGGGAAATCTAGAACTGGGGAAATTCTCCCAAAAGCAGTATTTCCTAGACATAGGGATATGAGGGTTGGTTGCCTTTAAGCTTCTATGCTTAAGAATTAATTATTAGGGATGCTAGGAATTGTATGAACTCCTAATTAAGGATAGGCTTTATTCGTCGAGACATTGGGTTAAAGGTAATTTAGAGAGTGACATTAACATTGATGAACAGAATGATGAATTCCTAAAATATATGAAAGTGGATAAGATGAAATTGATTACCCCAACAACATATTCAACCATATAATTCGTTCAGTGTTTGTGTTCTTCTTTCCCATTGATCATCACATGCATACATTTTTACTTTTTGTCTTTTGCATTTGAAACTTATAACAATTTGTTCTCAAGTCTTAAATAATCAAGAAATCATAAAACTAACTAGGTCGTGAGTCCTTTGGGAGAACGATACTTGGTCTTACCGAGTTTATTAGTTGATACGATTCGGTCACACTTGCCGAGGGCTAAACAAGTTTTTGGCGCCATTTTTCGGTGTTCATAAATTTGTCATCAATGCCATTGACCATTTATGATTCACTGGGTCAGTGACATAGAATATTTGTCTTCCTTGACTAGCCATAATAAATGGTTCATATCCGTGTAACTCATTTTGTTAAGATCCATCAAAGTGAATCTGAGGTCTTCTGTCACCACACCAGAATTACTGTCAACCCATTTACACTTGAAAACTGGAACTCTAAAAGTGACAATCAATTTCCCAAAATTCTTGTATTATTCCAAAATAAGTGATTGATGCTGTAATTGGATTCTTATCCTTGGAACTGGAAAAGTGTAAAACCTCAGCTTGTAGGGTAACTCCACTATTTTGAACTCTACTTTTATTGTCTTCCTCCTTTGAATAGAACAAGTAATTGTTTTTGTAATAGCTGTTGAAAGTGATCACATCAGTATTAGGTCACGAGATAGTCTCAATAGATTTTCATAAACATTTGGAGTCACATAAATCTTTTTCTTAAACCAAGCTAAAAGGGATTTGTTATGTGCATTAAGTGTCCATTTTTCACTCATACGTGGATGTGCTGACTTAATTTGATTAATGTGTTGTGAAATGTAAGGAATAACATCCTTTGTGTTGTTTAAAATGTACTTCTTTTCCACTAACATTTTCAGTCCTTACTCCTCGAACTCCCTTTCCTTCACATTCGTTTTTGATAACAGTTGAAAAACTGTTATTTTCATGCTTAAAATTGATACTAAAAGCAACCTTTATACTTAGAAACTAGCTTGAAATCATGCTTTTATTCATATTTTCATAAATAAGAGAGCTGGACAAGTTTATGCTTGATTTCAGTGTTTTTGTGCAGGTTTTAAGGTGAATTTAGTGAAAGAAGTGAAGAAGGAGAGAGATGGAATCAGAAAAGACATGAAAAAGTGCAAAAAGAGAAGTCGCAGTTACCGCTCAGCGGCAGTTTACCGCTGAGCGGCACTCAGGAGCTTACGGGAGGTCCGCTTAGGGGCAAAATGGCCGCTGAGGGGAAGAAACGACTCACGCACTCACCGCTGAGCGGTACTTTACCGCTGAGCGGCACACTTATGGGCTTGGGCCTAGATTTTCTGTAATTTTAGAATAGTATATAAGCTTTAGGACGTCCTAGGGTTTGTATCTTTGGAAGAAACGAAGCAAACACTCTCTCTTCTACCCCTTTGAAGGAGGATCTTGGATGCTCAGGCTACCTCTTCACCTTTCTAGGGTTTTATCCTTCATTCTTTCATTATTGTTCATCTGGGTTCACCATAAATATGGTGAACTAAATCTTGTATGTTTGTTGGGGAATCAATGTAATCTTTTGAAGCTCTCATATATGGAATTTGTGCTTGCATCTTAATCTAAGACTTATGCTTTCTTTCATCATTAGTTAGGGTTTTTCCTCTTTGCTCAATGCTTGCTTTGTTTAACTCATTCAATGCATGATTATTGATTTTGTCGATACGGGAACGTACGGGGAAGTCTAGATCCGGGGAATTACTCCCAATATTATATTGGTTGTCGTTAAGCTCCTGTGCTAAAAGAACTAATTATTAGGAATGCTAGGAATTGTATGAACTCGTAATTGGGGATAGGCCTTCTTGACAAGGTAATTTAGAGAGTGGCATTAACAATGATGACTTGAATGTCGAATTCCTAAAATATATGAGAGTGGATAAGATGAAATTGACCCCCAACAACATATTCATATATATATTTCATTGAAAGTGCTTGTCTTTTGCTTTTGCCATTGATCAAAACCTCATGCATACATGTTTATTTTCGTCTTTTGCATAATACAATGCAATTATTTCGTCCTTAAGTCTTAGCTAATCAAAGAATCACATAACTAAACTAGGCCGTTAGTCCTTTGGGAGAACGATACTTGGTCTTACCGAGTTTATTACTTGAAACGATTCGGTCATACTTGCCGATTGTTCAAAAGTTTGTGACATCATATTTTGGTGATCATAAATTTGTCCATCAAGTTTTTGGCGCCGTTGCCGGGGACTCGTGGTTTAACCGGTTAATTTGTGTGATTATTGATTATCTTTGACTTTAATTTTGAATTTCTGTTTTTATTTTCTGTTTTTATTTTTCCGGTTTTTATTTTATTTTATTTTATCTTATTTGACTTGATTTGATTTTATTTGATTTGATTTTGTTTTATTTTATTTTATTTTATTTTCTTTTATTCTCTGAATCTATATCTTCTCCTATATCTTTTTGTGCTAACAAATATTTTCTAGGATTTTGTTTTCTTGTGTATCCAGGAAGCAATTAGAACAAGGAGCAAGAAAACAACAGAACCTCTTCCTGAAGGTCTAGACGAGAGTAAACGGAGGAGAAGAATCCGGACATTTAGAGAACTTTTCCCTTCTCCAGAAACTCTCTTACAATCATCACCACAAGGTTCTGTTCATAGCACAGAAAATATGGAGAACAACAATGTTAGAAGAACTCTTGCTGACTACACCAATATAGCTGGACCTCAGCACTTTAACAGTATAGCTAGACCTAGAGTCAATGCAGCTAATATGGAGGTCAAACCAGCACTGATTCAACTGGTGAAAAGCAACCAATTTAATGGGTTATCTCATGAAAGCCCATATGAATAGAAATTTTGGGGCTAATACTGAGGTTAACCCTAGAGAAGAGTGCAAGGTGGTAGAGAGTGTTGATGATGAGAAAGTTGAGTTAGATACAGAAGAGAGAAGAGAAATAGAGAGCAATAGCACTTTTCCTTTTCCAATCCATCAAGGGAAACAAATGGACTTCCCAGAGTTATTCAACATGGTGGATAATGATGCACCTTGAGAACAAATTCTGCAACAGATTACGGTTTACACTAAATCTAATAAAGAAATATCTACAAAGAAGAGACGTAGAGATGATGAGGCAGAGGAGTGTATGATGAAAAGGTCGCACCCCCACAAAAGTTGTGCATAAAAGAATGCAGTATAGTGCTAGGAAGTGACTCCTAGGTCGTCTCTCGAGGACCAAATGTGGTTCGAGTCTTAGGTCAAACACGTAGTTGGGGGGTTTGTGAAAAGTTTGTGAATGCGGATGAACTAAATTAAAACTTGAAAATCGAACACAACCGAATATAATTGACGGTATTCAAGTGCATAAAAACACTAAACTGAACACAGCAACAGATAAAAAGATCTTCCCATCTGGTAATGGATCCTTGATGAGTCAATATTTTCTTCACTTCACTTAGTTTATTGTACTAGAATTAATCAGGGAATTGTGCTTAATCGTCCGTTATTTTCCTATTTTTCCTAATTGTGCTTAATTCGATCAGAAATTCTTATTTTAACTAATTTGAATTATCTGAGCTTATTATTTTGCATTATTAATTATGGGAAAATTTTGGATATCTTTTTGGGACATTTGAAGGCTAAATGAGAAATGACAAATGAGCCCAATGTATTTCAGCCACTTCAATTTTCGCTGGTTGCTGTGTGAATTTTGTGTCAACTTGTTTGTCCTCGTTCGAATTCAATTCGTATCCGTTTTCCATTCAATTTTTTTTCATAGTTTCGTCTAGATGTCTAGTTTCATGTATAACTTTTACTTTGTTCAAATGCGTTCTGTACTGTTCCCAGTAATTTGTTTACTCTCCTATGTCAGCCTAGTACTACGTGAATATTGTGTCAACTTGTGTGTCTTCGTTTGAGTTTAATTCTTATCCGTTTTGCATGCGGTTTTTTTTCATAGTTTCGTATGGATGTCTATTTTCATGTATAGTTTTTACTTTGTTCAAATTCGTTATGTGTTGTTCCCAGTAATTGTTTTACTCCCCTGTGTCAGTCAAGTTCATACTGTTTAAGTGGCTTCTAATTTGTTTGCATTGTTTGCTTGTTGTTTGATACTTGTGGTGGCTGGAATTGATCATTGGACGGTGCTAAGACCTCCCAACACTCAAGGATTCAACACTAATATTGAAGTGGAAACTGCACCCTTTCTTTGGCTAACATGGCATTAATGGAGGGGATAGAGAAATGGGATTCCAATTTGATTAAATGCTACATCATAGCATATTATTTTGGAAATGAAAATTCAATATGCATTTGCAGCTCACATTCCACGGCTTCTTTCTTTTGGTCCAACAATTAACAATCGGGTAGAACAACGCCACGTACCCCACTTAAAACTAAAACACAGAAACTGAATATACAAGAACAATATGGACAAGGACACTGGACGTAGATCCGTTTAGGACCCTTTTGCAAGGACCGTGAAACAGATCTGAGACCAAAAACTGAAACATCAAATACAGACTGGACAAAATAAATCTAAAAGGAAACAAGAACAAATAAAGAAAACAGAGAACTAATCTAATTTTTTTATGCTTCTCTTTTTTTTTTAGTTCTTTTTATTTTTTTTTTTTTTATTTTTTTTTTTATGTTTATTTTTTTTATGTTTTTGTTCTTTTTTTTATTTTTTATTTAAGTATTTGTATATTACGAGAGGAAGGATGAGTGATATGGAATCAGAGAGATATACCAGTCAACGATGGCGTCCTACAGATGATCAGATCACGATGATGACCAAAATCTACAACTATGGGGTCACACACCCAAGCCGAGCGCAAGTCGTCGAGATCGCGTCTCGACTAAGGACCTTCGGCGAAGCCACTGAATACAACGTGCACTGCTGGTTTAACAACCATGGCAATTGGGTCAGGCGCTGGCAAGCGGAGATAGACCCCACAGGCACTCTCTTTTCACAACTGCCGCTGTATATGTACGGTAAGAACTCTCATCATACCTCCATTGAAATTTTTTCACTTCCTCTTCTATTATTAACACATGTTTTTTATTTTTTTATTTTTTTATTTTTTATTTTTTTTGTTTGAAAGAAAACAACTGGGTGATAATGAGGGCACCGAGGCTGCTGAATTTGTTTCCAGTTCCGATCATTATCGATGACGACAGAAATGAACGAGAAATTCCTCCACCAAAGCCTCCGCTCGTGACTTTTCGAACCAGAGCTCCCTCAACGGAGCTCTCCCTTAGACCACCACAACCAGCTCGTGAATTCTTCCACTTTTAAAGTTTTATGTTTTTTTTTATTTTTATCTTTTTGTTGGCCGAGTGTGGCCAGAATTTGAACAAGTACTGTAATAAGGACACTTATGTTTTTTTATGTTTTTAATTTTTTTTATGTTGTTTTTGTTTTTTTTATTTGGTTTGTAATATTAACGATCACTAAAGATCGACCCCCGAACATCTTTTATTTTCATATATATGTACTGCATCTTTATATTCAGATCTGTTCAAGCTCCTATTTTCCATTACTGTAATTTTGCTATTATGAATGAAATATTTTCTTAGTCTAAAAATTTGCAATCAAAGATCTGTATGAAAACAACTAAGAAATTGTATTTACAGTGAAGGAAAATAAGGAAAATAAATGAGATCTGAAGTGAAAATTTTTAATGAAATATTGGTAAGAAACTGAGGGTCGAAATAAAATCAAGGACTACGCAAAACAATTTTTGAATTTTTGAAATTTTTTTTTTTTAAGGATAGCAATTTGAAAACTAAGAAAAAGAAAATAAATAATTAAATAAATAAATATACATATTAGAATACAGATTTGGCACACTTAAAACAAAATATTTTATCACAAAGTATTTTTTTTTTTTTAATTTTTTTTTTAATTTAAAAAAAAAACAAAACAATCCGAAAACTAATAAAGAAAATTAAGAATTCTCCCCTAATTCGCAAACTAAGAAAATTAAGGGAAGAAGGGACAGGAAAACTCCCCTGTTATGGTGGCAGTTGCCAAAATTGGACAATCAGGGAGATGTCTTCTTCAGGATCCAAGACGGAAATTTTGAGGAAAAATTGCTTCATCCTCCAAATCTGATCAAGCAGAGAAATATCCTCCACCGCCGGATCTAAGCAGCAAATATTGTCACTGAGCAGATTCAGTAGGTGCCTTTTGATCTTCGAACTGCTGTATGTACTGGCACCTTTGTCTTCCAGCGTGGGTGCATGCTGATCAAATTTATATGTACCTCCTGCAATATGGTTAGTGCAAAATGGTTCCACAGAAATATCATGCAGAGGTATAACACCCAATCCCAATTCATCATACCGAGCCTTAGATACAACCTCATAACATGAATCCGTTTCAAATGTAGAAACAATATCTATAACAGGTTCAGATTCATGTTCAGTGCATGGAGAACAAATATTTGAATGTGATAGTAAAAAGCGGTCCTCATCATGCACAGAGGAAAAATTAAAATCATGCTCAGCAACAATATAGTCATCAGCATACCTCTCAACAACATAGTCATCAATATAATCAAATTGAGGTATGCTTACCTCCTCTTCCTTGAAGATTTCTAGAGTGTGGGAAGGTGAAGGTGGTCTACCTGGTTCAGGATTACTGCTTACTTCTGCCGGGTCCCCAAAATTTTCATCAGTCTCCTCAGGTGCAAGAGTGGCCATCTGCCTGATCTGATCACTCAGATTCTGTATGGCAGCTTGAGTTTCCTGCTGGAACTCCATGCTCTCTTGCTTGAACTGCATGTTCCCTTTCTGAAACTGAATGTTCTGCATTGTCATCTGCTCTAGTAACTCCTTTAATGTAGGTTCAGAAGTAGAAGGCTGAGGAGTTATTTGAATAGGAGAATCATACTGCTGACTCTCATATTGTGGAACTGGCTCCCAAAGAGAGCTCTCAGAAATTGGATGATGGAACATATTGTTCTCATCATAAAAATCAGCAGATTTAAAATCAAAGTAATATGCAGAATAAGAATCATAATCACAGACATTGGCAGAATAAGCATTATTCACAACATTAAAATAGGTAGACATCGAAAAATAAAAATAAAACAAATAAAAAGTAAATACTAAAAATTACGAAACAGATAATTCACAACACATTTATACATGCTACAGGAACACACAAAACAACACATAAATTTTTTTTTTTTTTAATTTTTTTTTTTTTTAATTTTTTTTTTTTTAATTAACAAACAAAATACATATGACACGCATACAGAAAATAGAACATCACATCATAACGCAAGATAAAACACAACAATTAAACATACTACATGCACAAACAAGACAGAACAATTTTTTTTTTATTTAACAACTAAATACATAACATAGCACAATAAAAATATAAAAGACAAAACATAGATTACAACAACAAAAACAGTAAAAATCTAAAACAAGAACCTGGACTGAAGTGACAACGCCGCCAAAATTTGCTGAAGGTGTCGTTGTCGCCTACAAAAATACAAAACACAAAACACACAAAATACACATATTAACAGAACAAATATTAACAGAACAAAAATCTAAAACTAAACCGTCATTGGTCCCCGGCAACGGCGCCAAAATTTTTGATACGACTTCAATCGAAGGGAGATTAACGTCTGGTTTCCAGCCTATATACCCCTTAAGTTTTATTTGACAGTTGTGTTTTATGTGTTTTAAGTGTTTTTTTTTTTTGTTTAGAAAAAAAATTGAAAAGGAGAAGAAGGAAAGCAGGAAATGGAAAATAAAAGGCAGAAAGAAAAGAAGAACGAAGTGCATAAAGGAAAGGAATAACGGAAAGCTTAAAGGGGAAAGCAGGAAAAGTAAAGCAAGCAGAAAGAAAGGCAGATCCAGGAGCAGAGGACTTACCTGGAGTAGTAGGCTGGCAGAGAAGCTCCTCGGGGTTCTCAGACTCTTCAGTTGGCACGGTGGCAGAGGCTCCTTGCAGGGCTCGTACACCTTCAGAGCACGCGGACGCGGGGGGGAGAGGCTCCCTGCAGAGATCCAGACGCTCGAGAGAGTAGAGAGAGGAGAGAGCAGAGAAGAGAGTAGAGAGAGGAGAGAGCAGAGAAGAGAGCAGAGAGAGGAGTAGAGAGAGAGTGAGGGATCAGAAATGGCGCTGGACGCGGAGGAGTGCCTCATTTATAGCCAGATTTCTTTCCACTGTAGCAACAGTTCCGGTCTTTGCCACCGAGACTGTTGCCACAGTACCGGTCTTCTCCTTTTCCAAAAAAAAAAAAAATTAATTAAAAAATAAAAAAATATAATAAAAATTAATTAGCATCTACTGATGGGTGCTACGTGATTTAGACATCTACTGATGGATGTCACTGAAAACATCTACTGATGGATGTTACTGAAAATTTCTTCCCATTTCCTAACATTTTATTGCACTTGTCTATATTATTTGACTGCTCTGAAGTTGATCATCTGATGATTGTAACACACTGAGGACATTGTGTGATTTAAGTGTGGTCTACTGGGAAGAAATTCTGATTTTTCTGATTTTTCTGTTAGATTGTATTTTGTGTGTTAAATTTTTTGTTTTTGAGTGTTAAATTTTTTCTCTTTTAAGTTATTTTTATCCAGTTTTGTGTGCAATAAATTTTACATTTTTCTCTTGATTTCTGGATGATGTCTAAGTTGTAGATTTTTCCTTCACTTACTTACTACTTATAGATTGTAATCCTTGCTTTTCTTTGCTTGGAAAGATAATTATACGTTTGAGAGGTTGATTTGATTGTGACAAACACCCTGTGTGAGATTTGAGCCACTTAATGTTCTTTCTTATGTGAGATATGTATCTTGATTGCTTGCACATATGCCTTGGCTTGATTCTTTTTGATATACTTGATTGATATGCATGTTTTAGAAGTGATAAAGGCATTTTGTTCTTGAGCCTCTTTAGCCAAATAAGCCTACCTTGTTATTATCCTTTGATACCCCTTTTGAGCCTATACTGTATCCATTTCTTTGTGTTAAAGCTCATACACTGATCCTAAGTGAAAAACAAATGATCACCTAAACCTTAGGGAAGTCTGGAGCTATAGAAGTGTTTTATGAAAAAGTGTGGTCTCCTTGGGAATTCTGATAAATTGGCTAGTTGGTTCCTCATCATGTTTTGAAAATATAAATTATATCCTGTTGTGTGATAAAGAGAGAAAAGAAAAGAGACAGGATGAAAAAATGATGAGAAAAAGAGAAAAATGAAAAATAATTTTGTGAATAATGGAGTCGAGAAGAGGATTGAATTAGAGGTTTGGGTGAGATTTCACTGTGTTTACACTTGTTCCCCAGTGTTCCTCTATTTCTTCTGAGCTGTAGCTACTTATCCATATTTATCCTCCCCTGTCCTTGGCCCCATTACAACCCAGTAAAGACCTTTTGATCTGAACATGCATATGTTTTAAGTATTGATAATTAGAAGCTTGCCAAATCTGATTGTGTTTGTTTTCTTGAGTGCATTGAGTTGAAATGTTTACCCTAGACACTTGAGAGAAACACTGTAGTGCATCTGTGAGGTTATGTTATTTTTAAATCACCTCTTAAGCTGATTAATTATTTTTCCGTGTATTGAATTGCTTGGAAGATTTCTATAAGTATCTGCTTTATTTTATTTGTGTTGGATAATTTCTACTTCTCTTATCCCTCTAGAATTCTTGAGAACTTTGTAAATTTTGTTTATTTTCTTGCGAGTTTTTATTTTCTGTATGTTGCATCTATGTCAGTCCTTTGATGTCGTATTCCCTGATTTGCGTCTTGATTTTGCCCAGGAGTGCAAAAGACTAAGTGTGGTCTATTTTGATGAGTCAATATTTTCTTCACTTCACTTAGTTTATTGTACTAGAATTAATCAGGGAATTGTGCTTAATCGTCCGTTATTTTCCTATTTTTCCTAATTGTGCTTAATTCGATCAGAAATTCTTATTTTAACTAATTTGAATTATCTGAGCTTATTATTTTGCATTATTAATTATGGGAAAATTTTGGATATCTTTTTGGGACATTTGAAGGCTAAATGAGAAATGACAAATGAGCCCAATGTATTTCAGCCACTTCAATTTTCGCTGGTTGCTGTGTGAATTTTGTGTCAACTTGTTTGTCCTCGTTCGAATTCAATTCGTATCCGTTTTCCATTCAATTTTTTTTCATAGTTTCGTCTAGATGTCTAGTTTCATGTATAACTTTTACTTTGTTCAAATGCGTTCTGTACTGTTCCCAGTAATTTGTTTACTCTCCTATGTCAGCCTAGTACTACGTGAATATTGTGTCAACTTGTGTGTCTTCGTTTGAGTTTAATTCTTATCCGTTTTGCATGCGGTTTTTTTTCATAGTTTCGTATGGATGTCTATTTTCATATATAGTTTTTACTTTGTTCAAATTCGTTATGTGTTGTTCCCAGTTATTGTTTTACTCCCCTGTGTCAGTCAAGTTCATACTGTTTAAGTGGCTTCTAATTTGTTTGCATTGTTTGCTTGTTGTTTGATACTTGTGGTGGCTGGAATTGATCATTGGACGGTGCTAAGACCTCCCAACACTCAAGGATTCAACACTAATATTGAAGTGGAAACTGCACCCTTTCTTTGGCTAACATGGCATTAATGGAGGGGATAGAGAAATGGGATTCCAATTTGATTAAATGCTACATCATAGCATATTATTTTGGAAATGAAAATTCAATATGCATTTGCAGCTCACATTCCACGGCTTCTTTCTTTTGGTCCAACAATCCTGGAGGAAGAGAGTCTTCCCAATCTTTTGCTGCTCTTTCTAATGAGTGCGGGAATGCCCTTAAGAAAACTAGATCGTCCGGGACATTTGGAAGTTTCATTAAAGAGCAAATTCGATAAAACCTATGCAAATGTTCATGTGGGCATTCATCTGCAAGACCATAAAACTTGGGCAACAAATTCATCAGTTCAGTGGTGAGAACTAAATGATCACCATCCTCATTAGGTGGAACCGGCTCCCAAAGAGAGCTCTCAGAAGTTGGAGGATGGGTCATATTGTTCTCAGCATAAAAGTCAGCAGAATTACAATCAGAGTAACATGCAGAAGGAGAATCGTAATTAGAGGCACAAGCAAAAGAAGCAGTATTCACATAATCAAAATAGGTAGACATGGTGAAAGAAAAATACTAAAAATCACGAAACAAATAAAACACAACACATTTATACATGCAACACGCACACACAAAACAGAACATCACATCACATCACAACACAAGACAAAACACAACACACACTAACACAACAAAAAGACCTAAGACTGAACCGTTGGTCCCCGGCAGCGGCGCCATTTTGATGAGAGGGTCGCACCTCCCACAAAAGTTGTGCATAAAAGAATGCAGTACAGTGCTAGGAAGTGACTCCTAGGTCGTCTCTCGAGGACCAAATGTGGTTCGAGTCTTAGGTCAAACACGTAGTTGGGGGGTTTGTGAAAAGTTTGTGAATGCGGATGAACTAAATTAAAACTTGAAAATCGAACACAACCGAATATAATTGACGGTATTCAAGTGCATAAAAACACTAAACTCAACACAGCAACAGATAAATATCCCAACACAATTTCATGCTATTCGATGCAACACTTAACTAGAACATTAAATGCACAATATTGTCATCTATCCCACACATTCACCACTAAAAAGAAGAAAAGCATTTAAACATACAATATAAAATATTCCAAGGCAAAAGAAATAAAAGAAAATAAAACTTTTCTACCATTAACCATGACCCACATTCTCTCCTCAAGCCAAATGTAAATTGGAATTGCTACTACAAATGGAATCCGTGATGAAGCACCCTCCTTTTCAGCTGAACCTTCCCGTCACCATCTTCCCCTAATTCATAAACATCAAGACGTGACACCACTTTATCCAATAATGTGCTGTTGGAATGATGCACCCTCCACCGTAAACATGTGCTTCTAAAGAAAATAATGAAAAAAAACTTGAAAGCCGTGAGCTGCTTCTCGTGACACCAACCCTTTTCTTCATCCTAATGGTTAAACATTGTTGCCAACGTCCCATCATTTTCCCACCTAATCTACTTCTTAATTTCTTATTCTTCAATTGAAAAGCAAAGTAATTGAAATGCTCAATCACGATACCTTTTTCATTCAATGAAAGACATAAAAGTCAATCCTCATTATTCCAATCCTATGATGTGCTGCACCGTGAGCTTTCTCTCCACCTACTCTATGACGTGATGTTTCTCTTCTCCCATTCCCTTGCACACCATTCCAGCCGTGACACCTAACACTTTTACTCTGCTCTTCTCCCAAACCGAGACATCTACCTTTCTCCAATTGAAATTAACAAAAACCGTTCAAATGAAATCAGCCCTCCTATTACTAAAATCCAAATGAATTACCGCTTCTCACTTGCTCCACGTTCCTCGTTGCATCCATTTCTCCAAAGCAAAGAAAATGAAGATGACTCACGTGTGTGCTGGACTTCCCACTTCTCTCCATTGCTTCCAACCGTGCACAGCGTCTCTTACAGCACAGCAAACATCCCTTACCTACCACCTCTTCATTCTAATCTATTTCTCTGACTCAAAATAAACTCTAGAGTTGCTTGTATTTGTAACGTGCAACACTTCTCTTCCAGCATGTGCGAAAATGAAATTTGCTTCTTCAAAAATGCGTAACAGTAAAAAGAGAGTAAATACCAACTTGCAATCAAGCATTCAGTGAACAATGGAAAAGTGAACTTCTGTGTGATGATGAGCATTGAAAGACTGATGAAGAGTTAACAAAGATCAGTTAAAAAAATGCTTCTTTCATTCTAAAAATTTGTAACAACATGAATATCTCCCCCAGCTCTCCATCCCCGAAAACTTTCAGGCACAAGTCTAAAAAAACAAAAAAAAACCGAGAGAGCCAGAGTGAGTGGCGGCTGGACACTTCTTCTAAGGCCGTAAGTTCCCTTTTTTCCAGGGTAGGGTCCACACAATAAAACCCTAGGGTGCCAAGTCACCAATTTCTAATTTTGGGTTTAATCTAATTTACCAAAAATTGACCCAAAATATAAGAGTTGATTCAAAAATTCTAAACTACTGAATTACAATTTAATTAATTCAAAAATGTCTGTGTGGAGAGTCTTGAATTTATTTGGCATTCTTCCTGATGTCCCAAAATGTATTTCCGAAATTTTCCTGCACTTCAAAAATGCACTTAATCAGCTCAGAAAACCCCAATTAGCACAATTACAAATTTCCGACCAAATTAAGCAGAATTCGGAAAACGGGGAAATAACAAACAATTAAACACCATTCCCTGGTTTATTTAAGTGCATTAAACTAAATATAATTCAAGAAATAACGACTCATCAGTGTATAACTGTTAAAAAAGAGCCATTCCCTCCTAAAGCAACAGATCCAGGCAGTTTTTCTATCCCTTGTACCATAGGGAAGAAAAGGGTGAAGAAAGCTCTTCTTGATTTAGGTTCAAGTGTTAACTTGATACCTTACTCTTTACTGGAGCAAATCGGCAATGTTAATGTGAAACCTGTAAAGGTTAATCTAGTAATGGCCGATGGATCTTCAAAGGAGCCATGTGGGATTGCAGAGGACATTATAGTTTGTGTTGGCAAACTTCAGTTCTTGGCAGACTTTGTGGTGATGAAGATGGAGACAGAGAAGATACCTATCATACTTGGAAGACCGTTTATGAAAACGGCCAGAGCTATCATTGATGTAAATGAAGGTATAGTAGTGCTCCAGGACAGGGAGGAGAGAGTGGTTGTAGACGTCTTTAAAGATGAGACGCAAAAACAGGAGGAAGAAGCTAGTTATAAAGCTGCATTTCAAGATGCACTCATGACTAGCCCTAAAGATGAAAATCTCAAGGTTGCAGGTAACCATTGTTTGTTGTTTAAGGTGCACAAGGAAGAAAAGATTGGAAGAGGAGGAGAAATTCCTGATGACTGGAAGAAAAGAAGACCACAACTTGGCGCACCTGTGAGAATCAAGAACAAGTTGTGGGTTGTGAAGGGCTTTAAGGAGAAGGAGATGATAGAGATAGAATCTCCATGTCTTCGAAGAATCAAAACAGTTCACAGGAAACAGCTGAGGAGTTGGTGGGATGACAACATCAACTATAAAGAAGGAACTTGAACTTACTGGGTCAAGCTAATGACGTTAAAAGAGCGCTTGCTGGGAGGCAACCCAGTTGATTTTAAGAACTTTTTAATTTTACTTTGGTTTGTAAATTTTTAATCTGTTGAACATTATATTGCTGAACATAGCATCTATTGAAGGATGCTAGTTGGATATAACATCTATTGAAGGATGCTAAGTGGTAGCACCTACTGATGGGTGTTGGTAAGTTATTTAACACCTATTGATGGGTGTTGGTGAGATTTTAAACACCTACTGATGGGTGTTGGTGGATTTTGGGTCAGGCTCGTGACGTTAAACAAGCGCTACCTGGGAGGCAACCCAGTTGATTGATTGTTTTTGTTTGTTTTATTTTAGTTAGGGTTTGCATAAGTATTTTAAACATTGAATTACAGGGAACCACTGAGGGGCATGTATAGGAGGCACGTAGGTTAAGAAAAGAAGGAGAAGAGCACTTCACGAAAGTGCCGCTGAGCGGTACTCTTGCAAAATGGATTTTAGTTCCCCTTAGCGGGACCCGAGCCCATTAGGGTATTTTTATACCCTAAGCTGCGCATTTGCTCATACTTTCAGACTCTTCTCTGCACAAACACTCCCACATACCTTTTCCAAGGTTTTCCACATCTTTTCACTCTTCCCTCTTAAGAAAATTTCTCTTCCACTCACTTTTTCACTAGTGTGCCATCAAAGTTTGGGGTTGGAATAGAGTATCTTAGCTTGGAAGCATTCTCATTGCATCTAGTATCTCCACCCAAGTAAGTAAAATGCATTTTGTTCATACTAGGGTTCTTGATTTTGAATGTGATTGTCAAAGCATGATTATTTAGGGTTTTGATTTCTATGCATGGTTTGATGATATATTTGATGTTTGAACCGATTAAATTGCATGATTATGAACTGGAAAACTGAAAATTGCATTTGGGTGGAGTTAGGACAGCTTTAAAGGAAGATTTTCAAAATTCTGCAGAGTTACCGCTCAGGGGTAAACTGCCGCTGAGCGGCACTCTATCAGACTTGAGTTTTTCTGGTTTTTGTTTATGATCTTGAATGTGGCACTGGTGGCGTTGAGGGGAAATTCTGGCCCTCAGCGGTGGTTTAGCTTCGAAAGGAGTTGTGTTCTGTGCTTACTAATGATTAACATCATGTTCTGTGGTTTTGTATTTGTGTTTGAATGCAGGAATGACATCCTCTTCAGGAAAGAGATTGAAAACCATGGCAACCAAGAGAAAGGAAAAGGAACCAGAGCAACCCCACTCTAGCAGGTTCCTTTCTAGGAAACATGAGAAGCACTTTCGGGTGGTTCAGGACAGGAGACTTCTGATGGAAATAAAAGTTGGAATGATACCTAACTTTGCTCCTAAATTTGGAGAGCAAGTGTTAGGGAATGACTGGAGAAAGCTAGCCACCTATCCTGCACCTGCCAACATAGCTGTGGTAAAGGAATTCTACACCAATGCAAAGAAGATTGGTGATTATCCAGCTGAGAATTATTTGGGCTATGTCAGAGGCCATGCCATCAGGTATGATCCTGATTCTATCAATAACTTCCTGGACACTGTGTGGGTTGGTGAGCAGTGCCTGTTTGCTCTTTGCATGGAGGAAGGTGCTGATTATGAGGATGTGGAGAGAGTACTATGTATACTAGGCGGACACTTCCAAAGGAATAGATCTGGCTCAGTGGTTAACATTAGGAGGACAAATTTCACTCCTCTTGCAAAGTATTGGATGGCATTTTCCCATGCCAACATTCAGCCATGTTCACATGTGTCAGATATTACTCTCAGCAGATATTACTCCACCACGCCGTGCTCGTAGAGAGAGAGGGCCAGCACAGAGCCAGGCATCTGCTGAGACACATGAAGCAGAACCATTCCAGATGAGGGACATGTATATGTCTCTTATAGGTGCTCAGTTGCAGTCCATTCACAGAGGGCAGGTGGCTACTGCTGAGATGATTGTGGGGATGTATGATTCACCTCCAGCCCACAGGTGGACTATGGATGAATTCCATAATGTGGTAGCTTGGCTAGAGGAGCCAGTGCATGGAGGAAGAGCTGGAGCAGCTGAAGCTTCAGCTAGAGAGATGGAAGAAGATGAAGCTAATGATGATGATGCATTTCAAGATGATGAAGATGAGGAAGAAGAGGAAAATACAGAGGATAGCTCAGACTGATGAGGAGCTGAGATAACATTTACTGATGAATGTTATCATATGCTTATGCTTTTGTTGGTTTAAGTTTTCTGAACTTATTTGTTTTGTTTTTAGATTAGGGTTTAATGTACTCTATTGGAAACTTGGTTTGTGTGATGGTTTGTTATTAACTGTGATGTTGTGATAAGTAATGCTTGATGATGCTTATTTAGTGATTGATGTTGAGATAGATGTGCACATTAAAATGCTTATACAGGTGATTCACAAGCTTTGTGAACAAATGCATGATATTGTGATTGTGGTTTTGAGATTAAGCAGGATGTGTATGTTAAATGTGAATGAGCTTATATGTGAGGTTTTGAGCTCCAGAGTTGTTATTGTTGAATGCTATTACTTTGAAAGCATGAATGACTTTGCCCAGGTTTTCTATGATTGAATCAATTGCTTGTTTTGCATCATGTGATGAAGGTCGTTTGTTGGAACCCTTTTTATTGGCCAAAATCATAAAGTTAGCCCACTAAAAGAGAACACTTTGTGTTCTATCCTTTGAACCCTTAGCCTTAAACATACACTGAAAACCCTTGATTGAAAATCTTTACCTTGAGTTAAGTAGAAGATCTTGTGTGGTATTGTTAAATGTCACTAGTGCAAAAAGGGGCATAGACGTCCGTTTTTTAGGCCTTTTAACGTCCGACCTCCAACGGACGTCTATTCGGGTGACGTCTATGTAGACGTCCGACCTGACACAACGGACGTCCATATAGACGTCCGACCTGACAGGACGGACGTCTATATGGACGTCCGCTGTGTCAACCCGGATGTCTATATAGACGTCCGCTGTGAACCTCTCGGACGTCTATATACTACTGCAGAAAGGGCTTTATTAGACGGCTTATTTAGGGTTATTTAGGATTACAGGTTAGGGTTATTTAGGATTACGAGTTCGAACGCTTGTTTGTGCACTGCAACACGTCTGAAGAACAGATTCAAAATGAAAATGGAGGAGTAAACGACCTAAAAATGTAGGTCAAAAAACGCCGCCCAAGAACACGTAACAAACTGCACCAAAATACACCGAAAACAAATTTTAATCGGTCCAAATGAAAGATATGTCATCACTGAACAATTTAATCGGAACAAAAGTAAGATTAAATGGCCCAAAACGCATAAAAACCAACCTGGAAATGCAAGGCGCAGAGGGAAAGGTTCGCATAACTCCTCGCGGGTTCGCGTTTTGAAGTGTGCATCTTTATTTTAAAAGTCTTTTGAACGTCCGTTGTGGCGGGCGCCGGACGTCTATAATATAGTAGACGTCCGTCCCCCTCCAGGACGGACGTTCACGAGACTGACAGGGTCGTACAACCCCTCAGGCTCGTGAACGTCCGTCCTGGAGGGGGACGGACGTCCATATATAATGGACGTCCGTCCCCCTCCAGGACGGACGTTCACGAGCCTGAGGGGTTGTACGACCCTTTCAGTCTCGTGAACGTCCGTCCTGGAGGGGGACGGACGTCTATTATATATGGACGTCCGTCCTCCTCCAGGACGGACGTTCACGAGCCTGAGGGGTTGTACGACCCTTTCAGTCTCGTGAACGTCCGTCCTGGAGGGGGACGGACGTCCAAAGGGTCGTACAACCCCTCAGGCTCGTGAACGTCCATCCTGGAGGGGGATGGACGTCCATTATATATGGACGTCCGTCCCCCTCCAGGACGGACGTTCACGAGACTGACAGGGTCGTACAACCCCTCAGGCTCGTGAACGTCCGTCCTGGAGGGGGACGGACGTTCATATATAATGGACGTCCGTTCCCCTCCAGGACGGACGTTCAAGAGGCTGACATCTCAGTCTCTTGAACGTCCGTCCTGGAGGGGGACGGACGTCTATTATATATGGACGTCCGTCCCCCTCCAGGACGGACGTTCAAGAGGCTGATGGGTTCACTACCTGTCAGCCTCTTGAACGTCCGTCCTGGAGGGGGAAGGACGTCTACTATATTATAGACGTCCGGCTCCCTCTAGGACGGACGTCTCCACACTCAATTATTTACATTTATGCCACCGGTCAATTATTTACGTTGGAGTTTTCGTGGACGGACGTCTATGGAGTGACGTTAAAGGTCAATTCTGCACTAGTGTGTTCAAGTTTGGGGTTGATGGGAAAACATGAAAAACGAAAAGCATTGAGCTAATAGCTAAAAAGTAAGAATATGCAAAGAAAAAGAAAAAGAAAAGAAAAGAAAAAAAAAAGCAAAGCTCAATGCAAATGCAAAGGCAAGTTGGGAAGAATAAGAAAAATTGTGTTGTTATGATTCTCTTAACTCAAGGATTTTGTGATCCAGAAAAACCAATTTTCTTGTTAGCCCAGCCACATTATAAGCCATTGAAAAGTCCTTGTGATGATGCATGCTTGTGAATGTTTTTGATTGTGGTAAAATGAAAGGCAAAGTTGATTCATGTGACATTGTGATAGTAGAGTGAATGAGTGATTACCTCTTATACACTTGAGTGTGAGTGAAACACTTTACCTAGTGAGGAAATATTCCATGAGCACATGAACATCTATGCTTAATTGATTGATCATTCATGAAAAATAGCATTTGTTGGAATTTAAATGACTTTGTGAACACTAAAGCATGTGCACATCTTGATTGAACTCTTGGTCATAAGTTTGATTGAAGTTTTTACTTATCTTGAAAAAGAGGATTTTTGAATGAGTGAACTAATATATGAATTGGTTAAAGATTGAGTTACATCTTGTTTGCTTGAGGACAAGCAAAGTTCTAAGTTTGAGGTTGTGATAACAGTTGAAAAACTATTATTTTCATGCTTAAAATTGATACTAAAAGCAACCTTTATACTTAGAAACTAGCTTGAAATCATGCTTTTATTCATATTTTCATAAATAAGAGAGCTGGACAGGTTTATGCTTGATTTCAGTGTTTTTGTGCAGGTTTTAAGGTGAATTTAGTGAAAGAAGTGAAGAAGGAGAGAGATGGAATCAGAAAAGACAACAAAAAGTGCAAAAAGAGAAGTCGAAGTTACCGCTCAGCAGTAGTTTACCGCTGAGGGGCACTCAGGAGCTCACGGGAGAACCGTTGAGGGGCAAAATGGCCGCTGAGGGGAAGAAACTACTCATGCACTCACCGCTGAGCGGTACTTTACCGCTGAGCGGCACACTTATGGGCTTGGGCCTAGATTTTCTGTAATTTTAGAATAGTATATAAGCTTTAGGACGTCCTAGGGTTTGTATCTTTGGCAGAAACGAAGCAAACACTCTCTCTTTCACCCCTTTGAAGGAGGATCTTGGATGCTCAGGCTACCTCTTCACCTTTCTAGGGTTTTATCCTTCATTCTTTCATTATTGTTCATCTAGGTTCACCATGAATATGGTGAACTAAATCTTATATGTTTGTTGGGGAATCAATGTAATCTTTTCAAGCTCTCATATATGGAATTTGTGCTTGCATCTTAATCTAAGACTTATGCTTTCTTTCCATCATTAGTTAGGGTTTTTCCTCTTTCCTCAAAGCTTGCTTTGTTTAACTCATTCAATGCATGATTATTGATTTTGTCGATACTGGAACGTACGGGGAAGTCTAGATCCGGGGAATTACTCCCAATATTATATTGGTTGTCGTTAAGCTCCTGTGCTAAAAGAACTAATTACTAGGAATGCTAGGAATTGTATGAACTCGTAATTGGGGATAGGCCTTCTTGACAAGGTAATTTAGAGAGTGGCATTAACAATGATGGCTTGAATGTCGAATTCCTAAAATATATGAGAGTGGATAAGATGAAATTGAAACGATTCGGTCATACTTGGTCTTACCGAGTTTATTACTTGAAACGATTCGGTCATACTTGCCGATTGTTCAACAAGTTTGTGACATCATATTTTTGTGATCATAAATTTGTGCATCAGTTTTCATGTCTTTTCTTTGGAAGTCCTATGGGGTCATAACTTGGCATATAACTTGAGCATAATTCAATGGCTTCCGCTGCAATGTAGCACTCTATAATTGAAGCTTCCGGTCTCAATTTATTCTTAACATATCCCTTAAGGATTTTCATGTATCTTTCAACCAAGTACATCCACCTCAAGAAAACCGGCCAACATATTCAAATTTCTATCACTAGATGGACAATCAAATGAACCATGATATAAAAAAATGAGGGTGGGAAATACATTTCCAATTGGCACAATAGTCTGATCAGCTCATTTTGTAAATCATCTAATTGTCAAGGATCAACAACTTTCTTGGAAATGGAATTGAAAAACAAACTCAAACGTGTGAGAATACATCTAATAGAGGCCGGTATGGCTCGAATAGCTACTGGTAAAAGTTGTTGCATTAAGACATGACAATCGTGAGACTTTAAACTAACCAACTTCAAATCTTTCATAGAAACAAGGCTACTAATATTCGACGAATAACCTTATGGAACCTTCACACTATGTAAACATTGACAAAAAAAATTGTTTTTCTTTTTTTGAAAGAGTGTGACAAGCTAAAGGAAGATAAGTGTGTCTTCCTATGGATTGCGGATGTAACTCAAAACATATTCCTATGTCAACCAAGTCTTGTCGTGCTTACCCTCCATCTTTTTTCTTTTCTTTAACGTTTAGTAAAGTCCCAACAACACTATCACATACATTTTTTTCAACATGCATCACGTTTATCCAATGTCGAACATCAAGTTTACACCAATATGGAAGATTAAAGAATATTGATCGCTTTTTCCAAATGTTTTTCTCAACGGTCTTTCTTATATGTTTTCTGAAGACATCAATGTTCCTCACATGGTCGTATACTTCTTCCCCATTACGTGGTTTGCACACTACATCATCCTCAGGACTTCCATTAAATGCTTTTTTCAATCTACGGTAAGGGTGATTTCGAGGAAGGAATCTTCGGTGTCTTGTGTACACAGTTTTCTGCCGATGCTTCAAGTGAAGATAACTAGTATTTTCTTCACAAATCGGACATGCAAAATGACCTTTAACACTGTTACCACTCAATTTCCCATATGCTGGGAAATCATTTATGGTGTAAAACAACATTGCACGCAAACAAAAGTTTTCTTCTGAATATGAATCGAAGACCTCGATGCTCTCTTCCCACAACATTTTGAAATCGTTAATTAATGGTTTTAGATAAACATCAATGTCATTTCCAGGTTGTCTAGGACCCAAAATCATCATAGACAACATCATGTATTTTCTCTTCATGCACAACATAGGAGATAGATTGTAAATAATCAAAATAACTAGCCATTAACTATGTTTTTGCTACTTAAGTTGCCATAAGGATTCATACCATTGGTAGCAAGTGAAAGTCTTAAGTTTCTCGGCTCTTCACTAAATTCGGGAAATGTACCATCAATGTTCTTCCACTGTGGGTGATGGCAAATTTATGAACACCGAAATACGGCGCCACAAACTTGTTGAACAATCGGCAAGTATGACCGAATCGTTTCAAGTAATAAACTCAGTAAGACCAAGTATCGTTCTCCCAAAGGACTCACGACCTAGTTTAGTTATGTGATTCGTTGATTAGCTAAGACTTAAGAACGAAATAAGTGAAGTTTAATATGCAAAACAAAAAATAAACATGTATGCATGAGTTCTAATTAATGGCTAAACAAAATACAAGCACTTTCAATGGAATATATGGATGAGTATTTGTTGGGGTTTATCAATTTCATCTTATCCACTCTCATATATTTTAGGAATTCAACATTCAATTCATCATTGTTAATGCCACTCTCTAAATTACCTTGACAAGAAGGCCTATCCCTATTTACGAGTTCATACAATTCCTAGCATTCCTAATAATTAGTTCTTTTACTGCAGGAGCTTAACGACAACCAATATACTAGTGGGAGTAATTCCCCGGATCTAGACTTCCCCGTACGTTCCCGTATAGATGATGGACAAATTTATGATCACCAAAATATGATGTCACAAACTTGTTGAACAATCGACAAGTATGACCGAATCGTTTCAAGTAATAAACTTGGTAAGACCAAGTATCGTTCTCCCAAAGGACTCACGACCTAGTTTAGTTATGTGATTCTTTGATTAGCTAAGACTTAAGGACAAAATAATTGGATTGTATTATGCAAAAGACGAAAATAAACATGTATGCATGAGGTTTTGAATAAATGGCAAAAGCAAAAGACAAGCACTTTCAATGAAATATATATATGAATATGTTGTTGGGGTCAATTTCATCTTATCCACTCTTATATATTTTAGGAATTCAACATTCAAGTCATCATTGTTAATGCCACTCTCTAAATTACCTTGTCAAGAAGGCCTATCCCCAATTACGAGTTCATACGATTCCTAGCATTCCTAGTAATTAGTTCTTTTAGCACAGGAGCTTCACGACAACCAATATAATATTGGGAGTAATTCCCCGGATCTAGACTTCCTCGTACGTTCCCGTATCGATAAAATCAATAATCATGCATTGAATGAGTTAAACAAAGCAAGCCTTGAGCAAAGAGGAAAAACCCTAACTAATGATGAAAGAAAGCATAAGTCTTAGATTAAGATGCAAGCACAAATTCCATATATGAGAGCTTCAAAAGATTACATTGATTCCCCAAAAAACATACAAGGTTTAGTTCACCATATTCATGATGAACCTAGATGAACAATAATGAAAGAATGAAGGATAAAACCCTAGAAAGGGGAAGAGGTAGCCTGAGCATCCAAGATCCTGCTTCAAAGGGGTGGAAGAGAGAGTGTTTGCTTCGTTTCTGCCAAAGATACAAACCCTAGGATGTCCTAAAGCTTATATACTATTCTAAAATTACAGAAAATTTAGGCCCAAGCCCATAAGTGTGCTGCTCAGCGGTAAAGTGCCGCTCAGCGGTGAGTGCGTGAGTTGGTTTCTTCCCCTCAGCGGCCATTTTGCCCCTCAGCGGACCTCCCGTAAACTCCTGAGTGCCGCTCAGCGGTAAACTGCCGCTCAGCGGCAGTTGCGGCTTCTCCTTTTGCACTTTTTGGTGTCTTTTCGGATTTCATCTCTCTCCTTCTTCACTTCTTTCACTAAATTCACCTTAAAACCTGCACAAAAACACTGAAATCAAGCATAAACCTGTCCAGCTCTCTTATTTCTGAAATATGAACAAAAGCATGATTTCAAGCTAGTTTCTAAGTATAAAGGTTGCTTTTAGTATCAATTTTAAGCATGAAAATAACAGTTTTTCAACTGTTATCACAACCCCAAACTTAGAACTTTTGATGGAAGAAGGATCCAGCTGATTCTGGTGCAAGATGGAATCAACGGAACTTCTTCTAGGAGCTTCTGGAATCTGAACTGGAAAGGAGGATGAACATCATTTTGTTGCAGCGGAAGAAGATGAAATATGATGACTATGACCAGAGGAAGCTTAAACTCTGGAACCCACTCTTCAACAGTGTTCGGTGACTGGATTGAAGGAGAATGGATGATTCATTTATGAAGATAAGGTTGAGGCAAAGGAAGATTGAATCAAACAGTGATGCGGTGAAGAAAACAGATGAATCAGTGATGGAGAAAATGGAATGAGGGAAGTGGTTTAGGTGCTGAAATATGTTACGGAATGTGCAGAGGAATGCTAGGAATGGAAGCCTAGCTAGGGAGAGAGGCTAGAGGAAACACTCAAGCTCTCTCTCGGTGACCTTCAATAAGAAGAAAGTTCTGGACAACATCAACAGAAAACTATTCTTCATTCAAATCAAAGGTCAAGGTTACAAGCAATGGAGCAAGCTATTTAAAGGAGAAACAAAGCTCCTGGTTCATGCCTATTTAGCTAACGTTAGCTATGATGCAAGGGCCAGCTGTGCAAGTGGAAAGAAAACGTGAGTGGCTACGTGGCCTATCAAACAAAAAGCTGGTGAAGAAACGTGAATGGAAACTGGTGCATTTGTTGACGCTGGGCGCAAACCCTCATCTGCTGAGCACTAGGCTTTCTTCAACTTCAACCAAGCTGCTGGTTGGAATGTGACTCATGTGGGCTTCCAAAGCAGCTTACTATGCATCTAAGTGAAGATTCCAACATTCCTCTAAGTGAAGATTTGGCTTGCTTCTTCATTCTTGATGTTTCCTTGCTTCTTGATTTATCAAGTTTCTTGGCTAGTTGATCCATGATCTCCTAGCTTTATTAGACCCTACAAAACACATATAAACATATTAAAGATAATCCTACTAAGACTTAGATAAAGAAAATTAAGAAAGAGTCTTTAACAATCCTTCTTCACTTCCCTTTCTTAGCCTTAGCTTAAGTTGATACTCCTTTGAATGGAATGCCCTAACTGGTTTCCATCATACCCTCCCTCTTGAAAAATGATTTGTCCTCAAATCGGAAAGATATAAAGAAGCACAACTTTGGTTTGTTACTTTCCTCCTGGATCAAAAATATATCTACAATAAGCATCAAATATATCTCTAATTAGTATCAATCCAAGAAAGAATTTTTTTATGGAAGTAACTTTGCAATAAAGACTTTGTTTTATAGTTTTAAAGAAATCTGAAAGTCCTAATTCACAAGTCACTTTTCTTTTATCTTGAGTTTCTTGTATCCCTAAGGGTAACAATAACTCAAGATTTAAATTGCCATATTTTGAAGAGGGTAGTATAATGATAATTGGTGTGGCAATTGGTTTAAAAGAGAAGTTATCATGCAAAGACTTAAAGATAACTGAAGAAGAATTAAAGGATTGGAAACCTTCCCTTTTTGGTTCCCTTTGAATTGTAGGAGTAGAATTTGCCATCAGTAGCAAATGCTCCTTTTCTCTCTTTTCTTTTTCTCTTCTCTCATCTTTTCTCTTTCTCTTTTCTTCTTCTATCTTTTCTCTCAATTCCTCTTCTCTCCTTTTAGTCTCTCTCTTTCTTTTCTTATCCAAGAGTTTCTCAAGTTTTTCTTTAAATTCAATTTCCCTTCTAGAGAAACCATCTAGACCTTTCATAAATGTTTTTCCCTCTTGAATGAGGTGTCCCATTAATTCTAGGTCTCTCTTGGCTGAAGGAGGAACAAAATTTTTTCTCATGCAAGCTCTTAGTTCATACCAATCATGAATGGAGGATTTTCTACCTTTCTTGACACTATATTGCCTATGATTCCACCACTCACTTGCATGTTCTTTTAATCTAGAAAGATATATGTTAAGAGCAAAGGATTCACTATCTCTAGCAAGAAAAGGATGTATTTTATCAATTTTTCTTTCCCAAGCTAAATATGTTAAAGCACTAATGTCCCTACCAAAGAATGGAATATCTTTCCTAGCTTGGTTGTACCTTTCATCCTTCCTTCTTTCTTTTTGTTCACCTTCATTTTGATTTTTCATGTATAGGGCAAACAAGTTCCTAAGCTCACTCATTTCTATTTCTCTCTTGGTGATCATGATTTCCTCATACATCTTTTTAATTTCAAAAGTGGATTCTTAGTTTGAAAAGGTTTAAGATTTTACCTAGAGACAATTCCCAGGTAAGAGAGGTGAGCCAAAGGCCGCTTAAATACCAAGTCTTACCTAGCCAGAATATCTAAGGTTACTTACTTTACCATTTTCAAAGTAAGATTCACTATTGAATTTAAAAATGGACTCAAACAATCTAAATGAAAGATAAAACACCTATACTTCTAATGGAACAAAAATCTTAGAGCATGAAAATAAAACAAAAGAAATCCTAGGTGAGGCTTGTAGCTTTGGCTAACAAGACACACTCACCGTCTACTATCAAAGCAAGCAAAGAAAATTGCCAAGATTGGATAGAGCACCAAGGACCCTTCCAAGTACTTGGTCTTAATTGGCCTTTTACAATGAAAGTTGAAAGAGATCTAAAAACAGGAACATTACAAATCAAATGACTCAAAGTAACTACAAAAGAAATAAAAAAAAATGTTGCTGCCACTATGCTAATTTGGTCCACTTCTGCAGAAAATGATTAACATGATCACATTGAGGCTTCTGGACAACTGTATTCTGCATTTGAACAACTGTATTCTGCTACTGGAAGGCACCCAAATGGAGGCTTAATGACTTGTACATTGCCTAGTTCAATGGTCATATGAAACTGCACTTTAAGCAGACGTTGTTCAACTGTTCCAAGTGCTGAAGGTTCAATCTGTTCTGCTTTCTCCTTTCAGTTCAAAGAAACCTGCACTGTTACATACCATAACCAGCAAATATACTACAGCTTTCCAAAATCAAGTTTACTCAAGCAGCAAAAGACTCAGTTCATTAGTGTCAATCAACTTGAAATGAGAAAGTTGTTTGTTCTAATTGATCACCAATAATGAACCAAGCTGGTCAAAATATATATAGCAGCACCAGTAAAACCAGAAAATCCAATTGGTCAAGTGTGATGAAATTTATTTTGAGCAGTTTGGATAGACTGAAATTTGCACCTTCAATTGGAAAAACCAGTTCGAAAAGGTGTTTCAAAAATCATTTTGATCATTGGCATTGCCTTTTCAAAACAAAAAACTGTGTAAACATATTGAATAGCACAAATCAGACTTAAGAAATGGGACTTTTCAGCATTAGAAGCTAAAACAGGATTTTCCTCTCGGCCAAGTATTTTGGCTTCATGTGCATCCACTCAAATCTCACTTTCTGAACTGTTTCAGGGTATTTTCACTCCACTGACAAATTTCTTTTGGATGATATACACTCAATCTCACCATCACTCAGTTGTTTGGCTTGTGTCTCAAAATTTGGCTAATGGAGTTGCTAAATTTTCACTCTTTTTCTCACTGCAGAATGGTGTTTTAGGAAGCTATTTTTTCTTGCTGTGGAGGCACTTGGATCAAGAGCTATATGAGTTTCCACCCCTCAAGATGCTACCACTAGCATGAGCAATCACCCTAGCACAAAATCTGCACCAATAAGCATCTAAACAGCACCACAAATCAGATTAAAAGTGACCAAATGACCAGGATTTTAAACTGAAATAGATTTACTTTGATGAACAAAATCAGAATTCCAAGAATGACCAATCAATGAGTTTAAAGCTTTAAAAACAGGTTGGAACGTCAAAAGGAACTTATGAATGGTTCTAGAACTGATTAATAAAGCAAGAAAACCCAAAATACAGGTTGAAAGACAGTTAGCACGAAACTGTTTGATAAAAACTGAAGGTGTTCGATGAAATGCCTCAAAGAAACCCAGATTTTGTGTTTTTGGGTTTTGATTGGGCTGCACGGTTCAGAATCCCTTTTAACACTTTGCTTTTCTTCTTTTAACCATTTAATTCTATTTTAAATCACTGAACCAGGTATTGCTGCAAGCCAAATTGGATTTCAAAGCACATTCATCAAAACAGATTCAGTTTTCAACTCTACACCAGAAAAATTGGATTGATTTTGTGGTTTTAAACCCAAAACTGTGTGGAAGTGATTCAACAGCTGAATTTCTTCTTCAAACAACTTTGTATAATGAATTTAAGCATGTCCAAACTGTTAAACCAATCAGAAACATACTTCAATGCAAAATCACTTGTTCACTTCCATTTAAAGCACAATTTGAAGGTTTAAAAGGCAAATCTGCATATAGGCTGGAAAATGACCAAATGAATAGTGAAAACAACTTTCAAATGACAATTTAAACTTGCTCAAGCATTGTAAATGCACAGAAATAGCAAGATTCAACAATTCACCCTTGCTATAACCTATTTATGAAGCAAAAATGCACCAAAAATACCATCAGAAATCAGATTTCAAGGAATCAAGAATGGACAGCAAAGAAAATGACTCAAGATGATGTTACTCTATGGAACTAAGCTAGAATTGAGATGCTTAGCATGACCAAACTCAGATTGGACAATTCAAAGAAACTTAGCACGGTGAAAAGCTTGGATTAAAAGCTGAAACAGTGGAATGCTATTAATTGTGAGCAACCAAGCTATGCAAATTGCATTTCATTGCTTGTAATGGTCTGCTACACTTTTAGCACATTTAATATCATCAACCAAATTTGTATAAAGCACTAGAATCAAAAGAAATCAACTGGAAAACAGATTCATGATTTAAAAACAGAATTGAAATTTTGCAGCAGAGTTCAACACAGATTTGAAATCAAAATGGATTTCTAGTGCTTTAGCTTGTATCACCAAGGCTAGAACAAATTCTCATTGCCTTTATTGGTTGATATATGGCTTATCTAGCACTTGAACTCAAGCAAAACGAATTAAACCAGCAGAAAAGAATACCAAAGCAGTGACAGAAATTAAAACTGCAATATTCACTTGCACATGACCAAGACAACACTGAAATTGAAAATTAAAGCTGGAAATGACTCAAACAAAGAAAATTCACCGTTTAAAATGAAAGATGGACATAAGGCACTGTAAGAACACAGAATTAAAGGCTGGAACAGAATTACAGAAGCATAATTAAAACTGAAACAGAAATAGAAAACAGAAACAGAAAACAGAAACAGAAAACAGAAACAGAGATGGAATTCAGCAGAATTAAATTGCAGAATGAGAAGAAATGCTTAGCTCCTTGGTGCGTGGAGAACCTAAGCTCTGATACCACTTGATGGAAGAAGGATCCAGCTGATTCTGGTGCAAGAGGAAGCTTAAACTCTGGAACCCACTCTTCAACAGTGTTCGGTGACTGGATTGAAGGAGAATGGATGATTCATTTATGAAGATAAGGTTGAGGCAAAGGAAGATTGAATCAAACAGTGATGCGGTGAAGAAAACAGATGAATCAGTGATGGAGAAAATGGAATGAGGGAAGTGGTTTAGGTGCTGAAATATGTTACGGAATGTGCAGAGGAATGCTAGGAATGGAAGCCTAGCTAGGGAGAGAGGCTAGAGGAAACACTCAAGCTCTCTCTCGGTGACCTTCAATAAGAAGAAAGTTCTGGACAACATCAACAGAAAACTATTCTTCATTCAAATCAAAGGTCAAGGTTACAAGCAATGGAGCAAGCTATTTAAAGGAGAAACAAAGCTCCTGGTTCATGCCTATTTAGCTAACGTTAGCTATGATGCAAGGGCCAGCTGTGCAAGTGGAAAGAAAACGTGAGTGGCTACGTGGCCTATCAAACAAAAAGCTGGTGAAGAAACGTGAATGGAAACTGGTGCATTTGTTGACGCTGGGCGCAAACCCTCATCTGCTGAGCACTAGGCTTTCTTCAACTTCAACCAAGCTGCTGGTTGGAATGTGACTCATGTGGGCTTCCAAAGCAGCTTACTATGCATCTAAGTGAAGATTCCAACATTCCTCTAAGTGAAGATTTGGCTTGCTTCTTCATTCTTGATGTTTCCTTGCTTCTTGATTTATCAAGTTTCTTGGCTAGTTGATCCATGATCTCCTAGCTTTATTAGACCCTACAAAACACATATAAACATATTAAAGATAATCCTACTAAGACTTAGATAAAGAAAATTAAGAAAGAGTCTTTAACAATCCTTCTTCACTTCCCTTTCTTAGCCTTAGCTTAAGTTGATACTCCTTTGAATGGAATGCCCTAACTGGTTTCCATCAACTTTGCTTGTCCTCAAGCAAACAAGATGTCACTCAATCTTCAACCAATTCATATGATGGTTCACTCATTCAAAAATCTTCTTTTCAAGATAAGTAAAGACTTCAATCAAACTTATGACCAAGAGTTCAATCCAGATGTGCACATGCTTTAGTGTTTCACAAAGTCAGTTAATATCCAACAAATGCTATTTTTCATGAATGATCAATCAATTAAGCATGGATGTTCATGAGCTCATGGAATACTTCCTCACCAGGTAAAGTGTTTCACTCACACACATGTGTATAAGAGGTAATCACTCATTCACTCCACTATCACAATGTCACATGAATCAACTTTGCCTTTCATTTAACCACAATCAAAAACATTCACAAGCATGCATCATCACAAGGACTTTTCAATGGCTTATAACATGGCTGGGCTAACAAGAAAATTGGTTTTTCTGGATCACAAAATCCTTGAGTTAAGAGAATCATAACAACACAATTATTCTTATTTTTCCCAACTTGCCTTTGCATTTGCATTGAGCTTTGCTTTTTCTTTTCTTTTCTTTTATTTCTCTTTTTCACTTTGCATATTCTTAGCTTAATGCTTTTCCTTTTTCTTTTCATAACTTCCCAACAACCCCAAACTTGAACATTTAACAATACCACACATGATTTTCTACTTAACTCAAGGTAAAGCTTTTCAACAAGGGTTTTCAATTTATGTTCAAGGCTAAGGGTTCAAAGGATAGAACACAAAGTGTTCTCTTTTTGTGGGCTAACTTTATGAATTTGGCCAATAAAAAGGGTTCCAACAAACGGCCTTGATCATATGATGCAAAACAAGCACTTGATTCAATCATAGAAAACCTGGGCAAAATCATTCATGCTTTCAAAGTAATAGCATTCAATCAATAAAACTCTGGAGCTCAAAACCTCACATATAAGCTCATTCACATTTGACATACACATCCTGCTTAATCTCACAATCATAATCACAATATCATGCATTTGTTCACAAAGCTTGTGAATCACCTGTATAAACATTTAATGTGCACAACTCAACATCAATCAATCTCAAAGCATCATAAAGCATTACTTATCAAACAATGACAATCATAAGCAAACCATCATAACAGACCAAGTTTCCAATTCAGTACATCAACCCTAATCTAAAACAAAAGTAAATAAGTTCAGAACACTTAGACCAAACAAAAGCATAAGTCCTGCTCTAGTTATGATAGCATTCATCAGTAAATGCTATCTCAAATCCTCCTCAATATGAGCTGTCCTCTGTATCCTCCTTCTTCTTGGATCTTATAGTCTTGATTCTTTTTGCCCGATGAGGAGGCCATCCCTGCATCAAACATAATTCACAAAACCAAAAGATACATTGTTAAGCATTAGTAAACCACAATGAAGAAATCAGCCCCTTCAATGATGCTCTCTCCCAACCCCAAACTTAGATGGAAAACTAGTGAGCAAGTGAGTGGAAGGGAGATTTTCTAAAGAGGGATGAGGGAAAAGTTGTAGAGAACATTTGAAAAGGTATGTAGGAGTGTGTGTGCAGAGAAGAGTCTGAAAAGAGAAACCAAAACGCAGCTTGGGGTATAAAAATACCCTAATGGGCTCGGGTTCCGCTAAGGGGCAACCTAAGCCCAGTCTGCGATACTACCGCTCAGCGGCACTTTCGTGATGTGCTCTTCTCCTTCTTTGCTTAACCTAAGTGCCTCCTAAACATGCCCCTCACTGGTTCCCTGCAATTCAATTTTCAGATTACTTATGCACAACCCTATTATACTACTACAATGAAACAAACAAAAACAATCAATCAACTAGGTTGCCTCCCAGGTAGCGCTTGTTTAACGTCACGAGCCTGACCCAAAATCCACCAACACCCATCAGTAGGTGCAAAATTTTCTTACCAACACCCATCAGTAGGTGTTACAAACTGAGTATCGTTCAGTAGATACTTAACCACCTAGCATCCTTCAGTAGATGCTATATCCAACAAAATATTTATAAAAATAATGTCCACAGATTAAAAGTTACAAAACCAAAATCAAAATCAAAAGTTTTCAAATCACTGGGTTGCCTCCCAACAAGCGCTCTTTTAACGTCACTAGCTTGACCCAATAAAGCTCATGTTCCATCTTCTTTTTCTTCTTTCTACTAGACTTCTTCAGAAATTTGATCAAACCAGGAACTTGTTGCAGTGTCTCAATCATAGGAACTTTAATCTCCAATTTCTTGAAGATTTCCACAAAGCACTTAAATTTCTTTTCCTTCCTACGATTCTTCTTTAGATGAGGATGGGGTTTTTCATATGATTCCTTTTTCTTTCCTCTCATCTTCTTTTTCTTACGCTTCCTCTCCCCAAATTTTCTCTTTTTCTTTTCTTTTATTTTTTTCTTCCCTTCTCTTTTTCTCCTCAACTTCTTTATTTTCACACACATTTTCTTTCTCTCTTCTCTCTCAACCACTACTTTTTCTTTTTCTTCATCTTTATCTTTCTCACTCAACTCTTCTTTTTCTTTTCTCTCTATCTTTTCCTCATCTCTCCCTATTTTTTCTTCAGCATAAGTCTTATCACTTTCAGTGACAATGGCTTGACCTTCCTCCTTAAGGTTAACTTCAGTATTAACCTTAACATTCAATTTCTGACTAATGAAACGAAGGTGCATCTCCATCCTTTTACATGATTCTTCAATGCTTTTCTGAGTAGAGTCGGAATTTTTCAAAAATTGTTGAAGGGTGTCATCCAAATTTATTGATAGAGAGGGTTGTTGCTGCCATTGTTGTGGTGACGGCCTATCAAATTCTTCGGCAGCTTGAGTGGTTTTGTGATGACAATCAGGTATCTGTATGTACTGTTGAACTGCCTCCTCCAACTTCTCCTTTTTCCCGATTGATAACAGTTGAAAAACTGTTATTTTCATGCTTAAAATTGACACAAAAAGCAACCTTTACACTTAGAAACTAGCTTGAAATCATGCTTTTATCCATATTTTTACAAATAAGAGAGCTGGACAGGTTTATGCTTGATTTCAGTGTTTTTGTGCAGGTTTTAAGGTGAATTTAGTGAAAGAAGTGAAGAAGGAGAGAGTTGAAAGTGAATTTAATGATTTTGTGCAAGATTCCCTTGATTTTGTAGGCTAATTGAATGATTTGAAAGAAGAATTGAAATACCGAATGATTGGAATGCTGAAAAGTCAACCAGAAACCAGAAAAGTCAACCAGTCAACCAGAAAAGTCAACCAGTCAACCAAAAAGTCAACCAGTCAACCAGAATACGAAAAAAGTCAACCAAACGAGTTTTGGGCCAGTTTTATGCGATTTTATGATCTGTTTGGGCCTGGACCCGTTTTCTATTATTTTTATGTCCTATTTAAAGACCTAGATGTCTTAGGGTTGGTATCTTTGGCTGGGAGGAAGCAGAAACACACTTTTCACCCCTTGGGGTAGATTGGGAGATGGTGACGACTCTCCTCTTCTCTTTCTCGGGTTTTTCTATCTCTTTCATTCTTTCATTATTGTTCATCTAGTTTCACCATGAATATGGTGAACTAAACCTTGTATTGTTGTTTGGGAATCAATGTAGTCTTGTGAAACTCTCATATAGGGAATTTATGCTTATATCTTATATTTAAGACCTATGCTTTCTTTCATCATTAGTTAGGGTTTTTCCTCTTTGCTCAATGCTTGCTTTGTTTAACTCATTCAATGCATGATTATTGGTTTTGTCGATACGGGAACGTACGGGGAAGTCTAGATTTTGGGAATTTCTCCCTATAATATATTGGTTGTCGTTAAGCTCCTGCACTAAAAGAACTAATTACTAGGAATGCTAGGAATTGTATGAACTCGTAATTAGGGATAGGTCTTCTTGCAAGGTAATTTAGAGAGTGGCATTAACAATGATGAAAAGAATGTTGAATTCCTAAAATATATGAGAGTGGATAAGATGAAATTGATAAACCCCAACAACATACTCATCCATATATTCCATTGAAGTGTTTGTATTTTGTTCTACCCATTGATCAAAACTCATGCATACATGTTTATTTTCTATTTTGCATATTAAACTCCACTTATTTCGTTCTTAAGTCTTAGCTAATCAACAAATCACATAACTAAACTAGGCCGTGAGTCCTTTGGGAGAATGATACTTGGTCTTACCGAGTTTATTACTTGAAACGATTCGGTCACACTTGCCGATTGTAAAACAAGTTTGTGACATCATATTTTGGTGATCATAAATTTGTCCATCACCGATAGAGAGGGTTTTTGCTGCCATTGATGTGGTGGTCGATTCTTAAATTGTTTGACAGCTTGCCAGAATTGATCATTATCCATGCCTGAGTGAGATCCCATCAGTGGTTGAAATTACCTTAGTAGAATTGAGTGGCTATTAAATTCTTGTTCGAATTGCATCCTGCAAACATTAGGCAGAAAAACCTAAAAACAATTGTTAGCACAAAAAGATATAAGAGAAGATATAAGATTCAGAGAATAAAAAAAAATAATAAAATAAAATAAAATAAAAACCGAAACATAAAAACAGAAAATAAAAACAGAAATTCAAAATTAAAGTCAAAGATAATCAATAATCACAGAAATGAACCAGTTAAACCACGAGTCCCCGGCAACGGCGCCAAAAACTTGATGGCAAATTTATGAACACCGAAATACGGCGCCACAAACTTGTTGAACAATCGGCAAGTATGACCGAATCGTTTCAAGTAATAAACTCGGTAAGACCAAGTATCGTTCTCCCAAAGGACTCACGGCCTACTTTAGTTATGTGATTTGTTGATTAGCTAAGACTTAAGAATGAAATAAGTGAAGTTTAATATGCAAAACAGAAAATAAACGTGTATGCATGAGTTTTGATCAATGGCTACACAAAATACAAGAACTTTCAATGGAATATATGGATGAGTATGTTGTTGGGGTTTATGAATTTCATCTTATCCACTCTCATATATTTTAGGAATTCAACATTCAATTCATCATTGTTAATGCCACTCTCTAAATTACCTTGACAAGAAGGCCTATCCCTAATTACGAGTTCATACAATTCCTAGCATTCCTAATAATTAGTTCTTTTAGTGCAGGAGCTTAACGACAACCAATATACTATTGGGAGTAATTCCCCGGATCTAGACTTCCCCATACGTTCCCGTATCGACAAAACCAATAATCATGCATTGAATGAGTTAAACAAAGCAAGCATTGAGCAAAGAGGAAAAACCCTAACTAACGATGAAAGAAAGCATAAGTCTTAAATATAATATATAAGCACAAATTCCATATATGAGAGTTTCACAAGACTACATTGATTCCCCAACAACAATACAAGGTTTAGTTCACCATATTCAGGGTGAAACTAGATGAACAATAATGAAAGAATGAAGGATAAAACCCTAGAAAGGTGAAGAGGTAGCCTGAGCATCCAAGATCCTCCTTCAAAGGGGTGGAAGAGAGAGTGTTTGCTTCGTTTTTGCCAAAGATACAAACCCTAGGACGTCCTAAAGCTTATATACTATTCTAAAATTACAGAAAATTCAGGCTCAAGCCCATAAGTGTGCCGCTCAGCGGTAAAGTGCCGCTCAGCGGTAAGTGCGTGAGTTGGTTTCGTCCCCTCAGCGGCCATTTTGTTCTCCTTTTGCACTTTTTCGTGTCTTTTCTGATTTCATCTTTCTCCTTCTTCACTTCTTTCACTAAATTCACCTTAAAACTTGCATAAAAACACTGAAATCAGGCATAAACCTGTCCAACTCTCTTATTTCTGAAAATATGAATAAAAACATGATTACAAGCTAGTTTCTAAGTATAAAGGTTGCTTTTAGTATCAATTTTAAGCATGAAAATAACAGTTTTTCAATTGTTATCAGTGGGGAATCAGGTGGGTGTCGAAGAAGATTATCACATTTTCTTCCATCAACGTGCGACCACTAGTACAAAAATCGCATACAACGTCGAATATTTTGAGCTTTTAACAGCGAATTCGCGAACGACGTCATATCAGGAGACGTTAAATTGACATCAAATTTTGTCAATATACGACGTTAACTTAACGTCAAATTTTGTCAATATTCGATGTTAATCAATTTTTTAAAATTAATTGTGATCCTTTTTAACAACTCTACGAGATCTGAAAAGAAGAAAAAGAACAAATTTCAAGTTTTTGGTCTTTTATAAAGCATGAAATTTGATCAACAACAAACAACAATAACCAACAACAAACAAGTTCAATCAAACAAGAACAAACAAGTTCAACCAAACAACAACGACAAACAAGTTCAACCAAACAATAACGACAAACAAGTTCAACCAAACAACAACCATAAACAAGTTAAAAAAAACAATAAACAAGTTCAACAAATAAGTTCTTCAAAATGAAAATGAAAACTAACCTTCAAAAGGTGGGTTCATCCGAATAAAGTGTCGTCACCCATGAGAGAGAAAGCAGAATGCATCTATGAAGGACAAGAACACGAAAATAATCGGTTAAAATAAAGGAAAATCATACATAAAGTAGTTAATTAACATGTATTTGTATCAAATGAAAGAAAGATTACCTATGATGGTCTTCAAACTTCGTTCGAGAAAAGTTTGAGAAAAGAAGAGGGTCTCGCGCGCTAAGATAAAGTGAATGAATTTTTAATCTCCCGCTCAAATTTTTATTGAATTCACTAACCTTTTAACGTCTAACGCTAGGACATTCGACGTTTTATATCCTTTTACGTCGAATTACACTTATAAACGACGTTTAATAATTGCATTTATTTAAAAAAAATGCCACCGGTCATTTTTAACGTTGGCTATTTAGTGGGTCGATGTTAAACGCGTGACGTTATACGTTGTTTTTGCACTAGTGCACATAAGATTCTTCACATATTCTTTAACAGAAAACAATCGTTTCAACCTAGGTACTATAGTTAAATACCACATGACCTTAGCCGATGGACCTTCATTGTGTTCATCGTTATTTCCATCAAGTTTCTTCTTAAATCGTGACAAACCACATCGGACAAACCTCCATTGAAGCATACTAATCTCTATACAATACACAGTCATTGGGACATGCATGTATCTTTTGGTATTATAAACCCATTGGACATAGAATTTTCTTCGTGACATAATTACGGATAGGTAACGTGTTATTTTCTGGAAGCATCTCCTTCAGCAAGTCCAACAATTCCGTGAAACTTTTATCAGTCCATCGGTTTCTTGCTTTCAAACAAAACAATTTCAAAGTAGCCGATAACCTTGTAAAATTGATGCATCCTGGATATAACTCTTGCTTTGAATTGTTCTTAAGACTATCGTATAAATGAGCTCTTCCAAAATTTTCTTCGCCAATGTCACGTACCATTTCGTCTAAATGATCACTCATCCATTC
Source organism: Vigna nakashimae (assembly GCA_034642375.1). Lineage (NCBI taxonomy): Eukaryota > Viridiplantae > Streptophyta > Magnoliopsida > Fabales > Fabaceae > Vigna > Vigna nakashimae. The sequence continues at coordinate 41,820,721 of CM067765.1, read as the reverse complement.
TTCGACATAATCCGAACCTCTTAAAGTTGTTGGCTTATATAATACTTCCCCATGCCAAGTCCAAACTGTACAACTTCTCATTATTCCAAGATGAACAGATGATCACGGATGTTGTCCAAGTCTTCATATACTTGATTGAGACAACGAACACAAGGGCAAAAATATGCCCCGTTCCAAGATGAACAGATGAACACCATAGCCCCTCGCTCATAGTCTTCATTAATATGACGCTAGCACTCTTATGATTCTTTTTTCTTTAAAATCAGACATGAAATTTTTTCTTTTTACTTCTTCCTTAATCGATTCAAGTTAGTAGTGTACTGAATTTTTCACTTTCAAACCAGTGATCAGTTTTTGATCAATATCAAAACTGCATAATCTTCTCTTCTCAACTAGATTGAGGTTTAGTCCACATACAATGCAATCAACATTCACAATTTACATATCGTTTACTAAAATAAATCTTTATTTCATTTCAAAATAAAACTGATAGCAGTACATAAACCTGAAGGTGACTTAATAGCCATGATTACAAAATATAAAAAAAATCCACATAGAAAAGTAGTCCCTATTCTTATGAAGAAGATTCCATTAAATCGTCATCAATTGACTCATCATTAGAATCTTCAGTTTCAAAGCCAATGTCATTCTTGTTTCCCTTCTTCTCCCATATGAAAAAAGTATCTTCAACTCTCTCATCCCTTTCAGACTTCTTCCTAAATTGATCAACAACATATTTCTCAAAATCAGTTTGTGGAATGAAGGCAGTATGATCTGCAACAGGAGTAGGTGTACTTCCAACAGTTAGCTCATCTCTGAAGAACCATCCATTCAAAGTCCTTTCCAGCCCAATAGAAAACAAACTTAATATACCAATATCTTGTGACTTGTTGCACACAAGTCTGACTTCTTGAGATACATCTACTCCTTGGAGTATCAGCACCTGACTGATAAATACTCCAAATGGCAATTTGTGTGCATATTTATCTCCAGCAGCGATCATGTGGTCTTTTAACAGAAATACATCTTCTGTTGACATTTTGTCCTCGACAAATCTTCCACGCAATATTAGCCAAGTAAGGATATAGGCAATCAATTTCTCTTTTTTGTTTAAGCCATCATGTAGGTACTGCTTATCGACCTTGTACCTTCGTGGATATCTTAAGCAGTTTATATATATATATAGCTCTCTTTATTAGCCATCTGTTTGACTCAGAATCCCGAAAATGAGAATCCAAACCTTCAGCTTTCAGTCCAACAATATGTGACAAAACATTATCGTCAATACTAATGTTAACACCTTTTACCCTTAAGTGAATGACCTCATTTACAACCCTCAGGTTTGTGTAGAAAACCTCTACCAAATCTGGATAACAATCTCCTTTCATCTGGACAAAATCAGTAAGCCCTTGATATGCAATCCATTCTTGAAAAAGGAACCCTTCTTTCTTGAACAATTGCAGGTCCAAATACTTATGAGGAACTATATATTTTATAACTCTCTAGAATAAAAACTTTCCTCGGATCTCTTTATCACTTATCCATCCAGATGGGTTTGCGTTTCTTGTAACCTAGGCAACCTTCTCTTTTCTTCTAGATGATGATGATGAAGAAGCCATGTCTGGATAGAATTCTTGGAACATCTTTCACAATCTAGTAGTTTTTAGCTTCTCAACTTCTCAGCTTAAAATATATAATGGTTACGTCCAATTCTACTAGGCTTCGACGTACTAATTGTCAGCCAGAAGACAAAGAGTTTGACAAAAGACAAAGGATACGTCGTATTCTACAGATATACGACGTTTTCTTCTTCATCCTCGCGCCTCTTTTTCCTTTTTAAAACATCTCATAACCTCCCATTACCATTATATTTTAATTTAAGATTTACATTTTAAGATAACCTCCCATTATAAATGCAACGTTACGGATATTCGAGGTTTTCTTCTTCAGTCTCCCGCTCTTTTGTGCTTTTTTACCTTTATAAACCTCTCATAACCCACCGTTACCTTTATATTTTAAGATAAGATTTACGATTTTTTATTTATTTTTATATTATATAAATTTGTGTAAATTTATCTTGTAATATTTACATATTATAAAATATAATAACGATTTTTCGGTGAAATTTAAAGAGAATAAATTTTTGTTTCTTTAAAATATTAATTTAATTTCATATGAAAAAAAATAATAATAATGTTTTATGAGAATTGAGTTTTAGTTATAGATCACAATAATTAAAATCATAATAAATAGTTTTATATTATTAAAAGTAATTTGAAATGAATGTTTTAGGCTAAAGAGAGGTATGATTATACCAAAAGACTTTGATTGATTTTTAAATTATAATACTTTAAGTTTGAGAAAAAATTAGTTGACTGATAAACTAAAGGTTAAGATAGAATATCATGAAGAAAAATTGAGATAGCTCAGTTAGAAAAAGAATATTTAGAAAAGTTAACAACAAAGATGCATCACACCAAGTCAAAGATAAAGAGACAGCGTGTATGGAGAATAATCGGACAGATCTAGACCAAAAATTAAGACAGAATGGGTTGGGTCAAAGATGAAGGCTTGACAGTGGAGACTGGTTGACCCAAAATGAATATTTGGAGATTAGGAATTAAGGTCCATACAAAATATTTCTTTGTGGCAAATATTTCGTTTAAGGTTTCTTAATTAGGTGCCTTAAACATTTAGACCTATATTGTGGCGTTTCCAACTTTGTCTTATGAACCTCCAGAAAAAATTAAAAAAAGTCGCGACGGACGGGCCAGGTCATGAAAGAGATGGGTCTGTATATTTGAAATGGACCGATCACGACTACCACATAAGTGTTTATAAAAACTCGAATGTAAAAAGTCAACGACGATCAAAGATCAAACAAACTCTTAAAACAACTTTTATTAGCCACATTGAGATAAATTATTTTTAATAATTTAATAATTATAATTAGTTATTAGTATAAATGATTATGATATCAAAAATTACTATAATTAACATTATTAGAAAAACAAATTTGACCCCTCTCATGCATTATTTCTTCGCTTTTTAGTATTTTAACAAACGTGTGATCAATATCCATCCACATTGTCATTAGTATGACCATAAATAATCATTAAAAACTCATTTGCATTTCTTAATTTATAACGCTTTAAATCGATTCTTTATTACTTAGAATCGATTATATTAACTTAGCAAAATTGAGAGTGGAATTATATGAATATAGAGTGGCACATCAAACTTTTTAACTTCAAGCTCTCCAAATCTCCCCTTCTTCGCAAGTGATTCAAAAGTAGACAATTTCTGGGCAGCAGGACGTCATTTTGTTTTTAAATGAATCAAACGAAATTTATTGTTTTTTTTCTGAATGTTGTTGAACGTCGAATTTGATAGGGCTTCGACGTTCATACAAGATGCTGGACTGTGGCAGTTACTAAGCATAATTACACGATGTACGTTGTTGAGAGGGTCGCACCTCACGCAAAAGTTAAATGAAAAATTAATGCAGTACAGTGCTAGGAAGTGACTCCTAGGTCATTTCTCAAGGACCAAATGTGGTTCGAGACTTAGGTCGAACACGTAGTGGGGGTTTTTGAGAGTGTTTTTCTGATTAGAAAATGAACGAAATTAAAATGGAAACTAGACACAACCGAACATAATTGAAAGCATTGAAATAAACTAACAAAACATAAAGACAGAACGGTTCTACATTGACACCGAACGGTCTCTAAAGCAAGTGAGGAAATTGGAAATGCAGAAAGATAAAGAAGCCGAAAAGAATAAACAACATAGTGAACGAACACAGTAAACTAATTAAAGTGAATGAAGGCAGTGAACTAGTAAACTAATTAAAGTAAACGAAGGCAATAAATTGAAGATTCCTAAAGCACGATGTGTGAACTAATTAAAATGTACTAGTAATAATAGAAAGAACGTTTGATTACTAACAAAATGGACATTGCAGCTTGGAATAAAATGAAATGCAACACTTAAACTAACAAAGAAAGAAAACATATTGCAGTTGAAAAAGAAACAACGTTTAAATCACCACTCCGAAGCAATTGAAAATTGAATCACCGTTTCATTACAAGAAAAGAAATTTTGCTCTTGGAATAGTAAAAATCACCGTGAGCATCGTGTGAGTTGAATAACATTTCAATGCAAGAGAGCGTGAACAATAAAATAAACTGTAAATGTAACGATTAAGATACAAAATGGAAAAGAAAATTCTCCACGGAAAAGCTCTAAAGATAAAGAATGAACAGTAGCTGCTTCTCAAAAGAAAATGAAATCAGTACGTGTGTGCCCTCTTTAGCTCTACTCACCGTACACACCCACTCCTATCTAATCACCTTGCTACTATTCTCTAAAGAAAAGGACACTTATTTCTCGCTGGTGGTATAAAAATCATGCACACCAACACAGGAAGCTACATTCTCCCGTCCAGGCCGTGCACCACACTCCACTCTGTGCGCTACTACACCTTCATTCTCCCGTCTCCACGTGTTGCTGCCCTCCGAGTTGGCGGCTAGATGATAACAGTTGAAAACCTGTTATTTTCATGCTTAAAATTAATACTAAAAGCAACCTTTAACACTTAGAAACTAGCTTGAAGTCATGCTTTTGGTCATATTTTCATAAATAAGAGAGCTGGACAAGTTTATGCTTGATTTCAGTGTTTTATGCAGGTTTTAAGGTGAATTTGGTGAAAGAAGTGAAGAAGGATAGAAATGGAATCAGAAAAGACATCAAAAAGTGCAAAAGGAGAAGTCGCAATTACCGCTCAGCGGCAGTTTACCGCTAAGCGACACTCAAGAGCTCACGTTGGATCCGTTGAAGGGTGAAAATGCTGCTGAGGGGGAAGAATCAACTCACGCACTTACCGTTGAGCAGCACTTTTATGGTCTTTGACCTAATTTTCTGTATTTTTAGAATAGTATATAAGCTTTAGGACGTCCTAGGGTTTGTATCTTTGGCTGAGACGAAGCAAACACTCACTTTTCCACCCCTTGAAGGAAGATCTTGGATGCTCAGGCTACCTCCTCCTCTTTCTAGGGTTTTATCTTTCATTCTTTCATTATTATTCATCTAGTTTCACCATGAATATGGTGAACTAAACGTTGTATTGTTGTTGGGGAATCAATGTAGTCTTGTGAAACTCTCATATATGGAATTTGTTTTAACATCTTATTTTTGAGACTTATGCTTTCTTTCATCATTAGTTAAGGTTTTCCCTCTTTTCGTAAAGCTTGCTTTGTTTAACTCATTCATTGCCATGATTATTGATTTTGTCGATATGGGAACGTACGGGGAAATCTAGATTCGGGGAATTTCTTGATGGAAGCTTATCCATGCTGGAATGTCCTGGCCTTGTAGACAAAGCGGATGCAGCGGATGAAAAACAGTATTGGTGCAGTGAATGAAAAACAGCAGAGTGGATGCAGTGGCAATTGAGTGAGATTGATTGATGATTGGTGTATTTGAGTGGAATGAGTTTGTGTGGGAACCTCACAGCTCAGAAGGCCTTCCTACTATGGAAGGAAGCTAGAGGAAAGGGAAAAGAAAGTAGAGAGAATTAGTGACTCAAGAGCAATAGGGCTGGCAGTGTATTTCAGCAGCAATTTACTAAGCTCAAAAGTAACCCAATACAAAGAAAAGGCCCTCTTATTTATAGGTGAAGAGGAGCCTAAATTCTGTTTTTAATTCCCTCCTAAAATTCAAATTATTCAGATTTTGATCAAGCAAAGTCCATGCCTCATTCCAGCTCATCCAGCAAGGTGTATGCTTCTTTTTGAAATCAGCCAAACTTCACGTGGAACATGCTGGTGCATGCCGTAAGCACCTCCTTTGCTTTTTGTCTCCTTTGCTTGGTTCTTCTTGGATGGCTCAATCATAGTCTCCAAGATTTATTAATTCCTACAAAACAAAATATAAGTGCTTTAGTTAAGAGAAGAAGGATTTTTATAAGTAACCTTCCATAGAAGTAAAATGTTAAATGATCCTTCTTCTTCTTGAATCTTCCTAGCCATTGCTCTAGTAAGAGGTCCAATGTGATTTCTTAAAGGTTTTCCATCAGACCCTCCCTCTTGAAAAAGATCTGTCCTCAGATCTGCTTCATCCTGTTGATCATCTCCTGTGAAAGGAATTAAATCGCAGATGTTAAAAGTAGGACTGACACCATAACTTTCAGGAAGGTCTAATATGTATGCATTATCATTTATCTTTTTGACCACCTTGAATGGACCATCTCCTCTTGGACTAAGTTTGGATTTCCTTTGAGAGGGAAATCTTTCTCAAATGAAGTCAAACTAGGTCTCCTTTTTCAAAAACTATTTTCTTTCTCCCTTTGTTGTTGTGTTCTGCATATTTTTTAGTTTGTTTTTCAATTTGGATTTTAACTTTCTCATGTAACTTCTTGATAAACTCCGCTTTAGAAGCACCTTCTTTATGAAGAAAAGAAGATGATTCTGGAAGAGGTAGTAAATCAAGAGGTGTGATAGGGTTAAAACCATAAACAACCTCAAAAGGAGAAAGATTAGTAGTCTTGTGGACTACTCTATTATAAGCAAATTCAATATGAGGTAGATGTTCATCCCAAGATTTGTTATTTCCTCTTAATATTACCCTTAATAATGTAGATAAAGATCTATTTACTACTTCAGTTTGCCCATCAGTTTGTGGGTGACATGTAGTAGAAAATAGAAGTTTAGTTCCAAGCTTTTCCCGTAAAGTTTTCCAAAAATGGCTTAGAAACTTCACATCTCTATCAGACACTATAGTTTTGGGTAAGCCATGCAATCTCACTATTTCTTTAAAGAAGAGTCTAGAGATATAGCTAGCATCATCTACTTTGTGGCAGGGTATAAAATGAGCCATTTTACTAAAACGATCTACTACCACAAATATAGAATCATACCCCCTTTGAGTTCTTGGCAATCCTAAGACAAAGTCCATGCTTATGTCCTCCCAAGGGGTATTAGCTATAGGAAGAGGTGTATAGAGTCCATGAGGCATAATTTTGGACTTAGCTTGTAAACAAGCTATACATTTAGAACAATGCCTTTGAACATCTATTCTCATGTGTAGCCAATAAAATTTACTTTTCAAAATGTTTAGAGTTTTATCAACTCCATGATGGCCCATGAGTCCTCCTCCATGACTCTCTTTGATGAGAAGTTTTCTAATGGATCCTTGGGGTATACAAAGTTTTCCTTTATTAAAAAGATACCCCTCAGAAAGATAGAATCCATCAAAAGGCTTCTTAAGACATGATGAATAAGTGGATGCAAATGTTTCATCATTTTCATATAACTCTTTTATGTCATCAAATCCTAATATTTGGGATCCTAGGGTTACTAATAATGCATGTCTTCTAGATAAAGGATCCGCAACAACATTAGTACTCCCCTTTTTGTGTTTGATGACATAGGGAAATTTCTCAAGATATTCCACCCACTTTGCATGTCTTTTGTTTAGCTTTGCTTGCCCTTTAATGTACTTGAGAGATTCATGGTCAGTGTGTATGATGAATTCTCTAGTTACCAAGTAATGCTCCCAAGTTTTCAAAGCTCTAATGAGGGCATACAACTCTTTGTCATAGGTAGGATAGTTTAAGGTAGGCCCCCTACGTTTTTCACTAAAGTAAGCTACGGGATGTCATCCTTGTATTAAAACAACTCCTATTCCTACCCTAGATGCATCACATTCTAGTTCAAAGGCTTTGGAAAAATCAGGCAAAACTAGAATAGGTGCATGTGTTAATTTGTGTTTCAAAGTCTTAAAAGACAACTCTTGCTTATCACCCCAAATAAAAGGCATATCTTTCTTGACTAGCTCATTTAAAGGAGCAGCTATGGTGGAGAAATCTTTCACAAATCACCTATAAAAACTTGCTAGCCCATGAAAACTTCTCACCTCTCCTACATTTTTAGGGGTTGGCCATTCTTGTATAGCCTTGATCTTCTCTGGATCAACATGTACACCTTCTTTTCCCACTTTGAATCCAAGAAAAATCACACTTTCTTGACAAAAAGTACATTTGTCAAAGTTGGCAAAGAGATGATGTTCTCTAAGAAGAAGCAAGACTTTTCTAACATGGTTAAGATGTTCTTGAAGGCCTTGACTATAGATTAAGATATCATCAAAGTAGACCACTACAAATCTGCCTATGCATTCCCTAAGCACATGATTCATTAATCTCATGAATGTACTTGGAGCATTGGTCAAGCCAAAGGGCATGACTAACCATTCATACAAACCAAACTTGGTCTTGAAAGCAGTTTTCCATTCATCTCCTTCATGAATTCTTATTTGATGGTATCCACTTTTAAGATCAATTTTGGTGAAGAGATTTGCTCCATGTAATTCATCCAACATGTCATCTAGCCTAGGAAAGGGATGCCTATACTTGACAGTTATGTTGTTGATGGCCCTACAATCTGTACACATTCTCCAAGACCCATCCTTTTTAGGGACCAACAACACAGGCACAGCACAGGGACTTAAACTCTTTTGGATCCACCCTTTGTTCAACAAGTCATTAACTTGTTTCTCTATTTCTTTTGTTTCCATAGGGTTGGTTCTGTAGGCTGGCCTATTGGGTAGGCTTGCCCTAGGCACCAAATCTATTTGATGTTCTATTCCTCTCAAAGGTGGTAATCCACTTGGTACCTCTTTGGGAAATATATCATCAAATTCTTTTAAAAGTTTTTGCAACCCTTTTGGTAGAGAACCAAGTTCATGAGTGATTGAAACAAATGCCTCTTTGCAATAAAGAAGGAAATGAGGTTGTCCAAGAAAAAGATTTTTGGAAATATTCAAGGTTTGAGGTTGAACAACTTCATGGGCTGAGGCATGGGTTACCAAATTCTTTCTTTCTTTCTTATTTTCTTTTTTCTTTTCTCCATCCAACTTCTTCTTAAGAATTATTTGGTCCTCTCTTACTTGTGAAGGTGTAAGAGGACCCAAAATTATTTTCTTTCCCTTGTGTTGAATGGTGATTTTGTTGGTGACTCCATCATGTAAAGCTTGTTTATCATATTGCCAAGGTCTTCTAAGTAATATGTGCCCAGCTTCCATTGGTACTATATCACAAACAATTTGATCTTCATATTTGCCAATGGAAATAGGTACACTTACTTGTTCTTTAACTACTATTCCATCATCCTCTTTGATCCATTGAAGTTTGTAAGGTTTAGGATGAGGAGTAGTGGTTAAGCCAAGCTTCTCTACCATTCTAGAACTACAACAGTTGCAACAAGAGCCACTATCCACTATCATTGAACATGTCTTTTCTAAAACTTTGCATCTTGTGTGGAATAGGTTCTCTCTTTGTGACTGTTCTAATTCTACATGTTTACTTTCCAGGAGTCTCCTTACCATAAGTAAGTCACCATCACAAGGTAAAGCTTCTTCTTCTTCAGAAGTGGATGTTTCAGACTCACTATATGAAGAACCCTCACTTTCACTCTCATGTTCAAGGATGTAAGTTGACCTTCTATTGCGGCACTCAGATGCATAGTGCCCTTTTTCCCCACATCAAAGCACTTAGTCTCCTTACTCTTATGATCTCTTGAAGGTTCTTTGACTTTTTCTTTTCCCCTCTCTCTCTCTCTGTCTTCATATCTTGGCTTGGTTTGACTACCCTCCCTCTTATACTCTTTCTTATGGTAAGAACTATGAGGGTAATCTTTCTTGGTAGAGCTTTTCCTCTTTAGTTGTTGCTCAACCCTCACACAAAGTTGGACTAACTCATTGAGATCATTGTAGGGTATAAGTTCAACCCTATCTCTTATGTCATAGTTGAGTCCACTTTGAAACCTAGCTATTGTTATCCTAGGTTCTTCTCTTATCCCAGCTCTCAACATGAGTAACTCCATTTTTTGTCTATATTCCTCAAGACTCATGTTCCTTTGTTGGAGTTTATGGAGTTTATCCATTATCTCCCTATCATAGTAGGCTGGTACATGTCTCCTCTTCAAGGCAGCTCTCATTTCATTCCAATACCTAATGGGAGGTAAGTGTCTTAGCCTATGGTCCTTGACTAAGGCTGTCCACCAAATTAAGGCATAACCTTGAAAGCTTAGAGAAGCCATGGTGACTCTCCTTTCATCATCTATTTGGTGGCACTCAAACAATTGCTCAACTTTCATTTCCCACTCTAGGTATTCTTCTACATCATCTTTTCCATGGAAGGAAGGAAGATCAATCTTAGGCTCTCTTGGGTAATGCTCTCTAACTCTATGTTGTCTTCTAGGAGGCATTTGGTAGTGTTCATCATTGTGATGACTACTATTTTGCTCAATTTCACTTGGAGAAGATGATGATTCTTCTCTTCTCCTATGGGAAGACCTCTCTTTCTTTTTATCTTGATTAATCAAAAGTTGACTAATCATATCTTTGAGCTCACTAATCTCTTTATCCCTTTGCTCAAATCTTTGCTTAAAGACATTTCACTATTGGGTTTCAAACTTCCTTGCACACTTGATTGACTCATTCTTGTCAAAGAAAAAGGTTTTCACAAAGTTTTCAAAATATTTGACAAGTAATGAGTGAAAAGATTTTCACAAGCTTTCTTTGTTTTTGGTGAAAAATTTCTAAAGAGATTCTAGAGGCAAAAGATGTTTCTAAGTAGCTCACAGGAAGAAGAGGTGAGTCACAAATGGACAAGCTTAGAAACCAAGTTCTTCCTTAGCCAGAGTTTCCTTAGAGTTATCCTTTACCTTAGTTTCTAAGTAGAAATTCTTCAAATTCTTTTCAAATGTTATGAAATGAACCTAAACCAAAGAAAGGTTGACTAAATGCTATGCAATCCTATATACCACGGAGACTTAAAAACAAACAAAAAGATTAAGCAAGAAATTAAAGAAAGCAATAAAGATGCAAGAATGTAAATGCTAGACGGCCCTAAGTGAAAGTGCAAGTGACACTTGGAGCCCCTTGACACACTTCCACACTAAGAAAACGAAATTGGACTATTACAATGTTCAATTGTGAACTTGGAATTGCTTCAAGAGCATTTTTCCAAGTCACTTGGCTCAAAAACAGCAAAGAAAAAAAATACAATTTCAAACAGCAAATTCCGTGATATTTGGTTGAAATAAACTTGAAATGAGCCCTAGAAGTAATGTGAGCTTTGTCTTCTTGCTGCTGCAGAAAGCTACTCAAAATGAAGGTGTGAGTTGCTCTTTTTCCAGGTTTGAAATGCTGCTGTAACAGAATTTTTCAGCTACTGGACAGTGGTGTTTGGGCTGCTGTTGAGTCTTCCTTCTTGCTCCACTTTCAATGCTCAAACCACTTCCTAGGAGGCTACCAAAGTAGGAGAAGAATTCTGGTACTGGATGCCCCAAACAGCTTGCACATACACTCCAAAACTCAGCAAAATCATACCAAACAGATTAAAAATTTGCACCAAATTTCTGCACACTGCACCAGTATAGGCTGCTGTATTGAACACTTTAGATGCCAAAAAAATAGACACAAACAATTGGATAACACACAAATGAAAGTAGGTACACAAGATGAACTTATCAAAGGCACTAGAATGGATGAAGAAAGCAAGAAAAACACAAGCACAGCTCAGAAATTATTCCAAATGCAAAGTGTTTGATAATTTTCAGAAGTGTTTGATAAAATGCCCCAATGAATTTCAGATTTTGTTTTTGATTTTTTTCAGGGCCTGTAATCTGGATTGGTTGGTTCTACAGCTTTTTAACAATTGATACTTCTTCTTTTGATCATGTATTTTCATTTTTAAACATTGAACCAGCTTTTTCACAATCCAGCAATGAATTTTACACTAAAATTACCAAAACAGTGGCTGGAAAACAGAGACTGCACTAGAAACATGAACTAAAATGGTGGTTTTGGAACCCAAAATGAGTAGCAGTGTTTCAGCAGCTTGGATGAATGTTCAAACAACTTTTATTCATGATATTAAACATGTTTAAACTCTTAAACAGCTGAATTAATGCTTACTACTCAAATTCACTGGTTCACTTCCAATTTTAACTCAAAATTGATGGTTTAAGTATCCAATCTGCATATCACTTCAATTTTGACTAAATGAACAGTATTAGCAACTTTTAATCGTCCATTTAGACTTTTTTAAACTGTCCAAACACACAAAAATAACAGGATTCGAAAATCACCCTTGCTATGGCCAAATTATGCAGCAAAAACCATCAATGAACCAACCAAATTTAGCTTTTCATGGAATCAAAAAACTGGACAGCAAAGGAAAATGACTCTAAGAAGTGTAAAAACACAGATCTAAGCTAGATTTAATGTGCTTAGCATGACCAAACTCAGATTATACAATTCAAGGAAACTTAGCACGGTGAAAAGCTTGGATTAAAATTGCAACAGTGGAATGCTATTAATTGTGAGCAACCAAGCTATGCAAATTGCATTTCATTGCTTGTAATGATCTGCTACACTTTCAGCATCATTCAATATCTTCAACCAAATTTGTATGAAGCACTAGAATTAAAAAAAATCAACTGGAAAACAGATTCATGATTTAAAAACAGAATTGAAATTCTACAGCAGAGTTCAACACAGATTTGAAATCAAAATGGATTTCTAGTGCTTTAGCTTGTATCACCAAGGCTAGAACAAATTCTCATTGCCTTTATTGGTTGATATATAGTTTATCTAGCACTTGAACTCAAGTAAAACGAATTAACCCAGCAGAAAAGAATACCAAAGCAGTGACAAAATTTAAAACTGCAATATTCACTTGCACATGACCAAGACAACACTGAAATTGAAAATTAAAGCTGGAAATGACTCAAACAAATAAAATTCACCGTTTAAAATGAAAGATGGACATAAGACACTGTAAGAACACAGAATTAAAGGCTGGAACAGAATTACAGAAGCAGAATTAAAACTGAAACAGAAACAGAAAACAGAAACAAAAAATAGAAACAGAAAACAGAAACAGAGATGGAATTAAGCAGAATTAAATTGCAGAATGAGAAGAAATGCTTAGCTCCTTGGTGCGTGGAGAACCTAAGCTCTGATACCACTTGATGGAAGCTTATCCATGCTGGAATGTCCTGGCCTTGCAGACAAAGCGGATGCAGCAGATGAAAAACAGTATTGGTGCAGTGAATGAAAAACAGCAGAGTGGATGCAGTGGCAATTGAGTGAGATTGATTGATGATTGGTGTATTTGAGTGGAATGAGTATGTGTGGGAACCTCACAGCTCAGAAGGCCTTCCTACTATGGAAGGAAGCTAGAGGAAAGGGAAGAGAAAGTAGAGAGAATTAGTGACTCAAGAGCAATAGGGCTGGCAGTGTATTTCAGCAGCAATTTACTAAGCTCAAAAGTAACCCAATACAAAGAAAAGGCCCTCTTATTTATAGGTGAAGAGGAGCCTAAATTCTGTTTTTAATTCCCTCCTAAAATTCAAATTATTCAGATTTTGATCAAGCAAAGTCCATGCCTCATTCCAGCTCATCCAGCAAGGTGTATGCTTCTTTTCAAATCAGCCAAACTTCACGTAGAACATGCTGGTGCATGCCGTAAGCACCTCCTTTGCTTTTTGGCTCCTTTGCTTGGTTCTTCTTGGATGGCTCAATCATAGTCTCCAAGATTTATTAATTCCTACAAAACAAAATATAAGTGCTTTAGTTAAGAGAAGAAGGATTTTTATAAGTAACCTTCCATATAAGTAAAATCTTAAATGATCCTTCTTCTTCTTGAATCTTCCTAGCCATTGCTCTAGTAAGAGGTCCAATGTGATTTCTTGATGGTTTTCCATCATTTCTCCCAATAGCAAATTGGTTGCCGTTAAGCTTCTGCACTTAAGCTAGGAATTGTATGAACTGGTAATTAAGGATAGGCCTTCTTGCAAGGTGATTTAGAGAGTGGCATTAGCATTGATGAAAAGAATGATGAATTCCTAAAGTATATGAAAGTGGATAAGATGAAATTGATAACTCCCAACAACATACTCATCTATATAATTCATTAAAGTGTTTGTATTCTGTGTTTTCCATTGATCAAATTCATGCATACATGTTTATTTACTGTCTTTTGCATATAAAACTACAATCAATTTGTTCTTAAGTCTTAAATAATCAACAAATCACATAGTTAAACTAGGCCGTGAGTCCTTTGGGAGAACGATACTTGGTCTTACCGAGTTTTATTACTTGAAACGATTCGGTCACACTTGCCGATTGTCAACAAGTTTGTGGTGCTGTTTTTCGGTGTTCATAAATTTGTCATCAAGTTTTTGGTGCCGTTGTCGGGGACTCGTGCTTTAACTAGTTCATTTGTGTGATTGTTGATTATCTTTGACTTGAATTTTGAATTTCTGTTTTTATTTTTTTCGGTTTTTATTTTATTTTATTTTATTTTCTGTTTTTATTTTTAATTTATTTTCTGTTTTCTGTTTTTATTTTTTCTGTTTTTATTTCTTTTTCTTATCTCTGAATCTTATAACTTCTTTTATATCTTTTTGTGCTAACCAATTCTTCTAGGGTTTTGTTTTCTTCTGTATGCAGGAGGCAATCCGAACCAGGAGCAAGAAAACTGCAGAACCTCTTCTTGAAGGTTTAGACGAGAGTAGACGGAGAGTAGAATCCGTACATCTAGAGAACTTTTCCCTCCTCCGGAAACTCTGTTGCAACCATCACCTCCGTATATCAGAAGAACTCTTGCAGATTACACAAATATGGTTGGACCTCAGCATTTTAACAGCGTAACAAGACTAAGAGTCAATGCAGCCAACATGGAGGTCAAACAGCATTAATCCAACTGGTGAAGAGTAATCAATTTAATGGGTTGTCTCACAAGAGCGCATATGAACACCTCACAACATTTAATGAGATCTGCAATGCGGTGAAAATAAATGGGGTGTCAGACGAAGCAATCAAACTTAGCTTGTTTCCATTCTCATTAGGAGGCAACGCTAAGCTTTGGTTAAATTCTTTTCCAGAGGGAAGCTTTACAGAGTGGGAAGCAGTGGTGACAAAGTTCCTAAACAAATACTTTCCACAATCAAAGGTGAATAAAGGAAAGCAAGAGATTTCATCATTCAGGCAAGGCATGGAGGAATCACTGGGTCATGCATGGGACTAATATAAAAGCTTATTACGAAAGACTCCCACGCATGGATTTGAAGAAGTGGAAGTAGTCCTAACTTTCCTTGGAGGTCTTGGTTCACAAACCAAGATGATGCTTGACGCCTCAGCAAGAGGAAACATCAAATGGAAAACTCCAGAGGAAGCTACAGAAATCATTGAAAATATGGCTACTAGTGACAACGAGCTAAACAGTGAAAGAGGAGCTCCTATCCAACAAAAAGGAGTTCTACAATTACAAACAAATGATGCCTTGCAAGCACAGAATAAGATACTAACTCAAGAACTGGAGACTCTTACAAAAACACTTGCACAATTGCCTAAAGAGTTAAAGACTGTTGCACAGGTTTAATCACAGTTGTGTGCTAATACCACAAATAATAAAGCACCCTTAGGACTTCCTTCCTTAATCACTCACCTATGCAAGATAACTGGGGTGGACACTTCTGCTCCACCATTTGAAAAGCCAAGGCAAGCCATTGATGAGGCCTATTATAGACAGTACTGTGGAGGTGAGGAAGCAGCTCAACCAGTTCCACCACATCGTGCTCGCAGAGAGAGAGGGCAAGCACAGAGCCAGACATCTGCTGAGACATATGAAGCAGAACCATTCCAAATGAGGGACATGTACATGTCTCTTATAGGTGCTCAGTTAAGTCTATCCACAGAGGGCAGGTGGCTAGTGCTGAGATGATTGTTGGAATGTATGATACACCTCCAGCTCACAGGTAGACTATGGAGGAGTTCCATAATGTGGTAGCTTGGCCAGAGGAGCCGGTGCAAGGAGGCGGAGCTGAAGCAGCTGAAGCTTCAGTTAAGAAAATGGATGAAGATGAAGTTGATGATGATGATGATGATGCATTCGAGGATATTGAAGATGAGGAAGAAGAGGAAGATATAGAGGACAACTCAGATTGATGAGGAGCTGAGATAGCATTTACTAATGAATACCATCATAATTAGAGCAGAACTTATGCTTTTGTTGGTTTAAGTGTTCTAAACTTATTCACTTTTGTTTTAGATTAGGGTTGATGTACTCAATTGGAAACTTGGTTGTTATGATGGTTTGCTTATGACTGTGATTGTTTGATAAGTAATGCTTGATGATGCTTTGAGATTGATTAATCTTGAGATGTGCACATTAAATGCTTATACAGGTGATTCACAAGCTTTGTGAACAAATGCATGATATTGTGATTGTCATTGTGAGATTAAGCAGGCTGTGTATGTCAAATGTGAATGAGCTTATACGTGAGGTTTTGAGCTCTAGAGTTTTTATTGATTGAATGCTATTACTTTGAAAGCATGAATGATTTTGCCCAGGTTTTCTATGATTGAATCAATTGCTTGTTTTGCATCATATGATCAAGGCCATTTGTTGGAACCCCTTTTATTGTCCAAATTCATTTAGCCCACTAAAAGAGAACATTTTGTGTTCTATCCGTTGAACCCTTAGCCTTGAACATAATTTGAAAACCCTTGTTGAAAAGCTTTAGCTTGAGTTAAGTAGAAAATCTTGTGTGGTATTGATAAATGTTCAAGTTTGGGGTTGTTGGGAAAGCATGAAAATGAAAAAGGAAAAGCATTGAGCTAAGAGCTAAGAAATAAGAATCTGAAAAGAAAAGAAAGAAAAGAAAAGAAAAGAAAAGGCAAAGCTCAATGCAAAAGAAAGTTGGGAATAAATAAGAATGATTGTGTTTATATGATTCTCTTAACTCCAGGATTTTGTGATCCAGAAAAAACAATTTTCTTGTTACCCCAGCCACGTTATAAGCCATTGAAAAGTCCTTGTGATGATGCATGCTTGTGAATGTTTTTGATTGTGGTTAAATGAAAGGCAACGTTGATTCATGTGACATTGTGATAGTGGAGTGAATGAGTGATTACCTCTTATACACTTGTGTTTGAGTGAAACACTTTACCTAGTGAAGAAATATTCATTGTCCACATGAACATCCATGCTTAATTGATTGATCATTCATGAAAAATAGCATTTGTTGGATATTAAGTGACTTTGTGAACACCAAAGCATGTGCACGTCTTGATTGAAATCTTGGTGATAAGCTTGATTGAAGTCTTTACTTATCTTGAAAACAAGATTTTTTAATGAGTGAACCATTATATGAATTCGTAGAAGATTGAGTTACATCTTGTTTGCTTGAGGACAAGCAAAGTTCTAAGTTTGGGGTTGTGATAACAGTTGAAAAACTATTATTTTCATGCTTAAAATTGATACTAAAAGCAACCTTGAACACTTAGAAACTAGCTTGAAATCATGCTTTTGTTCATATTTTCAGAAATAAGAGAGCTGGACAAGTTTATGCTTGATTTCAGTGTTTTTGTGCAAGTTTTAAAGTGAATTTGGTGAAAGAAGTGAAGAAGGGGAGAGATGGAATCAGAAAAGACATCAAAAAGTGCTAAAGTAGAATTCGAAACTACCGCTCAGCGTCAGTTTACCGCTGAGCGACACTCAGGAGGTCACGATGGATCCGCTGAGGGGCAAAATAGCCGCTGAGGGGAAGAAACCAACTAACGCACTTATCGTTGAGCGGCAATTTGCCACTGAGCGGCAGTTTACCGTTGAGCGGCACTTTTATGGGCTTAGGCCTAAATTTTCTGTATTTTTAGAATAATATATAAGCTTTAGGACGTCCTAGGGTTTGTATCTTTGGCAGAAACGAAGCAAATACTCTCTCTTCCACCCCTTTGAAGGAGGATCTTGGATGCTCAGGCTACCTCTTCACCTTTCTAGGGTTTTATCTTTCATTCTTCCATTATTATTCATCTAGTTTCAGCATGAATATGGTGAATTAAACCTTGTATTGTTGTTGGGGAATCAATGTAGTCTTGTGAAACTCTCATATATGGAATTTGTTTTAACATCTTACTTTTAAGACTTATGCTTTCTTTCATCATTGGTTAGGGTTTTTCCTCTTTGCTTAATGCTTGCTTTGTTTAACTCATTCATTGCTATGATTATTGATTTTGTCGGTACGGGAACGTACGGGGAAATGTAGATCCGGGGAATTTCTCCCAATAGTATATTGGTTGCCGTTAAGCTCCTGCACTTAAGAACTAATTACTAGGAATGCTAGGAATTATATGAACTCGTAATTAAGGATAGGCCTTCTTGCAAGGTGATTTAGAGAGTGGCATTAACAATTAATGAAAAGAATGTTGAATTCCTAAAGTATACGAGAGTGGATAAGGTGAAATTGATAACCCCAACAACATACTCATCCATATATTTCATTGAAGTGTTTGTATTCTGTTTTCGCCATTGATCAAATTCATACATACATGTTTATTTTCTGTCTTTTGCATATTAAACTCCAATAAATTTGTTCTTAAGTCTTAAATAATCAACAAATCACATAACTAAACTAGGTCGTGAGTCCTTTGGGAGAACGATACCTGGTCTTACCGAGTTTTATTACGTGAATCGATTCGGTCACACTTGCCGATTGTTAAACAAGTTTGTGGCGCCGTTTTTCGGTGTTAATCAATTTTTCATCAACGAGTTCATACAATTCCTAGCATTCCTAGTAATTAATTCTTAAGTGCAGAAGCTTAACGGCAACCAATACGCTATTGGGAGAATTTGTGGGATTATTAATTATCTTTGACTTGAATTTTGAATATTTCTGTTTTTATCTTATTTTATTTTATTTTCTTTTTTTATTTTATTTTATTTTATTTTAATTTATTTTCTGTTTTTATTTTTTAATTTTTTTTTTGTTTTTTGTTTTCATTTTTTGTATTTTTATTCTATCTTCTTGTCTCTTATGAAAAAGAAGATGAGAGGAAAGAAGAAGGAATCATATGAAAAACCCAATCCTCATCTAAAGAATAATCATAGGAAGAAAAAAGAAATTTAAGTGCTTTATGGAAATCTTCAAGAAATTGGAGATTAAAGTTCCTATGATTGAGATACTGCAACAGGTTCCTGGTTTTATCAAATTTCTGAAGAAGTTCAGTAGAAAGAATAAAAAGAAGATGGAATATGAGCTTTATTGGGTCAAGCTAGTGACGTTAAAAGAGCCCTTGCTGGAAGGCAACCCATTGATTTAAGAACTTTTAATTTTGTTTTGGTGATGTAATTTTGAACTTTTGGGTATTTTTGTTTTTGTTATAAGTTTGTTACAGGGTTAACATCTACTGAAGGATGCTAGGTGGTTAAGTATCTATTGAAGGATACTAGGTTTGTTACACCTACTGATGGGTGTTGGTAAGAAAGTTTTGCACCTACTGATGGGTGTTGGTGGATTTTGGGTCAGGCTCGTGACGTTAAACAAGTGCTACCTAGGAGGCAACCTAGTTGATTGATTATATTTTTGTTCATTCTGCTTTAGTTGCATGATAGGAATTTGCATGAGTGATATCATAATTTAATTGCAGGGAACAAGTGAGGGGCATGAGTAGGAGGCAACTAGGTTAAGCTAGGAAGAAGAAGAGCACTTTCGGAAGTGTCGCTGAGTGGCAAACTGCCGCTGAGCGGTAGTGTCGCAGAATGGGCTTAGGTTGCCCCTTAGCGGAACCCGAGCCCATTGGTGTATTTTTATACCCTAAGTCGCGCTTTGGTTTCTATTTTCAGATTCTTCTTTGCACACACACTCCTAAACATCTTTCTAAAGGTTCTCTACATTTTTCATTTCATTCCTCTTTAGAAAATCTCCTTTCCACTCACTTTCTCACTATTTTTCCATCTAAGTTTGAGGTTGGGAGAGAGCATCATTGAAGAAGCTGATTTCTTCATTGTGGTTTACTAATGCTTAACAATGTATCTTGTTATTTTGTGAATTATGTTTGATGCAGGGATGGCCTCCTCATCGGAAAAAAAGAATCAAGACTATAGGATCCAAGAAGAAGGAGAGGAAGAAGACTCTGACGATAGCAGGACTTGATGAGGAACTGAGATAACATTCACTGATGGATGCTATCAACGCTAGAGCAGGATTTGTTTTATCTTCTATTTTGTTCTAAACTTATTTACTTATGTTTTTAGAATAGGGTTTGATGTACTAAATTGGAAACTTTGTATGTTATGATGATTTGCTTATGATTGTGATTGTTTGATAAGTAATGCTTGATGATGCTTTGAGATTGATTTATGTTGAGATATGCACATTAAATGCTTATACAGGTGATTCACAAGCTTTGTGAACAAATGCATGATGTTGTGATTGTGATTGTGATATTAAGCAGGATGTGTATGTCAAATGTGAATGAGCTTATATGCGAGGTTTTGAGCTCTAGAGTTTTTATGATTGAATGATATTACTTTGAAAGCATGAATGATTTTGCCCAGGTTTTCTATGATTGAATCAATTACTTGTTTGCATCATATGATCAAGGCCATTTGTTGGTAACCCTTTTATTCGCCAAATTCATGAAGTTAGCTCACTAAAAGAGAACACTTTGTGTTATATCCTTTGAACCCCTAGCCTTGAACATGATTTGAAAACCCTTGTTGAAAAGATTTACCTTGAGTTAAGTAGAAAATCTTTTGTGGTATTGACAAATGTTCAAGTTTGGGGTTGTTAGAAAATAAAAAAGGAAATTGAAAGCATTGAGCTAAGAGTTAAGAAATAAGTATGTGAAAAGAAAAAGAAAAAGAGAAAGAAAAGAAAAGAAAAAGCAAATCTCAATGCAAAGGAAAGTTGGGAATAAGTAAGAATGGTTGTGTTTATATGATTCTCTTAACTCAAGGGTTTTGTGATCTAGGAAAACCAATTTTCTTGTTAGCCCAGCCACGTTATTGATAACAGTTGAAAAACTGTTATTTTCATGCTTAAAATTGATACTAAAAGCAACCTTTATACTTAGAAACTAGCTTGAAATCATACTTTTATCCATATTTTCAGAAATAAGAGAGCTGGACAGGTTTATGCTTGATTTCAGTGTTTTTGTGCAGGTTTTAAGGTGAATTTGGTGAAAGAAGTGAAGAAGGAGAGAGATGAAATCAGAAAAGACATTAAAAAGTGTAAAAGGAGAAGCCGAAGTCACCGCTCAGCGGCAGTTTACCGCTGAGCGGCACTCAGGAGCTTGCGGGAGGTCCGCTGAGGGGCAAAATGGCCGCTGAGGGGAGAAAACAAGTCACGCACTCACCGCTGAGCGGTATTTTACCGCTGAGCGGCACTTTAATGGGCTTGGACTTAACTTTTTGTAATTTACGAATGATATATAAGCTTTAGGGTTTCCTAGGGTTAGACATCTTTGGCAGAAACGAGGCAAACACTCTCTCTTCCACCCCTTTGAAGGAGGATCTTGGATGCTCAGGCTGCCTCTTCACCTTTTTAGGGTTTATTCTTTCATTCTTTCATTGTAATTCATCTAGGTTCACCATGAATATGGTGAACTAAACCTTGTATGTTTGTTGGGGAATCAATGTAATCTTTTGAAGCTCTCATATATGGAATCTGTTTTTACATCTTTTAATTAAGACTTGTGCTTTCTTTCATCATTAGTTAGGGTTTTTCCTCTTTGCTTAATGCTTGCATTGTTTAACTCATTCGATGCATGATTATTGGTTTTGTCGATACGGGAACGTACAGGGAAGTCTAGATCCGGGGAATTTCTACCAATATTATGTTGGTTGTCGTTAAGCTCCTGAACTTATGAACTGATCATTAGGAATGCTAGGAATTGTATGAACTCGTGATTAGGGAGAAGCCTTCTAGAAAGGTACTTTAGAGAGTGGCATTAACAATGATGATTTGAATGTTGAATTCCTAAAATATATGAGAGTGGATACGATAAAATTGACCCCCAACAACATATTCATTCATATAGTTCATTGAAAGTGTTTATCTTTTGCTTTTGCCATTGATCAAAACTTCATGCATACATGTTTATTTTCTGTTTTGCATATTAAACTCCAATTATTTCGTTCTTAAGTCTTCGCTAATCAACAAACCACACAACTAAACTAGGCCGTGAGTCCTTTGGGAAAATGATACTTGGTCTTACCAAGTTTATTACTTGAACGATTCGGTCATACATGCCGATTGTGAAACAAGTTTGTGACATCATATTTTGGTGCTCATAAATTTGTCCATCAAGTTTTTGGCGCCGTTGCCGGGGACTCGTGGTTTAACTGGTTAATTTGTGTGATTATTGATTATCTTTGACTTTAATTTTGAATTTCTGTTTTTATTTTTCTGTTTTTATTTTATTTTATTTTATTTGATTAGATTAGATTTTATTTTATTTTATTTTATTCTATTCTATCTTATTTTATCTTCTGAATATATATCTTCTCCTATATCTTTTTGTGCTAACAAAGATTTTCTAGGGTTTTGTTTTCTTGTGTATGCAGGAAGCAATTAGAATAAGGAGTAAGAAAACAACAGAACCTCTTCTTGAAGGATTAGAAGACAGTAGACGGAGGAGAAGAATCAGAACGTCTAGAGAACTTTTCCCTTCTCCAGAAACTCTCTTACAATCATCACCACAAGGTTCTGTTCATAGCACAGGAAATATGGAGAACAATAATGGTAGAAGAACTCTTGCAGATTACACCAATATTGCTGGACCTCAGCACTTTAACAGCATAGCTAGACCTAGAGTCAATGCAGCCAATATGGAGGTCAAGCCAGCACTGATTCAACTGGTAAAAAGCAACCAATTTAATGGGTTATCTCATGAAAGCCCATATGAGCACCTCACTACCTTTAATGAGATTTGCAACACAGTCAAGATTAATGGGGTGCCAGACGAACCTATCAAACTTAGCTTGTTTCCTTTCTCATTGGGAGGCAATGCTAAGCTTTGGTTGAATTCTTTTCCAGAAGAAAGTTTCACAGAGTGGGAAGCAGTGGTCACAAAATTTTTAAACAAATACTTTCCACAATCTAAGGTGACTAAAGGCAAGCAAGAGATTTCTTCATTTAAGCAGGGCATGGAAGAATCACTGGGGCATGCATGGGACAGGTATAAAAGCTTATTACGTAAAACTCCCACGCATGGTTTTGAAGATCAAGAAGTAGTCTTAACTTTCCTTGGAGGGCTTGGTTCACAAACCAAGATGATGCTGGACGCCTCAGCAGGAGGCAATATTAAATGGAAAACTCCAGAGGAAGCAACTGAAATTATAGAAAACATGGCTACTAGTGATAATGAGCTGCACAGTGAGAGAGGAGCTCCTATGCAACAAAAAGGGGTTCTTCAATTACAAACACATGATGCCTTGCTAGCTTAGAATAAAATTCTAACTCAACAGCTGGAAACTCTGGCTAAAACTCTTGCTCAATTACCTAAAGAGTTGAAATCTGCTGCATAGGTACAAACCCAGTTGTGCGAATTATGTGGAGGTGATCATATCAATGGTCAATGTGCTTTCCCAGTGGAAGCTGTAGAGGATGTTAATTTCATGGCTAATCAATTTCCATACCGTCAAGGGAATTATAATCAGGGGTGGAAACCACATCCAAGCATTGGTCAAGGACAAACTGGGCAAGCTAATCAATATAATAAGCAGCAGCAGCAACCAACCTTGTGGCAACAGTTATCTATGCTTAATGAAAGATCAACAAGGTTGGAAGAAACTCTTCAGCAATTCATACAGAAAACTGAATCTTCTCAAAAGAGCACTGAAGCTGCTATAAAGAATTTGGAGATTCAAATGGGTCAGATTACCAAGCAATTGGAAGAAAGGCCAAACAGAAACTTTGGGGCTAATACTGAGGTTAACCCTAGAGAAGAGTGCAAAGTGGTAAAGAGTGTGAATGAAGAGGTAATTGAGTTAGAAGAAGGAGAAACAGAAGAGAGAAGAGAAGAAGAAAGAAAGGACATTTTTCCTTTTCCAATAAATCAAGAGAAACAAATGGACTTCACAGAATTGTTCAGAATGGTGGATAATGAAGCACCTTGGGAACAGATTTTACAGAAAATTGCAGTTTATACAAAATCTGATGAAGAAACCTCTACAAAGAAGAGACGTAGAGATGATGAGGAAAAAAAGTGTATAACTGTAAAGAAAGAGTCATTCCCTCCTAAAGCATCAGATCCAGGTAGTTTTTCTATCCCGTGTACTATAGGGAAGAAAAAGGTAAAGAAAGC
The DNA here is from genome assembly GCA_034642375.1 of Vigna nakashimae. Lineage (NCBI taxonomy): Eukaryota > Viridiplantae > Streptophyta > Magnoliopsida > Fabales > Fabaceae > Vigna > Vigna nakashimae. Next base: position 41,796,565 of record CM067765.1, on the reverse strand, counting down.
TCTCCTTGATTTAGGTTCAAGTGTTAACTTGATGCCTTATTCTTTATTGGAGCAAATTGGCAATGTTAAAATGAAACCTGTAAAGGTTAATCTAGTGATGGCCGATGGATCTTCAAAGGAGCCATGTGGGATTGCAGAAGACATTATAGTTTGTGTTGGCAAACTTCAGTTTTTGGCAGACTTTGTGGTGATGAAGATGGAGACCGAGAAGATACCTATCATACTTGGAAGACCGTTTATGAAAACGGCCAGGGCTATCATAGATGTAAATGAAGGTATAGTGGTGCTCCAGGACAGAGAGGAGAGAGTGGTGGTGGATGTCTTCAAAGATGAGACGCAAGCAAAGGAGGAAGAAGCTAGTTATAAAGCTGCATTTCGAGATGCACCCATGACTAGACATAAAGATGAAAATCTTGAAGTTTCAGGTAACCATTGTTTGTTGTTTCAGGTACCCAAGGAAGAAGAGATTGGAAAAGGAGAAGAAATTCCTAGAGACTGGAAGAAAAGAAGACTCCAACTTGGCACACCTGTAAGAATCAAGAACAAGTTGTGGGTTATAAAGGGCTTTAAAGAGAAGGAGATGATAGAGATAGAGTCTCCATATTCTAGAAGAACCAAAACAATTCAAAGGAAACAGTTGAAAAGTTGGTGGAATGACAACATCAACTATAAAGAAGATGGAACATGAGCTTTATTGGGTCAAGCTAATGACGTTAAAGGAGCGCTTGCTGGGAGGCAACCCAGTGGATTTATAAACTTTTGATTTTTTTTATTTTGGTTTTGTAACTTTTAATCTGTGAACATTATTTTGGACATTATTTTGTTGGATCCAGCATCTACTGAAGGATGCTAGGTGGTTAAGTATCTACTGAAGGATACTAGGTTTGTAACACCTACTGATGGGTGTTGGTGAGAAAATTTTGCACCTACTGATGGGTGCTGGTAAGTTTGAAACACCTACTGATGGGTGTTGGTGGATTTTTGGGTCAGGCTCGTGACGTTAAACAAGCGCTACCTGGGAGGCAACCCAGTTGATTGATTGTTTTTGTTTGTTTTATTTTAGTTAGGGTTTGCATAAGTATTTTAAACGTTGAATTGCAGGGAACCAGTGAGAGGCATGTAGGGAAGGCACGTAGGTTAAGAAAAGAAGGAGAGGAGCACATCACGAAAGTGCCGCTGAGCGGTATTTTACCGCTGAGCGGTACTATCGCAGAATGGGCTTTAAGTTCCCCTTAGCGGGACCCAAGCCCATTAGGGTATTTTTATACCAACCCTAATAGGACATAAAAATAATAGAAAACGGGTCCAGGCCCAAACAGATCATAAAATCGCATAAAACTGGCCCAAAACTCGTCTGGTTGACTTTTTTCGTATTCTGGTTGACTGGTTGACGTTTCTGTTTGACTGGTTGACTTTTCTGGTTTCTGGTTGACTTTTCAGCATTCCAATCATTCGGTACTTCAATTCTTCTTTCAAATCATTCAATTAGCTTACAAAATCAAGGGAATCTTGCACAAAACCATTAAATTCACTTTCAACTCTCTTATTTCTGAAAGTATGAATAAAAGCATGATTTCAAGCTAGTTTCTAAGTATAAAGGTTGCTTTTAGTATCAATTTTAAGCATGAAAATAACAGTTTTTCAACTGTTATCACAACCCCAAACTTAGAACTTTGCTTGTCCTCAAGCAAACAAGATGTAACTCAATCTTCTACCAATTCATATGATGGTTCACTCCTTCAAAAATCTTCTTTTCAAGATAAGTAAACACTTCAATCAAACTTATGACCAAGAGTTCAATCAAGATATGCACATGCTTTAGTGTTCACAAAGTCATTTAAATTCCAACAAATGCTATTTTTCATGAATGATCAATCAATTAAGCACGGATGTTCATGTGTTCATGGAATATTTACTCACTAGGTAAAGTGTTTCACTCAACACACAAGTGTATAAGAGGTAATCACTCACTCACTCTACTAACACAATGTCACATGAATCAACTTTGCCTTTCATTTTACCACAATCAAAAACATTCACAAGCATGCATCATCACAAGGACTTTTCAATGACTTATAATGTGGCTCGGCTAACAAGAAAATTGGTTTTTCTGAATCACAAAATCCTTGAGTTAAGAGAATCATAACAACACAATTATTCTTATTCATTCCCAACTTTCTTTTGCATTTGCATTGAGCTTTGCTTCTTTTTCTTTTCTTTTTTTTTTCTTCTTCTTTGCATATTCTTACTTTTTATCTCTTAGCTCAATGCTTTTCCTTTTTCATGTTTTCCCAACAACCCCAAACTTGAACATTTAACAATACCACACAAGATCTTCTACTTAACTCAAGGTAAAGATTTTCATTCAAGGGTTTCCAGTGTATGTTCAAGGCTAAGGCTTCAAAGGATAGAACACAAAGTGTTCTCTTTTAGTGGGCTAACTTTATGAATTTGACCAATAAAAAGGGTTCCCACAAACGGCCTTGATCATATGATGCAAAACAAGCAATTGATTCAATCATAGAAAACCTGGGCAAAATCATTCATGTTTCCAAAGTAATAGCATTCAATCAATAACAACTCTGGAGCTCAAAACCTCACATATAAGCTCATTCACATTTTACATACACATCCTGCTTAATTTCACAATCACAATCATAATATCCTGTATTTGTTCACAAAGCTTGTGAATCACCTGTATAAGCATTTTATGTGCAAATCTATCTCAACATCAATCAATCACTAATCATCATCAAGCATTACTTATCACACAATCACAGTTAATAGCAAACCATCATAACAAACCAGGTTTCCAATAGAGTACATCAAACCCTAATCTAAAACAAAAAATAAATAAGTTTAGAAAACTTAAACCAACAAAAGCATAAGCATATGATAGCATTCATCCGTAAATGCTATCTCAGCTCCTCATCAATCTGAGCTGTCCTTTGTATCTTCCTCTTCTTGGATCTTATAGTCTTGATTCTTTTGCCCGATGAGGAGGCCATCCCTGCATCAAACATAATTTAACAAAACCAAAAGATACATTGTTAAGTATTAGAAATCAGCCCCTTCAATGATGCTCTCTCCCAACCCCAAACTTAGATGGAAAACTAGTGAGCAAGTGAGTGGAAGGGAGATTTTCTACAGAGGGATGAGGGAAAAGTTGAAGAGAACCTTTGAAAAGGTATGTAGGAGTGTGTGCAGAGAAGAGTCTGAAAGTATGAGCAAATGTGCAGCTTAGGGTATAAAAATACCCTAATGGGCGCGGGTCCCGCCGCTAAGGGGAAGTAAAGCCCATTCTGCGAGAGTACCACTCAGCGCTAAGTTACCGCTCAGCAGTAAGTTACCGCTCAACGGCACTTTCATAATGTGCTCTTCTCCTTCTTTTCTTAACCTATGTGCCTCCTAGACATGCCCCTCACTGGTTCCCTGCAATTTAATGTTTAAAATACTTATGCAAACCCTAACTAAAATAAAAACAAACAAAAACAATCAATTAACTGGGTTGCCTCCCAGGTAGCGCTTGTTTAACGTCACGAGCCTGACCCAAAATCCACCAACACCCATCAGTAGGTGCTTCAAAATTACCAACACCCATCAGTAGGTGCTAAATTTTCTCACCAACACCCATCAGTAGGTGTTACAACTTAGCATCCTTCAGTAGATGCTATGTCAAACTAGCATCCTTCAGTAGATGCTAACTCCAAAAATAATGACAAAGTAATGTTCAACAGATTAAAAATTTACAAACCAAAGAAAAATTAAAAAGTTCTTAAATCCACTGGGTTGCCTCCCAGCAAGCGCTCTTTTAACGTCATTAGCTTGACCCAGTAAAGCTCAAGTTCCTTCTTTATAGTTGATGTTGTCATCCCACCAACTCCTCAGTTGTTTCCTGTGAACTATTTTGGTCCTTCTAGAATGTGGAGACTCTATCTCTATCATCTCCTTCTCTTTAAAGTCCTTCACAACCCACAACTTGTTTTTGATTCTCATAGGTGTACCAAGTTGGGGTCTTCTTTTCTCCCAGTCACCAGGAATTTCTCCTCCTCTTCCAATCTTTTCTTCCTTGTGTACCTGAAACAACAAACAATGGTTACCTGCAACCTTGAGATTTTCATCTTTACGGCTAGTCATGGGTGCATCCTGAAATGCAGCTTTATAACTAGCTTCTTCCTCCTGTGTTTGCGTCTCATCTTTAAAGACGTCTATAACCACTCTCTCCTCCCTGTCCTGGAGCACTACTATACCTTCATTTACATCAATGATAGCTCTGGCCATTTTCATAAACGGTCTTCCAAGTATGATAGGTATCTTCTCTGTCTCCATCTTCATCACCACAAAGTCTGCCAAGAACTGAAGTTTGCCAACACAAACTATAATGTCCTCTGCAATCCCACACGGCTCCTTTGAAGATCCATCGGCCATTACTATGTTAACCTTTACAGGTTTCACTTTAACATTGCCGATTTGCTCCAGTAAAGAATAAGGTATCAAGTTAACACTTGAACCTAAATCAAGGAGAGCTTTCTTCACCTTTTTCTTCCCTATGGTACAAGGGATAGAAAAACTGCCTGGATCTGTTGCTTTAGGAGGGAATGACTCTTTTTTAACAGTTATACACTCCTTTGCCTCATCATCTCTACGTCTTTTCTTTGTAGAGATTTCTTCATTAGATTTAGTGTAAACCGTAATCTGTTGTAGAATCTATTCCCAAGGTGCATCATTATCCACCACTTTGAATAATTCTGTGAAGTCCAGTTGTTTCCCTTGATGGATTGCAAAAGGAAAAGTGTTTTTGCTCTCTATTTCTCTTCTCTCTTCTGTATCTAACTCAACTTTCTCATCATCAACACTCTCTACCACCTTGCACTCTTCTCTGGGGTTAACCTCAGTATTAGCCCCAAAATTTCTATTTGGCCTTTCCTCCACCTGTTTGGTGATCTGCCCATCTGAGTCTCCAGATTTTTGATAGCAGCTTCAGTGCTCTTCTGTGTAGACTCAGTCTTCTGTATGAAATTGTTGAGAGTTTCCTCCATCCTCATGGACCTTTCATTAAGCATAGATAATTGTTGCCATAAGGTGGGCTGCTGCTGCTTATTATATTGACCAGCTTGCCCAGTTTGCCCTTGACCAATACTTGGGTGTGGTTTCCACCCCTGATTGTAGCTCCCTTGATGGTACTGATTGTTCATGTAGTTTACATCCTCTACGGCTTCAACTGGAAAGGCATATTGACCATTGATATGGTCGCCTCCACACAATTCGCACAACTGGGATTGTACCTGTGCAGCAGTTTTCAACTCTTTGGGTAATTGAGCTAGAGTTTTGGTTAGAGTCTCCAGCTGTTGAGTTAGAATTTTGTTTTGAGCTAGCAGGGCATCATGTGTCTGTAATTGGAGGACTCCTTTTTGCATAGGAGCTCCTCTCTCACTGTGTAGCTCATTATCACTAGTAGCCACGTTTTCTATAATCTCTATTGCTTCCTCTGGAGTTTTCCATTTAATATTGCCTCCTGCTGAGGCGTCCAGCATCATCTTGGTTTGTGAAACAAGCCCTCCAAGGAAAGTTAAGACTACTTCCTGATCTTCAAAGCCATGCGTGGGTGTTTTTCTTAGCAAGCTTTTATACCTGTCCCATGCATGCCCTAGTGATTCTTCCATGCCCTGTTTAAATGAAGAAATCTCTTGCTTGCCTTTTTTCACCTTAGATTGTGGAAAGTACTTGTTTAAAAATTTTGTGACCACTGCTTCCCACTCTGTGAAACTTTCTTCTGGGAAAGAATTCAACCAAAGCTTAGCATTGCCTCCCAATGAGAAAGGAAACAAGCTAAGTTTGATAGCTTCGTCTGGTACCCCATTAATCTTTACTGTATTGCAAATCTCATTGAAGGTAGTGAGGTGCTCATATGGGCTTTCATGAGATAACCCATTGAATTGGTTGCTTTTCACCAGTTGAATCAGTGCTGGTTTGACCTCCATATTAGCTGCATTAACTCTGGGTCTAGCTATACTGTTAAAGTGCTGAGGTCCAGCTATATTGGTGTAGTCAGCAAGAGTTCTTCTAACATTGTTCTCCATATTTTCTGTGCTATGAACAGAACCTTGTGGTGGTGATTGTAAGAGAGTTTCTGGAGAAGGGAAAAGTTCTCTAGATGTTCGAATTCTTCTCCTCCGTCTACTCTCGTCTAAACCTTCAAGAAGAGGTTCTGCTGTTTTCTTGCTCCTTGTTCTAATTGCTTCCTGCATACACAAGAAAACAAAACCCTAGAAAATTGGTTAGCACAAAAAGATATAGGAGAAGATATAGATTCAGAAGATAAAAGATTCAGAGGATAAGATTAAATAATATAAAATAAAATAAAATCTAATCTAATCAAATAAAATAAAATAAAATAAAATAAAATCTAATCTAATCAAATCAAATAAAATCTAATCTAATCAAATAAAATAAAATAAAATAAAATCCAATCAAATAAGATAAAATAAAATAAAATAAAATAAAATCAAATCAAATCAAATCAATTAAGATAAAATAAAATAAAATAAAATAAAATCAAATCAAATCAAATCAAATAAAACCAAATCAAATAAAAACCGAAAATAAAAATAGAAATTCAAAATTAAAGTCAAAGATAATCAATAATCACACAAATTAACTAGTTAAACCACGAGTCCCCGGCAACGGTGCCAAAAACTTGATGGACAAATTTATGATCACCAAAATATGATGTCACAAACTTGTTTTACAATCGGCAAGTATGATCGAATCGTTCAAGTAATAAACTTGGTAAGACCAAGTATCGTTCTCCCAAAGGACTCACGGCCTAGTTTAGTTGTGTGGTGTGTTGATTAGCTAAGACTTAAGAACGAAATATTTGAAGTTTAATATGCAAAACAGAAAATAAACATGTATGCATGAGGTTTTGATCAATGACAAAAGCAAAAGACAAGCACTTTCAATGAAATATATATATGAATATGTTGTTGGGGGTCAATTTCATCTTATCCACTCTCATATATTTTAGGAATTCAACATTCAAATCATCATTGTTAATGTCACTCTCTAAATTACCTTGTCAAGAAGGCCTATCCCTAATTACGAGTTCATATGATTCCTAGCATTCCTAATAATTAGTTCTCTTAGCACAGGAGCTTAACGACAACCAATATAATATTGGGAGTAATTCCCCGGATCTAGACTTCCCCGTACGTTCCCGTATCGGCAAAATCAATAATCATGCATTGAATGAGTTAAACAAAGCAAGCATTGAGCAAAGAGGAAAAACCCTAACTAATGATGAAAGAAAGCATAAATTTTAGATTAAGATGCAAGCACAAATTCCATATATGAGAGCTTCAAAAGATTACATTGATTCCCTAACAAACATACAAGGTTTAGTTCACCATATTCATTGTGAACCTAGATGAACAATAATGAAAGAATGAAAGATAAAACCCTATAAAGGTGAAGAGGTAGCCTGAGCATCCAAGATCCTCCTTCAAAGGGGTGGAAGAGAGAGTGTTTTCTTCGTTTCTGCCAAAGATACCAACCCTAAGACATCTAGGTCTTTTAATAGGACATAAAAGTAATAGAAAACGGGTCGAGGCCCAAACAGATCATAAAATTGCATAAAACTTGCACAAAACTCGTCTGGTTGACTTTTTTCGTATTCTGGTTGACTGGTTGACTTTTTTGGTTGATTGGTTGACTTTTCAGCATTCCAATCATTCGGTACTTCAATTCTTCTTTCAAATCATTCAATTAGCCTACAAAATCAAGGGAATCTTGCACAAAACCATTAAATTCACTTTCAACTCTCTTATTTATGAAAATATGAATAAAAGCATGATTTCAAGCTAGTTTCTAAGTATAAAGGTTGCTTTTAGTATCAATTTTAAGCATGAAAATAACAGTTTTTCAACTGTTATCATTGTGGTTGTTTGATAAGTAATGCTTGATGATGCTTTGAGATTGATTGATGTTGAGATGTGCACATTAAAGGAGAAGTCGAAATTATCGCTCAGTGGCAGTTTACCGCTGAGCGGCACTCAGGCAATCACAGTGGATCCGTTGAGGGGTGAAAAGGCCGCTGAGGGGAAGAAAACAACTCACGCACTTACCGCTGAGCGGCACTATTTTGGGCTTGGGCCTAATTTTCTGTATATTTTAGAATAGTATATAAGCTTTAGGACGTCCTAGGGTTTGTATCTTTGGTAGAGACGAAGCAAACACTCTCCTTTCCACCCCTTTGAAGGAAGATCTTGGATGCTCAGGCTACCTCCTCCTCTTTCGATGATTTTATCCTTCATGCTTTGCTCAGTTATTTCAATGATTTCAGTTATGTTTGGTTGTATTTCATTTCCAATTTTTAATTTAGTTTATTCCGAATCACAAAAACACTTTCAACCCCCCCATTACATGTTTGACCTATTGACTTAACCATATTTGGTCCTTGAGAGAGGACCTAGGAGTCACTTCCTAGCAATGGTCAAACATGTAATGGGTCTTTTGTTGTTTTCTGTTATGTGCGTTTTTGTATGCGTGTCGTATGTGTTTTGTCTTATGTTGTGATGTTCTGTTTTATGTGTGCGTGTTGCATGTATAAATGTGTTGTGTTTTATTTGTTTTATAATTTTTAGTATTTTTCTTTTTCCATGTCTATTCTATGAGTGCTTATTCTATGAGTGCCTCTGATCATGATTCTCCTTCTGCATGGTACCCTGATTGTAATTCTGTTGATTTTTATGCTGAGAACAATGTGGCTCATCCTCAAATTTCTGAGAGCTCTCCTCGTGAGCCGGTTTCACTACAAAGGATGATATTCATTGCATTCTAAGCACTGAACTGATATATTTGCTTCCTAAGTTTCGTGGTTTTACAGGAGAATGCCCACATAGACATCTGGAGGAGTTCCACATCATGTGCTCTTCAATGAAGCCTCCACATGTCCCTCTTGATCACATTTTCTTGAGGGAATTTCCATATTCATTACAAGGAGCAGCTAAGGATTGGAAAGACTTTCTTCCTCTAGGATCCGTTACCGATTGGGGATATCTTGAGCATCAGTTTCTGAGCAAATTCTCCCCTATGTAGTATGGTTACAGCAACAATCCTGAATGGAATGACTCTAGCTTGGGATGGTATAATGCGCCACAACAACATCATTATCCAGAACCACCATTCCAGAGTACTTTTATGCCTCCACCAGTCCAACAATACGAGAGTCAGTAGTATGATGCTCCTGCCCAAATAGCTCCTCCGTCTTCTACTTCTGAGCCTACATTGCAGGAGTTGTTGGTGCAGTTGACCATGCAGAACCTGCAGTTTTAGCAAGAGACCAGAGCGTCCATTCAAAGCTTGAATGACCAGATAGGGCAGATGGCTACTCAATTAAATCAGGAACAGTGTCAAGATTCAGAGTTACCATTTTAGACTGTTCAGATTTCAGCTGATGATGATAATGCCATCAATATAGGAGATCGAAACCAGAGTCACATGCTCACTGTGCCACCTACTTTCCCATCGTCCTATGTCCCTACTCTTGCACCGGAGGAGACTAATGATAATTTTGAGGACCAGGCAGGTATTAGTAGCCATTTTGAACCAGGTAAACCATTTTCATCTTCCACCATTTTTCCAATCTTTAGGGAAGTGGAGGTAAACATACATAAATTTGATTATGTTGTATGTTGGTGATCATATTGTTGATGAGTCTGTTCTTAATTCCAACTCTTTGCATGATGAGAAACCACTTTTGCCACAATATCTGAACACTTCTTATCCGTGCATTGAACATGAATCTGAGTCTGTGGTTGATATTGTTTCTGAAATTGAAATTGATTCATGTTCTGAGAGTATATCTGAGGTTCAGTCTGATAAATTGGAATTGGGTGTTGTACCCCTGCATGTAATTTCTATAGAGCCACATTATACTAACCATGTTGCAGGAGGTACACACGCATTTAATCAACAAACACCCACAATTGAAGACAAAGGTGCGAGCCTACAAAACAACTTGGACATCAATAGGCATCGGTTGAACCTGCTCATCAACAATCCTTGCTTCTTAGATCCAGCTATGGAAGACATTTCCCTACTAGATCAAATCTGCAGAATGAAGTAATTCTTCCTCAAAACTTCCTTGCTAGATCCAATGGTGGAAGACATCTCCCTACAAGTCCAAAATTGGTAATTGCCACCATGACCAGGGGAGGTTTCTTTTTCCCTTCTCCCCCTTTCCCTACTTTTATTGCACTTGTCCATGATCTGTTGACTGTTTTGATTTATGATCTTATGCTTATGACACGTTGAGGACACTGTGTAGTTTAAGTGTGGTCTATTGGGAGAGATTCTGATTTTTCTTTGTTAGTTTTTGTTTTCTTGGTTAATTTTTTTTTTCTTTTCTAGGTTATTTTTGTCGTGTCTTGTGTACAGTTTGCATGTTTGTCTTGCTTTCTGGACGTTGTTTAAGTTGTAGACTCGTCTTTCCCTTGACTTCATTTATACTCTGATTAGTTTGAAATTCTTGCTTTTCTTTGCTTGGGAAGATGATTATGATCTTTGAGAGGTTGATTTGATTGTGACAAATACCCTGTGTGAGATTTGAGCCACTTTATGTTCTTTCTTGTGTGTAATATGTCTCTTGATTGCTTACGCATATGCCTTGGCTTGACTCTTGTTGATAATTCTTGATTGATATGCATGTTTGGAAGTGATAAAGGCAGTTTTGTTTTTTAGACTCTCTAGCCAAATAAGCTTACCTTGCTTTGATTCTTTGAAAACCGTTTTTGAGCCTATACTTTCCTCATTTCTTTGTTTTGAAGCTCATACACTAGCCCTAAGTGAAAAACCATGATTACCTTAACCTTAGGGAATTTTAGAGCTTTGGAAGTGTTTTGGGAACAAGTATAGTCTCCTTAGGGATTCTTATAAGTTGGCTAGTTGGTTCCTCTTCTTGTTTTGTTTTTGTAAATATATGTGTATCTTGTCTTTTACAGTTTTGTTTTGAAAAGAGAGAAAAGAAAAGAGACAAGATGAAAAAAAAATAGAAAAAAAAATGAATAAAAAATAAATGTGAATAATGGAGTCAAGAAAAGGATTGAATTAGAGGTCTGGGTGTGATTTTACTGTGTTTACACTTGTTCCCCATTGCTCCTCTATTTCTTTTGGTTTGTAACTTGTCACCCATTACTGAGGACATATCCTTTTCAAAAGGGAGGGTCTGATAGAAGACCATCTAAGACACACATTGGACCTCTTACTAGATCCATGGCAAAGAGGATTCAATAGGAAGAAGGAACACCTACCATTTTGCTTCTATGGAAGGTAATTTACATTAATCCTTCTTCCCATAATTAAAAGCACATTTTTCTTTGCATTGTAAGATTAATAAAATTGGAGGGAGCAGCTGCCAGCATAGCATTTGAGCACGTGAAAAGAAAGACTTGGAGGGAGAAGTTTGCTGCCAAAGCTATCAAAAAGCCCAGCCAATAACCTAGCTAGCCCAACGTTTCAGAATTGGTGCTGTCTCACGTGTGCTGCTGAGGCATGTTTGAAGCTGAAGCAAATTGACACCTTTTTTTCTTTAATTTCATTTGGTTTTAGATTGAATTTCATTTCAGAATTCAGGCTCTTATCTTCCTATAAATAGGATACCTCTTCCCCTTTTGTAAACACTTTTGAGCTTAGTCTAATTGTTGCAGAAATGAAATTCCAGCTTACCTTTGCTCTTGAGTCAACCCAATTCTTCACTTTCTTTCTCCTTACCTCTAGCTTCCTTCCAAAGTAGAAGGCTCTCTGGGCTGAGAGGTTCTAACCCACTCCATTCTTCACCGAAACCATACCACTCTCTGCATCCATTTCAGAATTCCACTGCCTTCATTCTGCTCATTGGAACGTTTGTTGTTTGGCTTCTTGGTTCAATGATTCTCACCCATAGCAAGCTTCCATCAAGAGGAATCATAGTTGTTGCTTTCCAAGGCTGATGGAGATAAGGAAAAAAATCGTTCACCATGACTTTGTGATGGAAAATAATGAATGCTACCTTGGCAAACCAGTGCAATTCAAGAACAAGTTATGGGTTATCAAGGATATAAAGGCAAATAGAGTTCTTGAGATTGAGGCTCCTTACTCTAGGAGAGTCAAGTTGGTGAGAAGAAAGATGCTGAGATTATGTTGGTGTCATGAAAGGAACAAGCACATCAACATTGAAAATCACACTTGAGCTTTATTGGGTCAAGCTAGTGACATAAAAGAAGCGCTTGCTGGCAGGCAACCCAGTTTTCTAAACTTGTCTTTTAAATTTTGCTGAACTATATTTTCTTCTGTTGTGAGATGTACTTGCCTTAAAACTTAATCTGTGATGCAATGGTTTGACGATGTTATGATGTTTGTGATGAGTATTGCTCCATGATGTTGATTATATTGATTGATGTTGAGATGATGTGTGATGCTGAGGTACGGGTGGTTGCTCATAATATTTTGAAACAGATGCATGATGATTTGTGATTGTATTACTCAGTAGGATGTTTATCTAAATGTTGGAACTTGAATTAGCCCGTGTGAGGATTGAACTTCAGAGTACTTGTTGTGAATGATTGTTATCCTTTTGAAAGCATGAATGATTTTTCCAAGGTTTCTATGATTAAACTACTTGCTTGCTTGTGTCACATGATCAAGGCCATTTTTTATTACCCTTTTCCTTAGCCAATGCATGATTTTAGCCCAAATAAAAAAGAGCACGAAGTGTTCTACCCTTTTTGAACATCAAGCCTTAAACAGATCCCTTGTGAAAATCTTTACCTTGAGTTAAGTTGAGAATCATTGTGTGATAGTAATAAAGGTTCAAGTTTAGGCTTTATTGGGAGAATTGAAAAGGAAAGTAATGAAAAGCATTGAGCTAAGTGTTGAGCAAGTATGAAAAAGAGAAAAGAAAAGAAAATGCAAAGAAAAGAAAGCTCAATACAAAAAGGGGAAAAGTTGGGAATGAGTGAGATTGGTTTATCTAAAGAGAGATTGTACTTGAAGGATAAATTTATGAATGACTCTCTTAACTCAAGGATTTTGTGATCTTGAAAAGCCAATTTTTCTTTTTAGCCCAACCACATTACAAGCTATGAAAAGTCCTTGTGATGATACTTGTCTGTGAGTATGATTGATTGTGTGAAATAAAAGTCAATGTTGTTCTATGTGACATTGTGATAGTAGAGTGAATGAGTCACCTCTATATACACTTGTGTGTTTGAGAGAAACCCTTTTCTTGGTGAGGACTAGTTCCATGTATGCATGATTTCATCTTTTCTTGGTTGATCATTCATGAGCATAACATCTACTGAATATTCTGTGATTATCTTACCACCACAATGAGATTAATTGAACAAAGGCATGTATTCATCTTGACCGATATTCTTTATGATAAGCTTATTTGAGCAAATACTTGTCTTGAAAGAAAAGGTTTTGAAATTGATTGAATCATTGCATTGATTGGTTGAAAGCTAAGTTCCATCATGTTTGCTTGAGGACAAGCAAAGTTCTAAGTTTGGGGTTGTGATAACGGTTGAAATACCGTTATTTTTATATTTGATTTTGATACTAAAACCACATTATATGGCTTAGAAACTAGCTTGAAATCATGCTTTTGCTTAAGTTAAGAGAATAAGAGAGTTGAAGGTGGCATTATTGGTGTTATGCTTGGTTTTCCTTGTTTTGGCAAGAATTTAGAGGAATTGGATGAAAGAAGATGAAGTATGATGCGGCTGTCGCGCCCATCAAATTTGATGTGCAAATAGAATGCAGTATAGTGCTAGGAAGTGACTCCTAGGTCGTCTCTCAAGGACTAAATGTGGTTCGAGTCTTAGGTCAAACACATAGTGGGGGGTTTTGAAAGTGTTTTTTATGCTTGGAAATGAACTAAATTAAAACTGGAAATTGAACACAACCAAACATAATTGAAAACATTGAAATAAATGAACAAAGCATGAAGACCAAACGGTTCAACCGATGATGGAACGGTTCTACATTGAGACCAAACGGTCTAGCAAGTGGAGAAATTGGAAATGTAGAAAGTTAAAGAAATCGAACAGAGTAAACAACATAGTGAACGAAAACAATAAACCAAATATAACAGACAACATAGAGAACGAAAACAGAAAACTAAATGGTCCTAAAACAAGATGTGGGAACTAATTCAATTGCAACAGAGAAATTAGAAACACGCATAAATGCATAATGAAGCTGATTGCTGAATTAAATGAACCAAATGAGCTTGAATACGAATTGCAAGAGTGAAACATCATTATGAAAGAATCAAATTTTAATGCAAAGAAAATGCTTGGACTAATTAAATGCAGCGGAGGAACCATCAATTGCAATTATCTTATTAAAATGCAACTATTAAACTAGAGAAAAAATAAAGTGTTGATCGTGGTCCGCAAGCACCAATGCACATCCATCACTACAAGCAATAAATTAAAATCTCTTTGAGAAGTGCTGTTTGAAAAACCAAATTTTCATTGATGAGTCACCGTGCACACTAAACTGGACGTGACAACCATGTGTCTTTCTCCAAAAATAAAAGAAATCAGCCGTAAAACATGTGCTTCACTGAAGAAATGAAATAAAATATATGAATCTCTTCCCCTTGAATCTCCATGCTCATCTTCTCAAAGAAGCAAAATAAAACTCAATCACCGAGCCAATCTTCTACATGTGTTGGAATAATAAAAACCGAGGGCAGTTCTTCCTCCAATTCGCATGCCTCCCATCTCAGCCCCGTGGCGGCTCTCCCTCATACAAATCACACGTGCTGCCACCTACTAAATTAAATTCAAATGCTATAAAGGAAAATTGTGCTACTACTCTAAAGAAAGAAACACTAGTTTCTTACTGTTGTGACCGAGAGATTAAAAGGAAAACATGTGTCTCTTCCTTTGTTCCAAAATTGAAATCAGCACCAGTAAAATAAAAGCAAAATTGTTTTTCCTTTTATCCAAAGCCAACAAGAGTGAATATGAATGTATCAGTGTGCACAAGTAAAGAAAAAATAAAATTGAATAAGAGCTTCATTCTAAGAGAAAAGAAAGTGTGGAGGCTGCTGCTCACAACGTGCTGGATGCAGCAGCTCAAGCCAAGAAAGGAAAAATGAATTCCTCCAAAAGAAAATGACGTTGAAAGTGCTTTCTTCTATTTTTTTAGCCCAACCAAACAACATATTCCATTTCAAGTCTCCAAGAATCAACACATCTTTTTCTATTCAACACAAAATAAATCAATGCAGTGTAGCTTCTTCCAAGTAAATAACACTGTGTACAAATGAATGCTCTTCCAAATATCCTAAAAGGTTATCCAAAATTTTCCTACAATTAATAATGTAAATAATTAGTCTCAGATAATTCAAATTGATTAAAATAAGGATTTTTGGTCAAATTAAGCACAATTAGCAAAATCTAGCGTTGAGCGTTGACGAAGTCATTCTGAGTGTCATTCTGAGTGTCATTCTGAGTGTCATTCTGAGTGTCGCACCTACCGTTGAGCGCAAAATCTAGCGCTGAGCGTTGACGAAGTCGGCTTGCGCCTGTTTTTTGTAATTTTAATGAACTATTTAAGGCTTTAGTCGACATAGGGTTCATATCTTTGGACAGTAAAAGGCGAAAATACACTTCTTTCACCCCTTGGAGGCAGATTTTGGATGCGGAAGGTCCGGTCTTCAACTTTTAGGGTTTTATCTTTCATTAATTATTAGGGGTTTTCCTCTTTACTCTATGCATACTTTGTTTAACTCATTCAATTGCATGATTATTGATTTAGTTACTACGAACACATGAGAAAATCTAGAACTGAGGAAATTCTCTCAAAAGAATTATTACCTAGAAATAGGGATAGGAGGGTTGGTTGCCTTTAAGCTTCTGTGTGAATGTAATGCATGATTAATTGCTAGGGAGACAAGATATTGTGAACGAGTAATTAGAAGTAGACTTTCTTCACTAAGACATAGGCTTTAAGGTAAATTAGAAAGTAACATTAACATTATTGAAGAAGATGAATTCATAAATACCTGAGAGTGGATAGGATAAGTCGGAATTGATCAAACTTGCATGCATATTTATTTTTCGTAATATAAACACAATGATTTTGTTGACAAGTCCTAATTAATCAAGAAACCATATGAATGTTTAGGCCGTGAGTCTCTAGGGAAACAATACTTGGTCTTACCAATTATTATTACTTGATACGATTCGGTACACTTGCCGAACACCAAACGACAAAGACTTAGTGCATGAGAATACCTGTACCAAACAATCTGCTGAAGGATTAGCCGAACAGTTTGTGAAAGCCCATACTGAATGATGAAAGCCACACTAAACGGTCGAGCACCGCACGGTCTGTAGAACGCCAGTGTTGAAGGGTACGAGAATTATGACCGAACGGTTTGTGGAATCCGAGCTCAACTGTTGAACCATACGACATAGCCTTAGTGCATGAGTTTCCCTGAACTTAACGGTCTGTTGAAGTCTGCACCGATCACCAGTTCCTAACCTACATAAGTACTTGTTCAACCGAACGACAAATAACTTTGGCCGAGCACGACTGAACCGAATGGACAAACACACCAGGACCGAACGGTCTAAGCCTAAATGATCGAATGGTTAGATGCAGTGGTTAGATGTAGTGATCAGATGCAGCAGGTTTGGAAGCACATTTGGGACTTCAAGAGGATGTCGACGTCATTAGTGTAGCTTGATTTCATTGTAGAAAGTCATTGGATCAAACCTTAGGACTTTGGGCCCATTTTAGGTCATTTTTTAGGATAGACCCATTAGAAGGGCATTTTTGTCTTTTAGGTTATATAAAACCCTAATAGCAGATTTCACTTTCACCTCCCAGCTGCCACTTACGTTTTCTGTTCTTGGGGAACATCTTCTTTTACCTTCCCTTTGGGGAGGTTAGGTTTTGCTTTTATTCTCATTTTCATGTATTGAATCTTGTTTACATTACAATTTAAGAGTTGACATCGTGCTGCATTTAGTTCCTGCTTCATTTTGTTTTCCCAGTGTTTGTAGTGCTACACTTCGTCTCTTTTCACTGTTCATTTTTCAGTTTTACTGTTCATCGTCATCTTCAAGCTATGTTGCGTTCTACATTTACGTTTTTACTGTTCACATCGTTATCATTTGCGTTTCTGGATTTGAGATTAATGTTTAAGTTCAATTGGTGCGCTTTAATTAACTACAATTTCGTTTCTGCCTGCATGTTTACTGTTCCAGCGTTTTGATTCTGCAATTTCTTTTCTGTTTCTTTTTTATTTTGCGCATATATTGTTTCTGCAATTGCTTTAGACCATTCTGTTTTAAATTAATATCGTTTGGTCTTTAACATGCATCATTGTTAGAGATGTTGGATGAATCGGAAAATGTATTGAATCACACAAGAAATATAAAATGGTAAGACCGAGTATCGTATCCCAAGGCAACTGATCCTCCTATTCCTATGTCTAGGTAATATTGCTTCCGGGAGAATTTCCCCACTTCTAGATTTTCTCATAAGTGTCCACAGTGAAAAAATCAATAATCATGCAATTGAATGAGTTAAACAAAGCATGCATAGAGAGTAGAGGAAAAACTCTAACAATTAATGAAGTAAAGCATATATAATCAAGAATCAATTTAATACATGAGACTTTAAAAGGATTACATCGTTTCCCCAACAACAATGGAGGTTTAGTTCACCATAGACATGGTGAAATTAGATGAAAATAATGAAAAGCATGAAAGATAGAACCCTAAAAGTTCAAGATCGGAGCTTCCGCATCCAAAATTCGCCTCCGACGGGTGAAAGGAGTGTATTTTCGCCTCTTTCTGTTCAATGATACTAAACCTAGGTCGTGCAAGTCCTTAAATAGAACATAAAAATAACATAAAACTGGCCTAGGCCCAAGTTGACAACGCTCAACGGTAAGAATTGCGCTCAGCGGTAGGTGCGGCACTTAGAATGACACTCAGTGATAGCGCCCAGGCATGAAACAATGTACTCAGTAGAAATGTCGCTCAGCAGTAGAAATGTCGCTCAGGGGTGACTGCGATACTTGGATTAGCCCTTAGCGATGGCGCTTATGCGTTAGGCAGAGAACTCAACAACAATATTGGCGCTTAACGGTGAAAATGGCATTGAGCGGTGGCTACAATTCTTCTTTTGTGCACTTTTCCTTCCTTTCCTGAGTCCAACTCCTTCCTAGTTCAACTTCTTCATCCAATTCATTCTAATTCTTGTCAAAACAAGGAAAACCATGCATAAAACCTATCCAACTCTCTTATTTCCACAACTTAAGCAAAAGCGTGATTTCAAGCTAGTTTCCAAGTCATAAAGGGTGTTTTTAATGTCAAAATTAAGTATAAAAATAATGGTTTTTCAACCGTTATCACAACCCCAAACTTAGAACTTTTCTTGTCCTCAAGCAAACAAGATGTATCTCAATCTTCCACCAATCAATACAATGGTTCAACACATTCAAACAATCTTCCTTTCAAGACAAGTAATTACTCAAATTAGCTCATCAAACAAAATTCAGTCAAGATACACAGATGCCTTGATTCAAAATAACTCATCATGGTGTTCACATATCACATTATATCCAACAGATGTTATTCTCATGAATGATCAATTAACTAAGCATAGATGTAATCATGTGCTCTTGGAATCATTCCTCACTAGATAAAGTGTTTCACTCAATCACACAAGTGTATATAGAAGTCACTCATTCACTCTACTATCACAATGTCACATGAATCAACTTTGCCTTTCATTTCACCACAATCAAACACACTTACAAGTAAGCATCATCACAAGGACTTTTGTATGGCTTATAATGTGGCTAGGCTAAGAAGAAAATTTGTTTTTTTGGATCACAAAATCCTTGAGTTAAGAGATATTTTCATCATTTAAACACAACCATTCTTACTTATTCCTAACTTTCCCTTGCATTGAGCTTTTCTTTTCTTTCTTTTCTTTACTTTTTCTTTTGCTCTTTCATTTGCTCAACACTTAGCTCAATGCTTATTTATATTCCCTTTTCAAATTTCCCAACAACCCCAAACTTGAACCTTTATCAATACCACACATATTCTCCACTTAACTCAATGTAAAGATTTTCATAAAGGGTTTTCATATCATGTTCAAGGTTAAAGGTTCAAAGGATAGAACACATTGTGCTTTCTTTTATTGGGCTTAAATCATGCATTGGCTGGAAAGGGATAACAACAAATGGCCTTGATCATATGACACATGCAAGAAGATGATTCAATCATAGAAACCTGGGCAAAGTCATTCATTCTTTCAAAGCAATAGCAATCATTCAGAAAAACTCTGGAGTTCAAAACCTCACATATACGCTCATTCAACATTCCATATATTCCATCCAGATACACATCTTGCTTAACATCATCATCACAATCACAACATCATGCATCTGTTCACATATCTTGTGAACAATCACCTGTATATCAGCATATGGTGCACAATCTCAACATCAATCGATATCCAAGCATCATCAAGAAATACTCATCATGCATAAGTCAAACCATCACATCAGATAAAGGTGTCAAGCTGAGTACATCACAACCTATTCTAAAAATAGAAGCAAATAAGTTCAATAATACAAAACAAAAGATACGAAAAGTTTTGCTCTAATGTTGGTAGCATCCATCGGTAGATGCTACCTGAACTCCCCATCAGCCCATGCTATCATCAGAGTCTTCCTCCTCTCCTTCTTCAACATCTTCAAAATCATCATCTTCCTCCATAGCTAGAGCTTCAGCTGGTCCAACTCCACTAGCCTGTGCCTGCTCCTCTGGCCATGCCACCACAGTGTTCAATTCATCCATAGTCCACCGTCGTCCAGGAGGTGTATCATACATCCCTATGATCATATCTGCAGTGGCCACCTGTCCCCTATGAATAGACTGCAACCTAGTGATAACAGTTGAAAAACTATTATTTTCATGCTTAAAATTGCTACTAAAGCAACCTTTAACACTTAGAAACTAGCTTGAAATCATGCTTTTGTTCATATTTTTATAAATAAGAGAGCTGGACAGGTTTATACTTGATTTCAGTGTTTTATGCAGGTTTTAAGGTGAATTTGGTGAAAGAAGTGACGAAGGATAGAGATGGAATCAGAAAAGACATTAAAAAGTGCAAAAGAAGATAAGGCGTAAGTACCGTTCAGGGCCAGTTTACCGCTCAGCGGTACTCAGGAACTCACGTTGGCTCCGCTGAGGTGTGAAAATGCCGCTGAGGGGAAGAATCAACTCACGCACTTACCACTGAGCGGTAATTTACCGCTGAGCGGCACTATTTTGGGCTTGGGCCTAATTTTCTGTATTATTACGAACAATATATAAGCTTTAGGTCTTCCTAGGGTTTGTATCTTTTGGCTGAGATTAAGCAAACACTCACTTTTCCACCCCTTGAAGGAAGATCTTGGATGCTAAGGCTACCTACTCATCTTTCTAGGGTTCTATCTTTCATTCTTTCATTATTATTCATCTAGCTTCACCATGAATATGGTGAACTAAATCTTGTATTGTTGTTGGGAATCAATGTAGTCTTGTGAAACTCTCATATATGGAATTTATGTTTTAACATCTTATTTTAAGATATATGCTTTCTTTCATCATTAGTTACGGTTTTTCCTCTTTACTTAAAGCTTGCATTATTTAACTCATTCATTGCCATGATTATTGATTTTGTCGATATGGGAACGTACGGGGAAATCTAGATCCGGGGAATTTCTCCCAATAGCATATTGCCTAGACATAGGAATATGAGGGTTGGTTGTCGTTAAGCTTCTGCGCTTCAGAATTAATTATTAGGGATGCTAGAAATGGTATGAACTCGTAATTAAGGATAGTCCTTCTTACAAGGTGATTTAGAGAGTGGCATTAACATTGATGAAAAGAATGATGAATTCCTAAAGTATATGAGAGTGGATAAGATGAAATTGTAACCCCAACAACATAGTCATCCATCTAATTCATTAAAGTGTTTGTATTCCTCTTTTCCATTGATCAAATTCATGCATACATGTTTAATTATTGTCTCTTGCATTTAAAACCTACAAACAATTTGTTCTCAAGTCTTAAATAATCAACAAATCATATAACTAACTAGGTCGTGAATCCTTTGGGAGAACGATACTTGGTCTTACCGAGTTTTATTACTTGATACGATTCGGTCACACTTGCCAATTGTTAAACAAGTTTTTGGCACCGTTTTTCGGTGTTCATAAATTTGTCATCAAGTGTTTGGCGTCGTTGTCGGGGACTCGTGGTTTAACTAGTTTATATGTGTGATTATTGATTATCTTTGACTTGAATTTTGAATTTTGAAATTTGAATTTCTGTTTTTATTTTATTTTTTGTTATTTTATTTTATTTTATTTTATTTTCTATTTTTATTTTTCTGTTTTTATTTTATCTTCTTATCCCTTATTTTATATCTTCTTCTATATCTTTTTGTGCTAACAAATTTTTCTAGGGACTTGTTTTCTTGTGTATGCAGGAAGCAATTCGAACTAGAAGCAAGAAAACATCAGAACGTCTTCTTGAAAGCTTAGACGAGAGTAGACAGAGGAGAAGAATCCGTACATCTAGAGAACTTTTTCTTTCACCGGAAACTCTATTACAACCATCACCACAAGGTTCTTACCATAGCATTGAGGAGATGGAGAATAATAATAACAGAAGAACTCTTGCAGATTACACTAATGTGGCTGGACCTCAGCATTTTAATAACATAGCAAGACCAAGAGTCAATGCAGCTAATATGGAGGTAAAGTCAGCATTAATCCAACTGGTTAAGAGTAACCAATTCAATGGGTTGTCTCACGAAAGCCCATATGAGCGCCTCACAACTTTAAATGAGATCTGCAACACGGTGAAAATAAATGGGGTGCCAGACGAAGCAATCAAACTTAACCTGTTTCCATTCTCATTAGGAGGCAATGTTAAGCTTTGGTTGAGCTCTTTTCCAGAAGGAAGCTTTACAGAGTGGGAAGCAGTGGTGACAAAGTTCCTAAACAAATACTTTCCACAATCAAAGGTAAATAAAGGAAAGCAAGAGATTTCATCTTTCAGGCAAGGCATGGAGGAATCACTAGGTCATGCATGGGACAGATATAAAAGCTTATTAAGAAAGACTCCCACGCATGGGTTTGACGAAGTGGAAGTAGTCCTGATCTTCCTTGGAGGTCTTGGTTCACAAACCAAGATGATGCTTGACACCTCAGCTAGAGGAAATATCAAATGGAAAACTCCAGAGGAAGCTACAAAAATGATTTAAAATATGGCTACTAGTGATAATGAGCTGAACAGTGAAATAGGAGCTCCTATTCAACCAAAAGGAGTTTTACAGTTACAAACCAATGATGCCTTGCTAGCACAGAACAAGATACTAACTCAACAATTAGAGACTCTTACTAAAACACTTGCACAACTGCCAAAAGAATTAAAGACTGTTGCACAGGTTCAATCACAGATGTGTGAATTATGTGGTGGTGACCATATTAATGGTCAACGCACCTTTCCAATGAAAGCTTTAGAGGATGTTAACTTCATGACCAATGAATTTTCATATCGTCAGGGGAATTTCAATCAAGGGTGGAAACCACACCCAAGCATTGGTCAAGGACAAAGTGGGCAAGCTGGACAAACTGGGCAATTTAACAAGCAACAACAACAACCAACCTTATGGCAACAAATTTCTATACTTAATGAAAGATCAATAAGGATGGAAGAAACTCTTCAGTAGTTCATACAGAAAACTGAATCTACTCAAAAGACCATTGAAGTTGCTATTAAAAACTTGGAGATTCAAGTGGGTCAGATTACCAAGCAGTTAGAAGAAAGGCTTGACAAATATTTTGGGGCTAATACTGAGGTTAACCCCATGGAGGAATGTAAAGTGTTGGATAGTGCAATTGTTGAAACAGTTGAGTTAGAAGAGAGAAAAGAGAAAGAAAAGAGAAAAAAAAAACAAGAGAGAAAAAAAAAGAGATAAAAGAGAAAGGAAAGAGAAGAGAGATAAAGAGTGAAGATATTTTTGCTTTTCCAATAAATCAGGAGAAACAATTTAAATTTACAGAATTATTCAATATGGTGGACAATGATGTACCTTGGAAGGAGATATTACAACATATTGCAGTTTATACAAAACCTGAGGAAGAAGTCTCTACAAAGAAAAGACATAGGGATGATGATACAAAGAAGTATAAAGCTGTTAAAAAGGAGCCATTTCCTCCAAAAGTAAAAGATCCAAGAGGTTTCTCCATTCCATGCACAATAGGGAAGAAAAGGATAAAGAAGGCTTTACTTGATTTAAGATCAAGTGTTAACTTGATACCTTATTCTTTAATTGAGCAGATTAGTGATGTTGATGTGAAGCCTATAAAGGTTAATTTAGTAATGGCAGATGGATCCTCAAAGACTATTGAATAGCAGAGGATATTATAGTTTGTGTAGGAAAATTACAGTTCTTGGTAGACTTTGTGGTGATGAAGATGGAGACTGAGAAGATACCCATTATTCTTGGAACACCGTTTATGAAAACGGCCAAAGCCATCATTGATGTGGATGAAGGTATAGTGGTGCTCCAAGACCGAGAAGAAAGAGTTGTTGTAGATGTCTTCAAAGAAGAGAGGCAGATGTAGGAGGAAGAAGCTAGTAATAAAGCTGTATATTAAGATGTACTCATGACTAGCCCTGAAGATGAAACACCCAAGATTAAAGGTAAACATTGTTTGTTGTTTTAGGTACAGGAAGAAGAAAAGAATGGAAGAGGAAGAAAAGTTCATGATGACTGGATGAAAGAACGACTCCAACTTGGTACACCTGTGAGATTCAAAAACAAGTTGTGGGTTGTGAAAGGCTACAAAGAAAATGAGATGATAGAGATAAAGTCTCCACATTCTAGAAGAGTAAAAAAAGTATACTGGAAGCAGTTGAGAAGTTTGTGGGATATGAACATCAACCATGAAGAAGGAACTTGAACTTTATTGGGTCAAGCTAATGACGTTAAAAGAGCGCTTGTTGGAAGTCATTCCAGTGATTTGAGGATATTTTTTTTCTTTTGATTTTATTTTGTTTTTGTAATTTTTAATCAGTTGGATATTATTTCTGTAATTTTTTTGGTATAGCATCTACTTAAGGATGCTAGGTGGTTAAGTATCGACTGAAGGATACTAGGTTTGTTACCCCTACTAATGGGTGTTGGTAAGAAAATTTTACACCTGCTGATGGGTGTTGGTGGATGTTGGGTCAGGCTCGTGACGTTAAACAAGCGATTGACCATTCTACCTGGTAGTGTAAAGTTTTACTACCTGGGAGGCAACCCAGTTGATTGACTATATTTTTGTTTGTTTTATTTTAGTTGCATAATAGGGATTTGCATTAGTAATCTGAGAATTCTATTGTAGGGAGCAAGTGAGGGATATGTTTAGGAGCCAATTAGGTTAAGCTAGGGAGAAGAAGGGCACTTCCTGAAAGTGTCGCTGAGCGGTAGTGTCGTAGACTGGGCTTAGGTTTCCCCTTAGCGGAACCCGAGCCCATTAGGGTATTTTTATACCCTAAGCTGCGCCTTGGCCTCTCTTTTCAAATTTTTCTCTGCACACACACTCGTACATACTTTTCAAAGATTCTCTACAACTTTTCCCTCATCCCTCTTGAGAAAATCTCTCTTGAGAAAATCTCTATTCCACTCGCTTTCTCACTAGCTTTTTATCTAATTTTGGGGTTGGAAGAGAGCATCATTATTCTTCATAGCTTGAAAGCATTGTCCATTCATCTAGCATCTCCATCCAAGTAAGTCAAGCATTTTTCATTCTAGGGTTCTTGAGTATGAATTTGATTGTTGAAGCATGAATTTTTATGGGTTTTGATTTCTATGTATGATTTAATGATTTAATTGATGTTTAAACCGATGAAACTGAATGATTTTGATCTGGAAGACTGAAAATTGCATGTGGGTGGAGTTTTGACAGGTAGAAGTGCATTTTTTCAAAAATCTGCATAGTCACCGCTCAGGGGAAAATTGCCACTGAGCGACACTCTGACAGACATGTTATTTTTACTGGATTATGTTCTGGATTGCTGCACTGGTGGCGCTGAAGGGTGATTTTGACCCTCAGAGGTGGTTTAGCTTCAAAATAAAGTGTTGTTTGAGGTTTACTAATTATAACAACATGTTTTATGGTTTTGTAATTTGTGTTTGATGTAGGAATGACATCCTCTTCAGGAAAAAGAGTGCAGACCATGGCATCCAAAAGAAAAGAAAAGGAACCAGAACAACTCCATTCTAGTAGGTTCTTATCTCGCAAACATGAGAAGCACTTTAAGGTGGTCCAAGATAGAAGACACCTTATGGAGAGGAAGGTTGGAATGATACCTAATTTGCTCCTCAATTTTAAGAGCAATTGTCGGGAAATGATTGGGTAAAGCTAGCCACATACCCTGCACCAGCTAATTTAGCTGTGGCGAAAGAATTTTACACCAATACATGAAAGATTGGTGATTATTCGGCTGAGAATTACCTAGGCTATGTCAGAGGTCACGTTATTAGGTATGATCCTGATTCTATCAACAGCTTCTTGGATACTGTGTGGGCTGGTGAGCAGTGCCAATTTGCTCTATGAATGGAAGAAGTCACTGATTTTGATGTTGAGAGAGTTTTATGTGTACCTGCAGGACATTTTCAGAGGAATAGAACTGGCTCTGTGGTAAACAATAGGAGGACTGACTTGACTCCTCTTGGAAAGTATTGGATGACATTTTCTCATGCCAACATTCAGCCATGTTCTCATGTGTCAGACATCACTCTTAGCAAGGCACTCCTCCTTTACTATGCAATCAGCAATTTGAATGACAATATTGGACAGGTAATAGCTGATGAGATAAGGGTGTGTGCTAACACAACAAACAACAAAGCACCCTTAGGACATCCTTCTTTAATTACACACCTCTGCAAGATAGCTGGGGTGGATACCTCAGCTCCACCATTTGAAAGGCCAAGGAAAGTGATAACAGTTGAAAAACTGTTATTTTCATGCTTAAAATTGATACTAAAAGCAACCTTTATACTTAGAAACTAGCTTGAAATCATGCTTTTACTCATATTTTCAGAAATAAGAGAGCTGGACAGGTTTATGCTTGATTTCAGTGTTTTTGTGCAGGTTTAAGGTGAATTTAGTGAAAGAAGTGAAGAAGGAGAGAGATGGAATCAGAAAAGACATCAAAAAGTGCAAAAGGAGAAGCCGCAACTGCCGCTCAGCGGCAGTTTACCGCTGAGCGGCACTCAGGAGTTCACGGGAGGTTCGCTGAGGGGAAGAAATTACTCACGCACTTACCGCTGAGCGGCACTTTACCGCTGAGCGGCACTTTACCGCTGAGCGGCACACTTATGAGCTTGGACCTAGATTTTCTGTAATTTTAGAATAGTATATAAGCTTTAGGACGTCCTAGGGTTTGTATCTTTGGCAGAAACGAAGCAAACACTCTCTCTTCCCCCCCTTTGAAGGAGGATCTTGGATGCTCAGGCTACCTCTTCACCTTTCTAGGGTTTTATCTTTCATTCTTTCATTATTGTTCATCTAGGTTCACCACGAATATGGTGAACTAAACCTTGTAAGTTTGTTGCGGAATCAATGTAATCTTTTGAAGCTCTCATATATGGAATTTGTGCTTGCATCTTAATCTAAGACTTATGCTTTCTTTCATCATTAGTTAGGGTTTTTCCTCTTTGCTCAAAGCTTGCTTTGTTTAACTCATTCAATGCATGATTATTGATTTTGTCGATACGGGAACGTACGGGGAAGTCTAGATCCGGGGAATTACTCCCAATATTATATTGGTTGTCGTTAAGCTGCTGTGCTAAAAGAACTAATTACTAGGAATGCTAGGAATTGTATGAACTCGTAATTAGGGATAGGCCTTCTTGACAAGGTAATTTAGAGAGTGGCATTAACAATGATGACTTGAATGTCGAATTCCTAAAATATATGAGAGTGGATAAGATGAAATTGACCCCCAACAACATATTCATCAATATATTTCATTGAAAGTGCTTGTCTTTTGCTTTTGCCATTGATCAAAACCTCATGCATACATGTTTATTTTCGTCTTTTGCATAATACAATCCAATTATTTCGTCCTTAAGTCTTAGCTAATCAAAGAATCACATAACTAAACTAGGTCGTGAGTCCTTTGGGAGAACGATACTTGGTCTTACCGAGTTTATTACTTGAAACGATTCGGTCATACTTGCCGATTGTTCAACAAGTTTGTGACATCATATTTTGGTGATCATAAATTTGTGCATCAAGTTTTTGGCGCCGTTGCTGGGGACTCGTGGTTTAACTGGTTAATTTGTGTGATTATTGATTATCTTTGACTTTAATTTTGAATTTCTGTTTTTATTTTTTCGGTTTTTATTTTATTTTATTTTATTTTATTTTGTTTTATTTTATTTTATTTTATTTTATTTTATTTGATTTTATTTTATTTTATCTTCTGAATCTTTTATCTTCTCCTATATCTTTTTGTGCTAACCAAATATTCTAGGGTTTTGTTCTCTTGTGTATGCAGGAAGCAATTAGAACAAGGAGCAAGAAAACAACAGAACCTCTTCTTGAAGGTCTAGACGAGAGTAGACGGAGGAGAAGAATTCGAACATCTAAAGAACTTTTCCCTTCTCCAGAAACTCTCTTACAATCATCACCACAAGGTTCTGTTCATAGCACAGAAAATATGGAGAACAACAACATCAGAAGAGCACTGATTCAACTGGTGAAATGGAGGTCAAACCAGCACTAATTCAACTGGTGAAAAGCAACCAATTCAATGGGTTATCTCATGAAAGCCCATATGAGCACCTCACTACCTTCAATGACATTTGCAACACAGTCAAGATTAATGGGGTGCCAGACGAAGCGATCAAACTTAGCTTGTTTCCTTTCTCATTGGGAGGCAATGCTAAGATTTGGTTCAATTCTTTCCCAGAAGAAAGTTTCACAGAGTGGGAAGCAGTGTTAACAAAGTTCTTAAACAAGTACTTCCCACAATCCAAGGTGACAAAAGGCAAGCAAGAGATTTCTTCATTTAAGCAGGGCATGGAAGAATCATTGGGGCATGCATGGGACAGGTATAAAAGCTTGTTACGTAAAACTCCCACGCATGGTTTTGAAGATCAGGAAGTAGTCTTAACTTTCCTTGGAGGTCTTGGTTCACAAACCAAGATGATGTTGGACGCCTTAGCAGGAGGCAATATTAAATGGAAAACTCCAGAGGAAGCAACAGAGATTATAGAAAACATGGCTACTAGTGATAATGAGCTGCATAGTGAGAGAGGAGCTCCTACGCAACAAAAAGGAGTTCTCCAATTACAGACACATGATGCCCTGCTAGCTCAAAAAAAAATTCTAACTCAACAGCTGAAGACTCTGACTAAAACTCTTGCACAATTACCCAAAGAGTTGAAGACTGCTGCACAGGTACAATCCCAGTTATGCGAATTGTGTGGAGGTGACCATATCAATGGTCAATGTGCCTTTCAAGTTGAAGCCGTAGAGGATGTAAACTACATGACCAATCAGTATCGTCAAGGAAGCTACAATCAGGGGGGGAAACCACACCCAAGGGCAAACTGGGCAAGCTGGTCATTATAATAAGCAGCAGCAGCAACCCACCTTATGGCAACAATTATCTATGCTTAATGAAAGGTCCATGAGGATGGAGGAAACTCTCAACAATTTCATACAGAAAACTGAGTCTACCCAAAAGAGCACTGAAGCTGCTATCAAAAATTTGGAGACTTAGATGGGGCAGATCACCAAGCAGGTGAAAGAAAGGCCAAATAGAAATTTTGGGGCTAATACTGAGGTTAACCCCAGAGAAGAATGCAAGGTGGTAGAGAGTGCTGAAGATGTGACAGTTGAGTTAGAAACAGGAGAAACAGAAGAAATAGAGAGCAAAAATACTTCTCTTTTTCCAATGCATCAAGGGAAACAATTGGACTTCACAGAATTATTCAAGATGGTGGATAATGATGCACCTTGGGAGCATATTCTACAACAAATCACAGTTTACACGAAATCTGATGAAAACATCTCTACAAAGAAAAGACGTAGAGATGATGAGGCAAAGGAGTGTATAACTGTTAAAAAAGAGCCATTCCCTCCTAAAGCAACAGATCCAGGCAGTTTTTCTATCCCTTGTACCATAGGAAAGAAAAGGGTTAAGAAGGCTCTTCTTGATTTAGGTTCAAGTGTTAACTTGATACCTTACTCTTTACTGGAGCAAATCGGCAATGTTAATGTGAAACCTGTAAAGGTTAATCTAGTAATGGCCGATGGATCTTCAAAGGAGCCATGTGGAATTGCAGAGGACATTATAGTTTGTGTTGGCAAACTTCAGTTCTTGGCAGACTTTGTGGTGATGAAGATGGTGACAGAGAAGATACCGATCATACTTGGAAGACCGTTTATGAAAACGACCAGAGCTATCATTGATGTAAATGAAGGTATAGTGGTGCTCCAGGACAGGGAGGAGAGAGTGGTTGTAGACGTTTTTAAAGATGAGACGCAAACAAAGGAGGAAGAAGCTAGTTATAAAGCTGCATTTCAAGATGCACTCATGACTAGCAATAAAGATGAAAATCTCAAGGTTTCAGGTAACCATTGTTTGTTGTTTCAGGTACACAAGGAAGAAAAGATTGAAAGAGGAGGAGAAATTCCTGGTGACTGGGAGAAAAGAAGACCCCAACTTGGTGCACCTGTAAGAATCAATAACAAGTTGTGGGTTGTGAAGGGCTTTAAAGAGAAGGAGATGATAGAGATAGAATCTACACGTCTTAGAAGAATCAAAACAGTTCACAGGAAACAGCTGAGGAGTTGGTGGGATGACAACATCAACTATAAAGAAGGAACTTGAACTTTACTGGGTCAAGCTATTGACGTTAAAAGAGCGCTTGCTGGGAGGTGATGGACAAATTTATCATCACCAAAATATGATGTCACAAACTTGTTTCACAATCGGCAAGTATGACCGAATCGTTCAAGTAATAAACTTGGTAAGACCAAGTATCGTTCTCCCAAAGGACTCACGGCCTAGTTTAGTTGTATGGTTTGTTGATTAGCTAAGACTTAAGAACGAAATATTTGGAGTTTAATATGCAAGACAGAAATTAAACATGTATGCATGAGTTTTTGATCAATGGCAAAAGCAAAAGATAAACACTTTCAATGAAATATATGAATGAATATGTTGTTGGGGGTCAATTTCATCTTATCCACTCTCATATATTTTAGGAATTCAACATTCAAATCATCATTGTTAATGCCACTCTCTAAAGTACCTTTCTAGAAGGCTTCTCCCTAATCACGAGTTCATACAATTCCTAGCATTCCTAATGATCAGTTCATAGGTGCAGGAGCTTAACGACAACCAACATAATATTGGGAGAAATTCCCCGGATCTAGACTTCCCCGTACGTTCCCGTATCGACAAAACCAATAATCATGCATCGAATGAGTTAAACAATGCAAGCATTAAGCAAAGAGGAAAAACCCTAACTAATGATGAAAGAAAGCTTAAGTCTTAATTAAAAGATGTAAAAACAGATTCCATATATGAGAGCTTCAAAAGATTACATTGATTCCCCAACAAATATACAGGGTTTAGTTCACCATATTCATGATGAACCTACATGAACAATGAAAGAATGAAAGAATAAACCCTAAAAAGGTGAAGAGGTAGCCTGAGCATCCAAGATCCTCCTTCAAAGGGGTGGAAGAGAGAGTGTTTGCCTCGTTTCTGCCAAAGATCTCTAACCCTAGGAAACCCTAAAGCTTATATATCATTCGTAAATTACAAAAAGTTAAGCCCAAGCCCATTAAAGTGCCGCTCAGCGGTGAGTGCGTGACTTGTTTTCTCCCCTCAGCGGCCATTTTGCCCCTCAGCGGGCCTCCCGCAAGCTCCTGAGTGCCGCTCAGCGGTAAAATACCGCTGAGCGGTGACTTCGGCTTCTCCTTTTGCACTTTTTAATGTCTTTTCTGATTTCATCTCTCTCCTTCTTCACTTCTTTCACCAAATTCACCTTAAAACCTGCACAAAAACACTGAAATCAAGCATAAACCTGTCCAGCTCTCTTATTTATGAAAATATGAATAAAAGTATGATTTCAAGCTAGTTTCTAAGTATAAAGGTTGCTTTTAGTATCAATTTTAAGCATGAAAATAACAGTTTTTCAACTGTTATCAGGAGGCAACCCAGTGATTTTAGAACTTTTAAATTTTACTTTGGTTTGTAATTTTTAAATCTGTTGAACATTATTGTGTAAATATTTTGCTGAACATAGCATCTACTGAAGGATGCTAGTTGGATATAGCATCTACTGAAGGATGTTAAGTGTGTAACACCTACTGATGGGTGTTGGCGAGAAAATTTTGCACCTACTGATGGGTGTTGGTAAGTTTTTAACACCTACTGATGGGTGTTGGTGAGATTTTAAACACCTACTGATGGGTGTTGGTGGATTTTGGGTCAGGCTCGTGACGTTAAACAAGAGCTACCTGGGAGGCAACCCAGTTGATTGATTGTTTTTGTTTGTTTTATTTTAGTTAGGGTTTGCATAAGTATTTTAACCATTGAATTGTAGGGAACCAGTGAGGGGCATGTCTAGGAGGCACGTAGGTTAAGAAAAGAAGGAGAAGAGCACATCACGAAAGTGCCGCTGAGCGGTACTCTTGCAGATGGGCTTTAGTTTCCCCTTAGCGGGATCTGAGCCCATTAGGGTATTTTTATACCCTAAGCTGGACATTTGCTCATACTTTCAGACTCTTCTCTGCACAAACACTCCAACATACCTTCTCCAGGGTTTTCCACATCTTTTCACTCTTCCCTTTTAAGAAAATTTCTCTTCCACTCACTTTTTCACTAGTGTGCCATCAAAGTTTGGGGTTGGAAGAGAGTATCTTAGCTTGGAAGCATTCTCATTGCATCTAGTATCTCCACTCAAGTAAGTAAAATGCATTTTGTTCATTCTAGGGTTCTTGAATTTGAATGTGATTGTCAAAGCATGAAGATTTAGGGGTTTTGATTTCTATGCATGATTTGATGATATAATTGATGTTTGAACCGATTAAACTGCATGATTTTGAACTGGAAAACTGAAAATTGCATTTGGGTGGAGTTAGGACAGCTTGAAAAGAGGTATTTCAAAATTCTGCAGAGTTACCGCTCAGGGGTAAACTGCCGCTGAGCGGCACTCTGCCAGAGCTGAGTTTTCTTGAATTTTTGCGTTCTGGACTGTGGCATTGGTGGCGCTGAGGGGAAATTCTGGCCCTCAGCGGTGGTTTAGCTTCGAAAGGAGTTGTGTTCTGTGTTTACAAATGATTAACATCATGTTCTGTGGTTTTGTATTTGTGTTTGAATGCAGGAATGACATCCTCTTCAGGAAAGAGATTGAAAACCATGGCAACCAAGAGAAAGGAAAAGGAACCAGAGCAACCCCACTCTAGCAAGTTCCTCTCTAGGAAACATGAGAAGCATTTTAGGGTGGTTCAGGACAAGAGACTTCTGATGGAAAGAAAAGTTGGAATGATACCTAACTTTGCTCCTCAATTTAGAGAGCAAGTGTTAGGGAATGACTGGGGAAAGCTAGTCACCTATCTTGCACCTGCCAACATAGCTGTGGTAAAGGAATTCTACACCAATGCAAAGAAGATTGGTGTGGAGGAAGGTGCTGATTATGAGGATGTGGAGAGAGTACCATGCATACCTGGAGGACACTTCCAAAGGAATACATCTGGCTCAGTGGTTAATATTAGGAGGACGACTTTGACTCCTCTTGCAAAGTATTGGATGGAATTTTCTCATGCCAACATTCAGCCATGTACACATGTGTCGGATATTACTCTCAACAGGGCACTATTCATCTACTGTGCTATCAGAAACTTAAATGTTAACATTGGGCAGGTGATAGCTGATGAGATTAGTGTGTGCGCCAATACCTCAAACAACAAAGTACCACTAGGACATCCCTCCTTGATCACTTACCTTTGCAAGATAGCTGGGGTGGACACTTCTGCTCCACCATTTGAGAGGCCAAGAAAAGCTATTGATGAGGCCTATTACAGACAGTACTGTGGAGGTGAGGAGGCAGCTCAGTCAGTTCCACCACGCCGTGCTCGTAGAGAGAGAGGGCCAGCACAGAGCCAGGCATTTGCTGAGACACACGAAGCAGAACCATTCCAGATGAGGGACATGTATATGTCTCTTATAGGTGCTCAGTTGCAATCCATTCACATAGGGCAGGTGGCTACTGCTGAGATGATTGTGGGGATGTTGATACACCTCCATCCCACAGGTGGACTATGGATGAATTCCATAATGTGGTAGCGTGGCCAGAGGAACCAGTGCATGTAGGAGGAGCTGGAGCAGCTGAAGCTTCAGCTAGAGAGATGGAAGAAGATGAAGCTGATGATGATGATGCATTTGAAGATGATGAAGATGAGGAGGAAGAGGAAGATACAGAGGACAGCTCAGACTGATGAGGAGCTGAGATAGCATTTACTGATGAATGTTATCATATGCTTATGCTTTTGTTGGTTTAAGTTTTCTGAACTTATTTGTTTTTGTTTTTAGATTAGGGTTTGATGTACTCTATTGGAAACCTAGTTTGTGTGATGGTTTGCTATTAACTGTGATTGTTTGATAAGTAAAGCTTGATGATGCTTATTGATTGATTGATGTTGAGATGATGTGCACATTAAAATGCTTATACAGGTAATTCACAAGCTTTGTGAACAAATGCAGGATATCATGATTGTGATTGTGAGATTGAGCAGGATGTGTATGTCAAATGTGAATGAGCTTATATGTGAGGTTTTGAGCTCCAGAGTTGTTATTTTTGAATGCTATTACTTTGGAAACATGAATGACTTTGCCCAGGTTTTCTATGATTGAATCAATTGCTTGTTTTGCATCATATGATCAAGGCCATTTGTTGGAACCCTTTTTATTGGCCAAATTCATAAAGTTAGGCCACTAAAAGAGCACACTTTGTGTTCTACCCTTTGAACCCTTAGCCTTGAACATAAATTGAAAACCCTTGATTGAAAATCTTTACCTTGAGTTAAGTAGAAGATCTTATGTGGTAGTGTTAAATGTTCAAGTTTGGGGTTGTTGGGAAAACATGAAAAAGGAAAAGCATTGAGCTAAGAGCTAAAAGTTAAGAATATGCAAAGAAAAAGAAAAAGAGAAAGAAAAGAAAAGTAAAGAAGAAGCAAAGCTCAATGCAAAAGGCAAGTTGGGAAAAATAAGAATAATTGTGTTGTTATGATTCTCTTAACTCAAGGATTTTGTGATCCAGAAAAACCAATTCTCTTGTTAGCCCAGCCACATTATAAGCCATTGAAAAGTCCTTGTGATGATGCATGCTTGTGAATGTTTTTGATTGTGGTAAAATGAAAGGCAAAGTTGATTCATGTGACATTGTGATAGTGGAGTGAATGAGTGATTACCTCTTATACACTTGTGTGTTGAGTGAAACACTTTACCTAGTGAGGAACTATTCCATGAGCACATGAACATCCATGCTTAATTGATTGATCATTCATAAAAAAATAGCATTTGTTGGAATTTAAATGACTTTGTGAACACTAAAGCATGTGCACATCTTGATTGAACTCTTGGTCATAAGTTTGATTGAAGTCTTTACTTATCTTGAAAAGAGGATTTTTGAAAGAGTGAACCATCATATGAATTGGTTGAAGATTGAGTTACATCTTGTTTGCTTGAGGACAAGCAAAGTTCTAAGTTTGGGGTTGTGATAACAGTTGAAAAACTGTTATTTTCATGCTTAAAATTGATACTAAAAGCAACCTTTAAACTTAGAAACTAGCTTGAAATCATGATTTTACTCATATTTTCAGAAATAAGAAAGCTGGACAGGTGTATGCTTGATTTCAGTGTTTTTGTGCAGGTTTTAAGGTGAATTTAGTGAAAGAAGTGAAGAAGGAGAGAGATGGAATCAAAAAAGACATCAAAAAGTGCAAAAGGAGAAGCCGCAACTGCCGCTCAGCGGCAGTTTACCGCTGAGCGGCACTCGGGAGTTCACGGGAGGTCCGCCGAGGGGCAAAATGGCCGTTAAGGGGAAGAAATTATTCACGCACTTACCGCTGAGCGGCACTTTACCGCTGAGCGGCACACTTATGGGCTTGGGCCTAGATTTTCTGTAATTTTAGAATATTATATAAGCTTTAGGACGTCCTAGGGTTTGTATCTTTGGCAGAAACGAAGCAAACACTCTCTCTTCCACCCCTTTGAAGGAGGATCTTGGATGCTCAGGCTACCTCTTCACCTTTCTAGGGTTTTATCTTTCATTCTTTCATTATTGTTCATCTAGGTTCACCATGGATATGGTGAACTAAACCTTGTATGTTTGTTGGGAAATCAATGTAATCTTTTGAAGCTCTCATATATGGAATTTGTGCTTGCATCTTAATCTAAGACTTATGCTTTCTTTCATCATTAGTTAGGGTTTTTCCTGTTTGCTCAAAGCTTGCTTATGGAAGTTGTTAACTCATTCAATGCATGATTATTGATTTTGTCGATACGGGAACGTACGGGGAAGTCTAGATCCGGGGAATTACTCCCAATATTATATTGGTTGTCGTTAAGCTGCTGTGCTAAAAGAACTAATTACTAGGAATGCTAGGAATTGTATGAACTCGTAATTGGGGATAGGCCTTCTTGACAAGGTAATTTAGAGAGTGGCATTAACAATGATGACTTGAATGTCGAATTCCTAAAATATATGAGAGTGGATAAGATGAAATTGACCCCCAACAACATATTCATCAATATATTTCATTGAAAGTGCTTGTCTTTTGCTTTTGCCATTGATCAAAACCTCATGCATACATGTTTATTTTCGTCTTTTGCATAATACAATCCAATTATTTCGTCCTTAAGTCTTAGCTAATCAAAGAATCACATAACTAAACTAGGCCGTGAGTCCTTTGGGAGAACGATACTTGGTCTTACCGAGTTTATTACTTGAAACGATTCGGTCATACTTGCTGATTGTTCAACAAGTTTGTGACATCATATTTTGGTGAACATAAATTTGTGCATCAGAAAGCAATTGATGAGGCCTATTACAGGCAATACTGTGGATGTGAGGAGGCAGCTCAGCCAGTTCCACCACGCCGTGCTCTAGACAAAGACGACAAGCATAAAGTCAGGCATTTGCTGAGACACGTGAAGCAGAACCTTTTCAAATGAGGGACATGTATATGTCTCTTATAGGTGCATGATAACGGTTGAAAACCGTTATTTTTATGCTTAAAATTGATATCAAAACCAACCTTTAAGACTTATAAATTAGCTTGAACTCATATTTTTGCTTTAATTTTGTGAATATGAGAGTTGAAGGTGAATTTAATGGTTTTGTGCAATATTCCCTTGATTTTGTTGGCTAATTGAATGATTTGAAAGAAGAATTGAAGTACCGAATGATTGGAATGCTGAAGAGTCAACCAGTCAACCAGAAAAGCCAACTAGTCAACCATAATACGAAAAAAGTCAACCAGACGAGTTTTGGGCCAGTTTTCGGCGATTTTATGATCTGTTTAGGCCTGGACCGGTTTCCTATTATTTTTATGTCCATTTAAAGACCTAGATGTCTTAAGGTTGGTATCTTTGGCTGGGAGGAAGCAGAAACAGACTTTTCACCCCATGGGGGTAGATTGGGAGATGGTGACGGCTCTCCTCTTCTCTTTCTAGGGTTTTTCTATCTTTTCCATTCTTTCATTATTGTTCATCTAGTTTCACCATGAATATGGTGAACTAAACCTTGTATTGTTGTTAAGGAATCAATGTAGTCTTGTGAAACTCTCATATATTGAATTTATGTTTTAACATTTTATTTTAAGATACATGCTTTCTTTCATCATTAGTTAGGGTTTTTCCTCTTTGCTTAAAACTTGCATTGTTTAACTCATTCATTGCCATGATTATTGATTTTGTCGATATGGGAACGTACGGGGAAATCTAGATCCGGGGAATTTCTCCCAATAGCATATTGCCTAGACATAGGAATATAAGAGTTGGTTGTCGTTAAGCTTCTGCGCTTCATAATTAATTATTAGGAATGCTAGGAATTGTATGAACTCGTAATTAACAATAGGCCTTCTTGCAAGGTGATTTAGAGTGTGGTATTAACATTGATGAAAAGAATGATGAATTCCTAGAAGTATATGAGAGTGGATAAGATGAAATTTATAACCCCAACAACATACTCATCCATCTAATTCATTAAAGTGTTTGTGTTCCTGTTTTCCATTGGTCAAATTCATGCACACATGTTTAATTATTGTCTCTTGCATTTAAAACCTACAAAGAATTTGTTCTCATGTCTTAAATAATCAACAAATCATATAACTAACTAGGTCGTGAGTCCTTTGGGAGAACGATAATTGGTCTTAGCGAGTTTTATTACTTGATACGATTCGGTCACACTTGCCGATTGTTAAACAAGTTTTTGGAGCCGTTTTTCGGTTTTCATAAATTTGTCATCAGCAGTGATGAAGTGCTAAGGAGTTAA
Organism: Vigna nakashimae; assembly: GCA_034642375.1. Lineage (NCBI taxonomy): Eukaryota > Viridiplantae > Streptophyta > Magnoliopsida > Fabales > Fabaceae > Vigna > Vigna nakashimae. Next base: position 41,758,915 of record CM067765.1, on the reverse strand, counting down.
AGCTGAAAAAGGCTTGAAAAAGCATCGAAAGGAGGAACCGCACGAAGCTTGGGCGCCCTATCTAGAGGCTTGAGCCTCGGAAAAAACGATGTCCACCACCCAGGCCCCATCCTAGGCCGCCTGAGCGGCAGACCCTGAAGCCTGGGCATTCAATTGAAGGCTAAAGTCCTACATGAGGATCGTCCACCGCTTGGGCGCCCTAAATGAGGCGACCGAGCGTCGGGCGTCGCAGATCCGGCCCAATTTTTGCTTTGTTTTGACTCTTTTGGACCGGGCCCTGTTTATACTCTTTTTCGACTTTATTTAAAGGACCGAAGTGCTCTAGGTTTGGTATCTCTTGCTGAAGTAACACAACAACACACTATTCTACTCTCTGAAGGCGGATTTGGATGCAGGAGCGTCCATCCTCTACTTTCTGAGTTCTTCTATCTCATGCTTTTTCATTGTTCATCTAGTTTCTCCATGTCTATGGGGAACTAAACTCTATTTGTTGTTGGGGGATGATGTAACCTTGTGAACTCTCATGTATTTGAAATTCTTAATTTATATGCTTTTTTGATTAATTGTTAGGGAATTCATCTGTTTCAATGCTTGCTCTATTTAACTCATTTAGTAGCATGATTTATGAATTTCATGAGTGTCTGGAGGTTCCTTACAATTCAGGTTCTTGTCAAATTCTCCAAAGGGTAATATTTCTCAAGGATGAGGGTATGAGTACTTGGTCGTCTTAAGCTCTTGATCTTCAGACTTAATTTTCTAGGAACGCTAGGAATTGCATGAACTAGGAATTAAGGCAGGCTTATTGCGCCGAGGGATCATGTTCTCAGTAATTTAGTGAGTGATTGTAAAGTTAATGTAAAAAGATTAATTCTTATATACATGAGAGTAAACTTGGTGAAATCAAACCCTGACAACATAATCATCTCATTTTATAAACAACCTCTGTTCATCGTTGTGTTCTTTGCTATTGATCAATTGCATTCATATTTAATTTTATGTCTTTGCATTTTAAACCAATGATCTCTTTTTATTTAAGTCTTAATTAATCGAGTTATCAAACAACTGTCTAGTGTCGAGAGTCTTCAGGGATACGATACTTGGTCTTACCATTTTATATTACTCCTACAGCTTTAAAATTGGTCATATCAGCAAACCACGTCCTTTTTTGAATATACATGAGTGTTGACAGAGCCAAAGTGGATGTTATTGAAAAACTTCCACCACCAACCAATGTGAAGGGAATCATAAGTTTTTTGAGTCATGTTACTAAGGAAGAAGTGGAAGGAGTTTTATGGCACTATCATGACTCACCTTATGGGGGGCATTTTAGTAGAGAGAGAATTGCTACAAAAGTACTTCAGTCAGGATTGTATTGGCCTACTTTGTTTAAAGATTCTCATAATCATGCCAAAAACTATTATAAGGGTCAAAGGACGGGGAGTATCTCCAAACGTCATGAAATGCCACTATAAGGAATATTAGAAGTTGATGATTTTTATTGCTGGGGCATAGACTTTGTTGGACCTTTTCCACCCTCTTTCAATAATGAATATATATTGGTAGTAGTGGATTATGGGGCATAGAAGTTGATGTTTTTCCCGGTTTGGAACGCCCCGAGTACTCATTAGTGATCGAGGATCTCATTTTCTCAATTTTCAGCTGACAAGGGTACTCAAGCACTATGGTGTGAGACACAAGGTAGCTACACCTTACCATCCACAGATAAACGGGCAAGCAGAAGTTTCAAATAGGGAGATAAAAAGGATTCTAGAAAAGACAATTGCCTCATCAAGAAGGGATTGGTCTCAAAAGTTAGATGATGCCCTGTGGGCCTATAAAACTACAATAAAGATCGCTATTGGATTATCTCCTGTCCAAATGGTCTATGGAAAGGCATGTCACCTTCCAGTGGAGATGGAACATCGAGCTCTGTGGGCCTTAAAATTCTTGAATTATGATCCAGGTGACAGTGTTGAAAAGAGAAGAAGTCAACTTATTAAGCTTGAGGAGATGCGACTGCATGCCTATGATTCCTCAAAGAACTACAAATAAAAGGTGAAGTTTTATCATGACAAGAAGCTGGTGAAGAAATTCTTTAATCCAAGACAAAGGGTGTTGCTGTTTAATTGAAGACTGAAACTTTTCCCTGGAAGGTTGAAGTCCAAGTGGTCTAGTCCAATTGAAGACTGAAACTTTTCCCTTCCTTTGAAGATCGACAAAGAAGTTGGGTTGTCAATGGACAATGTCTCAAGCATTATCTTGGTGGTGAGGTGGAACGCCTGTCCACAGTCATGGAATTGGTTGATCCTGATTGAGCTTATTGGGTCAAGCTAGTGATGTTAAAGAAGCGCTTACTGAGAGGCAACCCAGCTTTCTAAACCTTTCTTTTTTTAATTTTGTTTTGTTATTTGTTTTCTTTTTAATCAATTGTTTTGTTATTGTACTTTGCTTGAATGAACTACACTACTTTGATTCAACTATGATGTGTTTTGTGATGAGTATTGCTTTGTGAGATTCTAGTGTATTGATTGATGTTGAGATGATGCATGATGTGCTGATATACAGGTGATGGCTCACAATGTATGGAACAGGTGCTTGAGGTAAAATTTGATTGAGATACTGAGCATGATGTTTTTCTGAATTCTAGGACTTAAGAATTTACCTATGTGAATTTTGGGCTTTAGAGTTGTTGTGAATAATTTCTATTACTTTGGAAGCATGAATGATTTTGCCCAAAATTTTTGTGTTTGAACTACTTGCTTGCAGGTTTCATATGATCAAGGCCATCTTTTTTTATCCCTAATTTTTTTAGCCTACTCATGGATTTTTCCAAATAAAAAGAGAACAGTTTGTTCCATCCTTTGAACCTTTAGCCTTAAGCATGTTTTGAAAACCCTGTTTTAAATTCTTTACCTTGAGTTGAGTTGAGAATATTTGTGAGGTATTGATAAAGGTTCAAGTTTGGGGTTGCTAGAAAAATAAGCAATGAGCACAAACAAAAAGAAAAAGAGAAATCAAAAGAAAAGAAAAATAAAAATAAAAGAAAATAAAGCTCACTGCAAGGGAAAAGGTTGGGAAAGATCTTCCTGAAAACAAAACCTGTGTGTAATTGTTAATTTCATAAATATCTCTCTTAACTCAAGGATTTTTCATTCCTGAAAAACCATGTTTCTTCTTAGCCCAGCAAAGTTACAAGCCTAGAAAAGCCCGTGTGATGAAAACCTGCTTATGAGTATGTTTGATTTTGGTTAAATGAAAGGCAAAATTAATTTGTGTGACATTGTGATAGCAGATTGAAAGAAACACCAACACCTCACTATACACCTATGAGTTGAGTGATACACTTTTAAGTGCTTAAATGATACAATGTTGAGTGCTTAAGTGAAACACTTTCTTTGATGAGGAGTAGATCTCTGAATTTCTGATTGTATCTCTATTTGGTTGATTGATCATTCTTAAGGATAACATCTCTTGAAACATATGAGCATCACATTGATTTTTATTTAATTAAGGCATTTGCACATGTTGACTGACATCTTTATGATGAGTTGATAAAAGTGATCTCTTATCCTAAGAGAAAAAGATTTTGAAAAAGGTTGAGTAATTGTAGTGATTGTTCTGAAAAGATAAGTTACAATTTGTTTTGCTTGAGGACAGACAACTTCTAAGTTTGGGGTTGTGTTAACGATTGAAAATACTGTTATTTGTTATGTAATTTTGATACTAAATACACCCTTTTTCACGTAGAAACTTGCTTGGACTAATGCTTTTTCATTAAGTTGTGTGAATAAGAGAGTTGAGGTTGAATTTGATGATTTTATGACTAATTTCCCTTGTTTTGATAGGTAATGAGAGAATATAAAAAGCAGAGATGAAGTGCTAAGGAGTTAAAGCTCAAAAAGGCCTGGAAAAGCACTAAAAGGAGGAATCGCACGAAGCATGGGCACCCTATCTGGAGGCTTGAGTCTCGAAAAAATGATGTCCACTGCCCGGGTGTCCTCTGATAACAGTTGAAAAACTGTTATTTTCATGCTTAAACTTGGTACTAAAAGCAACCTTTAACACTTAGAAACTAGCTTGAAATCATGCTTTTATTCATATTTTCAGAAATAAGAGAGCTAGACAGGTTTATGCTTGATTTCAGTGTTTTTGTGCAGGTTTTAATGTGAATTTAGTGAAAGAAGTGAAGAAGGAGAGAGGTGGAATCAGAAAAGACACCAAAAAGTGCAAAAGGAGAAGCCGCAACTGCCGCTCAACGGCAGTTTACCGCTGAGCGGCACTCAGGAGTTCACGGGGGATCCGCTGAGGGGCAAAATGGCCGCTGAGGGGAAGAAACCAACTCACGCACTTACCGCTGAGGGGCACTTTACCGCTGAGCGGCACACTTATGGGCTTGGGCCTAAATTTTCTGTAATTTTAGAATAGTATATAAGCTTTAGGACGTCCTAGGGTTTGTATCTTTGGCAAAAACGAAGCAAACACTCTCTCTTCCACCCCTTTGAAGGAGGCTCTTGGATGCTCAGGCTACCTCTTCACCTTTCTAGGGTTTTATCCTTCATTCTTTCATTATTGTTCATCTAGGTTCACCAGGAATATGGTGAACTAAACCTTGTATTGTTGTTGGGGAATCAATGTAGTCTTGTGAAACTCTCATATATGGAATTTGTGTTTATATCTTATATTTAAGACCTATGCTTTCTTTCATCATTAGTTAGGGTTTTTCCTCTTTGCTTAATGCTTGCTTTGTTTAACTCATTCAATGCATGATTATTGATTTTGTCGATACGGGAACATACGGGGAAGTCTAGATCCGGGGAATTTCTCCCAATAGTATATTGGTTGTCGTTCAGCTCCTGCACTCGAAGAACTAATTATTAGGAATGCTAGGAATTGTACGAACTCGTAATTAGGGATAGGCCTTCTTGCAAGGTAATTTAGAGAGTGGCATTAACAATGATGAGAAGAATGTTGAATTCCTAAAGTATGTGAGAGTGGATAAGATGAAATTGATAACCCCAACAACATACTCATCCATATATTCCATTGAAGTGTTTGTATTTTGTTTTAGCCATTTATCAACCTCATGCATACATGTTTATTTTTTTCGTCTTTTGCATAGTAAACTCCAATTATTTCGTTCTTAAGTCTTAAATAATCAACGAATCACATAACTAAACTAGGTCGTGAGTCCTTTGGAAGAACGATACTTGGTCTTACCGAGTTTATTACTTGAAACGGTTCGGTCACACTTGCCGATTGTTAAACAAGTTTGTGGCGTCGTATTTCAGTGTTCATAAATTTGTCATCAAGTTTTTGGCGCCGTTGCCGGGGACTCGTGGTTTAACTAGTTAATTTGTGTGATTATTGATTATCTTTGACTTTAATTTTGAATTTCTGTTTTTATTTTTTCGGTTTTTATTTTATTTTATTTTATTTTATTCTCTGAATCTTATATCTTCTCCTATATCCTTTTGTGCTAACCAAATATTCTAGGCCTTTGTTTTCTTATGTATGCAGGAGGCAATTCGAACTAGGAGCAAGATAACTGCAGAACCTTTTCTTGAAGGTTTAGATGAGAGTATACGGAGGAGAAGAACAAGGTTTCAACCATCACCACAAGGTTCTGACCACAGCACATAAAATATGGAGAACAACAATATCAGAAGAACTCTTGTTGATTACACCAATACAGCAGGACCTCAACACTTTAACAGTATAGCTAGACCTAGAGTCAATGCAGCTAACATGGAGGTTAAACCAGCGTTGATCCAACTGGTGAAGAGCAATCAATTCAATGGGTTATCTCATGAAAGCCCATATGAGCACCTCACTACATTTAGTGAGATTTGCAACACAGTGAAAATCAATGGGGTTTCAGATGAAGCGATCAAACTTAGCTTGTTTCCTTTCTCATTAGGAGGCAATGCTAAGCTTTGGTTAAATTTTTTTCCAGAGGGAAGTTTCACAGAGTGGGAAGAAGTGGTAACCAAGTTTCTAAATAAATACTTCCCACAATCAAAGGTGAACAAAGGCAAGCAAGAGATTTCTTCATTTAGGCAGGGCATGGAAGAATCACTGGGACATGCATGGGATAGATACAAAAGCTTGCTACGAAAAACACCCACGCATGGATTCGATGAAGTGGAAGTAGTCCTTACCTTCCTTGGAGGTCTTGGTTCACAAACCAAGATGATGCTTGATGCCTCAGCAGGAGGAAATATTAAATGGAAAACTCCAGAGGAAGCAACAGAAATTATTGAGAATATGGCTACTAGTGATAATGAGCTCAACAGTGAAAGAGGAGCTCCTATGCAACATAAAGGAGTTCTACAATTGCAGACAAATGATGCCTTGCTAGCTCAAAATACAATTCTAACTCAACAGCTGGAGACTCTTACGAAAACACTTGCACAATTGCCTAATGAGTTGAAAACTCCTGCACAGGTACAATCTCAGTTGTGTGAATTATGTGGGGGCGACCATATCAATGGTCAATGTGCCTTTCCAGCAGAAGCCATAGAGGATGTGAACTACATGACCAATCAATACCGTCAAGGGAACTACAATCAAGGGTGGAAACCACACCCAAGTATTGGTCAAGGGCAAACTGGGCAAGCTGGTCAATTTAATAAGCAGCAGCAGCAACCCACCTTATGGCAACAGATTTCTATGCTTAATGAAAGGTCCATGAGGATGGAAGAAACTCTTAATAATTTCATACAGAAAACTGAGTCTACCCAAAAGAGCACTGAAGTTGCTATCAAAAATTTGGAGATTCAGATGGGGCAGATTACTAAGCAGGTAGAGGAGAGGCCAGGTAAAAATTTTGGGGCTAATACTGAGGTTAACTCTAGAGAAGAATGCAAGGTGGTAGAGAGTACTAATGAAGAGATAGTTGAGTTAGAAGAAGGAGAAACAGAAGAGAAAAGAGAAATATAGAGCAAAAATACTTTTCCTGTTCCAATACATTAAGGGAAACAACTGGATTTCACATAACTATTCAAGATGGTAGATAATGATGCACCTTGGGAGCAGATTCTACAACAAATTACAGTTTACACTAAAACTGATGAAGATGTCTCTACAAAGAAAAGACGTAGAGATGATGAGGCAAATAAGTGTAAAATTGTTAAAAAAGAGCCATTCCCTCCTAAAGCGACAGATCCAGGAGGCTTTTCTATCCCTTGTACCATAGGGAAGAAAAGGATTAAGAAAGCTCTTCTTGATTTAGGTTCAAGTGTTAACTTGATACCCTACTCTTTACTGGAGCAAATCGACGATGTTAATGTGAAACCTGTAAAGGTTAATTTAGTAATGGCCGATGGATCTTCAAAGGAACCATGTGAGATTGCAGAGGACATTATAGTTTGTGTGGGCAAACTCCAGTTCTTGGCAGACTTTGTGGTGATGAAGATGGAGACAGAAAAGATACCTATCATTCTGGGAAGACCGTTTATGAAAATGGCCAAAGTTATCATAGATGTAAACGAAGGTATAGTGGTGCTCCAGGACCGAGAGGAGAGAGTTGTTGTAGATGTCTTTAAAGATGAGACACAAACACAGAAGGAAGAAGCTAGTTATAAAGCTGCATTTCAAGATGCACATATGACTAGCCATCAAGATGAAAAACCCAAGGTTACAGGTAAACATTGCATGTTGTTTCAGGTGCATAAGGAAGAAAAGATTGGAAGAGGAGGAAAAGATCCTGATGACTGGAAGAAAGGAAGACCTCAACTTGGTACACCTGTGAGAATCAAAAACAAGTTGTGGGTTGTGAAGGGCTATCAAGAGAAGGAGATGATAGAGATAGAATCTCCACATTTTAGAAGAATCAAAACAGTTCACAGGAAACAGCTGAGGAGTTGGTGGGATAACAACATCAACTATGAAGAAGGAACTTGAACTTTACTGGGTCAAGCTAATGACGTTAAAAGAGCACTTGCTGGGAGGCAACCCAGTTGATTTAAGAACTTTTAATTTTATTTTGGTTTGTAATTTTTAATCTGTTGAACATTATTCTGTAAATATTTTGTTGGAACTAGCATCTACTGAAGAATGCTAGTTGGATATAGCATCTACTGAAGGATGCTAAGTTTGTAACACCTATTGATGGGTGTTGGTGAGAAAATTTTGCACCTACTGATGGGTGTTGGTAAGATTGTAACACCTACCGATGGGTGTTGGTGGATTTTGGGTCAGGCTCGTGACGTTAAACAAGCGCTACCTGGGAGGCAACCCAGTTGATTGATTGTTTTTGTTTGTTTCATTATAGTAGTAATAGGGTTGTGCATAAGTAATCTGAGCATTGAATTACAGGGAACCAGTGAGGGGCATGTTTAGGAGGCACGTAGGTCAAGAGAAAGGAAAAGGAACCAGAACAGCCTCATTCTAGTGGGTTCCTCTCTCGGAAACATGAGAAGCACTTTAAGGTGGTGCAAGACAGGATACTCCTTATGGAGAGAAAAGTTGGAATGATACCTAACTTTGCTCCTCAATTTGGAGAGCAATTGTTAGGGAATGACTGGGGAAAGCTAGCCACATATCCTGCACTTGCCAACATGGCTGTGGTAAAAGAATTCTACACCAATGCAAAGAAGATTGGTGATTATCCAGCTGAGAATTATCTGGGTTATGTCAGAGGCCATGCTATCAGGTATGATCCTGATTCTATCAATAACTTCCTGGATATTGTGTGGGCTGGTGAGCATGTCAGTTTGCTCTTTGCATGGAGGAAGGGGTTGATTTTGAGGATGTAGAGAAAGTACTATGTATACCTGGAGGACACTTCCAAAGGAATAGATCTGGCTCAATGGTAAACATTAGGAGGACTGATCTGAATCCTCTTGCAAAGTATTGGATGGCATTTTCCCATGCCAACATTCAGCCATGTTCACATGTGTCAGATATTATTCTCAGCAGGGCACTCTTCATCTACTGTGCTATCAGGAACTTAAATGTTAATATTGGGCAGGTGATAACAGTTGAAAAACTGTTATTTCCATGCTTAAAATTGACACAAAAAGCAACCTTTACACTTGGAAACTAGCTTGAAATCATGCTTTTATCCATATTTTCAGAAATAAGAGAGCTAGACAGGTTTATGCTTGATTTTAGTGTTTTTGTGCAGGTTTTAAGGTGAATTTAATGAAGGAAGTGAAGAAGGAGAGAGATGGAATCAGAAAAGTCAACCAGAAACCAGAAAAGTCAACCAGTCAACCAAAAAGTCAACCAGTCAACCAGAATACGAAAAAAGTCAACCAGACGAGTTTTGGGCCAGTTTTATGCGATTTTATGATCTATTTGGGCCTGGACCCGTTTTTTATTATTTTTATGTCCTATTTAAAGACCTAGATGTCTTAGGGTTGGTATCTTTGGCAAAGACGAAGCAAACACTCTCTCTTCCACCCCTTTGAAGGAGGATCTTGGATGCTCAGGCTACCTCTTCACCTTTATAGGGTTTTATCCTTCATTCTTTCATTATTGTTCATCTAGGTTCACCATGAATATGGTGAACTAAACCTTGTATGTTTGTTGGGGAATCAATGTAATCTTTTGAAGCTCTCATATATGGAATTTGTGCTTGCATCTTAATCTAAGATTTATGCTTTCTTTCATCATTAGTTAGGGTTTTTCCTCTTTGCTTAATGCTTGCTTTGTTTAACTCATTCAATGCATGATTATTGATTTTGTCCATACGGGAACGTACGGGGAAGTCTAGATCCGGGGAATCTCTCCCAATATTATATTGGTTGTCGTTAAGCTCCTGTGCTAAGAGAACTAATTATTAGGAATGCTAGGAATCGTATGAACTCGTAATTAGGGATAGGCCTTCTTGACAAGGTAATTTAGAGAGTGGCATTAACAATGATGATTTGAATGTTGAATTCCTAAAATATATGAGAGTGGATGAGATGAAATTGACCCCCAACAACGTATTCATATATATATTTCATTGAAAGTATTTGTCTTTTGCTTTTGCCATTGATCAAAACCTCATGCATACATGTTTATTTTCGTCTTTTGCATAATACAATCCAATTATTTCGTTCCTAAGTCTTAGCTAATCAAAGAATCACATAACTAAACTAGGCCGTGAGTCCTTTGGGAGAACGATACTTGGTCTTACCGAGTTTATTACTTGAAACGATTCGGTCATACTTGCCGATTGTTCAACAAGTTTGTGACATCATATTTTGGTGATCATAAATTTGTCCATCAAGTTTTTGGCGCCGTTGCCGGGGACTCGTGGTTTAACTGGTTAATTTGTGTGATTTTTGATTATCTTTGACTTTAATTTTGAATTTCTGTTTTTATTTTTCTATTTTTATTTTATCTGTTCTTATTTTATTTTATCTTATTTGATTTGATTTGATTTTATTTGATTTTATTTTATTTTATTTTATTAGATTAGATTAGATTTTATTTTATTTTATTTTATTTGATTAGATTAGATTTTATTTTATTTTATTTTATTCTATCTTATTTTATTTTATCTTCTGAATATTTTATCTTCTGAATATATATCTTCTCCTATATCTTTTTATGCTAACAAATATTTTCTAGAGTTTTGTGCCTAATGTTTGTAGGATGCAATTCGAACAAGAATTTAATAGGCACTCAATTCTACTAAGGTAGTTTCAATCACTGGTGGGATCTCACTCAAGCATGGATAATGGTCAATTTTGGCAAGCTGTCGAACAATTTAAGAATCTACCACCACAACAAAGGCAGAAAAAACCCTCTCTATCGGGAAGAAGGATAACGTTGGAGGAGGCAGTTCAACAGTACATACAGATACCTGATTGTCATCACAAAACCACTCAAGCTGCCGAAGAATTTGATAGGCCGCCACCACAACAATGGTAGGCCGAAGAATTTGATAGGCCGCCATCACATACAGATACCTGATTGTCATCCATCAGTAAATTTGGATGACACCCTTTAACAATTTTTGAAAAATTCCGACTCTACTAAGAAAAGCATTGAAGAATCATGTAAAAGGATGGAGATGCACCTTCGTTTCATTAGTCAAAAATTGAATGTTAAGGTTAATACTGAAGTTAACCTTAAGGAGGAAGGTCAAGCCATTGTCACTGAAAGTGACAAGATTTTTGCTGAGAAAAAAATAGAGAGAGATGAGGAAAAGATAGAGAGAGAAGAAAAAGAAGAGTTGAGTGAGAAAGATAAAGATGATGAAAAAGAAAAAGAAGTGGTTGAGAGAGAGAGAGAGAAGAAAATTTGTGTGAAAATAAAGAAGTTAAGAAGAAAAAGAGAAGGGAAGAAAAAAATAAGAGAAAAGAAAAAGAGAAAATTTGGGGAGAGGAAGCATAAGAAAAAGAAGATGAGAGGAAAGAAGAAGGAATCATATGAAAAATCCCATCCTCATCTAAAGAAGAATCATAGGAAGGAAAAGAAATTTAAGTGCTTTATGGAAATCTTCAAGAAATTGGAGATTAAAGTTCCTATGATTGAGACACTGCAACAGGTTCCTGGTTTGATCAAATTTCTGAAGAAGTTCAGTAGAAAGAAGAAAAAGAAGAAGGAACTTGAGCTTTACTGGGTCAAGCTAATGACGTTAAAAGAGCGCTTGCTGGGAGGCAACCCAGTGGATTTAAAAACTTTTGATTTAGTTTTGTAACTTTTAATTTGTGGACATTATTTTGTAAATATTTTGTTGGATACAGCATCTACTGAAGGATGCTAGGTGGTTAAGTATCTACTGAAGGATACTAAGTTTGTAACACCTACTGATGGGTGTTGGTGAGAAAATTTTGCACCTACTGATGGGTGCTGGTAAGTCTGTAACACCTACTGATGGGTGTTGGTGAGTTTGAAACACCTCCTGATGGGTGTTGGTGGATTTTGGGTCAGGCTCGTGACGTTAAACAAGCGCTACCTGGGAGGCAACCCAGTTGATTGATTGTTTTTGTTTGTTTTATTTTAGTTAGGGTTTGCATAAGTATTTTAAACATTGAATTGCAGGGAACCAGTGAGGGGCATGTCTAGGAGGCACGTAGGTTAAGAAAAGAAGGAGAAGAGCACATCACAAACCGTTCCAGATGAGGGATATGTACATGTCCGTTATAGGTGCTCAGCTACAGTCTATTCACAGAGGGCAGGTGGCTACTGCTAAGATGATTGTGGGGTTGTATGATACACCTCCAGCTCACAGGTGGACTATGGAGGAATTCCATAATGTGGTAGCTTGGCCAGAGAAGCCGGTGCAAGGAGGAGGAGCTGAAGCAGCTGAAGCTTCAGTTAGGGAGATGGAAGAAGATGAAGTTGATGATGATGCATTTGAAGATGATGAAGATGAGGAAGAAGAGGAAGATACAGAGGACAACTCAGATTGATGAGGAGCTGAGATAGCATTTACTGATGAATGCTATCATATGCTTATGCTTTTGTTGGTTTAAGTTTTCTGAACTTATTTATTTTTGTTTTAGATTAGGGTTTGATGTACTCTATTGGAAACCTGGTTTGTTATGATGGTTTGCTATTGACTGTGATTGTGTGATAAGTAATGCTTGATGATGATTATTGATTGATTGATGTTGAGATAGATGTGCACATAAAATGCTTATACAAGTGATTCACAAGCTTTGTGAACAAATGCAGGATATTATGATTGTGAGTGTGAAATTAAGCAGGATGATGCTTTGAAATTGATTGATGTTGAGATGTGCACATTAAATGCTTATACAGGTGGTTCACAAGCTTTGTGAACAAATGCATGATGTTGTGATTGTGATTGTGAGATTAAGCAGGATGTGTATGTCAAATGTGAATGAGCTTATATGTGAGGTTTTGACCTCCAGAGTTTTTGGTATGATTGAATGCTGTTACTTTGAAAGCATGAATGATTTTGCCCAAGTTTTCTATGATTGAATCAATTGCTTGTTTTGCATCATATGATCAAGGCCATTTGTTGGTAACCCTTTTTTATGCGCCAAATTCATAAAGTTAGCCCACTAAAAGAGAACACTTTGTGTTCTATCCTTTGAACCCTTAGCCTTGAACATAAATTGAAAACCCTTGTTGAAAAGCTTTACCTTGAGTTAAGTAGAAAATCATATGTGGTATTGTTAAATGTTCAAGTTTGGGGTTGTTGGGAAAGCATGAAAAAGGAAAAGCATTGAGCTAAGAGCTAAGAATTAAGAATATGAAAAGAAAAAGAAAAGAAAAGAAAAAGGAAAGCTCAATGCAAAAGAAAGTTGGGAAAAATAAGAATAATTGTGTTGTTATGATTCTCTTAACTCAAGGATTTTGTGATCCAAAAAAACCAATTTTCTTGTTAGCCCAGCCACATTATAAGCCATTCAAAAGTTCTTGTGACGATGCATGCTTGTGAATGTTTTGATTGTGGTTAAATGAAAGGCAAAGTTGATTCATGTGACATTGTGATAGTAGAGTGAATGAGTGATTACCTCTTATACACTTGTGTGTGAGTGAAAAACTTTACCTAGTGAGGAAATATTCCATGAGCACATGAACATCCATGCTTAATTGATTGATCATTCATGAAAAATAGCATTTGTTGGATATTAAGTGATTTTGTGAACACCAAAGCATGTGAACATCTTGATTGAACTCTTGGTCATAAGTTTGATTGAAGTCTTTACTTATCTTGAAAAGAATATTTTTGAATGAGTGAACCATCATATGAATATGCAGAAGATTGAGTTACATCTTGTTTGCTTGAGGACAAGCAAAGTTCTAAGTTTGGGGTTGTGATAACAGTTGAAAAACTGTTATTTTCATGCTTAAAATTGATACTAAAAGCAACCTTTAACACTTAGAAACTAGCTTGAAATCATGCTTTTATTCATATTTTCAGAAATAAGAGAGTTGGACAGGTTTATGCTTGATTTCAGTGTTTTTGTGCAGGTTTTAAGGTGAATTTAGTGAAAGAAGTGAAGAAGGAGAGAGATGGAATCAGAAAAGACACCAAAAAGTGCAAAAGGAGAAGCCGCAACTGCCGCTCAGCGGCTGTTTACCGCTGAGCGGCACTCAGGAGTTCACGGGGGATCCGCTGAAGGGCAAAATGGCCGCTGAGGGGAAGAAACCAACTCACGCACTTACCGCTGAGCGGCACTTTACCGCTGAGCGGCACACTTATGGACTTGGGCCTAAATTTTCTGTAATTTTAGAATAGTATATAAGCTTTAGGACGTCCTAGGGTTTGTATCTTTGGCAGAAACGAAGCAAACACTCTCTTCCACCCCTTTGAAGAAGGATCTTGGATGCTCAGGCTAACTCTTCACCTTTCTAGGGTTTTATCCTTCATTCTTTCATTATTGTTCATCTAGGTTCACCATGAATATGGTGAACTAAACCTTGTATTGTTGTTGGGGAATCAATGTAGTCTTGTGAAACTCTCATATATGGAATTTGTGTTTATATCTTATATTTAAGGCCTATGCTTTCTTTCATCATTAGTTAGGGTTTTTCCTCTTTGCTCAATGCTTGCTTTGTTTAACTCATTTAATGCATTATTATTGATTTTGTCGATACGGGGAAGTCTAGATCCGGGGAATTTCTCCCAATAGTATATTGGTTGTCGTTAAGCTCCTGCACTCGAAGAACTAATTATTAGGAATGCTAGGAATTGTATGAACTCGTAATTAAGGATAGGCCTTCTTGCAAGGTAATTTAGAGAGTGGCATTAACAATGATGAGAAGAATGTTGAATTCCTAAAGTATATGAGAGTGGATAAGATGAAATTGATAACCCCAACAACATACTCATCCATATATTCCATTGAAGTGTTTGTATTTTGTTTTAGCCATTGATCAACCTCATGCATACATGTTTATTTCGTTCTTATGCATGCATAGTAAACTCCAATTATTTCGTTCTTAAGTCTTAAATAATCAACGAATCACATAACTAAACTAGGTCGTGAGTCCTTTGGGAGAACGATACTTGGTCTTACCGAGTTTATTACTTGAAACAATTCGGTCACGCTTGCCGATTGTTAAACAAGTTTGTGGCGCCATATTTCGGTGTTCATAAATTTGTCATCATCCTCCTAGGCCGCCTGAGCGATGGACCCCGAAGCCTAGGCATCCAATTGAAGGATAAAGCCCTACATGAGGATCGTCCACCGCCCGGGTGCCCTAAATGGGGCACCCGAGCGTCGTGCGACGCACGATCCATCCTAGTTTTTGCTTTGTTTCGAATCTTTTGGACCAGACCCTGTTTCTACTCTTTTCCGACTTTATTTAAAGGAACCAGGCGCTCTAGGTTTGGTATCTCTAACTGGAGTAACACAACAACACACTCTTCTACACTCTGAAGGCGGATTTGGATGTGGGAGCGTCCATCCTCTACTTTTAGGGTTCTTCTATCTCATATTTTTTCATTGTTCATCTAGTTTCTCCATGTCTATGGGGAACTAAACTCTATTTGTTGTTGGGGGATGATGTAACCTTGTGAACTCTCATGTATTTGAATTTTTTCTTAATTTATATGTTTTTTTCATTAATTGTTGGGGAATTCATCTGTTTCAATGCTTGCTCTATTAAACTCATTTAGTAGTATGATTTATGAATTTCATCAGTGCCGGGAGGTTCTTACAATTCAGGTTCTTGTTGAATTCTCCCAAGGGTAATATTTCTCAGGGATGAGGGTATGAGTACTTGGTTGTCTTAAGCTTTTGATCTCAGACTTAATTTTCTAGGAACACTAAGAATTGCACGAACTAGGAATTAAGGAAGGCCTATTGCACCAAGGGATCGGGTTCTAAGTAATTTAGTGAGTGACGTTAACATTAATGTAAAAAGAAGAATTGTTATATACATGATAGTAAACTTGGTGAAATCAAACCCTAACAACATAATCATCTCATTTTATAAACAACCTTCGTTCATCATTGTGCTCTTTGCTAATTTTCTATCTTTGCATTTTAAACCAATGATCTCTTTTTATTTAGGTTTAATACCTATTTTGGTCCCTTGATTTGTAGGGTGTTGATGCGAGTGTCGCGACCCGTCAAATTTGTTGTGCATTAAATAATGCAGTATAGTTTACTAGGAAGTGACTCCTAGGTCGTCTCTCAAGGACCAATTTTTGGTGGTTCAATCTCAGATTTTTTACACAAAGTGGGGGGGGTTTTGTGATATGGTTTTGTGCAGTAAAATTAAAGTGGACTGGAATTTAAACGAGACAGAATTTAAAATACTGAAATAAATTTTAACAATGGTAAAAACAAGCGGTAAAAGATGGTAAAACTGAACGGTAAAATTAAACGCATAAATAAAAACATCAGTGAAAATACGTTGATAGAAAATAAACCGTAAAAATGACGTTGAAAATAAACTGAACGGTAAAAAGCAATGACTGAATTTAACAGTACAGAAAATACTGAACGATAAATTTAACAGATAAAAACATTTAACTGAAAATGGAATTCATCACAAATTGAACACTTAAATTAAAATTCTGGACAGTAAAAAGGAAACGAGCAAAGGTGACACATTCAGAAATGAAAACTATATTTTGGCACTGTTGAAAATAAATTACAGAGAGCTTTGAAAGAAGAAGAGGCAAGAGCCTCTTCCAGGGACCGTGAGGGGTTCCTAAACTACTCTAAATTCTACTACTAAAATCTTACGCCTTGCTTCTCTGGTGCTGCTCCAATTTATAGTGCCAAATTTTCTGACCAACTCCTCTGTAGCTTATTTTTTTTTGAATTCTTTACTCAATTAATGAGTAAGTGGGAACTCCATTTTGTGGTGTGCGTTTGTTCACGTGAATTTCCTTCAAGCTTTCCATTCCCAACTCTTGTCTTCTTCTTCAATACAATTCCAGTGGGCTCCCTTCTCCTTTCACGTGTGTGATGGTGCTGGAGCTGGACCAGTTGCTGGTGCACCGTGTGCTCTTCATTCTCTACTCAAGCACCATGGACTCTTCTCCAAGGTGGCTACCTCTATGCTTGTTCCAGCCATGAAATCTCCCAAGCTAGATGTGAAGGAGTGCTGGACGGAGCTGGATGGTGGACTGCAGTTGGACGTGGCAGCTGCTTCTAAAAACTGTGCTCACCAATTCATTCTCTCCAAATCAATCCAGCAGGCCGTGTGCTACTCCAAATGGAGATCAAAATCCAAAAGCTTCTTCTCCAAATGAATGTCCAAAACCAAATGTGGAGAGACCATGGTCAAAGCTAAAAATCTGCATACCTTTCTCAAACCAAAGTGGGACGTGAAACTTCATCCCTTAATAATACTAATTTAATAAAATCCAAACACTTTCATTTTGGAACTCCTCTGGCCGTGAGTGATGTCTTCCAAACAAGCCATTCATTGTATAGAAATTTCCCACTTTCACGTGGAGCCCTTGCCAAATTCCTTTGCATTATGGTGGCCCCATTGATGTTAGATGTTCCCTTTGGCTTATTGTAAAATTTTCTTCAATGACAAAATAAGAAGCACGGGTGCTATATACTTCAATAAATCAACATTTCATTTTGAAGTTTTGGAGATGAGCTTTCAACATGGTGGTCCCCTCCTCTAATTCCAAATGTGTATTTGCTGAATCCTTCATCAAAAGGAATTTTTCCCGTGACATGGCAAGGGAAGGAACTTCCCAACGTGAATTTCCACTAAATGTATTCTTTTTCCCTTTCCAGAACAAAAGGCTTTGTTCAAAAATTAAATGGTAAGCTTGTGGATTCTATTTCCAGCCGTGACACTTCAAAAATCAACACTTCAATTGTCAATTCTTAGCTAGCACAAGTACCAAACAGCAAGCAAATGCAAACAGACTAGAATTCACTCAAACAGTATGCACTAGACGGACATAGGAGAGTAAAGAAAATACTGGGAACAACACAAAATGAATTTGAACAAAATAAAAACTATACTTGAAAATAGACATCTAGACGAAACTATGAAAAAAAATTGCAAGGAAAACGGATAAGAATTGAATTCGAACGAGGACAAACAAGTTGACACAAAATTCACACAGCAACCAGCGAAAATTGAAGTGGCTGAAATGCATTGGGCTCAATTGTCATTTCTCAATTAGCCTTCAAATGTCCCAAAAAGATATCCAAAATTTTCCCATAATTAATAATGCAAAATAATAAGCTCAGATAATTCAAATTAGTTAAAATAAGAATTTCTGATCGAATTAAGCACAATTAGGAAAAATAGGAAAATAACGGACGATTAAGCACAATTCCCTGATTAATTATAGTACAATAAACTAAGTGAAGTGAAGAAAATATTGACTCATCAAAATAGACCACACTTAGTCTTTTGCACTCCTGGGCAAAATCAAGACGCAAATCAGGGAATACGACATCAAAGGACTGACACAGATACAACATACAGAAAATAAAAACTCGCAAGAAAATAAACAAAATTTACAAAGTTCTCAAGAATTCTGGAGAGATAAGAGAAGTAGAAATTATCCAACACAAATCAAATAAAGCAGATACTTATAGAAATCTTCCAAGCAATTCAATACACGGAAAAATAATCAATCAGCTTAAGAGGTGATTTAAAAATAGCATAACCTCACAGATGCACTACAGTGTTTCTCTCAAGTGTCTAGGGTAAACATTTCAACTCAATGCACTCAAGAAAACAAACACAATCAGACTTGGCAAGCTTCTAATTATCAATACTTAAAACATATGCATGTTCAGATCAAAAGGTCTTTACTGGGTTGTATTGGGGCCAAGGACAGGGGAGGATAAATTTGGATAAGTAGCTATAGCTCAGAAGAAATAGAGGTGCACTAGGAAAAAAAATGTAAACACAGTGAAATCTCACCCAAACCTCTAATTCAATCCTCTTCTCGACTCCATTATTCACAAAATTATTTTTCAATTTTTTTTTTTTTTTCTTTTTCTCATCATTTTTTTTTATCCTGTCTTCTTTTTTTTTTTTTTTTTTTTTTTTTTATCACACAACAGGATATATATTATCATTTCAAAACATGATGAGGAACCAACTAGCCAATTCATCAGAATTCCCAAGGAGACCACACTTATTCTCAAAACATTTCTGTAGCTCCAGACTTTCCTAAGGTTAAGGTAATCATTTGTTTTTCACTTAGGATCAGTGTATGAGCTTCAACACAAAGAAATATATACAGTATAGGCTCAAAGGGGTTATCAAAGGATAATAACAAGGTTGGCTTATTTGGCTAAAGAGGCTCAAGAACAAAAATGCCTTTATCACGTCTGAACATGCATATCAATCAAGTATATCAAAAAGAATCAAGCCAAGGCATATGTGCAAGAAATCAAGAGTCATATCACACAAGAAAGAAAATTAAGTGGCTCAAATTCTCACACAGGGCATTCGTTACAATCAAATCAACCTCTTAAACATCATAATAATCTTCCCAAGCAGAGAAAAGCAAGGATTTCAAATCATAAGTATTAAGTAAGTGAAGGAAAAATCTACAACTTAAACATCATCCAGAAATCAAAAGAAAAATGTAAAATTTATTGCACACAAAACTCGATAAAAATAACTTAAAACAGAAAAAAATTAACACTCAAAAACAAAAAATTTAACACACAAAATACAATCTAACAGAAAAATCAGAATTTCTTCCCAGTAGACCACACTTAAATCACACAATGTCCTCAGTGTGTCACAATCATCAGATTATCAATTTCAGAGCATCAAATAATATAGACAAGTGCAATAAAAAGTTAGGAAAAATGGGAAGAAATTTTTCAGTAACATCCATCAGCAGATGTTATCAGGGACATCCATCAGCAGATGTCTTAAACACCTAGCACCCATCAGTAGATGCTAATATTTTTTTATTATTTTTATTTATTTATTTATTTTTTTTATTTTTATTTTTGAAAAGGATGACCTGTACTGTGACAACAGTCTCGGTGGCAAAGACCGGAACTGTTGCTACAGTGGCAGAGCTTTGGCTATTAATAGGCCAACTTCGGCTCCCGAGCGGCATTTCTGACTGCTCTGCTCTCTCTCTCTACTTCTCACTTCTCTCTCCGCTCTCCTCACTCTCAACCTGAGCATCTGGAACCTCTGCGAGGAAGCTCTGTCCCCGGCCTTCTGAAGAGTCTGAGTGAGATCCGTGAGGAGCCTCTGCCTGTGTGCCTTCGGAGCGTCTAAGATCTGCGTCAAGCTTCTGTAAGCCCTACTACTCCGGGTAAGTCATCTGCACCTTGGATCTCCTTTCTTTCGGCTTTTTCTGCTGTTTTTTACTTTCCCTGCCTTCCAGTCTTTCCCTTTCAGTATTTCCTGTATTTTTTTTTTCTTTCTTTTCTGCCCTGCTTTCCTTTATTTTTCCATCTTCTTTCTGCTTTCATTTAAGCCTTCAGTTCCTTCTTTATTTTCAGCTCTTATTCGCTTTATTTTTCACCTGCTAAACACTTAAAACACATAAAACACAATTGTCTTAAAACTTAAGGGGTATATCGGCTGGAAACCAGACGTTAATCTCCCTTCGTTTGAAGGTATGGCAGAGACAATCGGGTAGAACAACGCCACGTACCCCACTTAAAACTAAAACACAGAAACTGAATATACAAGAACAATATGGACAAGGACACTGGACGTAGATCCGTTTAGGACCCTTTGCAAGGACCGTGAAACAGATCTGAGACCAGACACAAAAACAATCAAAGACAGACAGGACAAAATAAATTTGAAAGGAAACAAGAACAAATAAAGAAAACACTGAATTAAGAATCTAATGTTTTTATGTTTTTTTTTTTTTTTTTTTTTATGTTATGCTTTTTTTTTTTTTTTTTGTTCTTTATATGTATTTATTTTTTATTTATGTATTTGTATATTACGAGAGGAAGGATGAGTGATATGGAATCAGAGAGATATACCAGTCAACGATGGCGTCCTACAGATGATCAGATCACGATGATGACCAAAATCTACAACTATGGGGTCACACACCCAAGCCGAGCGCAAGTCGTCGAGATCGCGTCTCGACTAAGGACCTTCGGCGAAGCCACTGAATACAACGTGCACTGCTGGTTTAACAACCATGGCAATCGGGTCAAGCGCTGGCAAGCGGAGATAGACCCCACTGGCACTCTCTTTTCACAACTGCCGCTATACATGTACGGTAAGACCTCTGATCACACCTCTATTTTTATTGAAAAAATTTTTTCACTTCCTCTTCTATTATTAACACATGTTTTTTATTTTTTTATTTTTTATTTTTTATTTTTTTGTTTGAAAGAAAACAACTGGGTGATAATGAGGGCACCGAGGCTGCTGAATTTGTTTCCAGTTCCGATCATTATCGATGACGACAGAAATGAACGAGAAATTCCTCCACCAAAGCCTCCGCTCGTGACTTTTCGAACCAGAGCTCCCTCAACGGAGCTTTCCCTTAGACCACCACAACCAGCTCGTGAATTCTTTCATTTTTAAAGTTTTATGTTTTTTTCCTTTTTATGTTTTTGCTGTTGGCCGAGTGTGGCCAGAATTTGAACAAGTACTGTAATAAGGACACTTAATTTTTTTATGTTTTTAATTTTTTTTATGTTTTATGTTTTTTTTTTTTTTTTTTATTTGGACTGTAATATTAACGATCAATAATGATCGAACCTCGGACATCTTTATTTTATTATTATGAATTTTATTTTTATTATCAATGTAAGACAGAATGTTTACTGCGAATTTGTTATGTTTCAATAAATGCACTCAGATTAGTGTCTCTGCTCAAACTATATACCTCTGCCCTATTACTGCAACTTTACTCTCTGATTTTTTTTTTTTTTTTTTTTTTTTTCTTTTTTTTATATAACAAAAAAACTAAATAAATAAATAGAAACAGAACACATAATAACGAAACAAAAGACCTAATACTGAATCAAAATATCAAACCAAATAAAACACATATTTCAAAAACAATAAACAAAACACATATTTACAAAACATACATTAACAAAATAACAGACCTAAAACAGAACACAATTTTTTTTTTTTTTTAATTAATAATAATTTGTAAACTAAGAAAATCAAAATTCTCCCCTAATTCGCAAACTAAGAAAATTAAGGGAAGAAGGAACAGGAAAACTCCCCTGGTTATGGTGGCAGCTGCCAAATTTGGATTATCAGGGAGATGTCTTTTGCCTCAGGATCCAGCGATAAGATTTTTATGAGGAACTGCTTCATCAATATTGCCATATCATTCACAACAAGATTTTTCTTCTTTCTTTTAACAGCAATTTGTTTCGACAATATCTCTCCTTCATTAATCATGCATTCCTTAATGTCAGCACCTGCATTTTCTTTTAACTCTGCATTCTTGTCATCAAACTCACAATTAATAGCATCTGTTATAAACTTAGAGTCTGGGTGTAACACATAATCAATTTCGGCACAAATGGAGCAAGAACCAGATTCACAGTCACATTCAAAATTTTTAGAAAACTGTGTTAAATCAAAGTTTAGTCCTAACTCTATAAATTCATCAGAATGCACAGTTTCTCTTTCAAAATCAATATTGACGCGACTTTTACCAATGGGTTCAATGGCTGACACTGAATTAAAAATTTTAGAATGGTCAATCAAATTTGTATCAGTATCAGTCATAAACCCTATAAAATCAGTGTGCGTCAAATCACAGGCATTTGAATGTGTATGCAAATCAGGTAAGGTAATCGGAATATCAGGTTCAGAATAAACCTGTTTTTGTTCATTGAAAAGTTCTTTACCAATCTCCAAGTCATCAGCTGCGTCCTTAAAATAATCATCAACAGTCTCAGGTGCAAGAGTGGGATCATAGAAAGGTAGGAAAGTGGGTGTAGTAGTAAACTCATAGCTTTGCTCCCCATCTTCTATGTTGATGCCACTATCATCTTGAAAGTGTTGAGTGGCCATCTGCCCGATCTGATCAGTCAGCTTCTGAATGGCAGCTTGAGTTTCCATGCTCTCTTGCTTGAACTGCATGTTCCCTTCCTGAAACTGAATGTTCTGCATGGTCATCTGCTCCAATAACTCCTTCAATGTAGGTTCAGAAGTTGAAAGCTGAGAAGCTACTTGGGCAGGAGCATCATACTGCTGACTCTGATATTGCTGAACTGGTGGAACCGGCTCCCAAAGGGAGCTCTCAGGAATTTGAGGATGATCCATATTTTTCTCAGTATTAAAATCAGCACAAGAATCAGAGTAATATGCAGAAAGAGAATCATAATTACAGGCACTTGTAGAATAAGCACTATTCACAAAATTAAAATAGGTAGACATGGAAAATAAAAATAAAAACTAAAAACTAAAAATTACGAAACAGATAAACTAAACACATTTATACATGCTACAAGTACACAAGAAAGAACAATTTTTTTTTTTTTTAATTTTAAATTTTTTTTTTTGTTTTTTAATAACAACTAAATACAGAACATAGCACAATAAAATATAAAAGGCAAAACATATATTAACACAACATAATCGAAAAACACAGCAAAAATCTAAAACAAGAACCTGGAACTGAAGTGACAACGCCGCCAAAATTTGCTGAAGGTGTCGTTGTCGCCTACAAAAATACAAAACACAAAACACACAAAAGACACATATTAACAGAACAAAAATTTACACAACAAGAATCTAAAACCATACCGTCATTGGTCCCCGGCAACGGCGCCAAAATTTGATGCGAGTGTCGCGACCCGTCAAATTTGTTGTGCATTAAATAATGCAGTATAGTTTACTAGGAAGTGACTCCTAGGTCGTCTCTCAAGGACCAATTTTTGGTGGTTCAATCTCAGATTTTTTACACAAAGTGGGGGGGGTTTTGTGATATGGTTTTGTGCAGTAAAATTAAAGTGGACTGGAATTTAAACGAGACAGAATTTAAAATACTGAAATAAATTTTAACAATGGTAAAAACAAGCGGTAAAAGATGGTAAAACTGAACGGTAAAATTAAACGCATAAATAAAAACATCAGTGAAAATACGTTGATAGAAAATAAACCGTAAAAATGACGTTGAAAATAAACTGAACGGTAAAAAGCAATGACTGAATTTAACAGTACAGAAAATACTGAACGATAAATTTAACAGATAAAAACATTTAACTGAAAATGGAATTCATCACAAATTGAACACTTAAATTAAAATTCTGGACAGTAAAAAGGAAACGAGCAAAGGTGACACATTCAGAAATGAAAACTATATTTTGGCACTGTTGAAAATAAATTACAGAGAGCTTTGAAAGAAGAAGAGGCAAGAGCCTCTTCCAGGGACCGTGAGGGGTTCCTAAACTACTCTAAATTCTACTACTAAAATCTTACGCCTTGCTTCTCTGGTGCTGCTCCAATTTATAGTGCCAAATTTTCTGACCAACTCCTCTGTAGCTTATTTTTTTTTGAATTCTTTACTCAATTAATGAGTAAGTGGGAACTCCATTTTGTGGTGTGCGTTTGTTCACGTGAATTTCCTTCAAGCTTTCCATTCCCAACTCTTGTCTTCTTCTTCAATACAATTCCAGTGGGCTCCCTTCTCCTTTCACGTGTGTGATGGTGCTGGAGCTGGACCAGTTGCTGGTGCACCGTGTGCTCTTCATTCTCTACTCAAGCACCATGGACTCTTCTCCAAGGTGGCTACCTCTATGCTTGTTCCAGCCATGAAATCTCCCAAGCTAGATGTGAAGGAGTGCTGGACGGAGCTGGATGGTGGACTGCAGTTGGACGTGGCAGCTGCTTCTAAAAACTGTGCTCACCAATTCATTCTCTCCAAATCAATCCAGCAGGCCGTGTGCTACTCCAAATGGAGATCAAAATCCAAAAGCTTCTTCTCCAAATGAATGTCCAAAACCAAATGTGGAGAGACCATGGTCAAAGCTAAAAATCTGCATACCTTTCTCAAACCAAAGTGGGACGTGAAACTTCATCCCTTAATAATACTAATTTAATAAAATCCAAACACTTTCATTTTGGAACTCCTCTGGCCGTGAGTGATGTCTTCCAAACAAGCCATTCATTGTATAGAAATTTCCCACTTTCACGTGGAGCCCTTGCCAAATTCCTTTGCATTATGGTGGCCCCATTGATGTTAGATGTTCCCTTTGGCTTATTGTAAAATTTTCTTCAATGACAAAATAAGAAGCACGGGTGCTATATACTTCAATAAATCAACATTTCATTTTGAAGTTTTGGAGATGAGCTTTCAACATGGTGGTCCCCTCCTCTAATTCCAAATGTGTATTTGCTGAATCCTTCATCAAAAGGAATTTTTCCCGTGACATGGCAAGGGAAGGAACTTCCCAACGTGAATTTCCACTAAATGTATTCTTTTTCCCTTTCCAGAACAAAAGGCTTTGTTCAAAAATTAAATGGTAAGCTTGTGGATTCTATTTCCAGCCGTGACACTTCAAAAATCAACACTTCAATTGTCAATTCTTAGCTAGCACAAGTACCAAACAGCAAGCAAATGCAAACAGACTAGAATTCACTCAAACAGTATGCACTAGACTGACATAGGAGAGTAAAGAAAATACTGGGAACAACACAAAATGAATTTGAACAAAATAAAAACTATACTTGAAAATAGACATCTAGACGAAACTATGAAAAAAATTGCAAGGAAAACGGATAAGAATTGAATTCGAACGAGGACAAACAAGTTGACACAAAATTCACACAGCAACCAGCGAAAATTGAAGTGGCTGAAATGCATTGGGCTCAATTGTCATTTCTCAATTAGCCTTCAAATGTCCCAAAAAGATATCCAAAATTTTCCCATAATTAATAATGCAAAATAATAAGCTCAGATAATTCAAATTAGTTAAAATAAGAATTTCTGATCGAATTAAGCACAATTAGGAAAAATAGGAAAATAACGGACGATTAAGCACAATTCCCTGATTAATTATAGTACAATAAACTAAGTGAAGTGAAGAAAATATTGACTCATCAGGTGTGTTCAAAGTTGTCCTCCTTTTCTTCGAAATTTCACAATTGTCCTATATTTTGCAAAAACGGTTTAACTGGATCCTTTTTGCTTACATCTTTAAAACATTAACGACTGGTTGCTCTCCTGGCAAAAATTGAATGATCTATCCAATTGGTTGGCAAGCTCAGCCAATAAGACATTGGCACATGGAAGTCCCCTTTTCACTCAAAAGCTTTATCACACTTCTTCAACTTCTTCAATCGCACGCTGCTTCCCAAACACTAATCCCCTTTCTGTGTTCAACGTTGAGGTTCTAAGATCAAAGAAATGAACTTCCTTTTTTAAGCTTTATATGTAGCTTCAATTTAGAAATAATTTAACTGATTTTTATTTGTTTACTCAATTTTGTTTTACTAGGATAAAAAACCTCACTATCTTCCAATGCTAGTATATCACCCTTGCCGTAAACCAACATCGTCGTCGCCCCGTGCGCCTCTGCTCTCTCCACTACTACACTGCGCCCCATCCCCCTGCCCTTTCGCAGGATCACCACACACTCGCTCACGTTCACTCCCATCGCACCCAAGGCGCGGTAGAGGAGTGTGGTGTAGGTATCCATGTTGGTGATGGCATCAAAACAATTTCAATCAATACAATCTTTACTCATATACGAGAAAGAGAAGAGTATTATAAGATTTGGAAATATACAGTGGCACAAGATGTGAGGAAATACAGTATTACAAGATCTGAAAATATACAGTGACACGAGTTCCCTTTTCCAAATTTAAATTCAATCTCAACCTCGCTTTAATTTGTTCCATTGAGATGAACTGAAACTATATCAGATTAACAAAAAAGGAAAGTCGGGAAGGACCGCTTCCACTCTGGCAATTGCAGCTCTGCCTGCGTTTATGTCTCTCTCCTCCCTCAACCCTTCCTTGTGCCTCTTCTCTTTCACATGTTTGTATCCTAATACCTCTTAACTAAATTTGAAAATTAAGTAAATAATTTCCTTTTAAAAGGTAGTTTTGTTCCGACGAGGTGAGGTGCAGGGTGAGGGCGTAGAGGTAGGAAGAAATGGTGGAGTTTGAGGAAATGGAGAGAGAAAGTTTTTCCACTAGATAGAGGTTTTCAAAGGAGGAGAAGGAGGAAGCTGTAGAAGAGTACGGGAAAAGCAAAGCAATGCCACGTAATAAGAAATTGTACAGCTCGTTTAGGTTTCACCAAGTAGACAACTCTGCCGTTAATTTTTTTAACGCCGTAAGCAAAAAGGACTAATGTGAACTGTTTTTTGCAAAATATAGGACGGTTGTGAACTTTTGAAAAAAGGAAGGACAACTTTGAACACACCCTACAAACCGAGGGACCAAAATAGGTATTAAACCTTTTATTTAAGTCTTAATTAATCGAGTTATCAAAATATTGTCTAGTGTCAAGAGTCTTCAGGGATACGATACTTGGTCTTACCATTTTATATTACTTGTGCAATTTGGTACACTTGCCAATCCATCAAAAAGTTTTTGGCGTCGTTCACAGGGTCCTTTAAATGAAGTCGGAAAAGAGTAGAAATAGGGTCCGATCCAAAAGAGTCGAAAAAAAGGAAAAATTGGGTCGGATCTACGACGCACGACACTCGGGAACCCCATTTAGGACGCTTGGGAGGTGGACAATCCTCATGTAGGGCTTTAGCCTTCAATTGGACACCAAAGCTTCGGGGTCCGCCGCTCAGGCGGCCTAGGAGGGCACCCGGGTGGTGGTCGTCGTTTTTCTGAGGCTCAAGCCTCTAGATAAGGCGCCCAAGCTTCGTGCTGTTCCTCCTTTTGGTGCTTTTTCAGGCCTTTCTGAGCTCTAACTCCTTAGCACTTCATCTCTGCTTTCCGCATTCTCTCATTACCTATCAAAACAAGGGAAATTAGGCATAAAATCATCAAATTCAACCTCAACTTTCTTATTCACACAACTTAATGAAAATGCATTAGTCCAAGCAAGTTTTTAAGTGAAAAAGGGTGTATTTAGTACCAAAATTACATCACAAATAACGGTATTTTCAACCATTAACACCTGACCCAAAATCTTCCAATACCCATCAGTAGGTACTCTTCCACCTAGCATCCCTAACATCCATCAGTAGATGTTAATCCTTTTTATCAACACCCATCAATAACTGTCTGATAACATAACTCCTTCAGGAGATACTCAATCACCTAGCATCTATCACTAGATGCTATAGCATGAAGTCTTATAACAACATAAATCAATGTTCCAAAGTTTTTAAATTACATCCCCAAAATAACAAAATCAAAGAAATTAATGTTCTCAAATCATTGAGGTGCCTCCTAGTAAGCGGTCTTTTAACGTCATTAGCTTGACCCAATAAAGCTCAAGTTCCATCTTCAATGTTGGTGTTCTCCTTTCTGGATATTCCTTTTTTTTTGCTTCTTTTTGCTAAATTTCTTCAAGAATTTGATAAAACCAGGAACTTGTTTCAATGTCTCAATCATAGGAACGTTAATCTCCAATTTCTTGAAGATTTCCATAAAGCGCTCAAATTCCCTCTCCTTCTTATGATACTTCTTTGGATAAGGAAGAGGTTTTTCATATGATTCTTTCTTTTTTCCTCTCGTCCTCTTTTTCTTTTCTCTCACTTTCTTTTTTCCTTTTCTTTTTCCACTCACTTTCTTCATCTTCACACAAATTTTCTTTCTCTTTTCTCTCTCAACCACTTCTCTTTCTTTCTCTACATCTTTATCTTTTTCACTCAACTCTTCTTTTTCTTTTCTCTCTGTCTTTTTCTCATCTAAAGTCTTGTCACTTCCATTAATAATGGCTTGACATTCTTCCCTAGGGTTAACTTCAGTATCAACCCCAAAATCTTCCAATCTCTCAATTAAGTGACCAATCTGCATCTTCATCCTTTTGAATGTTGCTTCAGTGCTTTTCTGAGTGGAGATGGACTCTTGCATAAATTGTTGAAAGGCGTCATCCATCTTTACCATTCTTTCTGATAGAGAGCTTTGTTGCTACCATATTTGTTGTGGTAGTCTCTCAAATTGTTCGACAGGTTGCCCAAATTGACTTTGATCCATGCTTGAGTGAGATTCCCTCCAGTGGTTGAGTTTACCTTGGTAGAATTGAGTGCCCATATAGTTAAATTCTTGTTTGAATTGCATCCTGCAAGCATTAGGCACAAAACCCTATAAAACATGTTAGCATTAAAAAGGTAAAAAAATAAAAAATAAAAAGATAAAAAGATAAAAAGATAAAATAAAAAGATAAAAAGATAAAAATCAAGCCAAAGCTAATCAATAATCACACAAATAGAATAGTTAAACCACGAGTCCCCGGCAACAGCGACAAAAACTTGTTAACACTCTGGAAAGTGTACCGAATCGTATCAAGTAATAATAAATGGTAACCAATGTATCCTTTCCCTAGAGACTCACGACCTAAACAATTATATGATTTCTTGATTAAATAAGACTTGGAAACGAAATCATTGTGTTTATATTGCGAAAAATAAACATGAATCAACGTGTTGATCAATTGGATTGAAAGATGCAAAAGTGATTGATGTAAAATATGGAATGATTATGTTGTTGGGGTTTCCGACTTATCCTATCCACTCTCATGTATTTATGAATTCATCTTTCTTCATTAATGTTAACGCCACCTTCTAATTTACCTTAAACCCGATGTCTCGGTGAAGAAAGCCTAATCTTAATTACTAGTTCACAATGTCTTGTCTCCCTAGAAATTAATCATGCATTACATTCGAACAGAAGCTTAAAGGCAACCGATCCTCCTATTCCTATCTCTAGGTAATATTGCTTCCGAGAGAATTTCCCAGTTCTAGATTTTCTCATATGTGTCCAAAGTGACAAAAGAAATAATCAAGCAATTGAATGAGTTACAAAGCATGCATAGAGCGTAGAGGAAAAATGCTAACAATTAATGAAGTAAAACATATATAATCAAGAATCAATTCAATATGAGAATTTCAAAGGATTACATCGTTTCCCCAACAACAATGGAGGTTTAGTTCACCATAGACATGGTGAAACTAGATGAGAATAATGAAAGATAGAACCCTAAAAGTTGAAGATCGGAGCTTCCGCATCCAAAATCCGCCTCTAAGGGGTGAAAGGAATATAATTTTGCCTGTTTCTGTCCAAAGGTATCAACCCTAGAACATCCAAAACCTTAAATTGTTTCTTAAAAATATAGAAACATGGCCCAAGACCAAGTCGTCAGTGCTGTCAAAATCAAACTAGTGCTCAACGGTGGTGCCCAGGCGTGAAATAGTGGTTGCACCTCCAGACTGGCGTTAGCGGTGGCACCTTGGCATGAAACAGTGGTTCTTCTATGTGCTACTTTCCAGCCTTTCAAAACTCCAGCTCCTTGTTACTTCAACTTCTTGATCCAATTCATCTTAATTCTTGTCAAAACAAGGAAACACAAGCATAAAATCCATTTAACTCTCTTATTCTCACAACTTAAGCAAAAGCATGATTTCAAGCTAGTTTCTAAGTCATAAAGGGGGTTTTTAATATCAAAATTAAGTATAAAAATAACGGGTTTTCAACCGTTATCACAACCCCAAACTTAGAACTTTGCTTGTCCTCAAGCAAACAAGATATAACTCAATGTTCCACCAATCAATGCAATGGTTCAACACATTCAAAACTAAGACAAGTAATTACTCAAATCAGCTTATCAAACAAAATTCAGTCAAGATGTGCACATGCTTTGATTAATTGTGACATCTCATTATCTCACACTTGATAATTC
Organism: Vigna nakashimae; assembly: GCA_034642375.1. Lineage (NCBI taxonomy): Eukaryota > Viridiplantae > Streptophyta > Magnoliopsida > Fabales > Fabaceae > Vigna > Vigna nakashimae. Next base: position 41,728,272 of record CM067765.1, on the reverse strand, counting down.
ATAGTTGATATATTGTAGCATTACATTTAATGTAACTTCCTATATTCTAACACTTGATAATTCATAGTTGAGATATTGTAGCATTACACCACCATTCACAATTAATATAAAGGATTTCATACATGATATATATATGCTTTAAACTCAAATTTCAACTACAAACTCATAAAGGATTCCTATGATCAAGGATGTACCAATTCCGGTTTTTAAGATTCCTCTATTTGACCATCACAAATATAACCTTAATATAAACATTCTGGGGATTGCATAATAGTTTAACAATACTTAATCTGTTCAATAGGATTTAAGTTAAAAACCTATCGAGTAGACTTCCAGGAAAGAGAGGTGTGTCACAATGGACAACTTAAGTACCAAGTCTTTCCTTAGCCAAAGTATTCCTCAACTAGTTTTTAAAAAATTTCTTATTCACAGATTCAAAATAACAACATATTTTTATATTAACAATATTAACACATAAATTCAAGCATGAACAGTTATATAATTATCACATAAGTATACATAATAATTCAATACATAAATAGTCATACAATAATTAACATAAGGGCATAGAAAGGTTAGCTCCCCTTACCTTTATTCCAGACTTGGTTTCTTGATCAGAGGTTGTTCCCGGAAAACTCCCAGAATCTCTACACTAAAATCCTTCCTACTCTAAATTCTTTCTAATCTTTCTTTCTTATGATTTCTCCCTAATTCTTGGTGCAAACTCCCCTTCCCCTTTGCTTGGTATTTATAGGCCAAGATTCTAGTCCTTTTTAGGATTTTTATTTTTACTGAAAGTCTCTTGTCCACTTTTTATTACCAATTCCCTTGATTTATTTATTTATTTATTTTATAAAATATATTTTTGAGAAATGTATTTTACTAGGTTTGAACCCATGTCTCAAGTCTTACAAGGTGTTTACCATTTGAGTTATTGTAAATTTTTGTTTAACTTATCACATTTTATTTTGTATATAAGCTTATTAGTTATTGATGAGTCGTTATTTCTTGAATTATATTTAGTTTATTGCACTTAAATAAACCAGGGAATTGTGTTTAATTGTTTGTTATTTCCCCGTTTTCCGAATTCTGCTTAATTTGGTCGGAAATTTGTAATTGGGCTAATTTGGGTTTTCTGAGCTGATTAAGTGCATTTTTGAAGTGCAGGAAAATTTCGGAAATACATTTTGGGACATCAGGAAGAACGCCAAATAAATTCAAGACTCTCCGCACAAACATTTTTGAATTAATTAAATTGTAATTCAGTAGTTTAGAATTTTTGAATCAACTCTTATATTTTGGGTCAATTTTTGGTAAATTAGATTAGACCCAAAAATTAGAAGAAAATGACTTGGCACCTTAGGGTTTTTGTGTGGACCCCACCCTTATTAAAAGGTGACCCACGGCCTTAGAAGAGGGTAGCCGCCACTCACTCAAAAACTCTCGTTTTTTTGGTTCTAAGCTATGGCTTTTGAACGTTTTTCATGATGAATGAAGAGCTCATGTTTCATTGCCTTTTTCATCTTGGTTTTGTGACCTTTTGATTGCCTTTTGATTGAAGTTTGGGTTCAGCTGCTGCTGCCACATTCACCCTCATTTTCATTCTTTTTACTTTGTACGCTATTTTGCTGGAGATAATGGAGAGCCACAGTTGTTCTTTTCCTTTGAGAATGAACTCTGATTCAAATTTAATTGTTAGCTTTGTTTAGTGCCCGCTGATTCATTCACATTTATCTCGTTGGCTTTGGATAAAAGAAAAAGAAATATTCGAACACTAGGAAAAAGGAGTGTTTCTTTCTTTAGAAGATGGTACCGGTGATTGAGCTTTATTTTATGGAAGTTAAGCAATGTGCTTGTTGAGCTGGACGAAGACATGGTGATGAGCTGGAAGAGGTGAAGCACCGAGAGAATGAAGGGCGTTGAATGTTTCGGAATGTAGGAGGAAGAAGTGTCTCGGCTTGGGAGAAATCTTGAATGTTCACGCGTGTTGAGCTGTGCACGGGAATTGGAGCAGTGACCGAGAGGGAGATAATGGTGTGCGTGGAGTTGGATGTGTCTCGGTGTGGACGGGAAGTGGATGCAGAGGCAGAATGAAATGGAGGCAAGTGGTTGAATGTAGTAGGTGAAGTGGTGTGCACGTGGACGTGTGAGGGAAATAGATGAAGAGAAGATCAGGTGGGAGTCTAGATGATGGGACGTTTGGCAGCAGAAGCTCATTTCTTTTCTAACTTGGAGAAAGGTGTCACGGGAATGAGGAGCGGATAGGTGCTGCACGAAGAAGGCATGGAGCACCCGGGCTTGATTTTAGGTGATGACACATTTCAGAATAGGCAACCATTTGGCTGGAGTATGTGCACGTGATTTCATTGGGAAAAAGGATTGCATTTTCTTTATTTGAAGGCTACGGTCAAGCTGCTACAGGAGAATGGATTTTTATCATTATTTTGCTGCTTTTACAATTGAAGTTTGCGCGATTTTCAATGAAGAAAAGGGGATACAGTATTTTCTTTCTTTTAATTTAGAAGCTCGATGATTTATTTGCTGCAAGGTGCTTGATGTATTGTTTGAAGTCTCGTTTTTTTTTTCTGATTATGGTTTATGCATTTAATTAGTTTATGCATTTAATTAGTTTATGTATTTAATTAGTTTATGATCTAGTACTCCCTAGGCTAACATAGAGCGTTCGATCTCGTAGGCTAGTTCTTTCATGTGTTTTTAGTCACTAGTTTGTTTGGTTTTATTTCATTTCCAATTTTAATTTAGTCATTTGCATTCACAAAAAATTTTCAAACCCCCTCCCCACTACGTGTTTGATCTGAGACTGAACCAAAATTGGTCCTTGAGAGACGACCTAGGAGTCACTTCCTAGTATTATACTTCATTCTTTAATGCACAACTTTTGTGAGAGGTGCGACCCTCTCAACAAAATGGCGCCGTTGTCGGGGACTAACGGTTCAGTTTTAGGTCTTTTGTGTTGATAATGTGTTGTTTGTGTGTTGTGTTTTGTCTTGTATGTTTGAGTGTGTGTGATTTGTTTGTTTAGGTTGTTTTGTGTGTTCAAAATTTTTGTGATATCGTTTCATGATTTTAGGGTGTTGTGACTTAGTGCATGACTAGGGGAAATCCTGGGCCTATACCACCCTTTGATCCTGAGATTGATAGAACTTTTCATAGGTTAGCTAGGCATTCTAGAAATTTATCTTTAGAGTCTGTTTTTGAGTCTGTTCCATTGGATATTGTGCATCCCACTGCTGAGTACTTTGTGCATACTGCATCTACTGCATCGGTTGCATCTGCACGTGATTTTGATTCTGATTCTGTTGTTTTTCACACTGAGAACAATATGGCACAACCTCCACCTCATGAGAGGACTTTTAAGGAGATGGCTGCACCTGATTTCGATATCGAAAGCTTGTGCATCCAATATCCTGATGAGGACGTTCCATTTGTTCTCAAGACTGGACTGATCCATTTGTTGCCCAAGTTTCATGGTCTTGCAGGTGAGAATCCGTGTTACCCACCCAACAGGTTTCATAGAGGATGTCTTGGTTAGGATTGGTGAATTGATTTTTCCTGCTGACTTTTATGTTTTGGAAATGGAGGAGGGATTCTCTCATGGATCCGCTCCCATTATCTTAGGCAGGCCATTCTTGAAAACTACCCAAACTAAGATTGATGTGTATGCCGGAACTTTGTCTATGGAATTTGCTGATATTGTTGTTCATTTTAATATCCTTGATGCAATGAAATTTCCAACTGAGGACCATTCTGTGTTTAGGATCGATGCATTGGATGACATTATTGATAAATATGTTGTTGATGATTTTGATTCTTTGCATAAGAAAGAGCATTCTTTTCTATCTTCTCTACATACATGCATTGAATCTAAATTTGAGAATGATGTTGATTTTGAAGAGAATTTTGATATCCATGATGTTGATGATGTTTTTGATATGGATGATGTTGATAATGTAATTGTCATGGATATGGATTTGGAGCTTGATGAGATAGGTGTTCCGCCTTTACCTGTGAATTCATTGGAGTCAGAATGCACTAACCACTTTGTAGGAAGTACAAATGAATCTGACTTGCAGGCACCTACTCTTGAGTTGAAACAGCTCCCAGATAACCTCAAGTACGTGTACTTGGAGGATGATGAGAAGAAACCGGTGATCATTTCTACCTCCCTTGATTTTGTTCAAGAGGAGAAGTTGCTTGGTGTGCTGAGGAAGCACAAGAAGGCCATTGGTTGGAGTTTGGCTGACATACCTGGTATTAGCCCATCCACATGCATGCATAGAATTCTTTTGGAAGATGGGGCAAGGCCAGTCAGACAGCCACAAAGAAGGCAAAACCTCGTGATCATGGACGTCATCAAGAAGGAGGTGACCAAGCTTTTGCAAGCTGGGATCATCTACCCTATTTCAAACAGTCAGTGGGTTAGCCCCATCCATGTTGTGCCCAAGAAAACTGGCCTCACTATGGTGAAGAATGAGAGGGATGAGCTTATCCCAGCTAGAGTGCAGAACAGTTGGAGAGTCTGCATTGACTATAGGAGGCTCAACCAAGCAACCAGGAAAGATCATTTCCCCCTGCCATTCATTGATCAGATGCTGGAGCGCCTGGCAGGTAAATCTCATTATTGTTTTCTTGATGGTTTTTCTGGTTACTTTCAAATAAATATTGCGCCTGAGGATCAAGAAAAAACCACATTCACATGCCCCTTTGGCACTTTTGCCTATAGGAGGATGCCCTTTGGTCTATGCAACGCCCCTGTTACCTTCCAGCGGTGCATGCTTAGCATTTTTAGCGACTTTCTTGAGAATTGCATAGAGGTGTTTATGGATGATTTTACTGTGTATGGATCCTCCTTTGATGCATGTTTAGACAGTCTGGAAAAAGTTTTGAAAAGATGCATAGAAACAAACCTTGTTCTCAATTTTGAGAAATGTCACTTCATGGTTGGACAAGGTTTGGTTCTAGGGCATATCATTTCTGAAAAGGGAATAGAGGTAGACCCTGCTAAGATATCTGTGATTTCACAGTTACCTTACCCCTCTTGCGTGCGAGAGGTGCGATCTTTTCTTGGACATGCAGGTTTCTACAGACGCTTCATCAAAGATTTCAGCAAGAAGGCGTTGCCCTTGTCCAGACTGCTGCAGAAAGATATTGACTTTTCTTTTGATGACAGATGCAAGCAGGCGTTTGATTGCCAGAAGGAAGCTTTGACCACCGCCCCTATCATTCAGGCACCAGATTGGACAGCCCCATTTGAGCTTGATAACAGTTGAAAAACTGTTATTTTTATGCTTAAATTTGATACCAAAAGCAACCTTTAAGACTTAGAAACTAGCTTGAATTCATATTTTTTCCTTAGTTTTGAGAATAAGAGAGTTGAAAGTGAATTTAATGGTTTTGTGCAAGATTCCCTTGATTTTGTAGGCTAATTGAATGATTTGAAAGAAGAATTGAAATACCGAATGATTGGAGTGCTGAAAAGTCAACCAGAAACCAGAAAAGTCAACCAGTCAACCAGAAAAGTCAACCAATCAACCAGAAAAGTCAACCAATCAACCAGAAAAGTCAACCAATCAACCAGAATGCTGAAAAACCAACCAGAACGCAGAAAACGTGTGACCGAGTGGCGCTGAGCGGAAAAATACCGCTGAGCGGCACTTTTCGGGTGCCGAAATCACCGCTGAGGGGCAAAACAGCAGCTGGGGGGCAAAATGGATCATGCGCTAGTACCGCTCAGCGGTAAAATACCGCTGAGCGGCATTCTAAGTGGACTTGGACCGGTTTTCTTTTGTTTTTATGGGCTTGGACTTGTTTTATGTTATTTTTATGCCCTATTTAAGGACTTGCAGGTCCTAGGGTTTGTATCTTTGGCAGAAACGAGGCAAACACTCTCTCTTCCACCCCTTTGAAGGAGGATCTTGGATGCTCAGGCTACCTCTTCACCTTTATTGGGTTTATTCTTTCATTCTTTCATTGTAATTCATCTAGGTTCACCATGAATATGGTGAACTAAACCTTGTATGTTTGTTGGGGAATCAATGTAATCTCTTGAAGCTCTCATATATGGAATTTATGCTTACATCTTTTAATTAAGACTTATGCTTTCTTTCATCATTAGTTAGGGTTTTTCCTCTTTGCTTAATGCTTGCATAGTTTAACTCATTCAATGCATGATTATTGGTTTTGTCGATTCGGGAAGTACGGGGAAGTCTAGATCCGGGGAATTTCTCCCAATATTATGTTGGTTGTCGTTAAGCTCCTGAGCCTATGAACTAATCATTAGGAATGCTAGGAATTGTATGAACTCGTGATTAGGGAGAAGCCTTCTAGAAAGGTACATTAGAGAGTGGCATTAACAATGATGACTTGAATGTTGAATTCCTAAAGTATATGAGAGTGGATGAGATGAAATTGACCCCCAACAACATATTCATTCATATAATTCATTGAAAGTGTTTATCTTTTGCTTTTGCCATTGATCAAAACTTCATGCATACATGTTTATTTTCTGTCTTGCATATTAAACTTCAATTATTTCGTTTGTAAGTCTTAGCTAATCAACAAATCACATAACTAAACTAGGCCGTGAGTCCTTTGGGAAGAACGATACTTGGTCTTACCAAGTTTATTACTTGAACGATTCGGTCATACTTGCCGATTGTGAAACAAGTTTGTGACATCATATTTTGGTGGTCATAAATTTGTCCATCAAGTTTTTGGCGCCGTTGCCGGGGACTCTGGTTTAACTGGTTAATTTGTGTAATTATTGATTATCTTTGACTTTAATTTTGAATTTCTGTTTTTATTTTTCTGTTTTTATTTTATT